>OU696697.1:42733930-45437617 GCA_916050605.2 Platycheirus albimanus
GACTATACGTTATACTATCGAAAAAGTAAAGGAGTGTTCACATGAGGGCGATCAATGAATAGACAATTTGGCGATTAAATAAATAAAATTGCATTAAATAAACTGTTCAACGCGAACTGCGAATTGTTTGCTACGAACTGTCAAAGTCTATTCGCGTTCCACATACCATCCAAATCTCAACGAATAAATTATTCGTACGCGACTAACCTCAAAATCTTAGTGTTCAATTGTAATATACGCAAGAAACAAAAGAAATTTCGTGTGAACGAAGCGTCAAAATAAGCGAATAATCGTTCACTCGTTGCTCGTTGGTCGCTCTCATGTAAATAATCCTTAAGCGGAGTGGTTAAGAACCTCAAAAAAGATAAACGTTTGGAAAACTTCAATGTTTTTCATCCTTACTCAAACACATTCACTAGGATATTTAAGGAAGGTCCTTCACTGCATTTTTACGTACATTACAAACAAAACAGTTCACAATACCGGAAATGAAAGGCTCAATAAAGTCGATGTAAATTTACACCTTGAACAGCATCGGTAATATTGCTTTTTGTTTTTAAATATTTACAAGTGTAACGAAAATCAGCGCAAACAACCCTCTGATCACTTTTAAAAACCTTAAAATTGTATGTTCGTGATACTTCCGCATGATTTTCATTTCAAAAGGACGACATTCAATATGCAACGTATTATACATTTTCCAACTTCACTCAATCCCCTTGCAGTTATTGTACGTTTTGCGAGTGTGAATTGGGTCTCTTCGCTTTCAAAATAATATTTAAAAATAAAATTAACAAGGATACCACCACTATAGACTTTTATTTTTAATTTAACACGCGTTATCGTGCGATTAAAGAAATACATTTAAATTGCATGTTGAAATTGCCTTCCAGATAAAATTTATTCAGGTCAAATGGAAGTTTTCAAAGGAGTAGGTAGACACACATTTATTTTATTTCTTTTATTTTTTTTTATTTTTTTTTACAAAAAAACACACATGCGGGGGTTAAAAGTGGATTTCATGAAAACTTTTTAACATGTTCACTTACTCTTAGCTTAAATACAAACACATACATACAAAAAAAAAATTGCATTTCCTTCCTTTCTGGTATAGCGGCAGCGTTGACGAACAGTGCTAATTTAATGGTCGAGTGAATCGCATACCATGAGGAGAGAAGCATTTGCTCTAATTGGATTGTGTCACTAGAACTGGATCGGCATCGGAAACGGGAAGCGGGAAGCGGGATCTCCTGAATCTGAATCCAAAGAGAGCAGGACCGGGTTCCTCTGTAAAATATATAAAAAATATACTTTCATAACTCTGCCAATTAGATTTATTATTACTTTTTTTTTTTTACTGTTTTCCATCTTCCACTGCTATGTTTGAAATGGCTAAAACACACATATTACATACATATTTATTTTGGTTGCTCGAGCTACTCTGGAATATTTTTGTGTGTCGGGGAAAGGTGTATGAGATGATGGTGGAAGTGGAAGGAAAAATAATTAAATGCACAACTCGTTTGTGGACTCAAAAGTGGGTGGGGTAATGTAATGGCAATGTGTTTTTGAATTAAATCAAAGGCCAACAACTATACTACAACGTGTTTACTACACAAGTTGAGAGGACAAGCGAGAAGTAACACATCCTTTTGATGCTCTGCATTCGTGCTTGACGAAAATATTCCCGCAGGAGAGACCACCCATCTGAGTTACTTTGTGTGAAGTGTAGTTTTTTAATGAAAGCTTTATTTTAAAAAGTATTTTAAAAGAAAAAATGTTTTAAATTCATATTTAAATATGATTTTTTTTTTGAAATGTGGTTCGCATTTACTTACTTATGTTGGCGCCACTGGAGCGTGGTACTCCAAGGCCTTGCTGAGAATGCCCCTCCAGCCGGCTCGATCTCTAGCCTGCTGTCTCCAATTTCGTACTCCAAGTTGACGGATGTCTCCCTCTACCTGGTCACTCCATCGAAGATGAGGTCTACCTTGGCTTCTGACTCCCTCGGGTTTGGCGTTGAAGACTTTACGAGCTGGAGCGTCGATGTCCATTCGCTCTACATGGCCCAGCCATCTTAGTCTTTGGATTCGAATTTTTCTGGCTAGGCTTATGTCGCTGTACAGCTCGTACAGTTCATTGTTATATCTTCTTCTCCAAACGTTGTTTTCGCGATTTACGCAGACAGGACCATAGATCGTACGCAGAACTTTTCTCTCGAAGACTCCAAGTGAATTTTCATCCGATTGGGATAGGGTCCATGCTTCTGCACCATATAGCAGGACCGGGATGATGAGTGTTTTATACAGTGTCACCTTGGTTCTTCTCGATAGGGCTTTACTCCTCATTCCTCAATTGCTTACTCAGCCCAAAGAAACAGCGATTAGCAAGAGTTAGTCTACGTTTGATTTCAGCGCTGATGTTGTTGCCTGTGCTTACAGCAGTGCCCAGGTAGACAAATTCACTGACTACCTCGAAGTTATACCTATCAATGGTTACGTTCTGACCAAGTCGGTGGTGGGATTGGACTTTTGTTGATGAAAGCATATACTTCGTCTTGTCCTCGTTTATTTTCAGCCCCATTCTGCTTGCTGCTGACTCCATAGTAGTGAAAGCACCGGTTACTGCTCTCTTTGTTCTTCCTATCACGTCTATGTCATCAGCAAACCCAAGTAATTGTGTCGATCTATTGAAAATGGTGCCTGATGTACTGGCATGGGTGCTCCGTATTACATTTTCAAGCACAATATTAAAACAGCTGCATGACAGTGCGTCACCTTGTCTTAGCCCTCTGGTGGTTTCGAAGGTTTCAGTAGAGTCTCTACCAACTTGGACGGAACAGCGAGCATTCTCCAACGTCATCCTGATAAGGCGTATCAGTTTAGCAGAGATTCTAAAGTTAGACATGGCACGATACAGTTCAACTCTATTAACACTGTCGTAGGCGGCTTTAAAATCGACGAACAGGTGGTGGGTGTCGATGTTATACTCTTGGGTTTTCTCCAGGATCTGGCGTAATGTGAATATTTGGTCGGTGGTAGATTTTCCAGGTCTGAAGCCGCATTGGTAAGGACCTATCAGGTCGTCAGCAAACGGCTTGAGACGTTCACATAAAACGCTGGACAGGATCTTATAGGCGATGTTTAAAAGGCTTATGCCTCTATAGTTGGCGCAGAGGAGGCGGTCTCCTTTTTTGTGAATCGGGCAGATGGTACTGAGATTCCACTCATCGGGCATACTTTCCTCCGACCATATTTTGCAGATGAGTTGGTGTATGCTCCTGACCAGGTCATCTCCAGCGTGTTTAAAAAGCTCCGCTTGAAGGCCATCACATCCAGCTGCCTTATTCATCTTTAGTCTGGTGATGGCTACTTTGATTTCATTTTGGTCGGGCGGGTGTAGTTCGTGGTCGTCATCTAGATTAACTGGAACAAGTTGATCTTGGGCGGGATCTTGGCTGTCAGCGCCATTTAGCAACCGGTTAAAGTAGTCTCTCCAGATGGCTAACATCGCCTGCGTTTCCACTATGGTATTTCCATCCTGATCTTTGCAGGGCCCAGGGCAGCTTGTGAAACCGGATGTAGACTGTTTCACCTTTTTATAGAAGTTTCGTACCTCTTTTCTGCAAAAACATCTCTGCATCTCTTCGACTTCGCGTTGCTGGTGTTCTTTTTTCTTTCTCCTGAGTAGACGTTTCTCAACTTTCCTTCGCTCAACATAGAGATTTCTGGATGCTCTAGTATCTCTCTGGAGCCACGACTTGTATGCCTCCGTTTTGGCTTTGTTTGCCTGAGCACATTCGGAGTCGAACCAGGGGTTTCTGGGGGGTGGATGTGAGAAGCCCAATACCTCTGACGCAGCACTTCTTATGGCTTGTTGACATAGCTGCCATTGGTCTTCCGGGTTCATGTCATCAGTCGAAGGATTTCTCGCAAGCTCAAGGGATACGCGGTCGGCATAGGCAGCGGCGGTCTCTTCCGATTGAAGACGTCCAACATTGAATTTCCTAGGTGTAGTCGGTGTTCGCCTAAGAACTTCCATGGAGATCCGTACCCTAAGTTTTGCACCGACTAGGTAGTGGTCCGAATCGATGTTTGCTCATCGGAAAGTACGAACATTCATAATGCTGGAGGAGTGTCTTCCATCAATCACAACATGGTGGATTTGGTTGCAGGTTCGACCATCTGGGGATCGCCATGTGCCCTTGTGGATGTCGGGACGTGGGAATCGCGTGCTGCTCAGCACCATGTTTTTTCCCGCTGCAAAATCGATGAGCCTGAGTCCGTTGTCGGAGGTGGTGTCGTGCAGGCTGTGTTTTCCGATCGTCATACCAAAGATGTCCTCTCTCCCAATTTTGGCATTGAAGTCTCCCAAAAGAATTTTAATGTCATGTTTTGGGCACTGCTCATATGTTTTGGCGAGGAGCTCGTAGAAACATTCTTTGGTAGCGTCGTCTTTCTCTTCTGTAGGGGCATGGGCGCTAATTAGGCTTATGTGGTGGAATTTGGCCTTAATGCGGATCGTTGTCACTCTCTCGCTGACTTCGCGAAAGCTCAAGACCTTTTGCCTAAGTCTTCCTCTGACAGCAAATCCGCACCCAAACAAGCGCGATCTCCCATCAAGGTGGCATTTCCCATAATAGAAATTACAGTCCTCCGTAATTCTCAGGCCCGGTCCATCCCATCGCATCTCCTGCAGGGCTGTTATATCAGCGTTGAGACTGGCGAGGGTCTCGGCTAGCTGCTCGGCTTTACGCGGCCTGTTTAGCGTACGCACATTCCATGTGCATATGCGTAAATCGTTGTCCGTTTTTCGTTTGCGGGGGGGGTCGTCAACATTTTTGGTTCTTTCATCCGAGGCATTTTCTGCGGTTTTCATCACAATCGAGTTTCCCTTTCATGACCGGCTTGTGAGGCCTGTGCATGACATAGATCTTTGTGGTGGTTGGATCTTCAGAGCGTATCTCTTTCTTCCTGCTCCTAGTTCCTGAGAAGATAACTCAGGTATCGCATTTGTGTTGCTTAATTGTTTCGAATGTTCCAATGTCTGTGTCATAGTGCAATGCAGAGATTTGATCTTTCAGAGGCTTTGAATCAGAATCTGCAGTACCGCCCTTAAATATATATTAGCAGGGAAAGCATGATAGGCCACGTTAACATAAGCGAGAGCTATAGTACGTTTGCAACGAACTGTTGCCACGCCCAAAGTTGATTTGAACAAAACAGCTTGAATTTTTAAAAATTAGATTTTGATTGGATATGGCGATTATGGCTGTACTTTAAAATTCTTGAACTACAACCTGTTGCGTAATCAAGTAATACAAACCAAAATGTTCATCTTTTTACTTCAAAACTGATACCGATAGTTAGAAAACATTTAAACATTAATGCATATTACGACTTTTGATGGAAACGCCCCTTAAAAGTTGGCTTGTTACTAAAATTTGTAAAAAAAACTTAAAGCACTAACTGGAGCTTTGATCGTTAGTAAATTTGTATGCATAGCATATGTGTAAAACTACAGCTGATTCGAGTAGTTTTTAAACGATCTTACTTGAACAAAGGTATTTTATCAAAATCACGCCTTTAAAAGTGGGTGTATTGAAAAAATTTACACAAAAAAATGTAGAGATATACTTTTCATAAAACGAACGGAAGAAAAAAAGGTTTAAATTGAATATTGGTAGTACCTTAAATTTTTAAAACTACGTTTTTCGTTCTTTCATGAAAAGTGGGCGTAAGCTACGCCCAAAATTCAAAAATTTCTTTTCATACACAAACTTTTTAGTTTTTTAGTTTTTCCCTTACGGATTCATTATAAATACCGTTTATTTGCAAAAACAATTTTTTTATGTTTTTAGTGGAAAGTGGGCGTCAGCCACGCCCAAATTCAATTTATTTGATTTCATACACAAGATGTTTATGTGCAAGCATTACCCACTAAATTTAATGTTTTTCGCTTTAATATAACAATTGTTATTTTATAAAAACAATATTGATGGTTCTGTATGAAAAAAGGGCGTCAGCCACGCCCAATCTGACATATTTTGGAAGAAGATTTACCTGAAGCTTGCGCGTGCAAAATTTTAGCGTTATGCTTTTATCGTAACTGTACAAAAAACATAATTTAATTTTACCAAATTGAGGTTGTTCATCAAAAATGGCGATTGTGGGCGTGTTTGTGAGCGGATTTTACCGGTTCAAGAACTTAGCCTTACTCTTGAAGCAAAAATTATATTTACCAAATTTCAGCTTTCAAAAAAATATTGTGGCAGAACAGCTCTGGCATCCAAGGTCTGTTGTGCATTGATAATCAGTAGGATTGGAAAGCACCTACACTTTGCTGTCTCGCCGAATCGGAAAGCCTAGGAGGATTCGTCACCTCGCAACAGGCTGTTAGGTTTATCTAAGGTGGGTTTCTGTTAGAAATTGTTATGTGTAGTTAGTCCAAAAGAGAACCGTTGTGAGCATTCACGCGGCGTGTCTATCTATATGAAAGTGTCCTATAATTACACCTATAATGGAGCTTATGTGTCATCTGCTTAGCAAGATCAAAGCCTTAGAACTTTTTGGAATTTTGGCAAAATATGGCTCTGTCTCTAGACATGTGTTACCACCTTAGCAAAAATGTATATTTAATAATGGAAATACCTAGAAACCTGTGCTGGAGATGCTGAACTCCAAATAAAAAATACTTATGTAAGTTGAAATCAGGGTATTGAATCCAGAACCTCTAGCGTATCAGTATCAGTCCGACACCCCAACAACTACGGAGCACTATGATTTAGTATTTCAGATTTCACCATATACAGTCAACCTCATTGTTGCCTTCGACACCAAAATAGCCTCCCTACTAATGTAGAGTGACTGTATAATGCTCGCTTCAAGTGCTAAGTTTGCTACCTAGAGTGACTCCCCAAGAATTTAAGCTTTTCCGTTTGTCTGATAACTGCATCCACTGTCATAGTTGTGGTTTTTGATTAATTGATGTTTAGCCCTATACAGATGAGCACCATTCACTCGTCATGGTTCGGTGTTGGAATATGTCACAAAGTATTTATTCGAACTTCAAATCAGCTGTTGTAACAATATTGTCAGCAAAGCCCAAACCTCTGTTTTGAGAAGAAAGACATTTTAAAAATTCATCCACAACAAGGCTTTACATCAGCAGGACTCCTTATCACCTACTTTCTTCTTATTGACAAATGGTTCTCTGTACAATTTTGTCCCGAAATAAGTCTCATTATATTACTCAGCATTTTGTCCAGTCCAGCTTGTTATTGATATGACAACACCTTTTCTTTACAGGGCTTATTTGACTTCCTCTGGTAAGGTATGTACTGTCAAATGCACCGTCTATATCCAGAAAGACACATAAAACAGTTTTCTTAGTCTCTAGCCCATTGATTTTCAAAGTGGGGGGGGGGTGTACCCAAGTAGGGAGGAGCGAAGACATGTAAAGGGGATGCAAGTGCGTTTAGCACTCCGCTTCCGAACACACCTTATGTCGTTATATACTTTGAAAGAAATATTTGATCGAAGTACACAACTATCGATATATATTAGGAATCCACTGAACTTCAACTGTTGAAACAAATGGGGGCCGTCATAATCTCAAGAACCATAGTTTAAAAAGATTATTTTTCAGAAGACACAATCCCAAAAGACTCAGTTTCAACTGACATAGATAAACACGACAAAGTTTCAAACTCTGGTATGCCAACGCTGCACGATTAAAAAATGGATGAGCTTCATTTCTATTGTTGGTTAGCTATGATATAAATTATTATACATACATTGTCATTTAAAATGCCGTTAGTAAGAGTAAGAAGAAAGAGAACAGGTATAATTTTAAAAATTCCTTGCAACTACTATACTAAATATATACGCATGTTGAAGCATCAATTTTTATTGACATTAGCTTGACCATTTGATTGGTTCCTATTGAAAAGTTTAGAAAATTGAGAATGAATTTATTGTGAAATAAATAAAAAAAAAACTGCATACACTTTATCTTTGTCCTTTTTCAACTTAAGAATATAATTGAAACAACAAACTAAAAAGCTTTAACTTCACGTGTAATACTTTTTCATAAGCTTAAAAACTAAGTGCCACTTTCACTTACAACTTTGAAGTGAAAATTAGTGGGTTTAAAATGATCTTTATTATCATGTATTAATTCGTGTTGTAATTATGTAATGCTGATACATTTATGTATTTAAATAATAAGGTACTGGATCCCATCGTTCTTCAAAAATTTGATTACCAAATAATTTTTTTTAGAATCTTTCCAAAGTATGGAAGTAATATTGCAAACTCTATCTCTCCACTCTTTGCAAAGCTGTGACTTGAACATTCCATCACTTCCAAATCGTCGGCAGGACATTCTCCCATCTCTTCAAAAGATCTGCCATTGGCGTCTGTTAATAGTCCCTTGAATATTTTGAAGTTTTATAAAACAGGATATTTGGAAAAGTACACAATTGTCTTACCATTGTTAGAGCTATTGCAGCCACAATCGCTAGGATGTTTTGTCTCTTCATTTTACTATTCATTTGAATGTCCTTACTGTGCTACTTTTTTCTTGCTAGCTAAGCAGGCATAGCTTCAAAATGTATTCAGAGTTAAATTTTCTATACTTTCATTAAAACGTGTCGTAATGCCGTGTTCATAGAGATAATTTAAATTACAAACTATTAAACTAAGTACTATAATTTACTATAATACATTGTTAAATTATACAGTAAAAATGTTTGATCTACGGGTATGAGTATTAATTAAAATAATTGAACATCGTAGTGGATGAATTTAATACTTACTATATAAGCCATAGATTGTGCGTAACTTTTCTAATTTGTACACCAGCTTCCCATTTTATAAAATAAACAACAAATTAAAGTGCCTGCAATGTTTATTAAAATATAATGTTTATTATTATGGGGAATCTGAGGTTAATATAATGGATTGATGACTTTGATGTTAAAAGTTAATACAAAGTACGATCAGCTGTTGAAGGCAAAGTTAAAATACAGTTTTTGCATTTTTATTAGTTTTATCGTTATGCTTAGAGAAATATTTTACAAGATTGTGGAGCACTTTACTTACGTCCTTTGGTTCCATCGCAGCTAATGCAGTCTTTTTTTGTTTACGGTTTATCGAATAGGAATTTTGGGATTCAACTATTCATTATCCGAATGCAATCGCCATTGCAATGATGATTTGTATAATGGCATCATTTTCAGGTATATTGTGAATCTTAAACGAATAACTTATTTCAAACCAGCCAGCCATAGTTAATTGTAGAGGTTCAATTGAGCCTAAAATTGGACAACCCTCTGACGTACAAAATGTAGCATATCAAATTTGTGTGTTGGCTTGCCACAAAGCCTGTAGTGGGAGTCTGGCGACTTTAGTAATCAAATGTTCAACTAGATTGATCTAGTTAAACACTCAGTTTAATCAACCAAAGAATTTGTAGAGGCAAATCTAACCCTTATGGAGAAAGCCGGAATTATTTCAAACACGCTAATAAACTACAAAATCAGAGAGATAGTTTTAAAACCACCAAGTCTTCGAATAAGTCGCTGGTTAAAAACTTCTGTAGTCTGATCCGAAGGGAAAACAATTAATTTGCAATACAGTTTTGTTGCTAATTTGACGCCTCCACATAGTGTTATTGGCCTCTCCTGAAATCAAAAGCTACAAAATGGTTTTATGGGACTGTTGAAATAGTAGTTAAAGATGTCGTTTAACAATCCATTGTCCCGGAAGGTAAATCTTCCTCCCATTGTACTTCCACCATTGTTCTTCGGTGCTAGCAAAACCTCCGAGTGAGCCTTTTGATTTGTCTTCTTCTGAAGGTCCCTTTCCAAGTGGTTTCGGAAAACAGCATTTGTCCAACCCATACCAAAAAAGGCATTTCTTCATTCCCCTCAAACTAGCGACTAATTGCACTTACGTCCCTTCTTCCCAAGATTCAAGGTCATGGAAACGCTGATAAAATATCACATCAGCAAATGATTTGAAGAAGGGAAATTTATTTGTGACCGTCATGGCGGAACGATTTTCGCAGCAATAGATCCACTTGATCCACATGATGGTATATACATATATCACCAAACAGTGGAACCAATCTTCACATTGCTATGGGAAAAGTGCACTTGATATTTTAAAGGGTTTTGAAACACAAATTTTGGTGAATTTGTTATTGACGAGCAGCTTCGATTAGTGTGCACCTCTATGTTGTCCCCGAATCTCATCCACATCTTTTCCGTCGGTTGTATTCATCTTCCAATCTACATAATTGTTTTACTGACAGCCAGTATCCTTAGCGTTTCATATTCGTTTTCAGATTTGTGAAACCCTATCTTCGGATGAGGAACTTCAACGGAAGTGTGGTAAGCTCATCAAATTCCCCTTCATCCTATCAATCTGATAAAATTGTTCAGTGGGAAGCCAGTTGCATACAGTTTATGGCCACCGGATCTTTAAGCTATAATGCAGGCAACGGTTCACAAAATTTTGCAGTTTTTTCTAGATATTGGCAGAGCACTTCCACATCCTACAGGCAGAGAGCAGGTCCAGGTATTAAGTTAGATTCAAACAGTTTCAACTTTGCACGAAGCACTTTTTTTCTGAAGTTCCACATTGGAGAAAGGTTTCCGAATGCACTACGAGCTTTGCTTATTCTGTCGTTGAAGTGACAAATAACTTCCCAGGTAGTGGAACTGAGTGACCTCCTCTATTGTCTCATGTCTCACATTAACCTGCTTCGGTTGTTTTGTGTTTTTATCATAAACACAGGCCAAATGGCCTAACTTGTAAAATAGATCCCATTAAATTCAAAGTCTCCTATTTTCACCAACCGTAGAAGTCAGAACATCATCAATCGCAAGTAAGAACAGGATCGGTGAAGAACATAACCTTTTATCAATCCTTGTCGCACTTCAAAAAAATGCCCACTGCGCAAAACCTTTTTGCAAGATTCTTTTAATATAGCAACAATTTTACTGGAAATGCCTTTAACATCAAGACATCTCCAGATGACATCACGATTAACGCTATCAAAGGACGGACGAAATGTTTATAATTAACACTTGCATCGAGGAAACCGAACTAGCTACACGAATATTTACTTGGATTGATTTTTCCATCCATATCGATACACAGACACTTAAAACCATTGTTCATCCTGCTATCTGATGTTCAATTTTCCTAAGATTTTGCATACTGTATACTTTTGCATGATTAGGGTATTATGAGCCGCTTAAGTGCAAGCGTATTGGCGTATTATAGAAGAAGGGCTCCAGCTGGGGAAAGTTTCTCCACGATGCCATAAGGGCGTTATATGACGTTGCAAAAAGACGTCCGATCATGGAAAATAGTGGAGCTATCCCATTATTGTATCCACTATCATATCTATCTATTCTTATTTACCTTTTACCTACTTTGAACGAGTTCCCTGAGCTTTCTTCTTCTTTGAACGTATTTTTTCAGTATTTCCGTCGCTGTCCGCAGCCATAATGTTTGGCAGTTAAGATAAAAAGAATCAAAACTTTTGAAATGTTGTAATCGGTAACGTTTCTTTTTTCATTAAGGAACTAGTCAACCTCAACATACCCTTAAAAACTTCTATTCAATTGGTTTGAACAACATTAAGTCTACCAAAAACCATTGAGTATCACACAATTTACACAGCTTCCAATAAAGTCAGAAGATAACATTTAAAAACCCTACCTTTGAAGTCTTTTCGTCTTGGTCATCAACAAAAATGTCCAACTCACTCAATAAACACTCAAAGAAAATTTAAAAGCATTATTTTCCTCTTGCAGAGATCTAAATGGGTTTTAGACTCTCATTGCATTATATGTGCAATGTCCCTCTGTCTAGTGCCCATGTCCACCCAATGCCATAACGAACATTTACCAATGGTCAATCGAATCATTATCTTCGACCAAAATCACTTACCAATTGCTTTTTGCTGCTTTGATTTGAAACTTAAAAGGTCATAGTAATGTGTTTTTTTTTTACATTTTTTTTTGAAGGACGTAGAAGCAATTGAAATTTAAACAAAATGTAATTGCTGAACAAAACCAAATGCAAACTCACACCTTGAATTGTAAGAATAAAGCGTGAACTTCAAAGGAAAACAGAAGTTAGACAGATACACGACTTAGTTCAGTACCTAGGTTTCCAGATACGAAAAAAAAAAACTACTTTTCATTGAATCGAATGTTGCCAAGTGAGCTATAATTCCAGGAGGTCTGATATATTATATATTTTTTAAAAGATATGGTTATGAATGCATAATACGAAAGCATTCAGCCTAAGTAATAAAATTAACTAAGATTAATTCACTCAGGCACTCCCAACTTGCTGCTTCTCACTTGGTCAGTTTTATGTCGGTTACTCAAGAGTAGGTATCGAGTTCCCAAAAGTAACACGTAATGGCGGAAAATAATTAATCCTTCAACGTCGGGTATAGATAATAGTTCATATTTAAATTTTGCTCCGGTTAAATAAAATGAGTTAAGAATAAGAAACCTTGAGTTTTGTCAATACTCACTCACAAGCTCTCTGAGACCAGTTCTGAAGCCAACGAAGTTGCAGAAGCTAGCGAATTTTTTTTAAATGCTTTCAAGCCTTAACCACTTCACAGATTATCATGAAATATCAAACACACATTGTCAGGGGCACAAATTAAGAAATAGAGTATCTTTTACCCAACAAAATACGGTTAACATGTTCGTTGAAACATTTTGATATCTTTGAAAATATTTGGTCCATGAATAAGGTCCTTCACCAAGGGCTTCCTAACTTTAAATTTAAATAAAACAAAGTGTTTGTGAGATATCATCGAAATTTTGTATTCGCTTGAAAGAACTATCGATGCCATTATGTGTGGAATATAACATCGTTTAAATGTCTGTCGCGGCTTCTCTTGATGGCACGCATCTGACGTTTCCAATTTTCCATGACTCTAGCGCATAAACCAGGATTAAATCAATGGCATTGGTTATGTGGGCTTTGAGGGATTCTTCTGCAGACTCTCATGGACGGACGAAGGCAATGTTTTCGGCAATTCTTGCGTTTAGTCGACGAAAAGGGGTTGATAGATTGTTTACTGAACCAGTAGAATCATATTTATAAACCACTCCACAAGGCGAATAATCCTCTCAGTATAGGACGATTATATGGCGACCATCAAATGGACAAAGCACGCAGAATGTTCCCAGAAAAGAACACCCATTTTGATAAAGCCATTTTATCATGTGTACGTGTTGACAGATGTAGCTTCAAAAAGATGGCCGCTTTCAACTGTCAAAGATCGGAAGTCAATATTGGAAGACTCTATACAATTCTCCTCGACTGAAGTAGTGTATTAAGGGCTGCACAAAAACAAGTTTAGATACAGTGTAAAAATGAAACTTAATGCTGATCTAAAATGGTCGGAACAGCACGGACCCGTCCCGTCCGCTTCGTCAAGTTTTCGATCAGTTTTGTTTAGGGCGTAAACTGTACTCGCTATCTTATTTTGCGGAGGAAAATTTGTAATCTGACTGTGAATAGAAATGTAAGGTATGCTAACTTTGTGTTTGACGTCACAGTGATTTTATTGTTTAGAGGAAAGACATTATGAAGCCTTTTTGGGTTTTGGATGTAGTGCGTGTTACATCGAGTGAAATCGTTTTTAATCGCAATTTAATTTGTGATACAATTATATTATAGTTGTGAAATTTAGTTCTTAAGATCACAAGATAAGCTTTCAATGCATTTTTTTTTTAGCTTAATGTGTGGGTTTTTATTTGTAAAGGGTTTTTTTTAGACGTGTGATTTTCAAACGTTGTTCAGGAGCAAGTATATTCATTATGAAATGGCAAACCATTCTGAGCATAAACCAAGTGACAGCTTTCTAAAAGACCAATTCCGAAAAAAGTATTGCCAGATTAATAACCACACGTCTAAAAAAACACCCTTTATTTAATAGTTAGTAGTTTTTGGGTGCATCCTGGTACTGACCTTCCTCCATACCAACAGAAATGAGATGCATATCGTTAGAAAGGTCTTCTCGAGTACATCAAACTTTAGTATGGGCACCAAGCTCTAAACAATGGAAGAGCTGAGATAATGGACATTGAAATTAGCTTTATGTTGTTGAAAAGGTAAGTGTATATATAAAATCTATTTTTAAACATACACTTACTAAGCAGACGAGACACGAGACTTTATTCCAACTTGAGCTCTGGAACTACGCGTATATTTGTGTAAGCGTTTGACATATTCCTCGACGGTTATGCGCCAAAAATATTTAAAGTGAAGGATGTATTCAAACTTAAGCTGAGACTGAGTATTGTATTTAACTATGTACAGTATCTCAGCTCTCCCATGGTTAAGAGCTTAGTGCCCATATTAAAAAAATATTTACTCTCGAATACCTTTCCAACGATATGCATCTCATTTCTGTTGGTATGGAGGAAGGTCAGTACCAGGATGCACCCAAAAAAGACTAATTAACAATATTTTTTATCTCTGGTCTGATATGGATTACAACTTGATGCCCACATTGAAAAATATTGGACTTGAACAGATCTTTCCAATGATATTTTTGGTTTTGGTTGTTGGTGGTAGAATAAGAAAATGCAGTTGCAGTAGAAAAAGGCTAATTTCAATGTCCATTATCTCAGCTCTCCCATTGTTTAGAGCTTGGTGCCCATACCAAAGTTTGATGTACTCGAGAAGACCTTTCTAACGATATGCATCTCATTTCTGTTGGTATGGAGGAAGGTCAGTACCAGGATGCACCCAAAAAAGACTGATTAACAATATTTTGTATCTCTGGTCTGATATGGATTACAACTTGATGCCCACATCGAAAAATATTGGACTTGAACAGATTTTTCCAATGCTATTTTTCTTTTGGTTGTTGATGGTAGAATAAGAAAATGCAACGGTGCAGTAGAAAAAGGGTAATTTTCAAAGTCCGTTATCTCAGCTCTTCCATTGTTTAGAGCTTGGTGCCCATATTAAAAAACCTTCCATTTGCAAAGACCTTTCCAACGACGTATGTCTTGTTTCTGTTGGTGGGTTGGACCAAATCCCATACAAAATTGCCCATCCTCCTTTGCCGATTTAATTTAAAAAGCTAATCTTCTCTTAAACTTCTTCAACGGTTTAGAAAAAGTGATTCCGACAGCTAATTTGTTAGAACTGTCTCTTTTGGTTAGAGTTTTCTGGGTTTTTATCTATCATGAATCTGGGTTTTTTAAATCAGACTTTCTTGTTAAACACGCACAACCTTTTTGGTTCTTCGATAATTTTTAAATGAGGAATGATTTCTTTTGGATTTATTCACCGTAGTGTACCGATGTGTAGGTATGCTATACACAATTTCTTGTGTTGAAATGCCTAAAAAGATTTCAAAATATTTTTTCCATAGTCAAACAGGGTTTGAAATATTAGTCAAACTATTAAAAAAAAAAAAAATTTCCCTGCAGAGAACTACACTTACTAAGGAAATATTATTTTGCAAAATTCTCATTTTCATTCGAAAGCTGTTTTCTGACTAAGCACTTATCAATATTACCTAATTTTTGGCAGTCTGTAATAAGAAGTTTTAAAATAATACTCGCAATTATAAGGAAATAAAAACATAACTAATTTCTTTCTTGAAATTTGATTTCTAACCAAATACTTACAACCCAGTTGGCAATATTGAATGCACTATACTGCCGATGCCGAGTTGTATTGGCTCGATCGATGTCATTCTCTAACTACTTAACTGTCGGAGTTAAGTATATGCCAGGCAATAAGAACTCCCATAAAAATTCAAGTTATACATTACCTAGCTGCTATATCGTCTGCACCACCACCCCACCACACCATCACACCACCCACCGCCTTAAGTGGAGTAGATACAGCAAAGTTATTTCGAATGCAGATCGAAATCGTGTCGAATGGTTTTTTTTTATACTTCACTTCGCTATAAATTCCTGCTCGACTAAAAAAATAAAAACATCAGAAAAGGTAACATTCAAGAGTGAATTGCTCCTGCCTCTCCTGTCCAGCCCATGCCATAGGCCATGGCTCGATGTATACACATATAAATAGATGATGGTCTAGTAGTCTTCTGGCTTCCATGTTAATTCCCTGCGGGACAAGTTTAGTGAATTATATAAATGATCATCATCTGGCAGTATGACAGATACTAATGACGTTTTGGGATGGTGTTGAGGTTCTCTTCAATTTTAAAATTTTATTTAACCTTTTTTTTTTTAAATATTTTTGCTAAAAATATTTAAAAGCTTTTGCATGTGAACGAGTATAATTATTTTAGGATTGTAATTATTAATTTAATATCGTACTCAAAGAGGCTGCATTATTATGTAATTTATTTCACATGCTTTTGTTGGATATCGGAGAGCAAAATAAAATATTCTATGGATTATATTTCAACATCATTAAAAAATAAATTCGGCTTAAATTGAGTTTCACAAAAAAAAAAAGTTAAATTAATATTTGCAGAGAATTAGAGTAGACCTATATATCCTATAGTGTTGTTTGTGACAATTAAAATGTGATATTAACTAATGGATTATTTAATTATGTGCATGTGCATGTCAAAATATGCTGCGAATTATTTTACATTTAATATCATAATTTTAGAACTCAAAATTTATAAATAGTTTATATTTTGTGTGTATGTCAAATCCATTATGAGTTTAGATATTAAGTTCAATGAAAAAATTAATTAAGCGCACTTTAAATAAAGTTTTTTGTAGCTTTAACATTTAACAAGTAGAGGGTGTTTTTAAGAGGTAAAATGAAATAAAACACAGATACATTGTATCAAATGTAATAAAATTGAGTCTTTTTGAGATATTATCCTTGGGCACGACTGGCTGGCACGGCGGATATACCAACAACTGAAATTCTGCGCTCACCAAACGATTCCTTCTTGTTAGACCCTGGCTCTATACCGTTCAACATTGACTGTAACCTTTTGGTCAGCATCGTTTTTAAAAAAGTAACGGCCAATGATTTCACCAGCCCACAAAGCACTCAAAATTGTTATTTTTTCTGGATGTAATGGCGTCTCAACAATAGCTTGAACCTTGAAGATTATCTTTGTAGCCATTGAATGAGCTTCAAAGCTGAATAAATTATCCTTGTACTAATCTGAAAATGGAACCATGTTTTTCGAAATAAATCTCGACAATTCGCATGGTTCGCATGACAGTTGACAAAATGGCTGTCAATGAAATCAATGCAGAAAACTTAAGGTTCTATATCTCTTTGAAAAACACCCTTTATGTAAGGGGAGTCAGAGGCTATACGTTAAGATTTGATGAGATGGCGTCATTTTGGCGACCCGCAGCTGATTTTACATCAGGTATCTTACATCAAAATGACGTCAATAGTTCATATGTAGATTTAACAAGTTTGTCTAGTCCTAGGCAAGTTATGCATTCGTAAAAAAAATGTCTACCAATCAAACATGACATTACGATGATAGAGAAGTCGAAAAACAATTCTGTATATCTGTCTGTCCGTCTGTCCGTCTGTCTGTATCGGCACCTAGAGCCTAAACGGCTGGACCGCTTTGCTTCAAACTTGGTACATAGTATTATTATGACGTATAGCTCTAAAACTAGCTGTATACCTGCCATACTATTTTTAGTGAACAATTAATTTTTCTCAAAAACGGCTCCTTTGATTTTGATAAAGCGTTCTGAATAATGTTTTCTGTGCAAATTTTATGTTTTGGTTGGAAAAGTTTTTCAGTAAAAGTCTTACAACGGTACCTCCCATAACACTGGTTTTTTGAAATCAGATTTTCTCGTGACCCATTTGACGAATTTCGATGAATTTTTTTCATATAGAAGACCATTTATAGGCGAAATAATAAAAATTTATCAAAAAATTTTTTTTTTTTTTGAGTTTTTTAAGAAAATTAGAATTTTTTTTTTTCTAAAAACGGTTTAATCTATTTTTCTGATAAAAACTGCAAAGTTCTAGAAGTTGGCCTACTCAAAAACAAAAATTTGGAATATATTTTCGAAAAGTTTTTCAAAAAAAAAAAACTGGTCGAACGATTTTGAAAAAAAAAATTCTTAAAATTCTAAACAGTAAAGAAAATCAGATGGTTTACTTCATTTTTTACAAAAAACGTTTTAACTAGTGATTTTTAAGTGATCAACAAAATGTCATATAGTTTTTTCTCTGCTTTTTTTCCCAAAATCTCAAACCCCAAGACCACTGTCACATATTAGAGGAAGTTTGTCCGACCCAGCCGTGCTTTTTATTTGATAAGATTTTTATTCTAGCGCGTTCCAAAATCGAATTCATCATTGTTTGACCAAAGTGAGAAAAGTAGGGTTCCGATGTTACTACTTCTGATAAGTTTATAAGCAATCTATAACGGTACGTTGTGCTTACATATACTTAAATGAACAAATATTAAGGCACCAAATACTTCAATATCCTTCAGGTACTAGTATACATTTTTTTTCGTTTGCCATAAACCCACAGAACTCCACTTCATCCTTGGGGAAAACAATCGTTTTCCATTATTTTCTCTAGTCAGCTCCCAAGAGAAATCTGACTTATTTCCAGCACAGCTCGCTGCTGATTTAGGACAGCCACAAGCAACAAGAAGTGCCTTACTTAAAAATTTAAATGGATTTAAGGCACAAGTCTTCATTTGAACTCATGTAGTTGCAAAAATACTTTAGGAATTCTACAAAGGCAAATTTTCTTGCCCAGATAGTACCTTATCTTTCGCACAGTCTTTCCAAGCTGAGTATAAGTTTTTCATCTGTTCTGTTCTGCAGGTGTCTTACAGATGGAAAAGATACTTTGTCCAGGCCGCACTTAAAAAAGGGCTTTCGAAACCCTTCTTAAAAGAAATTGAAATATCCTTCAGACAGATCCTTTTGTCTTACACGGTTTTCAGTCTGATATTCACAAACTTAATGCGAGAGCGCCTCGAAACTCCATCCTGCCTCCAACTCTTTTTCTTGTGTTTATCAAAGACTCACTGTTGGTTAAGATTTCTTTTTAATTCACTTAATTTTAATACTGAATGCAGAATTCTTAGCTTCACATTTTTGTTCCCTGATTCCAATCCAGCTCCCCGAAAGTGCATGGAACTGCAACGGCAGCGTATGGTAAGCTCATTGAATTCCGATTTCGACAGTATTGTCCATTGAGGAACTATCTACAGTGAGAAATTTAATTTAATGATTCGAAAACGCAATGTCTTTTGTGGCTAAAACATAACCTTTTCCCATCTACCAGGAGCCGTTTGTGGCACCAGCACGGAGGAAACACAAACCCTTTTTGTGGAATAACAAACATTTGACCGAAAAATTGATCCTATCCTACGACGATGCAAGAAATATTTTGTTCCCGTTAGTTCTGCTTCCAGAGCTTGAGAGTGTACTTCTCATATCTGGACAGGTGCCTCTGTGCCCTGGTCAACCACTTCCATCTTTTGGTTAAAGTTCAGAAAAGTGCATTTATGATATTGAATAGGAGCATAAGAGAAAAATTTTTTATTTACCTTATCCTAGTGCACAAGACAAATAATTGATTCGCTCGATCATCATCGAAATGATTCCTGTGTCTCCCTTAATTCTAGCGCACCTTCTATAAACAATATTCCAGTGATATAGCCAGGTGCATTACTCATCTTAACTTTCCCTTAACACGCACATCGCACATTATGAATGCCAATCAGTTTACTGGCTGAGCACAATAATTGTGTAGCTGCAGCAGTAGTACGTAGCACTGTCAAAGTTAAGTGTATACGTTAATCGTATATTGCACGAATACAATGTGAAGTAGCAGCTGCAGCACAGAGAGTACCTAAGTACAAGTCGACTATAGACTACAACATCGCACAAACGTGCTGCCCTGCAAAACAACAACGAACAAAATGGCAGACATGGTATTTTTTAGAGTTCAGTGCTACACATGCATCGTATATTTTTGGCATATTCTTTGACATTGCTACGTACTATTGATGCAGCTTCACCATTGTGCTCAGCCAGTTACTTTTGAACCTAATATTGGGCGTACCTAATACCTATACTGTTTGGTTATGGAGGCTCGTTTCTTTTGACGCACTGCAAGAATGTGGAATGCTTCACATGGCTCTATTTGTTTACTCTTATTTCAATTCGCAGAAATATTTATATTTCGTTTAACGTTAACTTTTTAAATAGAAACAGGAAGGAAACTATAGATCTTGTTTTAGAACGGAACTATATTAATAATTGAAAACTTTTTGAAACCTCCGAAGCGACCGTCAGTATATTTTTGTGCAAAACAAAACATTACAATTAAAAATTAAATCAGACCAGACCACATTTTACCTTTTCGAAATCACTTTTTCTTAGCTCGTAGCTCAACCTTGTTTAGACCCAGTTACTATTTGTATATCTTCTCTCACTGGTAAGGTAGGTGGCTATTCCCCAGTTGCTAAACTCAAGTAATTAAATTTAGTTCTTCGTCGAAAATAAATTTTCCATTTAAACAAAACATAAAAGAACTCTAACAATTTGTAAAATCTGCATTGTCCGTACAATAAATTGAATTTCAAATAAGTTTAATTCATAACAAAACCTTCTGTTCAACGCCGCGCTGCGCCGGCCGCCCAGCAGCGCCTTGCTAGAAGAAAAGGGCAAATAATTTCTTTAGCCCACGACCGACACGACCACGCCATCGCCATGGTACGGATGCCTTGAGGAAAATTCCAAGGCACAGTGCCAAGGGACAACACGATGCATATTATATATCTAAAGCTTGTTGTAAGAGTTTTTGTTGAAAAATTATTACAATCAACTTGAAGGCTTTTTAAACACTACTTCCACTTCCAAGAGGTTAATATGTTCGGTAGAAGCATAAAAATAGCTACTGTGGATGTGGATGGAAAAAAAAATTAATATCAATAATTTTTTTATATATGATAATTATCGCAAAACAAATGGCAAACGATTACGCGACAACCAACAATTAAATGTCCGTCAAAGGATGCGTCTGGTCTGGACTCTGGAATCTGGTATCTGATGGATGCAGACGGTCGGGGCCGGCCTGTCCCGCTCTGTCTTGCCATATCAAGGGTGAGTTGAGTGCATGAGTGCATCAGGCATGCAAAATGCAATAAAATCTGAAAACTTATTCCAGTCCATGTTAACTGTCGCCGTTGTTTACACGGCCCATTAAACCAGATGTTGGATCGTCAGCTTAAATCTCTCAAAAATTATTTAACAATGTTTATGGAGGATGCACTGCACATCACACTGCACAGCACAAACTGGCAGAGAGGAATGATAACACGTTGTTGTCTGCTCTTTGGGGATATGTTGTTCCACCTTCCATATTCAATTGCAATATATGCACAATGCACATATAAAATTGCACACAACTTGGCTCCAGAATTTTATTACTACACTGAACAAAAATTACATGAAACCTATTATTTAAAAGAAAAATATTTTGAAAAGTCTAATACCAACTTCTGATTTGTGTACCTATCTCAACCGTTTTCCACTGCTTAAAACTTCATTGAAATGCAGTTTTTCATTTTGTTCATATAGGGTCATTCATTTTTCGGTTTCGAAAATAAAAGCTAAATACAATTTAGCGATACATTTTTGATAAAATTTTATATCATTGTAAATCTCAGACTCTGCCTTTAAGTGTAAAAACTAATATCAATCAAATGGCCGATTTTTTTTGAGTTAATTTTGTACCACTTTTTCGCACTTTCGGACTATATTCAGGCCATAACTTGAGTAATGTTGGTTTTTAATGCATCTTAAGTTTGGAGATTTTTCGCGTAAGCACGATCACTTGCGTAGCCTCACAGAAAAACTTCTAACGGTGTCAAATCGCATGATCCTGGTGACCAATTGACGTCGCCAAAACGTGAAATCACACAACTATGAAACTTCTCACGCAATAACGCCATAAATTGGTCGTGTTGGTTTGCTTGTTGTCCCGTCTTGCTGGAACCACATATTGTCCAAGTCATGAACTTCAATCGCCGGACAAAGTGCGAGGTGTGTCATACCTACACGTTCAATTGCTGCGAACGCCGCGCCGGGAAATCTATAAATTTGGATTATCAGTGAGAGTGACACTTGCACGTGTAGCAGCAATGTTTTCGACTGTGCGTGCATTACTGCAGGACTTACAATTTCTTCACCGATTTAGCCGACTGCTGGAGTAGTCAGTCGATGATGACGACCATATTCATCGCATAGAACGCGAAAAGTAGCTACGTTTGAATCACCAATTTTGTAGTAGCTAAGTTTTAATAGCGATCTACTACCGTAAATAGCAAACATTCAACTAATATCATGACACTTGTTTAGATGAAAGCTGAGTTTGACAGTTGTTAAATGTCAGCGCTACCAACTTGAATGACCCTGTATTTTAAACCGGTGTTTGATGAAGTGTTATAACTTTCCCTTACATTTGATAATCCTTTTAAAAATAAACTTTTCCTCTACTGTGTGGTAGGTACCGTTATTTTTGAAGGTTGAGAAATGAGACCATTATTAAATATATGAAAACAGTTTGATATAAGGCACTTTCATAAGCAATCCATAGCAATCCTAAATCTCAAACTACATTTTTAAGTCACTTTTATTTACAAGCTTGTTAGGTAACCTTCGATGTAATTTGAGGTTCTGATGTCACATCACGGTGCGGTTTGGTCGAAGTATTGCAAGTCTCGATCTTACTGTCAAAGTGACATTAACACCTTAAAGGCTGCTGGCTACATGAAAAGTAGAATTTGTTGGAATTCTACGTTTTTATTATATGCCCAGCCATAGATACCTCAACGTACTCGACAAGTGCTGTGTGTGGAATGTGGATGTGCACCATATGCTACTTACGGATTCAAGAAAATTTTGGTGAGTTTTTTTTTTATGTTTCAATCACAGATATAAACCGCCAACTCGTACTCCTCTGTCCTCTTGCCAGAAACATCCTCAAAATCTTTCAATACTTTTGTGTGTATTGGTTTCCCATTTAAAATGCACGGGAGAGCTTAAGAGAAAGAGCGTGAAAGAGAGAGAGGAGAGCTTTAAAATACTCAAAATAAAATGCTTGTAGGTTGTGGTTGCCATGGCATAAATATTGAAGGTACTGGGGCCCAGCAAAGGGTTACAGAATACGTTTCATTAAGTTTTCTTTACTCTATAATTATTAGTCAAGTCTATTTGACATTAAGCCCACTGCTGCTACAAGAAACTGCCGGCGCCATGAACATTATGTTATCACCGCATAAGCTGATAACTCCGCCCAGAAGTTGCATAGCTACATACGACTTGGTTAACAACTTTTAGATAAGACCCCGACCTTCAGAGTTTCCCTTAAAGTCTTGTTTGGTGAATTTCTACCACTTTAATCTTGCGGACCACTTCGATGAATGTTGTATCAAAAGTACGCGTGTTGGGCCTTCGAGATCTCACTGCCAGTTAGCTTAAGAGTTAAGGCTAAAAGTCTGTTGAAGAAGTGTGGCTAGACTTACTGACCTGCAGTCTTTAGACTCAAGGTAGGTGTGTCTGCCAGCTTTTGGAATGAAAATAGACCTACCCCTAACCAATATAATGTACATAGGTCCTGTTCAGGCTTCCCTTATAAGTATGTTCACTATGATTGCGACAATTTTATTTTTAGAGCCTTAGAGCTTAATTGGCATTATGCTTTCAAGCCAGGAAGACTTGTACGCTGACAAGCAGTCAATAGCCCATGCCCAAGGCACTTGTCCGTGGGAGTTATAGAATTTACCTGTCCAAGACGAATTAAGTGTTCTAACCGATTTTCAGATCTCAGAGCAGGAACCAGTGCAGCGGGTTATATCTCAGCACTAAAAGACGAGTTATACAATTGTTAATTAAATCTGTCTGTATCGTCACAACAATTTGGCCAATTACCTTCAAACTTGGTTCTTATTGTAATTTTTAAGGGAGATTGAATAATTAAGTTTACCCAAATTTAAAGGTTTTCATTTAAGGCGGGTAGATGTTGAAAAGAGGAATAAAAAAAATTGTTTGAGAGGTAAAAACAAAATTCCGCCATTATACTCGTATATGTAAGGAATATGACACTCGTTCAAATTCCCGCTTCGCTTCTAAAGGTGACATGAATCCAAGGGGTTCATATTTCAATGACGATATGGCTTGTGTAAAGTTCACCAAATGCATCGGTCGATTGTGGTTGATTTTTTGCGGGACATATCGGGGTGTTCTTCAAAAACGCTCCGAAGCCCAGACAGCGAACAAAAGGAGTTGTTTCTGGGTTAGATGGATCTTGAACGGATGTAGGCTCAAGTCCCGATGTAAAATTCGCCAAGTTGAAGTGTGCAAAAGGCCGAGTTCTTGTGCACAGCGAGGAATCGACTACATCGGGTACTGCTTTCACGGACCATGGAAAGTTCTCTGCCGATATTGCATTTAAATGCCGTACGAATATTGACTGATTCGCTTCGAAGGCTCAAGGGATTTTGCCTTGTCCCGAAACATCGTTGCTCCACTTATGTTTATGTAAACAGTTTTGTTAATTAACAATACATGGGTGTCCTGCTTCAAAGGGGTTTTAGTCCCCATGATATAAAGTTCTACCTATACAAAATAAGTCCGAATATCAAAACTCGACATCGTATTTCACTTTGGATTCCTTGTAAAGTAATTTTGTCTGCGTTTAGAAATCTAAGTTTAAATCTATGAAAAAATTTTGTTCAGTGTATTTGTAAAATGCACTATGTCGGTAACTATATGCTTCTGAAAATGCATACAAATTGTTTTGTCTGTCTTTCGCTTGGCAATATATAAATAGGGTGAGGAGAACATGGTATTCACCATAAATTTCACACTAAATGATCAAAATGAGACAAGAACTCGAACCTGCCCATTTGTCCATCCTCGACCCGATGACCGTTCCTTGTTCGTTTGTTCATCTGTTTATTGTCGTCCTTCGGCCACTGCCACGGTCCACTCAGTAATAATATGTACCTATCTTACATATATGTATGTATGCACAATGCACATGCACAAATGGATGCAGATTGCAGATGCATGCAGCATGGGAATGTTAATAATTCCACTTTTTAAGACTGCACTGTCAATTATTATTGTTATTATATTATTATCCACTTTGGGTTGACTGCTTCGTTCACTAATTAATAATGGCAGGCCGGACCAGGATTAAGTGTCCGAGTTTTGAGAAGTTGTATCGCCGCCGTCACGTCGCGTTGGCGGTGCGGCGGCGCCGCCGGCCGTCGGCATCGTCATAGCGTCGCTTCGTCATGCCATAGCCATCCGTCCGTCCGGTCCGGCTGATTTTATTTTTACATGCACGCTAGCAATTTGTGTTCATTAGTAAATTTTTTCATACTTAATATCCCTAAATGTTGGAAGGTATGTAGTCCTGATATCCTGGTAATCTGCGAACTCTGCGCGAAGACCAGAAGCCTCTCATTTGTGTAGAAGGCAACCAATTCGGCATCTGCAAAGGGAAAATTTACATATAAAGTCAGTTGGAGTTGAAGTTGGCATGGCACTCAGGGACACTGGACGCATACCTACAAAAAAAAAAACAGCAAAAATCCTTTCACACACTGATAATAGACTCTGAATTGCTCGGCTATCTATTTTGCCTTCCATGTTGTTCATAATGTTAAAAGAAGGAATATCAAGGTCCAGTGGGCATTCAGCTGTTGTATATGTGCTCTGCTCGGTGGAATTCCATTTGAACGTTACGCCAGCAGCAGCGCCAGGAAAGGTAAACATTTTATTTGAGGCTTTTACTCTAGGCTCGGGGCACTAAGTGAACGACTGAACCGAACGTATAGGGAGTATAAATGTTTTTATGTAAGCACAAATCTTCAGTTGGAAATATGTAAACTCAAAGAGGATATATGCGAGGATTATGAATGTTGGCTGTTTTCATTCGGTCTTTGACTGGCAGACATCCTTTAAATATGGCTGTATTGCAATATAACCGTTGACTTTAAGGTAATGTTGATATATTTTCTTTCTGTTTTTTTGTTTTTTTTTTTTTTTTGTCCCTTCGATAGTAATCATTGGTACCTGTTCAAAGCTACATATTTACTATTTTAATTTGAAAACATGGGAGTAAAACCCTCTATGATTAATAAAGTTTGTATGTGGATACTCCTTGTTAAGATATGAATCAGTAAATAATGAGTCGAACTAGCTTTGATGTGGTTGTATCAATTTGGTTAAGATAATCAATATTTCAGTCAAAAGGCAGTTCAACATCGATAAATGAGAACGTGAAAGACCAAACTGGAAGACGATATGGTGTCCTGTTTGGATTTCTGGATTGAATTAATTTATTTTTTATTTATATGATTTATCAAACCTCACATGACGATTGACGGTGTTGTTGAAGATCAAAAAAGTCGATCTGCATGTGAGTCTGTCTTTTTGTATACTAAGCTACGACCTTAACGAATCGACTTCAAACTTCGGACACGGCGGCGCGAGATAGAGAATAAATTCAAACTTTTGTTTCAGCCTGGCAAATATTTCGGAAACAAGTTTGTAACATTGAGAAATGCACTCTCTAGAGCAAATAAAATTGAAATTTGGATTGCTTATAGTCTTTGGTTCGAGAGTAAAGCTAAGTAAAACGGTGCAATCCACCATCAATCACCCCCACAATCGCCATTTTGTTCAACAATCTTTATTTGGTAAAATTAAATTGTGTTTTTTGTACAGTAAAGATCATAGCAGAACGCACGCAAGCTATATATGTAAATCTCCTCTCAATTAAATAAAAATATTTCAGTTTGGGCGTGGCTGACGCCCACTTTTCACGCAAACCCATAAATATTATTTTTATAAAATAACGATGCTTATATTCGAGCAAAAATCCTTAAAATTTGTGGATATTAGTTGCAAGTAAGCATCTTGTGTATCAAAACAAAAAAAAATTGATTTTGGGTGTGCCTGACGCCCACTTTTCATTAGAAAATATAAAACACTTATTTTTGCAAGTAAACGGTACTTATAATAAATCCACAAGTTTAAATTTGTTCGTGTCTTAGTCAAAACTAAGAAGCTTGTGTATGAAAAGAAAGTTTTGAATTTCGCGCGTGGCTTACGCCCACTTTTTATAAAAGAAAAACGTGCACAGTCTTAAAAATTTAAACTACGAATATGCAATTTTAACCAATTTTTTTCATTCGTTAATGAAAAATATTTCGATAATTTTTTTTTGTTGTGTAAAGTCATTCTATACGCCCACTTTAAAGGGCGTTATTTTGAAAAATTATATTTATTCGGGTAAGGCCGTTAAAAAACTACTCGATTGAGCTGTAGTTTTACACATCATGCCTAAAAATTGACTAACGATCAAAACTCAATTAGTGCTTTAAGTTTTTTTGTTTATAATTTTTTGGGGCACGCCCAATTTTAAGGGGCGTTTCCCTTAAAACTTTAAGTATGCAATAATGCTTTTATGTTTTCTATATATCGGTAGCAGTTTTGAAGTAAGAAGATGAACATTCTTGTTTGTATATCTTGGTTTCGTAGTAGGTTGTGGTTCAAAAATTGCTAGACACCCATAATCGCGCACTTTCCATTCAAAATCTAATTTTTAAAAATCCAAATTATATCTTGTTTTGTTCAAATCGAGCTGCAAGCTTAAAATTTAATGTCACTAACCTCATAACAATTGCCTTGGCAATTAAAAGTCTCAACTTTGGGCACACGTATTTTTAATTGCGCTATCAATAATTTTGGAGCTTAACTTAAATCTTTAAGAACGTATATTTAGGTATATCTTTTCGTATACACCAAAGTTTATTAAGAATCTTCTCCTTAATTTTATTACTTGCGATTATAGGTACTATAAGGCAAGTTATGCATTCGTCGAAAAAAAAAAGTTTGAGATAACAACCAAATATGACATTACAATGATAGCGAAGACGAAAAAAGACGGTCTAAAAATTCTGTACATATAGACACCTACAGCCCAAACGGGTGGGCCGAATTGCTTCAAACTTGGTATATAGACCTTTTTAGATATTGTACAGAGGGGAAATTGAAATTTTTTTTCTTAGCTCAAAAAATAACGGTACCTGCCATACAACCGTTACGTTAAAGCTTATTTTTCTCAAAAACGGCTCTTACGGTTTCTTTTTAAAAAAATCAGTGTTGCTTTTTAGGTACGACCAATCATATGGTTAAAAAAAAGTTTTTAAAAATGGCTAAGAACGGTACTTTCCATATGACCGTTTTTTTTTTTTTGCTTTCGACTATCTCGAAAACGACTCAACCGATTCTTTCAAAATTTCACACACATATAGCTATAAGTAGCTCAATTTGCATTGCATACCAATATTTTTGAAAAATATTTGTTTGTATTTAAAAAAAAAAATTAAAAAATTAATATTTTGAAAACTGCTTATTAAATTTTTTTCTAAAAATTTTAAATAAATGTATTTGCTGAATACCTATGAACTGGCGTTTTTGAATTTTTTTTTTCAAAAAGTTTTTA
The DNA here is from genome assembly GCA_916050605.2 of Platycheirus albimanus. Lineage (NCBI taxonomy): Eukaryota > Metazoa > Arthropoda > Insecta > Diptera > Syrphidae > Platycheirus > Platycheirus albimanus. Next base: position 42,762,472 of record OU696697.1, read on the forward strand.
AAAAAAAACTTTTTTTCTCAAAAACCGCTCCACAGATTTTTATAAATTTATTCTCATAAATTCAAATTTGTCCAAGAAATAAAATGGCGTACTTTTTTTTCAGCTCAATTTAGTTTAAGTATTTATTTAAGAATTTTGAAAATTTTATTTTTATCAAAAATCTCCCCTAAACCACTGTCACTCATTAGATCAAGTTCGTGCGACCCAGTCGTGCATTTTATTTTTTATTGTTTAAAGCTGAGGTAGGAACATTTCCAGTCATGTTGGTGTCTCTTTAATTTGGTTCAACATTTCTTTAGCCTTACTGAAGCCATGTGTCAAAAACAAACTACTAATTTGTCTATGCTTTGCATCTTCGGTCTAAATAATTCAAGACCATCTAACCAACTTTCCTTGTAATTTGTAAAAGTAAGCAATCTTTTAAATAAAAACTGTGTGATGTTTTCCAGTACTAGTACAAAATTGACTCCGATTAAATATCAAATTAAAACACATTTGTATTGCAGTTAACACGTTCTTCCAAAAAGACCTTTACATGCTTTTCGTAATGTTGTTTCCAAATGCACCGAAGATAAATCCTTACCTCTCGGTGTCTGTAACACTTTAAGTTGACAGGATTGGTATTTTAATTGCCAAAGCAAATGCAAAAATGTTATTAAATACATTTGGCGAGTTCAAAAGCGCAAATTTGATGCTCATATTTCAAAAAAAAAAAAAATTCTTACAACTCCTAATAAATGGTAAAATTTAAACAAATTAGTGCTACCGTATCGCCAGCAACCCATTTCAAATGAAACGTACCCGACAAACTAAAAAAAAATATTATACAATCCCCTCGTTACTCGCTGCACCACGGCACGGATCTTTCTTTCGACAACCTCTCTCATTGCGGTTACCTTAAGCAAATTAACCACTTAAGGTGTACATGCAGAACATGACTCCTGCATGCGGCCATCAGAGCATCATCCCCACAGCTGTCCAATGGACGATGCACAAAAAAAGCAACTCGATATTGCGTTTATGCTATAAATTTTCACCGGTCGTGGGGCTAATTTATGGCCACTATTTCATCTAACACCACTTCGCGGACTATGAGCGCAAATAAATAAAATGCGCTCCACCTAAAGTATTCTCTAATTACTTGTCCTCACCCAAGACACAAGAGTGTTCCTCGTTGGTCGTTGTATGGACGACTGCGGTGGAGTGGAAGGCGCGACGCAGGCGGACAACGGAACAGAAAACATGAACACAAAACTCCAGGAACCACATCAAGTTATCCTCGGGGTTCACCATCTTTCTTTACCGACCAACCGCTCGACGATGCGACGGACGATTCGTGAGTCCAGTGAATAAGATTAAAATCCGAACCGCAAAATTTGTGCGATTTTGATAGTATTTTGTTTTTTTTTTTTATGTTTTTTTTATAACTTGTTTTTCGAATAAGTTTATGCCATGGTTGCAGCAGCTTTTGGTTTTTGTGTTTGATTTTGAGCAGTGACGTTATTGCGTTATAAATACAGATGTGTTTTTGATTTTGACCAAACTTTCATGACAAAGGCACTTATATTTTAGATCACTGAGAAAGGATAGCTAAAAAACCAAGACTTTTAATTTCGGAGGACATATCGTAAGAGCGATGCATGAGTAGGTCTATATTTTCTGAAGATAGTCGAAGAAGACATACGAAGCGAATAAAATATAGGGTTTTCCAATAAGAGGTGTTATTTTGATAATCAAAGAAATATAGCAATTTTTTGGGATAAATGATCGGATGTTTATTTCAGTGTAAAGAAGAAAGTATGCCATTAATAATAGAAAACAAAATCAGCCAAATGGCCGCCACGGCTACGCTTACACAACAATATCCTTTTCCATCACCAAATCGCAAAAAGGCTGCTGTATGCCCTCAATAGCTTCACGAATTTAATCTTTGAGGTCTTGAATCGACGGGATGTTGGGATAGACCTTATCTTTCACATGTCCCCAAAAGAAGAAGTCGCAAGGTGTTAATCACAAGATCTCGGTGGCCAATTGTGATCACCTCTTCGAGAGATAACATGGTCCTCAAATCTTTCCCGTAAAAGATCGATGCTTTCGTTGCTTGTGTGGCACGTAGCGCCATCTTGTTGCAAGTAAACGTTGCCCAAATCAATAGCATCCAATTCCGGCCACAAAAAATTGTTAATCATCTCTCGATAGCGCAATCCATTCACCGTAGCTGTTGCTCCAGCCGCATTTTTGAAAAAGTAAGGTCTTTCAAAAAAAATCTTGGGTCTTCCGAGCCCCAGCGTAGCCAGCGATGTGGGAATACCCCTCATCAGTCAATATGATTTTTCGATGAAATTCCGGATCATTTTCATGCATTTCAAGGACCCTAACAGCAAAAACACCACCTTGTTGATGATCGACTGGTTTGAGGTCTTGTGTTAACTGAACTTTATAAGCCTTAAAACTCAAGTCTTTACGCAAAATACGGTGTAATGACGTTTGTGGAATGCCCCATTCAAAAGAACAACGAGGAATGGACAAACCTGGGTTTTCTTCAACACTTTGGGCTACAGCAGTAATATTCTCAGTTGTTCTTGAGCGACGTGCACGGGTTTTATTCTTCACATCGCTAATTTGTCCCAACAGCTCAAATTTTTCAACCAGTTTCTGAATTGCGGTCTGACCAAAAAAGGACGAACCGCCTCTGCCAAATTTTTAACATTTTTTAGTGAAATTTAATAATTTAAATGCGTTGTTGAAGTGTGTATCATTCCATTTTTATTAATGGCGTAGTTTCTTCTTGTCAAATGTCAACAAATTACAGCTTCAATTGTGACAACTACTGAAATGAAGAGCTATTCAAAATAACACCTCTTATTGGAAAACCCTTTATTTTAGTTTAGTTTAGTTTAGTTTATTTTCATGTATGCCTTCACATTAAGAATTATATACTTCTTATAAGTTAGTGTTAAGCTTAAATTACAAGATTTTAATTGAAGAAATAATTCATATAACAAATTGAAAAAAAAAATTTTAAATCGAATTTTCAAGACTATGTTAGTTTTTCCTTCAAGAAAAGTGGGCGTAAGCTACACCCGAAATTCATAAATTTCTTTTCATACACCATTTTCTTAGTTTTGACTAAGAGATGCACAAATTCAGACTTGTGGATTAATTATAAGTACCGTAAACTTACAAAAATAAGTTTTGTATTGTTTCTAATGGAAAAACAGCCTTAGGTCCACCTAAAATCAATTTTTACTTGCGATTATAGGTACTATAAGGCAAGTTATGCATTCGTGAAAAAAAAAAATTTGACAATCAAACATAACATTACGAAAATAGAGAGCCCTACAAAAGTGGGTCCGACTATTTTGTCTGTCTGTCCATCTGTCCGTCTGTATCGGCACCTACAGCCTTAACGGCTGTACCGATTTGCTTCAAACTTGATTCATAGTATTATTATGACGTCCTACAGAGGAGCTTTTGGAATAAGCATTCTAGCTCCAAAACTAACGGTACCTGCCATACGATTTTTTGTGAAAAATTAAATTTTCTCAAAAACGGCTCCTACGATTTTGATAAAACTTTTTGAATAATATTTTCTGTGAAAACTTTATATTTTGGTTGCAATAGATTGTTCAGGAAAAAGTCTTGTAACGGAACCTCCCATTAGGACCAGTTTTTTAAATCAGATTTTCTCGTAAACCACTTGACGGATTTCGATGAAATTTTTTATATATTAGCCTTTTTATAGACGAAATAATAAAACTTCTTAAATTTTCCACAAAAACATTTTTTTAAGTTTAAAAAAAAAATTAAAATTTTGTTTTTATTTTTTGTTTTTTTCTCCAAAAACAGTTTGATCTCTTTTTTTTTTATTTTTTTTCTGATAAAAACTATAAACTGGTTTAAGTTGGCATACTCAAAAAATATATTTGGAATATTTTTTCGAAAAGTTTTTCAAAAAAACTGGTCGAATGATTTTGAAAAAAAAATTCTTAAAATTTTAAACAGTAAACGAAATTAGATGGTTTACTTCATTTTTTCCAAAAAACGTTTTTAGTATTGATTTTTAAGTGATCAATTAAATTTCATATCATTTTTTCCCTCCTTTTTTCCATAATCTCAAACCGCAAGATCACTGTCACACATTAGAGCAAGTTCGCCCGACCCAGTCGTGCCATTTGTTTTGCTTTGATACACAAGATGTTTACGTACACCTAATACCCAAAAATTTTAAGGATTTTTGCTCGAATATAAGCATCGTTATTTTATAAAAATAATATTTATGGTTTTGCGTGAAAAATGGGCGTTAACCACGCCCAAACTGAAATATTTGTATTTAATTGAGAGGAGATTTACCTATATCTTGCGTTTGGAAAATTTAAGCGTTCTGCTTTGATCTTAGCTGTACAAAAAAACACAATTTAATTTTGCCAAATAGAGGTTGTTGAACTAAAATGGCAATTGTGGGCGTTTTTGTTGGTGTTTCAATACCTTAGCTTATAGCTCTTGAACCATAGATTATATATACCAACCAAATTTCAGCTTTTAAGTTAAAGAATTGCGTCGTCTTGAGAGTATGTATTGTATATTACAAACTCAAAAAAAAAAAAATACTTATTCAATAGAATTGGGGTAGATATAAAAAGTAGTTCCTTGACCTTGTGTGCGTGTCGATTTTATCGAACGTTGTCTGTCTTTGAATTAATCTAACTGATGAGCCCACCGTTCATGCTTGAAACGCACACAAGGTCAAGGAACTACTTTTTTGTTTTTTTTTTTATTTAAATACCTTACGATAGTCATTCAAACTTTCTTAGCAATCCATATGTACCTACTAGTTCTAGGAAACACTTTTTAGTCATAACGGTCTGTTCTGATTTTACACAAGGTCATAGTTTAAAGATCCTTTATTTTCGTTACTTCAAGGTTTGATTACTTTTATGAACAATATATTTTAAGATTAATGAACAAAGTGCCGAAAAATGAAGAAGGTATTTTTAAGGAATACAAAAATATAAAAAAAAACAGCTCTCCCCTGCCCTTTCGAGAATCATAAATCTGCATTATATTGAATCGGGTTGGCCAAAGGCTTTCAGACAAATAATAAAAGTTATTTTAATTTACAAAAATGTTACTTATAGGAATTATTTAAAGATATGATTGCGAACAAGTCCAACACGCTCGTTTTTCATCATCCTCTTATCTCTTTGTCTATGTAGAATTTCCTACACATAAGCACAACTTGGTTAAACAAAAAAAAAGTTCAAACTTCACTTTTCAACTTGTAGGTAACTGTAATCCTCCACTTATTAACTTCCAATAAATTTCACAAGCATAATATTTCAATACAATGACCTCTCCCAACAAGCCATTGTCTGCGCCTATTTCGACATTCCTTTAACATCCTATTATCCCGTCCAGATTTCAAATTCCTTTACTACACTATATAACATCATAAGTTGAGAGAGTAAGAGTAGGTATGAATATAAGTGTGAAATTTGTATACGCCTGCCTGGTGCTGCTGCATATCCATTTCGCATGCTTTACTCTAATTCACTTACACGAGAGTGCAATGCCAGTGGGGAGAAGAAGTAAATGCAAAAGCAAAAGCAGCAGCTTCCTTTTCCGTAATGATCCTTTCCCCATTTACATCCACTTTAGACATCATAACCCCGGCCGCCATGCAGCCACTGCTAAAGAATCTTGCAATAAAATTCTTGATTACAGCAATAAATTACCAAAGATAATCCGCTTTAATGACATTTTACCATTTCTCTGCTTCCAGTTACCAGCGACACCACTATCATAGCAACAAGGAGCTGCAACGACTTATCTCCGGCTGAAAATACAGCAACCAAAGGAGACCTGACGAAGGAGCCAGAGCAAGGGGTATAGCAGAGTGGCAGAAAGTGGAAGGACCATTAGACACAGCGTAGCGTAGAATATCGATTCACCATGTGCCATGGAGAATTGCTTGGGAGGACGGCGCAGCAAACAAAAGCAACAGCCACCACTACTATCACCAGCACAACAGCAGCATCAGCATCAGCAACAGCAGCAACAATCTTATATCCAAAATCATCTCTACCCCCAGCATCAGCATCAGCATCACCCACATTCGCATCTGCAGGCACATCATCATCATTACCAGCAGAAGCATCAGCAACAGCAACAGCAGCATCAGCAACAACAACAAAACCAACTGTTCCACCACCAGCAGCAGCAGCAGCAGCGTTCACATCATCTAAGCTACCAAAAGTACAACTCAGGTGCTATGCCTGATCGGGTTCCAGGAGGTGGGGGAGGTGGCGGAGGAGGCGGAGGAACTGCACAACAGCAGCAGCTACATCAATCCCAATCCATTTTGTACCCCCACTTTCCTTCTCCACCTGATTATCCGTCACAAATGGGCCTGACAACAAATATGAAACAGATTAATAACACACCTCCTGCCGCCGCCACCGCCACCGCCGCCGCCGCCACCGCTGCAAGTCTGACGATAACAGGTGGTGCTGGGAATGGTGGTCCAGGGCAAGCACAGTCTAGTAGTGTACATCATATGCATCATCATCACACCACCCAGTCACACCATATGAGTGCGGCAACTAACGTTGGTGACACTTCAGCCAATATAAATGCCATGGGTATGGGATCAGGGAGTGTTGGCATAAGTCCAAGTAACCGAAGAATAATGCCCCGTTATCCTGATGATCCCAATGCCATCGAGGTGTGCACACAGGACAAAGACCAACAGCAGCAGCAGCACCCGATTTCGATAAAGTCATTCCGGGGGAAAAAGTCGTCGTCATCGGTTAATGTCCCAGCAGGAGGAGCGCAACCATCCTTGATGGGTAACGATACAACCGCCGCCGTGAAGTGGTCGTCTTCCCAGTCTAATATCGGGATGATTGAGACAATGGCAACAACTACAACAACACCTGGCCTCAGTATGGTGCACCATGCAATGCACCACCAAGACTATTCGTATGCCTACTATGAGCCAGGGGCTGCAATGCGCCACTCGAACATTCCTCCACCGGAACAATTACCTGGACCATCATCAAGACCACCACCACCGAACTCAATAAGGGCGCTCCTCTCTAAGGGTAAAAAGAACAAACAGCTTGTTTCACCGGCCACAAGACAGTCATATCAGACACGATACGGTGGCACCCATGAGAATTTTTACGAGGAAATTTCCGGAGAAAGTCGAACTCAACAAATTTCCGCTGCATCGACCAGTTCTTCGTCTGGATCTGGCTGTGGCTCTGGCTCTGGGTCTGGTCCGGGAATGCGAGCAACAACATCACACTCAGCCGGTTCACTCAATCAATCTATGGTGGAAGAAGAATTCCGTCGTGTCCAGAATCGCCACAGGAAGATCTTAGGGGAGCTAAATCTATCTGTGGAGGCCATGTTGATGCCCGAAACACCACCAAGTGGGAGTCCGACAGACGAGGATAGCCATCAGCCATCGACAACGGTGGCGGACACAAGGACATCCCGGAATCGTCATCACGATGCAATATCCGAGGCAAATATTGCAGACCTGCTTAGTACAGTGGGGCCTTCCGATGACCTGCTATCACCGGTAGCAACAAATACGAATCCAGCCTTTTGCGGTGATTTGGATAGTGGATTTAGTGGCAGCAGTGGGGCGAGTTATATTGGTAGTCTGCGTCTGCACAAAACCAATGCTGCTTTGTCAAATTTATTAACCGCTCGGCAGACAGCTACTGCAGCGGCAGCGGCAGCGGCAGCTGCTAGCCAACAAAACAGGCATAATTCACAGAATTGTACGTTTTTTGGATCGAATAGTTGCCGTTCGTCGCAGCGTTCACAGGACCAGGAGTCGGGGAATAGTGTTTTCCTTACGAGGACATCCTGTGGCCATCGTGTGTTGAATTGTGCAAAAATTAAGGCCGCCGAAGATCCGGGACCGATTGTGCCAACTGAATCGAAAGCGAGGAGCTTCTGGAATCGAAAGGGCTGGCGTAAATTGCCCGGATTCTCATCAACTTCGAGTATAAACGATGCTGGAATTTCTGGTAAGTGGTTTACATTATTTATTCTTTTTTTTTAGTTTACTTTTTTTCTTCCTCGGGATTTTAAAGGTGTTCTTAAGATGTATATGAATTTATGTACATTCAGGTTATTTACTTCCGGTATGTTACAGCAGACAACCTCTCATTTTGATGAAGACTGAAAAATGTTTTTGATGGCATCACAAAATGGTTGATGGAGGAGTTTGGGGTGTAGTCGGGTTTTGTGGCATGTTTCTGAGCCTGCCGTCAACACGTGTAAATTCGTATGTTGCATGTGCTATGCGTGTGCATGTTACTTGATCTTGATTTCTGCAAGGAAATCAAATTGGGAAAACAATTCTTAAATATAGGGACTTACTCGTATTCCACTGTTTATTATGGGGACTTATTGTGTCATTATTTTTGGAAACTTGTTTCATGCCTTTTTGGGGATTTATTTCATTTCCGAATTTGGGCATTAGTTTCATGATGTTGTTTTCGGGGGGTTGATTCGTTTGGGGGGGGGGGGGTAATGGTTGGGAGTTATTTCACGGAGCCGCAAGTGCACTCTCAGGGTTAAGGGTAGATGACTTAGTTGGTCAAGAAACTAGAAACTTGGAGTAACATCTGCAAGACGATCTGTCAATGGAGACACGCCTCCAAATGGTGTTCTTTATCCAGTCCTTTAAACTCAATGGTTAAAGAACAAACAAAACTGGGAGATTCAAGGTGATCATGATGACGAAGCAAAGTACTTGGACAGGAAAAAGTAAGTAAAGCTACAGTTGCTCTCTGATGCTCTTGCAAACAAGCCATTAAATAGGGTCTAGAGTACTATTGGCTACTACACATCGGTGATTCTCATTTACGCCGTAGTTTGGTGGACTGATATTTTAGCAAGCAAACTGCTACTTGTTCAGCAACTCGCCTAAAGGCGATCTCACAGTGCAAGAATATTTAGGTTACTCCAACATACTGTATCCCACAAAGTATCATGGACTGCAACCACACCACTTCGGCTTCATTTTGACAAAAAATTAGCTTACTCTCTAGATTACTTTGAGAGGAAAATGCCTTCCTATGAGACGAACGACAAATCCAGTTTTTCACTGATGGTTCAAAAACGAACTCCAGGGAGTGTGTCTTATCTTTACAGGCTGAATCGCAAACCCTCCTCCCGTCAAAACTATTGTAGCGTGTTCAATACATGCATGATCTATACATGCTTAAAGAAAACGCGTTATCCTCCAAAGACATCATTATTTTCTCGGATAGCCAGGCTGTGCTGAAAACAGATATCGACTGTCGATCATCTCTCAGATAGATGGCGCAACAGTTAAATAATTCACCTCTGTTGGGTACCAGGGCAAAGAGATATTCTCCTCTGTTGGGTGCCACTTTTTTCCCCTTGATGGAGCCTATAAGTATAAAAAATGCCCCTAGAAAAAAATGGAATTGGTTCGTTGATGATGAAACACAAAATTTGCTCAATTTATGCGTACAGCTTTGTTAAAAGGTCTAGAAATACAACACTTCGAAAACGATAATGTTTCGATAAAATTTCTCAATTATTGTAGTTTTAGGCAGTTTAAACGTCCTGAATAAGATCAATTCTGGAGAGTATTCAAGGATGGATTAAGAATTATACCCCCCCCCCCCCCCTACTAATTATTTCCTAAATAAAATGATGAGTTTTTTCACTCGACTTTGTAAATAAATAATTTATTGTGAAACCAAGTAGATTCTTTAAGCATTTAACACACACACATAAATGTACATTTTCGAAAACAAGAATCATCTGAAATTTAATTTAAGAGTTAACGAACGGAACCTTCCGAGCTTTTTTTTTGTTGAAAAATCGTTGATGATTTCGCTGAAATCCAGTTCCCGAAGTATATCACATTCAATGCTTAGGAGCGATAGCTTTGATAGACGGTTTTGTCCCATCGTGGATCGCAGCCTGTTTTGTAATATGATTTTCATTTTTGAAAATAAGCGCTCTCTAATGCAATTCGACACCATCAAAACCATATACATTCTCAATGCAATTTCGATGTTTGGGAATGTAGCTTTGAAATTTTGAACTTAAAGAATTTGGGAGTCAAATAACTCCGACGATTGGTCTTTTCCATAGTCCGTCCTTTTTGAAGGTTCACGTCGATCAAAGATTCAAAGTTGAATCAAATTACCAAGTTCCAAGACTAGGTTCTAAATCGTTCTTATACACTTTTACCAATGCTCCTCCTGCAGCGTGCAAATTTTCAGCATCCATCTTCTCAATGCGATTAAGAAATCCAAATCTCGAACGTACAGTTTCATACGCGTGCAATATTTCAGTCAGAGAAACATAGGTACTGCTAGTCGACGACTACTGGGATGAAGCTGGATACTTTGAATTTATCCTTCTAAAAGATTGGAAATGAAGCGGTTTCAAGACGACTCGTCTTTTTCAGAAGGTGCGATGTTTCATTACTCACGATATCTTTTTGCTCCTTATCGGAAAATATACTGGTTAGAGCCTCTTTCGTTTCCGAATAGCCTTCTTAGCTTCAGCTTGACTATAGACCAACGAGTGCCGCTAAGCTTTTTTAAAACGTGTAACTGTTCGCATTTTTTCTTCGATAATTTCTAAATCAGAATTCGGTATCTTTCTGTTTTTGCTGTAAAAATGTTTATATAAATTCCGAACAAAATCAAAGAATTGCATCGCCGATGGACAAGAGTAAGCAGCTGTTTTTCCAACTAAATTGAGAGAATGACAACAACATGGTACAAACGCCTATAAATGATTTTTCTCCAAAATAAGAGCCTACATGCCTACATCCCTTTGTATTTGCCACTTACGTTTGCAGCATTGTCATGTGATAGGCCGCGGCAATCCAAAAAGTCTAGTTGATAGTCACCTAAGAATTTGAGTAACACCCGTGAACGTGTTGGCAGTTGCTCCGGGCCTCCACAATATTTCATCAGATGACTTATTGAAGGTCACATATAAAAATATGCCTGATACTCTGGATGAATTGCCACAACTCATTGAGAATGATGCTTGCAAGCAGATCGTGTTAGAGAATAAAGACGATAATATGAACAATTTATAAGAAGACATTATCACACCACATTCCTCAGTTCTCAAAAAAAATCATAACACTTCTGAAAAAATTCATAAACTGTGTTAGAGCTGAAGCATTTAACTATCTCAATCACTGACATGTGAATCCTAACATTCCTTAGGTGTTATAAGTGTTTTATGTTTACGGTTTACGGACGATAATTTTACGTGATAACCAGTTCACAAAACAGTGTGTAAGTATCTCTCCAACCACCAAGCACCTAACCCATCTACAACCACCCACCATTTTTTACATTTTTTTTGAACCCTTAACCCAAACACCAACCTACCACCCCCACATACCTACAACCTCCAACCGCCAGCCCACCATTTTTGAACATTTGTTCCTCCTCCTCAACACAATAAATCCCCCATCCTAACCACTACCAGTCACTCACCCCACCTACAAGCAACCACTTACTATTTTTGACATTTTACCAACCTTCCCGTAGACCAAATTCAACCACCCACTCCACCATTCTCACTCGTCCATACTCACTTACCATTTTTGACAATTTTTTCCTCCCCCCGAAAAACCGCCGCCAATCACCCACCACAACTATGTTTGACAATTCCCTTCACTAAACCCTCCCCTCAAATTCAACCACCCATTTCAAAACAACCACTGTTCACTTACCCACAATTTTTTACATCCTCCCCAACACCAAATCAATCCCCCCCATAATTACCAACCACCCACCCCACCTACAGCCACCAACCAACCACCCACCATATTTGATTTGTCCCCCCCCTCCCATCCATACCAAATCCCCCAACACCTAACACCCATTCCCCCTACGGTCACCAAGCAACCACCCATTATTTTTGACAATTTTTGCCTCATCATCCACACCAACTACAACCACCCACCGTTTTTGACAACTTTTCCTCTTCCCGACACTGACCCCTCCCCCCCCACACACACCCACCACCACCTACAATCACCAACCACCCAACACCCTCCCCTCCCACTTTATCGACTTTCTATGCTATCATAACAGATATATAACGTGACTGTGACCTAACTGTGACTGTGACACTTTTTCGCGCGTGCTGCCCATATATTCCGATTTATTAGACGTTATCACGTCAAAAAAATTCAAAACTTAAAATTCAAGAACACTATCCTAATTATTATCAAATTTGTTCGGGCAAGTCCTGTAATTTGCTCCCGGGTTTGTAAACAGTACTTTTAACTCCTTGGCCTTTGATGCATCTTATTATAAAATATCCTTGTAACTAAATGCTTTTTTCTGAACATTTACACATCTCATTTGATATCCTTTTTCAATAAATTGTAATTGAACTTCAAGGGGAGCCCAACATTATGTATAAATGAAACTCTTATAGACCATCATTATTCTCTAGTCTTTTATCCTTAAATGCAAATTTTAAATCCTCGAGAAAAAGTTAACTTTAAAATAAAATGAGTGAAATGAATCTCTTATGTCAGAAATCCTACACCATCTTTTTTCAATTTTCGTTTTAATAAAACAAAAGATGCTTCTCCAATCTCCACCTTCTTTCACTCTCAGAATTATTATCTCCGAAAATCCGCTCAAATTAATGATGAACTATCATCAACTAACGCTTAACAATTGAAAATTAATCTTGAATTTAATCTCTTCGCTCCGACAGAAAATCGAATCGAATCCACTTCGAAACTCGCACAATTCATTATTCACAGATTATTTCTGAACTTCACTCCTCATCAACTCCAAAATCTGACGGTATTCCATTTCCGGTGGTGGGGCAAAAATACTGCTCCGAGACCGGATAATCCTCATAAATCCCGGAAAAAAATTATATTATATAAGTATGTATTTGTTGCGCCAGCTTCGTTTCGTCGTCCTCCCCTTTACCAGCCATATTAAGTGGATTTAATCAATTATTTCGCCATTATCGAATAAGGACTCAAATTCACATTGCCGGCGCGGTGCGGTGTGATGGCAGCAGCGTTGCACATCTGCAACACCTAGCAAAATAATACATGTGTGTTCGTTCATATAAACATTCCTACCTTTATTTATTTGGGACCAAAAGTCGAGTGGAAAATCCACGTTTGTGCGGTTTTCCAACCATCAACGATGATTAATCCGCCGAAAGTCTATAGGATTTAATGCTCAACCAATACATACATAGATACATGTTGAGTTCACCTTGACTGCGGTGGTATTGTCTGTTCAATTTAATATTCTATTCTGGGCTTCAATATAGAGCCTGAAGGGTGCCGGCTGTGCTATCTGCTCGGAAGTAGGTATAGGTTGGTGACGGGAGATGGAGCAACAATTCTCACCGCATCCACCATTGTATCTGAACAACGGAACCTAACCAATGTCACACAATGACAGCAATAGTTAACTGAGATCAATTATTCAGTGGGTCGCAGTTGCAGTAGTTGTCCAGCTAATTGGAGGATACACCCACCCATTGCCATTTGTCCCTTTTCTCCCCTCCTTTTATTATAGCCAGGCTAATTTCCATTCAATTTAGAATAGGACCGAATGCTGTTGCAGACGTATATTTAATTCCGTTTAAATAGGACATAAATAAGCATTTGCAATTTGGCGCATACATTAATCATGGAACTGGATTTATATCACTGAATGGGAAAAGTATCTCTGTGCTGGTGGCTCTGGATGTTGAGTGTCACACGGATGCTGATTTTGTCATTGGCCAAAGCATATAAATGTTTAACTTGAACAAAGGTTTAAATAGCTTTTGTCAGGGCGATTTTGTTGACAGATTTAGTTTTAAAATGTTTGAATTTTTCAAGTTTCGCGTTGCGTCGCGTTCATCGCTTGTTTTGGTTTGAATCAGATAAGCCAAAACCTTGCTTTGATTAGGCTAATGAAATGTTCGTTAACCACTTATGTAGTAGGTGTGGTGGATTTTATAGGTAAATACGCATTAACCTTTGATTCAATCTATTTTAGATAGGAGTTTGAGTTCCGTGTTGTTTTAAAGATTCGTTTAGTTAATTAAGAGTTCCAGTGTTAGAGAATTCCCATTCCCACAAGTTCTAAATTGAAAAGAATGATCAAATGCAACACTTGGTTGCACGTATTTGCTCGGTGTCTATAGTACGAAAAAATATTTGATCGAAAAACAAAAGTAACCCTCAAGTTATACTTAGGTAAATAAGGTTATGCATTTTGTCCATTGTGGATCACTGCCTCAACCAACTCCAGCTGCCAAAAGTCTTCCTTCACTTAATCGCTCCAACTTAGATATGGTCTTCCCCACTGCTTTTCGGACTTGGGAAATTCAGTTCGTGTGGTTGAATATTTTCCTCCACCCACTTTTGATTCATACTGAAACGTATAGCACCCGAAGAATTTTTCTCTCGAACACCCTGCAGCCCGAAGAAACAGTGACTGTCAAGAGTGATTCTTCAGATGATCTCTTCACTGATATTGTTCTGAGAAGTAATAGTGGTCCTTGACTACTTCAAAGTTTTATCGGTCAATCGTAACATTTTGTCAAAGCCTACGGTGATGATGTTCTTCACCTCGGGACATCATATATAGGTTTAGGCTTTAGAATAAGAGGTGTTACTTGTGAATTTTAGTTCTTTAAATGCGTTGTGGAACCGTGTATCGTTTCATTTTTATTAATGGCGTAGTTGACTTGTCAAATGATACAAAAACATCAGCTTTAAAAGTGACAACTACCGAAACAGCGGGTTATTCAAAATAACACCTCTTATTGGAGATCCCTATACTTTGCCTTATCCGCATTTACAAAGAGACCGATTCTCGTCGCCTCGACTCCAACACTTATGAATGCTCCACAGACAGCGCGCATCGTTCTTGCAATATATCTCAATATCATCACTATAACCAAGTCATTGAACGGATCTATTAAATAGGTCAAATGAACGCGCGTCACCTTGTCTTAAGTATTTTTAGGCATCATAAGAGTCGGTGGGGCTCATACCAACCTTGACGGGACTGAGCGAGCAGCGCGAGTTCTCCATATTTATCCTGCATAATAATCAAACGAATATTGCAGGGATTATAACAAGTGACATGGCTCTGTATAACTCGTCTCTATTCACGCTGTCATATGCGACTTTAAAATCGATAAAGAGGTGGTGAGTATCGATCTGGAATTCTTTGGACTTTTCTAAAATCTGTCGAAGTGTGAAAATTTGGTCTACGGTTGACTTCTCGGACCTGAAAATCGTTAAATCGAATGAATCGTTCTGTCGGTTAGTTGGTTGTCTTCAAGGTTTGACAGTCTACAGTACACCAATACCTTTAGAAGTGTTGCTTCCAAATTACCAGCATTGGCTATTTATCTACTACGACATTCCCCCCTCGTCTCTACAGGCATTGGCTCGGGCCTTGTAAACCTCGGAGGAATGCTTAAAATTTGTAAACACCCCGCAGTGAATTCATCCGCTCGCTCTTTTTTCTTTCTGAAAAGCCGATGCTCCTCCTACTGGCAACTTTGGTTCTGAACTGCAGAATTCCGATAGATTTCGTTCTCAGCTGTATGTTCCAGCTTGATGCAATCACCATCGAGCCAGGTACTTGTTGATCCGCCTTATGAAACCCAAAACATCGCAAGCTATATTTTTGATATTCAGGTTGCAATGTTGTCACTGTTCCCCTGGATTCAGCGCAGGTGCCAAGCTTGACGAGATGTAATTCGGACAGTCTCCTGCTATTGCAGCATCGCGATATCAAATTATTTCGCAGTAGCTGCATGGTCCTGTGGTCTAGTGGATATCCGCAGTCGCACATCAGCTTCTATAAAATACATAGTTTTTTGAGCTTAATTATGTTGGCCCTCGGAAAGTGCAGACTTTTATTTGGCTGTCGGTAGCTTGATCACAACAGAAGACCTCCAAGTCTCCTTGTGTATATTGAAGTGTGGGAAAAAGGTGCTCGATATTATGACACTTCACCCCTCAGCAAAGTCATCGGTTAGCGGAAGTGTTGGTGTGATTTTCGACTGTCGAGCCAAAGCTACACTCTTTTCCTAGAATTTGCGTCAAAGTCAACAAGAACATAACTCTTCAGTTGCTGTTTTAGCCTTTTTTCTCAGCAGTGGGAGCGTGGTCGAAAATCAACGATATGTTGTTGAACTTGGAACACGGATAGTGACAATGCGTTCGCTAATGACATGAAATTCTATGACTTATTTCCTAAATTTTTCATCTTATCACGAAACCTCATCCAAATAACCTTTGTTTTCTTGTCCTGTAAAACTTGCCGTAATAGCTTTTCATACGTCTTGTACCTTGCACTATCCCATCACACTTTCTGAATGGCTTTATTGTCGGCTTTGCTTCTATTAAGAGCTTTTAACTATTCTTCTACTGCATGGGGCATTCTGAAATTCGATATCCTTATTTCGTTTACTAGAGTCGTCATCAGCAAGATCACCTACATACGAGGAAGTTGGTTATTTTGGCAACAAAAATTTTTTCAACCTTAACGTACCCTATTTTTTGTCTACTTGGGCAAAATAACTGGATATTCCAGCTAGTCGGTAACCGACTACAATGACGCGAGAGTTACCTTTGGCCCTAATATTGCTTTTCACCACTGGCTCTTCTAGGTTTTGGGAAGTCATGTCTGGGTGCCAGTCAGTACGTTCCTTGTTCATGCAGCACTCAGCCGCCGCGCCATATCGAGAAACAGGCAGACGAGACATGACATGTTTGATTATTACTATCTTTTTAACATCCAGACATACTATCACAATGTGGTCTTATCGTGAAAGGGCGCACGGAATAACGCGTACAATATAAAACAAAACATAAGCGAGAGCTACAGTACGTTTCCAACGAACTGTTGGATACCCTATTCCCTATATTTTTGTATTTTCCCGCAGCCAGCCGATATTTCAGTTTCAGAAAAAAAATTCTTCTTTAGCAAACAGAAAAAAATTCAATAACATTAATTTTGTGTGGTGTGATGTTCAATTAGTGCTGGCATAATAAAAAAAGGCGTGCAACACGCCCAAAAGTTATAACTTTTTATTGCCAAGGCAATTGGTATGAGCTCAGTGACATTCAATTTTATTCTTGCAGATCGATTTGAACAAAACAAGACAAAACTTAAATTTTTAAAAATTAGATTTTGAATGGAAATAGCGATTATGGGTGTTTTTAACAATTCTTGGACCATACTCTGCTACATAACCAAGGAATAGAAATCTAAGTGTTCATCTTTTTACTTCAAAACTGCGACCGATAGTTAAAAAACGTTAAAAAATTAATGCATTTATACGACTTTTGACGGAAACGCTCCTTAAAAGTGGGCGTGTCTTAAAAATTTGAAGCACTACTTGAGCTTTGATCAGTATTTGGGCATATGTGTAAAACTACAGCAGAATCGAGTAGTTTTTAAACGATCTTATCTCAACAAAAGTATTTTATCAAAAACACGCCTTTAAAATTGGGTGTATTGAAAAAATGTACACAAGAAAATGTAGAGATATATTTTCATATAACGAACGGAAATGAAAAAGGTTTAAATTGAATATTGGTAGTGCCTTAAATTTTTAAAACTACGTTTTTCGTTCTTTCATAAAAAGTGGGCGTAAGCCACGCCTAAAATTCAAAAATTTCTTTTCATACACACACTTTTTAGTTTCTACTAAGAGACGCAAAATTTTGGCTTACAGATTCATTATAAATACCGTCTATCTACAAAAACAATTTTTTTATGTTTTTAGTGAAAAGTGGGCGTCAGCCACGCCCAAAATCATTTTTTTTGATTTCATACACAAGATGTTTATGTGCAAGTAATACCCAAAAAATGTAATGTTTATCGCTTTAATATAACAATTGTTATTTTATAAAAACAATATTGATGGTTTTGTATGAAAAATAGGCGTCAGCCACGCCCAAACTTAATTTTTTTTATTTAATTGGAAGGAAGTTTATTTAAAGCTTACGTGTGCAAAATTTTAGTGTTATGCTTTTATCGTAACTGTACGAAAAACATAATTTAATTCTACCAAATTGAGGTTGTTCAACAAAAATGGCGATTGTGGGCGTGTTTGTGGGCGGATTTTTCCGGTTCAAGAACTTAGCCTTACTCTTGAACCAAAGATGATATATATATATACAAAATTTCAGCTTTCTAGCTCAAAAATTGCGACCTCTAGAGAGTATACATATGGACGGACGGACATGGCTTAATCGACTAGGCTTTTGATTCTGAGTCAGAATATATATACTTTTCTATACCTAACGGTATTATTTCTCTATATTACAAACTCCACACCAAATACAATATACCCATTCCATGGAATAGGGTATACAAATATCGCAAAGCACTAAAAGCTTAATGACTCCCAACTGACGGAACCAAACCAAGCCTTAATATTATAATACCAAATATTATGGAGTGTAGCAACAGTGCCTCTAAAATGTCCACTTTGCTATATCAATTGTCATCCCAGTGCTCAGAATAAAGTTTTTAAATGTGTGATAAACTTTAATCAAAATCATAAAAGCTGTTTCTGAAAAACAAATCAAATCAAGCGGAACTAAATCTTTTAACGTATTAGAGAAACCAAACCTCAAACTGTAATTTAAGCCATCTTAAGGGAACTATTAAAAGAGTAAACTCTGGTAGTGGCAGCCATTTAAAGTATCGTTCAAGTATGTTATTGTAATTTTTTGAGTGCACAAGCTGCATATCCGTACTAGCTACATACGTGCACATACAAAACAAAAACATATCTTCATTCCTCCATTTCTATAAAAAGTTTCTTTTAAATATATTATAACTTGCAATTGGAATCGAAGTTTCAGAGAAATCATACTTTCCCATCAGGCAGAGGCAAAGCGAAGGCATGAGCTTGAGCATCATGTATCGGTCCATGATGTCACTGTGATTCCTTAATTTCCATTCCAATCAGCTACCAAATATAGCTCGTCGAATCCCAAATACTGGCTGCCGTTTATGTGGCCGATGATGCCAGCTGAACCAATTTTCTGTTTCAATTCGGCTTCCATGGATCCATTGCTCTATAGCTCCATGTCCAATAGCCCAGCTACAATGAACGTCAACGATTGCTGAGTACTGACTGGAGACTGGCAACTGGACTGGCACTGGACTGGACTATAAGAGAAAGAGAAGTTCATTCAGTTCTACTCAATAAATGTCAGAGTGATTGAATTTATTGCTAATTGATTGCGTTTTTCAATTCAGACTCCGAATTGGAAAGAACTGCCTTCTGGAGAAGTCTGTTTTTACCTTATTCAACTATAACAAAAACGAAGAGTTGTATAGTATGGTGGAAGAGGAAGTGGAAGCTGGAAGGAAACAAAACCTAGATGAAAACCACAATTGTATTATGTAGTCCTCATTCATACTTATGGGCCGGCGATGGCGTTCCTCAGACCTCAAGTCTAAATGGATTCGTGGAGTCAAGTCGAGCTGAGGCAAGTTGATGGAGGGACGGAAAAATCCATGTTGGACTGCCACAAACGGTTCGGTTGGTCTGTCGGTCGGTCGGTGGTGGTGGTGGTGTTTTACAAACGGCCGACCATGTGTTAGCTGTTAGCTATGTGGCATTGCCAACGGACTATGCCGAAGAAGAATCTATACTCCGACGCCGCGTCGTCGTTGCATCGACCGACCCGACAAAATAAATGAATTTGCAACAAGGCACGAAAGGCCTGTCAGATGATTTAGAAGAGTTTAGCGTCAATGCAATTTTATAATTGAAAACGTGATGCTCCTAAATGGATTCTGAGATGTTCGCTTTTGAATTCGGAAAGGTAAATGGTCCGATACGATGCGATGGATAGAGTAGCTTTGGTAAGAACTGTGTGTTAATCCATTCACATTTGATGCTTTTATACTTCGGGCTCAGTTTAGTGAGAATCCCACTCATGAACCTTAAAAAGATAAACCGTTTTTTTTTTTCAATATCAAATGGTATTGGTAGTTAGTGTTGGAAAGTGAATAATTGTTTAATTTCGTTTATGCTGAGTGCCGGCTGTTATACAAAAATATAAAAAAAGGCATTCAGAAAAGTATGTGAGTGAAAAAACCAATTGAATGGGGATTTATTTCACACTTGGTGGGATATAAGTGCACTTTTCATAATGGAATTGGCGGAATTATAGATTTTATGAGAAACTAGCTGACCCGGCGAACTTCGTTCCGCCTTAAATTGACTAAATGTCCCTTTCGAAAGTCGAGCTTTCCGACACGCGAATACGCCACGTACAGTTGTCCATGTGAAAAGCCAGGGAATTCAAGATTAAGGCCACACACTTGCAACGATTGGCCTTGCGATTTGTTAATTGTCAGTTTTGGTTGGTTCAGATTGCGCAGCATTATGATGACAGAGCCGGCTTTGAGTTGCAAATTGTGTGGTGGTAGACCGGGAACATCTAACGAATTCAAAAATTCAATTGGATAGTTTGTTGCTTTGTCATCATTTGTTATGCGGTCTACCGATTTGAACGAATGCAGTGGAGCTGCGATTTTATTTTGAATGATGAAATTCAAATCATCTACGTCCTTATTTTTCGCAGCTAATATCGCGCGTTCACTGAGCCAATCGTGGTTCAAATAATTGTGACCGATGTTAGGGAACACTTTCCTTCTATGATGTGAATTCACAATTCAGCGGGAACGAAATCAGGCCAGTTGCAACATCAACAATAATTCGACCATTTCCAATTGCCAATTGTTTTTTTGCAAAATCATTGGCTGATGGATCGTTCTGCAACGCAACTCGCATGTTCGTCGTCAACTGCAGCTTCTTTTCGTATCGCCAGAAATACGATAATTTTAGGCAAGCGTTGAGTTCATCTGCAGGCGTTGATCGCGGGATTACTATTACAATTTGACGAAAATCACCGTCTAGCAATATCATTGCCCCTCCAAAGCGTCTCATATTGTTCCGTAGATCTTTCATTGTTCGATCAAAAGCATTCATCCCAGATGATAATTTTGAAAGTTTTCAACACTTGTGCCATAGCAGAATTTCTTGAAATATTGCATGTTGGTTCGTCATTCAACTGCAGATTCAGTGGCAATTTTAACGCTGAATGTGCTGTGCAACCACCTTCCAACAACGTGGTCGCTATTCGAGAAGAGGCAATCGCAAGCGCTATGTCGGATTTTGACTGAATTGAAGTAAAAATCAACGAAATTAGAAACGTTTTGTGAGAAAGTGTTGCGTCCCAATGATAGTCGTTGGCAAACAAATTCATCCGCTGACAGGCTTCTCTAAATGTGGCACACAGCACACCATCAACAGTCCGCAGGTTCTCGTACGAAGTTTGACCAGGCACATTGACCAAAAGCAATCGCAGATAGAAGCAGTCGTCATTTTTTGGATGAACAGCATAGATACGACCAAGCGCATCAGTTTAATACACATCCGCATATCCGGCAACAGCTTGCCTTTGTTTTCGACGTTGAAATTTTTTGTACGGCGCATTCCAAATATAATAGCGAGGCATTTCCGAGTAGAGCAGCTCTGGCGAACGGGTCACTTGCACAGGTGGAGAAGAAACTCGTTTGCTTTTGCAAGTGAAAAAAAAAAAAATTCAAAAAAAAAAAAAAACCGGCTCCGTTGTGTGTTTACCTGGTTGAAAAAAAATCCAACAAAAAAATCCTCATGCGAATCAGATAATATTTAGCCAAGTTATGCTTGTACAAAGAACAAATTCATAATCTTTCGATATTTGTTCCGCAATTTGGTGTTTTAACGATTTTTAAAAAAATTTGAAAAATTCGGCTCCGCTATTCGTTTACCTGGTTTAATACAAACCCAACAAAAAAATCCCCATGCAAATTGGATGATATTCAGCTGAGTTAGGCGCGTACAAACAGACACCAATTCATTTTTATATATATAGATAAAAGATTTTAAATTAAGTTCAAACACATTACACATAGCAATGAAAGAAAAGTCAAAATATAAGGGTCCGAAAATTCTCTCCCTCTGTCCGCCTATATGTATCTTTGGATTTGTCTGGCCTAAGTGAATGGGCCGATATGCTCAGTTTTTTTTTTCTTGGTTCTCCTGCGGATCGTATTTTTCATTTCTACTTAAGAGCAAAAACTCACGTCACCATACTTGCCTTTGAAAAACCGAAAAGGGCTCAACCGATTTCGATAAAACTATGCGCCTGGGCACTATATAACCGTTTTCTTAAATCAGACTTTTCGTATACCTACCCATTACCAAATTTCAAGTGATGTGAATCAAAGTGGCATTTCGTAGGTGATGTACTATTAAATTTCCTTATACACATGAGACGTTAAAAGAGCTGAACACAGAATTGAACTGAACTGTGTTTTGGGAAGATGCTAGGACAGTGAAAAACTAAATTAGAACCTTCGAAGAACGTACTGTTTTTTTGGGAAGGTGTATTCTTAGAAGATGAACAAATTTAGTTTTTCACTGATGGTTAAAAAATAAAGGTGAGGGGTGGTGTTTATTCGTACAGACTTAATCTAAGTATTTCCTTCCGTCGTAGTGTGTTCCAGGCGGAAGTGATGGAAATAAAGCAGGTTTTATCTTGGCATAAGGAAATTGTGATATTCAATAAGGCAATCCTCATTCTTTCGGATAGCCAGGCTGCGCTGAAATCCCTGGATTCCATCAAACAGCTCTCGAATGTAAACCTTTTTTTTTTTTGAACGGCACACGCGCTCAAGGGTTTGTTATAGCGAGTGATAGGAAATTAGGGAGGAAGGGAAAGGAGGTGTCGATGAACATCGATCTTGAATGTTTGAAGATCAAAAAGGAAAAATTGTGCCAGGCATCCATTCTACATTCGTGTTGTACGGCTAAAGAAAGAATCCCTATATTTCACGGTACGTCCGAAATTGGGCTCAAGTGTAAACTGATGAGCGTTCCTAGCAAGACGAGTATTACGGGGGAAATGTTTAAGGGGTGAACCGCAGCTGGCTACCTCGAGTCAGCATTTTTTGTGAAAGAATCTGTAAAATAAGGAAAGGGATGAAACATTTCGACGATGTTCGAGTGATGGAAATGTTTCTCTCTCCTATCAATTTTAACGTTTTTTTGTGAACTCTGTCAAGCAGGTGTAGAAAAGTTTGAGAAGCACCTGCCCAGAGATGGGAGTTATACTCAAGTTTAGGGCATATACCTACACGCTTTGTAAATTGTAGCCAGATCAGAAGGGGGGAAAAACTTCTTGCACCTATTAAGAAAGCCTAAGCATCTTGCAGCATTCTGACAAACTCAAGTATATGATCATTCCAACGAAGGTTGTCACTGATACACATACCAAGTACTGATAGCTTTTCGGCCTCATCGAAGCGCGCGCTTTTTAACATTTTCCAAACCTTTTCTTTCATTATAATTGGCAGAATTTTGATAATCATTGTGAACTCTTACTTTTTAAAGAGTAGTTTAAGAACTATCCACATGAGAGCGACCAACGACCAACGAATTAACGAACATTCGTCCATTTTGACGTTTCATTCACATGCAATTTATTTTATTCGTTGCGAACAACGAACGTCATGTCCGTATATCAAAATTGAACAGTGAGATTTTGAAGTTAGTCGCGTACGAATAATTTATTCGTTGCGTTGTGGATTGTATGTGGAACGCGAATAGAGTTTGACAGTTCGTAGCAATTACTTTGTATCTCCGGCGAACAATTTATTTTATACAATTTGACTTATTTAAACAATTGAAATCGAATATTTCAATAAACTAACTTATTTTAAAATTCAATCTTTATCTAGCGGTCACGTTTTAGCTAAGAAATTAGCTTTATAAATGCTTAAAATCTGATTTGTTCGTCAATTCGTCCATTCGTTGGTCGCTCTCATGTGAATAGTCATCCACGGATCAAAATTTAAAAATGATTTACCTCGATTCGTGTATGTTTAATATGCAAATCAAAGTTTAGACGACGACGGACGTTAACCCAACGATTTCCACGAATTAAATAAAGTTGATACACGAATCAAGAATTTAAAAAGGATGTTAAGTGCTTAACTCCGATTGTACTACAACTAGTATTTATAGTCGCTCAAAAAATTCTGTTCTTTTTAGTCTCGTATACCTTTGAAAGTATGTTTTGTGTTTTGTTCAGTTTTTAGTTTTGATTAAGTTTTTTCTTTTGTTTTATCTTGTTCTTGTTTTTTTACTACTCTTTTTTTTTTGTTAAAATTTTTTTTGGGGAAATCCACTAGGTATCCATAATAATTTGATATAAAAAAGTAATACAAAAAATTGTAGAATTTTTCCTCTGTTAATAGTCAGAATTTTGAGAAGCAGAATTTTGAACAGCAGATTTTTTTTTTTTTTTTTTTTTTTTATAATGCACACGCGCTCAAGGGGTTTGTTATAGCCCTTTTAATGATAAGTCACAGCGCGAGCGATAGGAAGTTAGGAAGGAAGGGAAAGGAGGTGTCGATGAACATTGATCTTGAATGTTTGAAGATCAAAATGGCAAGGAAAAATTGTGCCAGGCAATCCATTCCACATTCGTGTTGTACGGCTAAAGAAAGAATCTCTATATTTCACGGTACGTCCGAAATTGGGCTCAAGTGTAAACTGATGAGCGTTCCGAGCAAGACGAGTATTACGGGGGAAATGTTTAAGGGGTGGAACGCAGCTGGCTACCTCGAGTGAGCATTTTTTGTAAAAGAATCTGTAAAATAAGGAAAGACATGAGACATTTCGACGATGTTCGAGTGACGGAAATGTTTCCATAATGCTTCTCTCTCCTATCAATTTTAACGCTTTTTTCTGAACTCTGTCGAGCAGGTGAAGAAAAGTTTGAGAAGCACCTGCCCAGAGATGGGAGTTATACTCGAGTTTAGGGCGTATAAACGCTTTGTAAATTGTAGCCAGATCAGAAGGGGTGAAAAACTTCTTGCATCTATTAAGAAAGCCTAAGCATCTTGCAGCATTCTTGGCAATCTCAAGTATATGATCATTCCAACGAAGATTGTCACTGATACACATACCGAGTACTGATAGCTTTTCGGCCTCCTCGATGCAAGTACCATTCATGGATAATGGCATAGGGGGTATGTTTAGCTTCAACGACAAAAGACAGCATTGAGTTTTCGACGCATTAAACTCCACACGATTTCTAGTACCCCAATTCACAATGCTGCTTAAATCGGAGTTTAACGAGCTTATCATACGATTTCGTTGTAATAACACGTCCGAAGGCGAAGGCCGTGAATTATCAAACGTATATGAAAAGCTGAGGGTTGAGTCGTCAGCAAAACAATTTAATGGATTAGAAGTCACAGACAAGAGATCATTTATAAAAATGAGAAAGAGAGTCGGAGATCAGACATGAAACCGTCTAATACAACTTGTATTGATCGTTCCAGAAGATAGCTTCTAATCCAACGAATAAGAGTATCATCGATACCAAATGCACGCATTTTCGATAAAAGAGCTTCATGCCAAACTCTATCAAATGCCTTTGAAATATCAAGCGCA
Organism: Platycheirus albimanus; assembly: GCA_916050605.2. Classification (NCBI taxonomy): domain Eukaryota; kingdom Metazoa; phylum Arthropoda; class Insecta; order Diptera; family Syrphidae; genus Platycheirus; species Platycheirus albimanus. The sequence continues at coordinate 42,788,044 of OU696697.1, forward strand.
ATAATCTTGCTTTCGCCAAAGCGATGCACAGATTTGTTCCACTGTTCGGTGAGATATGCCATCAGATCACCAGTGGAACGATTGCTGCGAAAGCCGTATTGCCGGTCATTTAAAAGCTCCCGATCTTCGAGATATTTCTTGAGCTGACGATTTATCAGCGTTTCCATGACCTTGGAAAGAAGGGACGTAAGTGCAATTGGTCGGTAAGAGGAGGGGGAGGAGGAGTCACCTTTTTTTGGGACGGGCTGGACAAATGCTGTTTTCCATCTACTAGGAAAGATTCCTGAACGATAGGAGCGGTGGAAAAGCTTACGCAGTGGTTTTGCCAGCGATGAAGAACACTTCTTCAGAAGAATAGGGGGTATTCAATCCGGGCCAGCGGATTTGTGTATATCAAGATCTTGAAGTACTCTTGCTACTGTACGAGTGCGGAAAAATATCTGTCCCATAGAAAAATTAACGTTCTCAAGTACAGGAGGGGCATTGTTGCTTGCAGGCAACGTAGAACTTGCAGCAAAATGAGCTGCGAGCATATTGGCCTTCTCTGAAGAGCTGACAATAGGTTTATCGTCGACGATGAGCGTTGGAACTGATGATGACGTTGAGTTCTTGACGTTTTTTACAAATGACCAGAAGTTTTTACTGCCTTTGGGACATTGCAGAATTTTTTGCCGTAACTTCTGGTCATGTAAAAATTTCGTTTTGTGTATAACGGAGTTGCACGAGTTCCTAACTTGTTTGTGTTTCTTCCGATTTTCCTCAGTTGGGTTGGCTTTGTAGGATCGGAAGCTTACTTCTTTCAACCTGATAGCTTCTTTACACTCTTCGGAAAACCAAGACTTTTCTTTTGGTTTGATACATTTTGTTCTGTGAGGGACAAAAGTTCTCATTCCAAGAAAAATCACTTCTGTAATCATTTCAGCACTGGCATCAATGTCATTATCGAGGAAGCATAATGACCAGTTAAAGTTGCGAAAGAAATTATTCAGACCGTCCCAGTTGGCTTTCTCGTATTGCCAAACGGTCCTAGTGGGAATTTTTTCTTTAACTGGATGGTTGGAGATCGAGAAATTAGCTGAAATGACACAATGGTCCGAGGTGCCAAATGGAGAAGTTACTTTAATAGTATATTTATCAGGATGGGAAGTAAGGAACAAGTCAAGAGTATGGGCGGAATGCCCATCAACATCCGGTATACGAGTAGGCTCATCGACAAGCTGGGTAAGATGGTTATACTCAGCAAAGATCTCGGTATACCTTCCTTCGAGTGTTGTCTGGCCAGAATATCGGAGCCAACTTGAATTGTGTACATTGAAGTCGCCCGTAATCACGACTTCAGTGTGAGGACAATGGGAAACAATTCGGGAAATTGAATCTGACAAAACATCTAACTCATCACAAGTAGACATGCTGTCAAGATTCGGACTCCTGTAAAGAAAACAGTAATGAATGATATGCTTGCGGACAGTGAATTTGAGCCACAGGAAATTAAAGTTCGTATTAGAACAATGCCCATATTGGGGAAGGCTCTGGCAAGCAATATCATTCCTAACATAAACGACAAGACCATGGTGGGAAAAAAGTAATGGCACTAAGTTATATCCAAACAAACAAAATTCTGATAAATCAGTATTCTGTCCAACCTGGGTTTCACTTAATGCCAAAACAGCTGGCCTGTATTGCACAGTATGGGCGTACACAGAAAAGAAATTCTTTCTTAGCCCACGAACATTTGAATATACAACACAAAAATCACTTACCATTTTGAAAAACTAAACACAAAAGATTCAACTTTGACGAACTAATTTCAGCCGTGCCGTATAGGCCCATATTAATTCCAATTATAAACAAACTGTCCTAGGTGTTATGCCCATAAAACAATTTGCAAACGGGAATTAATATAGACAAAAAACACGAAAGAAAACACATCAAATGCTGCTCACCATCCAATGCAAAACCTCTTGCGATAAGCCTCACAAGAGGCTTGCATTGTATAGAAAGCAACAGTTATGGGTGGCGCGGGTGGAGAGGATGGGTATTGTTGGATGCTGTGCTGCGTATGAGCGAGGTTTGGTGTATTTTTTTCTTCTTTTAATTTTTCACTGGATTATTCTATTTTTTTTTTCTAGTTTTGGGTAACGGAAAGGGCTGAATTTAATATCTCATTTTAATTTAATTGCACTATGTATTGTAATTGTAAGTGGTATATGAATTCGGTTTTGGTTTTTTTTTTTTTTTTTTTTTTTTTGATTATTTTGGGTAGGTAACACACGCGCACAGAAGCAACGCGACCGCACACGACGAGTACTTGATCGACACTGACACTTTGTCCAGCGGAATGAAAAAAAGAGAATTTTGAAAAGCAGCATTTTGAAACCAGAATTTTGACCCACTCCCTGCCAAAACTTGAGTTTCAGGAACATTGAACAATATGTTTTGTACGATGATTGCTTCTACAAAAGCATATGAAGAGCCGTACAGATAATCGGCCCAAATATTTAGCACCACCTAAATTCCCTCCTGAGATGATTTCTTAAAGGTCACTAAAAGTGGTATCTAAATGAAAATTTCAGATCATCACTCCACATTCCTTAGTTCTCCCAAAGAAAAAAATTACACGTCTGAAGAAATTAAACGAAATCAATTCAGATACTTTGTTAGAGCTGAAACGGTCTACCATTTTAATCACTGACATGAGAATCAATCAAGAACTATACTGACATTTTTTTGTTGTATGCGAAAATCCATCATAATTCTTTAGGTATTCCCCGCTGGAATTTCTTTATGAATAAATTGATCAAAGAACGTCCGGACAAAGAGTTTAAAACATTGTTTCTTTAGCATTACAGCCAAATTTTTGCTTTGAAGGTGGCTTAAACTACAATACCCAATTTGTTGGGGGGAGATTGGTAATTTTCAGATTGTTATATCTTGAGACTTATTAAACAAATAAAAGTCCATAGAGGTGTCATAATAATGCATCATTAGGAAAAAAAAACCGCTATAAAATATCGCCGACATATGATACCCGTGACAAAATATCCCCGTAACAAATCTTTCTACAAAAAATTATCTCCACAATAATTTCCACAGTAAAACGGCATAACATCCCCAACGAATCATTCCCCCCACAAGAGCTCCTGGCGTCAAAAGATCCCAGCTTATGAGTTTTTTGAGTAACACGAGACAAACTATTTATTTTAAATAATATCAAACATGAATTTATAGATTGAAAACAGACCATCAGGGGATTAAAATCTGGGCAAACATTATCCAAATCAAGAGTAGGTATATCTAGGTGGCCCGCTTACTGGCATCATTTTAACTCCTTTTCTCGGGGACAGACCTGCTCATGCAATTATTCGTTGCTCCGCTTAGGGTATATCCGGTATTCTGTCAGGCACATTTGAAAACAACGTTTAAAAAAAAAAAACAACAGCTTAGAAAGATCAAGAATTTTTTTTCTTTTTTTTCGCCCCCCTCTGCGTCCCATCACTTATGAAAAATATCATCGATCGGTTCCAAAGTGTTCAACAGAATTCCATATGCGGGGATTAGATTGAAAGGATTTTTCGTCTGGAGATCATATTGCCGTGAACGGATTATTACGGTACCGCCAAAGACTTATTTCGAGGTTTTTCACTCATTTACTACAGGTCTGTCGAAGCCTACAATGTTAGTATCTATCCTCACGATTTCCCTAAAAGCTACATAGTTGAAAAATACGATTTTTTAAACTTATCCTATTCTGCTGACTACCAAATTCAAACTAAACATTTGAAATTTTAAAGCACCTACTTCATCCAGAACACAAGGACCCCACTAAAACATTTTGACAATTTTCAATATGCAAACGCTTTCGCTTTGCTATTATAGTCTTTCCATTGGAAAAACAAATTCAAAATGCATAAAGTTTTCATCGTTACGTTATCCAAAGCTAACAGAGTTTCTTTTTTGTTCTTTTGTTGACATGAAAATTGTTCAAACTCCTCCATACACAACCACCAAAAAAAAAAATATACCATCAGGAAGTTCAATGTACCCTCAAAAAGACAGCAAAAAAAAATGAAAGGAAGAACCTACAATTTCAACGTCGTCGTTTTCGTCGTCATCGTCGCTTACCCGGTGATACGACGAAAAGGAAGAAATTTGGGAATAGGGCGTACATGGAGTACAAACCCTTTGAAAACGCCACCAAACTCCACGCTCCAGCTCCACGTTCCAGATCCAGCTCCAACAGCCATAAGTAAACTTGTCAAGAAGATATCTTTTCAAATTCAGTTAGCATAACTATGTTCGTTATTTTATGTGTCAGTTTTAGTGTATTTGTAGGTCTTGGATAAAAATTTGGCTGGGAACCTTCAAACAAAATAAACTAAAAATAAATATTTATAAAACGAAAAAAAAAAAAAAAAACTATACAAACGATGAGGAATAGGAAGGATAAAATAGACTTTAAACTGTGATGCGCACATATAACCATATTGCAGATGGAGACACAGTTAATTGTCATCCTAACATGCCTCTGCATGCATATCCTGAAGGACTATAATATTACACCAGATATACATATGTATACGAACGATAAAAACAAGTAAAAATGTAAATTTGGCATCGCTTCGATGCAAGTAGAGAGAGTGTCAACGTCCTTTGCGGCATTGCTATTGTGTTGTTTGCTTTGCGCGTTCCTTTATTTTTAATTCAACAGTTGTAGAAAAAGAAGTCCCCTTAGCAATATTTGTTATGATATTACTTAAAGTAAGGATGTGTTATTGTTATGGTAGGATGCAGTATGGCGTATGGAGGAAATGATGGTGGTTTCCTTTAAATGTTCATTTTATTGTCTTTTTTTTAATCCGCCATCTTTAGGTACATCTGCTTCAGTAAACTCTTTTATATATACATGAAGCATTTTTTGTGAAACAAGAGAAAAGCCATCTAAGGGTTATTATACCGAAAAAGGATAAAAAAAAATAAATATTGTACCTACATACATACTCGTATACACATAGTTATGCATGAAATAGATAGAAGTTTTAAGCTGTGCTGCACATAGCAAAGGGTGCAATTATGCACTCCCTGCTCTAGCCGCCTCTACAATAGTCCCCACACCTATCTACTCAAAAGAATATTCCTCTTGACATCTTTAAAGGAGGAAGTTTTAAGGATTATCTACTTGAAAACAAACAAAATATAAGTTAAGATAACTGGAGCAATTGTATTTTCAGTGAAATTTGAATACTGCTGCTATGCTGCAATAGTTTTGGGACATAAGTCGGGTACAGTCGCTAGAGTCGCTACAGTCGGTATACAATTGTGCAAAGCTTTTGTTTTACATAATATATTTTTTTGAGCACTTTAGAAGAAAAATTAGTTTTTTTTTCTTATAACGTCGTTGTTTCTATCAGATAGTCACAATTCAAAAGTTCGTGAAGAGAATTACATTTTATTGTAGAAAAGTAAAGAAGGATACGTAAGAAATTCAAAAAAATAGAAACTTACCAATGACTCAGTCAGGTACAGTTTCAAAGTGGTATACTTGGCTGGAGTTTGGGAGGAAGCGTTGCATTTTGAGAAGTGATTTCAAAGATTGAATTGATAAAATAACGAGGGTAAGCACAGGACAAGTCAATAGCTATATCTTTGGACGGTTTTTGTCTTACTTACTTACTTTAGGTGGCGCAGACAGTCCATTGTGGACCACGGCCTCAACCAACAATCCTCGCCAGCTAGGCCGGTCCCTAGCCAGTGGCCTCCAGTTGCACACACCAAGTTGGTTGAGGTCGTTTACCACTTGATCGCGCCACCTTAGATGGGGTCTTCCAGAACTGCGTCGGCCCTCCGGGTTGGAATTGAAGACTCGTCGGGCAGGAGCGTTTTCGTCCATACGCTCCACATGGCCCAGCCATCTAAGCCGCTGAATTTTCAGCTTCTTAACCAAGTCAATGTCGCTGTATAGCCCGTACAGTTCGTCATTGAATCTTCTCCTTCATACTCCATTGATACATACAGGCCCGAATATCACCCGAAGAATCTTTCTCTCAAAGCACCCCAGCCTGTATTCATCCGATTGTGTTAGTGTCCACGCTTCTGCCCCATACAGCAGGACTGGGATCATAAGGGTCTTGTATAGTGTCTCCTTGGTCCTTTGAGAGAGGGCTTTACTACTAAGATGCCTTCTTAGCCCGAAGAAACAGCGATTGGCAAGAGTGATTCTTCGACTGATCTCTTCACTGATGTTGTTCTGAGAGGTTATAGTGGAACCCAAATAGACAAAGTACTTGACAACCTCAAAGTTATATCTGTCCATTGTGACGTTTTGTCCGAGCCTACGGTAATGATCTACTTCACCCGAGGACAGCATATACTTTGTTTTATCTTCATTTACAGCCAGACCCATTCGAGCCGCTTCCACTTCAATACTTGCGAATGCTCCACTGACAGCGCGCTTCGTTCTTCCAATAATGTCAATATCATCAGCATAGCCAAGTAATTGAACGGATCTAAAAAAAATCGTACCGCTGGTGTTGACATGCGAGTTGCGTACGATTGCCTCAAGAATGATGTTGAAGAGGTTACATGACAGCGCGTCACCCTGTCGTAAGCCTTTCTCGACATTAAATGAGTCGGTGGTGTTCTTACCAACCTTGACGGAGCAGCGAGAGTTCTCCATAGTCATCCTGCACAATCGAACGAGTTTGGCAGGGATGCCAAGAAGCGACATGCGACTCTGCATAGCTCGTTCCTGTTTACGCTGTCATAGGCGACTTTAAAATCGATAAAGAGGTGGTGAGTATCGATCTGGAATTCTTGGGTCTTTTCCAAAATCTGCCGAAGTGTGAAAATTTGGTCAACGGTTGACTTACCGGGCCTGAAACCACACTGATAGGGGCCAATCAGTTCACGTGCGAAAGGGTTCAGACGTTCACACAGAATGGCCGACAAGATTTTATAGGCAACATTTAGGAGACTTATAACTCTGTAGTTGGCGCAGCTTAGAGTATCTCCTTTCTTGTGGATAGGGCACACAATGCTGAGGTTCCATTCGTCAGGCATACTTTCATCCGACCAGATTGTACAGATGAGTTGGTGTATGCTCCTCACCAAGTCATCTCCCGCTGCTTTGAAGAGTTCAGCCGTAAGGCCATCAGCTCCAGCAGCCTTGTTGGACTTTAGTTTAGATATTGCTATCCGAACTTCTTCTTGGTCGGGAGGACGGAAATTTTGATCATCATCATCCAAATCGAATGGATCATTCTGCCTGACAGCGATTAGTTGGCTGTCTTCGCCGTTTAACAGTCTGCAGAAGTGTTCTTTCCAAATTCTCAGCACCGACTGTGTATCTACAACGACATTCCCAGCCCACCCTCGTCTCTACATGCTTCCGCTCGGGCTTTGTAACCCTTGGACGAATGCTTTACCCTTTGGTAGAACTTTCGAACATTGCTTCTGCCGTAGCACCCCTCAATAGATTCAACCATTCGTTTTTCCAGTTCTCTTTTTTTTCTTCTGAAAAGCCGATGTTCCTCTTTCCTCTTTTGCTGGTATACCGCACGGAAAGCGCTCTTGGCAGCTCTAGTTCTGGCGTTCAGAACTGCATGATAGGCTTCGTCTTTGGCCAAGTGTGCGAGCCTGCACTCATCATCGAACCAGGTGTTTCGTTGTGGTCGCCTAATGAAACCCAAAACATCCGTGGCAGCGGTTTTGATGGCCATTTTGCAATCTTGCCACTGGGCTTCTGGGTTTGGCGCAGGCGCCGGGCTTGTCAAGAGATAAGAGGAGACATGATTGGCAAAGGTTGTGGTGGTCTCTTGCGATTGTAACTTAGCAACATCAAACTTTCTCACAGTGGATGTTCGGTTCTGCGGTCTGGTGGAGATCCGCATTCGCACTTTAGCTACAACAAAGTAGTGGTCCGAGTCTATGTTGGCCCCTCGGAAAGTGCGGACATCCATGACACTTGAGGCATGTCTGCTATCAATCGCAATGTGATCAATTTGGTTGACGGTATTTTGATCAGGAGACCGCCAGGTCCCCTTGTGTATATTGAGGTGTGGGAAGTATGTGCTAGCTAAGATGACACTTCGCCCCGCAGCAAAGTCGATTAGCCTGTGTCCGTTACCGGAAGTACTGTCGTGCAGGCTATGCTTTCCGACTGTCGAGCCAAAGCTACCCTACTTTCCGATTTTGGCGTTGAAGTCACCAAGAATAATTTTAGTGTCGTACTTCGGGCATTCATCATACGTCTTCTCGAGAAGATCGTAGAATTCTTCTTTGGTCGTGTCATCTTTTTCCTCCATGGGGGCGTGGACGCAGATCAGCGAGATGTTGCTGAATTTGGATTTAATGCGGATTGTGACAATGCGTTCGCTTATGCCACGAAACCCCAAGACTTCTTGCCTAAGCCTTCCTCTTATCACAAATCCGCATCCAAATAGCCGCTGTTTTCTTGTCCTGTAGCACTTGCCGTAGTAGATGTCACAGTTTTTCATCCTCCTTGTGTCTTCACCATCCCATCGCACTTCTTGGATGGCTGTGATGTCGGCTTTGACACCATCTAGGGCGGTTTTTGTCTGCTTCCACTTTTTTCCCCCACGAATTTATGATATCGACTGCGGTCGCAAATACTACCACTTAACTGCTTTCCACAGCCAAATGCTATAGTTCTTGTAAGCCTGCAATTCTTCTTTTGGAACGGTCTTTATAATCTGCTTGCAGATCAGTTACCATAACAAAAGCGTTTAGAAATACCGACGCACATTGGCTTTGAAGGACAAAATCGAGCGGAGTAATGCATTCTACATTCTTGTATGGCGTACGTCCGAAGTTGGGCTCAAGGAAAATTTGATGGTCACTGGAAATATCTAGCGATGCCAGTGTTATGCGGGAATTTTTTAAGTGGAGCACGGTTTATAAAATAGCTATAAAACAAGCTGAAACTAGAAATATTTCGGAGATGTTCGTGTGAAACGAATGTGTCCTAGAAGGCAAAGCTGTTCGGTTTCTTCGATGAAAGTGCCACTCAAGGATAGTGGCTAGGAAGTATATGTCATGTCTTAACGATAGAAGACAACATTGAGTTTGTGAATTAAGGATTAAATTCCACACGTTTTAATGAGCTTATCAAAGGCTGCGCAGTTTCAGTTCCACATTAGAAACATCCACAGAAAAATTAACAGAAATCTTAGACAAAAGATCGTCGATAATGATTAAGAAGAGTATCGGTGACAAAACGGAACCTTGGGGTACATCAGCATTTATTTTATGAATACCAGACTGGAAACCATCGAAAATAATTTGAATAGAACGTTACGAAAGGTTATTTCTAATCCATCGGAAAAGGGTTTTGTCGATACCATTTTTAATGAAAAAATTATTTATCTTAAAAACGGATCCTACGTTTTTGATAAAACTTTCTGAATCGTGTTTTTCGTGTAAGCTGTATGCTTTGGTTGGAATAGATTTGTCAGGAAAAGTCTTATAACGGTACCTTCGATAGGACCGGTTTTTGAAATCAGATTTTCTCTTCTCTTCTTAAAAGCCCTTTTATAGACGAAATAATACAGATTCTTAAATTTAAAAAAAAAATTGTTATTTAATTTTTTTTAATTTTTTGTTTTTTTCCAAAAACGTTTTAATCTTTTTTTTAATTTGATTTTTCTAATAAAAACTTCAAAGTGCTAGAAGTTGGCAATGGCACACTGAAAAAAAAATTGGAATATATTTTCGAAAAGTTTTTCAAGAAAAACCATTTTTTGATAAAACTGGTCCAACGCTTTTGAAAAATGTTTTTCTTAAAATATAAAACAGTAAAATAAATCAGATGGCTTACTTCATTTTTTCCAAAAAACGTTTAACTAGTAATTTTTAACTGTTTTATAAAATTTCGTATGATTTTTCCTTTAATTTTGTTCCAAAATCTAAAGCCCCAGGACCACTGTCACACTTAAGAGCAAGTTCGTGAGACCCAGTCATGCACTTTATTTAATCTTTAAGTTGAATAATATTGTCATTTTCAAAACCCCTGCCTTAAATATACGACTCAGCCGACCACCCTTTAAAGATGTCAAGATGACATCCATGACGCGAAGACTTACTCGGATCTTCTTATTGCTTGTTAAAAATTGACTTTGATACTTTTTAAATTGTATTTTCAAAAAGATACATTAGTTCATATTGACTTGGATCGGCTCCTGTGGAACGCTTGTATCAGGAGGGCATTTCTCTTACTTTCGAGTACTTGTACTCTCAGATCCTTATCCGTATCCCCCTATCTTTATCCCCCACCACGATGGTTGCTAAAGTTTTTTGTAATGTCCTTGTGAAAACTGAGTTATTATTTGGATCTTTCCCAACACACCATATCAGGGAAGCGCAAGGATTTTGGAGAATTGTTAAGACCTTCCAACAATATATTATACAAAAATGAATACAATACATAGGTTTCCCTAAGAGCAATGCTTCAAAATCCAACTCCTTGTAAAGGGACAAATTATAATTTTTCAGAATTTGATTACTTGGTCATACAATGTATTTGTAAATATGCGTTCCAACTTGTTTTGTCTTAACACCCTTCACTTCTTACCGCCTTGCCGATACAAAACCTCTTACTACCATATTATTTAAATTTTTTCATATTCTAATCATTTACACAGTTGATAATAAAACCAGTCTTCATTAAAGGCCATATAATTTTACACATCATTTATTCGATTTACACTTAGTTTTAGCCGAAAAATACGAAATGAGGAAAGGAAAAAAAAACAGGCTTTTGGCGTATAGCACTACGTGTCCTTAAATTTCAATTCTAAAATGTTTGTAGAAAAGTAGTAAGTCCTTGCTAACGTTAGATATATAATCGGCTAACTGGACACAACATAGTATCGACTTGGGATAGTTCCGACCGACCTTTCTTTCAGTCGTTTCCCTTTTTGTCCGTCGCATGTGAAATTTCTCGTTAGTTAACTCTTCGGTTGGATAACTGTATTTTTATTGTAAAACATTAAAGTACTGTAACATTTTAGATAAAGAGAATTTTTTTCCCCAGGACAAAGCTACACTAACACTACATGTGCCCTACCGAAACCAAATATATCTAGTTGATGACAGTGATAAAAAGAATAAGAGACACAACGGAACCCTGCGGAACATCACCATTTCTTTTTATGGATCATACTTTTTAAACTATCCATATTGGTTGAACAGTAATTTACAAAACTTTAAGTTCAATTGAAACTTAAAGCTAAAAAGTCTTAGTCGAACTCTTATTAATGTGTTACAGAGGATAGGAATCTATCTGTAAAATATCCAAGTTCTAATAATATTCATTTACATTTAAAAATATTTACATATATAAAGCCGAATTCTCCTAATTCATGTTCCTTTTTAAAATTTCAATACAAAAAAATCCTGATTTATGTTTTCCTTGCAAAGAGGTTAAATGCAACCTACACTTCCATGAAAGTGTTTTATTATTTCTATTTATGTTGTACATATTAAAACCTTCTATTCATAAAAATAAAAATATTATACGAAAAACTTAACCACCTGCTCTTAAAAAATTCCTCATTTATGCGAATAAGCTTTTAAGTCCTTAAACATTTTTTATTCCATAACAAAATTATTTGAAATATAAAAATATGTCACATCGACAACCATTGCATGCAAAGGACAGAACGAGTAGGTATATGAATAAAAAATGTAATTGTGCACATCCAGAAAAAAAAATCCAGATAAAAAACTGTATGTAACATAAAATAAATCTGGAGCCTAGCTGCATAAGCTGCATTGTAACATCATGTCGGCAAAAAAAACATTGTGAAGGTATCCAAACATGAATTCCCATTCAAAGTGTTATTATTTTTGTGTAACATACCGACTATTTCTATAAGAGTTCTGGTATGTGGATATGATTCATGTCTCATTCGACGGAAAACTAAGTCCTCCAAACGGTTTCATAGAACTGCATGTTATGCAAACCAAGTTTTAGGGAAAAATACAACAGTAAAATAAACATCACCTACACACCTCTCATCAGCATGAATAGATTTCCCATCAATATACAACAAAAAATTAAGAGTCCAATATATACCCTTTAGAGAATTTCGAGATTAATAATTTTATTTTATTTCCTAGAATTTTTATTTCATTAGTATTTACTTTGTCTATGTATCCTACCTATATTATTTGTGTTACCTGCATGCAGACTGTATCTACCATATTTTGAATGCTCCATAAATAAAAGTTGTATTGATTTTGTTTGTGGACGCTACACAGTGTGTCAGCCAAACGTGATTCAATTAAGCTTACCCTATTTAATTGGCAAGTAAAAAATGGCTAAATGTTAGATTTTTAATTAATATACATATTGCAAAATCGAGTGAGCTCTCTTAAAGCTTTAATAAGTTTCGGGCAATGTCTCGTATTTAAATCATAGCAAATCCATTTATAGCCAGGAAAAAAATACTGAGATTCAACCTCAGCATTTTCATTACATTGAAAACCTTATCCAATATGATGTCGTCCTACGAATTTAGAAATTCAAAGGTAAACTAGATGCAATTTTGTTTTAAACATAAGTTATAAATAAGATACAAAATATGAATTAAAGATTCTTTTATTGTCAATTTCCAACTAGTGAAAATAACATTTAGTTATTATAACTGAAATCGTTGTTACGGGTGATTTCAGTGTATATAATTCTACATCGCTTCGCTATTCTGACAAACAACACACGGAGGAAGGTTTGTCGAGATTTTTCCCGATTTAAAAACTTGACTTGGCTTGTTAACGACCCAAAACGAATCCCTGACATTGCAGATCATTCTGCAATCACCGTACACTTCTGACGCTGATAAGAACACCATTAATGTAACTAGGCTCTATAGGTACGGCCGGCGGCTGATTGTATCATATTAACCAATTTCTTGTAATCTAACCAACCAGTACCAGTACCAGTACCAGTTAAGGAAACATACTCAGAGAGGACGTACCCATGGCAATATGAGAAAACCAACTGGGACAGTCTCAACAATTTCTTCTGTAACTTCAACTGGTCACTATGCTTGCTAGATAAAGACGTGGACTTCAGCACCGATGTGATAACGAATATTATTTTCTCTGGTATAAAAGGGAATTAAATTTCCAACGTTACACGCCTACCCAACGGACGTTGACAATATTATACTCCTGTGGTCAGCACCCTAGCGTCTTGTCCTTCTTAATAATAAACTCCGTGGTAGTGAAGGCATCGGTTATGGCTCACTTTGGTCTTCCTATCTCGCCAATGATGGTAGCTAACCCAAGTAATTGTGTTTATTTGTTAAAGAGAGTACCTGAGGTTCTCGCATTACAATTGCAAAAATACATTTGAAACAGCCGCTGCTCTTGCCTCAACCATCTTGTGGTGTTAATGTTTTGAGTAGAGTCTCGACGGAACAGCGAGCATTCTCCAACGTTATCATGGCAAAACATATCAGTTTTGCAGGTTTTCTGAAGCTGGTCATGGATATGTTCTGTGGAACGATCATATTTTTGACAACGCCATTTTTGGCGCGAAATGTTTAGGTTTCCTAAACCGATGTAGGACATCTTTCTACAATCTACAAGGCATATATTCGTCCGGAGCTTGAGTATAATTTTCATATCTGGGCAAAGGCTTCTGTCACACATTTGCTTCTCCTGGATAAGATTCAAATGAGACCCTTAAATTTGATAGCTGAAAGAAATACTGACTCCGTTTCGGAATTGTTTCTCTGAACTCTGACCACCTTTCAATACACAGACTCGAAGTTTGGCACCAAATAAGTAGTGATCTAAGTCGATGTTGGCTCCTCAGAAACTACGGTAATGTAGAATGTTAAAAGAGTTTCTTCCGTCGGTCGCAACATGGTCGATTTGGTCGCAGGTCCGACCATGTCTGGAGACCGCCATGTGCACTTGGGAATCGCGTGATTATCAGCACCATGTTCTTACCCGCTATGAAATCAATAAGCCTGAGTCCATTTTCAGAAATGGTGTGGTGTAAACTATTACCCAATTTTGGCTTTGAAATCTATACCAAGAGAATTCAAATGTCATTTTTGGTACACTGCTCACATGTTTATGCGAGGAGCTCATAAAAACTTTTCTTTCTCTTCTGTAGGGGCATGTGGATGGTAAGATGTTGACCTTTTGCTTTTGTATTTCTCAAGCTCGTCCCATCTTAATTTAATCTGAGGGTGCTGTTTACATATCGAGGGCGAGAGTCTCGGATACCTGTTCAGCTTTGTGAGCCCTGTTCGATTTTTTCAAGTTCCACGTGCATATCCGTAAATCGTTGTCAGTGTTTCGTTTGCGCGGGGTGGGGCAAAATGTTCGGTTTGTTCATCCGAGGCATATCTTGTATTTCTAAAAAAATATGGTTTCCCTGTATATGTTCAACTGGTGGGCCTTCGCGCCGGTGCCATGATGCTGTGTATTCATCGTTTTGGGGTTCGAATCTACAGAGCGTTTTCTTTTCCTTGCTCCTAGTTCCTGAGGAGATATGTCTCAGCAGTCTCCGATATATTTTTCCGCCATTTAACTAACGGGTGTTATAATACTTTTAACTATGAATTATCTTTTCTCTTACAATATTTATTTCCACCATTATGAGTTGTGTTGTTGCTATCAAATTCTGTTTTTTTTTTTTTTATAAAGGGTGTTTTTTAAACTGTGGTTTTCAAGAAGAAATAAAAAGCATATAATTTAATGCACTTGCACTCAAGGGGATATAAATACCTTTTATTGATTTAACATGTGCGAGCGAGGAGAGAACTAATAGAATAAACAGGAAAGAAGGCATTACAGTGGATTGAGATTTTAGGTGATACCTACTTATCTCACGAAAACACTACTTGTGGCATCCAGTTGAGACTGACGTATTCCTTAATAAAAATTGCTGTCCAGGCTGGGATTCAACTCAAAACTCTAGGCTTAGCAACCAAGTCATACATCAAATGTATACAATTGCCACCCGCACTGTCAAAAAACATTTGTCATGTCGTCTTACTGATTTGTAGGCCAGTTTGGAAGTACAGTGAGTGATATTAAAATTAAAATTTCACTTGAATTTTTTTTTGTCTTAAGGCACCTCTTCGAAAAATTTATAGAAATACTTTCCAAACTGTATAATTTGATTATAAAATGTGTATTTATTGTTAATGGTGGCCTTAAACATATATATTAAGTCGCAAGGCTTATATCACATGCTGGTCAATTGAAACGTGCCTCTTCAGTATACTTGAACACATATTTTCACATTTAACAACAGGCAACACTTCATTCGAACGTTAGTATATAATTATTTGCTCACAGTACACCCTGGCCATAATTTCACGTGCATTAAATTTGATCCTTTCGGTTGTTATTAACCTGCCCAGTTATTTCGTTGCACATGGATTTTTTTAAGTGTGCCGGTTTCTGTTAAGTATTTGTTAGGTACACTATTTGACTGGGTCAATAAAAATAATAATAGAAGAGAGTAAATTTTTGCAATTTTCGGAACAAAGTTCCCAATTCAACTAACCCAAGATAGGGGTTTGAAATTCAAGAGGCACACATGGAGAGCTTCTAAAAACTGTATGTGAAGGTTGATTTTTTTTAAGACGTGTGGTTTTCAATCTGGCAATACTTTTTTCGGAGTTGGTCTTTTTGAAAGCTGTCACTTGATTTATGCTCAGTTTGGTTTGCCATTTTAGAATGAATATAGACTTACTCCTGAACAACGTTTGCAAATTATGCAAATTTGCTTTGCAAAAACGGTTATACTCGTGAAAAGATTTTCGATTTTCACAAGAAAATTTTGTTCAGCTATGAAGCTCACTTTTGGTTGAATGGATACGTCAAGCAAAACTGCCGCATTTGGAGTGACGATAATCCTCAAGTGTATGTTGAGACACCGTTACATCCTCAAAAAGTCAAGTCTGCTCTATGGGCAGAGGGAATCATTGATCCATATTTCTTCAAAACTGAAGCCGGCCATAATGTTCTAGTCAATGGGGAACGCTTCAGAGCCATGATTAATGACTTTTTCGTGCCTTAATTTGAGGTTGTTGATGTGGACGATCTTTGGTTCCAACAAGACGGCGAGGCGGTAGATGCCATATAGCCAACGAAACAATCAATTTACTGAAGGAAACTTTTGGTGAGCGCGTGGGCCTGTGACGTGGCCTCCAAGATATAGTCTAAGAGCCGAGAGCAAATTTTGGGAGTGGAGGTATAACCAAAATTGGTATACGTGTATGTGTAGATATACGCGACAATATATCAAATCGAAAAGTCTGGCAGGGTTATTTTTCAGCTGGGGCAGCAGACGGCCGTTTGAACACGGTAATTTTTCCGATTTTTGTGTGGAAGGTATAACCACTTCAAATCATACAGAAACGATAGAGAATTGCTCACTGAGTTTAAAAGCTCGGTGCCAGACGTTTTACTTTCAGCTTTCCCCTTGCCAGACGCCCACCAAAAGGAGCGAAAAATCAGTTTTTGGTGTCAGAGGTATAACCAAATGAGTGATACGTCAAAAAATCAGAAAAATTCTCCTGATTACAGATATGTGTGTCCCAGACGTTTTACTTTCAGCTAACCCCCCGCCAGACGCCCCTAAAGTATGCCCAAAAATCAACTTTTTTTCTTTAAGGTATAACCAAATGAATGATACACCAAAAAATCAGAAAAATTCTCCTGATTACAGGTATGTGTGTCCCAGACGTTTTACTTTCAGCCTTCACCCCGCCAGACGTCCTTAAAGTATCCTGTTTTGCATTTTCTTATGAAAATTCAATTAAAACTTTTTTTTTAAACCTGTAACCATATGAAGATCATACCAAAATACTCTCCTCTTATTCCTGATTACGAATATGTGGGTCCCAGACGTTTTATTTACAGCCTTCACCCCGCCAGACGTCCTTAAAGTATCCTGTTTTGCATTTTCTTATGAAAATTCAATTAAAACTTTTTTTTTTTAAGCTATAACCATATGAAGATCATACTATAGATTGTTTTTTTCAATATAGGACATTCTTTTTTAATTTTTAAAATAAAATTTAACAATTCGTATATACTCGTAAATGAAATATTCTAATTACAAAAAAAATAACGTGATTCGGAGACGGGTTGATCTAATAATATTAGGTTTTTGAAATTGTAGTAAATTGCCTGTAGCAACCACTGTGATAACCACTAACACTATCTGTTTTAGTAGGAAGGTTAAAGTCCGCAAATTTATATTTTCGAGATTTTCTTATACTTAGTATCTTTTGACATTTTTCTAAAGTTTTTTCACTAAACAAAACTATTTTTTCACTTTGATTTGTACTATCACTGCAATGAAGGCAACATTTAACACTCATGGTATTTGATAAATTTATAGCACCAAACACAATAGTTTATATCAATATTAAATTGATTTTTTAAAACGTTTATTTAACGAAACACTTTTTGTGCATTATAATTAATCAACATAAACGCAAGAGAGATACTTATATAGAGAACAACTGACTTAAAAACAGCATAAGTCACAGATGCAATAAATGTGTAAGAGACTACTATAATTTGGCGTATTAGATAATAGCAGGTAGAAAATAAACCATTTTTTTTTTTGCATTCGACTATTAAAATGGTAATATAATAATTTATTGTTTTGGCGAAAATGCTGTTACTGATTTGCCGAGAAGAAGGTGCCAATATATTTTATATACAAAAACTATGTAGATTGTGTAATAATTTAAATTTTAAATTTTGGTATGATCTTCATATGGTTATAGGTTTAAAAAAAAAAATTTTTATTATTATTTTTTTTTTATTATAATAGAAATTTTTATTCATTTTAACATAGAACTTATAAAGCATAATTACATTTATAAATACATTGATGCATATAGTTAAATTGAATTTTCATAAGAAAATGCAAAACAATATACTTTAAGGACGTCTGGCGGGGTGAAGGCTGTAAATAAAACGTCTGGGACCCACATATTCGTAATCAGGAATAAGAGGAGAGTATTTTGGTATGATCTTCATATGGTTACAGGTTTAAAAAAAAAATTTAATTGAATTTTCATAAGAAAATGCAAAATAGGATACTTTAAGGACGTCCGGCGGGGTGAAGGCTGTAAATAAAACGTCTGGAACGCACATATTCGTAATCAAGAATAAGAGGAGAGTATTTTGGTATGATCTTCATATGGTTATAGCTTAAAAAAAAATTTTTAATTGAATTTTCATAAGAAAATGCAAAACAGGATACTTTAAGGACGTCTGGCGGAGTGAAGACTGTAAATAAAACGTCTGGGACCCACATATTCGTAATCAGGAATAAGGGGAGAGTATTTTGGTATGATCTTCATATGGTTATAGCTTTTAAAAAAAAGTTTTAATTGAATTTTCATAAGAAAATGCAAAACAGGATACTTTAAGGACGTCTGGTGGGGTGAAGGCTGTAAATAAAACGTCTGGGACCCACATATTCGTAATCAGGAATAAGAGGAGAGTATTTCGGTATGATCTTCATATTGTTACAGGTTTAAAAAAAAAAGTTTTAATTGAATTTTCATAAGAAAATGCAAAACAGGATACTTTAAGGACGTCTGGCGGGGTGAATGCTGAAAGTAAAACGTCTGGGACACACATATCTGTAATCAGGAGAATTTTTCTGATTTTTTGACGTATCACTCATTTGGTTATACCTCTGACACCAAAAACTGATTTTTCGCTCCTTTTGGTGGGCGTCTGGCAAGGGGAAAGCTGAAAGTAAAACGTCTGGCACCGAGATTTTTAAAATCAGTGAGCAATTCTCTATCGTTTCTGTATGATTTGAAGTGGTTATACCTTCCACACAAAAATCGGAAAAATTACCGTTTTCGAACGGCCGTCTGCTGCCCCGGCTGAAAAATAACTCTGCCAGACTTTTCGATTTGATATATTGTCGCGTATATCTACACATACACGTATACCAATTTTGGTTATACCTCCACTCCCAAAATTTGCTCTCGGCTCTTGGTCTAATAGTGCTATTTAACACCGCTGGACTATTTTTGGTGGGTTTATGATAAGTGGTGTGTCTACGCAGATTAGCCCGATTGACGACTTGGAAGAAAATATTCGGCTCAATATTGCTGCCATACGGCCCCAATTGCTGCAAAAAGTGGTCGAAAATTGGGCCCCTCGGCTGGAATTTATTCGAGCCGGCCGCGGCGGCCACTTGCCCGAAATCATTTTTAAAACATAATGGCATGCCCTTATGTTTATAATATAGAGCTCAATTCTTTCTACTATAAGGCAAGTTATGGATTCGTGCAGAAAAAAAAGATTGAGATAACAATCACACATGACATTAAGATGATGGAGAAGTCGAAAAAAGTGGGTCTGGAAATTCCGTCCGTCTGTCTGTCTGTTCGCGCCTCTGGAGGCTGAACGGGTGGGCCGATTTGCTTAAAATTTGGTATTTAGGATTTATTTGGCCGTCCCTCGGAACAAATTTTTTATTTTTGCTCTAGGTCCAAAAATAACGGCACCTGCCATACAATCTTGAAGTAAAAAATTGATTTTCTCAAAAACGGCTCTTACGATTTTGATAAAACTTTCAGAATATTACTTTTGCAAAACAATCTATCTTTTGGTTAGAAATGTTTTTTCAAAATTTGTCTAATAACGGTACCTCTCATAGAACCAGTATTTTCAAATCAAATTTTCTCGTAAACTATACATTCGATTTCAATAAAATTTTGGTCGCAGGAAGTCATTCACAATTTTATTAATATGGCATTTCAAAATTTTCAAAAAAAATTTTTTTTTGATTTTTTATAATTTTTTCAAAAAAATGTTTGGTTTTCGAAATATGTTGGAAACGGGTACATTGATTTTTTTTTAATTATTTTTTAAATGTAAACTACAGATTGCCATATATTTGCATACTCAAATAAATTTCAAAATATTTTTTGATGATTTTCAATATTTTTTTCCTAGATTGACGTATAGCTTTGAAATTTTATTGCATACTTAGTTTTTCCGAGAAAACTCTTAAACTAATTAAAAAAATAAAAGAATTTTCGAAATTATTTAATTTATTTTAATATCCATATATGCAGCCACTACGCAATTGCTTATTATAAGAGCAAGTTCGTGCGACCCAGTCGTGCATTTTATTTTTCTTTTATTTCTTCTTGAAACCCACAAGTCTAAAAAAACTGCCTTTACATGAATTAATTTTTGGCAGTTTTAGTTAGCTTAAAGAGAAAATTAGTAACACAATACATTTAGAAAAACATAATTTTTCCTTAGCTCTGTTCAATTTTTATTTGCAGTATGTACTGCGGAGGATAGGATATTTGCCTTTCACTGTGACCACTATGGATTGCTCTATACCTATCTCCATTTTTATAGTCTAAAATAATATAATCTAAAATAATATAACCGAAATAAACGTAATGTATGACTATACAGTGTGAGTCACTGGTGACTTAGTGATTTAGAGTGAATTACAGAAACCTATGTGCGAATATTGATAAAAGTGTACGAGGGAGCATTGACAAAGTTATAAGATGTCCAGCTGGAGTCACCGAAGAACTCCAAATTATGGAAGGCATACACCAGGGAAGCGTCGTAAGCCCTCTGCTTTTCATTGTAATCCTTAACTACCAGCGCTTGAAGGTAAACTGAGGAACCCCAAATTGCATCACTTATTTTTTCTGATGATGGAGCCATTATAAGCGAGGATCCTTCATCCCTGCAAAGATCACTTGACTAATGGGTGAACGTAAAAGACTGAACTCTTGTGCTGCCCGTTTTCTGGTCCCCAAATGTCTATTCCAGGCATTTATTACAATGGAAAAGAACATATGGTTAGACTCATAAATGGAGCACTTCAAGACCGGGAGGCTTGCCGACGCTTTCTGATGTTAACTCGGCAAAACACTCTCAGGCGGAAAAATGCGAACTTTTTGATCCACCTGAGATTCATAACGGTGCCGAAAAGAAAAACTAAATTGAATCTATCTTTTTCCACGCTAACGGAGAAAAAACCACAACAAGCACCATGATTTTTTTTTAAAGTTGAAATATTTACTTGATCTCAAAAGCTCTAAAACAACAAACGAAAGCTCCATGGCAGAAAGCAAGAAAAGCTCTAATAAATTCCATTATGCTGTAAAGTTGTAAAAAACACAGCGTCAATAAGGGTCTTAGGGTCTAAGCTGGAGAGCAGATGATAGTGATGGGTTCAGTTAAGATTATAAAAACAATGTTAATATAATGAATAAATGCCGTGACAACGGTTACAGTGTTTTTAAAAATCTCTCCCATAAGGCATGTACTGCCAATATTGATTGGATAGAGTAGGTAGAATCAAGACCTAGTCACATTTTTAATAATGGATCATCTAAGTAAGTAAGGATCGGCTAAGTAAGTAAAAGCACTTTTGAGAAAGCAGCCATCTTGAATTAATCGCTTTTTGTTAAAAACAACCGACGATGTCAAAAATTGAATTCTCTTAAATTGTGGCCCTGAAAATTGGAATGAAAGGTTACAACCCATATTTTAAGAAAATGATTTTAAATGTTGAGCTTTTCAAATATCCCCCAGCTTCACTTGGCACTAACAGAACTATGTATGTAATTTGGGAGTTGGGGCATTAGCTTACTACGTAAGTATTTGTGCTTCTTGAGTAGGCTACAAAATGAAAATGAAAAATTCTCTTTTCAAAATCCTCAGATGAGTTACTTTTGTGCCAAAGAAACGGTTGCATAAGACTTCCGAAGCCTTCCTTTCCCGCAATGGGTAGTGCAACGTTTTTCGTTTAGATTTTTTATTTTCGGGAGAACAAACTCCATTTTCGGGAACTAATTCTATTTCTACGATTTCCTCAATTTGTCCACAATGTCTTGGCTATTGAATTAAAACTTTTGTTGATGTAAATAATAATTTGTTTCCAAATTCAACACGAATCCTTCCTTTAGAATTTAGATAGACCTTCGCCTATTCCTTTTGACAATTCTAAGTATAGAAGAATGTCACCTGTAGCATAAATTGCACGTCTTCTGCAACAAAGCTCTCCTAGTTAGGTGAGCCACATAAATGGAACCACATAGATGGAACAAAACGTTGCCATTTCCATTCATGCTGCACTTTCGCCACCTCGTCGTCGCTTCGTCAACCGTGCCACACAGCGAGGTCCACCGCGCAATAACGTAGCAAAGAGGTGCTTTTAGAAAACTTTTGTTCTGGCCAATTAGTATGCATCCCGTGACAACCAGCCATTGCAGTGTTGCTCTCTGCTGCACATTTCAAGAGCAAACAAAGTTGTTGCCTATACCCTCTACCGTCTACCGTCTGTATACCCATATAATTATTATGGGCTCCTGTAGTAGAATCTGTTGATTGCATTATTCTATGGTAGGATATCGGTTTTGTCCTGGCATAACAGGAAAAGGACTAACATAGAACGAGGTAAAGTTTTGTGAACTTGTTTAGAGCGCTGTAAGCGAATGTTTTGAAATTGGGTTTTAGTTGAGGCAATGTTTTTTGGACGGCAATAAACCGACTATTAATCCTTGGAGCTATATAAATGAGGTGGATTTTATCGATCATTTCAACCTCAGCTCATGTATACCGCTTGTTCTTGTTCCTACCTGATGCCTGCATTAAAATTTGACGTTATAGCCGTACGTCATGTGAGGTAAAAATGTGAAAACCATGTTCATGCTGGGAAATTGCTGGAGTTTGTTTGATGTTTTATGTGCTGCTGACATCGGAGGAATTTAAAATAAGCTTATGATGGTTGTGTCAGTGATGTTACAGGAGATTAAATCCTTTGCGTTGACATTTAGGCCAAAAATGTTTTGTAATAATGTATAGTTGCTTTAAATATAATCATAAGCGAAAAAAAGTGTGTTATGGAAAAAGCAGTACTTTTATTCGAAAAGTTTTGGCATGCATGTCACTTCGTAGTTTGTTTGTTATCTTCGTAGTTTGTCTACGAAAAAAAAAACACCATACATTGTTTGTATGAAGTTTTATGATTGCATTATTTGTTCGATTTGATATACAAAAATAGTTACTTTTGTGTCTTTCTTTAAAGGAATGCATATTTCATCTCAAGGCATGCCCTAAGGCATCTATTACTAAGTCTATTTAATTAAATTTTTGTAGAGAAATGTTGCCAGTCAACATAAATTCATCGGTTTTTATTTGCATTGGAATCTCAAGTTCCAAGGAATGTATGTTTTACCTGTTCATTGAAATAGAGTTCTCTTTAATTTGGCATCCAACCCATCGCAATGGCCGTTCTTCTGCTGTGAATTTATACGAAATCTGTATTTGTCATAGCTCAGGAGCATTTGGGTGAATCGAGATGGGATTCGTAGAAATTCGATGTACGGGAATAAGCCTATAGAAACTTCAAATTTACATTAGGCGTCAGTTATAGCGACCAGTAAAAAGCATCAGTAAAAATCGAAAACAAATGAATTTAAAGCTTTTTTACTGACGGTCGTTTATAGTGATCAGTAAAATTATGTCGGTAAAAAAATGGAAATAGCAACGCATCCTGTCTTTTTCTTCTTCTTTCTGGTCGCAAATGTACCAGTAATTTATTTCCGGATGAACGAATTTATTCCGGATGAACGAAACAGTAAAGAAACTAGAATGAATTATTGTTTCATTTTGAGTGACATGACAATCAGCTGATACGTAAAATGAGTTTTTGCTAGTAAAATCTAATTATTGGTTTTCCGTAAAAAATACATTACCGAATCAATATATTTTTTTTAAATAAATTAATGTATGTTATTCGCCACCGATTGGTATACACTTCTTTTTTCAAAACGCATTCAAACATGTTAAATACTACAAAAGAAAATGTTTACTGATGCGTTTTACTGGTCGCTATAACTGACGCCTTAGTTCTCACTGATGTTTTGTGAACCGTAAATTTAATTTCGTTTTGAAAACTAACGGTACATGTATATCCTTGATTGTTCATGGAAATTGAAGACTATTGTTTTTGACAAAACCGCCGATTTGTAGAATGAAAGTTTTCATCGGCCAGAGATGGATTTTATGGCATCGTAGTTAGAACTCCTTTCCAAAACCCTTTTGCAGTTCTATGACAACAAGTGCCTGTACATAAGTATAGTAAAATTTGTCTCTAAAACAAATTAAGAGAAGTTGCAACACTTAAAAGTACCTTGAAATAATTCGAGGTTCTTTCGAATCGTAAAAGATATTCAATGTCCTTATCTCATTATTGAAGAAAATGCTCCCACTATCTTTAAGACAGTACAGTACAGCCCATGTTCCTATGAAGGAGAGCAACAACACTGCCTCCTCCTCTTCTTTCCAATTCCAAGCGTGTCTACCAACGAGACAATGTCCTGTAATGACACCTATAATGGAGCCAATGTTTAGCAGGATCGAAGTCCTAAACCATTTTCAATCCAGCTTTAGGCAAATCTGTTTTGCCGCAAACATTTTTTATTGCCACTTTTTTACCTTAGTTTTCTCTTCTCAGCTCTCAGTAGTATCTTGTCTTAGCAAACTTTACCATATAGCGAAACACAGATACAGGTATCTGTTCAAGTTCATAGGTCTTACAGATACCTGGAATATCCCTAGACAAAGCAGACGTGTACCTATCACCCTAAAAGATGATGGAAAGATTTCAGTGCAGCCTGGCTATCAGAGAAACCATGATGTCGTTTAGTAATTATTAAGTTTTGCTTAAGCTAGGATAGAGCCTCTTTAATAGCCATTCATTCCGCCTGGAACCCGCTTCAGAGGCTTGAAGGACGGAGTAAAAGAAATATCGTCCTCAGTGCAACTTCCCTGCTAAATATATCTAGGGGTGAGAGACATTAATTAATGTTTCAGACGTAGTCCACCAACCGACCATTCCGTATGTATAAGAATCGATTTATTAGCCAATGGTTTACGTGGGGCACTGGAACCCATTTATTTCCAATGGATTTCTGGACGCGAAAAGAGGCAGTAGTTTGCTTATCGGAGAATTTAAGGTTCAATCTATTAACAGAGGCAAGGTTATTGTTTCTCCTTTTAGAGAGAACAAGTTTGTAGTACCACGTGGCGTAGTGGTTAGTGTGTCGGACTGCCACGGCGAAGGTTCTGGGTTTGATCCCTGACGACTCCACCTGAGTTCTTTTCCGGGGTACTTCCTCTTGCAAGGAAGTGAAAAATCCCCCAAGAGAAGTAAATGTCATGGAAAATGCTTATCTGTTAGCCGTTCGCATTCAGCGGTAAATTGTAGGTCCCTTCCATTTATGCAGAATATCAACGCACACACAGGAATGATTTAGTGTGTAAGTCACAGGCCCCGGCCCCGCTTGGAGCTATTGTGCCAATAATTTTAAGTTTAGTTTTCAGTTTGTTCAGTTGGTTATCTTATTTAGTGTGATATGAAAAAGTTCACAAAGAGTGTTGAGACGTGAGATGCTTTCCTGAAACGGCAATAGCGAAATCGTCCGCATAGGAATACGCCCTGAACTAATCTCCTTTCAGTATTGCAATCAGTTCGTTTTGCCACTTAGTTTCAAAGAAGTGGAGATAGAATAAAACCTTGTCTCGCACCTCTACCCACATATCGTCGTGCAGATTTTGTGCACACCAAGTTGTTGGTATAGCACCGGGCTTATAAACATTTGGTCGATCAACTCGGCAAATATGTAAACTATCTAGGCTTAGTCCTGAGAGGGCATTTGCGGACAACAAATTTATAACACTAGATTCGGGTCACATGTCTAGAAGACGTACACGTCCCAATAATAAAACTTTATAAAATCTTCGATAGTGCAAACATTTTATGGTAGACGTACGGTGGTCCTTCAAAGTCAATTGGCTTATATTCAAACGTCAAAGGAACTGAAGATCGGCCAAGAATATTACCGCTTTTCTTGAAAGTGTACAGCCCAGTAGCTGACGCAGTCGATCAATCGTAAAGTTGAAGTCTGCGAAAGACTTCAACTTTACGAATTTGGCTTCGAAACCTGCGGGGTACAACTGTCGAAGAAAACCAACTGACCCAAGAGCTCAAAGCCCGACCAAAACAAAGCGAACTGGGCTGTGAAGCGTTTTTAAGAGGACTCCAATCGTGGCCGAAAAATCGAGTTTAGGGAAGATTTCAACTTTTTGGATAAATGGATGTGTTTAAAAGCAAAACTGCCATTTATGCGGGTCAAAACCAATCCACACGACGACGTCAACCAGATAAAAATGCATCCTAAAAAAGTTACCGTTTGGTTAAATTTTGAGCCATCCATTAGCGTCATTGGTCCTTATTTATTCGATAGCAAATTTTCTTATGACCCAAATCTCGAACCAAATAGACAAGACGACATGTGGTTGAAGCTGTGTGGCACTAAAAACAGAAATTTGTTCATATCTCACACACAGCTTGTTTTAATATACTCTAACATTTACCCGCCCTTATTGAAAAACTCTTTATAAAGAAGAGGACGATTTAAATTTCAAAATCACAATATTCGTTACTTTTTAACAAAATTCTGTCCACCTGTACGTCAACATCGGCAGCACACAACTCTTTCGGGTTGTTGGTTTAGTTATTTGGTGTACCTTTCGCGCAGCAATGACACAAACCATCAACTCGAGTCAGCAGCGTTCAAACTGTGTTATAGTTTCACAATTTCACCACTATACTTCATGGGAGTCGTAGTAGTATTTGAATTTAAAAATATAACCGTCAAAATGGTGACTATAAATACTACTCTTCTAAAATTAGCAATAATTCATACTTTTGCTTTTCAGTAATAAATGAATGAATGTGTTAAGTTTAAAAATTAAAAATAATTTGAAAAATTGTCCATTCTAACAGATTTCATTTTGTATTTGTACTGAGAGTACGTACATAGATAGGTATGTATGTATGTTGTATGTATCTCCATCTATCTGTACCTTTCGATTTCCGGCAAAGAGGGAAAGAACAACTTGAAAAGAGCACTTAGTGGCTCTTCAAATAAATATTCCTCACACTACTTGTGAGATTTATTTTCGGATAGTACCTATCTACAGGTTAGGTGTATGTACCTGCCTCACTTTGTCCACAAGTGGTAGGATAGGAAAGGAAGGTACTTCCATGGTCCCTATTCATATTCTGAACTGTTTGTTTGTATAAATACTTGATCCACTGCAAGAAAAACACGAAGTGCCTCCTATCTAACCGAAGTGATCATACTTCTGCATCTAACCCCTTCCGTGTCAATTCTCTAACCATGCTTTACTCCTTTCAAACGGCAAAAGCAGGAAAGCAGCAGCTGAAAAGTATATTTTTTTCTTTTTTTCAAACGACCAAGAGCCATTCCATCCATCCCATCTATAAAGCGTTAGGTTAGGTTAATGTACAACGTAGACCCAGTCCCGCAGATCATCATGCAGCAGCGGTGTTCTCTGTTCTCCAAAACAACCCGAAGTGCGGGGCCTCTGGGGATGACGACAACAACGCGATGACGATAATGGCAGCAGCGACGTCCGTCGTCGGCGGCGGCGGTATTTTTTTTTTTTACTTTATTTTGTATTTGGATTTGGATGGCAAACGGTCTACGGTCTACCTACTACAACACCGCGCTCTTACTCAGACTCACAGCCGAGCACATTCGGATAGAAGAACCATAACCAACGAGGCAACGATACACAAACGAATGCACGAAGAATATGGGCCTCCTCACACTATACACACTGCTCCGTCAGTAGAATCAATCTTGTCGAAACGATCAAATGTGCGCTTCGCGTCGCGTCTGTTACTCACTTTCCCTGTGCGCTTTTTTTATGAATCCAATCCATCCGATATTGAACTGAACTTTGTATTTAAAAACAAAAACAAAATCTCAAACTAATCGCACAATTTTTCAATTTAAAACTCAAATTGCGTTTCAACTTCCGACCCCAGAGCTTGTGTACTTTTTTGGACGCGTTTGTGACGGCCATGGATTATTTTTAAAATTATTAACATCACAGTCACAGATAGTTCATGACCCTCGGGACAATTCCAATTCATCTCGTTCAAAGCATGGGGCGGCATGGTAGCAGCGGCAACGATTGCAAATAATATTTTAATCTTCTAGAACCGTTTTTTTGTTTGTTTGGATTTTGCTATTTTAACCGTTCATTGCGGCGTAGTCGCGTCGTCGTCGTCGTTGTTGTAGAAGTCGGCGTCATCGGGTTCCATGGTTAATTAGTTTGGTAATTTCTAAAAATACTAAAAACAGCGAGACAAGTGACAGAAGCAGGAACTCATGCAGAGCAAGGGAGACCGTTCCAAGTTGTGTGTGCCTAGTTTAATGTGTTAGAAGGAAAACTATGCGAGAAGGACGATACGCAACGGAAACGCATAATAATTATTATTTTCGCGAGTTGGTTTGGATCCCCACTGATCCCGGCTTTTTTTAAGTTTTCTTTTACCTTTTCCGTTTTGTTCCGCTTTGTTTTTGTTTTTATTTTGTTTTTTTTTTTGAGGAAAACTAAAATAAACCATGTGCAAAGACAACACTATTTAATTAAAAAACTTAAATCTGTTCGTGTTGAAATAAAAATTGTGCCATTTTGAATTTTAACAAGATTTTTGTTTGTGTTTGGTCTATATTCAAGACTAGGTGCTTTTTTCTGTAATTTTTATAAAAATAACTTAGTGCGTCATAAAAAATCAAATATTTAAAAAATCACGAAGTGTCACAACGAAAATAATATAAAAATATTGTTCGAATAAGATTTTGCGAGTCCGGGCAAAAAATTGGTTTAAACAGTGAAGTGAAGGATGATGATAGTTCACAGTGAATTCAAAGATGGCCTACAAAATGATCAAATCGGCACTTGATATGTCACACGAGCATCAATATAATAACGGAGTTATTTTAATCAAGTGCACCTATTTAGGTGAGTACAAATAATTGCTTTTAAATAAATATTACCCAGCGAATACACTACAAATCACTAACATAGGGACATTAAATGTTTTTTATTTCAAAGTGATCCTTTTTTAAAGAAAAAGAAAACGGATTATTTTACCTAGATTTGCAGGTTGTGAATGGATTTAATAATTATTAATTATTCACGATGTATATATGTTATAGCTTGAAAATTATTAATTTTGCTTCTTCAGGGACAAGCAAAAGACAAATAAGGGACATTTTATGTCAATAAAACGTCAAAATTACCAATTTTTGGTCAATCGCTGATCATTGGAGCTAAGTAAAAAAGTTTGAATGATCGTAGAAGTAAAAACATGATATAAAAGTTTAATACCTTCTGCTAGTGAAATGAAAAAAAAAATACGTTCCACAGTCATTTCAACCCTACCTATGTTTTTGTTATTTCAAAAAGTGCAACCACAGAGGAAAACAGCTCCATTAGTGTTGGAAAATGCAGCATTTGTCAAAATATTTGTTTTGTTTGACAAAAAATAAGCTGTGGAAGGTAAGGTTGTGAAATCCAAACCAGCATAGTATAGTTATGTAAAAGGTGTTTCCATTTTAGTTTGAACTGTCAACTGACTATACCTATACATTGAATTCAAATGTGGATTCTGTCGGCATCTTTTCGACCATCACATGAACAATTATGGAAATGTGTAATTTTGGGCAGTTTATGTATGTGTTTTTGTTTTTAAGTCTAGTAAACATGCATATATATATATTCCGGCACGTACCTATTTTACACCTTTACATTCCACATCTAATTTTAAAATTGAATATCAAATTGTTTGACATATAGTCTAAGAGCCGGCAGCGAATTTTGGGAGTGGAGTGATAACCAAAATGTATACACATGTATGTGTAGATATACGCAACATAATGCCAAATTCAACCGTCTGGCAGGTTTTTTTTTCAGCCGGGGGCGGGGGTGGGCGTTCGAAAATGGTCATTTTTTCGATTTTGGTGTCGAAGTGATAACCACCTAAATTTATATATAAACAATAGGAGATGGTGCCCTGATGTCAAAAAAGTGTGTCCAAGACGTTTTACCTTCAGCCTTACCCCCGCCAGACGGCCGCTAAAATGCGCGAAAATCAGCTTTTTGGGTCGAAATGATAACCACTTAAATTAATATATAATCAGTAGTGGATGGTCCACTGATATCAAAAAAGTGTGTCCAAGACGTTTTACCTTCAGCCTTCCCCTCGCCAGACGGCCACCAAAATGCGCGAAAATCAACTTTTTGGGTCGAAATGATAACCACATGAGTGATACATCAAAAAATCAGGAAAATTCTCCTGATTGTAAAAATGTGTGTCCAAGACGTTTTTCTTTCAGCCATCACTTTGCCAGACGCATTTTAACACTTTTTCAAAGCATTTTTCAACTTAGATCCTTAATAACTTTTTTCATGTTAACTATAACCAAAAGAATCATATACCAAAATATCAGGAGAATTCCTCTGATTGTAAAAATGTGTGTCCAAGACGTTTTTCTTTCAGCCATCCCTTTGCCAGACGCATTTTAACACTTTTTTAAAGCATTTTTCAACTTAAATCCTTAATAACTTTTTTCATATTAACTATAACCAAAAGAGTCATATACCAAAATATCAGAAAAAATCCTCTGATTGTAAAAACGTGTGTCCAAGACGTTTTTCTTTCAGCCATCCCTTTGCCAGACGCATTTTAACACTTTTTTAAAGCTTTTTTCAACTTAAATCCTTAATAACTTTTTTCATATTAACTATAACCAAAAGAGTCATATACCAAAATATCAGAAAAATTCCTCTGATTGTAAAAACGTGTGTCCAAGACGTTTTTCTTTCAGCCATCCCTTTGCCAGACGCATTTTAACACTTTTTTAAAGCATTTTTCAACTTAAATCCTTAATAACTTTTTTCATATTAACTATAACCAAAAGAGTCATATACCAAAATATCAAAAGAATTCCTCTGATTGTAAAAACGTGTGTCCAAGACGTTTTTCTTTCAGCCTTCCCCTTGCCAGACGCATTTTAACACTTTTTTAAAGCCAAATAGAAGCGTCTTATTGCAACAAATTAATCGTTGCAACTATATATGCCATATTTGGAAAAGTGCAATATCAAATAGAGGGATACAACTTTCGCCATTTCACTGCGGCTGGACTATGGAGGATGACATAGTCAAATTGAATTGGTTCAACGGAGTTGTGGCTCCGGAAACCATTGAAAATATAATAATCTGTGAAGAAAATGATAGCGAAGAAGACAACATTTCGCAGAATTCTTCATCGGACGAATCTGATGAAGAATAGATTTTTTACAATTCAAATTTTAAAATTCCATTTAATATTGTTTTAAATAATTGTGATTGTGATGATATTGTGATTAAATAATTTTATTTTTAAATAAAATACAATTGTTAATGCTTGCAAAACAATGGTTTTTGTGCATTCTTTCTTTTGGGTTTTCTGGCAAGCATAAGACTGCAAGAAAAACGTCTTGGACACACATTTTTACAATCAGAGGAATTCTTCTGATATTTTGGTATATGACTCTTTTGGTTATAGTTAATATGAAAAAAGTTATTAAGGATTTAAGTTGAAAAATGCTTTAAAAAAGTGTTAAAATGCGTCTGGCAAAGGGATGGCTGAAAGAAAAACGTCTTGGACACACATTTTTACAATCAGAGGAATTCTCCTGATATTTTGGTATATGATTCTTTTGGTTATAGTTAACATGAAAAAAGTTATTAAGGATCTAAGTTGAAAAATGCTTTGAAAAAGTGTTAAAATGCGTCTGGCAAAGTGATGGCTGAAAGAAAAACGTCTTGGACACACATTTTTACAATCAGGAGAATTTTCCTGATTTTTTGATGTATCACTCATGTGGTTATCATTTCGACCCAAAAAGTTGATTTTCGCGCATTTTGGTGGCCGTCTGGCGAGGGGAAGGCTGAAGGTAAAACGTCTTGGACACACTTTTTTGATATCAGTGGACCATCCACTACTGATTATATATTAATTTAAGTGGTTATCATTTCGACCCAAAAAGCTGATTTTCGCGCATTTTAGCGGCCGTCTGGCGGGGGTAAGGCTGAAGGTAAAACGTCTTGGACACACTTTTTTGACATCAGGGCACCATCTCCTATTGTTTATATATAAATTTAGGTGGTTATCACTTCGACCCCAAAATCGAAAAAATGACCATTTTCGAACGCCCACCCCCGCCCCCGGCTGAAAAAAAAACCTGCCAGACGGTTGAATTTGGCATTATGTTGCGTATATCTACACATACATGTGTATACATTTTGGTTATCACTCCACTCCCAAAATTTGCTGCCGGCTCTTGGTCTAATAATGTCACATTGTTTACGTCGCTGCGGCTTTTCCATGTGGTCACACATTGTCCAATTCAAAATATTGTGTGGAAAAGATTGTGGAAAATAATACTTTTTCATTCCACTGAGTTGTAGGCTTATACGTCATTTAATGGAATTTTTATTTTCACTCGATAACAGGTTTTTGTTTGACGTTTACAATTTTCCTTGATTTTTTTTAGTATAGGTGAAATACAAAAAGATAATAAGATGTGTTCAATGTCAATTCACAGGGTGATTCTTACTTCCCCAATTACTTAGAGAGCCCAAATTTCTCAATTCTGTTTTCAATCGGTACTAGACGGTATTCTGAAATCTTTAATAAAACCATAAGAAAGCGCCTTGAGAGGCAAGACAGTCTGTTGTGAGGTATGTATTTTTGTATCTTTCACCACGATTCAGCTGTCAAATAAGACAGACCAAATGTTTGTTGGCATTAGAGCCAAACAAATTCTTGGTTAGTTTCTGTAGATCAGTTTTCTTTTTAGGGAAATGCCAAAATCCAACTTTTCCTACTTTTTATTGCAGATCGCCTACATTGAATTTTGGTGTATCTATTCGTATTAAATATTTTGACAGGCATTATCGCTGAAGTTGCACTGGGACCGCCACAAATGATTTTTTTTAACCTTTATGTACTCGCCCTAACGAATAAAATCCCTGTTTTTTAGTCCTGGGTCGCCGTAGTCAATTATTGTTGTTATGTCAAACAAACAAAAATGTTGAAGTGTCATTGTTGGGATTTGTTATAGGTTTTTTACAAACCATTTAGAAGCGATACGTTGTTAGACTTTGTTAAACTGTCAAACGACCACTTTTAACATTTTTTTTATTGTATATTTAGAAACTAATTAAATTAGGTAATCCACTCGTCGCTCAAAATTGGCGAAAAATCCATTTTATTCTTTCTTGTTGATCACTCAAGGAAAATGAAGACGTCTTTGGATTTGTAATTTTTTGGTTTGATTTTTAATAAAGACTTTGAATTGTTTAAAAAACAAAACGTCAAATTTGACAGCATAATTTCAGCTAGTAATTATTTGACACTTCAATGTGAGTTTTTGAAAGCTCTTATGACGTCATATAGTTACAAATCTTAACTAATTTGGATTAAAGAAACTGCTTTTCGTTGACTATTGTTAACAATTTGTTAGAAAAAGAACACACTACCTGGAAGTCGGTAGCGAGTTGAGGTTACGAATCAGCTGTTGAAGTGGCGTTTGCTGTCAAGCATTTCTTGTGTATTTCTCCACTCTTTGATTGATTCGAGAGAAATAAAAAAAAATGCAAATGAATGCATATAATTTAATAAAAGTAAAATGCTTTCGATGTTGTGGATTTTGGCAAAAACACAATCAACCAGAAACCCAGTTTTTGTTGACAACTCTTGTTATTTTCAAAAAAAAAAATGTGTCAACCCTGGGTCAAATTCAAAGAACAAAGCTATTCTGGGTAGGCAGTTAAGGATACAATTTGTTAAGGGTACTGTCAACAAGAATATGATTTCTCTTCTTCAAGTTCACGAAATTCAAGCGATTGGTGTGCTTCATTATTTGTTTTTTTACAAGGCTTAAAACACTGTTTCTTCGTTTCGTATGTGGTCGCACATTGTGAATTTATTAAAATTGACGTTGAAAATATTGTGGAATCTATTAACTTTTCTCTTTTTACAAGAGGTGAGTACAAGGGTTCTTTGAGGTATAGTCTTGAAATTTTACATTACATTACAATTCGATGAGTCAACGAAGTAGACACACTTACGACTTACAAGAACTTCCAACTGAGGCCATCGGCTGTTAGACACAAAACAAAAACACAACGGAGAGAGGCAGACTGACAGACAGAGCAGAAGACATACAACACATGCCAACAGCACGCAGTTATTAGTTTTGACCGTCCTCCATCTAACAATCTAACTACTAACCACGTGCAACGATGCTTGATTTCGCTGATCTATTGGGAAACGATGGTTTATCAGAGCCGAGATCGTTGATACTAAATTAATGAAAGTAACTGTAAATGTAGATGGCTGTAGTTTGATATGAATAGGAGAGCCACTACGGTCTCATTTTTAAGGTGAACTCTGACGTCATTGATGCTATTGGAAGAATCCAGAGCAAGTCTTTTGTTTTAAAAAGTTCACAGTATTTTGGGTTCTATGCAGGTTAAATACTTTGGAATCTTTTTTCAAGGGACTAGTCTGAGTACCAGATGTGTATACCCAATCTAAAATTTTGTTTGTCATTGATGTGTAGAACTCTCTTAATTTCTTTTCTTATCAGAACTGTGCTAAAGAATTATAATTGTTTAACAATCGCAGAGGAGTGTCTAAACCACTCTCCGTTATAGGCTTCTCGCTCTAGATCAAAAACGAGTGTTCAGTGATCATATTCGCTTATTGCTCGGCTTAAACTAAATCTATAGTGATTAAATTTCAAAATGTGTTAGTATAAAAAAAATAAGTTAAATTGTTCAAAATTAAAGGTTCACTTTGCGAACAGGAAATTGATTCCTACGAACTGTCAAAGTCTATTCGCGTTCCACATACCATCCACATCACAACGAATAAATTATTCTCCTGCGACTAGCCCCTATGTTGAATTGTAGTATGCAGACATGCTGTTCGTTGTTCGCAAGAATAAGAAATTTCCATTCGTTGGAAATTCACTCTCATGTGAATAGTCCCTTAGACGTTTTTAAAAAATGTAACGTAACGATAAGTTGAATTTGTTGTCAGTAAAAAAAAACGAGTAATATCTATTATATTGATTATGGTTGGTAAATAGGCTAGGTACTATTCTAACAAACCTTATTTATTAATGACGGCTTCCCAACAGCCTGTAAAAGTACTTTTCTCAACCAACTATGAATGTTTTGAAATTTTAAACTTTTCTTCAAAATGACAATAAACACAAAACCACGAATTTACGTCATAGTCGTAACCACAGAGCGTCTTAGTATTTTTAAATGCGGAAAAATGCACTATTTTCTTGATTTCATTTTATCAAAATATACACTCACAAGAAAGTCAAAACTATATATAATACATAGCAGGTCCCTACTTAACCGACCTTAGTCAAGAATAAGTAGCAAGTAACCTACACCTACCCATATCAAGTAGTATAGTAAGCATCAACAATCTAAAACGATAATAATAATAATTTTTAATCAAAGTCGAGGATGTTTTATTTGTTTATTTTTTTTTCCGCATTATTTGCCACTTTAAGAACATGTCAGAGAGTATGGCTGGCTGGCTGGCCATCGCACTTCTCGTAATGAGCTCATTGTAAATGCATTAATCATATCAAATAGGCAAACAAGTTGGATGATGCTGATTGGGATTGCCATTGTATATATACTTACTCGCTGTGCGTATCAGCCAAATAGCAAACAAGTTGGCATTACTTAATGCAATTTACTGCGAGAGGGCAATAATCTTGGAAGTATGCGAAACGAAGACCAATAAGACCACAAGACTATGATGATAACAAAGAACGCACAAAGTTGCTGCAAACGCATTTCAAGCAAACCAATTCAAATTAGTTTGGGGAGGTAAATATTTGCTTTAGATATATTATTTTGTTGTGAACTGACAGCTGACGTCTATATGAAGTATGAAGTGTGATAAATGAATATGATTTTCTTGTCATAAGAGGCATAAGGAGATACATCTTTATTTTGTTGTTGTTTTTGGTTTGATAACTTACGTAAACGCATCGCATGATATTTTGAGTATTTTGAAAAAAAAAAAAAAAAAAAAAACGGAAATGAAAACAGATTTGCAGATTGTGTATTCAAAAACAAGTTACATTTTTGGGATCCTTTACATCATGGGGTCCATTTTGACCCTAGGGCATGTTTGAACCTTCATAACTTATTTGTTTCTTATTTGTTCGTCTTGGGATTAGTACCTACTCAGTGATTAAAATACCTAATTAATTCATTTTTTATTACTTTTGTATGTTATTTAAAGAACTGTCTGCTATTTTTTTCTCGAAATAATCCATACACCTGGCATGGGGTCCGTCTAGACCCCACTACTGAAATTATACTAAAAAAAAACATATTTTTTCTAGTAATTAGTTTTTTTATTTAGCTTGAAGTTGTTGGGAGTTCCGGGAGACATTTAACACATACCTAGGTTATTTGTGTCGCCAAGGCAGCAATATCTTACACAACAATCATAGGTGGTTCTACTTTTCTTGTCTCTTGGACAAAGGTGATATCTGCAGCTTTTACAAGGAAGCCTCTCGGGGACGTAAGACCTGCTCAACTCTTCCCATAATGCGGAGGGCATCCAAAGGAGTCTTTCTTACAGTGTATTGTGATGCAGGTTGTGAACGCTTATTCAGTTCCGATGCATTAGCTCCTCCGCCAGTTTGATAAGCTTTCCAGTTCTGAATAATTTTTTGGTTCTTCAAGGCGGATTGAAGTTTCGAAGAATAACGACGGTTGCTAGAGCTACAACGTCTAGTAAGTTGTATAATACAACCATTTGTTTGACGTGTGCAAAATAAAGTGATACCATTTGGCCAAAAGCAAAACCACTTGCTTGATTGGTTTTGGAACATAACTCACCAACGCCATTTTCTCAGAAAATGCAAAGATGTATGTGTTGACTGGGCGATACTGCTTTCTGTTTTTGACTTTTACGGGTTCGTTATGGTTATCAAGAAACTGCTTCACTACGTAAGGTTTTGGTACATCTCTTTTGGTTTTTAGCTTTTTGTAGACATCATTTGCCTTTTCATTTTTCCATTGGATGATCTCATTTTTGATATTTTTGTTGAAAAACCGGTTGAAAATTTTGAGAACAGATGCATGCTCCAAACTACCAACAGGCTTATTAGCTTCTCGAGGTCTTAAGACGTTATCACTTTGTACGCGATATAAAACTGATACCTCTGGTTCTTTCATCCACTTTCGTCCACTTGGAGCAAAGAAAAACTTTTCAGTCGATGGATCTTGCTCAATTGGATCATCATTTCCAACTTCTTCCGGTTCCAAAATTTTCCTGTGGACTTGTTGACTCAACCATAGTTTTATCGATGCCTTCATAATCTGATTCTTCTAATTCGGGATCATCGCAGAATCCATGTCCAGCATCCAGCATGGCTCGCAACGCTATTTCCCTTTCTTCTTCATTACTTCTGTTGAAACTTATCAGTAGTTTATCCAAATTCGACAATGAAAAATAGCACATAATAATTATGTTTACTATTGTGGGGTCCAAATGGACCCCATGCCCGGTTGTACAGACTTTTCCCGTGATGTAAAAGAGAGTTAAGAAAGTCATTTTTGACGACACTTCATCGCACAACTTTGATATGAAATACGATGTCAATAACTAAGGGATTATTGTTGGAGATGTTCTAAAAATATAATTACGTCTTGGACACACTTTTTTGTTTATATATAAATTTAGGTGTTTATCACTTCGACCCCAAAATCGAAAAAATGACCATTTTCGAACGC
Organism: Platycheirus albimanus; assembly: GCA_916050605.2. Lineage (NCBI taxonomy): Eukaryota > Metazoa > Arthropoda > Insecta > Diptera > Syrphidae > Platycheirus > Platycheirus albimanus. The sequence continues at coordinate 42,825,832 of OU696697.1, forward strand.
CCACCTCCGCCCCCGGCTGAAAAAAAAATCTGCCAACAACCATAATTGAAGAATGGGTACGTATACGTTGCCTTACGAAAAGTAGAAATACATGTGATTTGTATGCCCAACCCGAAATTCCTTTTTGATAAGTTTCGTTCACTTTTGTTTCCCTACGTAATGTGCGATTTCAGTCGTACCTACATTTCGCACGAAAGTGTGACATTTCATTTTTTTTTCTAAAGGCTATTATGGCCAACTATCATGTATTTAAAAGGTCGGAAAGAAAGTTTTCGTTCGGTTTTGACACTTGCTCCATTTTTCTTTCGCGTATTATGGTTGAGACTTAAGGACCCTTTTATGTAGCAATTGTATCGAATTTATAGACATTGTTTATCCTCGGCCCAATTGATGCGCATGTTATCTTCCAAACGATATTGAAGAGTTCTGGAGGTTCAAGAGTTTCGCTCAATTTCTTACTTCCATCTTCATTTTCCATAACAAAACAAGCTTTTGTAAATTCTGCCACTATCAGCTCTGATGTTAGCAGCCACACTTTAACTCCAGATCCTTCTTTCCCTCTCTGTTAACAGCTGTGACCATGGCTACACATTCTGGGACTGCGCTTCTTTCACGACAGTTGACCTCCATATTTCCTTTGGTTTTGCAACCCGCCTTGCACCTTCATCCTTGCTTGATGTCATCATCCACTTTTGTTTGTCCATTAAACCATCGGATCTTTAGCATGTAACGAAAACAGAGGTTGACAAAAGATGCAACCTACTCGAGATGTTTGAAGAGCTTTACCTTGTTTTACAGGGAAATAACAATTTCTCACGTTGGATTCAAATATAGTTTCGACTTTGTACGAAGCGAAAATTTTTTTGAGTTCCACATTTGAGAAAGCATTTCAAATGCACAACGAGTTTTGTTTATTCTGGCAAAAATTTCTCTATATTCCCCAGTTTCAACTGGATGCAAACCGTGGGTTTTCATGAGATAACTGTCACCTTAATCTCAATCCGTTGTACCACACATTTCGTTCCTGTCTTTATATTCCTTCTTTTCTTAACGTGCGCTCAGTGGTAATTCACACGTCAAGGGTGTTAATAACACATTGGGTGCGAGTACGACAAACATGAGGCAGAGCTGCGTGGCGTTAGATACTCCGCTGATTGCTCAAGGAGTATTCGTAAGGTGTTAATGTATCGACAAATTATCGGCCACTCCAAAACCTCACTTGGTGCCTTGAGAAAAATAGTTGCTTCGGAAATATGGACAAAACGCTGATACTATGCCAGCTAATAAGATTCTTGGATATCAACTCCTTTCATCGGTAAATTGACAATAATTCTGGCCCTTCCATTCCCTGCTATTAAGGTTTCGTTTTTCCAAACAGCCTTAACGAATGGCAACAAAGTAATTGGTACACCCAAAATAAAATTCAATCTCAAATGGAATTTCATCAAAGTTACTTCTTAAAAAAAAAAAAAATATTATTACAGTCAGCGTCAATATTCCTTTAAATTTCCAAAATTTCTGAAATGTAAATCACAATCACAATTCGCCATTTTTAAATTAAAGTTTCTTAAAACCCCCTGAAAGCAAACTTCTTGAATCTAGTACGAATTGCATAAAAGCCTCCCAAATAAATCGTATGTGCTCTGAAAGTCTTGCATCTATACCTTGTAAGGTAGATATATAAAAATATCTTCTAGTACTTTTTTTTCTATCCAACTTACTTCGAAACAAACAGATTATATTAATGACACATACTGTCAACGAGCTTTCAACATAATCTAATTCATCAGATTCATAAAAGATACCATTTTAAGTCTATCATCAATTTCTATCAATGGACAAGCAGTCAGTTCAGAGCTAGCAGCTGAAATTTTTCTCTCACAGTCTGTTGGTTGCCTATATACTAACCATAAGGCTACAATGTTGTAGCAAAAACAACACACACTATTTTTAACTATTCCAAAAACTTTTGAAGCGGCGCGGCGCGTTACGGTGCAGCAATACGGTGGCTGCTGTTAACTTTCCTCAATCGATACATCATCAGTTAAAAGTGAAAACACGACTATTCAAGCAGTAGCTGTCAAATGCCAACTGTCATCCAATTCAATTCAAATGTTCGAGCGCCAACAATATCCATCATCACATGGGGCCGCGCACATATAGACTTCGGCGCAGAAACACCGGCATCCACACACTATACTCGATTAATGCTTGACTTTGGTGGAAGCTTAAACGAATGAGTGGAGCCTTTTAACTGTTCAATTGAAAAACCTACCCACTAACCTAGTGTTACACATCTACCTACGAACTTGGCTTGGACATTTTTCACAGTTAAAATAAATCGATAACCTAAAACAGAGAGAATAAGTTGTTAGGCCAAAGCCAGCAAAAACAACCAACCTGTATGAACTGAACTGAACAGAGTGAACATCTCCATACTCCATGTGCCTTGTGATCGGATTTGGGAGCTGCTCTATTCACTTTGTATAGTCTTCTCTTCTTGTTTGGGCAAAATACTGACACTTTTATCTGGAAAAATATATCAATGTGTCACTGGAAATCTTTGGTTGCACATAATTAATTGCTAATGTGTACCATGTTTTGTTGTCAGCATGTGGAGGACCCAATTCCCAAAAGAGAAAGATGGCGTCAGCAAAGGCTTGTCTATACCCCCAGAAGGTGACAACTAAAAACACAGAACACCACCTACTTACATTATAACATAAATATGAACACGCGCGGTTATAAACTTCTTAAATTAAAATCCCGGAACTTATCTCATCCTGATGTGTGCATAAAGATGGCGCTTTTCGTGACCTCAAACGCCATTGTATTGTGTGGAACGTAAGAGGGTTACTTGAATAAAGCATACAATTCCAGAGACATGCACAAATAAATACCAAAGTTGAATAAGGGGCAGAGCTTATGGCAGGGTATCACACCAATCCTTACGGTCGGAGCAGAGCTTTTAAAGAATAATAGGTGGCTTCAATTTGGCAAATACATTCCACCAACTGTCAAACGCATATATTCTCACACGATCATGACCCAAAGATCTGTCTGGAGTATATGTAGATTTTGACACAATTCATTGCGCGTTATGCGCAGCACAGTATGCATGATGTCGATGTCGCATCAAAAGGACGTAGTCGCAAAACTAGCACATTCCAAAATGTGTTAAATTTTGTAAGCAATGGTTTTTCGTTCATCAACTAAGTCAGTCGTGTAGAGTTGCGATAAAAGTCAGTCTCTGTCTTTTTTGACGTTTTGGTTTTGTGTACGAATGACAAGTCTGAACAACAAGGGAAGACAAATTTAGATAAAAAGCGATAGTCGCCGACAAATGTTTTATTGTTTAAAGTGTGGATGGTATGTGGAGGGTAAGTTTGAAGTTGGTTATCAATGATTTGTAGCATTTTTGTAATTTTTTCAAGTAGTTCAAAGTTTTTAAATGTTTATTATCTTGCAATTTCCAAAGTCTTTTCAATGACATATACACCTGTGTTTTTTAAATTATTTGCTGATAATTTGTAATATCTCACCACCAGGGCATTTTGCGGTGTTGGTGAGCAGCAATGACAATAGCTGATTACTTATTGGTTAATTTTTTGGATGATAAAAGACTTTTCAATTATTAACAAAAGCACGAATATTGATATAACCGACCATTGTTAAAGCCTCAAAATCATGATATTTGAGCGTAATATCAATTTTGAAAAACAATCAACCCTGGGGACTCCGAAAATAATAGGTTACGCAAGACAGTTTGTGTTTCAAAATGTCAACCCAAAAAGATCCGTAAAAGGATATCAGGGAAGAAGATGACGAACTTCGGAATACATACTATTCTTGTACTATTCACTTTTCAGTCCTTGGAGCAACATTGTAATATTAACTATAGTTTTTTTTTTCAAAAACTTTGAACAAAAGAAAGTGACTAGCAATTGCTTTAAATTATTTTCCTGGATCTGTGAAGGTGTTCAAGGATTTTTGTTAACTAAAATTTTTGTTAACGGATATTGTCTATAACATCCCTGGAAGACTTAAATTTCAACAGCATCACCTCACTCGGATCTCAGGATTAAGTAGGAAATGTTGAGGGAGGCGACATAAGCCGACTGTTTGTCATATATATATGTGTTTGTGTTCTGAGTGAAGGCAAAGATGTTCTTCAGTAACTTATTTGAACATTTTAGAAGCTCTTGGAAGAATTATTCTCTGAGGGGGTTGCCTATATTTAGCCCGATTCAAGCTGAGGTACTTAAAGAGAACGTGAAATTATGGCTCCTCCACCTCTTCGTTTTCTACATATGTCCCATGCGCTGATGTCCATTCCACTTATGCGGTTTTCCATTGAATTGTGATCTGTCTAGGATTCCAAATAACAAAAAAAAAGTTGAGCCCTGCTTAGTTTGAGTAAGAATTCTGTTGTTTCTTTTAGAAGATCTGGACTCAGATTCCTCGATACTCAACAAGCGTTACTGTGTTTTTAGAGGGATTCTTGTAAATTCTATTTTCTCCTGCTCCTGAGAGTAGCTTATGTTTGGAAGACATACTGTTTAGCTTGATTTCAATGACTAACTATAATTGCGGTCATTTAAGAGCCAATTTGAAGTGACCATTGAAGAGATGGTATCAATGGCCGTTTGCTGTGCGGCATCAGAAATTGAAACGAGACCTGCAGCTTAGAGGTCACTGTGAGAATATGGAATCTCAATTTAGCTGTTCAGTGTTCATGGATGGAAAACATCCCTGACCCTGCCGTTCCGTCCGTCTTAGACGTGACATGATCTGCGTTAATGACCGGGTTTCGTCACCAGAATCCCCTTCATTGGATAGACATTACGGTGTAATGTAGTCTTTTTCAAAAGTCCATAATAGTTCTTAGCCCTCAAAAGCCAATATTCAAGTAATTATTATTTTGTGGACAGATCTAGAGAGACTATTGAAATAAATGATAGGGCTAAGGGGTTGTTGTAATTCATATGGCCTGTTGTGCAAATAAACGCCAATCTCTGCATTTCGGTCAGGGACTTGAGATAGTTTGACTTCTCTTAGCCGGTCACTAGCCTATAGCTTAATTAGCCGTATACAACAGAATCGGTTTCGGGTACCTTGCTTGCCAGTGGGGACAATGCTTGAGCAGCCCCTTCCAAAGCCCCTTCTACAGCTGTAAAATGCAATGGAGGCATCTATTTTTGTTCTTTATGATTTCTCCAATTAAGTAAAGTAATCGATCGAGTACCACATAAAAATGGGCCAGAATATTAGTGAGTCGGCATTAGGGTTAAAGTTTTTCCTTGCAAACAAAATTAGTTCAGCGTTCAGCCTAAGACGGGTTGACAATAAGTTCAAAGGTTGTGGCCAAATCAATGAGCTTGTTAAGGGCTGTTTGAACTCTTCGAACAATGTGATTACAAATGTTCAAGGTCACTAGCTTGATTTCATTAGTGCAAGCTATAAGACTATGACTCCCACAAGGCTTAACTCAACCAAGAGTTTGTAAACAACTTGTAGCAAAAACGGGGGACACACCCAGCTGCGTGGGTTTGAAACAAAGATGATTTGAAACTATATGAGCCGTGGTTTCCAAAGCTTATATGTATGCCGGATAATTCGGACATTTGTTAACGCTGTTATCTATCCCGTATTTTAATTATATACTATTTTAATAAGTTCTTATCCAGTATTGCAATTCGATGACTCATAGTCACACCAGAACTTAGAGTAGGATATGTCAATTGCTGAACATGCTACATCAGGCTCAGATAATGACTTTTTAATTTTTTGATGGATTTCCTCTTAAACAAATATCTTTTATTGAATGTAAAATAAAGTGTAAGCATTAAAACTCTAATTGTAAAGTTCAAAGTTCTATTAAAAAAGCCTCCTTAAAATTTTGATATCCCCTTCGACTTAATAGTTTTTCAATTTATACAAACTAAAAAAAAACTTTACACTTTAGTCATTAAAAATAATCAATTCAATCATATATCACACTTCTATACCACATATCCATATCCAGTTCACTTTCTTTCTTTCCAAATATCTATAAAAAAAAAGATACATAAATTACTTCAAATCAATTTGACCCAATTCTGCTTCGAAAAATCATTAACTTTCAACTTAATTATACTGAATACCAGTGTACTTGGGTTCGGGTCTTGGTCTTGCATCGGAAGCGATCTCAACTCATTGATATAGACGAGTACAACTATCAAACATGAATAAAAAAAAAAAGTGACTCAATGGTATACAACCTCTATAAAGACACTGCACTTCAACAAAGACCCTCGTTCTTACAAAGCACAAAATCGCAGCATTGCATGTTGGAATTAGAATTGAAACAATCTTGCCACCACAAACCCTATCGAAAAAAAAACTGATAAAAACGAAACTTTGAGGCCATTGATAGCGATGTTGCAACAACTTATGGCTGGGTGAAGTGCGTCATTAGACCAAACCAATAAGTGCCATTGGCAACGTTCATTTCATATAGATACTTATCTATCTTACAACTGCATCTTCGCTTCAATAGTCAGCTAAGAGCTACGAGTAACCAGCAAAATGAAGAACACGTTCTGCGAGCCCGAACTAAAAAAGTCATCATCACATGCGCTCACGCTCAGTCTAATCAGATATCGGACTCGGACAGCGTCAGTTTAGTTCATCTAAGTCGTGTTATCTAAATGGAACGCCTAGTATACGTAATTATATTGTCGGCGCGAAAACCCAGTAACTGGTCCAGCTCCAGACTGACGCAAACTGGGTAAATAGATGCCAATTCGGAGCATGCATATCGAATTGGGCTGGTGTTGGTTTTTCTTTTTGTTTACAAATTTGCAGCACGGAACTTCAGAAAACAGAAATAATGCAATTTCGGGAGATCTTGAAAGAGAATATATTTTATTTTTTTATTTTTGTATCTGATAAGTCCTTTTTGAATTGCTTCTCAAAGGCACGAACTTGTTTCTTGGGGTTTGTGAGCCATTCTCCGGGTCTTATGTGATCTGCGAAGTTTGTTAATTACTTGACTGCAATATGATATAATACTTATGCCGAAAAGGTTTCAAAGAAATAAAAAAAAGGTTAAGTTAAAGAAACGTACATTCGAATGTAAATAGCCTAACGAACTTTTGTAGATTGATTTAATTTTTTGAGGCTGTTTAAATTTCTCAAACCAAATCAAACAAACTTTTAAATGCAGCTTATAAACCCTAGATTTAACCATTTTCTTAGTTAATAATAGAGTAGAGCACCAATTAGGTAATAAAGGGTTTTCCAATAAGAGCTGTTATTTTGAATAGCCCACTATTTCGGTAGTTGTGAATTTTGAAGCTGTAATTTTTTGACACTTGACAAGTAGAAACTAAGCCATTAATAAAAATGGACCAATACACGCTTCAAAAACGCAATGAAATTATTAAAACTCACTATAAAAATGGTAGGACGGTTCGTAAAACTGAAACATTTTTTATTCGTCGTGAAGCTTTTTGTCGGACTGCAATTCATAAATTGGTGGAAATATGTGAGCTGTTTGGGACATATAACATAAGCCTTGTGAAGAATAAAATCCGTTCACTTCGCTGAAGAACAACTGAGAATATTGCTGCTGTAGTCCAAAGTGTAGAAGAAAACCCAGGTTTGTCCATTCCTCGTCGTTCTTTGGAATTGGGCATTCCACAAACTTCATAACACCGCACCTATTTTGCATAAGGAATTTGGTCTTAAGGCTTATAAAGTTCAGTTAACACAGAAACTCAAGCCGGCCGATCATCAACAACGTCGTGTTTTTGCTGATTGGGTCATCGAAAAATCATCTTGACTGATTGATGAGGCCCAGTTCCACCTCGGTGGCTACCTCAACAAGCAATGTGTCGCATCTGGGGCTCGGAAAATCTAAGATTTATTGTTGAAAATCCTCTCCATCCTCAACGAGTAACTGTTTGGGATCGGTTAATGGTCCGGCCGGCGGGGTCATTGGACATTACTTTTTCGAAAATGAGGCTGGAGCAACAGCTACGGTGAATGGATTGCGCTATCGAGAGATGATTAATAATTTTTTGTGGCCAGAATTGGATGGTTTTGATCTGGAAAACGTTTTCTTTCAACAAGACGGCGCTACGTGCCACACAAGCAACGAAACCATCGATCTTTTACGGGAAAAGTTTTCGGACCGTGTTATCTCTCGAAGAGGTGATCACAATTGGCCACCGAGATCTTGTGATTTAACACCTTGCGACTTCTCCCTTTGAGGCCACGTGAAAGATAAGGTCTACGTCAACAGCCCAGCGTCAATTCAAGACCTCAAGGATGGAATTCGTGAAGCTATTGAGGGCATACAGCAGCCGCTTTGCGATTTAGTGATGGAAAATTTCATTAAAAGGATATTGTTGTATAAGCGTAGCCGTGGCGGCCATTAAGCTGATATTGTTTTTCATTATTAATAACATACTTCCTCCTTTACTTTGAAAAATACATCCGATTATCTCAAAAAAACGCCTCTTTTTGAATATCAAAATAACACCTCTTATTGGAAAACCTTGTATTTTGCTGTTTGAAAAAATTACTTTCCTCAATGCCAACACAAAACCAAATTACAAACTTTAAGCGAGAGACTTGGTATCCAATACCATTTTGATGATATCTGTTTCTCAGCAAACGGCACTGGTGATCTTAACCGTATTCGTCAGTAGCTTCAACTAAATGGAAAAGAGGCCAGCCAGTCAGCACGTTACCCGGAACCAACAACAGCAGGTTATTGTGAGACACAGGACACAAGGTCACTCAGTTTAAGTTAGGTTCAGTAAGAATAATGTCACTGTCAGCTAGAAAGTATTAAAAGCTGACACACTTAGTCCAAGAGAGGACCATTGAGATACCACAAATTTTGTGGTGTTATTTCCTAAAAACTTACAGACTTTAAACCAATTTGAGCGAACTAGAGAATTTATCCCCAATCCATCAGTTCATCAATGACATTTTAGAAGGATTCTCCTAAAAAACAGTTTCCGTACTGTACCTACTGTGCTTAGGAGATGGACAATTATTGTCTCTTCATCTTCTTCGTACATACAACTTCTGCAAAAGTAAGTCAAGTCTTGCGGCGTGTCTACACATGAGAAACATCCTTATGCTACCTTTAATGGAGCGTTTGTGCCATCTGCTTAGATAGATCAAAGTCTTAAAATGTTTTGGATTCAGCTTTGGCTAAATCTGCTCTATCGCTATATCCATGTACCACCTGCTTCCCATAATACTTGGCACCCAACACAGGTAAATGTTAAACTGTTCCCCCATCTTTCTGAAAGATGATCTATTATAGTCCTGAGGTGATTTAGAATTAGAGGAGATGGAATCCAAACTATCCGAGGAAATGGTGATGTCCTTGGCAGAATAAAACATCCCTAATCGCCATCAATTCCACTGGAGCACGTTACAAAGGTACGGAACTAGAGACTGAGATTAAGCCTGTTAGAGTAAACACCACCCCCGCCCCATTAATTGTTTTTAACTATCACTGAAAAACTGGATTTGTTCGACTTAAAAGAAGGTATTTTCCTCCCAGAGTGATCTGCAGAGTATGCTTATTCGGAGGTATTAGGCGTGGTAGTATAGGTGTGGTGACGTCTATGTTAGTGTGGCGTGGTCTATGTAACTTTGTAGGATACGGAAAGTATTCAGTAAATTGACGTTGCCCTAATTAATATTCTTCCACATTGAGCTCGTCTTTAGGCGAATTGCTGAGCAAGCAGAAGATTGCTTCCTGAAAATATCTAGGGGGTGAGATTAAATGTGTGGATCACTGAAAAGGGAGTAATGTGCAACGCACTACTTATGTACGAAAAAGTAGTATGTCGGACTTTCCTTGATTAAGTTGAACTACCTAAAAAGTTATGGGTCACAGCAACAACTTCTCTCGATTCCATCAAAATCTGCTTCGGGCGAGGGGGAGTTTTAGAGAGATGATTCAGTTCGTTTCTATGCAAACTATCCCTATCCATGTACCAGCTTTAAATTCCGGCTCAAGTAAAATGTTTGCAGAAACTTAGCAATTTCCCTCTACTGACGTTTATCTTTCACGTTTAAACTTGCTTAGTGACGAAACAGATATGGCCGGAACTGAATCTCAAACGCATTACATTTTTGTTATCTCTAAGCAGGTCTCATCTTAGCTCCCTAATCAAAACCGGACACTGCTTTACTGGAAGACATTCTTCATACTGAGCATTGAGAAAAATTCTTCTTCAACGATACCAGCGATCTAAGAAACACACACATTTACCTTCCCCATCGCTTCATTGGAAGTTCCAAAGGGTATTTTTAATGTTTTATCAAGTATCACTTAGTATTAACCTGTGTGTCAGATGCTTTCTGACTGCCACCTTAAACTAACCTAACTTATCGTCTTAAAATGTCTCCAACACGCATTATGTAAAAAATCCACTTTCTCACTAAAATGAAATCATTAACCCTCTTCATTTAATATTCAAAACTAAACAGTAAAATCATAAAATCTTGGCCTTCTTTAAACACATTTCCGGTATACAGATTTATTTTACCAATGCTTCAAAAAATGCCAGCAAATAATATTCCCACCAGAAATTAGCTTCATTTCGCAACTAATCCAGCCTTCAATTGGATCTAATGTGATTTGCCCAGTTCAGAATCTGAAAACCGTGACAGGCGCATCCCTAATTAATGTTCCGTCAAAAATTTTACAAACCCCAATCGATTTAATCTCGCATTATAATCCTGCTTTGTGATGTAATCATCAAACCAATGCAATATACCCAATCAGGTAGTGTGGTTATAGCCTAGCCAGCCATATTTAATATTTTTTTCCTGCTGCCTGCGAACCCCAGGGAAAAAATACCGTTTCTGATTGACAGTTAAAGTGAATGGACGAACAACATCATCGTGTTTTATTCGGCTGGAAAAACTGATACAGATACTGTGAGAGATCAGTCTATGCCACCTTTAACAAAATAATCACCAAAGTAAAAAAAAAAAAAAACTTTTTGAACGCAAATAGAAATCTATAGATACACTACACTTATCCGAAAGTAGTGACCGCTTAGCTTATACGTCTCGTAAAGTTGCCAAAATTGTTCATAAACAATTTAAACGCAGGCGACACATTCCAAATGCAATGACTCCCCCGCACCCCGAAAAAAATCCGCAACACAAAGGGCGGTCAAACTGAATTATTTGCTGTTGGCATCGTTTTCATAGCGGAACGGACCAACGACCCATGATGCCTATCATATAGCCTATGGAACAATGACAAGACCGACGACGGACTTTGAGGACAGAATGCGATACTGACGATGAATTGGAACGCACCATGCGATTGAAATCAAAGTATATGTGTATGAAAGTATGTCTAAAAGTTAAAAGATAGATTTTTTGTTGGAATGGATTTGTTACACTCAAAGGCCGACATTCGGTCAAACCTACTATTCTTACATTCTTTTATGAAATTTTTTGTTCAGGAGCCAATCTTATGAAACGTCAAGTAAAAGTGGTTACTGTGCCAAATTGTGGGTCAGTTACGATTATATTTGACACTTTGACCTATATGTCACGGTTTTTTCTTAACACTTAAAGTCCTTATCCAACCGCAGTTAAGTCAGTACTGTGCTAATTTCAAAACTCACTAGCCATCTGCTGAAATGTAAATTCACATCAGTCCTAGACTAAAGCACTTGGAAAATCATTTTTGTTTTAACTATATACTCAAGATCCAAAATTAAATAGTTGAAATAAAAAGCTTGATTGCAATTCTGCCTTTGACTATTCACAGAAACACGATACAATATAATAAAGCTTGGTGCATTATCTTCGCTTTGGAGTTTATATGTCGCAATCATTGTTCGGTACAATAAAAGTTTTGGTGGAGGAGGGACATAGCAATCGTGTTAAGATATTGAGAACTTGATTAGAGCCGAAATGCGACATTAGACATGTTTCTTGGGTTCGCACTTATGAAATAGCACACAAGTGCTTTTGTGCCATAAAGTTTTATTTTTACAATCCTGTGAGCAATCGAAAGATATTGATTGTAAGCAGTTTGTATCTGAAAAGAAAACTATGCCAAAATTGTTTTGTTCTAGTTTTTGTGTGCTGGATTTAATCTTTTGTAGACATGATTTTGAGGGCGTATTTTTGATTTATTCTTATTTTCTTTTTTGTGTTACTAACTCATTATTTGCAAATTATTTGTGTCCTATTTATAAAGTGATACTTGAAAGCAAAAACCATGCCTATAATCGAATTTAAAAATAAAAATGAGTGGTATCAAGGGCTAAAAATTGAATCAGCTTCGTGACCACACTTCCAAGGAAAGATATTATTAAACTGGCGCCCAACGTGGGGTAGATGATACTTGTGTGCAGTATAAAGTGCGTAATTTACTTCAATAGAGATAGAAAGATAGATATATTCTTTATTTTTTCATCATAAAGTTTAACAATTTGTATACTTAAGAATAAGGACATGGCAATACTGCCGTCTTCAATATTCTAAATAAGCAGATATTATTTAATTTTTATACATACATAAGATTATGATGGACGTGTGTTCGCTATTCTTCTCCACCCAAAAGACTTTACCGGTTTTGAATAATTATTGTACCCTATTCCATAGAATGGGTATATTGTATTTGGTGTGGAGTTTGAAATATAGAGAAATAATACCGTTAGGTATAGAAAAGTATATATGTTACGGTCAAAGCCGGATATCTAGTCAAACCTAGGATTGACTAGTCAATGCTCAACATTGACCAGCAGCTTTGGTCAAAGCCCGATGGATACTTTAGTTTCGGGCTTTGACTGATGAGTTTTTAGTCAAACCTAGGTTTGACTAAACTGGTCGGTCAAAGTCCGAAACAAAATTATGAGATTCGGACTTTGACCAAGGCACTGATGGTCAAAGTTAGAGGGAAAATATTGTTTGTATGGTGTGAGAGTGGGAAATATTGTTTGGGAAATATTGTTTGTATGGTGTGAGAGCTGAGAGTGGGAATTCTCTCAATTCAGAGAATTCCCACTCTCACACCATACAAACAATATTTTCCCTCTAACTTTGACCATCAGTGCCTTGGTCAAAGTCCGAATCTCATAATTTCGTTTCGGACTTTGACCGACCACTAAAAACTCATCGGTCAAAGCCCGAAACTAAAGTATCCATCGGGCTTTGACCAACGCTGCTAGTCAATGTTGAGCATTGACTAGTCAAACCTAGATTTGACTAGAAATCGGGCTTTGACCGTGACATATATATGTATTCTGACTCAGAATCAAAAGCCTAGTCGATTTAGCCATGTCCGTCCGTCCGTCCGTCCGTATGTTGTATACTCTAGAAGTCGAAATTTTACAGCTAGAAAGCTGGTATATGTTATCTTTGGTTCAAGAATAAGGCTAAGTTCAAACACGCCCACAATCGCCATTTTTGTTGAACAACCTCAATTTGGTAAAATTAAATTATTTTTTTTGTACAGTTACGATAAAAGCATAAAGCTAAGATTTTGCACACGTAAGCTTTAAGTAAACCTTCTTCCAATTAAATAAAAATATGTCAGATTGGGCGTGGCTGACGCCCATTTTTCATACAGAACCATCAATATTGTTTTTATAAAATAACAATTGTTATATTAAAGCGAAAAACATTAAATTTAGTGGGTATTGCTTGCACATAAACATCTTGTGTATGAAATCAAAAAAAAAATTATTTTGGGCGTGGATGACGCCCACTTTTCACTAGAAACTATAAAAAATAGTTTTTGCAAATAAACGGTATTTATAATAAATCCGCAGGCCAAAATTTTGTGTCTCTTAGTAGAAACTAAAAAGTTTGTGTATGAAAAGAAATTTTTGAATTTTGGGCGTGGCTTACGAACACTTTTCACTTGGGCTAAAACACTGCTAGCGCCTATTTTATTGTGCTAGCAGTTATTGAACATCGGCCACACAAAATTAATGTTATTGAATTTTGTCCTGCCTTCTAAAGAAGAATTTTGTTTCTTAAACTTTAACAACGGCTGGCTGCACAAGACGAACGCATACACACACAAAAATATGGGGAATAGGGTATCCAACAGTTCGTTGAAAACGCACTGTAGCTCTCGCTTTTGTTTTTTTCCTTGTAGTTACAACTGGTAGCTTTTAGCCTTCTAGCCCATTTAAGAATTTTTCACTTAATATTTTTAATAGGTACAAAATATTTTTCCCGATGAGAAGCCTAAGTCCGATAAGTCTGTCTGTCTCTATCGGCACCTACAGCCTAAACAGCTGGACCAATTTGTTTCAAACTTGGTACATAGTATTATTATGACGTAGTTCAGATGGGCTTTTGAAATTAGAGTTCTAGCTCTAAAACTAGCGGTACCTACATGCCATACGATTTTTTATGAAAAGTGCATTTATCTCAAAAACGGCTCCTACGATTTTGATCAAATTTTCTGAAATGTATTTTTTGAGTTTTCTTTATGTTTTGGTTAGAATACGTTTTTTAGAAAAAAGTTTTATAATGGTACCTCCTATTGGACTGGTTTCGTATCAGATATTCTCTTAAACAACTTAACGAATTTCAATGAAATTTTTAATGTAGTGGCTCTTTATATAAACGATATTTTTTTCAAAAACAGTTTGTTCAAAATTTTATAAAAATTTGTTTTATGCTAAGAACTATACCTAAATTGCTAGATTGTTTCTCTCTGCTATCATTTTTAACGCTTTTTTCTGAACTCTGTCGAGCAGGTGAAGAGAAGTTTGAGAAGCACCTGCCCAGAGATGGGAGTTATACTAGAGTTTAGGGCGTATAAACGCTTTGTAAATTGTAGCCAGATCAAAAGGGGGGGAAAACTTTTTGCATCTATTAAGAAAGCTTAAGCATCTTGCCGCATTCTTGGCAATCTCAAGTATATGATCATTCCAACGAATGTTGTCACTGATACAAATACCGAGTACTTATAGCTTTTCGGCCTCCTCGATGCAAGTACCATTCATAGATAATGGCACAAAAGACGGCCTTGAGTTTTCGACGCATTAAACTCCACACGATTTCTGATACCCCAATTTACAATGCTGTTTAAATCAGAGTTTAATGAGCCTATCTTCTGGTGTTGTTGTAATAACACGTCCAAAGGCGAAGGCCCTGAATTATCAAACGTATATGAAAAGCTGAGGTCAGCAAAACAATTTAATGGATTAGAAGTCACAGACAAGAGATCATTTATAAAAATGAGAAAGAGAGTCGGAGACAGAACGGAGCCCTGGGGCACACCAGCATTTATTTTGTGTAGATCAGACTTGAAACCGTCTAATACAACTTGTATTGAACGGTCTAGAAGATAGCTTCTAGTCCAACGAATAAGAGTATCAGCGATACCAAATGGACGCATTTTCCATAAAAGAGCTTCATGCCAAACTCTATCAAATGCCTTTGAAATATCAAGCGCAGTAATCTTGCTTTCGCCAAAGCGATGGAAAGAATTTTGTCCACTGTTCGGTAAAATATACCATCAGATCACCAGTGGAACGATTGCTGCGAGAGCCGTACTGTCGGTCATTTAGTAGTTCCCATGTTGTTACAGAAAAAGGGGACGCAAGTGCAATTCGTCGGTAGTTAAAGAGTTTGCATAAATACCTCATTCAGGGTGCGGTCTGAAGACTCGAAAGGAGACCTGTATAATAGGAAAGGCTAACGCACTACTTTTGCCAGCGTGGAAGAACTTATCTTCTACATCTAAGTTTCCGTCGAAATAGTAGAAATTTGTGCTGGAAATAAATCAGAAGTTTTGTTGCCGATTGTGTTTTAAATAATTTCTCATTTTAGATCACTGGCCTCAACACAAGTTGTTTCTTCTCTTAATTCAACCTAAACTATTATTTTCATTTGAATTATATTTTGACATTTATATAACCGGGAGAAATCCCAGTATTAACAGTAATTAACTTGATTAAAATAATTAATCAGGCTTTTTAAAAAAATTGAGAAGAACGTATTGAACCAGTGTTGCCAAATCGTTAAATCTGGTTTAAAGAATTGGTTAACTTAATCTTCAAGAAATCCCTTCCGTGAAGAAAAAAAATGCTTATATTTTTCACTTTGGTTTATTTTAAACGTTTAAGCTCAAGTGGGTCCTCCCCTATCCGGTCACCCCCGAATTAATTCAGTTTCAAGAAACATGCGGAGTGTGTAAAAAAAAAAAACGGACAAAACAAAGATTGTTGACAATTATTAAAACAAAATCATCACCGGCTACCTTTCCGACCTTGCACCAGAGTTTCAACCCATTAAAAACCATCAGACAAAATTAATGTTCACAAAATTAAAATAAGAACAAAAGA
Organism: Platycheirus albimanus; assembly: GCA_916050605.2. Classification (NCBI taxonomy): domain Eukaryota; kingdom Metazoa; phylum Arthropoda; class Insecta; order Diptera; family Syrphidae; genus Platycheirus; species Platycheirus albimanus. The sequence continues at coordinate 42,842,184 of OU696697.1, forward strand.
AAACAAAAACACTCCACGCCAAAGTTTAAAGGCACAATATGCAACATAATTCTTCGAAAATAAAATCTCGACAACTTAAATGGAACTTTGTCCAGACGCAGACGGACGTAATTTTTTCGTCTGACCCTGCCTGCTTATAGTATAAATGTTGCAGTCATTAATATCGTTGCTGATGCCTGCTGCATATCATATACGTAGGAACAGAAACATAGGTACCTACCTCTAACCTATAATTCAAATGATAAACAAAACGGCCACTTAGCAAATCGCATTCTGGCAACAGCCAGCAGAACAAACTAAAATTCTTTAGAATACAAAAAAAAAATTAAAAAAACGAATCCATAAAAAAACGAAAGCCTGTTGCAAAATCATTCGTTTACTTTTGTTTTCATTCTTTTTGATTCTCAAAAAAAAAGAAAAAAAACTATTGTGAATTGTGATTGTGACCTGAGAGTTTCAAAACGAAAATGAAAGGGCTCACTCCGGCAGACCATCAGCTCCAGATAAAGTCCATTCGTTCGGAGCGTATCAGTACCACATTTGTTTTGGAGTATATATTACTTTTTATTTGATTTCCAATCCGTAGGTCTTCGTCGGCATCGAGTCGGCTTCCTCTTCCAGCCAGCATCAACATCAACATCAGCATCCACATCAGATTTTAGACATAAAAGTGTGTTGTTAAAATCCAACTCGTGACGTAGACCCTTTTTGTCGCCCTCTGCAACCAACCACAAGAGTCCATGAACCATGATGTGCCAACACACCCTCGGATTCAGAATACATATTTATTTATCCTTCTCAGTTCAACAAAACAAAAATATAAAAAAAAAACAAGCAAGCAGTCAGCGACATGGAAGTGGCAGCGGCCCGAATGTGCAGTCAAAGAACTTTGCACGGTTGAACGGATTCGAACCAAAATAGATTTCAAAATACACCTCGACTTGGAATCCAATGTCAACATCACCATCACCATCAACACAACAACATCAACTCAGCGCGTTTGGCAATTTGTTGTCGATTTGTTGTGGGAACGAGGAATTGAACTGAAACCTAAATACAGTTTACAATAATATTTTGAACTTTTTTTAACTGGAAAACATTTTCCTCGGGTTATTTTGGTAACAATGCAATGAACTGTTCATCTATTGCGTAATATCAAAATGTTCGTTTTGGAAAATTGTCTCCAAAGTCGGTGACTCAAATTGAGATCTTAAAAAAATAAATTCCGAAGACTTAGTTTGAGTTGTATGAGAAAACGGAGGTGGAATATTGAAACAAAGCCTGAAAATGAGAAAATTCCAAAAAAAAATTTCATATTCATAGCTTCAGTTTATCTTCAGAGAAGACAGAAGCTGTCAATTTGTCTGTTACCTACCGTCCACCTTTTCATATTTGTGATTTCACGTCCGTTTGCCAAGTTTATGGGGTTTGTGATCAGAGATAGGTTTTGGTGAAATAATGAGCTCGAATCAGTGTAGAAGCAGATTCTGATTCTGTTGTCCGTTTGGATCCAATCAGGTGTATCCAAGGGCATCAGGTACCTCGGTTCGGGATGTCGTTCTTGAGTAGTCATCCCTCTCATCATCAGGTTTGGGTGGTTGGTGGTGTTTAAAATTAGTTTCTTCGCGAATTCAATGAGAAACTGGTTAAGTGGCTTGACTACTGCTTGATTCCTGCTTTTGGTAGGCTCTTTGTCGATCAAAGATATTTCAAAAGCATTTGAAAGTGTGGCACCAGGTTCTCTTATCAAAAATGCGTGTATTTGGCAGCGATGAACCCTTTCTTCGATGAACCCTTTCTTCGATAGATTAGATATTACTTTTCGGACCGTTCAATTCTCGTTGTTTTGGACGGTTGTCAGTCTGCTACCCACAAAATAAATGCTGGTGTGCCCCAGGGCTCCGTTTTGTCTCCGACTCTCTTTCTTGTTTAATATAAATTATAATCTATTTTGCTGACGACAGAACTCTTACTCTCAGATGCTTATATTCGTTTCCAGATTCAAATCCATGCTCTTCAGACTTAGATCTGCAACGTCAGTGTATGATTAGCTCTTTAATTCCGATCTAAACAGCATTACCCAATGGGGAATTATCATATCAACGGAGTGTAGAACATATTGCTTTAAAAACTCAATGCTGTCTTCTGTCGCAAAAAGCTAACCTGTCCCCTATGAAACTATCCATGAGTGGCATTGCATTGACAAAATCGTACTGATGTTCAGTCAGCCTAGATGCACCCAAAACTGATGTGAATACTCTCCGAAAAATTTGAGGCGTACCTACTTCTGTACAAAATAATGTAGTTCATGACTATTCGTATGCACCAGTGTCACAAGTTTCAAAAATGGCACACCAATGTGAATGGCCAACTTCTGCTGCATAAACTTCGTAAATCCCCCTTATGATAAAGTTGTCTGGCTATATCAGCTAACTTAAACAGATTCTCAGTTCAAACGTTTCGACTCTACCGAAACTGGTGTAATTTTAGTCACTCGTGCGTGCGAGTACCCTCCGCCTTTATTTCAAGAAGGTCAACATAAGTTCTGTCAAAATAAGTAATGTCAGAAAGCAATTATTTTCATTTTTCGTTTGTTGTTGTGGCTGCAATGAAACTAGGCATAAAATTAAGGAATAAAGACATGGTGGTGGTGCAGTTACAGCAACCCCTGCAGACTTTGAGTTAGCCTATCCCATAAGAGCCTGTGTAAATTATTTTGACTGCAAGGAAAAAACTGCAAATCTGTTTTGACCTTTTATAAAACAATCACATATTTGACGTCGCGTCGCCGAAAATGCCGCAAAATGCTTAGGTTTCATAAATATTTCATACATACATACATTTTTTCCCTTCTGATGTGGCTACAGTCTACAAGGCATACATTCGTCCAGAAGCTTGAGTATAATTCTCATTTATGGACAGGTGCTGCTGTTACACATTTGCGCCCCCTGAATAGTTTAGTATAGAGACTCCTTTTTTAACCACACTACAAGAATGTGGAATGCTTTACCCGGCTCGATTTTTCCCTCCCATTTCGATATACAAACATTCAAAATCAATATGCATCGTTACCTATCTCCTTTAATCTCCTATCCAGCTTTCCTAAACGCTCGCACAAAATTTCATTGGCTGACCAAGTCTATAAGACTAAAGCACAGCTTTAGAATGTAGGCTCAACTTGAATGTTTCGGTTTATCGGCTGTGTTTATCCGGGTTCCCCATTTCTTGAAGAAGTCGAAGAAGCTGGTAACGCGGCCTTCGACTCTCAGGACAGCTATAATTGCTGCTATCTCATCGATCGGCAAAGAGCTATCTTTCGCAGTCAGTTGGCACTGGTTTGTCTGATGTCATCAGGCTATTTAGGAATGGTTCAAGCTTCGATCCTTGGTCAGTTCCAAATTCTGTGGATTTCACAGTCAACTCAAATGCTTTCACGACATCTAGAAGGCATCTAACGGTTATTCGATGGTTGTTGAGTGCTATGGAGGCGTCAGACTGGATTTTCAGTAATCGATACAGTGTTGAGTTTCCTTTTCGGAAGCCAAGCTGCATCGCAGGAAGTATATGCAGTGCTCGTTGCAGTGCTTCTTGAGTCTCATTAGTATTATTACTACTTCTTCCAGAATCTTGCTGATACTGTTGAAGGGGGATATCGGGAAAAAAAAAAAAAATTCATTTCTCTCAGTGTATTTTGTATAATGTACTACTCTCTGTATCAATTTCTGTTATCTGTGAATAATTATATTCCTGCTTTTAGTTAGTACGCGTATCGCGCTGATGATGGTCGGTCAATACCTTCCGAAATGCATTCGTGTTAAAGAGAATAAAGTTGAAAATAATTACACCCAACATTATTGTTTTGTTTTATTTGTTTTTAACTCTATTTTCTCATAATCTTTTGCGGTCAATAAGGATTTATTAAAAAACATTTAAGTAATACGATCTGTATAATTTGAAACCAGGTTCCTAGAGCCTTTTTTTTGTTATAGCCAACATTTTACGAGTTGCCATTTTCCACTTCTGCGGGAAAGAGCAGTTGTTGATGCAGTTGTTTTAATTGAATGTGAGTAGTATCATCACTGCTTGTTGAAGTTTTTTTTTAGAACTTAGTTAGAGAACTCCGTTAAAGTTGAAATCTTTGGCTTTGAACTGGCAATGATTTCCCATATTTCATCTGAACGCACAGTTGAGGGCTCATTGGGTCACTTGCTGGGTTGTCGTTTTCGAACTGTTAGATGGCCTCAATTTCATTTAGAAATGCCAGTTCTGTTAAGGGTCTGGGAGTGAAATTTTCCTCGAAATAGTCAGGAAAGTCTTGCTCTTTACCTTCTGTTGTTGTCATCTCAATTTTATTGCAGGTGATGACATCAGCGCTGTTTTCCCTATAAGCCTGTTGATGTCCTTAAAGGCTGCGTTTGTTAGAAGCATTATCTGACTCCGTTGCCCCTCCCTATTCAAGTGTTCAAAATTTCAAATCCAGTGTGCATCGGTTTTATTTTATCAAATGTATTACTTTTGAGCTGAGAAGTAGTCTTTTTGATACACTTTCAGGTTAATCAAGATTTGTAAACAGTATTCCATGCATACTTTAAGTTCATCAGGGTAACCAGGCACTTTTGCTACACTGGTGATAAAAATTACATTTTTTTAAATATAAAAGATTCTCAGAGTTCATCAAATGTATATAATGAGGAGGGCTGCCAAGTCTAAGTCTTTTGAAAGTCTAAGAAAAACCTATAGTGAAAGTGACTAAATTAAAACACCATCCACTAAAACTATTTCCCGCATTTCATTAATAAAATAAAATCATGAAGCTAATAAATTATTTTTAGATAATTATAAATCTTTGAACTAGCAATAGTTTATTTATAAGAAAAAATGAAGTATATAAAACGAATATACTTAACCTAGCGGAAATTTTGCAAAAACAAAAAACCCACTCCATTTTGAAATAAATCCCAAAGCAATGTACCCAGCCATCATGCCTATTTATATTCAGGTGCATCTCGTTCGTAACGAAGCCATCTCTTCACGACTTCTCTGATGCTGCGAAATTAATTTTATTCGGATGAAAATATCGTAAATCTATTTTAAAGTTTCAAAACAAAACCGAAAAAACAACGCAGAAAGATTCCTCACATGGATCTTTTTTGCGCATTCCACAGTCTATTACTGTAATAAAACTAAGAAGTGATGCACATTTAGATGCATCTTTAATTTCTGTGATGATGTGTATAGAACATAGCAAACAAAAGTATCTATTTCATCTTTTGTGCTATTTAATTCTTTATTATAATGATAAAATTGATTCAATGTGCTGCATCTCATTAATGTATTTACACATGTATATATACGCATTCCGTATGTTCTTGTGTATCCATGTTAATCACATGAATTCTTGACAGCATCCTTGCACTGAATTCGGAAGACTTTCACAGATTCGTCATGATTGTGATGTCGATGGTCTTATTAATGAGAAGATTCAAGATTGTGTTGTCGATATTAATTTGTATCTGTCATTCCTATCTGAAATTAACTTAGCCCAGAAAACGTTTCAATTTGTTATTCTTTTTTTTTTTTTGAAAGGATGGTACAATGTTTGTGTTCTTATCGTTTCACACATTTTTCAAGTTCGAAAGAAAAAATTTAAATTTCATGTTCAAGATAGTATCTTTTGAGTCTTCACAATAACATATGACTGTTAGAAGAAAAAAAAAAGAACAACATGGCACGAATAACAAAAACCTCGTATAGAATCTAAAGATATACCTGCTGTTGTCATTTAACTGATTGAATATTTGTTGTCTTTTTTTGTTTTTAAGATGAAACCAAGTTGTTTGTGTCAACTCGAAAATAGATTGTTAATTTCGGTTTGATATCTCTACCACCATATCTTTTCGTAACTGGAGAAGTGTTGTTTCGTTGAGTTACTTTTGGAAGGTTTTCAAAGAACAACCAGGTTTGTTGAGTGCTTTGTCATTCATGTGCTTTCCATTCATAGAAAAGGAACGTCCTGAATAACGTTTTTATCAAACAACTAGAGCAAATCAGAGTCGTGCGAAAATTTATTTTTAGCACATTTCATTGACAACAAAAAGTAGACAGCAGCAGATATGTTCTTATACATTTTCTGGATAAGTAAATTTGTAAACTTTTTATTTTATTTTTAATTTTGCCATCCATAAGATCTTTCCAGTTTTTAATAATATTTCTTCAAAATTTTAAACCATCACAACACTCGTTCAATAAACAGGGTGTCCCAAAAAGTCGAATTTATTCTATTGGCTGATAGCGCGTGTGTAACAATATTTCGAACGGTGCTGCGAATCGTCACAATCTATTAAGCGGCTTTTTTGAACTTATATGGTTATGATATAACGCTTCGCGATAACGAGCGTATTGTATATTGAGTATTACGTTTTGTGAAATTTGGCCCGAGACAAGAAGAGAAAACATCAACTGGCCTCTACTTAAAACCATTTTGACCCTTTATAGGGGTTTTTGGAATAGGAATTTTTTTTAAATCAAAAGGTAAGACAAGCAAAAAACACTACTTTCGACACTTTCTGTTTGCATTGGGGAAAATTAGGTGATATTTACCTCACAGAAATCCCACGGGTGGCGTCCAGTGGAAGCTGGGGGGAATTTTGCAAAATTGCTGCCCAGGTAATGGCTTTGGTTTTTTCAAGTCAGATTCTATCTTATAAAGGGTGTTTTTGAAGTATAGAAATATTAGATGAAATAAAACACAGATAAATTGTATTCATTGCCATAAAATTGACTTTATTTGAAAGATGATTCTTTGCAATTTTTATTTGAATATGATTTCTAATGATCCAATCTTGAGCAATAACACAGCGATTGTTGTTTTCCATGCTGTAGCGACATTTCATAAACCCACAAAAAATATTCTGGATTCTGGAGCTGTTGTTTATTCACACGATCTTGGCGACCAATTCACAGGTCCAAAGCGCGAAATAATAACGCCATGAAACGTTTTCTTCAACAAATCATGTCTTGTTGAAACCACAGCATCCCCAAAACAAGGCGATTCAATTTCATGGCTCAATAGTGGTCTCCGTTGACTGTAACTCTCTGGCAAGCATCGTTTTTAAAGAAGTACGGACCAATTATTCCACCAACCCATAAAGCACACAAAACAGGTTCTGGCTTAAAGATAAGTTTCACTTCAAATGCGGCAGTTCTGCTTATTGACGTAGCCATTCAACAGAAAATGGGCGTCATCGCTGAAAAATTTGTCTTGTGAAAATGGGAATCACCAGCGATCTTGTTTCGAGCTCATTCACCGAATGCCAGACTTGGATTTTTGTGAAATGGCAAACCAAACTTAAAATAAATCACATGGCAGGTGACAAGATGGCTGTCAATGAAAACAGTGTAGCCAACTTAAAGTTCTATAGCTCTAAAGTCTAAAAAAACACCATCTGTAACCCTGGCTGTGCATTTTATTTTTGTCCTGTAACTAGTCAATCCCCATTTCAAATGGACGGGAGAGCTTTAACATACTCATTTACATTATATCATTATAACACCCATCAAGCTTGTAAGCAATAACAGCTTCCAGGATTCGGTTGACAGTCTGTGTTGTATATGTCTGTGGTCAGAGCTGAAGGACCAAATTCTCAATAATTGTTTAAATCTAAAATCATCTCAAACTTTAAACATGGTAACTCATAGTTGAAATTACTTGAACATGATTAAGTTTAAATTAACTTTGTTTTTATTTAGTTCTAACGGATTCCTGTATGATTCAATTAACTTTGTTTCTATTTAATTTTAATATGAACATGGTAACTCATAGTTGATATTACTTGAACATGATTTAGTTTAAATTAACTTTGTTTTTATTTAGTTCTAACGGATTCCTGTTTGATTCAATTAACTTTGTTTCTATTTAATTTTAATATGAACATGGTAACTCATAGTTGAAATTACTTGAACATGATTTAGTTTAAATTAACTTTGTTTCTATTTAGTTTTAACGGATTCCTGTTTGATTCAATTAACTTTGTTTCTATTTAATTTTAATATGAACATGGTAACTCATAGTTGAAATTATTTGAACTTGATTTAGTTTAAAATTAACTTTGTTTTTATTTAGTTTTAACGGATTCCTGTTTGATTCAATTAACTTTGTTTCTATTTAATTTTAATATGAACATGGTAACTCATAGTTGAAATTACTTGAACATGATTTAGTTTAAATTAACTTTGTTCTTATTTAGTTCTAACGGATTCCTGTTTGATTCAATTAACTTTGTTTCTATTTAATTTTAATATGAACATGGTAACTCATAGTTGAAATTACTTGAACATGATTAAGTTTAAATTAACTTTGTTTTTTTTATTTAGTTCTAACGGATTCCTGTTTGATTCAATTAACTTTGTTTCTATTTAATTTTAATATGAACATGGTAACTCATAGTTGAAATTATTTGAACATGATTTAGTTTAAAATTAACTTTGTTTTTATTTAGTTTTAACGGATTCCTGTTTGATTCAATTAACTTTGTTTCTATTTAATTTTAATATGAACATGGTAACTCATAGTTGAAATTACTTGAACATGATTTAGTTTAAATTAACTTTGTTCTTATTTAGTTCTAACGGATTCCTGTTTGATTCAATTAACTTTGTTTCTATTTAATTTTAATATGAACATGGTAACTCATAGTTGAAATTACTTGAACATGATTAAGTTTAAATTAACTTTGTTTTTTTTATTTAGTTTTAACGGATTCCTGTTTGATTCAATTAACTTTGTTTCTATTTAATTTTAATATGAACATGGTAACTCATAGTTGAAATTATTTGAACATGATTTAGTTTAAAATTAACTTTGTTTTTATTTAGTTTTAACGGATTCCTGTTTGATTCAATTAACTTTGTTTCTATTTAATTTTAATATGAACATGTTAACTCATAGTTGAAATTACTTGAAATTGAACTTTAAGAATATCACTGTACCATTGCGGGTGGCAATGGCACAGTGGATGTAGTGATTGGTTGCTAACCTAAGAGTTGTGGGTTCGAGCCCCAGCCTGGGCAGCAACTTTTCAATATTCCGCCAGCTTCAACTGGACGCCACCCGTGGGATTTTCATGAGATTAATATCACCTGTTTCTCAATCCATTGTACCAACAAAAAATCTTTCCTATCTTTCTATTCCTTCTAACTATTGCCGTGCAGTTTGCCTTCAAAAGACCTTGGGTCTTTCATTTACCACCGTGAAATGTTTGGCAGTTGAATTTAAACGCGTCCTTATCAAGCAGTATGTCCAAAAACTTGAATAACTGATAGATAACATCGGGCCCAAATGGTGCAGAAAGTTCCTCGGACAAAGGAAGGTGTTTCTCACAATTGAGATCAAGGTTTATCCATGAGAAAGTTGTCTGTTTCACCAGACAATGCGCCGTAACCCACCTTAGCCGTTGCCATCGCGAAAATTCATGAATTACGGCTCAAACTGCTAAGGCAACCCTCTTACCATAGATATAGCCCCAAGCGACATTTTTCTGTTCTCTAAATAACATTTTTTAGCTCTCATATCGGTGTTCTGACTTTCCAACTGACAGAAGACATGCGCAATTTCGCATGCTAGGTGGCGCTGGTATCTGTTTTGTGAATTACATACGTGACTCTAGAGGTCACCACCGTAGAAAGCCCTCAGAAGAGTTCTGTATACAATAAATCTAATGCAGTACCTACACTTTTTTTTTCTTGCTGAGCATACTTCTACCTCCCCCGTGTGTGTGTTTCTTCCTATAAAACAACAACAACCATCCCATCGACATGAAAATAAAATATTTACTGTCGAGTATACTTCGTTTCAGATACATAATATAAAATGCCACCCTCAATAAGACCGACCGCGAAAATAGATAACCACACTAAAAAAAATAATAAAACCTGACATTTCGAACTGAAAAATCCAGGATAAACTGCTTTAAGTCGATTTATTATTTTTGATTTTAAAAATAATTAAAAACATAAGCGAGAGCTACAGTACGTTTTCAACGAACTGTTGGATACCCTATTCCCCATATTTTTGTATGTGTAATGTGTATGCGTCTGCCTCCCGCAAACAGCCGATGTTTCAGAAACAAAATTCTTCTTTAGCAGACAAAAAAAAATTCAATAACAGTAATTTTGTGCGGTGTGATGTTCAATTAGTACTGGCGCAGTAAAAAAAAGACGTGCGCCACGCCCAAAGTTAAAACGTTTTATTGCTAAGGCACTTGTTATGAGCTCAGTGACATTCAATTTTATTCTTGCAGATCGATTTGAACAAAACAAGACAAAACTTAAATTTTTAAAAATAAGATTTGGAATGGAAATAGCGATTATGGGTGTTTTTAACAATTCTTGGACCACACTCTGCTAGGTAACCAAGGAATATAAATCCAAGTGTTTACCTGTTTACTTCAAAACTGCGACCGAAAGTTAAAAAACGCTAAAAAATTAATGCATTATACAACTTTTGACGGAAACGCCCCTTAAAAGTGGGCGTGTCTTACAAATTTGAAGCACCAACTGAGCTTCGATCAGTATTTAGGCATATGTGTAAAACTACAGCTGAATCGAGTAGTTTTTAAACAATCTTACCTGAACAAAGGTGTTTTATCAAAATCACGCCTTTAAAAGTGGGCGTATTGAAAAAAATTTACACAAGAAAATGTAGAGATATATTTCTCAGATAACGAACGAAAGGAAAAAGGTTTAAATTAAATATTGGAAGTGCGTTAAATTTTTGAGACTATATTTATCGTTCTTTCATGCAAAGTGGGCGTAAGCCACGCCCAAAATTCAAAAATTTCTTTTCATACACAAATCTTTTAGTTTCTATTAAGAGACGCAAAATTTTGGCTTGCGGATTCATTATAAATACCGTTTATTTACAAAAACAATTTTTTTATAGTTTCTAATGCAAAGTGGGCGTCAGCCACGCCCAAAATCAAATTTTTTGATTTCATATATTGGAAGAAGGTTTACCTAAAGCTTGCGTGTGCATAATTTTAGCGTTATGCTTTTATCGTAACTGTACAAAAAACATAATTTAATTTTACCAAATTGAGGTTGTTCAACAAAAATGGCGATTGTGGGCGTGTTTGTGGGCGGATTATACTGGTTCATAGAAAAGTTGCCTTACAGTAAAAAATTTGTATTTTCAAAATGTCAAAAAAAGATAAGATATTATGTTTACGACGCATTTTCTAGAGGAAATTGAACCTGAAAGTGAATAAAAGCTGGATATCTTAAGATTGAGAAAATACGTAAAATGTATATAAACGCATTTTTTAAAGTTGGTATTTCTTCTTAAAAAAGAAGCCTTAACAAAGTTTGTAATAAATTATAATCCTTTCCCTAATTACCCGATAAATAATATCAAGAATTGGAGATATTTGCAACGATTTTTTCTCAGAATATATCCAACAAACATGACCTAAAATATTGTTGACACGAACAAAGGGTCACCATTTATTTAATTATTTTTTATTTAATTTTAAGAATTACTGTTCAAAATTTCTATGAAGAAACTAATCATTTTTTATTAAAAATTATAAAACAATTAATTTCGCGGCAAACTTTTAGTGGAGCACCTAGACTCAAGGTTGGCTGATGAAATCATGGTTAAGAGATGCAAAACCGACCGGACGCCGCAATTCCTTTTTAGTGCTTTATTTTAGAAAAACTGTTGTTAAATGAAAAAAAAAAACGAGATAAACAATATTCAAAACCTTTTTGACTATGTCCATTTAAGAGTCTTATTAAAAACTTTAGAACTACCTTAAGACAGCGTAGAGCAATATCCGCTGTTAATTTTCCTTAACCCTAAAAACCGATTTGTATGTTAAAAGTTTATTATTCATTGGTGTTAGGTACCTATTGATGAATATAAAGGAACAAATTTAATACAGAAAAACATTATGGTCTTACTGTCACCATATTTTTCACTAATTTGATCGATCAAATAGTTTTTAACAGGAATAATTTAATTTAGCTAGCGAAATCAGGTTGATTTAATAATTATTTGCTTTTAATAAAATAAAACTTTTCTTCTTTTTCGTTAAAGCTATTGCACTTTGCACAGTTATATAAGAACCTCAATTTCTATACTCGCCAAAAAATTGATACCAATATCGACAATTCGTTCCTTAACTCACTTCTAAGGGCGCAATATGCGAGCAGCTTGTTTTAAATATTTTAAGTAAAAATCAAATTGTGGCTGTCTCTTGCGTTTTTTAAGCGTTTCCTGATTTTCTTAGGAATTTCAGCGATCCAAAAACGAAGCATATTTTAATACTAAACCTGGAATTCTTGTCAAATCTCGTTTTCTAAAAGCGCTGCTTAGTGAATTGTGGTAAGCATTTTAAAAAATACCACATATTCAAAGCGCAGAATATGGAGCGCAATATTTCAGCCATTAAAAGTTTTCCATAGAAACTAGAGACACCTACTTTCTATTAAAAATATCTCAAAGCAATGTAAATAAAAGTAGCCATGACAGCACTTTTGTTTCCATTGTTGGCGTTATGGTTTTGTGGCGCTGTATATTTTGGAGCCAAAGTGAAGTTGACTTGACTACAAGAGCAGTATCTGTAAAATGTTTTTATTAATAATTTGTTCGACAACATAAACTAAATCTATAAAAAAAGATTAAGTTTTAATGAATAAGTAAATTAAAACAGTTGAAAAGTTGGAAGTTCATTATTGACTCGAGTTACTACTACGACATATTAAAATAAGTGTATAAATATGAATCCTCCTACGTTTTTCGTTTTGAAGAATGTATGCGCATTTTAAGGAATTTTGAGAATAATAACATATTGTGTAGTGAACCTACTTACAACTTAACAAAGTCGCAGATCGGAGTCATGGTATATTGCATTCCTCCTGGGTGACTGTGACACAACATTCTCCATATAACCGGTACTTGATTCCTCCAGCACACAAAGGTATCTATCAACTGGCATTCCATGTAATGCAATATGCAATCTGTTGGATACCACTGCATCCTTGTCCTCTCCCATCATCATTGAGCCATGACTACCCGTTGCAAATTTGAAAAATGCTCTTTTTTGCCGCAAGGTGGTACGTATAACTGACTATATGAAGGTATCTGTATCTTAATCACCAAAACTACATCATACACATAAAATGCAATCCTCAAGGCGCGTATAGAGTTGTAAGCACAGACATAATTCGTTGAGTTCATCAAAGACTTTCTTCGACAAAAAATTAAAAAAAAAAAAAAAACCCTCGGGCTGTACTGCACTGCACTTGTGCATTCTTGTGATCTTCATTCATTTAACAGTCGGCTGGGTTGCCGATATTTCAAATTTTACTTGACAGAGGGCACGTCCAGTCTGCGCATGAATTTAAAGTGATTTATAAAATTGGTCTTGTGGTCTTCTAAAGGCTTCGAGGATTAAAATATCGATCTCACAATCAACAACACGAATTCAATATGTTCAGATTGAATTTTTGGACGAGATTATGATCAAAATTACAAAATTCTGTTCTGAGAATATATTGTTTTTTTATTTCGTTATAGTTTTCTGAAAACTGTTTGAGCAACTTAACATTGCCAGACACACAGCCACAGCCAACTTGGCATCTGCCATGTGATTTATCTTTGGTTTGGTTTGCCATTTCCTTATGTATCGAGTGACGCCTGAACAACGCATGCGATTTGTGCAGATTTATTTAAGAAAAATGAAACGAGATTGGTGTAGATCCTAATTTTCACAAGAAAATTGTATTCAACGATGTTGAGTACTTACGTCAATAAGCGAAATTGCAATTGTTGAGATGCCATCCATAAAAACTGACAGATTGATGTATGTGTGTGTAGTGAAAGTGGAGTCGCTGGTCTATACCGATAAGCCAGAGAAGATTGAGGATTTAGAAAACAACATTCCCTACATGCTGCAAAGAGTGATCAATAATTGGACCTCAAGATTGGACTACATCCGCGGCGGCCATATGCCAGAAATCATGAAAGAAATATTTACCCCTAAAAAAACACCCTTTACACATGTGCTCTTTCTGTCATGCAAACGCGGGCTTAGAGCCGGGATGAGGCGTAAAACACTATTTCCTTTGAATTCAAACATTTTCAGATGACTTCATGAGCAAGTTCCAACGACTCGATCAGGCTGTTACAAACATTTCCTCTTTATTTTTACAGACTTCATCTGAATGTGAATAGCGCAGTGGCTGGAGGGGTCGGCCCTGTCAAAAGATGTACAATTCCCATCGAAGGGTTCTCCTTGCGTCGTTCGGCCCATTTTATGAATAAGTTATGCGAAAAAGACTAAAATAAGTCTGTTTCTGGTTTTGAGTTTGTTGTAAATTTGAAATTCATTTCAAGGGAATTGGGGGGAAGTAACTTCGAGTACCTATACCAGGACCTCCACCTGTCACATGTGTGCACTCCATGGAATTTATGCCACACAGCATCATCAATGGATTGTGGCTAATAAGTGCTTATAAATAATTAATTTCTACATGCAAATATTGTTCCGTTATATATGTGTACATATTTTTTTTTTTTTTTTTTTTTTTGAATTCCTTGATACATTAAGGTGCATAATTAATGTTTTCTCGATTGGAATGTGATGAATAGCGAATTGATGTTGCTGCGGTTAACGGCATCTTTCCCAGTGCTGTCATTTTCGATAGTTTTTGATTGATTTTGAATAGGAAAAGAAAATTACGTATAGCTACTTACGTATAAGTGGATGCTAAATGTTTTTGGCCAAATTAAATGTGAAATTGACTAATGATTGAATAGTGAGGAAGGAAGAATTTAACTGTTAATTCGGATGAACTTAAGATTTTGCGTGGGTGAAAGTTTCATACCAAGTAGGTATAGTGGGTGATTGGACTGTGCGGGATACAGTGTCGTTCATGGAATGCTTTTGATGTTGGGATTTTGGAATAAGGATATGCATGCATGTTAGTTACTGAGTTGCCATTTGGACGTTTTGACCCTTTTCTTTTCTTCTCACCTGAAGTGTCACCGTTTTGCCATGTGCTTCTTGAATGTCCAAAACTGTTGGTCATACTTTTTGAATAAGATGGTCCGTGTTCGACTTTAAGTTTCTCTGAAAAGTAGTATTTTGAATACTTCGTCTTAAGTTAGCCCTTTCATTATGTATCTTTAACAATTTAAAAATGAAAAATAGAAACTAATGAAATATATTGAAAGAACAATTTATTTTGTGGAAATATTGTACAATGTGCATAAAACTGGAACGTTCAAAATGGTATGAAATTCATGATCTTATTGGCTCTTTTGATACCGCACTTTACATTAAGATTTTGAAGTGTTGCCGGAGCAGTTTCCATGATTTATGTACAATCGCGAAATTCTTGTTTTTATGGCCGTGATTTGGTAACGTACTTTAAATTTAGGTACAAGGAAAAGTTTGTATATGGCAGATTGATTGTGGCGGACATTCAAAATCGTTTGTTTTAAGGTGATAGAAAACTGTTCTCGCTCAAAAATCATTGGCTCACATTTTTATTTGGTCATTCGAATCGATATGTCGTCGTGCTAACTGAATTTTGCTACTTGATGGTAGACGCATCTATATTAAAGGCAGTCTTTTGTCGATGTTTCATCAGTTTTTTCTTTTTTCTTCATAAGACGAGTCTTGAAATATAATAACTTTGTATTTTTCTTTTCTTTTCAGGTAAGCAACGTCATTCTTTTCTTATAAACAAGTTTCAGATGCACAATTTACTGCAGGTAAACTATTAATAAGAGATTCAACTTTTAGTAGCTATGACTATAAAAACACAACACCATAAATATTTTATTGATGTAAAAAAAATGTTATGCTTCTCAAAATGATTATCAAATTTAAGATCTGAATAAGAACAATTATTAAAAAGCTACTTTCAAATTTTTATAAATTCAGGTATTGAACACTAGTGCTTATTTCTAATCGATGCTATACCTACATCATTAACACCTTTTACTTACTTACTTTAGTCAGTGCATAACATTGTTCCAACAAAACCCGTCCGCTAGTCCGTTCCCTAACCATTTGCCTTCAGTTAAAAATGCGAAGTTGGTTGGTTCTGTACTGAGGTCATTATCGCTGTTTAACCCATACACCGTACAGTTCGTGTTTGAATCTTTTCCTCCAAGCTCCATTGATACATATAGGACCGAATACCTACCGAAGAATCTTTCTCTTAGGGTCCATAATATGTCTCTGTCCCATACAGCAGGACATGTATGATAAGGGTCTTGTATAGTGTCTTCTCGGTCATTTGAGATAAGGCTTTAAGGTTTCTTCTAATCCTGCGAAAATTGCGATTGCCAAGAGTGATTCTTTGACCGATATCTGCACTGATATAACACATATAACATAATTAATACCAACTTCCAACACAAACTAAATTTGATCGGCCTGGTTTACAAATCTAACTCGGACTAAAAGGGTTTTCGGTTATATTTTATCTCATAGGCTTCTTCGGCCGACATTATTTTCTCATTAATTTATTTAAGCACTGATGGCACTATAGACAGAGCCACAAAGCTGTGTCACAATGGGCATCATTCCGAAGCATTCTTCTTCCCAGCAGAGCACAGTAAAACCTTCAACTTTTAGATAACAGAGAACTTTCTCCACGCCAACAAAATCATTGAAAGAGTTGAAACAAACCCCTTGCTGTTTAATTCAATTTTGCCTTGGAGCTGGGAAATGCATAGTTTCAGCAAGACGGGTCAACAGCCCACACAGCAAGAGTTTTCATGGACTTATTTCTTGAATCTTGACAGACTCTCGTTCTGATCTGGCTAAAGTTTACCAAACTTTTATACGCCCTAAGCTCGAGTGTAACTCCCATCTCTGGGCAGGTGCTTCTCAAACTTTTCTTCACCTGCTCGACAGGGTTCAGAAAAAAGCCTTAAAATTGATAGGAGTGAGAAACATTATGGAAACATTTCCATCACTCGAACATCCTCGAAATGTTTCATGTCTTTCTATATTTTACAAAAAATTCTTACTCAAGGTAGCCAGCTGCGTTCCACCCCTTAAACATTTCCCCCGTAATACTCGTCTCGCTAGGAACGCCCATCAGTTTACACTTGAGCTCAATCTCGGACGTACCTTCAAATATAGGGATTCCTATAATTTCCTATCGCTCGCGCTGTGACTAATCATTAAAAGGGCTATACAAACCCCTTGAGCGCGTGTTCTTTATAAAATAAAGTACACGACTGGGTCGGACGAACTTGCTCTAATGTGTGACAGTGGTCTAGGGGCTTGAGATTTTGATAAAAATTAATTTTTCAAAATTCTTAAACTAATTTGAGCTGAAAAAAAAGTACACCATTTTATTTCTTGAATAAATTTGAATTTATGATAATAAATTTATAAAAACCTGTGATGCAGTTTTTGAGAAAAAAAGTTTTTTTTTTAAAAACTTGTTGAAAAAAATTTCAAAAACGCCAGTTCATAGGAGTTCAGCATATATTTACATTTATTTATAATTTTTAGAAAAAAGTTTAACTAGTTTTTAGTTTTTTAATTTTTTTTAAATGCTTTTAAAAATACAAAAAAAATACTTTTTTTAAAATATTGGTACGCAGTCCAAATTGAGCTACCTACACCTACATATGGGTGAAAGAATCGCTTGAGTCGTTTTCGAGATAGTAGAAAGCAAAAAAAAAAACCGTCCTATGGAAAGTACCATTCTTATACTACGTTTTCATTAGGGCCGAAATTAGGATATTTGAAAAATTGCTAAAAAAGTGTTTTCATCTAGGTTTCCACATTTGTTTTGACATCAGGCTATCTTCTTTCTTTTTCTTTTTTACAACCTTTTCATTTATTCTTCTTGTTTTGTTTTGTTTACTACTTCCGTTGCCCTGGATTTTATTTCAAAATTGTTATTTTGTATTGTTGCCGTTTGCTTTGCATGTTGGTTTCTTTACTTTTGCCGTTGCCTTGGATTTTGTTTTAAATTGACATTTTAGAAAATATCTATTCAATTTGTTTCAATTTAGTTGCGTTTGATTTGTTTTCACATAATTTGCAACCTTGATTTCGTCCAAATCAAACAAAATTTTAATATTATTATGTATGGAAAGTGGACTCAAATTTGGAAATTTTCAACGAAATCACATTTTTTGCCCTAATGAAAACGTAGTATTAGACATTTGTTAAAACTTTTTTTTCAACCATATGATTGGTCGTACCTAAAAAGCAACACTGATTTTTTTAAATCAAAATCGTTAGAGCCGTTTTTGAGAAAAATAAGCTTAATGGTTATATGGCAGGTACCGTTTTTTTTTTTCAGCTAAACAAATTTCAATTTCCCCTCTGTACAATACCTAAAAAACTCTATACACCAAGTTTGTAGGTGTCTACAGACAGACACACATAGGTACAGTCGGACAGAATATTTTGACCATCTTTTTTAGTCTTCGCTACCATTGTAATGTCATGTTTGATTGTTATCTCAAAACTTTTTTTTTTGTGTTCTTGTCGATGTTGAAGTGGAGTTCTTAGTCCACTCAGGAACAAGGACATAAGTCTTGTTGAAAGGCACACTGAGTCAATCAATGCCAACCACAAAAATATTGCAATGATTTTCGCAATGATCCTTTTTCATGGCTTAGTTTTTTCGAAGATGACACTTTTTTCGAAAAGGAAGGAACTGTGTTCGAAGAAGCCCTTAATGCAGTTCCTTTTTTCCTAATTGTTTACAGCACTGATGCGAGAAAAACAACATAATTTTCTTCCTCTTCTTTGGAATCTTCGAATAGTCGATAAAGGTTTTCATCTTATTAAATAAAGTTGGGAAAACCACTGCAAAAAAAATTATTTTCCTTTACATTTTTAAGTTGTGTACAAACTTTTTTTTTGTTCAACGCGTTCCTTTACTTTTTTACAAGTTTTCTCATTTTGAGAAAATTTCATCCCCACTCTTCAATATTTGACTGTCTGCCCATTTAAACACACAAAAGTTAAGGAACAGACTTATTATGAAGAAAGCTATTTGCCTTAACATCTTCCATCTTCAGTTAACGATATAAAAGTTGGAGATATTCCTTTACGCTTTACTGAAGAAAGAAGCTTATATTAAAATAACTTTATAATTATTTCCCAAACTATTGCCATCGAATTGGGAACTAGGAAACACCTTATAGTTATCATATATATAACTTGGTGATTCAGGCGGCAGCGGGCATTTATGATTTGATTAATTAATTTTAGTTAAAGTTAAAACGTTTTTATTGGAATTCAACCGTTAACCAATTTATTTTAAATAAGTTCACTCTGCTTATTTTATTTCACTAGGCTTGGTTAATTGTGGGTTATTTTTTAACATACTTTTAGACAATTATTTGTTGGGCTGATACACTAAGACTTCATAAATTAAATGTTTTTAATTCAAAAGCACATTACCGCGATATCATCCGAAGAATTGATGACGTCACGTGACTTAATTTTATTAAATTTTTCCCAACATTATTCCATTTGATAATTCCGCGAGCACGTCATGCAAATATCGAACAAAACTAATTTCTATCATCTAAGTCACTTCTGGCAGGAAAAATGAAGATGTTAATTTATTCCGCCCAATAATCACGTCTTGTTTGTAAATCATACAGAATTACTTTGGAATCCAAAATTTTATCCGAATTATAATCATTAACACTGATCACCACCAGATAGCCTGAAGGTAATCGATGAGCAAGACCCACTTAAGCGTTAACCTATATTTCTTCCATTTGCCTTTGGAGTCAATTTCATTCGAATCAGGACGGGTTTTTTTTTTTTTTTGTTGTTTCCTCCGGTAATTTTATTCTTTTCATTCGTTATTAATGGGTTATCCATCTGATAGGTATGATATCAAAGACGAGAAAGAAACCTCACTATAAAACAGGATAACAATCAAATCAAAAGGGACCTCCAAAATTGTTGGTACAACTCTTGATGCTTGTGTGGTCTTTCGTTAAGTGCCACCACCATCATCATGTTGTACCTATTGTGGACAATAATTTCATCATCATGCGTTGTCGTAAAGTCGTAAAATATCCAAACCATACTCATGTTCGTAATCGTAGGGGATGTATTCGGTTCTTATTTTATTTTCTTGTATAGTTCCATAGTGAATTAAAAAAGCATAATGCAGATAGAGATATGTACGTTCAATGCACTTTGATAAAAAAAAATCCCAAGTAAGTTATAAAAGTTCAAGGGGAGATACGAATTTAAATATAGGGACACGAATAACCACTTTATTAGCTGGATGATGAGGAGACGTAGTTTTATGAGCCTCTCTCCCTTCTTGTTAGAATACGAATACACACATAATTTATCAACCTTTATCCCGAACCAAATAGTGTGTTAACATTAAATTCTCTTTTAATGCTTTTTTGAAGATCATAATGGACACTTGAAAACACTGTTAATTTGAATATTTATTGCCGCGCGATGGTGTCGGTCGTCGGTCGGTGTGACATATAAACAACACGAAGGAAGAAGGTTCACCATATAAATGTTAGTTCAAAATTAAGGAAAATAAGCCTGAAAAGGCGTGAAATTGAAGCGCTGCAGCACAATAAATTATTTGAAGAAAAAAAAGCCATATACTATGGCACAGAGTAAGCCACAGAGGCAGCTTAGTTGGAAAAACAAACAGACAAGCTGTCGCTGTGTGGGACATAAAAAGTCGGTCATTTCAAAGTGCATCCGAGATCCCTTTTTTATGTAAATGGAGTAATTTTATTACATCTCTGGTTATCAGAGATAAGTTGGATTATTAAATGGATAAATAAATGAAATCCAAGAAAGGGGAATGAATAATGTTATCTTTTAATAATGTGAGATGGTTATTAGAGTTTATATGTTCAGATGCAGGCAACAGGCCGTCATATGAATGAAATCCTTATCCCCAATTATTGCAACTCGAGGCGCAGTAAATTTAATAGCTTTATCTAATTAATTTTCAAAATTAAAGTAAAACAAAAAACAAATTTAATGGACATTTGGATAATTATTAATTTTGCTTTGAATTGAGAACTTTTTTTACTTGCGATTTATAGGTAAGGCATGTTATAAATTCGTACAAAAATAAAATTCTAACAATCAAGCATGACATTATAGGTATACAATGATAGTGGAATCGATAAAAGTGTGTCAGAAAAATCTGTCTGGCTGTCCGTCCGTAAGACTCCCTTACTATAGCAACTATGTTTGGTGGAATTCAAATTCAGAAATATGATTTTCCTATGCGCTCTTAGCTCACACGGTCAAAATCCTTTTCGAAATCTACGCAAACGAGACAAAGTGGAAATCAGCGCACTACTCAAAGAAGTTGCTTTGCATCTAAAAATATCAAAGGTTTGTTTTCAACGTGCCATTGTTTTTTCTTAAAATATGGAAGTGGACTCAAACTTTTGGCCTTCAGTGTAAGTGAAAGGTGTTCATAAGGTCGACATACGAAGGGCCATTGCGAAATTTCGTTTCGTTTCTTTTGAAAATTATCCCCTCAAGAATGGAAGATGCTAAAAGTTTCCTTATGAAACAGAAAAATACCACGATCCGGTTATTGCAGTTCTTTAGATTTCCAAAAATCATTGTATACGAAACTGTTCGAGATGCAATTCCACAAAAAACTTTCGTATTACAAAATAATCCGTGTACAATCACCATCGTAAGTGTCGAACTTTACGATGACAATGATGACAAATTTGTCATATTCACAATGGTGTTGTCATACCTTTATTAAGAATTACAGAGCAATCTACATAGACGCCTCAAGAGCAAGCCATAATCAGTCCAGTTATTAAAAACCCCTAGGAAACGTATGTCAGTACTTTATTTGCTCAGTTTGTATAGCAGCAACTAACAAATTCTAAAAGCTTCAAATCAGAATTTAAGGAAAGTTAAGCGGGTGGCAATGTTAGAGTGGATGTAGTGCTTGGTTTCTTACCTAGAGTTGTGGGTTGAGCCCCAGCTTGGGCATCAATTTTTCAATATTCCCCCAGCTTTACCTGAACGCCACCCGTGGGATTTTCATGGGATAAATATCACCTCATTCTCAATCCATTGCACTAACAAACAATCTTTCCTATATTTCTTTTCCTTTGACCAAATGCCTTGGTTCTTAAGATAGCATTAGGCGGTCCTTGTAAATGTTCATTGCAATGACACTCTGACGTCACAGAAAAATAAATTTGACGTTTCAGAGACATTTATAAATTAAGTGACAATCACGATTGTTGTTTGAGTTTTGTTAAATTTTTCGATAAAATGATTTCAATTAGAAGTAATATAATTTTAAATATTATTATAACATGTCATCCTACAAAAAAAAGTTGGAGATGGTGATCTTCGCAGCCTACATATTGGAGAGTAGCACAGACGACGACGACGACCAAAACCAAAGGACAATACCAAGAGAGATAGGTTGTCAAAATCTGAACTGTCACTTTGGCAGCTCATTGAAATCGAACAATAAAATTACCATGAAAAGTGGTCTATGCGAGTGCGAGCAACAATGGCCCAGCAGAAATGCCTGTCTGGTCATTGTTGGAACACGTCAAACTTGTCAAAAATTGGTCATTGCTACCATCAACAATGGCAGGGCTATTATACGGGAATTTGTAATTGGTATTTGCAAGGATCCAAAAATTCGTGACATTGTGCTGAAGATTGTGTGGGTCTTTGCAATGACAGCATTTTTCAATGACCATTAGACGACATGACGACTTTTAAACTGATAACAGAGGGTCATTGCAATGAGCATAACAAGGACCGTCTAATGCTAGTTTTACAGTCATGTAGTTAAAATTATTATAAATTGAAAATTCAGCCCTCCCCTCAAAGCGTTTAAGGCAATTTTTGTTTAAAGTCTTGGTTTTCGCTGTTTGGATAGCTCCACCAATTTTTCAGAGAATAGGGCAATATTTTGTATACCAACGACAACAACTGATATTTGATGTATGTATGTGTGTATGTATAGGCATACGTAAATGGCTTATGTATATTGTGAAGGTTTTTTTAAGCCCGACGAACATAACTTCATAAAATTGATACAAACAAAATATTCGTTAAATTTAATTTGGCCAAGAACAAAGTTCAACCATCAGTAGTTATGTAGGTATAATTATTTAATGAAAAAGAAAAAAAAATCTTTAGGATAAACATTTTCTTAGTTAAATTTAAAATAACAAAGGGTGTTTCCCGAAAATTTACCATTTCACGCAAAGGAAAGTAATTTATATGATTTGAATTGATGGTGGGTGGGTGTGGTCGGTTTCCAGCATTTGTTTAAATTAAATTCAATTTCGAATATACACTCGCACCCACATAAATCGTCTGCAAGCAACAACTGACCAAATGCTTTCTCGTCTCGCCCATATGGGGTGTTTTTTTTGTTTTTTTTTTTTTTTTTTGAATACATTAACCTCATACATACTTGTGCCTCCATATATTCCATTGAAGATTTTTGGTGAAGATTGGTCTAACATTTGGGTTTGGAAAAGTAAATAAAACTTAATTGCAGACATAACATTCAAGAAGGAGATATTCTTGGAAGTGCAATTATTCTTCTAATTTGCATAAATTCGGAATTTAGCAAAACAGAAGTATATTTTACACATTGTTGGTAAATTTTATTTAAGTGACCAGGAAACGTTCTTAGCGGATATATATAAAGATTGAAGATGTAGTATTAAAAAAATACGACTTCCATGAATTATTGATGCACCTAATGAAAAAGTGGAAAAACATTGTGGAACCCCAAGGATTTCCACATCGAAAAAGCTTCGATAACACAGTAGAATTTTTGATTCAAATTTATTCCAAGCAGCCCAAGAGTTTAAAAAGAAACTTCAATATAAGAGTGAAACAACAACAACATCAAGTTTCACAAGTCGACCTCTGGGATCTGCAAAGATGAGGATGGAAGCACAAAAGTTGATATGCAAGTGATGTAAGCTATATGGAGAGACTAAATGGCTATGACAGCCAAGATCCCGCCCAAGATCGACTGGTACTAGTTAATCTAGATAACGACCATAATCTTCTTCCACCCGACCAAAATTTAATCAAAGTAGCCATCAGCAGATTTAAAATGAACAAAGCAGCTGGATGCGATGATATACAAGCGGAGCTTTTTACCAACTCATTTGCAAAATATGGTCACAGAAAAGTATTCCCGCTCCACAAAAAAAGAGACCGCCTTCTCTACGCCAACTATAGAGGCATAAGCCGCCTTCTCTACGGCAACTATAGAGGCATAAGCCTTTTAAACATCATTTACTTATTCCTGGCCAGCTTTTTATGTGAACGTCTCAAACCGTTCTCTGATGATCTAACAGGTCCTTACCAATGCTACTTCAGACCTAGAAGATCTACGACAGAATTTAACATCGTTGTTCCGTCAAAGTTGGGAGGGATTCTACTGAAACCTTCGAAACCACCAGATGGCTAAAACAAGGACGAACTGTCATGTAGCCGTTTTAACATTGTGCTTGAAAATAAAATACGGAACACCCATGCCAGCACATTAGGCACCGTTTTTAATAAACCGACACAATTACTTGGGTTTGCGGACAACATTGACGTGATAGGAATAACAAGGCGAGCAGTAACCGGTGCCTTCATGGATTCTACTATGGAGTCAGCAGCAATCATAGTGGGACTGAAAATAAACGAGGACAAGACTAAGTATATGCTTTCATCAACAAAAGTCCAATCGCACCACCGACTTGGTCAGAATGATAGGTACAACTTCGAGGTATTTAGTGAATTTGTTTACCTGGGCACTGCTGTAAACACACGCAATAAAATCAGCGCTGAAATCAGACGTAGAATAACTCTTGCTAATCGCTGTTGCGTGTGAATAAGCAATTGAGGTAAATAAGCCCTATCGAGAAGAACCAAGGAGACACTGTATAGAACACTTATCATCCATCCCGGTCCTGCTATATGGTGCATGGATCCTCTCCCAATCGGATGAAAAGTCACTTGGAGTCTTTGAGAGAAAAGTGCTGCGAACGATTTATGGTCCTCTCTGCGTAAACCGAGAAGACAACATTTGGCGAAGAAGATACAACGACGAACTATACGTACTGCACAGCGACCTAAGCCTACCCAGAAAAATTCGAGTTCAACGACTAAGATGGCTGGGCCATGAAAAGCTAATGGACATCGACGCTCCAGCTCGCAAAGTCTTCAACACCAAACCAGAGGAAGTCACAAGCCAAGGTAAACCTCATCTTCGATGGAGCGACCAGGTAGAGGGAGATCTCTGACTACTTGGAGTGCAAGATTTGAGATGTTAGGCTAGAGATCGAGAAAGGCCTAGGAGCACTATTTTCTAGTTGAGCCAACACAAGTAAGTTAGAAAGCCCAACAGTATCTAAAACACATAAAATATCTGTGCGGGTTGACGTTATCGCCCAAGAGCTCACAGTCCAACACGGATACACTTGGATAGCGTCATTGGCTTGTTACTTCTGGTTACAATCCCTTATGTTAAACCCTTCAAGTATACATCTAATCAGTCCATCAGTTGTTTCTTGGTTATGATGGAGCCATTCATCTTAACATCTCTACTCTACACTAACCAAAACACAAAATCTTTTTTTCCCGCTATTTTTTTTCAATTCATACTGGCTTCGCAGCTCACAGGCTATGATCCCACAGATATTTGTTTGAATGCAATAGTTCTCAAATACTGAAACTTCCAATATCTGGAAGTTTTGATTAACTCCGAAGCAACTTGTGATGACGTCACCAACCATGTAATTGAATAGGTTGGATAAAATGGCGGCCAAACTTCGTTATCTTCTATTATTTAATTTTAAATAAAACATACAGACAGTATAAGACAACTAATGCTATATAATTTGAAGCTAAAACAGGAACTTACGTACCGACTAATACATTTTTTACCTTAATTACAACAGCAGGTTAGCATTAGACTTTTGTGTACCGAAAACCAACATTTATACTAACCTACTTATTTGTTGATAGAATTTTTGTTGAACATATGTCCTTTGAAATAAGTTTTCCTATCAGAAAATGAAATATCGACATTTTTCTATCAGCTGTTGCCTGACCTATAGGTACTCTGCCTGAATTGAGGTTAAACGCATTTTCCTTTCCGGTTAGGAAAAAATATTTTCCAAAATAAACAAACCCCAAAAATTAAATAAAAAAAAAACACCCTTGTCAAACAAATAGGTTGTAAAAGATAGGTATAAAAGATACTCAATCGCATCCTTATAGCACGTACAACTATCTATATATAATCGTTTATCATTATCAAAGTCACACCACTACACTCAATGTGAACACTCATATACTCGTATAATCGCGTGGTCGGCGTCCCTATTTATCTATTTTGCGATTTCACATTAAATTTACGGATTACATTAATTGGCAGTTGGTTAAATCCACACAATGACTTGTGTTAATGTGGACTTCCGATCGAAATGACGTTCCTGTCACACGTCCGCCGCCGCCACCAATAAACATTTACCCTGGTTGACATCTGTTGAATTTTTGAATTGCCGGCCGCACTTGTAATGTTCTTAAAGCAATATTATACAGTGCTGTGCAAACAAATCTGTTCAAATCTTTTTGCTACTCTGAAATTTCTCTTGTCTAACGGGTTACTAATTTTAAGCGCCATTTTTGAACACAAACGTATGGAAAATAATGTCAACAGCAACAACAACAAAAACCAGGATAGAAAGAACTCAACCCCGCGAGCGTTGGCATTTCGTGTTTATTTGAGCTAAAAAATGTTGTTTTTGAGCCAAAGAAAGAAAATGTTGAGCAAACCATGGAAATGACTGATGGCCCGCCCGACGAAAGGAGACTATCACAATCCCACTAAGTACCCACCTCACGGGAAGTACTAACTTTCAAAACTGCACTGTCTGATTTGCCGCACCCTGTACTTAGAAAAAGGATTGTTTCAGATGAGTTTTGGAATACGTATCGGCATGAGGCCAGAACTTCTAGTAGGAAACTATTCGTATCTTAACTTCTAGATTAGCTCACCATTATGGAGTCTCCCGATCGTGCTGTGAGCCAAAATTTCATTTGATGTTCGTGTCAATCAATTATTTTGCTAATTTATAGGATCAAAAGATCGAGTTGGAGTTGAGTTAAAATTTCGAAAACAGTATTTCAAAAACAATGTTATATTTAAAAATTGGACGATTCGGAATGTAATATGACAATTTTCCCTAAAAACACTGGCAAATATGCAGAGCCTGAATGGGCGAAGAAAATTAGTAAGAGGAGCTCTTTGCCCCTAAAAGGGGCTGTTTACTGTGAATAAAAACGTAAGACTTTAAGAACAATTAATTGAAGGTCTTATTTGTAATTTTTAATTCCATAATCATGAGATTAAATATTCATTTTTGAAAACTTGATTCAAAAAATTTAAGTTAGGTATATCTTTCTGGCTTAAAAAAAGTGAATTTTCTCTTATTTTAAACAATTCTAAACGCTCTTTTTTTTCGTCCCATATGCAATACAGAACGGCCTGTATTCTTCCAACCTAAATGAACTCCTGTCTACCAAAAAGATTTAGATTTTCTTTTGTTGAAAAAAAAATCAACTATTTTTGCACAGCACTATAGCTTCCCATTGGTTGATACCCGTAGCCATAGCCATTCCTGTCGCCGCAAAATAAACAGTACGTTACGTTGGGGTTTAAATACAAAACTATTGGGTTGACAATGACAACTCTCATGTTGGTTGGCGTACAAGTACACGTTTAATATTCTGTCAATAGAGCAGAAAAGTGGTAAGGGCTGGCAGGGTAGAGTGGCGCGACGACGCAGGGTGGAAAACTATTTATAGGGTTAGAAGTTGGAACTGTAATCCCTGATGCGTGTGCCATTGATTATACTAAGAACTGCTTACTTTTTACCTACTACGCAGTACTACAACTACAAACGTAGAAAGTATTTTTCTAAAAAGGGATTTTCCCGCTCAAGATACTATGTACATTATGATAACAAAAGGATTAAGAGGGAAACAATTTTCTTCTTTTATTTATTTTTTTTAAATCACCGCAATGGGGTTGGAATAACGACCTTTACTGTTGAAAAGGGTGAATGTTAGAGATGAAATTCAAGAAGTTGACTATTTTTTCTATTTATAGTTTTGAGAAAGGGTTAAGTACCTACAAAGAATATGAGCCTTGGTGGTGTTGTTTGTTGTGAAATATATATAATCCAATATCCTGTGAACTATGAATATGTTATCACCACAGGGCTGATCCTGATTCCTTGTTTTTTTTAATGCGCAAGTTGACTTCGTTATGATAACGTAGTTTTCTAGGAAGCTTAGGGCATACGTTTTTTTATTCAGTATGTAGTTTTGATTTTGTTTTTGTATTTTAAAGCAAAAAATATACTTTTCTTATGGGTTGTATATGAAGGATGTTTATAATAACTTGTTTGAAAAGTTCAGTTTTTTTTAAGTTTTGATATAGGTTTAATCACTTAATTTAAATTTAAAACTACCAGGTGTTTTGCAGTATTAGCAATTTGTGGAATGGCAAACCATCACTAGTAGATAAAAGACGACGCAGCCAGGCGTCAGTCATCTATGATGAATCTAAAATCTTTTGCTGACCTTTCAAAGACAAAAAAAAAAGAATACGGTTCTTTCTAAGGCTGAGCAAGACTCAACTTTTCCTATTGGTTGGAATAACGAAGGGGTATCACTTCAATGGGGACCCACGTGAGCAGAATGGGCATCACCACATTCGATTTATGTAGAGTGTGTCAAGACGAAGAGGTGTGGCTCATTTCATTTAAGTACTCGGTGAGTTTCCAAGCTTAGCACGAATCAGGGAGGCAGCCCTGGGAGAATGCTTATTGTTCGAGCCGGGTTTATCTGGAACAGCCACTTAAGAACATCCTTAAGCAGTGCCGGGTCTATGATTTGTTCAAAGGGGGCAAAAGTCGAAGTTAGCGCCCCCTACCATTTCATCAGATATCACCCTTTTAGAATAGAAAACTTCTTTTTTTTGTTTTTTGCTCTTCACTCTCTTTGTTTTTTTTTTCTTTCTTCAAAGGCTGACTCTTGGGCTAGTGTACCTTTTTGCACCCCCACCCCCTCCCCCTTTATCCGGTGCTATCCTTGAACTCATGTTGAGGACCCCACATATACCAGCCTAACAGTGCATTCGTTTCCTCTCGCTCACCTCTTTATTATTTTCTCACCCACCACCCCTCTGATCTAACCTTTCTAGTTTGTAAGAACACAAGATGTTTAAAATGTTATATTTTAAAATTACAGCTTATTTAGGGCAGAACAGCAAGTTCAAATCTCGTTTTGAATGAACTTTTACTTAAACAGGACTAGCTGACCCGGCGAACTTCGTTCCGCCAAAATTCGTTAATGTATTCAAAATAAAAACTCTTTCCATATACATTTAGTAAAAAGCTGATATTTTGAAATAACAAACAGACATTTCATTTGTATTTATATATATCGGAAAGTTCCAGGGCTTTACCTTCCCGCGTCTTGAACGGCTGCTTTTCTTTCCTTTTTTTAAAGTAAAACATTTGGTTTCCTCAAAATTTTAGATTATGAATTTTTTCCCAGCGAAATGACAATCAAAAATATTCCAATAATCAAAATTGGTCTATGATAACTTACATGTATTATTTATATGCATGCAAAACTGTTAAAAATAAATAATTAATGACAGGGTGAGAAAACAACGGCTGCAGTACCTACACAATTATGAAACTTGTTAGATAACAGCTTTGTCAAAAACGGTTAAAAAAGTTAAAGAAATCACAGACTTCGGCGTTTCACTAGTTTTAAGTTGCATCATTTCTTTTGTTACACCCTGTATTAGTACTATTAA
The DNA here is from genome assembly GCA_916050605.2 of Platycheirus albimanus. Classification (NCBI taxonomy): domain Eukaryota; kingdom Metazoa; phylum Arthropoda; class Insecta; order Diptera; family Syrphidae; genus Platycheirus; species Platycheirus albimanus. The sequence goes on from OU696697.1 coordinate 42,872,094, forward strand.
TTGTTTTCAAACTTCTTCTTCTACTACTCTAACTCATAATATTCCTATTCTTCTTTTCTATGTACTTCAAGACTATAAAGCCACATTCCGCCTAAGCACGGTCTGGGCAGCTAAAGTCGTATTATCATGATATCACATCAATAGACCGTCGTCGGTCGGTCGCGTCATCCTGATGTAAGTTAAGGCTAGACATCACAGCTGAAACGCTGGACTATTGAAACTCTTTTTATGCTCCAATCATGCAGTTTGCACAATGTGAAATTGCAGCACATAATGTGTTTCCATTTTATTGTTTAAATAAATGTGTATCATTTGTTTTTATGAAGATTGGTTACCGTTGTACACATAGTATGTAGTGATGTCGAAATTCCAAGTGACAACTACACTCTTGCAGGAATAAGTAACAATAGCAAATGTATAATTGCTCATATCAATACAATATAATTTTATATCCGGATTCCAGACTATACCTATTCGCATTATTTTTTTAATAATTATGTACTGTCCTTGTTTGCTGCCAAGGTTTTTGCATATATTTGTGAACGCACTGTGTACAATGTACACATAAAGCCGAAAACAGACGTGCAGCGCTGCATGCAGAGCCGAACTCAAAACAGATGTGCATACTTTTGAAATTGTATAATGCCTAGTTCTGTCAAATCGAAAGAAAATTGTAGTGTTTGTCTGCACGCCAATTTAAAAGATTTTTTTTGCTTTTTACTTTACTCGTGTGGTTAACTAGACTGTATCGTATGCTACGCACACAAGTATAACAATGAAAGCTCTCTACGGAAAGGAGCATATTCTTCTCCTATGCTGAATATAGAGGCGTATGAACCAGCTAATGAGATGTATATTTTTAGTAGTTTTTAAGCAACTCTGTGAGAGGTCGGACAGCTATCGGCAAGCTAAAGCTATTTTTAATATTTAATAAACGTTGAGTTTTTTGAGTCTAATCTTTTTCCCAACGATAAAAGATTACGCGTTTCATTTCGATCGGAATTTAGTTTTAGGTTCTTGTAGAAGTTATAGGTTCCGTCCTATACATTATGGTCCGTGTCGAGTCCGGATATGTTTCTGGTTTTCCTAAGGTCGGTACGCGAGCAAAGAGCTAATCAAGAAATTGAGAAATGTGTAAATTAATTAAGGTGATAGCTAAGAATGTGTTGTGCGTGAATGTTCTAATTGTGAGTTAAAGGTAAAGGATAAGCATTGCACATTTCCATTGTTCTTATTGCGATCTAAATTAATTCGATGTGCGAAATTAATTCAACGTGCAAATTCAAACACGTGAAAGAATAGCGAACGGCATGTAAAAAATTATATCTAAAACGGTAAAAATATATGCCTGAACGAGCAAGCCATGTATGTTTCATCTACATAGGCGACAAAAAAGCAGACACGAAAGGCAAAGCGAGAGGATGATTCAGCAAGCGAACATCTGCGAAAGTATACATTTATATATTGTTTCCCCTATTTGCATTTATCTAGGTATAGGTAGGCGAGCAGCCACAGCGAGAGCGAAATAAACCATTGCACATCACACACAATATAAAAACTGGTTTCACAAATACATTCACGGCGAGCTCACGCAAGACGAGTTAGCTCATGAGCTGCGCGATAATATGATATACCTACGAGCTACCACAAGCAACAACGTACACAACCAAAGGTGCAACGAGAAAAAAGAAAGACATGAAAAGTGGTTGATGTTGATGTATGGAGAGCTCATTCAGTCTGAGAGAATTTTTGTGTGAAGAAGTCTTTTTTTTCTTTTCTGAGTACATAAAACAATTCTGTAGATTAAAAACAAAAACAAACAATAATAAAATTATCAAAACAATATAAATTAATATTAAAAAGTGAGTAAAAACATATTCTTAAATTGAGAAAGCTAAAAAGTGTGCAAGCTAAAGTTGGAAAAGATATTCCAAGCGAAAATCATGTCAGCTAATGGCAAGTGAGCGATAGCGTGTTAGTGTGTTTAGTTTTTATCTTAATTTCATGTAGATATAGCTCGTCTGCAGTCTGGATTTCTTTGAGAGTTTAATTTTTGCTGCGAAATAGTGCAAAATGCAGAAAAAATGTTTATTCGGTGAAATGTGGTATATATTTATTTTCATAGCATACAGCAGAGGAGGTGGTTTTCGTCTCCACACAGTCGCTCGCACATATAGTCAAGTACAGTGAGTCGCTATATTCCCAGACGCAAAAAATATTTCTCATTTTATGTACCCAGGTACAGTAGGTCGCAGGATTCCCGGACGGGGAAATATTTTTGCTTTATTTTGTTTGTTGAGGTAGGGTGTTTTGCTGGTAAAAATTCTGGAGGAATATTTGGACTGCGCGACGAGCAAGTAGGTAGGCAGGTAATAATTTCGGAAAGCTATAGCTAATAAAAACCGACAGCTACATTAAAAATGTAAAGATAAGAAACCGATAGCTACATTAAATTAAAAATCAAATGCGATAGCTAAATTAAAACTCAAATGCGATAGCTAAATCCAATTCAAATGCGATAGCTAAATTAAAAATCAAATGCGATAGCTAAATTAAAACTCAAATGCGATAGCTAAATCCAATTCAGATGCGATAGCTAAATCACAATAAAATACGATAGCTACAATCAAAACTAAAAGGCGATAGCAACATGAGATGATTGTGAAGCTAACGTAAAGAGTGACAGCTATGACTAGCTATACAAGCTAATTGAATGGTTGGTAAAGACAGGTATATATAACACACACGTTCACTTGTCAGAAGAATAGCTATTCATGAAAGATAGGAGTTAGGCCACCACAAAGCTTTATCTAATTTGACATTTTTTATTGCAGCAATATGTCCGAGCAGAAACAGTATACTGCAAGCTTGAACGCGCTTGGAAGATTGAACGAGTTCATTCAATCAGAAGGGTTCACGACAGCTGACAGAGAGGAGATAGCCATCAGGCTCGAGAGGTTGGAGGAGGTTTGGGCGCAGTTGTCTGCTACCCACACCAGAGCTCTGGCAACCAAAGCCACAAAGCTAGCTCAGGCAGAGGAGCAACTGGAGAGAGCTGAAGAGTTATACTATAATGTAAAAGGAGCGCTTCGTCGTCGTTTGCGACATTTAGAGCAGCCAGCAGAGGTTCAGCAAGTCATGCCGCAAGCTAATCCGCAAGCAGAGGTGCAGGTGATGGTGCCAGCCCATCCCCAGGATATAAGAAACACCTGGGGGGAGTTTGATGGGTCTCTCGTGAAATGGCAGGGATTCCATGACAGGTTTGTGGCAGCTATCCACGAAAATGACAGGATATCGCCGGCATTTAAGTTCCAGCACCTCAACAATTCGCTAACTGGCAAGGCAGCCAGGACGATGGGTGAATGGCAGCTGACGGCGAGTAATTACCAAGAGGCATGGGCGAGACTAAACCAGCTCTACAATCGTCGGTATCAGACGTCCCATGAGCTATTGAGGAATTTTGTCAAGCTACCAACGTTGCAAGCTAACCCGACAGCTGACGAGATACAGCTCATGTCCAATGTGACGCATGAGACACTGAGACAGCTACGCGCGCAAGGGATAGCTGTCGAGCATTGGGACGCAATAATCGTCTTCATGTTACATGAGAGACTCGATTCTGAGACAGCTAGGCAGTGGGAGCTGCAGAGGACATCTGAGACCCCAACGACAACAGAGATGTTGGCATTCTTGGATAGGCACGCTGCCGCCAACGAAAGGCCAACTACAGGCCAGCAGCCAAGGCTGTTTGGCCGAGGAGGAGGGCAAGCTAGAGCAGAGCAAGGGATGCGATTAACGCAAGGAATTGGAGCAAGAGCTAGACCGCAGACAGCAAATAATAATCAAGCATCCAGAGCAGTGGCTGTAATGGTGAAGACAGCGCCGAAGGCCAATGCCGGTCGCCGATGTGAAATGTGCGGAGAGGACCACCAGCTATTCCGGTGCCAAAGATTTATGCAGCTGGGAATCAGAGGCAGGTTGAACTTTGTTCGAGTACGGCGGTTATGTGAAAACTGCCTAAAGCAAGGGCATATGAAAGAAGAATGTTTTCAGTCACCGTGCCCAAGATGCCCGGGCCGACTAATGCATAATAGCCTCCTGTGTTCGACATCCAGCAAGGGAGGTGCAGCAGTCGAAGAAAAAGATACCAAGGAGGCCAATCGAAAGCGCAAGGAGGACTGACAGGAGCACGAGGTGCCAGCTAAACGGAGGAGGGAGATAGAAGAGAAAGCATACTCGGCTAACCTGTGTAACCGAGTAAAGAGGGGCAAGCATAATGGAAAAAGGGTTATGAAAAACAATAAAAATTTAATCAATACGTATTTAAATGTGTTTAATTCCACATCTGATTCAGCGAGTGATATATCTGCTACACTCATGCCAACGGTCTCAGTTAGACTTCAGGTGCAAGGGAGACAATCAGGGCCGATCAGGGCTCTATTGGACTCGGGAGCACAGCCAAATTTAATAACACATAGCGTGGTGCAAGCGCTAAGCCTGATTACAAGTACCCTAGCGCGGAAAGTTATTGGGATTGATGGTAATCCAATTCAGCTACATCGACAATTCAAGGCTATGGTGCTACCATGGTTCGAAGCAGATACAGGCATAGAAGAGACATTTTGGGTTTTGCCAAAGGGGATAGAGTGGAGTTTGCCTACTCCGCAAATTGATGTGCAGCCGGTCAGGAGATATAACCAAGTATCGTTCGCCGATCCAGCTTATTGGAAACGAGGCCCATTTGAAATTTTATTGGGGGTTGGTTTCTTTGCAAAGGTTATGGTGAGTTCGGTGCCGCGCAACATAAGAAGTTTGGTCACATTAGAAACGAACTTCGGTATGGTGGTGTTCGGTGTTCACCCGATTCACAAGGGACAAGAGACAGCGGAAAGCGAGATTGTAGCGAGGTGCTCAGAATTGCACAATACGGATGATCTGGTAAAGCAGCTGTGGGAAATGGACCGCATAGGTTCCTCTACAACTAGGACGCCCGAAGAGCAAGCCGTAGAGGATATTTTTAAGGAGACAGCTAGGCGAGATGCGGATGGGCGCTTTATCGTGACCATTCCCATTAAGCCCGACGTACAGCATATAGGTGATTCAAGAGCTATTGCATTAAGGAGGTTTATGTACCTAGAACGAAAGCTTAAAAGGGATCCAGCATTGAAAGAGAAGTATGTCGCTTTTATGCGAGAATATGAGAGCTTAGGTCATATGACCAGAGCAAGCTATCAAGCACCAGCTGGGAAATTGGTATACTATATACCACACCACTGTGTCACAAAAAAGTTCAGGGTGGTTTTCGACTGTAGTTGTCGAACGGATAAGGGGATTTCACTCAATGAAATACAACAGCTAGGCGAGAAGCTACAAAGAGATTTGTTTGAAACCGTCATGCGGTTCCGACGACATCGGATTGGATTCAGCGCCGACATCAAAATGATGTTTCGGCAGGTAAAGATAGCTCAACAGCAATGGGATCTGCAAAGAATATTCTGGAGAGAATCTTCGAATGCAACCCTGCACGAATACTGGCTGACCGTCGTCACCTATGGGATGACATCATCAGCATATAATGCAGTACGAGCTCTCATACAATGTGGACAGGATGCAGGCAAGCTGTTTCCAGATGTGGAAAGGATAATCAGGAATGATTTCTACATGGACGACTGCGTAACAGGCTGCGATAGTGAGCAAGAAGCTCTCACTTTAGCTAGTCGTTTGGATAAGGTTTTGCATACAGCGGGGTTTGAACTAAGGAAGTGGAAATCTAATAGCCAATGGCTATCGAACAAGCTTCAAGCTAATGACGATGAGGTTGTAACGTTTGACAACAAGGAGCAAGCCTCTGTGCTAGGCCTGCAATGGTTGGTTGCAGAAGATCAATTTACTTTTGTGGTTAAGACGCCCGCAGTAACTGGCGAAGTAACAAAGCGCAAGATACTAAGCTGTGTGGCACAGCTGTATGATCCGAATGGATACATTGCACCGGTCATCATTTTGGGCAAGGTTCTGATACAGGATATATGGCGACTGAGTCTGGATTGGGATGTGGAAGTGCCGCTCAAATTAAAGGAACGATGGATGGCGTACTGGAAAGAGGTCATACATTTGGAGCAGTTCCGGATAGATAGATGGCTTGGTATGGCAGAGGGTGCGAGAGGACAACTCCATGGGTTTTCAGATGCTTCAATGACTGCCTATGGGGCAGCTATATACTTACGAGCAGAGACAGCTGACGGCAAGGTAACCAGTAAACTCGTAGTGGCAAAGACAAGGGTGGCTCCGCTTAAAGCAGTCACGATACCGCGTTTAGAATTAGCAGCAGCAGAGCTATTGGGACAGTTGATGGTAGAGCTACGCAAGGCAATGGAATGGGGAGAGCTAGACTATATCATGTGGACCGATTCCATGGTAGTGCTGCACTGGTTGCAGAAGGTTCCGCGGGATTTAAAGGTGTATGTGGCAAATCGTGTGTCGTCCATACAGACCAACACTGACATTACACGGTGGAGGCACGTCGGGACAAAGGAGAATCCTGCTGACTTGTTAAGTCGGGGAGTGATGCCAGCTGATTTGGTGAAGAGCAAAGTATGGATGCATGGGCCTGATTGGTTGTGTTATCCGGAAATAGCATGGCCAGCTGATATCAAAACAAAAGAAATTCCACCCATGGCAGCTGATGAAATGCATGTTTGCATTGCTATGACGACGATGAAAGATCTAGGCATATGGATACCAGGGAAACAAGCACTCATACCAGTTGAGGACTACGCAGGCAGTCTGGAAAAAGCTACCACCATATTGGGATACATATTTCATTATATGAATCAATTACTATCGAGAATAAGACTGCGTAAGGCAGGGGAAAGGGTGACAAGGCCGAAAAGAGGTGTAGTGTCACCTATGATGTTAACAATAGAAGAAAGGGCATCGGCAATGCGATTTTGTATAAAGCAAGCTCAAGCGAAAGCATACGGCAGAGATATCACATCTCTACGCAAAGAGAATAAGCTGACGGAGCATAGCAAACTCGACACACTCAAACCAGTCTTTGATGATGAAGGTATGCTACGAGTTGGAGGGCGATTGGAGCGAGCTGAGGGTGACTATCAAACGAGACATCCGGTAATTATTCCGCATGATTCGAGACTAGCTTGGTTAATTATTGACAGCATACATCGGCAAACGAAACACGGTGCCGTGCAGATAATGATGCAAGCTATACGACAGCGCTATTGGATACCAAAGCTACGCAGCGAGCTAAGAAGATACATACATAAATGTGTAACTTGTGTACGTTACAACTATAAGCTAGAACAACAGCTAATGTCGGATCTACCAGCCGACAGAGTGCGAGCTGGAAAGGCGTTTCTTCATACCGGCGTTGATTATGCTGGGCCATTTACGATAAAGATCCTGAACAGGCAAGGAGAAAAGATAGCTACCAGAAAAACATGGGTTGCCATATTCGTGTGTTTGAAAACACGGGCAGTTCACATCGATCTTGTTGGTGATCTGACGTCCGTATCATTCCTGGCGTGTTATGATCGGTTTGTCAGTCGGCGAGGACATTGTCAACGAATGTACAGCGACAATGGTACATCATTTGTTGGTGCAGCAAGGGAGATTAAGAGAGCTTGGAAGGAGTGGAGCGAGAATGAGATGTTCAACAAATTGAGCCAGCGGGGCACTGACTGGATTTTTATGATACCAGCAGCGCCACATCAAGGTGGGATATATGAAGCAGCTGTGAAATCAATGAAATTTCACTTGAAGAGAATAGTAGGCCAACGAGTGCTAGAAGGTGAGCAGTTCCTGACTCTGTTAATAGGAATCGAGGGAATCCTAAATTCTCGTCCTATTCATCCGCTCAGCGACGATCCGATGGATATCCAAGCTTTAACTCCAGGTCATTTTCTAATTGGGGAACCAATTGTATTGCCGCCACCGTTTTCGATAGCTGAAGGAGCAAAGACGCAAGGTGTCAAGCTGTGGAATGAAAGGCAGAACATGTTTAATCATTTCTGGAAGAGGTGGCAGGAGGAGTATCTTGTTACGTTGCAACAACGAAAGAAATGGAGAAGAGAGAAGGAAAGCTTAAGGACAGGTCAGCTAGTTATAATCAAGTCAGAAAACTTTCCGCCAGCGCAATGGTCCATGGGACGAATATGTGAGCTTATCAAGAGCAAGGATGGACTAGTTCGATCCGTTGTTCTCCAAACTGAAGTCGGAAAGCTTAGCAGACCAGTACAGAAAATCTGCGTACTGCCAGTGGATTCAGCTGACGAGAAGTAATATAATCAAGGTAACAGAGAGAGGTATATACATAAGAGTTATAAGTCATCAATCTGATAGCTATTCAATTAAACAACATATAATTCTTTATATCACTACTAATTATTATCTTTTCTTTCAGGATATAATTAATAATTATTATGTTTGTCATTTATTAATGCTCTTTCTCTCCCTAGAAGCGGAGAGGTGATGCGGAGAGGTGATTGTCTGATAATGCAAGCTAATACCAAATATCCAGGAAAGGCTACTAGCAGAAACCAGCTGAGATAGGCACTCAGGAAAGGCAAAAGGACCTGATGGGAAAATAATCATTTTCCGTCGGGACTGTATCGTATGCTACGCACACAAGTATAACAATGAAAGCTCTCTACGGAAAGGAGCATATTCTTCTCCTATGCTGAATATAGAGGCGTATGAACCAGCTAATGAGATGTATATTTTTAGTAGTTTTTAAGCAACTCTGTGAGAGGTCGGACAGCTATCGGCAAGCTAAAGCTATTTTTAATATTTAATAAACGTTGAGTTTTTTGAGTCTAATCTTTTTCCCAACGATAAAAGATTACGCGTTTCATTTCGATCGGAATTTAGTTTTAGGTTCTTGTAGAAGTTATAGGTTCCGTCCTATACATAGACCTTGTTCAAAATACACAAAACAACGTTTATAAACACTTAAATAAAATGTAAATCACATGATTTTAAGCTTATACTGCGTTTTCATTAGGACCGAAATAAAGTAATTTGGAAATTTGCTAAGAAAGTATTGGTTGAACACCAAGCTCTCTTTTTTTTCTTTCTTTTTTACAACCTTTTCATTCTTTCTTCTGGTTTTGTTATGTTTACGACTGCCGTTGCCCTATGGATTTTGTTTCCAAATTGACATTTTAGAAAATATCTGTTAAATTTTTTTCAATAAGTTATATGTATAATCATTTATGCACTACCTACAGTAGAAATTTAAGCAATTAATTTTAACATTATAGTTTTTATATAATAGAAATGATCAAATCATTAATTTGTACGTGCTTTAAGCAACACTGTTTCTCTATTAAGATTACATGTTAAGTTTTCTAGCTTGAGCCAAAAGATTGTATGTATAATCTATAGTATTCCCAATAAGAGAAACGTTTGGTGCGCCATCTATGGAAGAAGTTCACAAACAGTTAGGGTTTGTCTAGATTGTTATTTGAAGCAAAAACAATAGAAGACATTTGATGTAAGCTAGATAAGACAACTAGTGCCGCCATTAACGACGTTCAGAACTAAAAAACATGTTCCATGAAATTACTATAAACATGTATAAATACAATGGCCGAACTCAAATTCTCAGTTCAAAAATTCAATTGTGTCGACTCTAGCAAAGCTTGTTTATTGTGTGCGAATAAACGCCGCACATCTGTTTTCGGCAAAACTGTCAAAATAAGTAATGCCAGATACTAATTATTTATTTTTTTTAGTTTGTTGTTGTGGCTGCAATGAAACTAGGCAGCCTTTTTTAGGAATAGAGACATCGTACAGCGCAGGGCTGCGTGCATACCCTGGAAAGTGACAGCTCCCATAAGATCCTGTATAATTTATTTGTGCTGCACGGGTATAAGCTGCACATCTTATAAGTTGCGATGGTTGTGGGTTGTCTTGTGATAAGTTGCGAAAATGAACAGATTTGATCAGTTGTGACGTTATAAGTTGGGTTATGATGTGTTGCGATTTGATAGGTTGTACCCAACCCGTTTTGACCATAACTTTTGATTTCTGCTGATAGAGGGGTAGCTAGTTCGGAAAATATTGCCCATGTGGTGTGCAATACGAACAACCGACATTTTAAAAATCATAGGCAGCCCAAGTTTAAAAACAAAAACATTTTTAACCATGTGTAGTGTTAGTACAGATCTTTTTACACACTCCTACTTACTTGATTAGGAACAGGTAGTTTTTCGGTTTAGTTTTACGATTTTTTTCAATCCTTCGATAATATAACGAAAAAAAAATTGGAATATGAAAGAAGGATAAATGTTTTATGATAGAAAATCGAAGTTTCTTTTGGTAGATGCTCAAAAGATAAACGAAACACATTTTTTTGGAATACATTAATTTGGGTCTTATTTAAGGAGTACCTGCCTTTTACCTAACAATACTTTTAAGTAATGTGTACTACCACGACCACCCGATAACTATTTTACTTCAAGTGAAGACATTTATAGAGTTCTTCCAAGTAATTTAGTGAAATTTTGTCTTGTTTCATTGTTTTATGGCTTCAATGATCTCTTTCGTATTAGAGTACTGCTTTCGTTTTTCGTAGACATTTCTTGAAAACCTTCCCCACACGTTGTCCATGATGTTCAAGTCCGGTAAATATGGTGGCCATGTCATGTCTCAAATCCTTTAAAATAATAATTGTAACCATCAGTCCCATACAAATTAAACTATATTTCGTCGAAAAAGACGACGCTACGGTATTCCATTTTCAGATACTATAAAGTACAGACATAAATATATAATGTATAGGTAGGCGATATCATAAAATACTTAAGTGTTATGGATTGAATCCAAAATTGCGCATTTTTTGTAAAAAAAAAAAATAAAGAGGACAACAAACAAAATAATTTTGATCAATGAAACGAATCTCCAAAAATACAGACAAAATATTATTTTTTTTTTTTTTTTTTTTTTTTTATAATACACACGCGCTCAAGGGGTTTGTTATAGCCCTTTTAATGATAAGTCACAGCGCGAGCGATAGGAAGTTAGGAAGGGAGGGAAAGGAGGTGTCGATGAACATTGATCTTGAATGTTTGAAGATCAAAATGGCAAGGAAAAATTGTGCCAGGCAATCCATTCCACATTCGTGTTGTACGGCTAAAGAAAGAATCTCTATATTTCACGGTACGTCCGAAATTGGGCTCAAGTGTAAACTGATGAGCGTTCCTAGCAAGACGAGTATTACGGGGGAAATGTTTAAGGGGTGGAACGCAACTGGCTACCTCGAGTGAGCATTTTTTGTAAAAGAATCTGTAAAATAAGGAAAGACATGAGACATTTCGACGATGTTCAAGTGACGGAAATGTTTCCATAATGCTTCTCTCTCCTATCAATTTTAACGCTTTTTTCTGAACTCTGTCGAGCAGGTGAAGAAAAGTTTGAGAAGCACCTGCCCAGAGATGGGAGTTATACTCGAGTTTAGGGCGTATAAACGCTTTGTAAATTGTAGCCAGATCAGAAGGGGTGAAAAACTTCTTGCATCTATTAAGAAAGCCTAAGCATCTTGCAGCATTCTTGGCAATCTCAAGTATATGATCATTCCAACGAAGATTGTCACTGATACACATACCGAGTACAGATAGCTTTTCGGCCTCCTCGATGCAAGTACCATTCATGGATAATGGCATAGGGGGTATGTTTAGCTTCAACGACAAAAGACAGCATTGAGTTTTCGACGCATTAAACTCCACACGATTTCTAGTACCCCAATTCACAATGCTGTTTAAATCGGAGTTTAACGAGCTTATCATACGATTTCGTTGTAATAACACGTCCGAAGGCGAAGGCCGTGAATTATCAAACGTATACGAAAAGCTGAGGGTTGAGTCGTCAGCAAAACAATTTAATGGATTAGAAGTCACAGACAAGAGATCATTTATAAAAATGAGAAAGAGAGTCGGAGACAGAACGGAGCCCTGGGGCACACCAGCATTTATTTTGTGGAGATCAGACTTGAAACCGTCTAATACAACTTGTATTGAACGGTCCAGAAGATAGCTTCTAATCCAACGAATAAGAGTATCATCGATACCAAATGCACGCATTTTCGATAAAAGAGCTTCATGCCAAACTCTATCAAATGCCTTTGAAATATCAAGCGCAATAATCTTGCTTTCGCCAAAGCGATGCACAGATTTGTTCCACTGTTCGGTGAGATATGCCATCAGATCACCAGTGGAACGATTGCTGCGAAAGCCGTATTGCCGGTCATTTAAAAGCTCCCGATCTTCGAGATATTTCTTGAGCTGACGATTATGCTAGGTGTTATCCGCCACTTCCTTGAACTGTCAGATTTGAATATATTGACAGAAGACAAGGCGATTCGACAAAGTCTGCGAACGCTTCAATGAAATACAAAACCTTAAAAGTTGAAACAGCATGAAAACAATAGTTTTTTCGTGATAAGCCTTTACAACGATCAGACAAGAGATTTCAGAAAAATATATAACTTTGACATTTCACAAACCAAATGGTTATCTGCACGAAGCAGTGTATTTATATTTGGCATTTTCGAATGATGAAAGCTTCTATAAACATGCCAACGAGACGACGAAGCAAACATTTCGTGAAGCAACTAAGTTGCATTAGTGAGAATTAAAAAGAAAAGCATTTAAAGTCCATTTCTAGTGCAAAACAATTCACAGGATCACAAAAATTACTGTCACACTGCTTTTCTGTTCGATTGAATTTGCATACGAAAATTTTTTTTCTGACAAAAAGGCGAACAGGAAACAATTGAAACGGAACATGTGAACATTTTAATCGAAATGACAATCAGCTAGTACGAAAATTGAAATTCCATCAGAAAAATAAATAAATACATTTTTAACCGCATGCCCCCACCCTACATAGGTCATTGTTTATACACCGTAATGCTGGGCGCTAGTTCTGTATTAATGTATCTATACAGGTTGATTGGTATAAGGTGTTACAAAAAGCTAGAACATGTAGGTTGGGTCGAGACAAGAAAAAATCGTATGGAAGAGGGGGTCTATTCCCCTCGGTTTAGCAGAGAGAGGTAATTTTCTAAAAACATGACTTAAATTTGATAAAAATTATTAAAAAATAATGGTAACTCCTATTGTGCCATGCTATAACTTTTTGTGTGGAATTTATGTTTAATATTACTATACAAATAATCTTACTTGTATTTCTATTTTGTTAATAAAGAGAGTTTATTTAAAAGTTTGTTTTCAATATAAAGGAGATATTTTACAAAGGATATTTATGTACGAGGATCGATTGTTGATGCACGCCTCCGTATCCGCCGACAAAACATCTGCGTCAAAATACCCGCATACATCCAACCTCGCACCTACCCCAAGTTCTACAGTGAGCCCAAGCAGGGGGTTGCAGGGGGGCAGCATGCCTCCCCTTACATAGGTCATTGTTTATACACCGTAGTGCTGGGCGCTTGCACTGTATTTGTGTTTCTTCTATATATTTGTCTGCGGATATATTATGTCGCGGGTATTTTGACGCGGATATTATGTCCGAGGATATTTTGTCCCCGGATATTTTGTCCGCGGATATTGAGGCGTGCAGCGCATTTTACCTATATTCCTGGTCTAGGTTTGATTTCAGTAAAATGGTACTTTTCACCTTGAAACTATTGTTGATCATATCACGTTGAGAAGAAGGAGTTCATTTTGTTTCTTAAAAATAGTTTCAATTTTCATCAAACTATGTTGCTTGTTGTTAGACTCATAATTGTTTGCATAAACTCAATATTTGCTACACAAGTATTCACTACGATCCAACAACCATAACACACAGAAATACAAATTCTACTTCGGATGCGTTTACATTACACGCTTTGAGCGGAACAACTTAAAAGAAAGTACAAGTGAACATCCGACACATATGGATGAATTTCCGTGGAAATCCCTCATTTTGTCTTCAAGTCCCAATCCCATGTATGCAATCTTTTCGCTACAATGTAATAATTACGTAACCCAAGCACTCATTTATACCAATAGCGCCTATACGAAGTCGGAAAAGGTATTCCTCTTTTCTGGAGAACCTCATGAATTATTCAGTAATTCCTTAAAGTGAAATAATTGCTTCAATAGCGCCAATACCATAGTCCATGGTTGTTCTAGACAGAGGAACAACACAACAAGTAAAAAAGTGCAGAAAACAACTGCACGTCTAAGGCACTGATGTACTATGGAATGGAGTAGGTATACTCGCGAATATAGGTATCTATCAGGAACCACCTTCTTTTCGCTCTGATCGCACACGACACAATCATCTGGCGATGTAACTTCAGCAAAAAAAAAAAAAAAAGGAAAATCGCTGCGCAAGAACAGATCACAACAGAGTCCAGAGCAGGTTCATTGTTCGAGTGCTGCAACTGCAACAGATTCAGCGCTCACCTAGACAAACTTGGATTCCAGATCTGGTCTTCTTTACGAATGCTTCAACGAACATTGAACCTCAATTCGATTGTTTCGATGTTCCTCCTGTGTCGTCGATACTTTTTCCTCGTTTCTTAAGTGCGATTTGTGGTTTGATATGTTGACATTTTAAAGTGTATTAAGTTGCTCTTTTTTGTTTTGGAAAAGGTGTTGACTAGTTGCATCATATTGTTACTCCACAAAAAGTTTCTCTTCGTGGAATTAGGTGTCGCCGAATACTTATGAATACAGAGAACTATCTGTTATATTCGATATTCCGACAGTATCTTGTATATTTTCATAGTTCCTGTCAACAAAACTATTTCACAGAATTACGCAATAGAATTGCCAAATTGTTTGCCTTGAAAATTAAACAAAAATTTCAAGAATACGCACTTTCCAATTTGTTTGAAAAGTCTGTAAACATTAAAATTTGTTGCTGTTTATGAATGAATGTGTTTATGAGATCATGAGACCATGAGATTATCAAAGGTGATTGCGTTGTGTAGAATTGAATTTATATTTTACGTTGAAAAACATCCTATAACAATTATACTAAAAATTATAGTTTTCTTAATACTATGAAGACAGGAAATATTATTTAACAAGAATTTTGTGGGGATAGCGTTGATTTAGAAAACAAATCTATAAAACTGTAAGAAAATCATACTCTGCTTTTAACACGGTGTCTCTATTCGATAGAAACATTTTTCAGTTTCGGTTTTCAAGTCTGTCAGAAAACTTAAGGTGTTTTTGTAAATATGCCTGACAGATCTTTTGCAAACATTTGGCAGAAAATTAAACACTTGCAGCACTACGCGCTAAACATGATATCAAAACAACTAGAAAAACATGAAAAACGCCAGCATAGACTATGAGCCAGTCCTTTTGTGTACAAGAAGTTAGGCCTTGAAGCCTATTTGGTTACGCATGTTTTGTATTAAGCATGTCCATAAAATGAAACCGGTGGATTTTTAAACCCTTATCACGTATTAACAGAGTACGAGCGATTAGAAATTTTATATCGTATAGTTAAAGAAAAAATGAGCTGGGTAAAGAATTCCACATTCGTGTAGTGCGGCTAAATAAAGAGCCTCTCTTACTTAACAATAAGTTTGAAAGTTGTTTTAGGGGTAGAAGTGGTGGACATTTCTCCTCGAGCAAGTATTAAGAGGAAATGTATTCTTGACTTTTGCCTGGAGCATTGGTTATAAAGTACTGATAAAATAAGACGAGGCAAGAAGTATTACTACGATATCAGATTGAGACAGTTTCCGATTTTGATCTTACGACTATTAATTTTTACTTTCGATTATAGGTACTATAAGGCAAGTTATGCATTCGTCGAAAAAAAAAGTTTTGAGATAACAATCAAACATGACATTACGATGATAGCGAAGACGAAAAAAGATGGTCTAAAAATTCTGTCCGTCTGTATGTCTGTCTGTCTGTCTGTCTGTCTGTCTGTCTGTCTGTCTGTCTGTCTGTATGTATAGAGACCTACAGCCCAAACGGGTGGGCCGAATTGCTTCAAACTTGGTATATAGACTTTTTTAGGTATTGTACAGAGGGGAAATTGAAATTTTTTTTTTAGCTCAAAAAATAACGGTACCTGCCATACAACCGTTACGTTAAAGCTTATTTTTCTCAAAAACGGCTCTGACGATTTCGATTTAAAAAAATCAGTGTTGGTTTTTAGGTACGACCAATCATATGGCTGAAAAAAAATTTTTAAAAAATGGCTAAGAACGGTACTTTCCATAGGACCGTTTTTTTTTGCTTTCGACTAACTCGAAAACGACTCAACCGATTATTTCGAAATTTCACACACATATAGCTGTAAGTAGCTCGATTTGTATTGCATACCAATATTTTTGAAAAATATTTTTTTGTATTTTTAAAAGCATTTTTTTAAAAAATTAATATTTTGAAAACTGCTTATTAAATTTTTTTCTAAAAATTTTAAATAAATGTATGCGCTGAATACCTATAAACTGGCGTTTTTGAATTTTTTTTAAAAAAAATTTTCAAAAAGTTTTTCAAAAAAAACTTTTTTTCTCAAAAACCGCTCCACAGATTTTTATAAATTTATTCTCATAAATTCAAATTTATCCAAGAAATAAAATGGCGTACTTTTTTTTCAGCTCAAATTAGTTTAAGTATTTATTTAAGAATTTTGAAAAATTTATTTTTATCAAAATCTCAAACCCTTAGACCACTGTCACGCATTAGAGCAAGTTCGTGCGACCCAGTCGTGCATTTTATTTTAATACTAGCGGCCCGCTCCGGCTTCGCACGGGTATAAAATATATAGCCTATGTGATTAAAATCGATCCAGTAGTTTTGATTTATTCATTACTGCCCGTGGCCCGCACGCGTTAAATTTGGAATAAAACAATCCCCCTTTCCCTATACCATGAAGATTTCCTGCTATCTTTGGAATATCTAAATTCATACACTACATTTTTACTTATTTACTTTTTACATTTTTAACTAATTATTTTATTTTTACAACATATTACATAATGTCTTTATAAACAACGTTCACAGCTTTCTTGTCATTAGACAATACAAACATGTTTTCTCTGGAGGTCACTCTTGAAAGAGCGACATACAGTTGTCCATGTGAAAAACAGTCAACGCTCAAATCTAAGCCTGCAACGTTGAAGGTTTGACCCTACGATTTATTAATGGTCATTGCAAAAGATGTCTTTACCGGAAACTGTAAACGTATAAATTGGAAGGGTAAATCCGATGGTATCAGAGGGATTCGGGGAATCAATACATCTTCTCCGGTACCACATCCTGTGAGTATTGTGCACTCTATTATGAAAGTTTTCAATGATTTTACCAGCAAACGCGTGCCATTGCAAAGTTTAGGTGGATTCAGGTTTCTTAATAAAATAACAGGACAACCTACTTTCAACACCATTTTGTGAGGAGGGAGTCCAGACGGGTTCAAAGAGTTTTAGAAATTCTGTAGGAAAATGAACAGCTTCTTCCAAATCGAGAACAGTATCGTCCGAGTAGTATATTTTCGTCGGCACATCAATCTTTGAAAGAATCAAGTTATTTACTTTATCTACTTGTTCGTTAGATGGTGACAGAATCGCTCTTTCTTTACACCAAGATATTGTCTCATAACTTATGTTATCAATGTTAGGATAGACATTGTTGACTAACTCTTGGATGTTGTCTATCAAAACGCAAAGGTTTTCTAGGTCAATCCTTCCCTCACTTTGTGTTAACTCTCCATTGCCAACTTTTAGCAGCATCTCTGGAAATAGCCTGTTCTCACGTGAAGATGACGAAACCCTCATATTAGTTTTAAGCTCTAATTTATTGACATGTGGCCAAAGGTTGGATCTTTTTAGGCAAGCATTTATTTCGTCAGCACGTCTTCCTCGAGTCACAACTGGTAGGATTTGACGGAAATCTCCTGAGAACAGAATTGTACATCCACCCATAGGTGAATTTTTGTTGCGCAAAGCGCGCCTTGTCCTATCCAGTGCTTCCACAGACGTCTTGTTTGACATGGTAGCTTCGTCCCAGACTATTAATGAGCAGTCAAGCATCAATTTTCCTGTATTGCTCTGTTTAGAAACACTACAGACGCTGTTATTATCATCGGTGGCGATTTTCAGCGGGAGCTTGAATGTGGAGTGTGCGGTTCGGCCTCCTTCCAAAAGCGTAGCGGCAATGCCGGATGACGCAACAGCTAACGCAATTTTTCCGATAGATCTTACATTTTTTAAAAGCGGATTGATTAAAAATTTTTTTCCTGTACCTCCTGGGGCATCAAGGAAAAACAATTTCCCTTCATTGTTATCAATTGTTGATAGTAATGCAGTGAATACTTTTTTCTGATCGATGTTTAATCGTGGCTCATCTTGAGCTATATTTTGTAAAAGTCTCGTTTGATCGTATGATGTTTCTCTTGTGTATTCGGCGAATCTCACGCTCTACTGAAGATTCTCTCTCTCTCTCAGCTCTATATCTATCCCGAGCCTGACTGAGGCGAGCCTCACGTTCCGTTGACGATTCTTCATCTCTTGCTGAACGTTCTCTTCTTGCATTCACTGTACTACGACCTATGTTCGAACGACGACGTCTTCCAGACATGACTTTATAATTTCTGTACAAAATTTACTCAGTTCTATATGTATGATTACCTATGCACAAATTGCCATATTATTAGTATGTGCCCATTTAGAAACAGAAGATATTTAATCTAATCTTATCTCACCTTATGTAGGTACTTATAATTACTATAAGTGTGATTTAAAAATTAACCTTAGAATAGAATTTAATTTATATTTTAAAACTACTATCATACAATTATTTATCGTAACTTACTTATAATTACTGATACGTTGTCGCGCTGAAAAGCACGTTTTTATTACAAGTATTGCTATTTTCCTCGCTGGAGAGCTCCGATATAATAAACGCGTCCGATCGCTGCTAAATTCAAAGTGCTATAGGGAAAACCGCGGCCTCAGACGCGCTATTTATAGGCACGCTCTTGCCGCACCGGGCGGCCGGCCGGTACCGCCGCAAACGCTACGTCCCGCAATTTTTAAATCTTTAATATCTTCGAAAATATTCACTTAAATCATACGGTGTAAAGGGCCATATAGATCTATATATTAAATGAACAATGTATTTATTCAAGGTATTAAATTGGTTAAGGATTAATGCTGTATTGGTTAAAATCGCTTCGAAAATTAGCCATTATTTGTCGTAAAAAGTAAATGACAAAAAAAAAGTTATTGTGGGTTATCCATAAGAGATAGACATATACCATCACGGACTTTTCTGTAGACCTTTTCAATGTGTACAATACTTAGTACATTATTTTGATAAAACTCGTAGGGTTCAGCCTGCGTTTGCAATGTAAGCGGAAAAAATGTAATTATTGACGACATCACATTAGAAACCTCAAAAATAACAGTACTTTTCCACTATTTAATGGATGTTATTATACATATAAACCTTCCTCTTGAATCACTCTATCTATTAAAAAAACCGCATCAAAATCCGTTACGTAGTTTCAAAGATTTAAGCATACAAAGGGACATAGGGACAGAGAAAGCGACTTTGTTTTATACTATGTAGTGATAATATCATAAAATATAAATGAAGGCGTTCACATGTTATCTTATAAAGGGTGTTTTTTAGACGGGTGGTTTTCAATCTGGTAATATTTTTTTTCGGAGTTGGTCTTTTTGACAGCTGTCACTTGATTAATGCTCAGTTCGGTTTGCCATTTCATAATAGACTTACTCCTGAACAACGTTCAGTTCGCGCGACGCATCGCGCGCTGCGTCGAGATATAGAGAATTTTAAATTCTTCTCTTGGTTGATCAATTACTTGAGTGATTGAACTACGCAGAGTATTTGGAAGTTTCGAAGTGTTTCGTGTCGTTCCTCCGACGACCAGTGTTGCATACCTAGTGCGGTTAAAACATATTGGCTTCTTTATCCTTATTATCCTACATCTCAGTTCCACAATTTAAATTTCCAAAACGCTTGTACGATTAATTTGCTGTTTATTCAGGTTTTTACCTGTGACAATGCAGCTGTTATAAAAACAGAACCATTCAGTATTCCACAAACAGCTTTCGGTAATCATATTTGAACAGACGCACATCCTGCCATGGCCTGACTGCCACACAGACACAGCTGAAGTGATTGAAGACTGTTTTGCACTTTGTGTGCTACTGCGCAAATTGAATGCAACATAACATTATCCCAATTATAAAATTGTTACTGCTTTGTCACTGATTTTTTAGATTTAATAACAGAACCGTTTTTTTCTTTAAACATGTCCATAAATCATTTCCAAAATGATTGACTTAGAATAAGGAAACACCCTTTTTTTTTTTTATAATGCGCTCGCACTCAAAGGGTTATTAATACCTTTATAATGAATTAACATGTGCGAGCGAGGAAAGAGAAGGAATAGAAAGATAGGAAAGAAAGGTGGTACAGTGGTTTGAGATTTTAGGTGATAATAATCTCATGGAAATTCCACGGGTGGCATCCAGTTTAAACTTGGGAAATAAATAAAAATTGCTGCCCAGGCTGGGTTTGAACTCCAAGCTCTCGGGTTGAGCAACCAAGCACTACATCCACTGTACCATTGCCACCCGCAATACTAAATATATTAAAAGGATAGATTTACAGTTTTTCGAACAGTTTCCATATTGAATGCCTTGTCAGTTCAACTTATATCTCCTGTGTAGCATTAATACATCCCCAGACCAAAGAAGAAAATTAATTGGTGAAAAAATTCTCCTTTGTCTCACTCCCTGTTGAATTTTCAAAGGCTTTTTTGTTATTTTCAAAACGATACCCCTAACGTTATTGTAGAACTTCCGTTTCTGCATATAACAGCATCAAGGTTTTCGTAGTTAACCATGACCAACCCCTAGGAAAGTCGACTTGACAGGTTCGGAAAACAATTAAAACGGTAGCACCCCCAGTTGTGCAGTTCTAAGAACGCTTGTTTTATAATTTCTTAAGAATAACACTGTCCCGCATGACCGCAAGACATTCAATTGGCATTATATCCAAGATGCACGGTCCAACCGCGTGGCCAAGTATAGTATGCCGCATATATTTTCCAATTTAATCAACTAGAACTAACATTCAACCACTTTCGTTGCTCAAATGTGTCCCACATTCTTTGACACATTCATGAATTTCTAGCTCTCAATTTAATGATGACAGTTCCTTGTTCTCATTCCAGAACACGCTTTTATTTCCCCCGAATCACAAATTTGTCAATTTATATCAATTGACGAATTTTTCCCCCATTAAGCTTTCACTATTCTTGCAGAAATTAGCTCCAGATTCCTAGTAAAATATACATTAAATTCATATTCAGCAGCTTCTATCTAACTCATTTCCATTTGCTTATTTTCCATCTAGCATGCGGCATGCTCTGTCGCTGTCCATTTCCATGGCCCATATCCTTAATTTTGACAACAAAACTTAACAAGAAAAATATTTTGTTTATGAACTTCGAACTAACCCAGAAGTAACAAATTAATATTGAAAACGCCTACCTAAGCTCATGCGCTCCCATAAGCTCTAAAAGACACATGCTGTGCTCATTTTCCTTGAGAATCATGACACATTTTCCCCTACGACCGAACCTAGGCCCCAAAAATGTAATGTGCCACCCATTGCCATTAAGACCCATTTACAAAGCCAATTTGTTGTCCTCAATTCAATTTTTCTCAGTGCATTTAACTTGAGTCTCGAGTGTGCGGTATGCGGCGGCCGGCGTGCTCTTCGTCCGTCCGTCGACGCGACGTGACGCCAACGGGTGGCCTATCTTCAGATCCAACAAAAGTTAAATCAAAAACTTTTGATAAGCTCCTTCATCTGCAAATAGTAAATAGCCACCACAACTGTGTTCGAGTACATTAAAGTTCCAATGCTGGTCGGGTCTGGCTGGGCTGGTGTATCGAGATGAAATCACTTGCACGTTATTTCTTTTGAGGGCCAGGACGAGACATGAATACCCCAGTGGGTGGTTATTAGCTTATAACTTTCTGGTACACGTTTTGTGGCATTGGCACGTGAAGAACTCAAATAATTTGTTCACCTCGTTAAAGATTTTGTTGTTGTTGTTGTATTTGTTGTCATTTTCAGATACAAAAACAAATTAAGATATCTCAGATATTGTTGCTTGCAAGCAAAATGATATCCCACGACAATAAACCGCAGCTCCCAATGCCATAATAAGTTAGAGTTGTTAGTTGTCTCAATTCAACAATATTGTTTTTGGAGCCGGAGCACTCCGCCGCAACGTTGATGGTAAGGAACTGATGGTCAACTTCACGATTTGGTTTTCACATTTCATTCATTTGAAATTCTATAGATTGTGCGACCTGCCAGCGGGCGGCCTTTCTTTTTCTTGGTTGTTCTCCAGAACTGTCACTTTTACGGAGCTCGTTCCTTCTTCCTTCGGCAGGTCTTTCATATATCTTCTTTTTTTTTGGTTGGGAATATAAATCAGTCGTCGCCGCCATCAGCGGCGCCAGTACAAATTGAAGTCCAATCCATGCCGTTGCACGGACAGCGAATAAGAACGGAGGATGATGGAATACGAGAGTAAATACGATCAAATTTAGATCTAAAATGGCTGAAAATGGACGTTGGATGCTGGGTGCAATCAAAGATTTTTTTTTTCATTTGGATCCCTTCGATTTTATCCGACACGGATGAGACAACAGGCAACCGGAGGTGCATCGATTGAAGACGATTGATGGCTGCGCCGGCTGGTCGATGTGATACATGTTACATCACAAACACACTGCCATGCCATGCCATACTGATGCCTTTCGATTCTTTTGTAAATCCCTTTGCATTTCAATTTGT
Organism: Platycheirus albimanus; assembly: GCA_916050605.2. Classification (NCBI taxonomy): domain Eukaryota; kingdom Metazoa; phylum Arthropoda; class Insecta; order Diptera; family Syrphidae; genus Platycheirus; species Platycheirus albimanus. Next base: position 42,894,938 of record OU696697.1, read on the forward strand.
ATATTCCAATGAACTTATGACAGACATTCGAAATTTAAGAGTTAAATTACAAAAAAAAAAAATCCTTTATTGTGGAAAATTTTCCTTTCCTTTTTCTTTATTGAATTTCGATTTTCTTCTCTGTTGAATATCGGAATAACTTGAACAGGATTTCTTTCTTTTGATTTGGTTCTGATTGAAGATTGGGACAGATAAATTTATAACAAGCTTTTTCAAGGATTATTTTAAAATATTAATCATGTTTTCCACACGACTTATCTGCATATTCCAGATGTCTTATTGCTAAATTCGTCTTTGGTTAATGAAAAATCTATTACTTTGACAGCCATGCCAGCTAAAGACATAAAATGAAAGTTCAACGTGGTTTTAATTAAGCATTTTTATCGGGAGCGTATCGGAATCCCGCTTTTTAAAATCCCGCTTTTCAAAAATCCCGAAAAAAAAGTATTAAAATCCCGTCTGCTAAAATACTGTTTTTTTATAATCCCGTCTTCTAAAATCCCGCTTGTTCAAAATCCCGATCTATTATAATCCCGCTTTTTAAAATCCCGACAAATCCCGCTACTCCCGCTAATCCCGTTTTTTTATAAAATAAGCTAATGTTATAAAGTCACGCGCAGTAAAAAAAAATAATGGGAAATAGAAAAAAATATGAGTAAAACAGGTTTTTTGCGTCGCATTGCATATTATAATATACAAAACTAATAAAATACAAAAAAATTGTTAATGGTTTAAAGTTTTTTTTTTGTTCCCTTTTGAATAATATCGTATAGCATTACTTTATACTTTTTTCTTGTAATTTATTGAAGATTGTCATATTCATTGTTAAAATAAAATGCATTTAAAAAAATCACTCATTGCTTAATTTATTTTAATTTTCTTATTATCCCGCTTTTGCAATCAAAAGTAGTTGTTTTATTTTAAAAAATCGCGCGATTCTACTAAAGAATGCCAATTGAAAAAAATGAAGTAAGCCATCTAATTTCGTTTACTGTTTAGAATTTTAAGAATTTTTTTCTTCAAAATTGTTCAACCAGTTTTATTTTCAAAAAACAGTTTTTTTTTTAAAACCTTTCGAAAAAATATTCCAAATTTTTTTTGAGATGCCAGCTTCAAGCAATTAGTAGTTTTTATCAGAAAAATAAAGTTTTAAGAAAATAGATCAAACCGTTTTTGGAAAACACAAAAAATGAAAAAAAATTGTATTTTTTTGTACTTTTTTGAAAAATTTAAGAATTCGTCTATAAAAATTTCATTGACATCCGTCAAGTGGCTTACGAGAAAATCTGATTTAAAAAAACCGGTCCTATGGGAGGTACCGTTATAAGACTTTTTCTGAAAAATCTATTGCAACCAAAACATAAAGTTTGCACAGAAAACATTATTCAGAAAGATAAATTAATTTTTCAATAAAAATCGTATGGGAGGTACCGTTTGTTTTAGAGCTGGATTGCTTACCTCAAAAACGTCATAATAATAGTATGTACCAAGTTTGAAGCATATCGGTCCAGCCGCTTAGGCTGTAAGTGCCGATACAGACAGACGGACAGACAGAAATGTCGGACCCACTTTTTTTGACTTCTCTATCATCGTAATGTTATGTTTGATTGTCCAAAAAAGAACATTTTTTTACGAATGCAGTGAAAGCTCCCTTAGGCGGACAGCGACGGTCGAAGCACTTGTGTCCGTCTAAGCGAGTTGTCCGTCCAAGGGAAAAAATTAAAAACCAATCAAAAATAGTTTTGCATATAATTTTATATGTATGTATTAACCTATTTATTGATAGAAAGTAATACAAATTAAATCATGCCAATTGCACTTCAAAAACTAAAAAAAAAAACAAAAAAAAAATTGTTAATGGTTTAAAGTTTTTTTTTTGTTCCCTTTTGAATAATATCGTATAGCATTACTTTATACTTTTTTCTTGTAATTTATTGAAGATTGTCATATTCATTGTTAAAATAAAATGCATTTAAAAAAATCACTCATTGCTTAATTTATTTTAATTTTCTTATTATCCCGCTTTTGCAATCAAAAGTAGTTGTTTTATTTTAAAAAATCGCGCGATTTTTTAAAATAAAACAACTACTTTTGATTGCAAAAGCGGGATAATAAGAAACGGGATAGTAAAAAACGGGATTATAAGAGACGGGATTTTAAAAAGCGGGATTTAAAAAAAGCGGGATAATAAAAAGCGGGATTATAAAAAGCGGGATTTCAAGATCGGGATTTTAAGAAACGGGATTATAAAAAGCGGGATATCGAACCCAACCCATTTTTATCTATCTTGCTATGTTCAGTCTGTTCTTCCTTGGCCAATTGAGGGTTGCAATGGTCCAGTGGATGAAGTGCTTGGTTGCTAACCTAAGAGTTGTGGGTTCAAGCCCCAGCCTGGACAGCAATTTTTCAATATTCCTCCAGCTTCGACTGGACGCCACCCGTGATATTTTCGTGAGATAAATATCACCTATTTCTCAATCCTTTGTGCCAACACAAAATCTGTCCTATCTTCCTATTCCTTCTAAATAATGCCGTGCAGTTTGCACTCACAAAGACATTGGGTCTTACAGGCAAATCGTTAAAATAAAAAAATAAAAAAAAATAAGAAAGAAGACCTGAACATTTTTATGTGATTTTGATCAAGATTTTAATACCTTTTTGAGTCTGCCCATTGGCATCTCTTTGATGATTGATTACTTTCTTCCAACCTCCGATCTTGTTGTAATAGTTATTAAAAAAAAAAGTTTGACTGCACTAAACAGAAATAGAACTTTCTGCGCTGGTTTTCGAGTTGTAAGTTAAACTCGAGTTAGCTAACTCTGGATATAAATTAATCTCAAGTTAACCCAAGAAACAAATTTTTAGTAAAAGATGCATGCGGAAGGATCTAAGCGGATCTCATTTAATCGATAGTATTTATTCTGTCAATCCAAAGCTAACTCATTCATATATTTGAGTTAATCCATAGGATTAATTTGTTTCTTACTCTGGAAATATAGCCCTAAGAGGTAGATACACTAGAATTAAAAAAAAACTTTAGGCAAGGAATACATACAAAATGTGGGCATTAGCTCAGCTTATTGTATTTGTAACTAGCTGAGCCGGCTAACTTCGTTCCGCTAAAATTCATTAATGTATTGAAAATAATAATTCTTTCATATGGATTAAGTAAAACGCTGATATTTTAAAAATACAAACAGGCACTTCATTTTTATTATTTATGTGTCATCTATATTCAATCTTTTGTAAGTATAATGACGTCAAGATCAAGATGTCGCAGAACAATTTAAATCCACCCTTATGCTTCCCTAGCACTATTTTTTTTTAAACAAACACACACACTGACTTGGTAAAAACACTGATAGACTCCGCGTTCGTCAACGTGCGAAAATCGGAAGAAACACAAAAAAGGTCGGAACTTGTGCAACTCCCGTTATCAATAAAACGAAATTTTTTCACAACCTAAGAAGTTATGGCAAAAAATTCTGCAATGTGCCAAAGGCAGTAAAAACTTTTGGTCATATGTAAAAAACATCATGAACTCCACGTCATGATCAGTTCCAACGCTCATCGTCGACGATAAACCAATTGTCAGCTCTTCAGAGAAGGCGAATATGCTCGCAGCTCATTTTGCTGCAAGTTCTACGTTGCCTGCAATCAGCAATACCCCTCCTGTACTTGAGAACGTTAATTCTTCTATGGGACAGGTATTTTCCCGCACTCGTACAGTAGCGGGAGTTCTTCAAGATCTTGATATACATAAATCCGCTGGCCCGGATGGTATTCCCCCATAATTCTGAAGAGGTGTTCTTCATTGCTGGCAAAACCACTGCGTAAGCTTTTCCATCGTTCCTATAGTTCAGGAATCTTTCCTAGTAGATGGAAAACAGCATTTGTCCAGCCCGTCCCTAAAAAAGGTGACTCCTCCTCCCCCTCCTCCTACTGACCAATTGCACTTACGTCCCTTCTTTCTAAGGTCATGGAAACGCTGATAAATCGTCAGCTCAAGAAATATCTTGAAGATCGGGAGCATTTGATAGAGTTTGGCATGAAGCTCTTTTATCGAAAATGCGTGCATTTGTTATCGATGATACTCTTATTCGTTGGATTAGAAGCTATCTTCTGGACCATTCAATACAAGTTGTATTGGACGGTTTCAAGTCTGATCTCCACAAAATAAATGCTGGTGTGCCCCATGGCTCCGTTCTGTCTCCGACGCTCTTTCTCATTTTTATAAATGATCTCTTGTCTGACTTCTAATCCATTAAATTGTTTTGCTGACGACTCAACCCTTAGCTTTTCATATACGTTTGATAATTCAGGGCCTTCGCATTCGGACGTGTTATTGCAACGAAACCGTATGAAAGCTCATTAAACTCCGATTTAAACAGCATTGTGAATTGGGGTACTAGAAATCGTGTGGAGTTTAATGCGTCGAGAACTTAATGCTGTCTTTCGTCGTTAAAGCTAAACATACCCTCTTTGCCATTATCCATGAATGATACTTGCATCGAGGAGGTTATCAGTGATAACCTTCGTTGGAGTGACCACATACTTGAGATTGCCAAGAATCCTGCAAGATGCTTATAGGCTTCCTTAATAGATGCAAGAAGTTGTTCACCCTTTCTGGTCTGGCTTCAATTTACAAAGCATTTACATGCCCTAAACTCGATTATAATCCTCATCTGTGGGCAGGTGCTTTTAAAACTTTTCTACACCTGCTTGACAGAGTTCAGAAAAAAGCGTTTAAATTGATAGGGGAGAGAAACATTTTCATCACTCAAACATCGTCGAAATGTTTCATGTCTTTCCTTATTTTATAGGTTATTTTACAAAAAATGCTCACTCGAGGTAGCCAGCTCCGTACCATCACTTAAACATTTCCCCCGTAATACTCCCAGCCCGATTTCGGACGTACCGTTAAATATTAAGGAATTCTTTCTCTAGCCGTATAACACGAATGTGGAATGATTTGCCTGGCACAGTTTTCCCTTGCCATTTTGATATTCAAACATTCAAGACCAATGTTCAGCGACACCTCCTTTCCCTTCCTCTCTATAATTTCCTATCGCTCGCGCTGTGATTAATCATTAAAAGGGCAATACAAACCCCTCGATCGCGTTGTGCGCTGGTGCAAAGAATGTTAGCTAGACAAAACATCCATAGAAAACAAGGATTGTGAAGGACGGCCATCCAACTCCTTTACCAAAGAAAATGGTATTCAAAGCGAAGATCAGGCGGATGTTGACCGAAGACATCAGGCGTCTGTTTAATTTCACAAAGATCTCATATGATAGCATTCAGAGGATCCTCAAGTGAAGAACTTAAGCTACCGACGAGCTGCCATTCGAGAAACTGGTCTTTTAAGGCTTGAAATTACCACCCTATTTCTTAGATCGTGTCCCAACGACTTTAAGGTGACCTTTACAGGTGAATGAAGAACACAGCCTCAACTAACCAACGTTACCCGCTAGCTAGGCTAGTCTTTATTTACTACTGGTTAAGGCCGTCCTCCACTTGATCGTGGCAACTAAGATAAGGTCTGCAAAATGTTGCGTAGTCCTTCTGGGATGGAATTAGAGAAGAGCGAAAATTCACGACTTGTGAAATATGAACTGTGAATACAAAAACACAAAATAATGTTCTGCTTCCTTCAGGGACATAAGACATCTTCCGAAAAAAAGAGTTTCTCCGAAGTGGTCGAAAGGACAAAAAAAAAACACTGTATCAAGCTAGATGAATGCTCGACACATAAGCTATGAAGTGGTCAAAAGCTTATTTTTCTTCCCGCAATTGTGCGAAGCTCTTGAAGTTCTTGTGATATCGTTATCAAGTAGTGATGAAGATGGTCCAAGTCGATAGGGAATCCTCTTGAGAATTGTACTTCTAAGTTAAAATGTAGGGGAAAGTTGGAGAAATGTCTTCCGTCAGCTGCAACCTTCCCATTTTTCATCACAAGATGCCTTCCATTTTACGGACATACTATCGATTCGTCCCTAAGTTGCTGATAATATTATCTAAAAACACAAAACAAGAACTTGAACAAATGAAGAGCTGTTGAATGCTTATCGATTTTCAGAAATGTTTATAAAACCAACAGAATCTCACTTAATCCTCTTTATACACTATTTTTTTATACAATATCTATATCCGCTTATTCGAAGTAGGATTTTGTTGAGGGTATTCTTTTTCGCAAGTGACATAAAACCCGCATAAATCAAATTGTTAAACAAAGAAAGAACACGGAGTATGAACAACGAAACACAAGTCTTGGGTGGTCTTTCGCTTATAAAGATATGTATAGACAGACCCCACCACGAGAATGCATTTCCTAGCCATATCCACTGACAGTATGAGAATCTGCAATCAGATGGACGACAGTGAAACCACTTAACCCTTTGCACGACGAAGACACAACGACGACGACGACTACGAAGTGAACGACGACGAACGGACGCGCAGTCAATGTTCATCTAGAAGAAGAAGAAGGGTCAGTCCAATCCAATCCAACTATATTATGCACCTAAACTGTGACAGTGTGCGCGTTATGCTTCAAAATATATAAACTTGCCCCCAAGGAAGTTGCACTAGCGAGCGCAAATGTGTTCGAGTTAAAATATTTAACGCTTAGAATTTATATCTCAGCCATGAAGTGATGGGGTCTCTCTATTGACGATGTTTTTGCATCGTTAATCATTTGACATTTGAAATAGTCTTTGATTGTGGACCTGGACATAAACAGAGGATTTATAGACAGAGGGAGTGGGTGCAGGAGCAGGACGTGAGTGTAGGGCATGGAATTCATCTGCATTTGGCACGCGGACAGATTTAATGTGAATTGAACTTTGCTCGTGAACAACAACAACAACAGCATATTATATTCATATACAGTAATTCAGACACTTTATATGGTGGAAGAACATGGAAATTTGAGTCTGCAGGCAGCATACTAATTATACCTCACACGAATTAGAGATTCACTCTTTTATTGGCAATTTTTATATTTTTTGCAATAACTTTGATTGTTAGTTTTAATGCCTTTTGGCCATTGGAGCCAATCAGAGCTGAATTGAATTTCCTGTCACCAGAGATTGTGCATTTAAACAAGATGTATGTATATTGTATATTGTATACAATAGGATGCTTGTTGTTTCTATTATTGATTGGAAATATGAATATTTTTGGAATGGTGTAGTCAAAGCGAGCCATTTTGAAGAACATGAAATTTAATATTTTTAACGTTGATAAATCTTTTGATGAAAACTCCCAAAAAATTGAAAAGAATTTAATTGGCTTTCAAACTAAAATGCCAATATCCAAGTTGGACGGAATGTACGGTGAGGTGGGATCATTTGCACGAGAGGCACATTCGGACACCCTTATCATTTCGTGAAACTAAACAAAATCTTTAGGAGAACGTATATTCCTGTCAATTTAGCAGCACTGAAAGACAATTTCTTGAGCTAGGTTTCAATTAGTTAATAGAAAAACAAGCGGGGCTAGTGTTTGTGACTTACATTCCACTCATTCCTGTCTTTGCGTTAATATTTTGCAGGAATGTAAGGGACCTATCATTCAACGTACTTTTTGGTGTCAAGTTGTACTCTTCCTCGCAAGTGGCAGTGCCCCGAAAAAAACTTAGGTGGAGTCAGGGATCAAACCGAGAACCTTAGGCTTGGCAGCCTATACATGTTTCTATTCAAATGAAGAACTTATTCTCTGAATTATGCTTAATTTTTTTTGCGCTAAAAGTACTTTCTTGGCATTGTGATACAAATTTTAAAAAACTTCTTTATTTAATCTCTGACTTTTAATTTGTTTCGATTTAACTGTTGCTCATTTTCAAAGTGAAATTTTCAGGAAAAGTATATAAATACAATGAAAAATAAGATTTCCAAAAAAGTTCAAAGTGGGGTACTTTAAGAAAGTCAGAGTGGGGCAGTTTTGCGGGAGTGTAACTTTAAATATAGCTTCGTAAAAAATGATTTTGCACGAAGTTTCGTTATCCCGCAAGTACCTGCAGCACAGCACCCTTTATTCTTTTTCCAATCAAGACAATTTTATAATTTATAACTTTTATTTTACTTCTCTTGCACCTAAATGGACTAAAGTTCAATTTCCATTATCTTAAGCAATAAATATCGTTTTAAAAAGATAAAATAGTTTTAAAGTGCACGTTCCAAAGTACCCCAACTCTTCCTACTCTATCCCATCTTTGGATTACATACATTCGTACACTTGATGCCATTTATTTGAATTTCTGAAACACACAGTTCTTAAATTAATGTCATAGTAATTATCTGATGCGATGTAATTTTGAATTTTTGAAAAATAAGTAAAAGTGTCCGAATGATCCCCACACTCTCCTATCTACAAAAAGGTGCTAAAATCTAAATAAATGAAATAAATTTTGACTTCGATCCGTTTTAAGAAAGTTCATGATGTCAAGCATTTGTTTTTTGGAAGGGAACTGACGTGGGTGCTGTTTTTCGTTTAACTAATTGAAACGGAATAAGTCGAATATCATCTTCAATCTTCATTTTAATTCTTAACAGAAAATGCTATCCAGTCAATCTGAATTTTATTTTATTCGATAGAAAATAAAAATTACCTATCAAATTAAGTTTTTCATTGAACTTTATTTTTAAAAACTCAACACATCTCATTTATATCTGTTTTCTTTTTTTGGCAAAACAGGTAGCTACGCCATCCGATTGCTTTCATTGTTGTTTTCTTTCGAAAACTATTTTGAAAATCTCTGGAATATGTCAATTTTAAAATATCTGTAGTTTTTTACCTAGAAAAACAAGCTTTTTGAAAATTTTCTTACAAATTAATTCACTTTTCGTTTGTATTTTGATATGGAATTTCAATCATGACACTTAAGATTTTGCGTATTAAAAAATCCATCGAAATTGTTCGAGTTGTTTACGAGAAAGTTTTAATTTAAAAACTGGTTGAAGCAGCAGGAAAAATAAGCCCACTCTTAACAGTTGACTAAAATTATAGTACGTATACCCATGGATCTATAAAGTTAGACCTGTTTGGAGTCAAAATAGCGCTTCAGAATCTATCAAGCAGTTATTTATAGCATAAGGGCAATCACCTCTCTTGATCTTTTAACTGGTAATGAAAAGAAATATCCAATAACATATAAGAAATGCAGATTAATTGCACAGAACAGTTTCTTTATTGTGTTTTTATTGGAAACCTTCATGCATGGTTTTATTTAATTTTTTTTTTTAATTTTAATTTAAAGTTCCCTGCAGTAACCCCACAACTTATTCCTTAAAAATATTTTACTCTCCGGCCTATACAATTTTATTTGCTAGTTTTATGTTTTAACCAATAACCATGCTCCAATTATTTTCGCAAATAACATTCTAAATATTTACTTTGTACATTACGCATAACTTTTGAATCAAATAAATTTTATAACCGATTACACATTCGCAATGTCACTTATGTATTTCCCGTTATTGTGCTTTCATTCTAAATTATACTGGACTGCAGCAGTGGTCTGTGGCGTGGTGATGGTAAGTGTGTCAGACTACCACTCCAGATAACTGGGTTTCCCCCCAATTCCACAGTAAAATTCTTATCAGGAGAACTTCCTCAGTTGAATTATTCCAAAGTGACAAGTCTTCCACGAAAATAATAGTAATATAGTCCATTCGAAAACACCACACGAAAAAGTCAAGCAGAGTGAAATGACGTCACCTCTGCGAGAGATAACATTACCCTCAAATCTGTCATGCAGAATTTTAACAGTGGCTTCCTCTTTGGGGCACGAAGCGCCGGCCGTTCTGCTTGAACCACATGTTTAGATTCATTATCCATATGGTTCCCTTTGGCCCATAAGACATTGGTTATCGTCGCGTCGGTCTGTAGCACCATTATACGGTAATTTCGCTTCTTAGTGAAACCATTCAATAAACGTGTCGTTAAAGATGATTTTTCGGCAAAAATTGTAATCTGTAATCCTCTTCTAAACGCTCTGAAGCCTAGTCAGCGATCAAACGGCGTTTTCTATGGTCGAGTACCGAAGCGAAATTCGCCAAGTTGAAGTCTGCGAAGGGCCGAGTCCCTTTTCACGGCGATGAATCGGCTGCTGCTATACGCTTTCACGGACCGCGGCGATGTTCTAGGCCGATTATAGGTTCCTTTCCGTTCATACGAATGCTGGCTAATCGATTGCCGATTCGGTCGTTTCAAGTTTGGCTACCAAAAGTTGGATAGTCGACAGTGAAGGGCCGCTACATCTACCTTTAAATGGGTTCAACGCACACAATTTTTGCACTAACGAACACTCATTTGAAACGTGATGTTCAATCGTGCATCTTTCCGTAGTTATCTCATACATTTTTCCTCAGTAACTTAATAAATAAACAACAGATTTGACCGATGTCATCAAAAACAAATGGCCGCCAAAATCTACCCGCGCTAATTGAAAAGCCTTTTCTATTTTTTGATTGATTTTGCTTAATTTTTGCTATACGGTTTTTAACAACAAAAATCCAGTGCATCAAAGATACATTCGCATATCGCATTACGCATCTATTTGATTTAAAGCTTGGTTCATATATCGTATCTGTTCCAGTCTCCATCAGCATCGATAAAAGGGATCAATTCGATAATGCCCTTCTGCATTTAAGTAAATACCCATTTATTAGATTGCTCACACTTTATTCTATTCCATGTTGAGTATGTCCTCCATCAAATCATTCAAATGAAATGATAGCATACCATTCATCTCAAACTAGAGTATAAATTTCATCGATTCTTTATTGTCTCCATCCCCGCACCCGCACACACCCTCAATATATTGGATACTTTATTCGCCGTCTCCGCCGTTATATTGAACTAGGGGTAAATAATCGCTGACTGTGTGTGCTTAAACAAATCGTCCATCATTATTTATAATCTATCAGCGAATTGATGCGGAACTGACTGACACGACCGATGGAAGCGACGATACGGGCGACGCGACGCGACGCGCAAATATCAAAATCAAACGCAATCTTTCCTCCGGGTTCTTGTAGCACTTTTGGTAGGTATAGCCTTTCCGCATGAAGTTACTGCGTATGTAGCCCCAGTTGTTGTTTAGCTTGTGTTACTCATAGATTGTTGTTGTTGTTGGTTTCGTTGGAGACCTCCCCAAAGAAAAACTAAATATTTTTTTTTAAATTTCCTTTGAAATTGCCATCATGTTGTTGTCTCTATTAACGTTTTTCCACTCCCTCAACAAATTGACAGAATATTAAAACGTAATTTAGACAGTGTCTAATAGAATGAACACAACGCCTCGAGAGCTGGATTGTATGGTTATGGTGGTGGCGTATTCATGGCTCCAACCCGTAATAGGTGTAGGATTAGGGTACTGCTGCACTATTAAGTAGATTCTATGAAATGGGTGTTGCACGATGCGATGCAAGGCACGAAATTGCATGCTTTCGTTGTGGTTAATACTTCGCGGCAATATTGGATGCAAATTCGTACTCGGACCAGATGGAATTTTATGTAGCATGCCAAATAGTGTGCTCATATGGATTGATGGGAAGAACCACCCAAGATGCGATGGGATTTCTTATGGGTGTCATAGATCTGTCTTCTGAGTCATAATGGAGACATCTTTTGGTTTTGATGATGTCACGAGCTCCGACGATATGATGGTTTGTTTTCTTTGGAAAAATATTGAGCAATTTGTTTGATTTATATGATTTTTTTTTGTATATTTTGGAAGAAGGGTCAGATTTGTATACATTTGCCTTCTTATAGTTTGCGAGTAATCAAAAGCTTATTTTTCAATCTTTGATTATTGAAATCATAGCTTAAAATAAGAGGCCTTTTAGATTTTTCTCAGAATTCGATCGATGTGGATTTCAAGACACCGACCGCATCCATTTGTGATCTACAATATCTCAGCCAATAGTTGCCGTATAGTTAAAGCTTCAAATCTTTCAAATACAATCATTTCGAGCTATATGTAATAGTGGGTTGAAAAAAGCAGCTTATTTATTTTCCATTTATATGCAAAGAATTTGCCAAAAAATTGGTTATATGGAGTTTCGAAAAGCCCAGGCAGTGATTTTTTCAAAAGAGAGGAAAGACGAAACAAGTTGGCCTGGAAATTCTAGCCGTCTGTATGTAAATGGTATTTTTTAGAACTATGGAATCTTAAGTTGGCAGCACTGTTTTCATTGACAGCCATTTTATCATCTGTCATGTGATTTATCTTAAGTTTGGTTTACCGTTTCGTCGTGAATCGACTGACGCCTGATCACCGCATGCAAATTATGCAAATTTATTTCAAAAAACATGGTTCTGTTCGTTAAATTGCGCACAACGTCCATTTTATGATCGACACAATCATCGAGCGATTAAGCACATTTTTGGACGAATGGCTGAACAAAATTGGAGGGTAGATAATCCTCAAGCCATTGTTAAGACGCCTCGCGCCATGAAACCCAGTAAAACTAACAGTTTTGAGTGCTTTATAAGCTAATGGAATCATTTGTTCTTACTTCTTAAAAACGATGTCAGCTAGAGGGTTACAGTCAATTTAGACCGTTGGTTGTATAGAGCCATCATCCCTTGATGTGTGAAGCTGGTGTATCAACAAGACGGCGGGCGGAACATGGCACACAGCGCATGTCACAATTGATTTGATGAATGAAACGTTTGGTGAGTGTATAATTTCGCTTTTTGGACCTATGAGGTGGCCTCCAAGATCGTGCGATTCAACACAGCTAGACTATTTTCTGTGGGCTATGTGATGTGAAGTCGAGAGTCCACACTGATGATAAGCCAAAGATGATTGAAAACAACATTCGTCGAGTTATTGCTGATATACGACCCCAAATTCTGCAGACTGGTCGAAAATTTGACATATAAGAGTACCTGGAGCTAAACCAGCTAGGCCATTTTCTTTCACTCGTTTCATAAGTCTTTATTGGAAAACGTAAAATGCGGAAATTGAAAATATTTATTAGATTCAACAATAACTTTACCCAGCAAATAACCTTGAACTATAAGCTAATTTGTCTCCTAAATGGACGACTGTAAAGAAATCATTAAAAATAGTTGAAACACATTAATGTGCTTTCCTAAGAAGGTACGGTGCTCAAAACGATGATTCGCAAAGGGCTGAACTGATTCCACATGTTTTCTATACAGGGGGATTCGCATAGGGTGTGATAAGGAAATAAAATGCACGACTGGGTCGCACGAACTTGCTCTAATGAGTGACAGTGGTTTAGGGGCTAGAGATTTTGATAAAAATTAAAATTTCAAAATTCTTAAATACTTAAACTAATTTGAGCTGAACCAAAAGTACGCCATTTTATTTATTGGAAAAATTTGAATTTATGAGAAAAAATTTATAAAAATCTGTGGAGCGGTTTTTGAGAAAAAAAGTTTTTTTTTGAAAAACTTTTTGAAAAAAAATTTCAAAAAAAATTTAAAAACGCCAGTTAATAGGTATTCAGCAAATACATTTATTTAAATTTTTTAGAAAAAAATTTAATAAGCCGTTTTCAAAATATAAGTTTTTTAATTTTTTTTTTAAAAAATGCTTTTAAAAATACAAAAAAAATATTTTTCAAAAATATTGGTATGCAATACAAATTGAGCTACCTACAGCTATATGTGTGTGAAATTTCGAAAGAATCGGTTGAGTCATTTTCGAGATAGTCGAAAGCAAAAAAAACGGTCTTATGGAAAGTACCGTTCTTAGCCATTTTTTAAAACTTTTTTTTCAGTCATATTATTGGTCGTACCTAAAAAGCAACACTGATTTTTTTAAATCGAAATCGTTAGAGCCGTTTCTGAGAAAACTTAGCTTTAACGTAACGGTTGTATGGCAGGTACCGTTATTTTTTAAGCTAAAAAAAAAATTTCAATTTCCCCTCTGTACAATACCTAAAAAAGTCTATATACCAAGTTTGAAGCAATTCGGCCCACCCGTTTGGGCTGTAGGTCTCTATACATACAGACAGACAGACAGACAGACAGACAGACAGACAGACAGACAGACAGACAGACAGACAGACAGACAGACAGACAGACAGACATACAGACGGACAGAATTTTTAGACCATCTTTTTTCGTCTTCTCTATCATCGTAATGTCATGTTTGATTGTTATCTCAAAACTTTTTTTTTCGACGAATGCATAACTTGCCTTATAGTACCTATAATCGCAAGTAAAAATTGTATAGTATCTTCCGAATTCGGGTTCACAAATTAATACGTAGAACAATCTCCGGATCGAAGTTTTTTTCTCTACAAAATATTCTGAGAGAATTTTTTAATCAGTCTTAACGTTACTTTATTTGGATTTATTTCAAGCTTTCGAAATTAGCGATGGTCAGTAATAAAATTTCAAATGGGCTTAGTGCACAAAAATGAAAGTAGCCGGAGTCAAAACATAACATTTCTTGAGATAATACAGATTTCGCTAGTCAGGAACAATTGGACAACACTATATTTTCACTTAATTTTTGCAATATACATTTCTTCTTTTTGTTTTCCAAAGTTTCCGTCAACTGCTTTTGGCAGCAACACTTTAACTTCTCTTAGAGCATAGGGTGGCAACCATCTCTCTTTGACCACGACTACAAAATGCGATGACTGAGCTTCCTTCATTACAGTTGAACTCCATGATTTCTATGGTCCTCCATCCCGCCTCGCACCTTGAGGATTTTATTGTTAGCAAGGCTTTGTTATATGCTGTCATCAGGTTTCCTCAGTGTATAGCTAATCCAGCGCCACTGTCTTTGCTTGATGTCATCATCCACTTTTGTTTGTCCTGACCTAGACTTAAATTTAGTGTTGGATGCGTTTTGTGGCCACTGGATCCTTCGCATGTAATGCAGACAACGGGGGGGGGGAGGCTTCTCGAGATGTTGGTAGTTTTGTTGTTGACGTTGAGGTCTGTTCCACCATCGACTGAAAAATAACTTCCCACAGGTAATTGAACTGAGTGACCTCTTCTATTGCCTCCTGTCTCACAATTATCTGCTGTTGGTGGCTCAGCTGATATTTGTTTTTCGTGTTGATCCATATCCCAGCAGTCTCCATTTTTTTGAAGCGAGAGGAGTAGTGCTGTTTGCCATTTAACAAACCAGATATCATCAACATAGTCCAGGTGGCTTAACCTGCGAAATGGATCCCAATGAATACCAAGTCTCTCATTTTTACCGACCGATAGTGGTATTCATAACCTCATATAACATTATAAATCGGCGAAATAACATCACTGGTCGCACTTCGAATGCATCGGAAAGCTTCCTACCTGTGCAAAACACTTTCAGCGTTTGATTTGAAAATCCACAAACGACATTAAAGCTAGTTTTGGACGACATGTAAAATCCAAAAAAATATGTCCTCCCTCTGAAAATATCAAAAATTCATAATTTATTCACAAAAAAAGAATAGTTTTAAAGAAGAAGACTAACGCATTTTTATAAGTTTCTTAAGTAAATTGTTTTAAACATAAGGTTATGTGGTATGAAGGTGCAACACGGGTCGTATAATTATGCATATTGTGTAAAGCGGAATCCAAATTGACACAACAGTTTTAATGTCATTTTAAAAGATAAATTGTCCACTAGACTTTTGAAGTCATTCCCTTTTGAGTTAAATAGAATGTTTAATGTTTACGAAAAGTTAAGAAAGATTTCAAGATCCAGATATTTTGTACGGGCATATCTTACCTAACCAATTAATTTCGTACATTCGTACATATATGATCCACTGATTGACCTCGACCCCTTTTCTCCTATTCAATCCATCAAGCAAGTAATTCCTTAAATGGACGATTGTTATCGCAGATATCCCATGAAGTTAATTCTGCATATAGTTAGTTAGTGGATAGAGATTCAGGGCCCCTATACATAATACATTCATTAATTTTTCTGTGAAAAAGAAACCGCACTACAAACCTGCCTACCTAACTATTTTCTTTATTTCTTGTCATCTCCTTCAAGTAGTTTTGGTCGTTGACAGTTGTCATTTGTTTTTATTAAATCACATCCCGGCCTGGCCAGCAATCACACGGTTTATAAGATGCGCGAACGCCTAGACCCTAGATACTTTAAGCTAACGACTGCTGGGATGTAAAATAGTTGTGAAGTCTCATCAATTTACTGCACTGCACTGCACTATGATGCAGAAGTGTGTATATATTTTATGATGTGATGCAGTATGACATTTGTTCAAACGGATGTCGGGTGTTTTAAAAGTGACAAGTCTGTCATATTATTTAAAGAAATACATTGCAAATGATGGGCTTTGCAATTGCTTTTTAATCATAAACAAAAGGACCCGCACCCTCACCCGCATACTTATTTGAACAGATATATAGCTGCAGTTGATGGCTTTCATTAAAGAAAGAGTTGAGTTGTTGTTGTGGTTGTTGGACACTAATAAGTTCCTTTTGAATTTTTGTTCCACCCTATAAATTAATTTTGTTTGTGATATTGCATTGAAAATGGCATTTAAGAAATTCAGAGATATATTGGTTAAAAAAAAATGTACACACTGTATTGAAAGTTTTTCTTGGAAATCTCCATGTTCCGCTTTCATCGACGAAAGCACTTTGGTTTATTTTTCTGAATTTTGTGTTTTAGCCCAAAATGAAGGTTTAATACTCATTGTCATTATTTAGTGAAATTCATCTCATGTGACCTCAAATGTATGTTAACTCAAACGCCACAGCTGACTTTTCAATGTGCATTGACTTCCGGCAATTAATGGTGAATCGATGATGAACCCTTTTGTATTTGCTTAGCTAATTGAGAGCTAAAGGTGTGGTTTTGGCTTCTTTTAATGATTGGGGTTTTCACATTTGTAGGTATACCTCAAAGAGTTTGCGGTCATTGAAGCAGATAAAAGATATAATGAAATTTTGAAGATTTGTGTTTTTAAATAAATGGACAATACTCACAGAAATTCATCGGAAATGTTTCCTGTCAATTTAATATTTATTAAAATAATTTTTAGACTTTCCTTATATGACATCAGGAGCAACTATGTTCATTATTTGTGTTGTTCTATGTTCTCAAAATGTTCTTTTAAAGAGATCTAAAATATTCAAAAAATACTTTATAATATATAAAATTTCGGGGTGGTTACTCTGGTTACCCAAGCTGTGAACATGAACATCACGATTGCAAATTTTGTTCTGAAAATGAGCACCAGACATAACATTCTCCTTGCATAAATTGTTTTTGGTTTACCAAATTTCCAACTCTTCACGCTTCTTAGATGGCTTAGAATTAACATATTAGGCTCCGTTTTGTGTCCGACTCTCTTCCTTATCTTTATCAACTATCAATTGTCTAAGACTTCTAATCGACTAAATTGTTTCTTTCAGCTTTTCATAATCGATTCCAGATTCACAACCGTGTTCTTCGAATGTGAAACTGCAACTTCAGCATATTTGTCAATAGGAAATTATAAAGCGTGTTGAAATAAATTTAAAAAAAAAACATTTCCTCCATTTTCGTGCATCTCATACAACGCATATTGGACGTAGCCAAAAATTTCTCGCAATCTTTACCCTCGATCCCAATAACAGACGTACTGTTATGATGGCTCCACTACAATATAGTTCTCCTAGGCCTTGCTTAGTATGCCCCTCCAGGCAGCTCGATCTCTAGCCTGCCGTCTCCAGTTTTACACTCCAAGTTGTCCCTCTTCCTGGTCGCTCCATCGAAGATGAGGTCTACCTTTTCTTCTGACTGCCTCTGGTTTGGCATTGAAGACTTTGGAGCGTCGATTTCCATTCGCTCTATATGGCCCAACCATCTTAGTCGCTGAATTCGAATTTTTCAAACAGAACCTACTGTTAAGTATAAAAACTCATTCTACACGAATGTAGAATGCTTTACCATCTTGATTTTTCACTCCAGTTACTCTTTACAGACATTCTGTAGAGTAGGTGCGATAAATATGACCTACCCCTAACATTTTCTTAAATAAAAATATACATTTAAATCTAATTCATTTATTTTTTCGTAAACAGTCCTACAAATTATTTTTACTTTAGTCTTTAGAAACTATAATTGAAAAAACAAACATAACAAAAAGTTAATAACAAAAAATTAAATTAACTTCATTTCATAACTTAAAAAATAAAATGCACGACTGGGTCGCACGAACTTGCTCTAATGAGTGACAGTGGTTTATGGGCTTGAGATTTTGATAAAAATAAAATTTTCAAAATTCTTAAATAAATACTTAAACTAATTTGAGCTGAAAAAAAAGTAAGCCATTTTATTTCTTGGATAAATTTGAATTTATGAGAATAAATTTAGAAAAATCTGTGGAGCGGTTTTTGAGAAAAAAAGTTTTTTTTGAAAAACTTTTTGAAAAAAATTTTCAAAAAAAATTCAAAAACGCCAGCTCATAGGTATTCAGCAAATACATTTATTTAAAATTTAAAAAAAAAATTTAATAAGCAGTTTTCAAAATATTAATTTTTTAAATTTTTTTTTTTTAAATGCTTTTAAAAATACAAAAAAATATTTTTCAAAAATATTGGTATGCAATACAAATTGAGCTACCTACAGCTATATGTGTGTGAAATTTCTAAAGAATCGGTTGAGTCGTTTTCGAGATAGTCGAAAGCAAAAAAAACGGTCCTATGGAAAGTACCGTTCTTAGCCATTTTTTAAAACTTTTTTTTCAGCCATATGATTGGTCGTACCTAAAAAGCAACACTGATTTTTTTAATTAAAAATCGTTAGAGCCGTTTTTGAGAAAAATAAGCTTTAACGTAACGGTTGTATGGCAGGTACCGTTATTTTTTGAGCTAAAAAAAAAATTTCAATTTCCTTTCTGTACAATACCTAAAAAAGTCTATATACCAAGTTTGAAGCAATTCGGCCCACCCGTTTGGGTTTAGGTCTACATACAGACAGACAGACAGACAGACAGACAGACAGACAGACAGACATACAGACGGACAGAATTTTTAGACCATCTTTTTTCGTCTTCGCTATCATCGTAATGTCATGTTTGATTGTTATCTCAAAACTTTTTTGTTCGACGAATGCATAACTTGCCTTATAGTACCTATAATCGCAAGTAAAAAACTGATGGTGTAATATGGACCAGGGTGCTACTTATTTGAAACAATGGTTTTTAAATATCTTATTACTGTAAGGCATGCACTCACATATAAAATATTACTTTTCATGGCCAGCCATGATGTGATTCCCTAAAAAAAAAATACAGTAGGTATAAAATATGTTTTAAATGTGGCCCACTGGTTTATATCAAAACCTGAAATGGGCCATATTATCGACATTATGACAATTTCACTTTTTTTAATGTTTAACAAACTAAATTAATTGCAATCAAATTTTAAATTTCACATTTGATGACATAAAATATAACACTTTGTACATAACTCAAAAACTTATTTAATTTCCAAAAATGTTGATACAAAATTCCTAAGGTAAACTCACCCTATAAAACTATAACGAACACGAATAAAATTAACAAAATGAACTCACTCCCAATACTGCCGGTTTGAATGTGTTTAATTTGAACGATTCAGTGCCTAGTATGTTTTATTCATAAAATATTGCAGTGGGCTATATTACCAACTTGGGCCATATTTGCAACACTGACTCTACTAACATGAATCATATCTCCTTTTTATATTTTTCCAATTTCATTATAAAGGAATTAATTATTCCCGTGATTGCTCAGCGATTATAAACATCACAAGGATTGTCAAAACGCCCAACAACGCCCAAAGAATCGCTAGAAATTTCAAGAAAGAAACCGTCAAGATTAAGGAGCCGAATTGGAATTTCAAATCGCAAACATATACCTAGTTAGAATCCATGATACAACTACTAGAGATAACGCCTTCCTAGTTTCATTTTTGATTTGTTCTGCGCATCTCGTCATAAGAACCCCTGCCTTCTCGTTTTCGCCTTCACGTTTAACTTTTGTTTCGCTCTACTCTATGCGCTCTACGTCATAAGAACCCCGTAAGAACACGGGGAGTTTGACAATATTTTGACGTTTTGTTTGGCACCATGCGCAATGCCATATCTTTATTAGTTGTATCTTGGTTAGAATCCATTCAAATGTTTCCAACAAAATATTTTTTGGTGAGCGTCTATTTGTACGCACCAGTGTCATAAGTTTTGTTTTGTCATTGTCGACACTGGGGACGTATTTAGGAATCAAGAAACTGATGTTGGTATATTTAGCACCTACTGCCAGATAATTGGACAAACCCAATCATCGAATTTTCATGATGACTGTAAAGAAGATTGCAAAACATCGGTGAAACTGGTACGTACGAGTAGACACTGCGTCAAAATCGAGCAGAAGCAAATTGCGTGTTCCATTGTCATAATGAGTTCTCCCCAAAGTGAAACCTATGGAAAGCGATATAAGCCTCCAAAAATCAACAAACCAATCAAGCGAAGATCGAAAATACCTAAGTCCCATGTGTGGACTAAGTACGAGTTGTGTTTTCTATTCCACTAAACGCTATAATATAGCATTGCTCAGCTTTGCACAGATCTTTACAACTGTTGCAAAGGTATAGGATCAATTAATAATATAATTGGTTCGCATGCAATCTCAACATTTATCAATAGTTTTGTTCCTTAACACCACGGGATATGCAGGGCAAGTGGAAAATAAATTGAAACATTGATATCTTAATCCTATTAGAGCACATCAAGGGGGATAACCATCCTACGAACATGTGGTAGGTACTAAACGTGTATTCGATAGTAAAGTGTTAAAACGCTTAATTGGCAGAAATTGCCATCGTTGGCTTACACGTTATAACACAAGTAAGTCAAATTAATTCTCATACCATAGAAAAGCCTGGACTAGACAAATCATTGTTGGCTCTACATAATATGTATAGTTATGTATCTGAAAGATGACTTCTGCGTCTAAAATAAACTTGTTTCAATGACACGCTTTATGAAAGATTTCCCCCCTCCGAATAAATTGGAATCTTATTTTGCTGTCTGGGCCTTGTCCGAAGACACACTTATCGAAGCACATTAAACAATTCAAAAGCTTATCTTAACTGTCGGAACCACTTCGTTACAACATAAGATGCATATTTAGATTCTTTTGGATATCTCAAGTGAATCATTTTTATTTTATGGTTATTTTTGGGAATTAGATCCATTTTAAGTGGATTGGGACGCAGCACTTGGCTATAGTATGGCATGAGTGGTTTCCTTTTTTCCATAAAATGTGGTGCTGTTTGTATTGTTTTTTATTCTATTGTAACTTCCGCCAATTGTTATGTTTCTTGTGTTTCTTCTCTTCTTATGACGCCCTATAAGTATTATTAATTAAAAATTCATTTACAATATCGATGCGTGTGAAGTTTGGTTATTCGTGAAAGAAACGCCCAGATCCACGCGCTCACTTTGAAAAATTACGAGAAGATTCTACCAGTCAGTTAGGTACTCCTTTACCTCATGTTCACGCATAAAAAACCATTTATTGGATTGCAACGTTGAAAGTTTTCTAATGTCGTAAAATTGTAAATCTTACGATGTATGTTTAATAGACACGCCTCTTATATGGGTACAACCCATCATACTTGTTGTCTTTTTTACTATTAATTATAGGCGTGGAGCTTCTAGAAATTACTAAATATGTCCCTTCAGCTTCTATTCGATTTAAAGCTTGCAGTGTCAAATTTCACACTCCAAATAGTCGGAGAAATCCCTTTGCCTGGTCGCTCCATCGGAAATGCGGCCTGCCTTGGCTTCTGACTCCCTCTGGAAAATCGTTGAAGACTTAACAGGCTGGGTGTTGATGTGCATTCGTTCTACATGCATGGCCCAGCCATGGCTAGGCTTATGTCGCGGTATAACACGTATAGTTCGTCGTTGTATCTTTTTCGCCAAATGTTGTTTTCTCGGTTTACGCAGACAGGACCATAAATCGTACGCAGAACTTTTCTCTCGAAAACTCCAAGTGACTTTTCATCCGATTGGGAGAGGGTCTATACTTCCGCACCATAACAGGACCGGGATGATGAGTGTTCTATACAATGTCTCCTTGGTTCTTCTCGATTGGGCTTTATTCCTCAATTGATTATTCAGCCCAAAGAAACAGCGATTAGCAAGAGTTAGTCTACGTTTGATATCAGCGCTGATGTTGTTGCCTGATTTGCTTACAGCATTGCCAGTTAGACGAATACACTGAATACATAGAAGTTATATACCTATCAGTGGTCACGTTGTGACCATAAATCAGTGGTAGGTTTCAACTTTGTATGGTGTGCTTACACCGTCTTTTACTCGCTTAAAATCAGCTCCATTGTGATTGCTGCTAAATATTTAGTATTGGTTACTGGTCACTTCGTTCTTCCTATCCCGTTAATGTACTTGATGGACTCGCGTCGATGTTGCGTAAGTATTGCCTTTTCAAGCTTAGTTTTGAAACAGCTGCAGGATAGTGCGTCACCTTGTGTTAACCCTCAAATGGTGTCAAAAGTTTTAGCTTTTAGTAGAATCCTTAAAAAAATTTGACGGAATAACATGCGTTCTTCATCGTCATCCCTAAATAAGACGTATCAGTTTAACAGGAGCTTTAAAGCTTGTAAAGCTAGTCATATGACACAATTTTACTCTGTGGTAAGCAGCTTTGAAACCGATATTGGTATTGGCTCTCGTTGGTGAGTTATTTGAGTTTTCCCAGGCTCTAGCGCAATGTGAAGATTGATTGGTACCGTTCGCTCATTGGAAGGATATTTGCTGTCAACACCATTAAAGAATTCGTTAAAACAGTCCCTCCGAATAGTTTAAATCGCCTCCGCATCTTTTACAGTGATTTCATCACCATCTTTGCAGGATCCAGGTCAGTTCTGATGTTCATTTCATGTTTACTCTTCTATAGAAGTTTCGCATCTCTTCGCTTTTGAAGCATAGCTCCTTGACTTCACGTTTTTGCTGATTGATTCTTCTTTTTCATGCCAGCCCCAGCAATCCTCGGATATATAAATTTTGTCTTCCTCCCAGGGAATTTTCATGAATTCAACTTCTTGTCTTCTATACTCGACTGTTCGGTTAGTAAAAACATTTATATTGGTTGTTCGTCTGCCACGTCATAAACATACCCTTGTTTACAGCATTTACGACATTTTAATGTTGTTTTAAATTTTCCAAAATGATCGCAAGTATTCTGTCAATTCATACTTATATATAGTTTTGCTGTCCCAGCTTTCCAAACAGATTTCCTTCACATAATGCTTGAAGCATTTGTATTAAAATAAAACTGTGTCAAAGGTTTCAGCATATTAACTTAATTTGTGCCAGCAGTTGCGGTTATACAAATAATATAAATAAATTTTATTACTTAAATCAATATTCCACCCTCACTTATTCACAGATACCTCCTTTAAAGCCTGAAGTCTTTATCCGCCTTTTGTACGCCGATTTCCTTGATATCTTAAATGTTAAATCCTGTTTTAAACATATGTTGTAGTACTTCGTTCGCATCAACAAGAAGCAAGTGAAATTAAATATCTTTAAAAATAACCTACTTACCAATTTTCCAAATAAATTTATTCACATTGCCTAAAGGCCTTAGTATTATCAAATGAATCGTGCGGTAGGTCGTTTCCACAAAATGTACACATTTTCACAAAGAAAATTTGTCTATATACCTACAACTGCACATACCATCCTAAAGTCTAAGTTATAAATACCAACATACACTGTACACTTCAACTTTACAGTCTTAACTACGTACGTTATGTACAAAAGATCTATGCAGTACACAAAATTTAGGTTTAATATCTTCTTACAGACGAAAAAAGATACCGAATTATATTTGAGTCAGTGTATTGTATCTTGTGTTGTTCAGGTGGTTATTGTTCCTCGAAAGACGATTCGGCTTAGCTGCTCGCATATATGCTGCAGCCATTGCCATATACGTACATACTCGTATGAATCATCATCTGGAAGAAAATTTGTATTCCAGAGTGATGCTTGAGGCAATTCACTGCCATCTTCTCACACAAGGTACCCAACATATACCTACCTAAATGAATGGAGAAGATAATAATTCGTTTTTCTCGGGCAATAGATCGTTTTCAATGTGAGTCTTTGTTCTTGATTCTGAAAAGGTATATTTATGCTTACCTCTTTGGGTAGGTATGGGTTTGGTACCCTCCTTCCTGTGGCTCATCAATACGCCCGCCGCCCGGCCGCACCGGCTGGCTGCTGCCACGCCCCAACTCGTGTTCTACTACCGTTTGATGAATGTATCTCACTTAAACCCTCCACTTTCTTTCACTTCGTGTGTGTAGAGTAAGTAATACGTAATACAGAGAACGTGTTGTAATTTAATATTCTAGTCAGGAGCAAAGCATATATCCTTTTGTTCTTTGATTTCAAAAAAGGTTAAACCATCAGGGCCTCCACTTGTAAGTCCACAGGCCCATGTGCAGAAAATGATTTTTTTAAACTTCTGTTTTCTGAATTTCGTCTTAAAGATACATTTTCTATCATAAAATACTTGCATTATGGCCGGATGCTAAAAACTTTAATACATACAAATACTCTCGGTCAGCTTATTTTTTATTGACAGGACATTTTTACTGGAAAGCTTTTGAGTACCATGCTCATCCTATTTTGAAGCTCAAAAAATATGGCATTAAGGAAAGTTTTACCAAATTCGGTCGAAGAAAAAAAAAGATCATATCCTGCAAATCATTTAATTTTTTTTTATTTAATCTTGAATATTTTGCTTCCAACACCACCTAATATCAATTTCATCCAGTTCGGTAAAAAAAAAAAACAGCAAAGAACATATATTTTGAGAACCATCCTGCAGACTAAATATTTATTTTGCAATACTTTTTGCTTCTAATCCAGAACATCGACATACCTGTTAATACATAATACCGTGAATAGTTATTGTGAGAAACTTCTGCTCTCCGCTTATGCCTCTATAGTTTGCTGAGGAGTTACTATCATATGTCTATGTTTACACATTGGTACTTGTACGAAATCTTGCCCACAAACCTGATGTGAATTTTGTTTTGAGTATGTTTAAGCTCTCTCTTAAGCTCACCCGTACACTTTATAGGCTGTGCACAATGGTGTAGCTGCAGCTGTAGCACGTAGCAATGTCAAAGTTAAATGTAGGTATGTAAATCGTATTGCACGGCTACAATGTGAAGTAGCAGCTGGAGCATAGAGAGTAGTTGAAGTACCAATTGACTCGACTCCAACTTCACGAACGTGCTGCAAAACAACAACAAACCAAAATGGCAGACATGATTTTTTTTTTGAGTTCAGGGCTGCACATTGTACTCGTGAATGCTGCTTATTGCACTACTTTTTGCTGACATTAACTTTGACATTACTACGTCCTACTGCTGCAGTTTAAGTTTACGAGCATTATTTCCCATTTTTATAATAATTCCCTTATGCTGGCAGCCATTACTGGGTGTGCATATTTAGTTTAGTTACTCTCTGTATTTATTCGTTCGCCTTTTAAAATTGAAATAACTAAATACTTGGCACAACAGCTCCAAGCGGGGCCGTGGCCTGTGACTTACACTCTCAACCATTGCTGTGTGTGCGTTTATATTCTGCAGGAATGGAAGGGACCTACAATTTAACTCCGAGTCCGAACGGCTAGCAGAGCAGAAATTTCCAATCCATGATTTACTCTTGGAGAATTTGTCACTTCCTCGCAAGCGGCAGTACCCCGGAGAAGAACTTTGCGTGGAGTCAGGGATTGAACTCAGAACCTATGGCGTGTCACACTTCGCCACGGGCTACTACTTGCATTTAAAATGCATTGTGGAAAATCTAAACATACTAAAAATAAAACTTATATTAGAAGATTTTCAGCTTTAAGGTAAATACACAGATCCAGAACCGTCGGTAGCTTTTCTGTGTTCTCTTTCTATGCTGCCAACGCCAACAGAATTCAGCAATTTCATTGAAATATTCACTTTTTACTTTGCACTCTCTTTATTCAAACCTAAATCTGATCTCTTTAAACTCAGTTTTTTCCCATTAATAAATTCACTTGTAATTCGTAAGTTAAAAATTATTTGTTCAAAAAGGGTATTGTTCATGTTTTTATTGAATGTTTTTTTTTTTTAATATGCCGCCCTTTAGGCTAAACCCGCCCGTGAACACTCCTGTGCATTATGTAGATGTAGGCACATACTTGCCAACCTATAAAATAAATGTAATCCTGCGAATGTTTATCCCCAAGGTTTTCATCTGCCACGATTGATTTTTAAACCGTTTTATTGAAATCACCTTTCTTTAAAGCCTGTCTACATACATACGAATAGCGGGGCGTCTGATGCTAAAAAGAGAACATTAAAATGATCTTGCTTTAGCTTTGTAGACATCGTTGCATTATGATGAGGGCCTCATCTCAAGTACGTATATATGCTTAAAATCAATCCATCCATTTATGCCACAAATTAGAAAAAAAAAAATCTTGATGGGGAGAGTTATCAAATCCCCAATCCATTCTTATGATACATTTTGAAGATAATAAGTGTAATTAATATGCAATTCCCCCCAACAATTTTAAACAGCCACTTAAGTTGTGTGCTTACTGCTCTTTCCGAGGATGCTAACACTTACCCGAAGGGCTATAAAGATTAAAAATGCATTTTGGAAAATTGAATTTGTATTTGGGGGAGCTCAGTTGTTCGTTGGCGTTTGTTGGTTGGTTCATTCGTTTGTTAATTCCGAACATTTGAAATTGTAATTGATTGACTTTGGGACTTATTTGGTTGGTCTTATCTCATGGTTAGGTTCATTCATGTATTTTTTTTTTCTGAAGTTGATTCAGAGCTAAGTGGAAAAATGAAGTAGTTCTTCAACATATCCACAGAAGGCACATTGTCTAATGTGGGTATTTTTAACCAAGTGCATTGCATACATGTATGTGTAAATACTATACCAGTATGATTGACGGACGCAGCTTTGGATGTCAAAACGCTTCAAAAACAGGAAATAAATTTTATATGCAGCTGAGAAAGGAAAAAATCATCTAACATTTTAGCAGAGTTTTCCATATGGCGATAGTTTCTATGATTTTTGTAAATGACAAGGCTTGATAACAGTTTCCATTAGAAATTTACTTGAACCCGTTCCCACACGGTGAAATTTTAAGAATCATTTTTTTTTTAACTTTGCAAATGACACTTAGAATTTTAGAATTCGGAATGGAAGATACCTTCGACAGTCGGAAAGCACAGGCTACACGACAATACCTCCGCTAACGGAGTCAGGCTAAGTGAAAATGCTGCGGGACGAACTGACATCATAGCTATCACCTATTTTCCATGCCTCAACATACACAAGAAGACTAAAAAAAAAAAATCAATGCGCAGGATGTCTGCATGTGCCGAGGAGTCAATGTAGACTCGGACCTTTACCTAGTCCTAGTAGTACCAGAAATGCAAATAAGGATATTTATTACGCCTGCCGCAGCATCGAAACCGCCAGAACTCTTTCCAACCGCGTCTCCTCTAATCTCTGGAGAAACCTGGAACCAATTGCCAACTTGCACACAGAAATGACGCTTTTGATGGTTTGGGTTTCACTATAGGCACATTATGAACATCAACTTTTGTTAATGGAAAACAGGGAGCTTGAAATAAGAGCAGTCAAATCCATTGAGGGTGCTATGGCAAAGGCAATGTTCAAAGTTCTACTAGGGGGAGCGTGGAAATCTCGTAGTAGATACACAGTTGGTGCTGAGAATTTGGAAAGAATTCTACAGACTGTTAAATGGCGAAAACAACTATCTACCTATGAACTATTCTACATATTTGAATGAAGATGAACAAGACTTCCACCATCCCGATCAGGAAGAAGTTGTGGTATCTCGGCTTAAGTTCAACAAGTCTACATGAGCGGATGGCCTCCCGGCTGACTTCTTAATTCAAAGCAGTGGGAGATGACTTGGAACGAACTCATCTGTACAACTTGGTCCTTTGCCTTATCGTCAAGAAATAAGGTACCCTAAACTGCACCAGCAACAGAGGTATATTAGTCTCCGTCTCCTGAATGTTTTTCAGAAAATCGTCTGAACCCTTTCACCTGCGACCTAATATCAACCTTTTTAAATTTTGTAGGGTGATCATGGTGAACACGCACTGTTCCGTCAATATTTTAAGGAACACCACTGCCTCGTTTGATGTCGAGAAAGACTTGAGGCCAGGTGAGGGTGACGCGGTATTTAGAAACACTGTTAACATCCATCTTGAAGCAACGGTAGATTTTCACAAATCATTTCAATTACTTCGCTATTCTGATGATATTGACATTATTGGAAGAACAATTCAAGCTTTCAGTGGAGCGTTCACAAGTAGGTATTGAAGCGGTGGCGACGGGGATGGGTCCCGCTATTAATGAGGACAGGACAATGTATGCGATTGTCTTCTGGAGCAGAGCAAATCATCGGAGACTTGGGAAAAGATTGACGATTTGCAGATATAACTTTGACTTGTCAAGGACTTTGTTTATTTGAGTTCCGATATTTCCTCTCGAAGTACTATCAGTGCAGAGATCAATTGAAGAACCACTCCTGTTTCTTCGAAATAAGAAGGAATCTTTGCAGCAAGTTCTAGAACCAAGTAGGCACTCTAAATGATCCTGATCTTCTCGGTTTTCTTTATAGACAGAATCGGCGGGTGTGATTAGAGTCTGGAGAATAACATTCAACCATGAGCTGTACAGGCGACATTGACCTAGTCGAAAAACTGAAAATACAGTGCAGTACTGGAAGACTCCATCTTAAGTGGTGCGATAAAGTGGAGAACGACTTCAACCAACTGTCTAGTGACTGAATTAGCTGGCGGGGTATTTCGGTTGAGGTCGTGGTCCACAATGGATTGTGAAACTTTTTAAGCCACCCTTGTCGTATCAATTGCAGTTACCTTAATAAAATAAAAGTATTCACTACATCCTTTGAACGTTATATAATATTGTAATGTACGAGTAAATATTCTCTTTGGGCAAGTTTTGGTTTCGTAGATTAATTAATATTTCATTGTTACCTATACATCCATAATTATTGTATATCGACGACTGTCAGACGAAAAAAATATATTTTCAATTTCGCTTCAAAAACGAGCATTCAAAATTGTCAGCCCCAAAGAACTACCTTCAACAATAAAAGCAAGTACATGTTACACACCGGTGCACTTTATTTGTTTTAATAACCTCCAATTCACGTGGCACAAATGGCTCACCAGTTACCACACATCCCCGCAGTTTTATTATTTTAAGGAAGAAACAAAATCTTTTTTAAGAATTGAAGAATGTATATGTACACAGTACAGCAGTCTTTAATCCCATAGCATGTGTGTGGGTGCATTTTCATTTATTTTTCCAATTGCACTCGATTCTAGGAAAAAAGGTTCGAAGGAAAATATATTTTTAACTAAACGATTCTCAAGAAAATTCAACCTGTTGAAGTATTTTAAGATTTATCGAATATAAAAATAAAACCGGTGCAATGTGGATTTTTTTTCGGATATCCCATGTTAACTTAGAAGGGATTATTACATTTAAAAATGTGTATAGCGTAACGGATACAATTATTGGCACCCCTAAGGAATTTTGGAAACAAAATGCGTGTAAATTTCGCGTTTATAGAGTTAAAAATATGTCAAACATACCAAATTGAAATTTGGAAAATTTTGTTTATAAAATTTCCTTTTACTTTGTATTTTGTCTTTAAAAAGGTGGTAAAAACCGTAAGTTAAAAAAAGCTTACCAAATACTACAACCCGACCACAATCGTGGGCACCCCAATATGTACAATTATTGACACATTTGAAATTAAACAAAATTGGATTTTTTTTAGATTTTTATTAATTCACTATAGCTAGGTAGTTATGGCCAATTGAGCTGCTTGAACATCCTTTTCCTTGTAATTTTTATTTGTTTTTGGCATTTTTTCAAACCTAAAAAAAGTAACGTTTATATGATATAATTATTGGCAGTCTTAAAAGTATATTTATTGGCAGTGCCAATAGTTCTAGTTTCATAGAACCAATTATTGGCACCTGGGTGCCGATAATTGGACCCCGACCTTTATTTGAACCAACTATTGGCACCCTTATTATTATAAATTTACCATTAAATTTTACAAAAAAGTAATTAAAAACGAATACTTTATTAAATTCTGATATCAAAAAACAATACTTTTTAATAAAATAAATATATATTAATAACTAAATAAGGCTTACCAAATTTTAGGTCCTTAGCGGGAACACGCAAAATTTTGCAAATTTTTCACTTTCTTGAAACTTTCTCACAACTTCACTTCCATTAGGCGACTGAAGAATCGTCTCTTTAAAACAAAGATGCACAATTGTGAGGAATAAGTTACAATTCACGAAAAAAATTGAATTGGTAATAATTTTTGGAAAAAATCGTTAATGAATGATGGGGTGCCAATAGCTGGTTCAATATAATGGGGTGCCAATAATTATATCCGTTACGCTATTACGTTTTATTATTATCGTTTTTTTTTCATTAACCTTTTATTTCTTTATTTTTTTTTTCAGGTAAGTTTGGAGAGACATTCATACTCCTAAGTAGTAAGTAGGACATTTAAGTTAATTATAAATTGATTTACCTACTTTTACATTTTTATTTGTCATTTAAAGAAAAGGAAAATATTTCTTATAAGGTTGAATATTTATTTAAAATCCCTCAATTCCAGACCAAAAATCGAAGCTTAGCCAAGTACCTACATATTTGAAAAACTTGACAATTTTCAAAACTGTCCGAATTTGAAAATATAATATTAATATGATATCCTGTGGTAGTTGATTTTAAACGTTTTGATGCAAAGCCGCATTAGGCATAACTGAGCTTAAGAGCGGTTGTATTTCAATAACTAGTTAGGCTACTGACTATGCCGTTTACAGTCGCTGAAGTTCAGTTCCGCTGCAACGTAGTGCAAAAAAAAATGTGTGCGTGTACTAGTGTACACATGTAAGAAGTGAAACTTCTTTGGCAAACTAATTTTTATTTTTTTGCACTGCATTAACCGACCAGTGCAGCTTCTTAAGTCCGTTTACCCGCCTAACACATTTAATATTATACACATACACATCAAATTTCTCATATCAACCTTCCAGCGCTCATTTAACCACATACCAAGTCACATCCCTGCTACCCGCCAATTTAAAACCATCAACCACCCGCCTGCCAATGATGCCATATGAAATATATGAAATCTCACCGGATTCGAAATAAAATCCCAATTTTGTACTGTAGGGGGAAAAAACACCATATTTTGTTTAAAAGAAAGTTTAACACTAAAATCCTTCTCAATGCATTTTTCAAAAAAAAAAAAAACCTTAGACCCGCACGTTTGCACTTGCGTCAAACATTTGATATCCCAGTTTCAAACCGTCAATTTGATCGCATTGCAGTCAAGTCGTTAAATTTGCGCATGCTATTAAGTATTGAAAGTACAATATTCAGCGTAAATGCAATCGATTTAACAGCAGTTTGAAACTGGAATTGAAAAATAGTTTATTAGAGTAGGGATAGCCTTTAGAAATGAAATTTAAGTCTTGTATTTTTTCATTACTTACCTAGACTATAAAAATAACAATTGTCATTATTCGGTTTTCGGGAAACAACAAAAAATTCTTAGTTTTTTTTGTAAAACATGCTCGCTGAGCTCAATTACTATTTTTTTGTAAGTCAAACTTTAAGCCTTAATTGTACATATTTTTATTTTTGCTGATAAAATAGTTTTTTTAATATTTATGTATGTAGGTACATATGTACCTATGTCGTACTGAATTATCCTTAAAATAATATCACCCCATAAAATAACAATCCAATCGGAAATTTTCCAACCATACAAACCACCAAGAATTTTTTTCCCACTACTTTACCCACCAAATAGTTTTTTTCCAACCATTTTGGCGGGAAAAACAACCAATCTGGGAACAATGCGGTGACTGCCTACAGTGGATATACGAAACAGTTTTGTCTGATACGACACACATAATGCATACCGTCTCTGCTACCCACCGTTTTATTTTTAACCATCAGCCGCCGACCTTCCTACAGCTGATATGCAGAACCAGTTTGTGCTATTATAAAACAAACCTAACCTAACCTAACCTAACCTATAGTTCTCTCCCCATGACACTGTGCGTGATGCGACGTTAGCTCTATATCACTCTCTCTCTCTCTCTCTCGGTCTTTCTGACTCGCTTGCTCCCTACTCTCGCTCCATGGCTATGTGCAGTGATGGAATCAAAACAAGAAAAAGATTGCGCGTAACGAAAAAATGTGACGCGTAACCGAAAAATGTGACGATAAATTTTTTTCCAACGCCGATAAAGAAGTTTCACTTCAAAAATATGTGCAGTTCGATTGCAGTGCAGTTCCGCCTTAAGTCTTGCCTTTAAACTTCGTATTTCTAAACCATTCTTCAAAACTAGATTTAACGCGAGTTTTTATACCCTATTCCATAGAATGGGTATATTGTATTTGGTGTGGAGTTTGTAACATAGAGAAATTATACGGTTAGGTATAGAAAAGTATATATATTCTGACTCAGAATCAAAAGCCTATTCGATTTAGCCATGTCCGTTGTCCGTCCGTCCGTCCGTCCGTATGTATACTTTCTAGAGGTCGCAATGTTTGAGCTAGAAAGAATTTGGTATATATATAATCTTTGGTTCAAGAGTAAGGCTAAGTTCTTGAACCAGTAAACTCCGCCAACAAACACGCCCACAATCGCCATTTTTGTTGAACAACCTCAATTTGGTAAAATTAAATTATTTTTTTTTGTACAGTTACGATAAAAGCATAACGCTTAAATTTTGCACAAGCAAGCTTTAGGTAAACCTTCTTCCAATTAAATAAAAATATTTCTGTTTGGGCGTGGCTGCCGCCCATTTTTCATACAAAACCATCAATATTGTTTTTATAAAATAACAATTGTTATATTAAAGCGAAAAACATTAAATTTTGTGGGTATTACTTGCACATAAACATCTTGTGTATGAAATCAAAAAAATTGATTTTGGGAGTGGGTGACGCCCTTTTTTCACTAAAAAAATTGTTTTTGCAAATAAACGTTATTTATAATGACTCCTCAAGCCAAAATCCCGCGTCTTTAGTAGAAACTAAAAACTTTGTGTATGAAAAGAAATTTTTGAATTTTGGGCGTGGCTTACGCCCACTTTTCATGAAAGAACGAAAAACGTATAGTTTTAAAAATTTAATGTATGTACTACCAATATTCAATTTTAACCTTTTTCCGTTCGTTATATGAAAAATGTTTCTACATTTTCTTGTGTAAATTTTTTCAATGCGCCCACTTTTAAGGGCGTGGTTTTTATAAAATATATATGTTCAGGTAAGATCGTTTAAAAACTACTCGATTCAGCTGTAGTTAAACACATATGCCTAAACACTGACTGATGATCAAAGCATAGTTAGTGCTTCAATTTTTTAGGACACGCCCACTTTTAAGAGGCGTTACCGTAAAGTCTTAATATGCATTAATTTTTTGATGTTTTTTAACTATCGGTCGCAGTTTTGAAGTATGAACATGAACACTTAGATTTGTATTTCTTGGTTAGGTAGCAGAGTGTAATTCAAGAATTGTTAAAAACACCCATAATCGCTATTTCCATTCAAAATCTATAGTGATTACCCTGGCAATAAAAAGTCTCAGCTATAGGCGTGACACACGCCTTTTTTTATTGTGCCAGCAGTTATTGTACATCGGCCAAACAAAATTTATTTTATAGAGTTTTTCCCTTCCTGCTAAAGAAGAACTTTTTTTCTGGAACTGGAACAGCGGCTGGCTGCGAAGGAGGCGAACGCATATGCATATAGGTACATATACAAAAATGTGGGGAATAGGGTATCCAAAACTTGAAACTTGGGCATTTTGTTCGGGGGTAGGTAGTTAATTAACATTTTGCTTTGTTTTTGACATCGAGAGCCCTGTGTAAAAAGAGGTTGGGCTCCACCTTGCTCTGGTTTTGCCCTTAATAACTCTTCTATTCTTACGTCCTATGTCAAAAACATATTCATTTTTTTTGTAAAACGTTGAATATCCTACAATTTCCTTAGTACAAAAATAAAAATAAAAATAAACTCACCACACTTCATGGCTTCGAAATAGATATAACCTAATGAACCTATTTATGAGGTTTTGACTTAAAAAATCACCAAAATTAAATCTCTTTAACTCGAGCTTTCAAAAAATAAGTAGGTAGGTACCTATTGTTGTCAAACTGATTTAATTCTGGCGCCCCCTCTTTATCTCTCACGGCAATGTTCATTCCAGTGTACCTACTTACTTTACTTATATCTACACTAACTTATCTAAATCTACTGTCAGTTTATCTTTTATGACACTAAAAGTTAAATATGGTCAGACCTAGGCAATTGGACAAACCAGAAATTGTTATCCTACTTTGCGCGTTTTCCATTCCATGATTTCCTTTTGTTGTCCTGTTTCTGGAAATTCTGGCAGTGGTCATGGTTATGGTTCAGTGGAAGTGCCAGTGATGATGACGAAGACTGCTTAGCTGAGTTCACCAACAATGACCTCACTCAATTGCTCAAAATTCCCCTAATCTAAACGATCCCATTCACAAGACAACATTGTAGATATTCAACAATTCGAAAGACTAGTTTTGTCAAGCAATATCAGTAGGTACCTATGTATTGTATTGAGGTTTTCGCACTTGTCTCCAAAAGTCAATCCTTGTTAGAACATAAAATATGTCCTTCATTGCCCATGTTCAATTCCATCATATAATATTTTTTTCTGTTAGGGTTCTCAGATGTAAATTACGGTCGGATCTCGGATCATCAAAATGCCACCATGTTCATGCCCTAAACCGTACCCAAAAAAAAAAAAAAAAACAAAGAAACAGATGCAGCAATTTCCGGTTTTCTATGTGTGTGAAGTGCGTAACTCATGTAGGTATGCATGCATGTACACAGACGACAGATTGCGGGAGTTTTTCTTTTTCTCAACACATCATTGTTGTTCTTATATGATTATTATCTTTTTATTTTGTTCTTTTCGTTCGAAAAAGAACAACAAACGAAAACAAAAACTAAATTGAAAGAAAAGCCGCCAACGGCCACAGCAACAGCAGAGGAGGAGGACAGTTAGAATGGAAAACTCTCGCAAGACACAGCGAGAGTGAGAGTGACAGTGTACGGTGACGGTGAGGGTGACAGTCGCTTCAACCGACACAGGGACACGAATAGGGTGGAAACAAAAATAGAAAAATGCACATTCTTCGAATAAAGAGAAACGCGATGAATACAATAAAACAATTACAATAATGTAAGAGCTCTAAATTAAGTAGTTCTCGTACCAGTGCGGTCGCTATTTTATAAAGAAAGTTTTGTTTTAAATTATTATGTCTTATAAGATAACACAGAGGAAAGACTTTCAGGTGAATAATAGTTTTACTGACTCTGGCAAATCGCACCACTTTACAAGATCCGCACAAGTAGGTAAGGTTTTCGTGTTTTAGCAGGACCACACAACTTGTGAGGCTCACAAGAAAATATACCTAATTAAAGTAAGGAGCTACCTTAAAGCAGATCATAACTCATATACCTATTATTTAAATGTTCGTATATTGAAAAATAACTCCATAAAATTAGAGTAGAAGAAGTAAATATAATAGTAGGTGTACCTATGTTAGTTTTATTACAGAAATATAAATCTTTACTATTTACAATCAAGCGTGCAAAAATAAATATTGAATACATATTGACGGTAAATCGCATAACGACCAGGATTAGGTAAGGAACACATAATGTGTGTGAATGGTAAATTAAGTGAACTTAAGGTTATGTAAACATTAACCAACCAGAGATGTAGATAAACTCAAGGTTGTCTTTAGTGGCTTTTTCGAAGCATCGTCGGGTTCGCTGAAGGAATAATCTTAGAAGGCTACCATTTTGGTCTGTCCCAAACTAGGCTATTCACAAAGAAAGTAAAATGCGCCCATCTCCACCTCTCCATCTTGTCATCATCTGCATTTAAGTCAGTGCTGGTGCCCATACTGCCCATCTGTGTTTCTACACGCTGGTACGCTGCTTGTTTAATAGATCTGGCCAAAGATTACTTGAAACTTCACATATGTCAAAGTCAATCATGGACCATCTATCGTTTAGGATTTGGGGAATTTTGTTCGATTTCTATTTTTTGGTGCTCTGGTGGTACATACCTACATTAAGGTTTGAGGACATTGTTTGGTTTGTTTTGAGTATGAATAGATTTAATCTTGCAGTTTTCGCCATTTTGCTCCCCTCTATATATGAGTGTCTTGGAAGACAAAAAAAGGTTACCGAATTAGTCTTTACTAGTAAAATTTCTTCAATTTCTTGACAGAGCAACGAATTGCCAATTATTTGTGATATCTTAAATTTGAATGAATATGTGGATATAATCCATTAAGTCAGTAGGTGACCCACGCT
The DNA here is from genome assembly GCA_916050605.2 of Platycheirus albimanus. NCBI lineage: Eukaryota > Metazoa > Arthropoda > Insecta > Diptera > Syrphidae > Platycheirus > Platycheirus albimanus. The sequence continues at coordinate 42,931,446 of OU696697.1, forward strand.
TAGAGAAACATTCTTCCAAAATACTAAAATGTATGGCAGCTGGTGTAAACTGTTCTTATTTGTAATTTCTTTACAACTTTGTATTGTTCTATTCTATTCGATTCTATGACCACATTTTGTTCCTCTTCGCTTTCGGGCTTCGGAACTTAATATTGTTTTGTTATTGTACCTATAAGATTTGTTTTAAATGGTTGAGATACATCTTTACCATCTATGATTTTTTGATCAAAAACCAGACTAAGATTAACTTATGTGCTTATGCAAGCTGCACTTGTTTCCTTATAATGTGTTAATTAAGATTTAAGTTCATTAAATTTAATTTTTTTTCCTGCGTAAAAAAGGAGCCTATATTTAAAATTAAACGTCTAGCAATACACATGTTGAAACTACATGCAGTAGTGTGTGCATACAAAAATAAGACTGACAGACAGATAAAACTTCCAAAGACTGTATTTTGGCTTCTCTTGCTCTAATACCCCTCAAATTATTTTTTCTTCAATATATTTAATGTAAGCTTACAATCTATAATTTAAATACCCCTGTATATAAATGTATGTAATTTAATCAAAAAATTGACCTAGGTAAATGTAAATACCAACTTTCGACCAGTTGGCAAAATTAATTTGGCAATTTGTTGTTTTGCATTTTTTTATTAGATTTTTTTATATTTGGCAATGTTTTTCTTCGACAAATAATGTTTCGCCGTTTAGTTATTACGCAAAATAGCGATACGCCGGCCGTTTTATTGTTTTGCTGATTGATCGTTTCGCCGTTTTATTATTTCGCTCATAGAACGTTTCGCTGTTTTAGAAAAATGTCAATAACCTTCTTCTAGTAAGTTTTTTTTACCAAATGTTCACCAATTATGCATAAGACCAACTTCGACATTCTGCAATTTTGTCAAAATCCGTTATATAGTTCATGTTTTACATATTTTTCCGTTGGTGGTCTAAATTTTTTGTATATTACATATATGCCTTAAAATTTCGCGCGAAATTTTAAGGCATATAATTTTATGAAGCGAAAAAATGCAAAAGAATTTAATGCCAAATAAAAAAATGCTTAACAATAAATTGCCTGACAAAAAATTGCAAAATAACAATATGCCAAGTAAAAAACAACGAAACGAAGAAATGCGTAACTAAAAAATTCAAAACAACACAATGCCAAATGAGAAATTGCAAAACCTCAAAAAGCTAATCAATCAAAAAACTAAACGAAAAACGCGAACATACAAAAAACCTCCTTAAAATTGTAAAAAGCGAAATGATTGTTTGTCAAATCAATTGAAAAGCCAAACGTGGAATGCCAAACAACAAAATGCAAAATGAAACATTTGCGAAATGAAAAACGGCGAAATGAACCACCGCGAAACGTTAACTTGCCAAACATTTTCGGCGAACCGTACCATACCCATACATTACATTATGCTGTAAACAGGTTTCGGTTAGTGGAATCCTACTGTATATATCCAAAACTCAATCCCATGGCTCTCTTTATCTTCTCTCTATTCAATTTAAGAGATACACACTTTCGAAGTTCGAAAATAACTTTACTCAGTTCTGTTTTCATTAGTCATTCGCATTGCATATCTTCCACCAACAACATCAACATCACACAGTCTCCTTCTTCTTGCAGCAAAAGCAACAGCAAAAGCAACAGCAAAAGCAACAGCAAAAGCAAAGAAAATCGGCCAAAATCGCGCTGTCTCCAGAATCCATTCGTTTTCGTTCGTACAGTTTTAAATCGAGTGCATTAGTGTGTGGTAACAATTTTTATTTCTTCTGCGTGACTTTAATGCGGGCCGCGTCTTCTTAACCAAGCACATCCCAATCTGATTGTTTTTTTTCATCACTCCACCACGGTGTGTGCATTTCAACATTTAATTTGGAATATGTGAAATAAATATTAAACAAAATAAAAAATATTATTTTACGTGAGCCATCTGTTAAAAAAAAAAAAAATTGAGTGAACCACAGACAAGGCAGGCATAAAGAAAAAAGCCTGTTGCATCTTTTTCTTGGGAAATTCAGATCCCTTTTCGTGTTTTCTTCGTCCATTTTTTGAGTGAGGACGATGATGAATCTTTTGTGTTAATTTGAAAGTTGAAATGAAACAACCCTCATTTTTTTTGGATTAATTAAAAAAAAAAAAAGAATATTCTTCTCATCTCCAGTTAGTTCCTGATGAAGATGAATAAGAACGCAAATTAAAAAGATTAATTGCGTCAATCAAGCTAGTGTTTAAATTTTTATATCGTTTAAAATAAAAAGAGGAAGAGAAAGAAAAGTAAGGAAGAATAATTCAATAAACAAAGGAATATTATTTTTTTTTGTTCAAACTTGTGTGTGTGTCTTATCAAAACAGAATAACTGGATCCCGTACCGTAATCCATCGTTTTGTGATCTTTTTCTTTCGTGCTGCACTCGTACACCATCATTACCATCATCTTCATCGTCATCCGATTGCCATTGCCATTCAAAACGCTGTTTTTCAATTCTCTTTTACAAAAATTTAATTGATAAAAGAATGTTTTAATCGCTGCTCTTGTGTCTTCTCCACTTACTAACACGCAACACGCTACAAACAGATAAATTATTAACTGTTTCGCGGCGTCTGGAATTTATCGTTTGTGACTTGTGAGTCACCGTATCGCATCGCATCACAAAAAAAAAAAGAGTGAACGCGACAAATTAGATTTTAAAAAATTTCCTAAATTGTGTGTTAAAAATCAATTTGGAAGATTTAACAGAGAAATTGAAGTGCTTATCGTGACTTACCGTGATTTGTGTGTCTTTTTGTTCAAAGTTTTTGAATTATTGTTAAAAAAAAAAAGTGTTGAGAAACGAATTTATATCTCAACTCAACGACTGAATGTTTGCCTCTGACTTGTGACTGACTTGGTGGTCTCCCAAAGGAATTTTGGATTGTTTCTTGATTTTTTTGTTTTTCAAACTTTTGTGCAAGTCAAACCGGAACCGGAACTATTTACAAATCGAACTGGCGTTAAACTTTTTGCATAAGGAATATATCGAATCCCTGAGGAGTTTTTTATGTAAGTTTAATTAATTTTTGTTATAATTTATTGATAAAAAAAATGGACGAGGAGGGTGGTGTTACCAGATCGTCTATTACGACACTGATTCTGGAAATTCGGGAAAACAAATTGGAAAAAAATTGCGCGATATTTAAACTTTGACAGTTGCTTTTAAACCTACAACAAGTCCTTAAAAATTTGAGGAAAACGAAGCTTCTTTTTTCGGGGAAAAATTCTCAGTGAAGGGTTTTTTCTTGACTAAGGGGCCAGTTAGGGGCCAGTTATAGCGAAACGGAAAACCGAACAGAAAAAATTTTCAAATGAAAAATTTGGTATATTCTGATTCGATTTTTAAGACAAATGCTACACTGATCGATGGCAATCAATTCAGAGAATGTTTTTTGTTCATAATAATTTTAATTCAACAAATACTTTTTTGTTAAAAATGTGATTTTTATTTTTCTTTTATACGTATAACAGAAAAATGAATAAATACATTTTTAACAAAAAGTAGGTACCTACCTACAAGTTAAATTAAAATTTTTATTTGCAAAATAAGTTCTCTGAGTTGGTTGCCATCGATCAGTGTAGCATTTGTGTTTCAAATCTGATTAGGTATATTACATCAAATTTTCCATTTGAAAATTTTTTCGGTTTGGTTTTCCGTATCGCTATAACTGGCCCCTAAAAAGTTAAAGTTGAAAATAAAAAAAAAAAAAAAAACTGGGACTCTTCTTCTTAAATAGAAAAAAAAATAGGACTGATTAGGAAGAACTGAGGGATGTAAGTTTCTTCTTAAAAAAAGGATAACTTGCGCATCAACTTTTGGAAAATTTCCTTCGCCTTTAGTTTTGAGGAGGGATTTTGATGAATCACTTTGATAACAATTTTAAACCAGATTTTACAAACATTCCTACCTACTAGGTTACAAGACAAGTTATGGATTCGTGCCAAACAAAAATAAAATGCTCGACTGGGTCGCACAAACTTGCATGTCCCTGAAGTTAGCAGAACAAAGTCAGCAGAACCAAAATTTTTTGATTGCATAATTAGACGCTTATTAAATGCTAATTAAATGCTGAAGAAAAAAATTTAATGCTCTAACGATTTTCGAAAAAATTAATGTTCTGCTAACTTCACAAGAAATTAGCAGTCCCTATCTCTAAAGTACACTAAATTAAAATTTAAAAATACGAAATTGGTCCTTGAATTAAATGCTAATTAAATGCTCCACAAAAACAAAAATTAAAAAAAAAATTTCAATAAATTTTTTTTTAATTAATTTTTTTTCTTAATTTTTTTTTTTCAAAACCTGCTTCTAGAATTAAGTGCTCATTGAAGGTGCCGTGAAATAACGCCAAGTGAAATAAGGCCAACTTTCAAAAGTTGGCCTTATTTCGCTTTCCAAAAGTGCATAAAAGCCAACTTTCAATAGTTGGCCTTATTTCACATTGACAAAGTGCAATAAGACCAACTTCCAACAAAATAATATTTAACACATTTTTTTCTTTGCGAAAACAAATTAATACCAAATAATAGGATTGTTACAAGAAAGAAACCTGTTTTTTTTTAAGATAACGGAAGTATTTGTCGTTTGTTAAATCGAAATGTTAATAGTTTTAGAAAAAATTTGAGGCCAATTCATTAGTAAGTGAAAGTTTGCTAAGAAGGAAACAGCTTGTGTTTATTGGAATGGAAAGTAACCTTGTATTCCCTTTTGAGTTTTTAACAATTATTTTCTCACATTATAAAAAACGTTTAGCATGAATTTTTTATTTAAATAATTGTAAAAAATTCGCGCGAATTTTTTACAATTATTTTCTCACATTATAAAAAACGTTTAGCATGAATTTTTTATTTAAATAACCCATTATAGTTATGTTAAACGTTTTTTATAATATGATAAAATAATAAAAAACGATTAACAAATTTGAAAATCTAAAAATCGTTTAACAGAAATCTTTGATCAAGACAATTTTTTAAATAATGAATTATAATACTATAATTATGCACTTACATGTTCATCATGAGAAAAATAAATGATTAAACGTTGTTTGTAACCGCAAGAAGAAAACGCGGTTGGCTTTATTTCACTTTCTCAAAGTGAAAGAAAGCCAACTTCATATTATTTCTAAAGCGCAATAACCCCAACTTGGCGTTATTTCACTTAACTAAAGTGAAAAAAGGCCAACTACTTAAAGTTGGTTTTATTGCACTTTTGGAAAGTGAAATAAGGCCAACTTCAGAAAGTTGGCCTTATTTCACTTGGCGTTATTTCACGGCACCCTCATTGAATTCGAATTAAATGCTGCATTATCTATGCAATCAAAAAATTTTGGTTCTGCTGACTTTGTTCTGCTAACTTCAGGGACATCAAACTTGCTATTATGCAGATAATTGCTTAGTGGCTTCATAAGTGCATAATGTACCTAGGCATACCTATGTATATTAAAAAAATTGAAACATATTTCAAAAATTCTTTTATTTTTTTAAAATTTAAGAGTTTTCTCGGAAAAACAAAGTAGGTAGGTACCTACCTATGCAATACAATTTCAAAACTCAATGTTTATCTGGAGAACAAAAAATATTAAAAATCGTTCGGCCAGTTTTTTTTTGAAAATTTTTTAAAGTTTTTAATTTTTGGAAAATCTGTAGTTTTTATCTGGAAAAAATTATTTAAAAAAATTCAATCTATGTATACTTATATAGGTACATACCGACTCGTTTTCAAAATACATATAGGTATAGATATGTATTGCAAAAACCAATTTTTTTTTAAATTTTTTAAAAATAAAAAAAAAATTGTAAGAATTTTGAAATGCCATATCAATAGGCTTATACCTAAATGACTTCCTGTGTCCAATTTTTTTTTGAAATCGGATGTATTGTATAGGTACGGGGTGGGCCAAAAGAAATCACCCTATTGGAAGATGGTCTCATTTTTGCAAATGGCCGCCAATGTCAAATCTGTTTTGACATATGTGGACTAGACAGATGCAGAATACAAGTGAACAAGCCATGGAGTCATGCAGGAACCGACATGAACCGATATTCTGAAGGCGGTTGTTCCCGTTTCAGACTTTTTTTTGGGGTTTTTTGAAGTCCCGTGTTTACGTGAACAAGCCCGAGACTCTGAAAGCCCTCAAGGACAACATTCGACACTAGTGCGAGAACCTGTCGCCCGAAGTTCTCGCTGCAGTTATGAAAAATGCCATAAAACGAGCAATCAATTGTGACGGCGGGCGCCCATTTGGCCGATATCATTTTCTCGACTTGACCAATAAAATTCTAAAGGTTCAAATAAACATTATCAAAAAACAGAATCGAAGGTTTCCATTTAGAAATAAAATGCACGACTGGGTCGCACGTACTTGCTCTGTTGGTGCAATAGTCCGATGAAAACAAACTTTTCGATCAATAAGAACAATTCATTTTTGAAAAATTTGGTAAAAACCAAAAAAAAAAATGGCTAACACTGGAAAACTCGATATACGGGAGCTAACGTTAAGAAACCTTTAATATTTAAAATTAAGACGTTATCTTTTGGGTGTTATAAATGATACAAATGTCCACTTATGGCCAAATTAATAATACTGTTAAAAGCAATTTCCGCTATAATCATGTATAACCAAAAACTAAAAATGCAGTTTTGTTTGATGTATTCTATGTATGTTACATACAAAGTTTCATAAAAATCGGGGGAGCCTTTTTTGAGTAAATTAGAAAAATGAAAAAATTGGCCAAAATTTAGTGGCTCTTTGTATAGGAGCCACCATTTAAAAAATAGAAAATGAAAAAAAAATCAATGCCATCTGATAGGAAGCTGTAAGGAACTATACCAAACAAAATTTGAGTGAATTCGATGCAACCGTTGACAACTTATGGCCATTTGAAAAAAAGCCGTTAAGAGCAGATCTCCGTTATTTGCATTTTTAGCCAAAAACAAAAAACGCAGTTTTCTTCAAAACACTAAAAGAATATAACACACAAAGTTTAATCAAAATCGTTAGAGCCATTTTCGAGAAAATTGGAAAAAACCAAAAAAAAGTTGGCTAAAACTTAACGGCTCGTTGTATGGAAGCCACCGTTTAGAAAGGCTTCAGTGAAAAATTTACTAAACCATCCTATAGAACACTATGAAAAACTATGTCAAACAAAGTTTGAGTTGATTCAATCAAGCCGTTGTGAACTTATGGCTATTTGAAAAAAAGCCGTTAAAACCTGATTTTCGTTACGACCATTTGAGGCAAAAACAAAAAACGCAGTTTTGTTAGAAATGCTTAAAATTAGCTAAATTTTAGATTTAATCAAAATCGTTAGAGCCGTTTTCGAGAAAATCCAAATTGAAAAAAACCGTTACTTGAAAGGTACCAGTTTGAGCCGGGCTAAAACAAAATAAAAAAAACCTCGACAATGGTTTTTCTTCAAACTGCTATATACCAAGTTTGAAGAAAATCCGTCAAGCCGTTTAGGCTGTAGCATGACGTGAAAAAGCGCACATCCGCACATCCGCACAGACGCACATCCGCACAGACAGACGGACGGTATGGCGAAAACCACTTTTTTGGGCTTCTCTATCATCGTAATGTCATGTTTGATTAAAACCTCGATTTTTTTTTTCTGCACGAAACCAATACTTGCCCTATAGAGCAAGTAAAAAAGAGAGCCAAACAACAACTGATGGATGACTTCTTTTGGCCCACCCTGTAGGTAGGTACCTATTACAGGAAAATTCAATTTGAAAATTTCAGTTCTATGAAAGGTCCCAGGTACGACAAATTCCGAAAAATCTTTTCTAACCAAAAGATAGAATGTTTATAAAAATGCATTCTCAAAGTTGTATGAAAATCGTTGGAGCCGTTTTCGAGAAAATCAATTTTCTTCTTAATTGTATGGCGAGTACCGTTATTTTTGGGCCAAGAGCAACATTAAAAATGCTGTTTCCGTTCAGGCTCTAGACTCCAGAGGCACGGACAGACATACAAACAGGCAGATAGACAGAACACAGAATTTTTAACCAACTTATTTCGACTTCGCTATCATCGTAATGTACCTAATGTGTGATGGTTATCTCAAATTTATTTTGCGCGAATTCATAACTTGCTTTTAAGATATTAATCTAACAAGAAATTACGATGATAGAGAAGAAGTTGATCTGAAAGCGGCTCCAACGAATTCGATACAATTTTCAAAGAAACAGTCTATCCTTTGCCGAGTAGGTACTCATATCGGGCTTTAAATTAAATAATAATTATTTTCCCTCGGAGCTAGGTATTTATTTTAACTGAGGCAGCGTACCTACTATAGGCTTGATAGTGGATTGCGTTATTGTTTTAGTATCTTCTGCAAAATGTTACTTTACATTTGCGAAGTAGATAGATATAGGTACTTTCAAAGAGGAAACGCCAAGGTACCTACCTACCTACTTGTTTAAAAAAAACTGTTGACATAAGCGGAGTTACAGACTTGCGTGATCGGGCCAGAAGATCAAAATATTGCGCTGAAATTTCGGAACCCCCTAACTTCCTCCGACCAAAATTATCTTTTCCCAACATTTTGAAAATACCTACGCATTAGTTAAGTGACGACAAATTCTCGACAATTAATCTCATACTCAGTTTTTAATTTCATGCTTTTTTTTGTAAATCGACACATTTTTTTTTCACGACAAATTCATAAAAAAATTTACGGACATTAACTTGACGTTCATAATTCTGTCCATCCATCTTTCTGTTGGCAACTCTAAAGCCTGAGCAGAAAGTAAGATTTGCATCAAACTTAGCACTTTTATACCTACTCCAGAAGAATATTAGTATTTTGTACATACATACTACATACATGCATTATAAACGTTATGACGGAGCCTGTCCTCGAAAAAGAGTTTAAATTCCTGAGTTCTCAGCTCCAGGAATAATTTTGTCTTCGAAAATGAAAATCCTAGCTAAGGTGCGGAGACTATAAAAAAGCTGCTATCGGGTTGAATTGAGCTTAAGTAGTCAGAAAATCAAGAAAGATGGATATATAGGTAGGTAGCTGTGGATAAGAGCCAGTCGTAGATTTGTGGTTCATTCTCGGATTAAAATTTAATTTTAAAATGTTAAACCATGGTTCAGAGTTAAGTTAAAGCAAATTGTTTGCGTTCTTCTACGAAAAGTTGGGCTTGAGCTTTGTTTATGATCTGTGGCGAGCATTTCTCCTCTCTCGAATAGTTATTTTGAAAATGGTTGTGTTCCTATACAGGTCTTCCATATCTACTCTTTGCTTGAAGTTGAGCACTTCTTCGCTTCATTCTTGGTGCTTCTGTGTTCGACATTGTGGCGTGTCTATCTGTATAATCTGAGGGGCACTTTGACCAAGCTTTGAAAACAGCTTCCTTCTTAGATATTTATCTTTGAAATATACTCATCATTCGACTGCCAGGTTTCTTTAGCATGTTGGTATTGTGCTTTTGAAACCCCTAGCAGTGACGGTATTTTTTTTGGGCGACAACCTCTCCAGAGTATCACTTTGCAATTTTTTATCCTAGGCTTCATGAAACTGGTTACCAAATGGTAATTAATCGTGGTTTTAATTTCCACCATTCCTCTTAGTTGCCACGCCAGTTCCCAAATTCGTTAAACGGACATGGTTCTTAACATAAGAAGATTGTATGACTTATGTGTAAATGCTCAGGATGTCTTCACTAGGAGCTTTCCTGGTGTCGTAAAAGCTCTACCTTTTGGGATGTTCTTTAACAGGTTTTGTTTTATATAATTTACCCGCAATCAACGAGTTACTGATACCCTTATAATGGATTAACATGTGAGAGCATTTATTAGAGAAGGAATAGAAAGATAGCAAAGAATTTTTGATGGTTCAGTGGATTGAGATTTAGGTGATAATTACCCCACGAAAAAACCTACCACGGCACGAGTAGCATTCAGTTGAAACTAGGAGAATAAATAAATATTGCTGCCCAGGCTGGGTTTGGAACTCATAACTCTAGGTTTGGCAACCCAGCCTACACCCACTATACCATTGCCACCAAAGCCAGAACGCATCTTTTTCCGCTTGATCACAACACTGATTTGAGGAGCATATATGTACAGAGAATATTTAATTGCATTTTTTCTTGTTAAATATAGTTAAGGTATGTGAATCTTTTGGAAAAGTCTCTCTTCAAAGTCAGCGAGTAGACAACAGGTTTCTTACCTATTCATAATTGACCTAGAATTTCAGACGAAATAATTTGCAGAAGACCATCTTTGATTGTGATTCCTGAAGCTTTTAATGCTATCTGTCCCTTTTCCCATTCACAATCATCCTATCGGATTTAATTTGTTTTTAACGCATTCTTAAACCCTACCCGGATTTCTAATTAAGAAACAAACTGTTCTCTGTTGCTTCCGAAATGATATGCCGCCCATAATGATTGCTTACAAATGTGAGCGATATCATAAATACCTACCTTTGTATGTAGGTACATAACCCCTAAAATATTCAACCATCTTTGTCCATCAAACTTCAAAGAAATAAGAAACGTGAATTAATATTTAAACTATGACACAGCAACCCACCTTCGAAGCAATGAAGGAAGCTACGAAAAAAGTACTAGTCATAGTCATAGATAGATGGGTAACCAACCTAATCTTGAGAAAAAAAAAATACCTAGGTACCTTTTCAACTCTTCCAAAGTGATGATGATGATGATGAGTCACTAAAGTAAGAAGTGAACGCAAACCAAAGTCCGGAGGCAAGAAACACTTGAAGTCACCTTAAACCGACATAAAAAGGCAAAGTTCTTGAGAAATCGTTATGGCATCACCGTTTAGCATGACAAATTTTGTTGAAGTTCTTTCTTCTTTGTTGTTATTATTTTTTTTTGCAAAGAAATAATAAATAAAATAAATATGTACAGGAGTTGTGTAAATTAAATAATAAATATATAGATATGTAGGTACATATACATACTAATATATTTGTATTTGAGACATTACCCTTTCATACGGAATAGACGATTCTTATAGTCATTGGCCAAACCAATTGACCCACTACATAGTTCGAAGGTAGCTAGGGAAATGCTAATTGGAAATTTCAAGCTTCCCTGAATTACTTAAGTTAATGAGTTAGAGAACTTGAACGGGCAATTAATTGATCTGATAGGATATATATCTCATTGAGGTTGGTACTTCTGGCCTAAGTTTTTCATAGCCAGGCTAATAAGCCTTTTTAATGATATCACCTTATTGATTTTTGAAGCTTCTTAACAACCAATTTTGTAATTTTTCTTTGTTGGTGGTTCAATTAAGGACATTATCATTTTTTTTCCAGAGTTAGTTAGGTAGGTACCTATTACCTAAATACAAGAAGTCATTGTATGTCTCTACCTAGCTTTAATATCGTTAACGTGTCTAGAAGCGTTACCAAATTGAAGTTGATTGGAACATAGACAAAACCCATCGAACCCCGAAATATTTGACTAATTTTTCAACAAATGACACTAAAATCGAGGAATTTTCCTTCGAGGTTATGTTTTTGTCTTTCTCCACAAGAGACTTAAAAAAGTTGAGATTGGAATAGTAAATAAGGCTGCAATTTTAATCTATTGTAGACCAAAAACCTTCTGAATCCATGGTCTCTTATATCCCTTGCTTTGGCTAAAAGTTGTCGATCAAATCTGAGTCAAACTAAGCTTGGGCGGTGTCAAAGCCTTTTGTTCCCATACTGTACGAACTCCTACAAGGAGCCCATAACAAGTTCAGCAATTGGCCAAAGATGGCGACCAAGCTCAAAGACCACCCATTGGACGAACAAACACGAGGCCATAATAACACCGAATCTGTTGTACGCCTGTTAATTCTAGTGGCTATCCCTAGAGAAGGAAACTGGTTCCCTCTATTTGTTAACGAAAGAGTTCATATAACCATAACTAACAATATAGACCGCCAACTCGTACTCCTCTTGTCTGAAAAACCCTCGAAATATTTTTCGTGTCTGTGAACACGTGTGCAGTACATTTCTGTCTGTGTATTTTGTGATGTCAACCATTATTGCGTGTGCCAATTATTTTTTTGGTGTGTTTACTGTTCCCATTTAAAAAGCACGGGAGAGCATTAGGTACACTCTCAGATAAATGGCACATCAGCTGATTTTCAGCTTGTAGACAAAAATAGGAGGGCATACAGTGAGTTGGCTGTCTGTATCTTATTGGTCCGTGATGAACACATAGACATTCAAACTCCCAAAATAACACCGTTTCATAGACTTAAATCCAGGGTCTCTGACGGATATTCCAATAAAAGACAACTTGAAGGCGATCTGGGCCGTAAACAAATACCATGTCCCAGTGCTACTAAAAACAGTTCAATAAAACTTCCAGGTCTCTGCAACTTCTTCTGAAATTTTTAAAATCTGCGAAGACGCAAAAAGTCAACTGTGAACTGGCCAGCAAAACGTAGATATTTTCATAGACAGCCATCTCCTCTCTATAAAGAGCCAAGACTTCTTAATGCAACTTATTTAGTTATCTACACTTCGCTGGGTTCAAGGACACTGTGATGTCTAGGCTCGAGGCAAACGAAATGATAGGCAAAATGGCCAAAATCGATTCTTTACTCGAATCAAGCCAAATAGTCTACTCGATACGTATACCACGAGAGTAGAGAAAAAAATTGAACTAACAGAGTTTCGAGGGATCTATGGCCAGACCTTTCAAAGAAATAAAAAAACAGAGTACTTACTCAAGCAGTCCTCAAATGTCAGTGTTGGTTGGAATCATAACGCGTCACAATTTATTGGAACAGACATGAGCAGAATGGGCATCTTCACATCTGATTTATGCGGAGCGTGTCAGAAGAAGGCTCATTTCAGTTCTTGTGCGAATTCTCCGGCTTGGCACGGACTAGAAAGGCAGCCCTCGGAGAATAATTCTTCAACGAATTGGACTAACCTATGGCCTCATCCAACTTGTTGAAACCACTTCAAGTGAGGTCAGGATCAATTGGGTTGTCCTATGTCGTCCATACATTTTTTTTAATCTCCTTAGCGACGAAATTATCCTTTTTTTGTCACTTAAAGACTCTTTTTTCAATTATGTCAGTAGTTGTTTATCGGATTGGGACAAGGTCCGTGGTTCTGCCCATACAGCATCTGCAAATTGGGATCTAGATAGGTATCTTGTAAAATAATTCTTTGTTTAAAAAGAGTTGAATATTTTTGTATCTTGTTGAAGGCTCCAAGATTTATTAAATTCCTATAAAATCAGCTTTATCTTGGGTATCATACTTTTTTTTGTAACCCCTCTCCATCTTTTTATTCTTTTTCGCTGTGGGAACTGTCTTCCAAGAAATGTTATTTCTATTTGTATGAAGTTAACTCATAAAACAACCATTGAAACTTATTAGCGCCTCCTTCCAAAACAAAAAATTGCTCCCTTATACTCCCCTAAAACAAAATCTCATATATCCCCATCAGGAACTCACTGCATGCTGTACTCCGAAGTACCCATTTAATGTGCTCTGTTTAGGTAAGAGGAGTAATTTTTGTTGACACTATGACGACATGTCAAGTACAAAATCCTAAATGGTAAACATATGCTTTCTATTTTTGACATTTTTTCTGTTCGTTCGGGTGGCTCATATCCCCCTCCGGAAGCTGTAAAAATTGTTGTTGTTTTTTGTTTGCCTTTACTTGTGATGTTTACTTTGTGATGCTGGAAATGTTTAGAAAGTAAATGAAATATATTTTCCCGGCTGATGTATTCAAAAATTGACGCACGTTTTGTTCTCGGTATTTCAAAGTTTACATAGAATTGTAACTCTTTACTAATGATTTGTTGATAGTAAAACATTTTAATAGTGGAAAAAGAAGAAAAACGGTTTTAAAAATAAAATTCAATCCATATGCTACAATGTGTTTGATTTTGTAAAAAAAAAAAATATAAAATAATAAATTACACTCCCTTCACAGCAAAGTAGAGGACCTATTTGTGTGTTAATTTGGATTTTAAACTCTGAAAAAATTGTTAAAATAACACATTTGAGCTTATTCGGAATTTGACATGGGTTTTCAAAATGTCAAATATGCCACAGCAGTAACTTTTTGATAGAACTGTTTTGACAGTTAAGGCGGATTCCACACGGCGAAAAGTCCTGCAAATCTCTGTCAATTAAGTCATTAAATAGTTTTTAAATATCAAATTGGAAAGAGAATAGACAATTAAAAGATTTCCAAATCCTTTACATACTTCTTTGAAAACCGGTGTTAGCAGAGGGTTATAGTGAATGGAGATCGTTAAAGAGACCTGACCAATGAATTTTTCGTTTCAGAATTAAATCGTATTTTATTTAATTTAATAGTTTTATACCTCTTAAAAAAACACCCTTTACAACTCCCAATCAAGAAAGATGGAATATTTTCGCGAATTGTTGTTAAAACCCCTGCTGTCAGCACTAAAAATTTAAGACTGGTCCAAAAAGCATATAGACTAGACACTAGACGGAGGAAAATTTCAAGTTCATGATGTTTGGAGCAAATCCAAGAGTTTTCGTTGCAATCTAGATTAGCCTGTAAGATGCTACCAGGCAGAGTATTGTGATGCTTTTTTGTGTCGAGGCTGAGGTTAGCTCGTCGTTGTCCAGGGTGTATTTAAAAGAAAGCGAAAACTTTTGATTTTAGAAGTTGCGAACTCCAAATTGTTTATTATTATTTCTTTTAAATGAAACTTAACAATGTATTTCATATAATGTTTCAATTTAACATTTTATTTTAACAAGCAAAATTTAATGATTAACAAAATTAAATAAAAAATTATTTCATATAATAATCTTCAACTTAAAACTAGGTCTGTGGGGTTCCTAAGAAACAGTCCACGACATAAACGGTTGGCCTATTGGCGGTCTAGCAATCCTCTTCGACGAACAGCGAAGCGAAAAGCCGTCATAAACGGTGAGCAGGGCTCTTTACGATATAAATACCAAAAAATAATTAAAAGCTTCTGACTGGTATTCCCATACAGCGTGCCTTAGGATGAGAAACGAATTCCTTGGTGCGTTTATTTAGCACCGAAACCGCTGGCGGAGATTTCGAATCTGATTTTGCAGTGCATTTTCCACTCCTGCTTATGCATATTTTTGAAAAGACACAGTGTGAATTGTAAAGACAAAATACAAATTTACCTAGAAATATATTATTCTTGTGCTTCTTGTTGCTTGCTATTGTTATTGCTATTGCAAGTGGTTGGAGGTACGAGTATATTTCGGGTGTTGTCGGTGGTTGTTTGTTTTTGTTGTGTGCGGTGGAATGTGGGATAGCTTCGTCGGTGGCGGTTGGTGGTGTTGTTGTGTGTGGTCGGAGAGTGGAAATGTATAACTTCGTTAGAAAATAGTTCCAACATGTATAACATTTAGATGGT
Source organism: Platycheirus albimanus (assembly GCA_916050605.2). Lineage (NCBI taxonomy): Eukaryota > Metazoa > Arthropoda > Insecta > Diptera > Syrphidae > Platycheirus > Platycheirus albimanus. The sequence goes on from OU696697.1 coordinate 42,946,874, forward strand.
TCTGCTATGGTCTGTTGGTATCGTTGAACTATCTTTTATATTTTGATTAAAACCAAGATGTATCGGTGGATTTTGTATAACATCGGTCATCCTTTTTGATGAATTATTCATATTCTTTCTCACTTAACTTACTTCTTCTTAACTCGTTATGGCAGCTTAAACAGCTTGAGGACGAGTTCCTTGGCTGCCTTTTTAACTGACAGCTGCAAACACTACAGAAATTAAATGAGGAAGTTATCAGAAAAGATTCCTGGACCCTACTTTTTACTTGCGATTATAGGTACTATAAGGCAAGTTATGGATTCGTGCAGAAAAAAAAATTTGAGATAACAATCACACATGACATTACGATGATGGAGAAGTCGAAAAAAGTGGGTCTGGGAATTCCGTCCGTCTGTCTGTCTGTCTGTCTGTCTGTCTGTCTGTCTGTCTGTCTGTATGTCTGTTCGCGCCTCTGGAGGCTGAACGGGTGGGCCGATTTGCTTCAAATTTTGTATTTAGGATTTATTTGGCCGTCCCTCGGAACATATTTTTTTATTTTTGCTCTAGGTCCAAAAATAACGGCACCTGCCATACAATCTTGAAGACAAAAATTGATTTTCTCAAAAACGGCTCTAACGATTTTGATAAAACTTTCAGAATGCTATTTTTGCAAGAAAATCTATCTTTTGGTTTCAAATTTTTTTTCAAAATTTGTCTAATAACGGTACCTTTCATAGAACCAGTATTTTCAAATCAAATTTTCTCGTAAACTATACATTCGATTTCAATAAAATTTTGGCCACAGGAAGTCATTCATAATTCTATTAATACGACATTTCAAAATTTTCAAAAACTTTTTTTTGATTTTTTATAATTTTTTCAAAAAAATTTTTGGTTTTCGAAATATGTTGGAAACAGGTACATTGATTTTTTTTTTAAATTATTTTTCAAATGTAAACTACAGATTGCCATATATTTGCATACTCAAATAAATTTCAAAATATTTTTTGAAAAAGTTTTTCAAAAATAACCTTTAAAAAAAAAAACTGGTCCAACGATTTTCAATATTTTTTTTTCCTAGATTGACGTATAGCTTTGAAATTTTTTTGCATACTTAGTTTTTCGGAGAAAACTCTTAAACTAATTTAAAAAATAAAAGAATTTTCGAAATTATTTAATTTTTTTTTAATATCCATATATGCAGCCACTACGCAATTATTGAACATAAGAGCAAGTTCGTGCGACCCAGTCGTGCATTTTATTTTTCTTATCTTGAAACATGATTTGTTTTAATGAATCTTTATTATTTCCCCTTTGTAGTGCTCTGTCTCGAAGGTAATCTTTTTCCACTTAAAGTCTTTAAAACTTCCAGTTCTTGCTAGTTTGTTCCACTGTCAAGTTTGAGTCTTGATGCGACAACTATTATCTAGTCTACATTTGTTACGATTAATTTGTGAAAAAAAAGAAATTAAATTCAACCCACATCGCGTTGCGTAAGACTATGACATTTCTTAGCGTGACTTTAACAAGTTCACTACCTACATTACAACATGCAAATTTTTATTAATAAAACATTTCAACACGTAGAAGTTAGTTGCCGGTCTGAGAGCAACTTTATAATTTATACTAATTAATCGGGGCAAATGCTATTGAATGACCAAGAACTTAAACTGCGATTATGAAATAATTGTGGTTGTGACCAAGACAAAAAAAAAAATTGCGGATTTAATACCTAAAATACTGACGTTTTTACCCGTTATATTTAGAATTCAAAAACTAAAACTAAGATTGAAACATAAGCGAGCGAGACCTACAGTACGTTTGCAATGAAAAACTGTTGGATACCCTATTCCCTATATTTTTGTATGTGTATGCGTCTGCCTCCCGCAGCCAGCCGATGTTTCAGTTTCAGAAACAAAATTCTTCTTTAGCAGACAGAAAAAAATTCAATAGCATTAATTTTGTGTGGTGTGATGTTCAATTAGTGCTGGCACAGTAAAAAAGGCGTGCGCCACGCCCAAAGTTAAAACGTTTTATTGCCAAGGCAATTGTTATGAGCTCAGTGACATTTAATTTTATTCTTGCAGATCGATTTGAACAAGACAAGACAAAACTTAAATTTTTAAAAACTAGATTTTGAATGGAAATAGCGATTATGGGTGTTTTTAACAATTCTTGGACCACACTCTGCTTCGTAACCAAGGAATATAAATCTAAGTGGTCATCTTTTAACATCAAAACTGCGACCGATAGTTAAAAAATGTTAAACAATTAATGCCTTGTACAACTTTTGACGGAAACGCCCCTTAAAAGTGGACGTGTCTTAAAAATTTGAAGCACTATTTGAGCTTTGGTCAGTATTTAGGCATATGTGTAAAACTACAGCTGAATCGAGTAGTTTTTAAACAATCTTACCTGAACAAAGGTGTTTTATCAAAATCACGCCTTTAAAAGTGGGCGTATTGAAAAAAATGTACACAAGAAAATGTAGAAATATTTCTCATAACGAACGGAAGGAAAAAGGTTTTAATTAAATATTGGAAGTGCCTTAAATTTTTGAGACTACGTTTTTCGTTCTTTCATGAGAAATGGGCGTAAGCCACGCCCAAAATTCAAAAATTTCTTTTCATACACAAACCTTTCAGTTTCTATTAAGAGACGCAAAAAAAAACAATTTTTTTATAGTTTCTAATGAAAAGTGGGCGTCAGCCACGCCCAAAATCAAATTTTTTGATTTCATACACAAGATGTTTATGTGCAAGTAATACCCACAAAATGTAATGTTTTTCGCTTTTATATAACAATTGTTATTTTATAAAAACATTATTGATGGTTTTGTATGAAAAATGGGCGTCAGCCACGCACAAACTTAAATATTTTTTATTTAATTGGAAGAAGGTTTACCTAAAGCTTACGTGTGCAAAATTTTAACGTTATGCTTTCATCGTAACTGTACAAAAAACATATACTTTAATTTTTCCAAATTGAGATTGTTCGACAAAAATGGCGAATGTGGCCGGATTTTACCGGTTCAAGTACTTAGCCTTACTCTTGAACCAAAGATTATATATACCAAATTTCAGCTTTCTAGCTCGAAACCTCTAGAGAGTATACATACGTACGGGCGGACACGGCTAAATCGACTAGGCATTTGAACAATATACGCATTCTATGGAATAGGGTATACAAAATTAAAATACACATTAAATATTACATCGACACTTGCTTTTTCGAAGCATGGCACAAAGAAGAGACCTAGAATATGAAATGCTGTGAAATGAGGGGCAGGGACATAACTCCCTGGGACATAAGTCCATAATGGACTTATGTCCCACTCGGGTGGGACATAACTCCATAAATCGATTATGGACTTATGTCCCACCTTAATGGGACATTAGTCCATAAAAAAAAGTTCTGGATTTATGTCCCACTTCATATTTTTTATTTAGAAAGAAAGTACTGTACTTTAAAACTGTAACCACTTGTTAAATTCAATGCAACACGCGGTATCATTGAAATAACTTTAGTTGGTTTTCTTGTCTTGAATCGTACGCGTCAAAATAAAGGTGAAATGAATAGTGAAACAATTGAAGATGAAAGAAAAAAAAATTAAAAATAAAAGAAAACAAATTGCAAATTCACTTGTATTTTAAACTTAGTTTTTTTTTTTTATTCTCGAAAAACTAAGCAAGGAATAGATGAATTATTAAAAAAAAACTTGGTCTTTCGAAAAACCAATTTTTTTTTTTAATTATTAGTTTTTCGAGAGACCAAGAAAATAAAAGTAAAAATTCGCGCGAATTTTTACTTTTATTTTCTTGGTCTCTCGAAAAACTAATAATTAAAAAAAAAAATTGGTTTTTCGAAAGACCAAGTTTTTTTTTAATAATTCATCTATTCCTTGCTTAGTTTTTCGAGAATAAAAAAAAAAAACTAAGTTTAAAATACAAGTGAATTTGCAATTTGTTTTCTTTTATTTTTAATTTTTTTTTCTTTCATCTCGAATTCTGTACATTAATTTTTGTACTTACATGTTCTGAATAGGCAATGTAAATAATTAACAACTGCCTTCATCCACAAGTTGGGACAACACTGAAAGTTGCATCCATTAAATAATGTCGTTCTGACTGTGGCAGAGATTCAAGGAGGTTCAATATTTTTGGTGCTTGGAATATGGTGTAACTGAAAGTGTTTTCCAATACCGTGTTTTTGTAAAACGGTTTTGCACTATCATATTTCGATATTCCATAATTGTCAATAACGTTTATTAGTAATTTTTGTTTGTTTTTTTTTTTTTTGATTGTTTTCAACTATGAATTAAGTGTTTTGTTTACAATAAAATGTTATCAATTTGCTTAACAATTATGTGTTTTTCTTTCCTTTTTTTTATCAATTTTTAGTTTTATTCGAAAAAAAAAATATGGACTTATGTCCCACTTTTCAAGGGAAAACTATGGAGTTATGTCCCATTAAGGTGGGACATAAGTCCATAATCGATTTATGGAGTTATGTCCCACCCGAGTGGGACATAAGTCCATTATGGACTTATGTCCCAGGGAGTTATGTCCCTGCCCCGTGAAATGAATTCTATCTCATTCTCCCCTTTATAATATATGTGTTTGTTTCTTTGTCGTGACGTATTTTCGTTTCATCGCAAATCACAACGGTTAAGTTACCAGAATCACCCTTAAATCTAACTTGTTTACCGTCGTGAATTTTTTCAAAAGTAAAAAAAAACATCTACGAACTAAATAACTCATTGAAAACGCTAACGCATTATAATTTTTTGTTATGACTTTCTTTAGCCGCCTTTTATGTGAATTCGTCTAGCAAAGACGACCCTCCTTTATTTGAAACCTTCCTTCTTTTGTAAACAATTATAAAGAATAGAAGAATAGAAGAGTTCTAGCTAAAAAAAAAGAGCAAAACAACATCATCAAAGGAGGAACATTTGAATGCAGTCAACAGGTGTGAATCAAACTGTTGAATAACAAATTCACTCTTCTGTTCTGTTGATCCTTATCAAATCGTCGCAGGAACCAACAAAAACAACGTCGTAATTGTCGGAACGTTTATTTTTGTATTTATTATTGAACCTAAAAAAAAAAAAACAACAACAACAACATTAACATAACAAACATCTTCAGCTGCTTCGTGACAATTAACTTGAATGGTAATGTAACGGAACGTGCTCATTGACTGTTCGAATACATGATCTGCTGCATTAAAAATCCCTATACTAACGAGTTGGATGGACAATTATTCTTCAGTGCAGCCTTTAGAGGTACCGCCACGCCCCCTTCTCTCCGAACACACTGCTCGTACTACAACTACGAATGGTGCGAAAGGAGACGTCTTTGGGAAGGTGAAGGAGGGTGGTGGCTGGTGTGGCCATGGCAGAGAACGAGCGAAGAACGACTACAAAATTTGTTGATTGAAATTCCTTTCGCAGAATAATAGGTGAATTTCATTTGGTATTCGACAAACGTAAAACTCTCTTTTCATTGTTGGCATCAGTCGTCCGTCGTCGTCGTCGAAGAGATAGTAGTTAAGTATAGAAGCGCTTTATAGCTGGAGTGTTGGCAGTTGGAACTACTAATGAGCATGTTGTGGGCGGACATATACATACGTTCAAACGCACTGTTTTGTGTGAACCATGAACCATCCATCGCATCGTCAGCTTACCTACCTATATATTGTGTGCGGTATCTCTTCTTCATCTGTGCATGTAATTGGTATCTGTGTAGTCAAACAATTTGCAAATCCTATTCACAATCTACCATCCATCCATCAGATAGAGAGAAGAAGAACGTGACTTTGGGCCAAATTCGAAAAATTTATATTATATCGTAGAGATGTAGGTTAGGTGGGTACCTTCTAACAAGGCTTGGAAATACCTACGTCAAATCTTGTTCGTCCTTTCGACAAGAGCCTTTTTGGTTTGTGAAATTGCTTTTGAACTTTATGCAATTTTAGTTTCAAAAATATTTCTGATTGTATTGGAGAAACAGTTTTTTTCAGGTTTGATATAAAATGGCTTCTTGGAGTTGGACAAAATTTATCATATATAACGATGGTATGGTATGGGTTGGGGTTTTTTGAATGAGTAGGTTCTTAGGCAGTACTTGGCAGTTGCTACAGAAAAGCTGAATTAGAAGTAGGTAACGGACGTGTCATCATCACAGTTGAAGAAATTAGCGAAGCCGAGAGAGAGAGTTGTGAGAGTTGAACTATTAAAAACATAGAAAAATAGGTTGATCCAGACCAGATACTCTCCGAGTTAGTGAAGAAGATGGGATAAATCGTGTGTGGTGGCTTACAAATCTCACGACGAAGCTAAATAAGGTGAAATAAGAACATGTTGAGCGGATATTGTTGGGATGATATTGGCCTTTTGTGCTTGAATCGTTTCCAGATAGTTGGCATAACATCACTCCCCCAAAAAAAAAGTCAACAGGAGTCAAATCGCAGTTCCAAGGCTGCCAATTGACATCACCAAGGCAGCTGATAACACGGTTTGGGAATTTTGGGCAAAATATCGATTGTACCGTGGGGCTGTATAGCAAGATACCCCATCCTGCATGAACCAGAGATTGTCCAAATCCACGTCTTCAATTTCAGTAAAAAAAAAAAAAAACTTGGTTTTCTGTAAAGTTGGTTTACGGACGATAATTTTACGTGATAACCAGTTCACAAAACAGTTCATGTGTAGGTATCTCTCCAACCCAACCCACCTACAACCACACACCATTTTTGTATTTTTGTTCACCCCTTAACCCAAACACCAACCTACCACCCCCACATACAACCATCAACCAACAGCCTACCATTGTTTCCTCCTCTCCTCTTCTGACAATTCCCCCCATGCACCAAATTCAACCACTTACTCCACCTACAACCACCTGCTACTCACCCACCATTTTTGACAATTCCCCTCCCCCAGTACAACTATCTCCCAAGTACAACTATCTTTGACAATCATACCAAATCCCCCCAACACCAAACACCCATCCCCCCTACAGCCACCAAGGAACCACCCATTAATTTTGACAATTTTTGTCTCACCACCCAAACCAGCTACAACCACCCACCATTTTTGACAATTTTTCCTCTTCCTGACACTACCATCCCGCCTGCCCCATACACACTCCCACCACAACCAACCAACCACCCAACACCCTTCACTCCCACTTTAACGACTTTCTAGGCTAGGCTATCAAAGCAGCTAGGTAACGTCAGTGTGACTGTGACTGTGACATTTTTTCGTGCGTGCTGCCCATATATTCCAAACCGATTTATTAGACGTTATCACGTCAAAAAAAATAGTCGGTTAGCATGGCTCTGTAGCCCACCGTTGACCAAAACATTGTTCCTAGCTGGCTTCTCAACAACACATGCGGGGTCCCGAGCCCCAGATGTGGCAATTTTGTTTTTTAACGCAGCTGCCGCAACGTGCGTTGGGCAGGCTATCACTGTCAACAGGGAGCGCTATAGGTGGATAACTACGATGCTATTTTGGCCTGAGTTAAATGGTATGGAACCCACCGACATGTGGTTTCAAGAGGACGGCGGGCGATACGTGCCAAACAGCTCACGCCGAAATCTTAAGACTTTAAAGTGAAACTTTTTTCCATCGCCTCAAATTTTTCGTTCCTCTGTCCCATGTCGCAATATGGCGGCGCCGATGCTATGGCTCGCATCAGCTGACCGTGCAGCATTTATATCCTCACTCTATCGTACACGTGCTTTGCAGAACGTGTGCGTTTTGATCAGTATATTGATGTAAATGTTGTTCACTTGAAAGTGATGAACAAGTCAACTAAACCTGTAAGCAAGGGAAAACCCAAGAATAGTGCGAAATGCCAATGATCAGAAAAAAAGTTTCACTTGCATTGTGGTTTCATAAAACCACACAGTTTTTTTTTTTTTTTTTTTTTTTTTTTTTTTTTTCTTTTAAGCTATTGTGAAGTCACAGGTCTATTCGAATAACATATGACATCGTTAAAATTTAGCCTATCCTAATTTATCATGTAAAATTGTCATGAACAATTGTTATTCTCAGATGCGCGGATCGATAGTCCTTTCAAACGAATAAAAATATATTTGATGATATATTTAATTTTAATTTAATTTTATTTAAATATAAATAAATATATTGAGCGCTTACATAAAGACCGACCCTTTATAGGTATAAATTCAAACAGGACCTGTGATCCACTTTTCAATGATCCCTTTTTAAAAGAAAAAACCTACAAAACTACCTAGTGTTCCAATGACGTTAGTGCAGCTTGCTATTTGCAAAATAATACAATGTTGCCTTATTTTTTTCTGGTTCATTCAATTCACACTCAGTTATTGATTGGATAAAATCTGAGTTCTGGTACTTAAGAATTGCTGAAAACTTGGTTTCCAGAGTTGACATGGCCTTAGGTTTTCGAAATATTTAGTTTTGCGTTCAATGCTGAGATTAAAACTAGAATATTATACAGAAGGTATGCCTTTGAATTGTTAAAGCTTATGAAAAAGATTTATGGAATCAAAAGCAAAAAATTCCGTGAGGACTAGCATAAAAGAATCTTCCAGAAAATAATGAGCAACGAGCTAACTAACCTCAACGAAACTTATTTATAAGCAACTAACACCTGACGCTACCGAACACAATCGTGATCATTTGCTTTAATCGTCGTTGGAGGTATTACAATATAATTGTGTAACCCTTGACACTTATTTAACTCATATCTTAAACCAATTACTATTGTAATCTTAATCTCTATCCGAGATGCATTTCTGAAACCATTAAACGTTCCCGTGTACATAGACATAGTTTGAAATATACACTATCAAATCGAACGAAAATAATTTAATTCATAACATTTCCAGAGCGATACAATGAACGATTGGCGCCAATAATCTAACCTCAAAACTTTCTCATGAGCGTCGTCGTCGTCGTCGTCGATAACCAACAATTACACTTTTCTAGAGGAAAAACAACAACAAAATAAAGAAGGAAAAACAAATTAAGATTATTTAATTAATTTATTTACCAAACCAATCTTAAAGCGAACAATCTAGTTTTTTATACGGACGTTCGGACGGCCCAAGCCACCGCACTATCGATTTCCTTCTACATACTATAAAAAAAAAAGAAGTGTTTTTCATTTTCTTCTTCGCTGGCTTGCATTCGAAGGCAAAGGCTTTTGTATTTTGTCGAATCGACGACTTTTGTCCTAAATTGAATTTTTATTCAATTGCTTTTCGAGGAGCATCAGTGCAAGAGATAGAAGAAAAAAATTGAAAGTTGATTCGAAGAGGGATGAAAAAAAAAAATTAAACCAATCAATTTATTATATCACGTGGGGCACAGAACTGTCATAGAGAAAATGACTGAACTGTAAGCAAGTGACTTTCCTGTCAGAAAAACTTTATATAATCTCAAACTGTCACAAAAACGTCAATAACAATTACACATAATATTACTAACAAATAAATAGAAGTGGGCATGAGATATAAATGATGCATGCAAAACAAAGGTTCTCCAATTATAGGTTTAATATATGCAAACTTATTTAGCTGTTTAGACCAAAAGTCATTGCCGCCTCTACAACACTTAACAGGGATTGCCTTTTTGGAACTTCGGACTGTTGATGAATCATCGAAGCTGTAGAAAACAATCAATGAAACGCGTGTCGGAATCTATTACCTAGTTTATCTATCACATCACTCCAAACAAAAAGGTACCTAACCTAACAATATAATGAATCACTTCATCAGCGAAGTTGGGTTTCAAAGCTTACCTAATTAAAATTTTTAATTTATCCAATCAACCTTTTCCAAACCAATTCAAACTCTCAACTTAAGAATGACATGTTGGTTTGTATATGATGAACCTAGAAAAAGATTCAAGGACAAACAAGAACTCACTAGAAATTCTATAACTTTTATTTTAATTCGATTCAAGTAGTTCGGAAACCATCTGTTTTTTTTGTTGCAGGCCTGAACTACAAGAACTTCTAGATGGACGGAATATATTTTGGGATACATTTTAGGGTTTTAGATCTCTTTTTTTTAGCTCTTCTTCATTTAATTATGATTGATGTAAACGTCGTACATTTGTTAAGGTTTAGGAGAAATGGAATGATGGTGTTTCGGATGCTCGAAACAGGTGTTGAACCACACGTGAAGCCTTTTTGGTGCACACCAGACATCACATTAGTAATTCATGACCTTCTACCCATGTCAATAGAAGTGAATACCGTATCATTTTTAGTGAGTGTATAATCCACAAAAATAATTTTTGAGGTTGGATTCTTAAATGCAATAAAAAGGGTCCAGATTTTGTTTGTTTTTAAACTGCGACGTAAATAATGGAAGATGGGATCTTATATGAATGTTTCTGTCTTCGAATAAGCTGTTTAATATACAGGGTGTCCCCTTATTTGCTGCTTAAAACAATAAGACCTTTTTTCCACTTTTTACTTGTAGCAGCTTTTTCCAAGTATTATTAAACCTGTGCGTTTTTCTACATACTTGGTTTTGACTTTTATGTTAACAATTATTAGTCATTCAAAAAAATTACAAAACGCTGTTTATTACGCATTTTCTTGAGAAAATTGACCCGAAAGTCAAAAAATTAGCATGAGTAGGAAAAATGGAACAGGCTAGAAACTTGATATCTTAAGACTTGGACAAGGTATTAAATTTATTCAACTGCAGTTTCAAAGGCTGGTATTTCATCTTAAAACAAAGTCTTAAACGAATTTTCTATCATTAGTACCTACTAACCGCGAAATTACCGCTAACGTGGGTCAGGCTACACCAAAGTAAGCATTTTCTTAAATCCCCAAAATTTGATATTAAAATTGGAGATAAAATATATACAAGAATGATGCCCCAAAATATTATTGCCTACGAATTAGGGGACACCCTGTATAATGTAGGTAAATGGATGACGGAAAATTCTATCGATCTGACTCATGACTCATAGTTTGTAGAACCTTTTAACTTCGGTTGGGACTGGTAAGAAACTGCATATTTCTCGACCTCTAGCACCTTTCTCCAAGGTCTGCTGTGTCTGTGTCGCCTGGGCTTTGCTCTTAGTCTTTTAACTGGTAATTTACTCTGAGCTCTGAGGATAAGTTTACCATACTTTTTGGTGGCGCTACAAAGCGTTCTTCTGCTGAGCATTACTTGATATAACGGGTGATTCATCGTGAGGTTTAATTTGCATTAGGCTTTTTTTTTTACAGATAACGCGTGACTCGTTTCAAACTGCTTTGTCATTTTTGTCCAGAATCTTTTGGCAAGCTATCATGGAAAGACTCACACCACAACAGCGTTCGACTGTATTATTAAAAAAAAAACTCAATGAAAATCCGGTATCGTGATATTTTGTTCAGTGATGAAGCTCATTTATGTAAGGGATAATACTTTATTAAACAAAATTGCCATATTTGGGCTGCAAAATTTTTCGACCTTGTTCCGGTTTTCCCTCCATAACTTTTTTTCCTTACATGCTACGGCAAAAACTTTTTCGACTTATTTACTTGCCTGTTCTGCTTTCCTGTTAGAAAAGTCGCATGATATTGTTTCTGGTCAAGTCGATGTCGTCAAATTGAAGTAAATGCGTTGATTTTTTAAGTATTGTAGGTACTTGGTGTGGGTATGGCGTATAATTTTGTCAAGCACAATGTCTTAACATACTTTTGGAATGGAAGATCTTTTAATTTTGAAGGAACAACAATATTTGAGGAGCCTTTATTACTGAACAAATAAATTTTTTTTTGGATCTTGTACGGGTGCGATTCCAAGTCGCACTGTTAAATTAACAATGTTGAAGTCTGTGAAAGTCTCGGTTCTTCAGCATGACGAGGAATCGACATTCTTGAGTTCTTTTGCAAACTTTGACCGAAGATGATGGTTCTCGGCCATTCAGGCGTGCTCTTAGTTGATATGGTGACCGATCAGGCCATCCTGAATTCGTTAACCAAAGATTAGGGCTACCTCGTCTGCCATAAAATGAGTTTCAACGTCAACCCGTCCCTATGTTGGAAAACACTTTGTGTTGAATTTTACGAAATCGAATTTAAAAATAAATAAATTGTTGGCACAACAGCTCCAAGCGGGGCCGGGCCTGTGACTTACACTCTCAACCATTCCTGTGTGTGCGTTGATATTCTGCAGGAATGGAAGGGACCTACAATTTACTGCCGAATCCGAACGGCTAACAGAGAAGCACTTTCCATGACATTAATTACTCTTGGAGGATTTGTCACTTCCTCGCAAGAGGCAGTTCCCCGGAAAAAAAACTTAGGTGGCAACGTCAGGGATCGAACCCTGAACCTTCGGCGGCGGCGTACCAGTCCGACACACTAACCACTACGCCACGGGGTACTACGAAATCGAATTTGGAGAATTATATAATAAGAGTTGAAGAAAGCACATTGAAGGGTAATAAAGGGTACTAAACGGTCTTGAGTAAAGAGGTCAAGGCTGTTTAAAAAGAATAATAAAATGCAATATTAATTTTTGATGATGCACACAATGTCAAAGAAGGAATATGTAAGTTATTGTTCCTGAAAGTTCATCTGAAAATTTTCTTTCTTCTTTTCCATCTAATGAAGACGACGACGTCGACGACGGACGCGGACGTCTTGACGTGAAAAGAAAAACAAAGCAACTTCAATAACACAAAGCCAGCATGACATCTTAAAGATTCATGAAAAACGTGTGCGTGTCTTCTTTCAAAGTCAACTAGAGGAAGCATCAGCGTCAGCGTTCCTTTTAACGTCCGTTGCAATATAATTTTGTTTACATTTTTCTATCTGCTCCTAGCTAGATGATGCTGCTAGTGCTGCTGCTTCTGCTCCTGCTTGACTATAGAAATATAAAGTTATGTACACTACACTACATGGTTGTATGATGATGGCAGAACGGTAAACTGCCACTGTAAAGTGAGAAAACACTAGCAATTAGTTATGAGTAAATAATTAAACAAATATACTGAGTATATTGTGAAAAAGCAACCGAACCGTTAATATATTGTAAACTTAGTTGAGAAGATACATCTTGTCAGTGGCAGTGGTAGCCGGAGCAGTAGTGGTAGTGGCAGAAGGCAGAACTTGCTGCAATGCTATACGTTCGAGATTGCTTGTTAGTTTTCGCATGTTATCGCAAAATCACATCTTAAAAATGTTGAGCACACGAAAGACATGTGAGTCACGCTGAAGCTGAAGCAGAAGCTAAATCCAACAACGTGGCCCCAAACATGAGCTGAACAATCGCCTGTATCTGTATCTGTATCTGTTATTATGAAGTGTGTCAGGTAAGAGCAAATATTTATGACGAATATTTAATATTTTTTTTTTCTGTTTAATCTGTGCAAACTAACTGGTGCCTCCATCTCCATGGCAGCCAGATTCAGCAAGCGCATCATAACCATAAGGCAGAGATTCAACAGGATTGTCAGGAGAAAATTTAAAAGCAACAAACTAACTATACATGAGTGGAACATTGTGTGTCAATACAATCAGCAATTTCAAGATAAACTATTTAATCTTTTTTTGTAGTTTTGCAATGAAAATAAAGTTAAAAGATAACTTGACAGTTGAGAAAATTTATTTAAAAATTCGATTCGATTCCGTTAAGGGATGTGTTCAGAAACATTTTTTTTTTTAAATAATTTTAGTGTGCTCAAGGGGTTATTACTACCCTTCATGAATGAACACAGTGTTGGAAAGGAGTACACTATTTTTGAATGTTTGTTAATCCCAATCGGAGGGAAAAATCAGATCAAGCACTCTACATTCTTGCAGTGCGGCTAAAAAATTAGTCTCTATAGGTTCTTAACTGGATGTCCACAACAAGCATCGAGGGTAAATTGGACATTCCATGCTATGCGAGTGTTAGGTGGACATTTTTTGTTAAGGGGAGGTATGCATCTGGCTATTTCGATGGAGCACTGTGTATAGAAAAAGCGATAAATCAATGATAGATATGTTCAATTTTTAAGGCTCGTTTTTAACCCTATCCGAGAGCCGCAAATGTGTAACAGGAGCACCTGCCTGATATGAGAATTATGCTAGAACTTCGAATGAACTATGAATGTATGTATGTAGATGGAAAATATTTCTTACATTGATTTAGAAAGCCTAAGCATTTTATTGGATGAGAAGTCTTAGACAAGAGATCATTTATAAAGATTAGGAAGAAATTCAGAGACAGAACGGAGCCTTGGAGCAAACCAGTATTTATTTTGTGGTTAGCAGACTGAAAAGCGTCAAAGAAAACGCAAATTGAACGTTCCAGCCATTTTAGAAATTTTGAAGACTGTTTTTTTTTTTCTGCTCTTCACTTCTTTCTTTTCTTTCCTCATCTTCGTTTTTTTTCCTATTGGTTTTGCAATGGAGGTTGGTGGATACGAAATGCCGAGATTTTCGAAAAGACAGCTTGGTTCTAAATTGTATAAAATACTTGAGATATAGTGACAACAGAAATACATATTAGAAAACATAGTAGGAACTTCCGAACTTTGACAGTTGATAGCGGCCATCTTGTTTCTATTCAGTCTGTTTTGCCAAATCACCATGGACGGATATTCAATAACACGTGCAAATGATAAAATTGTACCCCACACCCATTGTACGATCGCCAAAATCGTCCTACCGAGAGGACTATTTGCAGTGCGAAGGATAAATTTGAGTCTACTGGTTCAGTAAAAAAAATCAACCATTCGTCGACGAAACGCAAGATCTGCCGAAAACATCGCCGCCTTCCGTGAGAGTGTGCAGGAGAATCCGAGGCATTTGATTTCGCATCTCTCACAAGTACTTGGCCTTTCGCAGACCAACACATGAAGAATTTTGAATCATGGAAAATTGGGCACTTTGGATGCGAACAACCAAGAGAAGCCGCGACGGACATTTAAACGATGTTATATCCCAAACATAATGGATGGCATCGATAGGCTTTGTTTTATTTTAATTTATAGTAAGGAAGCGCTTAATCCAAGACCCTATAGAAAGATCCTTCTCAAAATCTGTTATCACAGATTAACTGGTTGACTGGTTATTTGATTAAAGAAAAAATACAGAAAACTGAGCTAGCTTTTGTGTTAGTATGGTGGTTAAGCGACAAAGAGGATTTTGCCCAAGGCTAGATCCGATATGCTTTAATGGAAGTGATTAAAATTCTTCCCGTCGGCTTTTTTGGTCACTGTAATTTTGGCAATGAAACAAGTAAGTTACATTAGCTTTCCCGACGTTTCGGCAGGGGTTGCTGCCTTACTCAGGGGAACTTTATTAAAACAAAAAAAACATTTAAGTACATTGAAATAACAATACAAAAAAAACAATAAGAAATACACTCACTTTTTGTAACAAAAAAGAGCTAATTTTAATTAAGCTTACATTAAAAATTAATTATTTAACTGTTTTGAAAGAAAAAAAGTGAAAATCACTTCATAGGCAAGACTTGGCGTACTCGCAAACTTCTTTTGCAGAAGCTGTAAGGATGAAAAAGAGGAGGAAACAATTTTCTATGCAAAGGGTGGGCCATCTAGGGGTTTCCTTTTAAATCATAGGGTATTTTGATACTGACAGCTGTTTAACACTCGAAATTAGTAGTTTTACGCTTAAACAACGCAGGGAAATATTGAAAACTTATTTCCAAAGTGAGTGTTGTGTAGCCCAAACTGCGGTTTTTGAAAAAAAGTTTTGACCGAAGTGAAGCATTTTCCGATGAAAATTTGTGTCAGTTTTCAACTGCTCCAGAGCCCATTCAGCGAATACACGGCATTGTCTATGAGCGTTTACCTTCAGCTCCTATGGGTCAGTTAGATTTTGTACGGGTATAAGCCCAAGTCAAGACGCAAAATAAGCCAAGTTCTGGCCTGCGACAGGCCGAGTACTTGTGAACGAAGTGAGATCGAATGCCTCAAATTCTTTTGGAAACTCTCATCACGGCTAATATTGCGTTTTGTCAACGGACGGGTGTTGGTTGATTGTTAACTGAATCAGTACACTCAAATATATTTATCTACCACACTGCTTTTAGTCCACTTACACAATTGTATCCTTTGCACGAGTTGTTGAACACTATATCCATCCAAGATGATTTTTAAAAACAGACTGAATAAATGACAGGCAATTTGACAGATGTAGCTTCAATAAGATGGCCGCTATCAACTGTCAAAGTTTGCAATGACCTATTGGAAGACTCTTAGAAATAAACACACAAATATCAAAGCTTTAGACCCGAATAACTTCATATCTATCATGATTTTTTTACGGAATCCCAACATAATCTGCACCGTACAATTTAACAGGAATATTTATCGATAGTGCTTGGAAACGTCGCATCGTTGCTCAACTGAATGTAAGCAAACCGTGCGTAGGTAGGTAATAATTTGCAAATATAAATTGCCTTTCCATGAACAACATATAACCATAATGTATTCTTGGAATACTTTTCCAATAAAGCATCTTTTAGATATTGATTGCAGAAATGTACGTACATCCATACCAACTAGAAAATATCTTATTTATTTATCTTTGCTCATATAAACAAAAGTATATTGAATCCTTAAATAAGCCGCCAAACATATTTGTATCTATGTATTGTATATGATTCGGGGAATACAAGAATAAATGAAGTATCTTCTTACACTGAGGGCGAGTTATGAGAATACTTACTGCTCGTAAGGCTGCATAAAAAATACAAATCTCTTACTAAAAAAGATACTTTAAATAAAAGATGTAATATAATTATTGCTTTCTTTAGCGCAACAAATAAGAGGGAGCTGTTTAAATCCCTATCACCATTAACTGTATAAAAACGATCGTTTCGTTTTGTCTTTAGTTTTATGTCTTACGATATATGTGTTTGTGTATCTATAGGTGTATATACAAAGTATCTTCTATTTAAAGATTAACAGAAAACAGAACATTTAAATGTGTCTGGGGTTATAAAAATGGCGTCTGTATAGTAATGCAAGCACACGATAAAATTTTGATTTTCAAACAATAAATCTACGATGAATTTTTATTACAAATTTCGCAACGCAATGCCATTGACATACATAATAAAGTGTTGCAATATTTTTATTTAGATAGAACAAAATATATTTTACATTTTATTTTATCCTTCAATAAATGAAAAACAAAAATGCCTAATTTACTGCATCAGATCATCAGGCGGCAACAACAGCACGAGAATTTTAGTGAATTCGGAATTTGGATTACTGTGTTAATGCTTTCAGTGCTCCCAATGTCTTTGTCTATTCTCAATATCAAACTAAAAATATTTATTATAATAAATAAGTAGAAGAATAAAGTTCGGAGAAATGATTTTGAGTGTTTTGTTATGGCATTATCCTAGAAAATATAAAAATAGACTAAAAGTTAGCAGGAAAACTCATTCCCGAAAACCCACCTGTGAATCGATTTTAATAAATCTGCTCATAACAGGAACTGTTCGCTTATTATTTTTAGAATCAATCGTGCCCTTTAAGCTCCTTTTCACGCTAAATTTTAATTCACAGGAACCAATTCTGTCTGTTATTCATTATTGTTTGCAGTGCATCCATACATGAAATTGGAAATATGAATTTTTCCAGAAATCTCCGCCTCTGTTTCATGTCGAAATTTTGAATAAGGGGTGTTTTTCTTTCGAGGGAGTTATAGATCTTTAAATTGGCAGCAGTGTTACCGCAGGTTAAAATGTTTATGAGTCCCATCCCAGAGGCTAAATAAATGAGTCGTTTTGGATGGCACCCGTGGGATTTTAGTGAGATAATTAACACCTTAAATCTCAGTCCACAGTACCACCTATCTTTCCTATCTTTCTATTCCTTCTCTCCTTGCTCGCACATGTTGTAACATTATAAGGGTATTTATATCCCCTTGCAAGTGTATTAAAAAAAAAAATTAGTCCTTTTGAAATTATTTCATAAACCAACAATAAATGCGCCTCTATAAGTTTCAATTTTCACACTATGCATCAATGTTTGAAAATTATTTTTTGTTCTGAAAATTGATATAAAAGTCTTTGAACTCGCAAATCGACCATATTAAACTGTTTATTTTTATACTTAAACAAATGAGCCAAATCTTAAAAAGCTGAGCCCCTGAGTCAACCTAAAATAAAAAAAAGTGCGTGCGTACAAAGTACACATGTCAGAAGTGAAACTTCCTTGGCAAACTAATTTTTATTTTTTTGCACCGCATCAACCGTCCAGTGCAGCTTCTTAAGGCCGCTTACCAGCCTAACACATTTAATATTATACACATCACATTTTTCATATTTCATATCAACCTTCCAGCGCTCATTTAACCACATATCAAGTCACATCCCTGCTACCCGCCAATCTATTTAAAACCATCAACCGCCTGACTGCCTACAGTGGACATACGAAACACTTTTGTCTGCTAAGACACACATAATGCATACCGTCCCTGCTACCCACCGTTCTATTTTTAACCATCAACCACCGACCTACCTACAGTTGATAACCACAAACAGGCTACTATAAAGCAATCCTTTCCTAACCTAACCTACAGCTCTCTCTCCCCATGGCACTGTGCGTGATGCGACGTTCGCTCTCTCTCTCTCTCTCTCTCTCTCTTTCTCTCTCTCTCTCTCTCTCTCTCTCGATCTTTCTCACTCGCTTGCTCCCTACTCTCGCTCCATGGCTATGTGCTATGTTCTCCCTTTCTCACTCTCTGTCAATCGGTCTCAATCGCTCTCTCCATTTTCGGGGAGAGAAGTCACGCTAATTTCCGCTGCAATAGTACAAATTTTACCCCCATGCACCTAAAGAAGTTTCACTTCAAAAAATTAGTCCTTTTGGCTCATATGAGTCCCCGTGGTAACTCTGGTTGGTGCCATGAACTAAGGCCATACGAATTAAGGCCATAATGGCGTTAATTCACATTTAAGTGTGTACTAGCACCATATCCAAGATATGGCTTTAATTCACTTTTAAATAAGAACTATAGCCATAGGTCCAATGTGAACTAATGCAATAAAATTTTTTGATCTCTGGGGTACAGTTAGTACAAGAAAACAACGGACGTTAGGTGGGTGAGGAGATAGACGAGGAGGCAGACGAGGAGGCAGACGAGGAGGCAGACGAGGAGGCAGACGAGGAGGCAGATGAGGGTGCAGATGAGGATGCAGATGAGGAGGCAGGCGAGGAGACAGACAAGGAGGCAGACGAGGAGCCCGCGAGGGGGCAGACGAGGAGGCAGATGAGGGTGCAGACAAGGAGGCAGACGAGGAGGCAGATGAGGAGACAGACGAGGAGGCAGACGAGCAGGCGGCCATTCCATGTCCATTCACTCTACATGGCTCAGCCATCGAATTTTTCTAGCTGGCTTATGCCTCTTTACAGCATCCCGTATAGTTCGTTGTTCTATTTCTCTGTTTACGCAAACAGGACCAAATGTCAAGAATTTTTATCACGAAGTCTCCATGTGAGTTTTCATCCGATTGGGAGAGGGGCCATGCCTCTGCGACATATAGCATGACCGGGATGATGAGTTTTCTGGTTCTTCTCGATAGGGCTTTATTTTCCTCAATTGCTTATTCAGCCCAAAGGAAACAGCGATTAGCAAAAGTTAGTCTGCGTTTGATTTCAGCGCTGATGTTGTTGCCTGTGTTTACACCAGTACCCAGGTAGACAAATTCACTGACTACCTCAAAGTTTTACCTATCAATGGCCACGTTCTGATCAAGTCGGTCGGTGGTGGGATAGGGCTTATGTTGATGAAAGCATGTACTTCCTCTTGTCCTCGTTTATTTTCAGTCTTATTCTGTTTGCTGCTGACTCCATAGTAGTCATAGTGATGGCGCCGGTATCTGCTTGCTTAGTTCTTCCTATCACGTCAATGTCTCAAACTCAAGTAATTGTAACAAATTAAATTGAATTTAAAATTGAGATAAATGAATAAAAATAAAAAGTTTTTTAAAATTATAAATTTATCTTTTATTTAAAATATACCATGTTTTTACACAACTTAAATATTTAATTTTAAAATTACGACGCGTTTCGAGATAAATCTCATCTTCAGGTCGAACTGCAATGTGTTAGTAACACAGTGTGGCTTTGTGGCTTTCATCTTAAGTCGGTAATGTTGAACACGTAAGATTACCACGTGATAAAGAACCTGCCAACATTTGTTTGGTTAATTTTTTACAACAAATCGTAAACTTTCTTACAAACATTTTGTGTTGTAAATGAGATGGTAACCTTGTATTACAGGTGTACAAAGGTCAGTACAAAAGACAGGACAGTGATGTGATGTTGTCTGTTTTTTTTTTCAACTGCCCTTCGAGAACTGTGTTTTTGATTTCGAGGTCAGCTGGAATACAAACATTTTCGAAGGACGTTGATAAAACTTGTGTCGTTACAATTTTACGACGTAAGAAAGTTTACCAAATTGCATAAATGAATGCGCTTATTTTTTTATCTTGAATAATTGATTTATAAGGAATTTTACATCCAAACAAAATTATATATAGTGAACGTATTTTTATTTCGTATGTTTACCAGACTGGAGAAAATCGGCTCCTTGATGAGAAACTCAACTTTATCCTTGAAATGTCATTGCGAAATGAAATAATTGAACTCTCTGATTTTTCCCTCTTAATTAAATGAAATAAAATCAAGATTATTGTTAAATCGCAATAAAACGACGAGAACAGAAGGATTGTTTGGACATGAACGACGGTAATTATCTGAAATCAATTTAATTGACGTGTATTTACGAGCTCTTTTACTTTTCGAATTCCAATTCCAACATTGTGAGAAGATAATTCAATTTATACATTCGTTCGATTAAGGCAATTTTAATCCCTTTCTCATCTTAAAAGCCACAAATTAAAATCCCCAATTTCCCAAAAATCTTCAGCAGACGAATTGAATTGAGGACGTTGGCCTCTTTTTTTATTATCTAACATCGAATAGGTTCGTATATCTAAAAACTCTTTACACATGTCACTTCAATTGACAGACCAATTGAGCGAACCCAACAGCCAGAAGCAAAAAATAGCATTTATTTTCTGACGATCACTCTGCAGGCTTCCTTTTAATTTTTTTTTTTATTTTGTCAACGACACTTTCCTGTCTTTTATTTTTGTGCGTAATTTTTTTTGTTTTTTGTTGGATATCTCAAAGCATTTTGTCCCAACACATCCAAATCCAAAGTGTTTTGCATTAATTTATGGTCTCGCGGCTCTAGGATGGAAGTTCTGTTCTGCCAACAGCCAACTGCCATCCCCGCTCTATTCCGCGGCCCTACGTCGGACGCCTCATGAAGACGCTTAGCGCTTAGTATTTTTATTCTTCTGGTTGAATATTTTCGTGACTCATATTGTGCCTACTTCTTCATGTGTCACTTCGGAATTTCACTTGGTCTCGTTTGTAAGTGAAACAAAAGAAATAGATACAAATATAAAAATTTGAGCATTCACGTAGATACGGATTAAAAATAGTTGCAATCTTAGAAATACGGAACCGAATTTTTTAAGTTCTTGCAGGTATTCTGTGCTAATTATACTTAAAACAAAAATAAAGTTTTATTTGTTAGGTAATTAAACTGGCAGTTTTGTTGTATTATTTTATTTTATTTTATTTTGTGTGCATGTTTTTAATTCGAACAAATGTGGGACGGGACGGGACGGAGGAACAAATCGCATGCGATAACTTTTCTGTAATTTAAACTTCACGAAGCCCGACGACAACAGAACCTGAATATTTCAGCAGAATTTTTTAACTCTTTGCCAGGCTTCTGTTTTTTTTTTTGTTCGTGTATTAAGCACATACCTAAAAAAAAAAATTCACTGCATGGGGTCGAAAATATTTTTAAAATACTACTGCACACACACATGGGTTTTTTTGTATGGGGATTGGGGAGTTCTCCTCGCTTCCTCTGAACAACATTATACTTTCGAGCAGGAACAATGCGTTGTTGAATAATCTGTAAGCTAATTTTACATAATCGCTGTGTTTTGTTGGGATGTTGAAGTTGGTTACAATGTTTTTAAAAAGGAACGCTTGTGGAACATATAAATTTTTTAAAAGGTTGAATGTCAGGGTCAACGTTAATAAAGAATATTTCAAGTGAAAAGGAGAAATTGTTTTTCTTTGTTTTTATTTTATTTTTGTGAACATGATTTTCAAAATTGACGACGATGGAGTAGCAGTCAGATTGCATTTGCTTGTTAATAATAAACTAAGCTGGTTTTTAATGAATATTTTAACTTGAAAAAATGCTTTTGTATAAACAAAGGAGGATGTACTCGTTTACTCGTGATCCCCAAATGACGTACCTAATATGGTCCCAAATACCAAAAGGTCGTGGCAAAAATTGTGTTTAAAAGATGAAATTAAAATTATATTTTTATAAAGTTGGTTAATTTTGTTGTATAGGTAGTGTGAAGAAACGAATTTCCTTATTCGCTATGCAAGAAGTTTGAGTGTTACAAAATCGATCGACGCGACGCGCCAGTTGTGGTCGGCGGCATATAATATTTGTGGTTATGGAAATATTGAACCGATGCAATGCACACAGCGAATATTGTGCTATTTTCAAGTTTGTTGGCCTACTATATTACGTTAAATCCCTGACATCTATGCCAACTTCCATGCTTTTTTTATAATAAATGCAAATACCTTCTTAGCTCAATTTACAACAATATTGGAGTAGGTACTTTAAAATACTAACTGTCCATTTGACGCGAATTGCATTTTAGAAATCCGCCCACCAAAAAGCCGATTTTAATAGTAATTACTCCTTCTCCTTAACTAAAAAGATTTTTTTTTACATTAAAAGTAAAATGATAAAAATTTTGAGAATATTTTTTGGAAGTCAAAGAAGTAAAGTCAGCTTAAATCCGAAAATACAAACAAAGTAGTTGTCAAGAAACTGCAATCGATCAAGGATCCGAACACTTTGGGCCTGCTTTTAGCTCAATTTGGTTTAGACATCGATTCTCTACGGAATTCTGGGACATGGTGGAGAATTTAATTTTGCGAATGGGTTAATAAGAATCAAAAGATTCGCTAGTGTTGAAAGGGAATGAAAAAATATATTTATTAAAATTCTCATTTTTGTAACCTTTACTCGGAACCTATGTACATGATCGTCGTGAACATAATGCACTTTGGTAAAATCTAAAATGTAATAAAAAACGTTATTTTTTTTGGCTAACAGAAATTCATACCATGTCATTTCAATCTCAATCAATTAACACGCGCTCAAGGGTGGCGGAAAGCTCTTTTAATGTTTAGTCACAGAGCGAGCGATAGGAAACAAAGGAGGAAGGGAAAGGAGGTATCGATGAACATTGTACCAGGCAGTTTATTCCACATTCGTGTTGTACGGCTGAAGAAAGAATCCCTATATTTCACGGTACGTCTGAAATCGGGTTTAAGTGTAAACTGATGAGCGTTCCTAGCAAGACGAGTGTTATGGGGGAAATGTTTGAGGAGTGGAACGCAGCTGGCTTCCTCGAGTTAGCTTTTTTTATAGACGAATCGGTAAAATAAGAAAGCCTTACAATTAATTTTAATGTTAGAACTTTGTTTTTTTTTTTTAAATTGTTCCTGCTGAAAATATTATTTCGTGGCTAACTATTCAAATTTTGGTTGTTGATATGAAACATTATTGAAAATCTGTTTTTAAAAGACAAGCAACTTTGTTGACTTACGTTTTTCCAATTACCATATAAATAAAGGAGGTTTTGTATGAATTTTTATACTCGCAGTTAGGTAGGCTGTTACCCAAAATCAGAAGATTTTTGTTTCATACAAGTTTCATAGGCGGAGCTATTTCACCAGCTCGGGCAAAAGTTCTTTAAAAATTGAATTGAACACAAAGCGATTGAGCACAACTGAAGGTGTCTGATGATCAGGTTGGTCCGCGTGATCCGTAAAAAGATACAGAATAATGTTCTATATAAAAAAAAAGTTTTTGTCGATGGATATGATGTTCTGTCTCCTTCATCAGACTTTTGTATGCAATCAGATTGAATTAATACAATAGATTGGTACAATGGATGCCTCAGTTCCCTCTCACACGGGAAATCCAAGGTTTGATTTGAAGGAATAGCAAGTTAGTGTTTTTAATATGAAAAGGGAGGATACAAAAATGAAACAAATTTTCTTTAGCAAAATAAATTTGAAAATGTTTTTAGTGAATTTGACAGAGGTCCTATTTTTTGACAATACTTTAATAAGTTTTTCTAAATGATTTCCAATTTTGTATAAATATTTTAAAATGCAATCTTCTAATTATTGTTTTCTTTTCTTTGCAGGTATGTACCTATATGAAGTTTAAAGATACAAATGCTTAGTGGTAAGACAAATTTCATTTCAAATTTTAATAATGGTTAACAAAACTCTTGTTTTTTGGAAAAATTCTTGGAATGATTTTGATAAACTTTTCTAAGGGCCAGTTAAACAATAGTAGTTCATCCTAGAATCAAAATTCAAAAACGATTCAAGTCGGTTCATGTTTGCGTGCAGAGTGGACAGTTTGACAAAAATATCGAAAATCGTTGGAACAGGTTTTTTATAAAAAATGGCTGTTCTTTTTTACTTGCTATTAAAGGCAAGTTATACATACGTCAAAAAAAAGTTTTGAGATAACATTAAACCTGACATTACGATGATAGCGAAGACGAAAAAATATGGTCTAAAAGTTCTGTCCGTCTGTATGTCTCTCTGTCTGTATGTATGCATAGACACCTAAAGCCCAAAGGGGTGGGTCGAATCACCTCAAACTTGGTACATA
This sequence comes from Platycheirus albimanus, assembly GCA_916050605.2. Classification (NCBI taxonomy): domain Eukaryota; kingdom Metazoa; phylum Arthropoda; class Insecta; order Diptera; family Syrphidae; genus Platycheirus; species Platycheirus albimanus. The sequence goes on from OU696697.1 coordinate 42,971,647, forward strand.
GAGTATTGTACAGAGGGGAAAATGAAATTTTTTTAGCTCAAAAAATAACGGTGTTACACCGAAAAAAAAACAACATATCATTTTGATATTTTATTAATATCAAATTACATATCATATCATTTTTCCAAAAACTGTGCAAAATGCTCTATTTATGTCAATTTAGTTATCAAATTAATAATTTTCATGTTAGTTTGATATTTAAATACCAAAAATTTACCAAAAAATTTAATATTGTAATATCAATTAAAATTATCAATTTTTTTTTGTCATTGAACAATATTTCCATATTATAAATATGAAATAAACATTTTTTAACATAAACTTGATATACAAAATGTTAACTTAGCTGTTAACTTCGTACTCAGTGATATTTTATAATATCAATTATATAATATGAACAACATATCAATAATGATATTTTAAATGTTGGACAACTTTTGTCACACAAAAACGTTAATGTTTTATCAAAATATTTTTTTCGGTGTGTGTACGTTAAAGCTAAATTTTCTCAAAACGGCTCTAACGATTTGGAATTAAAAATCAGTGTAGCTTTTTAGACGCGACCAATTATATGGCTGAAAAAATAGTTTTAAAAAATGTCTAAGAACGGTATTTTCCATAGTACCTTTTTTTGCTTTCGACTATCTGAAAAACGGCTCAACCGATACTTTCGAAATTTCACACATATAAAGGTGTAGGTAGCTCAATTTATATTGCATACCAATATTTAAAAAAAAATATTTTTTTGTATTTTTAAAAAAATTAAAATTAATATTTTGAAAACTGCTTAGGTAGTAATTTTTTTTTTTTTTCAAAAATTATTAATTAGTGTATTTGCTGAGTACCTATGAACTATCGTTTTTGATTTTTTTTTTTTGAAAAATGTTTTCAAAAAGTTTTTCGAAAAAAATTTCTTTTCTCAAAAACCGATCCACAGATTTTTATAAATTAATTTTCATAAATTCAAATTTATCCAAGAAATAAAATGGCGTATTTTTTTCAGCTTAAATTAGTTTTAGTATTTATACATATAAGAATTTTAAAAATTTTATTTTTATCAAAATCTCAAGCCCCTACACTGTCGCACATTAGAGCAAGTTCGAGTCGCATTTTTTTCGAAAAATATTTTGCCTTTATCGAAATACTATTCCAAAAAATCGAAAAATTGAAAACAAATATTAAAAAAATATTAAAAAAGTTTTTGAAAATTTGGAAATGCAATATTAATTTTGAAATAAATAACTTTTGTATTTAAAGTAGCTTACGGGAATATCTATTTGGAAAAATTTGTTCTTGAGATGAACCTTTATAAGGCGAATTCCGAAAAATCCATTCTAATCAAAGTTAAATTTTTCTAATAAAGTAATATTTTTCGACCGTGAAATAAAAGGAGAAATAACTTCCTACCAAAGCAATACCAACATGTCAAGCTAATCGGTTTATCCGTTTGGGCTCTAGAAGTGCAAACAGAAATACAGACAGTATTTTAAGACCCACTTTTTCGACTTCTCTATCATCGTTATGTCATTTTTGATTGTTGTAGTAGTCCTTCAAATTATCAAGGGGTTTAAAAAAACAGACTCAGTTCTCCAAAAAGTGGATATGGCTTATTTTTAAAATATTATTCTTAACCTTAAAAAAACTTTGACCTATTTTTTGCAAAAAAATATTCTACCACAACTTATATACGAATCGACACTATGATTAAAATTTATTTTTAAGAACCTAGTGCTCAAAATGTTTGTTAATCAATTAGTAATCTGGTTGTAATTTTTAGTCATGGCCAAAACTTTAGAACCAATTTCAGTGACTAACGCAACCATTTTTACCATGCAATTGGTTACTTCCAGACAACTTTTAAATAACAAAGGCACCCTTGAACATGAACATAGCTTAAGGAAGTTAGGATAATAAATCAATTTAATAGCACTTACCAAATGGTTATTCAAAAAGTACCTTACTTTTACATAACCTGTAATTCAGATTAAAGAAATTTAATTAAATTAAATTTTCTAGTGTAATTTCAACAAAATGAATTATAAATCATAATTTTCAATTTGATGTAATACATTATAATGGTTGACAATATCAGGTATCATTTCACAAGTATAATCAAACTATTTACCAACACTGATATCGTTTTTGCGTGGGCTTAAGTGTTCAGTAACATTTATTAATTGACTCATGTGTTCAGTTTTTATTTTCCTTTGCATTTTATAGCTTCTGAGTCCAACAAAAAAAAAAAAAAAAACTCCTATTTCGCGTTTAAGGATAAAAAAAAACTTTCGTCACGAAACAATCAAATAAAAGTATGTTTAAGTTCCTTCCCCCTGACTCAACTTATAAATTCCCTTGGGTTTATAATTTTTTTTCCGAATAAATTCCCTAGCACACGTGGCACACTTAAATCATTAAACTCAGAATACCTGCACTTGTTTTTCTTTCGTGTCGAACTATTTTCTTGGAATTATTGTAATAAAAAAATAACTCATCAAAAATCCATCAAATTAAATGTATTAACTTAACCAAGCGAATAAAAAATCGACCAGACAAGATTCATTGTGAAATAAAAAAAACCCCAAATCTGCCAGCAGGTGCACGCATCAAGCACAAGTGCCATGGGTCACTGTCTCACAGCTGTCAAAATATGTACGCACTTTTCAATCTGCCCCAGTTAACATAAATTCAGCATGAAATACATTTTTTTTTGGTTAAAAAAAATAATAAATAAATTATATAACGACACGAACGAAGGCGTATTTAATACACATATTCGCTCACAGAGGCGCCATTGAAGGTCGAACGTCATTGACTTATCATGGTGAGATGAAGACCAAGCCGGGTATGTGTTACCACATCTCACGGCGGCGCGGCCGGCGTGAGGTTCGCCGTACAGCATCGTGTTGAGATTCTTCAATTACGCCTTCAACTGGGCGTTGAGTATGACAGTAATTGACGCCTTTTCATAACGATGTTAAGTATTATTATGAGCACGCAAAAAAAAAAATCCCAAAAAACCACCTCCGGCTTGGTTCATCTTGAACTTTCATAAAGTTCAACGGGAGTCTAAAAACTGACAGTGTCATCTGCCTAATCATATTCAACGCTTGGGGCACTAATATTTCTGCATGTGACAGTTTACTTAAACTTGTTTGTTTTGAATAAATAAACTTAACAAAAAAATTCAATATAACATGTCAAAAATCATCGCCGAAGGTTGGAAGACTAGGTCTTTTTTTCTGCTTTTTTTTAATCTTATAATCATGAGACGAAAAAATTAAAATTCATTCGAAATATATTTTTTTTTTGTATCTTGTATCTTCTCACCACATTCAGGCATTAAAGTTGAATGTGAATTTCGGGATTGTAAATCATGGGATTGACATTCGCAAAAATAAAAGACGGTATTCGTTTTTGATTTGGATGGAAATCGTATGTTTGACCTTGGCAAGAGATTCGCTTTTGAATGAATGAATTTTAAAGATAATTTTAGCCGGAAACATAATGGCCACGGCCGCCGGGGAATTGCAATGACTGGTGTACATCATTGTTCTTGAGAGGAAGTACTCTTTTTTTCTTTATTTCCTAACATTAGGGATATTTTTGTTTAGTAAGCACTTGATGGTAGTCGATTTTTGTACTGTCCTCACTAAAATACGAAAAATGAAATGAGAATTCACGGTCAGCTTTCATAATTTCAATTAAATGAGATTATTGTGTTTGCCTGAGGCCCTGAAGTAAGAATTTGATGCTTGGGAAATGCAAAGGACTTGATCCACTTTCATTTTCGTTTTAATTTGTCCTTCGTAAATTTTCATACCCTCGTAGCTTAGGCTTTCGCTGTGGAATTTGTTAGGTTAACCTTTTTTTTTTAAAAAAGAATTGACTTCAAAGCAGTTTTCAAAACCTACAAACATTTATACATAAATACGTATGTTTTTGAGTTCTCCATAAAAACCCCCGACAACAATCGAAAATTCTTTCTCGAGAAGAGGGTTTCCTGGTCGTGGTCGTTTTGCGGAATTGAGTTTTATGCTGGCATGCAAATTATCTTTTTGAATAGCTCGTCGGCTTGTGTGTAGGTTTTGATATTCAGACTTATGAACGAAATGTCAGAATGTGCGAACATTTGCGGTTCAAATATTTTACATCACATTCAATTCCAAATCACCCTTTCCGAATAGGTGTAGGTGATTCCCTCAACTATCCATCTCTCTTCATAGTTTTTCTTAGGTAGTCAAGGAGAATCTGAAAGTAAAATGAAAGGTTTAGGAAGAAGGGGTATTCACGATAAGTTTATTAAAGGTTGTTTTTTAAGTGAAACTTCTTTAGGCGCATGAGGGTAAAATTTTTACTAATGTAGCGGAAATAAGCGCGATTTCCGTCCCAGAAAATGGAGAGACCGATTGACCGAGAGTGAGAAAGGGCGAACGTAGCATGCAGCACATAACCATGGAGCGAGAGTAGGGAGCAAGCAAGTGAGAAAGATCTAGAGAGGGGGAGTAAGATAGAGCGAACGTAGCATCACGCACAGTGCCATGGGGAGAGAGAGCTGTAGATTAGGTTAGGTTTGTTTTATAATAGCACAAACTGGTCCTGCATATCAACTGTGGGTAGGTCAGCAGATGATGGTTAAAAATAGAACGGTATGCATTATGTGTGTCTTAGCAGACAGAGGTGTTAGACGGTTGATGGTTTTAAATAGATTGGCGGGTAGCAGTAATGTGACTTGGTGTTTGGTTAAATGAGCCCTGGAAGTTTGATATGAAAAATGTGATGTGTATAATATTAAATGTGTTAAGCGGGTAAGCGGCCTTAAGAAGCTGCACTGGTCGTTTGATGCGGTGCAAAAAAAATTAGTTTGCAAAAGAAGTTCTGACATGTGTACTTTGTACGCACGCACTTTTTTTTCTTTTAAAGAAGTACCTACGTCTAGAACTATAAAATGAAATAAAACACAGATGAATTGTTTTTTAATTAAAATTGACTTTATCTGAAATATAAATTGTTTCTGATGTAATCCAATATTGAGGTCCATTTTCGATCACTCTTTGAAGCATTTGGGGTCATATATCGGTAATAAGGGTAAATGCTGTTTTCCAAGTTGGTCGCTTGTCTCTGGCTTGTCAGTTTAGACTAGTGACTTCATAAATATCCTCACAGAAAATCGTAAAGCGATGTAAAATCACGAGGCCAACTCACAGGTACAAAACGTGAAATGATGCAATCACCAAACGTTTCCCTCAACAAATCAAATGTGACACGTGCTGTGTGACATGTTGAAACAATAGCGTAAACGTTGCATCATGAATCGAATTAATTGCTCTGATGGACAATTGTGTTGATCACGCGAGATGCGTTTCACGAGCAGAACCATGTTTTTCGAAAAAAATCTGCACAATTACATACGTTGTTCAGGCGTCAGGCAATTCACGATTAAATGTCAAACCAAACTTAAGTTAAATCACATGGCAGATGACAAAATGGCTGCGTCAATGAAAATAGTGCTGCCAACTTCAAGTTATATACTTCTAAAAAAAAATTCCTTTACAACATTTTCTCCGGTTGAATTAAGAAGAAATTCTCAAACTGAGCTGGTTTGAGCTCTGTCTGCGTGTTTCTGATATTGGTTTGAATTGCACTCTTGATGTGAATGAGGCCGATCCAACATGCTTGCACAAACTCCAATGCCATGGTATGAATAAATTTCCATTAAAAAAAGAAAAAAGTGTCAGTTTTATAGGTTTCAATTGAAATTTGATGACCTTCTAACAAGATTTAAACGAAATACATATACAAAATATCGTGAATATCGTAAAAAAATTCAAATAACCGAAACTGGAAATGATAAATTATGCAAATTAAATGTTTTTCCAAATTCCATTTAACACTCACTTATCAAAAATTGTGTTTTTTTTTCTCAAATTTAGAATAAACATCGTAATCAAAGAAATAGCTTTTTTCGAATGAACAACTTTTATTGATTAAACTCAACCAAATTGTACGATTCGAAGCGATATGGTCTAGTCAAGTTCTTAATGAACTGATAACCTTTCAATATTATAGTGACCCGGAAAGAGGTTAATTGTTTTATTTGATGTTGTGACATGCTTTTGTAAGATTCCTAGTACATTTGGAATTTTAAATAGTTCTTTTTTATTTTGGAATTTTTTTTTCTTTTAGACATTAAAAATGTCTCAGACTAGTTGCCAACTTCCGGTTCGTTGCAACCTATTTTTTTTTGCGGATGTACAATAGTATGTTTGGTATAGATATATTCTTACTACCATTTGTTCTAGTTCCTGTAGTTCGGTCTCATATTATAAGATGATGCCACGATACAAATTTCAACCCGGCTACAGCGCCACCTACATGTGTTTTGAAACTTCGTTACTTCAAGAATTAGACTTTCGTATTCGCTGCTTATAGCCAAAGACTTGGCGGACACGATCTAGGTGTTCAGTTTATGTCATCTCTTCGTGAGATAACTATCCCGTCAACTGGTGCAACATATACGCAGAATATCAGTTGCGTCATTATCTTGTGTGAAACGTAGCTCGGTCATGCTGGAACCAGTTGTCATCCATGTCCATATATTCCAATTCGGACCAAAAGAAATAAGCAATAATTGATTTGTAGCATCCAATGGCGTTAAAGGTCCTTCCAACGTTGTTTTCGAAGATGTACGATTCGATACGTCATCGGCCGCCATTTTTAAAATGCGTTCTTACTCGTACCTAGCGAATCTGGTTTTAGTTGGCGAGGTCTCATATCTTGCAATTTTGCTTGCTAACAAAGTAGATGATTTTTAGTCCAAAATTGCGGTCTTCTTCAAAAGTCTCCGAAGCCTATTCAGCGAAAGAACAGCGTCATTAACTTTGGGCTATTGGGTCAGTTGGATTCGCGAAATTGGCGGAATAGACCGAATTGAAATCTGCGAAAGGGCCATTTGTCTTAATGCAGGGCGAGGAATTAATTGCCTCAAGGTCTTCTACACACTTCCAACATGACCGGATTTTTGTTGGCCGATCTGGCGTTCCTTTGACGTTGGCGGAGTTCTTACTAAATTACTTGTTTCGAACTTTAAGAAGGCTAATTTTGTCTGCCGTTAAATGGCCGAAACGCACGCAGCCCCTACACTAACGAATAGCAGCGCCCCCTACATGTTTGAAATAACTAAATTAAATATTTGCTGAGCTAGGGCTTTGAGGATTGTTGGTGACTGTTGTACAAAACTCTCCTAAATCTAAATAACCAAAATCACGCAAAAAAAAAGATAACTTGCGACGCGACGTGTATATACAAGTTTTTTTTTCTTTTTTTGGTTTAAAAATATTACTTAAATGATTTTAAAACTAATGATGGAACTCTATCTTCATTTAAACTTATATAGCGTCAGGTTTTCAAACGCTGCCCTGGTTTATTAAATGAGCAATCGTTCCTTTCAATTTTGTCGACATCTTGTGTTAGGGAAGGGCTAAGCTTAGCTAATGTGTGTGGATATGTAGAAAAGACAAACTTCCATCGTATTTTTCAACAAAAATGTGGCGTAGTTTAAAAACACATCCGCTAACGGTTCTTTTGCCTCCTCCATCACAAAAAAATAGCAACAAATAAGACGACAAATTTATCGTCAACTTAAACTCAACAAACCAACGAAGGGCAACGTCCGTGTGTAGCATTACCACTTAAATTCTACAACCGTGCGACATGCTTGAATACGCATATTGCCTGAATTGGAGTTACTCCAATTCTACATCTGGCAGCATGGATCCATCTATACGTCCCTACATAAATATATATAATAGGAGCGGCATGAAGTATTGTATATGTACATAGTAGCGGCAAAAAACAATTTATATGGCAATTAACTATGAGTCTTTCTGATGACTCTACCTCAAATTATTCTGGACGTGAAAATGTCTTTTCCTCGTTCATAAATTGTTTTCGTTGTTTCGTTTGTTGTGTTTATCAGTGTGACATTCTTTAGATACAAATAGAAGAAGTAGGAGGGGGAACGGGGAACACAATCGATCCGCTTCAGCAGTCCGATACCGATACAAGCTAACGTCATTAACATTTTTTATCTTTGGATTGTTTGGATTGTTAACACACACACATCAATATTGTTAAACTTTTTGTTACCACCTTAGAAATAAAAAAAAAAAACGTATCCTATTTTGGGGGCACATTGGATTCAGGTCAAGGCTTATTGTTCGTTCGCGTGTTGAAAGTAGGGCAAGTATCGTTCGTAATATAAAGGTGACGACCCTAGAGAGAGTGGTACCTTATCATTAAAGTTGTAGTCACCTTTTGTTCGCATGATGCATATATGGACAAGTTATTGATCCGACTTCCGTTTTCATTTACAATTTGCTATACAAATAAAACTATTGGATACAAAAAAAATATATTTATGTATATAAATAAAACAACAGTCACCGTTAATTAAATTGAAACCAACATGATTGTGTCCGACCGTTGTCGTCGTCCGTCCGGTCCGTCCACGTCCACATGCATTACATTTAGTTTGTTCAATATTTTATATTGACCCAATTGCTAAAATTACCAACAAACATTATTTGTTTGCGCGCAAATAACATGTAGCGCACTTCTCGGTATCGCTATCGATGATGATGGCTCAGAGTGCACCTCGAATTCGGTGTTGCCAACACAGTCCAATAAAATAGTAAAATCATTTTTTGGTTGAAATGTTTTACCTAGGATCTTTTTTGAGGTAGGCTTTAGACTTAAGGGTATGTAACGATTGACCAAATCTTCGTTGTTTTGACAAGTATTGCTGAATCCTTTCTGTCCCAGAAGAAACACAATGTATGCGTTTGTTGAGGACTTCAAGCGTTCGATACAGGTGATAGACAAGTCATTATCTCCAAACTTTATGGGATCTGAATGTTGTGAATTTTTAGAAGAGTCATACAAAAGCTTTACTTGGGCACAATGTCGGCCGTATTGAATGTACACGGCATGTCTGGTTAGCTTAGGACTAAATCAAGTGTCAGACGAGGTTGTATAATGAGCCCAAGCCTGTTTATTAGCCTTTCGACAAGGTGGAATAGTATGCTGCTCTTCACAGATGGCATTGTTTCTAGCCTTGTAAATATTGCAAACTTTGGAACCTGATTATCAATTTGGGAATGTTAAATAATATAACTTGCAGGAATGGAGAAGGCGGAGATTTCGCAAATGAAAAATGATACTACAGTGGATATATCGGCCTTGGTCTTTCGTTCGTAAATTTCTCCGATTTTATACAATTCAGACAATTTTTGCTTCGAGTTATTTTTCCGCCCTGCTATTCGGAATATTTCTCCGAAAATTTTTAACTCACAGCGGGGAACTGCGTTGCAGTACGTTCAAGTAGACACATTTGTTGGTGTAATTTTTGACAGCAAGGTGCAATTTCGTTTTCGATTTTCTCCGACACAAATTCTTCGCGGAATTTTTTAACTAATTTAAGGAAAGTCGTAAAAAAGGTAAGAAATAAAAAATTACGATTATAGAAAACTGTCCGCTCCGACGGATACCTCGATAGGGCTTCGTGTATAGGTGCTTTTACAATAAAAATATGTGATGGACAAAAGCAATGTAGATGGTATGATCTTCTTCGATCAGCGGACATCATTTAAGCTCTACGATTCATTCTTGACCCTCATGATGGAAAACGCAGACAGCCTGCCACCTGGAGGTTGGAGGTGCTAAGCTCAAGGTTGTGTCAAGAAAAGACATTTCTCCAACTCCAACAAAGATTGTATCCGCAGTGAAGGAACCTGCCATCGTCATCAATTTTCCAGTAATGGAAGTAGATACACCAAGTACTCCTTCTGTGGTTACGTACTGCTCCAAATAAAATTCGAGATTTGACGTGGATGCTCACACTTTGAGCAAGTGCCCGCTTAACTGTCGCTCATATCTCGTGGAGAGATATTCCAGGAAAATATGGGGAGCCGATGAGCTCACCAGAAATTGAACTACAACAACAGTTTTACCCAGCGGGATGAATATTGGTATACCTATATTCTTCATGTAAACTCACTTTTAAACAGGATGTGGTATCACAGTGGAGAATGGGCCTAGTATTTTTAGTTTTAAGTGTATCAGCTGTTCCATAACCTCACCGAACTATATGCAAGAAGATCGAGAACAACCGGATCCCACAGACAATGGCTCTTTAATTTGTATAGTCAAGAACTAGTTGGTTTGTGATTAGTTGGACCCTGCTAGATGCTGCGATTCGGTTCTACCTAGAGATCATTTTAGCTACATTGATTGGAAAAGGGTGATTTAACAACCATTATCTGCAGTTAATGCAAAATGTAGAGTGATATTTTTGAGCGATGAATGAAATCATAATTCTAGCAGAAATATTTTCAAGATGAGAACAGTACCGTCGAAGTATTGATGATGTTCTAGTTACGCTGATTTTTTTTGAGACTTACAATAATAAAACAAAATGTTACAAATAAAAATCTTAATATCTATTAACATAAATCTTAATCTTACTTTCGATCAAAACTTTTGTAACCCAAACGGTACCATCAATCGAATCATATTTTTGTTGTTGATTTTTTTAATAAATTGCTTATTCCATTTAAGCCTAATTCCTAAAGCTCAACATACCTAGGTACCTATCTTTCTCTTCGTTTCAATACTTTACTACTCTAAGTGATATACCTAATGCTCCAAGAAAATAAGTTTTTTTTTGTTTTAATAGAATTGTTTGCATATCACAGTTGGCAACACCGAACGCATCTTACAATGGCCGCATACCGAGTCGTCGCTGCATAGTTGTTGTTAATGTCATGTTCGTCTGCCACTTGAGTCATATTTCACTCGACGTTATTGGATTGTGATTTCAAATTTCTGATTTCTATTCAGATCTCGCAATTCGCCATCGTATTTGATGTCGCCGGACTTATTTGCATCATTTCGTTTGATTTCTTTGTTTCAATGATCTTTTTGTGTCATTCAATGTGCTCCATTTTACAAAAAGTAACGCCTTAAAGTCTATTAAAAAATAATCGTGAGTTTTTATTGATGGCTATTTGATGCGATGCGATGGTGGATCGGTAGAAAGATATGTACACACTTTTTCACTTAGGCAAATTTGTAGTCAACACATGTGGTGAACATTAAAAAAAATAAAATAAAATGAGATTTTCGCGCGATATGAAGGAATTTTTTTAGTAACACTCTTTTTTTTTCTCAGTGCATCCGGGTGATGGAGTGGAAATACAAAATTTTTTTTACTTTTCGATTGAATCTGCCATATGCGGGTGAAGACATAAATCGGGAATGGCACATACAAAAAAATTTAAGTTAAAACTTTGTTTGAACTATGATATTGGGAGATAAAAAGCCCCGGAACATTGGTTGCCTGTAGGGACGGGAAATGAATTTCAACATTTTATTTGCAACACCGAATTTGTATAAGAATTGTGGACATTTCTGGAAAACAATTATAAACTTCTTCGTATTTTGCATTGAATATATAGGAGCCACCTTTATAATAGCTTCAGCATTTGGTCAGTTGAGTCAGCTATATTTAACTTACTCACCTGACTGTAGTATTCGAGTCAAAAAATTAGACTAATTATACAATTATTTCAAAATATAGCTGCAAAAAATGTGCATGCGTATTTGTTTGGCATACATTTTTAAGTTGTACCCCATAGTGTAGTGATTAGTGTGTCGGAAATTAAAGTTCAATTCAATTCCTGAACCTTTTTTGGTTTTTGTTTTTTTTAGAACAATGTACAACCTATTGCGAGAAAATGACAAATTCTCAAACAGTAAACCTGTCATGCAAAAGTGCATCTCATGTGCTCGTCAAATTCGGCGTTAAATTTTAGGTCCGTCCATTTCTGCAGAGCATCAAGGCACAGACATGAAGGTTGGGACTCTTAGAGCCAACATTTTGTTTAACTATTTTCGAAATCTATAGGGCACTATTTGTATCTTCTGCTTTATTGTTTTTCTGATTTAATTTTTCATTTAGAGAAACATATTATCAAGTCACAAACATTTAGTTGTAGACGTAATGCAAAATGTCACGCCATGAAGTGAAGAAGACGTCGAAATTTGTGCCTGGCAATTGTTTTCAAGATCCAGATTTAAGGGAGTTAATTATAAAAACCCTTCCAAAAATAAATACAGAGATGACTTTTCACTATCCACAATGTTTTTGAAAAAAAAAACCGTCTGATCATATGATTTGTTTAAAAAGAGTTTTTGTTTTCGAAAATTTTGTCTAGTAAACCAAATTTAAAAAAAAAAAATTATATATTTCATAAATCAACTGAACCTTTTCAAAATCTCATTGAATAATCTTACTCTTCTGCGTATGTTCTATAGAAGTAACCTTTTATGAGACTTCCTGGAAAAATTTATTCAAATAAACCAAAATAAAATGAAAAGAAGGTTTTCATTGACATTTTATAAGTATATCGTCTGTTGGAATAACAATTCCGAAAATCCTTTTGTATGTTAAACATGGTGTAACCTACCAAGCTTGTAGCACATGTAGGGTGTAGGCTGTAGGCTTTAGGCATACAGGGTGTTTCCTAATTCGTAGGAAATAACTTGGGAAACGTTTTATGGACATGTTTGAAGAAAAATTTTCCTACTGTTTCGGTCTATCTTCGCTTCAAGAGATTTTAAAAAAAGGCTTACTTACCCTCACCGGGTTAAATTAATTTGATACTTTGTACAAGTCTTCAGACTTTTAGTTTTTTAACATATTCCTTTTTTCTTGCACTTGATCATTTTTGACTTTCAGTTCACTTTCCACTTGTGTGGTAAACATTTCAATTTTTTTTTATGAACCTAACAATAATAAAAAAATGCATTGCCAAGCATGCAGAACAAAGCACAGATTTTAAAAGAAAAGTATGTTTTTATACATACGTTTCTATAAGAACATTTGACAATAAAAGTGGATCTTATGAATTGGAATTTTAATAAAACCCCGACGAAGATACCGTAAACTTTATCCTATCCGAAGAGTACGACAACTTTCTAGCAACGTAGTATTTAGCAATACGCTTCGAAGGCTTCGTGTTTCAAACTCTTTAGAAGGATTTCGGCTAATTAAAGAATATTGGCAGTTTGTACGAACTGATCTAATTCAATGTTTTCACACATACAATTTAATGTAATAGATGGAGGATGTAGAACAACTTTATCATACCACCATACACTTGTGCAAAAGCTAATTCCAGTTGATTTGGAAGAGGAATATTTGTTTTTTTTTGGGGGGTTACTGGATCAGAGCTTAGATGACAACGAATTTATAAGCAGAATTCTTTGAACGGTCTAATCTCAATTTACTTAAGATGAGATCATAAATATTATTGGTACCTAACCATTTAATCGTTCCCTTCAAACTACTTGACTCCTTCAAACTACCTGGAGTTTTTGGGAAATGATTTTACAAGTTCATTAGAAGACGTCGCACTTACTCAACTAGCTTCATCATATTACCAACTGGATTATGCTCCAGCCTACTATGGCAATGAAGTTAAGGCACGGCTTAATGAAAAGTGCGGAAATCGTTGGACAGGAAGAAATGGACCAGTTCACTGGCCTGCAAGATCTCCCGATCTTACTGGATTTTATTTTTCTTTATGGGAAACTTATTCCACTGAAATAACAACATTAAATTATTTGAAAGAACGTATTCTCGAAGCGTCATAAGAAGTGAGGCAGCAACCAGCTTTACTAATCATTCGTAGTGAAGTCCATACTCGGGCTCTTTCGTGCATCCAGGGTGTGCCATAGTATGACTTTTCCTAAAACCTCGGTAAGTGATGTCAAAATTGGAGATAGATCCTTACTGTCAAACATTTTTTTCCTAAAACATGTCCATTAATCATTTCCCAAATTATTGTCTTTAAATTAGGAAGCACCCTGTATAAACAGATTTGTGAGACCCGCATTCTATGACTTCCATTTTTTTTTCTTAAATGTCAAAAAAACTTTTTTTCAGCACAAATGCCTAATTTGCCTCATACAGGGTTTTCTACTTAAGTTCTGAGATGAAACAGGCTTTAAATTTTTAATATTCTCCATTAAGACTTTTGCATGTCTTTAAAAGAATTTTCGAAGCAATTTTTCCACTCGGGTTGAGGTACCTTAAAAAATATATTTTTAATATGTGTCAACCGCTTCTTCAGACGTCAAAAAACATTGACCAAGCCACTGTATCATTAGGAATTGACAGTTCTACGTTGCTTTTATGACACATAGGACATCGCACACAAAATGCAAGCATTAGCTTCGAAGTCCCTCGTGCGAGAACGACTTCGTTGCCTGTCACGATTCTATAGGCGGATTTTTTTTCAAAATGCCTGGGCACAAATCGGAAGAACCTTTTTTGAAGAATGTCAAACTAAGCAGTATCCAGCGCGATCAAATCTTGTTGACGGCCAAAAGCAATATTGAATGTATGAGAGAGGGACTTATATCCAAGCATATCGGATGAAAATCATGCAACATCAGTTTCCGCATTGCATCAATTTTTCCTGGCACAACAACCAATTTTTTTATGAAATTCATGGTGGCTCTAGATGATGCTCCATTACCAACAATCAATAACTGTTGCCACTTGTTGACCAAGATGAATGTTTCAAATAACTTTAGACAACATAAATAGCACTGACATATTAACGCTGGTGTTGTCATATCCCATATATCCTATCCTTGAATGTTGATGGAGATGAAAAGGATTCAAACACATTTTTTTTAGGTTCTAAATACATTTTTAAAATATAAACAAAATTCTTGATGTGTTTTCGACTGACCCAAACACAAAAAGTGATTGTATTGTTACCCTAGACACCAAGTCGTAAAAATAGAATACGAGTTGGATTACAAACACACTTGAGATGTTTTGGGAAAATAAAAAAAATCAATTCAGGGTTGTTGGGATTTAAGGCTCTTGAAGCTAAACCCAACGGCTACGGCTGCCTGCCCCTATTATATTTCATTCTATATCACCATCACAGCAGATAGTTACTGTTCCAAAAATCTAATTCTTCGAATTAAATGAAGGTTTTCTCAAGAAAAAAAAAAAATCCGAGCGATTGAAGCACGCGTTGTTTTGAATAAATCAAATCTATTATCTTAAATCTCAAGTATTGGGATATCCGCCTTGAATTTCCATCTCAATGCAAATTTGTATCTATTTTTAGAAAAATATCTCAATTATTATGGAAAATCTATTCTACTTGATGAATGTCAAAAACCAAACAACAAAACTCCCTTTCGGATTTCTGACGCAGACTTATGCAAAGCTTTGTTATAAATATTTTTTTTTTTCGAAAAGGAAAATCATCTCGAGAATATAAACTAACTTTAATAATAGACGACCTTTGTGGTTATAATATACAAAATCAACAAACCTAGATAATAATTTAGTTTGGAGTAAGTATACGTATAGATAGATACACAGTACACATAGACACTCTGAAGATTATGACATGATGCATTGAGATCATGACATTTCACATTAGATTTATCTACATACTAATGAATGACATTTCTAGAATGAATAATGAATCCATTCGTCCATGGGCAGTAGGTACAATTTGGTAAGTGAAGTTTGTCATAGATACTTTAGTTTAGAAACAATCTTTTAGAATGTACTTTGTGATAAAGAAAAACAATTAAGGAAACCCAAAAGATAGGAAGTCCATTTGAAGACTTTGGAACAATGTATTAACTGATTAGGTGATGTAGATGTAGGTACCCATCATATATGAGGAAATAGCTTAAAGCATTCAAAACTGAATTGTTTAGCCTTCGTTTCAAATGAATGAATGATTTGTATCTTTTGTTGAGTTACATGTGTACTCATGTAATTATAGAGCAAGGGCATTGTTAATTTTATTTAAATACAGATTTAATTAGTGAAACTTTCTGGGGAACTGGAATCAATGAATACTAAGCTTATTCGCCGTTGAAGGAAATAATGTTTTATTACGTTGTTGTAGCCAATCTGCAGTAAAAACACATTAATGCATTGTTTTGAGATGACCAATTACAAAATGAGTACATCCTCAATACCGGATACGATGTAGAGCAGCAATAATATTTTTCGGGCAATAGCCAGAAAAGTAGCCTCTGACCTTTTCGCAGAAGCATTTAATCTTTTGGCTACTTAGTTTGCGATCGATCCAGGACGGTTACAACCAGTTATGATCTCAGGATCACATTTCTCCCACTTGTTTGATCAATACCAGTTATCTGCCTTTACGGATTGCTGGGCTTACCTCAAAAAGCATCGGGAAGCCTCCTGGCTGTTCCATTTCTGAGTCCTTAATACTTGTGTTGCTTCATTTGTTTGTACAGGGAGGTCTTAGGCCTACCTCTCCTATTCCCCCTTGCGATATTGACTTTTTGAAGGAGTTTTCAGTCTCTGCTCTTTAAACTTGAAAATACCAGCTGTGTCGGTCGATGCTCTATTTTTTGCAAGATTGTATTTTGGTGTACGCTTACTGAAGTTTTGAATTCTTCAGTGACACTGGACGTTTTATTTTGGTCACGGCTCCGTCATGTATGTCCATGTATTTCCGCACATATTTTTTTGGAATTCTAAGTTGAATGACGGCCACCCATATTAGATCTCATGGTTGTATATTGAATGACTTTTCAAAATCAGCAAACAGATTAATGTAAATCCTCTTATAGTCCAGTCGACAGTTCGGAAAAAGCGGGTTTAGGTGAAAAAAGGTCGAAAGTTAATGAAACTTGAGAAGCCGTTATATTGGTATACCACCCCAAATGCTGCAAAGAGTGAGCAAAAATTGTACCTCTAGACTGGACTACATCCGACAACCGGCGGCCATATATATTCCAGAAATCATATTCAAATTGCAAGGAATTATCTTACAAATAAAGTCAATTTTATGTCAATCAATACAATTTTTTTTTTATTTTAATTAATTTTAACTATATGCCTGTAAGACCCAAGGTCTTTTGAATGCAAACTGAACGGCATTAGTTAGAAAGAATAGAAAGATAGGAAAGATTTTTTGTTGGCACAATGGATTGAGAATAAGGTAAAATTTATATCACGAAAATCCCACGGGTGGCGGCCAGTTGAAGCTGGGGAATATTGAAAAATTGCTGCCCAGGATACAGAAGTGCGAACAGACAAATATGCAGATTGCCGGGAGGACTGCCTTTTCCGACACGCTTTTGTCAATTACCCTCCTAATGTTATGCCATCTTTGATTGTAATATCTCAATTTTTCTCTGCAAGAACTCTCTGCTTTCCTTTTAGTATGTAACTCCTTATAATTTATTGCAAGTACAAATATTGTGTTCAAAACAAAGACAATAATCCTAATGAGTCAAAGTTTTGCATACACAGATACTATGGAAACTAATTAAATTTTGACTGAACAATGATCAAAGTTTTGATAAAAATTAGTTCTAAGTTTAGACGTTACTCAATGAAAGATCTAATTGCGAAGTTTTTGCACTTGCTGAGTTAGGCCATATTCAAAATGATCGGATATGCAACATTAATGTGGCAGCGATGGCGATGGCTGATACATCAAGTGTATTGCCGAGGCAAACACAAAGCGTCCTTTCTAACGGAACTGCTAGCCTTAAGCAACAAGGATATCAGACTGCGGTGAGTTCGAATTCACTTATAAAATTTTAATTGTGGTGCTGGTTTAAGAAGTTGTTGGGAAATTAAAATCCAGCTTTGAATCACACTCACTTTGTGCGCATAAAAATAAAAAAAAACTTCTGTCTCCCACCAATAAACTATTGAACACAATAAACTTTCAACAGTTATTTTGAAAACAAATCGTGCTATAACCAACTATCTAATTAATTTATTGTCCTTGCACAGAACCAAGATTTCCATATTACTTTTGTAAAACTATTGATTTCTATTGTTTTTATTTAACCTCCCGCACAACATCTAATTGACATTGACATTGAAGAATTAGATGAATTATCGTTAAAGCTGTCGCCATTGTCACCACAATCCAATTCTCATTAACCAGCAAAAGTGTATGACTGACTATCTGTAACGTGTCACTTGACAATATGTTGCATCGGTTCTAATGCCTGTCTCCGCCGCCGCCGCCGCCGCCGCCGCGCCGATTATATTTTATTTTATATCCACACCATACAGCTTTATATAAGTGACATTAATCAAATGCGCCATCCGCACCCGGCTGGGGATTCAACTAATTATTAATATTTTTTTTTATTACAAACATGTTAATGAGCATCGCATCGGCAAAGCTCAACAATCTGTCTTTATAAGAATGTTTCTGCCGATCAACTATAATTAACGATATTTTTATTTTTATTTACTTGTAAGCTGTGACTAAAGACCCTCCCTAACACCTCCCACATAAACCACAAATCATCCTTGTGTATTAGATGATGATAATGATGATGATGACGCAATGGACGCCCCCCGCCCGGCCGGATGGATGGAGGGGTGCATATACATATTTGTAAGTTTCCTTTCGGCACTCAAAACCGATGACATAATCGGAAATTGAAGCATTCAATGCCACTCCAAGAGCAGCGTGCTAATAGTTTATGAGTTATTTCCTTCTTACAATATGGTATCGAATTATTGAATTACTCGTATTTTATCCAATCTCCAATCCCCGCGTCCGTCACCTCGTCAAAGTGATCAGTGTCTTGCTTTTTTTTCTGTTTGTATGATGGCGATGGAAGGCGCCTGTCCCCATCCCCCATTTACAAGGACGCTTGTCTTAATTAAAAAATGCATTTTTAATGGTAAACTGTGTGTGGCAGCAGATTGCTTACACTTTTATTCAATCGATTTGCCATAATGAATCGGTAAATGCCATCTAAATGAATGCCATCGTAGGAATTGATTTTGTGTCAACTTAAGGCTAATATCTAATATTCTGACGTGAATTCCCAAGTTATGCGTAGTAAATGGATTTGAATTGTTTTTGAACGAGGACGTCCGTCGTGGGATTGGAGTGGAATTTTAAATCTGATATTTTCTTTAAAGAAACATAAGGGGACTTTATTTCAAAATGAATGTTTTCCATCATTTGTCGAAAATACAAAAGGTAAATAGAACCGGAAATACCTCCATAGATAGAGAATCTGATATCGTCCATTTTACACGACATACTCCTTTGCAGAACGTGACACCAGAAAGCTGCTTTATGCTCTTTCGGTGAATGCGGAAAACGCTGCAAGAAGGGCAAATCACTTCTCCAAAGGTCCAAAGAAGTTGCCAGACTTAAAACTCCAATCATTGTGACAGTTTGATGGCGATGACAACTTATTGTAGCAATTGTTTTTCAGCTAAACTGATGGAAGGAACCTGATGTTTAATGATTAGATTGGTAAGCAGAAGTCTTACAAAATCTTATTGGCATTGGCATCTGAGCTTCAACAATAGCAGGAACCCGAAAACAGATCCAGTCATATCCGCCTGCATTCTTTTGACTTTAATATATGCCTTGCCATTATGGAAAATTAATCATATCCTTGAGGATATGAAAAGATGGGATTATTTCAAGGCCGCTAGGGAATGATGATTTCAAGAATACTTTTCCAAGATAAATGGCAGATATCAATCTCGACTAAGAGAAAGAATCGTGAAGACCTAAGATGCGATTCGAAGAAATAAAATGAGTAAATAACACAGCAAGAAGTTTGACCTTTACATAGAGATCTCAATTTGGCAGTGGAAGTAGTATAGAAGTTTCGTTTTGCACAATAGAAATCCGGCTGGAACTTTTCGGGCTCTTGGAATCCAATAAAAACTTAAGCGGCCATATAGATTCTAGAAGAAGTTGCAGGCTTTTGTTTAAGACACATCTTCATTCACTTGGAATTAATCAAAAGACGTTAGATGTTGAGCTCAGGCAGTGTCCGATACTGTTTGGTAGAAATTTTCTACTCGTAAGGTTCTCCGGCTTTGTACGGCTCTAATTTGCTTCGGGTTCTTTTCTTTCGAACCACTTTCATTTTTGTATGACTACTAGGCCCATGCACTGGTTCAACTTCCATTGCAGACTTTCGGTGTGGTTCATTTTTATCACATCGGTGATATCGTTTTCGGCTCCAACTAGAAGGGTATCTTCAGGCGTCTCCATATGTAGAATGCCATACTAAACAGGTTCTGCAGTACAGATTTGTCTCGAAGATTTATCACTGCGCAGCTCCGAAGGCGATGTCCTTCCTTAGGCATTCCGTAAGTCCTATTGCTCATCACCAGGCGTTAACTATTCCAGCTCTTGGTGAAGGTGCCTACGGCAACACCATAGTTACCCAAGGTATCCAGAGGCATTATTTGTTTTTTCAAGCCGTTGGCAAGGACAGCGAAATATAATACGGCTTCGTGATTACCAGTGCGGGTTTCTCGTGGAGAAATGAACAACAGATACAATCCAGGGTATTAGGAGCACAACGGAAAAACATAGGGTTTGCTTATAGTCCAGTCGGCAGGTAATTTAAGGCGGAAAAAGGTCGGAAGCTTACGAAACTCGTTGAATTTCTTCAAGCGTAGTTAACTTACATTTTGTTAAGTTCTTGACCTCGAGGGTCCTATGGAAAAAGAAGAGGAGAGAAAAAACTGAAAATTTTTAGACCTTGCTCCGGTTTTCCCTCAATAATTTTTTTCCTTACATATACTGCAAAAGCATATTCGGAGTTTTTGCAGAACGTTAAATTTCCTACAGTTATTGAGGGAACCGGAGCAAAGTCAAACATTTTGCAATTCCCCCTTCCTCTTTTTCCACAAGGCCCTCGAAGTCAAAAAACTTCGCAAAATGTTAATTAACTATTCCTGGCTCTAAATGTTGCAGTTTTTCTTATTGACGTAGCCATTCAACCAACGCAACGTTAAGCTTCATCGCTGAACAATTTTTTTTTGTGAAAATCGTATTGGAATTAGCATTCTAGGGCTCTAAAACTAACGGTGCCTGATAATGATTTTTAATGAAGAACTAATTTTTCTCAAAAACATTTCCTACGATTTTGATAAAACTTTCTGAATGGCATTTTTTGTGTAAATTTTATGTTTTGGGTGGAATAGATTCTTCAGGGAAAGCCTTATATAAGTTATAAGGGAGGACCGGTTTTTTGAAATCAGATTTTCTCGTAGCAATTGACGGATTTCGATGAAAATTTAAATGTAGAAACCGTGCTAAAAAAGAAATTGGAATTTGTTTTGGAAAAGTTTTTCAAAAAAAAAAAAACGGGTTTTGAAAAATCTGGTTGAACGTTTTGAAAATTTCTTTTCCTAACTTCATTTTTTTTCAAAAACGTTTTAACTAGTGATTTTTAAGTGATTTTTAAAATTTCATATCATTTTTTCCCTGCTTTTTTTCCAAAATATACATTCCAAGACCACTGTCACACATTAGAGCAATTTCGTCCGACCCAGTCGTGCACTTTATTTTCTATGTTTCACAAACAATTTATGAAACGTGCAAAACTTTTGATTTTTTGAAAAAAAAAAATGAAATTTTTCTTCAAGTCTATTTGACAGATGACCAAGGAATTCAATGCAAAATGGCTGCCATGTTACCAGCCAGTGAAATTATTTATACTTTTTATATGTCAATGTTTTCAACCACTAATTCTTTTCGTAGGCGAAATTGTAAAACATTTAAATCCAATAAAATAAATTATCTTTCTCTGCATGGCAGTTTCTTTGCATTTAAATCACCTTAAATCCTTACCTAAATTTCATTTTGAAACCATTGTATTATTTGGTTTACAAAAATCAATCAAACTATTTGGACTTTGATTTGCTGAAGCCTGAAGATTAATAGATCCAATCAGGAATTTATATTTAAGAGAACTAATTCCTTGTAAAGAAGCACGATTTCAATTTGAATGTTAAACGCTAAAAAATACTTCCACTTTAATCAAAAATATATTTTCACATGAATTCATCAAACCTAACAATAAAAATCCATTCGCGTGTGTTGTTTTCAGAAGCTTATTCTCTGAGAATCACAAATAAATGTTATGGGTTCGCAAGAAATATTTCATGAGACAAGAAATTAAGATACTTTGGATGGTTTTTAATGTTTTTTTTTTCTTTTTAACAGATGTCCCAATCGATTTTAGATATCTTATTTATTTAAAAAAAAAAAACCTGAATGGAATACGAATAGGGCCGTCATATTTATAAACATATTAAAACAAAAAATGTTATAAATAAATAACTTATATCATTGGTTCGTGGCTCAGAATAAATATTTATTAATTTATTTATTCCGAGCCACGAACCAATGATGTTTATTGTTTTTAATTAAACATTTAGTTAATCTTTTTGCTTTGATTTATATCTCAAACAAATTTCGAGAGATAGATTGTTTCACAGGTTAAGTACCTAAAGATGCCCACACTTTGTTAAAACAAAAACAATAATTATAAACACACAATGTTTTCTTTGTTTCTTTGAACTTATGATGATAATTTATTGCGATAGAACAAAGTTCATGTTTATAATAATTCATCATCCAAACTATCATATGGTTCTGATGATGCCGGTAATTGATGGCGTAATGAATATTAATTGTTTTTATTACCTACAAATTGCTCGTTTTAATATTATCTTTTTAATTGTTGTCTAGAAATGTAGTATTTCTATCACAATTTTGTTTATAATAATTATCATTGTGAGGTACAGAATTTTGTGAGGAAAATAGCTCCGTGAAGCTGTATAGACACAATTGTTTTAAACATTAAGAATTTTTTTTTTATTAGCAAAACAAAACAAGCACAGCTCGAAAGATTATAAATTAATTATTTAAGCAATGTTCTGAGTCAAGGTTTTAACTTCTAACCCAAAGGAGTTAAGCATTTTTGTGTAGTTTCCTGTTTGATGTTCAACAAATCTCTGTTGATGCTTTAACCTTAATGCTTTTCTTTATAATAACCTTGGCAAAAGCAATTAAAGCGTAGTACTCTCGAATTATATATGTATTTGAAAGTTTGCGATTATGCTGTAATTGTGAATTATAATTGTTTAGCTTTGCAATGCCTATTCTTTGCCTTTTAGCTAAATGGGCATACTTTGAACACAAACTAGAAGAGTTTCCATCCACTGTTCGATTAAGGGAAAGTAAAAAATCATCCTCACAAATTCCCTCTTCATTGTTAATCATAGATAGGGAATAGGTTAACTTTACTCATTTGTATAGCATGATGTTATCTATTGAAATATGTGTCTGGAATAAGTCTGAGTAGATTTAAAAAAAAAAACTAGCACCACAATAATATTGTCTTTTTCGATTAATGCCTATTCAACATTAACATCAACCACCCATACTTTTACCACCCTAGCTAAAGATGGTTTCATCATTTGAAAAGATTAACTGAAGCACTTTGTGATCAATCATTTAAAAGAATCCATCATTTCTCCCTCGTGTAGATTACCGCCCTCACGCTACGTTTGGTACGCTAAACTAAAACATTCAAAAAGACATACACATCATTCAAGAAAATGCAAGAGCTTCCAAGAAAGTCATAGAAACCATGTTTCCATGTTCAACGAATGCTACCTTTTTGATTTCATAGGCATTTTAAAAAATACTATCCAATTAATTGCAACACTAGGAGTCGGTTTTGTTTAGTAGTCACAGCCACAGACCAATACAGACCGCCAACTCGTATTCATCTTGCCTGAAACAACCACGAAATATTTTTTCGTGTCTGTGAATACGTGCCCAGTACATCTCTGTCTGTGCATTTTGCGATGGCAACCATCCCTGCGTGTGCCATTTATTTTTGTGGTGTGTTTACTGCTCCCATTTAAAAAGCACGGGAGAGCGTTACACTTTCAGAATAAATGGCACATCAGCTAATTTCCAGCTTCTTTGTAGGCAAAAAGAGAGACCATATTGTGAGTTGGCGGTCTGTATCTTATTGGTCTATGGTCATAGCTTTAAATTGAACTGAACAGTGAACAATCATTTCGGCTAAGAAAAAAATCGAGATGAGATGCACAAGGATTGTATTCCAAAATGTATCCATTTCCACAGTCCTGCAATTATTCTCTCTTAATCGAATGCACTTTTTGTCGATTTTATTGGAGTTTGCTTCTTTAGACATAATTTATGGAGTTTAAGTTTGTTTTTAAGAGAAAGGCGTGAAGTTTTAAAGAGAGCGCGAAAAGTGAAGACGCATTGCATTAAACTATATTTTTATTGATTGCTGGGTGGTGTTGGTGTTGTCGGCATGGAAAGGGAACACAGAACAGAGACCGACGTACGTGATTGTCTGTTTTTGCCCAATTGAAAATCAACTGCTGTTTGCATTAATTAAAGTATGTTTACATCTACCATTGGGCTTTTTGAATGCGAAGGGCTCAAAACAAGGGTAAAATAAAATACACCATGCAAATGCCTAGTTTAATACGAGTCCACTACAAAATGCACAAAGATGTACCTATTCACACGATTGTCGATGTGCCCTAATTTAAAATGGGTGGGTTTACTTACTTACTTTACTCATGGCTCAACTAGAGCGTGGTGCTTCTAGGTTTCCTTAATATGCCCCTCAAATGGGAGAACCTCCATCCGGCTCGATCTCTAACCTCATGTCTTCAATTTTTCACTCCAAGTTGTCGGAGTATTCCCTCTACCTGGTAAGCTCGATCGAAGATAAAATCGTGTACAGTTCGTATAGATCGTTGTTGTATCTTCTTCTCCAAATGTTGTTTTCCCGATTTAAGCAGACAGGACCATAAATCGTACGCAGAACTTTTCTCTCGAAGACTCCAAGTGACTTTTCATCCGATTGCTTCTGCACCATATAGCAGGACCGGGATGATGAGTGTTCTATACAGTGTCACCTTGGTTCTTCTCGATAGGGCTTTATTCCTCAATTGCTTATTCAGCCCAAAAAAACAGCGATTATCAAGAGTTAGTCTGCGTTTGATTTCAGTGCTGATATTGTATCCTGGTGTTTACAGCAGTGCCCAGGTTGACAAATTCATTGACTACCTCGGAGTTATACCTATCAATGGTCACGTTCTGGGCAAGTCTGTGGTGGGATTGGACTTTTGTTAATGAAAGCATATACTCTCCCTCGTTTATTTTCAGTTCCATTATGCTTGCTGCTGACTCTATGGTAGTGAAGGCACCAGTTATTGCTCGAACGAACCCAAGTAAATGTGTTGATTTATTGAAGATTGTGCCCGATGTGCTGGCATGGGTGTTCCGTATTTCATATTCAGACACAATGTTAAAACAGCTGCATGACAGTCTTGTTTCAAATCTCTGGTGGTTTCGAAGGTTTCAGTATAGAGTCTCTTCCAACTTTGACGGAACAGAGAGCATTTTCCAACGCCATCATGATAAGGAGATCAGTTTAGCAGGGATTCTAAAGTTAGACATAGCACGATACAGTTCAACTCTATAAACACTGTCATAGGCTGGTTTAAAATCGACGAACAGGTGGTGGGTATCGATGTTAAAATCTTGGGTTTCTTGCAGGATCCCTCGTAATGTAAATATTTGGTCCGTCGTAGATCTTCCAGGTCTGAAGCCGCATCGGTCAGGACCTATTAGATTATCAGCGAACGGCTTGAGACGTTCACATAAAATGCTGTACAGGATCTTTTAAGCGATGTTGAAAAGACTTTTGCCTCTATAGTATATAGCAGAGACGGCGGTATCTTGTTTTGTGTATCGATCAGATGGTACTGAGGTTCCACTCATCGGCCATACTTTCCTCCGACTATATATTTTACAGATGAGTTGGTGTATGCTCCTGACCAGGTCATCCCCAGCGTGTTTAAAAAGCTTAACTTGTAAAGCATTGCATCCAGCTTCTTTGTCCATCTTTAGTCTGGTGATGGCTACTTTGATTTAATTTTGGTCGGGCGGATGAAGCTCATGGTTGTCATCTAGATTAACTGGTTCAAGTGGATCTTGGGCGGGATCTTGGCTGTCATCGCCATTTAACAACTGGTTAAAGTAGTCTCAAAGTGGGGTGGGTTTGTGAAATAAACTCCATTCGTGCGTCGGAGCTGATATGTACATTGTTTGCTTACTAAATAAATATTGTTTTTGATTCCCCTAAAAATTTCAAATAAATATTTCAAATTGAATTATTTATCTTCACTGAATTAATTGTATACAATTTACAGCTATATTTTGAAATTTTTTTTCCTAGAATCCAATTTCAAATATAAAGTAGTTTTCCCGGATAATGAAACCACAGCGAAACTGAAATGCATCTTATATTTATTGTTACCTCCAATATAATATTTATATTACATAACATTAATTAGGTTCAAATTCATTATTTTAATTCACTTCAAAAACCTATACAAACATAAGCCGCATCAAAATTAAATTCAAAAATCATATTCAGCGGAAATCTATTGATGGTAGGTTGTACAAACTCTGTCCATTCAATCCTATCTATAGACTTAAAGATGAGTAAACAAAAACAATAAAAAAAGAAAAACGTTTTTAATCCTATAAAATGTAAAATTAAGCTGATTTTTCAAATAAAAGATTACACAATTTTTTTTACAACCTCGTTTTCCTAATTAATTTCATGTGGTTTTTTTCTTCTTCTCTTTCCAGGTAAGTTGAACACGAGGGGACGGACGACCATGTTGTTAATGCACCCGATTATGCCAACTTTTTTTTTTTTTTTCTTATCGTTAAAATCCACGAAAACATAATTTTTCCAAGAAGCCTAAATACATTTCGTAATCACGCGCACCCTTAATGGAAAAGAGCTAACAACTTGCCGCCAATGATGAAGAAATTGCTCGTTAATGGCACCGAGTTTTCATAGGCTTTTGGATGCTTATGGATGTTTATGGTATTGATTTTTTGTTTTCTAGGTGAGAGAACATAAATATTAATAAAACATAAACTGGCATTAATCTAACACAAAAGGGTAGATACAAGATACATGAGAGTGGGTGCGTTTATAGCATAGCACCAATCATCTATTGCTTAACAAAGCTGTTTTCACAAATAGGTGCCAAAAAGTTTGTGTGTGATAAGTATTTATTGTAAGCTTGTAGAGATGATGAAAATTTGATTTTTTTAATTATTTTGCTTTTTAAAGATGCTAATCAAATAGTATTTTGATGTTGGTGTGGTGATTGTAGATATCTATTCATCGCACTTGATGTGAAACCTCAACTTTTAATCAATTGAAATTGAAAACCCTTTCAATAGTGATCTCTTGAGTCCATTGTCGGCCTAGATGAAGATAATGATGATGATGATGGTGGTGTGGTTAACGCAATTAAGCTTCTTCCCTTTTATTATAGTGTCGACACTATTGTGGTTTCATGAGTCTAGTTTTTTTTCTATTCTTTTCGTTTTTCATGGGGATCATGATATCGATTCATGAATGACATTAAATGCAAATGCATTATTTTTTTTTTATTCTTGTTGCTGTTGCTCCCTTAAAAAAAAAGTTCAAGACGCATTTGATTTAGCGAAAATGAATTTCGGAACACAATTGACAATAAAACTTTCCCTTGTGCCGCTTGAACTTTGAAGATTTTATCGCTTTTTGTCAACATTAAAATACTCATCTCCTACGGTAATTTCTCAAAAAATGTGTTACTTTCACCAAACTACGGAAAGGTTACTTTGTAAGCAGTTTTTTTTGTTGGCAAATAAATTCAATTAGTAATTCACGTTTCGTTATACGATCTGAGGTTAAGATTGTCGATATTTTCAACATGTTTTGGCTTTGTATTCACCGCAAATTAATTCCAGGCATGATATTGGGCTAGTTCAATTTTTCGAATATGTTTTAATCTCGCATAATTTGACTCTCTTGTGTTTAAGATTGTTCATTTGTATATTTCTCTCAACGTTTCAAATCTACGTGAGCTCGAAAATTCATTTCGTAGAACTGATCCGCGATTTTTACTTAGAAAACAGGCCGTTTAATAGCGGATATACCCTACATGTCCTACATGCATTCAGTCCTGCTTGACTGTTTGTTCTGAGAAGTTTGATCGCAGTGAGGAACTATGCTACTGCTGCAAACTCCGGTATTGAGATCCTTGCAAATGCAAAGTGATGTGAGGATCATTGAGCAGGTGACACACTAACAGAGTGACGTCAACTTTCAGTAGAAAATGATGTTTTTGCTTATTTGTCAAACAAATTCTGTAGATATTTGACACAATTATTTAATTAAGCTAGTGTTTTTAACATTCTTTGGAAGACCATGTAACCTGTTGCTCACGCTACGATTACTGCCTGCAATATCAGCTGAACGATGTATGTTTCGGACTAAGCACTGCGATAAGCGATGTCCGATAGTTGCTTTGGAATTTTCAGAAATCTCTCATTCTGTACATGTCAAAAATTTCAGGTCCGGTTTCAATTTACCTACTATCTCTTTGTTATCTCCCACAATGATGGTGTCGTTGGACAGCTTCAATTAAAGACAGGAGTATACCAGTTGATGGTCACTTGCCATTTCCAGTATCCATACTTCCATGTGATGTTAGGGTTGATGTGTCAGTATCTTATTTCAACAACTTCCGCCTCATATTCTTACCCGCAACACCTCCCTATTCACAGTCATAACTTTACACAATTTGGCTCAAACGAGTTTAGAAATTCGAGTGTATTTTTTCCGTGGCCTAGTATGTCAAAGTTTATTGGTTCAAACACTGCTTTCACACATGTGTTTTACAATTTTTCGAAATTTTAGCATAAAATCACCAAAAATTTAAATTTTAAGAAAAGCCGTTTCGTCCCGATTTGACAATAAATTGAAGGAGCCTTCAATTGCTGCTAAGTATTAACGCATATACAGAAATGGTTAAGACTAAAAGTCACAAGGATTTAGCTTCTTTTGAAACTGAAGACGAAAAAAGTTGGTCTGAAAATTTTGTCCGTCGGTATTCCGTCTGTCTGTCTGTATGTTGTGCCCAAACGGGTGGGCCGAATTTCTTCGGATTCGGTAAATAAAGTTTTTTTTAGGTATTGTTTAGAGGGGAAATCGAATTTTTGTTTAGCTGAAAAAATAGCGGTACTTGCCATATAATATGTTATGTTAAGCTTATTTTTCTCAAAAAATTCTTTAACGATTTTGATTTGACTTTTTTGCTTTCGACTTTCTCGAAAACGGCTTAGCCGATTCTTTCGAAATTTTATACATTATGTAGGTGTAGGTAGCTCAATTTATACTGCATGCCAATATTTGTAGTAAATATATGTATTTTTTAGTATTTTAAAAAGCATTCTTTACTTGTTCTAAAGGGCAAATTTTGGTTTCATGCAGATACAAATATGGAGGTTTTGATCAATCATGACATTACGATGACAGAGAAACCCAACAAAGTGGTTTTCGCCATACCGTCCGTCGGTCTGTCTGTGCGGATGTGCTCTTTTTCGAGTCATGCTACAGCTTAAACGGCCGATATATTATAGCAATTTAAAACGATTGTTCAGTTTTTTTGTATTACGTTTTAGCCCGGCTCAAACTGGTACCTTTCAAGTAATGGTTTCATTTTGAATTTTCTCGAAAACGACTCTACCGATTTTGTTTAAACTAAAAATTTAGCTAACTATAAGCATTTTCCATTTTTGGCTCAAAATGTTTGGCTTTGTAAATTTTTCAGTGAAGCCTTTCTAAACGGTGGCTTCCAAACAACGACCCGTTGAGTTTTAGGCAATTTTTTTTTTTTGGTTTTTTCTAATTTGCTCGAAAATGGCTCTAACGATTTTGATTAAAATGTGTGTGTTATATTCTTTTAGTGTTTTTAAGCTGAAAATGCAAATAACGGAGATCTGCTATTATTAACGCCTTTTTTTCAAATGGCCATAAGTGTTCAACGGTTGTATCCAATTCAATCAAACTTTGTTTGGTATAGTTCCTTACAAATCTCTATCAGATGGCATTGCATTTTCCTCAGTTACTCTTTTTTTAAATGGTGGCTCCCCTAGAAAAAGCCACTAGGTTTTGGCCAAATTATGTAGTTTTTTTTAATTTACTCAAAAAAGATTCTGCCGATTTCTATTAAATTTTTGTATGTAATATACATGGAATGTTTTGAAGAAAATTGCATTTAAGTTTTTGGCTACAAATGATAATAACGGAAATTGTTTTTCTGTTTTATTAATTTGGTCATAAGAAGACACTTATAAAATGTATAGCACCCAAAAGATGACAACTAAATTTTCAATTTTAAAAGTTTCTTAACGTTAGCTCCCTATATCGGCTCTGTATATCGGGTTTTTCAGTTTTTCCAACATTTTTTAGGTTTTACCAAATTTTTCAAGAATGAGTTGTTCTTATTGCTCGAAAAGTTTGTTTTCATCGTACTATTGCACCCAAGTACGTACGTGCGACCCAGTCGTGTATTTTATTTAAATTTAATATTCTACTAACAAGCTCATTAAATTTTTCTCAAAAACCGCTCCACCGATTTTGATAAATTTATTTTCATAAATTCTAGTTTGTCAAAGAAAGAAAATGATGTACTTATTTTCAGCTCAAATTAGTTATTACCTATATATTTAATACTTTCGAAAAATCTAAATTTTTCGAAATTTCAAGTCCCAAGACCACTGTTAGCTGTCACACATAGAGCAAGTTCGTGCGATCGAGTCGTGCACTTTATTTCTAGTTGATTTGAATAACTTTAACTTGGTAACTTAACGTCAATTAATTTTGTATTGGATTTAAGTCTATAACTAGCGGTTTTGAAATCGTGATGTATATGTTCAGTATACATTAATATTTAAGTTGTTATCAAATTTATCTGTCCAAACAGAATGTATGCTTACCATCACATATGCGCTGAATAAACATACATGGATTTAAATCAATATATCGATCGATTGACACACAAACTGATAACTCTTCTCGCTAATCGCATGAATTGATAAATCAAACATTATAAAATTATTTACACTTTTCCTTCATCGACCACGATAATAAGATATACATTAAACTAAAAATATTGAATATTTTATTCAAATATTGAACGCATTAGATACACTTTGAATAAAAAGTTAGGTCATTCGCTGGTAAACAAATTTGTTCGATGATAACTATTTGACCCATAACTATATTTATAAACCTGTGCTCTGGCTCTGAAGTTGATTATCTTATCATTATCATTTCCTACTAACATAACAGTATTTGACTTAATTTTTTTTTTTTTTCAAAAAAGAATATATAATTTGTCATGAACCATAAATCACACGAATTTTCCTTTCCTTATCTCTAGCTTCGTCGTCGCAGCTTGAACTTTCACTTATTTTTTTAGAGACTTTTTGTCTGTAAATATTTAAAATTTTACTAAATTGTATCTTAAGCTTAACGTTGAAAAATGTATTAATAGAATCTTGCGGGACTCTATATATAACGTAGGCACAGGTGCATTTGCATAGTGGAATAAGCTAGAATGTAAACATAACCAACATAAGAGACGCCATCAGACACCGCACACATTGTGTTTGTGTGTGTGTTTAAATATTTGCATTTTTAAGTCCTAACAAACTGTGGTGGTGAGCACAATATTTATGTTTGACAAGAAAGTAATTTGTTTATACATCTGGAGCCACATTTGTACCGCTTGTCACAATTAACCACATATTTTACTTTTAAATTAAAATTAACAATGTTAATTTAATATTTGAATTTGATATTAGTTTGCGATGGTGTCATGCATTTATGGACCCTTTTTGTTTTCCCTATTAATGTTCATTTGCATAGACATAGACAAATATCGATTTCGATTGATGAACTAATTATTATGTGTGTTTTTGAAAAACAAAGTTTCGTTTTATATACAAAAAAAAAAAAATTCTTTATTGATGAATGAGAAGGCGTTTAATCTCATTAGCTTAATTATTACCTGAATAAATTTATTTCACGATTCAGTTTTGTAAAAAAAAAAATAGCTATTAATGTGCGGAACTAAATGATTTACAATCGAAACTGAAAGAAAAATATTTAAATGCTCCGGCAATGATAAATTAGAAATTTATTTAGGTAGCTTGTCTATTAACTTGTGTTAATGGTCATGTTAATTTATAAACTTTGTGCTATTAATACATTATCTTTTTTTTTTTAATCCGACCTGACGAGTTTGTGCTAATGAAGAAGCGATGTATTAATTATATGCTTAATATAGCGCTTAAGGAATAAATAAATTATAAGACTTTAAATTTATTGCAGTATTTGTCATTGTCAGAGACAATGTTTTTATTTGTTTCAACAATAGATTATTACGTTTCTTTTATTTAAGCTATTTATTAAATAAGAAATAAATTCAAACATGACATCAAGATAATATTGATAGAATCTATTGGTTCAGTAATGTCCTCTGTCTCTCTTGTAAAACACAAAGAAATAATTTCATCAATCACAAAATGCACGTGATTCCGAAGACACACTTTTAGAAAACTCTACTCTTCATTTTGGATACCAAGTTTGAAGACAGGAAGACCTAATTCTATTCTCAATCAGATTTGTTTCCATTATACCAAAAACATAAGGGGGTGGTGATGGTACATTGGATATAGGGCTTGGGTGCTTAACCTAGATTTGTGAGTTCAAACCCAGCCTGGGCAGCAATTTTTATTTGATCCCCCAATTTCATCTAGATGCCACCCGTGGGATTTTCGTGAGATAATTATCACCTAAGATTTTCATCCATTGTACCACAAAATATTCTTTCTTATCTTTCTATTCCTGCTCTCCTCGCTCGCACATGTTAATTCATTATAAGGGTATTCATATCCCTTATATTGAAGGCGAGATTATAAAAAAAATTAGATTAAAATTCCTACTTTTTTTTTTAATTATAGACTTTGAATAACTTAATTTCGTAAAGAAAAGATTCTTAATTTCGACCAAACTTGAACTAACAATAATTGATTTTAAGTTACTTAAAATATTATGTTTCAAAATTCAATATGTCGGCATATTTTGGAGAACTTAAACTACTTATCAGTTTAATCGGTAATACGATTCTACCTAAGGGCTGATGTAACCTCACATCTTCGTCTTTTCGACAAGCTCTCAACTTCTTCTTTTCCCGAAATGTTTATATGTATCTGTAATAACTTGAACTCTCAAATAATATGGAATTGTTTATCTATCTCGGTTCAAGGCATATACCTTAAAGCAGTGACCATGATTCAAAATCCTCAGTTTGCTTCCACATTATCTAAGCTCGTTTTGCATTTCAAGGATTCTATTTTAGTTCAACTGCGTTTTTTTCCATGATGTCTTACTTCCAGCATGGGCTAAGCCACTTTTTTTTATAAGCGGCTCGCAATCAAGGGGTTATTAATGCAAATAGATCTCAATGAAAGTCACTTTTTCCATCATTGAAGATAATGTTCTTAATTCTTCCACTTCGCACTATTGGTCCTCCTGTATAGTTTCTTGGACTTTCCCACAGAAAACAATGTCATGCCTACTGTTTGTGCATCACTGTTCCTTTCCAAAACGAGAATCGATTTTTGTTGATAATTTTCAATTGCATCAAATCAAACAATAAAACATGATAAAAAAAGTGGGTGTGCGAATTCCGTCCGTCTGTCTGTCTGTTCGCACATCTACAGCCTTAACGAATGGACCGATTTGCTTCAAATTTGGAATTTAGTATTTATATCGCAGTCTCCCGAAGGATTATTTTCATTTTTACTCTAGCCCCAAAAATAACGGTACCTGCCATACAATCGTAAAGAAGAAAATTGATTTTCTCGAAAACTGCTCCAACGATTTTGATAAAACTTTCAGAATGCTAATTTTTTTTAGAACAATCTATCTTTTGGTTCGAAAAGATTTTTCGGAATTCGTCTTATAACACGGTACTTCTCATAAAACCGCAATTTTCAATAAAAATTTGGACACAGGAAGTCATTTATTATAATTTTATTGACTTGGAATTTTTTTAGGACAACCTTTTTTTTCAAAATATTTTGGGAACGGGTGAATTGAATTTTTTTTTTAAATTATTTTCCCAGATAAAAACTACAGATTGCCGCAAAATGACATATACTCAAACAAAAATTTCAAACTGACTGGTCGAAAGATTGTCAATATTTTTTTCTTTGTAGCTAGACATTCAGTTTTGAAATTCATACTTAGTTTTTGAAATGCATACTTAGCACAATATTTTCAACACAGAACAGCGAAATACGTGTGAACACGCATACATCTTTGTCCATGCAAGTTTTGGAGAGTTCTTGTCGTCCTCGTTTTCTTGGCTTTGAACCGTTCGCATATAAAATACAACAACAAACTTAACTTAAACTTAACTATACATAAGCAGTCTTTCAGCTTGTAGGCAAAAACAGGAAACCACGTCCGTCCCGTCGGTCGCCGTTTTGTGTTCTCTTTCTATGCTTCCAACACCAACACAATCCAGCTCGCAAAATCAATTCCTTTGAAGTCTGTCTCTTCAGTTTTTGTTTGAATTCTCTTAATAAACCTTTCAAGTTTATTGTTGTGTTAAATAAAACAACAAGCTGCTCTCTTGAAACTAATTTGCAACCCGTAAGTCGATTTCATTTTTTAACTTATTTTATTTAACTTAGTTCACGTTAATAAAAAGAAATTGACAATCTTTTTATAAAATTTGACAGTTTAAAGTCACTCCAAAATGTATGTATTTTATAGGACCGCATTTAAATTTGTAAAAATAACCTTAAAACTTAATTCTTAAGATGACGTTAACTCTCATTCTTAATGAATGATATTTAATACACAATATCACCTAACATTTCTAAAGTTTATTGAAACAGTTATTTAACTACGAGTATTATCTTGTGTGGTTCTTTTGTTTTCCAAGAAGTTATACATATAGCCTCCGGACGACAACCTCATGTTTGTATTGTACAACCGTGGCACACATGTAAAAAAAAAACATAATATCGTATGGTATATGGTCTTGTCTTTTTGTTTGTTTTATAAGTTAAAGCAAGTAAAAGTTCAAATAAGAATGAAACTTAATCCGAAAAATAAAAGATGATGTGTATGTCAGTTTGTTTTCATTTCCATAACCACACACCTTCTGTTATCTAAATGCAGAACTATGAAATATTTTTTTTGTATTCTTCTTAAAATTATGTTCAAAAAATTCCTCTGGTACTATGCAATTGGAAATAGAAACGTTTTTGAATGGTTTTTTGATTTACCGGAAGACACGCACATGTCGTTCTATACGTTTAAAATATTGTTTAAAACGCCATCTGTTGCTGAGACATTTGTTTGTTTTGCTCTTTTATTAGAAAATCAAAACTTGTTTCAGAACTTTATATTTTGTTATTTATACAGTGTTGATAACTTTACGTATTCAAGAAACAAAAAAAAAAAAACTTCAAAATGTATCACTTTTTGTTATCACAATTCGATGAAGATTATCGCAATGCAAAGATTTTTGACACAGTTCTTATAAGTACGAGTACATCATCAATATTGGATTGCGTGATTTATCCCAACTGAATGATAAGTAGTTCGTTTACTTTTCGTTCGATTGGAGTGATTGAGATCTTTTAAAGGCAGACTAAGATACTCGGAAATTTCAACTGATTGATGGACTCAAGACATTGCAGTATAGAGCTTTGATTTGTTTAAAACAGATAAAGATAGATTATTATCAATTTAAAGTAGAGTATACCAGTTTTATTGGATTTTTATTATATTTAATTGGAACGCTATAGGTGCTGCGACTAACTACTGCCGATGTATGATAGCGTGTTGTGGAATTAATTGGGAGATATTTTTTTTTGTATGCATTAATGTAGTTTTTTGAATCAATTTATCAATAAAAAACTTAGTTAATTGGTTTCTTATGTAAAAACTAACCGATGACTATAACGTTGCGATGACAACATGAGTGA
Source organism: Platycheirus albimanus (assembly GCA_916050605.2). NCBI lineage: Eukaryota > Metazoa > Arthropoda > Insecta > Diptera > Syrphidae > Platycheirus > Platycheirus albimanus. The sequence goes on from OU696697.1 coordinate 43,007,514, forward strand.
AAGCAATAACTGAAATAATTAGTTTCGTTTTGTAACTATATTAATCATCCAATAGTTATAGCCAAATGCTTAAAGTTTCATCGATACATGGAGACATATTTATGACATATGTAACTTTCTGGTATATTATTAATAAACTAAATATAAGCTTCGTTTTAAATTCGACTCTATGGGTTATATTTATTGAAGTCCTTAAATTTGATTCACTCGACCAATGAATGTTTCCTTTGATTAGTTTCTCCTTTAATGTTTCGGAACTTCGCAGTAGCTCCATAGCTCGTCTCCGAATGCTCGTGTGAATTGCTTAAGAAGAAAGTTACATAAATTCTATCACTCTTCACATTCTTGAAAAACATAAATGGTTTCATAGTTGTACTCAAAGATCTCGAAATACACAAATTCGATGATCCGTATAGTATCTCCGAAGAGAATTTTTCTACGCTGGCAGAATCACTGCTAAACTTTTCAATCTGTCCTATTCTACAGCATTTATCCAGCCCGTACCAAAAAAGGACACTTTCTTTCCACACAAGCAAACGCATTAACTTCATGAACTGCAGTACTGGTTCCGAAACCAAACTACACCTTTTTCCGGAGAAAGAAGTATCATGCACACCTTTGATATCGACAAACCATTGCTTCGAATTTTTAGAAATTAACTTATTACTTTTCCTATTCCATTCGCACTATTCTGAACGGCTTACTCAAAAATGGGGTGCCTCAAGGCTCCGTTTTATCACAGATTCTCTTCCGCATCTTTTACTTGACATCTCGTCACTGTCTTCTTTAATACTTAAAAGTTCCTTTTACTTTCGTTTCCGAATTCACAACTATTTTCTTTGTGGGTGTGGTACTGCAACGGCCGCGTTTGCTAGGTCATTCAATTCCGAGCTTGATAACATTGTTTTGTTCTGTGGTGAATTCAGTGCTTAAAATATTCTATTCTATTTTCGATCATTAAAGCAGAACCTACACCCATTCCACTATCAGTGATTGGCACTTGCACCGAGAAAACTGACCAGCAATGCATTCTCGGTATGTGTATTACTAACACGTTCTGGTGCCACTAAATTTGGCTCCATATGCTAAGGTGTCATACGACGATGAACAAATGTCTGTACTGATCTGATCTAGGGTACATGCACAAAAACTTAGGTAATAATAATTATGAAACCAACTCCGCCTTGAGCATAAGGCAGTAACAAGATCATCTATCCCGATCCGCCACAACTGGCCTTAGCTGTGGCCACTATTGAATACCTTGAGAACGAGCTTCCTCTAAAACAGAAGAACTCCAAGTTGTTTCTGGTCATCCAAAGCGTTTTTTACTTTGAGGATTCCATTCGAAGGGGAATATTTTCGTTAGGTTTCCTCAAAGTATGGCCAATTCGCCACTTCCGTTGTTTAATGTCGGCATCCTATTCTTTCTGACCAGTCCTATTCCAAAGTTCAGCGTTCGATATGCTTTGCTGCCACCGGATCTTCAGAATGTACCGCAGACAACGGTTAGCGATGGCTTTTGTTTGCAGAGCATTTCCATGTTTCTGAAGCATATAACAGAACAGATTTAAACGACTTCTCCAAACTTACTTACTTACTTGAAGTACAATTGAATTGGAACTCACATTCAGACATTGTTCAAGTATGATTCGCAAGGTGTTTGAATAGCCCTTTTAATGATTAGTCACAGCGCGAGCGATATGAAATTATTGAGTAGAAGGAAAGAAAGGTCTTGAATGCTGGAAGATCGAAATGGCAAGTGAAAATTGTACCAGGCAATTTATTTCACATTCGTGTTGTACGGCTGAAGAAAGAATCCCTATATTTTACGGTACGTCCGAAATAGGCTCAAGTGTAAACTGATGAGCGTTCATAGCAAGACGGGTGTAACGTGGGATGTTGATGTAGTCGACGCACGATCGGCATCTACGAAACCCCATGCCTCTTCTCGATCCTCGATATTATCCTCTCACGAGAGCAATGGCTGCCATTAATTTTGGAAAAACGGACAGAATTGTGATACCGCGCCAATTGTTACAGTTTTTGAGGTTCCCTTTCTTTGGTAACTTCACAATAACTCCATCCTTTCAGTCCCGTGGGTAAGTTTCACTCTGCCAATCAAGCTCAAGCATTAATATCTGCTAAAGAGAATTCCGAATAGGACTGGAAAATTGTTAGGTGAATAAAACATAAAACTGACACCTTGTATCTCTTTTTTAGTCGGTTAATTCGAAAAGGTACCTACTCCCGGGAAGTTGCCTTCTTCCCTTGAAACATTATTACCATAACTCTCCAACGAATTCCTTTTAGTCTATTCTTGAGGCACACTAAACGAATGTGGAATGCTTTATTCGTTTCTATTTTCACTCCCATTGTGATTATCCAAACATTTAAAATCAAATTGTATCTCTAAACGCGAGTTGAAACATATTAACTGTGCTACAACCGCTTGAGTCTGCGGTCATAATACAAAATTATAATGGATTGATTAAGTTCCAATCCAAAATCGATTTAAGTGGCGATTAAATGAAATCTCCGGCCTTTAAAGCTAAACGTTGACATAGACTCTTAACATTAAAGCTTCTCTTTTGAAAAACATGTTGCGTAGGGTGAAGCGAACCTTACTTCTAGGTGTCTTTTTTTTTCTTTTCGATTGTCGTCACTTCTGTACGTAGGTTAGCAGAAAAGATTGTAGTTTACCATGATTTCAATGTAAAATTGTATTTTCAGCTTAAAATATTCACAAAGCACGTACAATACTACACGTGCTACCCAGTAATGCATTGCAGATCGTATTGTGAACCTGAGCATAAATGAAAAAATAACCCTTCTTTAAAAAGTAAACACTACGAGTAAAAATGACGACTCTATTATACATTATTTGCCATTCAATGTTTTCTTTCAATTTTTCAAATTTGCGTCATCCCAATAATAAAAAAAAGATACAAAACATATCAGGTGCTTATTTTCCTTTCATGTGTGTTGATGTAAAAAGTATCCTACCTTTGGAATTCCCCTTCCAATCCGAATTTTCAATCCGATATGCCTTTCACATCAAAAACAAATATTTTTTCCAAAAACATTTTATATAAATGTCTATATCATAATGTATGGACATATATACGATTGTAAATTCCTATGCCAAATTATTGTAAAACATGTCTTCTTGCGCAAATCCTCTACTTTTTTTTGTTGTTTAAAGAATGTTATTGAAACGAATTCAACTTCAATCGAACAATCGTTATTTTTGTGCAAACAAGAGCCCGGAAACATTATTATCTATTTCTTATTCCAATGACGTCAATGAAAAATCAAAAAAAAATCTATTTGAAAATCCTTTGACAGGGAGAGACATTCCACAGAAACGTTCGTTTTGTTAGAAAATTATTTTCTTGTTGTATCTTCGACAAAATACAATAAAACCTGCATGTTAATGAAATTTTAAAAATAATAATAAACAAATTTAAAATTATGTTTATAAAAAGAAATTAATAAACAAGCTAATAAAATCACTGTGTTTTGATAGAACATGTTTTTTTTATCGATTCACTTAAACATTTTTTAAACAAACAATATTTAACTGTTCCTTTTTTTTTTCTTCATTTAATGCTTTGGGCATTAAACTTTTAATGAAATATTTATGAGGAGATTTATTTGTAATACTGAATAATCTACGGGTTCAGGGTTATACAAATTACTCCTTTAACAGTGCAATTTATTATAAATTTGTCAAAGAAAAGGTCAAAAAGTTAGGGACTCTCAGCAGACCCCTGAAAATGCTTGAATTGGGCATTAATTCTTACCGTTTCCAGCTTAGCAATGATATTTGCTTAGAATTTCGGAAAAACGGAAAACTCGAGCTCTCATCACTTTTGTTTGTTTGTTGGTATAGCATTACAATATCTTCGTCCAGCTCCCTAGTGAACTCTAAACTTTCATTGATTCCAAATCTCCTTTTTAAAAACTCAACTCGAGTCCGCTTGGGTTTGTGGAAATTGATAGCGGTTTTGGTTTCTGGTACTATCGGAGGTTCAGGTTCTATACTATTGGAAGATCTGCACATGAATTTCCTTATCCATCAGATTCATCATTGAGAAAAGCACAAAAAAAGCATTCCATCTTCATTACTCAACTTTTGTCGTTTCCAATAGAAGCCTACCCAAAAATCTGTAAATAATTATTGGGATGACTTCCGGAGTTACACGCTTTATGTTATTTAGGAATCTCTGACTTTAGATGCCTGCCTTGTCAGACTTGTATACTTGATTTCAGTTACTATTGACATAAAGAGTGATTCATCGTAAGGTTGCATTTATAATATAAAATATAACACATACATTTGAAAGTGAATTTAAAATATGTATTATCGGTTAAAAGAACAATTCATGGAATTTTTTTTTTTTAATGATATCATGTAAAGATTGGCCACGACTACGTCTGATTTGGTCCATTCGGAAGGTCCAATTTCGGGTGACTCGTGAAATTTAGTGCTCACCAAAACACGATTTCTCAACAAGACCATTACTTCATACTACGTATGGCTCGTAGTGCCGTCTTGTTGAAACCAGAGCTTACCGATTTGCCTAATTTTTGAAGAAATATGGACCAATGATTCCACCAGGCCATAAACCACATCATATCGTTGTTTTAAATGGATGTAATGGTATCTCTTGGTACTTTTCGGGTTGCTCATCAGCCCAAATACGGCAATTATGTTTATTAACGTATCCATCATCGAGCCAGGAATGGGCTTGACCACTGAAAAAAAATTACGATAAAACACCGGATTTTCATGCGTTTTCCCAATAATACAACTTTCCATTATGACTTACTAAACGATACTGAACAAAAATTTGACAAAACAGTTTGACAGGAGTCACGCTTAATGTGTCAAAAAAGCCTATTGAAAATAAAACCTCACGATGAATCACTGTTTTTTCTCTTACCACATAGTTCTTCTGGGTGGACTGATCATGTTTCGAGTGATGTTCTTTCGTTGAGAATGGTAGTGACAAATAAAATTGGAATCATTCCAGATCCGTAATTTTTTTTTGGATTGCAGTCTTCACAGTTTATCCACTGGCTTTCATGGAAAAGCTGCTTTTTAAAGAATCAAAACGCATTAGTTCTAGGGCGGTAGTTAATGTATCTTAAATCATTTGTGCTTTTCTGAACATAGATTGATTTCCACATAGTTGTTGTATCATAGTGTGATCAATTTGGGTTTTTGGGATCAGCTGTCAGGAGTTAACACGGTTTTGGTTTAGACGGAACATTCATAGCTTATTTTATGCCTAACAAGTTGCTTTTCCATAATTTCCAATGAAATGAAGCACAAGAATCTCCCTCCACCTTTCGGACTGTTAAGTAATCATCTCCATTTTTAGAAAGATAAACAAGTCGATTAAGTTCTCCGATTTCCAGGAAGGATTTTCTATGAGGGATCGCTTAAAAAAACTTGCTACGTAGCACGTTGCTTATCTTAACTTCAGCCTCTGTGCAATTACTCCAGATGTTACATATACAAAATTGCATAGCCCGCAGGCAGCTAAAAGTGACCGTTCCAAACTTGAGAAGGTACATTTAAAGAACCTCTTACCACGCGGTATCGAAAGCCTTCTAAAAATTATCCAAAACACCACCTTGGATTTGATCCACTCTTAATAGAAACTGGATTAAACGCGAAATGGATTGTGTCATGTCATGTACCTGTCCCTCCTGCCTTAAAACCAAACTGAGTATTTATAATGGTATTTTTGTCCTCTGCCCATACTGGGTATGAGCTCTTCCGAGACGGATTTTTTTTCCAATTCTCGATCGAAGATATTGAGACCACACGTTTGCTGGATTTGTTCCAATTCTTGATAGAAGATGTTGAGAATGCACTAAAGCCGTCTTTTATCGCACTGTACTTTTTTTTTAGGGAAGTGCCTTAGTAAAGTGTTATTGACGCTCGTTGACTATACTGAATTCAAAGTTGAACTGGAAAAAACTGCGAATGCTTGCCTTGGACTTAAGGAGCCCTTACTCCCGACCAGAATCCGTAATTAAAGACTGCGCAACCAGGATTTACATTTACAAACAAAAGTGCGTCTTTCTTTTTTGTCGTTCTCTTAAGCTTAAGGCAACAAAAAATCGTTTCGCTCAATTAACAGATGAAGTTTATGACCAACTACTTCAATTTCCTAAAATCCTAATCGCACTTACTTACTTACTTAAGGTGGCGCAGACAGTCCATTGTGGACCACGGCCTCAACCAACATTCCTCGCCAGCTAGGCCGGTCCCTAGCCAGTGGCCTCCAGTTGCGCACACCAAGTTAGTTGAGGTCGTTTACCACTTGATCGCGCCACCTTAGATGGGGTCTTCCAGAACTGCGTCGGCCCTCCGGGTTGGAATTGAAGACTCGTCGGGCAGGAGCGTTTTCGTCCATACGCTCCACATGACCCAGCCATCTAAGCCGCTGAATTTTCAGCTTCTTAACCAAGTCAATGTCGCTGTATAGCCCGTACAGTTCGTCATTAAATCTTCTCCTCCATACTCCATTGATACATACAGGCCCGAATATCACCCGAAGAATCTTTCTCTCAAAGCACCCCAGCCTGTATTCATCCGATTGTGTCAGTGTCCACGCTTCTGCCCCATACAGCAGGACTGGGATGATAAGGGTCTTGTATAGTGTCTCCTTGGTCCTTTGAGAGAGGGCTTTACTACTAAGATGCCTTCTTAGCCCGAAGAAACAGCGATTGGCAAGAGTGATTCTTCGACTGATCTCTTCACTGATGTTGTTCTGAGAGGTTATAGTGGAACCCAAATAGACAAAGTCCTTGACAACCTCAAAGTTATATCTGTCCATTGTGACGTTTTGTCCGAGCCTACGGTGATGATCTACTTCACCCGAGGACAGCATATACTTTGTTTTATCTTCATTTACAGCCAGACCCATTCGAGCCGCTTCCACTTCAATACTTGCGAATGCTCCACTGACATCCTAATCGCACTAGCATCTATAAAAGTGAACCATCTGAACCAGAGTTTGGAGCGTCCATTGAAGAGTTTTTGTAACTGGCAGTTGCGTCTTGTTTATGGTACCAGTGCATTGTTTTATTGTTCGTTATAACATCTTCTCCATTTAATAAATATAATATTTTTTTTTTAAATGGTACTCGAACGTAGTCAACTTTAGAAAAGTTTTTTAAGAAATTATTTTTGAAAACACTGCCTTAACGCTTCAACTTCACAATTCCGTTTACTAGCTGGATTACATCTGTAAGTTCGCAGTCGCAATGGTCACTTTTCATCAATCTTTTTACATATTTTAAACAAAAAATGCCAATATCCCCGGTTTAAAAAAAAAATTTGGGGAAAATGGTCCAATACTTCATTCTAGCGATTCACAGAGCACACATGAATAGTTGAGAAAGTAAGTCACTATAGCCTCCTCCTCAAGCCAAAAAAATGTTATGGCGTCCGCATATAAAATACACAAATACCCCAAATACCACAAAGATCAAAAATATATATTTTTCCAATGCATACTTCCTTGCCCCATAATTCATCGATTCAAAATAATTCATCGATTCAAAATATTTCTGAATGAAATATCTTTCAACACAATCGACAATATGGCTGAAAAGTAGTGCATAATATTTCAATTAATTCCTCAGAGACGTTGCCATATGTTCATTCCCGAAAACCATTCATGAACGTGGATGTATAGACGTATGGAAATAATTAATAAGGAATTCCAAGTCGAGTGCGTCGTTGTTTTTGTTTAAATTAACGCATTTTTATCGGCGGCATTCGCCATAACAACAACACCAATACCAATCCTGATGATGTTTACTTGCGCCTTTATTACTGGGAAGTATACATTTTCCTCGCCACGCCATCATCTCCTCGCAAACATGTGTAATTTTGATCGATTTGAAAAAGTAAAATCCATAAACAATCTTTTTTTTTTAATTTAATATTGTTTATACTGTCGATTGTCGTTTACTCGACGAGATAATGCGATCGAAGATACTTTTATATCCATCATACCTAGCAAAGTTTTTATTACCAAATTTTTATTGAACTCAGTTGGAAGCAACAGACAGGGTGGCCTAGATTAGCCGATTCCGATTCTCATGCAGCGATATGTCGGCATTTTACACACTAAGGATGTTTCTTTTCAATTGCCCCAGCGCTCAGCGCATAGCAACTGAAAAGTGAGCTATAAATTAGAATCAACCAATCGACCAATGAATGAAGTAATTAGTTTGGATGAAGATTTTAAAAACTTCTGATGATGAGATACAAAAAACTTTCCCCTCAAAGGTGTGAGTTCGTGCGTCTATCAATTTCTTTAATTAAACATGGAATTCGCTCGAGATGTAATTTACGGGTAAGGAATTTAAAAAAAAACTTTTTTGCTAGAAGAAGAAGATACAAAATGAAGTAGAAATCCTATTCATAAATTTTAAGTACTTCACACTGTGAGATACGAGAGCATTAAAGATGATGATGATGCTGCTGCTCGTGCTGTGCGGCTGCTACGCTAGCGAAACTTTTATTTTGTATTTTATTTTTTGCTAAAAGAGTATAGGATTTGGGTTAACACTCATGTAGGTGGATGTAAGGTGTTGCAATATGTAGAGTAGATAATATATTGTATCTATGGAATACCTAGACTACTTTTCATGAACTGGATTTCGTTGTACCTAAGGTATGAAAAAGTTTGGAAATAAAAATGTTCGTGTGTGAATATGTATTTAAAAGGCTTTTGCATTATTTCTTCAAGTTTTTCCTTCGGGAAATATTAACAGAATTATTTACATGGTTTATGGAGCAGAGTGCATCATGATAAAAAATAAATAATAATGTTACCGAAATAATTCTTTTCTCCATTTTTATTTTGAGACAAAAATACAATTATTTTTATTAAGTTTAAAGAAACAAAGGTTAAGGTCGCACTTATGTTATTCTCTTGTATGGTTACACAGGTAGAATTTACATCTTTCTCAGTAACAAAAAATGTATCTTGAACATAAAGGGTGTTTTATAGAAGTATTGAACTTTAAGTTGGCAGCACTGTTTTCATTGACAGCCATTTTGTCATCTGTTATGTGATTTATCTTTAGTATGGTTTGTCATTTTACTATGCATCACCTGACGCCTGAACAACGTATGCAAATTGTGCAGATTCATTTCGAAAAAAACATGGTGAACGGGATCGAAACGATTTTCACAAGAAAATTTTGTTCAGCTTGAAGCTTACTTTTGGTTGAATGCTAACTTCAATAATAGCCCAGTAATTTTAGGTTTTATCTGCGGAAAAATTCCAACCAAGCTGAATTGGTACACACCTTTATTACGGCGTTGTAATGAAGATGTGAAAAATCGACATTGATATCGTGCCGGCAAAAAAAGTTATGAAGGTCAAAAGGTCACGAAAACCTTAAAAAAACCGTTTTTCGCAAATATCTCGGTTCCTATAGCTCCAATGATTTTAACGTGTATGACAAAATTGTAGAACATAAAGTTTGCTACAATTTCGTTAGTACAATCAATTTTGTATGTCGATTAGTTACCGAGATATGGCACTTCGAAAAACAGGTCATTTTTCAAAATTCGCCAAAAAATGCCAAAAATGAAGAATTCCACCTTATTTCTTCGGATATACCGGAGAAAAAATGAAATATTGCTGTTTTTATGGCTTCTTGTTAAGATCACCAACTTTTTACACCCCCAACGATCCCCGCTTGCCCACCAGGTGCCAGGCCATGCCCATTACTATTGTCATTCCGCCCTAATTTTTATATATTACTTTGTTCTTAGTATACAGTGGGCAGGTAGAAAAAGGTCGGAAGTTAATCAAACTTTGAGATATTGTTCAGGAATATTGAATTAACATTTGACGAAGTTTTGGACCTTACCGGCCCTGTTGAAAAAGAGGAGGAGGGAAAACTGCAAACTTTTCGAGTTCGCTCCGGTTTTCGCTCTATAACTTTTTTTGCTTACGTTCTACGGCAAAAGTGTAGTAGACTTTTTGAACTCGAAAAGTTTGCAGTTTTCCCTCCTGCTCTTTTTCAACAGGGCCGGTAAGGTCCAAAACTTCGTCAAAAATGATGTGATATTATACACCCTGGAACGCATTCACCTAGCTAGAGCATAATGTTTGTATACGCGAGAAGAGGTTTAAACGTCATATATGCATTAGTCTTTGTCAGAAGTCAAAGAATTCAAAACCCAACCATGTATTCACGTGCCTACAGTTCTTATAATAATTTGAGGTTATAGAAAACTTTTTTACTTGAAAATTTTAGGCTGATTGCAATTTCGTCACTTCTTTCTGTCGCAGTACCGTAATTTGGAAAATATAAGATTGACGATTTTCGTTAAAATTTAAAAGTTTTCGGCTTATTTTAAGCGGTCTCATTTCAGCTGTCCATAAAGTAACCGCTGGAGTGCCTCAAGGTTCAGCTTTGTCATAGACACACTTTCTTATCTTCAAATATGACCTCTTGTCTCAGAACGACTAAATAGATTTGTGCCGCGATGCTATTCCTTGATTAGTTTCTAGAATATGACAACATAAATTAACAATCTAAATAAAGACAAATGTTTAAGTCATTCAAAGCAATAGTGTTAGATAAAAGTCTTTCTGCTGCTAGGGAAGGGTTCGAAAACGAATACTGCTTCACATTCTAACATTATAAAGCGAATACAATTATGCCCCATTCTCCTTCTCTTCTATAATCTCGATAAGTACATTTATATTCTTACTCCAAATAAAAAATCTCATCAAGTCATTCCAATTCCTGTAAAGAAGTTATCTTCGTTAAGTGTCTGCACTTAAGGGCATGCTTAACATGTGCACACGTGTAGCTTCACTTTTCACATCACGTTTTTTTTTTTTGCTTTCTTAGTCTTAGCGCTAGCAATTGCAATCTCAAGGCAAACAAACAGGTCTATATTTTTCTTTGTAACTCCACCAAAAGAGTTAGTAAGATACAGATACAAGAGTATCTATCACAAATTCACTACCTACCTACGTATACGTAGATTATCGGTTGCCTGTGGACACATTTGTATGCAGGCGTTTAAATGGCCACTAAGTCTTTCAGTTGGCTCCTTTTTAAGTAATCTCAGCTTGTCGTCATTTGTTTTCAACCATAATATTTATTCCCCCCCTACTCCATTTTGTTTGTTGGTGATGAAGTGCACCTCTGATGGTCTACTGCAATATTCCAAACGAGAGTAGGAAGATAACCGATTACATGATGTCCACAGTTTAATTTTTCATCATCATTACTAAATAGATCCATCGATGTGTGCTCGAAGAGTAGTTGATATCCATTAGATATAGATATGCGATTTGATGCTCATTTTGATTTGAAAAAATGTATCTTTTTTTTTGCAGTTTCCATGTCTGGGCTTATCTAAGAAATCTGTAGATACAAATTGATTTTTCATGTCAATTTGATATCTTTATTCGCTTTCTTTTGCTTCTTGTATTTTTTTTTTTTTGCAGGGTGTCCTGTGTGGGAATATTGTATCTTTATTTGAGCAACACAAAAAAAGATACAAAAAAAAGTAAAAAACTAAAGAACAAGTGAAAGATAGACAAGACACACCAAATATAGGTCAAATTTCCTTATTGGAATCAGGATAGATACAGGTTCTTCGAGGTTATACGTCGGATATGAGTTTTTTTTTTATTAGCTGCCGCTGCCGAATGTGATCAACCCACGTGATTCAAAGCAGTTCAGATTGCTTGAGAGTTTAAGACGGATTTGAGCTCACATGTGGGGGTTTTAAACCATACCGATATTTAAGCGAACGTATCTATGAATCATCTGTGTGCCGATTTTGTACATGCAAGGGGCTTGTGCATATTAATTAATTATGCTAGCGCGTAATTAATTATTTAGTTGATAACTTGTGATTTAATAATCTTTTCCTTTAAGATATAATTAAATTGTTTATATCGAAACGATAAGCACCATCAAAAGCTGCCGCCGCGCTTCGAAGCTTCGCTGATTTTTTTTTTTTATCGAAGTGAATGCATTTTGTGCCAAATACAAAATGCAAAGCGTTTAGTTGCACCAAACTGATTTATGATGTGCATAAGATACAATATACTTATATCGATATCAACATCGTTGAAAAGTGCAGCGGCGCGCGGCGAAAAAAAAAAGATTTAATTGAATAAAAAAATGCGAGGAATGCAAAAGCGCCGCGATTAAATATAATTAAAGTGAAATTTTTTAACCATCCATATAAATTGTTGTAATTTGATTTTGGCATGGAAAATTATCCACGGATCATAAAGCTGTCTGTCTCAAAATAAAAAGCAGAGAAAGAGAGTGGAACTTGTCTCGGTTGCTTGTTTATATAGGACGCATTATATGTCCCTTTAAAATTCAAATTAATTTGCTGACAAGGAAACTAGGTTAACGTACAATTTGCTCTAAATGCACTGGTAAATTCGGTTGGCCATCAGTGCATCCACCGGAATATAGTTGGCTTATGCCAGGACACCGCCAACGAACGGTGGGATGTATGTTATGTAGACTATTAAACTAAGTACCTACTTAATGGAATAAATTATTTAATTTTATATCGTGGGTATAAAGCAATGTAGCGTTTGTTTTGAAGGTTCCAAAGTTCCTTTTCCTTCCTTTATAATATGTATCTAAAAGCGAAAATATGCAAATTTTCACTTGAGTGCCAAAAGGTAATTTTTTTTTTTCAAAAAGTCCTCGATGTTCATTGTTTTCTTTTCGATTGAGCTTATTCTCATTATCCTTGCTGTTATGCATATTATGCTTTCACAATGTCAGGGTTCATCATACCCATGGCAGCAGAAAAAAAATAACAAAGAAATGTGATTTTTGTAATAACATTGATTTTTTTGAGACAGAGGTTAAAAACCAGTCTGGGGAAGTGTGACGACCTTTGAAATCAAACTTTTTCTTTCATGAATTTTAGAATCGATTAATTTGAAACACGCTATAAGGACTTTACTTCATGTGTTGTGTATATATGCAAATACACATTTTGTTTTATACAGGGGGTTCTGCATGTACGTATACTTTTTATGACAAAATGTTATAGCTTAAAGAATGGGTCTCGTTTAAGCTCGGTAATATAGTACAAGTGCACACGTAGCTAGAGTGGGGAGACTAACATAGAAACAAAGAGTAGACCTAGTTTGTGAAATAATGGGTGATGTTTTTATCTCATTTTTTCTCCGGCTCTATCATGTTTATGTCTTTTGCCCTATTTTCGTGACGAATTTTTGTTTCATCATGTTTCAAGTCGCAACGATTTCAAAGAAGTCTTACTTTCGTTGCATCTGAAATGAACCTGCTAAACATAATTATTGGCGTACTTTCTGAAGCATCCGTTTGTCTCTTAGTTTGTTTCTGATTTTCGAAAATTAACTTTAAAAAACTCATCATAACTATTTTGACTTAAAAAAATATTATGTAGGTATCTCTAATTTTTAAGCAGAATGTTTAAAATGAAAAAAAAAACTATTTTTACTACTTTGTTTTAAACAATTCAATAAATTTAAATTTTTTGCAAACATTTATATTACCTGCGGATAAAAGTTAGTGATGTGAAGGAATAAAATCCTTTCAGTAGTGCAAAACGAACTGCAAATTAAGATTCATGCCTGATGGTACCCCGTCGCGTTAGTTGTAGTAACCTGGTCATCTATAAAATCAATTTGCATATGTTTGAAGCTTATATGGGTGCGGTGCGTATAGTGTTCATTTCCAAAGGGTGCGGTGCGGAACTGGGTACTATTTTGTGATGTGAAATTTCATGGGAAAAGCGAGGGCAACAATTTGGCTGATAACATTTTATTTCCATAAATCCATTTCTTTTCATGAAAAATATTGTTTTCGAAGTTATCCCATAGTTAAGAAGGTACCTAACCTACAGAACTTAATGTTTAACAATATATTTGCTTATAAAGGGTTCCAATAAGAGGTGTTATTTCGGTAGTTGTCACTTTTGAAGGTATAATTGTTTGACATTTGACAAGTAGAAACTACGCCATTAATAAAACTGGAACGCTACACGCTTCAACAACGCATTAAAATGATTAAAATTCACTATAAAAATGGTGAAAATTTGGTAGGGACCGTTCGTAAAACTAAAACATTTCTTGGTCGTCGTGAAGCACCTTGGTTGAAAAATTTGAGCTGTTGGGACAAGTTAGCGATGTGAAGAATAAAACCCGTGCACGTCGAACAACTGAGAATATTGCTGCTGTAGCCCAAAGTGTTGAAGAAAACCCAGGTTTGTCCATTCCTCGTCGTTCTTTGGAATTGGGCATTCCAAAAACGTCATTACACCGTATTTTGCATAAAGACTTGGCTCTTAAGGCTTATAAAGTTGAGTTAACACAAGAACTCAAGCCGGCCGATAAACAACGTCGTGTTATTGCTGATTGGGTCCTTGAAATGCATGCAAATGATCCGGAATTTCATCGAAAAATCATCTTGACTGATGAGGCCCATTTCCACCGCAGAGGGTACGTCAACAAGCAAAATTGTCACATGTGGGGCTCGGAAAACCCAAGATTTATTGTTGAAAAGCCTCTCCATCCTCGACGAGTAACTGTTTTCTGCGTTTTATGGTCCGGTCGGCGGGGAGGGTCATTGGACCTTACTTTTTTTGGAAAATGAGGCTGGAGCAACAGCTACGGTGAATGGATTGAGAGATGATTAATAATTTTTTAGGCCCGGAATAGGATGGTATTGATTTGGACAACGTTTACTTTCTACGCTCCTTATCACACAAGCAACGAAACCATCGATCTTTTGAATGAAAAGTTTCGGGACCGTGTTATCTCTGGAAGAGGTGTTCACAATTGGCCACCGAGATCTCGTGATTTAACACCTTGCGACTTCTTCCTTTGGGGCCACGTGAAAGATAAGGTCTACGCCAACAGTCCAGCGTCGATTCAAGACCTCAAAGATGGAATTCTTGAAGCTATTGAGGGCATACAGCAGCCACTTTGCGATTTGGTAAGGGAAAATTTCATGAAAAGGATATTGTTGTGTAAACGTAGCCGTGGCGGCAATTCGGCTGATATTGTTTCCATTCTATTATTAATGGCATTTTTTTCTCTTTACATTGAAATAAACATCCGTTCATTTACGAGTATCTCAAAAAATGCCATTTTTCTTTGAATATCAAAATAACATCTCTTATTGGAAAACTCTTTACTTATAAAATACTTATACCAAAAAATGATGTATGAAGGGCCCAACAATATACGAGTATGTTGGATATTTTGACTTTGATGTTTTTCTGTTGATGGCTAACCTGCTGACAAAAACCACACTGCAGCGATGTAAGGAACTACATCTAGACATGAAAAAAGTTGTTGGCCAAAGTTAGCAAATATGTCAGGTCACTTAATCGGAGTACGGAGTAGCATAAGGCTAAATCCCATCTAAGTTCACTTTAGTCATCGCTTCGCAATTGTACTGGTAAAGCTTCTCATAAAAACACACATAATTTGTGTGTCAATTGAAGAGCTCTTCAAATGTCTTGCGACAATTGCGATTAGCCTTGAAAAAATATCCAACAATACGTGGGCGATGTCTTCAAAAGCTTCAACTCTCTTGGCAGTGCCAGCAGTTCAAAAAAATTATTTCCTAGTAAGGTACTTCCTTGTCTGCAATAAATCACACAAAACAAGTTTTAAAATCAAAATTTACCGATGCTCTGCTTCAAGGTTTTGCTGCAGTTATTTGATAGCCCATGTTCTTTGTTGGCTTTTAAGTCTGAGTACAGACTCTAGTTTCTTGTGCGAAAAAATATCATCAAATTATCCATGTTCGATGCATGTGAAAAGACCTATTTCAGAGTAAAAGCTACATGCTTACGATTTTGGCAACACTACCTTGTTACAACAGCTAGCTTTAAAAGAACCTTTTCAGTGATGAAAAGAATCAAAACAGTGTCCCGACCCTGAAGCGTCATGGTCCATTTAAGACTGCTGTAAAAAAAAAAACATTAAGAGTCGTATATGTAATTTATTAAAAATAAATACAAAAAAATTTAATATTCAGGTAGTGTTATATATATTGAATACAAAATTACTTCTTCGAAATTGAACAAGCCCCCAAACGTGTAGGTGGCACTTCAACTTTTTTTATTTTTCTATTGGAATATAAGCAGCCGACTTAAGGAACAACATCTTAAAGCTCTAAGTCGATTATTACCTTGTTTACATAATGCTGTATTGGTATCCTGGTTTCAAGGTCAAGAAACTGTCAATTCATTATAAATGCCCACGCGCAAATCGCAAGTCCTGAACCATTTACAAATCCAATTATATTTCCTAAACTCTGCCATCAACCTTCTAGAAAGATAAAAGATAGATCAAATTTTGACCCTCAAAAGCGTGTTAAAAAGTATCTACGGCGATAGCTTCGAAAACCCAGCTTAATGCAAAATCTGTTTGTTAAAAGTCACGTTTCTATTTCTGATGCAATGATAAAATAATAAAATAATTTGCATATACTCAATATCGTTAATTGACTATAAACAAGAAATAATCCTTAAGACACAGCATAAATTAGCAGCCATGTTCTTTTTCTTTTTAAACTTTTTCTTTCATGTATGAGTAATTTTTGTTTTTAAGCGTCGGCGTTAATCGGCTAATCTGTCTTTGAAAATTAATTTCACCGTTGAGTGAACACATTTGTAAGCTTCTTTAAACAAATAAAAATATCTCACTATTTCACTATGCCAACTATATAAAACCCAAGCTCAACAACAGTTACATAATCAATGGTTGGGCGGTGTGGTGTGGTGTGAGGCATCAAGTATATCTTTAATGTATCCCACCTTTTATATTTTAAACGCACTTCACCTCTAGAATAATTGAACGTTATATACCCTGTCACACTATAGTGTCACAAGATGCTAGAGATTGCGTCATTTCGTCGCGTTAGGAGCTTAGGACGCGACGTGGTGAAAAATAATAAAAAAAAAAACGTTGTTCAAAACTGGTTTGCACTATTAGCTTAATTACTCAACAAACCGAACTTTGTACTGCGTAAGGCGAAAGACTTTAAGATAATCGCAACTCTTAGCTACTTAGTATTCTAGATGCAAACTGCGGCGGAAAAGTCACAGTTTCGTATTATTTTTGTATCTTATCTACATTGAGTGAAAATTAATTTTTCCCATTATTACGTCTGATGACTTGCATAAGTCATTAAAAATTGTTCATCGAAAATCGTAATCAGGGATTGAATGGACCGTATACATCAGAACTGATAGACACTTAGTCTCAAGAAAGATAGACTTTATCGCTTTGACGGACATATACTTTTTTATTGGTGTGTGTTATCAGGACTTGCTTTCCGGTTTCGGTTTCAGTTTCACGACCTTTATACGAACTCAGATATTCCACACATATGGAATATGCATGCATTGTGCGTTTTAATGCGAAACAATTTTAAGTGGTTTTTGATGAGATGATACGAGGTTTATTATTTAAAAATATTTTTTTTAATGTGAAAAATGAAGTTAAAAGTGTTTAAGCCTTTTGGAAGGGCAATTTAATTTTAGTAAAAGCTGCCTTTTAGTCTTAAAACTTGTTTCAATTTATTGTTACTTTTTTATTTAGTCTGGTTTTATTTTTTACTTTGAATATTATCTTGTTAATGAACTGTCCTTGTGTAGGGTTAAGAAGGTATACATGTGAACATAGTGAACATAGTGTGTTGCTTATGATTATTATTTTTTATAGGTAGGTACTTAACCCCCTGTCTTCATTTGCCATAATTCACTGAATCATTGCAAAAACTGGACAAACATATTTAAGAAAACCGGAAATTATGTGATTTGTGGTGTTTTTATTGCATATACAGGGTGTTCTGTTAGAGGTGTGACACAGATCAAGAGCGCTTCCAAAAGCTGTAATTTATATTATGTTGGAAATCAATTCTTTAAATTTCTTCGCAAATCAATTTTTTTAATAATACTTTTTCATTTTCCAACTCATAATTTTGGAAAAAATGAGAAAAACAAAATTTGTAAACCAATATTTCTCCTAATTTTACGCTGTTTTTTGCGAGTTTTAATTTTATTTCACATTTTCTAAATACATACTCAAATTTCTTCGTGTGCATGTGAAGAAACAGGTGCGGTTATTTTTGAAAAAAGTGTCAAGTTCTTGAACCATTGACTTAAAAGAGCATTGAATTTTGGAATCGAAAATAGGCACCAATAGCGTAAAATTTTAAGGAATTTTTATTCTACAAAATTTTTATTAGGAAAAAATCAATCAAACATTGCATATTCATTAAATCAACTTGATTTTAAAATTAAGTTTAGTTTTGAAAATATTTAACGCATGTTATTCTAGGGTTTTCTGTTGTTTTTAAATACACTGAGTTGGCGCACTTTGAAAGTTTACAATATTTTTAAGTGATTTAAAAAAGGCTTTTTTTCAATTAAATTAAATTTCATAGAATTGGTATATTGTATTTGGTGTGGAGGTTGTAACATAGAGAAATAATAGAAAAGTATATATATTCTGACTCAGAATCAAAAGCCTAGTCGATTTAGCCATGTCCGTCCATTTGTCCGTATGTATACTCTCTAGAGGTCGCAATTTTTGAGCTAGAAAGCTGAAATTTGGTATATATATAAATTTTGGTTCAAGAGTTAGGCTAAGTTCTTGAACCGGCAAAATCCGCCCACAAACACGCCCACAATCGCCATTTTTGTTAAACAACCTCAATTTGCTAGAATTAAATTATGTTTTTTGTACAGTTACGATAACAGCATAACACTAAAATTTTGCACACATAAACTTTAGGTAAACCTTCTTCCAAATAAATAAAAAAATGCAGTTTGGGTGTGGCTGACGCCCATTTTTCATACAAAACCATCAATATTGTTTTTATAAAATAGTAATTGTTATATTAAAGCGAAAAACATTAAATTTTGTGGATATTACTTGCACATAAACATCTTGTGTACGAAATCAAAAAAAATTATTTTGGGAGTGGCTGACGCCCACTTTTCACTAGAAACTATAAAAAATTGTTTTTGCAAATAAACGGTATTTATAATGAATCCGCAAGCCAAAATTTTGCGTCTCTTAGTAGAAACTTAAACGTTTGTGTATGAAAAGAAATTTTTGAATTTTGGGTGTGGCTTTCGCCCAATTTTCACGAAAGAATGAAAAACGTTGTTTTAAAAATTTAAAAAATTTACCAATATTCAATTTAAGCTTTTTTTCCCTTCCGTTCGTTTTCAATACGCCCACTTTTAAAGGCGTGATTTTGATAAAATATCTTTGTTCAGGTAAGATCGTTTAAAAACTACTCGATTCAGCTGTAGTTTTACACATATGCCTAAATACTGACTAGTGATCAAAGCTTAGTTAGTGCATTAAATTTTTCTTAAAAATTTTTAGGGCATGCCCACTTTTAAGGGGCGTTTCCGTCAAAAGTCGTAATATGCATTACCTAATTGTTTAATGTTTTTTAACTATGGGTCGCAGTTTTGAAGTAAGAAGATGAACACTTCGGTTTGTATACCTTGTTTACGTAGCAGAGTGTAGTTCAAGAATTGTTAAAAACACACATAACCGCTATTTCCTATCAAAATCTAATTTCTAAAAATTTTAGTTTTGTCTTGTTTTGTTAAAATCGATGTGCAAGCTTAAAATTGAATGATGAGCTCATATAGTGATTACCCTGGCAATAAAATGTCTCAGCTGTAGGCTTGTCACAGGCCTTTTTTTTATTGTGACAGCAGTTATTGTACATCGGCCAAACAAAATTTATTTTATTGAATTTTTCCCTGCCTGCTAAAGAAGAATTTTGTTTCCGATACTGGAACAGCGGCTGGCTGCGAAGGAAGCGAACGCATATGCATATACATATACAAAAATGTGGGGAATAGGGTATTCAATAGTTCGTTGCAAACGTACTGTAGCTCTTGCTTATGTTTTTAATACAGTTCTGCTAATTAACATTTAAAAAAGACTCATCTTAAGGGTGTTTTTTATACGTGTGGTTTTCAATCTGGCAATACTTTTTTTGGAGTTGGTCTTTTTGACCGCTGTCACTTGATTTATGCTCAGTTTGGTTTGCCATTTCATAATAAATAGACTTATTCCTCAAAAACGTTTGCAAATCGTGCAAATTTATTAACAAAATCATGATTCGGTTCGCGCGACGCTTCGCGCGCTGGGTTCAATATTCGGTCGACATAATCGCCCAGGAATGTATTGAGCGGTTTTAAAGCAATTATGCTCCCAATGAACCGATCAGTTGTAATCGCCATTCTCAGCTATACTAAAAAAGTTAGCGATGAAATGCCCAACGAACAAAATCTGACAGTTCTTCTGATATCTGCTCTCTGCTATTGCTTTGGCTTCTGAGATACATTTATCGCTAGTGGAGATGGCGGGTAACATTAAATTGTTTGCGTTTTATTTCTTCTTGAAAACCAAACGTCTATAAAAACACCCTTTACAATATCTAATAGTTGACTTTGAAGAAGCATTTGAGAGGCAGCCATGAGCTCTTATGTGGGTGCTTTGGTTCCTTGAACACAGGGAGACACAACGAAAGAATGGTCATGCACATGTACGAGGAGGCAAACTGTACGGTTAACTGAGCTACCGATTTCGCCAAATAGCCTTCAATCAAATTCGTCGTGTATTAGGAAGTTTCATCAGATTTTGCTTTTTATTGAATTAACTGAGTATCTGTAATCTAACCAAAACTAAGGTTCCTAGGACGTTTTATTTCAAAACTAGTATAAAAAGAATAAAGCTGAAAATATGAAATCCATCTGAAGAAGTCTTCACGTCAAGTATGCAATATTATCTTAAATAAAGTGCACGACTGGGTCGTACGAACTTGCTCTAATGTGTTAAAATGGTATTGGGGCTTGAGATTTTCGAAAAAAAGCATTGAAAAAATCATATGAAATTTTATTAATCACTTAAAAATCAATAGTTAAAACGTTTTTTGGAGAAAATGAAGTAAGCCAACAGGTTTCTTTTATTTTTTTGAATTTTTACGAAATTGTTTTTCAAAATCATTCGACTAGTTTTTTCAAAAAACAGTTTTTTTTGAAAAACTTTTCGAAAATATATTCCAAATATTTTTTGAGCATGCCAACTTCTGGCACTTTGTAGTTTTTATCAGAAAAATAAAAATTAAAAAAAATAGACTAAACCGTTTTTGGAAAAAACAAAAATTAAAAAAAAAATTTGAAACTTTTTTAAAAAACTCAACAAAACTTTTTTTTGAAAAAATTAAGAATTTATATTATTTTTTTTATAAAAGGGCTTCTACATTAAAAATTTCATCGAAATCCGTCAAGTGGCTTACGAGAAAATCGGATTTAAAAAAACCGGTCCTATGGGAGGTACCGTTATAAGACTTTTCCTGAAAAATCTATTCCAACCAAAACATAAAGCTTGCACATAAAATACTATTCAGAAAGTTTTATCAAAATCGTAGGAGCCGTTTTTGAGAAAAATTAATTTTTCACTAAAAATCGTATGGCAGGTACCGTTAGTTTTAAAGTTAGAATGCTAATTCCAAAAACCCCTCTGTAGGACGTCATGATATTATTATGTACCAAGTTTGAAGCAAATCGGTCCAGCCTTTTAGGCTGTAGGTGCCGATACAGACAGACGGACAGACAGACAGACAGAATTGTCGGACCCACTTTTTTCGACTTCTCTATCATCGTAATGTTATGTTTGATTGTCAAAAAAAAATATTTTTTTTTACGAATGCATAACTTGCCTTATAGTACCTATAATCGCAAGTAAAAATTAGGGATTTTAAAGAGGCACACTTCTTGAGCAAAACAGTAGCATTTCGAGAGCTTCAACCATTGTCACTGGCGTTTCAAGCCTTAAAGTTTTTTGTTTGTTTTTAATTGTGGAAAGAGGATGGCGGGAAGAGGAGGAGTGAGGCTTTAATTCATTTTTGAAAAGATTCAAAAAGTTCTTTTGTGGCAGAACTACGACATGGGTAGGAAGGTAAAGAAGGTATAAATGTCCATGTTTTATTGTATAGCCAGGACTCTTCGGTTCAACAATACGCCATTCAAATGGTTCTTATAATAGATCTAATACAAAGTAATAAATTCAAGTAAATACAATCATTAATTGTCCTATTTCCAAAGAGCCTTCCACAAGAGTAAATCTCTGAGTTTGACATAATTTCAACTTCATTTTGTATGTCCCGCACGTGATCTGATAAAACATTATCTCACCTCTCTAACTGGAAATATCCTCCCACCTAATAATTAAAATTTCGCGGACGACCGACCAAGCAAAATTTATATTTCATGGAACTACGTTTTGCAATTTTATATATAGTTAAAAATGGCAAAGTATCTTTTAGAAAATTTACATAAAAACATTTTCGTCTTGGCTTCGATAGAGCTCATTATGCAGCAGCTAAAGCAATGTTCCTTGAAGGTTATTTCAGCAGGAGTACTACCTAGACCTACCTACCTACTCACCTATACGACGTGTTATCCAGCCACCTCTCATGGACCTCTCCATCTTAACCTTTAGTAGACAACTCTCATTAGTCATTCATAATGGAATGTCTTGGTTGGAAAAACTTGTTGCAAAAGTAATCAGCACAATGGCTGACAAACTACTTATCCATTTATTTGGCCCAGACAAAATGGCAACAAGAAGTTCGATATTTTTTTTTGTATCGTTCTTTATCAGTTTTTTTTTTTTTGCAAGTCAAATGCTAAAGACCCCTCTTCCTGTCTGTATGTGTGTGCGTGTGTTGTACCAGAGATGAAACTTGACGATAAAAAGTATATATCAAATGATTTGCCCTCCTTATGGCCAGAAGCAGCGTTTGCATTTGCAGCAGATGAAACTGTTGGCTTCATTGTTCTTTCTTCTCACATGCAATTTAAGTTTTTTTTTTTTTTTTTAATAATAAAAGAAAAAGTTGAACCATAGGAATGCAAAAACAAAAGATGAAATATAAAATGGCCTAGTTCAACGTTGTGCAATTAAAACTGAAGTATATAAAAATATATTTGAGAGAGTCCATGGCCAAGGTAACCTTTTGTGTGTAGGCTGTAGGGGTAAGAGGTGGTTAGATAAACGAGTTTAAACTCTGGCAATTCAACTGAAAATACAATGATGTAATGTGATGTATTTCCAAGTAACCATTTATATTTGAAAATTAGGTAAATATTGTGTTAAATTGGATGGGTTTTGTATGAAACCTTTTTCCTAAAGGTCAATCCGAGAAAATGTGACAATGACATTTCCTTTTATAAATTTCTACACGATAGTATAGGTAAATGTATTCATTGTAAAAGAATGTTTTTGATAGAAAACTGAAACTACTTTGGAAAATAGGGAAAATTACATTTTCAACTATATGATTTAAGGGTAAAGCATTTTTAAGATGGTAGAGAAATTTGGGAAGACTTGGCGTATATGTAAGTACATAACTTTGCAACGAATATCTTCGTTTTCAAAAATTAAATATTAAAGCTGGATTTTCTAAAGAATATTTTTTAACTCCGACAACGATTTGTTAATAATGACATGTAGGTAGGTAAGGGAAAATGTGTCAAATTCAGCTGACAGCTGAATTTTCGTATCAGCAGGGCCAAGTAGATCTATTAAATAATATTATAGTACCTGGCATGCGTATTGCGTATTACCTATATTCAAGAAAAATGCTGAAAAATCTGCATGATAGTGCGTCATATTTGAAACCCTACCAATATCGACAGAACAGCGAGCGTTCTACAACGTCATCCTGGTTAGACCTGGTTTTAGTTCAGTAGGAGTTCTAAAGCTGGCCTAGGAACGATCTAATTCCGATGTTATATTCTTGGGGATTCTGGTCAGTGGCAGTTGCAGACAGTATCTTACAGGCGAAGTTTAAAGCACAGAGAATATATGAAAGAGAGTTTAATGTAGGTAGAAAATTTCATTTTGCTCACAAGTTGATTTGACAAAAATCGCGGATTGGTTTTCACTTTTTTTCAAGGAAACGATGTGAAATAAAAAAAAAAAAAAAAAACAGCAAATGGAGCATTCCATGAAAAAGCGGAAATTTCAACCCACTTACAAACAGTAGATTTTTAAATTTTAATGTACATTTGGTGGAAATATGAAGAGACTAGTGAGGGGAAAAATGTTAAGCCAAGATGACACTGTTATTGTGTAATCGGCAAAAAATTTTGCTGATCTGGTATCGCGGTTGGTGTCCAAAACCCGAGTCATTTACCAGTCATCATCAGAAATTGGCAACAAAATAATGACTGTGCAGCCATGCAAAAACGCCGAAGCCATACCTGGTATTTCCAATATCCATTGCATTCAAACAGATATAAAGATCGTAGAGGTCCGTACTCCTTGCAAATCAGAATATAAAAAAGTGTTTAACTAATAAAAAACTTTAATAAAAGACTAACGTTTTCAAGTGTGTCAGACACGTGACGTCGTTTGTCCGTACGTGACAATAACTTAAGTTATTAAAAAATTTGTAAACAAAATTAAATATGTGTTTTTTTATTTTTTTTTCTCCTTACTATCAACTTTGATGCTCCCTTATTATTTGCTTCTCACTAATCACCAATCCATTGTTTATAGTTTCGCTAAAATTTTAATGTGAAGTAATTACTTAAAAAATTGGTTTACTCTAGCCGTCTGTTTCGTGACAGCTATTATAATTCTTGTTTAAGGCCATTTTAAAAATATCCTTCAGAATGTTTGCATATAATAAAAGACTGATGTATAAGGTATAAGCTAAAATTAGTACATGGCATATCCCATTTACGTACCTAGTATAAGGAGCCTTTTTGTAACATAAAAGTAGTGTGATTTGTCTGTACGTGACCATGGAATGCTCCAAATGAGCTTCGGCGGGTTATGCGCTCGAAACATTTCCCTCTCCTCTATGTCCCCTCTCTGGTTTTAATGATTTATGCCTCTACATGGTCCGTCAAATGAAGTGTTACTGATTTAATGTTGGCATCACTGGCGACTCGGGAATATAAGTTTATTCTACTGTTAATAACTACTGTAAGAAGATTCACCGTTGTAATTCTGGCTTTAAAACTCAGCACCGTCTCATAAAGCTTGTTTAACGCAACAATTTCTTGCAGATCACGTTCCCCAGTTCATTTCTTGACAACAGTGGCCTCCCTACTCACCAGATTTTAATCCAATACACTTCTCTGTAAGTAAGTTGCAACATTGACTTAGCGCTTCGTCGGGAATGGGCACGGATCCCACAGGACCACCTTTGTGCATTACATTACTTCATTCAAAGGATTGATGTTGTCATCCGTGCAAAAGGAAGTTATTTTCAGCAGTGACATGGTTTAAAAAAAAATGTATTTATAGTGTGCTCATCAAATTTGTAATGAAAAATTCTAAAAATGAAGGATTTATTGAACTTTGAGTTGGTAACACTTCATTTGACGGACCCTGTATAGTTGGTACAGATCACAGACATACAGATACAGACCGCCAACTCGTACTCCTCTTGCCTTAACACCCTAAAAATATTTTATTCACCTTCGTATATGTATATCTCTGCCTGTGCATTTTATGTTTTTCGTGTATTGGTTCCCATTTAAAATACACGGGAGAGCTTAAACGTACTCAAAATAAAATTCACAAGAAACTTTGTCGGCAAAGAAAGAAACTTTAAAGAGTTGGCGGTCTGTATCTGTATGTCTGTGGTATGTGAATGTTGTAGATTCTAGGTACTGCTCTCTTTGTTTTTATTCTGACGAAGCCGATATCTAGTTTGTTCTCTGGTAAGGTGGCTGCAACTTTTGGTTCTCATTTAGCTTGGCTGGTATGCAGAAGATTAATTGACAGACACTTTTCTGTCGTCGCCCTGCAACAACTGGTCAGAGTAATTTCTTTCAATGATAAACTTCGACTGATAATCTTTCACAGTGATTCAATCACCATATCTGTTGGTCCAGGGTGTTGTATAGTAAGCCCTGGAGTTGATTGCTTCACTCATCTTCTTTCCGCTAAAGCACCTCTGAGTCTCCTCAACTGCACCTTTTTGATGATCCTTTCTTTTTTTTCTCCTGAGCAAGCGTTTCTCATCCTCCCTTCGGTAAACATAAAGCTCTGCTTTTGTTTGTCTAAACACAAGTCCAACACTTCTGACTTCTTCCACTGACAAACAGAGAAGTTTTCGATTTACGCATGCTCGCAACAAAAAAGGTTCTAAATAAAGATAAATTGTTGGGTGGAAGGATTGGTGGATTGCTGTCGAACATAAGTTGCCAGATCCGAGAAGATCTGCAGGGCATATACACCTCGATTCTTCAATTTGTGTCTCTGAATGAAAGTGGGATTTTAGGAGAATTTCGTTTGAATTTTGGACTTTATTTGGAGGAATTTTTGGTGTAAAACTAAGTATATTAGGTCCCCAACTCCTCTCGGGATTCAGCAGAATATTGGAAAGCCAATATGTTATATGATTGATGACGAAATTGCACCCCTGCAGCCATTCTGCCCAACTATGTAATGCAGGTTGCTGGGTGGCAGGAAATACATTACGGATTCTACCATGCATTCATACCATGATAATGATTAAAATCAAGCAAACTAACTCAACTGCCTGCGTGGTGTACCCAACGTTACTCCAACCCGATACTCCTTGATGAAAACTAAATCTCCAGCTACATGTACTTCAGAAGTACTTCGTGGCTTGATCTTCTGTTCCAAAAGGTCTTAAAAATCACAAAAAGTTCCACGTAGTGAATTGAATCTATGATTAATGTGTCTCATAACTGGACAGGTGCTCCTAATTCAAATTTGAGTCTCACGAAGAGATTCAGAACAGGGTTTTAAATATTAAATTTAATTAAACATTTGTATTAATTGAAAACCGTCACATAATTTTGGGTGTCGAAGTCGATCTGAAGTAGTCCCTCCATAGAATTCGCTTTGAAATAAAAATCCATTAGTCCACATCACACTTCAGCTAACTTTTGTCGTCCAGTTAAGCACAAAGATCCCTTCTTTAATCTCACTTCACAAATGCTCGTTGGCTCTATCTTTGCCAAACTTTTGTGTCCAGTGCCTAAATTGTAAGCCTTTCCTATAAAATGAGCTTAATTTGCTACCAAATAAACCCCTTTAAAACACACATAAATACTACCAACAAATCATGCATCTCTCAGCATATGCAGACCACACCCACATTTTTAATCTCAAAACGCGAATTTAATTTGAAGAACGATTTCCTGCTTCAAAACATTACTTTGCAATTAGGACATATCGCTGATGTTGACATTTCCTCACATGAATTAGTATCTCACAAATAATTTAGCCAAATGTGAACTTAAGCTACACCATTGCTTTTATTTGTCATTTACGTGGGAAGCGGTTCAATATGTAAATAATTAAAATCTATGAGATACAAGAAAAAATTACAATCCAAACCAACTTCGGCTAATTGAAAAATCGACGCAAATAATAATAATAAATGTTCTTAAAATTTGTCGGCGGCGGTGGCGGCAAATCCGCCCCAAGCTTCTTGCTATACAAAATAATTGATCCATCCATTTAAATTATTTTTTTTTTTTAACTACAAGTTAAATTATATACATAAATGCTTGTCGACTGAGTTTACGAGGGACTCCGCAGAGACACTTAAAAAGATCAAACACAACATTTAAAGCACAATTTTTGTCATGGTACCCAGATGCCGACAAAAAATATCAATTCATCATCAAGCCATATCGTAGAATTAATATATGACGCGTGAAGTTTTCTGGAAATAACTTCTCTCGAAACATATATGTATCTGAATGTGTAATATTCATCACAGAGTATCTATGTCTATGCATATCCTTATATAGATTAATCACCGCTGTCATCCCTTCCGCTTGAATCACTTGATTATTTGAAAGTGACAATTTTAAAGCTGTTGAGGGAGTCAATCTTACGAGCTTGTTTAAGGAGAACTTTTTGCCATATTAATAATTTTCCAGGAAAAGTATCTTTAAAATACATACCTACATCTGTGAATATATTACTATCTATAACCATCTGCTAGGTGTGGATGCTTTGAAATTGATAATTTTCTTGTAAGAATCTCAGTTAATGCTTTGCTCCTTGTGTTATAAAATATCCTTTGTCTTTAATGGCATAATTAATTTAAGTCTCATCAAATAAAGCTGGTTGGTTGACTTCACCATAAAATACCAAAATAATGAAAAAGGTTTTTCAAGTTAAAATATTAAAGAACAAATTTTCTTCTCCATTTTCAGATGAGCCAAAATTAAACGCTGGCTCTTGGGAAGATCCTTTGCCCGTTTCAACGTCGACAACATCCATTACAACGGCGCAACTACACAATTCATCCCTACGCCGACCGGATCCCCTGTGCACACGTTCATCGTACAACGGGATCCCCAATCAATTAATACTCCCCCCCAATCATCACCATCACAGCAAAAGCTGTGGTAGCCCATCGACATTAGGTATTGGAGCCTTAAGTAGCGGTAGTGTAGTATTAGGTGGTGGTGGCGGCGTCGTTGGTAGTGGCAACAGTGGCGCCGACATTACATCAAACAATAGCTCCAACAATTTGGTTTGCAGTAGCAAATCTGAGACCGGTATTATTGTTGGATGCAAAAAACGTTTGGAACATACCCCGTCAGCCCGAACGATAAACAGCTCCGAAGACAGTTGGTGTTCCGAACGATCCGAACAAGATTTATCATCTGAAGACGAAGACCAAGAAGAAGACGATCGATCCGAACGCAGCGTCACATCAAACACAGCCCATCAGCGCAATAGCCAACTAAGGTCGACATTCAATAAAGCCAAACAGCATTTGTCATTTGACAAATGGCGTTCAAGTGGCGGAAGTGGTGGCTCAAACAACAGCAATTCGTCAACCTCCAATCATACACTACAACATCAGCAACAGCAACATCACAATCTGCAGCAGCATTCATCGGCCGATAACATTAGTGCCAAAAGCAGCACAATGCCAACAGCTCATCATCATCACCCTGCGCAGGACTTGACGACACCTGGCGAAACGCCAGGTGGTCGTCTGTCCCGATGGTTTTCAATACGCCGAGGATCGTCTCATCAGTATGATGTGGGCGGCCGAGATGGACGTAATTCGTCGTCAAGCAGTATTGACACAACCGATGCTAGTACAATAGAAAATCATCCATCGCCCAAAACAGCAGCAGTTGCATTAAATTCGGCTAAAATGCCCGAACTTCTTGAGGTACAATTTTTTTACTCTGAAAAATTTGAAAATGTTTTATTTCTGTTTGTAATATTTCAGAACGACGATGATACAACACATGGTTTTGATTTGGATCTAATACTGCCGCCTGGCAGTAGAGCCAATGGAACAGCACGAACCCACACCAGACTGATAACTCCAATGCTACCGCCTGCCCCTCAAGGTTTGTCTCAGCAACAGCTTAAACGACGCCATATCGTTGCGGCTATTGTTCACAGTGAGAACTCCTATGTTGCCACACTTCAACGTCTAGTCAATGTGAGAATTTGTTTCATTCTTTTTTATGGTTTCTTAATTATTTAATTTTTATGTTGTTTAAAAAAAAAAAACTAAAATTTTCTTTGTCAATATTGTTTGTGTTCTTTTGGTTTTATTGTTTGTTGCAAACCGATTCTTAGATAAGTAGCAGAGTGTCCAAATGCAGTTTTTGTTTGTTTTTAATTTTGTCCTTTTTGAATGGTGGCCAATATTTTTAGACACCCTGCAGCGACACCGGCACCCGGTCCGCTGCCAATAAAGAAAACAACTAAGCTAACATGCACTTAATGCCCCATTAATGAATTAAAAAAAAAAAAAAAAACACTATAGACAAGTACGCGTTAGAAGTTCGACGCCAACGACGCGACGTTAATTTTAATATGAAATTGAAATATTTTAATTTGAAAATAAGACACCAATAAAAGTGTTCACTATTGTTTTTCAAAAACAAAAATTGTTTGCACGATAATGTGTTGCCAAACAATATTATTATGTCCCGACTGAAAAGTTTCGTCACAGTAAAAAGTTTCGTGTTGACACCCATGAACATGTGCTGAGCTATCAAAAAGACAAAAAGAATACTTTTCCAATTCCAATTAAGATGTTAATGCTTGTAATTTTCAAACTAGTATTCAAAGCTTTTTGGAAATTATTATCAGTTCTCCAAGAACAATTTAAATAATGCATGCAATAGGATAAACACCGTTATGTAAACTGCTTTGTTCTAGTATTTTCATCTGCATTTAATCGGTAGGATAAGATATAAACTACTTCGTCACTACCGTAATACCTGTTGATGTTCCAATCAATGACTCAAATAATTACATCAAAATCTTTGAATACATGCATCAGATTTTTTTTGGTTTTGTGTTTTTGATCCGACAAACCTCTTCTATTGACATTCGAATTCCCAGATAAGTTTGCCTATTCTTCTTCATTAATAGTCTCAAGACCTCAAAAAAATGATAGGGAGACAAAAATTTTGGAAGTGACATTCTTCTCATAGAACAACAAAAATTTCGGGGTATTCATTTGGAACACCAGATGGCACCACAGTCAAACGAAAAATCCCATAGGAAATGTATAAACTTTTAAAAAGTGCTTACAAACATTTAAGTTGTTTATAGTTGCGGCGGAATCAAATGACAATATACTTTCAAAATCAAATTCCCGCGTTTTTTTCCACAAGGATTAAAAACTTCGTTCACCTCGTTTCTGATAAGCGTTGAC
Organism: Platycheirus albimanus; assembly: GCA_916050605.2. Lineage (NCBI taxonomy): Eukaryota > Metazoa > Arthropoda > Insecta > Diptera > Syrphidae > Platycheirus > Platycheirus albimanus. The sequence goes on from OU696697.1 coordinate 43,038,306, forward strand.
ATGCTTTTATTTTTCACTTGTAAATAATAACACCAGAAATTTGTAGGTATTGCAGTTTTTTTTATTTTTTTTTTGTCATATCAACGTTTTTGTACGACGCAGGCTCAAATTGATCATCATCAAAAATAACGTACACTAAAGAGAAGCTACTGTTGAACACAGTATTAAAGATTTTTACAAATGAGTCAGAAACGCTTTAGAAGACAGCGATTGGAACTTTTACTTGTCTCTTCACTTTAGAAAAGATTCGTGTTGAATGATCAAATAATTAACGAACTTATAAAGGGTGTTTCTTTCGAAGGTATATATCTTTAAATCGAAATAAAACAGTTAAATTGTATTAACTGCCATAAAATGTAGTTTATTTGAAATATAATTCTTTGCCATTTATCTAGCTCGGATGTAGTCCAATATTGAGGTCCAAGTTTAGATCATTTGGGTTTATAAATCGGCAATAACGCCCTAAATGTTATTTTCTAAGTCGTCAATTGCTTCTGACTTATCGGTATAAAGAATAGTGACCTTACAGACCTCCACAGAAAATAGCCTAGGTGTGTTAAATCGCACGATCTTCAAGGCCGGCTCACAGGTCTAATAACACGGAATAATACGCTCAACAAATCAATTGTGGCACTCGCTGTGTGACATATTGCTCCGTCTTGGTGAAACCACAGTTCCCCAAAACCAATGCGTTACAATTCAGGAACGAAAAAGTCATTGATCATGGCTCTATAACGCTCTCCATTGACTGTAACTATGGCTGGCATCGTTTTTAAAGTAGTAAGCACCAATAAATCGCTGGACAAAATACTTTCTTGTCAAAATCGGGATCAAAAGCAATATCTTTTCAAACTGATTCACCGAATCTACACGATTTGCATGCGTTGTTCAGGCGTCAGTCGATTCATGATGAAATGGCAAACCAAATTAAAGATAAATCGCATGGTAGATGACAAATTGGGTGTACTTGTCAGCTCTTTTCAACTCAAAATTTTTCAAGCAATAGGGGGCAATCCAGGTCGGGAGTTAAATGGCTGACAAGGCCAAATTCCCAAGGAAGGTATTGAGAAACGGATAATCCGACAAAAGTACTTTAAAGGCTTATAAACGTTCACGAGCCATATTTTGTCAAAAAATATGGATACAATTGTATAGTGAATGTTAATTCGTGATTAATTTCGCAGTCTGCTATTTATTATCATAGTCCAAACGCGATCGGATAAAAGCGGCATACTTTCGGCTCTGTATTATTTTATACACCCTTCGTCGGTACTGATACGAAAGTTGTCACAATGGAAGCCTTAAATTCACTCTGAACGAAGTTACGCCGACTTTTAAAGTGTTTCCACCTTCCGAAAGCTTAATTATGCCAAGTTTGAATGTTCGGCTATGACAGCATCGACAAGGACATTATTTCACTTTAGGGAGTTGTATGTATAGTTAAAATCCTGTTGGCTGTCGGTGTCTTTATTCAGCATTATTTCTACTATTTCTCAATTGAACTTAAGTATTATTTCTGCGTTACTTAGCTCGTCATTCTAAATCGTTTCGATATTTCCAGTTATATATTCAGCGTATTCGCCGTTTATCGCGCGCTGGTTTTGAGTACTTATACTTAATCATTCACGAAAATTGGTTTTTGTATTAAAAATTTCAAACGATTTTTCATGAAAATTGGAAAAAAAAAACGTTAATTCAAAAAAAGGTCAAACGAAAACGAAATTTCTATTTTAATCTACGAGTATCTATTACTTACAATTTCGTTTGGGTAGTTGGATGGATATGTCAGGACAAAATCGTTGCGAAAAAGTGACCCTCGTCAACGCATTGATTACCGTTTAAAAATTTGGAGTAAATGTCGACGTCACTATTGTTTTGAATAGTTTCCAATCCCAAACAAAAAGTGATAAATTCAATTTCTAGACAAAGTTCTTTCTATCCGAAGTTACCGCCAAAGAGTTAAATTATAAATTTGACAGTGCTCTAGATCGTCAGCATAACTGTCATTTATTTCGATACTTAAAAAAAAACTGCATTTGGATATCTATTTATAAAATAAAGTTTGCTTGTTTGACTAAATTTAAAAATGTATCATTCATTAATATTCAACTTCATTTTATTGTTTGAAATTCTTGCATCTTATAGATAATACTTTTTTGTTTGTTTTCCTTTCTCATTTCCATTCATTTTATTTCTTTCTTTTATTTGCATTGGACATCCCTTTTTTATTGAAAACAAAAAAGACACATTTTAATATTTCTTTCAAATCTTACGAAATTATAAGGGACGACGGACGAAGCCAAATTAAAGAAGCATCAAAACCTTCTCATCCAGGATATCTCAACTATTAACAAGATTGTCACTGAATGCTCCTTATAATTTTCGAACTTTCAAACGTTGCCCTAGGTGAACAAAATTGACGTCTTTTTCAAAGTAAATTTCATTAAATTTAAATATTCCTTTGACGACATCCGTCTAGCGTTAGCGTCCTTTTGTTTCTGATGCACGAGTGTCCCTGAACTTAATCTGAAAAGAAAACTTCACCTAAAGTCAATTATTTTAAGAGCATTTGAATTGATTTCATTGTTATTTTTATAAACAAGTATAATAGCCATTCAAATGTGAAGGGAATTTTGGAAGGATTCCTTTTCAAAAAGAAGTACATATCTGTATTTGCTTTGAAAGGTTGGCCATTTTAAGCTGGAACAAAGCCAGCATTTTCTTTATGAAATTCTATTGATCAATCTAAAAATAAAAATGTTGACCTTCTTGAAAGTAGATATACCAGACTTTTTTTTAATAATAATAATGACATTGGAAGAACTTAAAAATTAAACAATCTAAAAAAATGTAATTCTACTATAAAATGTGTGTTTTTTTGTTTGTCATTTTGTCATTTTAAAATAGCATAATATTTACAATTGATTTTTGATTTAATTTTTTCCATGCATTCTCCACCCTCATTACCGCTCATAAAAAAAAAATAAAAATAATAATCTAATGTTCGTGTAAATGGTAGCCGTAACCACCACCCAACCAACTTATATGTATTAACCATACAATTATATAGAAAGTGTAAATATACTTATAAGTCATTTGTAAATTTACTCACTAAAAAATAAGAAAATATTCACATTCGCAGAGTAACCTCGGAACTGATAACATTTTTCTTTTCTTTTTTCTTATTAAAAAAAAAAAAAAAAAAAAAAAAAAACAGGATTACAAAAAACCCCTCGAAGAAAGCAGTCCACCAGTATTGAGTAGTTCGAAAATCTCGACCCTATTCCATCGTCTGCCCGACATCTTGCAATCGCACAAAGTGTTTCGCATTGCGCTGGCCGAATGCGTACGCAATTGGGATCGTGATGAAAAGATCGGCGATGTATTTGTGTGCGCCTTCAGCAAGCCCCAGATTCTCGAGGTCTATAGTGGATTCATAAATAATTTCTCATCGGCAATGGAACTCGCCAAAATGGAAGAGAAACGCAAATCGGCCTTGGCAGATTTTTTCAAAGTTAAACAAATCAGTGCTCATGATCGACTATCGTTTTTCGGATTGATGGTTAAGCCTGTTCAAAGATTTCCACAGTTTATATTGTTTCTTCAGGACTTACTCAAATACACACCACAAGGACACCATGATCGAATGTCACTGCAATTGGCTCTGAGTCAATTGGAGCTATTGGCAGAGATGTTGAATGAACGAAAACGAGAAGCTGAACAGCATCAGGGTTTCAAGGAGATGTTGGGTCATATAAGTGGAACATTTAATACACGTTCATTGACTTCGAGTGATAATAGTCGGCCAAGGTATCTGTTGCGGGAAGATAACGTCACCCATATGGAATTCAATCAGGCCGGATTTATTGTGAAGACGAAGCAGAGACGTTTGTTACTTTTGAATGATAAGGTTATCTGCGTTTCAGTGGCACCGAAACAATCTCATGATTTTGGTGCTACTGAGAAGTTGTCGTTTAAGTGGATGTATCCAGTGACTGACGTGGAAATTATTGACAATAGTACTTCGGCAACGTTATCAAGGATATTAACCGCAGGTAAGAACAAATTGATATTAGATATGACTTGATTTATTGACAATACTACAAAGTATTATAATATTGACAGAAATGTTTTCTCTTCGCACCTTTCTCATCGATCGATTTCATTGTGCACCACTGGCCCAATCTTTGATTTGAATTTCCTCTCACTACTGACTGCTGACTTCCTCAAGTATTTTGTTTAATCTCAATTTCCTCACAGCACACTTGCCAGAGGCAGATACTACCTGATTTCACTAGTTTCAATATGAATTTGCTTTCGCATGAAACGTGATCACTTTTCTGCATCTCAATTTTCTCGATGCAATTAAGAAATTGATAATGAATAAAATACAATAGCTGAGGAGTAAAAGAAAAATTGCATAAAACAAAGCAAATAAATCAACCACATTAGATCATTGCCCTCTGGAAAATAGCAATAAATAGTAAATAAAATATAATTAATAACTTTAGTTACATCTCAAACAATCCCTTCGCGAGTGTTCATTCAAACTCACATCAAATGCGTTTTATTAGGGGCCAGTTATAGCTATCATTGAAATGCATCCGTACAAATATTGATTGCTGATTTTAATACGACTTAGCAAACAAACTGGGCTCTTATTGGTATCAAAATAAAGCTCGTGAATTCTAGAATAGTTTTAATGTGAAAAATAGGTAAATCTGATTAATACTGTGTTCCAAGTACCAAAAACGAAAATCAGTTGTACGTTGAAATCGATTTCTGTCAGTGAAATAATAAAACTAGATTTAATGAAAAGTATTAATCAGATTAAAGTATTTAAAACAATTCTAGAATTCACGAGCTTTATTTTGATACCCATAAAAGCCCAGTTTGTTTTCTAAGTCGTATTAAAATCAGCAATCAATATTTTCACGGATGCATTTCAATGATAGCTATAACTGGCCCCCAATAAAAGGCATTTTATTAAATGTATCCTTCAAAATACAATAATAAATTGAAGATTTGCAATATGGCGTGGTGTAAGGAATACATGTATATCAAAAGTTTAATTAAGATGAAGGAGACAGAGTATAATGTAGTTTGTTTCAACTTCACATGACACATGAAATTCGGGCTGTTTTTTTACACTTTCCTTTAGTTTTGTAATTTCAACTACCCTTCATTATCGTGTGGATACAGCCTTAATTGATGATGTTCGATGGTTCATATAAAGGGTGTTTTCTTAAGACGTGTGGTTTTCAATCTGGCAGTACTTTTTTCGGAGTTGGTCTTTTTGACAGCTGTCACTTGATTTGTTTTCCATTTCATAATAAATAGACTTACTCCTGAAAAACGTCTGCAAATTGTGCAAATTTTTTACCAAAATAATGGTTCGGTTCAGGCAACGCATCGCGTTCTGCGTCCAATAACCTGTCGACATAATCGCCCAGGAATTTATTCGAGTCAGCCGCGGCGGGCAAACCCTTATTTTTATATTAAAGCTATAAATACTAAGTTATAACATTAAATTATATGCGTTTTATTTCTTCTTAAAAACCACACGTTTAAAAAAACATCCTTTATATTAGAACAAAACACATGCAACAGTTGATTTACAAAATATCAAAATCTTCTTTTTCGGGGGCGTTGTGATCTCAAGTGGGTCACAACTCTCCCACTTGTCTTTCTACTTTGCACTGTTTATACACCTGTGGAGTTCGCCGGGTTGACTTCTGAAAGCATCGGTCCGTCAGTAAGCTTCCCGGTCTTAAGGCTGAACTATAATAGAAACGGCGCGGACGGGAACATCCGTAATTGTGCGAGAACAAGCTATCTCACGCCCAAAATAGCAGATTGTTCCGTTTCGTCAAAATTCTATTAGTTTAGTTTACGGACGTTAACTGTGCTCGCTATCGCATCTTACGGACGAAAATTTGACATCTGTCTGGAATGGATATGAGAGGGAGAGGTATGCTGACTTTGTGTGAGACGGCATATACTAATCTTATTGTTCAGAGGAAAATTCATGTTTTGCTCTCGCGACAGTCCGTCCAGTTCCAGTAGCTTGGTAGCGTGTTCATTTCACAAGTTGGACGGCAATGTTTCGTTCGGTTTTGACACTATAGCTTCCGTTTGTTTCCGTCCGTTATAGTTCAGCCTTTAGATTGTTACATTTCTGAAGCCAACTGGTGTCGCTACATTTGTTTGTACCTCTTCCTTTTTCGCTATCGTATTGGAATATTGTATGGTAATAACTTTTTGATGGGGCTCTCAGGGTATCTCCTTTGAATGTGACAATACCAGTCGTGCTCAATTTTTGCAAGACGGTATTTTTGGTGTGAAGGTTTCCTCGGATTTCCGTACTTCTTATTCGATCAAACTTGTTATTCACGCTACCATAAGAAACATCTTCATTCTTCATCTCAGCTGCTGTTAATCAACTGAGGTGTATAATTTTCCCTTCAGCTCAGTGGGCATTTTTCGGTCATATGTAGATGATAGCGGAGTTTTCCAGCCACTATATTAACCCAACACTTACACAATTAAATATAGATCCCAGGTATTTAAACTTTTTACATTTGGAAGTCACTGTTCCAGTAAAATAAAAATCTGTAATAGTCATGTGTGGATCAGAAAACGAGCGGCACAAGTATTCAGATTTTTTTTTATATTCGTACGGTACTCATCTTCCCTCCAAAACGTTCACCTATACGTCAAGTGCTCGTTGCATTAATAAAGGACCCTCGCTTATTATGGCTTCTTCGCACTTTGGGGTTGGGGACCATCACCTTCCCTTCAAGCAGGTAGTCAAGGACTGCAATAGAGAGCAGGGATACAAGACACTTCCCTGATAATAGACATAACCTCATTTTCTTGAGTTGTCATATTTGCAAATAATCACAATGCAAGCCATATTGAAAACAATGGTCCAACCATAATTGAAGAATGGGTACGTACGTTGCCTTACAAAACAGTAGGTAGATAAACATGTGATTTGTATACCCAACCCGAAATGACTTTTTGATAAGTTTCGGCAAGTTTCGTTCACTTTTTTTTGTAAGACCACAATGCTTTTTTTTTAATAAAGACATTTTAAAAAAGGTGCCTGCCACAAAACTCGACATAATCAAATCGGTGAAATGAAGTTTTGCTATGTAGGAACTCTATACAGGGACACAAAAGAAAATCATGTGCGCGGACAAATCGCCTTTCAAAAGAGCTCGTGCATATCAAATTGGAAGTGCCAACAATGAGGCTAGCGTTACGGGCTTTTGGCAGAAATTTAACAAAATATTCTGCGATTATACTAATTATTTGTTTCAACTCTGAATAAAATCCGATGATTGTGACGTCACATATATAGTGAGCATGCCTTATGTTTCAGTTTATCAAAGTTCATTCAAAATTCTGACAATGTTAACGGATCCGTTTCATTGTAATTTGTAACTGAAACATTAAATTCGTATATTATCAATATTTTGACAGTTCAAAAGGATGTTTCGAGTCCCGTTGAAATAACAGGCAACGTGTCGTGGTTTTACAAAAAAAAAAAAAGTATAATTTTGAAAAACCAAATTTATTTTCTGTCCCGACTGACCTTAAGAACACCCGTAATTGTTGTAAGCATTCGCAAATCGGCTTTAAGCAAAGTCAAAGCAATTTCATTCAGCAAGGCGTTAGTTCCTTTGATACCGTTCAAATAAAGGGTGTTTTTTTAGACGTGTGGTTTACAAGAAGAAATAAAACGCATATAATTTAGTGTTATAGTCAAGAATTAAGCTTTATTATAAAGATAAGGGTGTTTTAAAAATTCAGGAGTAAGTCTATTTATTATGAAATGGCAAACCAAACTGAGCATAAATCAAGTGACAGCTGCCAAAAACCCAACTCCTAAAAAAGTATTGCCAGATTGAAAACCACACGTCTAAAAAAACACCGTTTAGTATTGTCAGCCATTGCCAAAAATCACCAGCTTTAGCTAAGTGGCAGAAATTCAAAAAAAAAAAAATTTTAAACTTGCTCCGTCAATCTACTAACCGTAGTTTGCCCTTAATTTCTCTATCTTCACCTGCGAATGTCACCAAAGCTCAAGTTAAACTATACGCTCCTAAGTGTGCATTTCCAATCCCGACAGTTTTTTTCTACGCACGCTATTTTACTATTCTCTGTAAGCCTAAGTACATTATTATAATTTTTGTGTAGGCCTCCGACATGCAACTTAACAAGAGGCAGGCAAAACTGAAAACTGAATTAAAAAGTAGGGTGGTGTTAGCATCTTCCGCAGTTCCATCGCCACATTTTCTGGGTAAAGTTGGCTTTAGTTCCGCTTGTTCAAGTGATACATCATTGCGTTCGAGGTGCCTCAACCCAATGTGCGATGGTGCGGTTAATAATGCCAAATGTCAGTCACACCTCGCATACGCAATGTAGCCTTGGCTAGCGGCTCAGATTACTTTTTTTTTTTTTTTTATATAAATATGCCTTCTTTTCTTGGGTGTGCGCAATTTTTAACGAAACAAAGCAAAAAATAAAATAAAATTGAAATTTGATAAAATGCCATTAATTCCGTATTTCCTTTGCCATTATTTTCATTGAATACAACAGGTCTCAATCGAGGAGGAAGTCTTAAATCGAATAGCAGCTCATGCAACAATGATTTGCCAGCCACAATACTCACAAACGGTGCCGACAATCTATGCAATGAAATGAGCACACTAATGTATGACTATGAAGTGATCTCGCGTATCCATGATCTCGTTGGCAGCCTTAAGGGCAACTACAAAGAGCTTAATTCGAATACCACACGGAATTTGTTGAACACCATCCAGGGATCTATTCAGCGTAAAGACGAAGAAATGGCTTGGGTTGACTCGTGTTGCCTGCAGCTGATTGCACGCAATAAGTCGGGCAAAGAGGAGACATTCACATTCCAGACACAAAATCCTGCGGTGAAAAAGGAATGGATAACCGAGTTGCGGCTAGCACAGCTGGCCTTGGATACGAACAACTCACCGGCATGGGAACTAACCGAGCAGCATCACGACCAAAGACCATCATCGACAAAGATGCCACTTTTTGTTAAAGCAATGCCTGTCTTCAAGTCACAGCATCAAACGGAGGTAAGAATTATTAATAAGTACTCCCGGATAACTTCCATTCATACTAACTTATTTCTATTTAAAGGTTCGCTGTGGATGTTACTACAGCATCGCCAATGATACAAAAGTGGGAACAGCTCGCAGGCGATTTAAGAAACAAAACTACTTGTGGGTGTGTACCAGTGACGGCACAAGCAGCCACATAGCAGTACTCTCTCAACATCACCAGCAGGCTGGTAATCTTAAGGATGTTGGTTCTTTTGATTTGGTCGAAACCCAAGTGAGCAGCATGGAATTTGTTAAAGGTCTGGAGAATTGTAAAACCAAGGAAGAGCATAACAGCCTATTGGGTGATCTCATTTGGATGGGCACTGATAGTCGACGAATCCTTATTTATTCTGCATTGAATCCCGAACAGGAAGAACAGTTGGGGTGTTGTGTTGTCCCTGCAGTTGTTGTCAAGATACTTTATCATTTTGACTCAGTGTTTGTTGCATTGTCCAATGCGACACTGCTTATTTATCGTCGAGCTTTTGACGGTGTCTGGCTATTAAAGGAACCCCAAGTAGTGCAATTGGGTGAAAGTGCATTACCTGTCTCCAGTATTTTACCTATCAATATGAATATTTATGCTAGTTGTGCGAATCGGGTGTATGTCCTCAATGCTCTCACTGGTGATATTCAGAAGAGCTTTGAAGTTCAACATGGTGCCAGTCAACAGGTTCACTTAATGGCTCATTCTGGAATTGGTCTCTGGATTTCCCTCAAGAACTCATCGATATTGTGCCTTTATCATACAGAAACCTTCAAACACTTACAGGACATAAATATCGCAGCAAGTGTTCTGCGAAGTAAGGGAACCAAAAAGGAGAGTGTCAATAATAATTCGATATATGTGACAGCCCTGATGGCCTGCAAGGGTCTACTGTGGGTTGGAACAAATGTTGGAATCGCTGTTACCATCCCCTTACCACGTCTCGAAGGTGTCCCAATAATTAGCGGAGGTGTCAGTATGTCGTGCCATGCTCATTTTGGACCAATTACTTTCCTATTGCCATTAGTAGCGAAACCTTTTTCAAACTACAAACCACCTCTGCCCGTTGTTGTACCGATTGAAACACCTCAACAGAACATGGGCGATGATCTTATGCTGCCTGCTATAGATTCTGATAAAAAAGATTCTGAACTAGACGATTCGGTTGTTATTTTGCGAAGAGATTTAAAAGATGAAGCTTTGAATACCACCTTGGACCAAGAGTCACCCGTTCGAGGGAAGCTAGAGAAGCAGCTATCGCTGGATCAATCGTTTTCAGCAAAAATAAGAGCTCAGTTAGCAAATAGTCCAGCTTTGAGCCGCAAACGATTCAGGGACGCTCTGACAGATGTCTCGAGAATGTCAAAAACACTTCCTCGGGGATTGGGCTCAGCAAGTTTCTTCAACGCCTCGATTCACTCAAATACATCTTCGATACATCACACTGACCATGGATATTGCGATGTCTACGGACTTTACGGAAAATTGATATTCGTCAAAGAAGACTACGATGCTGAAGAGGGTACTCAAGGCAATTTAATGGACATGATGTACGAAGGTATGCGTAGATCAGACCCTGAACTAGCTGCCATTCCTGGCAAAGTCAGCACATTGGATCGCCGCTTGAGAATGAAAGCCAGTCGACCTAGGTCACTCGATTTATCCAACTGGTCCGTTGACTCAAAGTCGTCTAGCTTGTACACATCCTCTGGCAGCGAAGAAAGTATGGGTATTCGACTATTCGGTGGCAGGAGTGTGTCCCGCAACAGTAGCAGTGCCAGTCACAAAACCTCCGGCAATGGAAGCGACTTGGGTAATATTTCCGAAAATGGTACAATCACAGTTGATGTTCATCACAGCACACCCAAAAGTGACGATGGCTTCAAGATTCCCCTGAGTGTTGCCGAGTCAGCAGCAAAGCCAACAACATCAAAAACTGGCCAACACGCAATGACAGCTGCTGCAAGTGCGACACTCAAACGAAAGAACAAAGCTAATGCGAAAAATGCAGCAATGAATGTCGATGGACCGAGAACGATAATCACTTTGATGGGTGGTCGTGGCTATTGGCGTCATGTCTGGTATAATAATTCATCATCACCTAGTGCGAAAACTACAGGAACAACCAGTGGAACTTCCAGTACAATATCAAGGGTAGCAAACTCTAACGATGCTCACATTGTTGTGTGGGAGAAGAAATTATAATCTACGGCTAGGCCAGAATTGTTTGGCCATCGTCTGGGATTGAGGGGACTAAGGGTGCGATTTAAATGATGGGGTTACAGATTCGTGAAGAGTCTTAATTTTAGAATTATTTTGGAAAGGCTTTGTTTTGCTTTTTTGAGGAGTTTTGCACAAAAACAAAATATTTTTTATTTGGTTTGAATTTTCATAATTTTGAAAATATCACTTTTTGATTGTAAATTATAAGAAAATATATTATTTATTTATATTTTTGAAATCAATTTAAATAATTTGACTTAATAAAAAAAGTCTTAAGATTCCTTTTTTTGACGAAACACAATCAATATTTAAATACTTTTTGTTTTGTGCTTAAAAAAACTGAATAAAGTTTATATTTTTAAAATAATTTTGTATCCATCTTTTTGTTAGCTCCTCGTTCAGCCGAAATTTTGTACAGATACAATTTAACACACAACACACACCAGATGTAGATATCTATCTTTTTTCTATTTACAATATATTGAAATAACTTCGCACAGTGTAGTTATAAAAACAATTATTCTTATAAAAATATATTAACAATTATTTTTTACTTTTTTCACCAATATAAAAGCTTTTTGTAAATATTGTAAAATTGCAACTAACTATATGAATTTTTTTGTTTTTAAATATAAAGTATTTTTTTTATAAATAAAAACAAAAACACATATATGTACATCTTAATCATTTATATGATGTAAAAAATTTCACAATAACAAGTGGCATAATATATAAAACATGACCCAAAATTGTTTTTTGTAATATTTGCAAAAACTTACAAAAATCAAAATACGAATAATGTTTATTTTTTAAAATATTTAAGTATTTAAGTTAAAGTTTATTAAAAGTAAATGAATAAATTTTGTTAGCCGATTATAATAGATTTGAATAGTAGTTTTTATATCATAAAAAAAAATATACATTAACCTTAAATTGTTAAATAAATCATTATGCTTTTAAAAATTCATACTATGATTAATATTTTTTTGTACTCGAATAAAGAGATAAGGTTCTTTGTCTAAGATTGAGATTTAATTTAATTTTGTTAATTTTTTTCTTTGAGGAATATGGATTTTACTTTTTAATTCAAGCAAACCAGCATTTAAGGACAAATTATAAAAAAATTAATCGGAATTGAATTTTTGGTTTTTGGGTTTTCATTTGAAACAACAACAAACAATAAAATAAACTAAATTCATTGATGTAAAAGATGTTAAAAAAAAGAAAATATATATAAATTTACTTGTAAGCATTAAATACAGATCATTAAGGTATGTTATTTGGTAATCATTAAATAAAAAAAAATAATAAAAAAACGTTATTGTTGTAAATTAATATAAATGCAAATCACATCATTAAAGTTATATATAAATAAAAACATCCATATTATACTATATAAAGAAGAAACAAAAAAACACAGGTAAAAATGCATATAATGATATGAAATATTATTATCACAAAAATAATTATGAATAACAAAAATTAAGAAATAAACAAAAGCAAAAAGTATTACCAGTCTAGTTTTCTTATTTGTGTTTCTATAAAGGCAATCTCAATTTTCATAAAGTTTTATTGGAGTTGGAAGGGTGACTATCCGTATACAAACTATCCTAGAAGAAAGCCAATCAAGTATATCTGCTCCAGCTCCACTTCCACTCCAGATGTCCAGACCACTCTTATCACCAAAATACAACAAAACAAAAAAGGCACATGAATTTTCCTTGTCTTTTTGCCTAAGATTTTGAAAAATTTGCTTAAAACATAATTTAGAAAAAAATGCTTCTGAAATTATTTTTTGCAAGTTTGTTCGATATGTTCACTGGAGTTCACTGGCAAGGGCAACACGAACTGAAACTTTTAATGTGGCATCTTTGAGGCTATATAAACTGTCGTTAATAGGAAGTTTTTCGTAAAAATTTGCTTCGGCAGATAAGAAACAGAATTATTATGTACCAATTTTTAAGCGAACCGGTCCAGCTGCTGTTGACAGAAAGAATTGTCGGACCCCACTTTTTTCTATCATCTTGAGTGTCACAAAAAAAAACTTGGTTGTCTGTGAAGTCGGTTTATGGAAGATAATCCATGTGTAGGTTGTATCTCTTCACCTACAACCACCTACAATTTTTGATTTTTTTCTTCATCCCTTCCCCTCAAACATTAAGTTCCCACCACCACAATCAACCATTAACCCACTTATTTTGAAAATTCTCCCCCCCCATACACCAAATCCCCCCAAATCCAACAACCCACTCCACCTACAACCACCTGTTACTCATCCACCATTTTTGACAATCCCCCCACCAAATCGCCACACCCTACCACCACAACCAACCATCCATCCCAACTATTTTTCACAATTCCCCCCACAACACCCCCTCCGAAAAAAAATCCAACTATCCACCCCACCAACAACCACCTTCCACTCACCTACCATTTTTGTCTATTTGTTCATCGCCCTCCACCAAATCAACCATCCCCACCACCTAAACTGCCAACCACCCAACACACCTAAGACCGCAAACCACCCACCCACCATATTTGACAATTCCCCCCCCCCCCCCCCCCCGCCCCATGAAAAATCATCCCAACACCAAACACTCATCCCACCTACACCCACCAGCAAACCACCCATTATTTTTGACAGTTTTTGCCTCACCACCCACACCAACTACAACCGCCAACCAATACCCCACCATTTTTGAAAATTGTTCCCGACACGAATTTAAAATTCAAAAAAAAAATGTGTAACGTTTTTTTTCGAAGATGCGAAATTTTTCATGAAATACCAGGCGCACAGAAACCACAACAGGTATACTAATACCCACCACAGCATGCCAAACTGGCACCAAAATATTAAATGTCATCCTTTGTGTATGCAACAGTCTTCATATAGACATACTATACTTCCGGTAACTTCCTATAAAAACTGTTTGAAAATTGTTCCTCTTCCCGGCACGAATTTAAAATTCAAAAAAAAAAATGTGTAACGTTTTTTTTTCGAAGATGCGAAATTTTTCATGAAATACCAGGCGCACAGAAACCACAATAGGTATACCAATACCCACCACAGCATGCCAAACTCGCGCCAAAATATTAAATGTCATCCTTTGGGTATGCAACAAAGTCTTCATACAGACATACTACTTTTCCGGTAACTTCCTATAAAAACTGTTCAGACAAATTTCATTGCATGGTTTCTGGAAAGCGTGGTTAGTGGTGAAAAAAAAGCTAGAAATCAATGTCAAAATATGAATCATATTATTTTTGTTCTATTGCATCAATACAAATTCTGTTTTTATTATATTAAGAAGGCATTTCCTTATTTTTGTATTGAATCAAACATAACAGTGGCTCTCAAACGGGGAAATAGGTGAAGTGCCATATAAGCTGCTATAATAAAATCAAATGTACAAGATATATTTTTCTAAGTAAAAACTCAGCAGATGGCAGTGTCCGCAAATGAGTTATGTCTGTGCTAAAATAGTTCAAAGCATTGGTTCAAACCTACCAGCATTTAATCGAATGGTAAGGCTGGTATTACACTTACTGCGTTAAACAGTTTAGGTATATTATGAATTGAAATTTAAACACAATTGACCACGATTCGTACTTACATAATCAAAACTTAGACAGTGGCCCAAGAGTATTTTAAGAGTTAACCCACCGATTTGTACGGATTAAATAAAATTGATCCACCTATGAAGAATTTGAAAACGAGGTTTAGTGCTGAGCCACTTTTGTACTGTATAAAGGGTGTTTTTAGACGTGTGGGTTTAAAAAAAAATCGCATTTAATTTAATTTAAGGGTTTGCCATTATGTTTTAAAAATGATTTCGGCAAGTGGCCGCCGCGGCTGGCTCGATGAAATTCCAGCCGAGAGGCCCAATTTTTGCTGCTATTGGGGCCGTATGTCAGCAATAACGCTTCGAATATTCTCTTCCATGGCGTCAATAGTGTCGGGCTTATCTGCGCTTATCTGCGACTTCACATAACCCCAGAAAAAATTGTCCAGCGGTGTTAAATCACACGGTTTTGGAGGCCACGCCACAGGCCCACGACCGACGCTAGATAATGCGCTCACCAAAAGTTTCCTTCAGTAAATTGATTGTTTCTTTACCTGTATGGTGTGTAGCTCCGTCTTGTTAGAACCAAATGTCGTCCACATCAACATCCACCAATTCAAACACGAAAAAGTTATTAATCATGGCTATGTGTTCCTCATTGACTGTAACATTATGGCCGGCTTCATTTTTAAAGAAATATGGACCAATGATCCCCTCTCTGCCCAACGATAAGAGCACACTAAACAGTGACTTTTTGAAAATTTAACGGCGGGCGTCTCAACAATGGCTTGTAAATTATGATCACTCCAAATACAGCTATTTTGCTTATTAACGTACCCATTCAACCAAAAGTGAGCTTCATCGTTAAACAAAATTTCTCTTGATGCGTCGCGCGAACCTAACCATTAATTTGGTAATAAATTTGCACGATTTGCTAATGTTGTTCAGGAGTAAGTCTATTCATTATTTTCATTGTTTTCTAAAAAATGGTTGAGACCATTGCGTCGTGCGGTGAGACGCACGTGTCTAGATTGAGAGTGAATGCGGAATAAAGGTGGATTTACATTGTCTTGCATCTTGATTTTTGCAAAAAAAGGATAGGTACAACAAATAGGTAAAAATCATACTTATTCGATATCATGTTCATCTCGAGGAGTACGTATACATATATCTTCTGTATAATGACGTTGCTAATGTAATGTTGCTCTCTCCCGTTTTAATTTTCGTTAGTTTGCAGATCAAGATGTTGCAGAACAATGTAAATCCACAACAAACTGCAATGTAAGGCATTTGTGTTCGCTCGTCAGCAAGCTTAGCCAAGTTATTCAACTTGGCGGAAATCTCATGATACCTTCCTTCCTTTTGGTGTTGGCTGGCCAACCATAGAGTCTTTTGAAGTGTTTCGAAGAAATCTACCAATTTCTGAATGTGTCAGTTTCATAGGTAGTTATGCAGTTCCCAAATTCCATTTACGAAATCCCCTCATTGTTAAATGTGTCTTGAAATTTTCAATTTTTTGAATCCCGGCGTTTCCTGTTTTACAGCTGTATAACACAAGACAAAATAAAACTAAGTACCAACGTAATGAATTTTTCTGCAGCCTATAGCTGACACTACTCAGCTTTAACAGCGTCTGAATAATAAAACAACCAACAAAACATTTGTATATGAAATGTTATTATGCAATTCAAAGACTACATTTTAGATAAAAGAAATTTTTTTAAAAATTTAAATCCTAAAAAGGAAATCATTTAAAATAAACTACGTTTTTGTTTTATTTAAATCACATTAAAAGCGAAGAAATAATTCCACAAAACCAAATACAAAATGGTCGAAGTAAACATAAAAATATAATTAAGTAAACAAACCAATAAAGTAATAATTAAATAAATATTGATTTTGTAGTAATTTAATTCTGGAATATAAAAGAAATTAGTTTAGATAGAAAAAAAACAGCACGAGCACTTTTTCTTTTTTTCTCTTTATGAAAAAAAAAAAAAAAAATTCAAAACATAAAGCACAGTCACCCTGTTACATATTATAAAAATACCACCTGACTCAAGCCCAGCGCAAAAATGGGCGCCACCATTGTATATATAAACTATAGTATTCCCACCTTAGGTGCGCCATCTATCGACGAAAAACTAAGCTCTAGAATACCATGGGAAGCAACAACAACAATTTCCACCATTTTAATTGTTGTTGTTGCTTCCCATGGTATTCTCGAGCTTAGTTTTTCGTCGATAGATGGCGCACCTCAGGTGATAGTACTATAGTTTTTATATACAATGGCGCCACTGACCCTAGCTAATAAAAAGCCTTTTTCTTAATCTCTTCTGTTTATCAGATAAATCGGAGTGAGTGAAAGAGCAAACCGTAACTTTTTGTTCCTTCTTGTGAGCGACACATCACATTCACATATAAAACTTTTGGTGGCAAATACCTATGAGTCTACAATGTCTACACCACTGCTTAAGGTGTTTCTACTTCCTAACCTCACATGGGTGTAATAAATCTTTAAATCGAGTGCAAAAAGCATATGAAAACTGTTTGGATTACCACTACCAGGCGCTCAGAAAAAACAGGAAGCCTTTTATGTTTGCCGATTATTGGAAAATGGGAGAAACCAAAGTAGGACAAAAGAAAGAAATAATGGGAAGTAGTTAAAGCAACCAACACACAAACATCACAAGTTAGCACACAGAAAACAGATTTTGAAACACACCTCCTCTGAGGTGTGAATTAAATTTCCTTTCGCCTGAAAACCATTACTTTATCAAACCAAACCAAATTGATCTTTACCGTTTTCTTTCAGCGTTTGGCTCCACCTATTTTTTTTGAATAAATGCAAAACATAGCCTCCATTTTTTTATGAGCGCCTGGTAAATCAACCAATGTTGAAGAAAATGTTTGAGATAAGAATCACCAATTATGTGGCGCTGCGGTGGCGAAAAATGTAACCAAAACTGCATATTTTATTGCAAACATTGTAGCAACAAGTCATCTACCTCATTATATTAAAACTAAGTGTAAAAATGCAAAAAATAGGTCAAGCAAGTCGATGTTACAAATTATAAACAAAAAATAAAAACTAACTTAAAAAAAAAAAAACATTTTAGTGTATATATTTAAACTACTGAACCGAATTTCATGAATTTGTAAGTCAATGAAAAAAGGTTAATTAAATCTTATCAGTTGCTCTTAGAAATTTACAAATATGTAAACTACTACATGTATGGCACATACACTTATGTAATTTGATACACTCGGTTCAGAAGAATTATCAGACTAACATAAATATGAATGCGAATATAATACAACTCCAACAAAGAAAGATAACCTCCACTTTTCAAAAGTCGGTCAAACATCGAACAATCTTTGCAAAAACAATTTTATGACTTCTTTTTATGTTTTCATTGCAAAGAGAGGCAAATGAAATGTTTGCCCAGGGCGGTGGAAAATCTGGATCGGTCCCTGAATGTCATATCATGTTAATGTCAAATCATCAGTCTGAACACTGGCAGCTCTGGAGATAATTCTGCATTTGAATTTACTTTTACGTCTAGCGAGGTTATTTTTACGATTATGGACGGAAGCAAACGGAATCTAGTGTCGAAAAACCGGACCAAACGCTTGCTTCCGTCGCGTGTCAAATGAACACGTTACACATAATAGCCGGTAGTGCATTTAGCGTATCTGCATGGAAGTATCTTTTAAAACAAAATATGTGCATATTTTGAAAGTTTCGTAGACAGACATATCAGGTATGCTGACTTGCTTCATGCAAAAAACCATGATGGTTTTTTGTGACGGCACATTTATCTTTTATTTAATTTATTTGTTTCGTTTTAATTAGATTAAGATAACGAAATTTCGTTTTCCTTGATTTATTCATTTTTATCTTAACATATTACATACTCAACAACATACTATCAAAAACACAAAATTTGTATTAAAAACTGGCAAATCAATGAATAAATTTTAAATTATGTAATTGTTATTACAAACTATCAGATGATTGTGATGCAACAAAGAAAGCCTTCAAAGTTTACGTTCCGATGTATCATGATAAACTACAGATGTACATTTTTCCTCCATGCGGAAGGGAGCATAAGCAAATCTTATCGAAAACTTGACGAAACAGGACAAACCGATATCAAAGACACAACACACAAGACATTGCCTTCTTGTTCTAGCTCAATTACCAACGGGTCCTATTTTAACGTTGTTCCTTCTCTTAAGTATAGTTCAGCCTTTATGTTTAAAGTTTAAACCTACATTCATCATACACATTGTTTTGAATTTGTATGCACCGATTGTATCAAAATAAAACACCAACATTTATATAACATGCAATTTATTATATTTTTTCGTCCTTTTTTCACATTTTATGTCATTTTTATTCGGGCAGTGATTTACATCATCATTACAATTTTGCTTATTAATCAAATAAATAAATTCCATATCTTAATTAAAATGTACAAATTTTGTTTTATTGGATTTTGTTTTTTTTTTTGTTTTTTGTTTTTAATAATTCAACCTTTTCGTTTTCGTTTATGTTTAAGTTTTTTTTATGGTTTTATTTTCAATTTCGCATTGTTTGTTTTATTTTTATTTTATTTTTATTAATTTAAAGTGTTGCGTGCATTTTTAATAACCATTTATTTTTGTTTTTTTTTTTCTTTATCGATAGGTTAAGATTTCGAAATTTGTTTGCTTTTGTGTCGTAATAATAAGAGACGATAACAAAATAAATATAATTAAATTATCTAAAAAATTGTGCTAATAAATCATTTTTAATAAACATGGTAACATATAATTTATGTAACAATATTAAATTGGATTATGCTAGATAATTTTTTCAATGATAAAACGGATTTGATTTTTATTTGTAATTTTTTTTTTTTGTATAAACTGATAATAAAATTCTATGTTGCCATTACTGCTGTTAGTTTGTATTTTTTGTTTTGTTGTTTTTGTAACTGTGGGTCTTTGAAATATATATTTAATGTTTCGCATTGTTGGAATATCGAAATTGCAGATTTATTGTATTATTAATTATTAAAATTGTTTTTATGTTTTTGCTCCAGAATATTCTGCTATTGTTGTTGTTTTGTTCTTATTAACTTCTTTTTTCTTGTAACTAAGAGATTTTTTTTATATATTGTTTTTGCTGTTTTAGTGTTTGGATGTTTGATGAATGGTTTTTTTTTTGTATTTATGTTAAGTTGTTTGTTTCACTGCAATAGTTCATACATACAATATAATCATCCTTTTGTTTTTGTTTACTTTAAATTTAAATTTATTTTCATACACATTACATTACCTTACGAATAAGTATTTTATACACTAAATTAAATTCATTTTAGAATATCTCTGTAAGTCTGTTAATTATTAACTAACGTTCCATTCATCATACATTTTAATCAAATTTATTTCTTAAGTCTATCATTTTCATAATTTTTTTTATTTTTCCATTTTTTTTTCTCACTGTTATGTTCACCTTTAACGGTAACATTTAAATACTTTTGGTTTTTTTTTTTCTGTTTTTAGTCATATTTTCATTTCTAAAAACGTAGGCTTATGTTTTTTTTTTTTAAATAAAAATTAAATACTGTACAATGTTCACAAAACAAAATAAAAATAAAAAATAAAAACAAATTTTTATAACTAACAATTATACATAACTTATTTACATGTTTTAAACCATTTTGTCTTTATAAAAAAAATATTTTTTTTACTTTTGATGATATAGGTTATAGATAGTTTTATTTAATTTTTAAGATTGATGAATTATATTATTATCTATCCCTTTCATTATTTATTATTTAAAAGAAATATCTAATAATATGTTATTACGCATATACAGTTTGAAGTCATAAACTTTCATTTTCTCAACAACATGATCTTCTATATAAAAGTTTGTTTTAATTTCATTAAAACATTTAATTTTTTTTTTTGGTTTGGTTTAAATTAGATACTCTAGAAGATTTAGTGTATAAATTTAAAAATTCCTCTTGTACGATTTTCTAAGTATTTGTTTTTGTTTGCTTTAACGAAATTAAGGGGGAGGGGGTCTTTTTGTATGTTTTGGTTTGATTTTAGATTAACTGCATTAGAATTTTTGTCTTTAGATGAAATATTTTCATATTTCTTTTATTTTGTTTTTGGTTGCTATTTAGATTAGTGTGTACTTAATTTAATGTATCTAACTATTCCTTAAGATATTATGTTAAAAGTTTCCTGTTACGTGGTTTGGGTCTGTTAGGGGTTTGTCCATGTATAGATTTTCGTTTAGATTTTATTTAAGCTCAGTAATCATACTCTTAAAGTTGTAGTTTTTCTGTTTTGTTGATTAATTTTGTTTTTATTTAATATATTTGTATTGTTTGCATAGTGTGATTTAGTTTTTGTGTTGATTTTTTTTACAGTGAAATTGATTTAGTTTCAATTTAAAAAAAATAGGCGAATTTATGCAGGAAAAATTTTGAATTGTTAAAATTTCTTTTTGTGTCAAAATACCAGGTGAATTTTTGTAAAAAAAAAAATTAAATAATATAAAATTAAAAAATTTATTATACATATATAATTTATTTACAATTGTTATTAACTTCTTTATACAAAAATGTGTAGTTAGTTATTTATACACGTTTTATTTTACATTTATTTGAAACACATTTTGTGTAGCAAAATAGAATAAAATTTAGAATTGTACGAGGCTTTTTATACGTTAATCTCAAACTTTGAATCATCATCCATTATGTCATTTGTGAAATGATTTATTTTAGAGTTCAGAGAAAATAATTCTGAAATGAATATAAAATTAAAATTTAAATTAAAAAAAAATAGATAAATTTATGAATAGCCAGCCTGTTTGTGCGCCGAAAACTTGCAAAGTATACAGAGAGATATGACTAGGCAAGCGAGAAATTAGCAATATTTTTTTCAAAAAGAAGGCATTTAATCGAAAAGAAACTTGTGCATTATTAACAACTTACTCAGAAATACTTTAGCGTATTAAAAAATTATTACACATTAATAGAACTTTAAAAAGAACTTTGATTTTCTTGTTTTTTTTTTTAAATGTTTATAACCAATACTGCAAAATTACTTTTCAAAAGATAGGTAGTACGCATTTTAGAAAGAAAAAATAATAGCATTCTTGACGTAATATAAAACATCTATTTTTAAGTTTCAAATAACCAGCTGCAATAAATTAAAGAAATCTACAAAAGTTTGTCGTTTTACAAGGGTATTTAGTAAAATAATCTATTACATTGAGTAAAGTTTTGAAAGCCATTCATATTGAAATCATGTTTGAGCTTCATAAAACTACTACATTAGCTATATCGAGCCCCCACGTAGGACTGAGCAAATACCAGAAATCCATAAATATTGTGCCTTTAAGAAAATTTCACCCTATATCACAAAGTTTTTGATCATTTTTGTTTACGGCTCGGCGGGCTTAGACTTCTTTCCCTCTTCCAAACTTTGAGAATACAAACTTTATTGCTACCTAACTATAAATTCAAAAAAAAATTAATTTGCTTTTAAAGATTTCGTCCATTAAGGAAGGGAACATTTCTTCAAATGTTTAAAAAATCATTTCATTTCTCGAGTAAGACCAACATATTTTTCGAAGGTGCAAAACCAGTGTATCGGACTCGTGTCAAAAAAGTGAAATAACATTAAAAATTAGAATGAAAACATTGTTTCAAAAAACACTTCAGTGTTCATGCTTATAAAATCGAACAAATCTAATATTTCACAGTAGACAGTACATGTGATTAAGTTAAAAAACAATGAGAGAATTCATTCAATTTCAAGACATCGTTAAATTTTAAAGTGCATTTTCTGAAATAATTTTAGCCCAGCGTAGGAAGTAAACACATGTTCAACTCGGAGGGCTACTACAAAGCAACCACAAATTACAGACCTGCAATCTGTCCTCACCTGTGTAAACACAACTTAACTGACCTCATAGCTGTTTACGACATTTACCTCACAAACTTATATGGGAAAGTTTACAATTTGTCGCAACAAATTTTCCATACTAATCTGACAGTTCTTTTGGGACGTTGAAAACTTTCCGGGGCTTCTATAGTTATGGCGTTGCATGCATATACCTCTTATATAAGCTAACTGGTGATATCCTTTTTTTTGACACTCTGAAGTTCAGAAAGTGTAGCTTTTTTGGCATATACCATCTAATGTCTAGTTTCTGTTCTTTTTGACGATATTCTGCCCATGGATCACGACTCCTCCAAGACATACAAAAAGGAGAGAACAATGCCTGTGTGATAATCTGTTGAAGTGTTTTTTTGCAAACTATGCATGATCTGTCAGTTGCGAATTTCACACGTAGGTTCCAAAATGACTCACGTCACAACGCCACATAAAAAATAGCGTCGAATAATTGAAACAACACTAGTACTGATTTCTTAATAGAAACTAGAGACATCTGGATCTGGCTGACAAAAGATGAGACTAGTTTTAAAAAATATAATATTCCAACGATAATGGCTGCTGTTTAGATTACGCTATGAGTTAGAGAGGACCTGTTATGGTCGCCATACCTTCCAATGTGAACTGCAGTTAACATAGGGTGCCAGATGCAGATTTCAAAGTTTGAACTAAAGTTATTTCTGAACCGATCAGGTAAGATGAAAAAGGAGACCAAGCCGTTTGAAGCCTAAGTGTTGTGGATTTTTTAGTTGACATGGAGCACTTTTGCTATCATATTCTGCTATCTGAAGCACATCCTTGGATTGAATAATCGTCACCGTACGTATTTGTCGTTATGATGTAGAGCATTAAACAACTTCATTCAGTCCTTGGTTGCTATAGAGATAGACTTAACATTAAAAAGACCTTGATCAGAACCTATACCAACGATAACCACGGACTATAATCCTGACCGAGTTATGGTTTCCGTGACTGAAAATTCCCTTTCCTTTATACCTTCGTGCACTTCCGAACTGGAACTCTGGAATTATCAATACTTCAAACGAAGCATATGGTTCCAGGAGGATGGTGGCCACAGTTCATAGTTCTTATGACGTGTCTATGCATGGCGGATGTCATTTCTTATGATACTAAATATTATCCTGAAACGGCTCCACAATGCCCGTGACCAACTAGGTTAAATCATAGACATTTTTGAGCCGAAGTCAGAGCTCGGCTTTCAAAAACTAAGATCCACATAATGTTCTATTCAAACTTCAATAAAAATATAAATAACATACATAAGTATATTTTTAAACCATTGTTTCGAACTTTGAAATCTGCCATTATGGACACTCTTCAATTTGAAGCATAATAAACGTCCTTATGAAATTGCATTCCGCTTTTTAGTCAAATAAAAAAGAAATACTGTAGAACCCTATGCGATTCCCCTTCACAAGACTTAAATATAAACAATGTAACTTAGAGGTGCAAATTTACGAATACTTTACATAGTCGCTAATCTCTCAACGAGAACACATAAAACTGTTACGATTGAGTAGATACAAACAAAGAGATACATACAAAAGAATTTCAATGCAAAATTTAGCTCTAAACAGCTATTTAATAAAATATCTTTTTACTATATGATCGATATAAGAATTCCTTTTTATCTATATAAAAAATTATGAAAAATAAAATTCATGCAACTGGCCATTCAAACGAAAAAAAAATATTTACGCAATTAAGTTAACTATACATTACATCACTGTCTCATTTTCGATATAATTAATTATCTTCTTCATAATATTTTTAACTTTCATATTTCATAGACGACGACGCGACGGACGGTGTCTCTCGTCTGTCAGTCTGTCTCAATTATACTTAGCGATAATATCTGAAACAATAAAAAAAAGAAAATTAAAAGGGAATTGAATTTCTTTTTTTATTTGTTTGTATTTTTGAATGCTATCTACAAAAATGTATTAAAAAAATAAGCATGAAAAAAAAAATCTTAAAACTTAATAATTGAAAAAATATTTGAAATATTCTAACATTAAGTAAATAATTCTCCACAACGTGTCTGAGGTTTTTTTTTCAAGAAAATTTTATTCTCTGAAGTAAGACGTATACTTAAATTGTGATCAATAATTTTTAATATACTACCTAGTCGACAAAAATAAATTTAAAAAATTACAAAAAAAAAAAAACAAGAAATAAATACGATTTATTTAAATACGAAAAATCACCTGATATGATGATTGAATCTGAAAAAAGATTTCATTAAATTAATCAATTAATTTCTTTGAAATGATTTCGATATTTTTGTGGTTTTAATTTTAATTGATGAATATGAAGTTTTATTTTTTGTGAGGAAGAAGTTTTTTTTTGTATTTTGACATTCAATAGTTCACAAAAAAAAAATTGGAAATGGTTGTTTTTGTACAAATTTTTTAATCATCCAATCGTGGTATAAAAAGTATGAATTATTTAATTGATTGTTTGTATATACAAATAGAATAGAAGAGGAAAGATTGTTTTTATAATGAAAGTGATGATGTTTTCCTGATAGATTTTTTTTTTTTAATTCTGTTTGGTTTAAAAAATGCGTGTGGTTATGTGTTTTTTTTTTTGTAATGGATTTAAGTAATAAACCAGTTTTGAAATTTTGTTGTGGAACATTTTTACTTTATTAAATGTTATTATAAATTTCTGTTGTTTTCAAATATTAAGTGATATTTTCTTTTGTGAATTGTGTTAGTTTTTTTTATTTTATTTTATTTTGATTAATTTCTAAACTTACAATTTAGACGAACATTTTTTTTTATAATATACAACATTAACAGTTTTTTTTGTTATAAGTTTATATCTGTACACATTATTTCTATTTTGATTGTTTAATTATTTACAATAAGTATTTTACACAAATAAATCAAAACTGAAGAAATGTATAACGTTATAGTTATGTTTTATGGGTTGAATGAATTTAATCAAGTTACGTACACAAATGAACTTCTATTGCATAGCTATTGATTTGATTTGGTTTATGAATGTAGTGGTACAGTTCTGAATAATTGGAAAAAGGAAGATAATATTAAACTAAGACGGTTTTGTTAGAAAAAACTTGCTCTTGAGTTTTTGATTTGATTAGGAAAACAATAATTGTAAATATTCGATTCGTGCCAAACATTTCAATAGAGCTGAGTGAAAACTTAAGGACTTAAAATCATTTCAATTGATCAGAACAGCCATTTTGGCTAAAAACAACGTCGACGATCTCTCCAAATTTCAATCGGGTTG
The DNA here is from genome assembly GCA_916050605.2 of Platycheirus albimanus. Taxonomy (NCBI): domain Eukaryota; kingdom Metazoa; phylum Arthropoda; class Insecta; order Diptera; family Syrphidae; genus Platycheirus; species Platycheirus albimanus. The sequence goes on from OU696697.1 coordinate 43,064,471, forward strand.
CACAGATCACCACCCCACAATCGGCAGTTTTAAATACCCTCAGACACTATCATGAAGCGTAACATTAATCAATTTCAACTGTGCAAAGAAACAACACCTCTCGTAAACAGGTTACGAACAAGGTCGTCGAGGCGAAAGTTTTCAAATAAAAGTACGATCGGATGTTTCAAGACCGCGTATCCTGATGACTTCAACGAACTTGCCATTAAAGTTTGGACTTTTTGATGACCAACAACAAATCACAAGGACTGTCGTTGGAAGTCTGCGGGATAATATTAGAATATGACGCGTGTTCGTGTGTTGGCAAGCCATCATTTTTGTTTTCTTATACGTACCGGAAAACAAAATGAAACTCGAATATAGTTTTCTACAAACATTCAGATTGAATGGCAACATTGTTTCTTTTCCATAACTTGTCATATTGATTCTGCCATAGCCAAACCAAACTAAAACTTTACACAGCATGGCCAATATTACCGATCTAATTGAATTGGATTTAAAAAGGATTCATTATCGCTTATGAAGAGTTAAAACAAAATAGTGTCATGCGGGTCAACTTGTTGGTATTAGCTGGTATGTACGAAAGTTGGGTTTCGACATCAACAACTTTGATATGATAATTCTATCGCGAAGAATTTGGGACGATAAGGAGTTCTTGGGATATGATTCAATGCATTTCTGTACTGAAAGTCGAATGTTGAGTCGATGCGAATATGTAATCCGACGGACTAAATCTTAGTCTTTCATTCCGTCTCACGGACCAATGTAGCGTCTTCCAAGTGGAAATATTGTAATTTTGGCTCAAGGAAAACGTGATATCCACATTTGATATCCGTATCCGTATCATCTCAGATAGCCAAGCTGCCTGTATATCATTCGATGCGTGTTCTACGAACTGAGCAACAACCATCACCTTTCGCTCATCTACTATATTGAAATGGCAGAACGGGTTAACATTCAACTTTTTTGGTGGACTCGCAAGAAATGGAAGAATAACTCCAATTTCACCCATCAAGATGAACGTTGGTATACCCACCGCTAGGTGTAAACTTATGCTGAACTGAAGAAAAGAAACACCACAACTGGAAACTGGATTCAAGCCGAACTAAATATCATCTCTAAGCAGATCACATCATAGCTCCGTAATTGGTTTCTCGTCGGACAAAGATGAACATAGGCATTCAATACCGCCATCGCTATATTGACAGCTCCACTCCAAGTGGTGTAATAAGAGAGGTACGTCCTTGAAACTTCATGCGGCATCACAATGAACCTTATAATTAGTCTAAGTGTGTCAGCCATTTCATGTATCATTGATGTTTACGTTTTATATACTCTGTAGATAAATCCACAAAGCAGATACACCAACAAGCACTGGCAACTGAGACCATCGGCATCGGTTCCAGACAACACAAGACAATAACACGACAGTGACAGAGAAACAGACAGAATAAAGATAGAAGAATAGAGAACACATGTCAACAGCACGTGGTTGATGGGACGACGGTCCCCCATCCGCCCATCACAATGATAATGCGAATAGTGTAAAGGTACTCTTCTCTAAGTGTCCCTTTTAAATTTTTAAGAGATGTAGTCAAGTGACCATATATCAAAAAACTCATACCAACCCAAGCAAGGCTTATGATCCAAAGTATCCACGCATAAAACTGAACGACATTTTGTACGATGTCTTTAAACAATTAAAAAAATCAAAAGGATATGGTCAATTTTGTAAAAGTAATTTTTTTGTCTTTGGGTGTAAAAGGGATTGAATTTCATATTAAAAAGTCAATGGCTTACGGTTGGATAGTATAATATGTGGCTTGATGCAGTAGTTGGCCAACTGGATGAGATGTTAAATGAGCTTACAAAAATGGTTCCCAATTTTCGTCCATTGGCATTGGTGAAAAAACAGCTGACAATATCTTGAAAACACAATTTCAGTAGTTTCCTGTCTTCACTAGTCTTGGAACACTTCTTTTTAACAATTAGAGTCTGAATTTTTAATTAACATCTTTTTCTTGAAATCCTCTAGCATAAGAAATCTATTCATAAGACAAAATGAGTAGATACAGAACTGTTCTCTGACGTCTTCGTCGTCTTACTTGAAAGTGATGATTAAAAAAAAACACATCTACATAATAAAGCTAAGATATTTTACATTTTTCAAAACTTAAAGATTTAAATAAATAGAGGTAAACTTTATAAATATTAAAAAAAAAAATCACATAACAAAAAAATATCGTAGTTTCGAAATTATTATTCAATTTGGGATTTGAACAACATTTACAGAAAAACCTAACCACAAAGTTGGCTTCGCTTCAGTCCCTTTCGGTTCTTGTAAAGGGGTTTTCAATAAGGGAGGACAGATTTTGAAATGGAATAAAACAAGCTGTGTATGAGGTATGAGCAAGGCCCAGAGTTTGACATCGACAAAAAGCCTGCCAAAAAATTAGAATTTGTACCTAGTCCATATCAAAATACAAAACGACACAAGGATTTTAGCTTCGGTCCAGTGGAGTTTACTTTATATTTAAAAGGATAATGATTTGTATTCGAAGGAAACACAAAGTGCTTCGTGTTGGGAAACAAAAGAGGAACCCGTACAGTTGATTTCGCTACACAGTTACTTTTCAGAAATTATTGAAATTGCATATTGCCAAATCTTGGATTAATTCAAACGAAACTCAAAAACTGGGAATGCAGAATGAAAGTCTTCAAAAAGAGACTAAAGCAAATCTTTGTTTCAAACAACTGTACCAACTACTTACTTTTAGTTGAGATGAAATTATTTCTTTAAATTTCTGCTTATTTTAAGTGTTTAATATTTATTCCTGCATCACCTATGTATTTTTATATAAATGTAATAATTAATTATAATACTGCGTGTTAACAACATGATCAGATTTTAAAATCGATTATTTTGCCTTTGTGTACCTACATTTAATTTTTTTTTTATTTTGACATCCTTTTATTGGCAAATTCAATAAAAGAAACTATTAGATTTATCTAAGTGTAGACTTATATCTAAATATATTTACAAGTTTTCCTTTAATGTTTTTTTTGTTTGTTTTGTGTGTTAGGTTTTTACTTATAAAATAAATTTTGTTTTTAACAGGAGAACCAATTTGGTTCACATTTATAATTTTGGTTACTGTTAACATTTTATTTATATCTTGTTCGTAATACACAGTTTAGGCTTTGTTTTTTTTTTTTTTTAATTTTTTAATTTTTCGTTTAGAAATTAAAACCTTTAATTTATTTTTTAAAATTTACCTATATATTCCTAGATATAATAATTATTTTTATTTTTCACAGGTGTTGTTTTTTTGAATGTATTCAAAAAATTTTCGTGTAACTATATTTTGTTTAAATTTAAATTTTAAATTTAATTACATTAATTTTCTATATAAAATTGACTTTATATTAAATTTATTTTGTTTCTCACTATATTCATTTTATTTTTGGTTTTCGTAAAAAAATTTTCCAGTGCTACCGACGATATAATGGCCTGTTGTATTGTTTTTTTAATTTTATTTTGTTTAGTCCGTTAGATATAACTTCTGTGGTGTTATTATTATTTGTTTAATTTATCGCTATTTTGTAGTTACTATACATTTACATTTTTGTTTGTTTTATTTTTGCATTTATCTATAAAGACTGTTTTTTTTTTATTTTGTTTGTTTTGAAATTCAATATATTAATAAACATTAACTGTGTTGTGCAATTAAGTATTATATAGGTTTTAATTTTATTTGCCTAGTCTTAAATTTAAATTGCATTTTCTATTTGGATTTTATTTTCATTTATTTGCAATGTATTACGCATCTATAATTTTTTTCATATGTGTGTGTATATTTGTTTATAGAAATTTGTATGTTTAATAGTGTTGTTTTTGTTTGGGAGAGTTTTTTTTTTTCTGGGGGGATTTTGTTTGTGTATTCTATTTTTGTTTGTTAATTTTTGGTTTTAATTTAAAATAAATATCTAAGTAAAATCATCACACATAAGGGGCGGATTTATTAACCCCAAACAGTTATTATCAGTGTTTGTATTCAGGATAGCGTCCATTCTCCATTAATTGTCCGTCTCCTATTTGATTTGATTCTATGTGGGCGCGCCTCAATTGAGGTTGGATGACACTGCCGCTGCTCTCCGTTTCGGTCGATGGTGGTGAGGGGTAAAAGTCCCTCTGACTTACACTTAAACCATTTGTCGCCCCCATTGATGATGGCTCGCCGTGGTGGTGGATAACGGAACTCGTTGAGGCCGTTGACAATTGACCGACGCCGGGTTGTTGGGAATCCGACATTGTGCCTTGCTGATGGTCCAATACCACGACGGATACTACATCCTCACTCGCCCACCGGGCTAACTGTTGTTGAGCTTGAATAAAGTCATCACTAGAAAATAATAATCATAACAGGAACAACGATACAAGAAAAATTATAAAACGAAACAAACAAACCAACAACCCAGAAACAATCACAAATGAACGAAACGAGAACTGAGTAATTAAACTGATTGTTATATACATTTTTTTTTTTTGATTAATTTTTTTTTTGCAATTATTTAAGTATTAAAAAATAAAAAAAAAATAAAACAAATTTTGAAACATGTTTTATGGTAGCAACATAGCCAGGCTATAAAACAATAAGACAAATACCTTTTTTAAGCGTTTTAATGCAACATAGGCGAGCGGAGCGGATGTTATGTTTATTTTAATGGTTTGTTTTGTTGGCATGTAGTTTTTTGTGTTATTGATGGTTTTTTTTAGCATGATTTTTTGTTATAGGTATATTTTTTTTTTTGATTATTATGAAAGGTTTGGTGGGAGTTTGGCAAACAAAAAATAATTATTTTGAAGTAATAAGGAGAACCAAGTAAGAATTTATCACAATGTTTAGAATTGAAATGAAATAATATCATAAAAATGAAACTAAATTTTGAAATCTTATACAGATACGAATAAATAAATCTATCTTTATACTTTGCATCATTGGTTACATTGTTTGTATTTTGTCTAATAACAATTAAATACAATTACTTATTTAATATATAAATTCCTTCCCAATTGAATTCCCCTTTTATTATTGAATATTTAATTAATTGTATCGTGCTGTGTTCTTTGATGTTCCTATTCTGTTATTCAGTCTTAAAGTCAGTGTAATACAATGTAACGGTGGCTAAAAGTTATTGAATGTCAAGTCAAAAGGAACCCTTCAAACTCTTTAACTAATTGGAAGGAATTAATATTGGAAAGTTTTCAGGAACTGTCAAAGCAAAAAAAAAGATGTTAAAGGTTCGTTAAAACGTCCAAAATACTAACACGATAATTTGATAAATAATTTAATTTGACGTTTCTTCAGAATTAAGCGGTGAAAAATTTACAACAATAAGACCTCGCAGGAATTGTGACAGGGGTATAGTTCTTCAACAGTCCTCTTTTTACTGGTTTTTGATAATATAAGACAATGGCTGACACTGCATATACATCTGAAATAGCAGGGCCCACTGTCCTTCGATAAGCTCATAGAAGGGTCTTGTGATTCAGATTCCAGGATTTAATTATTTTTCCATTTTATCAATGTAATTTCTAAGGGTAGAATAACAATATATTATAACGGATTTGAAGTATAGGGTGTTGAGTAAGAAATTTTTGAAAAAAAAACTTAGGCATTTCGATGCATGTATTGTATTTAGAATGTACTTAAGAAAGATAGCAGAAACATTAAAAAAAAGTAAGTATAACAGAACTAAATTGATGAAATAGAAAAACTTAACTATATGTTACTAAGTATATCAAAGAAGAAATTTTGTCAAAAGAGGAAATATGACGAAAAAAATTTAAAGTGTAATGTAATACATTGCATAGAGATATAAAAAGCCGAGAAGAAATTTAAAAGCGTCTAAAAATATCAAAAACTAAAAACGCTTATTATTTTTGAAGTATATTTGGATGATTTAATTTTTGTGAGCTTTTTAATGGGCAAAACCGTAATCGGTTGTTTGTTTTGATACCAAATCAAAATTGAGCACTCCAGGGTTTCCATGCATTTCGGTTTAGCTTCAGGTTTCTACATATGACTAGGACCACTTGCTTGCACTCATACACGAATTCATTTGGTTCTATGCGTTGTGTGCACGACTTTAGCGCCTATTTCTCTTTTTGAAAACCCAAAATAACAAATACATAATATTTTTAAATTTCGATAATTGCAGACTACAATTTCAAACAAATGGTTTTTCCATTTCATTGAGTTGTTGGTGTATATTCTTACACGAGCGTCGAGTAATTGTCTATCGGGAAAGCCCTAATTCTGATCCCCAAAATGACAAAACTAAAAGACAAGAAAATCACAAAAAAATTAAAATTACGATATAGTCACACAAATCTTGATAGACTTAAAATTTCATCGAAATTGGTAAAGTGGTTGCCGAGAATGTCAGATTTGAATTGACTAGAAAATGGACCATACTAGCAAAGTTTATCTCAGAAACTAAATTCAACATTCAAAAAATTAAAAGCATGGCTTACAGACTCAAAATGACAGTTAGCGGCCCACACACACAAGTCACAACACAAGTGGCTGTACCGATATAATGCCTCCCAAATCTTAATTATCTGATTCCAGAATTCGAATGAGAATTTCACGGGTGTCTATGCAACGTTGAAAAGATCCCGACTTGGTAAAAGAACTGAAAATATATGAAAATAGTTTTACGCGAAATTTCCCAGACTATTTTGTGTAGTAAAAATGTAAACGGCTATTTTGTAAAAACTGGTCAAGACAGTGGCAGGAAACTACTTCTTATCCCAGCTGTCTTTGGAGAGTTGAACGTGTTTTGTATTTCCAAGAACTGCTGGATTATGAAATCTTCTGAAATAGTGTCGTTCATGAAATGTGTGTCGTAAAATTAATGCCTGCTTCACAATGCCTCTTTTAGCTTCGCTTTGACAGAACGCAAAAGTTCAGACACACGAATTCGGGTATGATGCTCAAAATGAGGCGTTTATCTTCAACGTTACGTTTTGGCATCAAAAAGTAAGTACACAAACCACGTAGCATGAGGCGAAGGTGAAACAAAAGTCGAAATATTTGAACATTTGCTCGCGTTTGACGTTGTTCTCATAGATTTTTTTTTTCTAGGTGAGGTTCAATCCAAACGATTGTGGAGACATCGTCATTGTTGTAAAAAAAATTGTTCCGGATCTTTTTCTTTCATCGCCTCGGAAATCAGGCCAAAGAATTCTTCTTTATCCCTTCTGAGATTTAACTGAGATTTAAATCTTGTTAGACGACCTACGCGAAGCTGAGGTGAACACGTCGTTGTAATTCAGCTATTACAATTTCTCTTATTTTGGAAAGTTCATCCATGCGAAGTGTACAGCTTTACAGGAAGTAAGACTCTTAAGTTGTTTTTATAAGATGGAAAATTGAAAGAAAGCATATCAAAGATTTGGGAACTTGTAAATAGTTCATAAGTGTCAAACTAGTCAAAACTTAATACATCCCAATTATTGTGAGTTAATTAATGATATGATTTATTGCTTACAATTGTGTGTCCTGTTTTAAAGATTTTTCAGAGAAATTTAAAAAATTAACAAACAAAAAAGAATAGTAGCATCTAATAAATAATCAATGTAATTGTAAAGCGATTTAAGTCCATTTTCCTAAATTAATCTTAGGCACTTTTAAAATTTTAACCATTATTTAAAAAAATAATAATTGCTCATTTAAAAAAATCTTAAACATTCACGAAAACATTTATTAAAAATTAATTTTTCTTATTTTTTAATAATTGATAACATTGCGGTATTTTAATAATTTATTATTACAAAACTTATACATAATTTTATATTTTTAATTTTCGATTTAATGTTTATCTATTAAAAAAAAAACAACATAAATTCGAGCAAGTATTTGTTTTCCTATAAGTTTAATCTTAAAACTAAATTTATTAGATAATATTTTTTTACAATATTAATTTGAAATAAATAATTATTAAAAACAATTTTATAATGATTTTTATTATTTAACAAATTTAACAACAACAATAATTTTTGATGTCGTTTTCACGATCTTTCTCCTTATTACTTGGAACTAAAGGATTTAATATTTTGACACACTATATAGGACTAGCTAAAGGTTATTTTTTATTTACAAAAGAAATTATTAAAAATTAATTAATAAAACAAAGGCTCAACTAAGGGAATACAAAACTAAAGGAAAAACAAAAATTAATCCATTTATATAAAAAAGTCCCTCTTGGAAGAAACGTATACAAAATAGCAAAGACATTTTCGCCAACTTTATTTATAAACCAGCAAACGAGTCCATAATGCAGAAACATAATTAATTTATTATTTTAAAATAAAAAAATTAAACAAAAAAAAAACCAATAAAACTTAAAATAAAATTAAAATCTACAGGCAGGATATTGGTGACTGAAGGGGACCTACCTCTCACTATCGGGAGTTTCACGATCTATCCGGGCATCTACGGTCCTATCATGATGATCGGCACTCTCGTAGATGCCCTCATCATCTTGATGCAGATGCGTATGCGACGAGTGGTGTGATGAATGTGGACCATGTGTGGCATGGCCATGGGCATGAGAATGATGCGTATGATGGCCAAAAGCATGAGGTGAGTGTGATTGATGAGGATGTCTACTAGTTGTTGGATGCCTATACCTTCCATAAACGAAGCGGCTCTCCTCGTCGGAGCGCGGGCGACAGCTTCTGCTGTAAGACGGATGTATTGTTGCAGTTTTCTGTGATTGTGCTAATTGTTGATTGGAGCTGTAAAGTCATACATCAAAGTGTACCATTAAAACAGTTGATTTATGTTATAGCTTAGTTGGAAATAAAATAGAACACACACATCAACATCCATTATTATTATACAATACAAAATTTGTTTAAAGAAAATTAACTAACCCTTGCGAGGATTCACTACAAGCAGCGGAACTATCTAATCTATAATGACGGTCAGCTTCCGTTTCGGACATTCGATTGTCCTCAGAGCCACTAGGACTCATATGCCTAACTGAATGATGCTCTAATTGTCGAATTAAATCTTCTAGGTTTCTTATTCGCAGCGGCCCAGTCGCTGGAGCATCTTCTTCCTCGGGCAGATGGTGCTGCGATCGGTGATGATGCAATATCGCACCAGTCTGGGGACCTTCCACCAGCACTGTATGCGGTTGATTTATGTCACAAATGTTCTCTTTAGAACCAGACTTTGAGCTACTGCGCTTGTATTCGCCATAGCTAAGCTGTGACGTTGAGCACTCTTGAAGAGTTTTACGTAGCATCTCTTCGCTAAGGCTGCCACTGCCTACGGGAGTATTCCCAGCACCTGTACCACGATGGGAAGCTGCATTTCGTAGAGCTTCCAAAATGTCTTCGTGGTAGCCATTAAGGCTTTTCAATGTACGCTCAACTTCAGACACTGCTGCGCCAGATGCCGCTGCTGCTGTAAGTGTGCCATCTTGTTGAGTAATTAATTCCAGGTTGTCCGATTGACCGTCTTCCCATTTGTTAGCTTGATCGCCAAGGACAAGTCCGTAGCCGTGCTTTTTCAGTATGCCTTTTTCTGAAATAATGTCAGGAGTTTTTTTTTTTGTGTTTTTGTCGAATTTTTAAATGAAATTTTTTCGATATATCGTTTCAGTGCATGATTTTCCATTGAACTACATAAATTTAATATAATTGTTTTATATAAATGTACATATATATTTTTTTAATGATTATGCTTCTATTTTGAGGGAAACTTAATTGATAAAGCAGCAAAAGCACACACATATATGTTTAGTTTTTGGGGAAAAACACGCAATGAAAACTATACGTCTATGAGATTATAATCTATTTGTTTATAAAGTTTAATGTAATTTGATTTAAGAGTAAGTAGCCATTTTTAATGAATACATCCATAATTTGGGAAATTTGTTGTTATTTAAGAAATTACCTGAATGTGCTTGATCTTCTTCGCTACTTCCAGTCAACCTTCTGACCTGGGGAGTCTTGTGATCTCTGTAAATAAAAAAAAATATTTTATATTTTAATATTTATCCTTGGCTTATGAATTTTTATTGTAATTTTGTACGAAATGAACCGGAAATAAAAACAAACTCAAAGTAACCATAATGAATAAAGCTCACTCTGTACCTCGTCTCCGATTGAGCATTAAAAGATGCTGAAAAGGTATATCTTGAGGTGACTCAAGACAGCATATTGAAAGTTGTTGTAGTGACATTTTATTTACCAGCTTCCGTATGAGTTCTATTCAATATAAGATTCAGGATTGCCTCATTTTTAGCTAAGATTCAGATCAAACTTCGAAAACTCAAAGAACGAACTTGTGAAACAAAACTAGCACTCACTAAGGGGGAAGAAACGGTCAGGGCTGAAAAGATCACTCCAAGATAGTTTGCGATGGTAAATTTAAGGAAGCGACCGACGTTTGTAGGTGCATTCAACTAAGTTTTTTGCTGGGACAATTATTGGGCTTGTCTTTTGAGTTGGATAACATTGTCGATTTGTGTCAAGAATTTGAGCTCTCTTTTACATAATAGAGTATCGTCGGGCGTAGAACAAAAGATGGGAAATGGGAATATTTTATAACCATTTCAATAAAGTGAATAGTAGAAATAAAAAGAAGAAGACCTAAGTGGCTCTCCTGCAGAACCCCGGATGCAGCTAGGAATGATTTGCAGAGGGCAGATCTCGAACGAACATTTAAAAAACGTTTATCTTAGACAAGAAGAGATCCATTCCAAAGAGATAAAATCACAGCCGAAGCTTGATAACTTGCATAATAATAAACTATGCTAACTTCCTGAGAGAATATAAATATAATGGGTAATTTAAAAATTTTAACTATATTCCTGTAAAACCCAAGGTCTTTTTGAATGCAAACTGCACGGCATTAGTTAGAAGAAATATGAAGATATGAAAGATTTTTTGTCGCCACAATGAATTGAGAAATAGGTGATATTTATCTCACGAAAATATTGAAAAATTGCTGCCCAGGCTGGGGCTCGAACCCACAACTCTTAGGTTAGCAACCAAGCACTTCATCGACTATACCATTGCCACCACAATGTGATTACGTTTTTGATTAAAAAGTAGATCTTCAGTAGAAAGAAATTTGTTTTGTTTGCAGTAGATCGTTAGAAAACGGTGAAATCACAAAAGTTAGTCGTGGAATCAAAACTTTGATTGAATCGATTGTTGAAAGGGATGACGGTAAAAGCAGTTATTTAGAAAACAAAAGTTTCATGATAGTTTATTTTATAGTGCGTGATGTCGTAAGAAAAGAACTACACGAAGAAAAATACTATTAGTGCATTTAAGAGACAAAGAGAAAACCTCACTTCTGTAAGTCCACCACCGCGGGTGAAAACTAGGTCCAATGGTAGTTATTTCGCTTTTAAAAATATGTATTCTCTGTGTGGTGAGGAAGTTTGCGTTGAAATCCAAACCGAAAAAATTTTCAGAGGGAAAATTTTGTATGTTCTGATTCGATTCTTAAATGAACTACTGTAACAGAAACACAATCTTTCCAAATAAGTTAGTAATTTATTTTAAATATAATGCACGTTGATAAAAGAAAACTAATAAACGAACAATAAGGTATTCAACAAACATGTTTATTGAAGTACGGAAAACATTTTACCAAAGCCCGTGAAGTTGTTTTAAATAACCAAAAATTTAATTCCTAGTTTGTATTTTCCCTATGGTCTATGGAATAGATACAAAACGTCATATCTCCTGCAAACTTTTAATTTATTGTAATTTATTGGTCACATAGAAAAAACTAAAACCCATCAAAATAAATATAATTAATTAATCAATCAAAAACTTACCTAAATCCGGTTTGATTTTGATACATCAACTTGCTGGATCCATCCAATGAAACCTCTTCCACTGAGTGATGATTAGCTGCATTTCCGGCCGCACTATACGTCTTGGCAATGGGCTTTTTCGAATATGGTGGATCATACTTCAATGTGGTAGTCTTCCTCCTGATTTATTTCGGGGAGTGTTTTTCATTTGATTTTACGTTTTGTTTGTTTTATGAGTTAATTTTTTGATTTGTTATTTGTTTTTTATTTTTATTTTTATATTTTTTTGTTTGATTTTATAAACAATTCGGATTAAATTATTTTTTTTTTTAATTGGTTTTGTTTTTGTTTCGATGAGAAATGTTTTATGAAAATTTAATAAAAGTGAATTTGTTTAGAAAATTATGGTAAAAAATTTTATGTATTTAATTTTTTTTGACAAAAAAAAAAATATAATTTTGTAGACTAATCAATAATATTGTGTGTTAGAAAAAATGGGTAAAAGTGTGGTGTGTATAAATAATGTTGTAATGTGGGTGATTTGTGTTATAATATAGATGTGTGTGTGTTATTACTTTTTTTTGTGTTTATACAATGGAAAACATTTTACTAAAAGTCAACATGAACAAATATTATATGTATGCGTGTATATTTATGAAGTACGTATCTTTTTTTTTTAATTAATTTTTTAAAAAAAGTAAATATACACATAAAGTAATATACGCATTATATTGATACAAAGTGGCAAAGAGTTGATCATACATTTATAGACAGTTGAAATTTACAATAGCACAGAAAAACATTTTACACACACAACATACACATTTATATACGTATATATACATAGCTCGCATTCATTGATCTGCATTTTTATGTATTATTTTATATATTTTTAATTGAAAGTCAAAAGAATTTGTCGTTTGAAGATTTTGAATTTGATTTTATGCTTCCTTTATTAAAAATTTTTACAAAAAAAAATGTAATGTTCCCCAATCCTACAGAACGTTTCATTCAAATGAATATCCTTTTTTTTTTTGATTGACGTAAGCCAAAAAATAAATTCGCAAGGTCTTTTTTGATGTTGTTGTTGCAACAACTATAGGATATTAAATAATCAAATGAAATAATAAAATTATAAAGACGTGAAAAATGTAAAAAGCATAAAAAGGTTAAAAATAAAAACGAATGAATGTATAATTATTTTTGTTAATCTGCTTTTCTGTTGAGTATGCTCACTCCCATTACAGAATACAATGGTTTTGGTTAATAAAAGAACTTTCCCAGCTATACAGATGGCCCTGAAGCCGTACTGAATGGCTCATGGGGGTGGCACTGGAAATGGAGTTTTTTTTTTTGCGAGTTACTGAGGTAGAATTTTAAGTCATAGTTTTACATATTGTGCTATATAAAATAATAATTTAATACATTTTGATCCCGGGTTTTTGTATGGTTTGCTTTTGAAACTTTTGAAATATATATAGAAAAGCGAGGAAGCATTAATGCAGTTTCAATAATGACTGCTATTGATATGACCAGAGTAAGCAAGTAGAACGGTTGCCAAGTGCAACTTGCGCGTGGGAAGATAATAATTCATTAAACAAAAAAACGATAAATGAACTGATGTTATGTATTTTGCTTTAATAAAATAAAAATGATATGCAACACAGAAGGATACAGACTCTGCAAGGAAGAAATTATAAAAAATATGATCCCATACTGCAGGAGCGAAGAGTATCTGGAAAATTATAAGCCTACTACCACTTTAAGTATATTTTAAGAGTTGCGGAAAAAAAATATAATTATGAATACTTTGCCTATGTTTTCAACCTTTTCAACATTTTAAGGAGAAGAAATCGTTCAGATATAAATGTTGAAACAAAGGTGTTGCAGTAGCTGTTCGAAGTCCCTATTTTTATATTGGCTGTCCAGGTCGGATTTAAAGGTCTGGAGGCCCTGGGGCAACATGGAAGTGGAACCCCTAACCACAAATTATTTCCCAAATAAATTGAACAATTTTTCCACTTGAGTTTGTCAATAAATAAATTAATTGTCAAATCAAGTAGATAGTCTTAGCATTTTGCTAAATCAATATTTTCTGGACTGCTTCCCCATAATTACCAAAATTGTTTCTTTCGGATTCAACGAATGATTTCAATGATTATTATGCACGCACTACAGATTCATACAGATTCAAGAATTATTTTTGGGTCCTCTAACATTATGTTTGTAGCGTTGAATCGCTCCAAGATATTGTCTGAAAAGATTGCAAATAAAGCGGTTTCGAGACGACTCATCTTTTCTTGCTTTATTCCTCATGATATCTTTTGGCTCTAACCACTTTGATTTCCGAATAGACGTCGACAATGGCCTTCGTAGATTTAACTTGACAAGACCAACGAGTTTCGCTAATCTTTTTTAAAAAGTTAAACTGTTCGCCTTTTGTCTTCAATAATTTCTGTATTTTTTTAGAAGCCGCTTTTCCGAAGAAATTGAGAGAATGGCCACAGCATGCTACAAACACCGATAAAAGATTTTTCTCCAAAATAAGAGCCTTTTTATTTGCCACTCATTTTGCAGCATTGTCATATGGTTGGTCGAGCCAATCCAGAATTTATATTTAATGGTCACCTAAATATTTGAGTAAAGCTTTGCCAGTCATACTGGCAGTTTAGTAAAAAGATGAGAAATCTTTCATTTATCGAACAAATTTTGTTAATTGATCGAAATGAGATTAGAGATCCTGATACAGAATAATATTTGGATTTTTTTTTATTCCGGATACTATATTAATTAGTACTTTATCACCCAAAGACCTGATCAGTTCTTCGCAAATGGTGGAGGGAAAGGTAAATGGGTTGCCAAGATTGGCTCCTTTTGTGGAGGCCCCAGGGCAGTTGCCCCGGATGACTTTCCTTAAATCCAGACCTGTGGCTGACACTAAAACAACGAACGAAAAAAAATTCAAATAATTACTGGAATCTGACATTACAAATGTTGATTATACAAGGCACTGTCTATTCGCACACACCAGTGTCGACACTTACATCAATTTTGCAAGAGTTGACAACAACGTTGAGTTTTTCAACTGAGAAACTGTTGAGTTCGGTGCTAATTTGACAATTTGACATACTCTAACTGGAATAACAATGTTGCATGAGGGGGCTGACTACGAAAAAAAAGTTTGTCCTTCAAAATTTGGCAACTCACATTAGTGTACCACTTTTGAAATTGGTGTCATTGGTGCATATGATTTAAACACTGATTACGTCAAAATCCTTTTTTAGCGAGTGGATTTTTATTACGGAAGAAAAACGAATTATTCAATTAAAGATAACAAACATGAAAAATTAACAAAAGAAGCTAGTCTTATAAGGATACTTAGGTCCTTTTTTTACTCTTGTTGAGTTTTTGTATAGATGTGAAATATTAACAGGATATCAATTTATTTTTGACAGAAGTATACATCAAATGTTTAAGGTTTAACTTAAAGTACTATGGTCATCGGCTATAGACAATATAAGACAATAACAGGAAAGAAGGAGACAGGCGGAACAGAAAAGAGAAGAACAGACAACACATGTCAACAGCACACGGTTAGGTCGTACGGTACCCAATCTGACTAGATATAAATAGAAGGTCCTTTGGAAAGCATTTGCAGTATCATGTTGGTTTCGTTTTTTGAAATATATTTTGCCGGTACTTAAGGTGTTATAAATAGCACTATAGTAATTAACACTTTTAGTTGGTAAGGAAATAAAATCAGGTACCAATGTAAGTTGGTTTTGACTATCTGCGAATAATACTAGGAGAGAAAAAAATGTCAACGGCCAAAGCATTAGACATTCGTGTAGTGTGGCTGAAGAACGAGTCTCGATACTTAACACCACGTGGGAAGGTTTCGTATCTTTTCGGTATTACTGAATAATCTTTAAGTGGGCACTAAATTAGCTAAAGGAATACTGAGTTCTTAGAATTCTGTGCTTCCTTGGTGTGAAAATTAAGGTTTGATAAAGAAGCAGGATAGTTTCGCTAACATCTGTTGGTTATCCAAAAATTATTTTTAACAAAAAAAAAAAAAAAAATATATATATATATATCTCGCAACTTGAAGCGTCAATTTAAATTGGGTTTCGATAGAAATAGGTATACTGTCATTAAACCGAATAACTTGCTGTGATTTCGTCAAGTTCCATTCTCCTTTGAATGAATAATATTTTTATTTTTTATTACTTATTGTGAAATAAATGTTCACGTTTTTCAACGAACTACACCCAAATTGACTTTTACAGCAAAATATATCCCTCCATTCTATAACATATTATTATTTGTCTTAAAAAAAATGAATATCTTAAATTTATAGACATTTCTAATACTACAACATCCACCTACTTCCAATCCCCTTTTCTTCAGTGAACAGAGCTTTCAGAACAGAATTGACATAATAAAGGAAATTGCTGTTAGTAACGGATATGATTTTAAAACACTACCTCTCATTTGCAGGCAAAGTGAAGGATGAAGGTACACTTTACAATACAAACGGAAATTGACGGTGACAATGACACATCATTTTTATGTCTCAAGAGTCAAGAGTTTAATAAATGTTTGAAAATAAAAGTCCTCATTTGGTATCATTTATTTTTGTTTTAAATAAAATTGGCCTCTGTACACAGTACTAAACAAAAATTAGAATATTTATTATTTTCATACGAGAAGGATGCGTTCATGTTTAAAAAAAATGCTTGTACAGGACAAACATTACAAGAGTCTTCCACCGACATACATAAGGGGTAATGTAAGATTAGTGGCATCAGCCCACTGATGATGTTGTGCCCATGACACTTTGGTCAATGTAGATCGATTGGGACACCATGGAGGTTTTGTGCCCTATAAGCATTGAACCTAAGAAAAAGCTATTAACTTTCAAACCATTTTGAGGCGTTGATAAATTTAAGCTGCCGTCACCACTGTTCGGACTTCGTATTAAAATTCCAGAAGCACATTTTGAAAAAAGCGAAGTAAAAACAACATTTCAGAAGTAGATTTGAAAATAAATAAATAAATTTCATATTTTCAAAAAAATGTTTCTTAATTTATTACAAAAATATTAATTAAAAAAAAATTATCATTACATTATTCAGTTTTAAAAAAACAAAATTTTATTATTGCTTGTTTTTAAAATGAATAATTGCTTAGATATTTGTACTGTTTTATAAATTTTATTATCTCGAAGAGAGCGATCGTGAAAACATTAAATTTTCAAAAGTTTTGACATTTAAATGGTTTTTGAATTTGTTTTTTTATCAAACTCAATTTGGGCAAATCACTTTGATTAAAAACGAAGAATATGAAATTGTTCAAAACGCAATATAATCTGAAAATTCAGAGTTTGTTGGAAAAAGGCAGCTGCAGTGCTGTCTCTTACTAAAGTAGTGTGTTGCGTATGATCAGTGCTGTCTTATTATTATTTGGGGGAGTATTTTTTCAATACAAAAAAAAAAAAAAAAAATAGAATTAGGTCTTGAAAAAGCAAACAAGGGATAGTAGATATTCTTTTTTCCTCAAAATTAAAGTAGATCTACTTCCATGAAAGTAAAGTACGAACCCTGTCCGTCACTGCCAAGATCTCAGCCTGAAATACGCTGCTATAATCGGAGTCTGTTTGATCGAGTGTTTCTGAGTAGAAGCCTGCACCAACACCATTTTCTATTCTGAATCCATCTGTAAAGATTTGAATGATTTGCAGTTTAGTGTCTGGATGTTGAGCCAATCTTCTCTATTATGGAAAGGAAGTGGGGAATGGTCTTTTGAAATATAAAAGGGGTGTTGTGTAGTCTACATTATAGCCCAAAGATAGCTGTAGAATCTGTAATGGCCTGTCTGATGGACGCTGTTTGTTGCAGATTTTTGAACAAAGAGGTCCAAGGGTTGTTCTTGTAGCCCCGGTGGTGCCTAAATACTCCATTATCTGTATTCTTGTAGGAACCCAAATGTGATTCCTCAGCCAACAATCTTTTCCATGAAAAGTGTAAACAATCAGCTAATCTAAACTTCTAAACTATTTTGTGCTAGTGGAAAGCAGTAAAATAATGGAAACAGCCTTGAAAGCTTCTGTTGCAGAAAAATATTGGAATGGAAAACTAAAAATAAAAAATATGGCGTGGTGGAAATTTTTCAACAGAATTCTCGGTGAAACAAATTAATTCACCAATTATATACTTGATCGTCAACCCTGTAGAGTGGCAAAATAGATTGTCAAGAAGGCAACTAGCCTACGAGTATTGCAGAAAATTCGTCAAATTTGAAAACGTGTTCCATAGTACCTGCGAAGAGGATCGTGAAAGCATTCTTATCTTCTCAACAGTTCACAGCCGATGTACTCCTTGCGGATTTGATTGTGGTAATTGAGGAATCCACTCTCTCCACTCAAACATAAACACTTCAGAGACTAAGAGAGATTTTTTATAGTGAGGCAATGACAGGTAACCATTTCTTGGAAGTACTGGCGAATTCGATAGAGCTTTTTATCAGAAGCATTTTTTCCAAATAATGGAAACTTGTCAGGGAACCAGAACCTCTAGAGTCCCACTATGCCAAGGGGTGGTTAGTCTTACATTGTATCGTCAAACCTGCAAAAGTAATTTAATAGGAAAAAAGTATGTAGTATCAATAGACTGTAAGATCTTGAAAGAATAAGCAGGCAAAGGAGTGGTTGTTATAGAAGAAAAATGGAGATCAGAGGTGAAGAAGCTATAGGTAAAAGTTGTATTAAGTTCAAATCATTGCCTACGTAAGGAAATGATGGTAGTCTAAGCCTTAGCTATTTATAAAAAAAGGAATGGAAGGTTTAAAAACTGGGTTATGTAATATTGTTCAATTATTAAAAGCGAAAGGAGGCATCAAATCCAGAAAAAAAATATTAATTTATATCAAAGGACCTCCCGCTGAAAAGCTTGGTTCACAAAATTTTGTATAAGATATACCAATCGACTTAAAATTAAATACAAAATCTTCGCAGATAAAATATCTTTTGACTTTTAATTGTTTTATTTAAAAATATACGCATTTTGTTGCTTTTTATTTTTACACACAAACATGCAGTTCACAACGCATGTTAGCAAGCAATTAAAAATAAAAACCATATAATAGACCAGCGCTCCTTATAAAAAATTATCACCAACAGACGTTGTAAATTATTATTAGTTTGTATTTATAAATATTTACACAACATCACCATTGCGATAAAATATAATATGGCATTTTTATAATTTAAGTTTATAAAAAAAAAATTCAATGCTAACAATGAATATGATTGATAGTGACATTTATATGTTACAACAAATAAAAATTGTGTGTGCTGAACAATGATGAAGACTATTGGTTTTTAAAATAGAGCGTTGGTGGTGGCTGGTGGCATGGCGATGGCGATGGGGATGGCGGTGTGGTTGGATGATGATGAAGTGTGTAACTTTTCTTTCATTATATTTGAAGTTTAATTTCTTTTTTTTTTAAACTTATATAGACGACACGACGCGATTTCACACGACAAATATAGTACATAGTCATATATTTGAGTACATGCCATGTTCTACATGTTGTCATGTGTTTAACATACACAATACACAAACAAAACCAATCCTAGTGTGTTATGTCTGTATAAAGGTACTGTGTTGCAATGTGATCCCGTACAAAGCACCAGCACGAACTCAAAGCCAGTAGATATAGTAAATATTTAATATAATATGGATTATATTTTTTATTCATTTAGTGCGTTAATCCTTTAGGTTTATTTTCACATATATCTACTTTAATATCTATATGAAAAAGTTAAAAAAAAAAAAAACTCAACCAAAACTTAATCACTCGTGCCGTGTGTTATAGCTCCCCGGTGTCCGTTTTGCAATTAACACAAACAACAACACAAACAAAAAGGACTTCACACACAAAAAAAAAACAAAACAAAAACATGAACCAATGGGATTTAAATATAAAAATAAAAATATTATATATACAAAATATTCAAAAGAAAATCGCATAGATACAACATTTTTGTGCAAAATCTGGTATACCAATTGCCTCATCAAAGTTGAGCTCAATTTTGTGATTTCCTTTGAGTTGATAACGCTCTTGTGTTTAAAGAGAAAATGGTGCATACAAAATTTATCCATAAAATACAAGTTGTGAAAAACAAAATATTGTTTTAAGCTTGCATTTGGTAATGAACATGATGATCAGGAAGCCTATAATAACTTCGTGTGGTGCTTAAATTTATAGAGAAAATTTTTTTTTTTGAAAATAAATTTTATGCAAAAAATGTAGACTTAGCGTTGGCGCTGTTGAGTTGGTTGGATGATAAAAATTCTTTATGAAAAACGAAGGATAATAATTTATTCGTAAAATTTTATACGCCACCTATGTAGTTGCCATTAAAGGGAACCTGCGTACGGAGAATAATATAATATGTAGGTACCTACTATCCAACACCTAGACCCACTACCCCTACCCTACAACTCTAGGACGTATAACAGGTACCTATACCTACCTACCTTTCTCTGCTGCGGCAAAAGTTTATGTACCAATTAAATTCTGAACGAACGAAATTTCACAGAAAAGTTTTTAATTGAATATTGATTTCAAAAAATTAAAAAAAAATCACAGTTGCAAAAGGCTTGAATTTTTCAATAAAAGTATGCTTTTTGGTTGGGAAAAAGGCTCGCTGGCATTATAATGCCGGCGTATTCTAGTTAAAATGCTTATTAAATGTTCCAATGATTGGTATTTTATAACAGAATTGAATTATTGCTGTTGATGCTGTCATTTCAGAATCTGGGACATTCATAGCCACCGCTCATTCCACATTCCACTTTAGACTGACACATCATACTCATGTCACACTGTTGAAGTGTTTTTTTTTATCACAGCAAATGCAGGCGTTTAAGTGACTTGAGTTTAACGGAAATTTGTTGAGCACATGTCAGTCATATACATATACATATGTAAATTTTTCACATAATAATTATCGAACATATTGTATAGGCAGAGATAGAGATACTTGGTAGAAATGTATCTCAAATTATGATATTACTCTCTGATCAAAATATGCAGGATGCAATGAAGCAGATATCTTTATTCATCAATATACCAACGCATTCACTTTAACACAATATACTACTTGTAAGCTGTCATATTTGGTGAAAATTGCTTCTCATGATAGCCAGGGAGAATGGAATTTCATTCAAATAATTCTGTTATCGAACTCCAATTATGTTCTATTAATTGCTTTCACGTGGCGTAATAAGCTCTCCGGAAACGATGTCGTAAAATTGTAAATCGTAAAGCTTACGACACGTGTTTTATGAACGTGCTCGAAAGTTGAATTATAATCAATTTTCCAAGACAGCTTGACGACAAAACAAAACATAATAATTGTCCTGCAATCAATGCTGGACTGTGTGAACATAACTTACATTTATTTAGCTCCCATACAAAATTCGATACTTGGCTTAACAAGGTGTAATTTTTTCAGCCCTAACAACTTGTTTTTACGGCGTTTTTATATAAGAAACATATTTGCGATAACTGTGAATCATGTTTACTTAATTTTTAATAATAATTTCATTACACACTTGCTCATTGTTTTTTTTTTTTCATTTGAATGGCTTGTTGGTATTGAACTCAGAGCATTCACGTCATCTACTATCAAAAATGTTAAATTTGCACCAACAGATTGTATCTTTACTTAACAAGTTCAACCGGAAACTGTTTTTAAACCAATTCTGAACCAGTCAAAAATCCACTTGGAATAAGACAAAAACAGCACTTTTAAACTGAGGCGTACTTGTAACTTGTAAGTGTATTTTGATGGCGTCAAGGTTCGGAAATGCCAAGGAAGTGAGTGGAATCTTATGAATCGAATCGGTTATTAAGTGCGTAAAGTACCCAACATAATATTCATAATTCATAAACAAACGTAAGTTAATGTCAAAATTCAACGAAATAATTGTCGACGACGTAACGTATACTTATACACATTTACGCTTTAGTACTTGTTATTTAGGTGATGGCTTGGCTATTTGCTAGTATCCCACTGACATTTAAAGTCAGTCTCGCTCAGGTGACTTTGTTATTCCACATTGGTTGCATGGCAGTCACTGCAATAGATACTCTTATTACACAGGTAGCACCGTTGCACAACTCTTAACAGTTCGTTTGGACTTCGTTATGGATTATTAAATAGTGTTAAATAAAACGAGTATAGAGCAACTCACAACGTAGTGCAGGTAGAGGTGTCCGAGACGAGATAGAAGAGCCAGATTGAAAAAAATGGAGGACGGCGCTGAAGAAATTGCGAGAAGATTAAACGCAATCTGGGCACAACAGCTCCAAACGGGGTCGGGGCCTGTGACATTCCTGTATGTGCGTTGATATTCAGCAGGAATGGAAGGGACCTACAATTTACCACCGAATCCGAACGGCTTTCAGAGAAGCACTTTCCATGACATTAATTACTCTTGAAGGATTTGTTACTTTCTTGAAAGAGGCAGTACCCTGGTAAAGAACTTAAATGGAATCAGGGCTCAAAACCCAGAACCTTCAGCGTGGCAGTCCAAGGGTACAGTATGAATTTACTAAGGACTTTGTAGGTAAACAAAGTAGAAGTAGTAGTAGTAGAAATATTCTTTCCACTTTCGATACATTCGTCGTCTATTGACATTTAAAGTTCACCGTCCAAGAACAGGGTTATTGCTTACTTCTGTGTACTGCTGAACGAGGAAATGAACATAAATATAAATTATTAGCTGCCGGGCATACCTCAGTATTGCGGGGGAATTAATACCCAAAATTAATAAGGACCGTGATCCTACTAATGAAAAACACCAAAGCAGCATACCTGCCGATGCACCATGGATTTTGTTGCCAATTGTTAAAGCTGTATATGAAAACAGGCCCTTTTCAAGGGAGTTGAAGGACGCTGTGATATCGTCAAACTACCGAAGAAAGGTGATCTTGAGAACTTTAGTAACTTGCGTGGTATCACTGGCTCGCAGTTTATTCATAATATCGGAATCCTTTATTCAGTGTGTAATTCCAGACAAATTTCGCTTCGTTCTAAGTTGAAACTAAATCGGATCTACCATAGGCCTTTGAAAAGTGGAATGCAAACGTCACACTGCCGCTGGTTTTGCCAATACACATGAGGAAGCCCAGTGGCAATGGCACCATAGAAAAGCAGTCTTCTAAATAGAATTTACAAGCTGAAGGAAAACCTGGAGGTCAGCTAATTCGATTTTAACTGAGGCCAAGAATTTAAAGGCGTGGGTACAGCTGAGTTATCGTGTTGCAAATAGGAAGATGGATGGATATGGTTACTGCTCTATGATTCGTGAGTTAAAACATTTCTGCAGACAACAGCTTCTGGTAATCATTAGAGAGAAGGCCAGCTAGACTTATTTGCCGAGCATTTCAGGTAAATTTGTCAGTGTCAACCATTTTTTTTGTTAGCCAAACGTCGGTATTGCCAAATCGAAATTTTAATTTTTTTCATACATCTTCCTGTTGGAATAAACGCAACTCTTTAATAACATTTTGATGACTGATGTAAGTATTCAATGCGGCTTATATCAAAGCACGTATAAGTCAGCTGCATTGAACCATGGTAAAGCATGTTAAAATTTTGATCCGAGGATAAACCACCATCGTACTACTGGCCCTTGATCTGTGATTCACTATGAAGTGTGGAATGCAATTAAATTTTTTTTTTTTTTGAGGGTCCTAGGATCCAAAACTGATCGGTACCATCGATGCAAGTGCCACTCATGGATAGTGGCATAAGAGGTTGGCATTGGTTATTCTCTAACAAAAAAGTGTGAAGTCACACGGCTAATAATTCCCTATTAGAAAATGTTGTGAAGATCGGAAATTAATGAACTTATCATACGCTGTTATTGATGCAGTTCCACATCCGAAGATCTTTGTTCTGAATCTGTGTAACGAATATTAAAAACGGAGTGTTTTGTCGTCACTAAAACAATTCCGTGGATCAGAAGTCTAAAGCAGCATATACACTGGTCAAAATCTCATCAAGCATGTGAGAGTGTGTGCGTCATGATTGATGAAAAATCAAAATTGTTTGATTTTTCTTCAAGCATTCAACGTATACGTATTGCACACACTCTCACATGCTTGATGAGATTTTGACCAGTGTATATGTCGCTTAAGATAAGAGATCATTTATAAACATGAGAAAGAGAGTCGGAGACAGAACGGAGCCTTGAGGCACACCAGCATTTAAGAACGGGCTGTGCAAAATTTCTTTTCCAGTTACTTGCAAAGATACCTGTAAGAAAAGATAGATGGAAGAGCGTACGCAGTGTTTTGTGTGTGCGGAAGAAAACCTCTTCTAAACTATAGGAAAGATACTGTCCCAAAAATTGGATATGTGCATATCAAATCTGATCTTTAAGTACTCTTGACATTTAAACTCTCAAGTGCAGAAGAAGGCATACCTATCACTCTCTGTAACGTAAAATTTGCAGCAAATTGTGATCAGAACATCTCAGAATTTGCTACAAGCTGACCACACGATTGTCATTATCAACGAGCGTTGGAACCGAATGCGTTTTGTTACAAATGACACGTGGAATTCAGATCGGAGCATATGTAGCGTACATAACTAATCACCTATCGACTGATTTTTTGTATAATTCCATTCCTTTAAATGATAACTGAGATATCGAATGAATTAATTTCGATTCTACTGTTAAGAACAAAAATTAATGGTTTTAAAATATCACTTAAACATTTATGTTTACCGGTATTGTGTTGAAAATACATTTCCCCAAAAGATATAAGGCTTCGATTAAAATTAAATATTTAGTCAAACTACTGACTGTAGAAAAAATATGCTTATTAGAACGCTTACTTTTTTATAAAACAATTTTTTTTTTCTTAAGAAATCTTTTTTACAGTGCGAAATCTCACTAAAACACTACCTTACCTACTTTACTAGGCCACACGTTCGGTTTCTCAAACTGTAAAATGTTGCAGTTTGAAGTAAGTTTTTTTTAAATAAATTTTTTGATTGTACATATTAGTGAATTAAAACATTTAGTAGTTATGTGAGTGTGCATTGTGCATTATTGTGTTAAAAAAAATGTGTGACAATTTGAAATAATTTTGTTTGCATTCAAAGAATTTTAATCAAGCTTCGCTGATTTGTTCGAGTCGGATAATTATAAAATTTAGCCCAAGAGTACCTAACCTATAGAGATACTCAAATCATCAATTGTTTATGAGTTTAAATGAATGACGACACAATAATTGAACTATTCTTTGATCGGCGTATTAGAGTCATTTTTGACGAACCTAACATTCTTTCAATCTTCTCTAAAAAAAAAATTTTGAACACTGTTTTTGAAATGCCTTGACAAAAACATTATATGCGATTTTCTTCGAGGACAATTAAAAGGTTATTGTTTGAAAACTTACCTTAAGTTTAAAAATAAAATAATCAAATAAAATAAAATAATAATAAATATATATAAAAATAATTAAGGCTAATCTAAATAATTGTTATATTTTGTTTCTTATTTTTATAAATAAAACTTCAATAAAAGTTCTATCACACTTTCTATCATTTTGAAGCACACAAATTCGTACTAATTGTTCAATTATTGTTTTCTTTTTTTTCCTATCTATGTTTTTTTGTTAAGTAAATCAAACAAAAAATATAAATCATTTTTTGAATAACTTCTTTTTTTTTATACCAAAACTATTCACATAGCAGTTAACAGTCACAATGACGACAAAAGTAGTAATGAAAAATTTTCTTTCCTTCATTTAATTTGTTTTTAATTAAACAATAAGAGATTGTCAATTAAAATATTTATTTTTTTTTTGTGTCCAAGATTTTTTTTCTTTTTTTTTTTCTTCTTTCTCTCTTCTCTCCGCTTGCTGATGTCGAAATAAACATATAGAGTCAGAATTTTTTTTTGTTATTGTTGTACGTGTTCAATTTTTTTTTTAAATGTCAAATTTTGTAGTAATGAGCTTGATAAATCAAAATTTTTAGAGGTTTATTAAGGGGGCATCTATTTTATATAAGTTAAATTTGAGGCTTTTTTAATTTTTTTTTTTTGGGATGGATTTTAGTTTAATATGGTTAAGCAATGGACAAAGAAAATAGGGAAAACGTAGGTTGTATATATGGGTTAAGAGTTAAAGCTCGGTATTCTACCATAAATCTACATTGTTTTAATAAAATATATAGTAATTAATCCATGGAAACTCTCAGAAAATGTGTCGAAATTGTCCTTTCTGGGCGACCTATGAATGAATTCAATGCAAAGGAGTTACCTTTCGTATGTTGTAGTGAGCTTGCGTCATGCTGCCATTTTTGAATTTAATATTTTTTCAATAAAATATAACAAAACAGCTAAGATCCGCATCAAAATTTCATGTTAAACATTTGTTTGTTATGT
This sequence comes from Platycheirus albimanus, assembly GCA_916050605.2. Lineage (NCBI taxonomy): Eukaryota > Metazoa > Arthropoda > Insecta > Diptera > Syrphidae > Platycheirus > Platycheirus albimanus. The sequence goes on from OU696697.1 coordinate 43,090,801, forward strand.
TTTCCTCACAGCACCCAGGACAGAAGCGGTCTGTATATTTTTAGTTCTCCAAGAAGTTCAAAATCAAGTACCGTCTGTGCTTATCATGGACTTTTCAAATAGTTATGCAAACAGAATAGTAACCAAGAATCAGGACGAAGAATGTCGTCCGTGCTAGCAAGAAGCTTGCCAGTTCGCATAGAAAAAGACGGGTTTAATTGAAAATGGATTTAGAGGTCAATTGAGATGCTTCAGATCTATACAACGTCAACACTGACGTTTAATAACCTAATCCTCAGTTAAACATCAAGCGCTAAAAAAAAGCTCTGATGTTAGCTGACTAGCATTGTGTTTTAGAATCATCGAATTCCAACAAATATTTTGAACGGGAAGCGTACGAATGGTCGAAAAAAAAAATGTCGACTGGATAAAATTTCATCGACTGGCAAAATGTCGACTGATGTTTGCTCAACGAAAAAAAGTTGACAGTTTAAAATCCAGCCTATGAAAATGTCGGTAATAATGTCGACTTTTATCCTGATAAAAAATGTAGTTCTTTGGATTGCATCGACAGTTTAAATTTTTAAATTATTTTTAAATCATAGTAATAGGGGCGCAACACTGATCGACAGTGGCAAAGGGAGTGATGTTCACATGCGTGCAGCGCCGCATTTCGAGTCGATATTTTCAATATCGACTTTATAAGAGTCGATATTTTAATCAGTCGGTATTTTGAAAATTGAATTTTTGAAAGTCGACATTATGACGATCGGTTTTATCAAATCGGTTTTTAAAAATCGACAAATCGGAACCAACCCATATTGAACTTGTTTGTGAATGTTAAATCCAAAGAACATGATTCTGAATCTGAGGACATATGTACAGGGTTTCCAATAAGAGGTGTAATTTTGACATTCAGAGAAAAATAGCAGTTTTTGAGATAAATGATCGGATGTTTATTTCAATGTGAAGAAGAAAGTATGCCATTAATAACGAAGAACAATATCAGCCAAATAGCAGCCACGGTTACGCTTACACAACAATATCTTTTTCATGAAATTTTCCATCAACAAATCGCAAAGTGGTTGCTGTATGTCATCAATAGCTTCACGAATTCTGTCCTTTAGGTCTTGAATCGACGCTGGACTGTTTGCGTAGACCTTATCTTTCACGTGGCCAGAAAATAAGAAGTCGCAAGGTGTTAAATCACAAGATCTCGGTGGCTAATTGTAATCACCTCTTCGAGAGATAACGTACGACCCGGAAACTTTTCCCGTAAAAGATCGACGGTTTCGTAGCTTGTGTGGCTCGTAGCGCCATCTTGTTGAAAATAAACGTTGTCCAGATCAATACCATTCAATTTCGGCCATACAAAAATACTAATCATCTCTCGATAGCGCAATCCATTCACCGTAGCGTTTGCTCCAGCCTAATTTTCGAAAAAGTAAAATCCAATGACCCCGCGCCGGACCATAAACCGCACCAAACAGTTACTCGTTGAGGATGGAGAGGCTTCGCTTTGCAACAATAAATCTTGGGTTTTCCGAGCTCCCGATGCGACAGTTTTGCTTGTTGACGTAGCCACCGAGGTGGAAATTGGCCTCATCAGTCAAGATGATTTTTCGTAAAATTCCAGATCATGTTCATGCATTTCAAGGACCCAATCACCAAAGACACGACGTTGTTGATGATCGGCCGGCTTGAGTTCTTGTGTTAACTGAACTTTATAAGCCTTTTAAGACTCAAGTCTTTATGCAAAATACGGTGTAATGACGTTTGTGGAATGGCCAATTCCAAAGAACAACTTGGAATGGACAAACCTGGGTTTTCTTTAACACTTTGGAATACAGCAGCAATATTCTCGCGGTAGTTCTGAAGCGGCGTGCACGGGTTTTATTCTGCACTAACTTCTAACTTGTCCCAACAGCTCAAATTTTGTCACCAATTTCTGAATCGCGGTCCGACAAGGTGCTTCACGACGACCAAAAAATGTTTTAGTTTTACGAACCGTCTCTGAAAAATTTTTCTTGTGTTAACTGAACTTTATAAGCCTTAAGATATGACCCAAGTTTTTATGCAAAATACGGTGTAATGACATATGTGGAATGCCCAATTCCAAAGAACGACGAGGAATGGACAAACCTGGGTTTTCTTCAACACTGTGGGCTACAGCAGCAATATTCTCACTTGTTCTTGAGCGACGACGACGTGCGGTTTTATTCTTCACATCGCTAACTTGTCCAAACAGCTCATATTTTTCCACCAATTTCTGAATGGCAGTCCGACAAGGTGCTTTATGACGACAAAAAAAATGTCGGTTTCTACCAAAAAAATGCGTAGTTTCTACTTGTCAAGTGTCCAAAAATTACATCTTCAGAGGTGACAATTACCGAAATAGCGGGCTATTCAAAATAACACCTCTTATTGGAAATCTTTATGAATAGTGTCATTAAGACTGAAAGAATAAAGAAGAAGGGAATAAAAACAGAGCCTTGAGGCACACCATCATTTATATTATCAGTCAAAACACCGATATGAAAAATGGTTTCCTTCCCGATCTTGAAGATATTTCTTAAGCAAATATGGTTCATCAGTTTTTCTATTCCGCGCAATTTAATGGCAGTTGGTGATTATGACAATTCAAAGTTCTAAGGGACAGACTGAAGAAGCTTTTTTCCGTACTCTTGCAAACACACATATATGAAGGCTTCGCAGTATTTTTAGAAGCTTAGAAAACACTTCTTCGAGAAAAATGGCCTTTAGATTAATGTTCATTGAGAATCATGATCACTTATCTTTAACAAGCACGAGTGTGACATTAGGTTCGTTCCATGAAAACTTAAAAAATTCAGAGTTTCAAAAGAACAAACGAACTCTCTTCGGATGCGTCAAATTCGTAGAAAAATACATTGCACTCCGTTTTACCGTGAAAGCTAATTGCGAGATTGTCATTAACGCTGGGTGTATTTTATTGCATCTAATTTATGGACAGCAGTTTATATTTAGTTTCAATTTCTTTTCACAAAATGGGGTTTTGAAAATCTTTAAAATAGTTAAACAAAAGGTGAGCAGCAGGAATATTGGGAAAGATCACATTGATTAGGTTTAAAATTCAGATCATCAATATGGGAAGGAAAAGTAAAGCCATTTGAAGCATTCTGCATTCGTTTAGTACGGTTTAGTATATCTGAGCTTTTCGAATATGATTTCAAGGTTTTGATATACATTATTAGAAGCACGATTTTGGCAGTTAAAATACTTAAGACGAATGAAAATGCTTGTGAATATTTATTAGAAAATTGTTTGAAAAATAATTGAGTAAAATGGCATTGTGGTAAGCAAGTCGGACTGTCAAGCCGAAATTTCTGGGCTTAATACATTTCCTAATTTGTCTTTGGGTACTGCCCATTGCAAGTCGGAAACTCCTGCAAGAACAAATCTTATCATCTTAATCTCTACTAGATATTCGGACTCGGTGGTAAATGTTAGGCGGCAAATTTCATTCCAGCAGAGTATGTCAACGCATACACAGTAAAAGTTAAGACCTTGTCCTCTGCTTATCCTCTATTCCAAGAACTTTGTTTGAGTATTTCACATTCGTTTAGTACGGCAACAAAATCTCTGAACTTGGCAGCGCATCCGAAGTTGGTCTCAAGTAAAAGCTGATAGCATTCTTAGCAATTCTAGTGTTACGTTGGAATTGATTGGGGAAAAATGCAGCTGGCTATTTATCTTAAAGATATTTATTTATAAAGCTGTTGCAATAAATAACGCCAGGTGCAGGTGAATCTTATAATAATTGTTATGCTATCATTCTTTTTAATTTAAGAAGCATCAAAATACTATCTCGGAAACAAGCTAGTGCTTTTTTTAGTTTCCATTTTTTTATAAATATAAAATAATTATCCTCAAAAACAATGTAGATTTATCTTATGGATACAAATATTTTGAAGGTTGCTCATGGGGTTATATATTTTCTTTTTGGTTTGGATTTGCAGACGTTTTTAAATGTAAGGGCTATTAATTGGGTAAAATATAAATTTGTTTGTTTTATTACTCTGTTTTATGTTTGAATAACGCTCTGCAATTTATTAGAGGTTTATTACAAAAAGCGAAAAAGCGGTTAAAAAATAATATGCGTTTTGAATGCAAACATTAAAATTGATATCATATTATAATTTATATGAACGACATTGTTAGAGCGTGCTTATAAAAAAAATTAAAAGAAAAAAAGAAATTAATTCGTACATGAATTGATATTTTTTGTTTTATATTATAAGAAGCACAAATGTATAAATTTTTATATAAAATAAAAATATTAATGTATTTTTAAAATATACATGAAAAAAAAAATTATTTTACATTTATCTATGTACACAAAAAATGACTACAGCAACAGAAGTAGAAAAGAGTGCTTTGAGGTATTAATACAAATATTTTTGCTTTTAAATAAAAAAATCAAAAATTACAGTGCAGAAATAATTTAAACGGTGAATTATAAAAAAAATTTAAATTAAATTTAGTGTGTATATTTTGTGTTTGGAATTGTGTATACTGTAAAAGCTTTTAAAGTTAAGTCTGTTTATGTCTTTTTTGTACAAAAGTATAAAAAGTATAAATTAGATTTTTTTTCGTGTGTGTGTGTGTGTGAGTGTGTAAGTGTGTGTGTGTTTTTTTTAAACTACCTTTGTACTTTGTTTTGTATGTTTAGTAGTTTGTTCGTAATAAAAAAAAAATCAACATAAATGTCAATTTTTTTCCAGTTTACTTGTGCGTTTATCTTTCAGTTTTTTTTTCATCTCTTTTTACTTTTTCTCTCTCTTTTTTTTTTTTTTTTTTTTTTTTGAAAAAAAAAAATAATTATTAGATTTTTCATTACTTCTTTTCAACTAACCTCAGACACAGGGAGAAGTTTCTATGTACTACAACTGACCTGTAGCACAATGCCATCAAGGTGAATGTTACAAAAACGAACCCAACAACTGACATTAGTACACCAACTAAGAACACTGTATTTGAGCCGTGGTAGTTCTCTATACGAGTAAGATAATATTATTAAAAATATTTTAATTTTTTTTTATATTTTTTTTCCATAAAAGACATCATCATAAAAAACAGTTTTGTCGATATTGTTGCGAGGAATATTTTATTTTTCATAAAATATTTGATGCACGCAGAGATTTGATACCATTTATTGTTTTTTTTTTTATTATTTATTTTTTTGTGAGTTGATAAATCCATTTAATGCAGCATCAGGATGATGTTCGGGAGAATATAAAAGTTATTTGGAAAAAAAGTTCAAAGTTAATTTCTTGATATTTTAATTTTAATATCTAAAACTAATAAGACCAAACAGAAAGTTTAAAAAATCGGTGATTTTTTTCTAATTTAAAATTTTTGTGGGTCAATAAGGAAACCTCTATGACAATGGTAATCCTTGGAGTTTGATTTTATATTTATAAGAAAAAAAAGCTGCATTTGAAAATCCACTCTGACGGAATAATAATTATAACAAAATTTTGTATGAATTTTTAATTGAATTGGGTGAAAATAACGACATGCATGTTTTGAAATTGATTTCTTTGTTAGATAAATGTATTTTGGGATGAGAACGATATTTGGATAAACGATGTAAAAGTAAGTTTTGTGTTTTTTGTAATTTTGTGTGTGCAGAATATATTCTTGTGTATTGAACACAAAAAATAATTGTTTAAATTAAAAACTTCTTAGAAAAAAAAATATTGTACAAATTGTTAAAAAAATAAACTAATGTCAAGTTTTTCACACTAATTTTAAAGAAATTTCCTATCGATGAAGTTACAAAAAGTCAAATGAAAAGTTTTTAATAACGTCGAGCCAAATGAAAGTATAGTAAAGATATACGACCTTATTGTTCATGTACCGGAATTTCAAATAATTATGCTCATTCAAATTTTATTAAGTCTCAGGGTGGATAATAAACGTGAAAATTAGTGTTGATTCTGCTGTACGATTTGCTCAAAAAACGTCCTACACACGATCAATGTTTTTGTCAATATCTAGGTATTGAATGCTACAATTTTGACGAAGATAAGCTTGAGCATGAAAATATGAACAAAAGGTCACACGGAAGGTCAGAGTTGATTTTGCATTGCACTATGTATATTTAATGAGTCTTGTTGTCGAATGTCGCTTCTCTTGCAGGATACTTGTCAAAGTGTTACAAATTTGTAAATAGGGATTTCGAAAAGTGTACAGTTTCCAGTTGCATTGTATTGCAAATTATTGACATGTTAAAAAAAAAAAACAGTAGCTACAAGTTGACCATGTCAAAATCGTAAGGGCAATAATCTTCATCGTGATTTAGAAAATTGAAGTTGATACTTTTTAGAAGGAGGCATTTGAGTGATTTCAGGTTTGTTTCAACAAGTAGTTACCCATTAAGTCGATAAAGTCGGTAGGCCTCTTATTTAAAGTCTTATATTAAATACATGTTCAAAAACAATTATGAAGAAAACCGACAATTATATTATACAACCCAACCAAAAAATGCTAAAAATTACTTTTTTGAAGAAGAAAAGTTACAGAACTGAGTCCATTAATAAAACGATCGGCTGCCAATGCCAAAAAGTATTACGGAGAAGAAAAATTGACTAGCATCCTTTGTCCCAATTGAAATCAAGCTTCTTACAAGAGCAAACAAAGAAAACGGATGCTTCTAATAAGTATTCAGAATATCAATAATATCCAGACGTTAAAACTAAGGAACGCTCGTATGAAGTCTGCAATATTAATTTATAAAGCTGGGTTCATTTGAAGAGAAGAGAATCGCATGAAAGAGAAAAATGTTCGTCTTCTCCCTAGCTGATGTATATTTATACTTCAGAGCACAGATTTAAAGATACAGACCGCCAACTCATACTCCTCTTTCCTTAAACACCCCCAAAATATTTAATTCATCACCGTATGTACTGTACATTTATATATCTCTGCCTTTGCATTTTATTTTTTTCGTGTATTGGTTTCCCATTTAAAATGCACGGGAGAGCTTAGGAGAGATCTTAAACATACTAAGAATAAAATGCGAACCAAGCTGGTAGGCAAAGAGAGAAAATATAATGGCAGTCTGTATCTGTATGCACAGACCAATACAGACCGCCAACTCGTACTCCTATTGCCTGGAACACCCTCGAAATATTTTTTCCTGCCTGTGAATATGTGTACATCTCTGTCTGTGCATTTTGTGATGGCAACCATCTTTGCGTATGCCATTTTTTTGGTGTGTTTGCTAAATGGGTTTAAAAACAAGGGAGACCGTCACACTCGCAAAAAAATGGCATATCAGCTGATTTTCAGCTTGTAGGCAAAAAGAGAGACCATACAGTGAGTTGGCGGTCTGTACCTTATTGGTCCGTGCCTGTATGTCTGTGCTTCAGAGGCTATTCGAATCTTAACGAAAGAAATTTCTTGCAGCAGTTTTGTAACTTTATTTGTATCTTTAATGTTATGGAAGAGAAGTAAACAAAACAGTCCTTAAAACAGGCGAAAAATAATATTGCAAAATACATATACAAAAATATATGCTATAAGTTTTCCTGCTCTTAATATTAATTGGAAATATTATTTTTGGAAACAAAACATTAAATTTTCCTTAAAGGTTTTGAATCATGAAGGAACGCAAAATTAAAACTTGACAAAAAAAAAAAGATATTATCTGCTTAAGCTTGAAAATGTAATATCTACTCTATCTGAAAAAATTTAAATAATTTTCGTTGCAGCTAATTCACGTCGATTAAATAAATGTATACGAATAACAAAAGCATACTTTAAGGCTATTATACAAAAAAAAGCGTCATTGTGTTATAGATTAAATGTAGAAACAATATCTTTTTATTGTTGATAATGAAAAATTAACAATAACAACTGAAAATAATTAAAAAAGAGTATAATTTCAACAGAAGGGAAAATGAAAAAAAAAAAATTAAACAAAAACCATACCACACTTACACATGTTAAACACCAATAAAATAACATAGTTGGTTAAATTTTCAATAAATATTTTTACACTAAATTATTTACAAAAAGAAAAAAAATTAAAATATTGTTTAAGACAGAAAACCAAGCAATGTTTACAAATACATTTACTTATATTTTTAAACAACACCAAGATAGTAGGTACAAGAACAAAAAAAAAACTCCAAACATTTAACTAAGAATATTTTTGTTGTGCATTTTCCAATAACTTTTTTTTTATTTTGTATTTCGTGAGTAAAATGTTTCCAATATTTTTAAAAGTTTTTTTTTTTTAATTTTTGGTGTTTGCTTATTTTAGAATATAAAATTTTGTTTTTGAAAATGTGTTTAAAAATAATTGCTTGGTACTCTACCTGTAACAAACCGCCAAAGTTGCGAAACTAATGAAGACGCACTTCACTATAACGGTTAATATGATGACCATTGTTAATGTGCTGATTCTATCTTGATCTCTGGTGCCTGTAAGATGTTTATTGGTTTTTTTTTTCCACGACAGAATTGTTTTATTAATCAATTATTTTGTAATTTTGAATAATTTTGTTGTTCGTCTTGATTGAAAATTATAAAAAAAATTGTTTAAGGATAGGATAACCTCTTTGCTTATTTGAGGGAATACAACACGTTTATTTATAAATTTCAAAACTTAACGATTTCGGTTTTAAGTGATGATTCAATTTAAAACTTTAAAACATACAAACAGGCCAGCGTGGATTTCACTCCATAACCGCCTACAGACTTTATTTTTTAAACCAATCCAAACAATTGACAAATGTAAGTTTTCCCATGCGGCCGCTTATGGCGAAACTAAAAATCTAACCTAGAAAACAATTATGGAATGTATACATTTTTCACTTCACTGGAGAAAAAGTAAAACACTGATTTTTCCTTCACTATTATCCATCAATATAATGGCCTCAAGCTCTGATTTGTAAAGGTTTAACTTTAATATCAATTCAAGCGGCAAAATAATTTTTGCTTATTTTTTTTTTCATGCATGCATTCTTATGTAATTAATGTGTTCGTAGCTTTTTTAACGAAGATAAAAGATATTGCGTTATCACTATAGCCACATAATTCTGAGATCGAAACAATTGGTGTTTTTTTTTCCGAAGTATATAACTATAAGTTGACAGCACCTTTTTCATTGACAGTCATATTGTCATCCATGTCATTTATTTTTATTTTGGTTTGTCATTTTATTATGAATCGACTGACGCCTGAACAACGCATACAAATTGTATGCAGATTTATTTCGAGAAACATGGTTCTGTTGGTGAAACGGATCACTCAGTACGTCCATTTTATGATCGACACAATAACACACTTGGAGCATGGATAATCCTCAAGGTATTGGTGAGACACCTCCTTAACACCCAGAAAAATTAACAGTTTGCTGCCCTTTATGCGATTTTTGATGCGTCGCGCGAACCGAACCATTTTTTGGTAATAAATTTTAACGATTTGCAAACGTTGTTTAGGAGTAAGTCTATTCATTATGAATTGGCAAACCAAACTGAGTATAAATCAAGTGACAGCTGTCAAAAAGACCAACTCCGAAAAAAGTATTCCCAGATTGAAAACCACACGTCTAAAAAAACACCCTTTTTAGTTCTCCTGTGGATTGAAAAAAGTACGTTCCACAGTCTTTTCCGTGCGTTTCCGTTTAAATTTCTACGGGACAACATAACATTTTATGAAAAGCCATTGTATATAATATATTCTTATAGTAATTTCATGAAAGATGTTTTTCTATTTGTGAACTTCGTCAATAGCGGCGCTAGTTGTCTTATCTACTTTACATCAAATGTTTTCTATTGTTGTTTTTGCTTCCCATGACAATCTATACAAAAACCACCCCTAACTCTCCAATCAAGTGTTTTTGAACTTTGTCCATAGATGGCGTACCTAACGTTCCGCTTATCAATGAAGACGCGAGAACGTTTGTTAACATACATATGTGTAAAATAATTTGTTTTGATAAAAGAAAACGAAACTATGCTGACTGTGGAATGTATATAGAGCTATATTAATTCCAAACGAAGAATACGTTCCACAATCTTTTCCATGTCATATTTAAAACTTTGCAATGTGCGACCACATGAGAACATTAAAGAACTTCTACAAAATTGACGATTGTCATTATGTTCCGTTGGAGGATTATAAGCTGTGAAAGGTTAAGGTGTTAAGTAAATTGTTTGCCGAAACTATAAAACTTTCGTTTTTAATAATTGAATAGTGTATATACTAGGAACTTGGCTTTAAGCGGGATATTAAATGGAAAATGAATTCAAAATGCCTTTTTTTTCCTCTTGTGAAATGAAAAATTAAACCCAATTCAAAATTTGCTTACGCTCTACATAGCATTACGCCAAGTGTGTAACCACTAGGGAAAAATAAATGTAGAGTAAAACCATCTGAAATGTATCATATTAATTAAATTATTTCAAAACAACATCTGTGCATTGTGTGAGATTGTGAATTCAACGCCAAAATTTTAACGCTAACTCTGTATTAGGTTTAAGTTTATAAATAAACGTGTTGCTTTTCCCTTACTCCCTTTGATTTCAATATCCAAATAAGTAATACCCAAATAAGCAGCTAAGTGCCCATTGTTCATTATAAATAGATTTGGATATTTTTTTTGTGTTAAAAAACTTTTTTAATTTGTTGTAAATTACTTAAAACAGCATGCACTTAATATACAAACAAAAATCAATCAATCATTTAATTTAATATGTATTGAACTATTAATGCGCATTGAAACTACGTTTAAATGAAGAAAATTTATAAAATATTTTAAATTTAATAAAATTATCCTGTCAATAGTGTTAAATTGCAATTGGAACGATGAAAATATTGATTTCGATATTATTTCACTTCTGAGATTACCATTGTCATAATTTATTCTAATAAGGAATACTAGAAATTACTATTACAAAAAAAAAATATATGCATAACATATATAGAATATAGAATAAGATTGAAATTTATTATATAAACTGAAGTAAATAGTTAAATCGTTACTTTTGTGAACGAATGGCTTTTGATACCACTTAAAATGTCCCTTGGCTCATAATATTAAAAGAAATATTAATCCTTATATTATTGATCTTACCATATGGCGTTTCTTTTTTCTCCATTTTTATTGTATTTTCGGGTGTTGGTAAGGCTTGTGTTGGCATTGGTGTTGTCAGTATCACAATCAAGCTGCAATCCATTCCTCCCCAGCCCATATCACAGAAACATCGATTTGTGTTCGTACACACCTAAAGAATTAAATCACTTATTACAAATTTTGCACATTTTAAGTTTAAAAGATTATTGTGAAAAGAAGGTGCTCCGACACGAGCTGACAAAACCACATTACGTTTTTGGGCCGATTGGTAGCATTGCACTATTTATGAAAGGCTCAAATTTAATACAAAATTGAAGTTTCTACTTCGTTAAGTTAAGATTTTTATTTTAGCCAATCGAAAAACCTGGGTTTCAAACAATATCATTTTCATCAAGAATAGAACTCTTTTTGCATTTATTAATTTTTTTTTGCAATTGAGCTTGTGGTGTTGAAAATCCAATCTAAAAATTGTTTCTTAAGCACATGGGGGGGTTTAAAATATTGAACATTAAAATTAATATCTAAGCTATTTAAAATAATTTTAAGCATAAATGAATTAACACTTTTTGGTTTTTAAATTAGAAGATATAAAACATAAAAATAAATAGCTACCGCAATACCAATTAACCCTTTGCTTTCCTGCAAGGAAAATGAAACTGAAACAAAAATATTATCTCATTAGAAAGATAACTATGAAATTATGCTCATATTATGGGCTTGAGCATGTCCAATTGAAGAACATATCAAAATCTACTGACGACTTTTTTATAGTAGTTGTCGTTTTCTCATATTATTAAACAATTATCTTATTCATTAAGATAGCAAAGACAACGAAGAAGACGACGATGACGACGACGACGATGAAATTTTTCGTTAGCCAGCAATTCGAAATGTTAATGAAGTTCTTAAATTCTCTTGAAACTACCACAAAAGTTCAAAGTATCTTGCCCTTTCGTCCTTATACAATATACATTTTGCCTAAGAAAATTTTCCAATCAAATTGAACCGAAACTCTAGAAACTATTTTTGGCAAATTGCCCATTAATTTCAATTAAGTAATTGTGTAAAAGTCCATGAAATAAAAATGTATCCATGCATATTCTTATACTCATTTTGTGTACATCTGTAAACATTTATTTGGTTAGATGTATGGGTGGGTATGTTTATGTACTATGTATGAAAGTTATAAATGAAACACATATGCTTAACCCAAGATGCTAAGATGTATAGGGTGATGTATAAATTTCTAATATCTCTTCGAAATCCTGTATATCCATACAATTCTTAAAAAGAATTTTATAATAAAATACAGCTTAACTGTTGTGCTCACAAGTTTTAGTGAAATGTTCCTTAACTGTTTGTTGTTTCTCACTGTTTGAAGGATATTTTAGGTTATTCAATAAGGGCGGGTAGATGTGGAAATGAACACACATTTTGATAATAATGGTCTTACATTCGGACGTGCTATAGCTGAATAATGAACAACCGATTTGACAGAGATGTCAGCCAAACAACATGGCCGCCATTATCCTCCCGCGCCATTTGGAAATCAATCTTATTTGCGTCCACATTTATATAGCTTATTTCTTGTACGTTAAATAAAATAGGGAATTTTTATTGTTTAAAGATTGCTACGAACTATCAATGTCTATTCGCATTCCACATACCATCCATATCATAACGAATATATTATTCTATTCGAGTGCAACTAACCTCAAAATCTCACTGATCATTTGTGATATACAGACATGATTTTTTTTTGGTGGAAACAAATAAAAGAGACTTTATGTGAATGAAACATCAAAATAGTGAAATTTTCGTTCGTTAGTTGTTCATACATACTGAATTAACTGATTAAAAGTGAAGAAATCAACGTATGAACAAATTCATTACAATAAGTCTTAAACTAAATTTTGATCAAGTTATTTTGTTCACGTTAATTTTTTACACAATCACTGAAAACGCATATCAATTAAAAATTGGCAAGAACTAAGCTATGTGGAATATTTCAAGATGCAATTTCTCTATGTTATGCAGATTTCAAGACACTTCAGCAATGGCAGCCATAAATAACACTAGTCCTACCAATTTTAACAAGGCTACATGAAAAAATTCCAAATATATAAAAAAAGTTGTGTAAATAGACACTCCCTAGATTCTGATGTCAGAACCATTTTCTTGTCATATAAAGTCACACCCAAACGAAGACGAAATTTAACTCTTTTTTTCCGTATTTTGTATATGAACTTGTTTGAATAAACGATGCGGTTTTGTAAACAAATGGCGTTTCGATATCCGAGACATAAACCTTTTGACTATAGAACTGCGTTCGAATCAGCAATTTCAAAAAAAACGAACAGCTGGCAGTACAGGGTGCCTGTCAATAAAAGCAAAGCCTGCACTTGTGAACACGACTTCTGTGTTGGAATTCTAAAATTTGCTGTCAACAATATTTGACAATCATTTTTGAATCCGTCTGCTCAGTGAGGTTTATTTCACATAAATTATTTTATATTATTTTAATAATTTGGAGATAAATTGTGCCTAGATTTCTTCGTGTTTTTGTTAAAAATTGAAATGTTAAAAACATTCGGTATTTGAAAGCTATAAAGTCGTGTAATAGTTTTGTATAAATACGTTTTAACCATTGTGTCGTTACCAAGACCCGTCAAGGAAGCTTTGGCAACACAATTGAATTGAGAATGTATCTGGTCTTTATGTGTTCTGTGCTTAATGTTAAATGGTTTGATACAGTTTGAACTGTGACTTTGGGTTAAGAAATTTTTCTATTGAAAATAAATCTACACAAGTTGTTATATTTAATTGAAGAAACAAGATTTGTCATCTAAACATAAAACAATACAATGATTTTGATAATATGCTTTTCCCACTAAGTATCAACTCTTCAATCAATACCAAAAGGATGTAGTCTTAGTTTTTGATAGAAGCCTTCAATGTTTACGTGTGTGAGAGAAATTATGATAAATCCTTTCTTGGATAAGACATTGAATTGGTCTCAGCGGCTGGAATTCTTACGATCAGAAGAAAGAAAAAGTGGATTTATGTTTCATATTTAAACGTATAGTGATTATCGTGAGGAGAAACCACCTAAATTTCAATCCACTGTACCGACAAAAAATCTTTCTAATCATTCTTACTTGCAATTTGCATTGAAAAAATGTCTTACCAGACATATACTTTAAATTATAAAAAAAAAAACTAAGTGATTTTATGCAGAACTAACATATTCTGGAAAATTCAAACGAAACCCATGTTCTCTTGTTGTTTTTAAATGTGGGCTCTGTTGAGATTCCATTAAAAGAGCTAAGCACAGCTGGTTAGTCCAGTTCTACATAATTGCTTGGTCACCAAACTCATAGGAAAAGAAATATAAAAACTGTAACGGTTTTCTTGAGTAGATTTTAACCCTAAACGTACATATATATTTTTAGTGTCCATCTTGCATCATGTATCACCTTTTAATATACATATAAAAAAAATGTATCAATTAAACACAATTACTCTCAACTTATTGTTTTATCTTTCAAATGACAGAAGCAAAAAAAAAATAGCATCACCCTATATTCTTACAACTTACTGTGTAACAAACTTTTTGTTAACATTGTACGACATTGGTAGCCCGCATTTATAAGAGAAAACTAGGACACAGCATACAATACACAAAGTAACACTCTTTATACACTATACCCAAACACCCAACCTATACAACTACTGTGTCAGCCCAGCAGCACATTCAGCCAGCACTCATATATAAAATGTCATTTTGTAAAATGAAGCATTCAATAGAACATAATATACTTACCCCATGATCAGAGCATTCTTGTCCTTGTTTGTTGGCTGGACACTTGGTCTGGTCGATATGTGGAAATAGACTAACGCACGTTTGATTCACACAAATCAAATTATCTCCACATGGGGTGCCATCCTTAACGAGACCATGCTCTGGATATTCATTAGAGCCCACTTGACCGCTTGTTGCCCTGTTGTTAAAAAGAAACAAGAACAAAAAAAAAAAAAGGAAAATTATAAGAATAGTCACAAAATCAATTATCATACTTAGGATACAAAGTTAAGGGTAAAATACATAAGAAAAAAATATCCTGAAAGGAAATATTTAATCAGAAGAAAAATGCTTTAGGATAGTTTGAAAAGGATGTCATAATTTGATTATTGTAAAGTTTAGACAGTCTGAAATTTGAACTTGTTGGTTTTATTAATAATTCTCAAGGACTTCGTATATACTTCCTTTTCGTCGTTGTGTTGAGTAATTAGTTTCTACGCTTGATGGAGCTACGTATAGATGGGCAAAATTATCATCCTACTAAGATTGTGTCGATTTTTGTTGAAAAGAAGCTGCATACATAGAACAGAAGCACGTCGAAATAAAGGAGGGTTCTAAAATGTACTTTGATTTACAAATTTCAATTTGCCGGGCATTTGCCCGGCAAATATTAAGGGAGCCAAAATTTTAAAATTGAGGACTAAATATAACTCCGAAAGAATTTCGATTTTTCGTAGAACAAGTCTACCAATTTCTGAATGTGTCAGTGTTATAACATAATTATGCAGTTCCCAAATTCCATTTACGAAATGCCATCATTGTTAAATGTGTCTTGAAATTTTCAATTTTCTAATTCCAGGCGTTTCCTGTTGTATACAGCATAAGCCATATTATAAAACTACCAACAGACACTACGGAACAAAAACGATGAACATTTTGCGATCGTGGCAGGACACGGCCCAGGATTAAATGGTGTACCATTAATCCTTAAGTGGCTATAAGAAAATAAAAAATAATAAAACAACCAAAAGAATACATTACATTACAATCTACTCCGTCGATGAATCAATCGGAGTAGACACACTACAAGCACTGATGTAAACATACAAATATAATAAAGTAAACTAACCAATAAAGTAATAATTAAATAAATACGAGTATTTAATTTAAAATACTTTAATTCTGGAAAATAAAAAAAAATTGTTAAGATAGAAAAAAACACCACGAGCACTTTTTTTTCTCTTTTTGAACAAAAAAAAAATATTCAAAACAAAAGCAAAAGGCCACCCTGTTACATATTATAAATATACCACCTGACTTAAACCCACCGCAAAAATGGTCGCCTTTGACCCTAGCCAATTAAAAGCATTAGTCTTACTTTCTTCTGTTTATCAGATAAATTGGAGTGAGTGAAAGTATTAAATTTTAAAATGAGCAAGTGCAAAAAGAGAACTTCGAAACCGCAACTTTTTGATCCTCCTTGTGATCGTCATCACACTCATCACATTCACATATAAAACTTCTGGCGGCAAATATACCTCTGCATTCTATAATGTCCACACTTCCTTACCTCACAAGGTAAACAAACCTTTAAATTGCGAGCAAAAAGCATATGAAAAATGTTCGGATCACTATGCGTTAAAAAAAAGCCTTTAATTTTTGCCGATAATTTTATAATGGGAGGAACTAAAGTAAGACATGAATATCAAAACAAAGAAATAATGGGAAGTAGTAAAGTTGGCCCACACACAAACAGCACAAGTTAGCACACAGAAAACAGGTTTTTAAACACACCTCCTCTGAGGTGTGAAATAATTTTCCTCCTTTAATTTATGAGCGCCTGGTAAATTAACAAAAAATGTTGAAGAAAATGTTTGAGATGTGAGCGCTGCGGTGGCGAAAAATGTATCCAACACTGCATATTTTAGCATGTCATAGTCATCTGCCTCATTACCTATATTAAAACTAAGTGTAAAAGTGCAATATAAATAAAAACTTACTTAAAAAAATAAACATTTTAGTGTATATCTTTTAAAGTACTGAACCGATTTTCATGAATTTGTAAGTCAATGAAAAAAGGTTAATTAAATCTTATCAGTAGCTCTTAGAAATTTACAAATATGTAAACTACTACATGTATGGCACATACACTTATGTAATTTGATACACTCGGTTCAGAAGAATTATCAGACTAACATATATATGAATGCGAATATAATACAACTCCAACAAAGATAGATAACCTCCACTTTTAAAAAGTGGTTCAAAAATCGAACAATCTTTGCAAATAACAGTTTTATAACTTATCTATATGTTTTCATTGCAAAGGGCGGCAAATCAAATGTTGCCGAGGACGGCGGAAAAGCTGGATCGGGCCCTGGTAGTGGTCTCCGGTTGGTGGCATGGTAGATTTTATTGACGCTGATCTGACGATCCGTTCTGGACATTCTTGTGATAGATATACGTCAAGAATGCAGCACTTCACCTTCTGTTGAGTTAATAAGTAAAGGTTCTCAATATTAAACTCATGTAGACAAGCAAATACCAAGAAAACGATCGCTTCCAAGAATGAAAAAATCTTCGAGACCCCAAAGACAGACTAGAAGATTCCTTCGCCAAATAAACCCCTGGAAGATTATGTACCTAAGTACGAGTATGTACTGCAGATATAACATGAGATTAGTTATGTTTTCGATGGAATCACTTTAGTCCCTCTATGGGAGAAAATCTCAACGCTCGTATAAGATGAACTTGATCCCAACGGTGCCAACATTTGTTTTCAATAAATGTCCGTAAAGTCACCTTACATGCTGGAGTACCCCAAGGTTTTGTTTTGACTTCTTATAAAACTTTTATCAACTGTCATACAGGGTAGGTACAATATCCTTAAAGTTTGTGTGTGGTAAATTGAGCCTAACTTTGTCTTGAAACATGACGGCTAGTTTTTGCTACAGCCTTCAGCCCATTTTAATCTTTTAATTGCCTTGAAACTTGTTAGTCTTTATCTAGTACGGAAATCAAAATAATTCCCCTAGGATCCCGAAAACGTTTATGCTGTGGAGATTTCGATTATTGTATTCCATTACAAATGTATCTAGGAGGCCCTAGCATCATCCTGAGTGCCATGAAAATTGGAAGAGTTTCCCGCAACGCATTTATAGTTTCAACAATTTTGTCAACAACAACTTGCTTCAACTTTTTCGAAAAGTATTGTACGTGATTTAAATATCCAAAGTTAACCCCAGCTCACATTCTTAAACTAACGAGGAAAACTAAAGCCTTAACACACTTACTTGCATTCGTATTCCACGCCCTTGATCGATATAATGGTCCGAGAATAGAGCTGATCAATACCATCGTTAATTGGTTGTCGTTCACCTTCCTTGCATTGCAACGTGCCACATTGAACGTTTCTGTAAAATAAACCCACAGCAATGGTGACCACGTTAATGGATAGCACACAAATCTTATAAAAAAATTATTTTAAAAAAAGGTAAAAAAAATATCGGAAACCTCCATTAATGTGAAACTGACATGTTCGTATCGATTAATAAAAAATATGCAAAAGTTTTGATTAAATTTACATCCTATGCCTCGTCCTTTTTAAGATAATGCCTTAGTATTTTTATATACATAAGCATACTCTTCACTCCTCCTTGCTCCTTTCCAGTTTATGCATTTCCAACTTATCTAAGCTCTAGAAAAAAGTAAAAAAAATATACGCGTGTCCATCACAGTAATTGCTTTCTTGACAGCATCCCCAGTCCGCATTCCTCGTCCTCCAGTTTTCGTGTAAATAGAAGACCAGGACTGTCCAGATGAAGTGAACTTTTCCGATATGGTTTTGACTTGTGACACAATACACAACCATAGCAACTTGCCACGTTGGCAATTTTTAGAGGTAAAACTTTTTTTGTGAAAATATCATTATTTGTTTCCTTTCAGCTTTCAAAAAGAAAAAAAATCTCTGGTATACGGGAATTAAAAATCTTAACGTAGTCGCTTAGTGCAGATGATATATAAAACAGGACTTCAAAGAGGATGCGAAAAGGACTCATAGTATAATAATATATAAACACTTATATAATACCTTTCCCATCATGCTATACTACCAACAGAAAGGATATACTTATACTTACTCTGGGTCACATTTAATGTAATGTTCATTGGCATCTCTTCCACAATGGCCATTTATGGATCCTTTCGAATTGAATTGTTCGTAACATTGACGATCGGCCGCCGAGCCACCATAACCCCATATGCCCTCACATTGCAAACTTAACGTTGGACAGTCGCCTTGAAAGCAATAACCTGCAAATGAGAAGTGTACTACAATAAAAAAAAGTGTCCATGTATAATGTACGATGGTTATGGTTTCAGAGTCAATATTATATTGCTGAGGTTGTATTCTTTGACATCCTCATAAAAGATAAGTTAAGTTGATGGAAATCATGGTTTTAGTTTTGTTATTGTCGCGCATTAAGGATTTTAAATTTAATCACCAGTTGAAAGTGTAGTGTATTGTAGTTAAAATACTAAAAAGAAAAATTATAAGAACCATTGGAAACAGCAGTGGAATTTTTATTTTTGTCGATGTCCTGTTTTGTTCTTGTGGAATCAGTCAGTAAAAAACCAAACAGGATGTTTTGTTTCTAATCGGCTGAACAAAAAGCGTTGACTTCATATCGGTCTGCATGAAGTGCTTGATCCCCCAATCAGTTGAGGAGTCATTAAAAAAATGTATGGGTACTCTTGTACGCTTGCCGGTTGTTATACTTTTTTCAGAAGAATTTGGAAACTAAGATTTTGGAGAGATTTATTCAACTATGATCGAAAACGTACGTACTCATTCTTCAATTATGGTCTGGCCTTAAGGCCAGCTGCGACAAATACAGAAAGGGCGAAATTCTCCAGCAGGACTAAAAGCGCTGCCTTACTTGTAACCTGACAATATTTTGTACAGGTATTTAAATTTAAGTTTACTGCACTGTTTTCATTGACAGCCATTTTGCCATCTGTCATGTGATTTATCTTAGTTTGGTTTGCCATTTCAGTATTAATAAACTCACGCCTGAACAACGCATGTTGTCCAGCTTGGACTAGACACAATATTGGTGTAGATCTCGATTTTTACAGGAAAATTTTATTCTTTATTATTTTTGGTTAAATTTATTGCGTCAATAAGCAACGTATAGGTAATCCTCAAGCGAGTTACATTCAAAAACTGACAGTTTGGCGTGCTTTATCGGCTGGTGGAACCATTGGTCATTATACTTTTTCAAAAAACGATGCCAGCAAGAGGGTTCCAGTCAATGGAGACCGTTATAGAGCCATAGCCAATAACTTTTTAGTTCCTGAATTTCGATGTGTGGAGCTGTCGTATCAACAAGACGACTGGTGTGACATATCACACAGCGCGTGTCACAATAATTGATTTGTTGATGGAAAAGGTTGGTGAGTGCATAATTTCAAGTTTTGGAAATGTGAGTTGGGCTCTTGGAGTTGGGAAACAACATTCGCCGCGTTATTGACGATATACAACCACAAATGCTGCAAAGAGTGATCAAAAGTTGGACCACAAGACTTTACTAAATACAATTATTACAATTATTTATCTACGCTTTATTTCATTTTATAGTTCTACTAGCTGACCCACCCGGCTTCGCTCGGTTAGATAATTCTTAGTTTCATACGGATTAAATGAATTACAATTTAAAAAATATAATTGCAGTATTTAAAAACTGACAGAAAACACATTTTTAACTTAAAACATACATAAGTGTTGTTAAGAAATATTTTAATTTAAATACAATGATACCGTTATTAATAATCAAAAAGTTTTTTACTTGCGATTAGGTAGGTACTATAAGGCAAGTCATGCATTCGTCTTGAAAAAAGTTAAAAATTCTGTCCGTCTGTATGTCTGTCTGTCTGTATGTATAGACACCAACAGCCCAAACGGGTGGGCCGAATTGCTTCAAACTTGGGATATAGATTTTTTTAGGTATTGTACAGAGGGGAAATTGAAATTTTTTTTAGCTCAAAAAATAACGGTACCTGCCATATAACCGTTACGTTAAAGCTTATTCTTCTCAAAAACGGCTCTAACGATTTCGATTTAAAAAAAATCAGTGTTGCTTTTTAGGTACGACCAATTATATGGCTGAAAAAAAAGTTTTAAAAAATGTCTAAGAACGGTACTTTCCATAGGACCGTTTTTTTTGTTTTCGACTATCTCGAAAACGACTCAACCGATTCTTTCGAAATTTCACACATATATAGTTGTAGGTAGCTCAATTTGTACTGCATACCAATATTTTTGAAAAATATTTTTTTGTATTTTTAAAAGCATCTAAAAAAAAAAAAATTTTAAATTAATATTTTGAAAACTGGTTATTAAATTTTTTTCTAAAAATTATAAATAAAGGTATTCATATGAAATGGCGTGTTAGAATTTTTTTTTCAAAAAAAAAACTTTTTTCTCAAAAACCGCTCCACAGATTTTTATAAATTTACTTTCATAAATTCAAATTTATCCAAGAAATAAAATGGCGTACTTTTTTTCAGCTCAAATTAGTTTAAGTATGTACTTATTTAAGAATTTTGAAAATTTTATTTTTATCAAAATCTCAATCCCCTAGACCACTGTCACACATTAGAGCAAGTTCGTGCGACCCAGTCCGCCCGGCGGAACGGAAAAATGTTCTTGATTTAATTAAAATTAGCAGCAATACGTGCTCAAAGTGGAATTGCGTTAGCTCTCGCATCTAGCACACTGAGCACTGAAGCTTTCGTTAAACCTGCGAATCAAAGAAAATCCTGTTTGCAGCATTTCAAAGCAATCAGTCATGGCAAAAGTGGTGATATAGCAAGCGGATTTCCGAAATCATTTCCCGTGATGCTGAAACCAACAGCGGCGTATGAATAAATCTCAAGTCTCAAGAAATCGTTTTTTTTCGGTATGTGCAAACCATTCCATTGAGTGTGAATATGCAAGTTTGGATTTGCCTGACATGCCGTCTCATCATTTGAGTTTTAAAGTTGGATCTGTCATCTTAATGCTACGAAACCTTTATGCCCCGAAACTGTGCAATGGAACCCAACTGATTGTGAAGAAGCTGATGAACAATGTGATAGTGACAAGGATTTTGAAAGGACCGTTCAAGGGAGAAGAATGCCAAATTCCGCGAATTTCCTTTTCTTCAACTGATTTGCCGTCAGCTATTATAATGTGGCGTGTTTCCTAGTTGGGAAACCATCCTCACTTTTCATTTACGCTCCGGAGCTGAAAACAAATTGTTGTGTATCATGCAGCCTTAAATTCAATTCAATCATGTTTCTTATATAATTTATTAATTAATTTAACAATTTTTTAAATGAACCATTTGCATTACTCAAGAGCTTTTTGATAAACAATTTTTTTTTATTTTAAACAATAAGGACGGTTTATCCACTCGCCAACGTCCAACATAAAGTTGTCCGTGAGAAAAAATTGGAAAAATGTTTGCCTAAATTCCCCTGCTAACAATATCAATGCACCACCAAATAAACGTTGGTTTCCTCGTTAATCTTTTAACGTTCGATTAAGGGCTTCCAATAATTTCTTGTGAACCATCGTGCACTCATCCCAAATGATTATTTTACATTGCTGTAAAACCTTTGCCATTCCAGATGTTTTTGAAATATTACATATTTGAAATTTATTTACTTGCATGTTCAATGGCAATTTTAATGCAGATTGACTTGTTCGACCACCGTCTAACAAAGTTTGCGCAATCCCAGACGACGCAAGCTCTAATGCTATTTTATTTTCAGATCGAATCGATGTAATATTTCTTCAGTCATTTCATCCCGATGATTTGTCCAAAATCGCAGATTACAAACTTATTCCAATTTTATTTAAATTAAATTGACACATTGAAAATAAAAATAATTTTCTATAATTACGGGAAAACACTTTATGTGTCGACAAAAATGCTAGATCAAAAAGAACCACGCTACCGCTTTACAGAATTTTGACCAAACTTCACAGAAACCTTTGCAGGCATCCTCAGAAGATGCTACCAAAAGTTTGTTTTAGTATTTTGACAGAATGCAATAAAACTGCAGTTGTGGCAAATTATTTTACCGAAGTTTGGCCGCAAACCTTCGTCGACATACTCAGAAGACCCTACAAAAAATGTTGTTATTAATATGACGAAATGCACTAAAAATGCATTTTGCGATTTGCCCTTTACCGAAATTTGACCAAATTTCACAAAAAGACCTTCCTCAATAAGATAGCTACCTTTATAAAAAAATATGGACAAATTCGGCCCAGCCATTCTCGAATTTATCGACCCCGAACATAAGGCAACTTATTTTTATATATTAGATAACCCCAAAAAACACCTATTATGTATAAATAAAAGGGTCTTCCGACAATCTTCAGAAGATACAATTACTCAAAGACGATTTTGTTACAGTTGTTTTTAAGATATTTATACTTAAATTTCATGTGCAATGTGTTTCTTCTCAAACAACTCACTTGAACGATTTTGATGAAATGTGTGTTTATGATAGAGGGAATCAAGAAAACCAAAAGCTCAAAGCTCCAAAAGGAGCTTACAAATCAAAATACGTTTTCAAATTAAAATTAACTATACAAAGTCTTAATAAACTTTAAAAGATTATCCTTATCTAGGGTTAATATGCAAGAATCAGGTCTAACTTAATGGTCCCACCGTTTTGACAGTGTAAGAGAGTATACAAACTAGTTGCTACGTCGAAATAGATTCAAACTGTGTGGTTAAGAAATACAAACTTACGGATCTAGTAATGCGTCACCAGCGATCAGTTGGGACTGGAAATATATACAATTCGAAGTATATGCAGGGCCGGATTTAAGGGAGGGCCTCCACAAAAGATGCCAATCTTGGCAACCTATTTGAAAGAGCATGCAAACTAAGAGAGTATGGTCATGTCAATTACCTTTCGTCCAAGATTTGCGAAGTAGGTACAATGTACAAATCAGTTTTGTGGAAGATAAAGTACTAACTGAAGTAGTGTCCAGAATACAAAAATCCAAATATTATTCTATATCAGTGGACTCTTCTCCTGACGAATCTAATATGGATCAAAATCAACCATAATTGTTCGATACATGGAAGGATCTATGCCAAATGATAGATTTCTCACCTTTTTACCAAACTGCGGTAATGGGTATTGGCGAAACGAATGCGTTACTCACATTTTTTGGTGACCATCAAATAGATATTTTTGATTATCGTAGCCAATTATATGAAAATACTGCAAATATGAGTGGCAAATATAAAGGCTTTTGCTTTGGAGAAAAATCATTTATCGGCATTTCTACCATGTTGAGGTCTTTTTCTCAATTTAGTTGGAAAAGCAGCTGCTAACTCTAACTTGTCCGTGGTCGATTCAATTCTTTGATTGTGTTCTGAATTTATATATGTTTTTCATAGCAAGTACAGAACGATACCGAATTCTAATTGAGAAATTGTCAAAGAAAAAAGGCGGACAGTTTTACGTTTTAAAAAAGCTTAGCGACACTCGTTGGTCTTGTCGAGCTAAAGCTATCATTGTCGACTGGTATTCGGAAATCAAAGAGGATCTATAACCAGTAGTATATCTTCCGATAAGGAACACAAATATATCGTGAGGAATGAAAGATGAGTCGTCTCGAAACCGCTTTATTTGCAATCTTTTGAAACAATATCTTGGAGAGATTCAACGCTAAAAACATGATGTTGAAGGACCCGAAAATAATTCTTGATTCTGCAGTGCGTGCATTAGAATCATTTAAAACATTCCTGGAATCCAAAAGAATCACTTTCGATAAATACAAAGAAGCAGCCAAAAATTGCCCAAACTGATCAATACACAATCACGCAAAAGGACAAGAAAT
This sequence comes from Platycheirus albimanus, assembly GCA_916050605.2. NCBI lineage: Eukaryota > Metazoa > Arthropoda > Insecta > Diptera > Syrphidae > Platycheirus > Platycheirus albimanus. The sequence goes on from OU696697.1 coordinate 43,115,620, forward strand.
GTGAGGTTGAATCCGCTCGATTATATGAAAGCCCAAGACGCAAATCTGTCAACCCAAGGAGAAATAGAGAGTATCTGGCTTCACTCCAGTGGTCGTCGACCAGCTGTGTGTGACTGAAAAATTGCAATTGTATGAAGCTGTGAGTTCGAGATTTTGATTTCCTAATCTCATTGAGAAGATGGAAGCTAAAAATTTAAACGCTGCAGCAGAGGCATTGGTGAAAGTGTACAAGGATGATTAAGAACCTATAGTCTTTTCAATAAGTTGGTTCAATTTATTTTAATTCTTTGATCGACGTGTACCTACAAAAAGGACTATCGAATATACCAATCTCCAAATTCTCGAAGACCAACATTTCAGAGCTAAATTCCCAAACCTCGAAATTGCATTGATAATGTATTTGGTTTTGATGGTGTCGAATTGCACCAGAGAGCTCTCATTTTCAAAAATGAAAATCATTAAAAATAGGCTGCGAACCACAATGGGACAAAACCGTCTATTAACAAAGCTATCGCTTATAAGCATTGAAAGTGGTTTACTTCGGGAACTGGATTTCAGCGAAAAAAGTTCGGAAGGTTCCGTTCGTTAACTCTTAAATATGATTTCAGATAATTCTCGCTTTCGATTAGGTATATTTATGTGTGTTTGCTAAATGCTATCTACTTGGTTTCACAATAAATTATTTATTGACAAACTCGAGTGAAAAAATTGTTCATGTTATTTGTTAAATTCTTTGTTGTTCCAGGGCCTCCAGACATCTAAATCCGGCTTGGAAAGAACGTTACGATTTAAAGCTTTTAAAATTATAGATACAAAATATACCAGCATAACTTTCTAATGCACAAGTTAGAGGTCAAAATGTGTGCTTTCATTTTAACGACACTTGAGACACTATTATACCATTTCAACGTTACTGCATACACTATTTTCTTCTGCTGGTATGACATTTATCACATGTTGCATTAGCACTCTTTTATCTAAGATTCACGATTGCATATTTTGACAGTTCACAACAAGACATGTTAATGATGAAATGTTGAGGAAAATTTTAATTCTGCTGGGATTCTATCCTATACCATTTCCTGGAACTCTCAGAAAACTTTATGCGCACAAGTGTACCTTACCTATTAATGGACTTGATAAGGATTTCTTTATTAATCTAAAACAATGCATTTAACCTTATACCTCTTATATAGTAGATAGGAAAATATATTTCCTCTACGCTTTGAACACAAAGATATTTACTAAATTTGCAAAGAAAACATGCAGAATGGATGTAGTTAACCCATACTTAAAACCTTAAAAGCAATTTGACCTATAAGTACTATTTACTTCTGCTTGTAAAAGTTATTTTGCCAGCCCAAAACATGTACGCCAAATAATAAATATCCGTCTTAAGTTTCTGCTTACATCCTGAGTCCTGACATCTTAATAGATTCCTTAGAGCTCTCCGATACAACCGCCCGAACCGAAAGTCATTGCATTTTCTCTCCCACTCTTATTCTCTTCGAAGTTCTTTTTTGCCAAGAAGATAATTTTTGCTTAACAATTTTTTTTTTTTTTTGGTTTTGCTGTTCCGTACAAGTTCATTTAAAACAAATAAAATAGTGTAAAAGCCCTTTTTGCAAAAAACAGAAGCAAAAGCAGAAGCCGCAGCCATTACAACGTTATGAACTTAAAATGAACTTTGCCACAAAAGTTTATCCACGCTCAGACTCAATTTTTATTTTTTTTTTTTATTGTGATTTATTTTTTCTCACAAGAAAAAGAAATTAGTTTTAAGATACAAATAGATGCAGAAACCTAAGTATGGTCTGCGGTGAGGTTTCAATCTTTTTGTATCTTTTTTTTTTGTTTTTTTTTTTTTGTGTTAGATACGGCGCATCTGAATTGCCAGCCGCCATCGCCATCGCCATCCAGCAATTTTCATTTTACTCTTTCGTTGTTTGTTCTCCTTGAGTTTTGGTTTAGTTGTTTTGAGCGTGTGAAATCTTCTTACCACATTTGACTTTTCTTAAGAACCAAAGATCAAGGATGCATTTTTTTTTGTGCAGTTTTCATCAACATCATCATCCCAAGATCCCAAGGAAAGGAAGCAATTTATAGTGTACACGTTGTTTCTTTAAAGATTTATTTAAGTTTTAGTAAAAGTGTAACTTTTTCCATCCGAGCTCCTTCTGAATTATTCATTCTTAAGAAGAAGAGAAGAGGTAGGTGTGTATAGTGTATACGTAAAAAGTTCTTTTGATTTTCTTTATGTGCTTGTTTGCTTCCTTAAAAGAGTTTAAAAATGTTGGTACCTAACCCTACCTACCCTACAACTAGAACTACTTGAAAATTTAAAATCATGGGAAAAGTTTGTCCTTTTATCTAATTATTATTGCTATGTTCTAAACAAGTTTGAATTACTTATATTAACTTGAAGAAGTTGTGTGAATCTATTACATTATGTATACTATTGCAACGTTTGTTAGGATTATAACAATTTTTGGTTAGTTTTCTAACAAAGTAAATTTAATAAAAAAAAAAAACAGAAAATAACGCTCGCATTAAAAGAAGTTTCACCCTTTTGTGAGTGTTTTTTTTTTTTCTATAAGACTAATTTTTATAGTTTCATGGTTTCCAAGAAAACTGCTCCTTCTTGAGGGCTTTTAATGTAAACAAAGAAGGTGGCAAGATTCGAGATAACATTAGTTACTGAGTTGTCAGGACGAAGAATATGAATAACTGCAAGAGATTCATTAAGGAAGGTGTTTTGAATAAACATCAAACAAACACAACAAATGGATTTTTTAAATAAAAACTTTCATTTAAATTTTTGACAAACGAGTTTTGGACAGTCATAGAGCAGATAGTTTTTAATCTCTCTATAGTGCTTTTAAAAATTAAAATTTTTAACAGGATGTAAAGATGACAAAAGAAAAAGACTGGATTTATTAAAGGTAAGTATAATATAATTGCAAGCATTTAAAAATGAAAAACAGAGTGAAAACCCTTTTTGCTTGAGTTTATTTAATTTTAGCTTAATGGTAACCTAAAAACATTTCTATAGAGAACTAAAAGCACTACGGAATCGAAATCGGTTGAGAACAAGTCAGTGTCTTTTTAAACTAAATATAAACATAAGCGAGAGCTACAGTACGTTTGCAACGAACTGTGGGATACCCTATTCCCCATATTTTTGTATGCGCATGCGTCTGCCTCCCGCAAACAGCCGATGTTTCAGAAACAAAATTCTTCTTTAGCAGACAGAAAAAAATTCAATAACATTAATTTTATGCGGTGTGATGTTCAATTAGTGCTGGCGCAATAAAAAAAGGAGTGCGCCGCCACGCCCAAAGTTAAAACGTTTTATTGCCAAGGCAATTGTTATGAGCTCAGTGACATTCAATTTTATTCTTGCAGATCGATTTGAACAAAACAAGACAAAACTTAAATTTTTAAAAATTAGATTTGGAATGGAAATAGCGATTATGGGTGTTTTTAACAATTATTGGACCACACTCTGCTACGTAACCAAGGAATATAAATCCAAGTGTTCATCTGTTTATTTCAAAACTGCGACCGATAGTTAAAAAACGTTAAAAAAATTAATGCATTATACGACTTTTGACGAAAACGCCCCTTAAAAGTGGGCGTGTCTTAAAAATTTGAAGCACTAACTGCACTTTTTTCAGTATTTAGGCATATGTGTAAGACTACAGCTGAATCGAGTAGTTTTTAAACAATCTTACCTGAATAAAGGTATTTTACCAAAATCACGCCTTTAAAAGTGGGCGTATTGAAAAAATTTACAAAAGAAAATATAGAGATATATTTCTCAAATAACGAACATTGGAAATGCCTTAAATTCTTAAGGCTACGTTTTTCGTTCTTTCATGAAAAGTAGGCGTAAGCCACGCCCAAACTGAAATATTTTTATTTGATTGGAAGAAAGTTTACCTAAAGCTTACGTGTGCAAAATTTTAGCGTTATGCTTTTATCGTATTTGTACAAAAAAACATAATTTAATTTTATTAAATTGAGGTTGTTCAACAAAAATGACGATTGTGGGCCTGTTTTTGGGCGGATTTTACCGGTTCAAGAACTTAGCCATACTCTTGATCCAAAAATTATATATACCAAATTTCAGCTTTCTAGCTCAAAAATTGCGACCTCTAGAGAGTATACATACGGACGGACGGACGGACATGGCTAAATCGACTAGGCTTTTGATTCTGAGTCAGAATATATATACTTTTCCATACCTAACGGTATTATTTCTCTATGTTACAAACTCCACACCAAATACAATATACCCATTCTATGGAATAGGGTATAAAAACATAAGCGAGAATTACAGTACGTTTTCAACGAACTGTTGGATACACTATTAATTATTTTTTTGAATGTGGATGCGTTCGCCAGGCCCAAAATTGAGATTTTTATTGCCAATGAACTTACAATGAGGTTAGAGAACAAAACAAGACCTAATTTGAATTTTTAAAAATTTGATTTGGAATGGAAATTCAAAATTCTTGAACCACAACCTGCTACATAAGCAGCAGGGCCGGAGTAATCATGTCGGGGCCCTTAGGCAATGCAATTATTGGGGCCCTTTTTTGTTGATGAAGTAATGTGAGTAGCTTACAGAGGTCTTATCGACTCCAAATTTGGTATCCTGTCCTTTTCTCTTATTTCAATGTATGTAGTGGTATGATATATGCCAACATCATGGTTAACTCAATCTGATGCTACAATTGCTGCATTATCAGCAGCATCACCTGATTTATGATAAGCTCTTCAGGTACTGACAGCGAAGGTATCGTGTTTGGGCTCATTGAAATAGTCATAATGAACAAATTAGGAAGCTACCTAAGTATAAATTTGGATTTGGGTTTTTGTCTCCATGTTGTTGTTAATTTAGTAAATAGTAACAAATAAAATAAAAATAAAAATGAATTGAAAATTTTTTTTTAATTTTAAGTATTTATTATTTACAAGAATGAACTTAATTTACAACATTTTTAATTAATGAAAAGCGGCGCGTTTCGGACGTTCGTCCATCTTCGGGCTTCGGCGATTACATCAATGAGTAATCGCCGAAGCCCGAAAAAAAAAAAAAAAAAAAGCGTTGCACTTTGATTGTAACTGTACAAAAACCAAAATTAAATTTTGCCAAATAAAAGTTGTTGAACAAATATGGCGATTGTAAGAGCGTTTGTTCGCGGATTTCACCAGCCTTACTCTTGAACCAAAGATAATATATACCAAGATGCAGCTTCTTAGCTTACAAAATCGGGACCTCTAGAGATTATATATATACGGATAGAAGGACGGACGTTGATTAATAGACTAGGTATTATTTCTCTACCTATACCTATGTTACAAACTCCATACCAAAAACAAATATTTATTGCCACTTCGCTTTGGCAAAAACATTGACTCTTATAAAATGTGCAACATGCCATTCGACGTTATTTTCACATGAAAAAGAAAATAATGCCGCTTGAACCTTATTACGCATGACTTTATTGCTCGGCACCGGGTAAAATCGGATGACCATGGTGACCAATTCACGTCACTTTTGAGGGATAACCTTTAAACCGTCCATGCAGAATTTCAATCGTGGGTCGTGAAAACTGCTTGGTGGGCACATGGCTTCTAGGTTCATTATGGTTTATTTTTATTATCGTTCTGCAGCACACGTCACTGACTTTGACCCATTTATTGAACAACGTCGTTTTCGAAAAAGTACAGACCAATGAACGGTAACTTTTTGAGGCTGAATTTTCACTTAGTGAACATCGTGTGATGGGTTGGTGTTGTCCTATAAATGACAACTTTGCCTGTTAGCACCGCCATTCATTAGAAAATGTCTATGGTCAGGAACTTTGAGCTTATGGGTCTGCTTGATCTAGAACAGGTGTAGGCCCAAGTCTCGAAGCTTGTATTCTGTGCCGGTGAGGAATCGAATTCATCGTGTTCTGCTGTAAGCTTTCAAGGTCCGCTGAAATGTTCTCGGCCGATCTTGCATTTCGTTGATGTTCAAATGCTTATTAATTATCGAACCCGCCGTTTTAAATTTGGCCACAAGACATTGAATAGTCAACTGTGAATTGGGAGCAATGCGTGTAACGTTTTCACTTACGAAGACTCATATTGATATAATTGTCGTGGCGGTTTAGCATCAGTGTTTGAATAATAAACAATTGATTTGACAGATGTACCCTGAACAACATGGCCGGCAATATTTGCCAACGCCAATAGAATACTTTTTTTTTTAAATTCCGAATGCGAAATATTGGGAGTATTTTGATGAAAACTGACTTTCAAGTTTTTTTCTTAGAATAAGCAGTATTTGAAAAAAAAATTAAGTCTGATTTCAAAACATCAAATATCGTAACCAGCTGCTTTCCTCCACTAAAACAACTCCCCCGTAATACTTGTCTTGCTAGAAACGCTCATCAGTTTACACTTGAAACCAATTTCGGACGAACCGTGAAATATAGGGATTCTTTCTTTAGCCGTACAACACGAATGTGGAATGAATTGCCTGGTACAATTTTTCCTTGCCATTTTGATTTTCAAACATTCAAGACCAATGTTCATCGACACCTACTTTCCCTTCCTCCCTTAATTTATAAATATATCTTAAGCTTTACCTTGCGAGTATTTTCATTTAAGAAAACCTTTTAGTTGCTTTCCCTGAGAATCTATATAGTTCTAATATATAAAATGTATTCAGCTAATCATATCTAATTATCTAAAAACACTTTTTCAACTGAACACATTTTTATCCTATCAAAATATTAATAAATACGAAAAATTTGAAAATAAATTTGAGTGGCTTTAAAATAAAATTAAAATAACTGTTCAACTCCATTTTCTCTTCTTTAATTTCACAAGTATTTAGTGTAAAACATATCACATATTGTAACCGTATTCATATTCAATTATAAACTGACCCTTGAAAAATAAAACCTATGTTTCTCCACTAAAATATATAGTCCCGCACTTCTAGGTCCAAATGCATAATTAAGTATTTTAATGAAATTTAGAGTTCAACCCCTCAGCTTTACTCGAACCATTAAGTCATGCTCTATGACAGTATCAAGAGTATAGAAAAAAAATTATAAAAAAAAACTCCATCTTTATACATTAAACTCAAAATGTCCTGCAACAATATATAGGACTGTGTTCTTTGGCCAAACCCTAATTGAGTCTAATTAAGCCAAGCGCTATAAGCGAGCTATTGTAATGCATAGTAGTTTCTATAGCAACAGATATCTAGGCGTAGTAGGTTAGGTTAGGTAGTGCAAGAAATAGTCATTATAAATGGAATCCCATTATCTTATCCTCTTCTCTGTGTTAGGACATCTTCCAACTTCACACAACAAACTTTCCTGTGGGTGCATACTATCATACTACATACCTACTACATCGCAGCTTCATTTACCCCTACCATCAACCGACCGTGCTGGCTGGCTGGAACTGGAACTGGACGCAGGATGCTGGACCCCGGTCCCGTGGCCCCGTCCAATCATCAAATTCACATGACCAACGGACGCTAACTTTCTCCTTTACTCTGATGTTGTTAGCTTCACTTTACTTATAACTATCCGTTGTTGGGTGCAAATACAAAAAAAAAAAAGAACAAAAAAGTTTTACTCTTCAGCCTTTCAACACTGGTTGACTATCATGTCCTTCCTATCAGGACCAGAAGCAGAACAAAAACGCACAGCAAAACCAATCCTTTGAACTGAACTGTCCTTAGCTAGGAGCTCCACGATTTAATTAAGAAAGATTTTTTTTTTTACTCTTTATTGCATAACAAAATGCAGACGGACGGATGAACCTCTCACTCAACCTATAGATACACGTATATAGATAGATAGATACGTGGAGAAGAAAATGCGTTTGAGTTACAATGCATTTTCTGAACACATCCTCATCAATTAGCTGAATGCTATGTTTGCATTTGTCGCATGCATTTATTTAAAAACTCTTGAAGCTATAAAATACGCACCAGATGTTCCTGCTTTTGTATGGCCACATGGCGATCCGTTCTTTTTGTACACATCAACTGGACAGTTGCCATTGTCGCCATCACAATATTCGGGCAGGTCACATTCGGTAATGGAGTCTCGGCAGATGAAGTCCTTTGGGCGGAGCTGTATATATACAAAATTTAAAATTGAATGTTAATAGATTGCGTTTGAGTTATGCTCAAAGTACGACCGGACCGGACCGCACCGGACATCCCGTCGTACGTCGTCGTCCGTCGTCCATTGTCGGTCGGATGCGTCGTCGCAGCACGTTTTGTCCGTCGTCAGTCGTTGGTCAATCGACCACACCATACCACTTACCCGACACTTATCACAACACATTCCAGTGGCACATTGGGCTTCTGTTTTCAATTTGCACGTTATTCCATCACAGCAAGGATCCACGGCACATTCCTCAAAAGTTCCACAATCACATTCTTCGTCCTCTTCTACGATCTTATTGCCACAATTCCGCCGCATTTCAATCTGGTGATGATAGAGCAGAAATAAACACAAGAATGAGAGTGTGTGTGTATTTGGCATTAAATTTCAAAGCAAAAGATATATCATGTCACGTGTGTAATAGGAAAAGTTAAGGGGTTTCATTGTCGTCAAGGGAAAATAATAATTAGACTTCCGTTCCGCTCTACCCCTTCGGCATAATCATGAAGATATTGTGGTGCGGTATACTTTTAAACATTTTATCAGATATCAGCGTACAAATAATAATTTAACTTGAACTTGACTTCGGAAAAAGTTCTGTCACATATGAAAAAAAAAAAAAATAAAGGATAACTAATTAGAAAAATAAAAAGTTTGAAAAGTCTTCTTTCATGGACGGATTGTTGCACGCGAAACGACCTTCTTTTTTTTCTGCTTCAAAAGCCCACATTATTCATTTCCCTCTTTAACAAGCCCCAAAAAATCACAGCCAGTCTTCTTAAATATCAAAAATTTAACACTAATTAAAACAATTTGTTAAGAATTTCTCATATATGCTTAGCTATGCTGATGCTGGAGCTGATGGATACACCCAACAATTTGTTGTCGTCTTTTCAATTGTGTGTCCCAAGAGCATTCCAGAAAAATAAAAAAAAAAAAACTCACAAGTGAAAGCCTTTGGTATACATATTTAGAACAAACAAGGGTGGATTTTGATTAATTGAAACATTTACCTTGAGGATATTATTAGGAGCTAACATTTCAGTCGACACATTTTTCGAATTACTTTTCCAAAAGTATGTTTAAACAATTCATTCTTTACAAAAAAACACACGCTCTCGGAAGTTGACACCCCGAAAATGAAAAAGTTTGGATTTTGAAATCAAAAAATCAAGATTCATTAGCCCTACGACATAAGCCCAATTGTGAGTGTCAAACAAAAGTGTACCCTCTTTCCCTTAAATAAATTATTAAACATTATTTTTAATAGACTTTGTTTTTGAAAAGTATCATAAAAACAATATTAAACGTTTACGGAAATTTAATTGCTCTAGCACTTCTTCCATAAACATCACACCTTTTGATGAAATTATTTCGTTTTTGTTTTTTCTGAAATTACGTTTCAAGAACTTAGAGAAAAAGACGAAGGTGTGTTATAACTTCTTAAAAAAGTTGTTTTATTATAAAAAATGCTTTGAAAAAATATTTGAATTTCAATATTTGAAAAATCTAGTCAATCCTTATATCTTCCAACTTCCTTAGTAGGAAATGATCCCAACTATGGTTTTAGACATTCAAAACGTTTTTTACAAAGATTACAGAGACGACCAAAAATTTTGTATCTAACTGTTGTACATGGGCGAAACGCATTTGGACTAAAGGTCACAAAATCTTTTTAATTGAATTTACTTCAATAAAGTCCACAAAAACAAAACGTCTTCATAGACTTATTTTATTCAAACATGTCTCTTGGTGCAACACATAACATCATATTTTAGAAGATAAGACGTATTAGACCTCTTTCAAAGTAATTAATTCTGATTTAAATTTGACGAATTTGGTTGCTGTTCCTCAAGGCAACCACCTAGGTCCACTCTTTTTTAAGTTTTCAAAGGGTGATCCAATAAGAGCTTCCTGACTAAAAAAAATGACACAAATCAATGTATTGAGGAAAACCCTTGTTTGAGGTATCAGTTCAGTTCATGCCATTCAATGTTCAAAGATGATTACGACTAACTCTTAAACCCTACATTCTATGAGTCCAATTTTCGACCAATCTTTCAAGCATATTAAATGGTATTTCATGAATAACACAAGATATGTTGGCTTTTAAAGCTTCAATCGTTTCGGGTTTATCGACGTAAACAAGAGATTTTGTATATCCTCATAGAAAGTAAACCAATGGTGTCAAATCACAAGATTTTGCTAACCAATTGACAGGACCATTGCCTGAGATGATGTTTGATAGAACGTTTACCTAACTAAAGGGGTTGACATGTAGCGCCATCCTATTAAAACTACAAAAGTTAGCTACACAAATGTCTTGATATTCGGCAAAAAAAAAAATTCATTGATAATTGCTCTCTAGCACTCTCCATTGAAATTTTCAAAGAAATACGGTCCGATGATGCCACCTGTCGATAAACCGTACCTTTGGAGTTGCATTGTATAATTGGAAGTTTAGACAATTATAGGAAGCGTTTCTCAGGCGTAAGTCTGTATATAAATGAAATGGCAATGCAACTGAACACAAACGTCATCAAAACAGGCCAGTTGACTGTGAAAACAATGCTATTGATAAAAGTACATTTTATTGGATCACCTGTTGTCAGGTGGCAGGTGGCAGCTTTGGCCAAATTTGCTTTTCATCGAAACAAATATTTAAATATTGTGTTCTGCATGTGAACTCATAAGTAGTGTTATTTTGATATTCAAAGAAAAATGACATTTATGTTGGGATAAATGATCGGATTTTTATTTCAATGTTATGAGGAAAGTATGATATTTATAATTGAAAACAATATCAGCCAAATGGCCGCCACGACTACGCTTACACAACAATATCTTTTCATGAAATTTTCCATCACCAAATCGCAAAATGGCTGCTGTATGCCCTCAATGCTTCACGAATTCCATCTTTGAGGTCTTAAATCGACGCTGGGCTGTTGGCGTAGACCTTATATTTCACGTGGCTCCAAAGGAAGAAGTCGCAAGGTGGTAAATCACAAGATCTAGGTGGCCAATTGTGGTTACCTGTTCGAGAGATAACACGGTCCGGTCATATCAAAATTATTAAAAATTTCTCAATAGCGCAATCCATTCACCGTAGCTGTTGCTCCAGCCTCATTATCGAAAACGTAAGGTCCAATGACCCGGCCTGACCATAAACCGCACCAAACAGTTACTCGTTGATGATGGAGAGACTTTTAACAATAAATCTTGGTTTCTCCGAGCCCCAAATGCGACAATTTAGCTTGGTGATGTAGCCACCGAGGTGGAAATGGGACTCATCAGTCAAGATGATTTTTCGATGGAATCCCGGATCATTTTCATGCATTTCAAGGACTCAATCAGCAAAGACACGACGTTGTTGATAATCAGCCGGCTTAAGTTCTTGTGTAAACTGAACTTTATAAGTCTTAAGACCCAAGTCTTTGTGCAAAATACGGTGTTATGACGTTTGTGAAATGCCCAATTCCAAAGAACGACGAGGAATGGACAAACCCGGGTTTTCTTAAACACTTCGGGCTACAGCAGCAATATTCTCAGTTGTTCTTGAGCGACGTGAACGGGTTTTATTCTCCACATCGCTCAAATTTTTCCACCAATTTCTGAATTGAGGTCCGACAAGGTGCTTCACGACGACCAAGAAATGATTTAGTTTTACGAACGATCTCTGCCGAATTTTCACCATTTTTATAGTGAATTTTAATAATTTTAATGCGTTGTTGAAGCGTGTATCGTTGCATTTTTATTCATGGCGTAGTTTCTACTTGTCAAATGTTAAAAAATATAAGCTTCAAAAGTGGCAACTACCGAAATAGCGGGCTAGTCATAATAACACCTCTTATTGGAAAACACTTTACTCGTATGTAGAGGAAGCGATGGAAGGTTATTGTGTTCAAATTAAATCGAGAGGCTTTTTTCAAGTTTGGATGGTTCGTCGGCCGTACAGACCCCTGGATAATTTATGTGTCCGGCAACTCAGCAGGGGGAAATTGTTTTAATAATTATAATTCTTTTACTATGAATCCATTTAGAGGTTTAAAGCTGTGTTGCTGTGGTTTGCTTGATAAAAATATCTAGATAACTGAAGAAAGAATAGCAGGAAGTGTAGCATTTATCTTTACACTATTCGTCGTCTAAGGCAGCCCAACTAAACCTTCTCATAACCGATTATTTTCCTGCATTGCAGTTTCTGCCGATTTTCTTTTTACAGAAAGCATAACATTGATGCGAAGACGGACATCGCTAGGACGTTATAAGGTTAAGTAGAAATGTCCATCAGATCAAAATAGCTTGTCATAATGTTTTCTAGCATTCAAAAAAATAATACAATTTCTATTAAATGGCGGATGGATGGCAACCAGCTAGCTGGTTGAATGAAGAAATAGTTGTATGAAAAAGTCCTTAGCGAAATTCGAAAATCTGCTCATGTTGCATCTGGCAATAAAGTTGGTAAAGTACCAACAATGTATCAGCAATGAAAAACAGATTATCCTTGCACAGGAAAATGTCACTTTAATTGGGACAAGACAGTGAAAATATAGTGTTTAAGATATAAACTTCGACCAAAATCACAGTCTTTGTTCGGTAGCTATTCAACAAATTTGGAAATCATCACACAAAATAAGAGAGCAAATCGTCGATATCTGATTGACTGGAGTAAAAAAAAGTTTCCCAATAGGAAGGCACTATACGTTACGAAAAACTTCCATTCGAGGAAAGCATCAATAGGTAACAGCTGTTGGAAGACGAAAAGCGAAAAAGACATAACATATACCAAATATTAATTTGGAATAAGAAATTAAAAATGTTGCATGTTTTTTTAAGCTTTTTCTTTTGTTTTGAATAATTTACCTCATTTGGTTTGTTCAGCAAACAAAGTCCATGTCCAGTTCTCAACGCATCGATGTAATCCTTTTTACTACATTCCGAAAATTTGTACGGCTGAACATTCTCTTGGCCAACAATTGACTGTGCCATTATACAACCATGCCAGTCTCGGCAAAAGCACTCTTCACCTAAAAAAAAAAAATTATTTCAAAATGTATTTCATATAAAAGATATGACTATCTACGTGAATTAAAACAAACATGATGAAGATAAATGTTTTCCAAAAATAAAATCATTCGATAAATGCCATTTTATTAAAAATTGAAATTCACTATATTTCAAATCCAAAATGCAAATCATGTTAATATCAAACAATCATAGCTATATATATTTAAAATTTTAATCTATTTTTTGTTTATGTGTTTTACATTCAAAACAAATGAAAAAAAAGTTATTTAATTTGCTGCCATTAGCCAACTTATCCCTCGTCATGATGTGCAATAAAAAACAAATTATGAGGTTATTAAACATTAAATACAATTTATTCCACCATAAATGCTAATCGTTGGAAATAAATCAAGTGAGATGGAAAAAGGACAACAACAAAAATAAAAAAAATACAAAATTGAAACAAATGGCAAGTACAAAAAAAAAAATATATTGTATATCAACTCGCCCCTATTTATAAATTATGTAATACAAAAAAAAAATACTTTTCATGTCGACAAATGATTCGAAGGCGAATCTGTCAATAAACAACATCTTGAAATATCGAAGGAAACACAGCCCTTAATAAAAATTGTCATTAATTTGTTGTGTCCTGCCACAGCAGCGCTGTTTTCCTTTTTTTTTTTTACTTTGTCTTGACATAAATCACAATACACAGGGAATGTTAAAATTATATGAGCGAAAGCACACCAATCTGTGCAATAAGCGGCTATAATTGATTGATGTCCCGAAAACAGTGATGATAACAAAAACAAAAAACAAACAAAAAATCCTTGGGGGAAATATAGTTTTTCAACTTACGTCCATCATCATGGCCCATGCCAATATTGTGTCCAATCATATGGGCCATCGTTCCAGCTAGTAGATGTGGCTCATAAACATTGATATCAACACTTATGCCAACCGCCCGCGGTGTACAAACAGTCTCTGGCACAGCCATACCTGCTTCGCCTCCAGCAAAAGTCTCACCACTAAAAGTATAAAAGATACATAACAAAGAAATTTTGTTCTATTATTATTGTCTGGTCTGTCACAAGAAAATAAAAGATCGGGAATGATAATACAAAAATATGAATAAAAAAAAAAACTTCATAGGCGTCATTGTCAGAGAAAGGACTTCAATCACCAAGTTACCAATTGACATGAAGTGTTCACAATAAATACCTGCCTGCCTATTGTCTGTAGTTTATTGGAGCTTATTTTTGTGTGTGTGTTTTGATAAAAGCTCGTCTGTTAGAGCGATAGTAGTCTCAATTTTTAGGACAGCTTTTATGTTTACTCACCTATACTTTTTTAGCGAAATCGTGATGTGTTTACGAAGGATAAGGATTAGAAGGATGTATAGGATGATTTTAATAGGCGATTGGTCAGGTTGCAGCGATTTAATCTGACGGATGATCTCCCAGATGAAAACAATGTGACCAGACTCCAGACTTATGCCACCTAGACAGGTTGCTGGCAAGTACATCAGAGAGATCGTTCGGCGTTTGGGTCGGCTTTGTGTCCATCCGTCGAATCATAACTTGTCACCCTGGCGAAATGTATGTCCCCTAGACAGGTCCTCTGTGAGACTTTGATTTTTGGCTGACTGGTTGCGAAGGGAGGGGGGGGGGGAAGGGTTATGGGATGAGGAAAAAGTTTTCACCAAGCCAATCCTAGGACAATTTCATGTTAACGAACTCCAGACTTTTTGCCACCTAGGCTTGTTGGTGAGGGGAAGTTTACACTGGGTCTGTGAAAGATATTGCTCAGCGTAGAAGTGAATGGTTCTCAGACGGTTCCTCTGACAATTCTTTCATTATTTGGGTTGGAAGTACTTATGGAGGTAATTATATAGTCAGTATCAGCGATTTATTTGTAGCCATTTTGTGGCATTGAGGAAGTTGATGAGATCTTTGATCCTTTTATTTGATAGTTCTCCCAGGTCTTCATACAAAACTTCACCTAAGGATCGCACCCTTATGCGAGATAAGACTAGGCATTATCCCAACAAATGAACAATAGTCTCCTTCTATTTCTCATTTCTACAAGTTCTGTAGTAGTCGAACAAAGGAAAACCTAGCCTTGCAGCATGTGCATTGTGCACCTAACTGCCACCACCACCCAGGCTATAACTGACCGGTTTTTTCAAAGTAATTCGTTTGTTCGATATTTGTTGTAGGTAGACCTCATCTTCCTAGATATCAAATTGCTCCGCCTGTGGCGGATGTTAAGTGAGATAAGACAATGCCCTTCACAAAGCCTCTAACAGAATGTTGACAACTTCGGCGAGTGAGCTGTGAGGGGCTGATACTTGACTGACCAGCTCAAGGTCACTCAGCTCTTCCTGGCATTGCTTGATTAATTTGGAGGAGGTGGAAGTCGACTTTCAAGGACTGAAAGCAGCCTGACTATCAATTATTATAGCAACATTTCGGGTTCCCTGATTGCAAGAACGTCTAGAAGACGCTAGCGAAATGAGAGAGTCGGAAGAACTTGGACACATTGAGCGTCTCTGAAAATATACATTCCATCTTGAAGCCATCTCCGAAGATAGTTATGTTGAAGTCTCTTGTCACAACTCCGTTTTCTAGAATGGAAACCAATTTCGTACCTTGTAAAGAGGCTAAGAAATGGTTTACAGTAGTGTCAGTGGGGTACGGAGCTAAATCAGCAGGTAGACGATTTAAGATATTGCTATAACCGTATAGTCTATCTGTCCAGCACCCGGCATTCTTAAGTAGGATTGAACTACAGGACACCAATTACTTAATGTTAAGGTCGAGCGGTAGAAGATTCAGAGTAGCATTAATGCCATTTGTTGGGCAAGATCTAAGAGGCCCCAGTTATACCGGTGCTAGCCACCAAACCATGAAGCCGTAAGAGAGAATTGGTAGGACCACAGTTGTGTATGTTAAAAGAATCATCTTTTAACATACACAACCGCCTAGTGCGGTCTTGCCTTGAGTATATCTCAGAGTGGTAGATATCTAAAGGCTTAATGTATGAACACAATGACAAATCAGATCAGTGGTCTGAGCCGCAGTCGTAAAGGCTTACACAAAAACGTTCCTATTTTTGAATGTTTCATTATTTTTACTTTTATTCGCTAATTTTACTTATTTTCACACAATTTATAAAAAAACGAAATTCTTAAAAAAGTGTTTGTGCTTTGCTGCTTTTTTTTGTCATGTTCAGAAAAATGTCGAAAATTTTGCACGAATTCTTATAAAAAAACTAATTCTTCCGAGTCTGTATTGTGGCTCCGACTGGTATCGTTGTATGTAGCGTATTCAGTATTTTGGCAGGTCCGGGGCCTGCATTTCAACCTATGGCTCTGGCTTCGTTGTGTTTCGGGAATCAATGGAAGTTGTTGGACGTTCTAGTTTTAATACATTTACAAGTTGAACGTAGTTTTACCTAAAAGAACGATTAATATGTATCAACAAAAGCATTTAATGAAATTAGGACAGGACAAAAGCGAATTCAGCGAATTTAATCTAAAGGGTTTTCAATAAAGCGGGAAGGTGTTGAAATGAAATAAAATAACCTGTATGCGTGATATTATCAAAATAATTTTGTATATGAAAGTCCCATATATGCAATTTTGTATGGAATATAAAATTGTTCATCTGACCTAATCGGCTTCTTACGGTGGCACGGATCCGAATGGCTTATTCGAGGAGATTGTGACTTTAGGTAACCTCACAATACGACCACATGTCGTCTAGGTTCAATTTAGCCCAGAAGAAATTGGTTGTCATATTTCTGTAGCGCTCGCCATTTACGCGTTGACCGGCTCGACAAAGCAACGTCGTTTTTGAAAACTCTTGTTTGTTAACACAGTCACCAAACGCTCTGAAGCTAAGTCTTATTTTTAAAATTTGACGTTTGTTCATTAGGGAGCGAGCAAACCTATTAATTGTTGTGCATATCACAGATTAATGGCTTGAACAATATGTCATAATTTTGTAATTGAGTTACTTTATTTGTCAGTCTTATTTGGAATGTAGAAAAAATTTTTAGTTTTTATGACGCTGTCATCACCTGCCAACCCAGAAAATTTTACATTTAATGAGTTCTTAATAAAAGCATGCTCTTGATCATATCTGAATTTGAGAATTCATGAAGCATCATTGTTCATTCCAGTCATTCCATTTTCGTATGTCCTGTCAACAATTATTATGACATATTCCTTTGAAAAAAATATTTTAATAACTCGCAAACAAATTCCATATTCCTGTCACTAGTGTAAATTACATAGGTATCTAATCAATTTGATTGGCAGCATCAATGACGAATAATTATGTAGAGTTACTTAATATTATGTCACTTTTATTCGTCTAATTTTAAATTTTTTAAGCTTTCGCATACATATTGATAGAAATGCGAAACTAAGAACAATTAAGTCGTAGTTTTTCTACGAAACTCAACTATCTGACTCTACGATATTAATTTTTTCAAATGGTTTTTATAAAAAAGTTAATATAAATTCTACTTGTCCAACTACAAAATTTCAGAATTTAACAATTTAAATATCTTTACGGAAAACGGCATAAAGTATTTTGTCGGCAAGCGGAAATTTGAGCAGCGGTGTACTTTTTAGTCACTTAGTCATTAAGGACTTGGTTCGCTTTTACCCTTTATTGTTGAGAGTTATTGCAAATACACGTGTTTTCTTTTTTTTTCCTTTTTTTTTGAAAATGGTTTTTCCCATATGAGTATCTTATACTCGTAACTCGTAAGATTCAGTTGTTCGAAAATATTAGGGTCTCCTCACGTAACAGAATATTAAACATTAAGTTCAAACATTTTAACGCTTCTGTCATTGCAATATAATTTGCATTTTTAGTACCTCAAATGGCAGTTGCTTTAAAAACAAAATAAAGTCCCTTTACTGTTTACTAAAATATCAGGATAATGGCTGACGAACTTAAAGAAACACCATCAAAACTACCAGTCATGTACACAGTACACATAAAATTAAGGCTTATGTTTGCAAAGATTAAGGGTATACATATTGCGGAAGTGTGTGTTGGCCCAGGTGTTAATGGTCGAGCGATTGTAAACATATATGAAGCAGTAAGTGGAAAATTATCCTTTCACATTAAAAAAAAAAAAATCAAATATGGAGCCGAAGTGAAAAAAAGGCACAGAAGTAAGTACCCACTGTCAAAAAAACTAATATACCGCGATACTATAAGTATAGGTATATATACCTAAACAAAAAGTGGGCCATGCTATGGATTTGAGTTGAGTCCTTGCTAAAGGAGTCGAATGGGTTTTTAAGTAGGTACGAGTATTAGAGCTCTCTGTGCTGTGGATAAACTGTGAAACTGGTGTTATGTCTACACACATTTGTATAAAGTCATAAAAGTTAATTTGCTATTTCACCTAATTCAAGCTGCTTGCAAAATTGTATGCTCCTGATGGCTGGCTGCTTCCTGCTATGTACGTTGTTCCAAAAATTTTGTTTTTCTGTTTTCATCTTGTTGGCTATTGAATAATTTAATCGCTTAGTGCTTCAAAATTGAATATAAAGGTTACGTGGAAAGATTGTTAACGAAAAGTTGGGGTTGGGGGGGATAGGTACTATATAGTACTGGGTAACCTTTATATTTTTTATTGGTAGTTTTGAACGTATAAAGTTGATCATTTGAATCCACAAATAGAGCTTTCTCAAAAACGGTTAATACAGTCAGTAAATGGACCACTGAGTGAAATAAAAACTATAAAAGGAGTTTTTATTGCATAAATGCGAGGCGCCTAGGGAAAAATATTAGAGAAGCGCTTAACAATTTAATACGTTTTGTTTCTTTGTACCTACTACCTAAATGAAATTGAGAAGGTTCATTTCGAAAATTGGATAAATAAAAACCTATATATACCTTGTTTAAGCATAAACGGTAATATAAAAAAAGTTAAGTTAATAGTTTTGGGGAAAGACCTAAATTTGGTGTGAGCAATTTAGAATTGAGCAGGTAAAACGATTTAAGAACAAATAATTATGTTAGGAAATCCTATTTACGGTTTTAATGGAAATGGTTATACCCTGGGGTGGAATTTTAATTAAGTGATATTAAAAATTTAAAAAATGCAACTCACAGGCGTTCGTTAGGGCCAATTTCAGGTTATAGCAATGAGTAGTCGAATTCTTTTAGAAACTGAAAAGACTATTTTTCAAAATGAGTATCCTTTAACAACATTATCCTTTTTTGCTTGGCAAAGTTGACAATCCCTCCATCCATACAGTTTGGAAGAGGAAAAAGAGCGTTTTGTACAATATTGTGTAACATAGACTGACTGTCTAAGATTTCTAAATATTCCAAATGGCATAATTGCTCATCCTGTGAAAGTCTTGTAGCTAGAAGGAAGGATATTGGGTCACAAAAAAAGGTTGTTAGACAAAAGTCGAAATCAAATTTTTTGTTCTTGCATGCCGATTATATGCACTAAGCCTTCAATCGAC
Source organism: Platycheirus albimanus (assembly GCA_916050605.2). Taxonomy (NCBI): domain Eukaryota; kingdom Metazoa; phylum Arthropoda; class Insecta; order Diptera; family Syrphidae; genus Platycheirus; species Platycheirus albimanus. Next base: position 43,135,321 of record OU696697.1, read on the forward strand.
AAAACAGGTGAATTGCAGACATGCTATCAGTTCCATAAATTAGGTAAATCCAATCTCAACGGTTTGACTGGCTGTAAAAAATATGTCGGTATCTACTGACTGTAAGACTAAATGGAACCTTATCATGGTAGTTCTGGTATGGCTTTAAGGAAAGCTTTTGGTCATATAAGGGTAATCGAGGGTATGCTTACATGGCAAAGAATCGGAAAATTACCGGAAACAACCTAATTTTCTGCATCTGAAGATAATAATTTATGACAAGGTGTGTATCCTTTATACAATTAATAGTAAAAAAAATATATTGCAACGGGTTCCCGTTCAATACCAGTTGATACAAAATCAGATGCATTGAGAAAAAGAATGGAGGATTCAAGAAAACTGAGGGAAACCATGCTGTTACATATAAAAAAATGCTTCAAACAACACACTGCAACCAACGTTGAAAGAAAAAAATAACACGTGAAAGCTTTTGGTAAGTCTAAAAAAGTGATATTCTGTCGGTGGGTCAATCTGGCTATCTGTTAGGAACTCTGTAGCTAAACTTAGGAGCCTTAGGCCGATTTGTTGCATACTAAGTTCTTAACATTTATTTTTGAGGTTCTTCGTGAAGGTTAGCTAAACAATTTTTCTAGGACCAAAGATAACCCCACCTGTCACTTCATGGGTGCTGTTGTAATTAAATAAATATTTATTTTAAAGTTCTTTAATTCTGGAAAATAAAAGAAATTATTAATATAGAAAAAAAAAACAGCACGAGCACTTTTAATTGTTCTCTTTATGAAAAAAAAAAATATTCAAAACAAAAAGCACAGTCACCCTGTAACATTATTATAAAAATACCATCTGACTCAAGCCCAGAAAAAGCAAGAAGCCTTTTATTTTTGCGATAATTTGAAAATGGGTGGAACCAAAGTAGGACATAAATATCAGAAGAAAGAAAAAAATGGGAAGTAGTTAAGGTGGCCCACACACAAACAGCACAAGTTAGCACACAGAAATCAATCCGCCATTTACACAACATAATATTTAATCTAACCGAGGTTTGAAATAAATTTGGTTTTCTTGAAAACGGAGTCTGTGCACAAGCTTCACACATGTCCACAAAAGCCTCTGCATTTAACTATACTGCCAGCCAAAAGTGTCGACGTGTCGTGCATAAGTGCCATGTGTATGGAGATGGACTGCTTAAGGCTTTTAATCACACCTCCTCTGAGGTGTGAACTAAATTTCCTTTCGCCTTGAAACCATAACTTCCAAATTGATCTTCACCGTTTTCTTTTATCTTTTGGTTCCACCCATTTTTTCAAATAAATGCAAAAAATAGCCTCCTTTTATTTATGAGCGCCTGGTATATCAACAAATGTTGAAGAAAATGTTTGAGATGTGAGGCACCAAATATGTGGCGCTGCGGTGGCGAAAAATGTAATCAAAACTGCATATTTTATAGCAAAAATTCTAGCAACACGTCATCTGCCTCATTATATTAAAACTAAGGGTACAAATGCAAAAAATAGTTCAAGCATGTCGATGTTACAAAATATAAACATAAAACATGGAAAGCTGGATCGGGCCCTGCCTACAAGTTGTACAATAGCTGATCCGTGGACCGTGGGTCAATTTTATTTAATCCTGGGAAATCGGTGGGTTAACTCTTTGAGTCTTGAACTAACGTCTAAACTATGATTATGTATACACACAACACAGGAACCGAGGGGATTCGTTTTTAAATTTTGGACCGAGGATGAAAGGAGACGATAGGAAATTAGGGAGGAATGTTTGAAGATCAAAATGGGCAAGGGAAAATTTAAGAGGTAATTCATTCCAATTTGCCTGATGTCTATACATCCAGCTTTTTTGTACCCCACCCTACTCAATATTATGCAAGCACGGGTAATCATATCACCTGGTGGAAATGTAGCAGCGGCTCGCGTCGCGACGACGCGACGGTAGAACATATTGATTTTCGTTTATTTCAACTAAGCGATCAGTTTCCTCCACAATCGAGAGATAAGGCCTGGTCAAACCTTTTTAGAATGAGACATAGGATCTCTCATTGGACAAATCAATCCATGGAAAGCTAAAGATCTATTAAATCAAGGATTAAATCTTGGTATTAGGGGATTTCAGCGCGATTCGTTGTGGCCATTTTGTGAAGTTCAACACTGATGACTGATCAAAGGATTTTAAATGCTCTAATTTTTTTTTATTGAAATTGAGGTCTGTCCTTTTCCGGAACTAGCCTTAAAATAAAATGTACACGTTTGTTTGTGTTCAATTTCAATCAACACCAACAACTTTCTCAGTTGTCAAGATCGATATTTTAAAATAATAAAAATTTCAATGCAATAATGGCCCAAAATTTGGTCGGTAGGAGGAAAAGATAACATTTTACAATTTAAATCACTTTTTGGCGTAATATATTCAAAACGTGTATTTTTTTTTTTTAATAACAAATCTATGAATAAGTTCCTCAAAGATAAGATAGTAGCTACGGAGTATATACAGAAATGAGAAGTTCGAAGGGAGATTTTTAAAACTGTTATTTTTAAGTCCACAATATACTTCCGCCATTGTTGATCAAATTGAAAAAATTAATTCAATATTTTCAAAATGAATCCAACTTCTCTCAAAGCAAAAATATAACAATATAAACTAAGGAGGTGGTTATTATCGGAGGCGATGGGGCTCTGTATAATATCATAAAGAAGTATCTTTCACTTTGTATCTTCGTACCTATATATCTATTTTTATATGAAAAAAAAAAAAAAACTTATCTATAAAAGGTACTACTTCAAGTAATATTCATTGAACTCATTGGGCGGGGTAGAAAGATGTTCAATTGATGGCGGAAAAAAAAGCTCAATCAACATCAGGTCCAGGATAATGGTGGAGGCGATGATGGCATCATGTCGTCCGTCGAAAAATCGAAATGAGAAAAAGATGAAGGTATAGTAGTTTGAGTTGTCATTTGCCACTTCATACTTAAGTTTTTGGATTGGGGATGGCCGATGTTGTGAAGAGACTCCTTCCTTTGCTATGGGTCACGTCGGAAAAATCGATTTTGACTGATCTAAATGAAATTGTGTAAATTGAGCCTTTGCTGCTGATGCTTTGGTGTGTATAAAGAAATACATAGTCTCTTCATCTCCTCGTCCTCAGTCCTCACCATTATTTTTTTTCTGGGTGATAGTAGGTACCTATACCTATGCATATATACTATACATGTTACGAAAAAGGTTCATACATATAAACATTGAGAAGAGGCTGAAGGATATAGATTGATGGGGAAGTTAATTTCATTTATTAAAATGTCACGTGGCGACGTGCGGCTCTGAAGCACGACCGACCGCCTGTAATGTTCATAGGGATCGAAAAAAGAAAGGCAATTTTCCTTTACGCACGTACCTATAGCAAGGTACAAAAAAAACACACACACACACACACATAATAAACAACAACAACTCTGCAAAAAAAAAAAATACAAAATTCACTTCTTTTTTATGGTAAATAACTTACGTTAGTAGTTGAGTGGTGTCTCTTTCGATTTGAAAAAGATTCCTAGATGTATAGTCATTGAAATTCGATATTGCCTTGCTAATATCCTTGCTGCCATCGATGACTGCTTGATTTTTGCCCCAGGTTTCAATGTAGACTACTGATACCCGGGTGTTTAATGTGCGGAAATACTGCAATGAAATAACAAATTTGATAAATTTATTTATATATTTATTATTTTTAAACTTATTTTTAGATTCGGCGGGTTATGGGCAGTAGATAGGTTATAAAAAATTTAAAAAAAAATATAAATTAAAAGTCATTAAAAAAATGTATATTATGCTTATTAAGAATTTGTGGGACTGTAATACCAACGACTCGAACAGACAAACTATCTTGAACCATATTCACTGAAATACAAATAAAATTTTGATTGGAATATATACCTACGTACAAAACAGGGTGTCTCTTAATTCGTGAATAATATTGAAGGTCATGATTTTTTTGGTATAGTTAAAGAAACAAATCGTTTATCGTTTCTATAATGCACACGCGCTCAAGGGGTTTGTTATAGCCCTTTTAATGATAAGTCGCAGCGCGAGCGATAGGAAGTTAGGAAGGAAGGGAAAGTAGGTGTCGATGAACATTGATCTTGAATGTTTGAAGATCAAAATGGCAAGGAAAAATTGTGCCAGGCAATCCATTCCACATTCGTGTTGTACGGCTAAAGAAAGAATCTCTTTATTTCACGGTACGTCCGAAATTGGGCTCAAGTGTAAACTGATGAGCGTTCGTAGCAAGACGAGTATTACGGGGGAAATGTTTAAGAGGTGGAACGCAGCTGGCTACCCCGAATGAGCATTTTTTGTAAAAGAATCTGTAAAATAAGGAAATACATGAGACATTTCGACGATGTTCGAATGTTTCCATAATGTTTTTTCATAAGGGAATTTCTCCAATTTCTATACCATTAATCGAAGATTTAAAAAAAGTCTTACTTTCGCCCAAGTTAACAGTAATTGCGCTGTTAGTACCTACTAAATTCTTTAAAATTAGTTTCTTCTTTTATTTTAAGAAAAAAAAAAACAAGCCTTTGAAATTTTAATTTTCCAGTTCCATTTTTCCATATTGCTCATATAATTTTTTGACTTTCAGACAAAATTTTATTTTTGAGGCAGGTCCTTATTGTAGAATTTGAATTTGTTTTGTTTTAGAATATACTCAAGAATCATAATCATCATAAGAACTATTGACGTAATGAATGTAAATTGGGTTAAGTCAAAGCCAGATTCAATCTAGGTTTGGTTAAAAAAAAAACCAACTTACGACGAGCGTCGGATCCATTATGTATACCTATATGGGTTGTAGATACCTGAGTTGCCTTCTCAAGAACAACCAGGAGCAAAGAAAAATGTACGCTAGAGAGAGAACCAACCGTACAGTGGGGTATTCCACTCCACAACATGGCATAAACCCAATTTTTTTTTTGTGCCAAATTTGAGAAATCAAAAATATCATAGCTATGAGTAAAATGCAAAAACAACATAAGCCGTTAACTACGTGGACTCTAGTGTCACTTCAAAGTCGAGTCTTTTTCTGAGTAGAAGTGACTTGCGAAAAAGTGAATAAAATGTGTATAAGTTTTTACTTCCTATAAAATCAAAATAATTGAAGTGATTTTATTTTATAAATTTTTTTGTATAAAAATAATTTTATGTTTAATCCACTACCGTGGTAGTTCCTATTTTCTTTCTTTTTAGCTTTTTTTCATGGAAGATTTATTTATGTTCCAGAATAGTCCCGAGTAATTTTTTTAATTTTTATTGTAGCTATATATTTGGTCTTTTATAGATGCAATTAAAAAGTGTTGCCCCAATTCGACCCTTTTTATAACATTCAGTTTTTCTAGACCTCCTTGAGCGAGTTTTTTTTTTGCATTTTTATTATTCACAATTTTCGCAATTGCATTTCCTAAAAATTTTCAATTTCATAAAAATGTATAAATGAGTAAAAATCGTATATATTTTTTGAATTTTAATTTGGTCAAATACAACCTTATTATCAATCGAATAATTTGTTCCAGGCAATTACTATACTAAGTATATGAAGAAGTAGGTTCGGTTATTTTTGAATAGCTTGGCAACAAAAAATCCTAGAGCCATACGGTTTTCAACGTTGGACTAAAAACTACTAATAAGAGCATTAAATTTTGGAAACAAAAATAGTACTCTCCGCAAAATTTTTAAACAAAATTGTTTAACATTTATTTATGTAAAATTTGTTCACTACCTTATTTAACAAAACTATAAAAGAAGACATTTTTGGCTTTACAAAAATGTAATGCATGACATTGTTCAACTAACCGTTATTTTTAAATAATTAAAGTCATTTTTTTTTAAAGAAAATTGCCCCTCCCGGCTTAAGGGAAGGGAATTGAACCCCTCTTTCATACGACCTTTTTCTTGTCTTAACTTAACCTACACGATCTAGTTTTTTGATGCACTTATCACCTCGTATAAATGGCCCGATGTTAAGCGATATTTACCAGTCCAAACATTTAAATCAAACCTTCTAATTAGATACACACAGCTTACCTTTGAAGCCTACAATTCCTCAATCAAATCATCGATTATCTTAAGTACTATTTTAGGAGTACAAATTAGTTTTTGGTACTATTTGTTTCGAGTTATTATTTCTTTATGGTTAATGCCATGTTTAGGAATAAAATACCCCACTGTGCGCTGCCTGGTGCCGATTGAAAGTAATGCTGGCTTGCAAGCGGCGATGAGGTCAGAGAAAGACCAAAAACAAAGTGTCTTGAAGTCAGCGAGTAAGTGATGACAATCCGAAATCCATCACCTAAGCCTTATAAACACAACTTCCACTATACTAAAAAGAACGACGACGTTACTTAGAAAAGCTTTGACGAGGTCCTTGTGTCTCAAGGATTAAATTAAAAATGTCTTAGAAGAATTTAAGAACAAAATAGAGAGTTTTCGGATTTATTTGGGAATATTGGAACATGATTTTGAACCACACACGATTCCCAGGTCTCGACATCCACATATGGAAACTTGTCGGACACCAGATTGTCGATTTTACGGACCAATCGGTCATGTTGTGATTTGTGGCAAAACACACAAAAATAATTCAGAGCGCTTGGTTCACCCCTTACTCGAAATTGTAAACATTTTGACAATAAAATCATCTCAAAAGAAAAGGATTTCTATATTCTTTGCAATTTCTCATCGTCAACGCAAATATTAAATTAAAACAATTAATGACCTTTAAAAAAAAAATAAAACTTATATTTTCTTTAATTCTTCCTGTCACTCTAGGCTTTAAAAAGAAAATCCGTTCATTAAAGCTTGCTTCTATTAAGACTTAAACAAACAATACCGCCTTCTGCTGAGAAAAAATAGAACGACGACACTTAAATGCGATTTTTCTCTATAAATGTCAAACCAGACTTTAGGTAGGTACCTATCCTATAGTCTTTGGTGTTAATTTTTTTTTTGTCTTTTATTTCATTCAATTCAAGCCAAAAGCATTTCATTCAGCGAGAGTAATAAATTAGAGGATTCCTTTCGAAGCTTTTCATCACCTCCAGCTCCCATTCACCCTCCTCCATTGAACGACCTTTACTTCATTCCAGCTGACATTTTCATTCGTTTTGTATTCCCGAAATTCATTTCCTATGTTAGAGACAATATATAGTCACAATTAATCTTAATTGAATGAGAAAACGTCGAGTCGTGGTGGATAGCAAAGATGTTGGAGGACGATTGGGTCCACCGAGCCAATGACAAACCAATAAAACCGGACGCGAAGTAAACCAAAATGGGATCACAAATCTCCAAAGGGGTTTTTTGTGTGTGTTTGCACAATTCAAAAGAAATTCCTTGCTACATTGGGGTACTGAACGATGCCATTCATCGATAAATTTAAATAAGAAAAAATACAGTTAAAGCTTAGCTGAGGTCCTTTACCTAGACCACATTTCACCTTAAATGTCTTTGCTTGCACGTTGAAAAAAAAAAAAAAAAATATTCACCGAGGAAGCTAGGTTAAAAAAAAAAAAAAAAACTCGTTAAACTTTATGTTTTTTTTTTTCTTATGAAATTTGAAAAGCAGTCTCTCGGGATTTATCGAAGTGAAAATTCCATCCGAATGCTATATAATAAGTATAGCTACACAGTCACAGAGGTTCAGAAGGTATAGACAACGAGTTGGAGTATAAAGGTGGTAAAAGAGCCATTTTTGCCTACCTATGACTCAAAGATTTCACTGCAAGAACTTTTTGCAGTGAATGTGTGCTGTTGGGTTGTAGGTACACATTTGCTCCTAGTGCAAAAGCAAACGAAAGCCATTCCAAAAAAAAAAAAAAAAAAAAGTGTACCTTCGCTGAACGCCACTCATTCGAAAGTCATACAACATCAGAAAAGAGAAGTCAGTTTGGTGTATAGGTATCCACTTTCTCCAGAGCTCCAGACTCACTCTATGAACACAAGGATAGTACAGATGACTGCATATCTATGAAGTAGTTTTCTCTGCGTCCCTTTTTTTTTTGAAAACTCTTTTTTATTTTCATATTAAATGTTTTATTTTAAAATATAATATTCCTGGGAAAAATTATTCGGATGAGTTGTCAAACCAGTGGTCCAACGGGTTTGATATTATTATTATGTGCCCTACTTAAGGAAAACCGTACTAAGGATACAACATAAAATGAACGTATTTACGAAACCTGTGTTCCCAGAATTAAAATAATTCAAACGGATATAGCTAGCATTTTTTTTTTTATGAAATCCGTCTTTGAAATACATATTTCTTACTGAAACTACAACTTAAACACGTTAAGCTTATAAGCTTTATATATTTTTTTTAATATCTTTGTTTTAGATGAGGTTCTTTTTTGAAACAAAAATTGCTTCGCAAACGAGATAAAATGAAAATTTACATATCTCTTTGTAATTTAAATGCTGCGCAGAGAGAACTTGTCTCATAAAATATTCTTAGAACCATGTTCGAGGAGTTCTTGCTATAGAGATTATTATTTTTTTTAAACATGTACTTGGAATTACTTTTGGAGTGAAAATTATAAAACGTCGATTGTCAGGAATAGTTTTGATACTTTTAAGGATTTTTATTTTTTTTCAACTTCCTTTGCTATGTAAAAGGATGTATCGGCATTTGTTTCCATTTATTTATAAAATTCATTAGGTACAAAAAAAAAGATAAAATAAAGTATTCCCAACTTCAATCAAAGCACATCAATCCGGAGCAATTATAAATATCCCGGAAACAGGTACAAACTTTGTCACCTTAAAGGTGTCACAAAGTGAAATAAGTAAGGGTGAAACCACAAAAAAAAAAAAAAAAATACACAGGGGAGGACATTTTGCCAAAGTTAAAGAAAGCTGTGGGAAACAGGAAAGCATTTCATATTCAAGACGAAGAACTTTTTAATTCAAATATTACTTTAATATCTGATGGATTTGTTTTTTTTTTTGATTTATTAAAACTGTTTGCACCGGAATTCTAGTAGGAAATTTATATGTCTCAGCTAGAAAGTATTCGTGCGATGCTACCGAGTTGATATGCTGGACGCCCACTAATATAGGGGAATTAATTTTTAGGGTTCGAAAGTAAAGCTAAATAAAACACACACAGCGATGTTATTATTGTATTGTAAGGTTAGAACTTTGCTATTAAGTGCGAAAAAGAAAATCATTCAAATGGCTTTCTAGGGAAGATTCTCATCATGAGATTCTTTTAAGGTAATTTTTAACCACTTTTTCGCAGATTTCGGACGGTATCTCGGTCATAACTTGAGTACTGTTGGTTTTTAACGTCTAAGGTTTGGGGATTATTCGTGTAAGCCCGGTCTTTTGTAGCCCCACAGAACAAATCTAACGGTGTCATATCGCATGACCCTGATGGCCAATTGAAGTCGGAAAAACGTAAAGTTACGTGACCAGGAAATCTCTCTCTCAATAAAGCCGTGTTGTGTGGCTTGTTGTCCGGTCTTGTTGGAACCACATATTGTCCAAGTTAAAAATTTATTATTTGTTATTATTATCAGTAACGCTTCCACTCTCTCCAGATTTCTTCACAATTTTACCGACTTGCGACAATTATAATCGAGTAGTGCGCGAAAAGTGGTAACGTTTAAATCAACGCTTTTGCAGTTAGTTTTAATAATTTAAAAGCGTTGTTTTGATTATTGAGCGATTCATTATTGTAAATGACAAACATCCAACTAATATTATGACACTTCAAATGACAGCTGAGTTTGACAGGTGTCAAATGCCAACGCTACTAACTTGAAACCACGAAATGAATGACCCTATATTTCTATCCTTCAGGAATAAAATACCCTCTATACCACGGCAAATAGAACTGCAGCCAATTAATAGCATGTTAAGTATAAATATATAGGAAGAATTCGAACAGAATTAAGCGCGTTTTTAACTTCCAGAGTGAACATGAATTACGGTTGTTATTGCTTTTCTATATCCTTTTCAAAAACATTTGTTTTAAACAAAAGGTACCCTATGCCCATTTCTTTAGCCCCGGCAATGTGTGTTTATATAATTTAAAGATGATAATTGAAGTACTTAAGTTATAAATACCTAATGTTAAATGTGAATATTTATAAAAAAGAATTTCGATTTTCCGTAGAAGAAATATACCAATTTCTAAATGTGTCAGTGTCATAATTAAGCAGTTCCCAAATTCCATTTACGATATCCCGTCTTTGTTAAATGTGTCTTGAAATTTTCAATTTTGTAATTAAAGGCGTTACCAACGTAATGAATTTTCTGAAGCCAGCTTCAACAGCGTCTGAATTTAGTGCTGGGTTAAAAGATTAAATGGTGTAACATTATTCCTGAATAAAAAAAAAAAAACCAACAAAATATATGTACTTGAAATGTTATTATGCATTTCAAAGACTTCATTTTAGATAAAAGATAATGTTTAAAAATTTAAATTATTGAAAAGAACTCAGTTGAAATAAACTACGTTTAATTTTATTTAAATCACATTAAAAGCGAAGAAATAATTCCCCAACAAAATACAAAATAGTCGAAGTAAACATAAAAAAATAATAAAGTGAAAAAACAAAACACAAAAATTATAATTAAAAAAACAATTTGTTTAAGGTACTTTAATTCTGGAAAATAAAAGATAGAAAAACAACAAGAGCACTTTTTATTTCTTCTCTTTATGAACAAAAACAAAAATATTGAAAACCAAAAGTACAGGCACCCTGTTCATAATATATAAAAATACCACCTGACTAAAGCCCAGTGCAAAAATTGTTGCTACTTACCCAAGCCAATAAAAAGCCTTTTTCTTACTTTCTTCTGTTTATCAGATAAATCGAAGTGACTGAAAGTATTAAATTTTAATATGAGCAAGTGCGAAAGGAGAACTTCGAAACCATAACTTTTCGTTCCTCCTTGTGATCGTCATCACACACTTCACATACTAAACGTTTGGCGACAAATATGCGTCTATAATGTCTACACCACTGCTTAAAGCGTTTCTCCTTCCTAACCTCACAAGGTAATTCTTCAAATTGAGAACAAAAATCATATGAAAATTGTTTGGATCATTAGGCGCTCAGAAAAAGCAGGAAGGAGGAAGTCTTTTATTTTTGCCGATAATTTGAAAATAGGTGGAACCAAAGTAGGAAGGCGGATCACACACAAACAGCAAAAGTTAGCACACCGAAAACAGGTTTTTAAACACACCTCCTCTGAGGTGTTAATTAAATTTCCTCTCGCCTGGAAACCATCACTTTATCAAACGAAATTGATCTTTACCGTTTTCTTCCAGCTTTGACTCCATCCATTTTTTCAAATAAATGCAAAAAAATGCCGCCTTTTATTTATGAGCACCTGGTAAATCAACAAATGTTGAAGAACATTTTTGAGATGTGAGGTACCAAACATGTGGCGCTGCGGTGGCGAACAATGTAACCAAAACGATGTTACAAAATATAAACCTAAAATAAAAACTAACTTAAAAAAAAAACATTTAAGTGTATATCTTTTAATCTACTGGACCATCATCAATTTGTAAGTCAATGAAAAAAGATTAATTAAATCTTATTAGTAGCTCCGAGAAATTGACAAATACGTATACGTACCTACTACATGCATGACACATACACTTATGTAATTTGATATACTCGTTAAGAAGGCTTATCATATCAGACTAACATATGGATGTGAATATAATACAACACCAACAAAGAAAGATTAGCTTCATTTTTCAAAAGTCGGTCAATAATCGAACAATCTTCGTAAAAACAATTTTATAACTTATCTATATGTTTTCATTTCAAAGGGCGGTAAATTAAATATTTGCCCAAGGCGGCGGAAAATCTTCATCGGGCCTTGGTCGTTTGAAAGTTTAAAAAAATCAAACAACGTATCATTCCTAAATGGTTCGTAAAACACCCAACGAATCCTAACAATGACACTTCAACAATTTTGTTTTGACATTACAACAAATGTTGATTATGGTTAGCAAAAGAACGCACAACTTCCGATCTGAACTGTCAAATTTAAGTATAGTTACTGCCTTCTATAATTATTGTGTGTGAAGATCCATTAAAAATGTACGAGCTTTGAGAATGTTTATGTATTCGTATCACTATTGCACAACTATATGGTACTAAGGAATTTTCGAGTTTTTAACTTTCACATTTACTGGCGCCGCGCCGGCCGGTGAATGTATGCATTGTAATATTGTAAGACACTTTTTATTACACAGGGTACCTATGTGTCGCTCTTCATTGCATTCCCAATACCATGGTATCTATACCATGAGTAGATACCATGTTGAAACAACTACCCTTTGAATGGTATATAGGAAATGCAACTAGTCCCTGGATATTATTTGGTAGTTAATCCATTTCATAGAAGCAAATGCGTACAAGTCTTTCATTAGAAATAGAAAATGTTGGGATGATTTGAATATCGATGCAAATAGCTCTTCCCTAATAATTGAACGAATATTGAAGCGAAAAGATGAGTCTTATTTTGCATTGTATCCATCGATATGATATCGTTAAAAATTCTCATAACAAATTTAAAATGTCTAAAAACAACTCAATCGAATCATAATTCTCATATCCAATAGGTACTTAAAAACTGCACCCAAACAACCACAAAACTATAGGATTCTTGATATTATGCTTGCTGAAGCTTAATTAATGGCATATTTCGGTCTTATAAATATCTGAAATGCTTCTAAATATTAATATTTTCTATTTCCTTTGAAACCATGAAATTTTAGATAAATTTTACCATATTCGTTTGAGTCAAGTCAGCTTGTGGAACAGGATTACCTATATGTATAAGTTGTGCCAAAAATTATTCTAGAAAAATGTTATAGATAGACATAAGCTTCAGAATTTTCTAAAAGGACTATGTGTTCGTTTTGATTAAGTGGAAACGTTTTTGTTCAAAGATACACAAACTAAATCTGATGGAGTGAAGAAAATAGTTTTTGATGAAGAACAATCGTTTTCAATTAAATCCCTAACATACAAAAATAAATAAATCAATTTATATGTATGTAGGTATAAAACAAAAAAATAAAAATTTTAAAAGGTGTCAAATAAAAAAAAAATGTATATATGAAATCACTTACCAAATCAGCAATATTCGCCACCTGAATGGCATCATGGATGACCTCAGCCCGTGTGCTACCATTTCGTTTTTCAAACATTGCTTTGTCAACAATAATTGCTGTTTCAATATATTTTGTTGCCTCACGGACATCCCTCTTATATCGGCCGGCACCATTCGGATGAATATCATCGATGACGCCCGATAAATGTTTAGTGCGACGTGACAAACGCCACGAATCTAGATTCCCAGAATTGGCGCATCCTTTATTGGCTTTAGTTCGCGCCTCAAATATCACATGTGGATGCTTCTGCTGAAACAAGGGTTAACAAAATTTTAGAAAAGTTTCCGGATGACACGATATAAACAATAAAATATGATTTTTTTTTTAAACGAGTATAGTGGCAGAGAATTTGCTTTATATTTATAACACATATACATTTTGTTCTTGGTTGAATTTTATTAAAGGTTATAAATTTATTTTTGAACAGTTACCTAAAAGTAAATCGAGTTTCAAAATCATATAGTTCTTTAATTTATTATGATCGCTCTATTGTGCATTGTGCATACAGGGTGCTTCCTTATTTGAAGACAATAATAATTAAATAAATGATTCATGGGAATGTTTTACGAACAAATTTGTTCTACAGTTAGAGGGCCAATTTTGGCCGAGGATTTAAGTAGAGTGTTTCTTTGGGTTAAAGCCTTCAAATATGACGAATTTGTAGTCTTCATATCTGGAATATGATATTGATATACTGTACTTATATGACGTTATTTGGTAGTTTGGTAGAATGTTTATGTGTTTTAATTTGACGATAAGGTCTACGTTATTTTTGATGCTTTTTCTGTTGGTTTTGTATGGTTTTAGAGATTCACGTTCACGAAATCAAAAAAAAAAAAAAAAATAGAAAAAGTGATTTAGAGCAGTGCTGGGAGGATTTTTTTTGCCAGTCCTCAAACCCCCTTTTTCCCACGAATCATTTCATTTTTTCTTTTTATATCCCTCCGAAAAAAAAACACCAAACATCTCATTATCTATATGTACATACAGGGCAGGTTTTTTTAAATGTTTCTTTATTAAATTAAGTTTTTTTTCACACAATAAGAAATAGTTTAAATTTGTTCATTAGAATCATTATTTAGTTTTGTATATATCGTTTGTAAATAGCTCGAACTCGAACAAATAAAGATAAGAAAAACCTAATACTACGTTTTCATTGGGTCCGAAATCAGCTGATTTCGAAATTGGAAGGAAAAGTGTTTTCATTTGAGTTTGCTAATACCGTTGACACCATGCTTTTTTCCTTTTTATTTCCATGTGACATTTTATAAATTATCTGTTCAATTGAAGTTGCATTTTTTTCAATTAAGTTGCGTTCAAAAACAATTGAAGTTGCATTGTTTCCAATTAAGTTGCGTTCGATTTGTTTTCACATAATTTGCAACGTAGTTTCATCCAGGTGAGATAATTTCGAAATAAGAATTTGGGCAATGAGGTTATTTGGAATCTAATTTGGAAATTCGTTACGAAATACATCATTTGCCCTAATAAAAACGTAGTATAATCCGCAAACACATGGTACAGTGGATGTAGTGCTTGGTTTCTTAACCTGAGAGCTGCGAGTTCTAACCCAGCCTGGGCAGCAATTTTTATTTATTTCCCAAGTTTCAACTGGATGCCACCCGTGAAATTTCCATGAGATAATTATCACCTAAAATCTCAAACCACTGTACCACCTTTCATTCCTATCTTTCTATTCCTTCTCTCCTTGCTCGCACATGTTAAATCATTATAAGGGTATTCATATCCCCTTGAGTGCGAGTACATTATAAAAAAAAAAAAATGTTGGTAATCACAGATCAGATTTTGCTCGCCCAATGGAAATCAAAACAAGATGGATTTTTTTTTTGTAATTGTATCAAAAGGAAAATTTTTTCATTGATTACCACAGCACTGTGCTCACACTTGTGTCGGTGCACTCAAATGTATGGTGTGCATGGACTAGATACTCGGTGTGAGATACCGTGTCAGAAAAATCAAAATTGAATGATTTTTAAATTTGAATGTTTTTAATATTGCAATTCTTGTTCTATTAATTCTAACTAAAGTCAAAGATAAATTAAGCGTTTTTACTAAATTCAACTTGAAAGTAGTCGTCATTGTACATTATTATGATAAAATCACCTGAATAATAACACGATCTTAGAGTCTTGCTGGGGGCCACTGACATAGACGTTTCATATAATAAAATAGACATGGGTCTACATTCTGTCCAAAATAAATAGGCAGCACATGGAAGATAGGAATGTTTGCCTCCCATTCGCAATCTTTTGTTTTCCGTAAAGTGCTTTTCAAACAAAAGCTACTCTTACAGGGTTTCCGAAGTAAACATTTCAACTTAGAAAAAATCTAAAATAATATCTAGTAGGTATATAATCAGGGCAACTCTCTTTTCATTTCATTTGTTTTATTTATAAAAAAATATTTATCCTCTACCACACCAGCAAGTGGTAAGAAAAAAGGAGCTTTTTGGAGGATATCTTTAGTAGATTAAGTACAAAATACAAGACTTAAAAATACAAATTGCACAAAACTAAAAAAAAATACTTTTCAAAATTACAGTTTACATAAAAACTTATCTTCACATTAATATCACAATCCAAATTTAGAAATATAAAGGTATAACACCAAAAAACCTGTGCTCAAAATTTTATAACAGTATTTTGACTAATTTCTCACTTATTTAAAGAAATGAAGAAGATCAAAACAAGATCTAAACCATATCACACACAAGACAAAACATTAGGAACTTTTTTCAAAGCTCCTCGACAGAAACCCAAGGAAAAAAAATGAACGAGTTACCAAACGAACACTGGTAACTCTGAATGCACATCAATGAATTTATTAGGTGTTGAAAAGCAGCACGAGCAGCAACAGTCAACAGAAATCGGGACTCATTTCAAATGCAATTGGAAATTCATTGGCATGTAAACACTTTTTTTTTTTCTTCCCCACAAGACGTGTACTGCCTATTTATCTTAAACAGAATATAATTGTGCCATAACCATACCTAAAGTACATATATACACTTAAA
Organism: Platycheirus albimanus; assembly: GCA_916050605.2. Classification (NCBI taxonomy): domain Eukaryota; kingdom Metazoa; phylum Arthropoda; class Insecta; order Diptera; family Syrphidae; genus Platycheirus; species Platycheirus albimanus. The sequence continues at coordinate 43,151,561 of OU696697.1, forward strand.
AATCTAAAATTAGCAGTCTTCCCAAAACGGTCACTCAATAAGTGCAAACTTAAACGTAAACTCACAGAAATACATTTACAAGTGTGCTTTGAGAACCAACATTATTTGTTTGATCATCAAACCAGCCAAACCATCATTTCAAAAACGTACTAAATAACGAAGTTATGCGGTTTATACAGTTTTCATTATAATGTTATTAGTTTCAAATGCTAGATGTTTGAAATTTGTTCCTTTATATCCCAATTTAAGATGACAAAATCAGCTTGTCCTAGATTTATAGTATACAACATAAAATAATCTACTTTCTATAGCTGCACTTTATTTTGAAAATCCAACTCTTTCGAATTTCTATCTAGATACCACCTAATAATGTTTCTTGTGTTTCATTGGATGCGTTAAATTTGGTCTAGTCACATTCACATCTGTACACGGCTTGATATATTATTAAAATCTACTTTTGCCCATAAAACAAGCCAAGCAACACATTATTATCCCGCATGGATACGTTCCACACGGACTGGTAGCTCTCTAGTCATGTTTTGCTGTCGGTGAGGGTCGTTTTTGGCTTTTTTATGGCGACTGAAAGTGACAACTATGAGGACATGATGTGAAGAATTTTGTATGACGTCGTCGTCGTCGTTGTTGCCTCAAACAAAAGACAATCATGCCAGGGACAGACACACAACTGGAATATATTTTTATATAAATGTGTGCTGTGCATATTATATAGTTACAGTTTTTTGGTTTCATTGTGTGTGAGTGTGTGTGTGTGTTGTGGGTGGTAAATGGTATAATGATAATGACATTGGTGATAAATGTGGTTGAGAAGGCACAGAAACCACCATCAGGAACAACCAAAAGCAACACAAGCACAACTACAACAGTAGCACGACACATAGAGGAGTCCTTTTCGCCTTACGTTACAAGTCTCACTATACCCACGTATGTATGTAGCTATACCTACCAAAATAGGATTAGGTGTTGATATTTAACGGAAAATCATCTACGCTTTACTGTGATAAAAGCGTATTTGATGCTTTGAAGCGAATATTAATTTCACCTAGCAACGGGTGCTTAGATACTCATGTGTCGAGTCGACTGTCGACGCTCGACGAGCTCCGAGAAGAGTAATAGATAAACGCATATTTGGCCCACACAAAGGATAAGCCCTGGATGATTTGACAATGAGTTAGCGTAGATACTATACTATACAGCCTTAAGGGCAAAGGGGACGATGGTACGGTGGGTGGGAGTGGTGGTCGGGTTGGATGGTTTGTTGATGAGGCTCTGAGGTTATAGGTATACAATTTATATTAATTACAAATGAAATGGATTTACGCGGTGTTGAACAAGTGTTTTGTTGTTGTTGTTGTTGTTGTTGTTATTAAAAAGATACAAAACAATGTATGTTGTATCTATACGACATCATAGAACCTTTCGTTCGCTAAACTCACGAACCGAACGGCAGCCTATAGGCAAAAAGGATGTGTAATTTTGATACTAAAGAGGCTCTTGATGGAGATTTACCAAGATATGTGTGCAGTGTGTGCACGTGCGTATGCGTACACCATACATACTTATATACATACCAGTCTACTTAGGTTTTATTTAGTGGAATGATGGGCTTGTGTTTAATGAATATTATGCTGTGATTGATGAAAGGTTCTTAAAGCTATGTCGAACGAAGGATTATATTTTGTGAAGAAATGTTCCTGTTTGTTTATTAAACTTATCTTAAGAATGGATAATTTTAGAGAATTAATATGCAAGATAGGACGAGACCAGGAGTGCGAAATATTGTATCTGAAATTTATGATAATATGCAGATGTATTGGGATGCTTTGTTATCATAGTAGGTACCCATGTATTATCCAAATTTGAATAGATTCAATTATGTTTGCCCAACCTGTGGGTTTTAATCAATATCGGCTGTGTTAACAGTTGATTTGTTTGAGTTCTTATTCGGTCAATTTTAAGATATTCAAGAAGAATCAGAAATGTTTTAAATTAAATTTCAAAACTTCATTTTCCCCAACTGCAGTTAAACAAAACAAAAAAAAATTAAATTCTTCAACAGATTTACTTATCCACCTCTCTTACTTAGATTTACTTAAAACCTATTTAGAAAATCGTAAGTATTAGAAACGTTGGTACATATAAATACAAACCTACTGTTATTTTGGCAAATACTCACCAACCAAATCAAGTAGTTTAGTGACCCAGACGAGGAGTTAGGTGTTTATCATTTGAAAAAAAGCCAAACTGTACTGTACAACATTTTTCAAAATCTGAACGAAACCAGAAAATCTTTTTTTTTTTAATTGACTTTTCACTTTTGCATAGATTTTCGAATTTTAAGTTAATTTTAGAATGGTAGCCACTATATGCAAGCTTCCATGTTGGAAAATCTCTAATTTCTCTTTGTAGTCTTTAAGACGGCTGGTGCTCTCCTAAATTTAAAGATTCTACAAGTAATATAAGCAGTTCTATATACATTTCCGGGAGGATACAACTAGTCTTCAATAGAAAATCTCAAATTTACGAAGCATCAAAAATCGTGTACCTGTATACTTTTTGGTGTTCTGTCATTTTGTTTTATGCTTTTTGACAAGAATTTTGGCATAAACCGAGTCAACATGTTGAAATACAAGACAGACAACTTTGCGTTAATACACGTCCTACAAAAATATCAATAGCGATTGACAACACGAGCTATTTGAAACCAAATTTATTTTTAAGAATTTTATCAGCTTCCGTGACGAAATTAATTTTATAGTTATAGAGAACACGGAGACCATTATGTTTTTTTTATAAAAAAATAATATGATTTCAAATTGACTCCACATTTTATCCTGTAATTTTCACAACAAATACATAAGATTGGAGTGTGATCGTAATGTCAAAATGACAGCTTTATATGAAATACATATGGTTTAAGGCCCAACCATAATACGCGAAAGAAAAAGTAAGCAAGTGTCAAAACCGAACGAAAAGTTTCCTTCCGATTTGTTAATCACATTAGTTGCCCATAATAGCCTTTAAAAATAAGAAGAAAGAAAGAAGAAGAATATCTTTTAGAAAAAAAGGAATGTCAGATTTTCGTACGTAATGTACGACTCAAAGCGTACAATACGTACGAGAACGCAAGTGAACGAAACTTGCCGAAACTGAACAAAAAGTCATTTCGGGTTGGGTATACAAATCACATGTATTTCTACTGTTTCGTAAGTCAACGTACGTACCATTCTTCAATTATGGTTAGCCCTTAAGTGTATCAGAATGCTAGGCCAATTTTCAGGGGTTAATCCCTAATTCCACCTTAGTTTTTTGAGAGTAAAGCTTCTTGAAAGTTAGCGACAACTCCTACAAAAGAAAAACTTGGCGAGACAAGTGCATTTCTACGGCACTTACGAAAAATCAATATTTTTAATTTTGTTCACCTCTTTTTTCCGGTTATTCTCCGAAATAACAGCACTGATTTTTGTCGGACTTTGACTGGCAGTTATCTGATTTTATGAGAAGGCTATATTTATTCTGGGGAACCTGGTTCCACTAGGTGGCATTCTGGTTGTTTTTTATCGGTTATTTTTATCCACCTTATATAAAATTTAAAGATACAATTGGCTTTACATGGAGCTGCATATGCAGATTGGACGATAAGTAGAGAAGGATTGTTATAAAAAAGATAAAAAAGAAAGAGTGAGAACACAGTTATACTTCCCATAAACTTGCTGTAACTTTTTGAGAGTTGTGTTTTTTAGAATCATGTGTCATAACTCCCTTTCGATTAGAAATTGTCTTTTTATTAAAAAAATTTTATTTGACTTTAAGTATTTGCTGTAATTTTATTCATTAATTGGAAAAATGAATGAAGAAAGAAGAAGAAAATCCATGAGTCTTAACTTTTATTTTGAAGAACCTCGCTTATTGCTTGTTTTTTGTCACAGTTTTCATTTTTAATTAAGAAATTAAATATTAAATAATGTTTGTCTTATATGTAAACGTTTTGAAAAATCAATTTTCAATTTTTCGTTCGGCTTATTTGTTTTTTCAATTAATGACTAACAATTTTTGACAGTTCAATCTCAACAAATTATAGTCTAGACGAAAACGCTGTAATAAAGATGAACATGATCGTCTTCACTTTACAAGCTGCACGACTCGTGTTTCCTATAATCTGCATTTTGGTCTTCCCTTTCTATCACACAAGTATGAATTATATATTTTGAATCCTCTTTTTTTGCAGATCATAGCTTGCAGCTCCATGTAAATCTACCTTACAGAGGAAGTTTTACGCAAAATTTGGATCCGATAGGTAGTACTGGGGTGGATATAAATAAGATAATGTATTTTCAGTGTACATATTCTTCATGACAGAAATATTAAATTGACACGAACTAATATTATCTATGTATAATTACAAAAACTTCCAGTGGCTATATAATTTTATAAAAACAATTCCTTACTATGGGAGACATTTGTGATTTGATGATAACTGACTTGATATTTGTAAGGATTACATGGCACTTGAATTTTCAACATAGGTACACCGATAAGCCATAGAGACTATTTCGCTAATATTCCAATATACTTTTGCGGCATAGTCATTTCATACGATACCAGTAAGTAGATCGGGAGATTGGCGGGAAGGCCTAAAAATATTTTTTTTAGCTGCCTTCGGAAAAAATGCATAACACTGAGCAGGTTTGAGGTCAGACCCCGATCTATGGGGGGAGGGGCCGTGCCGGGCATTTGCCCGGGCGGAAAATTTCAAGGTTGGCAAAATTTTAAAATTGAGGACTAAAAATATAGTTATACCTTTCCAAAATAATTTTACTTGTTTCAACATCAAGGGGGAATATATATAACTCCGAAAGAATTTCGATTTTTCGTAAGCATAGAAGAAATCTTCCAATTTCTTAATGTGTCAGTGTCATAATTATGCAGTTCCATAATTCCATTTACGAAATCCCCTCTTTGTAAAATGTCTTTTAAAATTTTCTGATTTCAGGCATTTCCTGTTGTACAGCACAAGCCATATAAAACAACCAACGTAAAGAAAATTTCTGAAGCCTATATGGCAGACGCTACGCAGCTTCAACAGCGTCTGAATTTAGTGCCGGAGTAGAAACGATGAAAATTTTGCGATACGAGCAGAAAGGGGCAAATGATTAAATGGTGTAACATTATTCCTAAAGCAAAAAAAAAAAAAGCAACCAACAAAATATGTATTTGAAAAGTAATAATGCATTTCAAAGGCTACATTTTAGATACAAGATAATTTTCAAAATTTAAATCATAAAAAGGAAATCAGTTCAAATAAACTGCGTTTTTATTTAATTTAAATCACATAAAAAGTGACAGCAAAATAAAAATACAAAATGATCAAAGTAAACAAACGAAAATAATTAATTAAACAAACTAATAAAATAATGATTAAATAAATAATTATTTTAAAGTAATTCTGAAAAATAAAAGAAATTATCAAGATAAAAAAACAGCATGAGCACTTTTTATTTTGTTCTCTTAACAAAAAAAAAAGATTCAAAACAAAAAGCACAGTCACCCTGTAACATATTATAAAAATATCACCTGACTCAAGTCCAGCGCAAAAATGGTCGCCACTCACTCCAGCCAATAAGAAGCCTTTTTCTTACTTTATTCTGTTTATCAGATTCGAAACCGTAACTTTTTGTTCCTCCTTGTGATCGTCATCACACACATCACATGCACACATAAAACTTTTGGCGGCAAATATACCTCTGCAATGTCTACCACTTCCTAACCTCACAAGGTAAACAACGAACCTATAAATTGCGAGCAAAAAGCCTATGCAAAATGTTTGGATCACAAGGCGCTCAGAAAAAGCAGGAAGCCTTTTATTTTTGCCGATTATTTGAAAATGGGTGGATCCAAAGTAGGACATGAATAGCAAAAGAAAGAAAGAAAGGTGTGAATTTCTTCTTGGTGTGAAAACTTCCAAATTGATCTTTACCGTTTTCTTTTAGCTTTTGGCTCCACCCATTTTTTCAAATAAATGCAAAAAATAGCCTCCTTTGATTTATGAGCGCCTGGTAAATCAACAAATGTTAAAGAAAATGTTTGAAATGTGAGGCACCAAATATGTGGCGCTGCGGTGGCGAAAAATTTAACCAAAACTGCATATTTTATTGCAAACATTGCAGCAACACTTCATCTGCCTCATTATATTAAAGCTTAGTACAAAAAAGGGAATCACAAAGTGGTAAATGGACATCTCTCGCAAGTCTCTTCTATAATGGCAACCCTTAATAAATTCTCGAACAACCTATCCATGCCCTATGCATGACTGTTTGGATGAAGTGTGTGTGTGGAAAGCTAGAGCAACCGTAACCATCAATGGAGAGCATTATCGGGCCTATATACCAATTCTGACTGCTAATGGAGTGGACAATTTTTGCGCACAGTAGTCGACATAGCCGGAACTTCATTCCCTGCATTGCTCTTATTGTTCCTCCATTGCCAAAACTTAAAAAATTTGGCTGGAATCAACGATTACCTGGCTCAACCTCTGAAGACTTTTCGCTGTGAGTATGTCAACTTTTATCTGTGTGTTAATATTTGGATAAAATATAAAAATGTAAGCGGTCTTCTAGATCACTTGAAATAAAGACAATTAGATTTAGTTATCGTTATAAAAATTCTTCTTTATTACAAAATCGCAATGAACCATTCGCCTCGACCGTTCTCTTACAACTGAACTCGCTTTGATTCAGTCGTTGGCTTTATACATAAAATACATAATGGAATAGTTTCATCAAATACTAATGCTTAGACATAAAAGCAGGCACCTCACACCGACAGTCTTTGGACATAGATACAATACATGAATATACGTTTATTTAAGTAATATGGTTACAATACGTTTATTTAAGTAGGTAATATGGTTACAAAAATATTATTTCTTTGTTTTTTTTTTTCAATGAAAACAAAAAATAAGTCAAGCAAGTCGTAGTTACAAAATATAAACATGAAATAAAAACTAATAATAAAAAAAAAAAAAACATTTTAGTGTATATCTTTTAAACTACTGAACCGATTTTCATGAATCATGGTTGTCCAGGGCGGTGGAAAAGCTGGATCGGGCCCTGCCTGAGGTTCAAACTAAATTAGAACTACGCGTAACCTATATCTTCAAAACAAAAGATTATAAATTGATTTTAGATAAGGTATCTCACAAACGAAGAGATTGAAAAAATTAATAGGTTTATATTTAAAGGACACGAATTTGAACTTGGGTGTGCTTGTGCTAGCTGTGAGTTTGAATTTTGCACAGGTCGATTTTTTCTATATATATATATATATACATATATATATAAAAAAAATAGCACAAAATAAATAGCAATAGCATATATTTAAGCTAGCAAAGAAAAAATTATTTATTTTATGTCTTGGTTTAAATAATCACTCACAACTGGAATCATTCATTGAAAATATTAATAAAATAAAATAAATATTATTTTTATGCGTCTTGAAGAACACGAATTCAGAATCAGCATTCCGTTAAATTAACCAATTTTCACCCTATCAAATAAATTTACCATTAAGTAATGATCATTCCGCAATGAATACCCATTATAGTATCTTCTTGATTCTTATTTACTATAGATTCCTTTCGTATCCTGTATCATAGACTCACTCTGATGGAGTTCCATAAAACATTGCCAGATTAAAAAAAAAAAAAAACAGTCTTGTTATATAATTATGTATTATAGCAAACATTTTAAACCAATCATGCATCCAATGTTTCCTGTTTTAAAATAAATGGTTTTCATAAATTATTACTCAAAAAACAAAAAAAAAACCTACTTTACTCTGTCCAACTTTATAGGAGGAAAATTAATCGACCCGGGCCACACTCATAATTGAGAGTTATTGTTGTCATACAAGCGTTTATGTAAATTCCCCTTAGTCTGAGTGGCGTCAACATTTATCAAGTTGTTTATTAAAAATTAAGGTTAATTATATCGCTCATCATTTTAAATTTTGTTTCCTTCCCTCAGACTGCGCACGTATTTATATATACTTTGGAAAGAGGAAGTTCCTTAACCAAAAAAAAAAAAAAACCAAAAAAAAATCTGAAAAATACTTGAGGAACAGGCTGCAATTATTTTCTTTGGACTTATAAATTATCAGGATATTTTGTTTTTCGTCCTTTCTCTCTCTCTTTTGGTGCTGGCGCTGCGCTGGGTGTTTGGCTTGGCCCGACTTGGCGGCCACCACAAGAAACAGCTTCATAAATTCAAAAAAAAAAAAACTTAATCGCATTAACTCGCCCCAGTTAACGACCCTGTCTTCGTGGTATGGCGTGAAAAACTCCAAAATCACACAAACACACACACATACACAAAAGAGGAAAGTCGGAAGGAAGTGCTTACCTTTGAGAATCAGAGAAGTCACAACACAATGATGGAAAGATAATGGCGGCACAGCGGTTGTTAGTAGGTACCGCGGTAGGTGGGCAGTGAATGCAATAATTATTGTGTGGCCCCCCATCCCCTATAAACCTACCTACACCAAACAGGGGTGGTAATTTATTTAAGCCCTCTAAAGAGTACTTATGGGACGACGCGACGATGGACGACGACGGACGATTCGGTTGCTATAAAAATGTTACTGTCACCAATTTTTTTTTGTATTTTATTTGATTCTGTGTGGAACCCATTTTTACACCTAGCTATTTATTTTTATTTTAGAAAAATACATTTAAAAAAAAAGAAAATGAATGCTTCCCACATTTAAAAACCACACCCAAACCCAACGTAAAAGTTTTGCGTTTGCATTCCTTTTTTGTGTTATTTTTCTTCTGGCTTCTTCTTTTTCTTCTTCTAGGAAACATTTTTCTACATATTTTTAATATTTAATTAGTCCTCTAAAATATGAGGAAAATAAATGCAGACCAGAAGTGTAGATATTTTTTTTTTTAGAAAAATGTGTTGACAGCACAAAAAAGTTATTCATCAAATATTCTGTTCATGTGTGGCTAGGGATTTTAATTAACTCTTTCATCCGAGAAAAAGTTACGGTGGCTCTGACTCTGACTCTGGTTCTGGTTCTGCTGATGGTGTTTGTAGAACTGGTGGTTGGTTGGAAGAGTCGGAATGTGAGTGGGAGTAGTGGGAATGAAAAACTTTCGCGAAAAGTTTAATTTGGCATCTTTTGTATATCCCTTCATCAAGTTTTCCTCTTTGTTCTTTTTTTTTTTTTTGCTGTTTGAGATTAAAACTTCTAGTATAGTATACGACACGAGGACACGACCAAAACGACAATTCTATAGTTCCAGGATTTTTTCGTACTATGTATTTATTTGTGTGTTGTCTGTTCCGTATTATCTTTGTTGACGGCGACAACGACGACGTGTTCGTAGATTTGCATTTGCATTCGCTTTCCGTTTGGACAACCGCGAATGGTATCACGTAACAACGATTAAGGATTGATTGAAGGGAGATGGTTGTAGAGATGGGCGATGTCACATAGGGATAAACGATAGTATATTCACATCAATACTGAGGCGACGGCAACACGACGACGCCCAAAAGGACGAAAACGACGATGATTTTGATATCGACAGAGTCATTACACAGGAACGAACGTTTCGTAATATGGCATTGTACCTATTCTCGTCCTACCTATTTACATTTTTTTTTTCTCTTCAATTTTCAATCGATGTTATACGATAACGTCGAGGTAATAGCTAGCCACGACTACTACGTGTTTTGCTTTCACATGATGATGTCCTTGTTTAATGTATCAGCATAGAAATGATGGGGACAAAACTGACAATACTCTCTATGTCATTCACACACAGAAGCAGAAGGATTTTTTTTTAAATAAAAAAAAAAAATATATACAAAAAATAATGACAAATTCACTTTGTGTGTGATTTGTCGAAGTGTTTGTTTTATTATTGAGTTAAATTACATGTTGAGTAACGATTTGTTGACGGAACGAGAACAGAATGAAACCAAACATTAACTGGAAATGAAGGATAAATGTTGTGCAAATCTGATTTAAATGTTGTATAGCTATCAGGGATGGAGCGGAGGAGACTGTGAGATAAAAGTGGATATGGGGAGGGTATTTATGCAGGTGAAGACAGATAAGATATACAATGATTTTGATTTCAGTACGAATTTAGAATAACGTATGAGTTTGAATGACGAACAAATCGCTGATAATGATGTCAACCTGAAGGACTTTCTTTTTTAGGATTCAAGTGTTGGAGTGTTTGGTGCTCATTAAAAAATTTACATTATACTTAAAATTGAAAAACTTAAAGTGACGCGTTGCATAACAGTAAACAGAAAGTTGTGAGTTATATGTTTGATTTTTTTTTTAACCAATTCTACAGTCCTGAAAAACACTTAGGAACTTAGATCGTCGAAAATAGAATGGCTTGATGTATTTATTTCAAGAAATCTACACACTATACCACGCCGTTATTTCTCATATGTGAGTTCCTAAATTCAGCCAAAGGTAGAGAAGATAGTCCATTGTGCGCCATTGCCTGAACCAACTTACCCCATCGCAGCCGGACTGGCTGTCATTTTGCTTCAGTTACACAATCCATGTTGGTTGAGGTCGCATTCCACTAGATGGGGTCTTCTAGTACTGCGATGGCATTCCGCCGAATCTTCTCTTCCATACTCCATTAATAAGAAGAATCTTTCTCTCAAAGCATCCCAATTTTGTCAGGGTCCACGCTTCTGCCCCATACACAGCACGACTGGTATGATAGAAGGGGGTTGTAATTTTTCTGCTTGGTCCTTTAAGAGGGGGCTTTGGTACTATACGATGCCTTCTTAGCCAGAAGAAACAGCAATTGTCAAGAGTGATTCTTCGACTAATCTCTTCGCTGATAGTATTTTGAGAGGTTAAATTGGAACCCAAATAAACAAAGTCTTTGACTTCTTCAAAGTTATGTATCTCCATCGTGACATTTTGTTCCAGCTTACGTTGGTGATGTTCTTTATTATATGGTGTATACTTCGTTTTGTCTTCACTAACAGCCAGACCCCGTCTCCTGGCCCAACTTCAATATTTTCGAAGCTCCACTGACACCGTGCATCATTCTTCCGATTATATCAAAATATTCCGCACAGCCAAGTAATTGAATCGTACCGCGCTGGTGCTGGCTGGTACTCACATGCTAGTTGCGTACGATTGCCTCAAGTATAAAATGCACGACTGGGTCGGATGAATTTGCTCTAATATGTAAGTGGTCTTATGGTTTGAGATTTTGGAAAAAAAGCAGGGAAAAAGTGATATAAAATTTTATTGATCTCTTAAAAATCACTACTTAAAATATTTTTTGGAAAAAATTAAGTAAGCCAGCTGATTTAGTTTATTGTTTAGAATATAAGGAAATTTTGTTTTCAAAATCATTCGACCAGTTTTTTTCAAAAAAATAGATTTTTTTTTAAATACTTTTCGAAAATATATTCCAAATTTTATGGTGAGCGCGAATTCTCCATAGTCATCCTGCACAATCGAACGAGTTTAGCGGGGATACCGAGTAGGGACATGACTCGTTCCTATTCACGCTATAATAGGCTACTTTGAAATCCATACATAGGCTTTGAGTATCAGTCTGAAATTCATGGGTCTTTTCTAAAGTCTGCTGAAGTCCGAAAACCTGGTCGATGTTTTGACCTACTCATGACCTGAAACCACACTGATAAGGGCCAATCGATTCCCGCACTAAAGTACTCAGAAGTTCACCGAGAACAGCGACATTAAGGAAAACTTTACCTCTGTAATTGGCGTTGTTCAGAGTATCTCCTTTCTTGTGGTAGGGCATGTTTTTGTGTCAATAGAGGGACCTAGTGTTTTATACAATAGTGACAATGCTAAAAAATTTGGCGCTTCAAATGCAGTAGAATAATTATTTGCTTAACAGATTTAAAATAAACACATAAATAAAACGCAGTTTTGGGTACCCGGTTTCTTGCTCTGCATATGTGTCTAGATAGACTTTTCAAAAGCATTAGACCAACTAAAACATAAAATAATTAATTTGGATCTACAAAAATTTTGAGATGCCCTGCAGCATTCGTGACTTGAGAGTATCCATACACTCAAAATTAATCCTACATGACATCCTGCATTCGATAAATTAGCTATTAAACCTGCGTAATACCGCGCGAATCTGAAAACTAATTTTGTTACACTCCTTCACCAAGAATATTTCAAACCTGAACACGGCGAAATGTCAAACAGTTGCCTTTTCAAGAAAATGGAGGAGCAAAAACTTTTTTCTTCGCGATGACAGTTTTGAAATCTGGGTATTGACTTCAGCGCAGACTTGGGTGTCGTTGAATATCTTTTTTTTTCTAAAGCTACAGACATTTAAGTATTTGAGAAAAGATGGTCCTTCTTCTAACTTCCGAGATCTGCTTGTACAAACAAATGAAAATGATGCTCAAAATCTCAACAAATTTTTTTGTCAGTTGCATCGAAGTGATGAAAAGTTAACTGAAGTTCAAAATTGATGACAAAGCTTAGGATAACCAAAAACTACAAAAAATGGAAATGAGTGTCAAAATTAAACTTCGAAAAAAAAAATTAGCCGTTATTGAGAGGATTTACTTTATGAATCTTGCAAAAAAATAAAACATCTTTCAAGGAAAGAAATATAAGTACGAAATCAACACTTTAATAAAAAAAAAAAAAATAAATTTATAGTTTGAAGACATCTTGTCTCATTCATCTCTATTGCATATTTCATTGGCTCGTTTATGTACACGATTAACTTTATGCTTTTGGGTTTTAACATAACATCAACATCAACAAGTCAAGAGTTTGCAGCCTCCATACATATGAACCCTACGGCCACACCAAATGCGTGCTAGTCGCATATATCTTAAACAAGCACACAACATTCAAATGATGTAACCTATTATCGTAAAAACCACAACCTTTGGTAACTCCTGACTTCTAAATGATGGAGTGCAAACATAAACACAGTATTAAATTCTAAGAAAAATATAAAGGCTATACTCATAAGATGTCTCTAAATATTATATATCGTACATAACTATCCCATTTGTAAGTACCTACATAATTTCCCCGCTCTAATCTACAAACATATTTTTTTTTTATTTTAAAAAAAACTTTATACTTCTTGGGCGGGCGTAGGTTACAAAAAATGTTAGGACACGTACAGTATAAAAATAATTTTCGTAATATTCCTTTGGGGTTGATTACTTGGATCATCTAAATTTCTAACAAAAGCAGATATGTACGGTGGAAGTAAAATAAAATATTTACGATTCAGACTTATCGTTAAATTGTACGCCCAAAAATGATGGGGTTGTTTTTTCCGGTTTAGTTTTCAAGAAAACGGATGCTTTTGAATAAAATACAAACTTTCCTTCCAAGAAGATAAGAAAAATATTATTTTTATGAAAAATAAAAAAAAAAAATTAGGTATTAATTGAAAAATTATCGAAAACAAGTGACATCAATCAATAAATTTAAACTAAAGTGTGTTTTTTTTGGAGGTATAGAATTTAAAATTGGCAGCACTGTTTTCATTGACAGCCATTTTGTCATCTACCATACGATTTATCTTTAGTTTCGTTTGACATTTCATCGACTGACGCCTGAACAACACTTGCAAATTGTGCAAATTTATTTCGAAAAACATTGTTTAGTTAAGATATTCATCAAGCCGTTCTTGAGAAGCCGTTACATCGAGAATAACTGACAGTTTGATTTGCTTTATTGGCTGATGAAATCTTTATTTTTACTTCTTTAAAAACGATTCATGCCAGAAGGTGACAGTCAATTTCAATGGAGACAGTTAAAGAGTTATGATCAATGACTTTTTCGTTCTCGCCTGAATTGCTTTGATGTGGGGGAGCAGTGGTATTAACAAGACAGCGCCTCGCTATATGTCACACAGTGCGTGCTACAATAATTGATTTGTTGAAGAAATCGTTTGGTGAGCGGCATCATTTCGCGTTTTTAACCTGTTAATTGGCCGCCAAGATCGTGCTACTAAACATTATTAGACTATTTTCTGTGAGGGTATGCGATACCATACTGATAAGCCAGAGACGATCAACGGCTTGAAAAACATTATTTGTCGCGTTATTGCTGATATACGACCCCAAACGATGCAAGGAGCAATCGAAATTTGGACCTCAAGATTGGACTTCATCTAAACCAGCAGCAGCGGCCATGTGCCAGAAAGCATAATATAAAATAAAAATGGCAAAGAATTATCATTCAAATACATTTTTAGTGTATTAATACAATTTGTCTGTGTCTTTTTATAATAAAATAAAACACCCTTTATTTGTAAAATGTATTATTATTTGACTGAATGCTATACTTGCACACAATCAGCTATTTGCACATTGAAGGAATAATTCATACTCTTAGCATGAAAGAACGTAATATTGATGAACATTGCCTAGTTAAATCGGTACGGGATGCTATCAATGCAAGCATTTCACTTTCTTGTAGCGTAGCTACAGAAGAAGGAAAAAGTAAACTGGTGCGCATTAATAGCAAAATGAGTATTGCGGAGAAATTATTTCGAAACGCATCTGGCTATTTCGCTGAAGCATTACTTAAAGAAGTGCAGGGCATTTGCCCCGGGCGGCAAATTTCAAGGGTGGCAAAATTTAAAAATTGAGGACTAAAAATACTATACTAAAAACTATACCTTTCCAAAATAATTTTACTTGCTTCAATAGGGAAAATATATAACTCAGAAAGAATTTCGATTTTTCGTAGAAGAAATCTACTAATTGCTGAATGTGTCAATGTCATAATTATGCAATTTCCGAATTCCATCCATTTACGAAATCCCCTCTTTGTTAAATGTCTCTTGAATTTTAAAATTTTCTAATTCCAAGGGTTTGATGTTGTTCCGCACAATCCATATAAAACTACCACCGTAATGAATTTTCTGAAGCCTATGGCAGACGCAACGCAGCTTCAACAGCGTCTGAATTTAGTGCCGGAGTAGAAACGATGAAAATTTTGCAATACGAGCAGAACGGGGCAAATGATTAAATGGTGTAACATTATTCCTAAAGCAAAAAAAAAAAAAGCAACCAACAAAATATGTATTTGAAAAGTAATAATGCATTTCAAAGGCTACATTTTAGATAAAAGATAATTTTAAAAATTTAAATCATAAAAAGGAAATCAGTTGAAATATACTGCGTTTTTATTTTATTTAAATCACATTAAAAGCGACAGCAAAATACAAAATTGTCAAAGTAAACAAACAAAAATAATAAAGTAAACAAACTAAATAAAATAATGTTTAAATAAATAATTATTTAAAAAAAAATTCTGAAAAATAAAAGAAATTATCAAGATAAAAAAAAAACAACATGAGCACTTTTTATTTTGTTCTCTTTACAAAAAAAAAAAAAGATTCAAAACAAATAGCACAGTCACCCTGTAACATATTATAAAATTATCACCTAACTCAAGTCTAACGCAAAAATGATGGCCACTGACCCGAGCCAATAAAAAGCCTTTTTTTTACTTTCTTCTTTTTATCAGATTCGAAACCGTAACTTTTTGTTCCTTCTTGTGATCGTCATCACACACATCACATTCACATAATACAAAACTTTTGGCGGCAAATATACCTCTACAATGTCTACCACTTCCTAACCTCACAAGGTAAACAAGCCTTTAAATTGCGAGCAAAAAGCATATGAAAAATGTTTGGATCACTAGGCGCTCAGAAAAAGCAGGAAGCCTTTTTATTTTTGCCGATAATTTGAAAATGTCTGGAACCAAATTAGGACATGAATAGCAAAAGAAAGAAAGAATGGTGTGAATTTCTTCTTGGTGTGAAAACTTCCAAATTGATCTTTACCGTTTTCTTTTAGCTTTTGGCTCCACCCATTTTTTCAAATAAATGCAAAAAATAGCCTCTTTTTATTTATGAGCGCCTGGTAAATCAACAAATGTTAAAGAAAATGTTTGAAATGTGAGGCACCAAATATGTGGCGCTGCAGTGGCGAAAAATGTAACCAAAACTGCATACTTTATTGCAAACATTGTAGCAACACATCATCTGCCTCATTATATTAAAACTTTGTGTAAAAATGCAAAAGTCGATTTTACAAAATATGAAGAGTATGAAGAATTATCAGACTAACATTATATTCTTATATATAAAAATCAATTGCTGTGCGTTTGAAGCGCTAAAACTCGAGAATGGCCGGACCAATTTTGGAAATTTTGATCTTGAAATATTTGTGGAAGTTCAGGGAAGGTGTAAACGGTGAGAAAAATGAATTATAAGTAAAAAAAAATTACGACGACATACCTTGCGTGCAAAAATAAAAAAAAAAGTAGTGTAAAAGTGTCAATTATTTGAAATATTTATCAGTCAGAATTTGATATATTAATTTATTGTTTTTTGTTTTGAAGTACAAATATACATACACTAACAAAATATGTGTTATATTTTTGAACGCTACAAATTTCATTTAAATGATGTACATACATACATATGTACATACATTATGTATATGTAGGTATTCTAAAAAATTTTAACATCAAAAAGCTTTCTAAAGAAAAAAATTTTCAAAGAAATAAATGGTAAAAGATGGTAGAGAAGGTAAAAGATGCTAAATGGTAGAATATGGTAGATGAAAGAAAATGTTAGAAGGGAGTAAATGGTAGATGGGAGAAAATGGAAGATGGTAGCAGATGGTAGAAGGAAGTTGATAGTAGAAGGTTGTAGTTGGTAGATGGTAGATTGAAGAAGATGGCATATGACAGACGGCTGGAGATGGTAGACGATAGAAGATGGTAATGGTAGGAGATGGTAAAAGGTAGAAGATGGTAGATGTTAGAAGACAGTATATGGCAGATGTCAGGAGATGGTAGATGCTAGAAGATGGTAAATGGTAGATAGAACAAGATGGTAGATGGGAGAAGATTCTAGATGGAAGAAGGTTAAAGATGCTAGATGGTAGAAGATGGTTGATGTTAGAAGACGGTAGATGGTAGCAGATGGTAGAAGATAGTTGATAGTAAAAGATGGTAGTTGGTAGATAGCAGGAGATGGTAGATTATATAGAAGAATTTTGATAGTAGCAGATGGTAGATAGAACAAGATGGTAGATGGTAGAAGATTCTAGATGGTAGAAGGTTGCATATGATAGATGATAGAAGATGGTTTTTTTTTACTATGCACTCGCAATCAAGGGAATATGAATAAACTTATAATGATTTAACATATGCGAACAAGAAGGAATACAAAGCCAGGTGGTCGATGGTGTATGGTGGAAGGTGGTAAATGGTAGAAAATGGTAGATGGTAGAAGATGATAAAAGATTGTGGAAGACGGTAGATTGTAGAAGATGGTTGGTGGTAATAGATGGTAGCTGAAACGTACCTAAATTGTAAATAGTTAAACGAAAAATTTGGAAATTTCGAAAATATTCAAAAAATAAAGTGCATGACTGGATGGAACAGTATTTTTGGGGTTTGAGATTTTGGAAAAAAAGCAGGGAAAAACCTAAGTGTATGAAATTATTTTTTCAAAAACTTAAAAATTAACATTCTTTTGTCTTTAAAGAGGCTTCTACAAAAATTTCATCGAAATTCATCAAGTGGTTTACGAGAAAATCTGATTTTTAAAAACCGGTCCTATGGGAGGTGCCGTTATAAGCGACTTTTCCTGAAAAATCTATTAAAACTAAAACATAAAGTTTGCACAGAAAACACTACTCAGAAAGTTTTATCAAAACCGTATTAGCCGTTTTTGAGAAAAAATAATTTTTCACTAAAAACCGTTAGTTTTAGAGCTAGAATGCTAATTCCAAAAACCTCTCTGTAGCACGTCATAACAATACTATGTACCAAGTTTGAAGCAAATCGGTCCAGCTGTAGGTAACTATGCAGACAGACAGACACACGGACAGACAGACATACAGACAGACAGACAGACAGACTGACAGACAAGCAGAATTTCGGACCCACTTTTCCAGACTTCTCTATCATCGTAATGTCATGTTTGATTGTTAGAATTTTTTTTTTTGACGTGATAACGTCTAATAAATCGGTTTGGAATATATGAGCAGCACGCACGGAAAAATGTCACAGTCACAGTCACGTTACCTAGCCTTTGCTTTCATTGCTTAGAAAGTCGATAAAGTGGGAGGGGAGGGTGTTGGGTAGTTGGTTGGTTGTGGTGGGAGTGTGTGTGGGCCAGGCGAGGGGGAGGGGAGGGGTAGTGTCGGGAAGAGGAAAAATGGTGGGTGGTTGGGTGGTGAGATAAATATTGTCAAGCTAATGGGTGGTTCCTTGGTGGCTGTAGGTGGGATGGGTGTTTGGTGTTTGGGGGGATTTGGTATGGTTGGGGAAGGGCGAATTGTCAAATATGGTGGGTGGTTGGTTGGCGGTTGTAGGTGGTGTGGGTGATTGGTAGTGGTTAGGAAGGGGGATTTACTTTGTGGGGGAGGAGGAAAAAATGTCCAAAAATGGTGGGCTGTTGGTTTGTAGTTGTATGTGGTGGTGGGAAGTTGGTGTTCAAGGGGTGAACAAAATTAAAAAATGGTGGGTGGTTGTAGGTAGGTGGGTGGTTGTTGGTTGGAGAGATACCTATACACATGAAGTGTGTTTTGTGAACTGGTTATCACGTAAAATTATCGTCCGTAAACCGACTTTACAGACAACCATGTTTTTGTTTTTTTAACAATTGCATAACTTGCCTTATAGTACCTATAATCGCAAGTAAAAAAAGAGGCGGTACGGAGTTCGCCGGGTCAACTAGTATGTGAATATAATACAACTCCAACAAAGGGATATAGCTTCCACTTTTTAAAAGTCGGTCAAAAATCGAACAATCGTTGCAAAAACAATTTTATAACTCATCTATATGTTTTCATAACAAAAGGGCGGCAAGTTAAATGTTTGCCCAGGCGGCGGAAAAGCTGGATCGGGCTCGACGTAGCAGTTAGACATACGAACCGCTTCTCCACGGGTTACTACAGAAAGTAAATTGTAAATCGATGCAAGTGCCACTCATATCAAATGTGGCAAGTGGGCAGGTTATACCTTAACGTCAGAAGACAGCATAGTTAAACTAAAACTTGGTTTCTAATTGTCCATCGGACAGTGCTGTCACCATTGAAAAGCAGTCGCTATTGCAGTTTCACATCTTTAAGAACATGATAGTGAATTTAGAGTCGATTATCGATGATTAGGGTAATGTCACCAGGGAAAAAATTTAGTGGATTAGAAGACTTGGACAAGAGATAATTGATAGATACAAATGAGAAAGAAAGTCGGGACAGAACGGAACTTTCGGGAACCAGTATACCTATTTATAAGAAGGGGGTCGTCAAAATGCACAGACTAACAATTAGAGAAGTTGTTGCCAAATTAAAAAAAAATATTTTTGAAATATTTTACGGTCTAACTTTCTCAAAAACCATTTAATTTTTTGTGACACTGGGAGATGAATCAACATTATGATCGGTGGACAGTTTACTGCAGGAACCGTACTGCTATATTTCTTTAGGGGTTTCCGGCTTATATCAGATTCTGTAAGGTGTTGCACGAGCATTTTTTTTTTTAATTAATTTTTGACATTTTTGACAAAAACTAGTGAAATACTGGATGCTGGGAGAGTTAGTCGTAAAAATGCCCCGGAAAATTGACGACACAGGTAATTAAAAAAAAAAATGTATTTAGTCAAAATCCTTGAAGCCGTTTTCAAGTAAATTATTTTTCTACCATCTCCGTTCCGAAAGCGGTTAGAATATTAGTTTTCTTTGCGTTCAAATAGAATTAAAGGTTTTTTGTTGCGTTAATTATAAGTTTAAAAATTAAATGAAAATGAAAATATTCCGTCAAAATATAGCTCCCTTTTCCCTTGTATTGTATGTTAGTTATGCTGAATAAAAATTATCCTCGTCAAAATATTTTATTTTAATCTGCAGTTCCACACTTTTTTTTTGATATTCAAAACATATTTCTCATCCTAAACTTTGTCTGAAATTTAAGAATTAATAAAATCCAACAGAGCTTCCGTGGAGCGCAAAAATAGTGCAAGTAGTTTACGAAGCGCATCCTTATGCTTCTGATGGTTACACCCTGCCTGTAAAAATAAAAAGGATCTCCCCATATACATGGTTAGGGCGTGGAGTGTAATAATAAATGAACAAAACGACAGCGTATCGTGAATTTGAACAAAGCTGATAGGACAAAAAAAAAAAAAAAAAAAAATAAGGTGTGGATGGAAGAGAGAAGGCCGCAGCGCATGGATGGGCGGCGATGACGATGAGGCTGTTGAAAAACTTTTTGATTATAATTTTCCGTGCCAACTACGTTGTCTTTCCTTTAGCACAATAACTGCATTCAAAGCGGAAACTATGCAGATGCAGGTGAAAATATACAAAGAAAATTTTGAAATGCTGCAATGAGTTTCTTCTTCGTCCTGATGAAGATGTGACATACAGCAGAAATAATAGTTGTAGTAGTAGAGGTACCTTACCTACCTAGTATCTACGATGTACCTTCCCCTATACCAAGTTTATCTGTGAAGCTCCAGAAAGTAGATTTCTGTGAATAGACAGCTCACCTGAATGCTGGATGCATAGGAATGTATAGAAGAGAATATGAACACATTCTTATGGGTCCGACATTGTTTTGTAATACCTCGCTGACGAAAATATGGATTTTGAATGAAAAAATGGATATCCATTGTTCAGCTTAATTGAAGCGATTTGAAGATGGAACAACTGATATGAGCATCTGAAGTGAGGTTTGAAATTAATGTTTTCCTTGATGACTTCAAAAAAAAAAAAAAAACTTTGTGCATTGTTTTTCAAAAGAAATATTTCACACATTTAAGGAAGTGTTTCTTGGTTTTATATTTCACTACTGAATAATTTGAAAAACAAAATAATATTGAAATATCTAATCCAAATTGACAAGGCCCAAGGTTGGACCGTACATACGATCTTACGGTTCTAGGAATAAATACCATTTAACTTTATGCTTCTGTAGTCAAACGAAAAACGAATACAGTAACTCTATTCTAAATTGAAATGCTGTGATGGATGATCAAATGAAATTTTTAATCACTCTTTGATTGCAAAAATTGTATAAAATCAAAAAACATTTTCGACTGGGTGCACAAAAAGCTTTATAAATTTCAAAAAACTAGCGTGGTGTACGCACCAAGTAAGGTTAAGTTACACAATTTTGATAGGTCATTGCTTGGCCTTTAACATCAAGTTTCAGTTGGACCGCTACTTGGCGGACACCCATGTACATTATATAAATAAATAAATACTTGACACAACAGCTAAAAGCGGGACCGAAGTCTGTGACTTACACTCTCAACCATTTCTGTGTGCGCGTAGATATTTTGCAAGAATGGAAAGAACCCACAATTTACCCTTAAATCATAAGAGCTAACAAAGAAGCACTTTCCATGACATGATTTGCTCTTGGGGGATTTGTCACTTCCTCGCAAGAGGCAGTACCCCAGAAAATAACTTAAGTAGAGTCAGGGATCGCACCCATAACCTTCGGCGTGGCAGTCCATCAACAAACTCACCACTATGATACGGGTTACTACGGACACCATGTTTCTGGTGCGGCATTAAAGAATCAAATAAGCACCTGGAAAATTGCAGGGGCTGGAATGTATGAGCAGATGCACTAGCCCATCAATTTACAATATCTTAGACTTGACCACAGTATGCTAAGAGCTCTGGGAGGAAGCAGTTTAATGTAATAAGATTCAGAGTTCCAAAAACAAAAGTTTATCGGACATGAAGGGCACTGTTTGAACGAATTTGATGAACATGACAGAGTGGTAGAGACTAAGGAGTGATAGAAATACTTTAAATCATCACTATTTCAAAACTGTTAAAAAAGTGCTTTTGCTAAATCGATCAGTTTTTGTTTGGCTAAAAAAGGGACAAAAACACGATCATTAGGTTTGACTTCTTATTTTAAATTAACGACTTACAGAGACAACAATTCAACTTATCAAATCTGAGGGAACCTTCAACCATTCCTGTGTGTGCGCTTGGTAATCTGCAGGTATAGTTGGGACCTACAATTTACCACCGAACTCGAACAGACAGCAACAAAGATCATACATAGATAACTATAGTTAAGTGTAGAAATTCGTTTTCTAATCCTTTTTCAGCAAATTCAGGAAATCCACAAGTCAGTCATCTGGGTCCGATTATTTTCATACTCGCTTTCAATGACGTAACTGACAATGACCTTTCGAAGAAAACGGGTACCAAGTACATTTATATGACTATAATATTTCGCAACAAGATTTGCATCCCGTTTTTAGTTCTAACGATCGATTGGAGGGAGTTAATTTTAAACCAGCAACCTGCCTTAAGTTTGACTGGACTTATCAATTTTATTTAATAAAAATTCGTTCCTTGTTAGGATTCGATAAAAAGTGGTCAAAGGAATTTCAGAGCACAACGTAACTCTAGTTTTATTTAACCATCTTGCAATATCTTATATATGTCTATTTAATGGAGGGATTGGTTTTAGAAAAACGATGGCCTCATCATGAATTTTTTCTAAATTTTTTTTGGTTCTGCCACTTAAACAAAAAACTGAAATTTGGCAGACATTTTTGCAAGTGGAACCAATATAGATATGGAAAATGCAAAGATAACTCAGAGTATACCAATGGTTTTGGCCAGTTTGCCATATTATAATTTAAATCGCGGCTATTTGTTGCGATCACCATCAAAAATTGGAAAATGTTGGATTAAATTTGGAAAATGCATTTATTTCTGTATCTTCATTTAAAAATAAACACCAACAATTGTTAAAAGTCACAGACTAATCTATTGATAAAATTTATCCACTAGCATCAAAATAGAAAACTAAAATTCCAGGCTCTGGCATTGGAAGCTGGATACACCTGCAGGTTCTATTTATATTGTTCAATTGTTCTACTTTCAAATTCGTCCCGATCAAAGTAATGTAAAAGTTTTTAATTAAATAAGATCGTGGAAGACATAACCATAATGGACTATTTATGTATGTGTTTTTGGAGTTGACAGCTTTTTTTATTGGATTATTATTTTAAAATCCCTTCAAAAACATTCGTTAGCATTTTTCATTTTTTTTTTTTGTTGCTTTCCTTTGTCAATGCCACTGACCATGCGTTTCCAATCCTCTCCGATGACAGGGAATATTGAACTTTTGTAACCCCTGTCCATGTCCATAATTACAAAAACTCTGATTACTTTGGAAAAGAAATAAAAAAACAACTTTCCGGGCCAACAGATAGGTATGCTCCCGCACTAACTTTTGACTCTACGCTATTTTTGTTTTAATAAAAAAAATCAAAAAAAAAAAAATCATAATAATATTAAAGCCACGCCATGATATTGATTAATTTTGTGTGTATTTTTTTTTTTCAATTTTAATTTTAATTTTAGGGCAGACAAATTGTTCTTTACTCTTATACCAGTAGGTATGTGGCAATATTATCATTTTGATTCCCTTCATATGAAAACCAAAATTTCGACCGCTTCAGAAACACATTTGTGTATGGTCAAGCTCCTATTTCCCATGATGCCTTATGCTAGCCGTCGGAGTTTAATTAAATTTTAATTAAAATGTTCGCCATCACGCCACTGGATATCACGTTTTAAGGTTGAAATTATGAAAAAAAAAACAAGAAGCCTAGTTCTTTCAGAGCCATCATAGTAGAGTGCGAAAAATAATTTTATCGTATTGAATTTATAACCTTGTCACCTCACAATCACTGCACTATACGCTTGTCCATATTATTGTTGATGTTATGCGAACATCAAGCGAGCATGAAAGCGGATAGTGCGTGTTATCGTAGCATGCTTAAAGGATTTGCATGAATAAATGGGGTGAACGAAAATAGGATGTGCTTTGCATGGTGGTTCCAAAAATTTGGTTTAAAATCAGCGGATTATCTTAATAATAAATTAATGCTGAATACGGAATATCAGCCATGTTACTTCCATCATAACGATTCAGAGTTTTGGGCTATGGTCGTTCTTTTTGCGGCTACGCCCAAGGCTGTCGTTTGATTTTTGCGAAAACAGAGTTTATTATAAAAAATAAGGATAATTTACTAGGTACATCATACTGTCTCTTAAAAATTTGCGTTCTTTGAAATCACCACATGAGTGAAAGAAAATCAGATTAAATTTACAATATAAAACCACAATAATACATTCTTTTTTTTGCGTCTTAATGCAGCAGGAAGTGTTGTTGGTGCATTAAGAGGGCGGGCGGTTTAAAAGCAACAATGAGTAATTTGAAGATTTTTAATGTGAAAAAGTTGACAAAATGGATTACATTAGACACATTAGTAGTATGACAGTAATTAATAAGAAAAAAAACAATATACCAACTCCAATTATGGTAAGTCGACAGCCCTCAATACGAAAAAAATGCTAAAAACTTTTAAAATGTAGCTGGTTTGGGTCGTGAAGCGAAAAATTATGGGTGGGTGGTTGGTTGGCGGTTGTATGTGGGTTGGGTGGTTGGCGGTTTTGGTGGTGGGGATGGTTGTGGCGATGAAAAAATTGTCAAAAATTACCTAACACGTCTTATTTAAACCAGTTCTAAAGATTAGATTTTAACAGCATTGTACCACAGTACATGACGTTATATGGATTCACTCTCAAGGCATTGAATACTTGAAGGAATTCCTGGGCAATAAAGTGAGGTAACGCTTTTCCCGATGTGGATTTTGACCACGTAATTCGTCCATGCATTTAGCTATTCCTTCTCGAATTTCTCCAACATTTAGTGGAATATGGACAACATTATTCAATAAATAAATTATCCTGGCTCACTTTCGGGGAATATGGAATAGAATATCTTTGAGAAGCTGCTATCCTATAATTAAGTATAATATACTAATAGTTAAAGTAGATAAACGTTCTCTCATTAATTTTCGAAAGCGCTCCGCTTGTGTTCGGGTAGGTTCACACTGTGGCTTATTAATTTGTTTTAGGCTCTAACAAGGCTCACAAACATTTGCTGAGTAGTTACCTTTACAGGCTTTGAAGCATCAAGAAACTTCTTAGATTGGGTAATTTGAAAACCACGCGTCAAACGACTTTTACAAGTTTTTGAACAAAGAAAGGGTCTTGAAAATATATGTTTTACAACTTTTCTAAAAGCCTTTGAAGACTCGATTTTATACTCATTAGGAGCAACAACTTTTATAATAACAAAAAAGTTGAGGGAATGGTTACAGACTTGACCCTCACCAAGCCGATCTTCGATATGTTGTCCTTAAAAAAAAATATCATAGGTATTCAAGCTTACTAGATGCTGCAAAGATCCTAGACATCCTTGCACGAAATTAAACATTCAGTTGTTTGAAAATGAGAAAATTTTCGGCAATATCATGAGCCTTGATCTTGACTCTTAACTCAAAAGAACGAAAATTAAACCGAAAATTCATGAAATAGATTATACAGTCACACACATCAAATACTTATACACTCGAATTTTAAGCCGAAAACACAACGAGTAACTATACTATATTACGTAGGATCGTAATAAGCAAAAATAGCAGTAAGCAACTATTTCCTGTTGCCGAAATTCAGAGTAGGTTCAAGGACTGCGATTCGAGTTAATATAAATAAGAAGGAACTGAGAGCTATCCCCTAAAGTTTTGTTTCTTTCTTCGAAAATTGGAATCCAGACTAGACTTGTTTTCAACAATTTATAGTAAAGTTGCGTTTACAGAACACGGTGTTTTGAAAACTACCGTCAAAACGAATCAAACAAATCTTTATCAATGTTTTTTTTTTCTGAGTAGGGGTACTATGTAACACAGTTTGTATGTAAGAATTTTCCAAGTTTTTCAATGGTGAATGTTTGTAAATTTTCGCTAATTCGTACATAAGGATTTTAAATAAACGTTACGACTGGGTCGTACGAACTTGCTCTTATGTGTTAAAATGGTCCTGGGGCTTGAGATTTTGGGGAAAAAACATTGAAAAAACCATATAAAATTGTGTTAATCTGTTAAAAAGCAGTAGTTAAAACGTTTTTTTTTTTAGAGAAAATAAAGTAAACCATCAGATTTCTTTTACTTTTTTGAATTTTAAGGAATTTTTTTTTTTCAAAATCGTTGGACCAGTTTTTTTTTTAAACTTTTCGAAAACATATTCCAAAATTTTTTTTGAGTATGTCAACATCTAGCGGTTTAAAGTTTTTATCAGAAAGCAAAAATTAAAAAATTTTGAACAAACCTTTTTTGAAAAAAAAACCAAAAGTTAAAAAAAAAATTTGCATTTTTAAAAAAACTCATCTTATTTTGTTTATATTTAAAAGAGCTTTTAAATTTAAATTTTCATCGAAATCCGTGAAGTGGTTTACGAGAAAATCTGATTTCAAAAAACCGGTCCTATGGGAGGTACCGTTATAAGACTTTTCCTGAAAAATCTGTTCCGGCCAAAACATAAAGTTTACTCAAAAAACACAATTCAGAAAGTTCTTTCAAAATCGAAGGAGCCGTTTTTGAGATAAAAAAGTTTTTCATAAGAAATAATTGGTAGATCATTAAGCAGTTTCGCTTCATTTATTATCTCCTGTGAAGAGTGTTTTTCCGACAGATCATTTTATTACTATGTTTGTTTTGATAAAGGACTCGGAAGGCCTCAGAGTTTTTCTAAGAAGTTTTAAATGAAAGTGGTCATCAAAATTTTATGATAAGGTATTCCCCTGGGGGTTTTTCGGATGTTAATAAAAGTACCAACATCCTACCTCTTTTCATAGAAATAGAAGATGAACTAAAACTAATAAGAATCGTTTGAAAAGCCTTGTAAAATAGAATAACTGTAATCTTTTTTTTCAACAAGAACGAGTTTTGTTAGAGTCGTTCAGTTTGGTTTCCAAAGTAAAAAAAAATCACTGGAAGGTGCCTTGCCGTTTTTTCTTTAATCAACAATTTGTTAGCCTTGACAAAAAAGTGTGTCTTTTCAGAGGTACAGAACTTTAAGTTGTCAAAACTGTTTTCATTGACAGCCGTTTTGTCATCTGACATGTGCTTTAAATTTAGTTTGGTTTGCCATTTCATTATGAATCGACTGACAACTGAACAACTTTATGCTCATAGTGCAGATTTATTTCGAAAAAAATATGGTTAATTTCGTAAAAGGCATAGCACACAATGTCCATTGTATGGTCGACACAATCGTCATTCACAACAATTAATTTGATTAAAAAATTGAACGTATTCGCACCACGTTTTATCTAAGTGATATTATACTCATCATCTGAGATGTTGGTCGTACAGTGTGTACTGAAGAAGCTATTGCTGCTGGAATCATTATTCCTTATTTCCTTAGAAACGATACCGGCCAGAGAGTTACAGTCAATGAAGACTGTTATAGAACCATTATCAATGACTTTTTCGTTCTTGAATTAAATCACCTTGATTTGGGAGAACAGTACTTTCAAAAAAATGGAGAAACATGTCACACAGTGAATGCCACAATAACGTTGTAAAAATGACCTGTGAGTTGGTTCTAGCTAGGATCGTGAGATTTTTAACATCGCTAGACGATTTTCTGTTAGGGTATGTAAAGTCGCTAGACTACATCAATAATACATAGACGATTGACGATAACATTGATCAGATATTGCAAATTATCTCTCAAATTAAGTCAATAATTCTTTAGTTTATTTCATTTTATAGTTCTTTAACTTGACGACATTGACGTGATAGGAAGAACAAAGCGAGCAGTAACCGGTGCTTTCACTACTATGCAGTCAGCAGCAAGCAGAATGGGGCTAAAAAAATAAACGAGGACTAGACGAAGTATATGCATTCATCAACAAAAGTCCAATCCTACCACCGATATGGTCAGAACGTAACCATTGATAGGTATAACTTCGAGGTAGTCAGTGAATTTGTCTACCTGGGCACTGCTGTAAACACAGGCAACAACATCAGCGCTGAAATCAAACGCAGACTAACTCTTGCTAATCGCTGTTTCTTTGGGCTGAGTAAGCAATTGAGGAGTAAAGCCCTATCGAGAAGAACCAAGGTGACACTGTATAAAACACTCATCATCCCGGTGCTGGTATATGGTGCGGAAGCATGGACCCTCTCCTAATCGGATGAAAATTCACTTGGAGTCTTCGAGAGAAAAGTTCTGCGTACGATCTATGGTCCTGTCTGCGTAAATCGCGAAAGCAACGTTTGGAGAAGAAGATATAACAATGAACTGTACGAGCTGTACAGCGACATAAGCCTAGCCAGAAAAATTCGAATCCAAAGACTAAGATAGCTGGGCCATGTAGAGCGAATGGACATCGACGCTCCAGCTCGTAAAGTCTTCAATGCCAAACCCGAGGGAGTCAGAAGCCAAGGTAGACCTCATCTTCGATGGAGTGACCAGGTAGAGGGAGACATCCGTCAACTTGGAGTACGAAATTGGAGACAGCAGGCTAGAGATCGAGCCGGCTGGAGGGGCATTCTCAGCAAGGCCTTGAAGTACCACGCTCCAGTGGCGCCAGCATAAGTAAGTAAGTAAGTTCTTTAACTCAAAAAACACACTCTACTGCACTTACGTATTTTGATTCCAACCTCAGGTCATTGGGCCCAGCTTCAATAGCTAGTCTCATTCATATATTAATGATCATAATCATCCTCCATAATATTTTCAATGCCACTTAAGGTTTCACATTACTATCAGTCAAGTGCATTCGTTTGAGTTCACTGTCCTCCATGCATTGCCTATTATATTTTGCCAGATATATTTTTGTCATCAAAAGGGTATTGATAGATATTATGAAAGATTCACATTTGTATAGGATATGTGTATAGATTTAAGTTCATAGTATGTAAGAATTGATTTTAAGTAAAAAGGCTTCGAATTAGCAAACAAAATCACTCTCAATTTGAACATTAAATCGACAACTCGGCTCTCTCGCCTGTCCAATAATTTGAAATCATTGGAACAGATTCGGCTTGGGGAAGTCTTTATATCATCCCACACATATACTCGAAGGTGAAGCATATACACTGTAGAGTGTAAAAGATAGGGAGCGCTGTCAAAGTTGCACGGCTACAATAATTGTAGTTGTCGCTGTAGAACAAAAAGTCGTTAAAGTTCAAGTTAACTCAAATTCAGGTGCACTTTTATCTCTAGGCAATTAGTCTTGAATTCCTGATGAATATTTCTAAATATTTTTTATTAACTTTAATGATTAATAATGTTCTTACATTTTTTTGGGGATCACTTCAGCCATTAAAATGTATTCCTGTAAAATTGGTATGCTTAAAGTGGTATTAATTTTTTGAATACCTATAGTCAGTCACTGATAACTTTTAGTCATAAATGATAATTCCGGGGGATTAAAATCAATGCTTTTCAAAATATCTATCTATCTAATTTTTTAACAAATGAAAAATCAATATTTGTAGCTACATATATGATAAAATTGTAAATATACCTACATAATGGCATTAGAATCTTATTGAAAATCCCATTGAATGCAAAATATGCCATTAGCAGCATACTACTTACTGACTATAAAAAATAAAAGCAGTTAATTTGTAATCAATAAAATGAACAAAATATTTTTGTTGCAAAACCTATTGCATTTTTTTGTTCATTAAAAATTAGTGAAAAGCTTTATTTTTTTTACATAAAAAGCTATGAATTTAAATAAACTATTCAACACTAAAACCCTTGGTCTCCCTGTAATTTATAGATATTTTTAAATGGATTGGATTTTCCAAATATGAGGTTTTTTTTTTACTAACTGTTGTTTTAATCCCTTTCGTGTACCTACCATTAACAGTGATAAATTGAATGAATCATTAAGTGTCAAGGTTCACACATGTATTATAATAGAACACACATTATTTGTAAAGGACTACGACCCGTGATAGAATTGTTAAAGTACCTGTTTAATGAGTTCATGATAAAAATTTCAAAAAAAAAAAACACAACTCTCTTACACATACTAAAACATTAAGTATCTATGTCACAAAAAAACACACACACACTTTCAGAAACAGAGAACAAAAATCACTACATCCTCCTCCAACGCATATAAGCCAACCCCAAAAATAAAAATAGGAAATAGCTTGTGCTATATATTGTGGTTCGTCCTTCAACGACAACCTCACTGTCACACCGTAAAATTCGATTGCTGTTCCGTTCATTTCGAATATTGTTAGCGGGACAAGGAGTTTGTTCGCTAGGTTACGCCATTGCCAACATCACCACCATCACCATATCACCATACTAGCAATAGCAACAACCACAACGAACGTCAAAGTGTATCATTTTTATTCCCAGAAAAACAATGCGTTTTATTGCTTGCTCGTCGCAACCTCGTTATGCAGATTCAAGATTTCCCTGTCAAAAGATGTCCCATTGATGGTGCCAGAATTTATCATAAAAAAATAGGTTATCTGCCGTTCGTTGTTCCGATTAAGGTCGTTTTGTTGTTTTGTTTTTGTGTTTTTTTTGTTGTTGTTGTTGTTTTTGGTTTTGGGTTTTTGGTGTTTTGCCGTGGCGATGCTCTGCGATGATGATGGTTGCTGGTGGGTTATGTTATGTTATGTGTGACAATAGCAACTTTTCAATGATTGTGTATTGTTTTATTGCTCTCGTATGCATTGAATTCGTACATCTTCAAGAAGATCGATGAAGTGAGTATAGAGGATAAAATTTGTTGGCAGTATCCTTTTTGTCAAAAAAAAAAAAAATAATATAATTTATACCTTGTTGTATAGTATATGTTTGCTGAATGTGATTACGTTTTTGTCGATGAAAAGGACTTGGTTTATTGGTGTGATGCCATGCCATGCCATGTCCTTGGAGAAGCTCCACCAAAATCACAAGCAGCCGAACAAAAAAAAAAGAAGAAGATTGCGTATAATGTAAAATATAGAAAAGTGTCAAAGGAATGCGTTACATAAATTTATCTGGCGACTGAAATGGCGTGAAACCTTTCCGGAGGACGACGAAAGGGATGTCGAAAACTGCCAGGGTGTTTATTACATCAACGATGGCTCTGAAGTTGTTTACACAAGTTGTTCTCTCAGCTGTGCTTGTCGAATTTCGTTGAAAATAGGAGGGAAAAAAGGTTATTTG
The DNA here is from genome assembly GCA_916050605.2 of Platycheirus albimanus. Classification (NCBI taxonomy): domain Eukaryota; kingdom Metazoa; phylum Arthropoda; class Insecta; order Diptera; family Syrphidae; genus Platycheirus; species Platycheirus albimanus. The sequence continues at coordinate 43,182,709 of OU696697.1, forward strand.
GGACGGATACAAGAGCGATGGTACGTGTTCAAGAAGCGGGCGAGATAAAAATGTTTTTTCAATCGATATTTTTTTTTTTTTTCAACATCCATCCAACTTCCCAATTGGTATCATTCTTTTAGGATATATGTATTTTGAATGTGTGGGTGTGTGTGTGTTGGTACCGAGCCGAGCGTAGGCAGAGTTTTTAAACTTTATGTTCGTGAACGGTATATACGGCGACTATAGGTATGTAAGGAAATACAAACGGTATGTACCTGCCTACTGCTACCAATTAGTCGTGCCTAAATGGCATGATTTGCCAGTTTTCTGATGCATGATGATCCGAGTTTTTGTTTTCCCTATTATTCTTTAGTTTTCGAAAAAGGAATAGCTATGTAGGTATCTTTAATAATATACATGAATTCAAAAAACTGATTTTGAATGTATTTATTTTTTGTTAACGAAGTTAGGGAAGTGAAAGAAGTTGATCCTGGCTAGCAAACATAGTAAGACATGAGTAATTTAGTGTGTTGAAACGGATCGAAAAACTTTAGTTATTTTGTTGTTGTCGAAAATGCCCGAAAGATTAAAGGAACCTTCAAAACTCACCTTTCGTTCCTAAACCCAATATACAAAACTATTATACTATACCTACCAATACGAACTGTTGGCTTGCTGCCTTTTGAAATAATATTAAGCTTTTTAAGGTCACTAAATGCTAAGATAAAAGGACACCTGCTGTAAAAATTGACCACAGATACACACAGACATTTTAAACACAAGAACTTCGACGAATTGTTTCTAGCATAGCCATTTCTCAAATGAACACAATTAATTGCTTCCCGCTTCTTCTTTCTTCAATCTAGTGAGTGAATGATACATACAAAAACAAATTCAGATTCACAAAATAAGTCGATGACAAGCGGGTTATTTCTTTCCTTAAGAAATCGCTTGTTGGACAAAAAGGTTAGGCCGCAGCGAGAAGTATTTATTTATTTATTTAAAAGCAAAAGAGGGAGAAAAAACAAATATGTTCTACCCAGCGATGAATTTCGAAAGACAGGATATTTTTGTTTCATGAAATATTTAATGTATAGCTAGCGAGTAAAACTATAAGTATGTTGTATGGGAAGAAAAGAACAATGCCAAAAACATGTTGTGCTGTTGCGTGATTTGTTTAGATTCATGTTGCAAAAAGTTTATTTGTGTTGAGAGTGAGAAACATAAAAGGTAAGTCGATGGGAATCGACTTGTATGGAGCCAACGCCACTGGTGTCTACGAATATGGGCTTCTGCTGAACCAAAATGATTTCTAGATGAAGTCAAGGAAGATCTTTATTGGCTGAATCGCAATATCGCCCAATTCGTTGAAGAAATATTATCTCCGATTGCTTCCTTTCTGTCCGTGCCAAACTGAGACATTAGCATGGGAAGTTATATGCCGAGTCTTCTTCCACCTCTTCGTCTTAACTTGATTCAAGTGAAGCACCGATTTTCGCCATTTTGCTGGGAAACCAATTGGTTTCGCTGCGTCAAGAAGCCTCAACTCTTTGCATCAACAATCTACTAGTTTTGACTTTGAGATCAATGAGGAGATATTATGGGCATAATGGCTTTCATGGCTGTCTCTGAAAATATATATACCTATATTTTTATTTAATAGTTCAGAGCTGTTAAAACGTTTAGCGTGTTTGCAAAAACTTCAGCTTGGAACCTTGCAAGACGCTGGTGAAAGCTCGAAGTATTATTGAGCTGTTTATGGGTGGCTCCTCTGAAAAAATATCTGACCTTACCATATCGTTTGTATAAAATCTCCTTCCAGATTTCCCTTGTTGGAAAAAGCATATGGGTCATTGGGTTGAAGTTTATGTACGGTGCTATGCAGTCAGTTTGAATTTGTATGTCAGTGAAGTTTATAATGGTTCTATGCCCCGAGAAGTCTCCTTTCAAATTATTACATTGTGGTTTTCGTAACAAAAATGTAATGGATGATTTTTTTTTTCCTGGAAAAATGAAGGCTTCTGGCAGAAGGACCTGAAGCATGATTTTGCATATCTGATCTAGGATTATTTGTAACAAGCGCCGGAGAGAGACAAAGGCTAGATTTAACTTTGGGAAATCAAAGGATCTAACGGGATTTCTGTATAAAAAAACCGAAAAAGTGTGGAAACTATCTTGATACAAATGTTCATACAAATTGGTTGAGCCGTTTCTGAGAAACTGATAACGTTCATATTAAATCCTAAATAAAATTAATTTAAAAATGTGTGGTGGATCATATTGGCATATAGCAATTAAAACACAGATATCTTTTTTTTTTATACTTTTATCATGTGAGATTTGACGTGCCTACAATAACTACTTTTCCAGGAGTTGTATGGATAAAGAATTAGAGGATACAAGAAGACAGACATCTGCCTTGTGCATAACAAGTCAAGGGGATCCGGTCAAAATTCTGTTTCTTATAATTCTGGTTTTTTGTGTGTTGTTTGTTTTAATCTTTTTTCAAAATTCTGTTTTTTTTTATTCTGGAAAACAAAACTCTGCTTTTAAAAATTCAGTTTTAATTTCAAATATTTTTTTATAATTTATTAAAAAAAGAGAGAGAGATCTATATTAAGAATTATCTCATTAACTCCCGTTGTATGCTCAAGAAGATGTTGCCAACAAAAAGTTTTGATGAATACCGTCGCAGTTGAATTCTGCAAATAATAAAATAATCGTTTTATTATATTATTTGCAGAATTGCGTTAAGCAGAATTTTGTAAAGCAGAATTTTGAAAGAAGAATTTTTATGCACCCAGAATTTCGACCCCAACCCTTTCAAGGACCCAATCAGCGAAGAAAAGACACGTTGTTGATGATCGGTCGACTTGATTTCTTTTGTTAAGTGAACTTTATAAGCCATAAGACCTAAGTTTTTATGCAAAATACGGTGTAATGACGTTTGTGGAATGACCAATTCCAAAGAACGACGATGAATGGACAAACCCGGGTTTTCCTCAACACTTTGGGCTACAGCAGCAATATTTTCAGTTGTTCTTGAACGACGTGCACAGGTTTTATTCTTCAAATCTCTTTCTTGTCCCAAAAATGTCTGAATTGCGGTCCGACAAGGTGCTTCACGACGATCAAAAAATATTTTAGTTTTACGAACCGTCTCTGCCAAATTTTCACCATTTTAAAAGTGAATTTTAATAATTTCAGTGCGGTGTTGAAACGTGTATTGTTCCATTTTTATTCATGGCGTATTTTCTACTGGTCAAATGTCAAAAAATTACAGCTTCAAAAGTGACAACTACCGAAATAGCGGGCTATTCAAAATAACACTTCTTATTCGGAATCCCTTTAGATGAAAATTTACTCAGAACTTTTTTCTCAAGAACTGCATATGGGTACCTCAGTTGCTCTTCTTTGAGTGCATTGAATTAAAGGGCTGATCGTGTTAATAGCGATTGTAGCTGGATGTCACTTGGAATGGGAGGTATCCCAGATAAAATTTAAAGTATCGTTAAGGATTTTTATCTTTACCATTTTTAAGAGATGGCAACGAAAATTCTGGCTTAGGAATAGAAAAATAATAATAATGGAAAAGAGTGCTTCAAAATTAAAATGCACTACATGGCCATGGCCAATGGTCTAGGTATTAAGCTGTGGATTTAGAGAGGTGAATACCGACCAATGAGCTTCAGAAGAAGTTGTTGCAAACAGAAGTTCCCAAAACACCAGAAAACTGATTTCGGTTGAATATTGGGCTTTTGCAAAAATAGATTGTGGCACGTACTTTGAAGGAATAATGTTTGATCCTTTTAAAGAATTTTTTTTGCCACAAAACAATGGAAGCCAATATGAAATTCAAACATTAATTTCTACAAAAATAAAACATGTCCAAAACCATGATCAGGGATGGAGTTCCCATTGGTTATCGAAGGTTTTATATTCCTGATACACCCAGCTGAGAAAAGCAATTCCTCAAAAAAAAAAAAAAAAAAAAACCATTCACGATATCAAAACGCAATCAAACAAGGTGTTTGCAGACGACGATATTCAAATTCCTTTATGATATTGGTTCCGTCAAAGAATTTTCTGAAACCAATTTAATTGTTGCTATACGGCTCAAAAGCTTTTTCAAGTGCCAATAAAACGAACGACACGTTGGTTTTGGATTGCTTTAATAAAGTTTTGCTTTTGATTCCCTCCTGAAGAGCCATCAAACGAAATCAAAAGAACATCACAAAAGTATAAGGTGATATTTTCCCAAACAAGAAGTCCTTTTTTTTATTAAAGCATTTTTGTTTTAAACAAATAATTTGGAAATACACAATACCCACCTACACATTTCTATTGCCTGATTATTCGGCAAACTTCGTTTGAATGATTTCTAATTATATTTTCTTCGATTGTTGAATATTGTTTTCGTAAAACTTAAAACATAAGTAATCCAATTAACAAGAATTGTATAAAATGTCTATCAAAATACTAGGTCGAAGTCGGTGTTATTGTAGCAAATAAATTTTACTTGAAAATTTCCTGATCATCTTTTTAGTTTCTAGTTTTCAATTAAAATGTCAAATTATTTTCTCATCTTCCTGGCTTATAGGAAAGAAGAAGAACTTTCAAAACTATAAGGTAGGCAAGGTACCACCTACCTACTTGCACAATAAAAGTTCCCAATTTAATTCTCCAATCAACACAAAATGGAAACCGGAACAGAAGTAATCATTGAAAATATACAAAACAAAGGAAAAAGGACAACACAACGACAACACACATCGATGTGATTGTCCCTGACACTGACACACACAGGAAAAACACAGGCAAACATCGACCGGCATCCAAGACATAGCAGCATAGGCACAGGGACAGGCAGATATACGAGTAGAAAGAGGCAACAAAATCAAATTCTCAATCCTGAATCCTGAATTCTGTTCTGGAAAATCTGTATCGCACAATACTTTGCCAAAATGGAATCGACAAATAAATTACCTAACCTGCAAGCTATACAACAATCATTTCCACACCCACTTCTGAATGAGTGTTTTCTCTATCTCGTCTCTCCGTCTCCATCTCCATCACCATACTCTGATCTGACTCTCTCTCTCTGTGTTTGCTATTCTGAATTCTGAAAATCGAAAATCCGTTTTCGAAGTGAATTTCCATTTTGTTGTTCATAAACACGCTAGTTCAATTCCAATGTCAGTGTTGTACTATACTGCCCAGTTCCAGTACTCAGTACTTACCTACAACCTACCTGTTCTGTCCTACTATACAATATTATTATAGATAGATAGTATCTACAGGATGAGGGGAATAAGATAGGGTGAGTGAGAGTAAACAAATAGGGACTTGGTTTGGTTTTGATGCCACTGCCACACCACTCAACACGCTATATACACGGTGAATGGAAATCCACTTAAAATTAAAATTGTTTCATTAAATTTTTAATTACACTCCTAAATCAATAAGCGCGAATCTGAAATGCAATAAAAGCTACATTTTCGGAATGAAGTGTAGTCTTTTTTTTTGAATTCGGTTCGGTTGGACTCTGGGACTGATTTTCATTTGGGAAACCTGTGAGCTGTGTGTGTATACTGAAATAATTAAGTGTTTGTCCATACACTCCAATTAGCAGCGATATCATCTGTTATTCGAGGTTGGTTCCTTTTTTTTTTTGTTAAGGAAGGGCATAGGGAGTTCTTTAGCAGGAGCTATCAGGTTAATTGTACGAGGTTTCGAATTGAATATTCAGTCGTTTCGTTGGTAGGTCCTAGGTATATAAATGTGTCGACAACGTTCGAATTCGTTTTCGTTTTATCGATTGTCAATCGAATGAAAAAATAACATGGCCAGGCGAAATGGTTAAATTAAAAATAAAATTTTAAATTATTCTCGCTATGGCCGAAAGAAGGTAAATAGCTGACCTAATTTGCATTAAGCCCGGTCCTGGTGTCGTCGTCTTTTCAGATACCTCATAGGTATACGAATCTATCAATATTACATTACAGGACAGTTTATGGTTTTCATACCCACCTCTAATGAGAAATGGGAAAGTTAAACAAATTAAAATATTTTTATGTATCTCAGTTCGTAGTTGATGAAAAAACTTAAAGGCTTGATGAAATAAGCTTATTACATTATCGTTAACCAGAAATGGTCTTTTATTGGATATTGTCACAATTGGGAAGCTCTTAACACATTTCCGAAGCATTATAAAGCTGTTGGAAGCATATAAAACTTTATGATATTTTTGATAGAATAAAAAGTGAAGGTTAATGATACCAAGCTTATAATTTAATGTGTCATCATTTAATTAAACGTAACTTTAATTTATTTTATTTTTATAAAATGTTACTATTGATAGTAACACCCTGTAGCGTAGTGCTTAGTGTGTCGAACTGCCACGCCGAAGGTTCTGGTATCAATCCCTGACTCGACCTATAACTTCTTTTCCGAAGAAGTGGCAAATCCTCAAAGAGTAATTAATGTCATCGAAAGTGCTTCTCTGTAAGTCGTTCGGTTTCAGCGGTAAATTGTAGGTTCCTTCCATTCCGAAAAGTATCAACGGACACACAGAAATGCTTGAGAGTGTAAGTCAAGGCCATGGCCCCACTTGGAGCTGTTGCGCCAAGTTATATTAATATTAATATTATAGATGCGACTTAGAAAGTTTTAAAGGGTGATTTTTTAGACATGTGGTTTTCAATCTGGCAATACTTTTTTCAGAGTTGGTCTTTTTGACAGCTGTCACTTGATTTATGCTCAGTTTGGTTTGCAATTTCGTAATAAACAGACTTACTCCTGAACAACGTTTGCAAATCGTGCATCGCGCGATGAGTGCAATATTCGGTCGACATAATCGCCCAGGAATTTATTTCAAATCATTATTAAAACATAATGGCAAACCCTTATGTTTATAATAAAGCCTAATTCTTGGCTATAACATTAAATTATATGCGTTTCATTTCTTCTTTAAGACCACACGTCTTAAAAAAACACCTTTTATTTTAATCTGAAATCAAATCTTGAATGCTTCACCAATTGGTCACACAAACTTGTTCTTATTGGAAGCAATTAAAAGATTTAGTTTGCCTTTAGCCTTCATCCATATTCGGGCAAAGAAAAAGTTCAAACAAGCCAGAAAGATCTGTAAATAAAAAAAAAAAACACAATTCCGTTTCCTGAAAGTAGTAAAAATGTTTGGCCATTTGTAAAAAGCGTGCCAAACTTCACTATGCCTTCAGTTCCGATGCTCGTCGACGATGACAATCCTGTCGTGGTAAGCTCTCTTTGCTGACGACAGTTTTTTATATTCGGTTTCAGATTGTCATCTGTGTGGAAAAAGTCAGTTCGTTCTTCTGTCGTTCAAGCATAGCCTGTCCTGTTATGTATACAGACTTAATTTTAAGCCACACTACAAGAATGTAGAATGTGCCTTACCCGGCTCAATTTTTCCCTGCGATTTTAATATACATTCAATAACATTCAGAATTAATGTTCGTTGGTATATCCTTTTGTTAAATAGGTTAACTCATGTTGAAATAATAACCTGTTGTGATCGGGCTCATTAAAGAAAAAGTGTCTTCTTGGCAAAAGTTCATAGTCTCATTTCTACTTCCAAATAAAAATGTCACAATGGAATTTAAAGTTTTGCATTCCAATTTTTCCAATCGTTTTGATTTTACAGGGCGATTAATTTCTTAGTTTCAAGTTGGTAGCGCTGGCATTTGATACCTGACAAATTTCAGCTGTCATCTGAAGTGTCATTATATTAGTTGATTTACGATAATGAATTGCTAAATAATCGAACAAGGCGTTAAAATTATTAAAACTTACTGCAAAAGTTGTGATTCAAACGTACAAGTAGCCACTTTTCGCGCATGTTGGGAATTCATATGAATGCTATTGTTTTTCACACTTTATGGCAAAGTGCTTACTTTATAATTAAATGAAATTTTTATCAAAAATATATCGCTTCGAAGCCGAAAAATGAATGACCCTATACAATTTATAAAAACTCTTTTATAATGTAATCTACTAAAAAAAAAATAAACTATTATGTGTTTCGAATATTCGGTGTCGGAATATGTATCATCAAGTCAAATCAGCCGACATATGTGGCTAAGGCTATACAAGGGTTTCTTTCGATTGTGTGTCTTAAAGTCTAACACAAGATGGTGGTCTAAAAGATAAAGTTGAATTTAAAATGTTTTTTGTTTGGCAAAGTTTTTTCATGGGTTGCAAACATTAATCACAGAATCCTGATATCAAGGATAATGGCGAGTTGGGTCTGTTTTTTTTTTGTTTTTTTGGTAAGTGCCTAACTAAAACTGTCAAACAATATAAACGTTTTAAGACTCAAATTCAGAAGTTTATTTATGATCTGAAGGTTAGAAATATCAAAAAAAAAAATTATTTTTATATTTTTTAGTCATTAATAAAAATTTAGTCTTGATAAAAGCTGAATTAGTTTTTGTTTTTGTTTATCAACATGGGTATGAAACGATATTAAATGATTGGGATCCTTGATATTACCAGACATTTATTGGAAGTTTGGAACTCTTTTTCAAGTATAGGAGTAACTTTCGACTTTTCATAATAAATTGATTATAAACAACTATAGTTGTTGTATTTTTATAGTATTAAACATCTTTGAATTTAAAAGTCTAAATCAAATTGCGATTCGTCCTTTAACTTGGAGATTTTTTTATACTTCGAATGAATATTAACTCATTTTTGGCCTTCAGTTAACAAAAGAACTCAAGACGGTCGATCATCAACAACGTCGTGTCTTTGCTGATTGGGTCCTTGAAATGCTTGAAAATGATCCGGAATTTCATCGAAAAATCATCTTGACTGATGAGGTCCCTTTCCACCTCGGTGGCTACGTCAATAAGCAAAATTTTCGCATCTGGAACTCTCGGAAAATACAAGATTTATTGTTGAAAGCCTCTCCACCCTCAAGCAGTAACTGTTTGGTGGCAATTTTTGAGCTAGAAATCTGAATTGGTATATATAATCTTTGGTTCAAGACTAAGGCTAAGTTCTTCAACCGGTAAAATCCGCCCAGTTTGTACAGTTACGATAAAAGCATAACGCTAAAATTTTGCACACGTAAGCTTTAGGTAAACCTTCTTCCAATTAAATAAAAATATTTCAGTTTGGGCGTGGCTGACGACCATTTTTCATACGAAACCATCAATATTGTTTTTATAAAATAACAATTGCTATATTAAAGCGAAAAACATTAAATTTTGTGGGTATTACTTGCACATAAACATCTTGTGTGTGAAATCAAAAAAAATTGATTTTGGGCGTGGCTGACGCACACTTTTCACTAGAAACTGCAAAAAATTGTTTTTGCAAATAAACGGTATTTATAATGAATCCGCAAGCCAAAATTTTGCGTCTCTTAGTAGAAACTTAAACGTTTGTGTATGAAAACAAATTTTTGAATTTTGGGCGTGGTTTTCGTCCACTTTTCATGAAAGAATGAAAAACGTTGTTTTAAAAATTTAAAAAATTTACCAATATTCAATTAAAGCTTTTTTTCCCTTCCGTTCGTTTTACGAAAAAAATATCTTCATTTTCTTGAGTAAATTTTTTCAATACGCCCAATTTTAAAGGCGTGATTTTGATAAAATACCTTTGTTCAGGTAAGATCGTTTAAGAACTGCTCGATTCAGCTGTAGTTTTACACATATGTATGCCTAAATACTGACTAATGATCGAAGGTTAGTTATTGCCTCAAATTTTTAAGACACGCCCACTTTTAAGGGGCGTTTTCGTCAAAAGTTATATAATGCATTAATTTTTTAACGTTTTTTAACTTTCGTCGCAGTTTTGAAGTAAAAAGATGAACACTTAGATTTAAGTTCCTTGGTAACGTAGCAGAGTGGTTCAAGAATTATTAAAATCAACCATAATCGCTATTTCCATTCAAAACCTAATTTTTAAAAATTTAAGTTTTGCCTTGTTTTGTTCAAATCGATCGGCAAGAATAAAATTGAATGTCACTGAGCTCATACTAATTGCCTTGGCAGTAAAAAGTCTTAACTTTGGGCGTGGCACACGCCTTTTTTTTATTGTGCCAGCACTAATTGAACATCACACCACACAAAATTAATGTTATTGAATCTTTTTCTGTCTGGTAAAGAAGAATTTAGTTTATGAAACTGGATCATCGGCTGGCTGCGGGAGGCGAACACATACACATACACAAAAATAGGGAATAGGGTATCCAACAGTTCTTTGCAAACGTACTGTAGCTCTCGTTTATGTTTTACATTGAAATAAACATCCGATCATGTATCTCAAAAAATGTCATTTTTCTTTAAATATCAAAATAACACCTCTTATTGGAAAACCCTGTACAGTGTACATAAGCAAAACAAAATATCCAGCACTGTATCTTTTCCGTGTCAAGATGAAGTAAGCAAAGTATGCTACTAACTACCTGTAGAATTTATTCCGTTTGCGTCCAACTGTCCCTTGAAGAGGATTTGCAGGTAGCTATGGAGAAAATGAATATTTTTCTCTTTTAAATTTGCGTGGCATGGCAACGCTGTTTTTTTTTTAGCTATTACTACGAGCCCCTGTAACTTCTTGCCCAACTCTCGCCTACAGTTCTTTTGAGACCAGCTCGGTTATGAAACCTCAAAAAATATCCTAGTTTTAATTACTTAATTTTTTTAAAAAGTTTAAGTTTAAAGAGCATAATTCTTTTTTCTTAACGGGCAGGTATTTCTAATGATTGTACCTTACTGTTTGGATGACTCTTAAGGTTCATATTTTCCAGAAACCTTTGACTATGTTTTAGCTTTAAGAATTATTTTTAAAAAGAATGAATTTTTCCATTTGGTAGGAAATAGAAACTTAGAAAAATAGGTATCTACTAATTGTTATCCAAAAAACTAAAATTTTCAGTATTTTTGATCTGGGATTTGAATCTCGAAATTTTTATGTTGCGCTTCGGGATTATTAAGCATTCCCTCAGAGACAATTGAAATACATTTATGTATTTTCAAAATATTCCCTTTTTTAACAACCATATTTTATACACTAAAGTTGATGATATAAATTTTAATTTTTTAGAAAGGTAAAAATCAGAAAGATTTGAATAAGAAAGTATAAGGATGGACTTGAAACTGATTTTCATTACAATAAAATATTTTTACAGCTTTGCAGCGGCTATAAAAAAGTGCACTTCATGTTATGCATAAAATGTTTTGCCATAATTTTTACTGCCCCAAAATACATAACTTTATATTTGGATATGCATTTTTTAAAACGGCTTTTTTTAAGCAAAGAAAGGACTATTCAACAATTTTTTTTCCCCACTGAGAATATAAACATACTTTGCTTATAAAATTAAGATTCAGGGTCTTTATTCTCCACTTCACTTCGCTCCGCAGAGACTACAAGTCCTCAACCCCCTGGGCTATTACCTACTTGAAATTCATAAAATTCTTGAATAAATCAAAATCAACCCATAAAAAAAAACTCTGACATTATTAAGTTTCAGGAGGTTGAGCAAACAAATAAATGAAATATAGAATAAGGCAAAATAAAATAATAATAAAAAAAAAAACCCGAGATGAAGATGATAATGAAAATAATATTGAAAGCAAAAGCGGAAGGAAATAACTTATCTCTAAATGAAGCACTTAAACTTTCGGACAGTGGGTGAAATTTACGAGACAGGGAAAATAAAAATAAAAAAAAAACTGTTGTTGAAGACTCTATACGATATTAAGGCAAATATTTCATAAATTTAAGTCAGCATGTTTTTGCTCAAAAGGATCTCTCACATTGTAATGGCAATGGCGACGACAAACAAGATTGGAAAATTGTCGGTTTGGATTGTATCCAAAAACGAGATTTTCTCTTCCTTAACCATTCCAAACCCGAATCTAAACCCAAATCCACACCAACACTATAGGTAGGAACTCCCCACACCCCACACCCGTACCCAAAACTAAAGCCAAACATCTGGGTGCACGAATAATATCGTAAAAGTTTATTTTGATTTTCAAAGGACATGCTGCTTGAAGTGTTTTCTTCTACGTGCGTCGTCGTCGTAGATTGTAGTAGTCGTCGTCATAGTCATCCTGCAAATGCGGTAGTTTTTCTTTAGTTTGGTGAGGAAAACTTTTGATGATTTGCCTGAAAAATTGTTTCACTTAAGCGTCCTTGACAGATTTTTTGTGTGTTATTTTAATTTGGTATTCGGGATGTTTTTTTCCGTACTTCAATTATTCATGAGAAATAGAGGTGTGGTAATGCCAAAGGCAATTCTACGGTCAATGCAATATTTGTATTCAAAAATGTGTTTTTGCGTTCGAACGAACTGAGATTGAGAGTGGCTGGTGCGATTTTGATTAAAATCAATGTTTGACAGCTTTTTTATTTGTGTTTCAATAGGTTTAAGCCAATTCAAATTTTTGAATTTGCTAGTTTATTAGGTTCTTTGGATTTTGCAAAAATATTTATTGAAAACAAGTTTTAGAAACAAGAACAAGATTAGGTACTAAAGCCTACTAATGAACACGTTTAGTCATTTTTGGGTGTTCGTTCTGTTTTGGGAGGAAAAGAAAGGTTTATGATTTTTATATAAACGGTTAGCCCCTGATGTGGATTTTAGAATAAATTTAGACAAATATTATGAAAAGACCAAAAAACGCACTCAAAGTTTAAGATAGACTGTTCTGGAAAAAAGAGCAATTTTATTTGATTAAAATGGCGGTAGCTGTTTTCGAGAAAAATAAGTTTTTGACGAGATAACGTCACGAAAAAGTGTCACAATGTCACAGTCACAGTCACAGTCACGTTCCATATCTGCTTTGATAGACATAGAAAGTCGATAAAGTGGGAGGTTAGGGTGTTGGTGATTGTAAGTGGTGGTGGTGGTAGGGTGGGTGGTGCTAGTAGGTGTGCATGTGTGTGTGGGGGGGGGGGGGGAGTGTCGGAAAGAGGAATCATTTTCAAAAACAGTCTCAGTCTGTAGATGGTGGTGGTGGGTGGGGATTTGATTTGGTGTTGGGGTGGTGGGAGATGGTTGAAACAAATGGTGGGTGTGTGGCAGGTATTTGTAAGTTGAGTGGATGGTTGGATTTCGGGGGGGGGGGATTGTCAAAAATAGTTGGGGTTTGGGGTGGGTGGTTGGCGGTGGTGGTTGATGAAGGAAGGGGGTTAGGAAAAAATTGTCTAAAATAGTGGGTGAGTCGCAGGTGGTTGTAGGTGGAGTGGGTGGTTGGAGAGATACAATCTACACATGAACTGTTTTGTGAACTTGTTATCTCGTAAATTAAGCGTCCGTAAACCAACTTTACAGACAACCAAGTTTTTAGCTAACCGTTATATGGCAAGCACCGTTAGTTTTGGAGTTAGAATGTCTTTTTCATTTCATAATATGCTGGTTAAAACTAAGTACCACGTTTAAAGCAAATAGGCAGACCCTTAGCAAAACATTTCCCAAAACTCCTCGTAATTTTGATAATATTAAAGGGTGTTTTTTAAGACGTGTGATTTTCAAGAAGAAATAAAACGCATTTAATTTAATGTTATGGCTTAGATTTATTATAAAAATAAATTCTTTAGTATATAAATATATACAGGTCGTCATAATTCGTCAATAATTGCTAAGGACGTGATTCTTGGGTATTTCCTAAAAAAAAATATACCCTATTATATAGGGTATATGTATACATATATTGTATTTAGTGTGGAGTTTTTAATATAGAAAAATAACACTGTCAGGTACAAAAAAGTAGGTATATATATTATGACTCAGAATCAAAAGCCTATTATTTAGCTATGTATATCCGTATGTTTGTACACTCTCTAGAGGTCGCAATTTTCGTGCTAAAAAGACGGTGAAATCCGCCCACAATCGCTATTTTTGCTCAAAACCCTCTATTTGACAAAATTAAATTTGGCTTTTTGTACAGTTACGATCAAAGCCCAACGCTTACATTTTGCACACGCAAGCCATAGGTAAATCTTCTCTAAATTAAATAAAAATATTTCAGTTTGAGCGTGGCTGACACCCACTTTTAATACAAACCCATCAATATTATTTTTAAGAAATAACGAGCAAATAACCGTAAATTTTGTGGTTATAAGTTGTTGTACGTAAACATCTTGTGTATGAAAACAAAAAAAAAAGATTTTGGGTGTGGCTGACGCCCACTTTTCATTATAAACTATAAAAAAACGTTGTTTTTTGCAAATAGACAAAAGGAGTAATAAAAATACAAGCCCAAATTTGCGAGTCTCTTAGTCGAAACTAGGAAGCTGTAAGTAAAAAGAAATCTTAAATTTCGGACGTGGCTTATGCCCACTTTTCATGAAAGAACAAAAACATATAGTTTTAAAAATTCAAGGCATATTCTGTTTATATTTTTTCAATAAGCCCACTTTTGAAGGCGTGATTTGTATAAAACACCTTTATTCGGGTACGATAGTTAAAAAACTACTCGGTTCATCTGTATGCCTAAAAATCGACTAACGATAAAAGCTGAGTTAGTGCTTTAAATTATTTTTTTACGAAATTTTTTTGACACACCCACTTTTAAGGTTCCGTCAAAAGTTTTATTATGCTTAATGTGTTCTAACTATCGGTCGCAGTTTTGAAGTGATAAGATGCACATTTCGGTTTGCATTCCTTGGATACGTAGCAGATTGTGGTTCAAGAATAATTGTTAAACACCCATAATCGCTATTTCCATTCAAAACTAATTTTTAAAAACTCAAGTTATGTTTTGTTTTGTTCTAATCCTGCAAGCTTAAACTTGAATGTTACTAACCTCATAGTAATTGCCTTGGCTATGTATGAAAAGTCTCAATTTTGGGCACCACACAAAATTAATGTTATTGTATTTTTTCCTGTCTGCTTAAGAAGAATTTTGTTTCTAAGATAGACCCTTACCATAGAACGATTTTGATCCTAGAATATCAAGGGACACCCTGTAATAGCGATACTACTTCGATTTGCGATTGTAGCTGCGATTCTACCATAATTAGATGTGTTTTTCAACAATGCTTTTTGGATCAGTTGTTTTTCAAGAAAACTCTTGAACCCATTTCAATTACTTAGAAGTGTCTCACAATTTTTCCAAGTAAATTTTGTTGTTTTAGTTCCCAAAATAGCCTCAAACAATCATCCAGCATAAAATCAATCGATTTGAGTTCGTATTTTAAGGCACTAAACCTTATTTGACAAAATCAACCCGATAAACATGTTTGCTTTTCCTTTCTTGTAGTTTTAATGTTTACTTATCATTATATGCATGCCATCGTTGAAGTGTCAACTATAAAAATCAAACAACATCAATCAAAATAAAATAAAATAAAAAACACGAACGAACATCAAAGAAACTCAAACATTTACCCACGAAAATCCCAATATGTTATTCACACACAATGACACATCGAATGTCCTTTCTCTTTATACAACCATCAGATTGACGAATAAAAGCCTTGACAAAAGTGAAAATTGACATAAATAAAAAAAAAAAAATAAAAAATAAGGAAACGTTGGTACCTACTTACATATAAAGGGAAGCAACTGCTCCACATCTACATAGAAATACAAATCCAAATCAAAATCAAAATCAATACAAATGCAATAAATTCAAAACGCACAAGTCTCATAAATCCGAAAAGCTATAAGTTTTCACATTACGATGATTTCTTCTTTCCACTATATATGGAGTATAGTGTCGTCTTTGAATGGGACTCGCATATATTATACATTTTATATGGATTTGGCTATGTTAGTTCCTATTCCTCCTGTATTATATGGCGGATGGGGTTATATGTAAAATGACGAAAAAAAGCACCCTCAGGAGTCGGGGCACATAACTGAAAAACCATTGAATATGAGGATCACGGAATGAATTGTGAAGGCAAATTCAACCGTTAAAAGCATGGCAGGCATAGCAGAGCAGAGTTTAGTCGTTGTTGGTTGTAGTCGTCGTATATAGTCAGGAGTCAGGACTAGAGACTAGAGACAAAAAATATATACGTTAGCCGCGTCCCACACGGTGTACTACCATCAGGTTGTGTCTTGTGTGATGGTTTTTTATTCACATCGACGATGATTTCAATGTTCAGGAATCAAAAGGGCAGAGAAATAAAAAACGAAAACGTAGGTACTGCAACTAGATTCCTATTCCAATCCGTGTCTCTAATAGTTTTGTAGATATACTTATGTGTACGTTCCCTTCATAGTTTTATTGTTTTGAGGGTTAGAATTTAACTTTACGCAGAATTGGTGGGTTGCTTATGAGGAATTTTAAAATATTTCATAAATTACAGGGTACCTACCAGCAGATTACTGGGAAGAACGGTTTTCTATTGAAAAAGATATTACTTTTATTCTTTATATTACAATGCGACTCTTGGAGAGACATCTTAAACTATAAAAATGTTAGATGAAGTTAATTATTAGGGATGCAAAAGGATTCCACAATGATTCCATCCACTATTTAAACAGAAAACAAATCTATTCTTTTCGAATGAGAGGGAAATTCAGCGATACTCACAATTTAAACAATTTCTTTATGTTTTCTCTTTTTTTATTTAATTCGACCGAACAGATATCTAAGTAAGGGGATGTGGGAGTGGAACTATAAGCACATTTGACATGAATTTAAGCGACGTCGATTTTTGTGAAGGTCGCCAAAAATCCTCCTTAACTAAAATTCAACCGTCAAAAAGATTTGTTCGCATAATTGGACGATCAGTGAAAAAAGTACTCGTGCCAGTTTGTGCAGAGAATTGTTACAAAATTTCAATGGCGATGCTTCAAAAGTCGTCAGCTTTTTAGGAACAAAAAAAGTCATTGATCATTGCTCTACAATGATCCTCATTTAATGAACCCATCTTGGCAGCATCGTTATTAAAGAAGTAAGGACAAATGATATATAACACAACAAACTGACACACTGTTTTAGATATAACGTCATCTCAACAATGGCTTGAGGACTATATACACTCCAAACGCGGCAGTTTTGCTTATTGACATAGCCATTCAACCAAAAATGTGCTTCATCGATGAACAAGATTTCCAATCTCGTTTCGAGGACATTTATCGCACAATTGCATGCGTTGTTCAGGCGTCAGTCTATTCATGATAAAATGTCAACCCAAACTCAAGACAAATTACATGGTAGATGACAAAGTTGCTCCTAACTCAAAGTTCTATAACTCTAAAAAAACACTCTTTAGAACCGTCAATTACAAATGGAACAAGTGCATTTTTCAGAATTCCTGGTTTGGCACCAATGATTTCATCTTATTCCCACCGATAAAAAAAAAAAAAAACACAATGTTAACATTTTTCGACGCCCGAAAAAACGGTTTATACACTCAAAATGCATGTTTTGGATTACATATACATATACGTCAATCAAAATTTTAAAAAAGTGGTTCAAAGACATATTAAAAAGTGTCTTCATGGAAAATATTTTGTACCTTTACCATTTACGCCATTAAGCCCTTTACGACTTTGAATATTTATTTTTTATTTTTCTATCTCAAAACTAAGTAAAACCCCTCGAAGTTCCGTTGATTTGGCACCCTAAACAAAAACTTGTTGACTTTTGTTTCATTTGGTTGGCCTTGACGTCCTCAAAATTTCCGGTTACTTTGTATCTTTTTTTTTGCTGCTGTTGTCTTGAAAATAAAATTTAAAGTTATAATAAAGGGTGTTTTTTAGACGTGTGGTTTTCAATCTGGCAATACTTTTTTCGGATTTGGTCTTTTTGACAGCTGTTACTTGACTTATGCTCAGTTTGGTTTGCCATTTCATAATGAATTAGAGTTACTCCTGAACAACGTTTGCAAATCGTGCTAATTTATTACCAAAATCATCGACGCACCGATTTTCAGCGATAAAATCTCACTTTTGGTTGAATAGGTACGTTAATAAGCAAAATTGTTATTTGGAGTGATCATGATCCATAAGCCATTTTTGAGACAACGTTACATCCTCAAAAAGTCAATGGGGAACACTATTGAGTAATGACTTATGACTTTTTTTGCCTGAATTGGAGGATGTTGATGTGGACGACCTTTGGTTCCAACAATATGGCGGTACATGTCACACAGCCAACAAAACAATCAATTTATTGAAGGAAACTGTGGCGTGGCCTCCAAGATTTAACACCGCTGAACTATTTTTTGTGGGATTATGTGAAGTCGCTGGTACGCAGGCCAGACCGAGACGATTGACGCCTTGGAAGAGAATATTCGGTGCGTTATTGGTGACATACGAATGTATTCGAGCCAGTAGCGGCGTCCCCTTAGCCTTCCAACAAAGACAAAGATTAAACTTGATAAAGAAACAAAAATCTGGACTCATACCTGATGAATTCTCAAAAGCAGGCCCTGAAGCAGCTTCCCGTATTTTAATTTTGAAGCTATTGCAGGCTATTTGGGAGAATAAATTGTATCTATGGGACTGACTGGATGGAGAGAGTTACAAAACATATTGTGAAGGTATGTCAGAAAGGATACTACAAAAGTAATTTCTGGCTCGGTATCAAAGTTCTGTCCGTTTTTCAGGAGTCAACAAGCAAAGGACGATCTTGCTTACACCACCGCATCAAACCTTTCTGAATCACGCTGAACAATCATCTTGGTGCCAATGCCAATCACCATATTTCTTCCAGTTTTAAGATTTTGAGAAGACGTGAATGCATTTGCCACTCCAATATTGCGAAAGGTATCCTTGGGAAAATTGTTACTGTTACACTGTTTTATAGCAAAGCTAGTTGTTTTTCCACAGCTCTCTGACTCCTTCGATGACAAAAGTTATTCTAAGTCTGTGGACCATAGAGGAACCCACGCAGTTTAATTTATTTGTCCATTTTTATAGCATTTGATATCGGAGTTGACTTGGAAGTAAACAAAAAACTCCAGGAAGAGTTAAATCACTACTGTCATTGCAGCCGAAAATTGGGGCACTTTTGAAATGTAAAAGTGTCTGATCTATGCAAACTTTCCCCTTTAAATAAATGTTTCGTAAATTTAAGACTTTCCTATGAAATATTTAAAAATAATATCGAATTTATTTTCTGGAGCATGTGGCATGCTTTTTAACATTTCTTCTAAGAATTGGGGCGTAATTATTGCAAGGTAAAGGTAATAACATGAGCTTAATGTTGGCATCTAATCGTCAAGCACCGTTCGTTTATTGGTATAATTTATTGACTTTTATATACCTATAACCAAAGAGAAAACACCTCGACAAATCAAACTTCTTCTGCAGGTAATGTTGTCGTGATTGACTCTTTAATGGCACATCAGGCTAATGTCGTCAGTAAAAGATGACATTAAATCAAATATATTGTTTTTCTTACACAAAATAAAGCAAATTTGATATTTCTAGTTTACTTTTAAAACATTATCTTCCCCACCTAAGTAGTCATTCGCCTTTAATGACAGCGGCCCCCTTTTATATGTCTGTTTATCGTATAGTACTTTCATCACCCTCTTAATCCTTTTGGAGCCGGTAGAGTATTTTTTTTTTTCAAATTAAAAAAAAAAAAAAACATACTTTTTCAGCCGAAAAGCTTGGTTTATGAAACTAATTAAAATAGGAATCCTTACAACAACTTTACAAACAAAAATTAAATGTTAAACATAATGCACAGAAAAAATATTGAAGACCCCCTTAACAACCACTCATTATGAAATGCAAATTCTCTTGCTACTTTTTTCGTCCTTCATATTCTTGTTTATGTAAATGTTTTCCTTTTTTTTTAGCATTATAATAATATTATATAATTTTAACAACAGCTTACCGAAAGATCTCCTCCATAGAAGGGATGTATTACGAATGTTTCGTTGCCAATGTGTATAACACCGCTAACGCCATTACACGTATGAAACGCAGCGCTGGCTCCTGGATAATCCTTAACTGTGCCATGGTAATAACAATGTTCGATATCCTGCAGAAAGAGAAAACAAAAATATACTCAACAAAATGGATACCAAAAAAAAAAAAAAAAAAATAAGTAGATAGGTATATGTGTATCGTTTTCGCAAGTGCCTAAATAATGTTTACCAATGTATTTTGTTGTTGTTGTTGTTTGTTCTTTAAATGGGGCAGAACGGCAAAAAATGGATTAAAAACATCCTTAGACCTTGATATCAGATGGGAAAATTCATTCGCGGCAAAATAGCATAAAGAGACGATAATGGCCCAATAAAGGATGAGGGTATCGTAAATAAATAAAATTTTGCATAGAAATACAGAAAGAAAAGGGACTAACAATAAGTGCGAACTGCCAAGGCCAAACAAAACTAAAGTTGAAAATTCTAGCCACCTTAAAATGGGAGCAAAAAAAATAAAGAAAACTTTTTTTTTACGATGGGGTTTTCTGAGCGTTAAATAAAAGGCATCAAAATTTGGTTTGCGATAACTTTTTTAAAAGTATTTTTATGCACAACCTTTAAGTTATTAAACTGTCATTTGCGGGTAGACAAGACATATAATTTATATTTTGTTTTGTTTGCTAAAAGTATTCATTAATTTGGTTTTATTTTAAAGGTTATTTGTAAGTTTTGCAGCATCACCTTTTCGTGCCGTGAATAGTAATTTGATTTGGGTGAAACTTTAATGGGTGTTAGTTGGATTTTCCATAAATTCGTTACGTATACAAAATTTAAGAACCCAATAAGTAAATGTAGGTTCAAAGTGGCTATAAGAAATCTTAGTTTTTTTTTAAAGCTGCTTCAATTTTACAAGTGGCGAAATAGATAAACGATTTGAAAAACCCAAATTCAACCGAGAAAACAATAGAACGTTGAGAATAAGGATTGGAAACAAAATAAAACATGGTTGCAGGACACGTTAATTGTTTTAAAGTTTCTAATGCCTTGTTAAGGGGTTTTTAATTGGCGCGGGAAGTGGCGGCCATGTTGTGGTAATTGGGAAGTTACAAGATTGAATAGCCAATTGATGAAAATCTTTTTTTATCGAAGCGGTCTTATAGTTGAAAGGGTGACCCTTTATAGGTAGAGTCTTTAACGTTTGTTGGTTAAATTTGAGACGAACAATTCGGTAATCAATAAGCTAACTTTCATACGTCAAAGGAACGCAAAATCGGCCTAGCACATCGTCGTGGTCCTTGAAAGTGTACAGCACAACACGAGACAGTGAATTCCTCTCCTTGCATATAAGAGCTCGACTTTTTGCAGACTTTAACTGGACGAATTCCGCATCGTGACTTGGATCTTGACTACAAGACAACATCCAACTGACCCAGGAGTTCAAAGTTCATGACCATAGGCAGTGCCGTTTGTTCGTTTGTTGTTGGGCTTGGGGACGTTTGGAGGAGGATCCCGATTGCTAGCTGGCGGCGTCATTGGTAGGTACTTAATCGAAAACAATATTGGTGAAGCGGTCATCATCAATGACGAGTGCTACAGATCGATGATAACAAATTTCAGAGTGAACGATTTGAGGACAAGGCTATCTCTAGCAGAAGTGATGTGAATTTACCACGAAAGTGATGTGATTTCATGCAACTTAAATTTTTCTTTTGAGGGGCTACCTGCTGAAGTCGCATGTCTATGCAAATAATCCACAATCCACGATAAAAATCTCATTCTTTGATCATACTTCAGAGGAAGAGCTGGAGCTGCAGAAAATCATTAGCAATAACTCGATACAAAATTACAGAAGACTTTAGAATCGTAATATGTATATATTCTTAGGACTGTTTGTAAATATGGCTTTCAGGGCACAAATCCTCTATAACGGATAAAATCAGGGTTCACAGAAACCGTAGGACTTGTAACAGCAAACGAAAAATCAATAAGGGAGCGTTTCGTTCGCCTGATCAATCAAGAGTCAACCCGATTAACCAATGACCAAATTAAGAAAGATGGGAGACACCTGAACAATATTCTGGACGTCCAAACTTTCATTAATGCAAAGTGCCAAAGTGCAACAGCAATTTACTTCAACTTTGGGTCAACTAGGACATTATAGGCCAAACATTTTGAATTTGCAAGAAGTGGATCGCTTTTCCTCGTTTTGGCGGAAAAGAGGGCGCTTTGGCCTACTAATAAAAATATATCTGAAGTTCTATGACGAATAGCGACGCACCACTCATCACGCAGATAAAGTGTTTGGTTATATTACGATATTGCAAAGAAATACAAGTATTATTAAGGAACTCTACTAGAAAATAGGTCAGATCGAAGAACGCTGTTTCAATAAGAAAAAAGAAGAAAGAGAAGAACAGATGCAAATTGAAGATATGAAAATGTTTTCCATAAAAAGGTAAAACCAACATTCCAATGCTTCAAAGCCCGTGCGGATGTCTGTAAGGAGGAAAATTGAAAGTGTTATGGGTATTGAATGATCATTTCAGTAGGACAACCATTACTTTGAGTAAGAATCAAAATTGACAAACCAATTTGGCTTTACGCTGAAGAAGCAATGGATTAATAAAGCCGTCACTTCCAAGAAGCTTCAAACCATAGCACTACTGGTTGTCCAGCCAGAAGAACACTATGACTCTTATATGGTTGGTGCATAGTAAAAATGAACATCTCCAACTCATAAATAAGATCTTCAAAAGTTATTACCGTGATGTAACGAAGTTACACATTTTTTCCCTCCGCCCGATCACCACGACGTCTTCCTACAATACCCTACGCATGGAATCCCCATCACGTGACGCAATACCCATACCACTGCATTCTAATGAGGCAATTCCGACTACCCCTCCACCCCGCACCGCTGATTTGGACTGCCGCCGACCACTTTCAAGTACCTAAACCAGAAAAACAGGCAAATACATTCGTCATGCAAAAAGAATTACACATTCACAAGTATTTTTCAACTTTGATGTTATAATTCACATTTTCTTTTTACAGAAATATTCCATAAGTTGAAGTACTAGTTGTATGGAAAATCAGACTCAACCTTCCTGCCATTGGGAAAAAATTATATTTCAAGTAGAGTACCGGGAATAGAAATCTCAACCGAAGTAACGCTGCGGGGAATACCAGCAGAAACCTCCCCGAATTTTGAAGTACCACCAAACAGACCAAACTTTTAGGGGCCGTTTATTGTCGTGGTGCGCTTCCTTTTAGGAATTTCTACAGACCACCGTTTATTGTCGTGGGGTTGCTGCTTTTGAAAGCTTTACCACAGATCATCGTTACTTTTTACTTATCGTACGAGTACCTCAGCCTTAGTACAAAAAAAGAAACACAGTGATCAAAAAACCTGGCTAAAGACTGCAGTTACTTAATGGTTCAGCAACAAAAATCATTTTCAGATTTAAATCTGTCTCTGATCTCCATATAATTTTGTGGTTTCTGTTTTACTACGAAGAAAGACCCACAAAATTAAGCGCTTTTTGCATTTTAAAGCTATTATACTAGAAAAATTCCTTTAATGTCTGATAGCTGTCAACAACCGTTTAAATTTGCAATGTCCTCCATGACTGCCATGGTATAGTTCATCTCTTATCAGCGAATTACTTTTTAAATTTTTTAAGCACTAACTTTTACTTCGAAATCATGATATCGACAATATTTCCAAGGATACCGCCTCATCCATACTCATACCATTATTTTCAGTCAACACATAACAAATACAAATCCTTAAACACGCATAGGTCCATCTTTAAATACACAAGTAAATCAGATTCAGATTCACTGGGATTTTTAAAAGTTTAACTCAAAAATAAGAGCAGACAAAATTTATTGTACACAATATTGAATTCATAGATGGAAATGTCCAAGTTTATTCGGTTCAACTAGCACTCAAATAACCTCCCCTGTCCGTGTCCCTTATACACTATGTCTCCAAAAAAAAGCTGCTCCTGAACATTCATACATTTCATTTTACTTCCTCATGATCAAATAAGTTAGTCTTAATGTCCTCCGGTTGCTTATAGCCATCCGGCTTACCTACACGTTTTTCGATTTGCTCGTATATATTTTCTTTGCGCTCTGCTGCTACAATGAAATTAAATTATTTCACAAATCCAATTTCCGGTATTGAATTGGAACTTTGATTTTTCAGTTCGTAGAATTTTGAAGACGTTGTTTGGTGACAACATCAACACACAAACAAATGAAAACGGAAGTTCCCCTCTGTGCGTCTTCCTTCCAACACAGCTAGAGCTAGGATATAGAAGACTCTCTCAGCAGTCATTTTTATTCTTTGCGAATCCTTTGACTAAAGGTTTACAGCTACCCAAACTCAAACTATTTTCCTTCCTACTGCTGTTGATTTTGGTTGTCTTGAAGTGGTACTGAGATAATTTTTGCCGAAACAAGAATAAATAAGTTTTGGGAACTTTCACATCACACATACACACCTACAAGAAATAAGAATAAAAAATAAGAATATAGATACAATATCTATCTCGGAAGCAATGTGTATGAACTTGGCGATGTAAATTTTTGGCCAAGAAACGATGGCAAAAGTTTACGTTTTCCTTAAACTGTGTGCATATCAAGAATCTGCATCCTGAGGGAAAAATACACATTTCAAACTTAACAAATCCACAAAGAACGACGAACTCCTACTAACAGAAAATCCCACCCAGTGCGCGCCCTTACAAGGACAATTCACAACACAACCAAGCAACCTGAGAGAAGGAGATACAAAAAAAAAAAATCATTCTTGGATTTTAGTTTATTTATTTATGCACTTTCGAAGTGTCCAGCACAGAAGGAGTATTGTGTCAAGGATTTTCCTCTGGCATAATTTGCTCACAAATACGCCGATGACACGACTAACACTGTGAAGAATGTTGCACGTCGTAATTTTTGTATGTTTGTGTGTGTGAATAGTTGTATAGAAGTCATATCCTTTGGAAATTACTATGCAAACAAGAAGGGATGAGAATTTTTTTTTTTCATCGCCAAAGAAGAATGTTGTATTCAGTTTATGGTTGTGGCTTTTATTTTATTCTTCTTTTTTTTTCATCCTTGGTTTTGGTCAGTTGTGTCGTCGTCCCACTGCCACCGTTTTGGCTATTTTTAACCGAAAATGCGAAAACATTAAACATAGGTATTTATATGTGGGTAGCTCCAAAATCCACATAAAATACGTAAATGCAGGGAAAGGATTTTTTTTAACGATTGGAATTCATTCCTCTGCTCCAGCAGAGAGGCAGGCCAAAAAATGTTTTCAATGACTGTTTGTTATTCCATTTAATAGATCGAAATTTTAAACCAGAATGAGAAGTTACCTACAGATAGGAATATGGGTAGATACACCGTACACGTAGCGCTCCTGACTGAGTGCAGATGCAGACAAAAATATTTTTGGTTGATTTCCAACAATTTCAAGTTGAAAATAAAAATGACCTTTTAGTTAGTCAAACAAAAGGAGTGAGAAATAAAAAGCAAATTTTCGAGTAAATATCGAAAGTTTCTTTTTTTTTTTTAGTTTTTAATTTAAATTGTGATGCAGTATAAAAATGAAATTCTTTTTTTTTTTTGTATTTGTGAAGTTGGCAGAAAAACATATTTTTTTCAATTTTTAAATGAATCGTGCGCCTTTCACCAAAAAAAAAAAAAGCTTTTGGTTCAATTCACAGAATATTTTTGTTAAAGCTTGAAAATATCACGAAGCTTCTGAGTGAAACCAGTTAACATGACGAGGAACAATTAATTTTACCACTAATTATGGGTAGATAAAGTAACTGAGT
Organism: Platycheirus albimanus; assembly: GCA_916050605.2. Taxonomy (NCBI): domain Eukaryota; kingdom Metazoa; phylum Arthropoda; class Insecta; order Diptera; family Syrphidae; genus Platycheirus; species Platycheirus albimanus. The sequence continues at coordinate 43,208,385 of OU696697.1, forward strand.
CAGTGGCATAGATAGCTTTTCGCTATGGGGGGGGGGGGGGTATGAATCTAGTTCGCTCATTTTTACTTGCGATTATAGGTACTATAAGGCAAGTTATGCATTCGTAAGAAAATTCTAACAATTAAACGTGACATTACGACGAGAGAATTCGAAAAAAGTGGGTCCGACAATTCTGTCTGTCTGTCTGTATGTCTGTCCGTGTGTCTGTCTGTCTGTATAGTTACCTACAGCCTAAACGGCTGGACCGATTTGCTTCAAACTTTGTACATAGTATTATTATGACGTCCTACAGAGGAGTTTTTGGAATTTGCATTCTAGCTCCAAAAATAACGGTACCTGCCATATGATTTTTAGTGAAAAGTTAATTTTTCTCAAAACCGGCTCCTACGATTTTGATAAAACTTTCTGAATAGTGTTTTATGTGCAAATTGTATGTTTTGGTTGGAATAGATTTTTCAGGAAAAGTCTAATAACGGTACCTCCCATAGGACCGGTTTTTCAAAATCAGATTTTCTCGTAAGCCACTTGATCGATTTCGATGAAATTTGTAATGTAGAAGACGAAATAATATTTTTTTTAAAATTTTTGAAAACAAGTTTTTTTGAGTTAATTAAAAAAATTTTTTTTTTCAAAAACGGTCCAAGCTATTTTTTTTTAATTTTATTTTTCTGACAAAAAATACAAAGTGCTAGAAGTTGGCATACTTTAAAAAACATTGGAATTCATTTTGGAAAAGTTTTTCAAAAGAAACTATTTTTTTGAAAAAAACTGGTCGAACGATTTTAAAACAAAAATTTCTTAAAATTCTTCACAATTAACAAAATCATATAGCTTAGTTCATTTTTTCCAAAAAACGTTTTAACTATTGATTTTTAAGTGATCAATAACATTTCATATACATACTTAGTTTTAACTCTGTTTTTTTTTTCCAAAATCTCAAACCCCAAGACCACTGTTTCACATTAGAGCAAGTTTGTCCGACCCAGTCGTGCACTTCATTTTTAAAATTTTAATAAATTGATGGAAAGCTGGATAGAAGTTCTTTTTCTTGCACTTTTACCTATTATCAATTGGTGAGAGACGTAAAAAAATACTTTTTAAAAATCGATATAAAAAAAGAAATTCAAAAGATTAGGTGATTTGCCGAAATAACAATTTCTTTCAGATGAAGTTGACTTTCTATTTTCCCCGTAGAATGTAGGTATAGAATGCATAATTGACAATGCCTCTAGGAATCCTGTGAGTACTAAGACTTAATTCACGTAGGAAGTAGTTACTAAATTTCAGAGTGCTTTTTTTTTAACTTACTTGGCATGAACAATTATCGATTCCAATGGGGGGATTATCCCCCTGACCCCCCCCCCCCCTATGTACGCCACTGACTGAGTTATTAAAGATATGATCCAGATATACAGACACAACCAGGAGATTGTTCCCGGAGTCCGAATTGCTTCATGGATTTCAACAAAATAACATTGACATTTTAATATTCCTTACTCAGGAGTTGAACAGTATAAAGGTTCATTCTGTCGTTGCATAATTTTTAAGGTTAGGCCGTGGCTAAAGAGAAGGCTTAAGGGTTAACTCAGTTGGTCTATTTCGGGGAGCTAACATCGACTCGGACCACTGCAAAATTTAGAGTATGGATATCCATAGAAGTTCTTAGGCGAACGACATCTACGATGAGGAAATAGATAGACGCCCATCGCGTATAGCTTGAGCTTGTGAGACATCCTATACGACTGTTGATATGAACCCGGAAGACCAATGCCAACTATCTCAACAAGTCATAAGAAACGCTGTGCCAGAGGGGTTAGGCTTTTCACTGCCAACTCCCGAGAAACCCTTCGTTCGACTCCGAGTGTGCCCAGGTAAACAAGGCCGAAATGGAGGCATATAAGTCTTGGCTGCAGGGACATTCTAGAGCGACTAGGAATCTCTACATCATGAGAAACACTAACTCAGGGGACAAAAAAATGATCATTAACAACGTGCAGTCTAAGAGATGCAGAGATGTTTTTGCGAAACTTCTACAGAAGAGTGAAGCTATCAACATCAGAAATAACAAGCCGCCCTGGGCCTTGCAAAGATGGGGCTGGAAACACAACAATAGATACGCAGGCGATGTTAGTCATCTGGAGAGACTACTTTAACCAGTTGTTGAATGGCGATGATAACCAATCTAGATGACAAACATGAGTTACATCCGCCCGACTTAAATGAAATCAAAGTAGCCATCGGAACTTTTAAACACGCCGAAAATGACCTGGTGAAGAGCATACACCAACTCATCTGCAAAAAAATGGTCGGCCATATGATTGGCATCTCAGAACCATGTGCCCGATCCTCAAAAAAAAAGGAGACCGCCTACTCTGCGCCAATGCGACTTCAGATATGGAAAATCGGCGACCAACAAAATCTTCACATTACGCCAGATCCTGCAGAAAGCCCAAGAATTTCACAACGATACCCACCAGCCACTACCTGTTCGTCGATTTTAAAGAGTTGAACTGTGTCATGCCATGCCCATCAACTTTAGAATTCATACTTAACTAATTGAAGATGGAAAGCTTCTTGCCTAAGAGAATTTATTGTTCTCTTAAATTTAATATAAATCACTATGAGCAAGCTAATGTAATTATCATTTTTTAGTATATCTTAAGCAAGCATTGCGAATTGTCGGGCGAGCTGCTGCGAGCTAGTGCGAGGTTAAAATAAATGTTGGGTTTTTTCTGATATTAATCTTTTTCCCAACAACAAAATACATATATGCATTTTCATTTCGGTCGGAACGTTATTTCTTTTCAGTAGTTTTATTGTAAGTAGTGTTGTTAATCCCATACACTAATATACGTTGGAGAATGCTTACAAGCAGAATTGGACTGGTTCAAGAAATGTCGCTTTACAACGCCGACTTGACCAGAACGTCACCATTCACATGTATAACTTCGAGTTCGAGGCAGACAATGAGTGTGTCCATCTGGGCTCTACTGTAAGCACGAAAAACAATATCAGTGCGGATATCAAACGTAGAATAACTCTTGCTAATTGCTGTTTCTTTGGGCTGAATAAGCAATTGAGGAACCAAGGCCTATCTAGAAGAACCAAGGAGACACTTTATGTGTACAGTATAGACCTAGACCACTCTTCTTATATGTAGACGGTCGGTTTTCAACGCCATGACAGAGGGAATTAGAAGTCATGGTAGACCTCATCTTCGGTGGAGTCACCCAAGACCCAGAAAGGAGGAGAACTGAGACAACTTGGAGTGCAAAAGTGGAGATGGCAAGCTAGAGATTGAGAAATCCAGAGAGGCATATTGAGCAATTTGAAAACGAGTTGACCCGTGCCTCGGAGCTGAACCGCTGGTACTTGGACCTTATAAGTAAATCGGATTATTACCAGCACAAATATTTTAACTGTGGATTGTTTTCCGAGTGACGTGGTAAGCTCAAATGGGGTTATATAGGGTGATCCAAATCATCTAATTATGTTGATGCTACAACGAACTAATAGATTTCTTTAGACTTTTAAAACAAGATAAGATTCCATTATATTTCAAATACGTATAATCATGTATGTACGTGTTTTTAATATTTAAACCTGAGTCTTTTGTTTAAAAATTGATGGGTTTTACTTACATGTCTATTACCATCCACAAGATATCCCCCAACATGATAATGTTTTTGCTGGATATTTGGCGATAAAAGTTGCCTGTAAGAAAAAAGATAAAAATCAAGTTAAATTTTACAATCAATAAATAACATTAAGGAATCAATGGATTTATTAGTAAAATATTCAATCCAAGTTTTTATAATAATGTTGTAAGTTATCGAAGCAATACTTTCAAATCGACTTATTGCAAGTGGAAAAATTAAAAAAATGTAAAATAAAAGTTTATTGGCTACCAACTTTAGATCCTATATGAATTACCTTATAAAATGTTCAATATTAAAAAGTATAGGTAGCTATATGCCAAGACTCATATTACGACGGGTCTGGGGTGAGGCCCTTTATTATAACTATAATCGTTAATTATATCGATTTATATAGATATCAACATTATGAGTCTACATGTTAAAATAACAATATTTATGCCAAGAATATTTAGTATTTCTCATCCACTTTCATACAAATAAAGAATTTTAACATTAAACATGTTATAATAAAGTAGACTCTCGATATAGTGAACCTCTGTATCGTGAACTAATCAATATTATAGTGAACCACCAAAATTTAACACAGACTAATCTAAATTGCGAATTATGACAATCTCAATAAAGTGAACTTAATTTTTTTTTTTGCGATATTCAACGAAAAATTTTCTGTTGCAATACGCCAACTACTTTTCTGAACAATTTATCATTCCTTTGTGTGTTTTTCACAGTTTGGCTGCCCAACTAAATAAGTTTTTGATATTGCTTTGCTTAGGATACAAACATTGTAGTCATTGAAGTAAATTTCAGGAAGTGTGTCTATGAAATGACATATATTTAGGAAATCTGATCTTCCGGAGGTGGAAACTAAATTGGTTTTTGGAACATTGGAACTACGAAAAATTGAATTTTTTTTGGTCTTCTAAAAACAAATAAACATTTAAAAACCTTTTAGTTCGATATAGTGAACAATATCGGTATAGTGAACAGGTTTGGTTTTTATTAGATCACTCTATCGAGCGTCTACTGTAATTGCTATAAATGATTTAATGTAACATAATAAAAATGACATTATTATAATTTTTGAACATTTTGTTATCATCAATAGATGTTATATTTAATTAGACTTTTATTTGATTGAACAAATGTAAATTCGTTTTTTTTTTCTTCGTAATATTAATAACATATCTGCTTTTGTTTTGGAAATTAGAGTAAGGACACAACAACTGTGCCTGTGCTAAAATTGACAACCGCAGCGATATAATTAAACAAGTTTTATGTATTATTGATGATTTTGAATTTCATTGGGATATGATTTTGATTGTATCAAAACGAAAACTCACAAGTTCAATTTAACATAAATACAAGAGACGAAGCCGTAAGCGGTATTGAAACTGTTGTTCATTGCTATACATTTAATGTAATGCCAAATGAAATATTAAATCCAAAGCAAGTATTTGGTTTTAATGAATGAGTCAGCATTCTATTTCTAATTTAGGTTCCAGTAAAACAACTAAGGTACATCTGTTTGTTGGCATCAACTTGTGACTTTAGAACAACAACGGTATTATTTCCATATTGGTTTTAAGTCTAAAATAGATTAATTATAAATTAGTAGATTTAAATCACTCCTTTTTACTAAGCATTTCAACTGTTGGTATATTTCAAGTAATTTGACATTATTATTGACATTGTTGTGTTAATATAGCAGTTTTAATTAAACAATAAATAAAGGGTGTTTTTTAAGAGGCATACAATTATAAGCTTGCAGCATTGATTTCATTGACAGCCATTTTTTCATTTGACTTGTCATTCATCTTTAGTTTGGTTTGCTATTTCATCATAAATTGGCTCACGGTCGCCTGAACAATCCATACGTTTTCTTTAAATGATAAAACTCATCATCTGAGACGTCGTAGTAGAGTGCGTACCGAAGACGCTAGTGCTGCTGTTGAACGCAGCATCGACTTAGGCTCGAAATGAGTCCATCCACAAGCGTGTTACGGTTATAGAGCCATGATCAATGAATTTTTTGTTCCTGAGTTCAATCATCTTGATGTGATTTCAACAAGAGGAGAAACATGTCTTACAGTGCATGCCATAATAAACTAATTCGTTGAAGGAAATGTTTGGTGAGCGCATAAATTCACGTTTTGGACATGTGAGCTGGCTTACAGGAACGTGAACGCTAGACTATTTTATATTTTATATTCTATGTGTAGGTATGTGAAGTTGCTTGTCATCACCGATAAGCTACAGACGATTGGAAGACTTGGAAGACAAAGTGATCGAAAATTGGAGTTCGAAATTGGACTAGGTTAGGTACCTACATCTGAGCCAGCCGCAGTGGCCATGTGCCAGAATCATATTCGAATAAAAATGACAAAGAATTATCTTTAAAACTCATCTTTATGACAATTAATACAATCTTTGTGTTTTTTCTTTAAAGTGAAACTTTTTAACATCGCCTCAAATTTTTTGATTCACCTGTCGCATGTCGCAAAATGACCGTGTAGTAGGTAGTATTTATATTCTTCACTCATTCAAGCACGGACTTCGCGGCATTTGTGTGTTTTGTTTACTAACTTAATTGTGATGGACAACGATATAGCTAGTGAGTCAAATGAACCGGTTAACAAGGGAAAAGATAAGAATAGTGAGAAAATATCCGACAATGAATTTATTTTATTTCATAAGAGTAAGAGAGAGCATGCCGAGAGAGTTTGTGCTTGTTTGTACCTAGTTAAATGAAAAATGCTCTTGGTAAATAAAAATAATTTTTATTGTGAATTTATTAGAATTAGGTATTAGAACTTTCTGCTGGTGCATATTATTAAAGTAAAACTTTTTTCCCATCGCTACAAATTTGTTCGTTCATCTGTTGCAATATGGCGGCGCCAATGGCTCCTATCAGTTGACCGTGTAGGATTTATATTCTCACTCATTTATGCACGTGCTCTGCGGTATTTGTGTTTTGCTCAGTGTTATAATGTTAAACCAGGAAAAGAAAGAGCTCTTGGTAACTCACCATTGATTTTTATAGTGAATTTATTAGATTGAAAAAATTTTTGTTTGTATATCTCTTATTATTATTTCTGTGCCTATTTCTAAGCCTCTAAAAAAGCACCCTTTTAAATCAGATAGTATTTCCATGACGACAATGTATTATCATCTAAAAAAAATAATTAGTTTTGGAACATTGATGCTGTTTAATGGTTAATGTCTCTATCTTTCTCTATCTATAAACAAAAATAATGAATTACTATAATGTTGAGAAAATTTGTATGTGCTTTTAATAGGCTCTTAGTCATTGAAATCGTAAATCTGCAAATTTATAATGTTGGAGTTGGCCTTGTCGTATTTGATGTACAAATCAATTTCTTAATACTTTTGTATTGGTGGGCCAAAAGCAATTATACAAGGTATTATTATTATTAGAGTTCAAAAACTTTTGTCTAAGATATTGATATTATATAAATGTTTTCCTCATAATCCTTTGAATCAGTTGTAAAGAGTTCTGTTTTTTTTCAAAACCGAGACTTAGAAAAAAAAAAACCTATAATTTCTTTTAAAGTTATTGCAAAGAGTCACATCCCTTCTACCCAATCCTACATGCTACACAATTCAAAATAAGTCCCTAATATAAACATTAAAATCTAATCTGATATGTATTTTTAACGATGCAATTATGGAAAATGTATCTCTCTCTCTGAAATCCAGTCGAATCGACGTTAAAAAGCACTTACAAGTCCATATTATTTCCATCGAAATACTTTAAGGATAAAAAGATTGTTTTACAAAAATGATATTATATCTTATCATGTTCTCAATTTAGTACCAAAATATACTGAAGCCTATTATTATAAACAAATTTTCATCTTTAATAAACTATTTATGGCAATATTGCATTAACATCATAACATCACCTGCACGAAATAATCGCTATATGATCAAGATCATATTGTACAATCAAATCAAGATGAAAATTTATTTAGCCAAAAAGAAAAATGTCAACGTGTATCAATAATTCGTAATTAAATTCTAAAAATAATGCGATACCTACCTAAACCTACATACATACATATATTGCCAACAGCTCTTGGAAGGTAGAGGAAGGAAACACATTATACTTTGACGCATTTTCCTTTGAATAAGGACCAAAGGAGTAAACATATATCTAACATCATCTTCACTTGTATATGAGGCTTAACTGACATCGCATTTATATAGTACGCCCCAACCAGAGCAACCCACTCGCTAACAACCTAACCTATATGTCTATATATATATAGAGATACAATCGAGTATAGTGTGTAAGTAGGTATAAGTATCTGTACCTGCTGTGAGCATCAGACAAGACGAAAATCTAATTTATCCGCCAAAAGCTTTTATCTTTGGAAGAGCATCAGTGTATATCTGGTAGACAGTATCCTTGTCTAAAGATACACCTACATCCAATTGCGAAAAAAAAAGGAATCCGCACAAAAGTGCGTATATATTTTGAAATTTAATCCTTAATTAGTCTGAAATGGAAGAATACTCTTTAGATGTGATTCACATGGAAACACCAAAATGGTTGCTACTATTTTTTTTTTTTTTTTTTTTTTTTTTGCTATGTCTTCCTAACTATTATAATACATTGCTATACATATTCCCTCTTTTTGTTTTTCCCTTATCCTGATACTGATCTCCAACAAAACAACATATAGCCTAGCTAGCTGGATGCTCTCTAGAAAAAAGATTGTTATCCAGAGTTTCAATACAGTGTACAGGGTATACTACCTTATATGTAGGTATGTATATAAATTGCCCGAGAGGCTTTTTCAGTTTTGAAGTGTTTTGCTTTAATTTTATTTGCTTTTTTGTTTCTCGTTTTAATTTCACTTTAAATTAAACCAATATAACTCAAACTGCCGCGTTCCGCCGCTACGGTGGAATAAAATAATCAGTTTTCACGTCTTTCCAAATGGAGTTGGAGAAAATTAACTTTCACACTTCTAAATTTAAAAAAAAAATTCAATCTCTCTCTCTCTCCCTCTCTTTTTCTTACTTAATTTAAACAAACAAAATGAACCCACATTTTTAGACGTATTTGCGGGAATCCTTAGCATAAGCAAACCGTTAAGTGGAAAATTTCCAAACAATTTGGAACAACTACAATACAATTGAATACAACACAAAAAGTGTATGTGTCTGTATATGTATATATATAGTATAAATTGTATGTATGTATGTGGAAGTGCTGTTGAAAATTCAATTAAAAACGATGAAATTGAAAAATTATTCGTCCCACACTCTTGGTCTTTTGCTAAATTGAATGAAATCCACTTTGGTCTTCAAATTGAGAGCGCACTCTCCCCAATCCCCAAACTCACTCCCCCACCCTCCCCCCCCATATATTTACATACACATAGTCAAACCTCAGCATCAGCATCAGCATCAGCATTCAGGATAACTTTGATACCAAGAAGCAACAAGGCATCATCGTCATCGTTCCTGAATTGGGTTCAGGACGCCTTCCCGCCCACCGCACCGCCCACCGGCCGCCGCCATAAGCACAACCACAACTCTTAACAAAATATAATCGATGCTCCTGTGTGTTGTGCTGTTGATGATGGTTTTGGTCGACAAGGATGGTCGCTTTTTCCGGAAGAATGAAGATGGAGATGAGGACGTTTGCTTGGGAGTAGGGTTCAATACATTAGACAAAATCGCCGCCTCCCCTTCTATACCGCCTCTTTTTCTCTTGTTCCCATATAACTTTTGTGTTCCATTACTCTGTGAGATTATGTAAAGAAATGAATTACACTTCACTGAAATGAAACGCAGGCCAAAACCTCGAGTTTAAGAACTATAAGTGGACGACCTACGAGACGTTCAAACTGATGCGACGGACAAGATGTACAGACGACGGACGGACGGATAAATGAACGGATGGATAAAAGCACTGCTACCACGCGACGGCGACGGTAATGCCGACGTATAAGGGTGATGGTGAGTGAGGGTATGAGTGAAGGAATTTCAATCACATTGAAGGTAGCAATTAAGTTTTACCTACAATTTTGGGATTCAGGAGTGTCTCTGGCAGGTTTGTTAGAGATTATTGAACTCAGCTCGGGGTTTTCTGCTTAAATGGATGTACAATATAAAACATTAGGGAAGGGAAGATTATTATATTATATTGAGTTACAACGGGATAGAAGACAGTTCATTCGAATCCTCGACTCTGGCGCTGGAGGCTTAAATTTATTTTCTGAAGAGTATATAAGGTATAATGGCAAATACAGAACACGCTTTTATTATCTCAAAAATTAGACCTAAATGTGCGGGTAACTTCCAAGTTGAGTTTTTTTTTTTCTTATTATATTATTTAAAAAAAAAGCACTTATTTATTTCTGTATCATTTGCGAAGGAATTTAAAGGTTGAATATTTCAAATTCGCTGTGGTTTTCCCTTTGTATTAAATTAAATTGGAGAATTTAATTAAAAGCGAAGGTTGGAAGAATTATTTCAAAATATCTTTGAACTACAACTTCCGACTAAATTTGATACAAATATGCGACTTGTTTTACAATTTGAGTAATGTATTGGTTTAAAAATATAGTTATAATAAATCTTGACATGGATGCAAATATAGATACATTCTATGGCATTTTTTTTTTTAGAATATGTAGTGTTTTTTTCAAAAACTTAATTGAATCATTTTTATTTGAAACAAAAATCAAGACCAATTTAATTTTTTTTTTTGAAATGTTATAATTTGCGGGTGGCTTGAGAGCTATGTATATAAAAGTTTTGAAAGACTTTGCCGTTCACAGGGTGAAATGAGCTAAAAGCAGAAAACTGGTATCCGATTTTAAAAAATTTTATTGTGTTTAATAGGTTACAAGTAATTAAATGCCTGAGGGGTGTATTTTTTTAAACAAGCTGAGTGAAATGTAGTTTAAAAAAATAAAGTAGGTATCCTATTGAATTTTTTTAATTCACCATAGATAAAGCTATTAAATTGCTTATTAACGCCATCTAATGGAGTTACTAATTCAAAAAAAAAAAAAAAACAATATCTTACATACATTTTTGCAAAATTGAATGGAAGTTGCAATTGCAGTTCTAAATGCAGTCGAAGATGAAATCGCAGTAAAAAAACTGGAAAACTAAATATGCGGTAACTTTTCATAGCTTAATATCTATCGAGGACAAAGAAATATTGAAAATAGTTTTTTTTTTAAAGGTTTTTTTGACAAAAATTAAAAAAAAAAATGTTTGTTGAAAGTTATTCGATTAAATAAATAGCACTCTATAGTTTGCATTTTGAAAAACAATGTCAAACAAATTCATTATACCCGTTTCCAACATATTTCGAAAACTAAAAATGTTGTCAAGAGAATAATTAAAAATAAAAAAAAGCTTTTTCAGAATTTTGAAATGTCATAGTAATTGGGATATAAATGACTTTTCTTTTCTTTTCTTTTCTTTTCATTATTTCTTTATTTCATTCCAAAAATTACAGCAAGTGAGAATAAACATTTTATCAGCAATACAAATATAAGATTAAATACATGTATGAAAAAATTCAATAAAAAAAATAAGAACATCTAACATTAACACATGCATAATTTGACAGCTGTACAAGGTATGACTACCTGTATTAAGAACTTTATTGAAATCGGATTACGATTTACAAGAAAATTTTACTTGAAAATTCCGGTTCGATGAAAGACACAAATTTTCGAACTAAAAGATAGACTGTCCTAAAAAAATAGCATTCTGAAAGTTTTATCAAAATTGTTATAAACATTTTCGAGAAAATCAAATTTCTTCTTCAAGATTGTATGGCAGGTATGATTATCTTTGGGCATAAAACAAAAATTAAAAATATTTTCCGAGGGACGTTTAGATAAACACTAAATAAAAAATTTGAAACAAATCGGCCCATCCGTTCAGGCTCTAAAGGTGCGAACTATTTGGATATTTTATCAGCGAACAGCGGACAGAATACTTCGGACAGACGACAAATCTACAAAGGCAACACTAATCTTTGTACCCAAAAATCTTCTTGTCAGTTTGACACAAATTCGATTATCACATGTCATCGGCAATGTGCTCTCTGTCATTCAATCACTTATATTTCCAGCTTCGACGAAGACAGCTGCCACCTCATCGCAACAAAAATCAAAATTAAATTTAATTAATATTTTAGTTAAATAAAGTTTTAATTAGAGGAGTCTTCTTTTCTTTTTTAATTAGATTGGAACATAACCTCTAAAGTACCTATAATTGCAAGTAAAAATAAGCTCAACAAATTTTTTTTATTTACATCATACATATTTTAAAATGCAAATGCAAATGCTTTTTTATTTCCCAGCAATTAGCATTTTAAAATACTTCAACAACAGTAAAATGCAAACAAAATTTTTTTTACCAAAGACAACGATGAAACAGTAGATACAGTACACTCGGGCGTATGCGTACTTTTTTGAGTTTAATTCATTTAATTAAAATTTAAATAAAAAAAATCATCCATGTTCTCATATTTCAAACAAACTAATTCGACGATGTCAATATCTTAGGCAAAGTAATTGGATGATGTAAATATAATTAAGAAGTCAAATTTATCGCTTTATGTCTATCATGGCGCTATCTGCTCGGAAGCGCAGAACAACGTCTGCCGGGATAGCTAGTTTTGATATAAAAAAGCTGTTTTTAATTCTGAAGTGACACAATTTTCTGAATTCTTTCATTCCATGATATATCGAAAAATATTTGTCACTTTTTTTTTTTTTGTTAATTATTGAAAAAAATGTAGTTTACTTCACAAAAAAGTGTCTACCCATCCGTTATCAAAATATAAAAAACTGGTTTAAACAAATTTATCAAAAAATAGAAAGTATCACTATTAGTTCCAAATTTGACCACGATTTAAGAGTTTACAGCTACATGGCAGGTACCGTTCGTTTTGGAGCTAAAGAATAATGACGAACGAAATCTGAAAATTGGTTAAAAAAACTCATACTTCAACCCAATTAATTGAATCAGCACCCATTAATATTACTATAATAGCTTAGTCCCAGCACTGTCATTTTTACTTCCGATTGAAGTTACTATAAGGCAAGTTATGCATTCGTACACACTACACAGTTTTGGTGTTATTTTTTTTTATTTCCTAAAATTTTTCAATTTTTTTTTTGTTTGAATTTTAAAAAATAAATTACTTTTTTTTAAATTGTTGGTATACAATTTACAATTTTAAAACCAACGAACTTCTAGAAATTTGCATTCTCAAAAAATTTTGTTATAATAATGTTTTCGGACTAAAAAAAAATCCGTTTTTTTTCGAAAAAAACTGGTCTAATGATTTTGAAATTTTTTTTGTAATGCAAAACCGCAAAACAAATAAGATGGTTTACTTAATAATTTTTCCCAAAAAAGTTTTAACCAGCGATTTAAAAGTGACTAGTGGAAATTCATGGGATTCCTTTTTTTGGTTTTAAAAATCTCTAGCTCCTTAATCACTTTCAAACATTGGAAAAAGTTGGTGCGACCCAGTCGTGCATTTTATTTTACTAACCCGCGATTAAAACGACAGAAATATAAAATTTAGACGATGACTGAAAGATTTTTCATTTTTGTTCAGTGTCTTAGTACCAGTTGTACAATGGCGATTCAGCACTGAACTTTTTTTTTTAATTCTTAATCCGTGGATCAACTTTTTTTAACTCTTAAACCACTTTTGAACCAACCGCCGTCTAAACTTTCACTATGCAAACACGAACTGAGATAAATCGTTTTTAAATTTTGATCCGAGGATGAACCACTAATGTACAACCGGACCTTAGTGTATTTCTGGAGCCGTCAAACTTGTATATTTCTCCCGCAGTTAACGCGTCGATTGATTGTTTCTCGAATCATCAAATGTGCACACAGCCAATATTTTCAATGGTTTGATATATCCATAAAATGTCCTTAAGCTAAGATTTTGCATGTGTCCTTAAATAAATATATGTACCTAAAAAAAAAACTAGGAACATTTTAAGCCCATATTGGATAAAATTTCAACTTCAAATAGAGTTTCCTCCAGCCAGCGGCTTAGATACACACAACGTTAGTGTACGATACAATTTTTGGGGGTGCACCTGAAAACCAGTAGAAATGGTACGCCATTTCAATGGCTAGACAGCCTGTCCATTTTTTTTTCTTGCTCTATAGGGCAAGTATTGGTTTCGTGCAGAAAAAAAAAATCGAGGTTTTAATCAAACATGACATTACGATGATAGAGAAGCCCAAAAAAGTGGTTTTCGCCATACCGTCCGTCGGTCTGTCTGTGCGGATGTGCGGATGTGCGTATGTGCGTCTGTGCGCTTTTTTACGTCATGCTACAGTCTAAACGGCTTGACGGATTTTCTTCAAACTTGATATATAGCAGTTTCAAGAAAAACTCTTGTCGAGATTTTTTTTATTTCGTCTTAACCCTGCTCAAACTTGTACCTTTCAAGTAACGGCTTTTTTTAATTTGGCTCTAACGATTTTGATTAAACTTAAAATTTAGCTAACTTTAAACATTTCGAACAAAACTGCGTTTTTTGTTTTTGGCTCAAATGGTCGTAACGAAAATCAGGTTTAAACGGCTTTTTTTTCAAATGGCCATAAGTTCGCAACGGCTCGATTGATTTGACTCAAACTTCGTTTGGCATAGTTCTTTATAGTCTTCTATATGATGGCTTTGTACATTTTTCAGTGAAGCCTGTCTAAATGGTAGCTCCCATACAACGAGCCGTTCAGTTTTAGCCAACTTTTTTTGGTTTTTTCTAATTTGCTCAAAAATGGCTCAAACGATTTTTATTAAACTTTGTGTGTTATATTCTTTTAGTGTTCTTAAGAGAACTGCGTTTTAAGTTTTTGGCTAAAAATGCAAATAACGGAGATCTGCTCTTAACGGCTTTTTTTCAAATGGCCATAAGTTGTCAACGGTTGCATCGAATTCACTCAAACATTGTTTGGTATAGTTCCTTACAGCTTCCTACCAGATGGCATTGATTTTTTTTCGGTTTCTCTTTTTTAAATGGTGGCTTCTATACAAAGAGCCACTAGATTTTGGCCAATTTTTTCGTTTTTTCAAATTTACTCAAAAACGGCTTCCCCGATTTTTATGAAACTTTGTATGTAACATATATAGAATACTTCAAAGAAAACTGCATTTTTAGTTCTTGGCTACACATGATAATAGCGGAAATTGCTTTTAACAGTATTATTAATTTGGCCATAAGTGGACATTTGTATAATTTATAACACCCAAAAGATAACGTCTTAATTTTAAATATTAAAGGTTTCTTAACGTTAGCTCCCGTGTATCGGTTTTTCCAGTTTCAGTCAAATTTTTTTAGGTTTTACCAATTTTTTCAAAAATGAGTTCTTCTCATTGGTCGAAAAGTTTGTTTTCATCGTACTATTGCACCCACAGAGCAAGTACATGCGACCCAGTCGTGCATTTTATTTTAATCGTCTTAATGCATTTATAAAAAAAAAAATCAATTCAGAAAATCCGTTGTCATAAAATCTAAAAGTGTATGAAACTTTGGAATTGAGCGTTGTTTTAACTAATTAATGCTTTCAGATTAAACTTTTTTTTTTTTTTATATAAGAGCACAAGGGTTTAATGAATTCGGAAAAGAATTCATTTCCTCATTAGCTTGGTTTGTAAACCTACTTCAATAAATATTCAAAAGGAATTTAGCTTCTTCAAATACAAAATACAAAAAAAACCCCCATTGCAACAAGTGTTGTATAAAAGTGCTACTTGAACATGATACAACATCATACTCACACTTCAACAATATACACCATTTTTGTCTGTATTTCGTGCTTGCATTTCCCCAAAATGAAAACTGAATTATCTTAAACGTGAATCTTCCCCTCAAGCGCGCACAGGAAACATAAGTTATTGCATAATTTCCCCTTCCTCTTATTCGCTTTCAACGTTTAATGGAGCTCACAGGATGAAAAGATACTGAGAAATCTAGCGAAATGGGCGATTGGGGGGTATTATATAGCAACAGGGCCACGAAAGTTAAGTGTTTTCCGGGTATTGAGTTGAATTTTTAAAATAACACCATCAACAAAAATAACAACAACAGCAACAAAAACAACAGAAACAGAGCTTGCGATGATAGTATAGCCTTTTTTGGACAAAATGTAAAACGGCTGTTTTTGATGTTTTCGTTTTTACTTGTCTTTTTTTTTTTGATTTTTTTTTTCGTTGTTGCACGAGGCACATAATGGAAAATTTATGTCCTTGTAAAATGTCCTGCTTAAATTAGTATGCAGATGACCGATGGTTTTTAGTTCATGCGAAAGAAGGGAGAATCACATAATCTTCAAGTATGATGACAGTCGGTTGAGATTTAGTGTCATGAACGTTTATTTGTTGCTGTTTAGTACAAGGGATGCAAAGCCAGAAATTCAAGCGAATGAGGAATACTAAAATTTTGTTAAAGGTTACCAATCTTGCTGATGGCTACATAGGTCATAATGGTTTTAATACAAATTGGTTCATTTTACGAATGAAATTTTTTAAGACATTAGCTTTGTGACTTGTGAGACTTATAATCAGGCCCGTAGCGAGTACGTAGCGAGGATGAGGGTGGTGCTTGTTCAATTTTGAAGAAATTATTCAGTATATAGGTGTAGCCCGAAAAACTCCTGGTACAGAACAATGCATAAATACGAGCACTCTGTGATAGGCCTTAGACATGGAACAATAGAAGCCGAAGGTTAAATTGTAAAGCCCCAAACGCGGATCACTGTAGATGACAGAAGCAGAAACACAGAGATATGTGATTCCCGTCGTTAAAAGGGGGAAGAAAATTATATGAGTAAGAAAGAAGTTCAATTTTCTTAAACATATTTCAATTTAAAAAAAAAATTAAGAAATCCGAAATTTGATTTCGTTCTTAGAACAACGCAAACAAAAAATTGAAGGAGCAACAGTAGGACAAAAGAATTATTAACAATATTTCCATGGAAAATGAATATGAACAAAACAATAATAATAACCTATTATTAGAGCACTACATTACCCCCCTCTATATATACTCCTATTCAAGGAATTTAAATTTCTACTTTGCTTCACTTTGACTAAAACGAGTTGGATTTTTTTTTTCCATTTCACTTTACCATTCTTAAGGAAATATCCCCAACCCCCATCAACAAGTACATATACATCATGACGAACCAAAGAACCCCCAAAACTTCCAACGAATTTTATACAAAAAAGTGGATCTTTTATTCCACCATTTGAAGTGAAACATACCTAATACAAAGGAATATCGAATTTAACATTTGAAGTAGAGGTAGCTATGGAAAAAAAAAAGTTTCATGCATAAGAAAAATAACGTTGTCATGCCACATGTCGTCGTTTGAATAAAGGTAGCTAGCTATATGTATAAGAGTATGTATAGGTACGTATGTACCTTTTTTCACCTCTTCCACCTGCTGCCCACTTAAGTTACACGTTATGTTTTCAACTGCCATTAGACTCGATTTTTCAATTAACTTTAAGGATCTCGATGACAATACAACTTTGTAGTGTTATAAGGTAAGCACGAAAAAGCTTTCATCGCCCTTAACCTTTCAGAAAACCACGCCCCCTCCCCCCTGCCATTGCATGAAGGTACTCGTACACCATATATCCGCCCTTGTAAACGGGAACTTAAAAAAATTTTCAGGAATTTTTAAACGAATTCAAAGATAGAAGTGTGTTATGTACTACTTGTATACATATATTATGTCTATATACTTTTATACAACAAAGGTATGAGCTTTGCAATTTGATTTTGCATACGAATATGTATTGGAGTAAGGGGAAGATATCAGCAAAGAAAGGGGGAAGATGGTTTTAAATAGAAACCTGTTACAAAAATAGTTATAGGTACTTCAAACGTTGGGGTGCCTTATAGCCGTTTGATGGAAATCCATCATAAGTGTCTGATTTCTAATCAAATTTAAAAGAAAACTTAATCATGAAAAATACTGTCGCTAGGTGTTCTTTTAAAGAACGCAATTTAACACTCTGTCCTTGCAATTTTCTTTGTCAGAATAAAAGGAGTTTTTCAATTGGCACGTATATATAGATTTTAGCGGCCTGTGGCAGCCATTTTGTTTTGGTGACATCTGTCAAATCAATTGTTTATTATTTAAATATGTAGTACATCAACAACTGCATTTGTAACAAGGTTACACTATTACACATTTGTTAGTACCCGGTGTTTCTTAATTTTAGAAAACGCACGTCTTGTGTTTAAAATATTAAATTTGTCATACGAAAGTGAGATAAGAGATAAAAGAAAATACCGATGTACAATACTGATGCAGCGGAAATAAGCGTGACTTCCGTCCCCGAAAATGGAGAGAGCGATTGAGACCGATTGATAGAGAGTGAGAAAGGGCGAACGTAGCATTACTGCTGGAACACAATGGAGCCGGAGCCGGAACCGCAGCCGCAGCCGCAGCCGTATCGCATGTCAAAATATTGAATACACACGAATTCAATGTTGTGAACACAACGAGACGAATCCGCAACCGCAGCCGCAAACCGCGAAGGACGAGTTGGCCAACTTTTAATAAATACGTGCGTATTTTTGACATTCCATACAAAAAAAAAAAAGAGCAACGTGCTAATAAAATCCTTTTAGAAATTAGGTCAGGTAATTAAAAATTTATTGAAAAGACTATACATGATGCGATATATGTTTTATCATCTTTTATATTCATATATATGTATGTTTCTCAGTGGAAATTGTAAAAAAACGTGGAGTACGTACGACTCCATTGTGGGCACTTCTAATTAGGTACGTACGGCATGCGGTACGGTTGCGGCTGCGGTTGCGGCTGCGTTTTTCTATTGTGTTTTAGCAGTGAAGCACATAGCCATGGAGCGAGAGTAGGGAGCAAGCGAGTGGGAAAGATCGAGAGAGAGTGAGATAGAGCGAACGTCGCATCATGCACAGTGCCACAGTGCCATGGGATGGGGAGAGAGAGCTGTAGGTTAGAGGTTAGGTTTGTTTTATAATAGCAGAAACTGGTTCTGCATATCAACTGTGTGTAGGTCGGCGGCTGATGGTTGAAAATAGAACGGTAGGTAGCAGGGACGGTATGCATTATGTGTGTCTTAGCAGACAAAAGTGTTTCGTATATCCTCTGTAAGCAGTCAGCAGTGTTCCCAGATTGGTTGTTTTTTCCACCAAAATGGTTGGAAAAAAATTATTTGGTGGGTAAAGTAGTGGGAACAAATTTTTTGGTGGTTTTTATAGTTGGAAAATTTCCGATTGGATTGTTATTTTATGGGGTGATATTATTTTAAGGACAATTCAGTACGACATAGGTACATGCCTATATACATAAATATTAAAAAACTATTTTATCACCAAAAATAAAAAAATGTACAAAATAGTAATTGAGCTCAGCAGGTATTTTTTACACAAAAAAGTAAGATTTTTATTGTTGTTGCCCGATAACCGAATTATGACAATTGTTATTTTTATAATCTAGGCAACTAATGAAAAAACACAAGACTTTAATTTCATTTCTAAAGGCTATTCCTATATGAATAAACTATTTTGCAATTCCAGTTTCAAACTGGTGTTAAATCGTGATTTCAATACTTTATCACATGAGCAAACTTAACGAGTTGACTGCAATGCGATATAATTGACTACGGTTTGAAACTGGGATATCAAATTTTTGACACAAGTGCGAACGTGCGTGTCTAAGATTTTTTTTTTTTTTTTTTTTGAAAAATTCGTTGAGTAGTCTTTTAGCGTTAAACTTTCTATTAAACAAAATATGGTGGTTTTTTTTATCTACAGTACCAGATTAGTGGGATTTTATTTCGAATCCGATGGGATCTCATATATTTCATCTGGCATCATTGGCAGTCAGGTGGGTGATGGTTTTAAATAGATTTGCGGGTAGCAGGGATGTGACTTGGTATGTGGTTAAATGAGCGCTGGAAGGTTGATATGAAAAATGTGATGTGTATAATATTAAATGTGTTAGGCAGGTCAGCGGCCTTAAGAAGCTGCGCTGGTCGGTTGATGCGGTGCAAAAAAATAAAAATTAGTTTGCCAAAGAAGTTTCATGTGTACTTTGTACGCACGCACTTTTTTTTACAAATGACCAAAACCTGCACTATCTGTGATATTCGAAGCCTAAATTTTTGTTCAAACATCTGGTTCTCTAAATGTTAGCTGTGCAGGCTTTTTGTTTGAACTTATTCTGGCATCCTTTAGTATGGTGAGCTTTTTACATTTCCCATTAGTCTCACTTTAAGATTTTGACAAAAACTAAAGTTTATAAAAGAAAAAATAAAGTATTAAATTAAACACGGGAGCTCCTCTTCCCAACAAAAAAAATTATTCGACAAAAGCTTGGTTGTTATTATCAGTGTCTGTTAGACTCACACGTATTTCTGTTTATTATCCTTGCGTCTATTCTGACGTTTGAAAGATAAGTGAAACAAACTCAATCTTAATCACCTTAAGAAAATGTATGAGCAATTCCTGCATTTCTGAAGGACATTTTGTTTGCTTTAGTTCTCAACTACTTGATCCTCTTAAGCTCGTTATATTTTTGATTAATAGTTCTCAAATAGCATCAATGGTTTCCTCAAACTATAGTAGGTACAACAAGAAAAAAAAAGAAATAAAAGAACCCAGTTCAGTAAGTTGTCAAGTGGTAAACCATGAAAAGGATCAAATGTGACATCGCACAAAACTCAAACAATACAATAACAAATAACACTTCTGTTTGGAAATAACATTTTCTTTACAAAAGCAGAAAGTTATGATACCATAAACACACCATAATACAAACTGATTCATGATTGAAGCATGACAATTTCATTTTCTCCTTTCGTTATTGTCTGTGTTTTATATATATCTGTATTTGTGTATACTGTTTCGTACAGAACAAAGTTCCTTAACAAACAAAAAAAAAAAGGCCAGCATATTACTCTCATTATTGGAAATTCCTCGTAATTCACTCAGCAAATTGGCATCGCATATAATACTCGTACATATACATAAATACGTAAGTCCTTTGTGTGGAACTGTTGGACTGACTGGTTCAAAAAAGACAAGAGTAGGTCATTATTTCCATTATTTATATATACACACTATACTACACACCCCATAGTCCCGCGTCTAACATCGCCATCATCCAATGGTGATGTTTTTTTGGCCAAAAATTATTTTTCCCCCAATTTTCAATAAATATATATGTATATGCCACTGCCTGCTATTCTGAAGGAATTTCATTAAGCTTATGTCCTTATAGCATCAAGCCTTGCATAACGGTTTCTATATTTTCCCATTCCATCAACCAACCACAAATATTACCGAAACGACCTCTTCTTTGCTCTCTTTGCAGACAATTCAATTGCAAAGGAGCAAAACAAATACTACGCTACTCCTTCTTCTAAGCAACTAATAAATATTTCATTAAAGCTGAGCAGAGAAAGATATTATACAAACAGTTTGAGTTTGAGGACAGGGCAGAAGGCACAAGGTATAGAGCAGAGGCCAGGACGGGCCGTTCCGTTCTTCGTTGTCGTTTTCGTATGTAATCCGTCCAGTCCACGAAAGAAGACTATATGTACTATAAAGGACTTCTCTGGTATCCTGATGTGCTTCTGCATTCGTTGAAATCAGACGTTTTTAATTAACCTAGCAAATATTTGCCTATTGACCCAAGCGTTACGGTTGCTATGCGTATTCGGTCGCAAGGACCAATGGCTATATGATGATGATACCGATGGCAATGGCATGGCGATGACGATGACTATACGATCTACGACAAACGGAAGATATAAAGGTTAGGGTTGTTTGTCTTTCACATCTTGCACGTCCTTAAAATGAATAAAATTGAAGAGGAATAGTAGAGTCGGGAATGATGGACGGGTCAGGGCATGACATGTGTGTTTTTTTGGCAGACATCAGAAATTACTTAAAGCTGTTTAATTTGTTACCTGTTTGCTCTACTAGTTGGTTTTTGAAACTTTTTCGCTTTCGGTCTGGAATTATTGCAAAAATATCTTTTAGTTTGACTTGGTTTAGAAAATACATTTACTGCAAATGCAGGCGTACTAAATTAGAACTTCAGATTTTATTTCAAGAAAACATGCGACGACGTATGAAAGAAAAGAGGCAGTTTTGTCAAAATAGAAGGATACTCTTTTAAATTAAATGTAAGCTCTTGAACTCTTGAAAGTGTTTTCGAAATGGGATGTCAGAACTTCAATTTTAATTAATATTAAATGAATATATTGCTAGCAAATGCTTGGCCAGTTTCCACTTTCCACTATGGTAGTTTGAATTCACTTATGGTCGTTTCATTTGTATTAATATTTTGCCTGGGCCTAGTGAGGTGGTCAAGGACGGCGCGCGGCGCAGGGACATGTCATTTTTCTGCCAGTCTTTTTACCCCTTTTCATTTAGCTTATTTTTAAAGTTATAACAATTTATATAAAATAAAGTTTGTTAGTCTATATTGGCATTGTTGTTAAGAAGAAATAGAAAGATAGAAGAGAATTTTTGTTGGTACAATGGATTGAGAATTAGGCCAACTAGACGGTCGGCGTCCAATTGAAGTTAGGGGGAATATTGAAATATTGCTGCCCAGGCTGGGGCTCGAACCCACAACTCTATTTTAGCAACCCCTGTACGATTACTACCCACAGTTCTTAATTGGTTTGGAGTGATATTTTCCATTTAAGAATTTGCTTTTATAATAAATACACTTCAAAAGCTCTTCTTAAAGTTTCGGTTCGAAATAGGTAAGAATGGGCTGTAAAATTGATCCTTTTAAATTTTCCGATGCATTTCAATCTGTTCTTCATGACATTTCTTAAAAAAAAAAATTGGAGATTATTTTCATCCTAAAAGATCCGCTCTGAAACTGACTAAGCAATAGTTAAAACTTCCAAGTGTCCTTTTTATGAGAACTTTAAGCTGGCAACATTATTTTAACTGGCGGCCATATTGGCAGCTGTCAATTAATTTAAGTTTTTTGGTTTGTCATTTCAACATGAATAGACTGATGTCTGAACCACGCTTCCAAATTGTGCAGATATGACTCGAAACAAAATTGCTGTTGATCTCGATTTTTACAAGAAAATTTTGTTCAGCGATGAAGCTCAGTTTTGGTTGAATGGCTAAGTCAATAAGCAAAACTGCAGCATTTGGAGTGATCATAATCCTCAAAAGTATGTTGAGACACCGTTACATCCACAAAAAATGACTGTTCAGTGTGCTTTATATGTTGGTGGAATAATTGATTTTTAAAAACGATGCTGGCCAGACCGTTACAGTCAATAGTGACAGCTATAGAGCCATGATTACTAACATTTTCGTTCATGCAACATGTCACACAACTAATGCCAAAATTGATTTTTGGAATAAAACGTTTGGTGAGTGCTTAATTTCGCGTTTTGGTCCTGTGAAGTGGCCTCTAGAATCGTGCGATTTAAAACCGCTTGACTATTTTCTGTATGGATATGGGAAGTCGCTAGTCAACGCCGATGAGCCCAAAACGATTTACCACTTGGAGGACAACATTCGCCGCGTTATTGCCGATAACGGAAAAAGTCATCGTAAATTGGACCTCCAGATTAGACTACGTCCGAGCCAGCCGTGGCGGTCATATGCCAGAAATCATATTCAAATTATAATGCCAGAAGATTATCTTTCGAATAAAATATATTTCATGTCAATTTATTAAAATCATCTTTGCTTTATTCCATTTCTCTAAAAAAAAACAGCTTTTATACACTTGCGTCTGGTGTCCTGCAAGACACCATAATTTACATCAAAATTGATCTGAAGAAGGTATTACATACCTATATAAAGTTTTTTTTATATTGTACATTGCAAGGGGGACATTTAATTTCTTTTAGCTCAAAAATTAACGGTAGATAGATACCTACAACATATGACCCTTATGTTAAAGTTTATTTTTTTCAAAAACGGCTTCAGTGATTCAAACAATCAGTGTAGTTTAAAAAACCATGACCTGTTATATGGCTGGGGAAAAAATCCCAACAATGGCTAAGAACGGTACCTCCCATGGGACCAATTTTTTTCTTTCGGCTATCTCGAAAAGGACCAAACCTATTCTTTTGAAATTTTACCTCAATATTATATCGCATACCAATATTTTGATAAAATATATTTTTTTTCTATTTAAAAGCAGC
Organism: Platycheirus albimanus; assembly: GCA_916050605.2. Lineage (NCBI taxonomy): Eukaryota > Metazoa > Arthropoda > Insecta > Diptera > Syrphidae > Platycheirus > Platycheirus albimanus. Next base: position 43,232,283 of record OU696697.1, read on the forward strand.
TTTTAAAACTTTTTTTAATAACTTAAAATTTTGAAAAAAAGCTCTTTAATTTTATTTTTAAAAATTAATTGAATACCTATGAATTGGAGTATTAAACTATTCGTATATGAAATTTTTCCATGAAAAAAAATATTTGTATTTTAAAAACAGATTTTGATTATAAAAAGTCCGTCAAATGAAGTGTTACCAACTCAAAGTTCAATAAATCCCTCATTTTTAGAGTCTTTTATCCCAAATTTGATGAACACACTATAAATATATACAGAGAAGTCCAATGGATTCAAATCTGGTTAGTAGGGAGGCCACTGTTGCAAAGACATTATGATCTGCAAGAAATTGTTGCGTTAAACGAGCTTTATGAGACGGTGCTGAGTTTTAAAGCCAGAAGTACAACGATGAATCTTCTAACAGTAGTTATTAACAATATACTTTCAAAAAAAAAAAAAAAAAATTATTTCAGTTCGCCAGTGATACCAACATTAAACCAGTAACTCTTCATTTGACGGACCCTGTATTATTATTCTCATAATTCAAATTCGCGAAATAAATAAAATGGAGTACTTTTCTTTCAGCTGAAATCAGTTTACGTATTCATATTTGAATTTCGATCTTTTTTTCCAATACTCAAGCCCCAAAGACAAATATGTCACACATTAGAGCAAATTCGTGCACCCAGTCATGCAATTGAATTGTTTGACTTTCCTACAGCGCGCCGCCGGCCATCGCGTCGGTCGGAATTTCGTGCCTTAAACAAGATGTTATTAAGATCAGTTTCCATTTTATTAACTGATTGCATAAACGTTACAAAATTTGAGGGATCCATGAGCATCACAATATTGATTTTGGCAGTGAAAGTCAGGTATAAAATTAAAAGTTTAAAAACAGAATTAATTTCAAAAAATATTTTGTTTTCGCCATTGTTTGGAAAATACATCGATAAATTCTAAAAACATTGATTTTCGTTTAAAAAGTGCCATGATTCTAAAAAGATACTTTTAGATGCTCACTTCCTAAATTATGTTCAGCGAATAAAAAGGTTTTCTTAACGACAACACCCATTTTGTATGTTTACTAAATAAAAAATAAACTGTTTTACTTGACACCCTGTAATATAGCTTTCATCGCAAGAATATTATTTTTTGATTATTATTTAGCTTTCATTGTTTGAAATTTAAAGCGCCCAATACAGTAACAGAGAGTTTGGGAGTGCTTTTTGTGAAGATTTTAAACGGTCTTGAGGAGAGAGGTTTTAATGATCCTAGATTGAAAGCAATATTTATATTTTTAAATAATTTCTTAAACGTAAGTTTTTTTTCTAATAAATGTCCAGTCGCAATCAAATTAAAAACACAGTTACTCAATAGTATCTTACATGGATTCAAATCACATAAAAATATATGTCTATTATTTGCCCATAACATAATTATAAATAATCTAAAACGGGCTTTTATGTCTATGTTCTTTTCAAAAACAGTTCAAAGAATTTCGTTTTAATTTGTTTTTTTGCGGAAAAAGTATCTTCTCAATTCCTAGTAATTTAACATTCATATTTATATTTACTTTTCCACTGACAGAGCATTTTTTAATGAGAAAATAATTTTGTTTTTGCTACAATAATTTCATTATAACTAAACCCAAAATCAAAAACAAAAACAAAAAAACACAACTTGAAACTCCCCCTTTTTTTTAAGGACTTTGCCTAAAACAATACTCCCACTTAATAATTAAAGGAATAAGATTTGCTCAACACAGATATACACAGGACATCAACGTTAAACATGTTTACTCTCTCTTATTCAATTGAATATTGAAGTATGTGTAAGTGTTGGTTATACAGTATTGACTGGGCAGTCATTGGTCATTATCAGGATATGAATTAGATTTGAGTGATTGTGCTTCTCTATACAAATTGGTTATAATGAGCAAACAAACTCAATTTTGGAGTTGAAACAAGATGCCATTAGACACTGATTGGCTTTGGCTTGTTTTGCAATTGAAAGTCAAATTGAATAATTTTTTTTAAAGAAGATGGATGTCCAGATTTCTGGGTTCAATTAACAAAGTTTTGGTTTTGGATAACATAACAATTTGTATATAATTTTAATCTTAATTGGCTGAAATCGAATCCAACCCTATGGGGATACACAGACTGTTTTACATCTGGTGCCTTAATTGCTATAGCATGGCCAATCAAAAGCCATTTTGTAAAGTACGTCCAGTTTTTGTGAACACATAAGTTTACTATTTCATATTGTGTCTTGTCGCCAACGAAGGATATAAATGATACAAAAACTTTTGTAAACAAGTAGTGTTGTAATTTAAAAACATTTTAAATTTCAAAGGATGAAATAATCTATCCTATAGATTCAAATTTACTGGGTCTATGGAGAACACAATATGTCACTATACCCTCCTACCTATTATAAAATGTTTACCATCTTCAAAAGCTTAAAAAACTTCATGTTAAAATACTCAAGGAAATTATACAAAAATGTATCTTGTTATTTCGATTATTCGATAAATCTCAAGTTTTATTTTTCTTATACAAATCATTCAATTTGATTGCCATTTCCTGTCATCATGTGTGACTCGCTCTAATTTCCGATAAAAAAGAATCCTTCTTTTCTTTGAATAGTATAGTTTGTAAGACAATTTATATGACTTCAGGCAAGGCATCAGACGACATCATTTTAAGAGTCAGAACATCCTCTTGAATGTCAACTAAATCAGTCCCAATCCGTCCAAACTTCTATCTGTCACAGGACTTAAAATAAAAATAATGTCCCCTCTACAATATACATATAAATCACAAATCGAAAAGTCGAAAGTCGAAGACAAACAAACGAGATCTACGACAAAGGACCTCTTCTATATACAACCAACCAACCAACCAACCAAGCAACCAAGGCAACATAGATACAAAAACCTTGCTCAAAAGATATATAACTACACTACGACCTACATACTTACTTTAGATACAATGCCAAACGACAAAGAACTCAAATTTAGGGTAATTGAAGCGCCTTTGATGATAAGTTTGCGTTGACGTTGAAGGCGATTTCTTGTTATGCCTTTTTATGACATCGTTTTCCCTCGCCGTCCGTCGTTTCGCAATACAAAAGATTCGAAACTCTAAATCACTATGACAAGAGGCGCTTGGGCAAGCTCAGGAGCAAGTAAAATGAATTGAAAAAAAAAAAAAAAACGCTTTCAAGGATGTCAATGTCGTCGCCCTTAGAGTGCCGCGCGCTATGGAGAAAAATCCTACTTTGTGTCCCCATTCTTCTGTTTAAAAAAATTGTTTTTTTTTGTTGTTGTTGTTGTTGGCTCTTTAAATATACACGATTTTTCTTAAGAAAAGACAACATTTAACAATTATAGCACTCTCACCTCACCCCTTTAAAAAATGTTAAATCCCTTTTTTGGCTGTGTATCATTTATTTCATTTTAATAACGCTTTGTCTTTTTTGTTGTTTCTATAGTAAGCCAAATCATTTTTTTTAAGGGGGAAGGGAACCAAAATAGTATGAAATTAATGGAATTCTCCATCCCTCCATCCAGGGAACAGAACACAAATTCATATTTTTTAGGGATAATTTATGGAATAAAAACTTCTTAGCCGATGAAGGTAAAATGGGGATGGTGCATGAGATTAAGGCAAGGATAAGTGAGTTTTTATTGCCTAAAAAAAAGGACACTGCTGGAATAAGTTCAGCTGGGAGTTTAGACAACATCCTACGCATCACCTTGTGGCCTTGTGAAAATGTAAAACTCTAAGGACAGTGGGTGAATAATTTTTTTTTTCTTTTGGTTTGTTTAATTTGAAATTCCTTTCTTTCGGTCATAACCTACCTCTCATACCCCAACCCCAAAAAAAGATTGAGGGAGAAAAATAAATTGAGAAAGCATCAAGCTTAATGAAGAAATAATAAGAATTGAAATTTTTTGAGTGCCTGAGCATGAGCGTGAGCATGGACAACAGCAGCACAGCAGCATAGCAGTCAGCAACAGCATACCCATTGAAACCTCTGTTCCAGACTAAGGGTAAGTTAGGTAAGTAGGTATCTGCCACGACCAGAAAGTGCGAATAATTCGGTAAAGAAATTTATATTCCCCCATGCGACATAATTTTTTTGGTTACAGAAAATGGGATTTAAAAAAATAATTGTTTGATTTTTTTTTTTAATCATTATTTTGAAAATCATTTGATTTTGCATGTTGTTTTGAATGAATAAAAAATTAAATAAATTTCATATACTTTAAACTTTTGTTTAATCAATTTCTGACTCAGGTGAAGATTTGGGGGAAACAAATGTTGATTAGTTAATTTTAACAGAAATAAGTTTGGAGTACTTTTTTTTTCAAGCAAGCAAGTTTATCCTTTTAACATTATAGATGTAAAAGTAACGAACAGAACGGCTGAACGGATCTGGATGAAATTTAGCACAGAGATATGCTATAGTCTGGAATATAGGCTACTTTTTATCCCGGTAAAATGTATGGTACTTTTTATCCCGGTGTTCGCCATTCTTTTTTTGGTAATTTGTAGTCTCTCGAAATGCCCCGAAAACTCTAATATAATTTTTCACAGAGGAATAATAAAGCTATAAAAGTAGCTAGATTACGAAAGACGACTCCTCAGTCTACAGGCTACTTCTAGATCAGCTGAAACGCGAGCGAAGCCAATGGTAAAGCCTAGTAATTTATAAAAGTCCAGGGGCTTTAAAGAACAATAGTCCGGTCTGGTTCAATCCCATGGTAGTTACACGCTTAATCTCAGCTTGAGAGCGTTACCTTTAGGTGGGGCATTTTGTTAAAATTTGTCATCAGAGCGGATGGAAATCTCGGTTGGCTGAACTAAGTTTGAATTTTTTTTAAACAAAATAAACTTTAGTGTTAGTCTTTGTATCCACATTTTTGTATTCTATTCTGGATCGGATATCACAGATTCAAGGGTGCATGCTTCTGTTTCATATGTAAGGACCCAGATGATTCAGATTTCGCTCAGCGTCTCCATAATGTTCCTATGTGAGCTGAGAGAGAGCCTTTACAAATGATTTTTACTTGCAATTATAGGTACTATAAAGAAAGTTATGGATTCGAGAAAAAAACAATTCTAACAATCAAACATGACATTACGATGATAGAGAAGTCGAAAAAAGTGGGTCTGCAAATTCCGTCCGTTCGTATGTCTGTCTGTTCGCATGGAATTTTTAATTCAAGTTTTCTCGTAAGCTATACATCCGATTTCAACAAAAATTTGGATTCATGAAGTCATTTTTGACCCTGTCGATTTCAAATTTGAAAATTCCTTTCTAAAATAATTTTACTTGTTTCCTCAACAACATCAAGGGGGAACTCAGAAAGAATTCCGATTTTTCGTAGAAGAAATCTACCAATTTCTGAATGTGTCAGTGTCATAATTATGCAGTTCCCAAATTCCATTTAGGAATGTGTCTTGAAATTTTAAATTTTCTATATCGAGTCATTTCCTGTTGGACAGCACAAGCCATAGAAAACTACCACCGTAATGAATTTTCTGAAGCATATGGCAGAACAGAACCGGGCAAAAGATTAAATGGTGTAACATTATTCGTGAAGTGGATATACGCAAATAAAAAATAATTAAACAACCAACAAAATATTTGTATTTGAAATATAACTATGCATTTCAAAGACTACATTCTAAATAAAAGATAATGTTTAAACATTTAAATCTAAAAAGGAAATCAGTTAAAAAAAACTACGTTTTTATTTAATTTAAATCACATTAAAAGCTAAGAAAGAATTCCACAACAAAATACAAAATAGTCGAAGTAAACATACAAATATAATTAAGTCACCAATAAAGTAATAATTAAATAAATATTTATTTTAAAGTATTTTAATTCTGGAAAATAAAAGAAATTATAAGGATGGAAAAAACGGCAAGAGGGCTTTTTATTTTATTCTCTTTTTGAACAAAAAAAAATATTCAAAACAAAAGCAAAAAGTCACCCTGTTACATATTATCAAAATACCACCTTTCTCAAGCATCGCGCAAAAATGGTCACCACTGAACCTATCTAATAAAAAGCCTTTTTCTTACTTTCTTCTGTTTATCAGATAAATCGGAGTTAGTGAAAATAGGTATTAAATTTTAATATGAGCAAGTGCGAAGGGAGAACTTCGAAACTGTAACTTTTTGTTCCTCCTTGTGATCGTTATCACCCACTTCACATAATAAAACTTTTGGCGGCAAATATGACTCTACATTGTCTTCCATTGCTTAAAAGAGCAAAAAGCATACAAATTATTTGGATCACCAGGCGCTCGGAAAAAGCAGGAAGCCTTTTATTATTGCCGATAATTTGAAAATGGGTGGAGCCAAAGTAGGACATGAATATCAAAAGAGAGAAATAATGGGAAGTAGTAACGGCACACACCAACAGCACAAGTTAGCACACAGAAACCAGTTTTTTAAACACACCTCCTCTGATCTGAGATGTGAATTAAATTTCTTTTCGCCTGGAAACCATTACTTCCAAATTGATCTTTACCGTTTTCTTTCAGCTTTTGACTCCACCCATTTTTTCAAATAAATGCAAAAAATAGCCTCCTTTTATTTATGAACGCCTGGTGAATCCACCAATGTTGAAGAAAATGTTTGAGATGTGAGGCACCAAATATGTGGCGCTGAGGTGGCGAAAAATGTAACTAAAACTGCATATATTGCAAACATTGTAGCAACACGTCATCTGACTCATTATATTAAAAATTAGTGTAAAAATGCAAAAAATAGGCCAAGCAAGTCGATGTTAGAAAATATAAACATAAAATAAAAACTTACTTAAAAAAAACATTTTAGTGTATATATCTTTTAAGCTACTGAACCGATTTTCATGAATTTGTAAGTCGATGAAAAAAGGTTAATTAAATCTTATCAGTAGCTCTGAGAAATTGACAAATATGTTCACGTACCTACTACATGCATGACACATACACTTATGTAATTTGATATACTCGTTAAGAAGAATTATCAGACTAACATTATGGATGTAAATATAATACAACTCCTACAAAGAAAGATAACCTCCACTTTTCAAAAGTCGGTAAAAAATCAAAAAATCTTTGCAAAAAAACCAGTTTTATAACTTATCTATATGTTTGCATTGCAAAAGACGGCAAATTTAATGTTTGCCAAATACAAGTACAATACTTGGAACGAGGTCATTTATGAACTCTTTTGTTTTATGTAGTATACCGATCAATTAACCTCTTTGCTACTCTTGGAGCTATGCCCACACCTTTTTTCTGCAGTTTAATATATTTAACTTTTGTAATATTATGTTTTCAGCTTAGTTTCCACCTTAAAAGTTTGCACAAAATTTGGGATTTTTATTTATCTTCCAAAAAAAGGCCTCAACTTTGTTTCTATCCTAACAGCGCAATTACCGTTAAAATATGTCAGTGTATACCAAATTACACCTTTTTTAAATCTATCAGGATAATAGGTATACCCAACAATATACATAGTTGATGAATTGAAAGACACCCTGTATATTCTACGTATTATACTGGTACTCTACTTATCACTAAAATGAGTCAGAGTAAATATCCATCTTGTGTTTTTTGGCAGCAGAGAAGAAGAACGAAAAATAATTTGCATTTCTGTGTGACTAGTCGTATAGACACACATATTCTAAGGATTAATCAATTTCAATAAAGAGCTGTCGAATTTACATATATGTACATGTACATAATACATACACATAATCATTTATATACAGCTAGGTGATGTATTTTTAGAATAAATTAAATTTGTCTTGTAATTTGAAAAAAGCGTCCTTGCCAAGGATGATAATATACAAAATCCTAGAAATGAAGAAATTACTTTTTACTGTTCTCCACCACCTCGAATGTGGAAATACCAAAACGTATCTACAAATATTCGATGGCGACACATTCCTGGCTTAATTTTTTATTTTTCACGGAGAAAATAAAAACATCATTATCATTATTAATTTGTCGGTAGTGCGGTGAGAATTTATTTCGAAAATTACTCTGTTTGAACTTTTTGGTAAGGTGGGGTGGGGTATTGTGAAGACAGATATTTCTTTGTCATTTTAAAACCGACAAAAACAAATAAGCAAATTCATACAGTTTAAATTTTTATAATATTTGGTGTCGGTAATGCTGTTGTTGTTGTATTATATTTAATTTAATGTTTTCCATTGTGAAATCGCGACGAAGAGCAAAGCTTCCGCTCAGTGTCTCATGTAAACATAGCGTAATAATAACTTAATTCCGTTTTTTTTTCTCATTCCCGTTTGTCATGTCTGCTTGTCATTTATGCATATACATATACAAATACATTATACAATACATAGCGGTACACATTATATCCCAGTGTTGTTGTTGATAATTTTGTATTTTGCATGGTTGAAAAAGAGAGAGAGAGAGAGAGAGAGAGATAGGAAGGTGGTTGTGATGGTAGGTTGTTGGTAGGTGGTGCTATTACGAAATGATTTAATTTAAATCCTTTACACAAAAGGATTCTGATTCAAAAGCTCGCAGACTCTTGAGAGTGACAAATCAATTCAGACAAGTTCGTGTGTTCTTATTCGCGTATAAATCTACATACCTAGGTATATGTATAAGAGTATGCAGGCATATATTTATATGTAACTGTTGTTGTTACTATCAGCGCCATTAAAACAAGCTTCATCACTTTATCAGAAAGTGACAAGTAATACGTGTGTGGTGCTGGTGGTGGGCGAAACCATACAAATTCATTATATATGTATAAGGGCGCCTCTTTGAAGCAATGACATGCTTTATGGTAAACAGATAGGAAACGGTCTATTCAAATTTGTCTGAAAAAGCAATAAATTCGTAACGTTGCGTCCTTGTTGGGTTTTTGGTAAACTTGTGAGTTGTGAGACAGGAGAATGACTTTTTAACCAGATTTGGATAAATGGCACACAACTAACAGACATGTCTGATAAATTGCTTATTGTTTTTTAAATTACATAAAAGGGTTTTTCAAACATTAAATACAAAAAATTTGTTGAAAGACTTTCAATGATAAGAAAACTGTATTCAAAGAAAAGATTGTTGATAAAGATGGGGATAATGATATGAAAATTACTTGAACCTATCTTATCATCATTGAAGGAACGTAAAATAATAGGATTTAAGAAACATTCTTTTTTTTTAAGGTAACATGGCTGTCGTAGAAAGATCCTGCATCGTTGAACAAAGAATTTGGACTTAAATAGGTTTGTTCAGCGCATAGAAAAGGAATGGAAGCCGCATTGGATTATAGAATAGAATAGATAATAAGGCAGAATTGTGACAATGTTCAAAGAACACAAAACTGTTTCCATTATGGTTTTTCCACCTATCGATTCTAAAGGTCTTTCGAAATTTGACCCAGGAGACTTTTTATAGCTTATAACTCTAACGGAGAAATAATTTTGTACATCGTCTTAGTAAACCTTAAATTTCAGCTGTATTTTCGGCGACGACAACTAGCTTATTCTTCATTCCGCGGAAGATGGTTTATGAATTGTGTTGATACATATAATCTAGAACAGAAGTAGGATAGAAATGGGGAATAAGTTAAGCTTTAACGAGAGAAGGCGGCTTTGAGTTTTTGAAGGATTAAATTAAATACATACTTCTTAAATGCTGATGGCACAGTTCTTCATCCGAAACACCACCAGAAACAAAATGTAGTGTATCAGAAGTCTGAGACAAGAAATCAATGATATAGATGATAAAGAGCTTCAAAGATCGACCGGAGAGCCTTGTGGCACGAAAGATAACTTCAAATCGAAGAAGAGGTTTATTTTCAAATAGCCTCGAATTCAAAGATAACGTGAAATTCCGAATGCTTTTATGACCTTTGGAGCTTATCTTTATTTTATAGTTATGTTCGCCATATAGTTTTTTGGCCATTACAATCAAATTGTTGAGTTTTTTTCAGTTGGTTTTATGGAATGGTTCTCTTTCACAGTTCACTTCTAGTTCTATGTATAATAAAGTTTATATTAGTTTCTCTGGAAGATAGAGTTATATGTTTCGTAATAATGTCAAATTCATTCCAGCTTAAATTACTACCCTTTCTATATTAGGTTGCTTTCTCCAGGACCACCCTTTACCACACAGGCACCCCAAATGCAAGATATTTTTCTTGGCGCCCTTGTGTTCTTACTATTATCTTTCTGCCAATAACTCAAAATACAAACGCTTTAGAATGTTATTCAATAAAACAATAAAAAAAAGTAAAATATAAAATGCAAGACTGGGTCAAACTAACTTGCTCTAGTCTTAAGTGTGATAGTGGTCTTGGGCCTTGAGATTTCGATAAAAATGAATTTTTCGAAATTCTTAATTAAGTTAGATACTTAAACTAATTTGAGCTGAAAAAAAGTACTCCATTTTATTTCTTGGATAAATTTGAATTTATGAGAATAAATTTTTAAAAACTGTGGAGCGGTTTTTGAGAATATTTTTTTTTTAAGCTTTTTGAAAACATTTTCAAGATAAATCAAAAACGTTCATTCATAGATATTCAGCAAATACATTTATTTGTAATTTTTGAAAAAAAAAATCAATGAGCAGTTTTAAAAATATTAATTTTTAAAAAATTTAAATAAGCTTTTAAAAATACAAAAAATATATTTTTAAAAATATTGGTATGCAGTATAAATTAAACTACCTACTACACCTATAGGTATATGTGTGAAATTTTGAATAAAATTGGTTGAGCTATTTTTAAGATAGCCGAAAAAAAAAAACGGCCCTTTAGGAAGTATACCGTTTTAATTCATTTTTTAAAATGTTGTTTTCAGCCATACAATTGGTCGTACCTACCTATAAAAAGCTACGCTGATTTTTCTTAAAATCAAAATCGTTAGAACTGTTTTCGAGAAAAATAAGCTTAAACGTAACGATTATATGGCAGGTACCGTTATTTTTTGAGCTAAGAAGTTTGAATTTCCCTTCAGTACAATTTTGAAAAACTTTATATATCAAGTTTGAAGCAATCAAGCCCACCTGTTTGGTCTGTGGGTGTCTATAGGGTAACTTCGGGCATTAGGGCGCAGTGGGCATTATGGCGCATCTTGTCACTTACACACTTCCGATCCTAACATCTAAATTAATGGTATAAGAAGAAATCTTCCGTCTGCTTTGAACGTGTTATCTGTCAAGTTCTCGAGTTTATATGATTTCTAGAATTTTTAGACCATCTTTTTTCGTTTTCGCTATCATCGTAATGTCATGTTTGATTGATACCACGAAATTTTTTTTTTTCGACGAATACATGTAACTTAAAAATGTTACTTAAAACAGCGCAAGGTTTCAATACTAAAACACTTTACAGAACATCACACTATCTCATGGCGCCCCCTTTTGCCTAGCGCCCCGCAGGTGACCGCAAGGATCACACCCCATTAAGTCGGCAATGCTTCCATCCTATGCAATAAAGTTTAATGTTAAATTTTGTTTTTGTTTTCTAAATTTGTCAGCGCCCTCATGTTGATAAGATCATAAAAATCCTTTTCACATTTATCAGAAAGCGAGTGTGAATTACCGTTTATTGAATTGTATTCATCTAGAAAAAAGAGGAAACAAAAATCCTCTTTATTCCATAAAACTTTTAAAACAAAAGGCAGCAGCAGTATCTGTCTAAGTTATGAGTATCTATATATAGGCTCAAACTAAACACGTTCAATATTATTTTCGTCAGCACCGAGCAATATAATACAGAGATACACCATAACCTTACTCTCTAGATTTTATTTATTCATAAGTATTAAGGCATCGGAATCCATGGCAGCTTGTTTACGGTTACGATCCGTTTGAGAATGCTTTTATGGTGTTTTTGTCTTTTCCCCCGTTCCATTTAACTCCCACGTTATCTTTTCTTAAATAAAAAAACCAAACAAAACCTCAAGTCCCGATACAAAAGAACATCCTTACAAATATATAGACACAATACATTCCTATACATACAATATACGACGTACATGGCGTGCTGAAAATTATGTTTGCAAATAAACCCTTACCGTACCTATACAACATCTGTTTGCAATCACTTTCCATTTTCACCATTAACCGTCATTCATGGCTACCCTTTAGCCAAGCATTCTACCCCTAAAATCTCCCTAAAACCCGCCTGGCAAACACTAAATTTTGAACTTCCCTTTCAATAATCATAATTTCAATTTCAATCAGCATTCAATTTAAATTGGTACAAAAAAAAAAAAAAAAAAAAAAAAAAAAATACGATTCGAAGAGACTTCCTAAAGAATTCGGTTTGGTACTCATGTACCTACTTGTATTGCTATACGTAGGTACGTTTATTCTTGCCTTACCGTTGCTTTATATAAAGCAAAGACAACACACACAGACACACATGATGCCATACAAAAGATCCATAAAAATCGAAAGGTTTTTATTTTATGTCAGTGCAAAGCGCAATTTATAAATATTTACGAGTATGTTTATTTTATTCTTTGTTTTGGTAGAATTTTTCGGTATATTTTTTCAGTTTGTTTTTATTTACAAAAAAAAAAAGGAAAACAAAACAAAAAGAAAACATACATAAATGTATTTTAAAGGTAGAATTGTTCACATACCTATATTCATATGACAATGTGTACTGAACGAACATACCTCAACCTCTCAACTTGAAATATTGATTTACAGAACGACAAATTTAAAAATTGGAAATGTTCCATGATATTCAAATTTTTGTCCAAGGACTGCAGCAGCACAGAATGGTTTGATCGATGAAGAATTCTATGCATTTTAAAGATTATTTAGGTTGTACACAATTTTGTACGAAATCTCTTGAAATCTTGTATTTTATTTAAATTTTTGTTTAGCAGTATCCCAAGTATACAAGTTCTTCTACGAAAAATGCTCACTTGAGGTTGCCAGCTGCGTTCCACCACATAAACATTTACCCCGTAACACTCGTTTTGCTAGGAACGCTCATCAGTTTATACTTGAGCCCAATTTCGGACGCACCGGAAATATCCCTATATTATTTCTTAAGCCGTACAACAAAAAGTGGAATTAATTCCCTGGTACAATTTTCCCTTGCCATTTTGATCTTTAAACATTCAAAACCAATGTTCATCGACACCTCCTTTCCCTTCCTCCCTAATTTCCTATCGTTCACGCTGTGACTAATCATTAAAAAGGCTATACAAACCCCTTGAGCGCGTGTGTCTTATAAAAAAAATACCCGTCATTATCTCAAAAAACAAAATCTAAAACGACGATTTTTCAAATAACAAAATTTCAAACGATTGAATTTCAAAAGACAAAATTAAATACGACATTTGTTCCTTAAGTATTTGTTCCGAAATGTTCACGATGGAATTTTCAGAGTATTTGGCTCTTAGAATTCAAGACAAGCGAAGGGACCATTGCATGTTTTTCCGTCAAGAAAACAGCAACGATGGTTTGCCGATGACATCAGTTTCCAGTGCTTGTAAATGTGTTTGCCAACATGCGGATAGGCAACGTACAGCTGACTGTGCGAAAAACAGGGAAATTCGAGATTAATCCCACAGACTTCCAACGATTGGCCTTGCGATTTTTCGATTGTCATCGTAAAAGCCAATATAAAAGGGGAACTAAATTCGCTTGAATTGGAATGAAAGATCAGTTGCAGCAGAGTTCGTGGCACATTAAGCGAGTTCAAAAATTCCTTCGGATAGTTGGTCCCTTCATCATCGTCGGAATGTGAATGCAGTTCTTCAGCGATTTGACTTTGAATTATGAAATTCCAGCTATGGACGATCTTATTCTTCGCTGCTAGTATTACCCGTTCACTAATCCAATCGAGATTTTAATATTTTTGTTGACGAGCCCTTCCTTCGAGGAGGATGTGAACTCTCAAAAATTTGTGGGAACGATATCAATCCAGTCAAAACATCAACGCGAATTTGGCCATTGTCAAGCGCCAACAGTTGTCGCCAGAATGGGTCGCTCTGCAATGCGACTCGACTCTCATATTCGTAGTCAATTTCAACATCTTGTCTCGAATCACTTTAAAATCTTTTCATCGTTCGGTCAATTGCCTCAAAGCTCGTTTATGCACTTATCCCAGATGACGATTTTGCATTCTCGCATCAATTTCGCTTCCGCCGAATTCCTGGTCATTGTGAACGTTGGCTTGTCAATAGTGAGAAAATTCATATACAGCTTCAAAGCGGAGTGTGCAGTTCGACCGCCTTCCAGCAAGGTGGCACAATGCCAGAGGATGAAACAGCCAACGCCATTTGAGATCTTGACCGAATTGTTGACAGATAAAGTGAATAAAAAAGGTTGTTTCATCCATGGATTCACAAACTGAAAAGTGGATTTGATTTATCCTAGATATTTTATAGTTTTCCAGAGAGCACACTCGTTGTATAGTATAATCTATATATATAAAAATGGATGTGTGTATGTTTGTATGTTTGTATGTTTGTATGTTTGTATGTTTGTATGTTTGTATGTTTGTATGTTGTCTATGGATTCTTAAACGGCCCAATGGATCTTTATGAAATTTTCAGGGTAAATATAGTTAAGTCCAAGGATGGTTCCTGTGAAGGTTTGGTTCCGATCGGGTAGAAGACAAAAATAAAATGCAGGCTTTTAACATTTTTTGGTAATTTTTTTTTTTTTTGGTTTTTTCATAAATTTTTTAGCGGTTTGAAACATCAGCGAAAACTCCGCAATTTCCGATCGGGTATAAGACAAAAATAAAATGCAGGCTTTTAACATTTTTTGGTCTTTTTTTTTTTTTTGGTTTTTCATACATTTTTTTGCTGTTTGAAATATCAGCGAAAATTCCGGAATGGCTGATCGAGTGAAGGACAAACAAAAATGCAAGCTTTTAACAATATTGTTGGTTAAAATTTTTTATAATCTATCTATATATGTATATATATAAAAATGGAAACCACCCAATGGATCCTTATGAAATTTTCGGGGTAAATATTGTTTAGGGATGGTTCCTGTGAAGGTTTCGTGCCGATTGGGTGGAAGGAAAAAAAATGCATGCTTTTAACAATTTTGGTTCAGTTTTTTTTTAAATTCTTTTTTGGTTTTTTTCATAAATTTTTAAGCGGAATGCCCGGGTGGAAGACAGAAAAATGCGGGCTTTTGGCAAAGTTTTTTTTCAACTTTTTTATAAAAATGTTTTCCTTTCGTTGAATAAAAGCATCATATTTATGGAACTGAGTCGAAAAAATCAAACTCTCAACGAACGTGCGTGTCCATTTGGTGCAAGAATCGTCCACCCAAACATTTTCCAAACAACTTTTGAACATCGGAAAAGTAATTGAATCGCACAACAAATGACATTTTATTTTCCCAAATTGTTGTCAAATGCAGCAAAATATTCAAGCCACAATTAAATCAATGTTATCATGTTCAGTTTAGCAATCAAATTAACTGCACTTTGTGTGTATGCCAAAAAATTTGTATATTTGTACACCAACCAAAACGACCAAAAATATTGCTTATCCGCTAGCATTGAGATAAAATATATAAATAAATTTAATATCACATTAAATACACATAAGTGTTTTTTTTGGGCGTAGCAACGCGCGCCGGGTACCGCTAGTTGAGTATATCAGCCTTTCGGGGCCTCCGTATCGATAAGGGCCCTGGGAACGGGCCCCGTGTGCCCATATGGTAAAGACGGCATTGGTCGCGACGTCAAAATGTCAAAAAATCTGCAGACATTATCCTACTTATTTTTTAAAAGTGAACGTTTTTATGTTCGGATCTTTGTTTCGCTTTCACTCCTCAACGGTTGAACGGATTCGAATGATGTTTGACAGATGAATGAAGCACTGGATAAACAAATTGGTTACTCTTCACGAAAAACGAACAGTTTCATAATGTTTTCAGCCTTAGTTAATTTTGTTACTTTTATTGTTTTCCATGGGGCTCGATAGTAAAACATCACTATCAGAGTTCCATGGGTTCTAGAACGAAGGTACGATGGGAGTATCAACTACGGCAAGCACTGATTTGGCATATTCACAGAAATGGGAACAAGAGACGGCAACCAGACCTTCATGGGAGGTGTTATAGCTTTGCCCACTGGTAATTTCGGGAGTTGTCTAAAGCCGTCGCGACTGTCAAAGGTAAGAAAAGCCCCATTCTTGTTTAATTTTTCATCAATTTGGTATCAGTTGTCTATAATGCGTCTAAGCGGTTTGCAAATCGGAGAAGGTCTAAAGAAAACAGTCCTAAATGGTAAAATTTAGGAATTTCTTTCGCACGTTTTTAAGAACTTGCCAATCAACATAATGAAACAATGCTTTTGACAAGAAATGTTTTCGCCAACAAACGAAAGAAAAAGATATTGAAAGGATTAGTGGACAAAAAAAAAATTATTAAAATTTACGACAATTCAAACCTATCCTGTAGTTTTTTATCAAATTGGAGCTAACACTAACGCCAATCTATAGCCATAAACTGTGGCGTTCCAAATCCATCTTTGTGGACTAGCACCAGGCTACTTTTAACAGAACTATTTATATATTTACAGGATCATTAAATATAGTGATTTTAAATTTTTAGCTCTGGAATTTGACACCTGTCAAACTCAGCTGACATTTAAAGTGTCATAATATTAGTTGAATGTTTGCCATTTACGACAATAAACCTCTTAACAATCGAATAACGCGTTAAAATTATCAAAACTAACTACAAATGTGGTGATTTAAACGTAACCACTTTTCGCGCATTATGTGATGATTGTGGTCGTCATAACCGACCGACTATGCAAGCAATCGTTAAAATTGTGGAGAAATTTGAAGAGAGTGGAAGCGTTACTGATGTCGTAACTCGTAAGGCCGGTGCATCATCTTAATGCACACACAGTCGAAAATATTGTTGCTGAAAGTGCAATTGTTGCTGATGATCCGAATTTTTCGATTTGCTGGAGTTCGCAGCAATAATTGAACGTGTCGTATATGCTTGAAGATCATGTCTTGGACTATATGTGGTTCCAACGGGACAACAAGCCACACAACATGATTAATTAGGTATGGTTTTATTGCATGAGAAGTTTCCTAATAGAGTAATTTCAAGTTTTGGCGACGTCAATTGGCCACCAAGATCATGCGATTTGACACCGTTAGATTTTTTGTTTACGGGAAAAATTTTGTGCACACATTTTAGCGGTACAGAAAAGGACATAGAAGAATTACTATTCCCGATAGATAGAAAGCCGTAGCTTATTAGCTTTCAGTAATTTCTGTAAATAAATTCTTAAGAAAAAAACATAAGGTAACAATTGTCGCCCAACGTGTGTTGCTTTTCAATAATTACTGATATAAAATCTTTTAGAAAATAGAACATGAAAAGTTCTTTAGTTTATGACCGTATTGGACAGATATGTTTACGTTTCTAAAAACATAACAAACGTAGTAAAAAATTGTAATAATTAGTTTTCTGCATTAAATATTTGCTTTAAAAACAAGGACGAATTCTATTTTTTTGTAAGTCATCGAAAAAACCTTATACAACTCTTTAAAAAAATAATTAATTCAAGTAGAAACTTTACCTACATCATAAGATTTTTCAGCATCTGACTTGAAATAAATGAATAAATGTCTTAGTTTAAAAATTGCATGAATATATTTTTGCGAATCCCTTATCCTTCAGCTACCTAGCTACCTACCTATACAAAAAGAAAGTTCATCGAACGTATGAGTAGGTAAAACATAATTATATTTTTTTCCTTGCCTCTTATGATATCCGCGTCCTCTTTCAGTGTAGACTATGATAAGACAGCGAGCATACAAAAGCATTAACGTGTGAATTATGACATCTTCATTATGATGAATGCCATTTATATTCAAACTACATCCTCATAAAGAATATTGTATAATATATAAAATATTATACCTAGATACACAACACACTATTTCAGAATAATTATTCTTTTTTGTACACCAAATTAAAAACGCTGTTATATTTATAGAAAGAGCTATACACACAAATATATACTAACGGTATATGATGATGTATAATCAGAGAACTCGCATGTTCTTGGTACATGACATTTTTCGTTTAAGGACGCACACATCCCGACGTTTTTTTTTTTTTTATATATTCTCAAACATCAAACTCTTTTGTCTAGACATTGTAGACGGAATTATTTTTTAGTTATCCTCTTTGAATAAGTTTCATAAATATTTTATAAACATATGTATACTTGTACAGGCATATTTTTCTGTAGTTTTATATATTATATTCTGTTAAATAAATTTTTTGTTGTTCTTGTTGTTTATCATGCAAATATTTCAATAGAAAAAAATGTTTGCTATATTCCCAAGCATCAAGTTTAACAAGGACATGTTTTATGCATTAAAAAAAAATAAAATAATAATAAAATAAACAAGAGCAAGAAGTTAGAGTGGGCGTATGCTAAATTTTTATATTCATAAAAATGTAACTCGTAACTAAATGCTCTCAAAAAGCTTTTAAACAAAACATTAATTATGATATTTTTTATGCTTACGAATTTAACTCCAGATCCAAGCGAAACTTATGATTAAATGCCTTAATTAATAGTGAGGTTCGGTGAAAATGTTTCTGAAAAGAAAGAAAGAAAAAGAACAAATTACTATTTGTGATGCGATAGATATAATTTATATAAATTAATTAAATTTATTTAATTTTATGAAGACATAACCACTGTGTACGAAGTACTCGTATAAGTATGCGAGAGATATGATCATTCTACATGCTAACTTTGACCTATGTTTGCGAAAAATTATTTCACAATTTTCTTTAATAAAATTTGTGCTTGTTAGGTCAAGAATTGAAGTTCAATGGCATAATTAATAAGCAGGAACCTTTTAAAAATTACCAATTAAATGAAAATGTTTTTTATATTTGCATAATGTGCGCCAAATAACTAGACCGTAACGAATGCATCAAAACAAAAAAGAAATTCTCCTTGAGGTTGTCGTATTTTGTCCTCAAGAAAGTTTTCAAAAAAAAAAAAATACGATTATTAAAAGCTATGGAAATATTTACTATGCCATTTAATGCTTTTTTTAAAAGCTAGAAACCTATTATTATTTAATATTCGTTAATTTTAATGAATATAATGTTCAAGAAAATGTATTTCCAAAAAAAATAAAATTTTGGAAACAAAATATTTTTACAATAAGTTTACTCAAAATTTTACATAGTTGATTAAATCGATTGATTTCAAAATTCTATGCTCTCATCAATTTCTAACACAAAAGCCATTTTATATAAACCGAACATATAGTTATTCAACAATTAGTTTATTTTCGTAAAAAAGGAAGGTTTCCTTATTTTCGAATATTTAAAAAAAAAGTCTTAAAACAGTCCTGTTTTCAGTTTAAAACTTAATTGGTCAAAACGTTGATTTCTAAAACCAAATTGAATTTTTCAGTAGAGTACACTAGGGCGTATGCGTAATATTTTAAATTTATTGAATTGAAAATATAATCATCCATTCTTTCATATTTTAGACAAACTGATTGGAAGGTATGCATAAATATAATTGAAAAGTTAAACTAATAGCTTAATTTTAAAAATGTTTCTATTGATCATCTTTTATATCATGGCTTATAGAGGGGCAGAACAATGTCTGCCGGGAGAGCTAGTTTCTTATTAATGGTGTTTTTTAGATATTTAGATTAATAAAGTAATATAAAACTGTAAAAATAGCCATCGAGTCTAGCTCGGATGTAGTCCAATCTTGAGGTCCAATATTCAACACTCTAAAGAATTTAGGGCCATCCTATAACGTTTTCTATGGACTGTAACTCTCAAGTAAGTAAGAACTAATTCCCTCAGCCCAACAAAAAAAAAAGCTCACCAAACTTGCTTGAGCATAATCTAGGTACACTAAAAATCCAGCAGCTTTGTTTAATGACGTACCCATTCAACCGAAATTGAGCTTCATTGCTGAACAAAATTTGTATCTTCCACTGAAACATTTTTTGTCGCTAAGTATGGTCAAAATCCTGGTTACAGAAAATTCTGTATTTCAAAATTCTGTATTAAAACAAAATTTGTTTTGTACATTTACAATCTGAGAAACATCCCCAACTTTCACATATACACGCTAGGTCAGTTTTAGAGGTTCAAATGCAGTTTTTTTTTACACAATTTACCATTTAGAAGTTATGTTGTATGTTCATATATAATTTTTCTATTTATCTTTCCTTTGTGCATGTGCACCTGATATTTTACAATTTTCTATTGTAAAGGATTCTTTATTATGATTACATTTTTGTTTTAATTGATAGTAGAAATTTATTAGTTGAAAATGGAAGAAATCTGTTTTGTTTGAGGTAAATCGGTAGAAAATAAAATACGGTGAAGTTTTGAAAGTTGTTCGTGGAATCAAAAGTTTGATTGAATCAAGTGTTGATGACGATTATATTTATAGTTATATTATAGAAAACAAAAGTTTCGGGATAGTTCATAGTGAGTGTCGTACACTAGAAAAAATAGTAGGTATTGTTGCATTTAAGAGAAAAATAAAAAGCGGCACTACCATTAGTCTAAGATTTAACTATTTTTTACATTAAAACAATTCTAGAATTCACGAGCTTTATTTTGATACAAATAAAAGCCCAGTTCTCTTTGCTTAGGTTAAGGTTAGGTTAAAGTGGCTGTTGGCTGAAAAGACCAACACACTTAGTCCATAAGAGGACCGTTGTGATACCACGAGTTTGGGGTGTTTCCCCTTAGTAACTCAGAACCAGTTTGTGCTTCTAATGAATTTTAAAAGAGAGTTAGTGTCCACGTTAGACAGATCACTACTATCGTTGAAGAAGTATGCTCCCAGATGGAGTTTCCTTTTGTGAGCTAGTGCAGGGCATGTACAAAGAAGATGGGCAATTGTCTCGTCCTCCTCTTCGTCAATACAACTTCTGCAAAAGTCGTTTGCGAACACGCTAAGTCTTATGGCGTGTCCACCTATGAGGCAGTGTCCTGTAATGACACCTATAATGGAGCTAATGTGCCGTCTGCTCAGAGAGATCAAAGTCTTAGAGCGATTTGAATCCAGCTTTGGCCAAATCCGTTTTGTCGCTAGACATGTGTTGCCACTTGTCTACCTAAGATTAGTTCTATCCATAGCTTCTTGCCTTAGCAAAAGTTTACATGTAGCGATGGGAATACCCAGGTAACTGTGTTCAGTTAATATAGGTAGTGTTGTTCCTTTTTTGGCAAGTTCGTCGGCCTTACAGTTCCCTGGAATATCTCTGTGCCCTGGCACCCAGCAGAGGTGAATGTTAAACTGTTCCGTCATCTCTCTAAGAGATGATCGACAGTCGCGAGCTGTTTTAGAGTTATAGGAGATGAAATCCAGGGACCTCAGCGCGGCTTGACTATCAGAGAAAATGATGATATCCTTAGAAGATATCACGTTTTCTTTAAGCCAAGATAAAATCTCCTTAATTGCCATTAGTTCCGCCTGGAACACGCTACAATGGTTTGGTAGACGGAAGGAGAGACTAAGATTTAGTCTATTAGAGTATACACCTCCCCCCACCCCATCATTTGTTTTCGACCCATCGGTAAAAAACTGAATTTAATCGTCGTCCTGGAAGGCATTTTCCTCCCAGAGTGATCTAGAGGGTATGCTTACCTGGAAGTTTTTATCAAAATGAAGTTGGGATGTGGAGTAGTCTATGTTACTTTGGGGGATACTGAAGGTGTTCAGTATGTTAGCATGGCCATAATTATTATTTTTCCATATAGAGATCGCCTTCAGGCGAATTGCTGAGCAAGCAGCGATTTGCTTGCTGAAAATATCTAGGGGTAGCAGGTTGAATAGTATTCCTAGCGCTGCAGAGGGAGTAGTGCGCAGCGCACCGCCTATACACAGGCAGGCGGTACGTTGGACTTTACTGAGCTTAGCACTATTCGACGCTGTGTCTAGGGCAGGCCACCAGACGACCACCCCGTAAGTGAGAATCGGTCTTATCACCGATGTGTAGAGCCAATGCATAACATGGGGCTCTAAACCCCATTTATTGCCGATGGCTTTTTTGCAAGAGAAAAGGGCTACTGTGGCTTTCCTTACTCTTTCTTGTATATTGGGTTTCCAGCTTAATTTCTTGTCCAAAATAAGACCCAAGTATTTTGCTTCGTCAGAGAATATAAGACTTATACCATTAATAGATGGAGGGTCGACGTGTGGAAATTTATATTTCCTTGAAAAGAGGACAAGTTCAGTTTTGTGGGGGTTAACACCTAGTCCACAACGACTTGCCCAATTTGTGAGCTTATTGAGTGCAGATTGAAGAAGTTCACATAAGGTGCTGAGATGCTTTCCTGAAACGGCTATTGCAATGTCATCCGCATAGGCAATCACATTGAATCCCCCCTCTTCCAGTATTATTAACAGTTCATTTACCACTAAATTCCAAAGGAGTGGAGATAGGACACCACCTTGTGGCGTACCTCTACTAACAGATCGTCTTGCGGATGTTACACCCAGTTTTGAGTTGATCACCCTACTTATCAGCATTTGGTCGATCAGTTTACCAAGTGAGCCATCTACCTTCAGACCTGAGAGTGCATTAGCGATTGCAGATGTGTCGACGTTGTTAAAAGCGACTTCTATATCGAGGAAAGCCACCATTGTGTATTCCTTGTGATGGAGGGAGTATTCGATAGTGCGGACAAGTGAATGTAGCGCAGTTTCTACCGATTTCCCTTTGCAGTAAGCATGTTGAGACATCGACAAAAGTTTAGTATCAATGTTATTGCGTAAATATATATCAATCAGACGTTCTAAGGTTTTCAGAAGGAATGATGATAAGCTTATGGGTCTTAGATCTTTAGGGTTGGTTTGGGAGCTTTTTCCCGCTTTTGGTATGAACACTACTTTAACTTCTCTCCATGACCGGGGAATGTGAACCAGTTCCAAACAGCTTCTCATAATATTTTCCAACACAGGCAGAATAATATCTGAAGACTTCTGTAGTTCAGCGGGTATTATGCCATCTGGCCCAGCAGACTTGTAAGGCTCGAAGCTGTTCAGTGACCAAAGCAGTTTGTCCCTGTTGATCAGACCTTCAGGGATATTTTGAATATTTGACCTATTAGAGTGAATATTACTGATATCAGAGGAACTACCAGGAAAGTGGGTATCTAGTAGTAAATTGAGCGATTCCTCGCTTGATGTCGTCCAGGAGCCATCAGGTTTTTTCATAAAACTTGGTACTACTGGGTTTGTTGAGAGAACTTTCCTAAGCCTTGATGCTTCAGAGACATTTTCGATTTTACCACAAAATTTCTCCAAGACATTCTTTTAGATTTCCTAAGTTCTTTTTTGTATTTTTGAAGGGACTTCTTGTATGATTCCCAGTCCGATTCATTTCTTGAGCTTTTGGCTTTGTTAAACAGTTTACGACTGTTTCTCCTTTTCTCTTTGCTTAATCGTCTTAAAATCAGCAATCAATATTTTCACTTATGCATTTCAATGATAGCTAAAACTGGCCCTAATAAAAACTATACTTTTTAGTTTTTGTTCAATCAATGATCATTTGAAAAGTTATACATTTAAAGAAAACTTTTGAATACTCATAATATTGTTATCTACACATATCTACACACTTGATTAAACGAATTAAGGAAAATACTAAATTATAATCGTTTGAAACTAAAACAAGCCATGTATAAAGTTGCAAGTAAGTCCCGCATATCAACTTGATCTTTGTGAATGAAAGAACAAATTGAGAAACTTTGTACATATTCCCAAATAAATTTCTCATCAATAAAGTAGTTTTCCCGATTTAAAATTGAATGTAAGTTCTAGTTAGGTGTTTGCTTTTGCGAATAAAAATATCTCAATCTCTCAAAGAAAATCTAAAAGTGTATGATACAGAACGCTTGTGTTTAAATGTTCAGACTCCTTTTTAAGAACTGAAATCAACCCAATAGACGAAATACATCAAACGAATGAATTGATCCGTTTTCCAATAAAACAGCGAAACAAAAAATTAAAAAAAAATTGTCCCTTAGTATACTATTCTATCCAAATCTTGATACAAATTAAGAGACATATGAAGTATCGAATATCTGATAGAGTCTCCAATAGTAATTTTCATTTTTCATAAATGAATGCCTTCCAGTGTTAATTTCAAAAATCTTAGTTTCATCTCGACAAGAAATAATATCCTAAGTTTTCAGTTCATATCAGAAAGTTCTTCAATCTTCTTTCCCCAAGCGATGAAATTAGAAAACTTTACTCACACAACTTGTTGTGGTATTGAGCCGAAATCTGAAATGCATAGTAAGATATAGGATCTTGTCATGAATCAGTTAATAAGTAAATGTTTATGTTGATGTTGCTTTGACAAGGCCAGATTATTCCAGTCTAATAGATACTCTTTTAAGGGAAGATTCACTTTATTGCAAATGTATTGGATGGCGTGGCTAAGGATTATACTATACGCATTTAAATAACCAAAATAGTGAGCATTTTAAATTATGTACATCTATTTGATGTCTCAATAAATTCAAGGTTTATGTTAATATATTTTTAAAACCACACACACATACACTATTAAATTCAATTTAATCATAAATGGACATTAAAAAGTATTCATATAAGTTGGTATAAATAAATATGTATCTTTTAAACATTTATGTATTCGTAGCATATACAGTGTGCGCAAGGCAGTATGTAATTCCCAGAGTCCACATGCCATCACATATCCTTTTTTTAATGCCTAAATTTAACCTTACTTAAAATCAGATATTTGAAGAAAAATTTATAAAGGATAAAGGGGTTGATCGAACTTAAGCAAATTCCGTTTTGTTAAATGTATTTTCTATTCGTATTTAATGTTAGGGAACGACAAAAAAAGGTAAGCATATAAAAGTTGAAATGAAAGGACAATCCCAAAAAAGGGAAATTGACTGTATTCTAAAAATAAAAATAAAAATGAAAATGAAAACCTCACAAAGTTATATCCATTGGAATCATCTTAATCTATAACTAGAAAAACCTATCGAATCCAAAAACCGAAATTTTTCTAAAAAGAAACCATACAAAAATAAATACAAGTAGATACAAAACATAAGACGATTTCAAGAAGAACAAACATTTTTCAACATTTTATCCATGATTTTGTGTATGTAATCCACATAAAAACAAAAATTAATCAGACAAAAAAAAAAAGGACGAAGAGTAAGAGAAAGGGTACATAAAGCTTAAACGACGATAAAATGTAAATTCCCAGTTAGTTTACCAAGCAGTCAGACATTTTCTGGGGATACAAAAAGCTTTCAAGATATTAGCGGTTTTTCCAAAAGAGGACGAAAATACACTAGTGGTTTGAATTGGCATCAAAGTAAAAGGATTTTTCATTTTTTTTCCTTTTTTGAGTTGAGTTGGAAGTTGAAGCTCTTTTATGCAAGCTTGTGTTTGTTTTATTTGTTTCATTGGGATTTGCTCCCGGATCGGAGAGAGGAAACGAACTTTTTTTTTTTTAAGTATTAATCGAAAACAAATAAAAACATATGCATGAAGGATATTATTTATAGCTTGACCATGTTTCTATATAGTAAAAGTATATAAATATATATAGGAAGCAGGAAAAGGTATAGTGGGAACAGATTAGCGTGGGCAGGAATTCTTTTGAAGGCACCTTTTGTATGATTTGGTTAAACGGTTTTGAATAAAATGGTAGGATTAACTGGCATCAAGTTTGGATGAATTCAATTTAATAAATTATATATTAATACGATGTTTTTCAAAGAATTTTGGGTTAAGTAGGTATGGCTAATAAAAAGGTGTAGATACTACTACTATTGAAAAATTTGTTTTAACATTTCGGCCTGGGTAAGTTTATTGGGATTTTTGTTTGTTTTGCCAGTCATGAATAGAAATCAAAGGCTGATAGGCCTTTTATATTTTCATTTTGGTTAAGTTTGGTGTCAAATTACGTAAGTTAGATTTATTTATTCATCTGAAAAAAATATATTTAACAGCAAAACTAGTAGGAATTATATTCGAAGAAGTTCTGCAGCTGAGAATAAAGTTATATTGTATTTGACAGACTTGCATTTAATCAATAATTGCAGGTGAAACGTTCTTATACCCTAGCATGTATCTGTTAAGTACATATTATAAGTTTTCTCGACAGCATTTTTTTTTTTGCTGAAGTGTTGGTTAAATATTTAAAGTAAAATTTTAAAGTCTGGAGTTTCCGTTTAAAAATTATAATACCGTCTTGTAGCAACTTATGAAAGAACCCTCGAAAACGTTACAGCAGCTCAATAGGATAAGACCCACACCTGTACAAACGCAGACTAACCATTTATATGTTCTTCAAGTTTCTCTGTCAAAATAATGTATTATATCATAAATGTTATCTGTAGCACAAACCCAACAAAAATGATGCTTGTTAAAGTAAAAACACTATGATTTTTATCCATAGGGATATGCATTTCTAGCGATGTGAGTATTACGGAGAGCATTGCTAATGGAAGTATTAAGGAAACATTTCCACGATTTCTGAGAAAAATGTATGTTACTGTTTAAGCTACTTTCCGCTTTCATTTTTAATGGACTCTTCTGAATCCTATCCAAAGATGCAAATGAATTACTAGAGATTTTGTCCAGATAAGGTAAACTTTGGGCGGATGCACTTTTCAAATACCCAAGTATTACACAATAGATTTGTGAACTTTTTTGAAGAAAATGTTATAATAAACTGTTTTAGGCAATATTTCGAGTCTAAAAATATATAATTTTCTAATCCCTAAAAAAGCCGTCTTCGACACGGT
Organism: Platycheirus albimanus; assembly: GCA_916050605.2. Classification (NCBI taxonomy): domain Eukaryota; kingdom Metazoa; phylum Arthropoda; class Insecta; order Diptera; family Syrphidae; genus Platycheirus; species Platycheirus albimanus. The sequence continues at coordinate 43,259,091 of OU696697.1, forward strand.
CAACCGAAAGTCCTTAATTTATAAGCTTGCAACAACAGAACTTTCAACAAAATATATATCAAGGTCTACCAAAAAATCCCCTCCTATCGAGAAAAGCAAATTTTAGTTTAATTAAGTTAGTACAGAACGGTAGAACATCAACTGAGGTTTTTCAAGTATAAAAACAGGAGGTGTTCCTCAAGGTTGCATTATTAATACCTTACTTTTTTTGCTATTTAAAAACGACACCGAAGTAGAAAATCACATTCCAGATGAGGTTGGCTTTGGGGATGTGAAATCAAAAGGTACAACTCTACGTTGAGGACTTAGATAAATATTCTATCGAATAATCCGCCTTAAAACTTAAAACTTTAGTTGAAACAATCTCAACAATCAACACAGCGCTTTTTGGGATATCAAAATTAATTCAACAAAGTCAAACACAATGATTTCATCAAACCCAAAAATGGGTTTACTACTTTATTATGCATAGCTGAGATAGACGATACATAAATGTAAAGGATGTCTTCAACGCACGAAAGAATCTAGTCTGATGGTAAGCTCAATCTGAAGCTGTATATAGAAATAGGTCTGACTTTCAAAAATCCAACCGAAATGCTTCAACTCAACTGGAGGCCACATGGAGTAATTGATATTAATTCCCTTTGCGCGCTCTGTATAACTAATACGGACGCAAATATTTTTCGTTTAATAGCACTTTTTGTACGAACCAAAAACAAAGACTATATTATGAGCTTCAGTTTTCTTTCTTTTGAAGAATGTGTCAGGATTCTCATAAGATTTCTTGATGCAAACCAACTTATATTTTATATTGATAGTACAAGAAGTTTTCTTAGAACATATTTGAATTTATTATGAGGCATTCTATAATATATATAAATAACTAATTGGTACGCTTACTATATAAAAGTCTAAATTGTTTAAGGACTCCGAAACTACACCTCCAATTAAAAAATATTTTTCTTTTGAAAGGTTGTAACATAGCTGTTTTTAGGGTGAAATGGGCTAAAAGCAAAAAAGTGGTATCTGATTTCAAAAATTCTTACTGTGTTTGATAGGTTATACATTTACTTATTGGCCCGAGGGATGATTTTTTTAACAAGCTTCTTAAAGGTATGTTGATGGTTTAGCATGAACAAAGTAAGCTTATGAACGGTTAAGCTTTTAAAAGAAAATTTCATGCACTTGCCCATTTGTCAACCTTAAAACAACGATAAAACATATAGTAGGTACACTCGGGCGTGTGCGTACTTATCTCAGTTTATTTAATAAAAAAATCCATTTTGTACATATTTTAGACAAACTAATTGGACGGTATAGATATAATTAAGAAGTTAAACTTATCGCAAAATGTTTGTATCTATCATCGTTTATAATCGTGCTATTGCTTGGGAAGGCAGAACAACGTCTGTCGGGACAACTAGTAGTAAATAAATGAATTTACATTAGGTATAGCTATGCTGACACACATAATCGATGTTTATTTTACTTGCGATTATAGGTACTATAAAGCAAGTTATGCATTCGTAAAAAAAAAAGAAAAATTCTAACAATCCTTCCGTATGTCTGTCTTTCTGTATCGTCACCTACAACCTAAACGCTGGACTGATTTGCTTCAAGCATGGTACAGTTTATTATCATGACGTCCTATCCTACACAGGGTTTTTGGAAAAATGATTCTAGCTCTAAAACTAATGGTACCTGCCACGTTTTTAAAGAAAAATTAATTTTTCTCAAAAACGGCTTTTACTATTTTGATAAAACATTCTGAACGGTGTTTTTTTGTGTAAACCTTAAGTTTTGGTTGGAAAAGATTTTTCAATTTTTTTGAGTACAGTTTTATGTTTTTAGTAAAATCTACAAAAAACTAAAAGTTGGCGTAGGTACTCAAAAAAAATTTGGAATGTTTTCGAACAAAAATTTAAAAAAAACTCGATTTTTTTTAAATGGTCAAACGATTTTGACATTTTCTTTTAAATTCAAAATACCTAAAAGAAATCAGATGTCTTACTCCATTTTATCAAAAAAAAAAAATTTAACTAGTGAGTTTTAATTGTTTAGTAAAATTTTATATGATTTTGCTTTTAATTTTTTTTTCAAAAACTAAAGCCCTTTGTCACACATAAGAGCAAGTTCGTGCGACCTAGGCGTGCACTTTATTTTTAGAGATACATATAGCCTTTTTTCATTGACAGACATTTTGTCATCTGCCATGTGATTTATTGTAACTTTGGTTTGCCATTTCATGATGAATCGACAAACGCCTGAACACGCATGCAAATTTTGTAGATATATTTAAAAAAAAATATGGTTATGTCCGTGAAATGAATCTGCGCGCACTACATCCATTTATGTTCAGCGATGAAGCTCATTTTTGGGTCGAATGGCTGAATCAAAAAGCTCAATTGCAGCGTTTGGAGTATAATCCTCAAGCTATAGTTGAGACGCCTTAACGTTCAGAAATACTGACAGTTTGGTGTGCTTTATGGATTTGTGGGCTTGGTCATTGGCTTACAGTTAATGGAGATCGTCGTCGTCATAGAAGAGCGATGATCAGTGATTTTTTCGTTTCTGAATTGAATCGTCTTGATCTGCGGGAGCTGTGGTTTCAACAAAACGGTGCAACATGTCACACAGCGGGTGGATTGTGGAATTTAATGAAACGTTTGATAAGAGCATAGTTTCGCGGTTAGGACCTGTGAGTTGGCCTTCACGATCGTGAGGTTTAACACCGCTAAGTTATTTTCTGTGGGGGTATGTCGAGTCGCTAGTCTAAACCAATTACCTAAAAATAACTGTTGAAAACCAACATTCACCGCGTTATTACCGATATACCAATACTGCAAAAGAGTGATTGAAAATTGGATCTCAAGATTGTACTACATCCGAGCAAGCCACCGCGCCGCGCCGGTCACCTCGGTGGTCATATGCCAGAAATCATATTGAATTAAAAATGGCAAAGAATTTAATTTTTAAATAAAGTTAACTTTGTAACAATTTATATTTTATTTCATTTTATAGTTCTACACCTAAAAAACACCCTTTACATATTAAATCCCTAAGGGCAGTCATACGAGTGGTTAATGGTTTAGTTTTATAAAATGATAATTCAAATGTGTATTATCCGATTTCTTATTAATTTCATAATTTTGCTAGCAAACTTATAATTCTGTATTTAAAGTGGATTTATTATTCAAATTTCTAACCCAAAGGCAGATTTAAATATTTGTTTTTGAATTTTTTGTTTTTGAACTTCCCTTCAAATAGCCTCAAGGCAAATAATGTTTTAATATTTCAACGCTTCTGTTTGCCATCACTCTCGTATTAAACATTGGTAATTAATTATTAAATATAAGCACCTAATCGTGCAAAGGAGCATAAACATAAACATCTGCACCACGCAACTCATTTCGTATACATAATGCCTTTTCATAATAATAATAATGTTCTTCCATTTGAATTAACATTTCTTATATTATAACACAAAATCACTTATTAAACATTCTGAAATGGCAAATTCCAAAAAAAAGGACAAAAAAACAACAACGTCTCTTGGTTTTTGTGTATCCTTTTTTTTCGATCTACCGACCGACGACATCGACAGTTCAATACACCATACCAATATTATTCCATTTATTTAGACATTTGTTGATTTTGGAATTTTAAAAAAAAAGTACGCCTACTACCCCCGGGAAAAATTGCAAATTGTTCAGATTTTTTATATTATTTGATATTATTCCCTTACTCCAGCCAAATGTGCCTCCTTTTTTTTATAATTTATAATTTACGATGTAAGTGGTTTTGGTTATTTCGAATCACGTACCTTTTTTTGATGGTTTACAGAAGCAAAATTCCGCGGCTTCTATGGTGTGAAAGCATGCCAAGCCAAACATGCCTGTCTGTTACCACCTTTATAAATTGAGCAAGGATAACACCGACAAAAAAAAACCTTTTTGTTAAAAATAAGATGAAAAAAAATATGCAAGAAATTTTTTTAAGAAACGACAATGTCGACACAAGGGGCCAAACATTATTTGACAATTCACGTACACGTTCCTACCTTAAGTACATTTTTTCGCACGTCGACTTGCATTTATCATTATTCTCGGGCAATTTAAAGGAGTTTAAACAAAATGATACATTTTTGCTTCCTTTCGCTTTATGCTTGGAATATAAATATAATTTTGTTCGCCTCCTATTTCTTTATATTTTTTTTTTTTTGCTTAGGTTTGCAATTTTTTTTCTTTTGGTCTTCTTTCTTCAAGGAAGTCTAGTGTACACACAAACAGAAAGGAAGGTGTAAGAAAAGGATGTTGGCTGTTGAGTTAAGTGGAGTTGAGAGGAGATGGCTGCTGATACTCCTACGAATGATTCAAAAATCTAATTCAGTGTTCTTGGCATCTTTTTTCACTTCCTCCATTTTTTTTTTTTTTTTTTTTTTTTGATGTTGTATACTTTTTTTCTCATGTGATATTGATGTGTGTTTTTATTATCCTTCAGGAAGGATTGGATGTTTGTACAAAAATTAATATCCGGCAAACAAAATTGCATAAAGATTCTTTTGTGCGTATAAGTGAACTTCATAAGCTTCTCGTAAAGTTAAAAAAAAAGAAAAAAGGAAAAAAATAGGCATACACACATTTTTTTGTTCTGTTCAAGATTCAGGCAGCTCCCTCCAATGACTTCGAGGGCGTATGTAGACATACAAATTGCTTACACGGTTCATTGAATGGATGTTGAGGAGCTCATAAAAATAAATCTCCAAAATATGTTGTTTATAGTATGAAATGACTTGTTACAAGGATTCTGATTTTTTAAAGTTCAATCAACATTCATTTTTAATGCAATCTCCAGAATTAAAACGGCTGCTTATTTATGTCAAGTGTCATATGGGATACGGTTTTCTTGTTAGGAGCTCCGGCAATGGTGAAGTAATTTGTTTATTTTTTTTTTAAGAAATTGGCTACTTTACTTCATTAGTCAATTACATTGTAAAAGGTTTACAAATGGGTAACACTACTTCACCAACAAAGGGATTGAATTTTTTTCATAAATCAAAATAAATGTTTAAAACCCCATTTTTAGAAGCAGCAAAGCTATCATTAGATTTATATACACTTCTGGGGTGTATTTTTATAAACAAAAGCGAATAATTTTAACCCAAAAGCAAAACAAATTAAACCAATTTCCGACAAAAAATTGAGTACAAAATTCCATTAATATTCCAATTATCAAAAAATACATATTTTGCAAAAACACCAAAGTTCAATTTACTCGAGGTAGGTAGACAAAACATTAGTACCCCGTGGCGTTGTGGTTAGTGTGTCGAACTGTCATGCCGAGGGTTCTGGATTCGATCCCTGACTCCGCATAAGTTCTTTTTCGAGGTACTGCCTCTTGCGAGGAAATGAAAAATACCCCGAGCGTAAATCATGTCATGGAAAGTGAAAGGTGTAAGAAAGGGCTCATGTAAGCCATTAAGTAAAATTATGACATCACTTAATTGGTCGCATCGGCTTCTTACGGTAGCACTGATTCGAGTGGTTCAATTTTCAATTACTCTTTCGCACAGACCTGGCTGAATTTGAGCGATGGCCTGTGTTATGTTTACCTTAAAGGAACAAGTCCACTCTGGTTTATTTGCCTAAAGGGAAGCGCAAGCGTTATCAAATGGCTAAACCTTGGTGGCCAATTCACGTCACCTCTGCAAGAAATACTTTTTCCCTCATCATGAAGTATTTTCTACTTTCTTTGTAAGCTTGAATTTTATTTTTGCCAACTACGGCAACAGTAACCGGCAAAAGCATGTTTCTCAAGCAACGACTATTATGGTTCTGATCAACATTTTTTTTCAACCATATTTTGTGTTTTGAGAAGCTCAAGAACTATCGCCTGTATATATTCACAAAGTCCTTTTATTCGGGTCTTCCTTTTCTCCTCGGCTAGACGATCAATCGGAACGCTCATTAAACTAGTCATGAATTCTCGACTGAAACGGTAAAGTATCTTAGGTCGACTTAAGATATTTAGCGTTTTTTGTGGAACCTCAGTGCCATTCGAAAGGACTACAGTTCTATCTCTTCAACATTCTTTTATCTCACTCCTTTGCTTTTTTATATACAAAAACAACTTCATCTTATGTTCAAAAGACACATCTCTCCACGAGGTAAATATCTTAAGTGCACATAATAGATTGTGTGTTCTGCTTAATTTTAAAACCTAAAATAGACTTAAGATTATATGAGGCCATGAGAAGCATAGTGGCCTAACTGATTTTTTCATTTTTTTCACTAGAGCAAAAACAAAAAACATGTTTATTTTAAATAGATGTATTTCTTAAATTCGGTAAGATATTACTGATTTTATTTTTGTGGAAGATCCACAAAAGACCAAACTTTTGGATTTTATCAGAATTGTCCTATAAAATACCGTTTTAACTGCTTTTAAAGTCAGTTAGGCCACTATGGCACTAAAGCAAAAATAAACAAATTATATGAAGTAGAAAGATAGGCCAAAATATAAGCGCTGTTTTCAAAATGATATTATTTTTATTTTCAAATTAAGTCGAAGTGCAAGGTACACATTCACTATCAAGTGTTTTGGGATCCAGAAAAGCATCTTCTTTTCTTTAGTTTTTAAAACAAAAAGGTTTAGCTAACCGTTTTGCAAAATAAATTTTCAAACTCAAAATTTTGAAAATAAAAATTTTTTTTTTCATAAATTCAATGCTTTTATTGACTTTTAATCAAAAACAGAAAACCAGATGCTGAAACGTCTTGCAATTTCTGCGAAATTAAAAAATAACAAAAACCATTTTTTCTTAGAAAAACCCTTATTTTGTTCTGGACTTGTATCTTGTAGGTCAATTCATGGATTCAGCATTAACTATCCTTTCACAATTTTTAAATATTCAGCATCTTATTAGCCTACAATAAAGTCAACAAGTACTGGATTAATCCTAGTTTGTACCTTTTTTTTTTTCTTTAATAACATCTAAAAAATTGACCTGACACTTTTTTTTATTGCGATGGGTAACGGCAGAGCGGCCATGCCTTTTTTCAAAAATTTTGAGTTTGAAAATTCATTTTTCAAAAAAGTTTCACTAAAACTATCTATATGATTTAAAAACTAGAGAAAATAAAAAGTTTCTAGCTTTACAAAAAAATTTCCCTCCCGGCTAAACGGAGGGAAACAGGCTTAGATATTGACGTCGGTAAAGTTCTAGGTCAAGAGGTCGAAAACGTAGGAAGATTATTATATCAGGCCATGAGAGCTATAGTGACCTAACTGCCATTTTGTTGAAATTCAGTTTTTTTAGCAAAATTGAATCCGTATCTCATACCCATCATTTATGAATTAAAATTTTTCAAATTGAAAACCTTATGCAGAAATTACGGCACTTTTTATGCTTAAGCCAACTATACATTTCTTTCTTTTCTTAACCCAACCTACACACTCTAGCTTTTTGTCACACCGTATGCGATTCACCCTGTAAAATAGTTCCAAATCAGGTGGAGAATAAATGGTCTTTCTCCAATTTTAAGACTTCGAATGGATTTTTTGTTTTCGTTGCCTTAATTGCTTATAGCCAGTTGTCGGGAGCGAAATTATTTGGAAACAAAACTTTGTTCAATTATTCCAAAACCTGGTCGCATTTTACATTTTGTCTACTGACAAAAAAAATCATTCTTAATTAAAAACGCAACATAATGTACATAAAGGCAAAAATCATATTTTAAGAAAAAATTAATAGTATATTCACCCGCACTTACATAGACGATTTAAATACAATATTGATGATGCCTTCTTACCCATGATTAAATAGAAACATTGGGCTAACTTAATTTTTCAAGCATTATGGGAGTGCAATAGTGGCCTAAGGTAGATCTGGCACTCATTGCTTTCAAATTTTGTATGGTTGGCCTAAGTATAAAAAGTGCCGTAATTTCGGAACAAGGTTTTCAATTTGAAAAATTTTAGTTCAGAAATTATGGGAATGAGATACGCATTAAATTTTGCTAAAAAACTGAATTTCGACAAAATGGCAGTTAGGCCACTATAGCTCTCATGGCCTGATATTGACTTTAGACTTTTTTATTGTTATAAAATCGTTAATCATATTAAGTTGACTTAAGATATTTTCACGCGTGCAAACATAAACAAAAGCCATCCTTAGGTCGACATAAGATAAAATACTTTAAAAAATTCTGAAAAAGTGTGAAAACGCAAATCATCTTATGTCGACATAACATGATTTTTTGAATTTAAAACTGAAATTTTGTATATGTATAGCAACTCGCGTGCTGCAGCCATTCTGCGAATGGTAAATTCGAAAAAAATCTATCAGCCGAATCAGAATAAGAAACCTAATGTTTGAATTCGTAATTATATTTTTTTATTAATTTTAAGACCGTATGCATGTAAAAAAACAATGCTAAATAAAATCAAATTAAATTTTTTGTTCAGGTTTTCCATTATTTTTTATTATTTTAATTTGAATTTTAAAACAATGTAAAATGAAATTTATTTAAGTTTTTTGGAATGAATTTATAATTTGGTTCATTTTCTTTTTGTTGTATTTTTTTTAAATTTTTTTTTAAATATGAAAGTCTATCTCTATAGACTTAAGGACTTGAAATTTTTAAAATAAAAACCAGAAAATATCATCTTAAATTCCTTTTTTTCCACCTTTGCACACGCAACTGATCTTAAATGGACATAGGAATTGAAAACGTCCTTCGAAAAGTTTAGCTTTCAGTCGAGACGGTTGTTTCTTTTACTTTATCTTAATTTTAATCATGAAAAATTGTATCATTTGTAATGGAGTGGTTCCCATCGATTCGATTTCGTGTGGTACCTGCAACTCTGTGCTGCATTTAACATGTGCAAAAATAAAAAAAACTGAATATACTATATTAAAATCAAAAATAAACTTTTGCTTTAAGTGCGACAAGTGTTGCTCCAATAGCTTATCTACACACATCAGTAATTTGGAAGCGCTCGTTGTTAATATAAATCAAAAATTCAATGTTCTTAAAATTGACTTTCCTTATCTTTTTCTTAATAATCCTATTAATAATATCAACAATAGTGAAGTTCATACTATTTCACGAAGAACGAGGAGCAATAACAAAGTAAAGGTCAATGAGCCTTCCAATAATTTAAACAATAATCAAAACTCCCCTGCATTGCAAAACATAAGAAAAAAAAATACAGCCAAAAATTCTCCTTCTAATGTGCGAAGCAACGGATCTAATCTGCTTAGTTTTTCTCCAAATGGTATGCCCTTTTCTGCGCCCCTTAAAAATCCATCAAAGCTTTCCACTATCGCTGCATCAACATCAAACCACAAACTGATCTCTCCCACTGTCCCCGCACATACTACGGGAAGCACCCCCTCAATGCCAGCGAGTTCAAATGAAGCCAATAAACCGGTTCTTAACACAAATGCTGATCTCTCTCTTATAATTATCACTGATGATAAAGATATCGACGATAGATCGAATGGTGCTGGTGCATCTGGATTTGATGCCAAAGCCAATGTGATGTCTGCTTCTGCTGCTGTTGGTGCTCTGGCAATGTCTGCAAGTGCAAATGATGACAAGAGTTTAAACAGCAAACCGGTTTTGGGCTCCTATGATCTCTCTCATAAAATTGCCACCGATGAGAAAGAATACGACGATGGATCGAGTGGTGCTGGTGCGTCTGAATCAGAGGCTAATGTTCTTGTTGTTGTCGATTATGGAGAAAATGACGATGGATCGAGTGGTGCCGGTTCATCTGGATCAGGTGCTAAGGTGTCTGCTGCTGTTGATACTCTGGCTATATCGGCTAGATCAAACGATGATAAGATTTGTTCGATAGGTTGCGAAAATGAAACCGAAATCGAAATATCTCTTATTGACGCCAATAATGTTCAATCTATGACTACATACAATGCAGATGACGTAGTTCAGCCTCCAAACGCTATCTCTGGATCAGAACCTGTAGTTGAGATAAATGAACTTGCTCATAGAGTAAACAATAACACTTATCCTAACAACGTTGGCAACGGGGTAATGACCCAGAGAAAACCACAATCTAAACAAAACCACAATTTGGAACTTGTTGGGACTGGCTGTAGTTCACTCAATGCATTTACTTCCTCTATATGGCTACATGTTATGAAATTTAAAGTGGACACGCTTCCGGAAGATCTCATAAACCATATCTCAGCCAAATCTAATATACCTTTCAATGCCTTTAAATGTTTTAAACTAGTAAAAAAAGGCATTTCACCATCTAATATCAAATACATCAATTTTAAATTAAGTGTTCCTTTGGACCATTATGATCAGCTAATGAGTGATGCTTCGCTATGGCCTTGGGGTGTTAAAGTTAAGCCATTTGTTAATCATCCAAAAAACGACGGTTCTCCCCCATCAACCAACATAACTTAACATCGCTTGCTGCTGAATTTGAAGACAACACCCAAATACAGAATGTTGATTTGCCGAAGACTTCATCAAGTAGTTTTAATAACTTATCATTTTATTATCAAAATGTTGGTGGGTTAAGGACAAGGTTAGATCATATTTTTGTGTCATTTTCATCATGTACGTATGATATTATTATCCTTACTGAAACTTGGTTAACAGACAATCATTTAAGTGCTGAATGTTTTCCAAATTATTATAACGTATTTAGAAAAGATAGATCAAAATTAGTTACAGGTATGGAAAGAGGTGGAGGAGTATTGGTTGCAATTCGTGCTTCCCTGACATGTAGTCAAATTGTTTTGGAATCAAACTCCTTAAACTCGGACCTTGATATAGATCAACTTATCGTATGTGTTAAAATAGGCGGATCGGAATTATTTGTTTCTGCCAGTTATATTCCTCCTAAAAGTAGCTTAGAACTTTATAACGCTCATTTGAATAATTTAAATTCAATATTAGAAAATCTTAAAACTTCTCAACATATTTTATTCGCAGGTGATTTTAACCTTTGTAACATTGAATGGACCTTGGACTTGGAAGACAAATGTTTAGTTCCCTTTAATGTTTCAACTGAAATAGAATCCTTTGTTATTGATTTTTTGAGCCAATTCAATTTAATTCAAATAAATAATCAAACGAATGACCTTAACCGGATACTTGATTTGATTTTCGTAGACGATGAGTTTCTCATTTGTCTTGATAAGTCCAACTTCCCGATCATTGAAAACTCCATCCATCATGTTGCAATAGATGGAAATATTTGTTTTTATCACTATCTGAAGAAAGAAGTATCTATTCATAAGTCTGTTTATGATTTTCGTAAAGCTAATTATGATGCAATGGTTGATCATTTCTCGACATTATCGTGGCATAATATTCTTAGTTTATCTGACTTAGTTAATAATTATTCTGCTCTTACAAGCATTTTGAAAGTTGCGATTGATATCTATGTACCTAAAAAAAAATTAAAATTAAATTCTAGTCCGGCTTGGTATAACAAGAGATTGAATAATCTTAAAAATAAAAAAAATAAAGCATACAAATCATATAAAATTGACAAAAATAATGTGAAACTGCGTGTGAATTACTTTAATCGCCAACGTGAGTTTGAAATTTTAAACAAATTCTTGTATAGAAACTACATGCTATCGATTGAAAGTGATTTAAAATCAAACAGTAAGCATTTTTGGAATTTCATAAGTTCGAAACGTAAGTCAAATGGAATACCAAGTTGTATGAAGTACCATGACACCACGGCTAGTGAGGTGCCACAGATATGCAATTTATTTGCAAATTATTTCCAATCGGTCTATTCATTGGACGCTCCTTCTATCCAAGAGATGCCCTCCGTAAGTAAAATTGTCGACATTGGTTCGATAACTCTTAGTCGGATAGAAATTGAAGAGGCTCTTTCTGGATTAGATGCTAGTATAAAAGCGAAGGGCCCGATGGGATTCCTCCTGTCTTTTTGAAAAAATGTGCAATTGCGTTGGCTGAACCACTTTCAATAATTTTTAATCTTTCCCTTGCCCAAGGAAAATTTTTGGATGACTGGAAAACTTCGTTTTTGTCTCCTATTTTTAAATCGGGGTCAAAGCAGGAAATAACTAATTACCGGCCAATATGTAAGATTTCAGCCGTACCAAAAATATTTGAGAAATTAGTTTGTAACAAACTTTCTAATTTATTCCGGAACCACATATCAGTTTTCCAACATGGTTTTGTGTCAGGAAAATCAACGGCAACAAATTTAGCTTTAATGGCAAATGCCATCATATCAAATATGGAAGAGAAGTCTCAAACGGATATTATTTTCACGGATTTTGCGAAAGCGTTTGACAGAATAAATCATAACGTTTTACTTCATAAATTGACTTCTTTAGGTATACACTCTTCTTTACTGAAGTGGCTAAAATCATATTTGACGGATAGATTCCAAATAGTAAAAATTGATTGTTCGGTCTCACACAATATCTCAGTTCCATCAGGGGTCCCGCAAGGAAGTCATTTAGGGCCACTACTGTTTTTGCTATTTGTAAATGATATTCCAAGTATTTTTAACGATTCGGATTGCCTTCTTTTTGCGGACGACCTTAAACTTTATCGTAAGATAAGCTGTGAATCGGATTGTTTTCTTCTTTTGAAAGATCTAGCTAGGCTTGATCATTGGTGCCAACGGAATCACCTTCTTCTCAACATTTCTAAATGTCAAGTCTTGTCATGTTTTAGGATTAGCAATCCGATTTTGTTTGAATATAATATCAAAGATATAAATCTTGAAAGAGTGAGAAGAAAGAAAGACCTAGGAGTTATCTTAGATACTAACTTGTCATTCTTACCCCACTATGACTATATGATTAATAAAGCAAACCAAATGCTTGGTTTTATCAAAAGAAACACTAGGGAGTTCTCAGATCCGTATACCTTAAAATCATTATATAATTCTCTAGTAAGGTCAGTCCTCGAGTATTGCAGCATAGTCTGGAATCCTTATTACAATAACTCGAGAGATAGAATTGAGAGAGTTCAAAAGAATTTCACAAGATATGCTTTTTACAAATTAAATTGGAGGATTCCAAGGCCATCCTATAATGCTCGATGTTTACTGTTTGGAATACAATCGCTCCAAGATCGGAGGGTATACTTCTCCGTGATGTTTATCAGAGACATTTTAACAAATCATATTAACTGTCCTCCGTTACTATTATTGGTAACTGGAGGAATCGCCCCATCAAGAACTACACGTTGTCGATTTCTAATTTATGAACAGTTTCATCGTAGCAATTATGGTCGAAATGAACCCATTTCCCGTTGCATCAGAGAGGCAAATTTGATCTGTAACAAAGTTGATTTTTATTCCGATTGTTCTAGGGACATTTTTAAATCGCTTGTTTTAAATATTATTTCATAAATTATTCTAAATTGTACTTAAATTTGCTTTTATTTAATGCTGTTGTATTATTTAATAATTAATATAAATTTAATATTTTTGTACCCACCAGCAATTATTAAATTATGTATTTATATCATAGTCTAAGAGATTATAATCTAATCTAATTGATGAATAAACTAAACTAAACTACAAAAGACGAGGCAAAATATCTAATCTCAACTTAAGATTTGGGAAATTAATATAAAATACTATTTAAAACTATCTTAAGTCATATTTTTCCTTATAACGGGCGAAACTTTAAAAATATCTTTTTGAAATAAATTAAAAAAAAAAAAAATCATAAAATTTGACATCTACACTTGAAAGATTTTTTGGGAGGCAGCTTTGAATCATTTTTTTGCTCTCCTGAAAAATTATCAAAATTAACTTAAGATATTTTACCTTTTCAGTCGAGAATTAGTCATGAAAAAAGCAAATCCCGGTTTCAAGTCAATACATTTTAAAGGCCAAACAACGTTTTTTTTTATATTATCGTTGTGACCGAAAGTGTCAGGACGCATCTGAGAATAAAAAAAATATGGTGTCTAGGTCCATATTGTTTAATATGGGCCATATGAAATTGGATTTCATTCTCCTGTAGCGCTCATCATTTACGGTGACGGCCTCACCATCGTCGTTTAAAAATAAATACAGGGTAATGACGCCTCCGCCCAAAATACAAAACAAGTGGTAACTTTTTGAGGATAGGTATATTCACTAGATGAGCCTAGTAGGGTTGATGTCGTTTCTGATACGGGAATTTTACCTGTTAACAGACCTACTCATCCAAAAATGCGCATCGTCGCAAAAGATGATTTTCCGGCTAAAACTGGGGTCATCACTTGGGGGCCTAGTTACTTACACTCATGGTACGGAGGAAAAAAAGTTGTTGTTTTCCAATTTTACTTGAAGCCGGAACGTGTTTTAATATCCTTTTGACTGAAATACAACAATTTAAGATTGGCATGTTCCTGCCTTTTAATTGTATTACTTTTTGTTTCTCAAAAAAGTCTTAGATACATTTTAATACAACTTTTTTGAATTTAAATGAAAAATCTATTTGCGATAGGTAGTGCCTCTTATGTAACCGGCTTTATTTATCAGAATTTCTCGCATGCTACTACTTATGTATATCATAAGATTTTAAATAGTGGAGAATTTTCATTGAATATCAAAATGTCGTGGACAATTATATTTTAGATCCCATAAAAATAGTTTCTGGCTTGTTTTGGAACCCGTTTTTTTTTTTTTTTTTTTTTTTTTTTTTTTTTTTTTTTTTTTTTTTCAAAAAAGCTTAAAAGAGAAAGTGAGGTTAAATTTTCTTGGAGTTAGCTTAGGTTAGATTAAGATGGCTGTCAGACATTGACTGACACACTTAAGACACATTACTAGGGCCATTGTGTTACCATATAGAAAGTGAGGTACTACCACCTCACTAAATTAAAACCACTTGGAACTTTCAATAAAGCGATGGAGACGGTGAGTGTCAGAATAAGTTAGGTCACTAATATCGTTGTAGAAGAATTCTCCAATTAAATGCAACTTTCGTCTTTGTGAGAGAGCAGGGCATGAACAGACAATGTGATTTAAAGTCTCTTCTTCTTCCTAGCCATACAACTTTTGCAGAAGTCTTGTGAGAAAACACCCAGTCTAGTAGCATGTCTTTGTTGTTCCAACAAACACCAACAAATTTTAAGATAAACTTCCAGAAAGCTAATCAAATTCTTCAATTCTTTTTTCAAAAATATCAAGCTGTCAGGCAATACTGTCTGTTGGAAGTACAAGTTGAAGCGTCAGTCGTGTACTCAAAACATAATCATAAAAATACAAAAACTTCCTTAAGTAAAATACTTAAATTGATGTGCATTTGATAAAACAAAAAAGTGCAAACTAGGCTGATTGTACTTGAGATGCCAAATAATGTCAGTTTAAAAACTTGGGGGACCAAATATTCAAGTCACAGTTTAAACAACCGATATCATACTTCATATTCTAACTTGTACCTGGGAATACTTCCCTTGGTATGTAATTCATCGCATACTTTTTGGCCATATTTTGAGAAGTCAGCAAAAGAAAGGGTCAACCCGTATAAAATAATCTGAACAAAAAGTGGTTAACAAATATTTTTTTTTATTTATTTAAGGCAGTATCCCAAGCAAACGTGTTAAATTTAATAATTCCATATTTTTGGTCCCTCTCTTTATTTTCAAATCAAATTAAAAAAAAAATACAAGATTGCTGACAATTTTTGAAATAAATTCTTGTGACAATGGCAAATGAACCCAACCATCAGTATCGTCCCATCAACCACACAATTACGTGTAATGATTTTTTTTTTAGATTCAACGCTGAGTAATAGCAAATATGGTCATAGTAAGTTGAGCAGTGCACATTACTTATACCATACAGCCAGCATACACTATACCTATACTTCCTATATACTGCTCGTTTTCTACCACAATGGACAAGGACAAAATGCTTGATTCGAAGAAAATTTTCCAGGACTCCGAGCAACCAACCTTCCAGGTGAATGAAAACAATCCACATCCCAGAATGAAATCATGGAAACAGAAAAGCAAATATGATGAGTTAGAGATGACAAAAAAAAAACTACTATAAATCTTCATTGCTCGCCGTGCTGCGTCCCCCTTACATATATCTCCCCCACACTATATCCTATGGATATCAAAAGCAATCTTTATCTTCATGAGTGCTAAGAAGAAAAGAGCACTGAGTTTTCATATGAAATGATGTTCCTCCAGCAACATCCAAGTTTTTTTTTTTTTTTTTTTTTTTTTTTTTTTTTTTTTTGAAAAAATCATACAAATAATGTAGTGTAGAAAAAATAAAGCTGAAAACAGGACGAGAACACTGATAAATGGAAAACGAAATGAACAAAAGGAGATGGATGCCTCCTTGAGTGCTGTGCATGTATCCACTTGGCCCAGATGATATCAAATTAAAAGACGAAGAAAATATTTGTACATCCCTCAGCTGAGTGGCCAAGCAGATATTTTGTTGGGAAGCAGCCGTAGCGTAGCATAAAGAAATTCACATAGCTGTCGAGACGAGGAAGTAACTTTGGTGGACGACGATGATGATGATGATGATGATACCTTCTTGGACTTGGATTGGAATATAAAATATAGAGGTTGTCGTGGTCAGTGTTTTCAACCGTAAACATCACAATAGAGTACGAAAATAACAAGTTCAGAAACATAAATTATAAAGCTTTGCTGAGTTTGAGTTTCGAGTTCAGGACCATCTGCTTTAGCTTTTTCGGTTTTGTATGTTTTCAAGTTAAAAACAGCCGCTAGCAAAATATTAATAATTTGAGTGCCCCAAATTTGCTTAGGTTGCGTTTAATGAATGTAAATTTAAATTATACATTTTGTGCACTAACAAAAGATCTCTTAAGTACATATTATTCAGACTTCCAGTTAGGTTCAATGTTGGCTGTTTTGAAAAAATAAATAAATAGATGTTAAGGCTTGTTAAAAGTTGTACCTCTTTATATCAAAATAATTTTATTTAACTTAGTCCCTTTACCTGGAAGTTTCACAATATAATAATTTAAGAAGTAGCAAGTTTATTTCGTTTGGTAAGGACTTTGATGTTTGGTTAGGAAAAGGCAGGACTTTTGACGCACTACAAGTTTAAGTTTGCGTTTCTGTGGGTTTAATATATGTACATACCTTATTCAAACTTTAAAAACAAAATTTGAAAAATGTTGGATTAGATTATCAAAACACCAACAATTTTTAGAGCTACACTATTTTTTGTCTTAAGAAAAAAAAATTGTAACATTCGAAGTTTGAAATTCAAATTTAACTGAATTATCGGCTAATATATAAATTTTTCTTCGACTTTATTCGTAAATATGTTTCTTTTTTTTTTGCATAACTTAGGAAACATGCATATTGCATACAAGCTAGTGTCGTACATGACACCAATTACATAATTCTAATTATTTTTTTTTAAACCTAGCCAATATGGAAATTTCACGAACAATAACTGCCGAGAAAATATTGGACAAATTCAATTGGAACTGACCGCTACAGTCTATGTCGTTGGCCGGTATCCCTCGAAAATGAAAGGAACCCCCATGACTGTTATTATGAGGTGGGAAGTCTGTTGGCAGCTATGTCAACGTTAACAAGCCACAAGAAACAAACGCCTGATTAGAAGTATTGAGATTCTCACAACCACCTACAAGGATTCCTTGGTTTGATTTCGAGTAAGCTTAGCCAATGAAACCAAATTGCAGGGCTAATGGTCGTGGCTTCGGATGTGTACTAGAGGGAAACGTACTAGTTGCCAACAAAAAAAAATCTCGACTACCAATAATGTCGATTTTTCGATGTCTTAAAATCTCGACAAAATTTATATCGACTCTTGAAAATATTGAAAGTGGTAAATCTCGATTCATAAAATGTCGCCTCTATTTTTCGAATGTCGGTTAAACTATCGACACATGTATTTGTACCTTAATGACGAAAGTAAAGTAAACTTTATGTAAGAATTTTTTTTTTTTTGACAATCAAACATAACATAACGATGTTAGAGAAGCGTAAAAAAGTAGCTCCGACAATTCTGTCTGTCCTTCTGTCTGTATTGGTAATTGGTACCTACAGCCTAAACGGCTAGACCGACTCGCTTCAAGCTTGGTACATAGTATTATTATGAGGAATTTTCGGAATTAGCATTATAGTTTTAAAACTAACGGTACCTGCCATATGATTTTTTATGAAAAACTCATTTATCTCAAAAACGGCTACAACGATTTTGATAAAACTTTCTGACAGGTGTTTTTTGAGTAAATTCTATATTTTGGTTAGAACAGATTTTTCAGCAAAAGTCTTATAACGGTAGGTACCTCCCATAGGACCGGTTTTTTTTTAATCAAATTTTTTCGTAAGCCACTTGACGAATGTCGATGATATTTTTAATGTGAAAGCTCCTTAATAAAATAAATAATATTGATTCTTTAATTTTTCAAAAAAAAAAAAACTTTTTGAGTTTAAAAAAAAAAGTAATTTTTTTTTAAATTTTTGTTTTTTTTTTCAAAAACGGTTTGATCAAAATTTTTAGAATGTTTCTTTTCTGATAAGAATTTTAAACCGCTAGATGTTGACATACTCAAAAAAAAAAAAAAAACTGATGGCTTACTTCATTTTCTCCTAAAAAAACGTTTTAACTATTGATTTTTAAGTGATTAATAAAATTTCATATGATTTTTTTAACGCTTTTTTCCCAAAATCTCAAGCCAACAAGACCATTTTAACACATTAGAGCAAGTTCGTACGACCTAGTCGTGCACTTAATTTTTTTTTTGAACATACCTGAAAATCATATGAACAATTATAAACGACTAGCTAGGAAAACTCCTGTAAGAAAATAAACGCCTTCTCAAATTTTTTAACATAATTTGATGGTAACTGAGCCTTGAAATCAAAATCAAAAGACACCAGACACCAGACCAGACAGCTTATGCCTGTCACTCTCACTGCCCTGTTAATGTAAAGACTTCGTCGTGCCAAGGTACATACTCGCTTGGATAAAACAAATGCGGTTAAACGTATGTCTCCTCTCATTTGATTGGTTATGGTAAAGCAAAACTAGTTAAACAACAAATTTAACTTTCTTCTATAAGTAAATCAAAACTGGTTTATCAAGTCTCCTTTTATGCCATTGGCCATTGGCTACAGGCTTGCCAGATTGGGCTATTTATCGGAAATTGGGCTATCTTTTTCCAAAATTGCCGACAGCAATTTCAGTATGACAGCCCAATCATAATTGGGCTATAAATAGCCCAAATCTAATCTTTGACGATTTTATTTTCCGTACACATAAATCATTTATATAAACCACTTTTCTACCTCTAAACATACCCTTAATGCATTCCACAATTTTTTTTCATGAATTGTGAAAAAACAAAACCAAGAAATCGATTGACTCTACAGCATCGCTCGATGAAATTATGCGCTTACGTATTGATGCTACAGTTAAAAAATATTTGTTGTAAAGATTTTTCACCCTCGAATGAAATGATAAGTAAATTTAATCAATCAATGTACCAGTGTGATAAAAATGCCCTTGAAGATGACAGTGACGATAACTCGCTTTTCTAGACTGATTTGCAGCAGTTACCTTAATATGTTAAATGTGATAATATGTTAACTCTTCTTTTTTTTATGGACTTATGTTTCTTTTTTCGTTGTTTTTTTATATAAAAATGTATTATGTATATATTTTTTTGTAATTTTTTATTTTTTGAATAAAAATGAATTGTGATTGAAGTTATAAGAAATGTTCTGTTTTTTATTGGTATTGGGCTACTATTTGGGCTACCTTTTCGGCTCCGATTTTGGGCTACAAAAATTTTTAAATTGGGCTATGAAACTAGTTTAAAACATGGCAACCCTGATTGGCTATGATAAAATGCTAATGCGAAACCGGTTACACCAGAAAATAAATATTCTTCTTTAAGATTTGCTATGCTAGAAGAGAAGCTAGAACTAAACTGGTTCTGCGAAAACCAGCTCTACTAATATGTAGGTGTAGGTAGGTAGACTTAAAACTTGTTTTCTCTTTTCATCTGATTGGGTATGTATGGTAAAGCGAAACCAGTTAAACAAGAAATTTTAAATTTGTTTCTATACTATTCTATTGATTATTGAATATGACAAAGCTAAACAAAACCGGTTTACCAGTTCTCCTTTCATGCCATAGGCCATTGGCTATGATATAATGCTAATGCTTGTTTAATTGCCTACCGATTCTATTAAAATAAAATAGGTAATTATAAACAAAGGACGACAAAAATCAATGTCCACACAATTTATGTTGTTTCATTGAAGAGACGAGGGACATGCAAATTTATTTGTAGCAGTGTATTTTTGAAGAGAATCTCGTTTGAAAGACGATTTTGGTTTCGCAAGTAAGAAAGCTTGATGTTAGGGGTTTAGAAAAAAAATTGGCTTCTAAAGTGGAAGAGGTCATATTTTTAATTAAACAACACCACATTGTCCATTACTAAAATATGCCGATATTTCATAAATTAATACGGATAGTCAAAAAAGTCTCCATACAGCAATATCACATTACTTTTTGTTTATTCTGTGATAAACTATAAAACCATTTAATTAAAAAAAAAATTCTTGAAAACTACCAGCAATGAAAGAAATGAAAACAATTTTCAATCAGAAGAATAACATTTTACTAGGAAAAAAGGTTGAAAAAAAGAAAAAAAGGACTAAGAAGTGCCATTTTTACTTGCGACTATAGGTAGGTACATACTTTCCTAAAAACGCTTAAGCTAGTGATTTTTTAGTGATCAATAAAATTTTATATCATTTTTCCCTGCTTTATTTCAAAATCTCAACCCCAATACCACTGTCACACATTAGAGCAAGTTCTTACGACCCAGTCGTGCACTTTATTTTTTCTAGATTTTCTCTTTCTAGATCTTGTGGTTCAGATTTTTTTTCTAGATATCGTGGTAAACCCGATTTATGGTCCTGTCTGCGTAGGCCAAAAAATTATTTCTGTCGATGAAGATTTTAGAAATGACCCAAAAATTCCAGATCGGTAATCACCACCTTTTTTTGGATTTCAGAGTCGTCTATGACGCGCTTATCATGTAACCTCTTCAACATCCTCTTGAGACAATCGTACGCAAATTGAATGTTATGAACAGCGCAGCGGTATGATTTTTTGTAGATCCGTTAAATTAATTGGTAATGCATAATGATATTGAAAACATTAGAAGAACCATGCCCGCTGTCATTAACGCATTTGAAAGCATTGAAGTGGAGGCGCAAAGAATGCGTGTGGCTGTTAATGCATATAAAACAAAGTGTAATCTGTCCTCAGGAGCAGAACACATCATCACCGTATAGGCTCGGACAAAACCTTACGATAGACAGATATAACTTTGAAGTGGCCCATGATTTTTTTCAATTTACCAAAATCATTTTAGACTTTATTTCATGGCACCCAAAATAATATGAGTAAAGAGATCAGTTGCAGTTTCTTCAGGCTTAAAAGGCATCTTAGTATCAAAATTGTCTCTCAAAGGACCAACGAGTCACTTTACAGGAATTCACTTTGGGTGATATTCGGTCCTGTATGTATCAACGGAATATGAAGAAGAATATTCATAGACGGAACTGCACCGGCTATTGTGGCGTTAATTTGTGAAGAAGCGAAAAATACAGCGTCTTATAGAATAGCGCATAGAATACTCACTATTCCAACGAATCTTCAATTCCATCCCTGAGGGCCTACATCTTACAGGAAGCCCCCACATTTAAGAGATCATAGATGAAGGCTTTATGAACCGGACCGGCTGGCAGAGAATGTTAGTTGAGCGCGTGGTCAAAATGGACTGACTGCGTTACCTTAAGTGTGTAAGAATGTCGAAGAACATAAAGGGTTTTCCAATAAGAGGTGTTATTTTGAATAGATCACTATTTCGGTAGTTGTCACTTACAAAGCTGTAATTTTTTGACATTCGACAAGAAGAAACAACGTTATTAATAAAAATGGAACGATACACAATTATCAACAACATAGTCGTGTCTTTATTGATTGGGTTCTTGAAATGCATGAAAATGATCCGGAATTTCATCGAAAAATCATCTTGATTGATGAGGCCCATTTCCACCTCCGTGGCTACGTCAACAAGCAAAATTGTCGCATCTGGGACTCTCGGAAAATCCAAGATTTATTGTTGAAAGCCTCTCCATCCTCAACGAGTAACTGTTTGGTGCGGTTTATAGTCCGGTTGTGTCATTGGACCTTACTTTTTGGAAAATGAGGCTCGAGCAACAGCTACGGTGAATGGATTGCGCTATCGAGAGATGATTAATAATTTTGGTATGACCGGACCGTGTTATCTCTCGAAGAGGTGACCACAATTGGCCACCGAGATCTTATGATTTAGCACCTTGCGACTTCTTCCTTTGGAGCCACGTGAAATATAAGGTCTACGCCAACAGCCCAGCGTCGATTAAAGACCTCAAAGATGGAATTCGTGAAGCATTGAGGGCATACAGCAGCCATTTTGCGATTTGGTGATGGAAAATTTCATGAAAAGGATATTGTTGTGTAAGCGCAGCGATGGCGGCTATTTGGCTGATATTAATTTTCATAATTAATGGCATACTTTCTTCTTTACATTGAATTAAACATCCGATCATTTATCTCAAAAAATTCCATTTTTCTTTGATTATCAAAATAACACCTCTTATTGGAAAACCCTGTATTAAAAACTCAAATTAATATAAGTCTTGTGTCATTTTTATTACCCAACCTTAGTTATGACCTTTTTACCGGATACTTAGCGATTTAAGTGGCTTCTCTTCCTCCTTGTTCTTTCATGCTATTAGCTGATTGCGCTAACATGTCTTTTTATGATGGAGATTTTTGTTTTGCTTGGAAGCTATTCAGTGTTCACTTCTGATTGCAGCAGGAAATCATCAAATGATACTATTATCAGGGGGCTTTTTCCATTTTGCTATCGGTGAAATGAGTATCTAGAAGTGATTAAGCTAGATTTCTAAGTTCACTTATCCCAACAAATTTCCAAAACTGATTAAACAGCCAAAGGATTTTAAATCGACAGAGTGCATGTTTATCGTCTTTGATAGTACTTAGAAGAAATATAGATGATATGGATATACAAAATGAGAGAGAAATGGATATTTAAAACCTCTTAAATGACTTCTAATTAGTTTGCTTTCAAATGAACCATATAATCGACATATCAAGATAGCCCCTTACAAATTGCAAAGAGTCACAATCCAGAATTTCAATTAGGATAGCAATCCCTTAGAATTGAAAAAACAATCAGACAAGCAATAGCCATTCTCTATAGCTGCTATTCTAGAGAAAACCATCGTGCAGTGAGCACCTATAGTATATTTCTCAGCAGAAATCAATTATTCACATCCTTTCCGCAAAGTTGAAGTTAAAACGATCGAAACAACAAACCAACAAACCCACCACCAGCTAGCATCCAGCATTCAATATCCAGAATCACCCATTTATACCCACCATCTACACCGCCAGAACCATACTTGATAGCATTCTAGATGCAATTTTAATTGAACTTCCCAATCATTTCGGCACAATGCAATTAAACCCCAGGGATGAGGACGAGGATAAGGACAAGAGATCAAACATTGAACTAGACCACGAAACCAATTCTCCATCTTGTAGTGTGTTATCCGTTTCGCGTAAAAACCAGGGCATCGAAATAGCAGGAAAAAAAATGTTAAAAGATTTTTTTTTCCTCTTAAGAATCTAAATATGTGTGTGTACGTGTAGATAAACATTTTTTTTATTTTATCAGAAACCCACTGCACTTAACTGTACTGTGTACTGAATCACTATTACTGCTGGTGCTGGCACGTTACCAATTTTAAAATCAAATAAAAAAGGCTTCAACTTTCCTAGGTTGCTTAGAAAATTTTTGGAAATCCTTTTGTACTGTTTAATTCACTTGACTTGGATCTGCTATGTGAAACGGATTAGAAGAGCCTGCTTCATAGTCAAGTAGTGTGGATTAAGGCAGTTGAAATTTTGTTTGCTTGCAAGTATTGGACAAGTATTGATTTCGTTTGGGGAATTTGATAGATTATTATCAAATGTTAATAGATAGGTATGATATTGGTAGCACTGTCGGTGTATTGTAGCAAATATGGATTCAGGAGCTTTTGTTTTATTTTGTAGGAAAAGTTATCAATTGGCCTTAAAAACTAGAGAATTTCCAGTGTCTTAACTACTCCAAAAACATTGAACAAAGGCAAATGCATATTGGGATTCAACGTTTTAGATTTTGTGGAAAGTCAAAATGGTATCAAAAGGAATCCTTACAACGTGGTTTCTGCCAGACAGAGGAGGCTTGAGAAAATATTTGAAGCTTTTGATGATTTTTGAACACTAGAAAATGATGAATAAATGGTCAAAATTGTCAAATTTTATTTTATTTTTAATTTCACATTTCACATAGCATGACTTTATTTTTAAAACTTAAAACCTGTAAATACCGATAATAGTTTGATATTTGAAAACAACTCAACATTTTTTTATAGTTAAAATACCAATAGGTTCTAATGTTAAGGTTTTCTGGTTTCGCGTTTAAGAGATAACTGGTTTTATGTGAATCGAAATTCCTACTTTTCTCATTTTAATTACCGAATCAAATGCCATTATCATGGATTATGTAACGAAAATAGACAACGATTTTTGAATCTATTCAAATCCTGAATTCAATAATATAGATATTGCTGGTTTGTGCCTAAGCATCCACTCTGAAGAAAGACGACATAACTAAAGAAGCATTAATTGGATTCATTCGTTATTCTTCTCCTAGCTTTAAAGAAAAGCTTACCCAAGCCCTTAACATAATTTTTAAATTCGCCGTACAGCCTGATACTTTTGATGAAGCACTTATCTGGCTATTGTTCCATGAACTACAGAGGCATTTAATTCCTCAACGCTAGCTTAAATCCATATACATCAATAATTTTGAATTGTAGGCTTCGTAAATGGGTGGATGCAAATAATAAGTTGAACGAATATCAGTCTGGGTTTCGAAGAGGATTTTTAACGATGGATAACATATTTGTTCTTGGATGTCTGGCTCCGTCAAAGTTAGGTCAAAATTCATTCATTCTTTGTCGATTTTAAGGCAGCTTTCGACCCGATCGATAGAAGAGCACTATTTTAAAAGCTGTACAACCTTGGAGTCTTTTCAAAATTTGACAAAGCCTTGGAAAAACTTTACCAACAAATTCACGGAAGCATTACAAATTGGTATCGATGTTTCGGAACATTTTGAAACAAACCGCGGAGAGGGACAGGGCTGCAATCTTAGTCCGTTGCTTTTCGCACTTTTTTTTGATGATATCGTTGAATGGCTTCTTGGTGGCGTAGAATATGCTCATCTTAAGATAAAGGTCATAATGTATGCAGATGATATTGTCTTACTGGCAGAAACCCCATCTTCTCTCCAGTTAATGATAAATAGATTATTGGAGTATTGCGAAAGATGGAACTTGATCCTTAATAACGAAAAATAAAAAATAATTATTTTTCAAAATGGCTCAGGCAGAATTTCCCGAGATGAGCATTGGAAATAGGGTGCAAGTGAATTGGAAATAGTAAAAGAGAATACCTATCTATACCTAGGAATGGTGACAACCTATAACCTAAACATGGATAAGCACCTCCAAGCGAAGTCTGATGACGCCAGAACTGCCATGTGTACAAATTGGAAGAAGATCTTCAACAATAAGGACATATGTATCTATAAATGCTAGGAACGGAGTTTTCAATGCAACGTCAAAAGCAACACTATTTTTATGGTGCACAAGTTTGGGGTGTTAAGAGGTATGAGAAAGTAGAAAGCGTGCGTCGATTTTTATTGAGAAAAGTCTTTGTATTGCCAATTAATACACCAAAATACATGTACAATTTGGAAACAGGATTGCCAGCTCTTTACGTCTTTACACTGAAACTAAGTGCAGACTTCTTATTACGTGTAAGAAATATGGATGATGAGAGGTTGCCTTAGATTTTCCTAATAAATTCAGTTCGTCGCAAGACTCTATTTTACAAGGATTGGGTTGATGTAGCAGCGGAATGTGGCATAGTATTGAACATGTGTGAGAATAATTATGTGCAATGGAAGGGGATGCTTTACTAGGTTGTTCAAAACATCGCTGAAAATTAGAGGTACGCTTTTTTTGGATTCGAAGGTCACGACCGACGCGACGATCGGAAAGTACAAACGGCAATACAAGAAACGGACTTAGGCAAATTGATTTTTTTTTCCATACGAAGTAGCATCCTGGCCTGCCAGTAATTTGAGTCTTGTATATTAGCCCAGTCATTTTAGGCATTTTAAACCCCAATCTGCGGAAAAATTCCAATCAAGCTGAATTTTGGTACACACCTTTATTACGGCGTTGTTATGAAGATGTGTGTGTTAGGGTGAAAATTGTTACCAAGAAATGGAATTTGAAAAGGATGGTGGAACAGCTTCATTTTTGACCATCCATTCAATTCCATTCCATTTCTTCATAAAGAATTGACATAGAAGAACTTTTGAACTATTAAAATTGTAGAAAATTTAATGCTCTACAAGAAAATTAAAACGTTTTTTCCGTTAAATGTAAGGAAAAAAAGTTATTGGGGGAAAACCAGAGCAAATCAAAAATTTTGCAGTTCCACCCACCTTTTCTTATTCCATTTCTTGGTAAGGAATTGACATACAACAATTTTCGCCCTATTTATATTGTAGGAAATTTAATGTTTTACAAAAAAGGTCGTGTATACTTTTGCCGTATTAAGTAAGGAAAAAAAGTTATTGAGGGAAAACCGGAGCAAAGTCGAACATTTTGCAATTCCCCCTTTTCCTCTTTTTCCGTATCTCGGTAACGAAATGACATACAACTATTTTTGTACCAACAATATTTTAGTAAATTTAACGCTCTACAAAAAAATCAAGTACACTTTTGCCGTAGAACGAAAGCAAAAAAAGTTATAGAGCGAAAACCGGAGCGAACTCGAAAAGCTTGCAGTTTCCCCTCCTCCTCTTTTTCAACAGGGCCGGTGAGGTCCAAAACTTCGTCAAATGTTAATTTAATATTCTTAAACAATATCTCAAAGTTTGATTTACTTCCGACCTTTTTCTACCTGCCCACTGTATACTAAGAACAAAGTAATATATAAAAATTACGGCGGAATGACAATAGTAATGGGCATGGCCTGGTACCTGGTGGGCAAGCGGGGATCGTTGGGGGGTGTAAAAAGTTGGTGATTTTAACAAGAAGCCATAAAAACAGCAATATTTCATGATTTCTCGGGTATATCTGAAGAAATAAGGTGGAATTCTTCATTTTTTGGCATTTTTTGGCGAATTTTGAAAAATGACCTGTTTTTCGAAGTGCCATATCTCGGTAACTAATCGACATACAAAATTGATTGTACTAACGAAATTGTAGCAAATTTTATGTTCTACAATTTTGTAATACACGTTTAAATCATTGGAGCTATAGAAACCGAGATATTTGCGAAAAACGGTTTTTTTTAAGGTTTTCGTGACCTTTTGACCTTCATAACTTTTTTTGCCGGCACGATATCAATGTCGATTTTTCACATCTTCATTACAACGCCGTAATAAAGGTGTGTACCAAAATTTAGCTTGGTTGGAATTTTTCCGCAGATAAAACCTAAAATTACTGGGCTATATGGATTAACATAACGTTGCAACATCGGGCAGATAAGAAACATACATAAATTGTTGGTGCAAGACCAGAAATTATTGACTCGGTGTGATATTCTGCAGGAATGGAAGGGGCCTACTATTCACCGCTATATTCAAACTGATAGCAGATATGCAATTTATTCCTGACAAGATTTACTCTTTAAATATTTGAAACATCAGCACAGAAAAAATACAACGGTATGGCCAGGGTGCAAACCTTGAAGCTTCAGTGTAGCAGTCCAACACAATAATCACTGATACCGGTGCCGAGGCCACTGCAAAACTTCAAGATCAATGCAGAGTGACAGTCAACCCATAAAATACATAGCTAAAAAAAAAACGGCTTACCACTACCAGTCAATGACCAGAACCAAAGTTTCTGAAAGAGCTGCTCTTGTAGTCTCCGGACATTGAAGATAAAAAGAGCACCTTATTTTCAGAAAGTTTTAATTGGCAGCACTAAAAGCCAGCGGTTCGTGAAATTGAGGCGTGTTACGGTAGTGGCAACAATTGAAAGTTCTCCTTTGGATACAAAATCCAAGCTTAAACCTATTTCCCTTAAAAAAGGTCAGCTCAAAGATCAATCTTGGAAGTCATATTGGGGCTGGTTTTTCAAATTTGAGTTAAGCCTGACTTTAATTAACCTTGACCTTAATACTAGCAATTGGTGCATTCTGAATGACTAAACGTTCTCTAAGGGTCGGTTGTACAATAGTGGTTCATTCCGATAAATCATTCGAAATTTAAAAACGAATTACCTCGGCTCGTAATTGTATACTCAAAAGTTAACTCACCGACTTCCTCGGATTAAATTAAGTTGATCTATGGATTAAGAATTTAAAAACGAGGTCCAGTGCTGACCCAATACTGTAAAACTGGCCCTTAGAAAACAAAGTTAGTCCAAACTCAACTTACTAAATTGATTGAAATAAATTATGTTCTTTTTAATCTCAGTCTGAGATGTAAAGCCCTCTTTTATGAGGAATATAAGACGATATTCTAGAAGTTAGAAAAAATGTTTTCGAGTATTATTAGGTCCTGATTTTGTATTTAAGGTGGAGTGCAGAAGAGAACTCAATTAAGAAATGGGTTTACCACGATATCTAGAAAAAAATCAAGTGCTAGAAAATCTAGAAAAAATAGTTTAGAATTAGAAAAATCTCGTAAGCCAAAAATATAGAAAAATAAATCTAGAATGGACAAAATCCAGAAACATTAATAATTAAAGATTAAGATTTTCTCTTCAATAGAATCAAAATGTAAGCAGATAAGGCAGTAGGCAGGAACATGCAATTTAGTTCAGTTATTAGGCTTGAAAGCAGACAAATTTTGATTGCAAGTAAATGAAAAGTGAAATAAAATCTAGGATTTTTTTTTTCTAGATTTTTCTAGATGTCGGTCTTTCTAGATTTCATCTTTCTAAATTTTGTTCTTTATAGATTTTGTCCTTTCTAGATTTTGTCACTCACGATAACGTCGTGATCCCATGATACAAAATGACATAAAATGTAAATGAAATAAATAGAATGAAAAAAGTTTAATGCATGAATTCTTATATTCAATTAATTCAATTCAATTGAGTGCATTGTTTTGACTGCAACCTTTTAACTCCTGGATAGTTATCAGTAATTTGTGACTTCAACATACGGAATAAATCGTTTTAAACTTATTTGAACACATTTGAATAAATTCATTAGTTTTGCAATAAATATAGAAATGGATCCCATTAAGAAATGCATTTTATTATAGAACTCTTTAATGATAGATTTGAAAAGAGCTTATCCATATTCATAGAAGATAACACTGAGAAATCAATTTTTTTAAACTAAAGAGAGTTAGATAAAGTTCTTAATTACTACTAATAAAAAAACTTCCAACATTTTCCTGGAATACCCAATTTTTTAATAAGAAGGAACTTATAGAAATCTCTTATATATCCCTCGAATTCCTTTTATTTGTAAACAAAAATATATTCAAAAAATTCCAACGTCTTTGCATTCAATAAACGGATTACCGATCCGTTACGTTAAAAAAAACGCGAACATCGATCCCCGAGGGGCCGATCTAACAGTTCGACTTACTATCCAATAAAATACCGAACTCTTCAATTTAAAATTAAATATATTTATTGACGTTCAGATACCAAAAGTGTCCAACTAAAACTAATTACTTAATTCTAAAATCCATAACTTCATTCTTATGAGCTGCAACTGTCTCACGGTGAATTTATTGCTGCATCAGCGACCTTCGGTGTTCCCGTGCATTTACCCCAACAACCCGATATTTGATACCCACGAATCGTGGGAAAGGCAAACCTGTTCTAGCATGATTTGTGGGTTCAGCAAATCATATAACGGCGCATGTAAATGCATCGTGATAACTCCTCCCTCCTTGAAAATCTACGTCCCGTAGATCAATGACGTAGAAGCTGAGGGTTCTGTGGTATCGGATGCTGCGCAGTACCAAGTGTTTCATCTGTTAGTATTCGCAAGGACGGAAAGCTGACTTTGGGATGTATCCTGTGCCATAGGTAAACGAAAATGGCTATGAATAGCAGAAAAATTGTTCCTAGGGTCATGAGTGAGATCTTAAATTGCACGTCGAGATTGCCAAGGCGTTCGATGTTTTCAATGCCGATGTTGTGAACATATCCAAGGTCTAATTTATATTCCTGGCGGGTGATGTTTGTCAGTGCCGGAGGAAGAGCTTGTAGGGTTGTTGCAGTCAAGCTTCTAAATATTCGGTTTCCTACTTGCACCGTTTCGTTTTGGATTTGTACTATGAATGTTCCCTCCAGGTATCTTGACATGTTCCCGGTTTTAACTTCACCTTTGAAATTGGTTAGAAAGATTGTGTCTTCATGGATAAGTTCAGTGATCTCTTTCGTGTTCGATCTATAGGTACATGTTGCTTGACCTCCTTTCAGTAGCCTGGCTATGCAATCATCTTCAGGAATCTCTTCTAAGACTGCTTCACTGCAAACCGTTGTGTTGCTTATGGAAAAACATTTTCCTTTTATACCGTAAGTCTTCTGGTAGTTAACTAGCATTCTGTCGAAGTTTAAGTCAATTTGCCTGTTTTCTCTAATTGATGCTCTTGTTCGTAGTAGATTAAACTCGTCCCTCTTTACTTTAGGCATAGACAGGACGTAGAGTAACATTGTTTCGTTGGTGAAAACAGCTGGTGTCCCGTACTCAATAGCTTGAATCTCATTGGCATACGGTAGGGTTGCAATTTCGTTGACGATCCTTGCAATTTCTTCTTTGTCTAAAAGATTAGTGTTGATCAACCCATTTTTGGCCATCTGACATGCTCGCACAATTTCGTTTATTTCCCCTTTCACGACTAGGATTTCGTTTAGGATGTCCTGCTCAATTTTTCCCGAAATCGTGTCCTTAATTCCGTTGTTCACCCGGTTTATAATGAGATTAATTTTCTCGGTTATCTCTCGGGTGACGCCAAAAAGCTTGTTGTTGATTTTATACTGTTGATTGTTATTTGAAGTGATTATTTTTTCCTCTTGAAGGATTTTATCCCAATCTGCTGCATCTGGGTTACCTGCTATCCACTTCCAGGCGCTTCCAATCCAATTAATTGATCTAGTTTTGCGGGACGACTTAGCTTTAAGAAGGTCAATGCGGTCTTTTGCTTGTTTTAGATGAAACTCAATCAACGGCTTGCGATCTTGGTCCTTGAGGTTGTTTTCGATTATCTCACTGAGTTTCCCAAGCATTTGCTCAAAATGCCTCAAGTCAATCACATGAACTAATTTAAAGTTTCCATCAACAATGTATCCTTTTCCTTCCTTGAGTGAAACGAGTGGTGCTTGGTAGTTAAAGATGTTTAGGCCTTCGGCGGCTGACAGTAACATCAATCTTTTTCGTATAAGAAGGTTTTCAAATTGTATTAGCTGGCTTTAATTATTATATAATTATCTTATAGTCTAGGGTACATTATTTCTTATGATATATGTCAAAGTCATGCTAAAAAGGTATTGGAAAAGGAAGTTAATCAATGCTTAATGTTAGGGAAAGAAAAAATAAAAGTAATATAAAAATTTTGCTTAATTGATGTATGCTATTGAAAAAATTAAATATTAATTAGTGCTGAAAAGTTGCAAAAGTTAGTGTGAAATTTGTTATAAAATATAATCATTTGTATTTATTCGTATAAAAAGGTTAGAGTGAACGAAGTCACCACCATCTCTTTTTTTTTTTTTTTTTTTTTTTTTTTTTTATTAATTCTGTGCTTTTACTATTTCTATGTGCTTGTCATTAACTATTCTATTACTTGTGCATTTTAATTTCTTTGATATTAATGTGCTTTACTAATTTGCAGTGCTGTTTTTTAAATATTTGTGTGCTTTTTAATTTTTATGTGTTTCTAATTTGGGTTTTATGTAGTTTACGACCGGTATCTGTAATAATGGTAACCTTGTTGTCCTTGGCCACAACTTCTTTCCGATAAAGTGGCTTATGTTTGCCCTGAATCCTTTTGAAGGAAGTGTAAACTATATCCCCCTTTTTAAATTTCTTAGGGATTGCTCTCCTTTTATTGTACCATTTATTTTTAATTTCTTGTTTCTTTCGTATTTCCTCCTTCAGTTCCTGGTTAACTTTTATTCCGAAATTCGCCATATTTTGAAAGTTAATTCTTGTACTTCTGTTGAAAAACATATCAGACGGTTTTCGCTGAGTAACAGAATGGATAGTGTTGTTATAACGATCAACAGAGATATTCAATAGTTCCCTTAGTTTAAGCTCTTTGTATTCTGCCTTCAAGCATCGATAGATTTCTAGAATGGTTGAGTGAAATCTCTCTACTTGACCATTAACCTCGCTACGGTTGACGGGTGTTTGGTACATTTGAATATCGAGCATTTTGATGAAGTTAACTATTATGGGACTAAGAAAACTTCTCTCGTTGTCAGTGACAAGCATCTTTGGGACAGTGAAGTAGTGAAGGACTTTCATCACTTTATCCCTTAGATAGAGAGAAGACTTATTTTTTATGTGAAATAATTTGGCAAATTTAGAGAATTTGTCAATGCATGAAATGAATTTTTCCCCCTGGATCTCCATAATGTCCATATGAAGGATTTCACAGGGATAGGATGGAATCGGGGTAGGCTGAAACATTGGATTTGCCGGATGTCTATCATATTTATTGGCAAGACAGATGTCACAAGACTTTACATAGCGCGTTATCAAACTGTTCATTTTCGGGAAATAATACTTTTCGAGAATTTGTTCTTTATTCTCCCGAGCATTTCTATGGGCTCGCTTGTGTTCCTTACTAATGAGTTCCCACACTTGATTTTCGCTCCTGACATCTTCTACCAATCTCTGGGTTAATCTGATTTTGTAGTTCAAAAATGTT
The DNA here is from genome assembly GCA_916050605.2 of Platycheirus albimanus. Lineage (NCBI taxonomy): Eukaryota > Metazoa > Arthropoda > Insecta > Diptera > Syrphidae > Platycheirus > Platycheirus albimanus. Next base: position 43,292,158 of record OU696697.1, read on the forward strand.
TCCAAGTAGACTTTCTGCAACACCTCCATACAAAGCTCTGGAATTTTAATGCCATTAACAATCGATGGCCGCAGTTTCGCCTTCAGTATATCAGTTAAGGCTTTTTTGTCTAAGTATGGGGTTGCGATGTAGTGTCTTGAGTAACCGGGATGCGGTTCCTCAAAAGAGTCAACCTGCTGATTTGCTACATTTATGATAATCTGATTCCGAAAAACGTTAAGGGGTGCCTCAACGTGCGGAATCAGATCTGTTGCATCTTGTTCTGCACTATGTACAGTTTCATTCGCAGATTCGGTGGAAGTCGCTTCATCATCAGGGGGCTCTGTGGAGGAGAAATGTTCTAAAGCTGTGTCGGTTTGAGCTGTATTCTTTTCAGAAGCAGATTCTGTTAAGGAATCGTCCTGCAACGCATTCACTTGGCATTCCCTCTCAGCTTCCGCTGAGACGGTTAAGTGTTCATTATCGATTTTGAGTCTAGAGAGTGCATCAGCTACGACGTTTGATTTACCAGGTTTGTAAATCAGTTCGCAGTTATACTCCTCTATCCTCGCCTTCCAACGCTTCAGTTTTGCGTTGTAGTTGCGGTTACCTAAGGCGTAAGTAAGAGGTTGATGGTCCGTAAATATTCTGATTTTTTTAGCTCCATAAAGATATGATCTGAGGTTGTCTAATGCCCAGACTATCGCCAACATTTCCTTTTCGTTTGTGGCGTAATTTTCCTCACTACCACTGAGAGATCTTGAAATAAATGCTATGGGTCTTTCTTTGCCTGTTTCCCCTTGCGACAACACTGCACCAATTGCTACATTTGAAGCGTCAGTGGTGAGGATGAATGGTTTATTGAAATCTGGGAAAGCCAGGACTTCGGCAGAAGTTAGGAGTAACTTCAACTCGTTGAAAGCCCTCATCGCTCTCTCATCCAACCTGATGGATATTTTCTTTGATTGATTAGCCTTAACTTGTGCATTTTCTCCCCTTGTGAGGTTAGTTAAGGGTTTGGCAACCTTGGCATAGTCCCGGATGAACTTCCTATAATAGGACGTGAGTCCGAGGAATGATTTTAGCTCTTTCAGGTTCACAGGAGGTAGTATGTTCTGAATGGCCTCAATTTTCTTATTATCTGGTCGTACACCATCTGATGTTACAACATAGCCAAGGAACTCTACGCTTGTGTCCATAAAATGGGTCTTTTCAAGGTTAACCTTCAAATGCGCTTCGCTAAGTCTTCCTAGAATCATATCGAGATTCTCCAAGTGCTTTTTCTCGTTTTCACCAAAGACGATTATATCGTCAATATAAACGTAGCATATTTTCCCTATGAATGGCTTAAGCACATCGTCAATCGTGCGCTGAAAAATGGCTGGTGCATTTTTGAGCCCGAATGGCAATCTCAAAAACTCGTATTTGCCATTCATAGTGGAAAATGCTGTTTTGGGGACGTCTGAGAGTTTCATTGGGATTTGGTGAAATCCCGAAGTCAAATCTAGAGTTGTAAAATATCGAGTATTACCTAGGCTAGCAAGTGTGGCATTAATATCCGGTATGGGATACGCATCGGAAATTGTCACGCTGTTTAGCCTTTTATAGTCAATGACCATTCTGTACTGTTTCTCACCATTTGCCTTGGGTTTTTTTGGCACAACCCAAATAGGGGAATTATAAGGACTCCTTGAAGGTCTTATAATTCCTTCGTCTAGAAGTTTGTTTATTTCTTCCTCAACGACTTCTCTCAGGCTAGATGGGTAAGGATAGCTTTTTGTATAAATGGGATCGTCTGTACTTGTTTTTATTTCGGCTTGAATGGAAGTGTCAATGACTTCATTGATATCAATTGGTCCAAAGAGCGAGTTGTATTTCTTGACCAATGATTGCAATCCCATCCTAACCTCACAGGAAAGATCCTCACTAAAGACTATATTTACTTCCCCTGATGTTTTCTCCTTCAATGGAATTTTTATGTTTGATTTAATTGTGAGGAAATTATTTTTCCTATCGATGACAGCTTCAAGTTCTTTGAGCGTGTCATCCCCAATAATTCCATCAAAGGATGAAAGACCAGGCAAGATAAAGAAGGATATAATAGAGTCGATACCAACTCCTTGAAAAAATGGTCCACTTATTTTTTTGTCAATTTCAATGTTTCCCGAAGCAGAATGTACCTTGAAAGATTTGGTCAGGCGGACAGGATTTTGAGCAATGGAAGGCCTGATAAAGTTTTTGTTAGCTCCAGTATCGACTAGGAACTTAAGTTTTCTTCCATCGCCCGCTATAAAGTCTAAATATGGTACGCTAGACTTCCGCCCTTCATAAAATTTACTTCATCTTGGACGTTATCAATTGCTTCTTCTTCGTAAGCAGATGGATCATCTTCAATCGCCTCCTGGGTCATTGTGTGATATAACCTCTGTTGTTTTTGAGGAAATTGGTCTGAATTGGCCTTTCGCTTAAAGGCGTTATTAAAGCGGGGTCGATTCATATAATTGACATGTCGCGACTGGGTTGAACTACCCAATTCCATTTTTTCTTGGGGTTTCGGGGCAAGTCTCGGTGGAGAAATATTTTCTCTAGGAGAATTCCAGTTGTACCGGTTAATTCTTCCTGGAGGCATCTGAAAGGGTCTTTTAGGAGGTAGGTAGGGTCTTGTTTCTTGATTTTTGTAAATTTGATTAATAGGAGCAGTAATCGAGTTCGAATGAACGGAAGGATGAATAATATTAGACCGGAAGTTCAAGTTTTGAATCTCGAGACATGCGGAATATGCCTCAGGGAGAGTTTTTGGCCTTTGTATGATCAACATGCGTGATATATCACCGTTAAGACCACGCACGAAGACATCCAGAGCTCTATTCCTGTAGGTTTCCACAAGTGCTCTGACCGTCTCCTCTCCGTAAGATTCTGTTTTTAGTTTATTTATCATGAGCGACAGTTGATGGTTAACCGCCGCGTAAAACTCGTCTAGCTTGCTATTTTTTTGAGACAACTGGTTTAGCTGGTGCTCGAGGGTCCGCATGTCGCGCTTATCTGCATAATGCAGAGAAAGACAACGCTTCATCTCGAGCCAGTCGGTGCCGAACAGATTATATGAAACTAAGGCGGCGTCGGCAGAGCCTCTAATTTTGCCCCGAATATGTTGCAGAATTGCACGATATAGAGGTTTCGATTTGACTATTTCATAGTCTTTCAAAACCCCCTCGACTGCGTGTATCCAAGATACATATTGCGTCGGGTCGCCGTTAAATATCTGCAATTCTTTCACACAATCGGGCAAATGGCTTATTTCCTTCAGTTCAGCTTCCGTCTGTGGAGCATGGAGCTCAACCACAGAAGCACCTGAAGGAGCTGCCGTATCAGTTGTAGCAGGAATTGCCTTATCCTCCACAACCTTGAGTCTCCTTTCAAAACCCTTGATTTGATTTATCAGGTTCGAGACTGCTCCCGTTAACTCAGTTATCTGCTGAGCCATCGTGTCCATTATTTCGAAATTAAAGAAATCAATAAAAAAAAAGGAAAAAGCAAAAGCAAAAGGACAATTAAATGGGCACTTACCAAATCTTTTTAGGTCGAGTCAAAAACTTACTTTAATTAATTATTCGCACAATAGATTTAATTTTTTCTTTTTTCTATTTTTTTCTTCTTAAATCTTTTGACCAATACAAGCACAATTTTTTAACTATTTATTTGCACAATAGATTTTAAATTTTTTTCTTTTTTTTTTTTTTAAATCTTCTGACCAATACAAGCACAATTTTTTAGATATTTATTTGTACAATATATTGCTTATTTTTTATCTTGACAATTTTATCTTTTTTCTATTTTTTTCTTTTTTTTAATTTTTTTTTTTTTGCATCAACACAAGCACAATTTTGATTTCGATTTTTGTATATCTTATTTTTTATTATTTTTTTTATTCTAGCACATGCACATTTGATTGCTTATTTTATTAAGTCAATTTTTTCGTTTTTACTCTATTTTTTATAGATATATTTTTTCGCACTCACACAATGAGCATTATAATGTTTCAATGATTTCGTTCTGTTTTTTGATCTGTAAAAAATAAAAAAAAGGAAAACCATTATTTTCACGTCGCGTCGCGTAGGTTTTCGATAGGAATCTGGCATGAAAGTTTCGTGGTATCCCGTTCGGACATTTAAAGTGTCCTACTACTGGCACGATGAACTTCACACCACATCCTCTAGCTCTCTGGGATATTCGCATGTTCCCATGGTTATGCGAAAGGATTATGCTCAAGCTTAGAGTGATAACTATGTTCCCATGGTTATAGCTATGTTCATTTCAAGAAACGCACTAAGCTTGGCATTGATCCCTGAACGAAAAGGATGCGGTTTGCCAGTCCCTGCTCGGGCGCCAATAAACGGATTACCGATCCGTTACGTTAAAAAAAACGCGAACATCGATCCCCGAGGGGCCGATCTAACAGTTCGACTTACTATCCAATAAAATACCGAACTCTTCAATTTAAAATTAAATATATTTATTGACGTTCAGATACCAAAAGTGTCCAACTAAAACTAATTACTTAATTCTAAAATCCATAACTTCATTCTTATGAGCTGCAACTGTCTCACGGTGAATTTATTGCTGCATCAGCGACCTTCGGTGTTCCCGTGCATTTACCCCAACAACCCGATATTTGATACCCACGAATCGTGGGAAAGGCAAACCTGTTCTAGCATGATTTGTGGGTTCAGCAAATCATATAACGGCGCATGTAAATGCATCGTGATAACTCATTCTAATTCGAAAGTTGTGGTGAATATTTTTTTGTATATTGATTCTCTCAATCTAAATCAAAACACGTAGGCAGCTATACCCGAATGCATACATATGCAAAGCCAAGCCAACGTAAAAATGATGATGATGACGGTATATACGATACCACAATGAGATGAGGTAAAGAAGACAGCGCGAGATCATGCCACGAATATATTTTACATTTTTGCACAGATTTGCAGTTTTGTCCAATAAAAAGAAAAAAACTGCAGTCTCAAAAAACTCTCCTATGTAGATTAAATTTAAGATTTTTTTTTGTATGACATGTATCTATAACTATAGCCCTAGGTACATACATTTTTATTCATCGTTCGATTCCCAGTTTGAAGAAGAGACGACTACTCCTTGCTGGAGATGTAGCAATACAATGAGCCGGTGAAAGCAATTTCAATACATCGCACATGAATATTTAATATTTCCCATTCACATTCAATAATATTGGAAATCCGGTATTGAATTTCGATGTCATATTGCCCGAGAAGCTTTTTTGTATATACCTACTGTATAGGTTTTGGGAGAGGACTAAAAAATTGATGGAAATCAAAAATTATGGGAAAAAGGATTTCATATGAAAGTGGTTTTGTTTAACCCACGAAATTTTCAATAGTTTTATTGGTTTTTTTAAGGAACTTATAGATAAAGGACAGTATTAATTTACTTGCTAAAAAAGCAATTTAAACAAGTGAATTATATAGACATAAGAGCAGCAAAAGTCCTTGAAACAGAAACAACACTATTCACGGTTGAAGTGTTAAAGGGCCCGATTGTTTATGAAAAAATTATATGGTCCTCGAACTTGCCTCAAATGTGTTTATAGTAATAAAATGATTGCATTTTTATTTGTTTGTAGATGTTTCAAGACAATCTTTGAACCTTTATGCTTTTATGATGAATATGAGATTTTTTATTCTAAAAATAGGTTTTTATTTTAGTTTATATTTGTGCAGTTTTTAATTTTCATTGAAAAATCTTCTCTCAAACACTAAACACAAAAAACACAAAAGACTTTATTAATAAATTGAAGAAATTAAACCCGATTCTTAACAATTCTTTATTACAATATTATGTCAATAAGGATGTTTTATTTATTTCTGCACTTCGTATGTAATAGGAACATTCGTTTATAAAAGATTAGCTCTTGATGACGAAAATATTTTATGCAGAAACTTGAAATTTCACCTAATTTCATAATTTTCTGGATGAAATTAAACTTGCAAGGGGTATGAGTCTAGGGTCATAACCTCTACCACAATATACTCCAAAGATTTAATGCTGACTTTGATTTCATATGGCTTGAATTAAACGTCTAAAAGCGCATCATCAACGATTTGGACAGTAATTCGACATTATTAAATTTGAAGAATTGTTTCCCAATATATTCATACTGGAATCATTGTTACGGGTGATTTCAAAGTTCACAATTCTAGGTGGCTCACTAGCTATTCTGATCAAACAGCAACCGAAAGAAGGTATGCTTAGATTTTCGTTGAGTTAAGTAACTTAACATTGCTTGTTGGCGTTTGATGAGCCAACATGAATCCCTGAGATTGGTTGACATTCCGCATTCACTCTAGACTTCTTACATATCTCTCTCCATGATATTTAAAGGGTTTGCCAATAAGAGGTGTTATTTTTAAGAGTTGGAAACCAGTTAAAAAGGGGGGGGGGGTATGGTTGCCAGACTGGGATAGAACTCACAACTCTAGGTTAGCAACCATGCAATGTGCGTTGTTATCTATTTCCATCTACTATCCCACTTTACTTAACACTCACACTTTGTAAATGTATGATAAGGGTATTAATAACCCCTTAATTGCGAGCTGATTATATAAAAAAAAACTATGTTTCAATCGAAAATTTCAAACCATAACATATTCTCAGTTTTTTCATGTATTTTTTTTTTTTGTTGTTCAGCCTTGATTTCGGCCATTGCAAGTTCTGAAAAATCAAAAATTAAGCGTGAGAAAATATCGATATAAGATTTAAATTGCATTACTCGCAATTTTTATTAATCAAGGCAAATGTATTTCCTTCTTTTGTTGCTGAATAAAACCGTTTCAAATATACAGACAAACATGGGGTCTTAAATCGTGCGTCGGCATTGGTGGCGTCTCGTCGCCTCGCGTCGGTAGCACAGAAGGTACAAAGTCACATTTCAAAAGACTTAATCCATCATAATGTTCCCCATTAAACTCATTAAAAATGCATTTCAATATAATCCACTGCAGCATTGTAATCCAAAAAGTAAAGCCTTAATGAGCTTAAATAAATATTTATTTTAAAAGTAAATCCCCAAGGACTCTGTGTGATAAAAATAAAAAGGAAAGATGAAATTAATTGAGTTTCAATTAAAAACCCAAACGTGTCCGCAAAAGCAAAAAAAAAAAACAGAAAAAATTAATAACCTCTTCACGTCCTTTTTGTCAATGTTAGCTTTATTTTGAAGGTTCATCTGCTCCGTACTTCCCAATGTCCAATGTCCAGTGTTTATTCCCAAGAGAGACCCACTCATGCATTTATATGATTAATGCTCAAAAATAATTTATATTCAATGACGCAGATCAAAAAAGTTCGATATCTAAAAGGCTTAAAAGTGTTTGTGCTTGCCATCATTGCCTCCTCTCATATTGAAGATATTGCAGAGGCCAACTTGCCATGCCCCATGCCCCATGCCCCACAACAAACGGTCACATAAGACACAAACAAAAGTGTAAGAAAAAGTCCAAAGATGATTGTATACTATATAAAAAAATAAACTTATACGTATGTATATTTATTTTTTATATAGAGAGAAAGTATCAGAAAAACTATTTCGAGGAGCTTAACAATTCCAATCACTTAAAACGTTCTGGCGCAGAAATTATTTTCATTGGCATTGTCATAGCGTTTGATTCTTCTTTGGTACTTGGTTCGGTTCACCCCCGTTATCAGGCTGAAATCAACCCGAAATTGCCAGGACACGTCTTGCCGGAGCCACGTCTTTAGATTTTTGTCGTTGTTATAGAAGAAAGGACATTATGCTGTGTAAAAGGACGATGGGAGTTAGGAAGGGTTTCCATTCGAAAAAAGCCTTTCATTTTGTTGAAAATAAAGATGAGTTTGCAGCGTTCGTTGTATAGTTTGCTGGGCTGCTGCTGCTGCTGCTGCTGATGGTGACACAATGAAGAGAGCATAACAAAAAGATACAGATAGTAGTTGCTATTGCTAACGAAACTTATGCCTCCTTGCTAGCTGCTATCGATAGAAAAGGATATAGTGTACCCTTTACCGTACCTGTATACATATACATAAATATACTATATGGTGGGCTGGGAGTGAGAAGGTGTAGTGTTGTGAGCTTCGGCCTCGACTTGCCTGGAATGCATATCACGTTCTGTCTGTTGGGATATTTTTGTTTCATCTCTTCAATTGTGTTAGGTATGCTTGGAATATTAATTGAGTTGCAATGGCAACAGCGGCCGCAACAACATGATAAATCTCCTACTTCTGTTTCTGTATAGTAAGGCAATGAAATGTCCTTGATTTGGTTGTATGCAATGAATTAATAGAGTTCGCAGGATAGGCTGTGAACCGGATTTCATGCCAATGGCACTATATGGCACTATTGGAGTAGGTAAAACACAGATGTGTGTGTTCTGAAGTTTTCGAGCGGTAATGTTAAGAATTGGTTTGTGGGTGTGTGTGCACACACGTGATGCTGTGCAAATTGATGTCGCTAATTGAAGTGGTTGCCTGATAAATGCAACTGCACACGAAATAATTACCACCACTCGGGATCATCTTATTAAAGTGCAATTCAAATTGCGTGCTACCAAACCTATATTTCGGTTTTAATTTGCTTTCTATAGCTTAAAAAAACATAATGAATTTGAGTGTTTTGATTGAAAGTTTTAAGTTCATTTAAAGGAAAGAAAATTTCTGACTGATTCGTACAAAACTGCTCTTGTTTTGGACAGTAGACTCGAGGCTTAAGGTTTTGAATTTTTGTTTTCAAATGTTCAAAACCAGATTATTTTTATTTTCAAGCAACTAATTTGGTACGCTTTACCTGATTTTCTCGTAAATTTTTTATTTGAATTGTATTGAAGTGTCATGTTTAAATTAGTATTGACATTATTGGTTTTTTAGATTTTTTTTATTAAGGAAATTCCAAGGGCTGCTTTTGTAATAGATAAGAACCTTTTTTTGAGGTTTCGCTGGTTTTGAATTTGAAGATTTTCGGTCAGTTAACAAGTTACTTCAATTTTGTAAAAAATACGACCTACTCTATCCTTGTTTATGATATGTATCCCCACTTGCCTACTACACTGTAAGTGAGAGATGTAAGTTAAGGTAGATTAAGCTTAGCAATAAGGTTCATATTGGATATTAATACAATAAATGTTTAGTCTTAAGCTGAGCCGCGACCGAGTAGTTTCATTCCTCCACTCGTGTTGTTATACACATTATTGGCGACGAGGATTAAACGGAAAAAAAAAAAAAAAAAAAGAAATCCGTGCTTAAGAACGAAAATTTTGCGGTGGTTTTTTTTTTTTCTTCATATTTTGAATGTTCGAAATCAAAGATAATGAAATCATAAAAAAAGAAGAAAAATTAGTACCGAAAATGTCGAATTTTATTGGCCGTATAGAGTATTTTAATACTGGCGATGATTTTGATTCGTACATCGAGCGAATGAAACACCTTTTAAAGCTTAACAAAATAGAAGAGAGTGATGATAAAACTTCATTTTTAATTGGAGTAGGCGGCGCAGACTTATACAAAATAATGAAAACCTTAGCTTCACCTAAAACGCCTGAAAATTTAGGTTTCGAAGCCTTAGTCACATTGCTAAAAACACATTTTTCGCCAAAAAGAAATGTGACAGCGGAGCGCTTTAAATTTTTGGCTAGAAATCAAAATGCAGAAGAAACGTTAGCGGACTATATAGTGACAATTAAAAGTCTAGCAGACACGTGTGCGTACAAAACATTTTTAGATGAAGCGCTCAGAGATCGCTTTTTGATGGGAATCCGCAATAAAAAAATTCAATCAAAATTAATTGATTCATCACCCAAAACATTCGAAGATATGTGCGAAACCGCATTAAAAATGGAAATGCTGCAACAGGAGTTGAGTAACATGGCGGGGACGAGTGATCAACAAATGGTGAACAGAGCACATGTGGAGCGTGGTCGTTTCCAGAAAAGTTCTGAATATGAGGAGAGGAGTCTTTCAGCGGATAGATTTAAGAACAATAATAGGTATGAACGTAGAAATTTTAAGTGTTATTATTGTAAAGATTGGGGTCATTTAGCTAAACATTGTTATGTAAAAAAACAACAAAATGAAAAAAATTTTTCAAATAGGTACAGCCGAAACCAGAATTATGATAAAAGAAATAAAAACATAAAAAGTATAACTGAAAATGAAGAAATTGAAAACGATGAAGATGATGAAGTAAATTTTAATTATATAAACAATATTACTTCAAATCAGTGTAATATGCATGATTGTAACTTTTCAATAAATGAAACTGAGTCCGATTATTTCAATAGTTTAAATTATTTAAAACTAGGTAACCATCCTCTTTATATTAAGGTATCTTGTGATGATAAGCTTTTTCGGTTTGAGGTTGATACTGGTGCCTGTAATACAGTGATTCACAAAACGACTTATGAAAAATTTTTTAAACATGCAAAATTACAAAGGTCAAATCAAAATTTGCATGTAATTTCGGGTGACTCAGTTGATGTTGTTGGCCATATTTTAGTGAATGTTAAGCACCCAATGGAGGAGAGTAGGTATACACTAGAAGTCGTGGTGCTTGATGGAAATAGACCGTTTACACCCTTGATGGGTCGTCCTTGGTTAGATAAATTATTTTTTGGTTGGAGAGAGAGTTTTCAAGTTAGTTGTTTAAAAAGTACAAATGAGGCAGAAAATGAGCTCTTAAAGCATATATCTGAAAAATTTAGTTTTGTTTTTTCTAACAAGTGCGATCCTATAAAGAAATTTAAGGCAAGAATTATATTAGAAGAGAATGCCACTCCAGTTTTTTGCAAGCCATATTCGGTCCCATACGGCTTGCGCGAAGCTGTCGAGAAGGAACTGGAGCGTTTGGTGGAGGATAACATATTGTACCCAGTGAGGTATAGCGCTTGGGCATCACCTATAGTAGTGGTTGAAAAACCCAAAGGTGGCATAAGGTTATGTGTTGATTGCAAGGTGACAGTGAACAAATTTGTTAAAACGGATCACTATCCCCTTCCGCGGGTTGATGACATCTTTGCAAACCTATCCAGTTGTTCATGCTTTTGTGTGTTAGATTTGAAAGGTGCCTATCAACAACTAGAAGTGGTAGATGAATGTCAAGAATTATTGACTATAAACACACATAGAGGGTTGTTTCGATTTCGACGGCTAATTTTTGGCATAAAATGTGCTCCCGCGATTTTCCAGGCTACAATGGATGAAGTCTTGAAGGGAATAAGAAATGTTCAATGTTATTTGGATGATATTTTGATTGGAGGTCAAGACGAGGAAGATTGTAAACGAAATTTAGAAAGTGTGCTTAAGCGGCTGGAAATGTTCAAGGTTAAGGTTAACTTACAAAAGTGCCAATTTCTTAAAGAAAATATTGAATATCTGGGCCACATAATTACAAAAGAGGGAATAAAACCCAGTAATTCTAAGTTTGATGCGATTCAGAAGGCTCCAGTTCCTCAGAATATAGACCAACTTAAATCTTTTTTAGGATTGATTAATTATTACTCTAGATTCATCCCTAACCTTTCCAGTGAACTTGGTATTTTATATGAGCTAACAAAGAAAAATGCTAAATTTGAATGGTCAACGGCATGCACTAATGCCTTTGAGAAAAGCAAGATTTTACTGGTGAAAAATAATTTATTGGTTCACTATGATCCTCAAAAAGAAATTGTGCTTCACTGTGACGCCAGTCCTTATGGCGTAGGAGGTGTTCTATCTCATGTCATCGAAGGCGTTGAGCGTCCAGTTTTATTTGTATCTAGTACGTTAAGCGATGCAGAGAAAAATTATTCCCAACTCCATAGAGAAGGGTTAGCCATAGTATTCTCCGTAAAAAAGTTTCATCGATACATATATGGTAAGAAATTTACAATATATAGTGACCACCAACCACTTAAGGAACTTTTTAGTTCAACAAAAGCATCTCCGCCAGTAGCTGCAGGTAGGTTATGTCGATGGGCAATTTTCTTGAGTATGTACCAATATACCCTAAAGTATAAAAAGGGCTCTCAAATGGCAAATGCGGATGGGCTTTCGAGATTGCCATTACCTACTTCAACAAATTTAGAAAAATTTTCAATAAATTTGTTAAATCCATTCATAAAGGACAATATAGATATTTATGTAATTCAAAAAGAGACAGTTAACGATAAAGTACTGCAGCGAGTTCAGGAAATGAATAAGAAAGGTTGGTGTGGAAACATCCCTTCTGATTTGAAAGCCTATTTTTTGAGGAGAAATCATTTAAACTTTGAAAACCAGTGCCTTTATTTTAAAGATAGAATCGTTGTCCCTCAAATTTTAGTACCAAACGTTTTAGGAGTGCTACATGAAACTCATATAGGTATTGTACGAATGAAGATTTTAGCTCGGAGTTACGTTTGGTGGGATGGTATCGAACATGATATAGAGGATTACGTTCAAGGATGTGAAGTATGTGGCAAAATGAGCAATAAATCTTGTTCGACAGCACAAAAAGCATGGCCGAAATCTTTTTATTTTTTTGAAAGAATTCACTTGGATTTCTTTTTCTTTAAAAATTATAATTTTCTCATACTAGTAGATAGTTTCTCAAAATGGATAGATGTAAAAATTATAAATACAACAAACGCCCAAAATCTCATTATGAAATTGAGAAGCATCTTTTCATATTTCGGTTTACCACATACGATTGTTTCGGATAATGGCCCACCTTATAATTCAGAGGCTTTTCTCAGTTTTTGTGATAATAATAATATAAAATGCTTAAAAAGTCCAGCTTATCATCCGCAATCAAATGGACTTGCAGAACGGGCTGTTCAAACCGTTAAGTTGGGGTTAAAAAAAAATGTTAGAGGGAAACAATTTAGATAGTAGTTTACCGATTCAAACTCAGTTGGACCGTTTCTTGCTAAAGTATCGAACAACACCATCTACTGTCACCCGAATTTGCCCTAATGATCTTATTTTTCAGTTCAAAACAAAAACATTAATAGACAGTATTAATCCAAAAATTAAAATTATTTCACAGAAAAATAAAAAATGTAATATAAATGAGGTTAAAACGAATCGAAATGTGGATCAGTACAAGATATTTTTTAAAAAAGGGGATGAGGTTTGGTATAAACTAAAAACAGGTTTAAGTTACACTTGGGTCTCTGGAATAATTATTGAAAAATTAGGAAATGTCATGTATTTAATTAATGTAGACGGTTATCATAGAGCTGCACATGTAAATCAGTTAAGAAAAAATACTTGTAAGCCTTTGACATTTGTACCTTGTTCTATAGGGCAAAGAAATTCTAATAAAAATGTAACGTTTAAAAGACCTGAACGAAAAAAGCGAAAACGATCTGTCACAGATGATTCTGAATATTTTATCCCAAGAAGATCAGCTAGGATACAAAATAGACCAAATAGGACTGTAAACCTTAAGTTATAATTATAAGTTATATACGATTAAACTATTTATTTATCACTTGAATTTGATTAAATATTTAATATCTAAAGTTGGGGGAAGTGATATGTATCCCCACTTGCCTACTACACTGTAAGTGAGAGATGTAAGTTAAGGTAGATTAAGCTTAGCAATAAGGTTCATATTGGATATTAATACAATAAATGTTTAGTCTTAAGCTGAGCCGCGACCGAGTAGTTTCATTCCTCCACTCGTGTTGTTATACACATTAGTTTAAAAACAGCTTCAGATGTCACTGGCTGACTATAAAAATATAATCTTTGTCTTTGCCTTTACCTCCGTACTCCGTTTGAAGTTCACCACCTTGATTGATGTTTTAAACTAAAATACTTTTTTCTTTAATCAACGCAAGTGCACATTCTAGAGGTTTTCAATTGGCGTGAAAAGCGCGGCCATGTTGTTTTACTGACATCTTTCAAAACTTTTATTTTTCTTACTGATGCGAAATCACCAACGCAAGGTATGGTTGAACAGAGTGTCCAAATGTTCGTTCGAGTGTTCGTTAGTACCTACAAACGTTGCGCACATTTTACAATAGAACTGGTGGCACTTCAAAGTCTACTCTTCAACGTTCAGTGGCCAAATTTGAGACGACTGGTTAGTAAGCCAATGAATACACGGCTAAAAAACACACACACAAACGCCAGTGATAAAGATTCTTTCTAGAGACAAAGTTTAAATATTGTAAAGATTTCAAAAGATTATTGAATCAGTATAGCACAGATAAATGCTTAGGTTGAAATGTTGTTCTATATGAATCTCAACGGTAAGGCCAATTTTAAGACTTTAAAACAGAATATTACTTTTAATATTAAATTGTTAACAACTGCAACTTACACTTCTTCGGAGATCCAGATGATTTTCACTGGATTCATGAACCTTTATCAGTAGCTTTGTTTGCTAGACAATTGAAATTCAGCGCCATCAAGTTAAGTCTTCATGAAGGTTGTAGACTTAAACTATATCGTTTATAAGGATCTTGTTACCAACACCTCACGGAAGATTTCCGCTTTACAAATAATATGGCAAAAAAAAAAAACATCAGCAAAGTGCACCGCTTCATCTTAAAAGTGACCAAACGCATAATGAATTATACCTTATAAAGCGTTCTCCTGCTGACAACTCTCAACGCAACTTGTTGCAAAACGTTCGGGACAAGACACAATTCGAAAAAATAATTAATTAGTTTACTTCAAAAAAAAAAAAAAAAAAAACCGTTTTCGGTCTATATAATCCGAGAACTATGAGGTTTTTTCAATGAAAGGATATTTTGCAGAACATGCAGAGAACAATGCATCAGATTTCATGCAAAAACTATCAAACGCTGTTTGAACCTTGTCCTGAGGTGATTTTCAAGTCCATGTGGGGGTACATTTGAACAAATTTTTTTGTAGTTTTCAAACCATCAAAAATGGTTCTGTTTACATTGCATCTCGTAGGTGAAAGTAAACAAACAAAAATAATTAATAAACAAACCAACAAAATAATAATTAAATAAATAATTATTTTAAAGTTGTTCTGAAAAATAAAAAAACTTATCAAAATAGAAAAAAAAAACAGCAAAAGCACTTTTAATTTTTGTCTTAAAAAAAAATATTCAAAACAAAAAACACAGTCACCCTGTTTCATATACAAATATCACCCAGCGCATAAATGGTCACCATTTACCCTATCCAATAAAAAGCCTCTTCGGTTTATCAGATAAATCGAAGTGAGTGATAGTATTAAATTTTAATATGAACAAGTGCGAAAGGTGAACTTCGAAACCGTAACTTTTTGTTCTTCCTTGTGATAGTCATCACACACTTCACATATAAAACTTTTGGCGGCAAATATGAATCTACAATATCTACCACTGCTAAAGGTGTTTCTTTTTCCTAACCTCACAGGGTAAACCTTTAAATTGCGAGTAAAAAGCATATGAAAATTGTTTGGATCACCCGGTGCTCAGAAAAAGCAGAAAGCCTTTTATTTTTGCCGTTAATTTGAAAATGGGTGGAACCAAAATAGGGCATGAATACCAAAGAAAGGAATAATGGGAAGTAGTTAAGGCGCCACTCACAAACAGAACATAACTTCCAAATTGATCTTTACAGTTTTTTTTTTTTCAGATTTTGGCTATATCTTTTTTTTTTCAAATAAATGCAAAACTAGTTTTTTTTTTATTTATGAGCCTGGTGAATCAGCCAATGTTGAAAAAAGTTTGTGAGATGTGAGGCACCAAACTTGTGGTGCTACGGTGGCATAAAATATAACCAAAACCGCATATTATATTGCAAACATTGTAGCAACACGCCATTTGCCTCATTATATTAAAACTTAGTGTAAAAATAGGTCATTTTCATGAATTTGTAAGTCAATGAAAAAAGTTTATTTAAATCTTATCAGTAGCTAACATAATGGATGTGAATATAATACAACTCCAACAAAAAAAAGATAACCTCCACTTTTCAAAAGTCGGTCAAAAATCGAACAAGCTTAGCCAAAACAATTTTATAACTTATCTATACGTTTTCATTGCAAAGGGCGGCAAATTCAATTTATGCCCAGATCGGCGGAAAAGCTGAATCGGATCCTGGTTGGGTGTGTGCGGATTTTGACGCGGATATTTTGTCCGCAGATAACGATGTGTATCACCATTTGCACTACTTTCCAGTAGTGACACTTAATTGCAACTATACGGCAGGCTTAAAAGAAGAGTCGTTTATGACAGAAAATGGTTTGACTAAAAGCCGAAAATACTGGAACGCAAATTCAGAAAACAAAAGCTTTTCGAGCTAATCCCGATATGTGGCGTCGTCCTTAGAAGAAGAAATCAGTTTAATACAACCAATGGTGAGTGGTGTGCCAAAAACCGATCCGCGCCAAGGTGTTTCTAAAAAAATCTTCAATTCCAGAAACTGGGAGATGTCATTGTCTGGTACACGGAAAGAATTGAAAAATCACCAATTGCGAAATATTCAGTTGCAATTTACAAAACATGTTTTTTTGTAAATCACGGCGCTTTGATTCGAAACTGATAGAATAATATGGCAATTTAACTTTCAATTCATCGCAAATTACAACAATTCCTAAGTTGAGACTTACAATTAAAAGTTATAATTCAAGCTTGTGCCCTTCAAAGTAAATTACAACCTTTTTGTGGCAATTTACTACTTCAAGGGAATAATTCCATTTATACTTTTTACCAATATGGATTTGCTAAAATTTTTTCGTGATTTACAATCACTGAGTATTAAATTCAACTCAAGTGTGTCTGACGGCTACGTCGAAGGTCCGGAGTTCGATCCCAGCCTCGAACTAATAATTATCTTTTTTTTTTGGTACTGTCTCTTTTGAGGAAATGTAAAATCCTCGAAAAATAAATCTGGTTAATATTAAAAGTGGATCTTTGTAAGCCATTCGGATTCAGCGGGAAATGATATTCCACCAGAATATCAACGCACATACAGGAATCGTTCAGAATATAAGTCATTAGGCCCTGCCCCGCTTGTGTCTCCAATAAAGCCTTTTTTGTAGTTCTATATATATATAGGGAGTACAAAGTTGAATTTCAACCACACATTATATACAATTTCTTACCTTTATTTAAATGATCATCACAAAAAATTGTACTTGGGGTTTAGACGTCCAAAATAAGACGACTATATTTTTCTCGCCAATAAAACATAATCTTAATTCAAAACACCCCTAAAATGTAACTCATATTCAGGTTGCTTCCTATTATTAATTTTGATATCCGACTTGGATGCATCACCATAGCCTAGTAGATGTGTGCTAGGTTGGTATGCAGAGGGTCTCGAGTTCGATTCCTGGAATCAGCCAAGTAAGTAAAAGTTACAATAATAAATGCTTTTCAATAAATAGAAAACGTTGCTCCTCTCACAAAGCAATATAATTTGTTACAAATTGAGTAAAATGGGGTTGCAATTTACGACTTTTACCACTAATTTTTTCAAAAACATATTTTTGATTCAAAACAAAAAGATGGAAATCTACGACTCGCTTTTTGCAATTTACAATCGAGTAAATATAAAATTGATACAAATTTGGATCAATTTTCGATTCGCGATGGCAATGTTTTATTTCTCAGGATCGAATTATTGACCCAAAAAAGTGATAATTTGCTATTTTTGAGTGTCAATATCTTCATTTCGTTCAATTTTGAAAATTGCGAAGAAGGAGTCGTAATTTACAAAACCCCGAGCTAGGGTGAGAAACTGCATAAGATTTTCGTGATTTGCAGCTCATTTTTCTTGATCTGATCTAAAAATTCTTTCTGTGTACTATCAGCAGTCAACCTCTAATTTTGCAATCTACCAAGCGATGTCCTTTTCCTTCTGTTTTCCTCACTAGAACACTACTTCATCAACGGATGTAAAACTTAATTTATTTTTTAGTTTTAATTGCATTTCTGATTATTTAACAGTACTAGTGGGATTACTAGACTTAATTCGATATTCTGTTTCTGCATAGACAATCCATGGATGCTGAGTATATTACATAACACCCTTCGGGGGCTTGTTCCAATTGGCATCTAGTTCGATTTCAAAATCACTGAATGCTGGGTTGGTTATGTAATAGCTTGAAGCAGTTTGCAACAACTTTGGTCTGCTGTAATCTCATGACAACCATGAAAATACCCTCTGAGCCAAAAGAATGCACCATTGTATTTTCCTACAAATAAATTAATAACGATAACCCAAAACGTGAGATGTATATACAATATACATATCTCCTTCACTATAAAGACAATAAATTTAAAAAATAATACATTAAGATAAAGTATAAAGTTCATTATAAGGAAACTTTCTGTTTATGGTGACTGATGATGATTGTTCCTAATTTTGTCTTTACAAATAAAATTTCCGCTTGGCATTCAATTTGTTAAAATTATACAAAATATAACCTTCACACTCCATAAACAGAGACAAGCAACAACATTAGCAACATTAAGCAAAATTATATTTATAAAGGACACTCTTCACAGCGCATACAAATACAACAATGGTATAAATTGGATACAAGAGTAATTATTTTTATTATTAAACTGTTCCACTTGAGGACTTAAAAAGAGCGCGCCAAGGATATCACGGTCCTGCAACAACAAATATAAAAAAAAAAAAAAAAAACGAAAACGAAAAAGGAAAACACTGTGCTTGTCTTCCAACTTGATGAAGCGTAATGTGATATTTCCTTTTTCCTTTTTAAAAAACAGAAATAAAGTCGCGTGTTTCCATCCAATTGAATATTTTAATTTCCTTTTTCGCCTCGTTTAAGAACAAAGGGACATCAGCTCTCCAACTCAGTGCTGAAATCGCTGAAATCGCTGAAATGGCACAAGAGTATCCGTTGCTCCCTTCGTCTTTTCCTTGTTCTTCTTCTTCTTACCCTTAGCGAAGAATGCCCAAAGGAATGAAAGAAATCAAGTATAAAAAGTAAGAAAAAAAAAAAAAAAAATCCCCGAATATTTGAATCTACTTGCACATCGAGTACTTTTGATCGAATCCAGAAGTGGTCCTGGGTCTCCTATATATATTATAATATACACCAGCCCGCCATATCGCCATGTGAAATGGAATGGGAGTGAAGGTCACCACGTGGAGTGGTGTTCGATTTGGGTGCTGAATGCTCTGAAAACTGAAACTAAATGTGCAGGCACAGGGTAATAAATACAATGGCGGTAATTGGGGTGGTCAAATAGCCCGCACTAGGGTATTAAAGGAAAGAAAAACAAATTAATTCTTTTGTTGCCGTTTCTTCTTCATTATTTCGTCTGTGTGTGTGTTGGTTGTAAAGGAAAGACTTTGAATAGGCTTTTTAAGGCCTTTGGCACAGCGGGTTTTATTTAGTTTGGGTCTTCATTATTTTTTTTTGTATATGTATAATTTCTATATCATCGATTATAATTAAGCTGAATATCTAAATTAAAATTCATGGCCAGAGGTAATAAATACACACTTCTTGAGATAGATTTTTATTTTGTATTCAAATCACGCGGCTCGGCTCTGTTTGGCTGTTGGTATAAAAAGGCTCTGGTTAAGAATTTTTTCTTGTTATGAGATTATTACATTTTCTAACAAACAAAATATTTATGTTTTGCAAATAAGGGTCTTAATTGAAAAAAAAGGACGATAAAGAGTGGTATCGGAACATCACCGGCTCGGCCGATGGTTCTCAAAAAAAAATTTCTCATACAAGAACGCATTTCAGGAGTTTCTTAGAAAACTTTTGAACCTAAACTGAAACAAAAACTGCTGAAAAGACTGTGAGTTCAAGTTTGCGATTTGAAGACTCTTTAATCCCGATATATTATATTATATGCAAAGGAAAGGATAGCTGAGAACATTGTGATGTGATCAATTTAAGTTACACAAGAGGCTATTCTATAATCTTAGAATGGTTTTTTAATCCATATTTAATTTTGCACATTTTTGTAGTTCGGTGGACACTTTTACATAATTATTCTAAGGAAGTATATTATTATTAATAACCAATACACTTGCAATATATAAGATACCTACTAAAAATATAATTATTTTCAGACAACCTTTATTGCGATAGTAAGCAAAAAGTATTTATACGAGGTCGTTTTCAATGAAACCCGTGACTTATATTTAGTTTGGTTTGCGATTTCATAATTAATCAACTGACGCCTGAACAACTCATGCAAATTGCGTAGATTTCTTTAAAATAAAAAATAGATGATCTTTGTTGAATGGGCTCAAATTAAAATTGTTGTTGGAATGTGGAATCATTGGTAGTTACTTCGTTCAAAATGATGCCGGCTAGAGGGTAACTGTCAATGGAGATCATTTAAGAGCCATGATCAATTACTTTTCTGCTCGTGAATTTGGATCGACTCGATTTGGGGAGTTGTGGTTTCAACAAGTCGTCGCAACATGTCATACAGCGCGCCTTCCCCAAATGGTTTGTAGAAGTAAACGTTTGGGTTTCCACGATTTGGACTTGTGAGTTAGCCTCCAAAATCTTGTGATTTAACACCGCTAGACTATTTTATGCTTGGATATGTACATATGTAGGTACACCGATAAGCCAGAGACGATTGTTAAGTTTTAGTTTTTATTTTTTCCAATAATTAGACAACAGTAAAATATGAAAATGGATTTACATTTACATAGATAGATAAATGATAAATATAAAATATTTTGTAGGTATTTTTGAACAGTTAAATTGTCAAATAATATCAACAATGAATTATAAGGAATTTTCATGCATCGTGCTCGATACAATATTTTTCTTGAAGGTATTTTAACTATATATGTTAAAATGGAAAATATCATCATATTTATTAAATGACTTACTACAGCGATAGAATGTTTCGTTATTAGCGTAACTTGATTTATAAGTTATTTCTTTTAAAAATTTAGTTTGCCTCAGACAACGATTAATTATATTCAAAGAAATTTTAGAACACAATAATACAGAAGCTACTTTGCCAGTTAAAATGTCGTATATAAAAAGAGCTTCAGCAAGTTATCTGCGATTGACAAGGCTGGACATATTTATTAATTTAAGACGAGAAGCGTTAGGAGGTAATTGGAAAGTTTCACTGTTCCAATTTAGACCTCTTAGTGCGAATAAAAGAAATTATTTCTGAATACTTTCAAGTATGTTTATGTCTACAGCGTACAAGGGAGCAATATATAGCAATGGTGACATAAGGATAATTGAATTCCTTCGACCTGCGTTTTACAAATCGAAATATGCTGTTGCTTTTACAGTAAACTTTATTAATTTGAATCTTGAAAGTTAAACGAGAATTGACAAGTTGACTAAGGTATAGTCTTTTTGAATATAATTTCTTTGTTATATTTTGCTATCAATTAGATAGTCTATGAAACACACACTTTTTTTTCTAGTAAACGAAATAACACTACATTTATCTACATTAAGTGACATACCATTTATATAGCACCATTTGACTAGAGTGTTTATAATAACATTGCATTTTGAGTATATCATGAATATTGTTTACTACACAAAACAACTTCAGGTCATATGCAAGTAACAGAAGTCTAGAGTATACCAAAAGGTTGGTTAAGTCATTAATGAATAATAAGAACAGAAGTGGAGCCTACGCGACTCCCTTGAGGAACACCCGATGTTACTTTTATAACACGAGAAATAGCGTCACTAAATTTAACATATTCTTTCATATCTGATAGGTAAGATAGAACCCACTTAGGCAATATCCCTCGTATTCTAATTTTGCTCCGTTTAAAAATCAATAATTTGATATCGACGTTATTGAAGGCCTTACTGAAATCAGTGTAGATCGCATCAACTTGGTTTTTGTTTTCCATTTCAATTAAAATATATGAAGTGTAGTCAGAGAGATTGAATGCAGTATACCTGCCTTTTAAAAATCCATCTTGATGCTCACTTATAACCAATCTTATTGTATCATACAAATTATCAGTATAACAAGCTTTTCAAAAATTTTGGGAACAGCAGAAATTATAGCAATATCTCTATAGTTTCTTATATCAGACCTATAACCACTTTTCAAATAGGAATTGAAAAAGATTCACGCCAAATCTCGGGAAAAACCCCACTAAATAAATAAAAATATACTTCAGGCCCACACCTTTATTGGTGTCTAATGTCTTCAACGAGTGAACAAATGTATCAAGGGTTGTTGTTGTTGTAATGTCACGCAAAACTAAACTATAATGCTTTCAGAAATATGATAAAAATCGTGGCTCATGAAACTAATGGGGTTTGAATAGACCGATTAAAAAAAAAAGATATAAATGTATCACAAATTTCATTGCTGTCAGAATAACTTTGTTTTCAACGTGCATTCAAGTTGGAAAACGACGAACCTTACTTTTATAATTAATTGTAGAAATGACAAGGATTTGATTTAATAATTGCACCAGTTTTGTGAAGGTATCTTTCATAGCCATATTTTATAATAATCTTGAAAATTCTCACTTAGATTATTAAAAGTTTACAAATCCATTAAATTTCCTGAGGTCTTTCATTTCCTATGTTCTTTATTTTTCCTAAATTTGAAAAAAAAAGAAGTGGTGTGTTGGAAGATGTTTTGACCTTTTTTGGGAAATAACGATAGAAAATATAATTTAAATTGCATCTAAGTCTACAAGACTCTTCGTTTATGTCAGTCAACGATGCATACCAATTGATGCTATCCAAAATGCTGTTTAAGTGATTATAGAGTCTAGCAGTTTAAAGTCATTCACCTAAAATCGTGATTGATCGTTATAAAAGCAGTTTTTTTTTGAAAATTTTATGAAAAACGCTTGATTTTCGAGGTAATATGGACAAAGTTTCTTCGAAAATAAAATTGTCGCACACATTTGTAAAAGCTAAATCAAGAACATTTGAGAAAATATTTTTTAGATTATTAATTTGATTATATCCATTTTCAAAGAACAAATTCGTTCTGTTGATATGTTAACTGGATCAAAAACATAATTGTTGTTATCATTGCCAATATACAAGATACAACCCCAAATAAAGTGATTGAAAGTTAGACCTCAAGAGTGTACTACATCAGAGCAGTGGCCATATCATATAATATTCAAATAAAAATGGCAAGGAACTACCTTTCAAATAAAGTCAGTTTTATGGAAATTATGGAGCAAGAGAAATTGCAGATTGCATTTAGAGCATACCATTTTACTTTCTATATTATCCCTGATCTTCCATAATTAAGAGCTTCAAAAACACATTTAAAATTTATGTTACTTTGGAGACATGTCCGTTGGAGTAAGTCATTTTTATATTGGAATAAAAAAGGTAGTGGTAAAGTGCAACCAGAAAAGGGTAACTTTGAATGGCCAATATCTCAGTTCTCCCATTGTTTAGAGCCTGTAACTCATAGTTAAAAACGATCCATTTGCGAAGACCTTTCCAACGACCATCTTTCTTTGAAAAGCTCTAAATTCTTGTAATATAAAATATTGGTAATGTTCCATTTTCCTTAAACTACGAACACCGTTCTTAAGGGTAACCTGTCTAAGTAAATTTCTTGAAACCGACACAAATGATTTTGGTAAACATACGAGTAGGTAATTGTCGCGGGGGCGCTCCCAGCCATTGAGTCTTTTAGGTTGATAAGATTCAATATTTCTAATTCACAACGAGCAAGGGAAAAACACGTATTAAGGTTGGAATTTATAATTTTACTTTGGGTTAGTAAGGTAATTGATGCTTATGTTAATATGGACCAGGCTCACAAAAACAATTTTCAAATTAATATTTGTATTGTAATATAGGTACCAGAACTATATATTTATCATAGCTTTATCAACACGAAAAAATTTGCCAAAACATAGAAACATAGATCACAAGGACATGTAGGTACCGCAAGTAATATTATCTGCTCAACGGATAATAAATTTCTTCCTCCTTTTTTCTCTTAAAATGTTTTTGCGGATGATTTTTCTGAGGCAAACAACGCACTCATGAAACCCCTCAAGTTTAAATCTACCCTTTTCTTCCTCTTAGTCTTAATTGAAGGGAGTTTTATATTTTCTAAGAAATACACTTCATTGCATTCAACGTGAAATACGAGTACCTTCACATCCTTGAAGAGTAGATTTTGTGCTACTTGTGCCTTTTTACAAAAAAATAATGGAATCCCAAAAGGAGTAATTGAAAATAAAATCCAGTAAGCTGGAATATAGAAAATGATGTTCAAAGCAGTGAATTGCATACACATTCAACTGTACACTATACAAACTGATTGCACCTCCCGGCTCCCGCCATCTTGTTGTCTTCAGAATCTGTTTCCTGCTCTGTGAATCTTAATGCTTATACTCATTAGCACTCAGTTGCAGTTCAGTAAAACGTAAAAAGGGGGAGGGCATCTTTTCCATCTTGCATTAAACTGTACTATTTTCAAGAGTATTCAATTAACTCTGATCCTCCTACCTCATATATGTATAGTGGAAAAATGCAACCTTACGATGATGGGTGGATGAGAACGGTATAGGGAACTCTTATACCGCACAATTAGGACTTCAGAACGCACATAAGATGCGATTTTTCTTTCATTGCCGAAAAGATTGTGCAGCTCTATCAATAGTTTTGTATACTTGTTAAAGTAGAGGAGGTGTCTTTACTTTGTAAGATTCATCGTTTGTAAACTTGGAGTGGTGATTGGTTTTTTTTTTTTTTTTTTGAGTAAATAAATTATTTAAGCATAGTTCCCATTGTCGATACAACATTTTTTTTGTATTTTTTGGTCCTTGAGACTCTTGTACTAGGAAAACAAGGAAGGCAAAAATATACTATAGGATTCGGAGTTCCGCACAACTAACCACACAACACCAACTAAAGCTTATCAAACAAACTTTTTTTCTGCTCCATATAATTTGATCCTGAATCTACAGCTCAGTAGAAAACAATGTGTTTGCTTGTTATGCATTTGATTTCAAAACACAAGGAATTCACTACAGAAATGAACTGAAATGTTCAATTGATAAAACATACAGAAACCTAGCAACAATATATTGCACATACCTAATATCATTATTAACACAAATAATAGTGCACGACTGGGTCACATGCACTTGCTCGTTTGAGATTTTGGAAAAAATCATATGAAATTTTATTGATCACTTTAAAATTACCTTTTAGTTAAAAAGTTTTTTTTTTTTTTTTGAAAATTGAAGTGATTTGTTTAAAAAATATTAAAACAAACCGTTTGTGAAAAAAACCAGAAATACAAAAAATTAACTTTATTTTAAAAACTTAAAAAACATTTTTAGGATTAAAATTATTTTGTTTATTAAAGAGCTATCACATTAAATTAAGTTTTATCGAAATTCGACAAGTGGTTTACGAAAAAATTCGATTAAAAAAACCGGCGCTATTGGAGGTACCGTTATTAGACTTTTTCTGAAAAATCTGTTTCAACCAAAACATAAAGTTTACTCAGAAAGTTTTATCAAAATCGTAGGAGCCGTTTTTGAGAAAAATTAATGTTTCACTAAAAATCGTATGGCAGGCACCGTCCGTTTTAGAGCTAGAATACTAATTCAAAAAACCCCTCTGTAGGATGCCATAATAATACTGTTTGGTACTCAGTAAGTTAAGAAAATCGATCCAGCCGTTCAGGCTGTAGGTGCCGATACAGGCAGACAGAATTATCGGACCCATTTTTCTAGGCTTCTCTATAATGAATGGAACAATAATATTAAAATTACAACTGCACGAAAAGCATAGAAAACAAACACATTTTTGTATTTGCAGGTATGTTTTGATAATATGATGTGTTTGTATGAAATTTTAAAGAAATCGGTTGAATATTAAAAAAAGTGCGTGAGTACATAGTACACATGTCAGAAGTATAACTTCTTTGGCAAACTAATTTTTATTTTTTTGCACCACATCAACCGCCCAGTGAAGCTTCTTAAGACCGCTTAACCGCCTAACACATTTAATATTATACACATCACATTTTTCATATCAACCTTCCAGCGCTCATTGCACCACACATCAAGTCACATACCTGCTTCCCGCAAATCAATTTAAAACCATCAACTGTCTGACTGCCTACAGTGGAAATACGAAACACTGTCTGCTAAGACACACATAATGCATACCGTCCCTGCTACCCACCGTTCTATTTTTAACCATCAGCCGCCGACCTACCCACAGTTGATATGCAGTACCAGTTTGTACTATTATAAATAAAACAAACCTAACCTTACCTACAGCTCTCTCTCCCCATGGCACTGTGCGTGAGCGTGATGCGACGTTCGCTCTATCTTCTCTCTCTCTCTCTTTCTTGATCTTTCACACTCGCTTGTTCCCTACGCTCGCTCCATGGCTATGTGCTTCATGCTGCGTTCGCTCTTTCTCACACTCTGTCAATCGGTCTCAATCAATCGCTCGCTCCCTCTTCTATGACGGAAACATCCCACATTTCCGTCGTGGTAATTTCCGCTTCATCCGTTCAAATTTTACCCTCATGCGCCTAAAGGAGTTTCACTTCAAAAAACGTTAACAAACAATTTCATTAAGCCTTTTGCATAACGTGTTTTTTGAGGGTATCTATTGTGATTTCTCGTCCTTTACGTAGCCTTCGATCATTTCTCAAAAGTCCAACTAATAAATTGCATCCTTATGAGATGAACCGTATCCTGTCTTAAGGCTGATACAAAACTACTTTCCATTATATTTGTCATAAGTTGTAGTTTGATTACTAAGATTCGTTGCATCAGTATAGATGGAACCTGAGCGATATATCATATCCTCAGAAAGGATATTATTGTCACTTACAAAGTGGACAACGGAAAAGGATACATTTGCAATGCTTTTTTAGTTCAAGAAAAATAAAATTATCTTAATTCAATAAAATAAAAAGCAGCTACAAAAATAAATTCCCCTGTAACATCAGCTTTCCCTTATACTTTTTTTTGGAGTGGTCGAGAAGGTTTGAGGCTACACCAGATGCGATTCAAATCATAAAAGTTATGTTTTCATGGTGATGTGTGAGGAAATAAATCAAGAGTAGCTAATTAAGGCCAGGCGCCTATTAGATGTTTCTTGCTGAAGTGATTGATGTATGGGAATAGTGAACTGCTTATAAGCGCTTTCTCAGATAAGCCTATATAAGTCACTTAAGCAACCAAAGTGTCGAATGACAAAAAATTATCGTTTGGCGTCTGGCCTCAGGTGCATAAAGCATTGCCTGTTTCATCAAAGAAAAGAGTTCCACTGTGTCAAAGTCGGTGGTGCCGTTGTCATTGCGGTATCGAGAAACAGCTTTCAGCAGATAAATGTGGAAAAGGTGGACTCACCATGTCCTCTTTACAAGGAAATGTGAAATTCCAAAGCTCCATCCATATATTGAACTCCATAATATCTTTCTCAAGTGAAGCTAAATACCTGGGTCTTGTTCTAGACTAGACAATACAATAAAAAGCTATAAACAGGAAAGTGTCAGAAAAAGCATGGTGGCACTCTTCTTGCAAAAGAGCAATCGGAAAAAAATGATGCACTTCTTTCTTACAACGTTTATCAGACTACTTGTGGGGAAGGCAGTATGGTGGACTTCCTTACATATTAATTGACTTTCGGTGACAATTTAAGAAAGTCTAGCGATCAGCCTGTATATGTATCACTAGAGTACTCTTCAATCTTAGATCCATCGACACTCAATGGGCAACCATTCTGAATTTTTTTGGAACAATCTTAAGTCACCATTCCATCAATATCCACTTGGGACAATGGGGAATTCAAAATAATTTACTTCATTTCTACACTCATGGCTCAAAACAGAAGTAAGAGATTGGTGGCGATTGGTGACGATGTGTATTCAGAAGGACTAAGTCTCTTATTGCGTCACGCAGTTTAATATGTTAACAAGAGAATAAACAAAGCCCATTGTGCATTTAGAATCCTTTCTCCTGTGCGGAAAACATCGCTACGCACCAAATTGAAACTTTTCGAATCCAATGTAAACTCTGTGCTGTTAAATACTTCAGAAACATGTAAATGATCTGCAAAACATCTCAAGGAGGCTGCGAGTCTTCGTTAACTGTTGTTTGCCGCAAACAATACTGAACGCTGAACTGTTGAATTTGACCGGACAGACAAAATTGGATACCGACATCAGGCAACGGAAGTGTAAGTGAGGTTGGATAGACCACAATCCTTGGAATTCAATCCTCAGGGTAGTAGAAGCGATAGAAGACCAAAAACAACTTGGAGTTTATCTGTTTTAGAGAAAGCTTGTTCTCAACGTATTCAATCGTGGTCACAGCTGAGGCCAGTTGCGGCGAATCATGGACTAATGAAAGGATCTTGTTGGTGCTCTATGGTCCAGGAGAAGTTTAAGCGTTTCTTTTCAGCCGGACAACATAATACATATTATATTTATCTTATTACGTCCCCTGATTACTATAGCCTGTTCCATCGGTGATTAAAGAGGTCTTAACTTCGCTCAACGAAAATGTGATATCTCCTTTGAATTACCGCATCTTCTCAGAACTGTTTCCACGAACCAACTGATCGCAACTGTCGTGTCGTTCATCTGTTATAGAAATGTCAGGAAACAATAGCCATTTTGGGAAACTGCAGTGCCCATGTTCTAACCATAAATGGAACTATAGAAACCCACTTTCGCCGAGAAAAATGAACATTGTGATACCCATCGCTGCATCCAAGCTATGCTACATCAGGAAGCTATGAAGAAAACGAGCAGGACATGGATAAAAACTACTTTTTTTAAGCAACCGCATTTTAGCTTCGTGATCGGAATTATTAAAGGCAGTTTAAAGGTTGACACGCCATAAGATTTTGCGTTTTCTCAAAAGGCTTCTGCAGAAATGTTTCACGGACTAAGAGGAGGATAACACACATCTCTTTTCTCTTTTCATGTCTTGTTCTCAACCAAAAACGCAAATTACATTTTAGAGAATTCTTCTTCGATGATAAAGAGTCAGAAATCTGATGGAAATAGACGATAGACATTCATTGTCTCCATAGCTTAGCTCCAAGAACCAAGTGGTTTGATAAGTGAGGTTCTCTCTCGTATTGTCATTGTGGTATCACAAATGATTATGCAGTATTGGTCTAAGTATGTCAGTCATATTTCTGACTCTTTAACAGAACTCAACAAAAGCTTATGATCCAATCACGGGTCACAACCACTCAAGTCATTGAAACCCCCAATTTCCCTAAACAGTTTCTTGCACGTTCGCACTTTTAGTGTTTGGATGAAGCAAAGGCTTTAACATTTTGTTCATGATATTTGATTCAAAAACTCTTCTTATTTCCAAAAGCCTAAGGAATATCATATTTAAACAGTTCTGACCCTTTATCCAAAATATACATAAAACTTGCCTAAGCTCAGTTCCTGATGGTCACACCACCGCACCGCACCAACAGCCACCGGTTAACAGATTCTTGTCGGCAACAGAAAACACAACTTAAGAGTTGCAGTAGGTATCCAGAAGAACCCTTGAAGGCATTTTGCAATGAAAATTACACTAGAATTGTGCTGTTATATTACAATTTGCCTGCCTGTATTTATGTTTATCGCAGTCCGTATATATTTAAGAGAAAAGAGAGAGGCATCCCATTATCACTATACCATCATTACCGCTATATGTGACCGAAAAAGCCGACCTGCCTCAACTATTAATACAAACACGGTGTACTACAAGGCCACATACACAAATGTGGAGTTTTAGCAAGCGATTGCAGCAGTTGTGGAACTTTACAGCACAGCCAGAGCCACGTCAAGCGTGCATTGCATACCTACATCTCTGACTCTATTGAGGAATGTTGGTATAATAGGGCAGGGGATGATGCATATGTGGACCACACCACCGACCGTACCAGTACCACTGCACCGCCATGCCACCACCACCGCCGCGCCGGCCGTTGATGTGCACATACTCGTGCTCGTGCTTTTGGCCTACATTGGAACGAAGGGATGGGTTTTTTTAGTATAAGGAATTTACTCTGTTGTTGACGTAAGCACATGCATCATACAGTAGCAAGAGAGTGTGAAGGTTTTTATTTCGTTTAAATTTTTTGCAGCCACGCCTGCTTCGAACGGAACACCATCATGGAAAGATCGGAATTATGTCACATGCATATATACAAAACATAAATATATATGTGTACATGAAGCCCACATATTTTGTTCAGCGAACATTTTTTAAAGGACATCATATAGGTACGGCGGCGTACAGGGTATAGTATAGCGAGTACACATAAATACATCCCTGAAAGTTAAAAATTGCGTGCTTGAACATCCGCGAGGCTTTATTTATGTAGCAATTAAGTTTTCATTTGTAGGTAGTTTTTTTTTTTTTTAAGGAATGAAGGATACAAACAAATTGGAACTGTAACTGAAACCTAACTTAAAGTTGGCAGAATAAATATGATGTTATGTTGGTATGAGCAGAGCAGTGATTAGTTTGTGCGGATAGTTTATTATTCAATTGAAAACACCAAATCATTTAGGTATACTTGTGTTTTCAATAATGATCAAAAGGACCTTGACAGAAAGTCGACAATTTAAGGGTTTCATTATTATTTAGACCGTTGTAATGTTTCAATTACCACAAATCCAGTTTTCTGTTATTTTCTATACAAATAGGCATCAATTCAGTAGTAGTGGCAAAATCTGTATACCTACCTTATACAGTGAAATGAATGAAAGATTTAAAGGCTGTTTTTTTAGAGACAGAAGACTTAGTTGGTAGCACTGTTTTCATTGACAGCCATTTTGTCATCTGCCATGTAATTTATCTTTAGTATAGTTTGCCATATCGACTGACGCCTGAACAATGCATTCAAATTGTGCAAATTTATTTCGAAAAACCAGGTTCTGTTACGTCCTTTTTATGGTCGACACAATCGTCCATCAGATCAATTTTTTTGACTGATGATCGAACGTTTTTGCACAACGTTTACTCTAAATGATATTACTCTTCATCTGTGACTTCGCACAATGCAAACCGAAGAAGCTTAGAAATCACGATAGTTAAAAGATTTTTTTTTTTTAGAAAAAATGAAGTGAGTCATTTGATTTATTTTACTATTATAAATTTTTAGATCAAAGTGAAAAGTTTGTATAATGGAACCTATAGTAGTCTGGGGAACGAGTAGAAATAACGGGGTTTGGAGACATATAGATGTCGCTGATAAGTATCACATATTTAAACCTTCCACCTACATTTTCTCTCCAAAACGAAAAGTTTGGAAATAAAATGCACGACTGGGTCGCACGAACTTGCTCTTATGAATTGCTTAGTGGCTGCATAATATGGATATTAAAAAAAAAATTAAAATAATTTCGAAAATTCTTTTATTTTTTAAATTAATTTAAGAGTTTTCTCGGAAAAACTAAGTATGCAATAAGATTTCAAAGCTATATGTCAATCTAGAAAAAAAAAATATTAAAAATCGTTCGACCAGTTTTTTTTAACAAAGGTTATTTTTGAAAAACTTTTCCAAAAAGTATTTTGAAATTTATTTGAGTATGTAAATATTTGGCAATACGTAGTTTACATCTGAAAAAATAATGTTAAAAAAATCAATATACCCGTTTCTAACATATTTCGAAAACCAAAATTTTTTTTGAAAAAATTATAAAAAATCAAAAAAAAAGTTTTTGGAAAATTATGAATGTCTTCCTATGGCCAAAATTTTATTGAAATCGAATGTATAGCTTACGAGAAAATTTGATTTGAAAATACTGGTTCTATGAGAGGTACCGTTATTAGAAAAATTTTGAAAAAAAAATTCTAACCAAAAGATAGATTGTCTTGCAAAAATAGCATTCTGAAAGTTTCATCAAAATCGTTAAGCCGTTTTTGAGAAAATCAATTTTTGTCTTCAAGATTGTATGGCAGGTGCTGTTATTTTTGGACCTAGAGCAAAAATAAATAAAATGCACGACTGGGTCGCACGAACTTGCTCTAATGTGTGACAGAGGTCTTGGGGCTTGAGATTTTGATAAAAATAAATTTTTCAAAATTCTTAAATAATTACTTAAACTAATTTGAGCTGAGAAAAAAGTACGCCATTTTAATGAATTTGAATTTATGAGAATAAATTTATAAAAATCTGTGGAGCGGTTTTTGAGAAAAAAAGTTTTTTTTGAAAAACTTTTTGAAAAAATTTTTCAAAAAAAATTCAAAAACGCCAGTTCATAGGTATTCAGCAAATACATTTATTTAAAATTTTTAGAAAAAAATTTAATAAGCAGTTTTCAAAACATGAATTTTTTAATTTTTTTAAAAAAAAATGCTTTTAAAAATACAAAAAAATATTTTTCAAAAATATTGGTATGCAATACAAATTGAGCTATCCACAGCTATATGTGTGTGAAATTACGAAAGAATCGGTATAGTCGTTTTCGAGTTAGTCGAAAGCAAGAAAAACGGTCCTATGGAAAGTACCGTTCTTAGCCATTCTTTAAAACTTTTTTTTCAGCCATATGATTGATCGTACCTAAAAAGCAACACTGATTTTTTTAAATAAAAATCGTTAGAGCCGTTTTTGAGAAAAATAAGCTTTAAAATAACGGTTGTATGGCAGGTACCGTAATTTTTGAGCTAAAAAAAAAATTTCAATTTCCCCTCTGTACAATACCTAAAAAAGTCTATATACCAAGTTTGAAGCAATTGGCCCACCCGTTTGGGCTGTAGGTCTCTATACAGACAGACAGACCGTCATACAGACGGACAGAATTTTTAGACCATCTTTTTTCGTCTTCGCTATCATCGTAATGTTTGATTGTTATCTCAAAACTTTTTTTTTCGACGAATGCATAACTTGCCTTATAGTACCTATAATCGCAAGTAAAAAGGTTTGGAGACTCACGGTGTCGCCACCATCGATCCTGCTATCCATATTACTATAGATTTCATAACTGAAACTTTTTTTACATCGCCTCAAATTTTTTGGTTCACCTGTCGCATGTCGCAATATGGCGGCGCCAGCCAATAGCTCGCATTAGCTGACCGTGTAGTATGTAGTATTAATATTCTCACTCATTCAAGCAAGTGCTCCGCGGCATTTGTGGTGTTTTGTTTTAATTTAAATGTTTTTGTTTACTAACTTGATCGTTACCCGCCGTCTCCACTAGCGATAAATTTATCGCAGAAGCCAAAGCAATAGCAGAGAGCAGATAGCAGAAGAACTGTCAGATTTTCTTCGTTGGGAATTTCATCGCTTACTTTTTTCGTATAGCTGAGAATGGCAATGGCAACTAATCGGTTCATTGAGAGCATAATTGCTTTAAAACCGCTATATTCTACACTTTCATAATTCCATAGACTTTTGAATTGAGTATAATTATTTATTATAAGTTTCTATTTGGGATAATTTCAAATGACTTTTTAAATTAAAACAAAACAAAGAACAATACCTCGGAAAAAACAAATTTATGCAAGTCAAACTATTAAATTTGAATGGAAATATAAAAACTGACAGTTATAGCAAAGCATTATAGTATGCGATAAATAGTTTGCGATGAAAGCATGCTTTCCATCGCTAACTATTAATATATAGCTGCTATGACGGTCTCCATTTGCGATTGTGAAAGCAAGCTTTAAAGCACGCTTTCGATTTATCGCTAGTGGAGACCGCATGTTATGGAAAACGATATAGGTAGTGAGTCAAATAAACCGGTTAACAAGTGAAAAGCCAAGAATAGTGCGAAAATATCCGACGATGAATTAATTTTTATTAGGGTTCGTGCTTGTACCTAGTTAAATGAAAAACGCTCTAGGTAAGTAAATTAAAGCTTTATTGTGAATTTATTAGAATTAGGTATAAGAACATTCTGCTGGTGCATACTATTGTTTTTGTATTAATTTTGAGTGCTTGAATTTATTATAACTTTCATATGAATTTTTTTGATGAAGTATTCTCATTAATATCCTGTCCATCCGATTTATTTAATTTTATTTAGGCCTCTAGTCATCTTCACAAACGGAAACATTTTTTTAGGTTCATATCAGATGCCATGCCGAATACAAGTAGAATTACTGTTTCCCAAAATATTGTTTGCAGACAAAATTCAGCATGGTATCGTAAAAAATGCAAGCGGCTAAAATCGGGTGCAAGTACTAGTCGAGGATTAGTTGCAGATGCCGAGGATATTGAAAGCTCGTCTTAAAGCACTGAAGATTTTTCCAACGATGAATCCATATCGCAGGCTCCTGAAAATGCAACTAACGACCCAAACTACGTATACTGTCGTCGGTACCGAGAAAGACTGAATGCGCGAGCAGAAGAAGACCCGTCATCAATTTATACGTTATATATCAGACGTAATGGAGCTCATAATCTATTCGAAAACTTATTTGAGAATAATCCATTTTGTTTTGTTTGCACTGTTTGTGATAGACTATGGTTCAAAAATGATTTGAAAAGTCCGCCTTTATCGGGCATTGCACTTTCGCGACAAATATGCCCAACTGTCTCGTTGCAACACAAGCGTCAATGAGGTTTACAAACAATTTTAATAATTCCGTACGCAGACTGAAATTAAAATTCATAGTATCTTGTCTACGAATGATTTGCCATTATCCAAATATTAATTTGATTAAAAACGTGATTTTAATACCCTAAATCGAAAATTTTCAGTTAAACGCACGATCCGAAAATAAAGTTTTACTTGTTTTTTGAAAAAACCGTTTTTTTTTAAATTCGAAAACATATATTCCATTTTCGTTTGAGTATATTAATAAACCGTTTTTGAAAAAAAAAAAAAATAAATTGAAAACTCAAAAAAGATTTTTTTTTGATTTAAAAATTAATATTATTTTGTTTATTAAAATGCTTTCACATTAATTTTTTTATTAAAATCAGCCAAGTGGCTTACGAGTCGAGAACATCTTCTGTCCTATGGGAGGTAGGTAGGTACCATTCTGAAAAATCTACGTCAACCAAAACACAACAATTCCGCTTAAAGAATATTAAGAAAGTTGGATCAAAATCGTAGAAACGTATGGCAGGTATCGTTAGTTTAAGAGCTAGAATGCTAATTTCAAAAACCTCCGTTTAAGCTAGGTCACGACTGACGATACAGACAGAGGGACAGAATTGTCGGACTTACATTTTTCGACTTTTCTATCATTTTTGATTCATAGAATTTTTTTTTGCACGAAATCATAACTTGCTTTGCTTATAGCAGTACTATAGTCTAAGAGCTGGTGAACGTTTTGGAAACGTCATTAGTGCACAGAAAATTTGTATGCTATATTGTAAAGCTTGAGTTGAAAATCGATAAAATCAACATCTGACATCTACCAGCTGGGGCGTTTGGGCGTGGATAAGCCTCAAAGGCATCAAACAAAACGATGCTGATTTTTTGTATCTTAGCAGTCGGTAACAATTATTGATATGATTTACCTATTGCCAGACATTTGAGTCGGAGCCAAAAGGATGCCCGAATCAAGCGAAGCTTCAAATTACTTCGAAAATATTTCTCTAAAAATATAATTCTTAATTCAATCCCAAGAAATGCTGCTTAAATCTACCATGCTAATCTGCTTAAAAACCTAAAAGATTTCGGAACTAAAAGTTTTTATAACTCTAGCGAACTAATAGTACGAGAATTCTTGTTTTCTTTTGCTCAACTCGCCTAGCGCGAGATTTAATATGTTGGAAGATAACTCGATAATGAAGCAGAACTTTATGTCTGTGAGCCGTGGAAATAAACTGTGGTTAAGAAATGTGAATGTAGACATCACACAGAGCAAATGGCGCTGGATTGGCCATACACTGATGAAGTCCAATGACAAAACAGCAAAGCACTCTTTTTATTGGAATCCTCAAGGTGAAAAACGGTTGATCTGGAAGTCAACTGTTTTAGAGGAAGCTGATTCCCGGAATATGGAGTCGTGGACACAGCTTATAGGTATCGTACTGTGAAAAGAAGCAGCTGGGAGAATCAGAAATTGAGCTGGGAGAATTTAAAGAAATAGAACAAATTTACCTTGAATACTTTTCCTGTTCATACTTTTGTAACCTCAGACGATAAAAGCGGATGATTTTTAAAACCACTCTGAACCTGCTTTGTTTGGTTCTTTTTTTGTATTAACAATAATGTAAGCTCACTAAACGGGTTATAAATAACCTTATTAGACTGAGACTCGAACCCACAACTCTAGGTTAGCAACCAAGTTCTATTATAATATTGAATGTAACATATTGCCACCCATACTTTGTGTGAAATAAAACCTAAACCAGCTTAGTCCTCTTCCAACTAATTCTTCAGCTTGAGGATTAACAGTTTCAATATTCACTTAAATTCTTTAATTTTTATCAAGTCCTTAATATTAGTGTTAAGTTCTTTTATATCGCCAAGCACACAAAATATCATGTCATTCATAGGTTAAATTCAAGTACCAGTTTCAAGTGAGTAGGCATAAATAATATCCTACTACCTATTAAATATCCTAAAAGGCCAATTTCCTTATCTTTCTCAGAACCATCACTGTATCAAGACAATCATCTCATCATAAAACCACCCGGATAAACTGAAATAATAAACTGTCAAAAAATTTCTCACAAAGAAAATTATTCAGATTCCAATTTGCTAAGAAAAATGCTTTGCGGTTGGCGATAGTATGGCGGGTGGCTGGTGGTTAGAGGTTAGGTAAGTAGCTAGTGGTGGTGGTCTTAGGTTAGTCTTTTACCTAATATTTCATGGGGCTTCTGTATATTTTATCTCAAATTGAAATTGACCCAGCTCAAACAAATTCTTAAGGGCCTCTGGGGCCGGCAAAAGTAGTTAAACTTATTTCCTTAAGTTCGTTTAATACAATTTTTTTTTTTTTTGCATTCCCCTTTTCCTTTTGAACTAAGAAGAAGACGATGATGATGATGTGAAAACTATACAAGTGCTTATGGATGCCATGTGGGCTTTGGGAACTTGAAAAGCGAGCAAAGCTTATCTAAAATTGATCAAAAGGTCAAATGCTTCTTACCTATCCCACTTTATATGGATGGGGTTAAATTTTCATAACCTTAAATAATAATAAAGTGTTTTTGTTTGAAATAAAAAAAAAAAGATTAAGATACCATACATTTGTCCAAGCAATGGAGGTAGATATCCTGGCAAAGCTACCTATATGTTTTGAATGAAAAATAGCTCTCAGCAGAGTATTTGAACTCCTTAAATTTTTGTTCAGATATGCTTTAAGGACGAAACTCATGTTACCTGGTTAAAATTGGACTTTTTTTTTTAATTGGCAAAGTATGTACGAGGAGGTATGGTAATTTGTTTCGATACATAAGGAAGATCCCAGTAGAGTTTACTCTAATTAGTCAAAACGGATTAAGTCCTTCGAACTTTGTATTGGCATAAATTGTAAACTTTAAAAGCTTTGAAGATTATTAAGTTGGGGCTAACATAATTTTTAACTAATTCCCAAAGAAATTATGACCAATTTATTGGCCAAGGGCTATAACAGTTTGAGGCCAATAAAGGTGAGTGAGTACTTTTAGATACAATTATTCACCCTCTTATAGTTGGTTAGTATATTGATTTGGGAATAACTGTTTGTAAGTTATTTATAATATTGTTGGCACCAAAATTTAGAAATTGCAGGCTAGGAAACAGCTCTTCACCAGTTCAATTAATTATCGTCCTATATAAGCTGTTGGTTTAAGCCAAATAGATACGGTCAAAATCAGTCGATCATTTGGTTTTTAAAGGAACAAAATCTGTTTTGAAATCTTGACCAAATGAACAGTTCAAGAACGCTGCTGTCTTTTGCTGCAAAAAAATGCCTGGTACAAATGTTTACGTTCGTGACGGTATTCCCTGTGATTTATTATGAATTTAATGCCAGCGCAGTGAGTCATCTCAGTGATAGCTCCAAATATTTTGCTAGTTGATCTAGACATTCGACAAAAAATAGAGACTGGTCCTTAAAATGTTGATTGTGTAAGAATTAAGATCAAATTTTGTAAGCACAATTTTAGTAAAGGTGTATAGAAAAATCCTGCCGCCTGTCAGTGTGGCCGTATATATAGATTCCTACAGCCTTATTGGTTGGGCTAATTTGCTTTATAGATTGGACATACGAGAAGCGATATGTGCCATTTAATCGATAAGGAACAGTTTATTTTTTTGAAAACGGCTCCAATTCGATGTAGATTAGACTTTCTGTGTAGTGTATTTCACCGAAATCGGTCAAGTGTCTTACAAAAAACTTTGAAACACTATTCAAAGTTCACTTGACCGATTTCGGTTAAATTATTAAAGAGGAAAGTGAAAAATTGATTTTTCTCAAAAACGGCTCCTACGATTTTGATAAAACTTTCTGAATTATGTTTTCTGTGCAAACTTTATGTTTTGGTTGAAATAGATTTTTCAGGAAAAGTCTTATAACGGTACCTCCCATAGGACCGGTTTTTTGAAATCCGATTTTCTCGTAAGCCACTTGACGGATTTCGATGAAATTTTTAATGTAGAAGCCCTTTTATATAATAAGAAATAATTTAAATTCCTAAATTTTTCAAAAAAAGTGTTTTTGATTTTTTTTAAAAAAGTTTCAAAATTTTTTTTTAATTTTGGTTTTTTCCAAAAACGGTTTAATCTACATTTTTTAAATTTTATTTTTCTGATAAAAACTACAAAGTGCTAGAAGTTGGCATACTTAAACAAAATTTGGAATATATTTTCGAAAAGTTTTTCAAAAAAAACTGTTTTTTGAAAAAACTGGTCGAACGATTTAAAAAAAAAATTTCGTAAAAATGCAAAAACGTAAAAGAAACCTGATGGTTTACTTCATTTTCTCCAAAAAACGTTTTAGGTATTGATTTTTAAGTGATTTATAAAATTTCATATAATTTTTTCAACGCTTTTTTCCCAAAATGTCAAGCACCCAAAACCATTTTAACACATAAGAGCAGGTCCGTACGACCCAGTCGTGCACTTTATTTTTTTTAACGTAGGTAGGTATAATTTTTGCACATAAAGTTTAGACACCCACGGACACTTTTCATATTACGGTTTAAGTTCTTGCAAACTTTCTCAAAACGCAAACTTAGCAAATGTTAGGTACGTAGTGTTTCTTACAAAAATCTTTTTTTTAGAAAAGCTTTGTACGAAAATTGGGTTTTAAACACTTTTGGAGATAGCGCGGCCATAACTTTTTTTTTAAGAACTTTTAAGAAGCTAAATTGCAATGTTTGTTTCAGCCTGTTTTAAACTGATTCCTCCCAAATAAC
Source organism: Platycheirus albimanus (assembly GCA_916050605.2). NCBI lineage: Eukaryota > Metazoa > Arthropoda > Insecta > Diptera > Syrphidae > Platycheirus > Platycheirus albimanus. Next base: position 43,331,372 of record OU696697.1, read on the forward strand.
GGTTAAAGTTCTTGTACGCTTTTTCAATAACTTCTGCATCAATTTCGAAAAGGCTTTGCAAATTTTCTTGCAAATATTTGAAATTGTGTTTGGAGTGCTTTTAACCTAACCGCCTATTTAGAATATATTTTTTTTTTTTTAAATTCAATGCTTTAATTAATTTTCAGTAAAAAACAGATTCAAAAATGTATTCCAGTTTTTGAGACACAAGTTTTTTTTTATTAAAATAGCGGATTATCGTTTTTTCATTAAAAAAATCATACGAAATTTTATTAATCACTTAAAAATCACTTGTTAAAACGTTTTTTGAAGAAAATGAAGTAAGTCATTTTTTCAAAATCGCTAAACCAGTTTTTTCAAAAAACTGTTTTTCTTCTTTCTTTTTCTTTTCGAATATGCAAACATCTAGCAGTTTATGGTTCTTATCAGAAAACAAAAAAATTTTAAATTTTGGACAAACCATTTTTGAAAAAACCACAAATTTAAAACAAAAATTAAACAAAAAAAGTATGTTTGAAAAATTTTAGAATTAATATTATTTTGTCTATTAAAAATTTTATAGAAATCTGTCAAGTCGCTTACGAGAAAATCTGATTTAAAAAAAACCGGTCCTATGCGAGGTACCCATATAAGACTTTTCCTGAAAAGTCTATTCAAACTTAAACATAAAGTTTGCACAGAAAACACTATTTAGAAAGTTTTATCCAAATCGTAGGAGCTGTTTTTGATATAAAAAAAACTTTCATCAAAAATCGTATGGCAAGTACCGTTAGTCTTAGAGCTAGAATGCTAATTCCAAAAACCCCTCTGTAGGAAGTCATAATAATACTATGTTCCAAATTTGAAGCAAATCGGTAAAGCCGTTTAGGCTGTAGGTGCCGATACAGATAGACAGACAGAATTGTCGGACCAACTTTTTTCGCCTTCTCTATCATCGTAATGCCATGTTTGATTGTTAGAATTTTTTTTGTTTACGAATACATAACTTGCTTTATATGTAGCACCCTTAATAGCAAGTTAAAAAAAAAACCTGGACATCAGGTTTTCTTTAAACTGCTATATATGAAGTTTGAAAAAAATCCGTCAATCCGTTTAGGCTGTAGAATATTGCGTGAAAAAGCACACATCTGCACAGACGCATAGACAGACCGACGGACGGTATTGGCGAAAACCACTTTTTTGGGTTTCTCTATCATCGTAATGTCATGTGTGATTGTTATCTTAAATTAATTTTTTTGCACGAATTCATAACTTGCCTTATTGAACCTATAATCGCAAGTAAAAATACAAATTCAATACAAAAGCCACAAAGTTCTTAAAATCATTAATATTCAAAAAATGTTAAATGCTAAAAAAAAAAAACACGCACACACACTAAACAGTAAAGTAAATCAAATGTTCTACTTAAAAATCTCAAACTTGTTTTGGAATAGTCATATAAATGAGATCAAGTTCGTGCAACCCGATTCCGCACTTTTATTAAGAGTGTCTGTTCGATTTTACACCGATAAACAGCTTATCCTTAATATAATCCAAATTTCTAAGAAAAAGCGTTATTTTCCGAAACTGATTTAATTCACTATAGAACGAGACACGACCCTAAAACACCTTGGAATGGCAAAGCCTGAAATCCAATTACCACCATCACCATCAGCAAAAAAGGTAGCCTCATTCCCAACCCAACCAAAATAACCAATCAACACAAACACATAAGCTCACTTGAAGAATTCCTAGAATTTCGTCGTCATCCCACACGTTCGAGGCGGCGGCGGCGGCGGCGATAGTGTAAAATCCCTTAATTCTCTAATTAGAGTTAACTTGAAGATTACTGTCCCACAAAATTACACGGCCTACTAGGTTCTTCTCTCATTGTCATCATATGCCACCATCTATCGCGTCAATACTTACCACACAACCGCCTGCTGCCTGTGCCATAGTGTGCACCCACAAAATCACACACTACATCAATTTATGTCGTCGTTGTCGATGGCGCTAATCTGCACACATAAAATTCCTAAGACCTCTCAAAATCAAAACGACTTTCCGCCTTGCTTTGATCTGATTCAATCCGATCCAAGCCAACCCAATTTTGGAAAACAAATTCAATCACTCCGAATATACCCCAAAAACTTTAACTTCGTTTCGTCCCGTTATCCGTTTGAATAAAGTTAATGCTCCTCATATAGGTGTAATTTACGAAACCAACATCTCACCCAAAAACATTGGTCGGTTTTCTGTTACCTTTGGAGTACCTACTTTATCCTTTTGCTGCTATGATGGCTTGGATATGGTATGGTATGGCTGGTTTGGCAACTTACCGGAAAATGCTCGTAAAAATTTAATTATGCATTATAACCAAAGTTGTTTAAAGTTTTCGCCAAATGCTACATCATTTCCCATTCACGCTAATCTCGATCAATCAGGAAGTGCTTAAGGGCTCAAGAAAAGGCTTTAAAAGCACAAACAAGTACAAGTTGCCTTGCCAGAAGTGATATGAATGTTTAAGGAAGGAATAAACTAAGATATTAACATGAACACGATAGGAGTACTTAAACATATGCCCAACACTTTAAAGTATACACGTCATCAGGACATATTCTGATGGCATGATGACGATTACGAATGAGCTTTACTTTTCCCTCGGGTTAATTGTGGTGGAAATACCACATTCTTCTATATCACTTTATACCACCGTTTTACACCTTAAATCATCACAAATGACCAGGCCGGTTAATGTAACAGATTTGCCAACACATATTCCATTCGAACGGTAAATAGCCTTTTGTCTGTGTTTTTGCTGCTAAATGACCATTTCAGCGAGATTTCCTCACTAGCTAGCTCGCTATATTGCCTGCTGCTCCGTTGGTGAAATCGCGTGACAAGTCCTTAATCGTATCCGCCGCCGCCCGCCCAAGTTAAGCTATTGTGCAGACAGGCTATCTATTCTAGGATAGGAAGCATGTTTTGCAAGGCTCATTGTTCGCAATCTAATTGCCTTGGTCAAAGGTAAAAATTACATTCCCATGGAATTTGGAAAACACGCGAATTTTAACAGCCGCCTTATACCTTGAACAATGTAATGTAAATGTCGTAGTTCAGTGAGCTCCTTCATTCCGCTGTTTTCGAGCTTTGGGATCCGAACGAGCTATAGGTAACTATACAACGCAACGTAGCAGGGATGATTTGAATGAGGCGCGGCGCGGCTTGGCTCGGCGGTACTTTTATGGGCGCCATTCTCCATTCTTTTATTATTGCCTCGGATTGCTTTTTGTGTTGTGTGTGTTGTTTGTATAATTGGTGAATGGTGATTGTGGGTAGTCCATAAATATTCGGTAGTTAAGTTGTCGTGCCTACGTCGAATCTTCATAAAAGAAAGTGTATAATAATAATGGCCACCTGAGAGTGAGCAAACATGTTTGCGTTTTCGTTGTTGTTCCAAATGAAGACATAGATGGTCGGGGACGCTGCCGCGGTGTTTGGGTGGTGATGGCGGTGCGGTGGTGTTGTGATTTTATGAAGGAAATTGAAAATTGCCTAGTGTTTTATTTTGGGTAAATAATTATTGTGTGGTGTGGTTGGATATAAATAAACATGATTAAAAACGAATTAAACATTGTTCTTTAATAAAGACCTTTGTGAGTTGCGGTGATATTAATTACTATTTTGGAAAAGACCGGATTCCGAAATGTTGCTCGATTTTGTGTGGAAATGGAATAGTTGCTAACATATATCCTTAAATAATTGTTAGAAATTAATCCAAATTTTATTTAGAATGACATACTGCGAGATAATGTTAGATGACTGCAGATTTGTTAAGTTGTACCTCGGTTAACACTTTACATAAATAATATGGTCTCGATTTAATAATAGCGAAGTTATTATCTCAACTACTGTCAAGTATTTTCGGTTCCAACTGAATTCCAAAAACTGTTTCGCAGTCTTTGATTTTTTAAGTAAACAGTTATACACTCAGTGGCACAAGTTTTAAGTTCATAATCTGCAGATTAACTTAATTTAATTCTGGGAAATTATATCTCTTTATTTTGAAATAAATAGTAGTCCAGTGGACAGGTGGAAAAAAGTGGGTTTAGGTGGAAAAAGGTCGGAAGTTAAACAGGAGGGGGGGTGGGGGGGGGCTGCACATTTGTCGGCCTTGCTCTGGTTTTCCTTCAATAGCTTTGTTTTCTAACGTCTTACGGCAAAACCACATCGAAGTTTTAGTAGAACGTTAAATTTCCTAAGATTCTGTAAAAATGTTGATTATCAACTCTTTACTGAAATATGGCACTTTGAAAAACAGTCAATTTTTCAAAAGTCGCCAAAAAGTTCCACAAAATGAAAAATTGCGCCTTATTTCTTCGGACAAACCCAAAAATACTATGAAATACTGTTGTAGTTATGGTTCTTTGTTAAAATCACCAACTTTCTACACTCCCCCACCTATAGGTGGAGAATAGGATAAAAATGGAAGAAGAGGAGGCAGGGGGAAATGTAAAATGTTCGACCTTGTTCCGGTTTTCAGTCAATAACTTTTTTTTTCTAACGACCTTCGGCAGAGCGTTAAATTTCCTACAATTTTAATTTGACGAAAATTGTTGTATGTCAATTTATTACCAAAATATGGATACAAAAAATGCTGTTAGTTAAGCAAAATTTCAAAATACTTAAACAAAGCTCAAATCGTAATCGTTATTCCGTTTTTCTTATAGTTAGTCAAGACCGGTATAGCGGCAAATATATCTTCTAAAATGCTTCTGAACTTTAGTAACGAGCTCGCCAGCCTAAAAAAACATGAACAAAGAGAAAAAGTTTTCTTGGCTTGATTTGGATATCAAAGCATAGTGGCTTTGATGAAAATGAAAGATCTGGCAAGCTTCCCAAACAAGGATCAGCCCTCGACTGCTCCCTGGCGGAAAAATTAACTTTTCAATGAAATCCGTGAAGGGCGAGATTTAGTACTTGTATGTCTATTCGAATGTATCCAAAGACGGGGCCATCAGAAAACAGTATAGTCGTAAATGGACAATAGCAAGTCCTTGACTTGACTATCAATGGAGAATTCTACATGGGTGCAGTAGGAAGTTCTGATGGATTGAGGCAGGGTCTTTCCTTAGAATACTACATTCCATGTAGACAAACTGAGTTGTCGAGATCGGAACTCACTCCCTAGCAGAATGCCTAGTTGGGTAATAAAACTGGAGGATCGGTACGGACGGTCTTCGGATTCGAACATGAGATGCCTTATATTTCAGCTGCCTCTGACAGAATTTTCGGAGACTTCGACTTTCTTTATAGAAGAAAAATTAAAAAATTGAGAAGAAGGCCCAGTCATTTTAAACCCCAATCTGCGGAAAAATTCCAATCAAGCTGAATTTTGGTACACACCTTTATTACGGCGTTGTTATGAAGATGTGAAAAATCGACATTGATATCGTGCCGGCAAAAAAAGTTATGAAGGTCAAAAGGTCACGAAAACCTAAAAAAAAACCGTTTTTCGCAAATATCTTGGTTTCTATAGCTCCAATGATTTTAATGTGTATGACAAAATTGTAGAGCATAAAATTTTCTACAATTTCGTTGGTACAGTAAATTTTGTATGTCGATTAGTTACCGAGATATGGCACTTCGAAAAACAGGTCATTTTTCAAAATTCGCCAAAAAATGTCAAAAAATGAAGAATTCCACCTTATTTCTTCGGATATACCCGAGAAATCATGAAATATTGTTGTTTTTGTGGCTTCTTGTTAAAATCACCAACTTTTTACACCCCCCAACGATCCCCGCTTGCCCACCAGGTACCAGGCCATGCCCATTACTATTGTCACTCCGCCGTAATTTTTATATATTACTTTGTTCTTAGTATACAGTGGGCAGGTAGAAAAATTCGGAAGTTAATCAAACTTTGAGATATTGTTCAGGAATATTGAATTAACATTTGACGAAGTTTTGGACCTCACCGGCCCTGTTGAAAAAGAGGAGGAGGGGAAACTGCAAACTTTTCGAGTTCGCTCCGGTTTTCGCTCTATAACTTTTTTTGCTTACGTTCTACGGCAAAAGTGTACTAGACTTTTTTGTAGAACGTTAAATTTACTAAAATATTGTTGGTACAAAAATAGTTGTATGTCATTTCGTTACCGAGATACGGAAAAAGAGGAAAAGGGGGAATTGCAAAATGTTCGACTTTGCTCCGGTTTTCCCTCAATAACTTTTTTTCCTTACTTAATACGGCAAAAGTATTCAAGACCTTTTTTGTAAAGCATTAAATTTTCTACAATACAAATAGGGTGAAAATTGTTGTATGTCAATTCTTTACCAAGAAATGGAATTTGAAAAGGAGGGTGGAACAGCTTCATTTTTGACCTTCTATTCCATTCCATTCCATTTCTTCATAAAGAATTGACATAGGAGAACTTTTGAACTATTAAAATTGTAGAAAATTTAATGTTCTACAAGAAAATCTAAACGTTTTTTCCGTAAAATGTAAGGAAAAAAAGTAATTGGGGGAAAACCAGAGCAAATCAAAAATGTTGCAGTTCTACCCACCTTGTTGATTTCTTGTAGTGTACCATACGCACATGCAGTCTGGGTCTAATCCACATTTTCGAGTTTATCTGGACAGCCTTTGTGACGGGCTCAAACTGACCCCTTGCCCTCAACGAAATGCCTAGTTGGGCATATCATCTGGGGGAGGATGTGAACTTATGTAAAACGACTGACATTTTTAACGGTTTTTTCATACTGCATCCACTATATTATGTACAGTGCGACATCAAAAAAAAAATAAATTGTTTGCACGACAGCTCCAAGCGGGGTCGGGACCTGTGACTAACACTCTCAACCATTCCTGTGTGTGCGTTGATATTCTGCAGGAATGGAAGGGAACTACAATTTACCTCCGAATCCGAACGGCTAACAGAGAAGCACTCTCCATGACATTAATTACTCTTGGAGGATTTGTCACTTCCTCGCAAGAGGCAGTACCCCGGAAAAAAACTTAGGTGGCAACGTCAGGGATCGAACCCTGAACCTTCGGCGTAGCAGTCCGACACACTAACCACTACGCCACGGGGTGCGACATCTACATTTAAAAAAATTATTGTTATTTAATTCAAAAAACTTTTGCTTGCTGAAGAGAAGTAAAATCAAAGCAATGATTTAAACAAAAATCTAATGTCGACTTAAGATGATCTTCCTTGTCTTGATTGGTTAGTTTTTTTCAGTTCTTAAGTGAAAGTTGTTTTTAAATGGGCGTGGGCGTGTATTTATCGAAGTATTTTAAGTCAAATTTATTTATGTACCAAACTGTTTTACAATAATTTAAAACTTTCAGAATAAAAAAAACTTCAGTGTTTTTTCGTTTGTTTTCAATTCAATTAATTTGTGGATTAGATATATTTTGCCATTGGTCATCGCATTGAGTTAAAATAAACTTGTAAGAATTATTGTTAAAAATCACTACCTTAAGTTGATATGCGCGCTCTCAAGGGATTATTAATACCCCTAACATTTATTCGCATCCAGTGGTATCCCGTTGAAACTGGGGGAGTGAAAAAACATAAGCGAGAGCTACAGTACGTTTTCAATGAACTGTTGGTACCTACCCTATTCCCTATATTTTTGTATATGCATTCGCCTCCCGCATCCAGCCACTGTTCCAGTTTCAGAAATCAAATTCTGCTTTAGCAGACAGGACAAAATTCAATAACATTAAGTTTTTGTAAATGATGTTCAATAACTGCTGGCGCAATAAAAAAAGGCGTGAGACACGCCCAGAGTTGAGACTTTTTATTGAAAGGGCAATTACTTTGAACTCAGTAACATTCAATTTTTAAGCTCGCAGATCAATTTTAACAAAACCAGACAAAACTTAATTTTTTTTAAATTAGAGTTTGAATTAAAATAGCGATTATTGGTGTATTTAACAATTCTTTAACCACACTCTCCTACATAACCAAGGTATACAAACCGAAGTGTTCAACTTCTTACTTCAAAACTGCGACCGATAGTTAAAAATCATCAAAAAAAAATGCGTATTTACGACTTTTGACGGAAACGCCCAATAAAAGTGGGCGTGTCTTAAAAATTGTAAGCATTAACTGAGCGTTAATAATAATTCAATATTTGGGTATATGTGTAAAACAACAGCTGAATCGAGTAGTTTTTAAACGATCTTACCTGAACAAAGGTATTTTATCAAAACCAAGCCTTTTAAAAGTGGGCGTATTGAAAAAAATTACACAAAAAAATGTAGATATATTTTTGATAAAAAGAACGGAAGGGAAAAAGGTTTAAATTGAATATTGGTAGTACCTTAAATTTTTAAAACTACGTTTTTCGTTCTTTCATTAAAGTAGGCGTAAACCACGCCCAAAATTCAAAACTTTTTTTTTAATACACAAAATTTTTAGTTCCTACTAAGAGACGCAAAATTTTGGCTTGCGGATTCATTATTAATACCGCTTATTTGCAAAAACAATTTTTTTATACTAAAATATTTTTATTTAATTGGAAGAAGGTTTACCTAAAGCTTACGTGTGTAAAATGTTAGCGTTATGCTTTTATCGTAACTGTACAAAAAACATAATTTAATTTTACCAAATTGAGGTTGTTCAACAAAAATGTCGATTGTGGGCGTGTTTTTGGGCATATTTTACCGGTTCAAGAGTTCGAAATTGCTGCCCAGGCTGGGTTTATATATTCACAACTCTAGGTTTAGCAACCGAGATCTATATCTACTGTAGCAATGCCAACCGTAGTATTTTCCAATGCTCTAGACCTAAAAGTTTGATGATATACGCGTTGGATATCTGAAGGAATTAAATCTTCTTTGAATGAGGTGTGTCGTGTGTCTAGCCTACAGCTTTCATTAATTATTTTATTTTTTGCAAAGAGACACACAACCAATACAAAACAAAATCTTAAGGACAAAGGTATCAACAAACCGATACCTATTTTTGTGAATTTATTTTTAACTTACAATCTTTAGTAGCTGCTCGCAACCATAACATCTACCCTTTATGATTCTCTCAAGGTTTCCGAACGGTTCCAAGCCACTAATTGACTGACTTCGCCATCCGCCACCTATACATTCAGCTCCCCATGGAATATAGAACCATCAAGTTGACGATCATTGACTGCTGACTGAGCGATGATGTATTCAAAATGAACACTGTGATTAGAATCAAATCCTTTGATGTTCCCTCCTACATGTTAACCATAGCGCATCGCTGGTCGTCGTTATTGTCGTTCTTCCTCCAAGTCCTCCTCGTCCTCGTCGTTGTGTCGGTCGTCGGTCGTCCGTCGTCATCATCATCTTCATCATCATAGCTAAGGCAACGTTGTTACATTTACTGTGGCCTTATTATCATTGTAAGCTGCGTGTTAGTCGTAGTCTCTATATATGTATGTGTGTGTTTTATTTTTGTGTAAAAGAGAGTTTGCTTGCCAGAGGAATAAAAAGCACCAAACAGCAGACACAGAAAGTGACACCATGCCAACACATATTTTATGGCCTTCAACGAGCAATGTGCTGTTAAAGCTAGCTGCACAGCACACACTGTAATCGGAACATGGGTCTGGGTGGCGTATACGTAACAATTTGCAACACACAGAAAAAAGAGTAAAATCAAAAAAAAAAGAAAAAAAAAATCACTTTTTGCCTTCAATTGCAACACACAAATGAGAGCATTTCAGACTCACAATATGACATGTTAGTGTCACAAAATACATGGTTTACTGCTGAGAAAATGTCAGAATTCTTTGTTGAATTTTCAAGTGGAGACAATAGCGTGAAAAGCACCCTCAATGCACATTCGAGGAGAGAAGAAGGGGGCTTTTTATAGGTCCATGTGCTGCTCTATGTGGATGTGCTTCTTTGATATTGGTTCACTATTATTATACTTTGTGCATTTACCTTCACGTTTTTTTCTTTTTTCGTTTTTCTTCTTTTATTCAGACACACACAAAATGGAGAAAAAAAGGATCCATCAAGGATTTCTTTAGGCATTTCACTGACGACGACGATTTCTATTCAGTTTTAAGTTTTTTTTTTTTTTTTTATTAATTCAGAATGAAACACTTTTCAGACGTTCTATACTCACAGGAATAAAATATATAACTATATTTTTCACCCACACCTGCCAACTATATACCTATATATCTGCACACAATGTGGTATGACCTGTACCATGTGTGCTCTACCTATCCACCTACACACTTCATACTCGTATATTTATATGGAATATCATTTTCATTGCAATGTTTAATGCACTTTAATTTTTGATTCTTTTGTATAGCGAAGATGGCAAGATGGCGATGGCGAAAGACAAAACTTGACAGTATGAGTATTTTATTTTTAATGGCTGGAAAATCGTAATTACGCACGAACTAAGGTTAAGCCTTTTTCCTGTCGTCGTCGTAGTCGTAGCCGTAGTCATAGTCGTCGTCCTCGTCGTTCTATAGTCGGCATAAAGTGGTGTTTTTAATTGAATGTCTGCTCTATCTACTAAAAACTTACACATAAGTAGATGATGATACTGAGGTCTAGGTTGTTTATGCGGTATAAAAGGAGATTCTTGTTTTTGATGTCTCGCGTTTGATACAAGGATTTCTGAGTTTAAAAATAATAGCCGCAATTTCGTGAGAGCATCAACATTGGGTGATTTTTTTTTCTTTTTTAGAGACACTCGGGTCAGGATTATTGTTGGTGTTGCATAAGTTTTTATGGAAAAGTTAGAGGTCAGGAGGGTGGAGAGGTATTTAACAATAAATGATTAATGCTGAGGGTTGAGAAGACTAAATGCATATTTATTCCTGATGGAACGACCGTAATTTGACCAATAGCTTAGTCAAATGGTGTTAAGAAACGAATTGAAGTCGAAAGTTCCGGGGTAATTATTATTTTTAACCGCTCTTATTGTATTTTTGGGATCACTGTAAATGAATATGTGAAGATGTCTAACAATATTTTTCAAGGCTTGTATGAGAAATCATAGAAAAGCACTAAAAACATATGTATATTTCTAGACATAAAGACAAGAGCTATTCACTTAAATGCAATTGCTTTGTTTCCGCAAAAACGGGTATTAAAAAAATAGGTCAAAATCAAAATTTTTAAAAGTGTGTTTTTTTGGAAGTATAGAACTATATAAAAAAATAAAAATCAGATAAACTGTATTGATTTAATAATCTTGACCGATGATGCCCATTTCCAAATCGGAGGCTACGTCAACAAGCAAAATTGTCTCATCCGGGGGGAAACCTTAAGATTTATTGTTGAAAAGCCTCTCCATCCTCAACGAGTAACTGTTTGGTACTATGGCGGCCGGCGGGGTCATTTGAACTTACTTTTTTCGAAAATGAGGCTGGAGGAACAGCTACGGTGAATGGATTGCGGTATCGAGAGATTATTGATAATTTTGTATGGCCGGCATTGGTTGGTATTGATCTGAGTAACAATTACTTTCAACAAGACGGCGCGGTGCTACGTGCCACACAAGCAACGAAACCATCGATCTTTCACGGGAAAAGTTTCCAGACCGTGTTATCTCTCGAAGAGGTGATTACAATTGGCCACAGAGATCTGGTGATTTAACACCTTGCGACTTTTCCCTTTGGGGCAAGTGAAAGATAAGGTCTACGCCAACAGCTCAGCGTCGATTCAAGACCTCAAAAATGGAATTCGTGAAGCTATTGAGGGCATACAGCAACCACTTTGCGATTTCTTGATGGACAATTTTATAAAAAGGATATTGTTGTGTAGGCGTAGCCGTGGCAGCCATTCGACATTGAAATTGTTTTTCATTGTAAATGACATATTTTTTTCTTTGCATTGAAATAAACATTCGATCATTTATCTCAAAAAATTTCATTTTTATTTAAATATCAAAATAACACCTCTTATTGGAAAACCCTGTACTAACTATACTATGACGCGAGGTCTCAGATGATGACAAGTATCATTGAGAGTAAAAATTGTGCAAAAACATTCTATCGTTAATTACATAAAAAGCTATGATATTCTGTCGACCGTGAAAAAATTTACGTTTCACGAACAGAACCAAATCAGAATTTCTCTTAAGCCACTTGAAGGATTTTGATGAAATTTTTTAGTGTGTTAACCCCTTTATAAACGAAATAATATCAATTCTTAAATTTTTCAAAAAAAGTTTTTTCTAAAAAACTAAATTTTTTTTTACATTTTACGGTTTGTTTAGTTTTCTCAAAATTTTATTTTTCTGATAAAAATTACAAAGTTTTAGAAGTTGGCATATTCAAAAAAATTGGAATTTGTTTTCGAAAAGTTAAGAAACCATTTTTCTTTTTTTTGAAACTGGTCAAACGATTTTAAAATACTTTTTTTTTTAATTCAAAACAGTACCTAAAAGAAATCAGATGACTTCTTCATTATTCAAAAAAAAAAAAAAAAAAAAAAACGTTCTTACTAGTGATTCTTAAGTGATGAACAAAATTTCATATATGATTTCTTCCTTGTTGCCTTTTTTTTGCCAAATTTCAATCCCCAACACCAATGTCACACATTACAGCAGGTTCGTGCCACCCAGTTGGCTTTTTATTTGAGATGTAGGTACCTACATTTTGCATATGTACTGTACATTGTGGTTCTAGATGATATTGTTTCGAAAAATGTTTTTGAAAATTATTTGTAAAAAGCCCCCAATACAATTTTGATTCTTTTTAGTGTATATTTTTTTTCGGCTGCGTTTGGTCATTCTTCGATGAATTCGCTTCACTGACAATGCCAACGTTTTGTACTTTTAGCCGTGAAAGTATTATTTTTATTTATACTACTGACCTGAACTCCAAGGTAAGCTCCAAGACGAGTGACATTAAACGCTCTTATGCGACCCAATTCAGATCCAACAGTTTTCAAAGTTAAAAGTAGCCAAGGGGTCCGTATTTCAAAGCAAAACAACAAAATCTTCTTTTTTTTCATAATTTACGAGTTGAGAAGACAAAACCCATAAATGAAAATAGTTTTGGAAATGATTTATGCTACGTTTTGTCAAAAAAAAAAAAAAACAGCAAGGAATTTGGACATCCTCGGTTTATGAAACGGCTTCCTTTGACGTGGCCAAACTTATGTTACAGTGCAATTTCCTCTTATTAAATTAATGATGAAGCTTTATTTTAAGAAGTAGATTTGATATCATGTTCAGATAATTTTGTATATAAACTTTTTGCCCTTGCTAAATTTTGAATTCAAGGTCACTTTATCTTTAAAAAAGAAACATGGATATACCCCTTTAAAGTATCACAAGACGTCAATGAGTCGTTTCGCAAATAATTTTCATCCAATCACGACACATCTCTGGTTCTTAGGAGATGATGAATTACTTTATTATATTCAGTTAAAATTCAAACAGAATATTTGTGTCTTTTCCAAAATATAAGCGTTAACATTGGAAACAATTTTAATCTTTTTTTTTTTCAAAGAAATTTGGTTGAATTATGTTTTTTTTACTTGCTCTATAGGGCAAGTATTGGTTTCGTGCAGAAAAAAAAAATCGAGGTTTTAATCAAACATGACATTACGATGATAGAGAAGCCCAAAAAAGTGGTTTTCGCCATACCGTCCGTCGGTCTGTCTGTGCGTCTGTGCGTCTGTGCGGATGTGCGGATGTGCGGATGTGCGCTTTTTCACGTCATGCTACAGCCTAAACGGCTTGACGGATTTTCTTCAAACTTGGTATATAGCAGTTTGAAGAAAAACCATTGTCGAGGTTTTTTTTATTTTATTTTAACCCGGCTTAAACTGGTACCTTTCAAGTAACGGTTTTTTTCAATTTGGATTTTCTCGAAAACGGCTCTAACGATTTTGATTAAATTTAAAATTTAGCTTACTTTAAGCATTTCTCACAAAACTGCGTTTTTTGTTTTTGCCTCAAATGGTCGTAACGAAAATCAGGTTTTAACGGCTTTTTTTCAAATAGCCATAAGTTCACAACGGCTTGATTGAATCAACTAAAACTTTGTTTGACATAGTTTTTAATAGTGTTCTATAGGATGGTTTAGTAAATTTTTCACTGAAGCCTTTCTAAACGGTGGCTTCCATACAACGAGCCGTTGAGTTTTAGCCAACTTTTTTTGGTTTTTTCTAATTTTCTCGAAAATGGCTCTAACGATTTTGATTAAACTTTGTGTGTTATATTCTTTTAGTGTTTTTAAGAGAACTGCGTTTTTAGTTTTTGGCTAAAAATGCAAATAACGGAGATCTGCTCTTAACGGCTTTTTTTCAGATGGCCATAAGTTGTCAACGGTTGCATCGAATTCACTCAAACTTTGTTTGGTATAGTTCCTTACAGCTTCCTATCAGATGGCATTGATTTTTTTTTCAGTTTCTCTTTTTTAAATGGTGGCTCCTATACAAAGAGCCACTAGATTTTGGCCAATTTTTTCATTTTTTCAAATTTACTCAAAAACGGCTTCCTCGATTTTTATGAAACTTTGTATGTAACATACATAAAATACTTCAAACAAAACTGCATTTTTAGTTTTTGGCTATACATGATAATAGCGGAAATTGCTTTTAACAGTATAATTTATTAGGCCATAACCCATAAGTGGACATTTGTATCATTTATAACACCCAAAAGATAACGTCTTAATTTTAAATATTAAAGGTTTCTTAACGTTACCTTCCGTATATCGAGTTTTCCAGTTTTAGCCAAATTTTTTTGGTTTTTACCAAATTTTTCAAAAATGAATTGTTCTTATTGATCGAAAAGTTTGTTTTCATCTTACTATTGCACCAACAGAGCAAGTACGTGCGACCCAGTCGTGCATTTTATTTTTTTTAATACAAAATACATGTATGTATGCAATATCTTTAAAAAACACAATTTTTGTTCCTAATTTTTCATTCATAACAATTGAATAATACAGTTCAGTGCACATTTTGATTATCTTAATTAATCAAAAGGACACATCGAACAAAAGCTCTTTCCCTTTCATCTTTTCATATAAATCTATCCTAATCACAATTTTTTTTTTTTTGGTGGGTAGGTAAACGAAAATCTGTATCTCTATCTGTCTCTATATTATAACCTTACTTGTAGTCATTGCATTAATTTTATGTTTCGACAAGTTGTTTTGATCATTATTATGAGTAATTGATTAAAATGTAATTCAACTGAGAACAAACGGAAACATCTTCCGCATAATGGATGAAATAATTAATTAATTTGTAAATGCCAATTAAATTTCAGACTGTATGTCTATCCTTTGAATGGAATACAAAGCCATGGCCAATAATCATACAAATAAGCATAATAATTCAACCAGATACATATTAACCAAATAAGTGTTTAGTTGTGAATTCCAAACATGTTTGATACAATTTTTGAACATTTTAAAGTTCTTTTTCTTAGAAAAGGATCTAAGAATACTAAATTTGTAAAAGAAAATTTGTTTGCAATTATATTTAACTAAGTGTAAGAACATACTTCTGAGAATATATTAATTTAATTAATTTTGGAAATATGATACATTTTTCACTATTTATTCAAACGAATTTGCAAGAAGATACATTTAGACTTTTAACTATGCATGAGAAAATAAATATGTAAGTATGTTGATGTTTGCAGAGGAATCGGTGATGGTAATTTTTCTACAAAACAGTAGAAACTTATATTTCACTCTGTTGATTTTGTTTCATATAAAAGTCTTCTCTTTTAGGAATTTTTTTGAACATTAACTGCTATTAAAAGTTGTCAAAGCAAAGAAGATCAAAGTTTGTATATAAGATGAAGAAATCAATCATTCATGTTTGAATTAAGCTTAAGCTTAATGTACTATGTGCATTGTACATGTACATAGGTACATGTACTCTTGCTATAACAGTGTTTATAAATTTGGATGAAGAAGAGAAGAACTATTTATTTGCTTAACGCTATAAAAGGTGTTTTTTTCTTAGACGTGTTCTTTTCAAGAAGAAATAAAACGCATATAATTTAATGTTATGGCCAAGAATTTAGCTTTATTATAAAGATAAGGGTTTTGTCATTATATTTTAATAATGAATTCGGGCAAGTGGCTGCCGCTGATGGCTCGAATAAATTCCAGGGCGAATATGTCGACCGAATATTGGACGCAGCGCGCGAACCGAACCATTATTTTGGTAATAAATTTGCACGAGTTGCAAACGTTGTTCAGGAGTTAGTCTATTAATTATGAAATTTGAAATGGAAAACCAAACTGAGCATAAATCAAGTGACACTGTCAAAAAGAACAACTCCCCAAAAAGTCTTGCCAGATTTAAAACCACACATCTAAAAAAAAAACACCCTGTATAATTTGAGGGCGGTTCTTGGCATTTCAGCACAATTTCATTCTAATGAATACTAAGCATAAGGAAGAGCTACAGGGTACATTTAACAAGAGGAGTAATGTTACTCAATAGCAGTATTTGCAACAAACTGTTGGATACCCTATTCCCTATTTTGTACTTGCGATTATAGGTAGGTACTATAAGGCAAATTATGCATTCGTAAAAAAAAATTCTAACAATCAAACATGACATTACGTTGATAGAGAAGTCGAAAAAAGTGGATCCGACAATTCTGTCTGTCTGTCTGTCTGTCTGTCCGTCCGTCTGTATCGGCACCTACAGCCTAAACGGCTGGACCGATTTGCTTCAAACTTGGTATATAGTATTATTATGACGTCATACATTTTGAATTAGCATTCTAGCTTTAAAACTAACGGTACCTGCCATACGATTTTTAGTAAAAAATTAATTTTTCTCAAAAAAGACTCCGATTTTCTCGTAAGCCACTTGAAGGATTTTGATGAAATTTTTCTAGGTAGAAGCCCTTTTATAAAAGAAATAATATAAATTGTTAAATTTTTCAAAAAACATTTGTTTTGACTTTTTTAAAAAACTCAACAAAAATGTTTTTTGAAAAATTTAAGAATTTATATTATTTTTGTTTTTTTCAACAACGGTTTAATATATTTTTTTTTAATTTTATTTTTCTGATAAAAACTACAAAGCGCTAGAAGTTGGCATACTAAAAAAAAATTTGGAACATATTTTCGAAAAGTTTAAAAAAAAATGTTTTTCGAAAAAACTGGTCGAACGATTTTGAAAAAAAAATTCGTAAAAATTCAAAAGAGTAAAAGAAACCTGATGGCTTACTGCATTTTCCCCAAAAAACGTTTTAGGTATTGATTTTTAAGTGATTTTTCCAAAATCTCAAGCATCCAAGACCATTTTAACACATTAGAGCAAGTTCGTACGACCCAGTCGTGCACTTTATTTTTAAATGTGTATGTGTTCGCTAGCGTTATAAAAAAGGCGTGTTCCCAAAGTTGGGACTTCTAAGTGCCAAATCAATTACTATGAGATTAGCGACATTCAATTTTAAGCTTGTAGCACGATTGAACAAAGCCAGATAAAACTTTAATTTTTTAAAATTAGATTTTGAATGGAAATAGAGATTATTGGTGTATTTAACAATTCTTTAACCACACTCTCCTACATAACCAAGGAATATAAACCGAAATGTTCATTTTCCTACTTCAAAACTGCAACCGACGACAGTTAGAAAACATTAAGGCGTGTTAAGACTTTTAACGGAAATGCACCTTAAAAGTGGGCGTGTTCTAAAAATGTGTAAAAAATTTAAAGCACTAATTGAGCTGAAACATATGTTTAAAACTACAGGTTAATCGAGGAGTTTTTTAACAATCATACCCGAAAAAACCTTTAATTTTATAAAAGTCACGCCCTTAAAAGTGGGCGTGTTGAAAATAATTAGAGATATATTTTACATATAACTCGCGAAAAAATTGTTAAAATTGAATATTGGTATACCTTCAATTTTGAAAAACTTCGTTTTTTGTTCTTTCATAAAAAATGAGAGTTAGCGACATCCGAAACTCAAAAATTTCTTTTCATGCACAAGCTTCTTAGTTTTGACTAAGAGACCCACAAATATGGGATTAAGGATTTATTTTAAGTACCGTTTTTTTTTTTGAAAAAAAAAATTAGTTTTTTATAGTTTCTAATGAAAATTTGGCGTCAGCCACACCCGAACCCATTTTTTTTACTTTCATACACAAGCTGTTTAGGTCCAACCAATACCCATAAAATTTAAAGTTTTTTGTTTGAATAAAAGCATCGTTATTTTTTAAAAATAATATTGATGGCTGTGTATGTAAAGTGGGCGTCAGCGACACCCAAACTGAAATATTTTTATTTAATTTAGTGAACTGCAGCTTGCGTGTGCAAAATTTAATCGTTGTGTTGTTGGATAGACCAGACAACAGAATAAAGTAATGTCTGGAAAGCATTCAGAGTTCTGTCTCCTGTGAATATATCAAGTCAGTTACAAGCTTTTTTAAGCCGTTATCTCTTGTTTGCATTATATTTTAAAGATCCTGTGTTTAAAAATTATATCCAACAACGAAGTATGTGGCTTAGGACTGGACATGGGCAATCAAACTAGCGCATCATTCAAAAAATGGCGCAGGTTTAGCCGTTCAATGAAGAAGCCCTATTACACAATAGCAAAGCAGTCTGTTCAAAGGAATCCTCAACTGTTCCAATGAAGAGGAAACTTAGTTCAACAATTCGGAGTAGTAGCCACAGTTGAGTTATTATCGCGGCCATACTTACTTTCAACGAAAAATCAATAAAAAAGGGGACTTTATCAAACTATTTCAGACATTTTTTTTTTCAGATATGTCTTTTTAAATATTTTGCATTAATCAATTCCAAAGTAATCTACAGCCTACAACCAACCTATACGAGTATTCTAAAAATGTAAAATGTTTCCTAATTTCTTTTTGTCAGATTAAAAATATCAAATTATATTAATTTCCAGAAGTAGATATATAAGTTCCTTTCTCTATATGTATCTTTTGTGATATGAGCATAGAGATAAAGTATTCACGCATAATCTAAATCTCTAAGGTTATGATTTTATCTGTCTTATCCCTTGATACAAAACATGAAATCTAATGATGATGCTGATAGAACTCTCAATACTACTACCTACTTTTCTATGCGCTCATTCCAGAAATATATACCTTTATCCCTTCTCAAAACTTAAAACTATCATAACCAGTTATCGTGAACACCGTAGATTCCCAACCCTACGAACAAACAGTGAACAACATCATGTTAGATAATGTGCTTTCATAATCAGTTAAGGTATGTATCTTATAGGGTAGGTATGCTTCCTCTTTTCCGCCATTTTAGATACGTAACATTCATCTTAATTTTAGAAACGAACCAACCATCATTCTAAGAGTGAGAGAGAGAAAGCTGTAAGGTCTGGTTGCCAGGTTGCTCTTGGTACAGTGGCACACTCCAGCTTAAAATCTTTATTCAAAGTTCAGTTCTATAGGAATACCTTTCCTTATAACATCTAACTGTATGTAGGATATAGTTATAGTTATATGTTTCTTTGTAGGAAAACCGCAAAACTAAATGAGTATATTTATGCTCTGAACCCTCTGATGGTTTTCGTATTACACTCACAGTTACAGCACACCAAAGTAAAATGAATATTCAAATCTAACCACGTTAGTCCATGTCATTCGTATAATATTCCACTGAGCTTATTTCCATTTGAATACGCTTAAGAAATACTCTTACTACACTCGAACAGTAGAGTACGAGAAATGATTTCCAGATACATTTTGATTATTCAATTTTGTGACAGTAATTTGAATTTTTAGATAGTTTTGTTTTTGAGTGTAGAAGAGATTTAAATAGTTTTTTTTAGTTTGATTGTAGATACTGTAACTCAATATTTTTTTATTGAAATATTTTCATGAGCAAAGTTGAAATTCGTGGAAAGTATTGGTTGAAGTTTTCCCATTTCTCAAAAACAATCTTTCCCTGATTGTGATTACATTTAAACGAAA
Organism: Platycheirus albimanus; assembly: GCA_916050605.2. Taxonomy (NCBI): domain Eukaryota; kingdom Metazoa; phylum Arthropoda; class Insecta; order Diptera; family Syrphidae; genus Platycheirus; species Platycheirus albimanus. Next base: position 43,351,268 of record OU696697.1, read on the forward strand.
GTAAAAAATGTTTAACTATGTATTTCACTACCATTTAAGGCTATTTCACCGCTTACTTAAAGCCTCCTTTTCTGGTTTCATAGTCCCCAAATTGTTTACAAAATTATATTGTTCTGGGAAATAGTTTGCTTGCCCCGAAACATCTCAGAAAGCTAACAAAGCTCTTAGTTCAGCCAGGATCAAGTGGACACAAACTTCAACCATTTCTGTGTGTGCGTTGTAAGCCTGCAATAATGGAAGTGCTACCTTTTTTTCTGCAGAGTCTGAATTAAGAATACTTAGTGGGAAAACAATAACGAAAAGCACACGATTCGTTTGGATTTTGTGTATTCGATTGGACACGTTGTTGTTACTTTTTTAAGATTCTTTAATATTGAATGGTGGAGTGTAAACTCTGGATGCTAACTGAGCGGTCAGTAAACATGAAATTTTGGTAAAAAAAAAAACTTGTATGAAAAGAAGGTATTGCTAATAAGCTTAATTGTTAAAAATCTATTCTAATTATAAAAAGTTTGCTCTCCAGACAGCGAATCAAAAAGTTTATCAAAAGCATTGAAGCCGTTTTTGAGAACATTGTAATTCTCGTGGCAGTTTTTTTCGGAAACAGAGTGAAAATGAAAAATATGCTCCGGGATACTAATAAAAAAGAACTGCGCACGAAGTTTGAAGGAAAAAGGCATATCCGCATATCTTAAGGTGCTAGCCTTGTAAGCTAAACACATTCGAACAAAAATATGCAGACAGAATTTTTAGACCCATTTCTTTCGACTTCCTTATTATCGTAATTGCAACTTTTTTCCAATATTTATTTTTGCAAAAAAAACCTTTCAACTGTCGCAACCAAAAACAGTCGAGAGCTCTCCAGGAAATAGTAGAAAAAACATCAGATTAGTCACCGGAATCCATGTTGGTCACTGTATATTTTTCCGGTAACCAGCTGTATTGAAAAGTAAATTACTTATTTACATAGTAACGCTTAACTACACTGAGTTATACACATGATTATACAACTAATCGGTATGGGTTAGCTAAAATGACAATCGAAAGCCAAGTGTCCGCTCCCAGTCTCCCAGCTGGGAAGTTGGAAGCCTATAGTCCTATCCCCGTTGCATTATCCTGTACAAACAGTAACACAGCTGGAAGGAGTCTTAACGTTGATCTCCTTTTATAATTCAGATACTTTATCGACAACTAGAGTAGAAAGTAATTTTAAGAATATAGTATTTTGCCGAAGTTTCTATTTATATGAATACATTCACTGGCGCCAGTAACCTAGCAAGTAGCTCCACTGAAGATAAACGCAAGAAATATAAATTCTAATTTTTCCTGCAAAAGATGCTTACAAAATCAGGGCCTTCTTTCACGTCAGGTGTAGTTATCGACCTGATTAACCCCCATCATAGACTCATAAATTTTTGTATTTCCCTTGAATCGAAATTACAAATTCCACGCTATTATACTCTATTCGAGTGATTTGTTCAGCACAAGGAAGATAGGACGTTTGCCTCTCAGTCTGGCTATATTGGCTTGCATACATCGGTCTCAAGTTAAAGCTCTCACAGGGTTTCCATACTTTGCATAGTAAATTGCCGCAAATCGAGTAAATTATACATTAGGGTTACCATCTTATGATTTAAAACAAAAAATCAAAAATTATTTATCTTCTTCCACACCACCAAGCGTTTATTCAGAAAGGATACAAAAACAAAAACAAATGACAACACCTCCCTATCAATCAAAAGCTGAAAAAGCTACAAAATCCAAATCTCAACATAGAAATGCAGTAGCGAGATCCCTTTTTTAAAATCATGGCAACACCTTTGAGATGTGCTTTGTGCGATGACGATGAGGGTTGTTTTTGTTATACTGAACAAAAAGAAACAAAAATTAGTCTGCTTTTTGCAGTCAAACTGAAAGGTTATGGGTGCTGCCAAATTTATCGAAAATCACAACAACAATTCTTGTGTGTTCAGTGGTTTGGGTTTAATTTCAGAGGCAGTTTCTGTTTTAGTTTGCCATTAGGATTATCTGCAGGCATCATTGGTAGATAAAAAGCTCCCTCATAAGGCATATGCTGAACAAATCACTCGAATAGAGTATAGCCGCGGTCAGCACAATACTTTGACTCTTGTCACAAACGTTACTTACTGGATTTTTTTTTAAACAAAATCTGAGAATTTGTATGAAAAACGCTAAAGAATAAATAGTTATAGCAAAAAAAAATTGTTTCAGTAACGTGTTGTACTCGTAAGTAAAGCGTACCTAACTATCGAACACTGGTGGCCAGTAAGTTTTCCTCCTTAGCTAGACAATCACCCGAAAAAAGGTACCTATGCCGAGGTTAACAACTTGACTCAGCAAGAGTTCCTGACATTGAAGGTCACTCGCCAAATGCCCTAGACTTGTTTCTTAACTTTCATCCTGAAAAATACACCATCCATGTATTTTCGCCTCTAGGCATGTAAGACTTGTATTATTTCAGATTATTTCTCGTGCTCCAGCATACCATACCCAAAAAACTGCATGCAAATGGGACGGTCTAAACAATTTCTTCGGAAACTTAAACTGATCACTCTTTCCTCGATAGTGACTTAGGCTCCAGCGCTGATATGATTACAAACATTGATCTCACTGGTATGAAAAATTTTGTTCCGGAAAGGAAAAAAAAGTATCAAACCAAAACGGAATTCATGGTTTGATCGACTTGAACTGTAAAGAGATAATAATGATGGTATATCTCACCGAACAGTTGAAATCATTTTTTCATTGTTTTCAGAAAGTAAGATTTTTGCACTCGATATTTCAAAAGCATTTTATACAGTTTGGCTCCAGGCTTTCTTGTCGAAAATGCGTGCATTTGGCATCGACGAACCCCTTCTTCGTTGGATAAGAAACTACCTTTCGGACTGTTCAATTCGCGTTGTTTTTGTCGGTTTTCAGTCTACCCACAAAATAAATAATGATGTGCCCCAAGGCTCCGTTCTGTCTCCTACTCTCTTTCTTATCTTTATAAATGTCTAATAATTCTAATCCACACAATTGTTTTGCTGAAGACAGTACTCTTAGCTTTTCACATTCATTTTCAGATTCACATTCTTGTTCTTAGGATGTGGAACTGAAACGGCAGTGAATTATTAGCTATAGCTCATTGAATTCCGATATAGACAGCATTGTATTACAATCGAAAATTACCAACCGAGTGGCGTTTAATATTTCAAAAGCTCAATGTTGTCTTCTGTCACTAAAGCATAACCTACTCCTTATGCCATTATTATCCATGAGTGGCACTTATATTGACGAAACCGAACAGCTTTGCGTTCTAGGTATGTGTATTAGGCACCTACGAACCACCTTTTGTAGCACGATCACATATTTTACAAAAAAATGCCGCAAAATGCTTAGGTTTTTTTAAATCGGTGCAAAAAACATTTTTCTATAATAATAATTTTGCTATAATTTCCATAGGATTCAAAAAAGATCATTTAAATTGAGGGGAAAAATGACCATTACCGAAACATTTGTTTCACTCGAAAATCTTCGTAATGTCTCTTGTCAAAACTTTATTGCTATTTTTATAAATAATGCTACAGCGAAAAAGCGAAATAGCGATATTTTGAAAATGTTCCATTTTAAAATGTATACTCATTACACATAAGATTTGCTCCCGTTAAACCTATTTTATCAAACTTTAATTTCTTAGCGTTTTCTTGTACACAAACTTTTCTCGGCCACTGTAGTTTCCTATGCAGAAAATAACCTTTTCACGTTCAAGTTATTGCTAATAACACTCAATACCGATCCAAATTTGCTTAAATTATTATTTGTTTACAAAAGAACAGACGAAAATACCGTTTCTGACATAAAAAAGTTTTAATTTGGGAAAAAATATAAATTACAATTATAATCCTCAAGTGTTAATAATAATAGGCCATATACTTGCTACATCTACATCTATACATCTTCATAGTATGTTCTCCTTCACATTTTTCATTGAATATGGAAGTGCAATTAATGCAATCACTCACACAGTTCTCGTTGGTAAAATTAAATAATTCTTCTTTTGGTTGGGTAAACTATTAATTGGCATGAAATTTGCACATAAATGTGTATATGTTTGAATAAAAGAATGAAAAGTTTAAATTGGGCTTCCAGGATCCGGAATAAAAGCGTGGAATTAATTAATAAAATATATACTTTTTTGTTCCTTTCTTTAAATATGTATGTATATCGGGGAATGAATGGAGTAAATATTGGTTTTCCCGACATTTTAACAGGCTATCGGTTTGTTTCTATGAAAAAATGTATAGGTACTGGAGAAGTTCTTTAAATTATTTTTGTGAGGTAAAACGTCGAAAATGTAGATGCACTTAATTGATTTGGCATTCTATCAAAACGATTCTAAATATGAAAGACTGTTATAGCCAATATACACCAAAAAACAGTACAAGTTTCATTTTAGTTTACATTATTCGTAAGCAACTAGGCGTAAACCACAAGAAACGTTCCAAGAAACAAACCTTTTGACTTCTACTGGGATCGAATTTCTACTCAAAAAAAACGAAAAAAAAAAAACAAGCGAAAGCTACAGTACGTTTGGAACGAACTGTTGGATACCCTATTCGCTATATTTTTGTATGTGTATGCGTCTGCCTCCCGCAAATAGCCGATGTTCCAATTTCAGAAACAAAATTCTTCTTTAGCACACAGAAACAAATTCAATAACATTAATTTTGTGTGGTGTGATGTTCAATTAGTGCTGGCACAGTAAAAAAGGCGTGTGGCACGCCCAAAGTTGAGACATTTTATTGCCAAGGCAATTACTATGAGCTCAGTGACATTAAATTTTATTTTTGAAGATCGATTTGAACAAAACAAGACAAATCTTAAATTTTTAAAAATTAGATTTTGAATGGAAATAGCGATTATGGGTGTTTTTAACAATTCTTGAACCTCACTCTGCTACGAACCAAGGAATATAAATCTAAGTGTTCATCTTTTTACTTCAAAACTGCGACAGATAGTTGAGAAACGTTAAAAAATTAATGCATTTTACGACTTTTGACGGAAACGCCCTTTAAAAGTGGGCGTGTCTTATAAATTTGAAGCACTAACTGAGCTTTGATCATAAGTCAGTATTTAGGCATATGTGTAAAACTACAGCTAAATCGAGTAGTTTTTAAACGATCTTACTTAAACAAAGGTATTTTTCAAAATCACGCCTTTAAAAGTGGGCGTATTGAAAAAATGTACACAAGAAAATGTAGAGATATATTTTTCAAATATTAAAAGGAAGCAAAAAGGTTTAAATTGAATATTGGTAGCACCTCAAATTTTTAAAACTACGTTTTTCGTTCTTTTATGAAAAGTGGGGGGTAAGCCACACCCAAAATTCAAAAATTTCTTTTCATACACAAACTTTTTAGTTTCTACTAAGAGACTTACAGATTCATTATAAATACCGTTTATCTACAATAACAATTTTTTTCTAAATTCTAGTGAAAAGTGGGCGTCAGCCCCGCGCAAAATCAATTTTTTTGATTTCATACACAAGATGTTTATGTGCAAGTAATACCCACAAAATTTAATGTTTTTCGCTTTAATATAACAATTGTTATTTTATAAAAACAATATTGATGGTTTAGTATGAAAAATGGGCGTCCGCCACGCCCAAACTCAAGTATTTTTATTTAATTGGAAGAAGGTTTACTTAGAGCTTACGTGGGCAAAATTTTAGCGTTATGCTTTTATCGTAACTGTACAAAAAACATAATTTAATTTTACCAAATTGAGGTTGTTCAACAAAAACGGCGATTATGGGAGTGTTTGTTGGCGGATTTTGCCGGTTCAAAAACTTAGCCTTACTCTTGAACCAAAGATTATATATTCCAAATTTCAGCTTTTTAGCTCAAAAATTGCGGCCTCTAGAGAGTATACATACGGATGGACGGACGGACGGACGGACATGGCTAAATCGACTAGGCTTTTGATTCTGAGTCAGAATATATATGTACTTTTCTATACCTAACGGTATTATTTGTTTCTTGTGACCTCCGTTTTTGAACAAATCTATTTTCTATTGGTAAAGCTCTTGTCAAAACAAAATTGAAATTTCAAACTAGGGATGTTAATTTTCAGTGTAAACATCAGGCGTGAAAAGCCTATTAGATCACTCTTACTTAAGTAAGCAAGAAACATTCGTGAGCTATATTATGTATGTTAGTGCTGGATAAAATTATTTTATCAAAAATCACACATACCTTTGTCCTTCCTCTGCTAAACCCACCATCGTCGTGTGGTCGTCCTGGACGTTGACCCGGCTGTAATAAAAATTACAAAAATAATTAGCTTTGACGATTATTTTTTTGAAGATTCAAACAAAGACAATCAATTTATTTTTTAAACAAAAATAAATTGATATTTTGAAAGCAAAATGTTTTTATAATTATAATTTTACATAAATTAGGTAAATTTTTAGTGAGTTCAGGTTTATTGTTTCTTTTCTATTTCTATATTCTCCAAAAAACTTGAACACGAATTCTCAAGAACTTTTGTTAATTTGAAATATTCTTGTAATTTCTTACAAATATCTATGTTATATACTGTATACAGGGTGATTCAGTTAAATCATTGTAATAAATATTTTTATTTAAAAATGTTTAACCACGTATAATAGTATAACTGCCACATTTTCTGGCATCATTTTAAAAATGATTCCATCAACTTTTAACAGTTTTTGATCATACTTTTCAAAGCAGAAATACAGTTTGAGATATTATAACTTTGTTGACATTTTAGGCTTCGAAGTACCTTATTCCTTTCTATACCTAATCAAAGAAGTGTTCATCTCGTATTTTTTAAAATTTATTTTTCAAAATCGAAATTTTTAAAATGAATTTTTTTGAAATTGAATTATTGAATAAACAAGAATAATAGTTGTCATCGAGTCATAATGTGAAAGGACCTTTAAAACTTTAAAGATTAACATCAATTTAACCTGGCAAAGTCATGGGAAATTTATGTTTATTTCGAAACGTCAAAGAAACTCGGAAAAATATTTCCGCTTCCATTTTAAAACCAACCAGAGAAGATTCGAGATCATTGGTCCCACGAGGTTTGCTGCAGGTTAAATTGTAAGTTACAAATTATTGATCACTTTATTTGATAGTTAAAATATATATATTATAATGTCTTAAATAGAAGAATATAAATTGAAGAATAGAAGAAAGTTTGAAGTTGGTCGCAGGATAGATATCTTTACCTATGTAAGTTAATTATAATTCTATAATTCCCCTGTATTAATATTGAATTTCTTATTATATAGAAAATAAAATCATTACATAGTTTCTTTGGAAAGACGATTTTTATTTGGGAAAAATAAGTTGAAATCCTACAGATCCGCAGGCCAACAATAGTAATGTAATAAATTTTCGGAAACACTTTAAAATTTTAAGTTTGTTAGCAATAACTCAACCGTCAACAAGAAACTCATTACTAAAAAAAATATCGATTGTATGCGAAGGACCGTTAAAAGAATTTTCTTCATAAATTGACTTCAACCTATAGAGAACTCTTCGGCGTCTTGACGCTCATTAGCTTTTTATTATTTATGATATTTTTGTTAAAATTGTTGAAGGCGATCTCGAGAGCAATCAATATTATTATTTTAAAACAGGCAATTTATAAGACGAATCTATTATGCTAATAATATTGAAAGCAAGCTTGTGTCATAAAGTATACAGCTTTTAGGCTTGGTGCTACTTTAAATGTTTTGGTAACGGTAAGTCAACTTTTATGAACTTCTTGCAATTGGATTAACTATTAATTTTTAATAATTGTTGGTTAAACAAAATTTAAATTGCGTCAGAAAAAGTTGCAAGTGCACTAGCTTTAATTGTGAATGACCGGAATATATAGGATTTAGCAAAAAACAAGATTCAACTATCAGAAAAGCCATCCAAATAATCAGAGAAAGAAACTCCTTCACTCGGCATCACGTAGGCCGAGAACAACTTCTGCGAAAGGTGACCGATATTTGCTGCTTCAAAGTCTTCGAAATCCGGCATCAAACGGCGGCGGTGGTTAAACTGTCTTACATTCTTAAAACGGTGACGGGCTCAACTGTCAATGTTCAAACGGTTAGATCTTAGATGATGGTTAGTGGAAGATGGTCTGAAATGAGAAGGCTCACTCGAGTACTGCGGCTCACGGTAAAGCACAAGTAACACCGATTAGAGTGTGCACTCATTCACCAAGTTTGTACCGAGGTTGACTGGAGAAAAGTTTTCTTTACTGAGAGTCCATATTTTGTCTGAGATTTCCAAATGGATTTAACAGAGTATGGAGACGTTCAGGTGAGAGATACTTTTTCGCCAAGGTTGCCCAAATGAAAAATTTCTAGGGTGGTTCAGTCATGTTTTCGGCAGAAATGTCTCTAAGTGGAAAAACCGAGCTGTGCATCGCTATAGGTGCGCTATATATTATTTGGAAGAAGTGGAAATCGCGTGATGGATTGACCTGGGTATGAATCCTATTGAACGTTAGGATTAGCAGTCGATACTTATATATAGTGAAGTGGGATAATTTGGTTGACACGGTGGTAAGGAGCCTATAAACTCGTAATTCAAGGTACGCTTCCTCGAAATAAAGCTTTGATTGATGTTTTCGGAGGCAATACCGCCACTAAAGGAGATTATAGCAACCCAAATTACGAATTGCTGAAATGTTTGCTAATTTTTCTTAATCTATATATATAAAAATGGATGTGTGTATGTTTGTATGTTTGTATGTTGTCTATGGACTCTTAAACCGCCCAATGGAACTTTATGAAATTTTCAGGGTAAATATAGTTAAGTCCAGGGATGGTTCCTGTGAAGGTTTGGTTCCGATCGGGTGGAAGACAAAAATAAAATGCAGGCTTTTAACATTTTTTGGTCATTTTTTGTTTGTTTGGTTTTTTCATAAATTTTTTAGCGGTTTGAAACATCAGCGAAAACTCCGCAATTTCCGATCGGGTGGAAGACAAAACTAAAATGCAGACTTTTAACATTTTTTGGATGATTTTTTTGTTTGATTTTTTCATAAATTTTTTAGCGGTTTAAACATCAGCGAAAATTCCGTAATGGCCGATCGGGTCGAAGACAAAACAAAAATGCAGGCTTTAACCAAAAATATTGTTTATCCGCTAGCATTGATATGAAATACCTAAATAAATAAATTTAATTTCACATTAAATAAGTGTTTTTTTTTTAGCGTAGCAACGCGCGTCGGTTACCGCTATTATATATAAAAATGGATGTGTGTATGTATGTATGTATGTATGTATGTATGTATGTATGTATGTTGCGTATGGACTCCTAAACCGCCCAATGGATCTTTATGAAATTTTCAGGGTAAATGAAGTAAAGTCCAGGAATGGTTCCTGTGAAGGTTTCGTGCCGATTGGGTGGGAGGAAAAAAAATGCAGGCTTTTAACACTTGGTTCAATTTTTTTTTAAAAGTTTTTTTTGGTTTTTTTCATAAATTTTTAAGCGGTTTCAAGCATCAGCAAAAATTCTGGAATGGCAGGGTGGAAGACAGAAAAATGCAGGCTTTTGGCAAAGTTTTTTTTCAACTTTCTTTTAAAAATGTACCTAAGTGTTTTTTTTGGGCGTAGCAACGCGCGCCGGGTACCGCTAGTTATTTATGTTTACCTTTTTTAATTCTTCTTCTTGTTCTTGATTTTTTAATACAAAAAATTCATCGGACATTTTTTTTTTCAAAGATTACTGAAAAGAAGTTCAAAGTGCGTCACTTTTTTTGTAGGTCAGTGTAATACTGTTTTCATTTAGTATGAATTAATTTTATTAGAAAAAAAACTGTCATAACGGTTTATACAACAGAACAGATTTTTTCAGGATACCGACTTTCTTGTCAAAGCATAGCTGATTTCAACGATATTAAATGTTTGCCTTGTCTCGATTCTTACATGTTCTCGCACAGGAAACTCATGGTTTTAAAAATCAATTAACGCAAACAGTTCAAATATTGCTGAACAAAATTAATGGCTGCCTTCACACTCCAAATTTGATCTAAACCTTTTTTTTGAAGCTTTCGAGCACTTTTTCAAGCAATGGCACATACATTTGGTGGACTTAAGAGAATTTAAGATATTTCTATGGTAAGAAATCCAGTTGAAATGGTTAAAGGAGGTCAGACGCCCGGCAAGTCTGTCAAGCTTGAATCTCATGTATAAAACAATGCTGGCATGTCTGTAAACCAATCCTTTTAAAACCAGGCACATTCCAGCCACATTCAAAGCTCAATTGAAGATCCAGCCCAATAGCTTTCTGGGGTAGAGACAGTGCTTTGTGACTCCCTTTTTATCGTGGGCAAATTTCGGAAGGAATGAAAGGAACTCGGAAGTAGGGCGATATTACTTTAAATTAAAAACACGCTGAACACGGACATTTAGGTGCTAGACTTGTTCACAAAAAACACCTTAAAAAGATAGAGATATCCTTTTGTAGTCCGTCTGCGGCGTGCCACGGTTAACAATGTGATAAAGTTTTAAGACATGTTTGTATGATATACAAGAAATAATGTTCTAATCAGCAAATTTTACATATTCAACTGTTTTTGTGGAACAATATGCCACAAAGTGCCACAATATTTTGCTTTTTTAATTTGGCCTGTGAGGCATACAATCTTTGAATTATGGCTAAAATGAAATATTTCGTGTCCACTACTTTTCAATGCCAATGTTTGTTCTTGACCCCATCCGCAGCTTTGTCCAGCTTTAGAACTCTTTATTTTGACAACAAACCAAATACACCAGAGGGACAGGAATATTGAAAATATAGACAATAAGAGTCGAGAAAAGTCGAGAAAAGGCGCTCATGTGGTATTAAGATGAATAATGGTAATCGGAGGAGTCGCGGGCAAAGCAAATAAATAGCAGACAGATCTATTTGTCTAAAAAAAAAAAAAATACAAAAAAAACTGTCCATCGGGGTCCATGTAACATTTCCCAAAAACAAAATGCTTCCCAAAGATAAAGATCCTTATAATATTCTCATTTAAAACGTATCAACTTCATTTACTTACTGAAACGAAACGACTCTCGATTCCACTCACAATTTGGTATTACCCCCCTCCCCCTCCCCCATAACAGAAGAAAAAACAAACAAAAAATATGCTACAAATAGCAAAAATGTAAACGAAATAAGAAAATAGCAAAAAAAAAAAAGGACACTCTAATAAGTTGGACAAAGTAAAGCGAACGAAACAGAAGAAAGATCAAAACTAATGAACAAGGGTGAGGCGCATTTCTGTGTTTCGTAAAGAAGGACACTGTCAATAAATCTCTATAAATTCTCGGAATCGTGGTATTAAAAAGATTGATTACAACCGAATACGATTTGATTAATCAGTCAGTTTCCCTTTGAAAGAGACTGAAACACTTTTTGACAAAAAAGAAAAAAAAAACGCAACAACAACTTCCAAGTCCTTTTAGTGTCCTCTCTCTCTTGATTGAACCCTTGCGGAAAGTTTAATCCTGATTTATTGGGAAGAGTATGTTCATACATGTTGTGATGGTCCCTTTTATAATGTGTATAGTAGCTTGTTGTTGTTAATTTGTTTGCTTTGCTCACATTCAAGCAGGTTAACATCAACGTCAACATAACAATGTTGCCAGACTAGTTTTTGAGGTAAGACACATTTGGAGGACTTTAGATCTATTTCATGGTAGATTTAAAATTAAGTAGTGCTCTAAACAGGACTTTTAAGGACAAATCCAACCATTGTGTTTAATTTTTAACAGCATCGCTAACAATATCATAGCTGGCAATACCGTTTGACAGGATTTGTGGAATTTTCTTTTAAGGACGACGAATGTGTCACCGCACAGTAGCAGCAGCGGCGGTGTGTTTAGCTATACAATTGCTATTAGTGACGTCTTGTCACCTGCCATCGAACGATTGGATTAAGGAATTAAATTTTAGTTATTTGCTGAGCTTCGCTCCTTCGATTGAGGGAAAGTCATGGTAGCACACGCCATGCCATGCCAAGGTGACAGCGTGGATCGTTGTTGTACTACAACACTTATCAATTGAATAGCAGAGTTTAGATATAAAAATAGAGATACATATATGTATGAGATGAAAATATAAAGGCGATAACACACCACAGATTCATTCATTTTATGTTGTAAAAGTTTTGTCAATTTGGCAATTCGATATAAAGAATATCATGAAGATTAACGACTTTATGCTTGATGCGGCATTTTTATATAGATATACATTTTTTTTTATGCAATGATTTATAGAATCATATTTTATGGTTAAGTTCTTTCCTACCTAGAGAGGAGATTGATGGGTTTATGGGTTGATTATAACTTTTTTTTTTTTTGATGAACATTGCATGATTGGACACTTTTTGTTTTAGTCTCGGAGTTTTTGTGGACTCTTAAAGTGTGGCTCATTTTTGTGTTGGCCATTTTGAATAATCTAGGTTCTATCTAGGAAGTCATAAGGCTGTAATTGATGGGGTGATGGTAGGATATGATAATATGATGTGACATTTTTTGTGATGAATCTTGGCGAGTCATTTTATTTTTGCTACGCATTCCATGACATTATTATTATTTAGTCTATCAAGAGGAAAGGCAAAGTGATGATTTTGGAGCCGTTTTATACTACAATGATGTAGATTTTTTAAGGATTCTGATTCAAATGATGATTTTGAGTCTTTTGGGTACCATTTGGTGCTTAGTTTATTGTACGTTTGTCTTTCTATTTGTCTGCACAAAAAGAAAATTCCATACAACATTTTTAAAGTTTCTAAAATCGTCCTGTTTTTAATTAAAATTGTACTCTGAGATTACAGGTATCCTTATCATGATGCATTAGCATAGTGCGAGCCTTAAGGAAGTTGGATGAGGAGACAAATGGAGATATACCGATGCACATTGGTTTTGAAAGTTTGCAAATCGTTATGAGAGTGATATTGTGAATAAAACTTTCTCATAGTAGGCCTGGCTACTTCACTGGAGAACTGTATATAAAAGTGATACAAAGTAGTAAAAGAATCAGAACGACGATGTTCAAGTTTCAAGTTTGCGAATCGGTTCTTAATAAGGCTTTGGGCTAATGTTATGAAGACAGCATTAAATTTTTGAAGCATTAAATTCCGCATTGTGGTCGAATTGATATTTCCATACTCTTGCATTTCCACATTCAATAAACGGGGTTGAATATAAAAGGAGAAACCGGACTAAAAATCTTATACAAGAGGTCGATGATAACGATCCAGGAAGAGCGACAAAAAGAGACCTAGTGGCATACCAACATTTATGTTGTGAATATCAGACCAAATGCCATCCAACGCGAACTGAACGGTCCTGAAGTCAACTTTTTATCCCTCGAAGAAAGAGTTCATCCATACCATATACATGGTTTTCCAATAGGAAGTGCTATTTTGATATTCAAAGAAAAATAGCATTTTTTGAGAAAAATGATCGAATGTTTGTTTCAATGTAAAGAAGAAAGTATGCCATTAATAAATAAAATTAATATCAGCCAAATGGCCGCCATGGCTACGCTTACACAACAATATCCTTTTCATGAAATTTTCCATCACCAAATTGCAAAGTTGCTGCTGTAATGTCCTCAATAGCTTCACGAATTCCATCTCTGAGTTCTTGAATCGACGCTTAGCTGTTGGCGTAGGCAGTATCTTTCATGTGGCCCGAAAGAAAAAAGTCGCAAGGTGTTCAATCACAAGATCTCGGTGGCCAATTGTGATCACCTCTTCGAGAGATAACACAGTCCGGAAACTTTTCCCGTAAAAGATCGATGGTTTCGTTGCTTGTGTGGCACGAAGCGCCGTCTTGTTGAAAGTAAATGCAGATCAATACCATCCAATGCCAGCAATAAAAAATTATTACTCATCTCTCGATAGCGCAATCCATTCACCGTAGCTGTTGCTCCAATCTCATTTTTGAAAAAGTAAGGTCCAATTACCCCACCGGACCACAAACCGCACCAAACAGTTACTCGTTGAGAATAGAGAGGCTTTTCAACAACAAATCTTGGGTTTCCCGAGCCCCAGATGCGACAATTTCGCTTGTTGACGTAGACAACGAGGTGGAAATGGGCCTCATCCGCCAAGATGATTTTTCGATGAAATTCAGGATCATTTTCATGCATTTCAAGGACACAATCAGCGAGGCTGTTGGTGATCGGCCAGCTTGAGTTCTTGTATTTACTGAACTTTATAAGACTTAAGACTCAAGTCTTTATGCAAAATACGGTGAAATGATGTTTGTAGGATGCCCAATTCCAAAGAACGACGAGGAATGGACAAACCTAGGTTTTTTCAGCACTTTGGGCTACAGCAGCAATATTCTCTGTTGTACTTGAGCGACGTGCACAGGTTTTATTTTTCACATCGCTAACTTGTCCCAACAGCTTAAATTTTTCCACAAATTTCTGAAGGTGCTTCAGACGACCAAAAAATGTATTAGTTTAACAACCCGTCTCTGCCAAATGTTCACCATTTTTATAGTGAATTTTAATAATTTCAATGCGTTGTTGAAGCGTGTATCGTTCCATTCGGCGTAGTATCTACTTGTCAAATGTCAAAAAATTACAGCTTTAAAAGTGACAGCTGTCTATGGTTTGACAGTTGAGAATGTCAAATTGTGCTGACATTTCTGTTCAGTAACGTTTGGCAATTCGCATCGTGAATCGTTTAACGCCGGAGCAATGCTTCCAAATTGTGGAAATTTAATTTGAAAAAAATAAATCTGTTATCAAAAATCATAGAGCACTACGCCGGAAGAATTGTTTTTAGTGATGAAGCTCATTTCTGGTCAAATGACTTCGTCAATTAGAAAAATTGCTATATCGAGCGAAGACAATCTTCAAGCCAGTAAAGCATTACCAATTGCATCCATTTAAATTAACTGTTTGATGCGGAGGCATCATTGGTCCTTATTTCTTTCAAAATGAAGAAGAAGCTAGAGTTACGGTGAATGGCAATCGCTCACTAGAGCCATGCTCACTACTGATTCACGACATTAATTTCCAACAAGACGGCGCGCAACTTGTCATGCAGCGCGCTTAACCATCAATTTATTGCAAAATCAATTTGGTGAGAATTTTATTTCCAGAAGTCATCCTTTCGTTCGTGCGGCCTAACGCCTCTCAATTACTTTTTATGGGGTTATGTTAAGACATTGGCTTATGCCGACAAACTAGTAACGCTTGAATCATTAGAAGTCAATATTTAAGCCACAATTGGCGCTATACGGCCAGATTTAAAGTTATCAAGGTCTTACAAAAACACTTGCCAGCAAGTGATATAATAGGACGTAAGTGCATTCAACGGAAATCATGTGTGGCTTAGAAAAAGAGTCCTAATCACCGCCACACGAACAAATTTCCAACCTCAACATTGTAGTTCAGAACAATCTAAAAGGTGCTGTGATAAATTTCAAGACTTTTAATGTGATGTTCCTACATAACCTTGAACCATCCCGATTGCTTTCTCATCAAATATTTTTGAAGAAGGATCAACGATAATGACGCCAAGAAATTTGAAAGCACTGAAGTTATTGGAAATGTTTGCCCGAATGAACGCCAAAAATGTACACCCTAAGAAAACAAGAGCGTGCTTTTGTTAAGTTACCATCAGGCTAGTTTGGTGTGGTGGGCATTAGTTTGGTAATTTGACTACTCCGAAACCACCTAGCTAGGGTCTTAAGAAAAATATTGTCATAAGAGTATTAACTTTGGAGATTTATTCAAGGGTTGGTCACAATTTGTCAAGCAGTTTGTCCACAACTGCAAAGATGACGAAAAAATTTAAGCTGATGACATGGGTTGTTCAAAATGTAAAAGATTGTCAAACATTATTCGTCGGTTTTTTGGTGAAAATGAGGCAAAACTTTTTGTGGAGGATTGGATTTTGTCAATTTTTTGACTTGAAAAGATATAGAGGGAGTTTTTATTGCGTTTTTTGTGCCGGCCGAGTTTCGTTCTTCTTCCACCCAAAGCGTGAGATCGATTGTGTCTGGAATCATCAATTTTTTCATGCTGAGAAGCTGTGTAGCTATATTTATTTTTTTAGAGGAAATTCAATGCCTCAAATCAATCATATATAGCTACTTTCTTCGGAAATATTATGTATATGTCAATTTTCATTTTTGTATCCGAAATCATAAACTGTTAATGATTCTGACAACAAAACGAAGCCTCTGTATCCATCGACTTTACATGTTTTTGTAACTCAAACCAACAGATTATGTCGGTACTTAAAAAAATCAAGAATTGAAAAAAGCATATTGTTAACTTTTCCAAAAAAAAAAAATCTAACAATATTAACAAAAATATACATCCAAGTCTATCCATATCCAGTTATCAATCTGAAACATGACAGACAGCATATCGCAAATTGACAAGGACCTTCTTTTATGTTGTTGTTGATGTATGTTTACGTTTATATCTACAACACTATATACCTCTTAACTTAACAAATTTCAATCTACGTAATGGATCACACATTTTTTTTTTTATTATTATTTTTGCACACCAAAAAAAATCTTTCAAGTTTTGATTGACGTATAAGGAAAATATGAAAATGAAAAATGAGAGGGAAATGTTTTCTGATGATTGTTTAAAACAAAATATTACATTTGAAAAAATATAAAAAAAAACTATTTTCTATCCTTTTTTTTAAGAAAAAAAAAAAAAAAAAAAAAACTTGTATATCTTTGTTCAAGATGACTGTTAAAAGTATTTTATTTGTATAAGGGACGATTTTTTTTTGTTGTCTATTTTTCTATTCAAATTAATGCAACCAATGATTTATGTGAATTGGAATTTTTGTTGTTGGGTGTATGATGTGGATGAACATACCGTTGTGTAATTAGCATAAATATTACGTTTTCGAATAAGGTTTCGTACCTTTGGTGGGCTAACTTCTCTCGTCGATATGCCCATCTTTTCGTGATGGCGCAGCTGCACTGGATATATGATTTGATAGTAATGGCCGCCGATACGACGCACCAGTTCCTGATTTTGTCTGTACTCCTTTAGAAGGCGTTCGACTTCACCTGAAAATAAAATATAAGAAATTTATTAACAACAAAAAAAGTACATACATTTTATAAAATATTGTTTGTTAAGATAGTTCATATTATTGTGTTTTAAATTTTATTTTATTACTAGCTTTTGAGCGCGACTTCATACCCGTGTCATTTAGAATTAAATATCTATAGTTTTTACTTGCTCTATAGAGAAAGTATTGGTTTCGTGCAGAAAAAAATTGAGGTTTTAATCAAAAATGACATTACGATGGGAAAGAAGCCCAAAAAAGTGGTTTTCCGTCCGTCGGCCTCTTTGGGTGGATGTGCACTTTTTACTCCATATTACTGTCTAAACAGCTGGACCGATTTTTAATATATAGCAGATTAACGAAAACCGTTGTCAAGCATTTTTTTATTTCGTTTTAGCCCGGCTCATATGGTACCTTTAAAGGTATACTCTCTAGAGGTCGTAATTTTTGAGCTAGAAAACTGAAATTTGGTATATATAATCTTTTGTTCAAGAGTAAGGCTAATTTCTTGAACCGGTAAAATCCGCCCACAAACACGCCCACAATCGCCATTGTTGATGAACAGCCTCAATTTAATAAAATTAAATTATGTTTTTTGTACAGTTACGATAACAGCATAACGCTAAAATTTTGCACACGTAAGCTTTAGGTAAACCTTCTTCCAATCAAATAAAAATATTTCAGTTTGGGCGTTACTGACGCCCATTTTTCATACAAAACCATCAATATTGTTTATATAAAATAACAATTGTTATATTCAAGCGAAAAACATTAAATTTTGTGTGTATCACTTGCACATAAACATCTTGCGTATATAATCAAAAAAATTGATTTTGGGCGTGGCTGACGCCCACTTTTCATTAGAAACTATACAAAAATTGTTTTTTTAAATAAAAACGGTATTTATAATGAATCCGCAAGTCAAAATTTTGCGCCTCTTAATAGAAACTAAAAGGTTTGTGTATGAAAAGAAATTTTTGAATTGTGGGCGTGGCTTACTTTTCATGAAAAAAACGAAAAACGTAGTCTCAAAAATTTAAGGCTCTTCCAATATTTAATTTAAGCCTTTTACCTTCCGTTCGTTATATATCTCTACATTTTCTTGTATAAATTTTTTCAATACGCCCACTTTTAAAGGCGCGATTTTGATAAAATACCTTTGTTCAGGTAAGATTGTTTAAAAACTACTCGATTCAGCTGTAGTTTTCACATGTGCCTAAATACCTACTGATCAAAGCTCAGTAAGTGCTTGACATTTTTAACACACGCCCACTTTTAAGGGGCGTTTCCGTCAAAAGTTGTATAATGCATTAATTTTTTAACGTTTTTTAACTATCGGTCGCAGTTTTGAAGTAAACAGATGAACAATTGGATTTATATTCCTTGGTTACGTAGCAGGTACAGTCCTACTGAACCGGAGGCGCTCTCCTCCGTTTCCTGCGGTGACGTATCGGTCGGAGTCGCCGATCCACAATCTTACGGCTGACGTGGTAGATTAACAGAACCTCCAATCTATCCTGTATCAGTCCTCGACTATCTAAAAAGAGGAAAGCCTCGGATGGAATGAAGCCACTTAAACGTCCCATTTCAAAATATTCATCATTGGGGTAGTAAGTCCCAAAGATGAGTCCATTTGAAGAGGTCATAGCTCTCGCAACATGACCCCGAATAAGCTTCAACAAGAAGTTATATATCCTGTTTATATTGGCCCCATTGTATACAGGGTGATTCACAAGCGTTGTGACAAAAAGCTAGAGCGTGTAGGTTGAGTTGAGACAAGAAAAAAAATCGTATGGGAGGGAGGGGGGTCTATTCCCCCCGTTTAGCCGGGAGGGGCAATTTTCTGAAAAATTGACTTATTTTGTAAAAAAAAATATTAAAAATCAACTGCTTCGTTTACAACACCGTGTTATACCTTTTTGGAAAGCCAAAAACTTTTTCTTTCATTTTGTTTTTAAATTAAATTGTTTTAACGAATAGTTTAAAAAATATAAATTTTCAAACTCAAAATTTTGAAAAAATAATTTTAAAACTAATTTTTTTTCAAAATTTTACGTAATTAAGTATAATTTTTGTTCTCAGAATTCATAGCTCCCATTAATCTTTAATGCAACACTGAAAACCGTATGGCTCTACGACTTTTTGTTGCCAAGGTATTCAAAAATAACCGAACCTACTTCTTCACAAAAACACGAAACAATTGGCTAAATGATCACTTGTGCCATCCCGTAAGGCTAGATTTTCTTGTTTTTGGGAAGAAGTAGGTTCGATTATTTTTGAATACCTTGGCAACAAAAAGTCAATTTTTCAGAAAATTGCCCCTCCCGGCAAAACGGGGGGGGAATAGACCCCCCCTCCCATACGATTTTTTTCTTGTCTTAACTCAACCTAGACGCTCTAGCTTTTTGGCACAACGCTCGTGAATCACCCTGTAGAACCTCGTTGGAATAGTAACGTTTGTTCTCTGATTCTGGCGTTCTGTGTAATCTAAGACAGGTTTTAAGACACTGCCTCTCAAACACCTGAATCTTTTCCATTTGAGATGGGGCAACGTTTAACCACACAGGGCTAGGTTCTAACGTTACATCTACAAAAACTGACTGTTTGGTGTGTTTTATGGATTGGTGGAATAATTGGTCCGTACTTCTTTAAAAACGATGCTGGCCAGAACGCTACAGTTCACAGTGACCGCTATAGAGCCATGATTACTGACTGAGCGCATAATTTCGCGTTTTGGTCCTGTTAATTTGCCTCCAAGTTCGTGCGATTTAACGCCGCTTGACTATTTTCTGTGGGGACATGTGAAATCGATAGTCTACGCCCTCCGATAAGAAACGATTGACTACTTGGAGGATAACTACATTCGCCGCGTTATTGCCGATTATCCGAGCCAGCCTTGGCGCTCATATGCCAGAAATTATATTTAAATTATAATGCTAGAAGATTATCTTTCGAATAAACACATTTTACTTAAATTTACTGTTTAAGTAATAAATTAAGACCAATATTGAAGTTAGTAGTAATTTATGTTGTATTTAAGCATTTGAGATGACTTCTAAGCAAACGCGTGTGCCTGAGAATTATATTTATTGAAATTGGCACGTAATTTTTGGTTAACATCGATTAATATCGGAAGTATTCCATTTTTTTCCTTTGATTCCGCTTATAAAGGAAATTAATCTTCATGACATTTTTTCTTAATGAAACATAAAATATGTACAAGCCTGAAACGTGTTGAATTAGATTCCAATACCCTCACGTATAATATCAAAATAAATAAAAAAAATACACATTTCGGATTAACTTTGCGCAACCGACATCCAAATAAAAAAAAATGAAAAAAGAAAAAAACATCTGTCAAATATTAACCCTCGAGAACACCGTTGTAATAGCCATGTAGCTAAATTCTTTCCAAAAAGGCTAAACAATCCAACGAGAACAAAATAATAAGAAACAAATTTATTGGAATTTTATTCTGATAAATGAAAATAAAAAAAAAATATACGCAAAAGTTGTCCCATATCTCCTCGTGCTCGAACCAAACGAAAACGCAATTAATTTCCATCAAACATTTCTCGCATTTTCATTCACCGGATTGCGTGTGATCATTAATCAAAATGAAATAAAAAAAAAATAAAAAAAAAAAATAAATATAAAATACAAATACCAACCATCCACCATCATCATCCTCCACAAAAAACACGACAACAACGAAAGGGCTCAAGGAAGAAGTTGTACACGACAACAACAACAAACAACATAGTGTGTTGAACTGAACATCCTTTGGCTTTTTGCGCAAAGGTGTTGGAATTCAATGGGAAATTCTTCAAAAACTGTAATCCCAGTATCTTCATTTAACTTGATGGAATTTAATCACAACCTAATGTCGCTCCACTAATTGTGTCTTATTTTGAATTTTTTGCTCTTATCCCCTTTCAGTTCCTTGTTCCTTCCTACCATCCTATCATCCTTCCATCCTTCCGTCCGTCCGTTCGTCCTTCCTTGTTGTGAAGTGTTATAGTACGTATACATATACATATTCCTATTCCCCAAAGCCTATGCCAACACACGATGCCTGGGGAGTCCAGCAAATTAATTACTGCGCCACCACCTAAAACTCCTTTCATGGTAAATATTGCATTTGTATTTGTATATGCTTGATGCTTGTGCTTATACATAAGTAACGAGCACAAAGGACCAAGCACAAGCGTAAGGATATTATTTCTCTAGACTTCGGATCTCATTTGGGATTAAATTCTGTCCGCTTTGAGATATTCAATAAGTTGTACACAATTTCTCAAAGAAAGTCTTCTGGGAAAAAACGCTGTTTCAAGAGTTTAACTTATAATAAAGTAAGTACCTACCTACCTAACCTATAATATAAATTGCCAAAGAAGAATATTTTGTCATCTCTACTATTTGAACATAATAAATCTAACAATTAGTCTGAGTGGGATAAGTTTGGTAAATTTATGTTTAAGGCTTAAAACATTTAAATTACGTAACTTTAAAAGCATTTATGAGGATGAAGAAGTAATTTGAATGATGAAAGCTTCAAACACACAAAAAAAAAATTAAAGAAAATGATTTTAAATTCAACTTTAGTGAACTGAAATTTCACGAGAAAATCATATTTTAAAGTACAGGGTTTTCCAATAAGAGGTGTTATTTGGATATTCAAAGAAAAATTTAATTTTTTGAGACAAATGATCGGATGTTTAGTTCAATGTAAAGATGAAAGTATGCCATTAATAATGAAAATTAATATCGGCCAAGGGGCCGCCATGGCTACGCTTACACAACAATATCCTTTTCATGAAATTTTCCATCACCAAATTGTAAAGTGGCTGCTGTATGTCCTCAATAACTTCACGAATTCCATCTTTAAGCTCTTGAATCGACGCTGGGCTGTTGGCGTAGACCTTATCTTTCACGTAGTCTAAAGGAAGAAGTCGCAAGGTGTTAAATTACAAGATCTCGGTGGCCAATTGTGATCACTTCTTCAAAAGGTTAACACGATCCGGAAAATTTTTCCGTAAAAGAACTATGGTTTCGTTGCTTGTGTGGCACGTAGCGCCGTTTTTTTTTTGAAAGCAAACGTTGTCCAAATCAATACCATCCAATTCCGGCCATTAATCTTGGTCGCGCAATCCATTCACCGTTGCTGTTGCTCCAGCCTTATTTTCGAAAAAGTAAGGTCCAATGACCCCTCCAGACCATAAACTGCACCAAACAGTTACTCGTTGAAGATGGAGAGGCTTTTCAACAATAAAGTCTTTGGTTTCCCGAGCCCTAGATGCGACAATTTTGCTTGTTGACGTAGCCACCGAGGTGGAAATAGGCCTCATCAGTCAAGATGATTTTTCGATGAAATTCCGGATCATTTTCATGCATTTCAAGGACCCAATCAGCAAAGACACGACGTTGTTGATGATCGGCCGGCTTGAGTTCTTGTGTAAACTGAACCTTACAAGCCTAAAGACTCAAGTTTTTATGCAAAATACGGTGTAATGACGTTTGTGGAATGCCCAATTCCAAGTAAAGACGAGGAATTGACAAACCTGGGTTTCCTTCAACACTTTGGGCTACAGCAGCAATATTCTCAGATGTTCTTGAGCGACGTGCACGGGTTTTTTTCTTCGCATCGCTAACTTGTCCCAACAGCTCAAATTTGTCCACTGATTCCTGAATAGCGGGCCAACAAGGTGCTTCACGACGACCAAAAAATGTTTTAGTTTTACGAACCGTCTCTGTCAGGAATATGGTACCTATATAGCTGATGTTCTGGGTTGGCATCAGATCAAATATATTTTGGTACCAACAAATAAATGAAAGCAAAACAGGAACCACGCTAACAATCACAATCCTGTTTCCACGAAATAAATAATAAATTGACATGCGAGAAACCACAGAAAACTAAGTCCAGAAGGTGTCCCAGCCAATATCTTCTAAGCAACGCTAGATGCGGAGCAATTATGAACTTATCTGTACGTGAAATGGGAGAAATCCTATTGGATGTCATACATAAGAAAGGAGAACTAAGAACTGTATTTGTATCCTTAATACAATTTACTGGGTCCATTTAGGGGGGACCTGATCGTGATCGGCCGGTAAAAGTGTCAGTGTTCTTTCTCACATTGAGACAGTCAGTTTTAGATTTTAGCATTTCTATACGAGTTTTTACTGTTGCAATACTCTTTTGAAATTATTTTTGAGCTCGATATTTCCAAGAGATTTAATAGATTCTCTCTAATCGAAAATTGTATCTACGATTTTCTTGGGATAAGAAATTACATTTTGGACCATTCAATACATGTTGGCTTTTGGACGATTTTCAACCTGGAATTTACAGCATAAAGGTTGATGTGCCCCAGGCTATAAATAAGCCTTGTGATTCCTCGTACAACTCAGATACTCAGAAGAGAATTATAAAAATGATATGCCAAAGTAATATAACGGAGACACATAATATAATTCAAGAATCGAAGCTATGATCAATGCCTTATCACATAATTATATTCGTTCCTTTTGTAAACAAAAAAACCATAAGCGAGATGGGTTTTCAACGAACTGTTGGATACCCTATTCCCCATATTTTTGTGTGTGTATGCGTTCAATAGCATTAATTTTGTGTGGCCGATGTTCAGTAACTGCTGACACAATATAAAAAGGAGTGTGCCACACTCAAAGCTGAGACTTTTTATTGCCAGCTCATCAGTGACATCAAGTTTTAAGCTTGCAGCTCGATTTGAACAAAACAAGACAAAACTTAAATTTTTAAAAATTAGATTTTGATTGGAAACAGCGGTTATGGGTGTTTTTAACAATTCTTGAACCACACTCTGCTACGTAACCATGAAATACAAATCTAAGTGTTCATCTTCTGCGACCGATTGTTAAAAAACATTAACAAATTAATGCATATTACGACTTTTGACGGAAACGCCCCTTAAAAGTGGGCGTGTCTTAAAAATTTGAGCTTTGATCATAAGTCAGTATTTAGCATATGTGTCTGCAGCTGAATCGAGTAGTTTTTAAACGATCTTACCTGAACAAAGGTATTTTATCAAAATCACGCCTTTAAAAGTGGGCGTATTGAAAAAATGTACACAAGCAAATGTAGAGATATATTTTTCAAATATTAAACGGAAGGAAAAAGGTTTAAATTAAATATTGGTAGCACCTTAAATTTTTAAAACTACGCTTTTCGTTCTTTTATGAAAAGTGGGCGTAAGCCACACTCAAAATTCAAACATTTCTTTTCATACACAAACTTTTTAGTTTCTGCTAAGAGACGCAAAATTTTGGCTAACAGATTCATTATAAATACCGTTTATTGTTATTGTTATTGTTATTGTTTTTAGTGAAAAGTGGGCGTCAGCCACACCCAAAATTGTAACGTTATGCTTTTATCGTACAAAAAACATTATTTAATTTTACCGAATTGAGGTTGTTCAAAAAAAAAATGGCGACTGTGGGCGTGTTTGTGGGCGGATTTTACCGGTTCAAGAAATTAGCCTTACTCTTGAACCAAAGATTATATGTATATACCAAATGTCAGCTTTCTTTAGCTCAAAAATTGTGACCTCTAGAGAGTATACATTCGGACGTCAGAATATGCTGTTCCTATTGAGCTCCGTGATAGTATCGTCTTTGTAAAATTTATTTTCAGAATAGTTTCGATTTATTTAAATAACGGCCAAATTAAATATTTCTTCGACGTTGTATCTGAGTCTCGACAATCGAGCTATCTTAAAATTTTAGTGAATTTTCCAAATCTTAATATATTTTGATCATAGCTTGGTTCCAATATTTTTACAGTTTAAATAAATTCCTGGTTCCAAATTTAAAAATTCATCGCACCCCAAATAAATATTTTTAAAGTATTTACTTCTCCATGAAGGCGTACTCCTTACCCCTTTTTTCAACTCCCACTACCTGAACATTTACATAATTTTAATTCAATGACATTAGAAGAATAAAAATACCAGTGTCAGAGTAATTCATTTTTAACAAAATCCATGCTTCAGATTTAAGGTATATCCTTGCCTCTATATTTGCCGATTCCTTTTAATACAATATCTCTTCTCTGATGGGGAAATGATGATGATTAAGTCCCTTAGAGACTAAAGCAAGCTTTTGGTGACAATATCGTTGCTATAGCACATCATCGCATGATGAGAATCTGCTTCTAAGCACAAAACTCAGTCATTTCATTAGATTCGAAGACGAAGAACGAGAAGTACTATACAAAACACTATAGCCCCCGCTCCCCTGTACCGACTATGCTTCAACTACTATATACAATCTCTTTTCGAGGGATATTCATAGCCAGTTTGTTCCCCCTGGGTTAATAGATGGATTAAAATTAATTCAAATTTCAAGAAACGGAAATTAGATTGACGTTAAGGGAAATCACTGCGACGAACTTATATAGCATGGATTGAGGACACCATCATAGTTGGAGTGGAAAGAATATACCATGGGCATGGCTTTGCAATGATTACGTCGGTTGTCGTTGTATAAATACCTAAACTTGTATAGTATACATACAACATGGTCAAATTATCCTGCCAAATCCTGACCAAATGAAAAGAGTCCTAGATTCTCATTTTCATTCTCTCTCTGCTCCTCTCTCCATGGGGATTGAACTTTGCAGCCATTTTGTTTTTCTTGTTTATTTATCTTGTAATCTTGTCCTTCATTCGTATATTTGTATATATATACCAATCCAATTTAAATGAGAAACATATCAACAAAAACGGAACTATAATCAGTCGCGTAAGTGAGAGTATTATTTGGGGAAAAAATCTAAAAGATTCTTTCATGCCACCAAGCCCTACCGACCAGCCGGCTCTGGTTTATAAAGAATTTTTTTTGGGTTAGATTGCTTAAAAATTGATAAAGCTTACCTATCCAAACATTGATTGTCAGGGGTATTTTATTTGTTTGCAATATTTGAGCCTAGCAAACAATACAATACAAAATCAAGCCTTTTTTTGTACTATTCTAGTTAGGGTATGTACGGATCTATTTTTTTTTTTAAGAAGGTCTAATGTTAAATTGACTTAAATGCCCAAAGGGCATCAGTGTATGGGTAGTAAAATCAAATGTCAAAAAAAAAAAAAAAAAAAACGAGAACAGAAAAACCTTTCAACCTGTCATGAATTGGCAAACAATTCAGCCAAGAAAAGTGATTTTCGACTTTTCTTTGTTTTCCTTCCGCAATGCGGAGTAGAATATATCCTAAAGATACATTTATATGCGAACGACAGTTGTAGTGTATCTATTGTATAGGTTCATTTTGTTTCAGTTTGAAAATTAAATATCCTTCTGACCTATTCTCGACATAACTATACATCAGAGATCAATGGAAAACATTTTTATTGTTTGTGAATTCTGAGGATGAAAACTGAATGGAGCTTTAAGTTGCATTTATAAAATTGGATTTTTTTTGTTTAACTTTTTAAATGTCCTTTGTGTGATTTGAAAAAAAAATAGTAGTTGTTTTTGTTCGTTACCTCCGTTGAAACAATATCTGACTATTACAGACAAGGTAGGACTTAAATTGTGTTTCCTATTTTAAACTTAAATATTAACTTTCCATTAAGGATTTAGAAATCACAACCCATAAGTGTGTCTTTTTGTGAAAGGATAAGTCCACTTTTCTTTTGCGGGTGGCAATGGTGCAGTGGATGTAGTGCTTGGTTGGTTAACCTGAGAGCTGTGACTTCAAACCCAGCCTGGGCAGCAATTTTTATTTATTTCCCAAGTTTCGACTGGATGCCACCCGTGGAATTTCCTTGAGATAATTATCATCTAAAATCTCAAACCACTGTACCACCTTTCTTTCCTGTCTTTCTATTCCTTCTCTACTTGCTCGCACATGTTAAATCATTATAAGGGTATTCATATCCCCTTGAGTGCGAGTGCATTATATAATAAAAAAATCAGGCAGAAAATAAGTGCTCGATACTAGTGGTGTCAAGGTTTTTTTATAACCTTAAGTGCATTTCGCTACACAATTGTCCTGTGGGTTTCCAATCTCTTACCAAGTGCCCCAAAAATGGATCTCCTTCAATATAAAATCCGTTCAAATTGATCCCACGTATGAATTGATTCTCCGTACAAAAATTATCCTTATCGTTTCAAGTCCGATCTCCACAAAATAAATGCTGGTGTGCCCCAGGGCTCCGTTCTGTCTCCGACTCTCTTTCTCATTTTTATGAATGATCTCTTGCCTGTGTGACTTCTAATCAATTAAATTGTTTTGCTGACGACTCAACCCTCAGCTTTTCATATGTTTGATAATTCACAGCCTTCGCCTTCGGACGTGTTATTACAACGACATCGTATGATAAGCTCATTAAACTCCGTTCAAACAGCATTGTGAACTGGGGTATTAGAAATCGTGTAGAATTTAATGCGTCGAAAACTCAATGCTGTCTTTTGTCGTTAAAGCTCAACATACCCACTACGCCATCATCCATGAATGCTATCATTACTCGAAAGGTGTATCAGTGACAACCTTCGTTGGAATGAACACATACTTGAGATTGCCAAGAAACAAAGAATGATAAAAGATGCTTTGGTTCCTTTATAGACACAAGAATTTATTCACCCCTTCTGATCTGGCAACAATTTAAAACACTTTCCTTATTTTAGCGGTTCTCCTAAAAAAAAATTCACTCAAGGTAGACAGCTACTTTTCACCCCTTAAACATTTCCCCCGTAATACTCGTCTTGCTAGGAACGCTCATCAGTTTACACTTGAGCCCAATTTCGGACGTACCGTGAAATATAGAGATTCTTTCTTTAGCCTTACAACACGAATGTGGAATGGATTGCCTGGCACAATTTTTCCTTGCCATTTTTTGATCTTCAAACATTCAAGACCAATGTTCATCGACACCTCCTTTTACTTCCTCCCTAATTTCCTATCGCTCGTGCTGTGACTAATCATTATAAAGGCTATACAAACCCCTTGAGCGCGTGTGCCGTATACAAAAAAGAACCAAATTTACGATAAATGATCTCCGTAAAATATATTTGATGGTCCTGGTGTAAAATTGTAATTAACTAAAAATAGAAGCAGGATGATTGTGAAAAAATAGGGCCCCATATAGTCTTTGGAAAACAAATTGCCACCGCGACAAGTTTCTTTATCATGGATAGGACGAGGAGTTGAAGATAATTCTTTTTATATAAAAAAAAGTGGGCGAGCGGGTCACCATGATGAGTGTTTATTTTTAAATTTCCGTAAACCATACAAATAATAAATTATTATACGTGTTCACGTGTCGGTAAGCCCTCGAACATATTCCTCAATGTACTTGAATTCAAATATCGTATCATCATTTACCACAATCAAATTTACTTTAAATTTTGACTGAAACTATCGGGATGCTTTTTGGAAATACTGACACACACAAAAACACACAAATTAGTTCAGGACTCAGATTTGTATATTGTGATAAAATTTTGTAACCCTTATTCCCGCATTTACCCTCTTTATTTTGCAACAATTTTATAGTAATTGGCTTTTATACAGGTTAGATGATGATCATTTGATTTCTCAAACAAAATTTTTTCAAAATCGTGTGTTTTTGTTGAAATTCTATTTTGAACTATAATATAGGGTGGGCCATCTAGTGGTTTCTTTTTAAATTATAGTTGATTTTGACAACGAAAGCTGTTTCCCGCTCGAAATCTTCACAGAAAGTCAGTATAATACCTTCAAGGTTGGGAAATATTGAAAACTTTTTTTGAAAAGCAGTTTTGCCCAAATTGAAACAACCACCTGCTGTGTTTGTGCAAAAAGTTCGTGAGACTGGTATGCTACTGGACAACTCGTCGCACAGACGAGAATGGGGCTTCTTGCTACGGATTGCGGAGTGGTGGCATCATTAAACCATTTTTCTTCGAAAATAAAGCTGAGAACAACGTTTTGAGCAATGGCGGGCCCACGCGAAACAGCCCATGCTACAATAGATCTCTTGCACACCTAATTCAAAAATCGTGTTATTAGCCTCATTAGCTGCGATTTGACCCCTTTGGACTTTTTTTTGTGGAAGGACCGATGTTATGACAACAATCCGGAAACAATTAAAGCTACACAGCCCAAAACTATCAACAAGTTTTTGAAAAATTGGAGTCATCAGATTGTACTGCTGCGAAGCCAGCCGAGGCAGCCATTTAAACGACGTTGTGTTCCATTATTTTCTTTATATTTCAGATAGGTCCGCCCTTAAATTCGCAACGACCATCAACTCCTTATAATGTGCACCAAACAAGGGCCACCCTGTGCATTTAAGTGGTAAAGTGGTTCAAATGTTCGACCAGCCGCTTCTCTTACGCTGTTGGTTTTTTTTTTTTTTGAGAACCGAAAACTTTTTCTTATCAGATTTTTGTTTTCTTTTGAACATAAAAATATTACAGCGGTTATAATGCCCAAGGAGCATATAGCATTAAAGATAATTCTGGGCTTGGAATCAAAAGTCCTTAAAAGTATAAGTATTTCAACTTTTGTTTATAGCAATATTTGAATCCTTTTTGCATTTTTACTTCCACATAAAGTAGGTGTTATTCGTGGATTGATACTTATATATACGGAAACAATGAAGTACCTACACATCAATCTTCTGCATTACAGCAGCCAAACAGAAAATGGGAATAAGAATTATCCCAGGAAAGAGATTTCATTTTCGTGTTCGTCCTAAAAACAAACAAAGTACTAAGGCTGAGGCTGTCAGGCCATTCTAAGCAGAATCACATGCCGTGGGTATGAACATTTTAGAATCCCACAAAGATGAGTGCATGGCGATAATGTTTTGGGGAAAGTTATAATAAAAATAGTAATCATAACAATACTAACATCATGCAGGAAGGGGAAACGTGGAGCAGGTCGATTTATGATTCCATATAATGTTATGTTGATACTCGTAAAGGCCACAGGAGATCTACGGATATATTTTTTTTATTTTCTTTGAAAGATGTTTGGCATACTACTACTCCTTTGTTGGCTTGGCGTGGAAGTTCAAATGTGGAATAGATAGTTTTAAAGAAGTATTATTCTAAGGATGCCTATACGTTAGCTGTATGAGTATGATATTCTATCATGAGAAAAAGGCAAACCATGTATTTAAAACAAAGATAAGGGTTCTCTTTTTATTTAATCGTTATTTAACATAACGTTTCCAGAAAATAGAAACACGGAGAGTGAGTCTGTTTTCTAAGATAATATTATCAAAAGAACGTAAATAATCCCAAATAAACCATTTGCAGTCTAAAATATTTTAAATAAAAAAAAGTTTCTTGGAAAATTGATCGATGAAATTTAAATGAATTTTAATTTGCCTGTTGTGTGTTTTTTTTAAATTATTAGATCAAATTTAAAAATATTGTAGCTTTAATAAAAAAAAATAAAATAAAATTGCCATGTCAACTGTTATATTTTTGAGTCAAAAGATTAAAGTTAGGTGTCAAGTTTTGAATATCTGGTCCATTTCGCGTTTTTCTGAGTAGTTATATTAAAAACCACTGCGTGCTCAATAAAATTGATTGGTATTTGAACTGCGAAGTTGGAAGTACCTGCAAAAATAGGAAGCCTTCAATGTGTAAGAATGAAGACCATAGATTGGATCTATTGAATCAATTTTTACAAAATATGACTTGAGTTTCAAAAAAAAAAAAAAAAAAAAAAAAACCAATATCCATGATATAATGCTACGGTATTTTCAAGCCAGCAACGACTATCAGCCCATTTTGTTTATGAAGTGACACTTTGGTTGCACCAATTAATACAGTAGGTTAATACAGGGTAGATTCTTAAATTCAATACAAATTTTTATCACTGTAGCCTTTTTAATAATAATAATAATTTTAACTAGATGCCTGCAAGACCCAAGGTCTTTTTTTGAATGAAAACTGCACGACATTAGTGAAAAGGAATAGGAAGATAGGAATGATTTTTTGTTGGCCCAATGGATTGAGAAATAGGTGATATTTATCTCACGAAAATCCCACTGGTGGCGTCTAGTTGAAGTTTAAGGAATATTGAAAAACTGCTGCCCAGGCTGGGGCTCGAACCCAAAACTCTTAGGTTACCAACCAAGTACTTCATCCACTGTATCATTGCCACCCTTTTGAACCACTCTATTTTCTCTCATCTTTCATTTATCTTTTTCACTGACGTTTAGAAAAGAACAATTACTTTTTCAAGCTTGAAATACAGTCTCAAAATAAATTAATTCGTGGTTTGCCACACAGGGTTTCTTTTTGTCACAGTTTATATTCCTTATTTATTTACTCATGCAATTCTAACTAAAGTTTAAGTGAGCTCTGGGGTTAGGATTTGTTTTTATATATTAACATTTCTCTGCTTATAAGGTGACTTTTAGTTTGAAACAAAAATGTTGCGTTTGACATCGCTTTTAGCTGTAAATTAGGAACTGGGTAGAAATATATATAATATAAGGTGGTTCTATGCCCCGTTTGTCACTGTTTGTTTTCAATTCTTGCATCGACAAAATTGAATACCTTTCCTTAAAAAATGTATATACATAGCAGTGGCGTTGGCTTCATACATCGATAGGAATTGACTTACCTTTTATATCCGCCAAATAACTTTTTTTGAAAATGCTTAAAAAAAAAAAACTACTGGATATTTTCTCAAATTTCCTTTTTTATTTGAAAGTACAATCCTTCCGGTTAATAATGGAAAATAATTTCATTCAAATGGCTGCCTCGGCTGGCCATGCAGTAGCCTACACGATCGGTCCAGTTTTTAAACACATTATCGTTCAACATGGCCCGATA
This sequence comes from Platycheirus albimanus, assembly GCA_916050605.2. Classification (NCBI taxonomy): domain Eukaryota; kingdom Metazoa; phylum Arthropoda; class Insecta; order Diptera; family Syrphidae; genus Platycheirus; species Platycheirus albimanus. Next base: position 43,383,182 of record OU696697.1, read on the forward strand.
ACGATCGCCATTGACTGTAACGGCCGAAGAAAAATGGCCCAATTATGCCTCTGGACCAAAATCCGCACCAAACAGTGACTCGTTTTGGGTGTATCGGCTTTTCAATGTATGCGTGTGCGGGCTTTCTGTGCCCCAAGTGCGACAATTTTGCTTGTTTACATACCCGCCAAGATCAAAATGAGCTTCATCTGAAAATTTCCCAGCGTTGTTCAAGCGTATACACAACCATATTCGTTCAGCTAATTATCTGTCAAATCAGACATGAGCTAAGTATTACCATTCACGAAATGAGCACCAGTTGAAAAAAAAAACGTTAGATGGCGGATATTTCTCACTCTCAACACAAAAAAACTTTTTGCAACATGAATCTTAACAAATCCTACGCTAGCTACATAACATATTTCATGAAACAAAAACTTTAACACGAAATATCCCCACTTACGACATTCATCGCTGGATAGAACAGATTTATTTTTTGTCCCTCTTTTGTTTTTATTTCTCGCTGCAGCCTAACCTTTTTGTCATCGACTTATTTTGTGAATCTGAATTTGTATTTATCATTCATTCACTAGGTTGAGGAAAGGAGAAGCAGGAAGCAATTGTGTTCATTTGAGAAAAACACACTGAAAAAAAAAAATCAGTTCATTCTTAGAGAAAAAAAAAAAAAAATTACAAAACAACTCTCATTTTCCGACTTATTTGACAAAAAAAAAAAAAAAAAAAAAAAAAAATGCGCAGTGGACTTATTTAATTGGCAGAACTGGCTAAATGAAACAAATGCAAAGTGAGGTAGGTTTAAAAATTCAGTTTACACGCCACTGGTACGTAGGTAGGTATAAGGTCTACGAAATGCACGAAAATGCAGCCTTTATGAATTTAGTTCTATGTTTTATATGTGAGCAAAAAAAAGCTAACAATTTGTAAAATGAAGAAAAATGTCGACCAAACTACCCTACAAACTAATCTTAACACAAAATCTCAAATTTCGTACGCCTAAGACTAAGTCACACCTCCTCAACAACTCACCAAACACCTTTTTACCAAAAGCAACCCGCTGATTTGCACCTCCTGCAATACAACATTAAATATCTCTGTCATAAACCTGTCATAAATCCTTTTTTTATAAATGATGTACTACTATAAATTCCAAACTCTACAAATATTGAAAATGCTAATAAATTTATTGAAATACATACTTAGATCAACTCTGAAATTTTTTTATTATTATTTTAATAGTCTCCGCTAGGCTCTATAATCTGTTATATTAACCTTTAAGTTAAATAACATGCTAATAAATAATAAAAATGTGGTCTTAAGAGATTCTTAATAAAACACCCCTGACAAATTTCTTGCATTTACCACTGCGAGAAAATGCATCGAAAAGTTAACAGAAACGTAGATTTTATCTAAAAAACCCAACATTTTTTTTAAAGATGAATAAGAATTTTATTTCAATATGGTTTTTATCAAACTCATTTTTAGGAAACCTTATTATGAACAAATTTATTCAACGTAACTTAGTATGCTGTAATATGTTTAAAATTCTTTCAAATATGCACAAAATTGGCTCTGTTTTGTCTTTGTCTTTCTTTCCTGATTTTTAATTCAGGAATTGAGAAGGTTAATACTCGTATGTGCTGCATGGTCTATCTCCAATCATATCCCATCAAATTTCCCGCACTCTTGCGCTTAGTTAATTATTATAAGTAGGTTTGTACCCCCTCAAGGGCTCATTATACTAATCGGAAGTAAAGAAATGAACACTCGGGCGTATGTGGAATGTTTTAGTTTAAAAAGTTTGAATTAATTTGAATATGTTTTCCATTTTACAAAAAGACTATTCGCTTAACGAAAATACATAATTCAGTCATTAAATTAAGCTACCCACAACATACTCTTGTTAGAGAGATACCTTAAAATGATTCTTACTTATCTCAACCCTGATGCCTAAGGTAATAAAAACAAAGCAAAAAAAAAAAAAAACGGAAGCACTACGTACTCCTCCCAAACTATAATATCTATCCCATTTCTCCTCGCCTTCAACTCCACAAAATTCCATCCTTTTATACATCAGTGTGCTCAAATGTTACTCAGAGATAAGAGCGGATAAAGATACAAGCGTACCGTACAACCGCACAAGCATCAGAAATACAATCCTTCTCTCATGCTGCTTACTTTAACGGTTGTTACAAGAACTAATTCAAAGCTGAGTAAGCGTAATTATGTCTAATTTAATGTGCATATTTTAAGAGCTATGTTAAGGATCTGGATCCTTGAATCATTCACCTGTATAACTAAGTGTATTTTCAAAGGTTAGTTGAAACATTTCAAAAAGCATTCCATCTAGACTTACAAACATAGAAACAAATATACAAATACATGTATACATCTGTTGTATCTTTGTATCTACGAATTTGATACAAAAAAAATATAAACAATTATAGAAATATTTCTGAAGTATTTTTAATGTCATCTTCTGGGCTCTCGGGCCGAAGCCACTTTACTTTTTATATTTTTATATTTTTACATTAGTTTTCAAAAGTAAAACAAAACCAAAACACGACCGACGTTCCTAGATACTAAAAAAAAGATACTAGAAAAAGAGTACAACTTTTATAAAAAAAAAAAGATGATGAGTTCACAACGATAGAGACAGCGAAAGAGGAAATGAATGAGACGAATAAAAAACTTTAAAAAAAATATATGTATTTTCTTGTTGGGATGGTTACAAAAAATAAAATAAAAAATTAGAGAGGGAACCTAGAATGGGAATTGTTGTGAATAGAATTAGAGTATCCTTTGTCAGAATTTATAAAAAGTTTGTGACTTTGTGACATGACAGAATTAGTGTGAGCTCTCGTAGCTGCCTCCTATGAATGTCTTATTGTATTGTTTAGTGCGGTATGTCCTGTAAGGACAAACATTCACAGGCCATTTAAAAAAAAAAAATTTTTTATTTTTATTCGCATAATGCTTTTTACCTTCTTTTCTTAGTGGCATCATTATTAGATTTTCTTTGGTCTTATTTTTAAAGAAATGGTTCTTGTTGAGGGAAGGATGATATTTTTGTTTTGAAAAGATATTTTGGAATCAGACCAAGGTGATTTTTTTTTTGACCTTTCTTATTTAATTATTATTTTTTTTTTTCAAGAGCAATTTTAGTAAGTGGACATTTTAGTTTCGAATCATTATTCTCGAGAACTTGTGTTTTATCTCACTTTTGGATATATTCTTCAATATGAGAATTTTAACTAATCGAAGTTTTGGTACTTATTTCTATGCAGTGCACAGGACATGTCAAAACGAAAAGAATAGTTTTCTGTATTCAGTAAGTGACAAACTAAACTTTTTACTTCGGCTGAAATACCAAGGAAATTAAGAAGATTCGAATATCAAACGTATTCAAGCTTTTGAAAAACACCGGAAGATGTTAAAATGAGGTAGTATTCCTCACTGAAGACTATCTTCAAAGAAGCAGTGGGAAACCTTTAAATTGGAAAAAAAATATTGTTTCGATAAATCAGTAGTTAGCCTAAGCAAATACCTACATCGAAACTTGTGAGTAGTGACCCTTATTTATGTCCTCTAGAAACCAGATAGACAGTTTCAAAACCAAATGGAGAATCTTAACGCTTAAGTACTTTTTACTTGCGATTATAGATACTATAAGGCATGTTATGCATTCGTAAAAAAAAATTCTATCAATCAGTAAAATAGTTTTTCAGGAAAAGTCTTATAACGGTACTTCCCACAGGACCGGTTTTTTGAAATCCGATTTTCTCGTAAGCAATATAATATGAAAACTTAAATTTTTCAAAAAAAAGTTTTTTCAGTTTTTACTTGCGATTATAGGTACTATAAGGCAAGTTATGGATTCGTGCAGAAAAAAAATTTGAGATAACAATCACACATGACATTACGATGATGGAGAAGTCGAAAAAAGTGGGTCTGGGAATTCCGTCCGTCTGTCTGTCTGTCTGTCTGTCTGTCTGTCTGTCTGTCTGTATGTCTCTTGACGCCACTGGAGGCTGAATGGGTGGGCCGATTTGCTTCAAATTTGGTATTTAGGATTTATTTGGCCGTCTCTCGGAACAAATTTTTTATTTTTGCTCTAGGTCCAAAAATAACGGCACCTGCCATACAATTTTGAAGACAAAAATTGATTTTCTCAAAAACGGCTCTAATGATTTTGATAAAACTTTCAGAATGCTATTTTTGCAAGACAGTTTATCTTTTGGTTAGAAATTTTTTTTTCAAAATTTGTCTAATAACAGTACCTCTCATAGAACCAGTATTTTCAAATCAAATTTTCTCGTAAACTATAGGTACATTCGATTTCAATAGAATTTTGGCCACAGGAAGTCATTCATAATTTTATTAATATGGCATTTCAAAATTTTCAAAAACTTTTTTTTTTGATTTTTTATAATTTTTTCAAAAAAATTTTTGGTTTTCGAAATATGTTGGAAACGGGTACATTGATATTTTTTTAAATTATTTTTCAAATGTAAACTTCAGATTGCCATATAATTGCATACTCAAATAAATTTCAAAATATTTTTTGAAAAAGTTTTTCAAAAATAACCTTTTAAAAAAAAACTGGTCGAACGATTTTTAATATTTTTTTTCCTAGATTGACGTATAGCTTTGAAATTTTATTGCATACTTAGTTTTTCCGAGAAAACTCTTAAACTAATTTAAAAGATAAAAGAATTTTCGAAATTATTTCATTTTTTTTAATATCCATATATGCAGCCACTACGCAATTCATAAGAGCAAGTTCGTGCGACCCAGTCGTGCATTTTATTTATAATAGTTTTAAGTTTTTTTTTAGTTTTTTCCAAAAACGGTTTAATTTTTTTTTAATTCTATTTTTCTAATAAAAACTAGAAAGTACTAGAAATTGGCATACTCAAAAAAATTTGGAATATATTTTTGAAAATTTTTTCAGAAAAAACTTTTTTTTGAAAAAACTGGACGAAAGATTTTGAAAAAAAAAAATTTCTTAAAATTCTAAACAGTATTCGAAATCAGATGGCTTACTTCATTTTTTCCAAAAAACATTAGTGATTTTGAAGTGATCAATAAAATGTGTATCATTTTTCCCTGTCTTTTTCCAAAATCTCAAACCATAAGACCACTGTCACACATTAACATTAGAGCAAGTTAGTTCGACCCAGTCGTGCACTTTATCTTATGTGTATCTATGCGTTGGCCCCCAAACCAAAATTATCACCTTCTTACTTCAAAAATGCGAACAATACCTACTTAGAAAACATTTAAGCATTAATGCATATTAAGACTGTCAACGAAAACTCCCCTTAAAAGTGAACATGTCCTAAAAAATTTAATTAAAGCACTACTTATTGAACTTTGATCGTTAGTCAGTTTTTAGGCATAATATGTGTAAAACTACAGCTGAATCGATTAGTTCTTTAACGATCTTATGCGAATAAAGCTATTTTATAAAAATCACGCCCTTGAAAGTGGGCGTTTTGAAAGAATTTACATAAAAAATTAAGAGATATCGTTGAAAATGATGTTTACTTAAATTTTAAACACTATTTTGTTTGTTCTTTCATGAAAAATATGCGTAATCTGCCCTCGTGTTTGTGAATTTATTATAAGTAGGTATTTTGCAAAAATAAGTTTTTGTTCATAGTTTTCTTATGAAAAGTGGGCGTCAGCCACACCCAAAATCATACACCAGATGTTTACGTAGAACAAATACCCACAATTTGTTTGCTCGTATATAAGCATCGTTATTTTATAGAAATAAAATTGAGTTTTTTTGTATGAAAAGTGGAAGTCTGCCACCCAAACTGATATATTTTTTATTTGGTTTAGACAAGACTGTGAAGAAGTAGGTTCGGTTATTTTTGAATACCTTGGCAATAAAAAGTCGTAGAGCCATACGGTTTTCAGTGTTGGATTAAAAATTAATGGGAGCATTAAATTCTAAGAACAGAAATTGTACTTAATTACGTAAAATTTTGAAAAAAATTAGTTTTAAAATTATTTTTTCAAATTTTTTTTCAAAATTTTGAGTTTGAAAATTTATATTTTTTAAACTATTCGTTAAACCAATTTAATTTAAAAACAAAATGAAAGAAGAAGTTTTTGGCTTTCCAAAAAGGTATAACACGATGTTGTAAACGAAGCCGTTGATTTTAAATAATTTTTTTTACAAAATAAGTCAATTTTTCAGAAAATTGCCCCTCCCGGCTAAACGGGGGGGAATAGACCCCCCTCCCATACGATTTTTTTCTTGTCTCAACTCAACCTACACGCTCTAGCTTTTTGGCACAACGCTCGTGAATCACCCTGTATAGCACTCCTTACATAAGGATCATTTAATTCCTTCGACCTGTGCTTTATCCTAATAAGCTGTTGCTTTTATAGCAAACTTTATCAATTTGAATCTTGAAAGTTAAACGAGAATTGACAAGTATACACCCAAGTCCTTTTAACCTTATTTAAATCGTTCGTCTTGCACGTAGGTACCACACGATGAAAACCGTGTTTACCTCTTGATCCTAGAATCAACCACCTTACAACTGGTCCTTAGAGTAACAAAAATCGATTCATCTTATAACACTTCATCAGGTTCATAATTGCGTACATTTGTAGCGTGCATTGAGGGGGTGAAGGGGGAATGCTTTTACTTTATTGGTTCCTATTGATGCCGCTGGATGATTCACAATTATTGATTCTGGGAGGTATAGTGTTCTCTTAACTTACGATGGGAAAGATATCTAAAGATAGTTTAAGGCCACGAAAACCATCATATTTTTATATTTTATCACTGCAGCAATGGGTTTGTACTTCGAAGGACTAGAAAAGGTTTGCCTTTCAGCATTTTGTTCCCATTTCAGCAAGAGTGGCTCATAGAGCCTACTTTTGAGTGATGGGATACTTTGACCAAACTATAGTAACTATTGGATTGCGGGGCCAACACAAAATGTGCCCCAGGAGAGGTGGAATTTAAGTGTGTTTCCGGGCTCGGGCTTATCCTTCAAAACAAATTTTATCCTCCATGATTCAAAATTAAACAAAGTTCCATATTTTTCAGCGATTTCAAAATAATTTTATCATCAGCGAATCTTGTTTTTATAATAAGTTGAATATCGAGTGGGGTCTCTATTTCGAAGGCAATAATTGTGGTGATACAAATGAAATTTCCGCCATTTTATGTTTCTCAAGCAAAGAAAGCTTTCAGAAAAAAAAAAAAAAAAATACATATATAAATGGATATGGAAAAATATAGCGTCAAAAAAACTCCCAGTGAGTGTTCTGTTCTCTTCGTTATACCATAAACCCATTTATATCACTGCGAACTAACGAACCAAGGTCCGGAAAATCTACTCCTGTGGATTTTTATGTTTATGATGCGCTCAATTTAATTTGCATTCATATTATTTGCTCAGCTTCTATAACAACCGAAGCCAACCCAACCCTCATCTCAGGAGGGTTGTGGTGTGGGCGGCGAGGCGGCGGTCTCGGATAGTCGGATCATGATGGCAGAGTGTTGGGTGGCAACTACAAGCCTCAGTGGCCTTAATGATTTTTGTTTATACATATATATATATATTTTTTTTTGCGCTCCTTCTAGCCATACCCGGTCACCTTGTTCTTCTTACGCTTGTTTTTTGCTTTTTTTTTTGTTCTTTGTTGGAAGTAAAGCTAGCTACAGCTAGTCCTCCTTGTGCCTGTCTTTACGGATTGCATAAATGAGTATCCTTATGACGAAAGCGCAGTTTTTATCTAAAGAAAAAGCACTGTTTATTACTGGGGATTTACAAAATGATGTTATACTTTTATTTTGTACTCTGTTTTATAGCTGAAGCCTTCCTAAAATGTAGGTACGTGCGTAGAGTCGTTTTACCCCAATTTTCGTTCTAAATGGAAATGGAAAACATCCAAACATCCAAACATCACAACACACGCTCGCTGGCCCACAAAGTAGTATAATACTTGAGCGTTGAGCCTAAGCCCGAGCCCGTCTAGGTAGGTATATGAATTGTATAGAGAAAGGGGTGTTGCTTTGGTGGGTTGTGTTGCTAGCTATTACCATCACGCGTACGCATTTAAGAGATCCTGCGGGCGGACTATGGAGACGGCAATGAAACGTTTGTACCTAGGCTTCTTAAATATTCAAATGCTATGGTTTCAACGACGTTTTTTTTTTGTACTTCGCCTTTTTCCGTTTTCAATGTTTTTTGGCTCTTTGGTTTGGAAGCCCTTCTTCTTTAAATAGCTTTTATGATTTTTTATAAAAGCTACTCAAAGATTTGGCCTCCATTACACATCAGCAAGGGAAAATGGAAAAACAGAAAAATGAAAAAAAAAAAAAAAAAAATTGAATGTTGGGAGCAGGAAAGTTCCTTGTGCGCTTGGTAAATGTTTCGTTTCCTTGCGATGATATGCAAAGCTTGGTAAATGGGTAATTCAAGTTAATTAAAGGTTATAAGATTGGGTCATACTTTTTTTCTTTCTTTCTTTTTTTTTTTTTTTTTTTTCTTTTCGACGCCGAAGAGTGTTAAGGTGTTGATTTTTAAGGTTGTGCTGGGTTTGGTCCTTGGACCTTATGGGTATGAATGTATTTTTTCATCATAGGGAAAGCTTATGGAATTATTTAAACAGTATTATTTGATAATGAAGCATAAAGCTGTGGTTTGGGTGAAAAGTAGGTACTCAAGTAGGCCCAAATCCCAGTTAATTTTTTTAATTCTTCTTAAGATGTTGAAAGATGTATGAAAGATCTTCTTCCTGAAAAAAATGTTCAGGTTATTTTTGAGTGATGTCGTTGTTAATAAATTTGGAACTGTGGTTGAAATATTGGAATAAGACTTTTAATTTTTGGTATCATTAAAGAGTCGTAATTTTTCCTAACCTAAGGCGCCGGAGTCATAACTTTCTTTTAGAAAAATGTACCAAAAGGAAAACTATAGCTCCAGTTCAGCATCAAAGTGTTCAACTTGATAGAAGAGAAACTAGACACAACAAAGGAACATTTCTTTGAGATCCTTGCCAAAACTAACGAGCAACACTTGTTTAAATACCCTTGAGAGATATTAGAGTCAACCGAAAACAGGGAATTTTTTCGTGAACTTTGTTTACCACCAACAAAAGCACGGGTGACTATGGAAAAGTGGGATTTTCGTGAGATCAATAACAGTACCTAAGACTGAAGACTAAATCCACTATACCAAAAGTTCTTCACTATCTTTCCATTCCTTTTCTCAAAAAAAAAAAAAAAAAAAAAAAAAAAAAATTGACCAAATGGAAGAATTTGCGTTCCAATCAGTCAATCTCAAGACAATACTATTAGTCGTTATCTTCCAAGTGAATTCAGGGCACAGGCTGGTCGCTGCTAAACAGCTTATAGACCTTCAACGAATTAAGACTACTAGCACACCAGGCGGCCAGGTCACGCGACCAGGTCGTAGCGGCCAGTTATTATATGAGTGCGGTGACTGTCCGCTGAGCTGGCTGCCCAATGCGCTCACTTGCATGCTTTCTAGATGAGCTCCTCTGCAACCTTGCCTGCGGCTAGCCTAAAGATTGGAATTTCATGTTAGGTAGCTACAATTAAATAATTTGACCGCTTGAACCTCGCCGATCAATTTTCGTGATGCAACCAAATGGCTATGAATAAATCGTTTATCCTGACTAATCACCTCCACAATAACTATACTATCCAACCCAAACAATCGAGGGATTCTCATAGGACCCGTCTGAGAATCATGCATCTCGCTCAGGTGGTGCTGTATGATTCTTGGACGGTTCCTAGGCTGAACCGTATAGCCTCTCCAACCAGCAACCTGCCTAGGTCAGGTGGCATACAGTCTGGAGAATGGTTGCATGAAATCGACTAAAGGGTGCCCTTGCCTTGGCAGCTCATGAGTGTCTTCCCTCCATTTTTTGACTTAAATAATCTCGTCCAGGTGGTGGAGTACGATTCTTGGACGATTCCTAGGCTGAACCCGATTATTGAATCAGCTGTTTGACAGAACTAGTGTAACCTCAAGAACCAGCACCCTGCCTAGGTGGCATAATGTCTAAAGTCTGGTTGTTTGAAATTGACTAAGGGGTGCCTTGGCAGCTTATGAGTGTCTTTCCTTCCTTTTTCGACTTAAACAATTAAGGGTTGGCAGAGGAACCGTTTGATGACCCGCCTAAGTGGGGGGCTATGTTCCTTGGAGGATTCATACGACGAACTTACTAACTAAACCAACTCTTTGACAGATCCAATGTACCTCCAGACACCTGTCTAGGTGACAAAGTATGGGTTATATGAAATTGTTCCAGGGTTGGCTTGGCAGATCGAGTCGTCCTTCAAGAGAGTACTAATTCATCCCATCCATCTCCTTAAAAAACACCCTATCACATTCTTCTTATCCTTCGTTAAGTTGTTTAGTTATGGTAACTAAACGGCGCATACCAGCGCTAATTGGGTTTCTTCTTATAGGAGCTTTTCCAGTTCAAGTGAGAACCGTCTTTTCGCCGTATCTACCCTGAACTTCGCCAGACAAACTTGTCACAATTTTCGACTACTCTAGAGCCTGTAATGAACAACACAACACAACAGCCCCAAGCGGGGCCGATGCCTGTGACTTACACTCTTAACTATTCCTGTGTGTTCGTTGATATTCTGCAGGAATGGAAGGGCCCTACAATGTATGGCAAAGTACGAACGGCTAACAGAGAAGCACTTACCATGACATGATTCACTTTTGAAGGATTTGTCACTTGTTTGGCAAGAGGCACTAACCTCGAAAAGAAAGGTTGAATTAGGGATCAAGACAGAACCTTCCGCCACGGGGGAGGGGGGTACTACAGAGCCTGGAATTATAGAAATTATATCAACAAACTATAAGAATCACCAGATTACTAGATTTTGGCTTCTCAAGACTCTTTCCGAGACATCCCTGACAGTAAATTGGCTTGAGACATATAAACAAGAGAATTTTTCCTGCTCAGCTCTATATTTTGACTAGCAAAATGCAAGGAGCCTGTGGGAAGGAACCCACTGAAAGTGCGCCTAAAATCACACATAGCAACTGGATACAAATACAGTTTTTCAGTAAAGCTCGATATCGTGAAGAAATAACCTCCTATATAAAGAGAGTCGACTTCAGTCAGAACGTTAGATGTTTCAGGTTCAATTCCCAGCTAACCAGTCTGCATGGCAGGTATCATCACCACCATTCTCAGCAAGACGGTACTAAATGGAAATTTCTGGTTATGTTCATTGTTCAGTTTGAAAATTGCTCCTTTTTGTAAGAAAAAGTTGCTATTGGAGCTAGAATTCAGATTTGTTCTTTAATGCCGATAAAGAACTTTTTAAATTAATCTTGCTCATAAAAATTTGTCTACCCCACCCGAAATGTATTTTTGTTTGTAGCCTTTGTCCACATGTTTGGATAATTGAACAAAATACTGCATAAAAGACTTTAATTTATTGAAATTAAGAAGAATGTCAGTTAAACTGGAATCTGTTCTTGTCATTATTGAATTACATTTAAAATGATGTTAATTGAAATTTAATTTACCCCCAACCCCATTTACAGCATGCCCTATTTTATTTCCCCCTACAGACGTTTGTCACGTCATAAACGCCAAAATCCATTGAGCTTAATTTCAATATTCTCCAAGCTCTCGTCATCGCATTGCTTTTTCTCCTCGTATACTTATTTCCACCTTCTTGCTATCTAAGTGGAAATATTATAGCTTTTAATATACATTATATTTTGTATCCATTAAAACCCAAGAGAAAAAGAAAATCTGAAGACAAAAAAAGAAAATGAAGGCGCAAAAAAAAAAAAAAAAAACAAGAAGAAAATTAAGCGTCCAACAAAAGCCAAAGGATTACTTTGGAGGATTTACTTTTTTGCAAGAGAGCGCCATCTTCAATAAACAGGAGGGCATCATCATTGAAATTGCCCTTGACTCCTAATATCCTTATGATGCAAGAGCTGAGTGTTCAGCAGGCAGAAGCAGAGGCAGGCAGTCAGTGAGGTAGGAGAAGCATCTCTCAATAACCTTTAACCATCACCATCATCTCAGTACTATTATGTACTTGGTACCGATGAGGATTTCTTTATGAAAATTGTGTGGGCTGGTCGGGTTAATACTGAATCGGCCATAATGTTATGTAAGCAATTTCCTTTTATTCTTTTAGTATTTTCTGGTCTTAATATTTTGTTTGAGCTTTGAGAAAAGTATAGGTTTGCATTAAAATTAAGATGCGAAAGGCTTCGCTTGGAGATCCAAACAACCCAATTTTGTCGTGTTTTAAAGTGCTCTGAAGAAACTCATGCTTTCCTTCCATCAGTATCGGAGGATACGAATAAATTCAATCATATTTTATCTTCGTTCGTTCGAAGGATACTAGATAAATTTGACGTCACTCCACAAAACTTTGTAATGGATTGAATAAACTTCCTTTCGGTCGATGACAAATACTATTTATTTTTCGATGGTCTTCTGCCAGGATAAGTAACGTTGCAAGGACTAGCTACCCCTTTTGGAATCAGCATTTCTGAAATAATCGTCAACTCAATGAAAATTGCACGTATTCAAATAATTTAAGTTATCTGTAGCCGAATTTCAAGCCAAGATCTTTAGGTATTATGCATTTTGCTCAAAAGGAATTAGTCATCCTGCACGTTTTGTGAAGGAGAAAGAATTCAATTCATATCGATTTGATTGAGAAATGTACCACCCACTGGATGGTAGAAAATGTTTGCACATTGCTTATTGACTCCAGTTCCATTTGGAACCTTTAGTACCATAGTACCACTACCATTTTGTAGCTGAAGAACGAACGCGGATCTCCACCAGACCGCAGAATCGGGCATCCACTGTGAGAAAGTTTGATGTTGCAAAGTTGCAATCGCAAGAGACCGCCACAGCCTTTGCCAACCATGTATCCTCTTATCTCTCGCGACAAGCCCGGCGGCTGCTGCTCCAATCACAGAGGCCCAGTGGCAACATTGCAAAATGGCCATCAAAACGGCAGCTACTGATGTTTTGGGTTTCGTTAGACGAGCACAACGAAACACCTGGTTCGATGATGAGTGCAGGCTAGCACACTTGAAGACGAAGCCTATCATGCAGTTCTGAATGCCAGAACCAGAGCTGCCAAGAGCGCTTCTCGTGCGGTATACCAACAAAAGAGGAAAGAGAAACATCGGTTTTTCAGAAGGAAAAAGAGAGAACTGGAAAAACGAATGGTTGAATCTATTGAGGGGTGCTACGGCAGAAGCAATGTTCCAAAGTTCTACCAAAGGGTAAAACATTCGTCCAAGGGTTACAAAGCCCGAGCGAAAGCATGTAGAGACGAGACGATGATGAAGGAAATCTCCGTCCACCCGACCAAGAAGAAGTTCGAGTAGCAATATCTAAACTAAAGTCCAACAAGGCTGCTGGAGCGGATGCCCTTACGGCTGAACTCTTCAAAGCAGCGGGAGATGACTTGGTGAGGAGCATACACTAACTCATCTGTAAAATCTGGTCGGATGAAAGTATGCCTGACGAATGGAACCTCAGCATTGTGTGCCCTATCCACAAGAAAGTAGATACTCTGAACTGCTTCAAAAACTTCTTCTAAATGTCGCCTATAAAATCTTTCCGGCCGTTCTGTGTGAACGCCTAAACCCTTTCGCGCGTGAGCTAATTGGCCCCTATCAGTGTGGTTTCAGGCCCGGTAAGTCAACCGTCGACCAAATTTTCACACTTCGACAGATTTGAGAAAAGACCCAAGAATTCCAGATCGATACTCAATACCTCTTTATCGATTTTAAAAACGTCTATGACAGCGTGACCTGCTCAGTCAAGGTTGGTAAGAACACCACTGACTCATTTAATGTCAAGAAAGGCTTTAGACAAGGTGATTATGTAACCTCTTCAACATCATTCTTGAGGCAATCGTACGCAACCCGCATGTCAACACCAGCGCAGCGCAGACGTACGATTTTTTTTAAATCCGTTCAATTACTTGGCTATGCTGATGATATTGCCATTATTGAAAGAACGAAGCGCGCTGTCAGTGGAGCGTTCGAAAATATTCATGTGGAGGTGGCGAAAATGGATCTGGTTGTAAATGAAGATAAAACAAAGAAACAGAACATCATCATCACCGTAGGCTAGGACAAAACGTCACGATGGACAGATATAACTTTGAAGTTGTCAAGGACTTTGTCTATTTGGGTTCCACTATAACCTCTCAGAACGATATATCAGTAAAGAGATCAGTCGAAGAATCACTCTTGATAATCGCTGTTTCTGCGGGCTTAGAGATCATCTTAGAAGCAAAGCCCTCTCTCAAAGGACCAAGGAGACACTATACAAGAGCCTTATCATCCCAGTCCTGTTGTATGGAACAGAAGCGTAGATTCTGACACAATCGATGAAAAGCGGCTGGGGTGCTTTGAGGCAAAGATTATTCGGATTATATTCGGTCCTGTATTCCTCAATGGAGTGTGCAGGGGCTGATTTAACCACGAAATGAACGGGCTATACAGCGACATTAACCTGGTCAAAAAGCAAACAACACAGTATCTTAGATGGTTTGGGAATGAGGAGCGTAAACTCACCAGCCCGATGAGTCTCCAATTGCAGTCTTCGAAGCAGTGGAAAACCCCATTGAAAGTGGCATTTCACCGCGTGGTTTGTTTTGAATGCTCCCAATAAGACAATAGTAGGCTAAATTACTTTCAACAGTGATTAAATTTGGAAAAGATATTGCAATTCGCAAATCCTTACGAAACGTTGGTGTTTTCTGCAAGTTAGTTTTCAAATGCGGATCCTTGGCTGGTGCCTCGGAACTTAGAGCAAATTAACTTTCAATTTGATGTTAAATGGTCAGCCAGCTTACCCAAGAATAATTGTGGAACAGACTTAAAGGACCGTGGTATCCAAATCAATAGTTTTCGTAGCAGGATGACTAGCATTAGCATAATTGAGTGTTCAATTCCAAAATCTTCTAAGTTTGTAATTTGCCATTAAGTGTGAAAAACAATATTATTCAAATGGATGCCTCAGGAAGATTCGCAGCATGCGATTCAAATGATCTTGGATCTTGGTGGCCAATTGACGTCACTAAAACGTGAAAATACGCGCAAAGGAAACTTGTCATGCAATAAAGCCATTATTGGTCGTGATCTTCAATCGCCGCGCCGTCCAAAAAAAATCGATTATCATCAGACCATATCACTCCGAAGGGACTGTAACCGTCTGCCTATTCGCATCTTCGAAGAAATATATGGACCAATTACACCTTTCGATCATAGATCACTCCAAACAGTCACCTTGTCTGGATGCAACGGCGGCGGCGCGGCACCTCCTCGCTCTTCGATCACTTTTTTGAGCCCCATATGCGGCAATTTCGTTTAAGGTACTTACCCACCTACCGAGTGAGAAATGTGCATCCATGTTTATTGTCCCAACACCCTCTTTTGTAGCAAGTTTTAATAATTTAAGTGCGTTTATTTGTTTGCTAAGCGTTTGTCAAAAATGGCAAACATTCAACTAATATTATGACATTTTAGATGATAGCTGAGTTTGGCAGGTGTCAAATGTCAGCGCTACCAACTTGAAACCACGAAATGAATGACCCTGTGTATTTTGATGTGTGGAAAATGGAATGAGATTAGCAATGGCCAGAGGATCATTTCTTCCTTTTACGAGAAAGCAATCAGTTGCCAGATTAAGAAGCACTGAACTGCTGACTTATTGACTTTGAAATATTTTCATATAATATTAAACACCAAAGATGACATTGTGTAATTTTAAAAATCCTTTATTAAAAACAAAAATCACAAAAATACTTCATTTTTAGAACAGATTTGTTCATTGTATTATTATAAATTTCGTCCTTGTATTATAAATTGGTTTTCATTGTTTCAGTTTGAAATTTTGTTGCGCGAAAAGAAATCATTTTCTACAAAGAAACAGTTTAATTTCGTTTATCCCGTTTATCCTTTCCATTCCAACTAAAGTGAAAACTTGGAAAGGTGTTATAGGAAGGATTGCTATAAAATCCTTTAACATAGCCGACAAGTTTATTGTTTTATATTGTTTGCAAGCAAAATAAAAACAAACAAAACATTGTCCCAACACACCGAGAACGGAAGCCTAGACTGAGACGGAGACCGAAACCGAGACCAAGACCGGGGTCCTGACGACACTCAAATTTATTGGGTGATTTATTCCTAATGCTGAAGAATTTGCTGGTCTACAGCTAAAAACCCACAGGAACTGGGAACTGGGCTCTGCGACAAGTTTATTTATGGCTAAATATAAATTTGCGCTCTAGTACCTGCTATGAAGCAGGATTTTTCTGTGCGAGTCTTCAACTTTGCTATTGTTATTGTTGTTTCCTCCCTTTGATATTTTTCTTTTTGTATTTATTTCCTATTTTGTATTTGCTCCTTTTTTTCTTTTTCTCTGATCGATTGAGGGGAAACTCATTCGCAAAAAAAAAGGACGACGAATTTAAGAAAAGTTGGCGAATTGGTAGAAAAGGAGTACTTACACAAACATACCTGCGCTGCGCTGAGATAGGGTGATGTGATGACAAAGAACAATTACTAATAATTAATTGAGGTGATTTATATTCGTGTTGCGTGAAGGAGATATTAGAATATGATGCGTGAAAAATGTTATTATTGTAGAGGTTAAGAATATACACATAGATATTGTCGGATGCGTTTAATGGTAACGGTAAGTGATAAATTAGAATAATAAATTACAACGACTTCCGTTGACTCTTTTGAAATTATGGTGCTAAAGTATTTTTTCTTTCTTTATGACAAGTCCTTTTGTGTGATACTTAAGTGGATAAAGGTGAGTTATGAAAATAAAAAAAAAGAATTTAAGAATGTTTATATTGTTTCTTAAATCAAAACTTTGGGGTTGTGTTTGGATTATTTTATTTGTGTTTGAAGACACCCCAAAAAATGATACATACATCAGATAAAGGATGGATGTTTGCATAAGTGTGTGTGTATAATTCTATGATTTATTACATACAGAATGTTTAAGGATTTATTATACAAATAGCTGTTCGATTTTTAGTCCTTGTACATATAATACTTTGAGAGCTTACACTTGTTGCTCGAATAATTTAATGCTTTTTAGGAAAATGGAGTGCTTGGATTGCAAAAACTTGCTCTAATTATTGACATCAGCTTTGGGGCTTGAGATTTTGGCAACAAATTATAAAAGAAAACTCAAATACGAAGAACTCGAATAAATTATAGAAAAATAAATATTCCAGAAGATTAACGACTTTATCCAGTTTTTTTTTTTTTTTTTTTTTTTTTTGGAAAATCTGAAAATAATCATTCGACCTGTTAAAAACAAAGCTTACAGAATATTGTCCGATACAATAATTTTTGAAAATTAGAAACGCTTTGAATTAATTTTTTTTTATATTAGCTCATGCCCTTAAAACATCATCAAAACCGGTTGAGTGGTATTCGCGAAAATCTGATTAAAATAGAGGTCGGTCGATTCATTACATATACTACAGCTTCAGGAACCACTTTTTAATAGCGTTTAGGTATGTCTATGTACAATGTTCATACCATAAGGCAAGTTGTGCATGGGTAAAAAAATGCTAATAATCAAACATGACATTACGATGGTAGAAAAAAGTGGGTATGACAATACCGTCCGTCCGTCTGTCTGTCGGCACCTACAGCCTTAACGGGTGGACCGATTTGCTTCAAACTTGGTACCACAGTATTATTACGACGTCCTACAGAAGGATTTTTGGAATTAGTATTCTAGTTCCAAAACTAACGGTACCTGCCATACGATTTTTAGTGAAAAATTAATTTTTCTCAAGAATGGCTCCTACGATTTTGATTAAACTTTCTGAAATGTGCAAACGTTATGTTTTGGTTGGAATAGATTTGTCAGGGAAAGTCTTATAACGGTACCTCGCATATTTTTTTAATCGCATTTTCTCGCAAGCCATTTGAAGGATTTCGATGAAATTTTCAATGTAAAAGCTGTTTTATAAAATTATTACTTTAATTTTTCAAAAAAAGTTTTTTTGAGTTTAAAAAAAAAGTAAATTTTTTTGAAAGTTTTTGGTTTTTTTTTTCAAAAACTGTTTGTTTAAAATTTTTTAAATTTTTGTTCACTGATAACAACTATAAACTGCTAGATGTTGGCATAGCTCAAAACAAAAATTGGAATATGTTTTCGAAAAGTTTTTCACAAAAAAAAACCGTTTTTTGAAATGTCCATACAATTTAAAACAGTAAAAGAAATCAGACAACTTAATTCTTTATTTCCAAAAAAAAAAGTTTAAACTAGTATTTTTGAAGTGCTCAATAAAATTTCATATCATTCCCTGCTTTTTTCCAAAATCTCAAAAAACAAGACCACTGTCACATATTAGAGCAAGTTCGTCCGACCCAGTCGTGCACTTTATTTTTTTAGCGGATCAAGGGTTATTCTTTTTCTTTTCGGCAGTGCTATGATCTGAGGTGGATCACAACTCTCAAATAAGCCATGCGTATTGCGTATGTGAGTTCCGGGTGCACAACTGAGGTGTAGAGTCTTCCCTTCAACCAAAGAGGCATTTTCGGTCACAGGAAATAGTGAAGTTTTCCTCCACTTCATTCACCTTTTCGTCATCACAATTTCATTTGCTATAAATCATAGATCACATTTATTTCAGCTTTTCACACTTAGGAATCACTGTTCCACTCAAAATAATAATGTCTGGAATAGGCATGTTGTGTGGATCAAAAACGGGCAGCACTTCGAGTTTTTTTTAAGACTCTTCAAAATGTACCCACTTCCCTCCAAAATGTTCACACGTCATCAAAGAATAAATGAAGCACTTTGGGGTCCCTGATTTTCAGGTTGCCAAGGACGACAATAAAGAGCAGGGGCCCCTAGACTCTTCCCTGGTGTACAACTACTGTAACCTGGAACTCTTCGGTGACTCCAGCTGAACATCTTAATTTTTTCACTAATTCTTCGTACAAACGTAACGTATCCATGGCCATCAGAACATAGTTTTTTGGAACTCCTTGTTGCCTGAGGCTCATTTGCGAATTATAACTACTTAATAATAAACAGTCATTATATTATACCCTATTCCATAGAATGGGTATTGGGTATATTGTATTTGGTGTGGAGTTTGTAACATAGAGAAATAATACCGTTAGGTATAGAAAAGTATATATATATATTTTGACTCAGAATCAAAAGCCTAGTCGATTTAGCCATGTCCGTCCGTCCGTCCGTATGTATACTCTCTAGAGGTTTTGAGCAAGAAAGCTGAAATTTGGTATATATAATCTTTGATTTAAGAGTAAGGCTAAGTTCTTGAACCGGTAAAATCCACCCACAATCGCCATTGTTGATGAACAACCTTAATTTGGTAAAATTAAATTATGTTTTTTGTACAGTTACAATAGAAGCATAACGCTAAAATTTTGCACACGTAAGCTTTAGGTAAACGTTCTTCCAATCAAATACAAATATTTCAGTTTGGGCGTGGCTGACGCCCATTTTTCATACAAAACCATCAATATTGTTTTTATAAAATAACAATTGTTATATTAAAGCGAAAAACATTAAATTTTGTGGGTATTACTGGCACATAAACATCTTGTGTATGAAATCAAAAAAAATGATTTTGGGAGTAGCTGACGCCCACTTTTCATAAGAAACTATAAAAAAAATATTTTTGTAAATAAACGGTATTTATAATGAATCCGCAAGTCAAAATATTGCGTCTCTTAAGAGAAACTAAACAGTTTGTGTATGAAAAGAAATGTTTGAATTTTGGTCGTGGCTTACGCCCACTTTTCATGAAAGAACGAAAAACGTAGTCTCAAAAATTTAAGGTACCTCCAATATGCAATTTATAACTTTTCTTTCCGTTCGTTATTTACATTTTCTTGTGAAAATTTTTTCTATACGCCCACTTTTAAAGGCGTGATTTTGATAAAATACCTTTGTTCAGGTAAGATTGTTTAAAAACTAGTCGATTCAGCTGTAGTTTTACACATATGCCTAAATACTGATCAAAGGTCAGTTAGTGCTTCAATTTTTTAAGACACGCCCACTTTTAAGGGGCGTTTCCGTCAAAAGTCGTATAACGCATTAATTTTTTAACGTTTTTTAACTATCGGTCGCATTGCGGGTGGCAATGGTACAGTGGATGTAGTGCTTGGTTGCTCAACCTGAGAGCTTGGAGTTCAAACCCAGCCTGGGGCAGCAATATTTATTTATTTCCCAAGTTTCAACTGGATGCCACCCCTGAAATTTCCATGAGATAATTAACACCTTAAATCTCAAACCACTGTACCACCTTTCTTTCCTATCTTTCTATTCCTTCTCTTTCCTCGCTCGCACATGTTAATTCATTATAAAGGTATTAATAACCCTTTGAGTGCGAGTGCATTATATAAAAAAAAAAAAAAAAAAAAAAAAAAAAAAAAAAGATGAACACTTAGATTTATATTCCTTAGCTACGTAGCAGAATGTGGTCCAAGAATTGTTAAAAACACCCATAATCGCTTTTTTCATTCAAAATCTAATTTTTAAAAATTTAAGTTTTGTTTTGTTTTGTTCAAATCGATCTGCAAGAATAAAATTGAATGTCACTGAGCTCATACTAATTGCCTTGGCAATAAAAAGTCTTAACTTTGGGCGTGGCACACGCCTTTTTTTGTATCGTGCCAGCACTAATTGAACTAATCACACCACACAAAATTAATGTTATTGAATTTTTGTCTGTCTGCTAAAGAAGAATTTTGTTTCTGAAACTGGAACATCGGCTGGCTGCGGGATGCGAACGCATACACATACAAAAATATAATGAATAGGGTATCCAACAGTTCGTTGCAAACGTACTGTAGCTCTCGCTTATGTTTTATTTTGCATTTCTTAGAAAACGGCACGAACGATTTTGTTTTAACTCAAAATTAAACAAACGCCTATTTCGCGAACTTATATAAAACCGTTTAAGAAATATGGTTCCTTATATGCTACATGAAAAGGATATTTGTTTTGTTGTGTAAGCGTAGACGTGGCGGCCATTTGGCTGATTTTGTTTTCCATTAATGGCATACTTTCTTCTTTACACCTCTTACCTGTACAATTAAGAGAAGAGCAGTGTTGTTATTGCTCGAAAAAAAATTATATCATCGTGCTATTTGACCCACAGAGCAATTAGGTACGTGCAACCAAGTTGTGCATTTTATAAATATCAATTTTTTGATCAGAAATATTTGTGGCAGGCCTGGTTGGTAAAATAATACTAACCGTAGTACAAAAACTTTATTGAGAAGAATGGATTTAACTAGAATCATTTAATTTCTAGATTTTGTTTAAAAAAAAAATTAAATAATATTGTTAATATGTTACTAAATTGATTTTTGTTTGTTGCTTTGCAAGTTGTCAGTAAAAATTAAAAAAAGGCAATCAATCTGTGAAATCGAAGTGAATTTCCTGGTAAAAATATAAAACAATACTCTTTTCAAACTAAAAATAATAACGATATTTTTGAATGTGAATAATTGGTTTAATTTGGTAAGTCCTTGTTAAAAATGCTTTTCCATATATACGTTCAAAAATAAAGTTATCCATGTTAGACGTAAAATATTTGTATTGATATTTTTTATTTAAAACTCCAATTTTCCAAAAAGTCCATCCATCAATGAGAGAATATATATTAAACAAAAGTCAATGTAAAAAAAAACGAAAATAAAATAATAATGAAAACTATCAAACAAATCTATCCCCACAATAGTTGTTTCGCAAATTGATTTCTGCTTTAAGTCTGACTAATGGCCTCCAGTATTCTGGGATAATAAAAGTCCTTTTGCAGTAACATATGAGGGATGTATTCTGGCCTTGCCCGACCAGCTGCTGAGTCGATAAAACTCTAATGACGTAAAATCGATTTCGATTTCTTTCTTTGGTCGTATAGGGTTCCCTCTTCTTTTTTTTTTTTTTGTATATCAATGCTTCCATTTCATTGTATTTTGTGTGTTTTTTTTTTTTTTTGTCTTTTACTTGTTTTTTGTTTTTGTTTTTATATATTCTTTAGAACAATTGTCCTCAATCAACGTATGCATAGTTCAAATGGAAATTGCATTGTGTATTCGGGGATGTCCTAGTAAGAGCATGGGCGGAGGAAGGATTTCAACATATATATACAGAACACGAGTGCTGAAAAGTGGTGTAGAATAAGATTTCATGTCTATCGATACAAATGTTGTTCAATGTGTCAATGGTTGAATGGTTGCTCTTTATGTGGACCAGAAAACGTTTGAGTGACGACCGACGATGACGGTTTTGCCCTCTTGTTTTGGCCCTGATATATATAGTTATACCAACATATACACATACTCTACTACTCATTGCTGTTCAATGGGCTTGCGCTTACCATCAATGTATACAGTGTTATACGTATATGTTCCAGTAAATCGTTTCTCCGAATAGGACTTTTTATTTTGTTATACATATCTAGTATATCTAGTCATAGTCACATGGACAAAGGATGGCTTTAGTGATGCCTGCAATTAGGTTGCCGCTAATTGATTTTATATTGAATAACCTTTTTTATTGTGTGGTTTCAATTGAGCACTGTTTGATTGAATTTTACTGCAAAACAAAGAGTTTATCGAATGTCATTTGAATTAGGCTACAGGTTGTCAATTATTTATAAGGGCGATCCCAGTTCCAATTAAATTTTGTTATCTCGAATTTCTTTAGAATAAAACATTTACATACTGGAAATACATTTAAAAGGTACAATTTTGCATTGTTCTTAAAGAGATCAGCATTGAACCATTTGACTAGAAAATAGTACCTATTTATAAAATGTCTATAGATATTCACCAAATTTTTTTGTAATGACTTCGTGCATTCAATATGTAAAGTCACAGTATGAATTAACTCGATTTTAATATGAAACTAAAAGTTTGACAGAAAATTGATAATGTCAGAAAATATTGGTTTATTGGTCTCAGGAAAAGTAGACATACGAATTCTATTACGAGTAGGTATCTATGATTTCTTAAAAGTAATTACAAAGTTGTATTCTCATGATTCGGAATTTAATCCAAAAGTGTGGTACGTCCTCTAATATACTACAGTCAAGTAATGTCAAAAAATTTTGTAATTCAAGTAAACATAAAAATCACCGTCATATGAATAACATAGATTTTTTATATTTTACTTTAACTGGCCAAAGGAATAAAAAAAATTTCCAAACTTACGGAGAGATTTCACTCAGTTTCAATGAGTAATTTACTTATTTGACGAACGACTTACCTGTAAATAGAAAAAAAAGAATTGATTAGTAAAACTTTCATTTTGTATAAGCACGTTTATTAGTTTTCAAGCTTTGGCAGAATTTTTAAAGAAATAGATAATGCAAAACATTGAGAATGGAAAAGTTAGGAACATCGGTTTTGAATGATTTTGTCACAAATAACTAGAGAAAAATTTTATTAGTGGTATTTCAAAATTTGCATTCAGTGCATTTTTGTTTTCGAATTTCTGAACATTTTGACCTTTTTCCTATAAACTATGAAAAACAGGATAAATGTCAAACTAAGACAATTTCAAATATATTTATCAAAACATTGAAAGGGATCACGACGTTATCCAGAGTGACATAATCTTGAAAGGACAAAATCGTTCAAAAAAAAAAATATAGAAAGATAAAATCTTGAAGTAGTATAAATCTTTCCAGATTTTTTTTAGAGGAATTCTAAATCTAGAATTAATATTAATTTTTGAGACAATGGTTACAATTCGCGTAGATTTTTTTTTTCTATTTTTGGTTTTCGAGATTAAGGTTTTCTAGATTTTTGGTTTTCTTGATTTTCTTAATTTTCTCTTTCTAGATTTGTTTGCTTTAGATTTTTTTTTCTAGATATCGTAGTAAGCCCATATTGAAACATTGTTTCAAGAGAGCAGCGTTTTCTTATCCCCAACAATTAAAGCGAAGTTTGATTGAGCTCAAACAAAAATGGAAGAAACATACTTCTGGTGTTGGCAGCATAGAAAGTAAACACAAAACAACTACTGACAGACAGAAAATCTGCTAATTATGTATTTTCTTAAGTACATTATTATGTTTACCTCTTCCACTATGGATTTGAAATAGGAACGGTTAAATAAAATACATATACGAGTAGAGTGAAAGCAGTCGTCTGCCGAGGAAGACATGAATTCACCAAAAAAAGCAAAGACAACGATGTACACTGCCCAACAACCGGTTAGCGCCTCCTATTATTCTTGTTTTTGGAGCATTATATCAGCTTATCTACTAAACCTTTTGAGACGAATTTTTTATCAATGAAAGTTTATAAAATTATACGTGAAAAGAAATGAAAGTTATGGTGGTAACTCAATGAATAAAATCTTAAAAGAATTTTAAAGAAGTTTTTTGCGACATTTGATTAGCACCACCCCTTGAAAATGCCGAATAACGTAAGAAAGTGGGTAGAAACTAACCCAGATTATTTTTTTATTTTTATTCCATACATTAGTAACTTATTTTGTACAAAAGAATTAATAATGTGTTGTGCCACCACGGTGAACTACGACCTCGTTCATCCTTTTGGGTAAGGAGTCATTTAATTACCTACTTTATAATAATCAAGTGAAATAGTCTCCCATGCACTTTTATTCCTTCAAAAAGATCCGATGCAGTTGTGTATTGCATTCCGAACTGCGTGCTAATGCTAACTATCTTCGGTGATTACAGCAGCAGCGGAAAAGGGAATTATTTTGATTTGCATCGACTCTATAGGCAAAATTAAGGAGAAACCCGTTATAAAAGCATGTGTCCCGACTGTGCAAAGAATGATTTCTAATGCTGAATATTTAAAACGCCTAAAAAAAAAACAAAAGCTACTTCTTAACCAACTTCGAAAGATGCAACGCCTCGATTTCTCGACTTTACTAACTTAGAGTTGTGGATAGGGGCACTAGCATGCTGGAACTTTTATCCCAAGGGTCCAAACGGCTATGCTGACTTCTTTCACGAATGCCACAGCATACAATAGTGATTTCCCTGTAATCAGGGATATTTTGGGACCCTTAGAATAGAAGTTCCAACTAGCTTATCTTTTCACGTATAATTTTATAGGTAAACTTTCATTGGTAAAAAATTCGGTTCCAAAAGGTTTAGTAGATAAGCTGAAATTAAGATATGATACAAATCTGTGGAGCGATTTGAGGGGTCTTATTTGAAAAACTTTTTGAAAAAAATTTTCCAAAAAATTTCAAAAACGCCAGTTCATATGTAATCAGCAAATACATTTATTTGTAATTTTTAGAAAAAAATTTAATAAGCAGTTTTCAAAATATTAATTTTTTAAATTAAAAAAAAATGGTTTTATAATTGTTATACGGCAGGTACCTTTATTTAATGAGCTTCAATATCTAAAAAACTCCTTTGAAGCAATTCGGGCCACCCGTTTGGGCTGTAGGTGTCTATACATACAGACAGACATACAAACGGACACAACTTTTAGAACACCTCTTTTCGATTTCGTTATCATCGTAATTTCATGTTTGATTGTTAGATATCTCATAACTTTTTTTTTCGACGAATGCATAACTTGTAGTATAGTCATTGTATAATATAAATTTTTATAGTAATTTCATGGAATATTTTATTTTAGTTCTGAACGTCGTCAATGGCGGCGCTAATTGTCTTATCTACTTTACATCAAATGTCTTCTATTGTTGTTGCTTCCCATAGCAGTTTAGACAAAAACCACTAAAATTACTTTCCAATCAAAGCTTGTGAACGTCGCGTCGTCGTTCATAGATGGCGCACAAAATGTTCCGCTTTTTGGGAATACTATAGATTTTAAATACAATGACAATGCAATGGTATAGTAACTACATATAATCCCAAGTAAGAAACGAGTAACGTAGTTAATTTAAAACACTCACAACTCACACATCCAAACAAACTCACATTAAATTAAAAGAAAACGAGATCCAAATCTAACGATAAAGATATACCTAAAATAATTGAACTTGAATAAAATCTCCAATAAAATCATTCCTTACGCGCAGTATGCGGAATCCATGCAGCATTCACCAACGGAACCACTATCACTTCAAAAAAAGGAACACAATACATTTTTTTTTCAAAATAATTAATTTAATAAATCATTCTACCGCACAGAATGATTAGATTATTAAATAATTCTTTAATATTTTTTTTAATATATTATGGATTCGCATATAA
Source organism: Platycheirus albimanus (assembly GCA_916050605.2). NCBI lineage: Eukaryota > Metazoa > Arthropoda > Insecta > Diptera > Syrphidae > Platycheirus > Platycheirus albimanus. The sequence goes on from OU696697.1 coordinate 43,409,445, forward strand.
TCTTAAATTAATATGGCACCCGAACTGTCAATAATAAAAATAATAAATTATTATACAAACACCGAAAATGCAACGAAATAATTTTTTTTTTCGAATTTACACACGCGCGACTGTTTTACGACCGAGGAAGATCTTCAACTTATGAATGAAAACAAATAAAATGTTTTTTTCATCAATTATTACTGTCAATGACCGCTGCGAAAACTGGAATGGATAACGGCACCGAAAGCTCTTTTTTTTTTAATGCATACAGAAAGATACAGATGTTGATGAATAACTGTCCTATGTGTTGTCTTTGCCTTTGAAATTGTGTTTTCTTATTTTGTCATTAAACTTTTTTTTCTCTTTACATGTGCAGGAGAGAGAAAACGCCTTGAAAAAAAATGTGCGTCTCCGCCCGACAGCAGTGATAACTTAAACTAATCTTAGTTTGATTAAAGGGTTTTCCAATAAGAGGTTCGTAAAACTAAAACATTTTTTGGTCGTCGTGAAGCACCTTCGCAATTCAGAAATTGGTGAACAAATTTGAACTACTGTTGGGGTAATTTAGCGATGTGAAGAATAAAACAGGTGCTCGTCGCCCAAGAACAACTGAGAATATTGCTGCTGTAGCCCAAAGTGTTGAAGAAATCCCAGGTTTGTATATTCCTCGTCGGTCTTTGGAATAGGGCATTCCACAAACGTCATTACACCATATTTTGAATACAGATGTGGGTCTTGAGGCTTATAAAGTTCAGTTAACACAAGAACTCAAGTCGGCCAATCATCAACAACGTCGTGTCTTTGCTGATTGGGTCCTTGAAATTGAAATAAACATAATGCGAAAATTATCTCAAAAAATGGCTTTTTGCTTTGGGTATCAAAATAACACCTCTTATTGGAAAACTATCTATATGTACTTATGTACAGACACCTACAACAACAGCCCAAACGGGTGTGCCTAATTTCTGCAAAGGGAAATTGAATTTTTTTTTTGCATCTCAAAAACTGTCATATTAAAGTTATGTTGAAGCTCATTTTTCTCGAAAACGACTCAAACCATTTTGATTAATTTAGCTTTTTAGGTATGACCGCATGGAAACAAAGTTACCAACAATTGCTTACAACGGTACCTTCCATATAGGACCGTGTTTTTTTTTTGTTCGCTCAAGACTGTATTTGACGCGAGCGAAGCAGCGGGTAAAAGCTATGTAGTAGACAAATAAAAACAAAATGTCGTACGTACTTGCTCTGTGGGTGCATTAGAACGATGATTACAACTTTTTCGAGCAACTAAGTATTGTATTGTTGTATAAAAATGCAAAGAAATTAAAATTCTTTGTTCATTAACCAAAAACCAAATTTTTTCTTAAAAACTTATTAAAAAATATTACACACAAAGTTTAACCAAAATCTTTTGAGCAGTTTTCGAGCAATACCAAAATGAAAAAAATCATTAATTGAATGGTACCAGTTTGCGCCAGGCTAAAACAAAATAAAACCATAAGCGAGAGCTACAGTACGTTTGCAACGAACTGTTGGATACCCTATTCCCCACATTTTTTTATATGTATATTCATATGCGTTCGCCTCCTTCGCAGCTAGCCGCTGTTCCAGTATCGGAAACAAAATTCTTCTTTAGCAGGATCGATTTGAACAATATTGATTGGAAATAGCTGCTACGTAACCAAGGTATACAAACCGAAGTGTTCATCTTCTTACTTAAAAACTGCGACCGATAGTTAAAAAACATTAAAAAATGAATGCATATTACGACTTTTGATGGAAACGCCCCTTAAAAGTGGGCGTGCCCTAAAAAAAATTAAGAAAAATTTAAAGCACTAACTAAGCTTTGATCATTAGTCAGTATTTAGACATAATGTGTAAAATACAGCTGAATCGAGTAGTTTTTAAATGATCTTACATGAACAAAGGTATTTTATCAAAATCACGCCTTTAAAAGTGGGCGTATTGAAAAAATTTACACAAGAAAATGTAGATATATTTTTCATATATTGAACGGAAGGGAAAAAGGTTTAAATTGAATATTGGTTGCACCTTAAATTTTTAAAACTACGTTTTTCGTTCTTTTATGAAAAGTGGGCGTAAGCCACGCCCGGAATTCAAAAATTTCTTTTCATACACAAAGTTTTTAGTTTCTACTAGAGACGCTAGATTTTGGCTTGCGGATTCATTATAAATACCGTTTATTTGCAAAAACAATTTTTTATGTTTTTAATGAAAAGTGGGCGTCAGCCACCCCCAAAATCAATTTTTTTGATTTCATACACAAGATGTTTATGTGGCAGTAATACCCACAAAATTTAATGTTTTTCGCTTTAATATAACAATTGTTATTTTATAAAAACAATATTGATGGTTTTGTATGAAAAATGGGCGTCAGCCATGCCCAAACTGAATTATTTTTATTTGATTGGAAAAAGGTTTACCTAAAGCTTATGTGTGCAAAATGTTAGCGTTATGCTTTTATCGCAACTGTATTTAATTTTACCAAATTGAGGTTGTTCAACAAAAATGGCGATTGTGGGCGTTTGTGGGCGGATTTCACCGGTTCAAGAACTTAGCCTTACTCTTGAACCAAAGATTATGTATAGTAAATTTTAGCTTTCAAAAATTGCGACCTCTAGAGAGTATACACATCGTCTAGGCTGAGATTCTGAGTCAGAATATATATACTTTTCTATACCTAACGGTATTATTTCTCTATGTTACAAACTCCACACCAAATACAATATACCCATTCTATGGAATAGGGTATAAAAACCTCGACAAACATTTTTCCAAACTATGGTTTGTACCTATATGAAGTTTTAAGAAAATCCGTCAAGCGGCTTAAGCTGTAGCTTGACATGAAAAAGCGCACAGCATACAGACACATACGGGAACGGCATGGGGAAAACCACTTTTTTTTGCTTCTCTATCATCGTAATGGCAGGTTTTATTAAATCCTCGATTTTTTTGGTGCACGAAACCAATACTTGCCCTTTAGAGCAAGTAAAAATAAAATTGTGGGTACAGCGTTTCTAACTTATTAACCCTACAAAATGATAGAGTATGAATTTAGACGATAAAAACAAAGTACACTTTTTAGTAATTTTTTTTTTTTGATAAATGGGTTATAGCATTTTTTTTTAATAGTGTTTGCATTTAAATCCACTAAAACACTTTAGGTATTGTTAATGTTCACATGTGTTTTGGTTTCCAGGTGATAATGTTTAAGCTTTAAAACAACTGGCTAGCTATTTGATAAATACATTCCCAACCATCATCCTGTTTCCATGGCAAACACTAGATTCCCTATAGCCATCCTGTAAATTTATTTAGTTTGTTGTGCATTTTGTTTCACTCAATTTATCTCAAACAAGAATAATGTAAATGCTAATGCATTGGGTGGTTCCCTTGATTTTTGATCACTTTATTGAAAACCAGGCCAATCGATAAAGTCATCAAATATTTGTTGCTTCTTACCACTATAACAAAAGATGTCCTTTTTTATCATCGGCATCGAGGAGCTCAAACAAGAGAATCCCTATATATTGTATAAGAGCAAAATGGAGTGGGCGGAAGGAAAAACAACATCAAAACTACAATATCTATTACAAGGGTATATATACGTTCGTTGTGATGTACTGCATATGCATAAAACAGAACGCTACATACATGTATATGTGTATACATAAATTTGTATGTATAGATATAATTCCCATGTCCTGAACATCCGTGATAAGCCAAACCCGACAACAATGGATATTGGTGCGTGCCACCATATACAATTGGAAATCAGCACACAGAGTACCACACCCTTTGGGCATCACATTGTTATCTCATGTGTAAGACATCACAGGAACCACTATCATAGACCATATTGAATCCCATTCACGTATCTGGAAATGATTTTGGATTCCTCAGCATACATACGTAGTCAATTTCACTTGATTTGGTATCGTTTCATGTGACAAAAGTATAGTGTTGTGTAAGGCGGCAAGAGGACTTCCAGTATACTGTATACAGTATGATGATGTTAGAGATGGAACTCTTGTATCTTTGCATTTATATTGCTACTTGGGGAGCATCAGGAAGTTCAATTTGCAACACCTTGTAACCTTCTGCCAAACCGAAGCCAAAGGTAGGTATATAAGAAACATGCCTGGAAGATTTAGCTTGTTAATTCTTATCCATTTTTATACAATCATCTATTCACCCATTTAGAGTACATCAGGTGAGGATAAACACTGCTGTGCTAAAAAAAAATTGTCAAATATTTTTTAAAACTGACTTTGGTTGCTTTTGAAGACGACTTAAATGGAGAAAGATACTCTTTGGAAAGTATGAATATCTGACCATTTTTCAACTTTTGTATATTTATCACAGAAACGTGTCCTCGGGATGTTAATTTTAAATCACAGTCAAATAAAATGGCAGTTGATTTAAGAAATAATTTTTTTTTTGCACATCACTGTTATTACCTTCAATGATGTTGAGCTTTTCCCTGTAGAAGTAAATGAATCTTTTAGAGATATTCGATTAAGATATTTTGAGCAGAGACAACAACTATTCAACAGAAGACCTGATGTTTGCACATAACTGCTCCTCAGTAAGTCTTTTATTTCCTTTCGAATTTTCAGCATTTGTTATTATTTCATTGGGAAACACAATGCATCGGAAGCATTTCTCTCAGGGGTTCAATTTTCCAATCTGTAATAACAACAACACTGTTACAGATATTTTATCGAATTGAATCTGATTAAATTGTTATGTTGTATGAAGTTTCCTTATCTATGCATGTCCTCCATGGTATTTGATAGTTTCAGTTAAGCTGGGAAGGACCAGCAGGAGGTGTGATTCTATATTGAAAAAACAATTTGAGGACCAAAATACGCAGGAGGAAAAATTCAATAGGGTGCTTGACTGGATCGCATGCTTTTTGGCTTTTATAGCAGACAGGTCCTTTTATTGAAGAAAATAATTATTCAAAAAATGATGAATGAAATGATTTCTATAACACAATTTATGGGAATAAAATTCAAAATGGAACATCGAAATCAAAGTATGCAAGGAAATACAGAACATCCAAAAAAATTGGAACTTTAATTTTTGCCTAAAAACCTTAGGAACACAATAAGAAATACATATATGTACATTTTGTAAATAAGTATAGGAAAAGTATGAATTTTTAAATTTAATCCCGTATTGATTTTGATGATGTACACGTACATAGTGGGCTCGAAAAGCAGACGCATGAAACATGGATATCAAAACATTTCTGGTTTATGTTGAGTAGTAACGGAATAATAAAATCAAAATTACTCATGTAGATCAGATTACTGTAAACTACTGTACAAGCTCACAACCAAGCCCAAAGGCGAACTGATACCAAAAACTTTGATTAAGGTATTCCTTTCTTAGTTCTGAACTACTTTGAGCATCTAAGGAAGAAAGGAGATACTTAAGTTCAGTGTTTTATCAGTTTTCTATGTTAGAAAAGAAATCTTCTAGAAAAGAACTTTCATCTTATTGATAGTGCTGCAGGATGCCAACAAGGAGATAGAAAACTCCCTCCTCTCCAAACAGCTTTTGTAAAAATAGTTTGCGAGATCAACAAGCTCCTTGGCTATAGCTTGTCTACCTATGAGACAGTGAATTGTAATGACACTTTTAATGGAACTCATATGTGCCGTCTTCTTTTAGATAGTCTTATATAAAGTTACCAACTGTCCACTTGAATTGTATGCAACTTAGAAGAATCTTAGCTTAGCAAAACAATTTCGTGAATTGATGGCAATACTACCCCTATGTACAGACGATTATCAGGTCTTACAATATTGTCAAGTCTGTCAACGTTCTGACAATGACCTGCCATGATTAATTGACGATTAATTGTAAGTTAACACGGTTATAAGACTTTACGGACAGTTTTTCACTGACAGATCTGACAATATTATCATATCATACAGAAAGTTATTCATATTTTATTAATATGGCATTTCAAATTTTTCAAAAACTTTTTTTTTTTGATTTTTTATAATTTTTCCAAAAAAATTTTTGGTTTTTGAAATATGTCATAAACGGGTATATTGATTTTTTTAACATTATTTTTTCAGATGTAAACTACGTATTGCCATATATTTACATACTCAAATAAATTTCAAAATATTTTTTGGAAGTTTTTCAAAAATAACCTTTTAAAAAAAAACTGGTCGAACGATTTTCAATATTTTTTTTTTCCTAGATTGACATATAGCTTTGAAATTGTATTGCATACTTTGTTTTCCCGAGAAAACTCTTAAACTAATTTAAAAAATAAAAGAATTTTCGAAATTATTTTAATTTTTTTTTATATCCATATATGCAGCCACTAAGCAATTCACAAGAGCAAGTTCGTGCGACCCAGTCGTGCATTTTATTTGTAGAAGAACTTGTAATGTAAGGAAAGACATGCAACATTTCAATGATGTTCAAGTGATAGATATGTCATATATTTTCATAATGCTTCTCTCTCGTATCAATTTTAAAGCTTTTTTCTGAACTCTGTCGAGCAGGTGTACAAAAGTTTGAAAGCACCTGCCCAGAGATGGGAGTTAAACTCAAGTTTCGGGCGTATAAACGCTTTGTAAATTGTAGCCAGATCAGAAGGGGTGAAAAACTTCTTGCATCTATTAAGAAAGCCTAAGCATCTTGCAGCATTCTTGACAATCTCAAGTATATGATAATTCCAACGAAGGATTTCACTGATACACAAACCGAGTACTGATAACTTTTCAGCCTCCTCGATGCAAGTACCATTCATGGATAATGGCATAGGGGGTATGTTTAGCTTTACCGACAAAAGACAGCATTGAGTTTTTGACGCATTAAACTCCACACGATTTCTAATACCCCACTTTACAATGCTGCTTAAATCGGAGTTTAATGAGCTTATCATACGATTTCGTTGTAATAACACTTCCGAAGGCGTAGGCCGTGAATTATCAAACGTATATGAAAAGCTGAGGGTTGAGTCGTCAGCAAAACAATTTAATGGATTAGAAGTCACAGACAAGAGATCATTTATAAAAATGAGAAAGAGAGTCGGAGACAGAACGGAGCCCTGGGGCACACCAGCATTTATTTTGTGGAGATCAGACTTGAAACCGTCTGATACAACTTGTGTTGAAGGATTCAGATTGTTTTCGAAAGCAACATTGGATCGAATGTTTTGTATAATGTTGCTTAAGGGTCAAATAAGTTTGTGGTATCATGCCAAATTTGGCCCCATAACGATTTGCTAAAGCAACATCCAACCAAATAAGACTAACGATAGTACTCCAGACTGTACGCATACTTGGTTTGGTAGCCAAGAAAGTGATGTTCTTAAGAAATGGCAACACTTGTTGCAAACTATTGGCAGCACTGTTTTCATTACTAGCCATATATTGTCATCCTTAATGTGATTTACCGAAAGCTTGGTTTGCAATTTCATCATGAATATCGACCGACGCCTGAACAACTCATGCAAATTGTGCATAGCAGATTTTTTCGAAAAACAATGTTCATTTATTTTTAGTTTTTGGTTTATTGGCTGCGTCTGCATCAATAAACAAATCTGCCGCATTTGGAGTGCAGATAATCCTCAAGTCGCCGTTGCATCCAGGAAAACTAACACTTTGGTGTTATGGGCTATTGACATCGTTGGTACTACATACCTAATTTATTTAAAAACGATTCCGGCTAGAGGGTTACAGCCAATGTAGACCGTTATAGAGCCATGTTCAATGACTTTTTCGCCTTGATGCGGACAAACTGTTGTTTTTAACGAGGAGTCACACAGTGCGATGAAACAATTGGTTTGTTGAAGCAAACGTTTTGTGAGCGCATAAGTACCCCAAATACTGCATGCAGAGTGATCGAAAATAGGACTCTAGACTGGGCTATTGTGTGTAATTCCAGCGAAATTCCCCCGGCATCTGGAGCAGGCTGTAAGCTTTCGTTAGCGGATGGCAGTTTCGAATTTTGAACCGGAGAGAAATCATTGGAAGCATAGATACATTATTCAACAGAAATGTCAATGAGAGACTAAGGACATCATAGTGAATCAATCCTTCTTTATGGAATACTCCCAGCAAAAAACTCTTTAAAAACAAAAAACGACCTATGCTTTATGTCATCTATTTTGAAATCATACGCTATGAAGTTTATTTCCAAAAAAAACATCACAAATAATATCATACTCAAAAATACCAATTCGCTGACTCAATAAGGTGTTCGAAAGTGCTAGATCATGATTTAAATTTTAAAATTCTTTTATCTATATTCACTTATGTTTCTATGAGATGAATTATAGAGTGTGATCAATTTGCATTGGAATTTACCAAGTATAACTTTTTTTAATCTCGAGTCCAGGTGATAAAATTTGCAAAAAAAAAAAAATACATTTGCAAAAGGCAATCTAACATTTTTTTAAAACTTGATCATTTTTTTGTTTATTTTATCATAATAGCTACATTCCAGATAATTTGTTTTGCCCAAATTCAATGTAATGGATAATGGGTTAGTTTGCATGTTGAACAAAATTTTTTCGACACTCATATTAAACAGCTATTTGCAAAAAAAAAAAAAAAACAACACGCACAACAAAAAGATTTAAAGTTAATATATTTCACTTTTGAAATACACAACCTGAACCGCATTCCATTTTTTTTTTTTGCATAAAACCATTTGAATCCGATTTATTTTAAGTCTCAGCATAACTTCAAACACGAATACAAATTATTTTATACAATAACATGCTACAATACAGAGCAATCTAGGTGAAATTGCATTTCAAAGAATCCGTGTAACACATCCCAGCAGATATTTTAATATTTATGCTCCACTAGCGATAGACTAAAGGTATGTATACTATCTACGTACTGTAGTGCATATTCACCGTTGCACACACAAACACTTACACACAGCCACTGCCACATGCAGACAAACAAACACAAACCAGAAGCATCAGTAAAATGAACGGATTTAAATTCATAGATATTTTTGTAATTTTGCACAATTTTTTTTTTATATTTTTTATTTTTCTTGTTCCCAGGTATAAAGTAACCAGGAAACCAAATAACTGATGCACACGAAGGATATGTCAAAACCATAAAATATATCGAACAAAATACACACCAAGCTTAGGTGATTACATCGACTCCCTCTCGAATCCTGGTAAACAAGTAGTATGTACTGCATCAGCCTGCAGGAGTGCCAGAACCAGGGCATGAAGAAGAGTATAGCAAGCTTTGATAAAAATGGAAGACTTAAATCGAATATCATGGTGAGGTGATGGGAAGAATGAAATTCAATGCAATATAAACAATATCGATCTATCTTTGACGTCATATAGATACTCGTAAGAGATGGAAAATTTATTGAAAAAATTAAATTGATAAAAAACTATCTTTCCTTTGAAATTTTATTGAAATTTTATAAACAAAGGCTTTGAATTATATTCAACTAAAGTTTAATCGAATAAGTTCTCCAGATTGTGTGTGTGTCTCAATAATAAACATTTATTTGAGCCTCACAATTGTGATCTTGATAAATTTCCAATTTAATCATGTGGGCCAAGAGATGTGTTGAAAACAATTCTTTCAGTAGAATTTTTTTATCAGTTTCAATTTAAGAAACATCTGGGGACTAGAGTATATCTTATAGATTGTTTGACGCAAATGATCCCTATCGCTCAGGCTGTAGGTAGATATTTGAGCAGAAAGTAAGGAATTTCCAGCCTCTTTTTCATATCAACTTTGACTGTCATCTCAATTCTTAATCTACATGACTAAAATTACAGTCTTCAGTAAGGTAAGGCCTTCTTTAAAACTCTTACAAAGCCTTAGTCTGTTTCAGTTTTCGGTTAATAGATACAATCTTGCTTGCAAGCTTGGAAGTATTAAAACATAAAATCAAATGCGTTATCGGAATTGATAAATGGATAAATGGGACTTTGGGAGTACATCAGGGCAGTCAGTTTGGTTCTCTCTTTTTAATTCTATTTCAACGAAATTGGTTTAATAATGACATACTTTTCACTGCATCCTGAAGCAAAAAGAAACTTTAAAGAGGAACACTAAATAGTGATTATAGGTTTCAATGGCATTACAAGATTACAAAAACTCTATTGGATTCAAAACAATGCTTGTACGTTCCAACAAAATTATTTAGGAGCTATGCTCCCAGAAAGAAATGCTTTACTTTCTTTAAGCCTTGAAAAAAAAACTCCAATTTATAATTACGCCAAAATGTCCAATATAGGTCTAACGTTCGTGAGCTGGATGGATACCGAAGTATGTGTGCAGACTGTTTCCGAAGTGGATACTTTAACTTATCGCTACAAAATAAAACACTACTGTCGGTGGAGGGAGCACCTTCATCCTTTGAATTACTTTTTTCAACCTGATCCTTATGCTATTTTCAAAAAAAGAGATGCAAGTCGGGCAAACATTTATTGAGGAATCGCCATACCTGGATCTCTGTCTTCAGAAAGATCTTTGCAACTGTCTTGTATTCAAGACTTCACATTTGTATAGATGTAAGATATAAGCTTAGTAGATAGAAAGCTTGAATTTGTTGAGTGTCAAATTTTTCAGTCTTGATCCAAGTTGTCTGAATGGATTTGATTCTGTTCATAAATGACATAACATGATATTTGTATAGCTTACTTAAGGGAAACTCATATAAACAACCTCATCTATATTTTAACTTTTCACGTCCAACGTCCACGAATTTATTTTATTTGCTTCCAATTTTACAAGTGACAGCAGTTGTTGGCATTGTCTACATAATAGTTGACATTGTTGACATAGTTTACATTGTCGACCAATTGATTAATTTAAAAAGCAGACAAGAGAAGTCGACACGTACTACGTAGAAGAACAACACTGCGGATAATGCGGAAGTTAATGGTCTTCAGTAGTTCTGTAAAACTTGGGATTTCAAAATCAACAACCTGAAAACATAGGTTTTGATCTAATCTGTATACAATCTATACAGTTTCACTGGTTACAATAACACTTTTAGGCTCGCTGGAAATCAATGGCCTATTCAAAATGTCTTGGATACATAATATTAACGATTTTGTGCTCAGAACAACATGTTAATAATAATAATATTTTTGACTATATATATCCCGTAAATTTGGGTATTTTGAGCAAAATCAAAAGATTCCAGTTGGATTTCAAATTTAATAAAATACACGAATAAGTCGCACGAACTTGCTCTTATGCTAGATTGCTTAGTGGCTGTATAATGTATTAAAAAAAACTAAAAATTATTTCGAAAATTCTTTTATTTTTTTAAATAAGTTTAAGAGTTTTCTTTGAAAAACTAAATATACAATAGAAATATACAATATCTATCTAGAAAAAAAAAAAAGTACACGTCTGGGTCGTACGAACTTGCTATAATATGTTAAAATGGTCTAGGGGCCTTTGATATTTTGGGAATATATCATATGAAATTTTATTACTCACTAAAAAATCAATAGTTAAAACGTTTTTTGGAGAAAATGAAGTATAAGCCATCAGGTTTTTTTTTATTTTTTTAAGTTTTAAAGAAAATTGTATCAAAATCGTTCGACCTGTTTTTTCACAGAAAACGGTTTCTCCTACAATAAAAATTTCATCGAAATCCGTCAAGTGGTTTACGAGAAAATCTGATTTCAAAAAACTGGTCCTATGGGGGGTACCGTTATAAGAGTTTTCCTGAAAAATCTGTTCCAACCAAAACATAAAGTTTACACAAAAAACACCATTCAGAAAGTTTTATCAAATTCGTAGGAGCCGCTTTGAGAAAAATGAATTTTTATACCCTATTCCATAGAATGGGTATATTGTATTTGGTGTGGAGTTTGTAACATAGAGAAATAATACCGTTAGGTATAGAAAAGTATAAATATATTCTGACTCAGAATCAAAAGCCTAGTCGATTTAGCCATGTCCGTCCGTCCGTCCGTCCGTCCGTCCGTCCGTCCGTCCGTCCGTCCGTCCGTATGTTTACTCTCTAGAGGTCGCAATTTTTGAGCTAGAAAGCTGAAATTTGGTATATATAATCTTTGGTTCAAGAGTAAGGCTAAGTTCTTGAACCGGTAAAATCCGCCCACAAACACGCCCACAATCGCCAATTTTGTTGAACAACCTCAATTTAATAAAATTAAATTATGTTTTTTTGTACAGTTACGACAAAAACATAACGCACACGTAAGCTTTAGGTAAACTTTCTTCCAATCAAATAAAAATATTTCAGTTTGGGCGTGGCTTACGCCTATTTTTCATACAAAACCATCAATATTGTTTTTATAAAATAACAATTGTTATATTAAAGCGAAAAACATTAAATTTTGTGGGTCTTACTGGCACATAAACATCTTGTGTATGAAATCAAAAAAATTGATTTTGGGCGTGGCTGACGCCCACTTTTCATTAGAAACTATAAAAAAATTGTTTTTGTAAATAAACGGTATTTATAATTAATCCGCAAGCCAAAATTTTTCGTCTCTTAATAGAAACGAAAAAGTTTGTGTATGAAAAGAAATTTTTGAATTTTTTGTGTGGCTTACGCCCACTTTTCATGAAAGAACGAAAAACGTAGCCTTAAGAATTTAAGGCATTTCCAATGTTTAATTTAAACCTTTTTCCTTCCATTCGTTATTTGAGAAATATATCTACATTTTCTTTTGTAAATTTTTTCAATACGCCCACATTTCAAGGCGTGATTTTGGTAAAATACCTTTGTTCAGGTAAGATTGTTTAAAAACTACTCGATTCAGCTGTAGTCTTACACATATGCCTAAATACTGAAAAAAGTGCAGTTAGTGCTTCAATTTTTTAAGACACGCCCACTTTTAAGGGGCGTTTCCGTCAAAAGTCGTATAATGCATTAATTTTTTTAACGTTTTTTAACTATCGGTCGCAGTTTTGAAGTAAACAGATGAACACTTGGATTTATATTCCTTGGTTACGTAGCAGTGTGGTCCAATAATTGCTAAAAACACCCATAATCGCTATTTCCATTCCAAATCTAATTTTAAAAAATTTAAGTTTTGTCTTGTTTTGTTCAAATCGATCTGCAAGAATAAACTTGAATGTCACTGAGCTCATAACAATTGCCTTGGCAATAAAACGTTTTAACTTTGGGCGTGGCGCACTCCTTTTTTTATTGCGCCAGCACTAATTGAACATCACACCGCATAAAATTAATGTTATTGAATTTTTTTCTGTCTGCTAAAGAAGAATTTTGTTTCTGAAACATCGGCTGTTTGCGGGAGGCAGACGCATGCACATACAAATATATGGGGAATAGGGTATCCAACAGTTCGTTGCAAACGTACTGTAGCTCTCGCTTATGTTTTCATTAAAAATCGTATGACAGGTACAGTTAGTTTTAGAGCTAGAATGCTGATTCCAAAAACCCCTCTGTAAGACGTCAAATTAATACTATCTATGTACCAAGTTTGAAGCAAATCGGTAGAGCCGTTTAGGCTGTAGGTGCCGATACAGACAGACGGACAGACAAACAGACAGACAAACATAATTGTCGGACCCACTTATTTCGACTTCTCTATCATCGTAATGCCATGTTTGCATAACTTGCCTTATAGTACCCATAATAGCAAGTAAAAATATTGAAAATCGTTCCAGCAGTTTTTTAAAAAGTGTTTTTTTTTAAACTTTTTGAAAAAAATTTGAAATCTTTTTTGAGATTGTCGTTTTGATGATATCTGTAGTTTTTATCTGGGCAAATAATTTAAAAAAAAAATCAATTTTCCCGTTTTGAAAATTTAATGAAAACCAATTTTTGTTTAAATAATTATTAAAAATAAAAACAAAAACAGTTTAAAAATTTTAAAATTCTGTATCAATAGGGTTATAAATAACTTCTTGTGTCCAAAATTTTATTGAAATCGGATCTATTGTTTACGAGAAAACTTGATTTGAAAATTCCGGTTCTATGAGAGGTACCTACCCTTATAAGACAAATTCCGAATAGTCTTTTGCGACCAAAAAATAGATTGTCTTAAAAAATATCATTTTGAAAGTTTTATCAAAATCACTGGAGCCGTTTTTGAGAAAATCAATTTTCTTTTTCATTGTTTGGCAGGTACCGTTATATTTGGGCCTAGAGAATAAATTAAAAATACTTTCCGAGGGACAGCCAAATAAATGCCTAATACCAAGATTGAAGAAAACTGGCCCAACCGTTCAGACCCTAGAGTTGCAAACAGACAGAGAGACGGACGGACGGAATTTCTAAACCCACTTTTCCATCATCGTAATGTAATGTGTGATTGTTGAATCAAAATTTATTTTGTTTGCACGAACCCATAACTGCTTTATACATAGTAGATAGCTTGAATCGAAAGTAAAAATACATACATAAAAGCTGGCACTTTTTATTGACACAGCACGTTCCGGAACAAAAGTGGCTATGTAGTTAAGAGATTGTCAGTAATTCAAATGCAGTACACACCCAAATTTTCAGCCTGTAGGCAAAAACAGAGAACTATGTCCGTCAGTCGTTTTTATCTCTTTTCTCTATCTATGCTGCTTACACCAACGCCACCGATCGATTTTATTTAAACCTGTTTTTTTATGCATTTAACGATGCTCTCTCAAAACTTAATTTTACTCCCATGATTCCTTTCTAAAGGAGTAAACTACAAAAACAATTATCGTTTTATCATAATGCTACCTAACGAATATTTTATCTAGAACCTAAAAAATGTGTTCTTTACCTGAGAGTTTCAACTTGAATCAATGAAGCAAAGGACAGTCAAACCATAAATTACAAAAATATCCATATCACTTTTTTTTGTATCTTTTGTTTTGTTATCAACACCATCAATAAACTAGATGCATCCAATGAAATGCTTATGCTATTATTATACTATTTTGTTCCAAGTCCCCGCAATACACAACACAACATTCTCTATTCGTTCTCTCGATAGTGTTCTCGAATTGAACAATTACATTGATATGATAACCACAAACTTATATATCAGCCACCATTAGAACAAAAGCCCAAACCAAAGCTCAATGCTTGGATCGCGTATTCAACAATCTCACGAGTCACGATACACGACCAGAAACACCCACAAAATGGCCACAACCGTTGTTGGTTGGACCGTCCTATTTCTAGTTTTTAATTCACACTCACATGCCGGTCAATAACAAATGGGAGTTTAAAGTCCTTTTAAAAGTAGTTTTTCTTTCTTTTTTTTCAATTTATTTTTGTTTCATGAATGCAGAGGCGTGTGAATTTACATTATGAAAAGGACATTTTTCCATGAACGACGAAAAGGATTCCAACTCCAAGCGGAAACCATATCGCGTTATATTAAAGTGAATGCATTTGAAGCAATATCAATATCCTTTCGTTGTCCTTTGCACAGCAGAGTGTTCTTTGTTATTTCCTGCTATTGGACTTCTGGGTTATTGCCGCTTTGCATTGGCATTGCGGTAGTATGGTGATCACCACACCGCTATTACCATGCCCTTGCTCGATTGTGTGCAATCAGACAATGGGCACTCACGAAGAAAAGCATTTGGAAACTAGTCATCGCATATGAATGGCTAGACCATCCGATTAAAATTATTTTAAAAAATAGAAATACTGCAGTATAGCATAAAGCACCCACTACAATAACATAGCTAAGCTAGTATACCTATGTGCAAGGACAATCATTTATCTTTGGTATTCATTCGTTCAGCGGTAAGTCAGTATATATGGTCCCATTATAGTAAGCGCAACAAAATTAACGACCAAACTATCTATGAAAAACACACACACATACAGACAATGGAAAGGTCCAGCATCATACTCAAATTCCAGATGGCGGTGGCCTGGTCTGGTGAAGATTTTTATTCCATGAAGGATAATTTGAATTAATTGAGTTTCAGAAAATCACCGAGAATTTATGTGTCATCATTTTTCAATCTAATTGAGCTCTATTGTCTCAATAGAAAAGCTCGCTACTTTATTGAAATATCGAAGGGATTTTCGTCCTTGGAATAAATTGGTAGATATGGGTTGGGTGAGATTGATTTAAAATTTCAACTTAGTATTAGAGTTTTATTGTCGTCCTGAATACTTATTGTATTTACTAAAGCGTGGATGTCCTTCAAAGTTTTGGGCAAGTAAGTATCTTTACTGTTAATCTGGAACGAACAATATAAATCCTTTGTGTAAATTCATTACAAGGAAATAAGTGTCATCATAAAGCAATCATTTCCATTATATTCTTAAACTTTTGATTTAGAATGTTGGTTTTTTCTTTTATAGTTCTTGGAGAAAATCTTTTCGGAAACCGACCCTTAATATCTATGAACCCTCCGATTGATAAAATATATTTTATCCAACCAGCAACCTGCACAGATTTTTTTTTAATTATAAGCGCAAGACTCAGAGGGGTTCTAATTGTAATATCATGATTTAAGACAGCACGAGAGTTCAGAAAGGTTGCATATTGGAAAGTCGATAGAAGGAGAACCTGTTTCACATTGGTTTTGAAAATATTCAAAATCTTTACATCGGAAGGCTTAAATAGAGCCGCGCAAAGAATCCGGCTTTAGTGGCGTGTGGCCAACTAAGGCTTATCACATGGCAAGCCTACTCCCATATCGGAACGAAAATTGGGTATTGACCAGGGTCCTGAGGTAGATACCCCAGGAGAAATTTTATGAACATGACATCTCCTGCATCCCCTTGTATGGCAGTTGTTTCCAAATTCTGTAACTGCAACCACAACTAGGGGGCCTACTTCATAGAGAGTCCAAGTCGAAGAAGCCAATTGTTGTTAAACACTATAATCTTCTCTGCCCCAGACGGCCTATCTCCCGTGGTACCAAAATATAGCTTCCAGTGGAGCTTCGCAACTCCCATTGTCACTTACAGATGAGCACCTCAATATTCGAGGGCTTCTAGCCTCAACTGGAAGGTGGATACACGAAGCTGGGATAATTAACGTTCAACTAAGCTGATGTCAAACACCATGAAGATCGTTGAGCGAGTTTTGGAGTTCTGACTGCGAAATTAGGATCATTATGGAAATTAATCCTTAGAGGATTTGCATATTGTATTTGTATATTTTGAAATAGCGTTTAATACAGGGTTTTCCAATAAGAGGTGTTATTTTGAAATTCAAAGAAAAATTACATTTTTTGAGCTAAATAATCTGATGTTTTTTTCAATGTAAAGAAAAAAGTATGCCATTAATAATGAAAAACAAAGACAGCCAAATGGCCGCCACGGCTACGCTTACACAACAATATCCTTTTTATGAAATTTTCCATCACCGCAAATCGCAAAGTGGGATCTGTATGTCCTCAATAGCTTCACGAATTCCATCTTTGAGGTCTTGAATCGACGCTAAGCTGTTGACGTAGACCTTATCTTTTAAGTGACCTTAAAGAAGTCACAAGGTGTCCATAAGAAATTATTAATCATCTCTCGATAGCGCAATCCATTCACCGTAGCTGTTGTTTTCAGCCTCATTTTCGAAAAAGTAAGGTTCATTGACCCCACCGTACCATAAACCGCACCAAACAGTTACTCGTTGGGGATGGGGCGGCTTTTCAACAATATATTTTGGGTTTTTCGAGCCCTACATGCGACAATTTTGCTTGTCGACGTAGCCATCGAGGTGGAAATGGGCCTCATCAGCCAAGATGATTTTTCGATAAAATGTTCGATCATTTTCATGCATTTTAAGGACCCAATCAGCAAAGACACGACGTTGTTGATGGCCAGCCGGCTTATTCTCAGTTGTTCTTTAGCGACGTGCACGGGTTTTATTCTTCACATCGCTAACTTGTCCCAACAGTTCAAATTTGGTCACCAATTTCTGAATTGCGGTCCTACAAGGTGCTTCACGACGACCAACAAATGTTTTAGTTTTACGAACCGTCTCTGCCAAATTTTCAATGTTTTTATAGTGAATTTTAACAATTTCAATGCGTAATTGAAGCGTGTGTCGTTTCATTCTTATTAATGGCGTTCTACTTGTCAAATTTCGGAAAATTACAGCTTCAAAAGTGACAACTACCGAAATAGCTGTCTTCAAAATAACACCTCTTATTGGGACACCCTTTAGATAACCACGAGATCCAATATGGGTAGAGTTCCGAAAATCTACGTGCAGACATGGACAATGGACATGTACAAGAGGGCAGTGACAAAAGAAAGATTTCCATCAGCTGGAATGACTGAAGAATTTCAAATCTCAGTAGGATAACATCAGGAAAGCGTCTTAAGTCCCCAACTCTTTATTGCAGTCCATGAGTACCTGCTTGACGGTAAGTGACGGACCCCAAATTGAATCATTTCTTCACTTACAATGGAGCCATTGTAAATGAATTTCCTATTTTGTTCTGCCCGTTTTCTGATCCACACACCATGCCTATTCCAGAAATTTATTTGAAGGGAACAATGATTCCCAAGATTGAAAGGCTAAAATATTTTGGATCTACGTCAATGGCAAAGCAACTTGTGATGACAACATTAATCAAAGCTCAAGCATGGGTGGGGAATATTGGCTGGAGAATTCCGTCAACGTTCCAATCTTACCGGCGAGGAAGAAAGAGCAGGGACAGGCCTTAAAACTCCTGGTTCAAACAAATGCAACGACACGACAGCAGCATTTGGTTGGGCGCAGAAATTGAACAATCCAAGACCGGGAGCCTTTCCAACGCTTTCTGAGTTTGAAACAGACAAAAGTCAGAGAGTTTTTGATCCACCTGAGATAAGAAAAAGAAGTACAATTTTGATATCATTTAAAAAAGTATCTCTCTTTGCATTCTTGCAAGATAACATTTTATTGATTTTGCAAAAGCTGGAAAAATTTGAGAAGGCTAGTAGAATTTTGTCAATGCAAAAGGTTGATCCTCTGGCCAGTACCACGGACCAATAAGATACAGACCGCCAACTCACTGTATGGTCTCTCTTTTTGCCGACAAGCTAAAAATCAGCTGACATGCCATTTATTTTGAGAGTGTGACGCTCTCCCTTGCTTTTAAAACCCATTTAGCAAACACACCTAAAAAATAAATGGCATACGCTACGCAGGTATAGTTGCCATTACAAAATGCACAGAGAGAGATGTAGACGTATTCACAGACAGGAAAAAATATTTCGAGGGTGTTTCAGGCAAGAGGAGTACGAGTTGGCGGTCTGTATATTGGTCTGTGGCCAGTACTACAAGATTTATTTCATTGATGGCGTTGAAAATTTTGAAATTATGAACTATTATACAGGATAAGCAATCTTAAGTGTTTCCCAATTGAAACCTTGTCAGAAAGTCAATATCAAAAGAAAATTTGGCCAGAATAAAGCACCCACAGCGACTGCTGTACCTACTCAAGTTTGTGAAAAAATTTCGTGAGACCGGTATGCTAATGGACAACACTCATTGTTCTCGTCGTCGTACGGTGCGCACAGACGAGAATGTGGGTGCTGTAGCCGAGAGTGTGAGACTCAATTCACGAACACCAACTAGTCTTGAAAAGAACTCTGCAAAAAGTTCTTGGATTATTCGCTTACAAGGTACCATTAGGCAGTTGAAGGCGCACGCTCATCCGCTTCGTTATCGCTTTTGAGTTTGGGCCTTAGAGCACCATAATCGGACAACGGTTGTGAGCGAAAAATCATACTTTCACAATTCACAGTATTTCACAAAATCATTTTCATCTCGGTGGCTACGTTAATAAACAAAATTGCCTCACCTGGGGCTCAGAAAACCCTCACGTTATTGTTGAAAAGCCAATGCATCCACAGAGAAGGACAGATTGGTAAGAATCTATTTACTTATTCGGTTTCGATCAACGTTGAGCATTATAGAATAGAGCCATGTTAAAAGACATTTTTTTTACCTGAAATTGAAGACATGGAAATTTGCTTTATGCAGGATGGCGAGCCAATGCCGCCGCACAGAACATGCCACTATCGATCTTTTGCGCGCCAAATTCCCAAATCGTGTTACCAGCCGTCTTGGCGATGTCTTTTGGCCGGCTCGGAGCTGCTATTTGGCCCATTTTAATTTTTTTTTGTGAGGGGGGCCGTGAAGAACCGAAGTTATTCCAACAATCTGGAAACGACTCAAGTACTTGGGCCAATATCACTCAAGCAATCCGTGAGCTACAGCCTGAAACTATCAAAAAGGTCTTGAAAATCGATGTGACTGCCACTTGAACGACGTTCTGTTCCATATAAATATTGGGAATGTCTGGTTGCTTGCAATAATAAATACATGGAAAAAATTGCATTAAAAAAAATTGTATGATGAAACCACGATGCAAGTGAAACTTTTTTTTCGGATCATTGGCATTTCGCACTTTTCTTGGATTTTCCTTGTTAACCGGTTTATTTGACTCACTAGCTGTACCGGCGTCCATTACGATCAAGTGAACAACAACATTTACATCAATACACTGATCAAAAATCACACATACCACGGAGCACGTGCACTATTGAGTGAGAATATAAATTCTACACGGTCAGCTGATGCGAGCTATCGGCCTGCCATATTGCTACATAGGACAAATGAACTAAAAAATTTAAGGCGATGGAAAAAAGTTTCATTTCAAAAACTTGTATTTGGCCAACCCTTTAGACGCCATTCAAAACATTTTCATATATTCAAAAAAAAATTTGCGTTTTTGATAAAATAGCAAACATTAAGAAAATGGAGATAAATTATGCGTGTAGTACGTTGTATTCTTCTATCAGTCCAATCTAATCCCACTTTAATCATAAGAAGTTGTGTGCCCATTTCTTTAGGCTGTAAATGAGGGGTACTTTGCTAATTATAATTATCAAAACAGTCAACAATGTCTATCTATTTTTTTTTTTTTCTGGAAGTTTTAGTTTTTGTATATGATTTTAACATTTAACACCCAGTATTTGCTTTGCATTGGTTACAAATACAATATATAGGTATTTATTTGCTGTGTACATAGTTTCAATACCTCAAGTATCCCCACTTAATTAACTAATCAACTTAAGCCTTTTGTGATAGGTACCTATAGTATACCTACTTCGTTAATACCTAATTAAAATATAATTATGTTACAGCATCCATTAGTGTGATTACAAAAATAAAATAAGGATGTGTGTGTCTTCCTGCCCCATCATGAAATAACCATTTTTTCTAGATTCCATTTTTACACTCTCAAATCAATAGGTACCTATAGATGATACTAATGTATTAAAATAAAAATATCCAGCTCCAATGCTTGAAAAAAAAAAAAAAAAATTGCAATACGAAATAAAAAATCAAACGAGAAGAAACAAAAAGTACCAAGGATACCTACTTTAGAAATTAAATATTTGCACATTTAAAACTGAAGTGGTAAATACACTCTGGTATGCAAATCGTGATCATTCCCATATGGACATATAGTAGGTATGGTACAGTACCTCCTGCTCCTCACCTAAAAGAGAAACTAAACGAACAAAAAAATATACAGTCTTTATTCCTTTACGCCTCTGCACCATATTATTGCAAACAAAAATCTCACACCCACTATTTTTTTTTTTTGCACGCCCACTATAATACTTGCCAGCACCAGTGCCAGCGCCCGCCGCCAGTGCCAGCGCCCGCCAGTTGTTGTTAAATGTTTAAGTGCGCACCGGATACGCAAAGTCGATGGGTAAACCCTGCCGATGGATAGTAAATCCTGGGATCTCAGCTGAACATGTTTTGAAAATGTAAACATAGCGTTTATGAGTGCTGGCTGGATGATATCGGTATTCGGTACCTATATAAGGAACATTTTCCAAACCAGACCCATACCATCACAGCATCCCGCCTTCTCACCGCTTATACTCCAAACCCAACCCCAAACGCATAAAAAGGTGCTACCATCATTGGAAAACACACAGCCAACATATCTACACAGCCCCATTGCCTTTTATCCTCCGGATCCGGATACATTTTATCGATGGAAATGGAGATTGTTATTATTAGGGTCGTATAACTATGTGAGGTGCTGGGCTGGTGCTGAGGCTAGTAGGTATAGGTAGGTACTGCAGCACGCGGAATGAAAGGAACTCCAAACAGCTCTCGAGAATTGTAATAATGTGCTGGCACTCAGTGTGTCATAAGATCGATGCTTATAAATTCAAAAACTCCCATAGCCCAACCGGGGCACCTATCTGGGGATGATGATGGATGTTTTCATTTTGATATTGAGGTTGGAACATTGCGAGAGCTGATGGGTGGTCGTCGATGATGAGGACGGTGACGACGACTACGACGACGACGACACTAGTCGTGAGGCAAGGTGCAGAATGGAGGCTTCGGGGCGGTATTATTGATTTGCAATCTGCGGTATGCATGGTTGATGGAAAAAATGTGCAAATAAAATCGGCAGTAAGCTGAGTCAATTGGGTATAAATCGGTATTTTATTTGTTAAGCAATGGAAAAAATATTGCAAAACTAGAGCGTCCATTAATTAAAATTGAAAATATATATTTTAAAAGCAAAAATAATATAATAGCCATATGTTTGCAAATAAAAGCGCACTCTTGATATATATATTCTTAGCCTGAAAGATGGTAGCTTGTCTTTTCTTTCGATTTTCACACTGTAGGCCATTAAAATAGGCTTTAGTGTAGTGCTTAATGTAGGTACCTATAGTTCATTTAACTAACTTTACTTGGTTAGTTTGCTTTAAAAGCGTATAATATGGGGTAAGTTATAGCGATCAGAAAAGCCAACGCGAAAAGTTGGAACAGCATAACATCTGAAATTTGTTCGTGATTAGCGTTTATAGCGATGTCAGTTTAAAAGATGTCAGAAAAACTATTCCTCTTTCACATTTCACAAAATAAGCGTTTTTCTGCACGTAGCAGTGTTCGAATACTAATATGATAAAGATGGCAACCAGACGACTGAACAAACGTTTCTTGGAGGAAAGAAATAGCATGAGTGAGTGAGGAAGAAAACCAATTAAAGTCCGTTTATGGAGCGAAGCAATTCACAGAAATTACTGTCAAACTGCATTGTTTATGACATCGGTGACAAGATGAGTGCGAATAAACAAAACAACCTGAACCTGGCCCCAGATTTTTCTGATAGGGCTGCAAACGCAGCTTTCTCTTTCTAAATTTTTGCTGGCACTTTGAGGAAAAATATAGAATTATCCGACAAAAAATAGGCTATATTGTAATATTTTTAGTCTTAGGTTCGAAAATAAAACTTATTTTCTTTTACTTTTAAATCACCACTTCTATCTTTATAAATCCAACTCACTTTTATCTAAGTTCAAACTCCTTATTTATTTATTTATCTTAGCAAGACTAATTATTCACCATTTAATCGTCACCACGGTTATAAAGCGAACTGTCCCGTTTCAGTTTGAGATGTCCTTCTTATGCTGGAATAAAGATTCTCGAAGAATCTAATACACGAACCCTTCAGAACATTTAAGATGCTTTTAAAACTTTCAGAGCTTTCATTTCAATTTCATAATGCTCAAGTACAGTATTGGTCAGAATTATTACAGCATAATTACTGTAGTATAATTTTGGGCGAATTCTTACCAAAGACAAAAACCATTCATATAACAATATATTGAATTTTCCTAATTAACAGATTTAAATCCAATAGACTTCTCTGTATATTCCATTTTGGAGGCTAAGGTGTCAACAAAAAAATATGAATGTGTTGCAACATTGAACTAAGCGCTTCGTCGGGAATGGGAACGGATGCCACATGACCACCTTTGTGCGGCGTGCAATTACTTCATCAAAAGGATTGATGCTGTCATCCGTGCAAGAGGAAGCTATTTTTAGCAGTGGCATGGTTTAAAAAACAAATGTGTTTATAGTGTGCTCATCCAATTTGGAATGCAAAACACTAAAAATGAAAGATTTATTAAACTTTGAGTTGGTTACACTTCATTTGACGGACCCTGTATATGTCGTATCCCACGGCTGCAATGGCTGAGCCATGTAGAGTGAACGCACATATAAGTTCCAGTACTTTCCACCAGAGGGATCTAAAAGTCAAGATAGACCGTATCTTCGATGGAAATTTATTATAAAACCGGCATTCATACTATGAGGTACCTATAGATGCAACCTTCCCTCTGTATAGAGCTATGCAATGTTATGGAAAGGAAGTTGCAATTGTTTGTAATTATTTCGATTAGCCATTATTTCAAGTAATCAAACAAATGAGATCATTATTTCAAAATGTCATTGAAGAAAAGCACACCGAAACTAAGTATAATTCTAAATCTATATTTGAGTACCTGGGTCAGTTGTATCTTGTACGGATCAAGGCTCAAGTCCCGACAAGTTGAAGTCTGCAAATGACCGAGTTCTTGTGCACGGCAAGGAATCGACTACTTCAGGATCTGCTGTAAACTTTCACAGATCGCGGCGGTGTTCTTGAGTTTACGTTCCTTTGACTAGCGAATGTTTGCTGATTGATTACCAAAGCACCATAGACTTGAAAGGACATCATCGAACATAAAAGCGCAATTGTTTGTACTAGCCAACACTCTTTAATTGATAATAAAAATTTTCTACGTCATTTTTACTTTGTTTTGGTCACATTCTTCTCTCTGCGTGGTATTCATAGACTTTCTTGATATATTTCCAGTCAACAATACTGTCAGAAAATTTTGCAGTCATCGTGGTAAGCATAGTTTAAATAATGCGCTAAGTATTCCCTGCATTCGGAAATGAATCATCTGTCCAACAAAGATTGTCAGTATATACCTTAAGAGACCATTTTTCCGAAACAATGAGGCCTACCCTTCTGTTAATCAACAATAATGTCTGTAATGTTCAATAACACCACAGAGATACTTGCCAGGGCATTGTTTATTTTAATTTTTGGTTTACGCGTTGTACATCCTCATGACATGTTCGCCTCTCAGCTGATGGTAAAGTGATAGATAATCAGCAAAATATCGCTTCTAAAGCTTGTGTGTGAGAGAGGCTTATTCAAATTAATAATTTAACTGTGATGCAAACGTCTTTATCGTACATGCCAATCTTTGTTAGACAGACTGTACATATTTTGCCCAATAAATATCACCAATAATAGACGAAAACATAGGGATTCTAAATCGGTCTCTTAGTGATGATCAGAGCTTCTGATTACACCAAATTCTGCAAAAAACAAAAAATCTTAAAATTAAAATTAGAAAATCTAACGCGACTAATAATTATTGAAGTCTCAGGATGCATCGCTACCCACGAGTTCCTAAAATGCCCCCTCACAAACTGATCTCCAGGAAAGGTGACTCAAGTTGGTTCCATTCAGTGAAGGTTTTAGTCCTGTGGAGACTTTTTTATAAGGATATGTGAAGTCCGACCGTCTCCCTGGTGCAGATGTATTGTAACAATGTCCTGCCGTTGAAAATTTGCGGTTTGTGTAAGTGACTGGCTGCATTTAATTTAAATTTGTTTAAAAAGTGAATTCCTCAACCCTATATTTTAACATTAAATGTATTTCGAGGCCCTGTTTAAATGTATGTGCTTCATACACAAACTTAGGAAACGTTTAAAGATCTTTCTTCAGTTCAGTATCCATGCGATTCAATTTCTATTTACGGTTTCCAAAAAAAAAAAATCAAATACAGTATTTGTAGGTCATTTTCAATGGAAAAAAAAATATATAACAGCCCAAAAATAAAACAAAATTTGATCCATCAAACAAAAAATAAAGTGAAAATTGAGATATTGTGTAGAAGCATGTTACAACCTTGTTACATCACAAAAAAATGTTTATTTTTCCTGAAGACAAAAAATATATATATTTTTTATTTGACATTGTCAAATATTTACCCAATTGTCGTCCTTAGTGAAATTGCATATTGGACATTCTACCCGATTGCCACACAATTTTAACACACCAAAAAAAATCTGTCCTCTGTCCTTCGAATTGACAAACGAAAATTACAAAAGTTAAGAAGAAAGAAGATCTCTCCAAGTATTGTAAGAAAAAACTGGAAGCACTAGTACAATGTGAAGGCATCTCGTTGGCAGGACACTTGGAGTCGACATACACATGAATTCATTTCATGTGTGGGGTTTTGTTATATAAAAAGATAGGTACATCTATATATATGTACCGTAGGATGTAGGTGGGTAAGTCATCTCCTCAACGATTACCTCACCGAGACAATAAGTCTGTTTTTGTTTGTCTATCTGCCTTGTCTGGAATATAAACCCAAAAAAAAAAAAAAAAACATAGTTGACATTTTATAACAAATCCCGACCTGAAATTGAATGGAAATTCCATTATATGATGACTCAACATTATGTCGTCCTGTCTTGATGCCTTTCGGGAAACTTAAAACTAGACTCTTCTTTTATCATAACAGTTATTTGGAAACAGCGAAAATGTATGTCGCATGCTATCCAGTGCTGTCCTTTCTCATGCCTGATGATATATAAGGAAAAGGATCTTTTAACAAATAAAGTGGAACAATGTTCGAATGGGTAGGTTAGGTATAGAATATTGTTAGCCGCTGTTCGGTCAGATAAAAATGGTCTACAATCTGAAAATAATATTCGACCCAAAAAAAAAATTCTCTCTCATACTTGTGACTGGACAACTGGAAATCCAGTAACCACGCTATTTATATATAGCCGCAAATGTAAAAAGTAATATTCTAGACAGGCATCAGTTTTACGTCACTCTTTTTTTTATGTAAGGACAAAAGAAATCTTTTCGACTGTAAAGGATATATTGAAAGCTCACTCTTGAGGAATAGGAGCTAATTTGCATACAAATGCCCAATGAATTATTATGTGGCACCATGAGTTTTAAGAATATAGTTTGCAAACTGTGTTTCAAGTGACAAGAAGAAAATGGTAAAATAAAATGTGAACTATCTTACACTGGAAAAAAATTGGAAAAATTTAATAAAAGTAAGAGTATCTTTATTAAAGTCATAGAGCTTGTATTGAAAAAAAGAATGGGATTCTCGCTTCTAAATGAAATTTCCAAATATGAAAAAAAGTTGCACAAAGGACAACAAATCCAAAATTTATTTTTAACTTCCACACTTAAAAAACACAAAGCTGTTCGTCTTCCGCTTCTGAAGACAAAATGATACTGAAAACGGTATGGCAAGTGCTGATAGCACGCTTTGATCTTGTTTAACAATGCTTGTAGTACTTTCTGTTTAAGAGCAATTCGAGTTGTCCAACTTGCCCCGTAATCAAACTAGCCCCGCTCTACCCTACCTACAATTTAAATTTTGTTTTGTTTTAAATGCATACTTTTTTTGGTGCTTTCTAACCATACAAATAATCAATCAAAAATCAATCTTTTCTTGACCACAAATAATGTGTGTAGGGACTTACTATTTGATTTTAAATAGCATTAAAATTTTGAACGATATTGTCTCATGAAAGCATAATTTTGAAAGCAAGGCTTTGTTGTTATTCTTATCCTTCCAAAATTTGTCTCTCATTCTGTCAAGCAAAGCCTACTTTTCTTAAATTAGTAATCAACTGTAAATTGGTCAACATTGTGAGCCGAATCATAGTGTTGTGACAGCACAGGTATCTTTAATTACATTTTTCGCCCATAGATCACACATTTTTAGACATTCTAAAGACGAAGAGCATTTCGCTTCATTCAAAATAGTTTCTGTAGCAAGCTTAAGTGGAACAGTAAAACTAATGCAAGGTTTTTATAGCAATGCTCCATCATGAGAAAACCAGATATTCAAGGACTTCTTTGAATATACATATTTTTCTAGGTTCAATCCCTGGGGAACTGCCACTCCCACGAAATAACAAAACGGGCAAGAACAAAACTTTACGATAAAAGTGAATCTCTACTAGCCGGTCGGATTTTATTTCCTGTAAAGTTTTGAGGGGCAGCTTACAGGATTAGTTTAAAGTTCAAATTCCTAGGACTTAGCTCCCAGGAGCAAGTCAAGAACAGTGAAGAGCAGTTTAAGAAACATGTGAATCCACCAAGAATATTAAAATAGCAAGTCGTAAATCTCTCCCATCCAGCTTTATCAACAAAATTGTAATCGGGAGCTTCAGCTAGGACCTATGAACTGTTTAACATCAAACTTCACAAAAATTGAAGGCTAAATAATCATCCATCAACCAAAAAAAAAAACGCCCACATTAGGCAAAATTGACCGAAATACCCGGTAGAAGATGTCCAGCGATTACTAGATATCTCCAATTTTGTCTCATACATCTAGAAGAAGGAACCTACCCAACCAGCGTCCTGCTTTGGTTTCATATTTTTTGAAGTCTTGGAACCTTGACCATTTGGAAGATCGTATATTTTTTTTTTCTTTTTTTTGAAGTGATAACGTCTAATAAATCGGTTTGGAATATATGGGCAGCACGCACGAGTGTCGAGAAGAGGAAAAATTGTCAAAAATAGTGGGTGGTTGGTTGTAGTTGGTGTGGGTGATTGGTAGTGGTTAGGAAGGGGGGATTTACTGTGTGGGGTGGAGGAAAACATGTTCAAAAATGTTGGGCTGTTGGTTTGTTGGTGTATGTGGAGGTGGGAGGTTGGTGTTCAAGGAGTGAACAAAATTAAAAAATGGTGGGTGGTTGTAGGTAGGTTGGGTGGTTGGTGGTTTGAGAGATAACTATACACATGGAATGTTTTGTGAACTGGTTATCACGTAAAATTATCGTCCGTAAACCGAATTTACAGACAACCATGTTTTTTACTTGCGATTATAGGTACTATAAGGCAAGTTATGGATTCGTGCAGAAAAAAAAATTTGAGATAACAATCACACATGACATTACGATGATGAGGAAGTCGAAAAAAGCGGGTCTGGGAATTCCGTCCGTCTGTCTGTCTGTCTGTCTGTCTGTCTGTCTGTCTGTTCGCGCCTCTGGAGGCTGAACGGGTGGGCCGATTTGCTTCAAATTTGGTATTTAGGATTAATTTGGCCGTCCCTCGGAACGTATTTTTTATTTTTGCTCTAGGTCCAAAAATAACGGCACCTGCCATACAATCTTGAAGACAAAAATTGATTTTCTCAAAAACGGCTCTAACGATTTTGATAAAACTTTCAGAATGATATTTTTGCAAGAAAATCTATCTTTTGGTTTGAAATTTTTTTTCAAAATTTGTCTAATAACGGTACCTCTCATAGAACCAATACTTTCAAATCAAATTTTCTCGTAAACTATACATTCGATTGCAATAAAATTTTGGCCACAGGAAGTCATTCATAATTTTATTAATATGGCATTTCAAAATTTTCAAAAACTTTTTTTTTTGATTTTTTATAATTTTTTCAAAAAAATTTTTGGTTTTCGAAATATGTTGGAAACGGGTACATTGATTTTTTTTAAAATTATTTTTCAAATGTAAACTACAGATTGCCATATATTTGCATACTCAAATAAATTTCAAAATATTTTTTGAAAAAGTTTTTCAAAAATAACCTTTTTAAAAAAAAACTGGTCCAACGATTTTTAATATTTTTTTTTCCTAGATTGCCGTATAGCTTTGAAATTTTATTGCATACTTAGATTTTCCGAGAAAACTCTTAAACTAATTTAAAAAATAAAAGAATTTTCGAAATTATTTAATTTTTTTTTAATATCCATATATGCAGTCACTACGCAATTGCTTATCATAAGAGCAAGTTCGTGCGACCCAGTCGTGCATTTTATTTTTAACGGCACACGCGCTCAAGGGGTTTGTTATAGCCCTTTGATGAGTCACAGCGCGAGCGATAGGAAATTAAGGAGGAAGGGAAAGGAGGTGTCGATGTAAATTTGGTCTTGAAAAAGATCAAAATGGCAAGGGAAAATCGTGCCAGGCACTTCATTCCACATTCGTGATGTACGGCTAAAGAAAGAATCCCTATATTCCACGGTACGTCCGAAATTGGGCTCAAGTGTAAACTGAGGTTCGATATAGTATCGATCGTATCATCCCAACCTACCACACACAATTTTATAGGAAAGATAATGCACTATAAAAGAAGGACCGTCTACTTCATTAAACCATATCGTTTATATCTGGAAGTGCCAAAAGAATAAGCGATAGTCAAAAAATTAAACCCGATTTCCAAGTTACATATTTATATTTCGATACCCAACAGTTCTTCAGTAAAAATCGAAAACTTTTTCATGACCGACAGTACTGTTTTCGAACCATTGTATACCCTCTCCTTAACTGGATTGAGAAAAAAACCAAAAAAAAGATACAAAGTGATAGAATTATTGCGGAAACATATGTTTCATTTGAACATCGCCGTAATGTTTCTTGTGACTTGCGATTATAGGTACTATGTATCAGGCAAGTTATGCATTCGTAAAAAAAAATTCTAAAAATCAAACATGACATAACGATGATAGAGAAGTCGAAAAAAGTGGGTCCAACAATAATTCTGTCAGTCTGTCTGTCCGTCTGTCTGTATCGGCACCTAGAGCGTAAACGGCTGAACCGATTTGCTTCAAACTTGGTACATAGTGTTATTATGAGGTCCTACAGAGGAGTTTTTGGAATTAGCATTCTGGCTCTAAAACTAACGGTACCTGCCATGCGATTTTTAGTGAAAAATTAATTTTTCTCAAAAACCGCTCCTACGATTTTGATAAAACTTTCTGAATAGTGTTTTCTGTGTAAACTTTATGTTTTGGTTGGCATAGATTTTTCAGGAAAAGTCTTATAACGGTACCTCCCAAAGGACCGGTTTTTTGAAATTCGATTTTCTCGTAAGCCCCTTGATGAATTTCGATAATTTTTTTAATGCAGAAGCTCTTTTATAGAAAAAAATAATATAAATTCTTAAATTTTTCAAAAAAAGTTTTTTTGAGATTTTTAAATAAGTTTCATTTTTTTTAATGTTTTTTTCCAAAAACGGTTTAATCTATTTTTTTTTTAATTTTATTTCTCTGATAAAAACTACAAAACGCTAGAATTTGGCATACTCAAAAAAAAATTTGGAATATATATTTTCGAAAAGTTTAAAAAAAGACAGTTTTTTGAAAAAACTGGTCGAACGTTTTTGAGAAAAAATTTCATAAAAACTCAAAAATGTAAAAGAAACCTGATGGCTTACTTCATTATCTCCAAAAAAACGTTTTAGGTATTGATTTTTAAGTGATGTATAAAATTTCATGATTTTTTCAACGCTTTTTTTCGCAAAATCTCAAGACCATTTTAATAAATTAGAGCAAGTTCGTACGACCCAGTCGTGCACTTTTTTTTTGCTGCCTTTTTAAACGATTTCCTCACATCTCTTGAAATGCCTATAAATTCACCCTCGTCCCTGATTTCGGATGTTCTGTTATAATCTGTGGTAAAAAGTTAAAAAGGTTTAAGTGGGCGTAAGCAAAAATCGTTATTATAAGTTCACACACTTCCCCGTTTGATTACCTTTATTTGAGTCAGGGTCCCATTGCTTTACAACAAAATTAGTCATTAAATTTAAAAAAAAAATAAAAGTGGACAAAAAATGCATTTGCGAAACGGCTTATTTCTATCTTAAGACAAAATCCATTGAAACTTAAACAAAAATTATTTTATTAATAGCTAAGCTCTAACGAGTATTCCACGTGAAAACCAAATGAAATGATCGCTCGTACGCAATATCGAATCATTTGACTGCTTATATCGACATAAGCCGTTGTAAAAAAATTGATTTTGAACCAAAGCCAGTTTTCTAAAGCTTAAGTTCATAAAACACTCTTTTATATTCTATGTCCTGAAAAAAATTTCACTAGTCATTTGACTGCTTATATCGACATAAGCCGTTGTAAAAAAATTGATTTTGAACCAAACCCAGTTTTCTAAAGCTTAAGTTCATAAAACACTATTTTATATTCTATGTCCTGAAAAAAATTTCACTAGCCTAGCACCAAAAATTTCTTAGTACATATCTAATCACCAAAAAAGTTTTCAAAAACCCATTCACAAAACTTTATTTGATCATACGGAAAAATGATAAAAATTGACTCAAGCTGTTTTAATTTAATGCAAAGTATACTCGTTTCTTCGCCGCACTACAAGAATGTTCAATGCATTGCCAGGATTTTGCGATCTAATTCTGATTTACATACATTCAAAAACAATGTCATCGGTATCTCCTTTCAGCCTTTCATCTCTTATCGAACTTTGACAAACTGTAGCATTGTGCTTCTTTTTTTGATAAAGGTACTACATAATAGCCCTTGAGTGCTCTTGAACTAAAGATTGCATGGGGTGAACAGTGGCACAATAACACGATATATTTACTTTAATTTAAAGGACATCCTCCTTTTGCCATCATATTGACACCAAGAGTTTAAACTCTTTCCTAACTTACTTTATCTTTAATATTATTGAGTAAACTTTTTTTTCAGTTCCTCAATTTGGTGTCCAGTTTTGTGGGATTTTTCAAACACAATCATTTTTCTGCGACATCCGAAATCCTTCTTCGATACGAAACCAGTTTTATTGTAACAAAAACACATATTAAATTTGCTACTATTATTATTTATTGTCATTGTGATTGTGACTTATCCCCGATTTAAAAAAAAAAAGTTTTCCTAAAAAAAAATTGAGATAAATGATAAACTATAGGTATAGTATCTTTTTATGTGTATCTTTTGTGAAGTAAAATTATATTTTATGTCCCGCCAAATGAAAAGGCATTACCAGAAGTAATTTTATTTTTATCAACATTTACAACACAGAGAAAAAGTAAAAAAAAAAAAGAAAAAAACTTTTTCTATGACGAAGATGATAGATACATAAAACATCTGAGAAGGAAATAAAATCCATCATTCACTTATTGCAAGACTTCCATGGATTGTGTATCAAATTCTCCAAAATATACAACACCATCTAACAAGGATGTTGTGTGTTTTGTGCTCTGTGTGGCACGTGTTCATTACGCAACCTTATAAGTAGTAATTCCCCGTAGAGAAGCTACTTTTACTCAAGTTTAGATGTTCCGAAATTGGGTTGTTTCTGTAACAGCACGTGTATCTACTCAAGTTCCGTCACCCAAAATTCCAAATGCCACTTTTGCCCATAAAAACAGCAAAAAAAAAAAAAAAAAAAAAAAAAAAGGAAAAAAAACAACCATCATGATTTGTCCTTGCTTTTCCAAGGATGTTCTAAATTTATAAAGGTATACCCTATCTTGTTAAGACTTACTCAAGAATATATTATATTATGCATATCTACATACATACATATAAATCTACGTACTGTACATTGTGTACAGTACATGCATTGTACTTTTATTATTCTTCTACTACACTCAAGATCGTCGTTGCTTAGAAACACAATATGCAGAAGCAGTAGCAGTAGCAGAAGCTGATATGTACGTGTACGTCGTTGTACGAGTACCTACGCTGCTATCCGTTTCTACGCCCTCTATTGTCTTCTATTAGATTTTTCTGGGCATTTCTGCTGCTTGGAAACGCGACACACAATAACGCTGCGCGAAGAATTGAAGAATCACTTGACTGGGCATTGTCATTCACGATGACAAATACCTACCTACTGCTACTACCTTCGGAAAATGCTCCTCTGGCAAGGAAACACCAAAACAGCTATGCAAATTGCTTACGAAAATAAAATAAAAAAATACAACAACAACAACAAGAACCAAGAAAAAAAATGGTACTAGCGGCCAACATCATTTTTCGTTCTCGCCTTGTTTTTTTTTTTTTCTTTAAGGACACTTTTTTGTTCTTCTTTGGATCATAATAATATAAAAGTAAAAGCTTTACTTTGGAAAAGAGGTTCTGTTCTGTTGAAGATTTTTAAGAAGTTTTTTTTTTATTTTATTTTATATTCTGTAATTCAGGAAGAATAAAGAAACACTCATAGCATGTTGTAGTTGAAGAAGGCACCAAACCAGTACCAGGACATACATAGCTCTTGGCTATGGAACACCGAACAGTGCTGTAGCTGTTGTTGCTGGAACTGGTAGATTTACTTGGGAAATCTTTTCACGTAAGGCCTTCTATAAATCATGCACCTCAAGTTACTCACGTGACTCTTCTTTTCTTCTGATATGCGATGCGATGACGATGAGCAAGGAATATATCTGGTTCCTTAAAAAAAAAGCCACACACACACACAGACAAAAACAAAACTGAAGCATTTTAAATTGCTGACGAAGAGAGTGAACGCTGGCGTTGCACGACCGCAGATGGAGTTTTCCTGATAAATTTTTGAATTTAAGTATATATCATATTATTATGTAAGGATATATATACATACTCTACTCATACATACATCCATACATACTGCTTGCTTGCTATATATGTATACGTGCTCGAATGCATGTCTTAAACTTTTAAATTACACCTCATTTTTCCACTGCATTAGGTGGTAATTCTAGTGGTGTGGTGGTAATTCAATGTGAATCGAAGGCATCATGTAGTGAATTGAAGACTGATTTATTGCCAAGTTTTTCGAACGTGACCAAGTTTGAAGATGAAATGGATTATTAAATATTTTTAAGGTCGAAATATAATGTAGCCGAAGGGTGCTGGATATACCACCTAAAGCTCATGAAGTATTTCATAATTTTTATTATGATTTCAAGATTTTCGACTTCCCATTCCAATGATTTCTTTAGTTTTATAGAAATTTTTAATTCGTACTTAAGGATATCCTTCAAGCTTAGAATAGTCTACATTTAAGAAAATATATTAAATTAAAAATTCTTTGTTGTAGTGTCCTATTGACTTACATTCTCAACTATTACTGAGATTGCGTTGGAAGTCTGCTGGTATGTTAGGGACGAGTTATACTCAGTGTTGGCAAGTAAGTTACATGATGTAAGTTACTCGTTTAGTTACGCGTAACTAATATGAATTAGTTACGCCCAATATTTGGCATAACTAATGTAACTAATGTAACTAAATGTAACTAACTGTAACTAAATAAAACTAACTCTAACTTAATAATAAAAAATAAAAAAAATCACATTTCATCCTGAATCCCAATCGACTATTGACAAAATTCTTTTATAAGCAAGTGCAACGGCAACCTGGCAAGGAATACATATTGAAATTACTATGTTCCTGATGAAAAGGAAATCTAATAAAATATTATATTCTTGGAGCATACAATAGATTTTTACTTACATTTGAAGTTCTCCCTTCTTTCTTGAGACTCCTGGACATTTCTTTGTTTATTGTGATTTATTTTTGTATGGTAAATTCAGATTTGATCTCAGATTTGGCTCACCCAAAGGAAATCAAACGAGATCTATTTTGTTTTATTATTTTAATTTTTTTTTTTTTGCAAAAATATAGCAATTTAAAAATGTATTCCTTGCCAGGTTACCGTGGCCACAGCTGGCAGCTGGCCCGACGGCAATATCAATCATCCAGTTTTGCCATAAAACAGTGTAGTCAATCGTCATTCGATCGGGTTTGTGGACAGAAGTTCTAAATTTCAATTTAACATAAAATGTGAGTTTTTGTATTTGAAAAATTCTATTAGTTATAGTTAGTTACATTTAGTTACAATAAGTTACATTTAGTTACATTAGTTACATTAGTTACATAAGTTACATTAGTTACGTGTAACTAATTAAAATTTCAAAGTTACGCGTAACTATCCAACACTGGTTATACTCTTGGAAAATGTATCAATTTTAGCAAGAAGCAGCGTTTAAAAAGTGATACAATCGGAGATTCTATTTTGAAGGAAATAACTGGAAGGAAAACAAATCAACGCTATGAAGTTAACTCCACTTCAGCTAAGTCTGCTTCTTAGTAATCATACAGAAACGCTTCCTCATATGAGAGGTGTGATCCAAAAATGTCACTGTTTGGTACGATTGAAAATAGGTTCGCGTTAGTCCACAAATTTGCATATTAATTTTAACAAAGAAAAATGTTGCTCTCAATCGAAAATGGATGCAAATCACAATGAGTCCGCAATTGGATACTTGTTCACTTCGGAATCAGCAGCTGATATTTCGCTCGGCGAAGAAACTCAACTACGAAACTATTGAAAATTTTGATGCTACAGAATTTGGATGCAAGAATTTGACTATAAACCTCAGAAATTGTGATACTTTAATTCTGCATATGTCGGATAAAGCATAACGAAAAAATGTGATAATATTAACTTGTTGTCATTAATGTTCGTGTTTCTAGAAATCTACCAAAAAATAATCACCAGGTGGTTCATTCTTTTCTGTTTTTTTTGGTTTTTTTTTTTTTTTTTAAATCATAAAATAGTGTCATTTGAAGACTAGTTGCGAAGACGGAAGGAGCATATAAACGGAAGATTTAACAAAGACCTGAGTGCGAATGCAAACCATGAACCCCAAGATAATCTACTAGAAGTCGAAAAGTGGAGAATTAAAAGAAAGAGCATACCCCAAACTGGCACCCTGTCAATATTTGGCATCTGTTGAGAATGTTTGATAAATCGAAACTCTTCCCAGAATAAAAGAAGGGAGGTGCCCTTAAGACTGTGAAC
Organism: Platycheirus albimanus; assembly: GCA_916050605.2. Lineage (NCBI taxonomy): Eukaryota > Metazoa > Arthropoda > Insecta > Diptera > Syrphidae > Platycheirus > Platycheirus albimanus. Next base: position 43,445,867 of record OU696697.1, read on the forward strand.
TTCTGCCTTTAAAAAAACGAAGTTCTGATCTAATAAGAGCGCCCATAGCTGATCTTGAGGTAAACAACAGCGCGCAGGAAATCAAAACACTTCGGGTAATTTTCGGAGGCGCACCAAATATTTATGCGATCGTACCACAATGGATATATCTTGGTGCATATTGCAAGGATCAAATGTTGATCAGTTTCATTAATGAACACGTCATTCATGGATAGTGGAAGTGGTAGGGGGCGGTAAATATAATTGCTCATGAAACAGTAATATTCAAAAGTAACCATCCAAAGAGCATTGACGTGTATCTAGACAAAGACACAATTAAAAAAAAGCTGAGAGTTTTGTCGTCGGAAAAACACGATTAAAACAGAAGGCCATATATACAAAATGAGAAACAGTGTTGGGGAAAAATGGAACCCAGGGTTCCATTTTTCCCCAACACTGTTTCTCATTTTGTATATATGGCCTTCTGTTTTAATCATGTTTTTCCGACGACAAAACTCTCAGCTTTTTTTTAATTGTGTCTTTGTCTAGATACACGTCAATGCTCTTTTTGAGTTTTAGAATTATATCCGGCCATCAATAATTCTTGCATGGATCGGTTTGAAAGGAAGCTTATAATCCATAGAAAATGAGAGTATTCGAAACTTAAAGCACGCATTTTCGATAGGGAAGCTTGTTTCCAAGCTCTATCGAATAATGGTTTTGAAACATTAAGTGCAGTAAGTTTAAAAATAAAATAAAATAAATTGTTGACACAACAGCTCCTAGCGGGGCCGGAACCGGGGCCTGTGATTCACACTCTTAACCATTTCTGTGTGTGCTTTAATATTCTGCAGGAATGGAAGGGACCTAGAATTTACCGCCGAGTCCGAACGGCTTACAAAGAAGCAATTTGTATGACTTTATTTATTCTTGGGGGATTTGTCGCTTCCTCGCAAGAGGCAGTATCCCGGAAAAGAACTGAGGTGGAGTCAGGCATCGAAGCCAGAACCTTTGGCGTGGCAGTTGCGACACACTAACCACTACGCGACATCGGACTACGTGCAGTAAGTTTACTTTTCCCGCAACGATGTAAATATTTGTTATGCTGAAGCTGATCGCGGTGAGATTTACTATCAGACCACCAGTTGACATGTTGCTACAAATCGTACTGCCGATCATTAATAAGCTGTTGTTGTTTAAGATATTTCTAAGGTCTTAGATCAGCGTTTTTATGGGCTCGGAAAGTGCGATCAGTCTATAAGGCTACACAAACGACGGATGAATGTCGTATATGATAACTTAAAGGCTATTATTCCCTTAGAGAATTTCAGATCTCGATCGTGTTTAATTAAAGTAAAAAACTAGAATAACAACGTATTCAAAACCAATAGGATCACTATCAGAAGCAACAAATTTATTCAAGATGATTGGGGAAGTCAGAACTGCTACTTCGGTTTCCTTCAAATTTTGTACTGTAATTTTTATATTGACACTAAAAATTGGTCTTTTGCTCTCAAATAGATGTAATAATCTCGAATTATTAAAATATGTATCTTCCAAAAATAATTGGTAACCAAAATACTCCCTACACTGCTAAATGTTATGAACACAATATCTTTCAAGTTAGTACTACCACTTTCGATTTTTTTTAAATGAACAATTGGATTAATTGTCGTGAATTTGTCGTAAATTTGTCGTAAAAAAATAAAATTTGCCGATTTATGTTTTAAAAAGTTAACCCCTAGTAGTTTAAAAAAAAAAAATAATTTTGTTGGATTAACTACCGAATATTATAGTTGAAAATTTGTCGAGAAATAAATTAGCTATTTTGCCGAGTTTAATTTTTTAAAATTAACCCCTAGTAATGCTAAATTGACAGTCAAGCATTACTGAGGGATTTTTTAAAATATAACTCAACAAATTATATTGTTTCAGGACAAATTTGCAACTACATATATAATATTCAGCAGTTAATCCAACAAAAGTAAATTAAATTTTTTTTTAATTTTAAGTAGTTTTCGTCTTTGTCGAAAATTGGCTGTCAATTCAGTATAAATAGGGGTAGTTCCGGAAAAAAAGCTGAAAATTTTAAAAATAATGAGGATTGTCTACGGAAAATTCACGACAATTAATGGCGGGGGGGGGGGGGGGGGTAGTGCTAATTTGACAGGGGTTAACTTTGAAAATCGGGGCGAGACAATTTTTTTTGGTTCACTACATATTTGCGATAATTAATCCAATAAAAAAAAATCATTATAAAAAAATCGAAGTGTAGCGCAAGCTTGACGGACATTATGAACACACCATTACCAAAATTAAAAACCATTTAATAATACATCGGCGCAGCCACATTTGTTCACATTTTTTTGGAAAAGCGTACGAATGGTCGTCAAAAACAAAAAATGTCGACTGTATAAATACAAATTTCATCGAATGTCAAAATGTGGAATGATGTTTGATCGGCAAACAAAGTTGACAGCTTAAAATCCAGACTCTGAAAATGTCGATTGAAAAAGTGTCGGTAAAATAGTCGACTTTTATTTTGATAAAAAAAAATATAGTTCTTTTGATTGCATCGACAGTTTAAATTATTTTTAAATCGTAGTAGTATAGGAGTGCAACACTGATCGGGAATGTTTTTCAAAATCGACTTTGTAAGCATTATGTACCTAATCTTTTGTGAATATTCTTAGAGCAAAGAGATGCAATTAAGAGAACTAAATGATGATTGGTTTTGTAAGTCGACTAAGTCTTCCCTAGTCCCGTATTAACTTATGTTGTAAATACTTTGGCTGTACCAATAGCCCCTAAAAAATTTTGAAGGCCATACGCTTATAATAATTTAGTAAAAGTTACTGACTTTACAGTTTTCATCTCCAGTTTTATTATATCTTTTTTATTTATTTAATTCCCATTTGGAACTTCGTTTTTGGAAAAAGTAATCCCTCCAAATCAATATGGTGATCTATGCGAAAAATAAAAAATATTCCGTGCCTTGTAAAGTCTAATAATCCTATAATAAATCCTATCTATTAACATCTCACTTTTTAAATACATAAAAAAAATTACAAAAATTGACAGTAAATGTCAATTTTATTTTTTTTTCCATTTTCACACAATTTAATTAACTTTCCGCTCTGTCAATTAAAAACATAATGAAATATGTCAAAACCATTTGAAGCCCTCCCATTCCAGAAAAATTAATACCTATGACCCGTAAACAATGTAAGAATCTGAGTATTTATGCATTCTATTTTATGTAAATACATAAACACATTTACAAAAATATGCATTACTCTGTGTATTAATGTATATATTTATTTATAGCGCGTTCATTTAGGAAATTTAAAATTAAATTAAATTCATTGGAAAAGTAAATGAAATGCATTTATGCAGTTTAAGCCCACCCAAGTCCGGTTAATTGAAAATTCGATTTAACCATGCATGATGTGTTTTTTTTTTCTTGTTCCTTTCTTTTTTTTAAATTTATTCCTTGTTTTTTGTTCTGGTCCACCAGCCCATTCATGCATGCATTATGTTTGCAAAACCGGAAGTGTCAGTATGTATTATGGTAAATGCGACATGGTAATTGGTATCAATAGTTCCATAGGCAAATATGAATATTCACAAAAACAAACAAAAAATTACATACAATGTATTATCTCAATACGCAAACATGTGAGTTTATTGCACAGCACATATTTATTAATTTGGAATATTGTTGTTTTAATGAGTATATTGAACTGTTTTATTTTTAAGGTACGTATTCGTACGTAGACAATTGGCACTGCCCACCAGTCTAGCCCAGGAACCCAATTAGTCCTTGTTTTGATACGATTCCATTCATCAAGTGACCTCCCGTGGTCCGTTGTGGATGATGTCGGATATATGAGTGCCCTGATTTTATTTTATAAAGTCAAGTACCGCAAGACCAATTTTACAAAAATATAAAATTATTTCGAAAATGAAACTGGTCGGGAATCAAATGAGTGTATTTTATTTTCCAGGAATGGAACATTTCACGGTAATGCGTTTCAGCTGACTCATGGATATTGGAAATCTCAATTTTATTTATTTATTTATCTACGATTTATAATCAACAGATTTGAAATAATAATAATTATAATAATATTTATTTTCTAGTATTACATTTATGAGCTAAGAATGCCAACAATAAGTCTTTAAAAACATTTCTTTGTAGACATATATCCAAGCAATAATAAGCTTCATTAAATAATTTACAGCAATGGCTTACAGGTTCACGTAGACCATAACAAGTTCTGTGCGGATCCTGAAATAGCAATGGCCTTGACCGTAAAGATTTTGAAGGTGCATATATATTTAAAAGAGAAAGCAAGTTTTCACAATCAATATAGTTGCATAAAATATCGCGAACAAACATAACACTATACATTTCCCTTCGCGAACAAAGAGATTGCATTCCTAACAAAAGACATTTAGAATGATATGAATGATGAACTTTATTTTCATTACTAAAGAAGCCTGTTAATGCAAAACGCAGAAAATTTTTTTGTACTCTTTCAATTCTAGAGATATCTTTTGCAGTTGTTGGATTCCAAACAACACAAGCATATTCTAAAGAGGGCCTTACCAAACTAGAATAAAGTGATTTTAAAGTGTATGGGTCTTTAAACTCAGAAGAATTTCTTTTTAAAAATCCTAACATTGAACTAGCTTTCGAAATCACTGAGTTAATGTGAATTTCAAAAGTAAGTTTTTCATCAAAAATGACTCCAAGATCCTTAACATGGTTCACTACCTTAAGTGTCACATTATTTAATGAGTACGTTGGATCAATATTATATAGCGACCGATTATATGAAATACAAAAGCATTTGTTTGTGTTCAATTTAAGATCATTTATATTGCAATTCGATCACATACGGGGAAAACGGCTAGAGGTAGAAAATAATATTATTATGGACAGACCACACGGAGAGAATTGAAAAATCACCAATTGCGAAATATTCAGTTGCAATTTACAAAACATGTTTTTTTTGTAAATCACGGCGCTTTTATTCGAAACTGATAGAAAAATTGGCAATTTTACTTTCAATTCATCTCAAATTACAACAATTCCTGAGTTGAGATTTACAATTAAAAGTTATAATTCAAGCTTGTGCCCTTCAAAGTAAATTACAACTTTTTTGTCGCAATTTACTACTTCAAGGGAATAATTCCATTTATACTTTTTACCAATCTGGATTTGCTAAATTTTTTTCGTGATTTACAATCACTGAGTATTAAATTCAACTCAAGTGTGTCTGACGGCTACGTCGAAGGTCCGGAGTTCGATCCCTGCCTCGAACTAATAATTATCTTTTTTTTTTTTGTACTGTCTCTTTTGAGGAAATGTAAAATCCTCGAAAAATAAATCTGGTTAATATTAAAAGTGGAACTTTGTAAGCCATTCGGATTCAGCGGGAAATGATATTCCACCAGAATATCAACGCACATACAGGAATCGTTCAGAATATAAGTCATTAGGCCCTGGCATCGCTTGTCTCCAATAAATGCCTTTTTGTAGTTCTATTATGCACATAGGGAGCACAAGGTTGAATTTCAACTACACATAATATACATTTTCTTACCTTTACTCAAATGATCATCACAAAAAATTGTACATTAGACGTCCAAAATAAGACGACTAGGTATATTTTTCTCGCCAATAAAACATAATCTTAATTCAAAACACCCCTAAAATGTAACTCATATTCAGGTTGCTTCTTATTATTAATTTTGATATCCGACTTGGATGCATCACCATGGCCTAGTAGATGTGTGCTTGGTTGGTATGCAGAGGGTCTCGAGTTCGATTCCTAGAATCAGCCAAGTAAGTAAAAGTTACATCTTTCAATAAATAATAATAAATGCTTTCCAATAAATAGAAAACGTTGCTTCTCTCAAAACGATATAATTTGTTACAAATTGAGTAAAATGGGGTTGCAATTTACGACTTTACCACTCATTTTTTCAAAAACATATTTTTGATTCAAAACAAAAAGATGGAAATCTACGACTCGCTTTTTGCAATTTACAATCGAGTAAATATAAAATTGATACAAATTTGGAGCAATTTTCGATTCGCGATGGCAATGTTTTATTTCTCAGGATCGAATTATTGACCCAAAAAAGTGATAATTTGCTATTTTTGAGTGTCAATATCTTCATTTCGTTCAATTTTGAAAATTGCGAACAAGGAGTCGTAATTTACAAAACCCCGAGCTAGGGTGAGAAACTGCATAAGATTTTCGTGATTTGCAGCTCATTTTTCTTGATCTGATCTAAAAATTCTCTCCGTGCACAAACAACGTATAGACAAAAAATTTTATTTTGAAAAGATGTAACTTGAGTGTATGCACTCAATAGTCCTTGCAAAATTAACAACCACAATATCTACTTTATAGAAAATCTTAAAATACCATCTATGGAATGTTTTTTTGATTGCTTTCTACTTATAAAAATTCTTTGTTTTATAACATATATCCTTGATATTATAAAAACAAAACTATAGAATCTAAGAAAGTATTTTTCAAAAATCTAACTAATTTAAACAAAAAATTAACTTACATTCAAGAAAATCTGCAAAGGTCATAAATAAATTAGTTATTTTAAATTGGCATTTATTGGAAAACTACATAATATATGCAAAAACGGTTTTTCAATTCAAGTTTAGTAATATACATATAAAAGCGTGGAGCATTAATCTATAGAGTGATTCAAAAGCGTCATGATGAAAGTATTCAAAATAAAATTAATAATAATATTGATCGCACTTTGCTCTAATGGGTAGACGTGAATCATTTATAATACAAATTTAATACTGAATATTTAAGCTTATGAAAACTAAGAAAAAACGGCAGACTTTGTAACTCCTTAAGTTGATTTGAATCAAACATTTCACAAACAATAGCAATTTCTTTTGATGTATTGAGAACGGCAATATTCGCCGTGATATCTTAATATTTAAAGTTCGATTTGTTGATGATTTGATACTCGTTCGTAAATGAATATTCGATGTTACATGGAAAAGAATTCAATCAAAAGCATTGTGGGAAACAGGGAGTTTCGATTTGATTTCAAGATACGACACGCGAACACGCAACATAGAGCTATCTATCCTAAGTTAAACTTCAATATAACATCGCAAACTTTCAACAACAGGGCCTTATAATGCAATTGCAAAGTTCAGATAATCAAGAAGTTGCATTTTTATCATCCGGATAAGTACCCGAAATCCAAATATTTTCTAGTTTATACTTTGATTTGTTAATCGTTTCTTCATAAGCTTTAGACAATGGGCCTCGTTTCTTCTTATGTACATCGCCGCAATTGATGTTACGCAAAATGATAATGACTGAGCCTACATTCATAAAGGAAGTTGGGAAGCGAATAGTTCTAGTAAATTTTTGAACTAGTTTACTACTTAAGCTTGTTTTGCGCCACCAACGCCATTTATAAAAAGCTATTGGAAGTTGCTAAATGAATTGTTGAAATGCAATTCGTAAGTCAATATTTTTGCCTCCTTCCATAATTTTTAAAAGGAAATAAATGAAAATTTTTGTTTTACATAAAACTAACAGACCCGTGCTAGCTTTGCTTCACAAATAGTCTTCTTCCTGAAAAAATAGGACTGTAATGAGGCCTTAAAAAAAAACAACAGTACAAATATGTATACACAAACCTCAAAACTGGTTTTTTTAAAACTTTTTCCGGTAAATAGAATTGAATTCTTTATGTGTATACCTAATATAAGCCTATATAAACTTTTGGCAGAGTTGGGAAATAATGATTAATTTTTTTAATTAATTACAAGCTCCATTACAATTACAAGTTATTAGTAATTGAATGTTTTTCCATTACAATTACATGTAATGGTAATTGAAAAATATCCTTTACAATAATTTGTAATTGTAATTGAAAAATTTCAATAAACCATTACAAGTAATTGAAAAATGTAATTGATGTTTCAAATAATTGAAGAAAACCACTGAGTAATTACTTTTTAAGTAATCAATTATTTTGTTTTAATCCAATACATAAATAAAGAGTTTTCCAAAAAGAGGTGATATTTTGAATAGCCCGCTATTTCGGTAGTTCTCACTTTTGAAGGCGTCCTATTTCGTCATTTGACAAGTTGAAACTACGCCATTAATAAAAATGGAACGATACACGCTTAAACAACACATTGAAATTATTAAAATTCCTTATAAAAATGGTGAAAATTTGACAGAGAAGTTTCGTAAAACTAAAACATTTGTTGGTCGTAGTGAGCACCTTGTAGAACCGCAATTCAGAAATTGGTGAACTAATTTGAACTGTTGGGACTAGTTAGCGATGTACAGAATAAAACCCGTGCACGTCGCTCAAGAACAAAGTGTTGAAAAAAACCCAGGTTTGTCCATTCCTCGTCGTTCTTCGGAATTGGACATTAGACAAACGTCATTACACCGTATCATCGAAAAATCATCTTCACTGATGAGGCCCATTTCCAGGGAAATTGTCGCATCTGGGGCTCGGAAAACCCAAGATTTACTGTTGAAAAGCCTCTCCATCCTCAACGAGTAACTGTTTTGTGCGATTTATGGTCCGGTGGGGTCATTGGACCTTACTTTTTCGAGAATGAGGCTGAAGCAACAGCTACGTTTTTTTTTTTTTTATATACCCTATTCCATAGAATGGGTATATTGTATTTGGTGTGGAGTTTGTAACATAGAGAAATAATACCGTTAGGTACAGAAAAGTAAGTATATTCTGACTCAGAATCAAAAGCCTAGTCGATTTAGCCATGTCCGTCCGTCCGTCCGTATGTATACTCTCTAGAGGTCGCAATTTTTGAGCTAGAAAGCTGAAATTTGGTAAATATAATCTTTGGTTCAAGAGTAAGGCTAAGTTCTTGAACCGGTAAAATCCGCCCACAAACACGCCCACAATCGCCATTTTTGTTGAACAACCTCAATTTAATAAAATTAAATTATGTTTTTTTGTACAGTTACGATAAAAGCATAAGGCTAAAATTTTGCACACGTAAGCTTTAGGTAAACTTTCTTCCAATCAAATAAAAATATTTCAGTTTAGGCGTGGCTTACGCCTATTTTTCATACAAAACCATCAATATTGTTTTTATAAAATAACAATTGTTATATTAAAGCGAAAAACATTAAATTTTGTGGGTCTTACTGGCACATAAACATCTTGTGTATAAAATCAAAAAAACTGATTTTGCGTCTCTTAATAGAAACGAAAAGGTTTGTGTATGAAAAGAAATTTTTGAATTTTGGGCGTGGCTTACGCCTACTTTTCATGAAAGAACGAAAAACGTAGCCTTAAGAATTTAAGGCATTTCCAATGTTTAATTTAAACCTTTTTCCTTCCGTTCGTTATTTGAGAAATATATCTCTATATTTTCTTTTGTAAATTTTTTGAATACGCCCACTTTTAAAGGCGTGATTTTGGTAAAATACCTTTGTTCAGGTAAGATTGTTTAAAAACTACTCGATTCAGCTGTAGTCTTACACATATGCCTAAATACTGAAAAAAGTGCAGTTAGTGCTTCAAATTTTTAAGACACGCCCACTTTTAAGGGGCGTTTTTGCCAATGCATTAATTTTTTTAACGTTTTTTAACTATCGGTCGCAGTTTTGAAGTAAACAGATGAACACTTGGATTTATATTCCTTGGTTACGCAGCAGAGTGTGGTCCAATAATTGTTAAAAACACCCATAATCGCTATTTCCATTCCAAATCTAATTTTTAAAAATTTAAGTTTTGTCTTGTTTTGTTCAAATCGATCTGCAAGAATAAAATTGAATGTCACTGAGCTCATAACAATTGCCTTGGCAATAAAACGTTTTAACTTTGGGCGTGGCGCACTCCTTTTTTTATTGCGCCAGCACTAATTATTGAACATCACACCACACAAAATTATTGTTATTGAATTTTTTTCTGTCTGCTAAAGAAGAATTTTGTTTCTGAAACTGGAACATCGGCTGGCTGCGAGAGGCAGACGCATACACATACAAAAATATAGGGAATAGGGTATCCAACAGTTCGTTGCAAACGTACTGTAGCTCTCGCTTATGTTTTATAATGCACTCGCACTCAAGGGGATATGAATACCCTTATAACGATTTAACATGTGCGAGCAAGTAGAGAAGGAATAGAAAGACAGGAAAGGAAGGTGGTACAGTGGTTTGAGATTTTAGATGATAATTATCTCAAGGAAATTCCACGGGTGGCATCCAGTCGAAACTTGGGAAATAAATAAAAATTGCTGCCCAGGCTGGGTTTGAACTCATAGCTCTCATGATAAGCAACCAAGCACTACTTTTTTTTTTTTTTTCAAATTCAGTTTTTATTTAATTCATTTCTTAATCTTAATTACAGCTAGACCAAAAACCTTAAAAACTAGCTTAAATATCTACTTAACATAACTTACTGGCCCTATGCGGGCGCTCTAAATTATCCCATAACCATTATTCTATTGCCTTTCGGCTTAAGATTAACTTAATTTAAAAATTCATAAATATATTTTTATATTTTTATTTTGAGAAAATGTTATTTTAAAAAAACTCAAATTACGGATCTTTTAATTTTTTATATAAAACTTAAGACTACCCTAGTACCTAAATTAAAACCTACTTAAAACTACCTAAAACTAGAACAGCCACAGCAGCGGTTTTGTGTTTTTGTGTTTTTTTAATTTTTTTTTGTGTTTTTTTTTTTTTTTTGTTTTTTTTTTTTTTTTTGTGTTTTTTTTTTTTTTTTTTTTTTTTTGTTTTTTTTTTTTTTTTTTTATTTTTTCTTATTTTTTTTTTTTTGTGCCACCATGCCTGTTCCCCCTAAAGCTACCTTAAACCTATGTAAGCTGACCAAGGCGATAACATTGACCAACTTTTAAATAATCAAATTTCGTCGCTCATCCACCAAAAGTGCCGAGCTTGTTTTACTATATCCCGACGGTCCCGATTGGACACAGCCCTACTGAACCGAAGGCGCTCTGCTCCGTCTCCTGCGGCGACGTCTCGGTCGTACAGGAGTCGCCGATCCACAGTCTTACGGCCGACGTGGTAGATTAACGGAATTGCCAACCTATCCTGTATCAGCCCTCGACTATCTAAAAATGGGAAAGCCTCTGGTGGAATGAAGCCGCTTAAACGTGCGTTTTCGAAGTATTCATCATTTGGGTAGTAAGCCCCAAAGATGAGTCCATTAGAAGAGGTCATAGCTCTCGCAACATGACCGCGAATAAGCTTCAACAAGAAGTTATCTATCCTGTTTATGTTGGCCCCATTGTATAGGACCTCATTGGAATAGTAACGTTTGTACTCGGACTCTGGTGTTCTGTGTAATCCAAGGCAGGTCCTAAGACAGTGCCTCTCAAACACCCGAATCTTTTCCATTTGAGATGGGGCAACGTTGAACCACACAGGGCACCCATAGGCAATCATCGGCCGGATGAGGGCCATGTAGCAAATCACCTTCACCCTGCTATCAAGACGGCTGCTATAAAACAGCCGTTTTGTCAGGGCAAAAGCTCCCCTAGCTCTGGCCAGAGCAGCATCTATATGTCGATTGAAATACAGATACTGATCCAACCAGATGCCAAGGTACTTTACTACACTTTTACTCGCCAATGGATGTCCACTTGGTCCAACGATCACTAGATTTCTCCAGTTCTTTCTCGTATCCCTAGGAGCCCTAGACAATGGGGTTCTAAACAGGATAGTTTCGCATTTCTGGAAATTGATTTTCAATTTCCAGTCATCGCAATATTGTTGAATCTTGTCGAAGTCACGCTGCAAGAGAATTCTTATGACCTCGACTTTTGGAGCCGTTCTGTACGCTACAAGGTCATCGGCATACGCAATCGCATGAGCAAGACAACCTATCAGATCGCTGGTGTAAATACTAAAGAGGATCGGCGAGTTCACCGCTCCTTGCTGTAGACCATTTTTTATATCAAATGTTGTGGTAGAAGTTACATTGCCACTTTTGACAACAAACTTTCTACCATTAAGCATGTCATAAAGAATGTATAACAATGGTTTACTTATGCCAAGTCTGGTCAGCTTCAGATAAAGACCCTCTAGCCAAACGGTGTCGAAGGCCTTTTCCAAATCAACCAGAACAGCACCCGTGCATTGATTCTTAGCTTTGTTCCATTGAATATCAGATACTAGCTTAGACGCAGCATGAATGGTGTCATGCCCCGCCTTAAAGCCAAATTGATTATCCGGAATAATATTTTTGTCCTCTGCCCACTTGGTCAGAGCTCTATTAAGAACTTTTTCGAATACCTTACTGATACTCGGAAGAAGACTTATCGACCGGAGATTTGCCGGATTGGAGCTATCCTTTCCCTTTTTCGGGAGAGGATGAACCACAGCTGTTTTCCAACGCACCGGATAATATGCATTATTCAGTGCGTTGTTAAACAGTGTGGTGTAAATGTCTACTGCTTCCTTAGGGAGATGTCGCAGTACAACGTTGGGTATACCATCGACTCCTGCTGACTTCTTTTTCTTTAATGATTCGAAGATGAGCTGGAGTTCTACCTTCGATATTAGCAGGGAACTGGGCCCATTTAGCTCGGCGACAGTGGCATTTGCCAAATTGTCGTCATAAAACCTGGTGAAACCAGTGTTCTCAGATCGCCATTGCGTAATGCTGTTTCGAAGGTAGAAATGGTGCACCAGAGCTCTGTTCTCCAGGTCGTGATTTGGGCGAATGCTAGCATTCACCTTATACACTTGCTGGAAAGCAGCCCCTACTGCTTCCACCTTCTCTTGAGGATCTTCAATCATAAAGAAGTCGTCATCAAGGACGGCATTTCCCGGATCTATACCTGCAATGGTAAGTACGTCTTCGTTGTCAGTATTTCTCGGAAGCTTAAGGCAAGGAAGATCGTTTTGATCATTCCTCCTAAAGATTTTATTAATTTGGGGAAACATACTTGGGTCGCTAGAATTAACGGCCCGTATCTTGTTATCCCAAAACAAATTAATAGACAATCTATAGTTCTGCCTAATAAGCAGATTGAGGTTTTTGATCTCAGACTTCAGTGTCCTAATCTCCGAGTCGTTTCTGTCAGTAAACCGTCTGTATAAGAGTTTGAGTCTTGTAAGCAGTCTACTTTTTTGTTTGTGTAGTGCGTCTATTGTAGCGTTTCTGTATTTTCCAGTTTCGTCTTGTTCTTTGTATCGTGGGATTGTCCTGTCCATCGTTCGTTGTATTGTTTCATCCATTTGACTAAGGTATCTGTCGATCTCAACGTTCGTCAGATTCCTGTCATTTGGTGGCGAAATGTCGTTCGAAACAAGTTCACTCGATAAGGCGTTGGAGAAGCGTTGCCAACGCGTCCTACTGAAATTGTAGGAGTGCGCAGGCACATACTCCTCCAACTCCACAAGCTCGTTCGGAATCCGTATTACGGCGGCAAGTCCGCAGTGGTCACTGTCGTACTCCACCGTCCGTAAACAGTTTCTTGTATGACCCATAGCGTCAGTTATTGTCATTCTTGAGTCAAGCAGAAGTAGATCCAGAAAACCACCGCTTCTTGGAAACGATGGTCTATCAGTAGCAAATAGGTCGATCCTATACTCAACGTTGCATCTACCCATCCAATTGAAAAGATGGTATCCTCTAGGATTTTGTATTTGATTTCCCCAATCTTCATGTTTGGCATTCAGATCTCCGGCCATGAGATAATAATTTTCTTCCGAGTTGAGGCGAAGACATTCGAAAAGTTTTTCGAGCTCTGATATAAAATTAGCAGGCTGAGGTGCTTCTGGTGCGTACGCCGAGATCACGTACATTCGCTTCCCCTGTTGGAGAGGAATGCAAATGATGCAGGCTTCTAGCAACCCGAATCTGCGCACTTCATTATTATAAATTACCTTATGACTAATACCTTTTCGTATGAAGATTGCGACCCCACCCCCACGAGTGGAGTTGGGTCGATCTCTTCTTACGATATTGTAATTGTTATGAGTCAGTTTGTGTTTCTGGTTTAGCTTGGTTTCGCTAGCCAAGAACACATCAGGACTTTGGTCTTTTAGCAAATGAAAGAGATTTGCTCTGCGTTCGGTCCTAATCAGTGAATTTACATTCACCGCTAGGATCTTAAGGGGTCTCTCAAACAGCGCGCCTTTAACCTTTAAGCGTTTGGACGGGCAAAATAGAGTAGAGGTAGTCCACTCTTTCTGCCTGTTCCCGGATCTGTTTTTGCACGTCAGCAAGCATACCCGCAATGGTATGCAACGCCTTCATGACATCGTTCTGCACCGTAGGAGCTGTAGGCACTGGGGCCTGTGGGGCTACCTTTGGTGCAGGTTGTACCGTACTTCTTCTCCCCGTCGTCATTTGGGCGAAGGAGATCAGAGGTGTCACGGTCTCTGAGGGAGGACGCACTACTGGGCGACTAACCTCAACTTTTTTATTACCGGCTTTTTTTGTTTTCTTCAGCTCTTGGTACTTCGGGCATCCCAGATAACTTGCAGGGTGCCCGGAGCCCTTGCAAAGAGCACATTTAAGCTGGGCCCTATCTTCGACCCTTACTTCCCCGAGTTTACACTCTCCCTTTTTGTGGCCTTCTGCACATTTCACGCAAACAGGATCCATATTGCAGTTTCCTGCTGCGTGGTGAGGGCCTTGACAATTCGTGCATCGAGGCACGTCGTCTTTATTATTTAATTTTTCCCAGCGTACAATCTGGTAGTTCAGCACGGTGATTTTGCTTAGACTACTCAGCTTGCTTTGGGGCGAGAGCTGAACTATGAATATAGGGAGACTCCGTTTCTCCCGTCTTGACCTTACTGTGGTGAACGGCTTGACCCTGATAAACTCGAGGTCGTCGTTCGCCACTCTACAGAGCTCATCTAAGAGCACCTCTGGTTCCGTAGAGGAATCAATACCCTTAAGGAGCATAGTTTGGAACTTTTCCTCCTTAGGGGTGAAAGTGTAGTATTCTGTGGATGCTTTTTTAAGTAAATCTTTTATTTCTTTATGATCTTTTAAGTTGAAGCACTGAATTGCGTGCTTCAGATCACTATATCTTTTAACCGTAAATCTATCGCCTATGGCCAACTTACATAAGTTTATGGTGTCCTTAATATCCATCTTGTAGGTATAGATGGGTGGCACCTTTTCTTTTTTCGGCTTGAGCTGTGGCTGCTGCTGTTGACTCTGCTGCTGTTGTTTCTGCGGCTGTTGTCTCTGCTGCTGTTGTATCTGCTGCTGTTGTTGC
Organism: Platycheirus albimanus; assembly: GCA_916050605.2. Classification (NCBI taxonomy): domain Eukaryota; kingdom Metazoa; phylum Arthropoda; class Insecta; order Diptera; family Syrphidae; genus Platycheirus; species Platycheirus albimanus. The sequence goes on from OU696697.1 coordinate 43,461,114, forward strand.
TGCTGCTGTTGTTGTTGTTGTTGTTGTTGTTGTTGTTGTGGTGGTTGTTGTATTTGTTCTTGTTCTTGCTGCTGCTGTGGCTGATTAGGTGGCAGCTGTGGTTGTTGTTGTTGCAGCTGTTGCTGCTGTGGTTGTTGTTGCTGCAGTGGCTGTGGTGGTTGCTGCTGTAGTGCTTTTGGGGCAGCTTTTTGAGCCCGCTGCATTTTTGGCTTGGCAGCTGAGGACCCTGCTTCATTTTGCGCTACAATTTGTTGTTCTTGAAGCGTCTTTTGCATATCTAGAGCCTTTTGTCGCTCTTGCTCTCTACGGGCATCTTGCTTGGCCTTGAGCTCAAGCACCATGTTTGTGAGGAGGTCGATTTTCGCAGTTAGAGCTGCAATTGCCTCCTCCTCATTATCGGGCATCTGTTCCATATTTGTTGGTGGAGTTAAGTCCAGCAAATCACTGCAACCGCTGACACTGACGTAATGGCCCTGTCCACCGTCAGATATATACTCCATATCGTCGATATTTTCGATGTTGGGCTCATCGTCATCTTCTTCTGTGGCGCCGTCGGTGTAGTCGTCGTCGCCTTCATCGTCGTCTTCATGGGAGCTACAATTCTGCTGCTGGCTTTTTGCAGCTGCCGATTTTTTGGCAGGCCGCTCCATCTCATCCGCTTCTCCAGCTATCAGCTTTGCTGGATTAGATGCGATATTGCGATTCACCAAGCTTGGTATTGGATTCAATGTTTTCTTTTTCCTTTTTTTCCGTTGGACAAGTTTGAATCCCTTGCCATCATTCTTCTGTGTTGAGCTCTCAGGTATAGCTCCAACACTTGCTTCAATTTCTGCACGCGCAGTTTTGCCTACGTCACTGCTTGTCTTTCCAGTTGTTGCTAGGCTAGCTTTTGTTGCTGCAATTGGCTTAGCTATTTTGCTAGCTGTTGTTCTGACTTTTTGGCCAGATGGCCCCGCTATCTCTGTTGTTGTTTTGTTTGCTATGCCAGATGGCCCAGCATTCTTCTGTGAACTTAGCGGGATAGGTTTCGCCGCTATATCTGCTGTTGCTGGGACATCTTTCGATGCCCCCGCTAATGCATCCATTCTATAATGGGTCTCGTACTCCCGCTGCCTGCGACGGTAGTTTTCCCAATATATTAAATTAAAAAAAGGACTGGTAAGGTCCAACCTGGGATCGAACCAGGCCTCTTTAGATTCGCGGTCGGCCACTCTTCTACTAGGCTAACTCGCCACTTGAAAATTGTTGTATAAAATTCAAACTTGAACACTACCGATTCTACTTGAAGTCTGCTAAGGAAAAGTCGCCAACGATGTGCACTCTTCCGCAGTTGAAGCACGACTGCAACCAAGCACTACATCCACTGTACCATTGCCACCCGCAATGAATGGATTGCGCTATGGAGAGATGATTGATAATTTGGTATGGCCGGAATTGGATGGTATTGCTCTGGATAACGTTGGCTTTCAACAAGACGGCGCTACGTGCCACACAAGCAACGAACCATCGCTCTTTTACGGGAAAAGCTTCCGGACCGTGTTATCCTTCGAAGAGGTGATCACAATTGGCCACCGAGATCTTGTCATTTTACACCTTTCGACTTCTTTGTTTGGGGCAACGTGAAAGATAAGGTCCATCTGGTGATGGAAAATTTCATGAAAAGGATATTGTTGTGTAAGCGTAGCCGTGGGGTTATTTGGCTTACATTGTTTTTCATTATTAATGGCATACTTTTTTCTTTACATAGAAATAAAAATCCGATAATTTATCTCAAAAAATTCCATTTTTCTTTGAATATCAAAAAAACACCTCTTATTGGAAAACCCTGTATAAGTGATGGATTCGTGCAGACAAAATTTTTGAAATACCAATTAAACACTACATTTCGATGGTGGAGAAGTCGAAAAAAGTGGATCTGGAAATTCCATCCTTCTGTCTGTCTGTCTGTTTCTGTTCGCACCTCTTGAGCCTGAACGGGTGTGCCATTTTGCTTCAAATTTGGTGTTTGATATTTATTTTCAGAAAATATTTCGAACTTTTACCTTTGACCCAAAAATAAAGGTATGTATATATTATATATATACCTGCAATAGAATCGTAAAGAATAAAATTGATTTTCTTGAAAACGGCTTCAATGATTTTGACTTTCAGAATGCTATTTTTTTAAGACATCATATCTTTTGGTTGGAAAAGATTTTTCTGAATTTGTGTTATAACGGTTAGTACCTCTCGTGGAACCGGAATTTTCAAATCACAAATTCTTGTAATTCTTGTAAACTATACATACAATTTAAGAAAAAGATTTTGAATATTTTAACAAAAATTGGTTTTCAAAATTTGTTGGAAACTGGTATGTTGCATTTTTCGAACACTATTTTCCCAGATGCAAACTACAAATTGCCCTATATTTGCATACAGAAACACATTTCAAAAGATTTTTTCGTAGTTTCTCAAAAATAACCTTTCTAAATAAAAAACTGGTCGAAAAAACTGGTCGAAAGATTTTTAATACTTTTTTTCCTAGATAGACAATAAGCAATAAAATAATATTATACAGGCCCATTCACTGGTTCACTGACACAGGGGTTACCAACTCTCAAATAAAATGATTGCTTAAGAGTTTTTGCACAAAATTTACTTTCCGCAGCTTTTCATTATTCCAGATACATTTGCTTAAACCATTTTCTCTTATCTTAATATCTTGACTCTGATAGAGTTTTTTTTCGCTCAATGGAATGTCACTTTGATAGGAGATAAGATATCCAATAAGCATTTACTAAACAAAAAAGGCAATTCTTCCCATATCCTTGGCAAGTGACATCTTGTACCTATTATATGGTTGTTGTTTTTATGATGACGAGTTTTCGTGATTTGAATGCAAAGTAAAATATCTTAGACACCAGCTAATGTTGGTTTAAAATATAAAATGTCATGACATATATTTTTCCTGCTGTCGGCCGTGCTTCTTACTTCTTATATCACTTATCAAAAGGAAGCCAAAAAAAAGTGTCCTGGCTTCTGATTAATGGTGAGCAAATTTTCGAAATATTTTCCTTGTAGCTCCATCTTGACTCTCTAACAACATTCTCTCCAAGCATTTACTGTAAAATAGATATATACATGGCGAATACCCATGGGAGTCCTTTTTTATTTTCGTTTCGAGATGCTTTTTGCGGATAAAGGAATGTGACAAAGTGCATGATGAATTGTAATTTGTGAATGTACATGTACGGGACTATAACGAACGAGTTAGTGTTTACCTTTACAAAATAAACCTTCCATTTCCTTTCTTAGTCATGTCGTCAGCGTGCTCAACTAGCGTTGAGACTCGTCTCATCGTCAGTGAATGACAAGCAAACAAAAAAATACTAGGATTCAAGATAAAATTGATGAATAAAATAAGGATCGGCGAAGCAGAAGCAAAAGCACACACACATACAAAACGAAATTGAGGTAAAGATGGTTGGGTTGTCCTGGAAGACGAATTGAATATTTGCATATCACTCACAGAAGTATTTAAAAGCTCAAGTTATGGAATGACACTTTTTGTCCCCATTTCGTACCCATTTTGTTGATGTCCGCAAACATTGTATAGAAGAGTATCAGAGTGTGCCAAGAAAGAGCATTCTATGGTATATCCTTTTATTTTTTGGTTTTTTGTTGTAGCGTAAACGTCGTCGTCTGTCAGTGACTAAACGGTTTTTCCGAAGAATTAAATGGAATAAAATGCATCTGTTTCGTGTGACCTAAATTTATTTGAACACAATAAGAGACGAAAATTAAATGCAAGTGAAAGTTCCTTCTCAATGGTCCGCATTAATCTTTGTCAATAAAGAAAATTCCATTATGATCGTAATCGCATTGACATAAATGTAAAAGGACATGCTCATGAATAATTATTTCATATTCTAAGAGATGTTTTGCAGTAATACTAAGATAAAAATAAGTAGAACACGAATGCTCCAGATATGATTTGCTCTCAATAGAAAAAAATTAATTAATTAAGGTCACACTGATTTTATCCATTAAACCAACTCAATGTAAATGAAGACATTTACTGATAGCAGTCACCAAAATGGCACTTCGTCCAAGCAATTACTAACATTATATTGAGCTTTTTAAATATTCATTCAATTACTCAATGGTCATCTCAACTCATTGTTCATCGACTCAAAACTCATTATATCACTCAGTTAATATCTGATTTACATTGACTCATGACTCATTGACTCATTGACTCATTAACCCATTGAATCATTGACTGATTGACTCATTGACTCATTGACTCATTGATTCATTGACTCATTGACTCATTGACTCATTGACTCATTGACTCATTGACTCATTGACTCACTGACTCATTGACTCATTGACTCATTGACCCATTGACTCATTGACTCATTGATTCATTGACTCATTGACTCATTGACTCATTGACTCATTGACTCATTGACTAATTGACTCATTGACTAATTGAGACATTGACTCATTGACTCATTGACTCATTGACTCATTGACTCATTGACTCATTGACTCATTGACTCATTGACTCATTGACTCATTGACTCATTGACTCATTGACTCATTGACTCATTGACTCATTGACTCATTGACTCATTGACTCATTGACTCATTGACTCATTGACTCATTGACTCATTGACTCATTGACTCATTGACTCATTGACTCATTGACTCATTGACTCATTGACTCATTGACTCATTGACTCATTGACTCGTTGACTCATTGACTCATTGACTCATTGACTCATTGACTCATTGACTCATTGACTCATTGACTCATTGACTCATTGACTCATTGACTCATTGACTCATTGATTCATTGACTCATTGACTCATTGACTCATTGACTCATTGACTCATTGACTCATTGACTCATTGACTCATTGACTCATTGACTCACTGACTCATTGACTCATTGACTCATTGACCCATTTACTCATTGACTCATTGATTCATTGACTCATTGACTCATTGACTCATTGACTCATTGACTCATTGACTAATTGACTCATTGACTAATTGAGACATTGACTCATTGACTCATTGACTCATTGACTCATTGACTCATTGACTCATTGACTCATTGACTCATTGACTCATTGACTCATTGACTCATTGACTCATTGACTCATTGACTCATTGACTCATTGACTCATTGACTCATTGACTCATTGACTCATTGACTCATTGACTCATTGACTCATTGACTCATTGACTCATTGACTCATTGACTCATTGACTCATTGACTCATTGACTCAGTGACTCAGTGACTCATTAATTCATTGACTCATTGACTCATTGACTCATTGACTCATTGACTCATTGACTCATTGACTCATTGACTCATTGACTCATTGACTTATTGACTCATTGACTCATTGACTCACTGACTCATTGACTCATTGACTCATTGACTCATTGACTTATTGACTCATTGACTCATTGACTCACTGACTCATTGATTCATTGAACGATTGAGTCATTGACTCATTTACTTATTGACTTACTGACTTATTGACTCAACGACTCATTGGATCATCGACTAATTGTCTCATTGATTCATTGACTCTTTGACTCATTGAACATTGACTTATTGACGTGCTCTTTCATTGGCTCATTGGTTCATTGCCGCATGCCGCACATGCTCACCGACTCAAAGAATTATTGGATTGCTGACTTACTCAGTGACTTTAAAACTTATTGACTCCCTAACTCCACTGACTCCCTATTTGACTACCTAGTTCCTTGTCTTATAAGGGACTGATTTAGGTACCCCAGCACACAAACAGCAAGAGCCAACTACTGCCACAAGGAGTTCTTAGGATACTCCAGAGGATTCATCATTATCTTGCCATAGAAACTGAGGAACCTAGATAATAAGTTTTGTGTATAAACTTATTCTATAAGTTGACAGAAAGAAGCTTTCGTTCACAGACTCATCATCTCATACTTACAAATTTCGAGCTATTGCGGTACTCAAATTTTTTCGCTTTTCCACCAAAAAATATCTCTAACTCGTTTTTTCTTTTCTCTAGGTTCAAGGAGATAGATATAAGTTTAACTTATTTAGGGACATGCACGGCACGCACGCACCCCCATAAGGATCCTTAAGAAATTTAATTTACTTGTCAATTGAATTTCGTTGTCCAATTTCTTACTTTTTAATCAAGTTTAATAAATTAAGTAGTTTCATCAAATAAAAGACACCAAACCCAACCGTACACTCACTTTAATGACTGATTATGGTTACTATTTGAGTATACTAACACTATTTCCCTTGGTTATTCTATAAGGTTTCTGGAAACATGTTATTGCACCATAATACATAAATTTTTCAACAGAGCAGATCCGGGCATCTCTTCTTTACGCAATCTCTTTTATGTAGCTATACGACGACGACGACGACGACGGACGGACGGTTAGCATCCTACTTTTCATTCCGAAAGGGTGCCATTGCCACTACACCATCACCACCACCACCATAACACCAAGGCATGCATGGCGATGGCATTTTGTTCATTTTCGGTGGCATTTAGCTTCATATTACATAACGTTGCTTTTGTGGCAAGGAGAGCCATAGCAACTACACCATCACTCTGTGCTCCCATTACTCAACCCAAAGGCAAAGTATTTCCGATTTGTATTTCATCCTTCATATAGGAGGCTTTGAATTTAAATTAAGGACGTCCCCGAAGGTTAAATAAAATTGGATGAGAATAAAATAAAAAAGGAGTGTTGAAAACTACATTGTTCCCGATACTCGTTTTTGTTGGTAGAGAAGTTGGATAAGGCTTTAAAAACAAAACAGAAAAAAAAAAAATAATTTACTGTAAAAAACTGAAAAGTTTCTTTTGAAAAATAACGGCACCCATGTTGGTTAAGATGGGAAAGCGCATGTTGTGTTGGTTAAAGTGTATTTGTTCTGATTTTATTTTATACAAAAGTTATTTATAAACTCTGAAAACCCATACGTATACATTGACAGCTCTATCAAATTAACATACGAACAAAGTTCATCACAGGGTGTTTTTCACAACAACCAAAAAGTGATCTTCAATAATGAATAGAATTTTAACTTAAGTTTGTTTAAAGTTGAACCACAGAGAAACCAATGTTCAAATTTAATTTAATTAATTTGGAAGCATCGGAAGCAGAATTTGCTGTTTTTTTTTGCACGAGTATAATTTTTATGAAACAAAGTAATGTACATAGATAAAACTATTGTTTTTACAGTACCCAGTACATTTATCTGGTTTGGTATTTTGTATAAGAAAAATTCTTAACACAAGTAAAAAACCAAATTCAATATCAAGTCCATAAAGTGATTACTTCAGCGGTGATGTCGAAGTTCAAAGCAATTTCTTTGAAAGAAGAGTAATATCTAACTTCAACGAAAACTAGCCCAAAACTAAAATAGACACTTCAATAGTGTAAGTACTGGTAAATATTATACCATCTTTGAATTTGCATATTTGCAGCAGTCTCCTTGGGCTAAGAACTTAAAATTGAAATCTATAAAGACCGGACAAACAGAAACTCGATGGTTTTAAGAGGAATATCCTTCGCTTTGTTTGTGGTCCCGTAGCTGGTATGTGGTATGTGAAGAAATCGTGGTGTTTAACATTCAACCTTGCTGATGGAAAACATACAAAAAATAAAACACTTGGAATAGTGATCTTCCTTAACTTGCAAGATAAGATGGACTCTTCCCTACTGCATAAGAATAGAAAGTTTTTGTGAAAACGGATAATTTCTTTGTTTTACAAGGAACCTTTAATACCCTACCTTGTCTTAAAAACCACTGTCTAAGACTTCTAATTCACTCAACTGTTTGCTTATGGCAATAACAGTTAATACACATAAGAATATTATGCTGCTGCAAATAGTTTCAGGAGAGGAAATAACTGCAATTTTTGTTAGAGCATCATTCATTGAAGTATCGATAAAATAAGTGTAGAGATATAGTCCGTGTCAAATAAGACATAAAAACTGTTATTCCGACAGAGCTACATTTTGGTGGAGACTTGGGTATACACTGCAAGAAATAAAGTGTCAAAAGTTCCAATCGATCATATGTGTGCTAAAAAAGTAATTCGGGGTCAAAGGTCAAAATTTGACATTATTGGATTTTTTTCGAAAACGGTATGTAGTTATGGTTAAGAATTGAAATACAACAATTTTTCTACAGTCAAAATTTAAATGAAATTTAACGTTCAACAAAAAAATTAAAACGTTTTTACCATAGGACGTAAGGAAAAAAAAGTTACTGAGGAAAAACCGGAGAAATGTCGAAAATTTTGCAGTCCCACCCCCACCCTCCTCATTTTCAACAGGACCCTCGAGATCAGAAACTTAGTAAAATGTTAATTAACTATCCCTAAACAACATCCCAAGATTCATTATCTAACATTAAAATCCGACCTTATTCCACCTTACAACCCACTATTTCCAACCTGTCGACTGGACTAAGTGTAGTACGTGGAATGTGCATGTGCATACATATCATGTAGAAAGTGACTCCTTCAAGTTTTTAAATCATGAAATCTCAGGAATGGTGATTCTTAGAAAAAAAAATTTAAGAATAATTTTGTTGATAATTTCAAGATCGATAATTTTTGTCTAGGCAACATTATCAACTTAATGTTTTCAAAAAAAAAAAAAAAAAATTCAATAATCTCAAATTTTGACCTTTGAACCCGAATAACTTTTTTTAACACATATGGGATCGATGGGGACTTTTGACATTTTAAAAACACCATTCAGAAAAGTTTATCAAAATCGTAGGAACCGTTTTTGAGATAAATGAGTTTTTCATAAAAATTCATATGGCAGGAGCTAATGCTAATTGAGAAAAACTTTCTGTAGGACATCATAATGTACCAAGTTTGAAGCGAATCGGTCCAGCCGTTTAGGCTGTAGGTACCGATACGGACAGACGGAGAGACAGACAGAATTGTCGGACCCACTTTTTTAGGCTTCTCTTTCATCATAATTTTATGTTTGATTGTCCAAAAAACATGGCTTTATCTTTTAACCTGGTAAAGCAGTTTATTTTAGTCTTCTTCAAAGAGAAGGTCTGTTTATGTGAACAGTTTTGCGGCTTCAGATCTTAAGAAGTCATCACTAAGGTATGTTTGGAACATGAAGCAAATACGTATATTTTGTAACCGGAATTTTTGGCCAGTCTCCTTTCAACTGCGATGGAATCAAATTTCTAAACTGAAACTTATTTTAGCTGAAGTGTTCTACTTAAACTGAGTGTGAATTGTATTTTTGTAAGAACATCTTAATTTTTCAGAAATAACTTTAATATCGCTGATACAACCATAAACCATCATGTGAGGCTTTCAAAAAAGAAAGCAAGCGCTGTAAGAAGAACAAAAATTATGTGAATTCAAGAGTGACATTTATTTTCTATAACAATTCACTAAAATTTGTTAAAAGTTCTTAAAATATGTTTGTACCTATCTACCTGCCTCTATGTGTTTGTGAACTCTATAGAGCCCAAAATGTTTCAAAAGAAAAAAGGTTAATTTTATTTAATTTTCCATTAGCAATTTCAAAAGGACACAAGCTAAATATGTTGAGCCCAAAACTTTGAGAAAACTTGTGAGAAAACTTTTGCACACATATTTGCATAATAAATAATATAAAACGATTCGTGCCACGTTTGTTATACATTTTCACCACCACCCCTCTACTTCTATGCTTTGGCTAGCAATGATTTATAAAATATAGGTATATATTCGTATATCATAGGCACACACAACTTTGTGCATATATGAGTCTATGTAGGTAGGTATCCTTTTTTGTTAATTTTAACTTAATTTTCCTGCGACCAACAGCAAACATTTAGTTCCAGAGAACTATGTCAAAGAAAACAAGGGCAAACGAAAAGTTTGTTTTCCCCGACCGACCGACCGACCGAGCGTACCTTTTAAAGGAACAAATAATTCGAGCAGCTTTCTGATGCCATGGAAAAGGTTTTTTTTCTTTTGATCGAAAAGATGCAGAATAATTAGTCGAAAGTTTCTCTGCCCAAATGCCACGCCCATCCCATAACCAATCTTTCGGTTATGGACCAACTTAAAGTATATGATGGAAATACTTGATCTTTTTTACACTTTTCAAAAACTTAAACAATAACTAATATTGGATTTGAGTGCGTCATAAATAATAATTACATATTTCAAAACTCTAAGGACATTTAAGAGGAACCATATTTTTGACATATGTGTGCTGGAAGAAGTTGGCTTTTTGGGTTATGCTTATGATGTCAATGGTTGTTGCTTCTTCCCGCAAACTAACAGTTGAATATAAAAGTAAATGTTTTCGAGTCACACACACACACAAAACACAACACAGTAGCCCCTAAGGAGACATATACATGCTCACATAATACCAAACTTTGTACATAGCCCACAAAACGTTAGTTTTGTACCTATGTTTTGTATCTGATTTTGTATGTTGACAGCGCAAGGAGAGTTGTAGTGTATAGAATGTGTAGAGGTTGGTCCTTTTTTGAGAGAAACTTTTTGATTGTAATAATAATTGTGTTTTTAAATGCCAAATAAAAGCACACCAAAGTGTACCCACAATAACACTCTGATAACATCAAACGTCATTAAAAAACTTTTGAAGTGCTAAAAACAAATCTTAGTGTGGTTTGTCAAGTTGTGTGAAATTGAATGGAAACGTCAAAGGAATAATGAAAAGGACATTATAATCCCGTTCTTGTTTTAACGTCACATTTTCTTAACCAACATTTTAAATCTTTTCTAATCGCATGGGTTCAAAGGCATTTTAACTTAAGGTTGACACTTGCAACCCAACACATTTACACGTAGATTTTTACTTCAAAGAGAAACTCATGTGCTAGGTCCTTGGAATGTTTAGGTAATTAAATATTTCATTTTAATGCGGCGGCGGGCGGTTATATAAAAGGTATCATTTGTAATAAGCGTGAATATCTTTGGTCCAAATTGGACTAGTTAAAATAGTCATTAGTACAATGGTTATTAGAAAAAGGATAACTTTTAATAGATTTCGAAATTACAAACATTCTTAAAGTATGCAGTTTATTGTTGTTGTTAAGCTATATAAAGGCTTTTCCAATAAGAGGTGTTATTTTAAATAGCCCACAATTTTGGTAGTTGTCACTTTTGACATTTTGACAAGTAGAAAACACGCCATTTATACAAATGCTTTGAAATCATTAAAATTCACTATAAAAATGGTGAAAATTTGGCGGAGACGGTTCGTAAAACTAAAACATTGTCGGACCACAATTCAGAAATTGGTGGAAAAATTTAAGCATTCCACAAACGTCATTACACCGTATTTTGCAAAATGGAATTGAGTGGTATTGACCTGGACAACGTGTACTTTCAACAAGACAGCGGTACGTGCCACACAAGTAACGAAACCATCGATCTGGTACGGGAAATCTTTCCGGACCGTGTTATCTCTGGAAGAGGTGATCACAATTGGCCACCGAGATCTTGTGATTTAACACCTTGCTTTGGAGCCACGGGAAAGATAAGGTCTACGCCAACAGCCCAGCGTCGATTCAAGACTTCAAAGATGCAATTCGTAAAGCTAATTGCAGCAGCAACTTTGCGATTTGGTGATGGAAAATTTCATGAAAAGGATATTGTTGTGTAAGCGTAGCGATGTCGGCTATTTGGCTGATATTATTTCCCATTATTAATGGCATACTTTCTTCTTTACACTGAAATAAACATCCGATCACCTCATCTCAAAAAATGACCATTTTTGTTTAAATATCAAAATAACACCTCTTATTGGAAAACCATGTATTTGAACCTTCAAACGAGCTTCATGAGCTCAATAACAAATTTTGAGCAGTAAATAGCTATATTTTATATTTAATTGTATGTGGTTCCAGAAGCGATGTGCAATCAAAAAAAGACACTATGGATTGAAGCATCCAGATCCAGAATCAGAACCGGATAACTTTTTAAAATTTTAAGATAATAAAAAAAACACCTCTAAAATAGGAAAACAAGATTTTTGAAAAATATTAAGTCATTTTAAAAAGAAAACTTTGAAACATATATAAAGCTTGGAAAATAAAAAAAAAATAACTTTTTATAAAAAAAAATTCAGTTTTAAAATAGTCCGGTTTTTGCAAAGCTTTTTGCGAAAATCAATTAGTGGCCTCGTCGTCATCATCATCATATTTTGAATCGTCAGCTTCTTGTACAGACTGTTGCGAAGAAAGACTATTATAAAAAGGCTTATCCGCAAAAGGAATATGCGATGTAATCACATTCTAATACTTTTTGGGTAAAAACGGTACTTTCCATAGGATGATTTTTTTTTTGCTTTCGACTATCTCGAAAACGGCTCAATCGATACTTTCGAAATTTCACACATATATAGGTGTAGGTAGCTTAATTTATACTGTATATCTAGCGATATTTAAAAAAAATATTTTTTGTATTTTTAAAAACATTAAAAAAATTTGTTTTAATTAATATTTTGAAAACTGCTTATTAAATTATTTTCAAAAAGTTTTTCAAAAAAAACTTTTTTCTCAAAAACCGCTCCACAGATTTTTATAAATTTATTCTCATAAGTTCGAATTTATCCAAGAAATAAAATAGCGTACTTTTTCAGCTCAAATTAGTTTATTGTATTTATTTAAGAATTTTGAAAAATTTATTTTTATCAAAATCTCAAGCCCCTAGGCCCAGACCACTGTCACACATTAGAGCAAGTTCGTGTGACCCAGTCATGCATTTAATCTATGATTGTTTCATCGCACATGTACATTGTACATGTGACTTTTTTGGTACTCAGACAGTACCTGATCGAAAGTTTGAAAATTTTTGAAAAATATTCTCTATAAAAATCATTATGTTTTTTTTGGTTTTTGGGTGACATTTCTTAATAAAGATGAAGATTATACATGTTTACTTGTTTTTACAATTAGATCGGAAGGTAAAAACTTGGATTCTATATTCTGACTTTAGTGCGAAGACCATTTTGGTAAACTTTTAATATGGCTGTCAATGTGATTTTCTTGTGAACTCCATGAACTAATCAAAATACATTTTTACATACTTCTATTTCAGGAACTATAAGTATTTAGTAAGTACTCGCAGATCAATGCCTTTGGGCTGTATTTATCTACAAAAGTATGCATCTTCTTTTATGTTGTGCGGTGCCAAAGATATACCTATAAAAATGCGTTTCTCTACTTCAGAGTCTAGATAGATGTCTTTTTCGTTCAACGAATGACGCAGTATTTTTGTTTTTTAATATTTGGCTTAAAAATCATATTTTGGAAAAAAGAGGGAGTTATCCGGTTATTGCAATGGGTGATTCGACTTAGCTTCGCTTCAGTGAATCACACAGTCCATGTTATAAATGATAATGACATATTATTATGACCTCAATAACAGGCAATTGAAACAAAATTGTTTTTGGCTTAATTGAAAATAGCTTCACAATTTGGATACCTTTGCACAAAAAATAGGCAGGGTATAAGTAAAAGTTAACCGGCAGTTGGGAGAACAGGAATTTTAGGTTCATATACTTCCTTTCAAATTAAAAATAAACCCTGCGTAGGGTGTCCACAAAAGGACGAAAATAGATCTTATTTCAGAATTTAATAGTTATTCGAAACTTTAGAATCACAATTCATTTTATATGATACCTTATTTTGGTTCTAAGCACGTTATTTTTAACTCTTTAAAAAAGAAAAAGTTTTCGGGAAAGCTATTTTTATACACAGATAACTTAGATGAAAATTCATGCCTAGGAGTTTCCCAACAATACAATTTACGTACATAATTGAGGATGTTATTTTTAACATTTAGTAATCAATAATAACTTTTAAGCTGAGCATTGGGAGAAGGATAAATATCGCTAGAGTGATGCCTATGGAAAAGAAGGTGTTATAAAGGAACAATCAAAAGTTGTTGGCTTTGGAAAGAAAATGGTAAATTGCGTGGAAGTGATGAATTCAAGAGTAAATCATTTCATGAAAGTGCATCTATTCTAGCCGTTTGGATTCGGAGATAAATTGAAGATCCACACAGAAATGGTGGTTAAGAGTGGTAAGGCTATAGCTCCGGCCTACTTGAAGTTGTTGCACTAATAATTTATTTTCAAGTTTATAGTTAAATATTGTAATTCTAGCATCTGATAAACTGCAAACGGGGAAACCGATATGGCGGCTTAAAGTTTCGGGTCTTGTGCTTTGGCAATATGGTTTGAGAAAATTCTGATTATTAAGCTTAAGAAAGTTTTAAGTAAACCGTTCTTGAAACATTTGGGCAGACGTTTCAATCAAACTTTATGTTAAAACAAAGGATCTGCTGATGCAAAAAGTAAGACTAACATCACTCTTTTTCGTAAATGACAGCCGAATTCCCAATTTAAAAATCTTTGATCTCATGAAAAAAATTGTCAAGGAAATTGGTAAAGTTTTTAATTATTAGAACAATAAGTTTTTTCCTTTTCATCCATTTTTTAAAACGGAATCACTACAAGGATTGCAGAAAAAAGGCACTCACACTATTGAAAACACTTTTGAAAATATGTTTAGGCCCGTTTTTTAGTATACCTACTAGAGGAATGCGGCCTAATAAAACAAACTATTGGTGGCACAGGGTGAACAGCAGTGGCGTAGATAGGGGGATCAGGGGGGTATATCCCCCCATTGGGATCGATAATTGTTCTACATAACGAGTCATGTCAAATAAGTTAAAGAAACGCACTCTGAAATTCCTACGTGAATTAAGTCTTATTAGTACTCACAGGATTCCTAGAAGCATTGCCAATTGTACATTCTACAGCTACATTCTACGGGGAATATACAAGGTCAACTTCATCTGAAAGAAATTATTATTTCGACAAATCACCTAATCTTTTGAATTTCTTTTTACTTGCTCTATAGGGCAAGTATTGGTTTCGTGCAGAAAAAATAAAATGCACGACTGGGTCGCACGAACTTGCTCTAATGAGCGACAGTGGTTTAGGGGCTTGAGATTTTGATACAAATAAAATTTTCAAAATTCTTAAATAAATACTTAAACTAATTTGAGCTGAAAAAAAAGTACGCCATTTTATTTCTTGGATAAATTTGAATTTATGAGAATAAATTTATAAAAATCTGTGGAGCGGTTTTTGAGAAAAAAAGTTTTTTTTGAAAAACTTTTTGAAAAAATTTTTCAAAAAAAATTCAAAAACGCCAGTTCATAGGTATTCAGCAAATACATTTATTTAAAATTTTTAGAAAAAAATTTGATAAGCAGTTTTTAAAATATTAATTTTTTAAT
This sequence comes from Platycheirus albimanus, assembly GCA_916050605.2. NCBI lineage: Eukaryota > Metazoa > Arthropoda > Insecta > Diptera > Syrphidae > Platycheirus > Platycheirus albimanus. The sequence goes on from OU696697.1 coordinate 43,476,448, forward strand.
TTTTTTTTTTAAATGCTTTTAAAAATACAAAAAAAATATTTTTCAAAAATATTGGTATGCAATACAAATTGAGCTACCTACAGGTATATTTGTGTGAAATTTCGAAAGAATCGGTTAAGTCGTTTTCGAGATAGTCGAAAGCAAAAAAAACGGTCCTATGGAAAGTACCGTTCTCAGCCATTTTTTAAAACTTTTTTTTCAGCCATATGATTGGTCGTACCTAAAAAGCAATACTGATTTTCTTAAATCGAAATCGTTAGAGCCGTTTTTGAGCAAAATAAGCTTTAACGTAACGGTTGTTTGGCAGGTACCGTTATTTTTTGAGCTAAAAAAAAAATTTCAATTTCCCCTCTGTACAATACCTAAAAAAGTCTATATACCAAGTTTGAAGCAATTCGGCCCACCCGTTTGGGCTGTAGGTGTCTATACATACAGACAGACAGACAGACAGACAGACATACAGACGGACAGAATTTTTAGACCATCTTTTTTCGTCTTCGCTATCATCGTAATGTCATGTTTGATTGTTATCTCAAAACTTTTTTTTTCGACGAATGCATAACTTGCCTTATAGTACCTATAATCGCAAGTAAAAAATCGAGGTTTTAATCAAACAGGACATTACGATGATAGAGAAGCCCAAAAAAGTGGTTTTCGCCATACCGTCCGTCGGTCTGTCTGTGCGGATGTGCGGATGTGCGTATGTGCGTCTGTGCGCTTTTTCACGTCATGCTACAGTCTAAACGGCTTGACGGATTTTCTTCAAACTTGATATATAGCAGTTTCAAGAAAAACGGTTGTCGAGATTTTTTTTATTTCGTCTTAGCCCGGTTTTTTTCAATTTGGATTTTCTCGAAAACGGCTCTAACGATTTTGATTAAACTTAAAATTTAGCTAACTTTAAGCATTTCGAACAAAACTGCGTTTTTTGTTTTTGGCTCAAATGGTCGTAACGAAAATCAGGTTTAAACGGCTTTTTTTCAAATGGCCATAAGTTCGCAACGGCTCGATTGATTTGACTCAAACTTCGTTTGGCATAGTTCTTTATAGTGTTCTATATGATGGCTCTATACATTTTTCAGTGAAGCCTGTCTAAATGGTAGCTTCCATACAACCAGCCGTTCAGTTTTAGCCAACTTTTTTTGGTTTTTTCTAATTTGCTCAAAAATGGCTCTAACGATTTTGATTAAACTTTGTGTGTTATATTCTTTTAATGTTCTTAAGAGAACTGCGTTTTTAGTTTTTGGCTAAAAATGCAAATAACGGAGATCTGCTCTTAACGGCTTTTTTTTCAAATGGCCATAAGTTGTCAACGGTTGCATCGAATTCACTCAAACATTGTTTGGTATAGTTCCTTACAGCTTCCTACCAGATGGCATTGATTTTTTTTCGGTTTCTCTTTTTTAAATGGTGGCTCCTATACAAAGAGCCACTAGATTTTGGCCAATTTTTTCGTTTTTTCAAATTTACTCAAAAACGGCTTCCCCGATTTTTATGAAACTTTGTATGTAACATATATAGAATACTTCAAAGAAAACTGCATTTTTAGTTCTTGGCTACACATGATAATAGCGGAAATTGCTTTTAACAGTATTATTAATTTGGCCATAAGTGGACATTTGTATCATTTATAACACCCAAAAGATAACGTCTTAATTTTAAATATTAAAGGTTTCTTAACGTTAGCTCCCGTATATCGGTTTTTCCAGTTTCAGTCAAATTTTTTTAGGTTTTACCAATTTTTTCAAAAATGAGTTCTTCTCATTGGTCGAAAAGTTTGTTTTCATCGTACTATTGCACCTACAGAGCGACCCAGTCGTGCATTTTATTTTATATCGATTTTGAAAATGGATTTTTTTTACGTCTCTCACCAATTGATAATAGGTAAACGGAAACGCGCAAGAAAAAGAGCTTCAATCCTGCTTTCCATCACTTTATTAAAACTTTAAAAATAAAGTTCACGACTGGGTTGGACAAACTTGCTCTAATGTGAGACAGTGGTCTTGGGCTTTGAGATTTTGGAAGAAAGCAGGGAAAAAACTAAGTATATATATGAAATTTTATTGATCACTTAAAAATCAATAGTTAAAATGTTTTTTGCAAAAAGAGAAGTAAGCCATATGATTTTGTTTGTTGTGAACAATTTTAAGAATTTTTTTTTAAATCGTTCGAACAGTTTTTTCAAAAAATAGTTTTTTTTTGAAAAACTTTTCCAAAATAAATTCCAATTTTTTTTAAAGTATGCAACTTGTAGTTTTTATCAGTAAAATAAAATTTTAAAAAAATAACTTGAACCGTTTTTGAAAAAAAAAAACAAAAAATAAAAACAAATTAATTTAAAAAAAAATTGTTTTCAAAAATTTAAAAATGCATATTATTTCTTCTTTGAAATGGCTTTTACATTAAAAATTTCATCAAAATCAAGTGGCTTACGAGAAAATCTGATTTTGAAAAACCGGTCCTATGGGAGGTACCGTTATAAGACTTTTCCTGAAAAATCTATTCCAACCAAAACATAAAGTTTGCACAGAAAACACTATTCAGAAAGTTTTATCAAAATCTTAAGAGCCGTTTTTGAGAAAAATTAACTTTTCACTAAAAATCGTAGGGCAGGTATACCGTTATTTTTGGAGCTTAAAGAGGGGTTTTTGGAAATAGCATTCTTTTTCCAAAAACCCCTCTGTAAGACGTCATAATAATAGTATGTACCAAGTTTGAAGCAAATCGGTCCAGCCGTTTAGGCTGTAGTAACTAACTTTACAGACAGACAGACACACGGACAGACAGACAGAATTGTCGAACCCACTTTTTTCGATTTCTCTATCATCGTAATGTCATGTTTGATTGTTAGAATTATTTTTTACGAATGCATAACATGCCTTATAGAACCTATAATCGCAAAAAAAAAATGAGCGAACTAGACCCCCCCCCCCCCACAGCGAAAAGCTATCTACGCCACTGGTGAACAGAAGTTTGAAAGCTTTCACAATTCCTTGAATAATGATTGTCCGGAAAGCTTAGCTTGAAGCTGAATATTATATCCATTCATTTTGTCAGATTAAATTATGGTTGGCTCTTTAAACAACGATTCAAATGCACCATATATGCATACAGAATGAAACATGACGTAAAGTTCAAATTTACCCTTTCTGATAGAAAAGTATATAGACACTTCAATTGAAAGTTGAATTTTGAAATTTTCATTATAACCTTGATTGTGTTAACCCAATGCATTATTTTTTATAAATGAATAAACAAGTACATATAACATAATATGTATTTGTATATATTCTATTGCCTCTGACATTACATAGATGGTTGCAATCAGAGAAGTGGTATACTTTCCCAATTAAAGGCATTTTTAATTTTTTTTTCTTCTACTTATTTCTGTTAGTATAGAAACGGTAGGTACACAAAGTATAATGTTGGAACTTGGAACCACTTAACTTTCCAGTTGCGTATTCCGTCGAAAGGAACAAGTGTGTACTTATTTCTTGCATCACAACCTTAAATGCACTTATTAACGTGGCCTATATATATGGTTAAAAGTGTACCTACATGAAGAGCAGTTCATTGAGTAAAATATATAGTCCTTTTTAAATGCGTGTGGCTTGTGTATAGCTTGAATGTTTCATACACATACCGACCGTTGCGAACCAAAACCAGTGATGTTATACTAATTTGAAAGAGTGGCTCAGAAAATTAATTATAATTTTTAAGGGAAATTTAATGAATTTATGTTGCTCCAAAATGTTGGTATTATTGAAGTATACAATAGTAACGAAAGACCCCGTTTCTGTGGAAAAGAACTAAAAAAACCATTTTTTTCTTCGTAGGCACACCCTTGAACGCGGGTTTCGGATTGACCTTTCAATGTTTAGTCACAACGCGAGAAATTTGAAATTAGGGAGGAAGGGAAAGTTGGTGTCGATGGACATTGGCCTTGACCGTTTAAAGATCAAAATGGCAATAGAAAATTCTACCAGGCAATTCATTCCACATACATGTTGTACGGCTAAAGAAAGAATCCCTATATTTCACGGTACGTCCGAAATTGGGCTCAAGTGTAAACTGATGAGCGTTCCTAGCAAGACTAGTGTTACGGTGGAAATATTTAAGGGGTGGAACGCAGCTGGCTACCTCGAGTGAGCATTTTTTGTAAGAGAATCTATAAAATAAGGAAAGAGATGAAACATTTCGATGATGTTCGAGTGATGGAAATGTTGCCATAATGTTTCTTTCTGCTATCAATTTTAACGCTTTTTCTGAACTCTGTCGAGCAGGTGAAGAAAAGTTTGAGAAGCACTTGCCCAGAGATGGGAGTTATACTCGAGTTTAGGGCGTATAAACGCTTTGTAAATTGTAGCGGAAGGCACTTCACTTATGATTTCATCTACGATTCATGATTCTCATCTAACTTTATTCTTCGTTACAGATGGCGTCCAAAGTGGGGCAGGATCGAAACTCCTGTCTTAACGTACAAGCCCGTCTGTATAAGTTGGAAATTCCTAATGTACATCATACGGTCATGCATCTTGCAGCATTCTTGGAAATCTCAAGTATATGATCATTCCAACAAAGGTTGTCACTGATACACATACCGATTACTGATAGCTTTTCGGCTTCCACGATGCAAGTACCACTCATGGATAATGGCATAGGGTGTATGTTTAGCTTTAACGACAAAAGACAGCATTGAGATTTCGACGCATTAAACTACACACGATTACTAATACCCCAATTCACAATGCTGTTCAAATCGGAGTTTAATGAGCTTATGAGCTTATCATACGGCATCGTTTTAATAACACGTTCGAAAGCAAAGGCCGTGAATTATCAAACGTATATGAAAAGCTAAGGGTTGAGTCGTCAGCAAAACAATTTAATGGATTAGAAGTCACACACGAGAGATCATTTATAAAAATTAGAAAGAGAGTCGGAAACAGAACGGAGCCCTGGGGCATACCAGCAGTTATTTTGTGGAGATTAGACTTGAAACCGTCTAACACAACTTCTATTGAACGGTCCAGAAGATAGCTTCTAATCCAAAGAATTTGAGTACCATCGATACCAAATGCAGGCATTTTCGACAAAAGAGCTTCATTCCAATTTTATATTAAATAAATATTAAGTGAAATAATCTTACTCTCGCCAAAGCGATGCATGGATTTGTTTCACTGATCGGTGAGATATATGACATTAGATCAATAGTGGAACGATTGCTGTGTCATTTAAAAGCTTAACATTTTCGAGATATTTCTTGAGCTGACAATTTATCAGTGTTTCCATGACCTTGGAAAGAAGAGACATAAGTGCAATATTGTTTTATAAACAAAAACTTTAAGACTTCGCCAACATTTTCAAAAAAGGGGCCTTTGGATAACAGAATAATGTATCTATTACAACGACGGTGGATAAAATCCTTTCTCCCATTTTGTCCCTCTTCTGAAATAACTACACACATGTCCTTGACATTAATGTAAGCTGTTTACATGTATTGAACTCCCGATAAATTCACTAAAAATTCCTCCATTTTACGTCGTTATGATTCCAATAGTCGCAATCCATAATTTATCACCAATAAAATCCCCAACTTCGTCCCGGTTACAGTTACTACACTGTTGAATGGCTTTTTAATATCGCCGATGAACAATGACGGTAGTGTGTCTTTTAGACAGTGTTTTATTTGCTCTCAAGGATTTTATAATAATAACCAATCGCTTAACAACGCTGGCGTTGGATCAAAACAAATGAGCCCCACCCCAGCATTGTATTTATGGATGTGCATGTGCACTGTGCACAGCAGCTACATGTTGATGTTGATGTGCATAGTCGCATTTGCAAATGACTATGCTCCAGGACGTATACATAACAAACACATATGGCCCCCAGATGGTTTATGCATTATACGGAATGGAATAACTTTATTGACTCACACATAATACATTCATCCCTTCTGTATAGGTACCGTTGGTTTTGCAAAGTTTGGAATGTTTTCTCACATCAATATTGTACATCGGGATTCGGGATCGACAACGGAACGGTTTCAGCTTCGGCATCATATATCGGAAGGTTTGGTATGGGTCCGTTGGAAAATAACTGACAAAATGAAGCCGCTGCTGCAGTGTTAAATTTTTGAGGGCAAGCTCGAGGGTATGAGCAGGACAATTCTTTGAACTTTTTGAATACATCACAGAGCCAAAGCCCTGCATCCTGCATTTTGAGGATATCATTTAGTTGGTTGGTGTTATTTCTATTTTTTTGCTTTTCTATGATTTACATTTTCTCTGCTGCTCTGGTACTCTAGTGCTACTCTCTCTTTCTCTCTCTTGTGGTAAAATGCAAAGAAGCAGGTGAATGTGTATACATTACCATTACATCCCAGTACAAGGATCTAAGTAATGCATAATATGGATTCTTTTGTGGGCATATAGGTTTCTAAGTTTATAGACTTAGTTGTAAAGTGGTATGTATGACACTTCTGAGTCCTGAGGTGTAACAGCAAGGAAATGGGTTAAGCTCAACTGATACATTATTCTTGTCACAACAAAATGAATTCAATCCTTTTGAACTAAGTGTACATTGTTGCACTCTGTTGACTTTACACTTAAGGGAGACAAAATTTGTAAATTTTGCAGCAAAATACTTACACGAATTTTGGTGAATTTTTTTTTCCATTTGAATTGTTTAAGCCAAACATCAAACTTCGTAGATTTAGACTGGCACAATTTCGTACTTGAAGAAATATCAAATTCTTAGCCACTGCAAGATTTAATTCCGGATGGTTACGAAGTATACTCGTAGTTAACAGGAAGTCTCAGTCAAAAGAGAAAATTAAATTAGATACTGAAGTCATTTTGGAGACGTGACGGAAACTAATACAATCGAATGATCAGCTTTAATACATACAGACAGACCAAGATACCTCTCACCACTTCAAAAATTGGAGAAACACCTTTTACAGAGAGTGGAAGCAATCAGTGAAAGTTTCTATCGAAGAAAATTTGGTGTGCTGTGGATTTTTTAAATTTTTTGCTACAAGGTGGCACCGTGGCAAGCCGATCGAAAAATAACTATATTCTTCTTGTTAAGTCACAATTGCTACGTGTCTCCAAAATGGCGGCCTTCACTTCAAATTTTGTCTTTCTTTCGTTTGAAGAATCCACAGTGTACTTTTCAAGCATTTCCATAAGAATTCAGAGGATGGCTACAAGCATGGGATATGGAATAAGCAGAGGGAGCTGGTCAGTTTAAATTCGTTCTTATTAGCATTAATGAGACACTGGGGGAATCTATCAACAACAAAAAATCGAAGCAAATGTATCTTTATTCCTGATGTTTGCTCTCTGGAATGCTTTGATGAAAGCTGACATATTCCAGTTATATCTGTTCCAGTTTAGGGAAAGCGAAATCTTGGGTAAATGGCAAAAGTCACAGAAGACTCTTAAAAACTTTCATCAAAAAATTAAGGGTCCCTTAAACTGCTGAAAAAAGTTTCAGTGTCCTGGAAGACATTAATGCTTGCAATAACTTTATTTCGATCGGGAACTTCACCGAAATCAAACAGTACGTTGTTGAACATATCTCTTTATCTTGCCGACTCAAACTCTATTCGAACAAAACCCTCCTCCCCTTCCATAGAACCACCAAAATATATTCTCAACCTTATGAGATAGTATATCCAAGTGCAATGGAGGGTAGCAATAATTTTTCAAAACCATGCATCTGCTCCGCACCATCCTATATCAATTTTTTTGTAGATCACAGAATCATAGAACCGGATCAACAAAAGCTACGTCACTGGAACATAAATGGCTGCACAAAATGGTGTAGCTGCAGCAGTAATACGTAGCACTGTCAAAGTTTATGTCAAAAAAGTAGCGCACTAACTGGCTGCGCACAATGGTGTAGCAGTAGCAGTAGCACGCAGCAATGTCAAAGTTAAATGTATGTAAATCGTATTGCACGGCTACAATGTGAAGTAGCAGATGCAGCAGAGAGAGTCGCTGAAGTACAAGTCGACTCGACTTGAACTTGACGACCTGCTGCTCTGCAAAACAACAACAAACCAAAATGGCAGACATGATTTTTGTTTGAGTTCAGTGCTGCACATTGTATTCGTGTATGCTGCTTTGTGAGCTACTTTTTTTGGCATTTACTTTGACATTGCTGCGTGCTACTGCTACTGCTACACCATTGTGCGCAGCCAGTAAGCAGCATGCACGAACACAATGTGTATCACTGAACTCAAAAAAAAATGTCTGCCATTTTGATTGTTGTTGTTTTGCAGCTCAGCTCGTTCGTGGATTTGGAGTCGAGTCGACTTGTAATTCAGCTACTCTTTGTGCTGCGGCTGCTACTTCACATTGTAGCCGTGCAATAAGAATAACTTACATTTAACTTTGGCAGTGACAGTGAAATTAGATGAGCTTGATACCAATATAATAGCAATCAATTGCCGTGAAAGGTTTGAACAGTATTTCTGCAGAACTCATACGAGCTATGCCGAAAACATTTCAAAGGGCTGAGAATCGCTAAGCTTCTCTGATGAGTAGAAGAATATAATGCTCCCTAAAAAGGAAATCTTGAGCAATGAGGTAAATGTGTTAGAATAGTAAGCTTTACGCAGAACAATACTACATAGCTGGAATCATCAAAGAAATTTGATCAACAGATGGTGTACACCAAAGCAGTTTCTTGAGTCCCCTGCTTTTTATTCCATTTAAAAACTACATGCTTGAAGGTTTTGTGACAGCATTTCTTACAGATCCACCCAGTAGATTCCATTTAAACAGGTAGTCGGTCAACCGAGAAGTACAGAAGGTAGAATAGGCACAGAGGAATCAGTAGGGGTTTTGAATGGCTTAAGTGAGCTGATGTTCATCGCCAGTAACCGTAAGCAATAGTGCGTAAGTGTATTAGAGACCCCATGAGCCCATGACCCTCATGGGAAACATGCGGATGTGGTACAGGCCTTACAAAGAATATAAACAAACATGAAGAGTTCGCAAAAAAAAAAAATTAAACTTCAAGCTATCAAACTAGAGTATATTCTAGAAACCTTCAACTGGTTTGCGGTGAGATACAACATGTGTAGAGTGTTGTAGTGTATGAAATGTGTATTGTTTATGTACAAACATATATGTCTCATCTGCAGCGACAGTGGTTTTACCCTTTAAATTAAAATTTGTCCTACTTGTCAGGTCTTGGCTTATTCGTTAGGAAATATTTAAGAACTGGTCGTTTTGTCCTTGGTTTGCTGTAGTTGTGGTTTCTGTCCCTGTCATTGTTAATGTAAAAAGTAGACTCCTTGAAGGAGTGTTAGGTTATACACTAAATTTGGTTAACTTATTTGATATACCCAAAACAACACACCCGCTTTTCGAAAATCTTTTACACCGCCATTAGTAACACTATTTTAGGGTGGTGTGCCGCGGCGCGTCGAAACTTTCTTCAAGTCATTTTCAAAATGCCGCAGATGGTATTATCATGTTCATTTTGGGTTGGGAAAGTAAAATAAATCTCGGCTTCTTCTTCTTCGTCTTCGTCGTCCTTAGAAATTATACGTATTTTAAATATGTTGCTCGTTTAACATCAACATCATAGATGCGGGAAAGGATCTAATGGGGTTTTGTGTGTGTGTTGTGCAGGAAAGTTTGGCGCCTGGTGCGTCATTTCGGAAGCAAATGACATCGTAATAATTTAAAGTGTTCGTATTATATGGGTAAGGTTTAAGAGTTGGGATGGGGTATATACACCTACGTTTGCTTGGGATGGGTAAAACGAAATCACACTTTATGCCAAGTGGTTTGGATTAGAGACGAAATTGTTTGTTCTTTATAGAATGGCTTGTTGAAATAGTTTGGAGGACAGAATGTGACACTCGCGGGATTCGAATTGGTTTAAAATAGGGATGGTTTAAGGAGGAAAACCAGTCTTGGAAGATGCATTACATTTGCTTAAGAAGTTTATAATGCTATAAAAGTTAAAATAGTTCAGGTGAAAATTGTCAGAGCAGTTTTGTTTTATTTTGAGTATGTTAAATTTAGAAAATTTGTCAGAAGGATTTTTTTGAATAGGGACACAATTAAGCTAGTCTATTGATCAATGCGATGCATTAGGTACTCAAACGTCAGAAGCACAGAAGCGGAATTTTTCTTTTTGAAGTGAAACTTCTTTAGGCGCATGTGGGTAAAATTTTTACTGATGCAGCGGAGATAAGCGTGACTTCCGTCCCCGAAAACGGAGAGAGCGATTGAGACCGATTGACAGAGATGGAGAAAGGGCGAACGTAGCATGAAGCACAAGCACATAGCCATGGATCGAGAGTAGGAAGCAAGCGAGTGAGAAAGAGAGAGAGAGAGAGAGAGAGAGAGAGAGAGAGAGATAGACCGAACGTCGCATCACACACAGTGCCATGGGGAGAGATACTTAATTACATGCGCAAACTTAACGAGTTGACTGCAATGTGATCAAATTGACTACGGTTTGTAACTGGGATATCAAATTTTTGACGCAAGTGCAAAACTTGCGGGTCTAAGGTGATTTGTTTTTTGTTTTTTTTTTTTAATGCATTGAGTAAGCTCTTAGCGTTTAACTTTCTATTAAACAAAATATGGTGTTTTTTTTTCCCTACAGTACAAAATTAGTGGGATTTTATTTCGAATCCGGTGGGATCTCATATATTTCATGTGGTATCATTGGCAGTCAGGTGGTTGATGGTTTTAAATAGATTGGCGGGTAGCAGGGATGTGACTTGGTATGTGCTTAAATGAGCGCTGGAAGGTTGATATGAAAAATGTGAAGTGTATAATATTTAATGTGTGAGGCGGGTAAGCGGCCTTAAGAAGCTGCACTGCTCAGTTGATGCGGTGCATAAAAAATAAAAAAATGTTTACTAAAGAAGTTTCACTTCTGACATGTGTAAGTACTTTGTACGCATGTACTTATTTTTTTATTTGTGTCGGAATTTGATAGATAATCATTACAAGATTAAAGCAAAGAAATAAGAAAAGGGTGTTTATTTCTCTTCGTTTAGGCAAAATAAAAAAGTGTAGCTTTAGTAAATGTGTATCTTGAGAACGACTAGACGGATTTGAGTACATTTCCTTATATAAATGTTAGGTATGTTAACGGCCTTGGCGAAATTAAGCATCATTGCGCATGGTTTATTTTATATAAATAAAAAAAAGTAGGTATCTAAATAAAAATTTCAATCTAAAAAAAAACTTAGGTAACCCTGCATACAATTCTTTCAGATTTTTGCTAATTTGAAATGCTTACTACGGAAACCCAGTAAGAGCTTTTGTATGAAACGAACTTACGGCAAGCAAAATAGTGAGAATGAGAGACAAACATCCCTATCTTCAATATACTGCCTATTTATGTTGGACAGAGTATTTAAACAGTAATTGTCATAAGGGGAGATTCCTGAAAGTTGATCGCTATTTGAGTCTCTGTTTGCACTGCCTCATTAAGATTTATTAACACAAATTATTTCAAACCAGAATATTAGTTGTAAGACGAATAGACTTTACCGGTATATTGAAATTAAGGAAAGAAAATGGTAATGAATGAGGCCAACAGTAGGTAAACCAAGCTACAATATTAGTAAGCAATCTTTTGCATTTGCGGTTTGGAAAATCAAAAGCAACACTCAGATTAAGAGCCCGTAAAAAAGCAGGATCCCAAAAAAAGTTGCAGACTGTTTAATAAGAAGACTAGTTTGGCGCCCTATATACATAAAAGGATATACAAAGTGTTCGGCATTGGAAATGATTTTTGACAAAAAGCTGAGTACCAAGAATGGTAAGAACAATCGTTTAAGGGGTGTGTCTAAATTAAAAATGTTTTCAAAAAATCCATAACTAACCAACTGAAGTAACAACTTGGTATACTTAAATTGCCAAAAAAAATATAGCTTTAAGCAAATGCAAAAAGTGATCACAGCTTTAAAACTCCTATTTTCATGGGCGTAAACACATTTCTGGGTAAAGTTTAAAAATCCCATATACAACCCTATTTTTTTTTTTTTTTCATTTATTTTTAATTTCCAAAACAACACACACGACATGTCTTATACTTCCTAGATTTTATATATCATACATCCTCACATTTTTACTGCTCTAGTACAACAGCTGAATGCAAAAAGAGTAGTAAGTAAAGTGGAGAGGAGTAGGAGAGGAAAGGAAAGGATGTCTGTGCAAGGAGTAAAATGTGAGAAATTCTTGAAGAACACTTTTCCAAGAATGACTTACACTATACAATGTTCCAACGGGACACACTTCACTTCCACCCATAACCAGAGTTGTATGGAGTTAGGAAAGTATCTATACAATACATTTATAGTCAAACGTATATATGTTTATGTTGGTATGTATTTGTATAAGGGGAGGTCATTTGCATTTATGATACGACGACAATAAGAGGTCAACATAACAATTTCTAAGGGGCAAATTCCATTTTGAATTATATTTTAATTTACCGGAAGTGACGTGCTCTTATAAGTTTGTTATTACAAAAGTTTCTCAAAATAAGAACTTCAACATTTTCTAAACAATTAAGTTCTTATATTATTGTAGTTGTAGTTAGTTCTTTCTTTCTTGTATAACTGAAAGCTATATATCAAGGTTTGTCTTCTTATGTAAGTAATTTTTGGCATCTTCAAACCATTTCTTGAAGAAGTTAGGAACATTTTTAGGATTGTACGTCACATATAAAAGAGATACACAAAACATCCTTTGTCTATTTTCACACAATTTAAGGCATTAAATAATGCCCACAAGTACTTTTGAGGTTAGGGTCAACTATTTATTGAATGCCCACTTCAATATTAAGACTTGTAAACAGATAGGATAATCAGTTTTTAGATGAAATTTAGTTTCGTATGAATTTTAAACATCATGCTGGGTTGTATAAATTAATTGTAAAATCTTCAGACCAAAAATGTTCTATAATTTTGGTCAAGAGTATGACTTTTCTTAAAGTATAGCCAAAACATATACATTCTCAATAAATTTCCAAGCAATTTAATATAAGAAAAAAGCTTTTCCTGTTTGTGTGTTGTTGTGTTTCTGAAGTGTTGAACATATTGTTTAGGAATCGATTTAATTTTAACGAAATTCAACTGAATTTCATTTTGAAATTTGGAAAAGATATTCTATAAATTTTAAATTAATGAGGTAAACTTATTATTATTAAAAGAAAAAATGGGGACTCAACCCAAAATATATGTCTAGTCTTCCACTTTCTTTATATAAAGGATGTTTTTTTTAGAGGTATAGAACTTCGAAATGGATCACCACGTTCTAACCAGCATCGTTTTAAAAGAAGTACGGACCAAATATTTCATCAACCCATAACGCACACCAAACAGTCAGTTTTTGTGAATGCAACGCCAACGGTGTCTCAACATCTTGAGGATTATCATCACTCTAAATACAGCAGTTTTGTTTATTGACATATCCATTCTAACAAAATTTGAATGTGAAAACGGAAAATCGTTTCACGAGTATAAACATGTTTTTTTTTTTCAAAATAAATTTGCAAAATTTCGGAGCGTTGTTCACACGTCAGTCTATTCATGTTGAATTGCCAAACCAAAATAAAAATAAATCATTTGACAGCTAAGAAAATGGCCGCCAGTTTTAATAGTGTTGCGAACCTTAAGTTCTATACCTCTAAAATAACACCTTTTATATTATGGATATGCACAGTATACAATACGACCTTCCCTCTTAATTAAGGTTTGCGTTAACTAGCTTGACCTCGGTATAACCTTTGGGGATTCAAGTATGAATTATTTGTCTTGTTTGGAAACGAGGTAGTCCATGGATGTTTATATTAGTTGTTCCTTATTGGATCAACAGGTGGCTAGCTATCCACTTTATATTTGGTTTTGCAATAAAACCTCAAATCAAACAATGCGAATGCCCTTTTGCTTTTGATGGGCAAAGTCAACTGAATACCTTAGACAGTTTTTTGAAGTTAGTGACATGTATTTGTTCAAACACCAATTCTTTACAAGACGTCTGTTATGGGATTTATGGCTAAAAATATGTGTTTTTGAATTACAAAGAAAAGAATACTTTTATAAAGGAGTTTCCAATAAGAGGTGTTATTTTGAATAGCCCGCTATTTTGGTATTTGTCACTTTAGAATCTGTAATTTTGATATTTGACAAGTAAAAACTACGACATTTATAAAAAATGGAACAATACGCTCTTCAACAACGCACTGAAATTATTAAAAGTCACTATTAAAATGGTGAAAATTTGGCAGAAACGGTTCCCGAGTTTCATCGAAAAATCATCTTGACTGATGAGGCCCATTTCGATCTCGCTGGCTACGTCAACACGCAAAATTGTCGCATCTAGGGCTCGAAAAACCCAAGATTTATTGTTGAAAAGCCTCTCCATAATCAAAGAGTAACTGTTTGGTGCGGTTTATGGGCCGGCGCGGGGGGGGGTCATTGGACCTTACTTTTTCGAAAATGAGGCTGTAGCAACAGCTACGGTGAATGGATTGCGCTATCGAGAGATGAATAATAAGTTTTTAAGGCTGGAATCGGATTTGGATGCTATTAATCTGGACAACGTTTACTTTCAACAACACTTAGCGACACAAGCAACGAAACCATCGATCTTTTACAGGAAAAGTTTCCGGACCGTGTTATCTCCCGAAGAGGTGATCACAATTGGCCACCGAGATCTTGTGATTTAACACTTTGTGACTTCTTCTTTTGAGACTTGGTGATGGAACATTTCTTGAAAAGGATATTGTTGTGCAAGCGTATCCGTGACGGCCATTTGGCCGATATTGTTTTTCGTTATTAATGGCATACATCCTCTTTGCATTGAAATAAACATCTGATCATTTATTTCAAAAAATGTCATTTTTCTTCGAATTTCAAAATAACACCTTTTATTGGAAAACCATGTACACAACAGGGTGTCCCCTTATTCGTAGACAATATTTTTGGTCATGATTCTTGGGTATATTTAAAGAAAAAAAATCCTTTTACAGGAATGGTCTATCTCCAATTTTGATATAATTTTTTTAATAAATGAGGGATATTTCTTAAAGGAAAAGAGAAACAAAATGAAATTAGTTTTAGAGAGAATGACGTTAGAAAGAAATTCGTTAGAAAGGAGTTTGACTGTAGTTTAAAGGGCACAAGAAGATAAATCGAATTGATATGTCAGTTTATTAAGTAAAACCGCAGAAGCATTAGAAAATTCAAGAAATTTTAATATCGATACTTTTCAGAATTAAATGCAACCCAGTTGAATTTGTAAAAATTACTTCTGCAGACTATAAAACGACGAAGACAACCAACTAATCGCTATCATTCGATTTGGACGATGATGAACAAAACTTCAATTTGCCCGACCAAGAAGAAGTTCAGGTAGCAATATGCAATACCTATAGCCCACTTAAGTACATTCTGTTTTGAAGAACAACAAAGGTCACAAAATTTCAACATTATTTAATATGCACTACCTTAACTAAAGTCTTGCAAGGCTGCTTGAGCAGATGGATTTCCAGCACAACTCTTCAAAGCAGCCAGCGGGAGATGACTTGGTGAGGAGCATACACCAATTCATCTGTACAATCTGTTCGATGGAAAGTTGCCTGAAAAAAATGGAACCTCAGCATATTGTGCCCTATCCACAAGAAAGAAGACACTCTGAACTGCTTCAACTACAGAGGTATTAGTCTCCTAAATGTCGCCTATAAAATCTTGTCGGCCATTCTGTGTTAAAAACTAAACCCTTAATCACGTAAGCTGAACTACGATTATATAAGATGACTATGGAGAACTCGCGCTGCTCCATCTAGGTCATATTGAGGCTCTATCATGTAACCTCTTCAACATCATTCTTGAGGCAATCGTACGCAACTCGCATGTCAACACCAGCGCAGCGCTACGATTTTTTATTTTAATCCGTTCAATTACTTGGCTATGCTGATGATATTGACATCCTTAGAATAACGATCGCTGTCAGTGGAGCATTTTCGTAAGTATTGAAGTAGAGGCGGCGAAAATAGAGGAAAGTATATGCTGTCCTCGGGTGCAGAACATCATCACCATATGGACTTGGAAAAAAACGTGACGATCGACAGATATAATTGTGAAGTTGTCAAGGACTTTGTCTATTTGGGTTCCACTATCAGTCGAAGAATAACTCTTGCCAAAAGCTGTTTCTTCGGGCTTAGAAGGCATCTTAGTAGCAAAGCCCTATCTCAGAGGACCAAGGAGATACTATACAAGAGCCTAATTATCCCGATCTTGCTGTATAAGGCAGAAGCGTTTACACTGACAAAAACGGATGAATACAGGCTGGGGTGCTTTGAGAGAAAGATTCTTCGGGTGATATTCGGGCCTGTATGTATCAAATGGAGTATGGAGGTGAAGATTCAATGGCGAACTGTACGGGCTATAAAGCGGCTTATATGGCATGGGCCATGTGGAGCGTATGGACGAAAACATTCCAGCCCGACGAGTCTTCGATTCCAACCTGGAGGTGTGACGCAGTTTTCGAAGACCCCATCTCAGTGGAGAACGACCTCAACCAACTTGGTGTGCGCAACTGGAGGCCACTGGCTAGGATTGTTGGTTGGAGCCGTGGTCCATAATGGACTGTCTGCGACACCTTAAGTAAGTTAGTAAGTAACCCAAAAACTAAAAATATTTCGAAGCCTTCTATGTATTACACAGTTAGAACATTTTTTAAACAAATAAGAAAAAACCAAAAAATGTATACCAAAACCTAGTGGCTCGTTGTATGTGAGCAACCATTTAAAAAAGAGTAACTGAAAAAACTTAGTTTAAGTGAATTCGATGTTACCGCTGCCAGTTTATGGCCATTTGAAAAAAAGCCATTACCTAAGACCAGATCTTCGTTATTTCCATTTTTAAGCCAAAAACTAAGAACGCCGCCGTTTTCGTGTAAATCCAAAATAAAAAAAAAGCCGTTACTTAAAAGATACCAGTTTGAGCTATGTTAAAACGAAATAAAAAAAATCGACAACCGTTTTTGTTCAAGAAAATTCGTCAAGTGGTTTAGGCTGTAGCTTGAGGTGAAAAAACTCACAGACGCCCAGACAGGCTGACGAACGGTATGGCTAAAACCCCTTTTGTGGGCTTCTCTATCATCGTTATGTCATGTTTAATTAAAATCATAAATGCACGAAATAAAGTCATTTAGTTTTATACGAACAAAAATGCAACAACGGAATGCAATACATATTTCAAAAACTGGTATTGAAATGTAAAACACATCAATGGCTGAAGTATACATACAAAAAAGCAGTTAATTTACACGTCAATACTATCAATATCGTCTTTTTTGTCAAATACATTTGCATTGGACGTTGTCAGAGTGGTTGTCTATTATCAAGGCTTTCTTTTTTGTAAAGTTTATAAGGATTTATTACAGTTTTCTTCTGACCAGCTTGCCTTCTTGTTTGAAAACATGACAAAAGTATAAGATGCAGCGTTTATGTTTATGTTTGAATATGTTTTAATATTTTTTTAAGATCATTGTGTATTGTAAGAATTCTCAAGGGATCCCTATATCCTAACAATATTTCTATGCATCTCCATATTCTATTATGCTTCCCTACACATCATTCTAAAGTCCTTGAAATCAAACTAAGACCAAAATGGCTATTATTGATATAAAAAGTTCTCAATGTTAATTGCATTATCACATAAGTAGGTACCTACCTACACCGAATCACTTTTTGCAAAAATACTTTTCATTCCAAACCAACTGTGATTGCCAACTGTAATTGATCAAAGTCATCTAAGTTTTAATGACGATTTCTTCAACTTGTATCTGAAGTATCGCAAATAATCCAATTAAACCTCTTGTTTTCTTTTTACAAAACTACAAAACTAACAAGATGGAAAATAAAGTATAAATACGCTTCAAAAATAATGTCCTCGGAAAACGAACTAAGTATACGAGTATATGGTAGAGCAAAATAGCATAGAGGAAGAGGTACCTACCTATGCCATGCATCTACTTCATCCAACATATATTCCTCTTTTGCCAGATACATTCCAATTAGGTACGAGGAAAACATTCATGCGACATTAACACGACATGTACTCTTGTAGCAAGATTATTATTATATTTGCAAACACCATTAGAAGAACACAGCACACATGCTTACAACAGTTGAAATGCACAGAAGCATTAAATGCATAATTCCCAGAAGGTCGTAATTTAATTTAGAAGCTCTACAACCAAACCAATGGAATTTTCTGTAAGCATTCTCGCTCGCTATCGCTACCCTCTATATATGGCTATATATTTGTAGAATTAAAGAAGTGTAGAAAAGGCAGGTTGGAAGAAGGGGTGGGTTCTTCCCAGTTACCACATCCGTCCAAAGCATGCAAGAAACGAATGGAATCCTCTAATGTATGGCGACCGCAAATCGTTTGGCAGGGACGTAACTTGCAATAACTTAACTTAATGTCTTGTGTTTTTTTTTTTGTACTTTTTTTTGCAAATAGTTGTTCTTTTTTTTTCATCGCCGACCGCCCTCTATATCAAGGCACCAAGAAGCGGCGACAAAAGAGTATAGTTTGTGCGTTCTTGTTACACAAAATAAAATCCAAAAAAGGATATCCAGGCCAAGTGGAGGGAAAAGTGTTAAATTGCGGAGGAAACCAACTGAAGACCTTTAGATTAGGACGACGAAGAAGACGACTACGACGACGACGACTACGACGAAGGACAAGTGAACATCATGTTGATGATGGCCTCAACATCTAACCAGAAACCAACAACCAAACCAACAAGGACACGATTGTATTTTTTTTTTTTAAGCTTTTCTTGAGAAAACGTTTTTGGTAGCATGCATTTGTTATAAGGTTTCATGATGATACGATGTTGCCTCTTGAATTACATTCAATTGAACGATATAACAATTAAACCGGAAGTTCCTGCATGGTTTTAAAATGTTATTGGGGAACGAGCGTGAATTATTTATTAAAATAACGATGACAATTTAAATGCAGGTTTATTGTATTGCACGCGCTACAAGTATTACATTTATCGTATACAAGTACAAACAACCTTGTATAATGTTGTCCCTTTCCATTGGAGAAGAGGATCATGTTTTACAGTTACAACTCTCTCATCTATACGTTACAAAGTGGTCCTTATAGGCAGCTTGAATAAAATGGAACAACATGTAGAACGTTAAGAGCATTTGGCGTAATTCGCACTCGCATCGCAACAGCCTTTTTATAAACAGAAACTGCAGAAAATAGGTGCTTGTAGAGAAAATATATTTTTGGTTATAAAAATAAATTTTATCGTTCCTTGCAACATGCATACGCAGTTTAATATTATGTGCGGTGTATCTGTGTAATATGCATATGTATATAGGATATCATCACGTTTCAATTACCCTTTCGGGTGTGCTATGCCCCAGATATAGACTCACAAACACTCATAAATAATGGTGTTATACAGTTAAGCAGGCATTTAGTATGTTGAACATGTTTGCTATCTTTTCAGCAAAAGATGCTGTAAGATTTCCGCCATGAAGCACGAGATTAAAAGCGGTAATGCCAAAGGATAAGTATGTGTAAAGAAGGATATGAAGGAGAAGGTGTTACTTTTTTTTTATAATTTTATTCAAAAGAGTCAATGTTTCTGTTTTAAAGTGTAATTTCAATTCAAATTCGTCATAAGTTTCAAGGATAATCCCTGATAACCAAAACATGGATTACAAAACACCGACTAGGGCAGGGCTGACAATGGAAAATTGAATGGGACCGGCATATCGACTTATTGTAAAAGAGACCTCCAGAACCAAAGGCAATGGAGATGAATATTTTAACACTGCGAAAGGTCCCAACCTAGCATGTTTCCGTGCAGTATCCAGGTCTTGGTTGCGATGTTTTTTTTTGTGACTGTTTGTATAGGGTTTCTTTTGAAAATTTTGCATCATCAGTTTCACTTGAGCGACATAATTTTGAAAGGACAAAATCTATGAACAAAATATAGACAGATAAAATCTAGAATGTGAACAAATCTAGAAAGAGGGAATTCTAGATTTTCTATATCTTTTTGAGAGCTAAGTTGGATTTTTCAATAAGATATGTTTGGTGTTGGTAATATCACTGTAGATACCCTACCACCATAAGTTTCTCATTTGTTAAGCTCTTTTATGATAAATGAATACATTTCATTAATCTTAATTTAAAAAAAAATACCCTTTATTAGTAATGATTTCGTTCATTTGCATATTAAATTTTTCTGGTTATATACATTGTGCTATAAGAGACTGTGCCTTACTTAGCTAAAGTATATTCACCTGCCATATATGTTTACATTTTAGGCACATGGCTTATATTGACATATACTATTAGATTTTACTGTAGAATAATTCTTAATCTTGAATTAATATTAATTGTAGATTTTGTCCCTTCTCGATTTTGTTGTTTTTTTTTTTGGCTAGATTTTTCCTTTCTAGATTTTTTTTTTCTAGATAATTTCCAATAAGAGGTGTTATTTTGATATTCAAAGCAAAATAGCATTGTTTGAGATAAACGATCAGATGTTTATTTCAGTGTAAAGAAAAAAGTATGCCATTAATAATAAAAAACAATATATCAGCCAAATGGCCGCCATGGCTACGCTTACACAACAATACCTATCCTTCTCATGAAATTTTTCATCACCAAATTGCGAGTTGGCTGCGGTATGGCCTCAATAGCTTTACGAATTCCATCTTTGAGGTCTTGAATCGACGCTGGGCTGTTGGCGTAGATCTTATCTTTCACGAAGTCCCAAAAGAAGAAGTTACAAGGTGTTAAATCACAAGATCTCGGTGGCCAATTGTGATCACCTCTTCGAGAGATATCACAGTCCGGAAACTTTTCCCGTAAAAGATCGATGGTTTCGTTGCTTCTGTGGCACGTAGCGTCGTTTTGTTGAAAGTAAATGTTGTCTAGATCAATACCATCCAATTCCGGCCATACAAAATCTATAATCATCTCTCCATAGCGTAATCCATTCACCGTAGCTGTTGCTCCAGCCTTATTTTCGAAAAAGTATGGTCCAATGACCCCGCCGGACCATAAACCGCACCAAACAGTTACCCGTTGAGGATGGAGAGGCTTTTCAACAATAAATCTTATGGTTTCCGAGCCCCAGATGCGACAATTTGGCCTGTATGTATCAATGGAGTATGGAGGAGAAGATTCAATGACGAACTGTACGGGCTATACAGCGACATTGACTTGGTTAAGAAGCTGAAAATTCAGCGGCTTAGATGGCTGGACCATGTGGAGCGTATGGACGAAAACGCTCCTGCCCGGCGAGTCGCAACTGGAGGCCACTGGCTAGGGACCGGCCTAGCTGGCGAGGATTGTTGTTGAGGCCGTGGTCCACAATGGACTGTCTGCGCCACCTTAAGTAAGTAAGTAAGTGAGATGCGAGAATTTTGCTTGTTGACGTAGCCACCGAGGTGGAAATGGGCCTCATCAGGCAAGATGAAATTCGGATCATTTTCATGCATTTCAAGGACCCAATCAGCAAAGACACGACGTTGTTGATGATCGGCCGGCTTGAGTTCTTGTGTTAGCAGAACTTTATTAGCCTTAAGACCCAAGTCCTTATGCAAAATACTATGTAATGACGTTTGTGGAATGCCCAATTAAAGAACGACGAGGAATGGACAAACCTGGGTTTTCTTCAACCGTTGCTCAACGTTGCGTTATTGAAGCGTGGATCGTTACATTTTTCTAAATGTCAATTTCAGTTTCAAAAGTGAGAACTACTGAAATAGCGGGCTATTAAAAATAACACCTCTTATTGGAAAACCATTTATTTGCTGGTATAAAATTAATTAAGGCAATAACTTTAGGTTGCTTGCCAGGTAAAAAGTAAAATATAAAAATTAAGCTTAGTGATTTGATTTGATGCAATTAATTATGAAAATTTATTTAAAATAAGATAGTGGTATCTTAGAGCTGCTTTTAAAAATTATATAAGTTTATGTAGCAGTTGCCTTTTAGAACACTTAGAAACTGTGAGTGGGAGAGCACATCATTACCAAGTAACTTTCTTCTGTAGCCTTTGAAGATAGGACATATTCCGACATAGTGAATAGTATTTTCCGATGCATCCATCCAGGTTGGTTGCAAAAAGTACCTGTACATATACCATTAGTATCTCTCTGGAGCGATTTTCCATTAAGGAGACCACAGCAAGCTTTTAAAATGAGAGAGATCACGGGGATTCGAGTCTTCAAAATAGTTTGGCAAATCACAATACAATAGATTGCAGTACTCATCATGAAATTATGATTATAAGGCATTGATAGTAAATGTATTGTACTGTTTTTCCTTAAGTTTTGATAGAAGAATACTATATTTAATTCACACCACTCTAGCAAGTTTTTATCGAAGGAAAAATCAATTGAAATTTAATAAAAAAGGTCCAACCATTCCTTAACTAACCCAAACGATTTTTCTTTCAAAAACAGCGTGGGATAGAATTCTTGGCAGTATATCGGTAGGAAGGTACAAGGTTCTCCGTATATAAAATAAAATGCACGGTTGGGTCGCACGTACTTGCTCTGTTGGTGCAATAGTACGATGAAAAAAAAGTTTTCGAGCAAGAACAACTCATGTTTGAAAAAATTGGGAAAAACTAAAAAAGTTCGGCTTAAACTGGAAAACCCGATATACAGAAGGTTACGTTAAATATGTCATCTTTTGGGTGCTATAAATGATATAAATGTCCGCTTATGGCCAAATTAATAAAATTGTTAAAACAAATTTCCGTTATCATTTCTAGCCAAAAACTTAAATGCATTTTTCTTCAAAACATTCTATGTAGGTATATTACATACAAAGTTTAATAAAAATCGGCAGAATCTTTTTTGAGTAAATTAGAAAAAACTACACAATTTGACCAAAACCTAGTGGCTTTTTGTAAGGGAGCCACCATTTGAAAAAAAAGAGTAACTGACAAAAATGCAATGCCATCTGATAGAGATTTGTAATAAATTATTATACCAAACAAAGTTTGAGTGAATTCGATACAAACTAAAAAAAACTTCGACAATCGTTTTTCTTCAAGCTGCTATATACCAAGTTTGAAGAAAATCCGTCAAGCCGTTTAGGCTGTAGCATGACGTGAAAAAGCGCACATCCGCACATCTGCATATCTACACAGACGCACAGACAGACCACAGACCGACGGAAGGTATGGCGAAAACCACTTTTTTGGGCTTCTCTATCATCGTTATGTCATGTTTGATTGAAACCTCGATTTATTTTCTGCACGAAACCAATACTTGCCTTATAGAGCAAGTTAAAAATGTAGATTTAAAGATGTAAGAAAAGCATTATTTATAGGTACATGTTTCGATGTGCAGAACACTAATAACTGTATAAAAAAGTAACATCCTTACATTTATTGAATTATGTTATACAATATGGCGCTATATAAGCGACCTATAATGGGGGAATGCTATAATTTTTGCAAATAGCGTCAATATAGCAAATTATTGCATGTTAACGTGTATTTTGTTTTCGGGCACGTCACAAATATCAATGTAGAATTGGTATTTCAGCCATTTGCAAAAATTATAGCATTCCTCCATTATAGGTTCACAACGTTTGCGCCACCTTGTAGGCATTTTGAACTTGCAACAATGCAACCTTGAGCGTAGTACCGATTTAATTTGTGTGAAACAGTTTTCAAAAGGAATAGAAAAGGAACACTATTGTCAAATTTTACAACTCAAATCAATAAAAGTTTTATATTCGATTTGTACCTTTATTTGTATTTGTACTATGTACTCGAATGAATGACACGAAAACTATTCACTTACAAAAGAGAGTGAACATCTGTTAACAATGCACACATCTCATCCTAACCCGTTACACAAATTACTTTTATTCTTTCACTACTTCCGGATTCCTACTCCACATTTTTGAATGGATGTGAAATAAGAGATGTCATTTTAAGAGGTACAGTAGACGCTCCATATAGTGAACTAATAAAAACCAAGGCTGTTCACTACTTCAATAACGACGAAGCCATATACCTACTTCCATTAATTTGTTTCCAAAATTGAAATTGCTTTCTGTTTTACAATCAACCCACTGTCGGAAAGTTTTTTTTTCTTTTTAATTCCGAGAACCATTTTTACAGCTTAGTTTCCACCTCCGGGAGTTCAGGTGTCCTAAATATATGTCTTTTCATACACTTAACACTTCGACGCTTTTCTGGAATTTACTTGAACGACTACAATATGTATTAAAAATAAAGCCATATCGAACAAATTTTGTATAAAGCAGCTTTGTATTGACAATCGTGCCAAAGTGTGAAAAACACACTAAAAAATTATGAATTGTTCAGAAAAATAGTTGACATTCACAGGCGCATTCCAACAGAAAAATTATTCTTTGAATATCGCCCAAAAAAAATTTATTTCAATATATTGAGATTCTCATAGTTCACTATTTAGAGTACTCTGTGCTAAATTTCGGTGTACAGAGGTTCACTGTATCGAGCGTCTATCTTAAGTTTGGTTTGCCATTTCATCATGATCATGAATTGACTGACGGCTGAACAACCCATGCAAATTGTGCAGATTTATTTCGTAAAAAAACATGGTTCTGTTAGTGAAAAACATGGCGCACTACGTTTATTTTATATGGGCGACAAAATCGTGGTTTCATCAAGGGGGAGCAACAGATCACACAGCGCATTCCACAATTAATTTGTCGAAGGAAACGTTTGGTGAGTGCATAATTTCGAGTTTTGGACCTATGCGTTGGCCTCCAAGATAAAGATATTGCGGTTTAACATCGCTAAGATTATTTTCTGTGGTATTGTATGGAGTTGCTAGTCTACATCAATTAATTCAAATAAAAATGGTATTTGCATGGTAAGAAAGACCGTATTCATTTAATATAGCAATATACTTTTAAAAAAGCACCCTTTATAAGCTTGCAATTTCAATTCCGAGAATTATTGTAAATGGAAGATGCATTTTCACAGGAACTGCATACCTTCCAATTTTAAGATTATTTATAATTAAAAGTATCTGTTTTGAACACTACACGCACTTCCAACCTTCTATATTATTTTATGTGTGTATGTTGTTTCAATAAATAAAACACAAAAATTAAAGTACGTCAATTATTCTGTGTTTGAATTCCTGAGAAACACAGGAAGAAACTATATTTTGAAAGCGTAAATTTGAAAGCGTTCTCGATTGTTTAAACAATTCTACCAACTAATAGTTTGTTTGCATTGCGATTATACATTGAATGAATAAATAAGCTTTTTTGGATGTTTTTTTACTTACCAACAGGACTTTCTTCATTCCAAAATGAATCGTCCAGGGTGTAATCAGCTTCTGTGAATTAAAACAAAAAGAGAAGAGAAAAAATATATCAGTATGGAAAAATTTTATTAAAAAATAAATTCTTATAAAGAAAGGAACATAATCCTTATTTTTTCCCCACTAAAAACTGTTATCTATGTCTGGTTTTTTACACAAATCATTTCGTTATTCATACCCACTAGGTATACGTTAATGGATGCACGTGCCTGGTCAGCGATACACGTTCAAAATATTGCAGATACAAAGAACAGAAAAAAAAAATACGGAATACAGAATACGGACACTCAAAAGTGAGATACAAAAAAAAATAAATATAAAATAGGTAAAAGAAACTATCTAGCAATAGTTTTTCTTTTAGCATATTTAAGGATACATTCGGTTGGTGGTTACAAAGCTTCCATTCTAACGGTGAATACATACATATATACAAAAATAAAAAAAAAAAGAGAAAAGAAGATACAAGTTCTCTTTGGGCGCCAGCACGAAAACCACAACTTAGTCTCGGGCATGGAATTTGAAAATATTTTATCAGCAACGTGGTGTATGTAAATCTCGTGGTGTACCAGTTGGGTGTAATCTAATAAAAAGAGAAACGGAAAATAACTCATCACAGATGCAAGGATAAGAGTAGAATGTAAAAATTATACGTGAATCTGATTTAATGGGAGTTCGTTAGAAATCCTTGAATAGTATCTTAGTTATGTTTTTACATTACATTATATACCCTTACAATGAAAAGTAATACATATACAAAAGAGCACTAGGCTTGGTATATAACGTGATAGCCGCAAGAGATTATGTTCAATTTGCACGTACATTACAGTTTGATTTTTGTTTTTTGATATTATCCCAAAAATTTAAAGAAATGCCTTGAATTTGTTTAAAAGAAGTTTCCAAATTGAAAACATAAGCAAAAACTTCAATACATCTGCAACGAACTGTTGAATACCCTATTTTAACATGAGTTCGTTTGTGACAAACCATTTCGTACCATTTTTTTTTTGGCAAAAATGTATGCCCCCAGTTAGTGTCTCATAAATACCTAAAATTTTTAGCAGGATTTTGAACGCCATTAAATTTACAGCTGAATGCGTCATTTTTGCATGATATTAACTGAACACAAATATTTTTTACTTGCGATTTTATGTACTACTACCCTTTATTCGCGAACTTCGTTTCGCCCAAATTCATTAATTTATTAAAAATAATGATTCCGAGCTTCATTGTTTCTTTGGCGATTTCAATGAAAATAACAATGGTAATCTGAGATCAAAATATAAAGGCATATCTTTTCCGATCCCAATATCCAAACGAAAATGGCCATTTCGCAGATCCCGGATGTTTTGTCTTTCTAACCTTTGTTTTGCGATGCTTTATCTGCGAAATCACTCTTTGGTAAAAAAAAAAACAATAATTGTACAATTCATTGGCCTTCAGATGTAAGAACTGAATTATAATAGCACAATGGGACATTTTTTATTTTTATTTTCTTCATTTATGTTTGCGAAATTTCTCTAAAACCAATTTGACTTAAAAACAACGATAAAATATTTAAGTACACTCGGGCGTATGCGTACTATTCTGCTCGGAAGGGCAAAACAACGTTTGCCGTTAGGCGACAAACTTCAGACTGCCGGCCGTACCTATAGAAAAGTTTTGTGTTTATGTATTTAGGGTATGGTACACCTAGCGGAATTTTCCTCGCAGTTTGTTATTTCGCTGCAGACAATACGCAATTTATTATTTTGCATATCAACAATTCGCATTTTGTTACTTCGCACGAAGTTCTTATTTGGCAAACCTTTACTTCACCTTGCGGCCATCTCGCTAAAAGAAAGAAATTTCGCGAGAAATTTCTTAACATTTGCGATAAAATTAAAACCAAAAATAAAATGAAAAGAAATAATGAAGAATAATGTTTTATTTTGATGTATAGGCACAATAATATTTTCTTAAGACAAAGAAAACACATGAAAATAGATAAATCGGTGAATCCACGGTGTAGCGAATTAAGTATTTGCGAGATAAGCAAAGTTGAACATTATAAGCCAGTTGATCAAAATGCAAAACGAAAAAATTCGGAATAACTTATGCGAGTTAATATTTAAGCGAGATGAACGATAGGAGAAATGTCAGTTTGCCAAATGACTCTAGCGAAATAAATGAAAAATATTCAGACATTTGCGAGATAATAGTTTGCGAAATAAAATTTGCGAATTGTTGGGAACCCATGAATTTAATTGGCATAATGTATAGCTTTTCCCCAATGGAGATGTCGAAAAAAAGTGGGTCTGGAAATTCCATCCGTCTGTCTGTTGCGCTTTCCTGGCTTGGCTTGTCAGGGTCGTTGCTGCCATCCTTGACCGGATCTTGACTCCTTTTGGAACCGCGCAGACTTGAATTTAAGAAGAGTCGTTTACTACTCAACCGATTTCGATGAATTTTGAAAGAGATGTCTCTAATGGCTAAATATTTATCACAATTTCTTAAAAAAAAGTATAAGTTGTACAGCAGAGCTTTACCATTTGGATCATAGGGCTGCTTTCTGATAGCACTTACAATACAGGAGAGGTAATGAAAAATCCTACCTCGATGTTTTTTCTGGAAGAAAGGAAAAATCTCTACGGACGTATCAAAGATCGCGTAACGATAACGCACAAGAGAGCCGAATAGCTGCCGATATAAGCAAAACAAACCATATGGTCAAGGCATGGACTTGTAATTGGGTTGAAGAAAATCGTCCTTAAGGCCGATGAACTGCAGGTGACCGTCAACAGAATGGTATTTTGATTTAAAAAAAGGCCAACGGTCTCTTATTAACCTTACCCAGCAAAACACTAAGCGACGTAAAAATAATAATATTTCTCACACAAAATGACAACAAACACAATAATTGATTCCCTAACAGGAAGTTATGTTTTTGGTCACGGCTGTAGTAAACCACTCTCCTCGGATTTAAGGGCTAGACGGATTCCGTGTAGTTATAGCCTTGTTCGTTGGGGTCTGAACTCACCCTTGCGACAAAATTCCCTTTTTACTTGCGATTATAGGTACAATAAGGCAAGTTATGCATTCGTAAAAAAAAAGTTCTAACAATCAAACATGACATTACGATGATAGAGAAGTCGAAAAAAGTGGGTCCGACAGTTCTTTCTGTCTGCCTGTCTGTCTGTCTGTCCGTATATCTGTCTGTCTGTTTCGTTACCTACAGCCTAAACGGCTGGACCGATTTGCTTCAAATTTAGTACATAGTATTATTATGACGTCCTACAGAATTAGGAATTAGCATTCTAGCTTCAAAACTTACGGTGCCTGCCATACGATTTTTAGTGAAAAATTGATTTCTCTCAAAAACGGCTCCTACGATTTTGATAAAACTTTCTAAATAGTGTTTTCTGTGCAAACTTTATGTTGTATATGGAAAAGATTTTTCAGGAAAAGTCTTAGAATGGTACCTCTCCCATAGGACCGGTTTTTTTAAATCCGATTTTCTCGTAAACCACTTGACGGTTGTCGATGAAATTTTTAATGTACAAGCCCTTTTATAAACAAAGTAATAAAAATTCTAAATTTTTTCAAAAAAAAGTTTTTTTGAGTTTTTTAAAAAGTTTTTAATTTTTTGTTTTTTCCAGAACGGTTTAATCTATTTTTTTTTAATTTTATTTTTCTGATAAAAACTAAAAAGTGCTAGAAATTGGCATACTCAAAACTAATTTGGAATTTATTTTCGAAAAGTTTAAAAAAAAACAGTTTTTTGAAAAAACTGGTCGAACGATTTTGAAAAAAAAATTTCTTAAAATTCTAAACAGTAAACGAAATCACATTGCTTACTTCATTTTGTCGAAAAAACGTTGTAACTAGTGATTTTCCCTGCTTTTTTCCGCACAATCTCAAACCATAAGACCACTGCCAAACATTAGAGCAAGTTTGTCCGACCCAGTCGTGCACTTTATTTAAATATGTTTTGAAATAGGATCGTCAGATTTATTTAATTTAACATTTTGAATTTAATTTTTTATTTTAAATTTTTCGAAAACATTTTTGAATACACTTTGACTGCGCCAAGTTTTAGATATTCAAAATATAAGATTAGGCTTTAATAAAAAAAAAAAAAAATACCAAAAAACCGTTTGTATATTATCAAATGATTTAAAAATACATACGAAAAAAATACTTAATCAAAATGGTTGGTTGTACTCCGTGGCGTAGTGGTTGTATTGTGTAGGACTGCCATGCCAAAGATACTAGGTTCGATCTCTGACTGCAATTAATTTTTTTCGGGGTACTGCATTTTTCCAGGAAGTGAGAGAATCTTTCAGAAGTAAAAATCCGATAGACGTTCGAATTCGGTGGTAAATTGTGGGTCTTTAATTCCTGCAGAATGTATCGGTCGCACAGGATAATTGAGAGCTAGTCATAGGCCCCGGCTCACTTTAAGCTCTTATGCCAACAATGAATTTTTCTTAATCAAAATGCTGGTTTTGAATATAAATTGCCAAACACGAAATCTGTTTACCCGTTTTCAAGATGGTTCTATGGGAGGTATAGTTTTGGGCATTTGCTTGTGAAATTAAATTAAAATTTTTTTAAAAATACGAGTGGTCCAAACTTTCTAAAGTGATCTGATTTGTGATCGTCACAACCATTATTTGAACCCAGAAATGTAAGCTTCAAACAGTATTAGATTAGGTTAATATACTGTTACTTTTGATTTAACAAAATTAAAATCTTCCCTCTTGAAAATGACAAAGAAACTCCATTCCAGAATGGAATGGAAACCAAGTCATTTATCAAGTATTCCCAATATGCCTTCCCTTTAACCTGCTTAAAATTGGATGAGAAATGTTACCAATGTTTGTATTATTAAAATGCAACAAATTAATTTGGAAGTATATTCTCCCACATTTTTAGGAATTAAAACAAATTGTCGATGCATTATATCCAGAGTAAACCTTTCATAAGCGCTGCAGTAAGTCTTAACCAAAAACTTTTAATTATTTCGATGTTTTTGTTTAATTTAAAATCACGATATCGGATGTATACCTAGCTACTTGTGTCAATAATAATTACATTCTAAATACATACAACACGTGATTACAAACACAGCTAACGGTTATGATAACATAATAATATTATATCGGTGAGATTTAAATAGGATAATACCTACGTACAATTTCAGAATGCAATTTAGTTTGGTGTCAGTTCAAGCGTGAAATAAGTTTTGAATTTGCACACAAATCAAATTGCAATACAAGGACGCAACCAAGATGCTGATGCTGATCCTGCTGCCTATAATATGTATGAAGTGGAAGTAGAATGAGTGAGGTGCGGTGTGTATATTGTATAATGCGGCTTGCTTCTTGAAGAAAATTTAAATTTCACAAGGATACGGGATGTATACTGCGCGAGGATTATGGAAATAATCCCAGTAAATTGCCAAATTACGATGTTAGCCACAAGCGAATTGCATGACTGAAATATGCACACATTGCATATTTCGAATTCCACATAAAGTTGTTGTTGGATGATGCAATTATGTGGAAAAATATAAACATATATCGAAGGAAATTGACGCATGAGCCTCTGCCAAAAACACTCACACACACACACCAATATCAAATGTAGTAACGCTTAAGAAGATTATATTTATTTTGATAATGTCCTGATTGTGAGATTACGAAATGATTGAATGCAATATTCAATGTTTGTATCCAAATATTGTTGAAGTAAGATAGTTAATTTGATTAAAAACGCAACAGTCTTAGGATTTCTACAGAAAATCTTTAACAATGGGTATACAAAAATTTGATCTTGGGTGTGGCTAAACCCACTTTTCATTACAAACTGTATACAAATAATTTTTGCAAATAAACGGTACTTATAATTAAGCCACACACCCAAACATGTGAATCTTTTAGTTCAAACTAAATACATAGCTTGAATTTCTTTTCATAAAAGAACAAAACACATGGTTTTAAAAATTTAGGGTAGACATACCAATAATCAATTCTAACCAGTTTTATTTCCTTATATGAAAAATATGTTTTTAAATTCTGTTTGTGTAAAAAAATTTCCATACGCCCACTTTTAGGGGCGGGATTTTTTTTATATAATATCTAATCGATCAAAGCTCAGTTTGTGCTTTAAATTTTGTATACACATTTTTAAGAAGATAAAAATTACGCGTAATAGAATTTTTACTTGCTCTATAGGGCAAGTATTGGTTTCGTGCAGAAAAAAAAAATCGAGGTTTTAATCAAACATGACATTACGATGATAGAGAAGCCCAAAAAAATGGTTTTCGCCATACCGTCCGTCGGTCTGTCTGTGCGTCTGTGCGGATGTGCGCTTTTTCACGTCATGTTACAGCCTAAACGGCTTGACGGATTTTCTTCAAACTTGGTATATAGCAGTTTGAAGAAAAACCATTGTCGAGGTTTTTTTTATTTTGTTTTAGCCCGGCTCAAACTGGTACCATTCAAGTAACGGTTTTTTTCAATTTGGATTTTCTCGAAAACGGCTCTAACGATTTTGATTAAAGTTAAAATTTAGCTAACTTTAAGCATTTCTAACAAAACTGCGTTTTTTGTTTTTGCCTCAAATGGTCGTAACGAAAATCAGGTTTTAACGGCTTTTTTTCAAATAGCCATAAGTTCTCAACGGCTTGATTGAATCAACTCAAACTTTGTTTGACATAGTTTTTCATAGTGTTCTATATGATGGCTTAGTAATTTTTTCACTGAAGCCTTTCTAAACGGTGGCTTCCATACAACGAGCCGTTGAGTTTTAGCCAACTTTTTTTGGTTTTTTCTAATTTTCTCAAAAATGGCTCTAACGGTTTTGATTAAACTTTGTGTGTTATATTCTTTTAGTGTTTTGAAGAGAACTGCGTTTTTAGTTTTTGGCTAAAAATGCAAATAACGGAGATCTGCTCTTAACGGCTTTTTTTCAAATGGCCATAAGTTGTCAACGGTTGCATCGAATTCACTCAAATTTTGTTTGGTATAGTTCCTTACAGCTTCCTATCAGATGGCATTGATTTTTTTTCATTTTCTCTTTTTTAAATGGTGGCTCCAATACAAAGAGCCACTAGATTTTGGCCAATTTTTTCATTTTTTCTAATTCGCTCAAAAAAGGCTACTCCGATTTTTATAAAACTTTTTATGTAACATACATAGAATACTTCAAACAAAACTGCATTTTTAGTTTTTGGCTATACATGATAATAGCGGAAATTGCTTTTAACAGTATTATTAACTTGGCCATAAGTGAACATTTGTATCATTTATAACACCCAAAAGATAACGTCTTATTTTAAATATTAAAGGTTTCTTAACGTTAGCTCCCCTATATCGACTTTTCCGGTTTTAGCCAAATTTTTTTGGTTTTTACCAAATTTTTCAAAAATGAATTGTTCTTATTGATCGAAAAGTTTGTTTTCATCGTACTATTGCACCAACAGAGCAAGTACGTGCGACCCAGTCGTGCATTTTATTTTTTAAACTTTTCCAAACGTTTTTGAGAAAAGCAGTTCTAAAGATTGTAAGTAAATTTTAGTCGCAGCTTTCTGGATGTCAGAATTTGTGTATGTTTTTGACAGTTTTGAATCTGTATATCGGAATTAGAGCGATAAACTGAGCTAAACAAAACATTCCACACTCATGTTGTGCTGCTAAAAAATAGTTAATAGTCATACCTCAAGTAGGAGGCTTGAGAGAATAGTGAAATTGTGCAATAGAGGAACGGATCTGGCTATTGCTCTTGAGTACCTGCTGTTGTTCATAGAAGAAGCGATAGAATAAGGAGAAACATGTTTGACGATGTTCGAATATAATAAATGTTTTATATAAGCTCCTGTTTCCTTTTATTTTCTTAAAAATTCTATCCAACAGGTGCAATTGAGTTAAGGGAGCACCTGTCCAGATTTCACTTTACACCTATGTAGATTTTAACTTGATGGATACGTGGAAAATATTTAATCGTCTTAGGAACTTTAAACATTTTGCTGCATTTTCGGCTAAGATATGTGTTGTACATAGACGGAGGTTAGTTGTAAACATATCTCAAACTCAAAGTGTTCAGTGTTTCACTAATGTAAATGAATAGAATATGATTGAATGACAGAAGTCTAAGTACATTCAGTTTTTGAAACATTGAATTCCACACGGTTGAAAATTCTTCACTGGATAATGTGGTCAAGATCAGAAATGTTTAGGATAATAATAAGCTTCGCGTGCAGTTCCACATCCGAAGTAAAACCCAGGAACAGAAATTCAACTGCTGAGAGTACTGATGACGGAAAAGCAATAAAGTGAATTAGAAATCTTAGAAAAAAGATTATTTTTTATAAAGAAGAGAGAAGACAAAATGGACCCTTGAGGTACACCAATATTTTTGTGTTTTGTGAATATCAGCATGATGAGAGATAAGCTTCTAAACCAAAAAGGGGTTCGTTGAAATCAAGTTCAGACATTTTCGATTAGAAATCCTGTTGCCATTACTCCATCAAAAGCTCTTAAAATATCAAGCGTAATAATCTAACTTTCTTCAAAATGGTGTAAAGATGGGTTCAACTCTGTTCGGGGGAGACATATCATTATATCACATCAATAGTGGACCTATTGCAAAAAAGGCCGTTGTGTCGGTAATTAAGAAGTTTCTTCTTGTCGAGATATTTTATTTATAGATATTGAGATATGAAGAATCGACTTGTAAGCACAGTCTGGCCAACCGTTTTTTCAGACGGATTTCTATCCGTCTAAGTATTCTAAGCATACGGTTTCATTTAAGAAAACTCAATTCAAAAATTTTCAATTCCCATGTTCGATTTTCCGTAAAACAATGTTTGAGGGTAAATTTCTTTATTTGTCATGGAATGTCCCTCAGTTTTTCATAAAATCGGTTAAAAGATAGCCTGGGCAGAGAGAAATTCTTAGCTATATTTTACATTGCTGTTCTTATTGCTTTTTAGTTCGATGTATGTACTCCACTACTGAAGAGTAAATAATCATCATTTTTAAAATAAGTATTTTTAGCGAACGATTGTTTTCGAACATTAAAGTATTTAGAAGCCCAAATAACTCATCCAGCGTTTGTGAAAGACTTTGTTACCTGGTGTCAAAGTTTTTTTTAAAACATAATTCAAAAGGAAATTATTAAAATATGAAATTTTGATTTTTAAGTTCCTCAAAATAATAATAATATGGTTTTGCTTTGGCTGTTTTACTTCAGGCTTTGCGCATGTGTGTGTTTTTTTTTTTTTACCAAAAAGTAAATAAAAACCTCTCCCCAAAAATTCAAACTATTCCATTTTTTTATAGTTTTACTCAAAATACGATTTCAATGCAATTAAAACTGGCAGCAGTTGGAAAATTATAAATTTATAAAGGACATCCGATTCAGGATAAGAGGGGGAAAACTTAAAATCTAATCCCAGTTAACAGAAAAGATAGAAGAATTCCAGCTCCAAGCGTTATACTTACAATTATTTGGCTTCACTCAACTTTGACAATAATTCATGCTAAAATTAAATCAAAAATATTTCTGGGGAATGTGATAACAAAAGAATTTCCGTTGGATGAAGCTGCAGCGCCGGATATACCAAATAAACATTTTCCCAGAGAGAGAGAGTAATTATATAGGAAGTAGGTGCTCTGCAAACTTTTTAGTGAAGCAAGTGAATGGCACTAGGTTCCACGAGCAATCTGGTTATATAATATAGTTTGCATATAATTGCACTCCTGAACCCTGCTATGTAAGGCTTAATAATTGAATTCCAAAAATTATTTCACACACATACAGAAATCACATGGAGAATTACTTTAAGGGAACGAGAAATTATAAAAGAAGCAAAGAAGCAAAAATAGTGCGGTTACCGATTTATACGTCTAAGTATGTGTTCATTTATTCAAGGTATATAATACATACCTATACTGAAAAATCTTATTCCAATCATGGCGATGGCATCTAAACTCACACAGGATGATGAGAATAGAATCACTTCCTGTCCGCTCGTATCATTTTATAAAATCAAAAGTTTTAATCAAGTTTGCTGCAACACAAAATGGCATGTAGCCCCCCGAGAGTGAAAGGTTGAATCCTACATACAGATATGTACAAATATAGACTTTATTTTATACAAGTACAAGTAGCGTGGCGGGATATTATTATGTTCTTGGTCTCATTCTCGTCTGTCTTGACTCTTGAGAAAAGCGTCATCTCATCTCATGGCGTCCTTGTCACCACAGCCATGTACGAACATAGTTGTCTTTGATGGGATTCTGGTGAGAGTTATTTTAGAAATTGAAGGATTATGATGATTTCTGAGTATACACCACCAGCCGAGAAAATCTAGGGTTTATAACTTAGCAGGAGAAGACATAGACAAAGCTTTCCCTTCGCAAGGAGTGTAGGTACCTAAATATGTCTACATTCAAAAAAAAAAAAAAAAATCAAATATATAAATAGATGAGCGCAAAACGAGAACGGCACTCCTTTTTGTGTATTTTTGTTGTTGTTTAAAACGTCAAAAACATTTTGCAACACCAGAAACAAATTCTTACATTTTCAAAAACATTTGTGCAACAAGTCAAACGCGAAAAGTTATAAACATTCCTAAAGAATACGAATTTCAAAGATTGTAAAGGTTAAGCACAGTTTTTTTTTGTAACGCTATATCAAAAACATTTATAATACAGAAATAAATTATTTGTGATGATTACTGAATAACATTTTGCAGGGTTTTTTGACAACATCTCTTTTTATTTGTCAATCACCTACTAACAATTCAATTAAAAACAACATACAGAATATTTGATAATTTTGAGAAAATGGCTGATCTCAATCTCATATTTTTTTGATTAAAAATTGAATCATCCGAAAGTAATTTGAAATGATTTCCATTTAAACGATACATTTTTTAAGGATGCAGGGCAGGCGGATGCCACATCTCCTCAGAGAAAAGCCTCATGTTTTTGATCTTTTTGGCATCTATTGGCCTGCTGCTTTGCCAAATCTGACCATTTTACAGCATTAGTTTATCAAATTTTTATAAGTAAAAGTTTCTGACTTCGTTTATCCTGAAACGCTCCACAGACGAAAACATACCAACACGTTGGTTCACACACGACTAAACTCCAAAATCACCAAACAACCAACAAAAAGAAAACTCTACACATAATCAACACACACAAGACAATCAATAGGACAACATACATCGAAAGCCATGTCCGTTCGTCCGTCCGTCCGTATGTTGCAATTTTAGAGGTAGAGAGCTGAAATTTGGTATATATAATCTTCGGTTCAAAAACCGAACACAAACACGCCCTCAATCGCCATTTTTGTTAAACAACCTCAATTTAGCAAAAATTAAATTATGTTTTTTGTACAGTTACGACAAAAGCACTACTCAAAAATTTTGCACACGCAAGTTTTATGTGAATCTTCCTCCAATTAAATACAAATATTTCAGTTTGGGCATGGCTGACGCCCACTTTTCATACAAAACCGGCAATATCGTTTTTATAGAATAATAATGCTTCCATTAGAGCGAAAAACATGACATTTTGTGGATACTACTTGTACAAAAACATCTTGTCTATGAAATCACTAAAATTGATTTTGGGCGTAGCTGACGCCCACTTTTCATTAGAAACTATAAAAAAAATTGATTTTGCATATACTAGTAAATGGTATTTATAATGAATCCACAAGCCCAAATTTGTGCGTATATTAGTCGAAACTAAGAAGGTTGTGTTTGAAAAAATTGTTTTGAATTTTGTGCGTGGCTTACGAACACTTTTCATGAAAGAACGAAAAACATAGTTTTAAAAATGTAAGATACAAATATTCAATTTTAGCCTTTTTTCCGTTCGATAAATGAAAGATATATCTCTACATTTTTTGTGTAAATTTTATCAATTCGCCCAGTTTTAAGGGCGTGATTTTAATAAAATACCTTTATTCGGGCAAGGTCGTTAGAAACCTACTCAATTCAGCTGTAGTTTTACACATATGCCTAAAAATTGACTAATGATCAGAGCTCAATTACTGCTTTAATTTTATTATACAAATTTTTAGAACACGCCCACTCTTAAGGGGCTTTTGCGTCGAAAGTCGTAATATGCATTATTTTTTGTAATGTTTTTTAACTATCTATCACAGTTTTGAAGTTCGAAGATGGACACTTCCGTTTGTGTTACTTGGTTACGTAGCAGAGTGTGGTTCAAGAATTGTTAAATACTCCCATAATCGCTATTTCCATTCAAAATCAAATTTTTAAAAATTAAGTTTTGTTTTGTTCAAATCGATCTACAAGCTTAAAAATAGAATGTTACTGAGTTCATAGTAATTGCCCTTTCAATAAAAAGTCTCAACTTTTGCACGGTTAAAAATTTTGGGATATTTTGTAATACAACTCCTGTATTACAACTGTATGCAATACACAAAATATTACTTTTTAATATTTTCAAATTATTACATTTAATTATAATATATTTTGTATTAAATTTTAATATTTTTGGATTAATTTTTTCATTTTTAATTTATTTTATTTTAATATTTTTGTCTTAAAGTTACTATTTGTAATACAAAAAAATTAGAATTTAATACATTTGGAATTAAAACCAAAATTTAATATTGGTTTTCCTACATTTTAATACCCTTATTTTGAAAAAAATAATACAATTTTATTAAAAACGAACCCTCATGTATTACATTTGATACCCTTGCATTAAAATGTATTACCCGTTTGTATTACATTTAAACTGTATTAAGATGTAATACTCGTTTTAATTACATTCGAATACCCATGTATTAAAAAGTAATACAATTTTATTAAAAACAAACCCTCTTGTATTACATTTTAATACCCTCGTATTAAAATTTAATAAAATTTTATTTCCTAATCCATTGGTGGGTCGATGAGAATGGTTTTCGATATTTTTCGAATTCGTCTGAATTTCCATATTTTTTCAAATGTTAATACAAATCCATAAAATTGTATTAAATTTTATTTTTTTCTTAATATAAAGATTTATTAATTTTAAATATATAATTATATTAATTTTTTAAACAAAATTTTATTAATTTTTAATTAAAAAATTCATTTATTTTAAATACAACATTTTATTAATATTTAATATAAAATTGTATCAATTTTAAATATAAAATTGTATTAATTTTTAATGCAGTCATTTTAATTTTAATTATAAAATTTTATTAATTTTCAATATACAACATTTTATTACTTTTCAATACAATACTTAATTAACTTTTAATGTAAAATTTTATTAATTTTTAATATAAATTGTATTAATTTTTAATACGAAATTGTATTAATTTTTAATACGAAGTTATATTAGTTTTAAATACAAGATTTTATTAATTTTTAATATAAAATTGTATTAATATTAAATACCGCTTTTGATTACCTTTTAATAATTTAATTTTAACAATTCTAATAAACTTTTATTAATATCTAATACAACCTTTTTATAAAATTTAATAAAAGGCATATTACTTTTTAATACAAAAAGTATTAATTTTTAATATCTCATCAGTATTATTTTTTAATATTTGCTTTATTACTTATCTTCTTTTAATATTTGCAGTTTATTAGATTTTAATATTTTTCTGGTGTTGTCATATATGTAACCCTCAAAATATTAAAATCTAACCTAAAATTTCTAACCGTGTGGGCGTGTCTCACGCCTTTTTTTATTGCGCCAGCAGTTATTCAACATCAGCCACACAAAACTAATGTTACTATATTTTTTCCAGTCTGATAAAGAAGAATTTCGTTTCTGAAACTGGAACAGAGGCTGGCTTCAGGAGGCGAACGCATACACATACAAAAATATAGGGAATAGGGTATCCAACAGTTCGTACTGTAGCTCACGCTTATGTTTAAGAAAACGTAAATTAAAATTATTATATTGCGTTATATTTAAGTCGAATTTGGGATTGCTTTTCTAAATTGATATTCTAGCTCTTAAAGTAATGGTACCGGCTAAAAAAAAAAAAAACGAAAGGACTATATTCTGTAGAACAGTGTTTGAAATTCTTCTCCTTCTTAACGGATTATCCGATTTCGAAAATAAAATGGGTGTATGATTTCACCTAGATGGGTATCAGCTTTAGTTGGATCCGGTAGGTGGCGCTTAAGACAAGGAAAAAAGTATGCATACTTATATTGATCTACTTACTTTATTTGTATACCTTTGCATTTATTGAAATAAAGACTGGACAATGTTTGTCATGGCATGTAGTAGTTAAATAAATCTAATATGGTTTTTTAAAATATAGTGTAATTAGCAAAGAAAAACAAATTTGTTTACTTTTTTCTTGATTTTATTTCATTTTCCTCCATTATCTATAGCCCCAAACCCATTTGCACACTCCACAGCAAGTTCGTGCAACACCCTGGTATGAACCTTTCTTTGTATGTGTGCTGCTTTTAATTTTCAAAACTGATTGGATATTCTTATGAAAACATTTTTGTCTTAGTTTTTATACTAAAATCTGACCAAAAGGTACAATAGACAGTTCAACACCTATATTTTTGAGATTACTTGACTTTGACATCTAGCATATATGCACCAGCACCTTATAAATATATTGCAACGCAATCATCTAGATAAAAAAAAACTACAGAGGCATTTGCCTTTTAAGCCTGGCTTATAAGATCCAATGCAACGTTGAATGTTTTTCTTTTAAACCGTTTTATCTAATATTACCTCCTTTAAAATGCTTAGGCCATGGAAGTCTTCCATCGTTCCAAGACATGAGGTTTAAAATCTGATTTGAAAAGTTGGAGAACAACTTTATCGTTATGTTATGCTTTGGGTTTCTGCTAAAAAAAATATTAAAATTAATCTGAAGAATATTGTCTGATCCCATGAAATTCGATGCGACTCTTGTGAAACTTTTTGCATTTTTTGAATTGAAAATCTATTGGTAACTCATATATCTTGATAGTTCTGAAGGCACCAACGAATTTTT
This sequence comes from Platycheirus albimanus, assembly GCA_916050605.2. Classification (NCBI taxonomy): domain Eukaryota; kingdom Metazoa; phylum Arthropoda; class Insecta; order Diptera; family Syrphidae; genus Platycheirus; species Platycheirus albimanus. The sequence goes on from OU696697.1 coordinate 43,516,843, forward strand.
GGAGAAGAACTTCGCAAGGAGTAACTGATGTTTCTCTGACATAGGTACTACTACCAAATTTATAGTGTCACTATAACTTTCATTAGAAAGTTTGGAACTGAAGTTCATCACGAAATTTTTGAGTGATATCTTATTTCAAAGAAAAATATATATTTCTTCAATATCAAAACTAATACCACCTCCTTATAAAAGTGAGTTTTAGGAATAAAAAGAAACCACAATAATTATTATCAATCATTACAATTAAGTTAAGAAAATCGTTTTCATCTTTTATGAACGAACACGCAATGAACACGCGTTTCTTTTTTTTTTTTTTCTCTAATTATCGTTACTTCATAAGCAAAATAGGATTTGTTTTTATCTAAATGATGATTGATGATTAAGAAAACAATTAATTTTAATTATATCACTCCAACAATATAACGAGGTTATTAATTGTTTCTTAAAGGAATATAGAAACCACACAAATAGATACACCATAGATTAGATACAAATTTGATACATTACATAGGCATGGCGCCATGGATTCCACAACACACTCTTATTAGAAACAATAATTATCATTATTATGGAATAGCTAGTCCGATTATTGTGTCCATCATTTATGCGTCTAGAAATAAGGGAAATCATGAATAAATCTTCACATATTGAACGAACAATGCATAAACTTCCAAGAATATCTGGATTTCTGTGAAGGAATTCCAAATCCCTATAGATACTCGCAGAGGATTAACTAATAAAACAGTATGAACTTCAATTCCAATGATTGCACACAAAAGACGAAAGTGACAGGTGGACACAAAATAAATTATAGGTATCTACAAATACATTTATTCGTAAATGCCAATCCTTAAAACCAACTAGGACTTATCCATAGAGATCGGCAACGGGGGTAAATGTAAAATTATTACAAAAGTGGAAACATAATATTTATTATTAAAAGACTTTAAAATACTACCATTTTTTAGTCAATAAACTTAATTTTCCGAGTTCTCCTCCCACACAACTTAATTTTTTCGATTAACAACTCAACAAGGTTTAATGAAATTTTAAATTTGGATTATTCAATAAGGACGACACGAACAGTCATTTTATTTATAAACTTTTATCATTTGGACGAGCTGTTCAATAGTGCAACTTGCCATGGTGATTTTTCACCATTATATGTATAAACAATAATAGATTTGACAGATGTCACTAAAACAATATGGCCGTCACCGGCTCCCAAAATCTACCCGCGCCGGCCGATTGAAAATTCTTAACAAAAATCTAAAATGTCTAAAATTATGTTCATGGTAGAACTATCTTTTGATTTTTGTTTTAGAGACAAGAACAAGAACTCCATCGAAAGACTAACTGACTGAGCAAAATAGTGTAGCTGCAGCAGTAGCATATAAACATATATGTAGCAATGTCAACGTTAATGTTAAAAAAAGTAACGCACTAAGCAGCGTGCACAAATATAGTGTGTAGCACTGAACTCAAACAAAAATCATGTTTGCCATTTTGGTTTGTTGTAGTTGTTTTGTAGCGCAGCACGTTCGTGAAGTTGGAGTCGAGTCGACTTGTACTTCAACTACTCTCTGTTCCGCAGCTGATTCTTCACATTATAGCCGAGCAATATGATTGACGAACATTTAACTTTGACAGTGCTACAAACTACAGCTGCAGCTACACTATTGTGCAAAGCCAGAAAGTATAAAAAGGACACGGCATTAGAAACGTCAACAACACATGTATCTATTGGACACTGGTGTGATATCTATGAATAAAATCTGAGCTAAGAAAACTCTTCCTAATTCAACAACCATTTTCGAAACTAGCACCTGAGACAACCTGATCAAAAGACAACATTGAAATGAGAAACAACGAAACTTGCCAAGCATAAAAAATACTCTTTTTTAGAAAGTTTCAGAGGTCAGTTTCAAGGTCAGACAATTCTATGTCTGTTTGTCTGTATCAGAACAAAAACCAACAATTCTAATGGTTTCAAACTTGGTATTAGTATTTTAACAACGTCCAACAGAGGGGTTTTTGGAATTGGAAATCTAGCTAATTTTTCTCAAAAACGACTCAAATGATTTTGATGAAACTTTCATAATGTTATTTTTTATGTTGAGTCTATATTTTGATTGGGATAGATTTTTCAGGAAATGTCTTTTATTTATTTATTTATTTATTTATTTATTTATTTATTTATTTATTTATTTATTTCATTTCATCATTCAAAGAACATAATTCTCTTATAGACTAATAGATTACAATATTTATTAGAGATACATTAAACTAAAATAATAAATTATACAAATTTTTAAGTTGTTTTAATTCCAATATTTAAGTAGTTCTAATTCTAAGTATATTTAAAACATACATTTTGCAGATATCTCTAAAACATGTTATAAAACATAAGCGAGAGCTACAGTACGTTTGCATAACGAACTGTTTGATACCCTATTCCCTACATTTTTGTATATGTATATGCATATGCGTTCGCCTCCTTCGCAGACAGCCGCTGTTCCAGTATCGGAAACAAAATTCTTCTTTAGCAGGCAGGGAAAAATTCAATAAAATAAATTTTGTTTGGCCGATGTAGAATAACTGCTGTCACAATAAAAAAAGGCGTGTGCCAAGCCTACAGCTGAGACATTGTATTGCCAGGGTAGTCACTATATGAGCTTATCATTCAATTTTAAGCTTGCAGATCGATTTGAAGAAAACAAGACAAAACTAAGATTTTTAGAAATTAGATTTTGATAGGAAATAGCGATCATGTGTGTTTTTAACAATTCTTGAACTACACTCTGCTGCGTAAACAAGGTATACAAACCGAAGTATTCATCTTCTTACTTCAAAACTGCGACCGATAGTTAAAAAACATTAAAAAATTAATGCATATTACGACTTTTGACGGAAACGCCCCTTAAAAGTGGGCGTGCCCTAAAAATGTTTAATAAAAATTTAAAGCACTAACTAAGCTTTGATCATTAGTCAGTATTTAGGCATATGTGTAAAACTACAGCTGAATCGAGTAGTTTTTAAACGATCTTACCTGAACAAAGGTATTTTATCAAAATCACGCCGTTAAAAGTGGGCGTATTGAAAAAATTTACACAAGAAAATGTAGAAATATTTTTCATATAACGAACGGAAGGGCAAAATGTTTTAATTGAATATTAGTAGTACCTTAAATTTTTAAAACAACATATTTCGTTCTTTCATGAAAAGTGAGCGTAAGCCACCCCCGAAATTCAAAAATTTCTTTTCATACACAGTTTTTAGTTTCTACTTAGAGACGCAAGATGCTTGCGGATTCATTATAATTACCGTTTATTTACAAAAACTATTTTTTTATGTTTTTAGTGAAAAGTGGGCGTCAGCCACGCCCAAAATCAATTTTTTTGATTTCATACGCAAGATGTTATGTGCAAGTAATACCCACAAAATTTTATGTTTTTCGCTTTAATATAACAATTATGTACTATTTTATAACCTACCTAAGGTATAATATTTACATTATGTATATATATCAATGTCATTTTTATCTTATTTAATTTTAGTAAGATCTCAGCAGAAAGCCCAAGTTGCTCCAGCTGTTAAATAATATTACACTCTGTACATTTATTGCGAGTTTAATAAATAATAATAATAATAATAATATTTTATAAAAACAAAATTGATGGTTTTGTATGAAAAATGGGCATCAGCCACGCTTGCGCGTGCAAAATTTCAGCGTTATGCTTTTATCATAACTGTACAAAAAACATAATTTAATTTTATTAAATTGAGGTTGTTCATCAAAAATGGCGATTGTGGGCGTGTTTGTGGGCGGATTTTACCGGTTCAAGAACTTAGCCTTACTCTTGAACCAAAGATTATATATACCAAATTTCAGCTTTCTAGCTCAAAAATTGCGACCTCTAGAGAGTATACATACGGACGGACGGACGGACGGACGGACGGACGGACATGGCTAAATCGACTAGGCTTTTGATTCTGAGTCAAAATATATATACTTTTCTATACCTAACGGTATTATTTCTCTATGTTACAAACTCCACACCAAATACAATATACCCATTCTTTGGAATAGGGTATAAAAAGTTAAACCGATTCCGATACCATTAAAAGGAATTAGTTGAAATTTTTAGTGTGGAAACTCGTTTATGAACTAAAGTAGTGTTGTTTCAAACAATTTCCAATCAAAATTATAATAATTGTTTTCAATTTCTTAAAACGCTTTGAACAATTTTTTTTATTTTCTTTTCCTATTAAAGACTTGATGTAGAAATTCACATACCTACTCGAACAAAAAACTGGAATATTTTTTCGAAAAGTCTTAAAAAGAGACGGTTTTTTTTTTTGATTAATACAAAATCGTTAAGGGAATAATGTTTTCACAGTCTCAAGCCGTAATATACCACTCTCACTATCATTAGAGCAAGCTTTTGAGAACCAGTCGTGCTGTTTATTTCTTTACAAAAAACTTTTAAAATAATGATTTTAAACTCGTGTGGTTTTCAATCTGGCAATACTTTTTTCGGAGTAGATCTTTTTGACAGCTGTCATTTGATTTATGTCCAGTTTGGTTTGACTGATTTTGGGGGTCCGAAAAGGGACAAAGGCCATTTATTCAGTGACTTTCTCTGGAAGCAATGCAATTTAAATAATCTGGTTTCGATTGTGTTATTATAGTGCCGAATCCGTAAAATTTTAATATTGACGAACCCATTCATTCAGAAATATGAATATAAATCTGAAAACCTATAATTTTTGAACCGAAATCGGCGTCAACTTCCAACTACTTAAAAGCCCAATTAGCGAACACACGCCCGCCGTTGTCAATTCGATTATTGGCACAGACACGTGTTGTTGATTTGGCAAAACGGGCTCATTAATTGACAACCAATTTGACAGATGAAGCTTCAACAATATGGCGGAAACCACCTATCAACGTTCGGAAATCCTTTTTGGAAAACCCTTTACATATTATTCATACATGTAGATATAATTAATGAGATGAATTTCGAAATTCCTGGCCAATGAAGATAAGGAATAACTGAAACAGAAATTGAGAAAGAAACCTGCCATACCTAAAATAGTGTATTTATTCATACCGGGTACATATTTAAGTGTTTAAAAAGATTTCGTGATTTCGTTGGTATTTTTTTTTTCAAAGTCTCAAACACTAAGACACTGTTGTATTGTCCAACAGCAAGTTCGTTAAACCCAATTCCAATCTTACAATTTCTTACTTGAATTTCAATCTACATTAATTCCAATTTTTACTTGCGATTATAGGTACTATAAGGCAAGTTATGCATTCGTCGAAAAAAAAAGTTTTGAGATAACAATCAAACATGACATTACGATGATAGCGAAGACGAAAAAAGATGGTCTAAAAATTCTGTCCGTCTGTATGTCTGTCTGTCTGTCTGTCTGTCTGTCTGTCTGTCTGTCTGTCTGTATGAAGACCTACAGCCCAAACGCGTGGGCCGAATTGCTTCAAACTTGGTATATAGACTTTTTTAGGTATTGTGCAGAAAGGAAATTGAAATTTTTTTTTTAGCTCAAAAAATAACGGTACCTGCCATACAACCGTTATTTTAAAGCTTATTTTTCTCAAAAACGGCTCTAACGATTTTTATTTAAAAAAATCAGTGTTACTTTTTAGGTACTACCAATCATATGGCTGAAAAAAAAGTTTTAAAAAATGGCTAAGAACGGTACTTTCCATAGAACCGTTTTTTTTGCTTTCGACTAACTCGAAAACGACTTAACCGATTCTTTCGAAATTTCACACACATATAGCTGTAGGTAGCTCAATTTGTATTGCATACCAATATTTTTGAAAAATATTTTTTTGTATTTTTAAAAGCATTTTAAAAAAAAAAATTTTTAAAATTAATATTTTGAAAACTGCTTATTAAATTTTTTTCTAAAATTTTTAAATAAATGTATTTGCTGAATACCTATGAACTGGCGTTTTTGAATTTTTTTTGAAAAATTTTTTCAAAAAGTTTTTCAAAAAAAACTTTTTTTCTCAAAAACCGCTCCACAGATTTTTATAAATTTATTCTCATAAATTCAAATTTATAAAAGAAAAAAAATGGCGTACTTTTTTTTCAGCTCAAATTAGTTTAAGTATTTATTTAAGAATTTTGAAAAATTTATTTTTATCAAAATCTCAAGCCCCAATACCACTGTCACACATTAGAGCAAGTTCGTGCGACCCAGTCGTGCATTTTATTTTTTAAGTAAGCGGAACTAACCTTGGAGTGATAATTCGAAAGGATGACCAGACCAATGTAAAGGATTTTTGCCTTACTTTTTGTCTCATTATCCCGATATCCTTCACCAAAACCCAAAAAGTACTTCGGCAGGCAATATGAAGAAATATTGTGGTGATCACAAAGCACTTTTGAAAACGCTACTGGCCGTTTGTCCTGTCCATTAAGCGGATAAAATGTAAAAAAAAAAATACATAAAAGAGTGGGGACGTGTGTATATATAAATGACAAGATAAAGCTATCGAGTTTCTTCTATTCGTCGCATATTGACATATTCCCATCGGAGAAAGCATGATAAAAAGAGAATATAAAAGATTAAAACGACACAGAAAGAAAAAAGATATCCTTGACCATCTAAAGAGAGAAAATTCATCTTTAGAAAAACTGCATTATATTTGATAAGGCCCCAAGGATAGCAAGTAACAAGCCCTGCGTGTGGATGTGGGTGTGTGTTTGTTTTTTTTTTTTTTTTTTTTTGCGAAGGAAAGGAGAATCTATAAATATTTTGAAAAGACATCTGGATAAAAAGGACTCGTGTATTACGTTATGAAATTGGTAAAAAAAACTTCATAATATTTATTTTTCGTTTCAAAACCAACTCGCATTTCAAACGAAACGGAAAATGTATATCTGAAGAAAAGATAAAGGTTAAACTACTCAAAATTCAGGATTGTAATTAGATAAAGTGAGGGTGCGAAACGAAGAAAAATATTAGAAGATAAAGTAAAATGCACATAATATTTCCGGGTATTTAATTTTGCTTCATGAATAATTTGCTGCTTAATGAGAAGCTCAAAAGGAGTTTGGTTCGTCTATGCGCCTCTTTGCGCCATCCTCTTCGTATTATTTTGATCGTAAAAATGATGATGAAAAAAATCCTATTCACAAAGCGTACTATACCTACGGTTTTTCTTTTTTCTTCGTTAGGCTATATAATATTGCCATGGTTAAGAGTGGAACATTCAAGGACCTTAACGAATTGAATTGACACCTGGAACATTCACACCGAGCAAGACCGCGAAGGAGGGGACAGCAATACGAGGAGTGAATGCCGCTATTTATGCTAACGAGATTTTCTTTTAAGTCGGGTATCTTTTTTTTTGGTCCTTTTTCTTATGAGAGTTACTTTTTTCTGTGGGTGAAGATGTATTTTTTTTTTATAAGGACCAGTGTATAGGTGGTCTTATGAAAATATAATTACAATTTGAGTTTTTTTTTTTTTGATGGGAAGAAGGTTTTAAAGCGGTGACATATTTCGTCTGCATATGTCTGTCTGTCTATACGACGAGTGCATTTTTGTTTCAAGTCTTCAATTTGTGAAAGAAAAAGTTTTATGAACTTTTTGAAATAAATTTGGTTATACTTTTAAAGTACACACGGCTTTTAATCAAAATTAGAAAGAGTACAATCTTTTAAGGCTTACTTCTTATGGAATATAATTCAGTAGATAGGTACATTATGAATGATTTTAAGAACTTTGAAGTTTGGACGCAACTGGTGTTGAGCGCCTAAGGCAAGAATGTCTTCTATAATTGACAGTGTACGTCTAAAGTAAGGCTTTAAAGTGAACTGGTGGGTGGTCATTATTTTTTTCCGCAGCATATTTTTCGGTAAAATCGACATGGCTCCTTCTCCAAATCGTTTTTTATACCTTTAGCTTTTAAAATTTTGTTTCTGGGTTGTTACCTTATCTTTGAATGTGGAACTGCAAACGCAGCCTTTTACATGTCCGCTCTGGACTGCATAGTCCAGTGGGGAAAATTGTCTTCATAGATTTAAAGCATAACTTATAAGTAGTAGCAATGGTTGGCATCGAGGAACCCCTGTAACTTTGAGTTCTATGCTATGTAATAAAAACCACATATACGAGTAACAAAATATTTCGTACTATCTTTAGGTATCATTTATTTTTATTTTTCATTTATTTATTTCAATGGAAGCTTTTACAATGGGCTTTGAAGCCTATACAATAAGTAGTAAAAGTTAAAGATAGTATTTATTAGTTAAGTTAAAATTCAAGTTAAGTTTTATATAAATTCAATTTGGAAAATGACAAGCAAGACATACATACGAATTTTGCATCAAATCAAAAATTACTTTACAGTCTTTGTTTCCTTTTATTTCCTTTGAAGTACATACCTACTTTATTTTTAATTTAATTTTTATTTAATTTCCTGCCAAGTATCTGAATAACGCCGCATCAAATTGCGTCGTGCCGCGAAGTCTTCTAATGACGTAGGGTAAGCTGTTCCACTGCCTGATAACATTAACAAAAAACTGACTCTCAGAGTTTCGGCAAGTGAATCTAGGTTGCAACAACATAAATGACCGAGACGAGTTCACAAACTGTATTTTTTCAAAAAGATATGCCGGCTGTTTGCTCATTAAAATCTTGTTTAGTGTTTTAAGGGAAAAATATTTAAAATACGTGTAGAGACCACAACCAAAGGATGTTGTTTGTATAGTTCGATACGTGGTCATATCTCCCGAGATTGTATACATAACGCGTAATATTATTGAAAGCTACTGTCAAGTTTCGTTTCGTTTCAGAGTTATGGGTGCTTACAATTTGGCATCCATATGTAATAATCGGAAGGACTAATGTTTTTGCCAAGCGTAGCCTAACATGCTGAGGAGTAAAATGCTTTGAAAGAGAAAGACTGCGTAAAGAGCCGTATACTTTTCCGATAACCATTTGAATATGATCATCCCAAGTTAGAGTGCGATTAAACAGAATACCTAAGTTTTTAGTTCATTGTAATTTTCCCCATAACTGATAAAGTTTCCATCTACATCCACCAGAAAGTTAACTATGATTCTCATTATTGGTGAGGTGCTCAAATTTGCGTCCACTGAATAGGATTCAGAAAATTCAGAAAAGAGTTTTATAGTACGGACAAATTTGTTTCACTTAAACAACGCTATAATGTTTCTCGTCTCACTTTGTTTCATTGATTCTTCTAAAGGGTTTTCCAATAAAAGTGTTATTTTGAATAAAAGCTGTAACTTTGACATTTGACAAGTAGAAAGTGAAAATTTGGCAGAGACGGTTCGTAAAACTAAAACGTGAAGCACCTTGTCGGACCGCAATTCAGAAATTGATGGAAAAATGTGAACTGTTGGGGCAAGTAAGCGATGTGAAGAATAAAACCCGTGCACGTCGCTCAAGAACATCTGAGAATATTGCTGCTGTAGCCCTAAGTGTTGAAGAAAACCCAGGTTTGCCCATTCCTCGTCGTTCTTTGGAATTGGGCATTCCACAAACGTCATTACGCAGTATTTTGCATAAAGACTTGGGTCTTAAGGCTTATAAAGTTCAGTTAACACAAGAACTCAAGCCGGCCGATCATCAACAACGTCCTGTCTTTGCTGATTGGGTCCTTGAAATGCATGAAAATGATCCGGAATTTAATCGAAAAATCATCTTGACTGATGAGGCTTATTCAACTTCGGTGGCTACATCAAAAAGAAAATTGTCGCATCTAGGGCTCGGAAAACCCAAGATTTATTGTTGAAAAGCCTCGCCATCCTCAATGAGTAACTGTTTGGTGTGGTTTATGGTCCGGTGGGGTCATTAAAGCTTACTTTTTCGAAAATGAGGCTGGATCACCAGCTACAGTGAATGGATTGCACTATCGAGAGATAATTAATAATTTTGTAATGGCCAGAATAGGATGGTATTGATCTGGACAACGTTAACTTTCAACAAGATGTCGCTACGTGCTACACAAGCCACGAAACCATCGATCTTTTACGGGAAAAGTTTCCGGACCGTGTTATCTACGTCAACAGCCCAGTGTCAATTCAAGACCTCAAAGATGGAATTCGTGAAGCTATTGAGGGCATACAGCAGCCACTTTGCGATTTGGTGATGGAAAATTTCATGAAAAGGATATTGTTGTGTAAGGGTAGCCGTCGCAGCCATTTGGCTGATATTGATTGCCATTATTAATGGCATTCTTTCTTCTTTACATTGAAGTAAACATCCGATCACCTCATCTCAAAAACTGCCATTTTTCTTTGAATATCAAAATAACACCTCTCAGTGGAAAGCCAATGTACAGAAAAATATTGCTTCATTTACGATTGAAACTATGAACAAGATTGGCGCCCAACGTGGGGAAAGGAATACTTTCTTAAATTTTAACACACCTCAAGTATTTGAAACTAATTCTTACGAGGATTGCTGCTTCATATAAACTTAATCTCCCACCTAACTCAGGTTTACATTCCTATAACTTTTAAGACTAATTGATGACAATGTGGCAGTCCAGTTATTGAAATTCTTGTAAAACGTAAAATTATAAATTATATTCATTTACTGTTGCTAGGATAACAGTTGTTGTTAAGACCAAAAATTAAAATAAGTATGATTTACATTTAAATCTATGTTAATATTTAGTAATGTCCCTGTGCATAGTTGCTAGGCCGAAGGACTAGACTCAATTCTAGATTCTACTTAAGTTTCTTTTCGGGGAATCACCTATTGAACAATTGTTTGACTGCTAGCCTTTTGGATTCAGCTAAATAAATAGTTTCGTATTGTGTGATGATGTTTTTGTACTACAAATTTTGTGGAAAGCTTTAGCTAAAAACATAAATCTTGTAAAGACGCTTTCTTGAGGAGCATGCATAAATGAAATGATTAGGGGCCTTCCATAAAATACGTCACGCTTAATTTAGCTGTTTTGAACCCCTCCCACCAGGTGTCACGCTTTGTCACACTAGCTGTAACCCCCCCTAAAATATTACGTTACAAAAACAAAGACCCTTCCCCCCCCCCCCCCCCCCCTAACAAACAAATTTCGATTGATAGAACACAACATTTTCAAACATAAAAAATATTCACTTTATTTTTAGGATACAATTTAAATATATGTAGATAAATTCATAAATTATCTTTGATGAGAAATAAATAATATTTCTATTTATCGTTAGTCCAGGGATTCTGTAAATGATCCGATATTTCTAAAATAGGTATTTCAGCATCTTCTTCAACCTCTTCGAAATTATCAAATTTTTATAAAAAGATAAAATATTTTGGGTAATTTTTTTAAGATAGCAAAAAACTTAGGTTTATTAGATATATTATATGTAATAAGAGTTAACGTTAGTCCTTTAACGTATTAAATAAATAATAGTCTAACTTTTGCGAACGTCACGTTGACGTAGACCCCCCCTCTCTCCTTGTCACATCTTGTCACGCTCAGGATGACCCCCCCCCCCCTAAGTGCAAACATTTTTTACGGACGGCCCCTTAAATTAAAGTTTTTATTTTAAAATAAAATTATTTATAAAAGTTTTTTTTTAGAACTATATAACATTAAGTTGACAGCACTGTTTTCTGTTATCTGCCATGTGATTTATCTTTAGTTTGGTTTACTATTTCATCATGAATCGGCTGACGCCTGAACAAAGCATGCACATTGTGCAGATTTATTTAAAAAAAAAACTTGGTTCTGTTCTGTTATGGTCGACCCAATCGTCCATCAGCATATAATGATTATGGTTACTGATTAACGACGCATTTGGAGTGTAGACAATCTTCAAGCCATTATTGGTGAGACGCTGCACCCGCGCGCCGGCCGCTACATCCAGAAAAACTGATAATTTGGAGTGCTGTATGTGCTCGTATAATCATTGGTCTTAGTTCTTTAAAAATGACGTTACAGTGAATGAAGACTGTTAAAGAGCCATGATCAATGACTTTTTCGTTCCTGAATTGAATCGCCTTGACACAGCTTTGGTTTCAACGAGCCATGCCGCAGTTGAAGGAAACGTTTGGTGGGTGCATAATTTCCAATTTTGGACCTGTGAGTTGGTCTCTTACATCGTGAGATCTAAAACCGCTAGACTTTTATACACAATACACCGATAAGACAACAACGATTGACGGCTTTTAAAACAACATTCTGTTATTGACAATATATGACCCCAACAGTTGCTGCAAAGAGTGATCGAAAATTGATCCTCGAATACATCCAAGCGAACTGCCTTGGCCACATTCCATAAATCATATTCAATAAAAATGACAAAGAATTATCCTTTAAATAAAGTAAATTTTATGACAATTGATACAATTTTTCTGTGTTAATAATTCAATACGTCTAAAAAAACACCCTTTATTTTAAATATAATGGCTTAAAAAAAAAAGCATTTAAAAAATTATTTTAAATACTTATACTTATACTTATACTTCAGGGAAACTTTTTCCTTACGATGCAGTGCTCGGGTAATTTGTTTCAGAATCCAAACGCTTTGCCAGTTTAACATTACGGTAAAGCGTAGGAATTCTAAATCAAATCAAACGAGATACTTGAGGAAAATCTCTTGGTTGAAAAAAGCAGGGATGTGTTCAAAAATAATTTTTTTTTTTTAAACTTTAAAAATTTAAGAATACCTAAGTTTTGTATGGGTGCTTTTTTTTAGGCAATGATACAAGTGAACATTAATTTCATATGGGTTTGGTGTACACATTATGGACAGGACATGAAGCACGTCGGTCGCGTCGCGTCGTCGTCGTTGTCGTCATCGTCATCCTTCAAATCGACAAGTCGTTAGTACAAATTACCATGAAAAGCCGCAATTTGCTTGTAATTATTAAACCATCTTCCATTATGGTCCTCGCAGTCAGCTTTGAGCTCATTTGTCAAAGCATTCGTTAGAAATACCACATGAGGTTTGTGTCCTTGTGTACATCTACATGTAGACATGTTTACAGATTGCACTGGAGTCAGGTAGGTTAAGGAACTTTTGTAAGGATATAGGTACATATTGTGAAGGAAGGTTATCCTTATACTTCGCCTTTTAAATACAGCTTGTAGTTGTAGCTCCATTTTGCATACATTGAGGCCATTTTCTTTGTGGAGACTTGTGCTTTTGATTGTTGAGTGATGGAATAATATTATGTTGATTGATCTTTTGACGAAGACACAATTTGGTGTGAGTTTTTAGTCAAGCATTATGATGGTGCAGATTTAATATCTTACTAGTGATCTGGGCGTCTGTGTGAAAATGCATGTACTACTCAACAATTTGTTAAAAAAAAACTTTTGCAAATCCATCAACTTTTATTTTCAAATGTTAAAATTATGTAAAAAAAATAAAATGACATCAATTTCATGTAGTAGCGGTGGGTACATGAGGAATTTTAAATAATAAAACAAAAAATAAATTTCAAGGCATGATTTTAAAATGGTAGTTACTTGGGGTACACGTCTTCTGTGAAAAATATTTCAGAAAACAAGAACAAAATAAGAATAGTTTGAATATAAAAATCAATTATAATAAGAAAAACACAACACAAAAAGTTTATAAGGTGTCTTAGTTTTAATAGGAAATATTGATGTGATGGTTATAGAGGTCTTACCACACATTACTTTTTCAAAATTGGTTTAGTTTTAAGGAAGAGTTTAAACTACTGGTTTCGGGGAAAGTGAATATCAGAACTTTTTGAAGAAACTGATTTAAGCTATATAAAGTAGACCTCTGGGGAGTTTCCATACATTTTTTTCTAGACCTAAATACAACATTCAAAGAGCTAATAATAAGTGTGCATACCAAGATCAAAAAGATCCACTAAGCTAAGTTAGGCTCGGCTGTATAAATGATAGCAGCTTAAATGTGTACGACGAGTAAAAGGCAGACATTAAAAGTACCCCGTAATTTTTTTTTTCTTTTCTTTTTTTTAAAATGGCACATGCGCTCAAAGGGTTTGGATAGCCCGTTTAATGATTAGTCACAGCACGAACGATATAAGAAATTAGGGAGGAAGGGAAAGGAGCTGTCGATGAACATTAACCTTGAATGTTTGAAGATCAAAATGGCAAGGAAAAATTGTGTCAGGCAATGCATTCCACATTCATGTTGTACGGCTAAAGAAAGAATCCCTATATTTCACGGTATGTCCGAAATTGGGCTCAAGCGTAAACTGATGAGCGTTCCTAGCAAGACGAGTGTTACGGGGAAAATGTTTAAGTGGTGGAACGCAGCTGGCTACCTCGAGAGAGCATTCTTTGAAGAAGATAATGCTTCTCTCTCCTATCAATTTTAACGCTTTTTTCTGAACTCTGCCTAGCAGCAAATAAGGACGTCAAGGTAAAAGTTTGCTTTGGGATGTCGTATAGGCTTTTGGAACAAGGTTTTATTATAAGAAAATCAAAGGGAAATATAGTGCACCTGTAAGTAACAGGTAAGGCCGCTATGTTTTATTTTTCTATTCATTTGTATTTGCTTCTTTTAAACTTCATTTATAACATCTCGTCCAGCGATTTATGTTAGTGTCTCAAGCCGTTCGCATTCAGACCTGGAAAATGTATCAGTGACCAAATTATTAGATACTTTGCCCCAGATCCCGGGAAAACACCAAAAATTTAAAGAAAGACGAGAGACCCTTAAACACCTTCTTTAAGGACAGTGTAAAAAAAAATTAATATATTTTGCCATTCCTAGCTTAAGACTTTCTGGTAAACTGATGCGTCCAATCAAGGTGGTAACTTCGATGTAGTCTGGGAATTTATAAACCTGAGCGGTGGACACTGCTGTCAACGCTTAAAAGAAATCAAACGTGGAATAGCTAACTCTTCTAAAATTTCCTTTAATTTGTACTAAGTAAGCAATTGAGCAATAAAGCTAGTATTTCGCGGTCATCGAAATCTGTCACTGCAATGACATTTTGACGTCACAAGAAGTGCACTGTCATTTTTCACAGTGCCATTGCTAGCTACAGTGACGATCACACATCTGTCATTGGTGTTCCAAAATGCGATGACGGGCAGAGATTGTCATTGTGATTTTTGACATTCGGTGTCATTGTCATAACTTGCAAAAGAATGACAATCACACGAATTGACCACTTTCAAAACTTTGAAAGTCGATGGTGAGCTGAAACCGCGATGACAGAATTCATTTTTTCGCAATGACGATCACACGACATTCATAAATTGAGTCATTGTGCCTGAAAATATTGACGTGAGTTTGTAAGGTTCCTCGTTCAAAATAATTTAAATCAAAAGCAATATATAATATTATTCCAATTACAGCAAATGAAAGAAAAATAAAAATGTCAAGAAAAAATACACTGGAGATGGCAATACTAGCAACATATATTACATTGGAAGAAAAAAACAGCCCAACAAGGCGACGACAACCAAAAACTTGGTTCCATCGGGTTATGCGAAAGGATACAAAATGGTGGGATATTTGCGACACGGTATGCGCTTTGAACCAATTTCTATCTTGAAAGCCAAAGTGACGGAACTTCTTTGTCCTGGAGAAATCTTGTTGGAGAGCTTCACATGCAACGTCTGGGCGTGAGTATTTTACTGACAATGTTTTAAATGGGGTCCAAAAGCTCGGGGACTTAAAAGTGTGGAAAGCGATAGGAACTTTTTTTAATTTATTCAGCCGACCATGACAGCAATGACACGGCAGAAATTCCTTCCATGTCATTGTTGGGACACATCCATTGCAATGACAAATTAATCAAAAAATCTGCGTCATTATGTCATTTCGATGGCGTTAAAATGTCTGTCATTGAGCTTGTCATTCTGATGGTTGTCAGTCCAATGAGAGCGTTTTATGATGTCGATCACACGACAAGTTGACTTTAGGGCAGATAACAACGCCATTATGGCGTCAGAATGTCATTGCAATGACAGAGATTTCGATGACCGTGTAATACTAGCTTTAGCCTTTTTGTAAAGAACCAAAGGCGAATCTGCTGTACAAAACACTTATCATACCAATATCATACTAAGTTAAAAGTTGCATGTGCAGACCGATACATAATAATTTTTGTTTAAGTTTGAAAATCAATACTGTGGTTTGTTGTGACAAAATAAAATATGGAAAAATACATATGCCTTGAGACTAAGAAGTGAAAATAAAATCGCTCCAGCCAGTGAAGACATTAAAGCTATACGAGACTGAATACCAAACAATTATTAGACCTAGACCTTGTTTCTGTTGGAGCATGACTATCACAAAGATTTGATAAGAACTTGGTATATCAAATAATAGAGTCCTTGTTAGAGATCAAGTCCGATGGAATCATATTTCAGTCACAAGAGACTCCGAGAAGAGTTAGAAGAGTTTCAATTCAATAAAGTTCACCCGTATTTTAATTCAATTTTTTTTTTTTTTTTTTTTTTTTTTGTAAAAGCTTGTGATGTCAACAATAAATAATTGTTTCTTATTATTCTTTCTTTTATAACTTAATTTGTATTTCTTTGTTTTTTTTCTTAATTTATTTCTTTTAGGTACCTTTATGTGCCCTTATACTCCTTTATATTGCGCATTATATGCGATTGTGTATCACATACGCCATTTTTGCTATCCTTTTCGCTGTTTTTTTTTTTTGTATTTTTTTGTTTGCTGTGTTTGTTAATAAAATAGAACACGTGAACTGAAGATATAATGTTTCATTCATATCAGCTTCATTCACGTCACGATTTCACCTGCACACTGGAGAAAAATAGGAAATGATGAGCATTATATAGAAGTCTAGTAGCGCCCACATTCATCCTGTTGTTCTTTCTATTATTATCGACCCTCGTCCTCGTCCTCATCCTCATCCTCGTTGTTGTCATGTTTTTTTATCCTTTATTTTTTGAGTTGAAGACAGAGATACTGGAGTGTATCTGCTACTTTTGTAGACCCCATCATATTTCTATTGTTTGTTAGCTTTCATGTATGGCACATATATACATTATATACAAATGTACATATACTATACATACCGACATAAATACGGAAACAAAACACTATACCTAGTTAAATATATGATGCAGACGATGCGATGGCGATGGGTATAAAGTATCCTTTACGTCTATGTACCCTTGAAACAATGGCTTTGTTTTTGTGCTTATTTTTTGGATTAATGTTTATTGTATATTTTCTACATTATGTGTTTTTATTTTTATAAAAGTGAACAATAGTATATTATTTGTTTTTGAAATGCGTTGCTCTTTGCGACATCAGAAATATAATACAACTAACTATAGAGATGATTAAGGGTTAAAAGATTTTCGATGGCACTTTGCATTTTACCAAGCTTCCTCATGCGGTGATTTATACTATAGAGTGAAGCATGGACATATAAAAGCTTTAGTGTATGGTTTGTTAGTTTTTAAAATTCAACAGTATTATATACAATTTTGTTTTTAGATAGTAATTATTATATTCTTCTACTTCGTCGGCCAATACAAACAAATAGAAACAACAACAACAAGTTGTTATTCTAAATCTTTTAATTGATTCCCAAGTAATCCTTGGCTTTTCTGTACTGTGATAAATTTATTGATACACAAGACGGAAAAGTACACTTCAGAAAAATTGTATTCAAACTCAATTAGAAGATACCTACCTACCCTAAAAAGTCTTTTGTTCGAAAACCAACTGGTTATTTTTTCGAACTTTGACAAAAATGGCGAGAATTTCCGTTGAACAAAACTTTTATTCAGCTCAACTATATGGGCTGAGACAGACATTAAAATTTCAAAGTGGTTTAATATAAAATTCTTATCAGCTTCAAGTCTTTTTTTATTTTCTGAATATTTTCCTTTAAAAAGCAAAAAAAAAAAAACTTATTTTTTTTTTCATAAAAAGACAAATGAAAGTTAAAATAGAAAAAAATTCTTGCCCACGTAAGTTCCTAATTGAAGGAAATGCTTAAAATTTGTGTCTGAAATATTGTTTTTGTTGAAATCGAATTATACAATCCCCAAGACGACCAACTACCATGTGCACACGTGGCCCTGATTCCAACGTCGTTTCTATTTTACCTAAGACACCGAGTGCAAAAATAATATTGGAATTCAGCTACCACGAACGACGAACGTCGAACGACACCATCAAGACCGAAAGCATCTCAAGTCAGTACCATCGCCATTTTTGTTAAACAACTTCTATTTGGCAAAATTACGAGTAAATTGTGTTTTTTGTGTACAGATACGATTAAAACACAGCACTTCAATTTTGCAAACGCAAGCTATCGGTGAATATTTTCTAAATTCATCAATATGATTTTTATAAACCAACGACACTTATTCAAGCAAAAAAACCATACATTTTGTAAGTATTAGTTGTACGTAAACATCTTTTGGGCTGACGCCCAATTTTCATTAGAAACTATAAAAAACTTTTTGACGTGATAACGTCTAATAAATCGGTTTGGAATATATGGGCAGCACGCACAGAAAAATGTCACAGTCACAGTCACACTGACGTTACCTAGCTGCTTTGATTGACTAGGAAGTCGTTAAAGTGGGATTGGAGTGTGTTGGGTGGTTAGTTGGTTGTGGTGGGAGTGTGTGTGGGCCAGGCGGGGTGGGGGGGGGGGGGAGGGGTTAGTGTCGGAAAGAGGAAAAATTGTCAAAAATGGTGGGTGGTTGTAGCTGGTTTGGGTGGTGAGATAAATATTGTCAAAGCTAATGGGTGGTTCCTTGGTGGCGGTAGGTAGGTGGGTTGATTGTTTGGCAGTTTTGGTGGTGGGGATATTTGATTTGATAGGGTGCCATGAAAAAGTTGTCAAAAAAGGTGGGTGAGTGGAAGGTGGTGGCAGGTGGGGTAGGTGGTTGGATCTGGGTGATTTGATGTTGGGAGGGGGTGAGGGAAAAATAATTTTCAAAAATGGTTAATGGTTGGTTTGTGGCTTTAGGTGTGATGGGTGGTTGGCGTTGTTGGGTGGGTGGTTGGCGGCGGTGGTTCGGGGTGAGTGAGTAGCAGGTGGTTTTAGGTGGAGTGGGTGGTTGAATTTGGTGTAGGGGGGGGGGGGGGGGTGGAATTGTCAAAAATAGTGGGTGGGTGGGTGTAGTTGGTGTGGGTGATTGGTAGTGGTTAGGAAGGGGGGATTTACTGTGTGGGGGAGGAGGAAAAATTGTTCAAAAATGGTGGGCTGTTGGTTTTTTGATGTATGTGGAGGGAGGTTGGTGTTCAAGGGGTGAACAAAATTAAAGAATGGTGGGTGGTTGTAGGTAGGTTGGGTGGTTGGTGGTTTCAGAGATACCTATACACATGAAGTGTTTTGTGAACTGGTTATCACGTAAAATTATCGTCCGTAAACCGACTTTAAAGACAACCATTTTTTTTTTTTTTCAAATAAACGGTACCAATAATAAAACCACAATACCAAATTTGTGCGTCTCTTAAGCGAAGCTTTCCGGGCCACGCCTACTTTTCATGAAAGAACAAAAAATAGTTTTTAAAATTTCAGATGCCACTGTTGAATTGAACCATTTTTTGCGTTTGTTATATGAAAGATATATCTCTAAATTTTGTGTGTGTTATTTTAATCAATACGCCCATTTTTAAGGGTGTGATTTTTATAAAATATTTTATTTGGCCAAGATTGTTGAAAAACTACTCGATTCACCTGTTGTTTTGCACATAAGCCTAACAATTGACTAACGATCAAAACTCAGTTAGCGCCCACTTTTAAGAAGCGTTTCCGGTTAAAGACCTAATATGCATTAAGGTTTTCTTACTGTCGGTCGCAGTTTTGAAGTAAGAAGATGAAAATTGTATGTTTGTAGTCCTTGGTTACGTAGGAGGTTGGGGTTCAAGAATTGTTTTATACACCCATAATCGCTATTTCTATTCAAAGACTAATTTTTAAAAATTTAAGTTTTGTCTTGTTTTGTTCAAATCGATCTGCAAGCTTAAAACTGAATATCATTGAGCTCATAGTAGTTGCCCTGGCAGTAGAAACTCTCAGCTTTGAGCGTGGCACACGCCTGTTTTTATTGCGCCAGCAGTATATAGTTGAAAAAATAATGTTACTGAATTTTTTCCTGTCTACTAAAGAAGAATTTTCATTCTTTTCTTTTTTTGTTAAAGTTCAAAAAAGTGCGCAAGCTTAAAAAATACTAGTTAAATGCAATTATTTATATAAACTCGTTTTCTTAGGCTTGTATGACCATACAAATGACTTTTTTAAAAGATGGCTCTCATCTTATTATAACTAAATTATTCATTTCATGAGATTAAACAAATACAAAAAAAGATGGTAGGAACAAAGTCAAACATCTATGTAAACATTTTAATATCTGATTTAAAAAAAAGATTAAAAATTTCTCCCAGACCCAGGTATATTTACTTCCAATTGATCAAAGGTTTTGCTAATAGAAAGAGAAAAGCTTGAGTCTGAAATAGTACACAATAATTGAAAATTATAATAGCTCATGAAAATTGATTTATACTCCTACCTTTTTCAAATGAACACATTCACCATAAATTCTCTCCCTCAACCAGAGTCACCACGTTATGTGGATATTAAATACAAATAATGGCCCTGCCCAGTACACCCGCAGTATACCATTTTAACAAATCGCACAAAAGTAATAAATCAAATTACCCGAGTAGCATTTATGCCATGCTTTAGTGAATGCATATCCTGCTATACACCGTGCACATTTCTACATTTGAATTAATTAGAAGTACTGACATTTATTCAGTAGCATAATTTGCAAACGCGCATTTCCTGAGTTGCTATTAGATTGTCCACTATGGTAGCGTTAGGAACAACGTAGGTAACATTCCTAAGAGGTTTCCTTCTAGAAGCCAAAGCCCATACAATCCGGCAAAATAATTACATAAATCATAAAGTAAATTATGTTAAGCTGGATATCAAATTGATAGACGGACATCACAGATTGTGCAGGTCTACTTAAAATTTAAAAAAAAATTGGAAAATTAAGTTAAGACTTGGATTGACTAAAATACAAATTAAAAAACTTTTTAATCGACGGAGAAATATTTACTGAATACGAATACACGTATCTGAATTTGGTATCCTTAACAAAATAATCACAAGGGAAAATACATCTAGGTACAACGTCCTCAGATTCTTTCTATACATTAATATTTCTTAGCTGTTTTGTAGAACGTACTTGTAGTCAATGAGTTATTACAACCCTTAGACCGTATAAGGGTTCTCAGTTGGTATTAATTTGCTTAATACCCACCACAATAATGAGAGCAATAGGGGAATATTGGTTGGGAAAGAAGGAGTCTCTCTTTTCAACAGTATAATGTCTTAAGTTCACTCTGATACGCACTTGTAAATTGTAATTCGAATACAATGGCGGAAATTTCTATGAGAATGGATGCAACTGCCTATTTGCCTATAAAAAAGGTAAGACGAACAGGAACACACTGAATTCCTCTCCAAGAGACACAAGTGTATTCAATAGGTATTAAGACACTTCACTAATTACTATAAAAGTTTTATTTTGAATTTTAATAAGCAGAAGATGGATTGATAGATATATAAGCAGATATTTGATTGATAGATAGGTAGATAGATAGGGGAGATTTTGAATTTAAGATTCTGTGTATTCTATCTCATTATGTCGTCAGCTTTATCTTGTATATTTATGCGTTTTACTCTTTTTATCGTGACGCATTTTCGTTTCATAGAGTTTCAAATTACATATATATTCTTAGTTTTAATGTTAAAACACTAATTTATTTAATGCCTTAAGAAACAATTCTTACAGTATAACAGTTTCATCAAATGCATAATGTATGAATAGAAAAATAATAAAGAAAAAGAAAGAAAATAATATTCTATACTGAAAATGCTTTCTTTGAGTTTATAACTTTGATTGGCTGAATTGAAATTAAAAAGCTATATTTACTAAACGCCGAAAAGAATTGGTCATTGTCTACTTACGATAGCCCGAACAAAACTAACGACCTTAAACGATTAGGATATTACTGAGACTACAACTGAACAGAATTGTTGGGACACATAGGAAGGATTAAATAATTGGAAATCACAGGTATAATAAAGGGGTTTCCAATAAGAGGTGTTATTTTGAATAGCTCGCTGTTTCAGTAGTTGTTAATTTTGAAGCTTTAATTTTTTGACATTCGACAAGTACGCCATTTATAAAAATTGGACAATACACGCTTCAACAACGCACTCAAATTATTAAAATTCACTATAAACATAAGCCAGAGCTGCAATACGTCTACAACGAACTGTTGGATACCCTATTCCCTATATTTTTGTATGTGTATGCGTCTGCCTCCCGCAGCCAGCCGAAGTTTCAGTTTCAGAAAGAAAATTCATCTTTAGCAGACAGAAAAAAGTACAATGACATTAATTGTGTGTGGTGTGATGTTCAATCAGTGCTGGCGCAGTTAAAAAAGGCGTGCGCCACGCCCAAAGTTAAAACGTTTTGTTGCCAAGGCAATTTTTATGAGCTCAGTGACATTAAATTTTATTCTTGCAGATCGATTTAAACAAAATAAGACAAAACTTAAATTTTTAAAACTTAAATTTTGAATGGAAATAGCGATTATGGGTGATTTTAACAATTCTTGAACCACACTCTGCACGTTACCAAGGAACTTAAATCTAAGTGTTCATCTTTTTACTTCAAAACTGTGACCGAAAGTATGACTTTTGACGAAAACGATCCTTAAAAGTGGGCGTGTCTTAAAAATTTGAAGCAATAATTAAGCTTAGATCATTAGTCAGTATTTCGGCATATGTGTAAAACTACAGCTGAATCGAGCAGTTTTTAAGCGATCTTACCTGAACAAAGGTATTTTATCAAAATCACGCCTTTAAAAGTAGGCGTACTGAAAAAATTTACATATGAAAATGTAGATATTTTTTTCATAAAACGAACGGAAGGGAAAAAGGCTTCAATTGAATATTGGTAAATTTTTTAAATTTTTAAAACAACGTTTTCCATTCTTTCAGGAAAAGTGGACGAAAGCCACGCCCAAAATTCAAAAATTTCTTTTTATACACAAACGTTTAAGTTTCTACTAATAGACGCAAAATTTTGGCTTGCAGATTCATTGTAAATACCTTTTATTTGCAAAACCAATTTTTTAGAGTTTCTAGTGAAAAGTGGGCGTCTGCCACGCCCAAAATCAATTTTTTTTAATTTTACACACAAGATGTTTATGTGGAAGTAATACCCACAAAATTTAATGTTTTTCTCTTTAATATAACTACATATTGTTATTTTATAAAAACAATATTGATGGTTTTTTATGAAAAATGGGTGTCAGCGACGCCCAAACTAAAATATTTTTATTTGATTGGAAGAAGGTTTACTTAATGCTTACGTGTGCAAAATTTTAGCGTTATGCTTTTATCGTAACTGTACAAAAAACATAATTTAATTTTACCAAATTGAGGTTGTTCATCAAAAATGGCAATTATGGGCGTGTTTATGGGCGGATTTTACCGGTTCAAGAACTTAACCTTATTCTTGAACCAAAAAATATATATACCAAATTTCAGCTTTCTACCTCACAAATTGCGATGTCTAGAGAGTATACATACGGACGGACGGACGGACGGACATGGCTAAATCGACTAGGCTTTTGAGTCTGAGTCAGAATATATATACTTTTCTATACCAAACGGTATTATTTCTCTATATTACAAACTCCACACCAAATACAATATACCCATTCTATGGAATAGGGTATAAAAATGGTGACAATTTGGCAGAGACAGTTTGTAAAACTAAAACATGTTTTGGTCATCGTGAAGCACCTTGTCGGACAGCAATTCAGAAATTTGTGAAAAAAATTGAGCTGTTGGGACAAGTTAGCGTTACCCAAGCCGGGCGATCATAAACAGCATCGTGTCTTTGCGGATTTGGTCCTTGAAATGCATGAAAATGATCTGGAATTTCATCGACAAATCATCTTGACTGATGAGGCCGATTTCCAGCTCGGTGGC
Source organism: Platycheirus albimanus (assembly GCA_916050605.2). Lineage (NCBI taxonomy): Eukaryota > Metazoa > Arthropoda > Insecta > Diptera > Syrphidae > Platycheirus > Platycheirus albimanus. The sequence continues at coordinate 43,540,843 of OU696697.1, forward strand.
TGCATCAACAACCAAAATTACCGCATCTGGGGCTCGGAAAACCCAAGATTTATTGTTGAAAAGCTTCTCCATTCTCAAAGAGTAACTGTTTGGTGCGGCTGGAATAACAGCTACTGTGAATGGATTGCGCTATCGAGAGATGTTTAATAATTTTGTATGGCCGGAATTGGATTGATCTGGACAACGTTAACTTTCAAGAAGAAGGCGCTACGTGCCACACAAGCAACGAAACCATCGATCTTTTACGGAAAAGTTTCCGGACAGTGTTATCTCTTGAAGAGGTGACCACAATTGGCCAGCGAGATCTTGTGATTTAACACCTTGCGACTTCTTCCTTTTGAGCCACGTGAAATATAAGGTCTACGCCAACAGCCCAGCGTCGATTCAAGACCTCAAAAATGGAATTCGTGAAGCTATTGAGGTCATACAGCAGCCACTTTGCTATTTGGTTATGGAAAATTTCATGAAAAAGATATTGTTGTGAAATTGTAGCCGTGGCAGCCATTTGGCTGATATTGTTTTTTTTTTTATTAATGGCATATTTTTTTCTTTACATTAAAATAAACATCTGATCATTTATCTCAAAAAATGCAATTTTTCTTTGAATATCAAAATAACACCTCTTATTGGAAAACCCTGTAGATACGACTATTAAGGAAGCTGGATAGGATAAGAAAGTAGATACCAATGCAAATTGGATTTGATTGTCTGTACGTCGCAACGAGAGGAAGGTAATGAACCGGCAAAGCATACAAAATTCGTCTTGTACGTTTAAAAAAAAGGTCTCGTCTCCGTGTTTAAGAGTACGTCTAAGCTTAGACTCGGGGCATTCAAAGTGGTGCAAAGTATTATGGGGAATAAGTTTAAGAGGAGGAAGCGTCTGGATATTCAGTTGGATTACTATTTATAGAAATGTTGCGAAACAATAACCTTAGACAATTCCTGTAATAGCTTTTGATAGAATAGCACCTTACGGAAAACATAGGTATTTGTAAGATTGAGAAACAAACATCCCTATCTTCCTTGTGCTGCCAATTTATTCTGGACAGAAAACAAAAACAGTAAAGCAATTTTTTTTAATTTAATCTATACTATGCTTAAAACTAGAATATTCGCTTTGAATGGAATTTTTAAAGTTGAAAATTTGATTCACATTAGCTTAACTGAATGCAATGTTACAAAATCCTTAAAAACGAAGCCCGTTTGTTAGACCGTGAATAGGTAAATGTGATTTTTGTGTGTGCTCTACTTCGACATAAAATTGACTAAATAAAATAGTATACAAAATGCCATATTTGAATGTGTTCACTGCAGTCAATTCAATAAACTCTAAAATGAAATCAGCCTAAATAAATGCTTTAGTGAAGTGGGTGGAAAGAATGACAAAGCGGTGAGTTTAATGTACTCGTGGTCAACCTCAAAGCTTCTATTTCATGTAACATGTTTAGTTTTTTTTTTTTTTTTTTGTAGAAAGGACTTTTAATCCATTTCAACGAGCGTGTATTTGTCAAAACAAAAAAAAATTAAAACAAAAACAGATAAAAAGGATGCGGTTTCTCCCTTCAAAACTCGTGTGTTTGGTCATGTTCATGACATGGATGTGTGCATGCAAAACGCTTCCTCGTTTCCTACAAATGAACTCGTATCTGCTGTAATTATTATTATACGGATGTACACCAATGATTTTACAAAAGTCCTTGTTTTTTTTTTTTTTGTGTTTTAATTTCTGTTCTGTTTTGGTTTTTAAATTGAAAGGTGACTAGAGAGAAGAAGAGCTCAGTGATCGAAAATGCAATTAAAATCAGATATCTACAGTGTGCGCGTGGGTAGTCACAATTGTGTTTGTGCGAATTAAATATGCATAAAATGTTTTCAACCGTTTTGATTTTTAATTAAAAAATGATATAAATATGGATGTGTTTTTTTTTTTCTATATAATTTTTTTTTTTTATTATTATTAATATTTTTACTTTACCAGTCTCCTTCTGTTATGACAAACTATGTATATGTAAATATCTAAAATGTTTTCGCGTCAATTGGCTGAATTTTAATTTAGTTAAGCCAATCAATGATTGGAAGATTAAAAAGTCACTTTTTTTTATTTATATAAATTTTGATATGTAATTATTTTATTAAGTGCTAATTATATTATTTGTTCCGACGCATATAAGTATATTTTTAATTATTATGTAATTATATACAAACAGAAGAGGCATAAACCAAAAATTATCTACAAATATACAAGATATGAAATAAAATATTTTTACCACCGTTTTTTCTCTCAAAAAACTTTTCCAAAGTTTTGTTTTTGTTTACAAAAGCTTGTATTGACAAAACTTTTAAAAATTAGGTCTGTGGACAAATAATTTAAGGGCATTAAATGCATTCTATGGTTTTTTAAAGAGTTATTTGAAAAATTGAGCTTCAGATCTTTGAAAAAAAAAAAAAAAAACATACATACTGTTACCATTACACATAAAAGTTTTGACAATATAAAAATCACCATTTATGAACGGTGGGCTCATCATACTCTATAGTTTTAGGGAGCTTTATAACCAGCATAAACCCTAAAAAATTAAGTAAATTAAAATTGTCGATTTTATCGAACAAAGCGAGTCTTAGAAGAGTATGAACGGCATCTAACTGATGAGCCCACTGTTCATACTTGGGCGAGACGGATTCGGGCCACAGATTTTCTTTATTTTATTTTAATACTTTAAGCAAACAACTTGGTACATGGCTCGTGTTAAATTTTCTTCAAATTTGGTATTTATTTTATGCGTGGCTATCCCTCAACCTCAATTTTAAACAAAAAGTTTGCTTTTCATGAAAACGGCTCAAACGATTTTGATAAAACTTTCAGAATGCTAACAATCTATCTTTTGGTTGGAAAAATCTTTTGGGAATTTTTCTAACCTCTCATAGAATTAGAATTTTCAAATCAAGGGGCACGGTAGTGAGCCAAGTTCTAGCAACTTTGGCACTACACCCCTTATTTAGAGGAACCAACTCAGACCATTTTCGACCCCCCCTAACTTCTGAACCAACAAACCCAGAAACTTCAAATTCGCTACACTTATTAATCATGGCAAGAAAAAGCAAACCTTTAAATTTCAGATGCTTAGCAAGATTAGTTTTTGAGATGCAGGGCTTCCAAAAATGTAACTGACTCACTGACTCACTGACTGTGACAGATCATCAAAATTATGGAGCACTTACCGTCACCGCAGAACCTTGAAATTACACAGCGGTTGATCTTGCGATACATACAAAGGATAAAATCGAAAATCGTTATCAAATTCTTGGAGCACTTCTATAATCGCTGTAGAATCTTGAAACTTGGCAGAATGCAAAGGGGAAAACTAAAAAAAAAATTATTTTTTTATAGGCGTAGTATCAGCCCATTTTCAAAAAAATTTTTGATTATCGTAGAATCTTGAAATTAAGTACAGTGGTAAGCCTTGTGGTGCATACAAAGAAATAATTATAAAGTTTGGGATTGTCCATTCAGAGAGCGTGGCAGCCACCCACTGAAAAAAAATTCGCAAATGTATGGAGCACTTCTAACTTTCAGAAGGATCCGCCCATTGAGTCGGAAATGTTATCAAATTCATAGAGCACTTCACATATTTGTAAAAATTTTAGATTTGATAAAGCGGTAGACTAAAAACTTGGCAAGTTTTCGAAACGCAATTAATTTTGAATATCTTAAGAAAACCTGCCAAATAAAATAACAAAATTTTAATCAGTATGTATTAAATAAAAAATTCTTTCATAACCAAGAGTTGATTCCATATTGCTGCACTTAAAATATTTAATAATAATTATACTGATTCTTAGAAACTTGGCGTACTTTTAGATTTCATTACTTTTCACGGCTGACTTGTAACACACAATGTTTTGGTACTTGGCTTTCTTTTACATTTATGTTTTTGGTGTGATCAAGTTTTCTCGTAAAGTTTCGTAACATTTTTAATTAATTTTAATAAAGGTACATTATGCAGCCACTATAAGTAATTATGTAGCAAAAGAGCAAGTTCGTGCGACCCAGTCGTGAGTTTTGTCTTCAAAGTGTTTTGAATATTTCCATACAATTCGAAACAAACGGATTTAGTTTTAAGAAAAAAAAAACCATCACGCAAACTAAATAAAAGCTTGAAAAATTTCACGGAAACGTCTTGCTGCTGCTTGGGACCATTCACCACGATATTACTCAATTTCTATATGGTCTTCCCAGCATAAAGTGATGCCGAAGGATTTGGCATCTCTTTCTTTAGCATCCATCTTTTTATCTAGATTCAGACCAAACCCGTAAGGCTTTTTTTGTTCCCAAATACTTATGAAATTATGGTTCTGCGGTAAAAGGTAAAATGGGTAAAATAACGCTTTAGTAAAACAAACGCCTACTCGAGTAATTTTTAATTATTTTGTACAAAGTCCATCGAGCTTGTGGGAAATTTTTTTGAAAAAAAGAAAAAAATGTCTCCTAGTTTGATTTTTAGATTATTGACTTATACACCCACCCTAAGTGAACACGGTGCAATAAACACACATTTTTATTAAGACACTTGGACCAGTAGTATAACAGTGCTTCATCCTCGGATCAAAATTTGAAAACTATTAACCTCGGTTCGTGTTAACATAATCAAAGTTTAGGCCATGGTTCAAGAGTGGTTGGTTTAAGAGTTAACCCACCGATTTCCACGGATCAAGAATTAAAAAACGAGGTTCAATGCTGAGCCGTTATTGCAAAACTGGTACTTAGAAATTAAATCCTAGCCTTACTTCTAGGATGTTTATTATTTGCACCAGGTCACTTGCAACATTGGACAGTAAACATCCTTTAATGCATTACACACTATAAAGTGAACATCCTTGGTATAGTGAACAGGACTGATTTTAATTACCATCTGTTTGTATATAGGTAGTGCTTATATACGTACATAATAATGTATGCTCGAATTTTGTTTTTCTGTGACAAACAAATAAGAAGTGCCTATTTTAAGTAAACTCCTTTTCAATCTCATTTCTCTTCTTCACTGAAACTTTCTCATCCAAAACAACAATAAAAAGTATTGAGTAGTCTCATCTTTCAATTATACCAATGGTCGGTCTTTTCCATAAAGGACCCAAGACCATATAACCATAGCAAAGCCTAAAATATTATATTAATGCCAATTAAAAGTTGATCTAACTTATACAAACAAAACAACACATACACAACCACATACAAAAATAATAAATTGTTATTATATGCTTGCGTAAGGTATAACATAAAAGTCCTTGCCTCCGGAAAGTGATACCACTTCTTTTTTTTTTTGGGTATATTGTTTTCTTCTATATTTTTAAGATACACACATCCACCCTATATATTTTGTTGTTATGGCCAACCAATCCACCCAAACTGTACTAACATAAGTGACACTTTGCTGGCCATCTTCAGCATTAAGATATTTTATAGTGTTAAGCTATATGGAGGTCATATAGGATGATACTTAAGCAAAATAATACGAGTATGTGTACCCATAGATATTGGAAGAAAGTGCCCTGCCAATAGGCTGAAGCACACATATAGTGTGTGGCTATGGATGCTTTGAAAATTCACCCTGATTAACACTTAGTATTATAATCATTTGGCGTCAGTAGGGAAGTTTGTCTTGGACTTCATTGCCTTCTTTCCTTATTTCCTTTGATTATTAGTATTTTTTTGGGTACGAGGAACTTGAATTGTTTCCTTAATTTTGTATAGTTTTACGTGTAACTCAGTCAGATCATCGGATGGGGACGTACATATTTTGTTTGCTCAAACTCTTCTAAGGATGATGAGAGATTGAAAGAGTTATGATAAGAGTACGAAATATGAGACACGTCCTTAGAAATTTTGATTTGAGGCAGTGAAAGTGGATTGGGAAGGCCCATAAATAGAATTGCCAAATCGATATTTTGTGTTAATCTTAAACTTTATCTATTTGTTATATTTAATGGAATAGATAGGTACAGTTCTAGAATTTAAGTTTTTCGATCATAAGCAATCATTGGAAAAATAACAGTGACATAGTTAAATTTGTCGAAATGTACTTTGACTAGTCTGGGCTGAGTGAAGGCTACTACATTCTTGCAATGACATTTCTTGCATGAGTAATACGAAATCCGATTATCCGATTTTGTCGGAGGCATTAAGACCCAACCACTTCTTTCTTTCTTTCCCTAGGCCAAACAAAAGAGTTTCCCAAAATCCCTGAAACTAATTTGTATGAGATTTTTTGCCTTGATCCTCAGAAAAACTGAGATTTGTATAGTTTGACTAATGGTCGACTCCTTGGCCAAAGAGAGACCCCACTCTGATGAGATCGTTACCATGAATAAACTCAATACTATCCACCCACAGAATATCATAGAGTTCTAATCAGAGTATGGTACAAAAGATATGCCTACAAACTCAACTTACAATAAGAGTCTACAATAGGAATCGTCCAGTGAAACCGCAGTGCCTCTGCTTATCGGGTGCAGGGTCTAACAGAAGCTGCTACTCCATCTTGTTTGAGGGTTAAGTTTTCCTTATTTATTACGCCAAAAAAGCTCAAAAGGAAGACCAGCATTATTAGTTGTATGACCAGGTAGTACCCAATTCAAATGGCTCAGTGTAGCTTGAAAGTTCGACTCCCAACGAACTTACCCTTAATCTTAAGTTAAATTTATAAGTCGGGTTTGGCATTTTAAACCAAAAATATTAATTGCCCGCCTGTTGGAAGTTCTGTGGCTTCGGAAGGATACCGGTATACCTAAAATAATATTGTTTAATTTTGGGTGAGTTTGCATTTGTCAGTTTCTTACAAAGTAAAGTGTTTATATTTTAAAATCAAATATTAATGAAAACGAAATTATTTTTCAACGTTTTTTTGTCAAAAAAACCCTTTAAAGCAGTTTTTTCACAAACCGCCTGAATTAACTAGCACCTTGAAAACCCAGAAACCGGTGACTTAGCCATAACCACCACACCAAGATTTTATAAAGAAATGAAAATAAAAACTTGGCACTGGTAGATGGTAGATGGTAGATGGTAGATGGTAGATGGTACATAGATGGTAGATGGTAGATGGTAGATGGTAGATGGTAGATGGTAGATGGTAGATGGTAGATGGTAGATGGTAGATGGTAGATGGTAGATGGTAGATGGTAGATGGTAGATGGTAGATGGTAGATGGTAGATGGTAGATGGTAGATGGTAGATGGTAGATGGTAGATGGTAGATGGTAGATGGTAGATGGTAGATGGTAGATGGTAGATGGTAGATGGTAGATGGTAGATGGTAGATGGTAGATGGTAGATGGTAGATGGTAGATGGTAGATGGTAGATGGTAGATGGTAGATGGTAGATGGTAGATGGTAGATGGTAGGTGGTAGATGGTAGATGGTAGATGGTAGGTGGTAGATGGTAGATGGTAGATGGTAGATGGTAGATGGTAGATGGTAGATGGTAGATGGTAGATGGTAGATGGTAGATGGTAGATGGTAGATGGTAGATGGTAGATGGTAGATGGTAGATGGTAGATGGTAGATGGTAGATGGTAGATGGTAGATGGTAGATGGTAGATGGTAGATGGTAGATGGTAGATGGTAGATGGTAGATGGTAGATGGTAGATGGTAGATGGTAGATGGTAGATGGTAGATGGTAGATGGTAGATGGTAGATGGTAGATGGTAGATGGTAGATGGTAGATGGTAGATGGTAGATGGTAGATGGTAGATGGTAGATGGTAGATGGTAGATGGTAGATGGTAGATGGTAGATGGTAGATGGTAGATGGTAGATGGTAGATGGTAGATGGTAGATGGTAGATGGTAGATGGTAGATGGTAGATGGTAGATGGTAGATGGTAGATGGTAGATGGTAGATGGTAGATGGTAGATGGTAGATGGTAGATGGTAGATGGTAGATGGTAGATGGTAGATGGTAGATGGTAGATGGTAGATGGCAGATGGTAGATGGTAGATGGTAGATGGTAGATGGTAGATGGTAGATGGTAGATGGTAGATGGTAGATGGTAGATGGTAGATGGTAGATGGTAGATGGTAGATGGTAGATGGTAGATGGTAGATGGTAGATGGTAGATGGTAGATGGTAGATGGTAGATGGTAGATGGTAGATGGTAGATGGTAGATGGTAGATGGTAGATGGTAGATGGTAGATGGTAGATGGTAGATGGTAGATGGTAGATGGTAGATGGTAGATGGTAGATGGTAGATGGTAGATGGTAGATGGTAGATGCGCTCAAGTTGCCTTTGGACATGAACTTCAACGAAAATGAAACATGTAATTTTACCAAAACTACAGGAATTTACCGCAAATGTGCGTGTTCAATAATTGCAAAATGATTGATCAGCCAATGAATTTTCGGAACGTTGTTGAAAATTGGAGATTGAAAAATGCCGATAGACAATGAAACTGGCTTTATAACGTTGCCAACAAAAAAAAATACATAATTTACAGTGCAGTTTTACATTGAAATTTATAAATTTAGTGTCGATTTTATCGAACAGTGTGCGTCTTAAGGCCCAACCATAATGCGCGAAAGAAAAAGGAAGCAAATTTCAAACCAAGCTTTTTAATTTTAACTGAAATATAAAATAAAGTTAAGACTTCATAATATCATCATCATGTCATCTATTGGGTGACAGTACATCTGATTGTCTGCTTCACCCTTCGAAGATTTATAAAATATTAAAATATGATATGTTTGTGGCCATTGAAAGTGTATTCAAGCATTTCAAATAAAGTTCTTACCTTCCAAGAAACTTACGATAAGATGATACGATACAAACAAGTTCATTTGACATTTTTATATCACACGACTTCACATTCAATTGACCCCGAAGGTCCCATAGTAATAACTTCAACGTTATCCAATAATTTCTCACTATTATATTATGTAAGATAGCAACTTTTTCTATCACCTTTCTTCCCTTTTATAAGTTCTATCACTTACTTTCTTAACTGATGGCAAAACTTCTACGAAGTGGTACTTAGATGGAATCACCAAACTTTTTTTTGTGGCCGTAATCGCATATCAAGTTAACAATATAAAAAGATATAACCTAACCTAAGTAGATATTTTTCTCTTGAAAATGGATAAAGTATTATATTCTGCTGAATGTACCTTCTTTAATTTCAACAAAATCATATAAATAGAGAGAGAGGGTGTATTATGACATTTATATCAAAACGTTAACGTACCTATCAAGTCCTTATAAAATTTATACCGGGGGCTTACTCAAATGGTTAAGGATTGAATGTTTATTTATTTTATGATTGTTTTTTGTTTGAAATGTGTTTGGCAAGTTGTAAAAGAGTATAAAATATGCATATACAAAAATAAGTAGGTAAATGTATCCTGCATAAAGATTTGGTTTGGCTAAGGGTAGGTACTTTGACATATTCGTAAGTTAAGACCAGGGGTGGAAACAACTAAGGAGTGCATTCTTTTTCTAACCATAGTCATCTAAGTATAGTTAACAAAAGCCAACAATGGTCAGCAATTATAGTCCTTTCTTAAATTAAAAATATTTACAATTTGTAACTTAGGTATATGACGTCAGAAAAACGTTCCTAAACTCACGTTGTAATGTCAGATAGTCGATTTGTTACTATTTCCAACTCACTTCCATGATATACATAGTTGAGAGTGGTGATCTGTCAAAGTGGACCGCTTCATTTATGTGGAAAACATCATTTCAAACGTTTTATTTAACGCTTGGTCATCAGCCAGGATAAAAATAAAAAAGAATTTTCGCCAGTGTTAAATGATTTGTTGAACTCAACAAATCAATTCAACAACATTTTTGACGTAACAACAATTGTTGACTTTGTTTAGAAAAAGAACGCATTTAAGGTGATAACTGATCTTCGCATTTTTGATGGTCGATGTTGGGTATCAACTATTCTCTACTCTATGTAAGGCCATCCCAAAAAACAGTTGGGGTTTTGGCAGCATTCATTCGTTAATATACTATTTTTTGATAACATGGAATCAAAATTTAAGCATCATTAGACAGAGAACAGTCTTCATTAACTTTAGAAGTGATTACTTGCAGATGCAATAATCTTACTCATTGCTTCTTTTGTTAGGCGAGCAAATGTGCTGCTGTTGAATGGCGAGCAGAAGAACGTGTACGATTCGTTGATGAAAGTTGTTGACGACGGAACGGACAGCATTTACTTACTGGATGCTTCCGGTGGAACAGGCAAGGTATTCGTCATTTCGTTTTTTCTTAAAACAATTTGGTCAAGAGAAGACCTCAAATTGAGTTGGCAGTTGCATTCTCTGGCATTGCTGCCACATTGTTGGAAGGCGGTTGAACTGTGACCAAGAATTCGGTGACAACGAAATTGATGCGATAATGTACATCATTTGGGATGACCATCGCGAATAAACGAGCTTTAGACGCAGTTGACCGAACTATGAAGGGTTCACGAGTTGATTCGTAACGATTTGGTCGAGCTATGATATTGCTTTCCGCAGATTTTTTTCAAAAGTTTCCCGTCATCCTGAAATGACTGCTGTCGATGGACTTAATGCATGCCTAAATCGTCGTCTTTGTGGCGTTATGTCAAGAATTTGAAATTGACCACGAACATGAGAGTTGCTTTGCAGAACAACCCACCGGCTTCTGAATTCTCGAGATAACTGCTGGCACTCGGCAATGATCTAGTTCCCGTTGATGTTTCCATTTAATTGATAACGCTCCCGTGGATTAGTTAATGGGCAATACTAGCAGTAAAGAATAAGGACATCGATAGCTTGAATTGCATTATTTAAAGTCAAGTCACTGGACAAACTGTCCTACGGAATTTTTGAACTCACTCGATGTGCCAGGAACTCTGCCAATTAATAATTAACAGCGGAAGGTGCGAGTGACCACAATCATGTTGCGGAATCCGAATCATCCAAAATTGTGCAACAGTACGCGGTTGTCCGTCAGGAAACTGATGAACTTTGCCTATTCGCGTGCTGGAATACGGTCTTTGTTGTTTGTTTTTGCACCGGAAAACAAATGTTAACATAATCGCTCTCTACTGATTTCAATTCCATTCAAATAAATCACAATGAAATTTGAAATACACGGAAAGAATTTTTAGATCAGATCAAGAAAAATGAGCTGCAAATCACGAAAATCTTATGCAGTTTCTCACCCTAGCTCGGGGTTTTGTAAATTACGACTCCTTGTTCGCAATTTTTAAAATTGAACGAAATGAAGATATTGACACTCAAAAATAGCAAATTACCACTTTTTGGGTCAATAATTCGATCCTGAGAAATAAAACATTGCCATCGCGAATCGAAAATTGATCCAAATTTGTATCAATTTTATATTTACTCGATTGTAAATTGCAAAAAAGCTAGTCGTAGATTTCCATCTTTTTGTTTTGAATCAAAAATATGTTTTTGAAAAAATGAGTGGTAAAAAGTCGTAAATTGCAACCCCATTGTACTCAATTTGTAACAAATTATATTGCTTTGAGAGGAGCAACGTTTTCTATTTATTGAAAAGCATTTATTATTTTTTATTGTAAAATGTAACTTTTACTTACTTGGCTGATTCTAGGAATCGAACTCGAGACCCTCTGCATACCAACCTAGCACACATCTACTAGGCCATGGTGATGCATCCAAGTCGGATATCAAAATTAATAATAAGAAGCAACCAGAATATGAGTTACATTTTAGGTGTGTTCTGAATTAAGATTATGTTTTATTGGCGAGAAAAATATAGTCGTCTTATTTTGGACGTCTAACCTCTAATGTACAATTTTTTGTGATGATCATTTAAATAAAGGTAAGAAATTGTATATAATGTGTAGTTGAAATTCAAGCTTGTACTCCCTATGTACATAATAGAACTACAAAAAAGGCATTATTGGAGACACAAGCGGGGCCAGGGCATAATGACTTATATTCTGAACGATTCCTGTATGTGCGTTGATATTCTGGTGGAATATCATTTCCCGCAGAATCCGAATGGCTTACAAAGATCCACTTTTAATATTAACCAGATTTATTTTTCGAGGATTTTACATTTCCTCAAAAGAGACAGTACCAAAAAAAAGAAGATAATTACTAGTTCGAGGCAGGGATCGAACTCCGGACCTTCGACGTAGCCGTCAGACACACTTGAGTTGGTTTTAATACTCAGTGATTGTAAATCACGAAAAAATTTTAGCAAATCCAGATTGGTAAAAAGTATAAATGGAATTATTCCCTTGAAGTAGTAAATTGCGACAAAAAGGTTGTAATTTACTTTGAAGGGCACAAGCTTGAATTATAACTTTTAATTGTAAATCTCAACTTAGGAATTGTTGTAATTTGCGATGAATTGAAAGTTAAATTGCCAATTGTTCTATCAGTTTCGAATCAAAGCGCCGTGATTTACAAAAAAAAACATGTTTTGTAAATTGCAACTGAATATTTCGCAATTGGTGATTTTTCAATTCTCTCCGTGTATCTGTGACAAAGGTGAGACAAAGTTTGCCGGTTCCGATAGTGATATAAAATTGAAACAGATATACTCGTATTATCGTGTCAAAAAAACTGCACCTAGAAAATTTCTAGAACATGGTGTAATGAACCGTCCCTACAATTCTTATACAAAATTTCATAATCCCTAATATACTTACTCTTTATCAATAAATCTAATATGAAGGGTGTTTTTTTTTAGAGGTGTAAGACCTGAAGTTGGCAACACTGTTTACATTGGCAGTCATTTCGTCATCTGGCATGTGAAATGTGATTAAAACTTAGTTTAATTTTGCAATTTCATCATGAATCGACTGACGAATAAGAAATGGTTCTCTCCATGAAACGTTCGATACAAAAGTCCATCAGAGCATTAAATTCGATTAACGTACTCATCATATGAGATGTTGCGTCGCGTCGGTCGTTCAGTTCGTACCAAAGAACCTATTGCTGCTGTAGAGCGCAGTATTGAGGAAGACCCAAATGAGTCCGTCCGCCATCTTACACAACAATTAGACCTGTGTCCATCCATTTTATGGAACATTTTGAGGAAAGATCTTGGATTGCACCGGGCTCCGGCGGCTTACATTCGGTGAATGGGCTCGAAACTGCTGATCCCGGTTTTAACAAGAAATTTTTTGTTGATGAATGTTAAGCCCATATTTTCGCGTTTTGGATCTGTAAGCTGGCGTTAAAGATCATACGATTTAACACCGCTAGATTGTATTCTTTGGGAGTATGTGAAGTCGATAGTCTACACTGATACTACAGAGACGGTTTACAACTCCAAAACAACATTTGTCGCATTATTGCCGATATACGACTCCAAATTCTGCAAAGAGTGTGTATGAGAAAAGATTTGCACGTTCTCATACACGCAGTTGAAAAAGAAAATTATTCCCAAAAAAAGAAGAAACGGATAATTTACAATGTTACTTTATTCTAAAGTTAATCGTTGAAGGTTACAAGAAGACTAAGAAACAGAAAAGAATAAAAAAAAACCAAACCACAGCAAACGTAGAAAAAATGAATCAGCTCATAATTCCGTTAGGGAAAAACAGTTTGTATGATGTATGGATTATGATGGATCAAGTGTTGCCACTGTATATGGTGAGAAAAATGTTGCCATCGCGTGATTCATACGTAGTATTCTCGTACAGAGTGTTTCAAATTGGTCCTCAAGATTTGACTACATCCGAGCAAAGAATTATCTTTCAAATAAAGCCAATTTTATATCAACCCATACAATGTATCTGTGTTTTATTTGATTTCATAAGTTACATACCTCTAAAAAAAAACACCCTTTATAAACTTGCTCGTTTAAAGCTCGTTTCTTTAAAAAATGGATGATTTTAATCCTACTAATATTATAAATAAGCAAATTTCAAAGCTCAATAACGCCAGAACGGCTGAACGGATCTGGATAAAATTTAGCACAGAGATAGGTCTGAAATAGCACATATGCTACTTTTTATCCCGGTAAAATGTATGGAATAATAAAGCTCGGGCTATTCAAGTAGCTAGATTACGAGAGACGGCTCCTCAGGCTACAGTCTACTTCTAGATCATCTGAAACGCGAGCGGGTAAAGGCTAGAAATACTAAATTGATTGTGATGAAATTTTTCGTTTCATTGATTTTTGTTTTTGTTTTATAATATATGTACACCAAATGAGTACGAACCAAATATCCGCATACATATGAAAACGAGAGAGGACAGATTGAAATTCTTTTAAATGGAGTACAAATAGATTTCTCAGAAATATATATTTATACTGAAGGATATGAACTCTTATAACAAAAAGAAAATGTATCTTATATATATTTTTTTTATAATCAACTTTGATTACAAAAATCAGAAACCTGCTTGAGCGATTTTGGAAATATTTAATTTTTACAGTGAACTCGTAATAACCTTTCATTTGATATCAATATCATCTTCTATGTACACACGGAGAAATAATGTGAGGAATTTTGTACCAATTAAAGCAATTTCTAGTGAAGCATCATCATTTTTGTTTCTTTCAGTTTTAATTTATGAATTTTGGGAAAACAGGTTTAAAATTATCTTACCAACAATTAACTTCAAATTTTATGCATTTCTTACCTGAAAATAGAAAAAAAAAAGATTTATAATTTGAGAAAAGAATGATATTTGCAGAGCTTATTATTTTTTTTTAACAATATGAATACAAAAAAAAACTAAAATAACGCAGATATTCACAAAGACTTCCTAAGCTCCATGCCTTACCTTCTTCTACAAAAATGTCTTAAATTTCACAAAACCCAAACATGTTCTAGTCTACTTCGTTAACAAAAAAAAAAATGAAAAAAAACTGTCCCTTATTAAACTTTGTACAATGGATACATTTTTAGAGATACTTTCAAAACCCTCTTGTTGGGAATTTATTTACGCTTGACTTCATTAAAACTCCTTTCCTAAGCTATCTATGTCACATTAAACTTTAAATTGACCGAAATTGATTCGTTTCATTTTTGTTTTGTATTTTGTTATTCTTTTTTTCTTGTTCAAGGATCTATGTTGTATAATATCTATGTACTGTACACAGACCGGACCACCTTCAAAGTTTAAAAGATTTACATAAAATGAAAACAAACTCCTCTAAAGAAACTCAATTCATCATAATGTCAAGCCATGCGAAACGCCGAAGTTTTGTGAAAACTTACAACAAAAGCAAAACAAAAAATAAAACAAAACAAAACAAAAATGGCGTATAGAAAATGTGCAATGCAAAAAAGCACTAAAGCGCCAACAGCCCGAGACCATCGGAAACAATAAATTTCATGAAATGCACTTCCCGCTATCGATTTCCTGCCGAATATTGGAAGGATTACAGCGAAATAATATGAAACACGAATACAAAAAAAAAAAAAATCCACAAGCAAGGAGCATCCTTGAGTTTTGCTACAATAAACCATCCCAAGGTATCTGATGGCATTTTTCATTGAAAAAAATTTCCGTAAAGGATGGATAATTCGCAACAAACTAAACAACAACTACTGTTTCGCAACTATATTTCTTTCCACTCTTTACCACTATAGTCCTGGAGAATATGGCAACAAAAAACTTTTTCATAATAATAGAAGAAGGAGAAGCAAAAAAAAAAAAGAAAAATAGAATTGGTACACCAAATAGTAGACCAAACTGAAAAATAGAAAGAAATATTCAGCAAAAGCAGAGGGGAGGTTGGAAAAAGCAAAAAGAAATAAAAAAAAAAATCCGAATGAGACAGGATTACTTTTGAACTTGGATCGCACATAAAATAAAATACGTTCTGTTTTAAAACTCTTCTTTTCCCTCCGTGCGTCGCGTCCCGTCCCGTTGCGTCGTCCGTTTCTCGTCCTTTATAAACGACACTGTGTATACATTTTATATACACTTTACTTATATAAAGTACGACTGAGGTAATAAATATATTTTCGACCTTCTTTTTTCAACTTTTCTCATGAAAACGTTAAAGATAAGAACATAATTTTTTACTATCATTGAAATTGTTTAACTTTAAAATCACTTTTGTTCAATATCTATATACACACACACAGACACACAAAATATACCCATGACTTACTTTAAGCTCATTTTATCAACCCCTTTTTTGCCCTTCCAATTTTGAACTCCCCGTTTAGATGTTTTCTGAAGATTAAGTTCAGAGAGTGATTCTGATGAAGTACCACAGGGGACCTATTTATGTTCTCTTCTATTGTTCACTTTTAAATATTCAGCGGTGACGTTAAAGAATTTCCACCATTACATAGTATAACTTGAGCCGACTGACTGTTAAAAAAAAAGAAGCTTTTGAAAGATAGCATTCAAGTCTCAAAGGACAGTTAATGCCTTTTTTCAAGCAAAAGAAAATAGCAAATATATTTACAACGTGGTGGCGGCGGCGTTAAGGAATATATTTTCTGCACACCGCCATCGCCACCGCCATGCCACCAAAAATGCTAAAAGGAAACATTTTTCAACCACACTTCAAAACCAGAAGTGAGAATTTCGTTTTTCTTCCTTTTGTGATGAAATTTTGTGAAAACCCAGCCAAATAAACACACATTTTTATTCCCGAAATTACTTTATGAAAATAAATCATCGTTATGCGTCCGGGGTATAGGGACAGCGCAATGAAGCAGTTACTGCCACGCGAGTAATTGGGCGGCAAAATGTATTTAGATTTGCATAATACAATTTGGTGTGTTTGTTTTATCGCCTTTTTGTTCGAAATACTTATACAATAAGGGGGGGTGAGCGGTTGGAAGGGCAGGATTTTCTTTCCAAAACATAAGTTATTGAAGAAGCTATAGGTATAGCTATTTCAAATAAAGCCTGCCACTAATAAAAATATAAAATATTTTGACAGATAAATTGATACACGTTTTGTTGTCATTTGAAAGACATGAAAAGGACATCTTTGAATTTTCAATATAAATTGGGAAAACAAAAATGAATTTTTTATATATTTTCTTTGCAAGTGACCAGCCAAATGAAAAGCAGTAAGTTTATTAGAGACACATTAAGGACATTATATATTATGTTGTTTTGTTTTGGAACGAATTACAAATTGGTAAATTAATTGTGAAACTGTTGTTGGGGGTATAACGAACTGCAATACTTACGGAAGGACGCTTTTTTCGTGAATCAGGAAGAATAGTCGCTGTGACTCAAATTGTGGGATTGGGAATTGGGTAGGATTCTACTGAAGCCTTTGACACCACCAAAGGGTAAAGACGCATTGTTATGAAGCTGATACAAAATATTGTGCTTGAAAATTCAATACGCAACACGAATGTCAGTACATCGGATACTATCTCTAACAAATTAACACAAATACATGATTTTGCCGACGACATTGACATGACATCAAGAATAAAAGGAGCAGTTACCGCCCAGCAAACATTTTTCTTCACTAAAAATGAAGGTTTACTTTATGTTCAGCAAAAATGAAGAATCAAAATTGTAATCGAATTAAAAAGAGATCTTCATTGGATTTTCATTCACATATATGAACAAAAATGATTGTGATCAAGAAATATACAAAAATCTAATTAATCTATCTAAATTTTCTTCACTCTTATGAATAAAAGTGAATGTTAACACACAATTGTAAAGAAAAAGCGCTTAAATACATTTATTTTGGTGAATGTTTCTCTAATCATTTATATATCATTTTCAAAGATTCATAAATGAATGCCCATTTCTCAGGAGATTTGATTGGAATTGAATCGTTAGTGAATTCATATCTGAAGGTTTTTCTTCATTTAAATGAATCATAATGATTCATTTTTGAAGGAAAATGTTTGCTGGGCGGTGCCTTCACCTTCTTGGAGACAGGAAAAGACGAAGTATTCGATGTTATTTTTAGAGTACCTAATTATATAACTTTTAGTTGGCAGCAGTGTTTTCATTGATAGCCATTTTGCTGTCGGCCATGCGATTATTTTCTTTAGTTTTGATTGCCATTTCATCATTTATCTTCTGACGCCTGAACAAAGCATCCAAATTGAGCAGATTCATTTCTAAACACATGGTTTTGTTCGTGCACGATGTCCATTTTGTGAACGACAAAAACGTCTATCAGATCAATGAATCCGATTAACTTCATAGAACGTTTTCGCACCATCATTACTTTACTGATATATACAGGGTTTTCCAACAAGAGGTGTTATTTTGATATTCAAAGAAAAATGGCATTTTTTGAAACAAAAGATCGGATGTTTAATTCAGTGTAAAGAGGAAAATATGCCATTTATAATGAAAATATCAAACATCAATATAAAACATCAATATCAGCCAAATGGCTGCCACGGCTACGCTTACACAACAAAATCCTTTTCATGAAATTTTCCATCACCAAATCGCAAAGTGGCTAATGTATTCCCTCAATAGCTTCACGAATTAGATCTTTGATTACATCACAATTACTCGGTGGCTCATTGTGATCACCTCTTCGAGAGATAATACGGCAAACTTTTCCCGTAAAAGATCGATGGTTTCGTTGCTTGTGTGGCACGTAGCCTCGTCTTGTTGAAAGTAAACGTTGTCCAGATCAATACCATCCAATTTCGGCATAACAAATTATAAATCATCTCTCGATAGCGCAATCCATTCACCGTAGCTGTTGCTCCAGCCTCTTTTTCGAAAAAGTAAGGTGCAATGACCCCGCCATACCATAAGCCACACCAAACAGTTACTCGCTGAAAATGGAGAAGCTTTTAAAAAATAAATCTTGGGTTTTCCGAGCCCCAGGTGCAACAATTTTGCTTGTTGACGGCCTTATCAGTCAAGATGATTGTTCGATGAAATTCAAGATCATTTCCATGCATTTCAAGGACCCAATCAGCAAAGACACGACGTTGTTGATGATCGGCCGGCTTGGGTTCTTGTAAGTTCTGAACTCTATAGGCCTTAAGAAAAAAATCTTTATGCAAAATACGGTGTAACGACGTTTGTGGAATGCCCAATAAAGAACGACGAGGAATGGACAAACCTGGGTTTTCTTCAACACTTTGGGCTACAGCTACAGCAATATTCTCAGTTGTTCTTGAGCGACGTGCACAGGTTTTATTCTTCACATCGCTAAGTTATCCCAAGAGCTCAAAATTTTCTACCAATTTCTGAATTACGGTTCGACAAGGTGCTTCACGACGACCAACCGTCGTACGAACCGTCATTTGGCATTTTTATAGTGGATTTTAGTAATTCCAGTGCATTTTTGAAGCATGTTTCGTTCCAGTTTTATTAATAGAGTAGTTTTCACTTGTCAAATGCCAAAAAATTACAGCTTCAAAAGTGACTGACGAAATAGCAGGCTTTTCAAAATAACACCTCTTATTGGAAAACCCTGTATAAGCCCGGTCAGAAAAATTCGTATTCAGTATGTGCCGGGTAGAGGAATGGACACCAATGCTCGTAAAGTATTCAATGCCCTCGGTGTCAGATGGGTGCCGTGAAATAACGCCAAGTGAAATAAGGCCAACTTTCAAAAGTTGGCCTTATTTCGCTTTCCAAAAGTGCATTAAAGCCAACTTTCAATAGTTGGCCTTATTTCACATTGACAAAGTGCAATAAGGCCAACTGATTTTGCGTAATAAGACCAAGTTGGCCTTATTGCACTTTGCTAAAGTGCAATAAGACCAACTTCCAACAAAATAATATTTAACACATTTTTTTCTTTGCGAAAACAAATTAATACCAAATAATAGGATTGTTACAAGAAAGAAACCTGTTTTTTTTAAGATAACGGAAGTATTTGTCGTTTGTTAAATCGAAATGTTAATAGTTTTAGAAAAAAATTGAGGCCAATTCATTAGTAAGTGAAAGTTTGCTAAGAAGGAAACAGCTTGTGTTTATTGGAATGGAAAGTAACCTTGTATTCCCTTTTGAGTTTTTAACAATTATTTTCTCACATTATAAAAAACGTTTAGCATGAATTTTTTATTTAAATAATTGTTAAAAATTCGCGCGAATTTTTTACAATTATTTAAATAAAAAATTCATGCTAAACGTTTTATATAATTGCTAAAGTGCAATAAGACCAACTTCCAACAAAATAATATTTAACACATTTTTTTCTTTGCGAAAACAAATTAATACCAAATAATAGGATTGTTACAAGAAAGAAACCTGTTTTTTTTAAGATAACGGAAGTATTTGTCGTTTGTTAAATCGAAATGTTAATAGTTTTAGAAAAAAATTGAGGCCAATTCATTAGTAAGTGAAAGTTTGCTAAGAAGGAAACAGCTTGTGTTTATTGGAATGGAAAGTAACCTTGTATTCCCTTTTGAGTTTTTAACAATTATTTTCTCACATTATAAAAAACGTTTAGCATGAATTTTTTATTTAAATAATTGTAAAAAATTCGCGCGAATTTTTAACAATTATTTAAATAAAAAATTCATGCTAAACGTTTTTTATAATTGCTAAAGTGCAATAAGACCAACTTCCAACAAAATAATATTTAACACATTTTTTTCTTTGCGAAAACAAATTAATACCAAATAATAGGATTGTTACAAGAAAGAAACCTGTTTTTTTTAAGATAACGGAAGTATTTGTCGTTTGTTAAATCGAAATGTTAATAGTTTTAGAAAAAAATTGAGGCCAATTCATTAGTAAGTGAAAGTTTGCTAAGAAGGAAACAGCTTGTGTTTATTGGAATGGAAAGTAACCTTGTATTCCCTTTTGAGTTTTTAACAATTATTTTCTCACATTATAAAAAACGTTTAGCATGAATTTTTTATTTAAATAATTGTAAAAAATTCGCGCGAATTTTTAACAATTATTTAAATAAAAAATTCATGCTAAACGTTTTTTATAATGTGTGAAAATAATTGTAAAAAATTCGCGCGAACTTTTAACAATTATTTTCTCACATTATAAAAAACGTTTAGCATGAATTTCTTATTTAAATAATTGTAAAAAATTCGCGCGAATTTTTAACAATTATTTAAATAAAAAAATCATGCTATACGTTTTTTATAATGTGAGAAAATAATTGTTAAAAATTCGCGCGATTTTTTTACAACTATTTTCTCACATTATAAAAAACGTTTAGCATGAATTTTTTATTTAAATAACCCATTATAGTTATGTTAAACGTTTTTTATAATATGATAAAATAATAAAAAACGATTAACAAATTTGAAAATCTAAAAATCGTTTAACAGAAATCTTTGATCAAGACAATTTTTTAAATAATGAATTATAATACTATAATTATGCACTTACATGTTCATCATGAGAAAAATATTAAACGTTGTTTGTAACCGCAAGAAGAAAACGCGGTTGGCTTTATTTCACTTTCTCAAAGTGAAAGAAAGCCAACTTCATATTATTTCTAAAGCGCAATAACCCCAACTTGGCGTTATTTCACTTAACTAAAGTGAAAAAAGGCCAACTACTTAAAGTTGGTTTTATTGCACTTTTGGAAAGTGAAATAAGGCCAACTTCAGAAAGTTGGCCTTATTTCACTTGGCGTTATTTCACGGCACCGTCGGAAATATCCCTGACCTATTACTTCATCTGACGGTGCCGTGAAATAACGCCAAGTGAAATAAGGCCAACTTTCTGAAGTTGGCCTTATTTCACTTTCCAAAAGTGCAATAAAACCAACTTTAAGTAGTTGGCCTTTTTTCACTTTAGTTAAGTGAAATAACGCCAAGTTGGGGTTATTGCGCTTTAGAAATAATATGAAGTTGGCTTTCTTTCACTTTGAGAAAGTGAAATAAAGCCAACCGCGTTTTCTTCTTGCGGTTACAAACAACGTTTAATATTTTTCTCATGATGAACATGTAAGTGCATAATTATAGTATTATAATTCATTATTTAAAAAATTGTCTTGATCAAAGATTTCTGTTAAACGATTTTTAGATTTTCAAATTTGTTAATCGTTTTTTATTATTTTATCATATTATAAAAAACGTTTAACATAACTATAATGGGTTATTTAAATAAAAAATTCATGCTAAACGTTTTTTATAATGTGAGAAAATAGTTGTAAAAAAATCGCGCGAATTTTTAACAATTATTTTCTCACATTATAAAAAACGTATAGCATGATTTTTTTATTTAAATAATTGTTAAAAATTCGCGCGAATTTTTTACAATTATTTAAATAAGAAATTCATGCTAAACGTTTTTTATAATGTGAGAAAATAATTGTTAAAAGTTCGCGCGAATTTTTTACAATTATTTTCACACATTATAAAAAACGTTTAGCATGAATTTTTTATTTAAATAATTGTTAAAAATTCGCGCGAATTTTTTACAATTATTTAAATAAAAAATTCATGCTAAACGTTTTTTATAATGTGAGAAAATAATTGTTAAAAACTCAAAAGGGAATACAAGGTTACTTTCCATTCCAATAAACACAAGCTGTTTCCTTCTTAGCAAACTTTCACTTACTAATGAATTGGCCTCAATTTTTTTCTAAAACTATTAACATTTCGATTTAACAAACGACAAATACTTCCGTTATCTTAAAAAAAACAGGTTTCTTTCTTGTAACAATCCTATTATTTGGTATTAATTTGTTTTCGCAAAGAAAAAAATGTGTTAAATATTATTTTGTTGGAAGTTGGTCTTATTGCACTTTAGCAATTATAAAAAACGTTTAGCATGAATTTTTTATTTAAATAATTGTTAAAAATTCGCGCGAATTTTTTACAATTATTTAAATAAAAAATTCATGCTAAACGTTTTTTATAATGTGAGAAAATAATTGTTAAAAACTCAAAAGGGAATACAAGGTTACTTTCCATTCCAATAAACACAAGCTGTTTCCTTCTTAGCAAACTTTCACTTACTAATGAATTGGCCTCAATTTTTTTCTAAAACTATTAACATTTCGATTTAACAAACGACAAATACTTCCGTTATCTTAAAAAAAACAGGTTTCTTTCTTGTAACAATCCTATTATTTGGTATTAATTTGTTTTCGCAAAGAAAAAAATGTGTTAAATATTATTTTGTTGGAAGTTGGTCTTATTGCACTTTAGCAATTATAAAAAACGTTTAGCATGAATTTTTTATTTAAATAATTGTTAAAAATTCGCGCGAATTTTTTACAATTATTTAAATAAAAAATTCATGCTAAACGTTTTTTATAATGTGAGAAAATAATTGTTAAAAACTCAAAAGGGAATACAAGGTTACTTTCCATTCCAATAAACACAAGCTGTTTCCTTCTTAGCAAACTTTCACTTACTAATGAATTGGCCTCAATTTTTTTCTAAAACTATTAACATTTCGATTTAACAAACGACAAATACTTCCGTTATCTTAAAAAAAACAGGTTTCTTTCTTGTAACAATCCTATTATTTGGTATTAATTTGTTTTCGCAAAGAAAAAAATGTGTTAAATATTATTTTGTTGGAAGTTGGTCTTATTGCACTTTAGCAAAGTGCAATAAGGCCAACTTGGTCTTATTACGCAAAATCAGTTGGCCTTATTGCACTTTGTCAATGTGAAATAAGGCCAACTATTGAAAGTTGGCTTTAATGCACTTTTGGAAAGCGAAATAAGGCCAACTTTTGAAAGTTGGCCTTATTTCACTTGGCGTTATTTCACGGCACCTCCGACGGTGCCGTGAAATAACGCCAAGTGAAATAAGGCCAACTTTCTGAAGTTGGCCTTATTTCACTTTCCAAAAGTGCAATAAAACCAACTTTAAGTAGTTGGCCTTTTTTCACTTTAGTTAAGTGAAATAACGCCAAGTTGGGGTTATTGCGCTTTAGAAATAATATGAAGTTGGCTTTCTTTCACTTTGAGAAAGTGAAATAAAGCCAACCGCGTTTTCTTCTTGCGGTTACAAACAACGTTTAATATTTTTCTCATGATGAACATGTAAGTGCATAATTATAGTATTATAATTCATTATTTAAAAAATTGTCTTGATCAAAGATTTCTGTTAAACGATTTTTAGATTTTCAAATTTGTTAATCGTTTTTTATTATTTTATCATATTATAAAAAACGTTTAACATAACTATAATGGGTTATTTAAATAAAAAATTCATGCTAAACGTTTTTTTATAATGTGAGAAAATAGTTGTAAAAAAATCGCGCGAATTTTTAACAATTATTTTCTCACATTATAAAAAACGTATAGCATGATTTTTTTATTTAAATAATTGTTAAAAATTCGCGCGAATTTTTAACAATTATTTAAATAAAAAATTCATGCTAAACGTTTTTTATAATGTGTGAAAATAATTGTAAAAAATTCGCGCGAACTTTTAACAATTATTTTCTCACATTATAAAAAACGTTTAGCATGAATTTCTTATTTAAATAATTGTAAAAAATTCGCGCGAATTTTTAACAATTATTTAAATAAAAAAATCATGCTATACGTTTTTTATAATGTGAGAAAATAATTGTTAAAAATTCGCGCGATTTTTTTACAACTATTTTCTCACATTATAAAAAACGTTTAGCATGAATTTTTTATTTAAATAACCCATTATAGTTATGTTAAACGTTTTTTATAATATGATAAAATAATAAAAAACGATTAACAAATTTGAAAATCTAAAAATCGTTTAACAGAAATCTTTGATCAAGACAATTTTTTAAATAATGAATTATAATACTATAATTATGCACTTACATGTTCATCATGAGAAAAATATTAAACGTTGTTTGTAACCGCAAGAAGAAAACGCGGTTGGCTTTATTTCACTTTCTCAAAGTGAAAGAAAGCCAACTTCATATTATTTCTAAAGCGCAATAACCCCAACTTGGCGTTATTTCACTTAACTAAAGTGAAAAAAGGCCAACTACTTAAAGTTGGTTTTATTGCACTTTTGGAAAGTGAAATAAGGCCAACTTCAGAAAGTTGGCCTTATTTCACTTGGCGTTATTTCACGGCACCGTCGGAAATATCCCTGACCTATTACTTCATCTGACGGTGCCGTGAAATAACGCCAAGTGAAATAAGGCCAACTTTCTGAAGTTGGCCTTATTTCACTTTCCAAAAGTGCAATAAAACCAACTTTAAGTAGTTGGCCTTTTTTCACTTTAGTTAAGTGAAATAACGCCAAGTTGGGGTTATTGCGCTTTAGAAATAATATGAAGTTGGCTTTCTTTCACTTTGAGAAAGTGAAATAAAGCCAACCGCGTTTTCTTCTTGCGGTTACAAACAACGTTTAATATTTTTCTCATGATGAACATGTAAGTGCATAATTATAGTATTATAATTCATTATTTAAAAAATTGTCTTGATCAAAGATTTCTGTTAAACGATTTTTAGATTTTCAAATTTGTTAATCGTTTTTTATTATTTTATCATATTATAAAAAACGTTTAACATAACTATAATGGGTTATTTAAATAAAAAATTCATGCTAAACGTTTTTTATAATGTGAGAAAATAGTTGTAAAAAAATCGCGCGAATTTTTAACAATTATTTTCTCACATTATAAAAAACGTATAGCATGATTTTTTTATTTAAATAATTGTTAAAAATTCGCGCGAATTTTTTACAATTATTTAAATAAGAAATTCATGCTAAACGTTTTTTATAATGTGAGAAAATAATTGTTAAAAGTTCGCGCGAATTTTTTACAATTATTTTCACACATTATAAAAAACGTTTAGCATGAATTTTTTATTTAAATAATTGTTAAAAATTCGCGCGAATTTTTTACAATTATTTAAATAAAAAATTCATGCTAAACGTTTTTTATAATGTGAGAAAATAATTGTTAAAAACTCAAAAGGGAATACAAGGTTACTTTCCATTCCAATAAACACAAGCTGTTTCCTTCTTAGCAAACTTTCACTTACTAATGAATTGGCCTCAATTTTTTTCTAAAACTATTAACATTTCGATTTAACAAACGACAAATACTTCCGTTATCTTAAAAAAAACAGGTTTCTTTCTTGTAACAATCCTATTATTTGGTATTAATTTGTTTTCGCAAAGAAAAAAATGTGTTAAATATTATTTTGTTGGAAGTTGGTCTTATTGCACTTTAGCAATTATAAAAAACGTTTAGCATGAATTTTTTATTTAAATAATTGTTAAAAATTCGCGCGAATTTTTTACAATTATTTAAATAAAAAATTCATGCTAAACGTTTTTTATAATGTGAGAAAATAATTGTTAAAAACTCAAAAGGGAATACAAGGTTACTTTCCATTCCAATAAACACAAGCTGTTTCCTTCTTAGCAAACTTTCACTTACTAATGAATTGGCCTCAATTTTTTTCTAAAACTATTAACATTTCGATTTAACAAACGACAAATACTTCCGTTATCTTAAAAAAAACAGGTTTCTTTCTTGTAACAATCCTATTATTTGGTATTAATTTGTTTTCGCAAAGAAAAAAATGTGTTAAATATTATTTTGTTGGAAGTTGGTCTTATTGCACTTTAGCAATTATAAAAAACGTTTAGCATGAATTTTTTATTTAAATAATTGTTAAAAATTCGCGCGAATTTTTTACAATTATTTAAATAAAAAATTCATGCTAAACGTTTTTTATAATGTGAGAAAATAATTGTTAAAAACTCAAAAGGGAATACAAGGTTACTTTCCATTCCAATAAACACAAGCTGTTTCCTTCTTAGCAAACTTTCACTTACTAATGAATTGGCCTCAATTTTTTTCTAAAACTATTAACATTTCGATTTAACAAACGACAAATACTTCCGTTATCTTAAAAAAAACAGGTTTCTTTCTTGTAACAATCCTATTATTTGGTATTAATTTGTTTTCGCAAAGAAAAAAATGTGTTAAATATTATTTTGTTGGAAGTTGGTCTTATTGCACTTTAGCAAAGTGCAATAAGGCCAACTTGGTCTTATTACGCAAAATCAGTTGGCCTTATTGCACTTTGTCAATGTGAAATAAGGCCAACTATTGAAAGTTGGCTTTAATGCACTTTTGGAAAGCGAAATAAGGCCAACTTTTGAAAGTTGGCCTTATTTCACTTGGCGTTATTTCACGGCACCATTTCCGACTATTTGGAGTGCGAAATAGGATATGGTGGGTTAGATATTGAGCCAGATGGAATGGCATATGCTCTTCTTCTTCATTAAATCACGAACAAATTGGCTAAATAACCTGTGCACTCCGTGTGATGATCGTTAGGCTAAATTTTCTCGCCAACAAAAAATCCTAGAGAGATACGGTTTTCAGTGTTAAATTTAAAACGTAATAACGTAACATTTTGAAGAAAAAAAATCTGTTTGAAAGCGTATTTAAATTTTTTTTTTGCAAAATTTTGAGTTTGAAAGTTAATTTTTCTTAAGTGACTCACTAGACTAACTTTACAATAAAAGAAAATATTTATGGCCTTACAAAAAATTATGGCATGGCAATGTATTAGTTACTGTAATTTTTAATATTTTTTTCCCAATTTAATTAATTTTTTTTACCAAACGATTTTTCACTTGTCTTAACCCAACCTTCTAACTCCAGCTTGTTGATGCACCTTATAACGATCACCCCGTATAACCGTTCGGCTACTCCAACAGAGGCTTCTAAGTCCAAACATCTTTTTTTTTTTTTTTTTTTTTATAATGCACTCGCACTCAAAGGGTTATTAATACCTTTATAATGAATTTACATGTGCGAGCGAGGAAAGAGAAGGAATAGAAAGATAGGAAAGAAAGGTGGTACAGTGGTTTGAGATTTTAGGTGATAATTATCTCATGGAAATTCCACGGGTGGCATCCAGTTGAAACTTGGGAAATAAATAAAAATTGCTGCCCCAGGCTGGGTTTGAACTCCAAGCTCTCAGGTTGAGCAACCAAGCACTACATCCACTGTACCATTGCCACCCGCACCCGTGGTTAAAATACATTGCGGTACTCCTCTTTAATATCATTTGAGGATGTTACTCGACTTGAAGGAAACTCGTGAATCGTGATCCTTCTAGCGACTATTTTATTTTAATCGTCAAGCTGCTCAAACATTTCGCACTCAAAAACAGAAGACTGGGTTTGAGTTTTAGGGATGTTGGTTCTGGTACCTTGGAGCATCAGTAAGTATAAGTAGCTGAGCCTTTCAGAACACTTAGCAGCTGCAATTCGTCACTGCACAGTCTATCTTGCCAAAACTTTTGATTCCTTCTTCCCAATCAAATTCGAAAAGAAAACCCTCAGACAAATGGTTTCTGTGTCGGATCGTGTTTTGAATTGTAATATAGAGAACAAAGTCAAAACCTTAATTCCCAATGCCTGTTATCATAATTCTCATGACTATTTGTAAGCTCACTGGATACTGTGAGTGAGAAAGAACTGACAAAAACTACGTAAGAAAAATGATTTAGTCCTTGAGTCTCCTGGTAAAAGCAAATGCAAAGCATTGCAAGCATTTGGTTGGCCACAGTAAACCTGCAAAATCCGTTGATGACAACTGTTAGAAAATACAGTTGGAAAGTTTTGGTGTTAATTAAGATTATAAAACCAACCAAAACTGAAAAATAAAAATTAAAAGACGACAAAAATGCACGTAGTTTAACATGTTTTTCCAAAATATTGAAAGAAAAAACTTTGACTTTCTTCAATTCGCAATTAAGCTTGAAGCAAAGGATACTACACACTATAAAAAATGCATTTCAAGACTAACTTTCAAAATAATTATAATAACAAGTTGACTAAAAGTCAACGCTTCAAGACTCAAGAGTCAAGACAACGCTAAAGTTATCCTCCTTACGCCTAATTAAATTTTTTTCCACTGGGATTATCATTTGTCAAAGAACTTGTCAAAACTCTATAACATCTCTGATGTTAACAATTTATTGTGTAATTAAAAACTAAAATTTACACTCTCCAAGGATAAAATGAAAATGAGAAAAAAAAAAACAACTGTACTATACTCTGCTAAAAAGCCGCTATAAGTAACCTCTGAACTCATCTCATCCTGTTCGCTTCCATAAGAAGATTGAAGGGTGGGTAATGAAAACGATGCAAAGGAAAATAAATGACAAGTTTCACGCGAAATATCATTCAACGTTGAACAACAGTTGCTGTTGCACAAAATCCCTTGTCTGAGTTGACGGATAACCTAAGCAAATGTGGTGGCTCTAATAAATGCTTTGCTATTACCCAAGCCACCATACCAATTTATTTTGTCTGTAATTAAATATAAATTAAAACAACACAGCAACATTGTATGTAGGTATATAAAGTGCACAACTCCGTTGCATGTTATGCCCAAATTGGTATGGCAATGCCATATTGTAGAGTATAGTGTGTCTCTGTCTAGGTCTATACTCATAGTTTCTATCCAACTACTCGTATATAAACTCGGGTATCCTTTGATTGCATGTGAGAGTTCACGTACCTCGATCTATCTGCTGGTACATCAACAACAACAACGAACAGAAATTGAATTAAATATACAATTTTAACATAATGCATTGAAACTCGAAACTGTTTTTAAAATATGCACAAAAAGTTTTACTGTTTTTGTTTTACGTACAATTCTGATGATTGGTATAATATGTATGTAAATTGTGTTTACTTGTGTCTTCTATGGTACAAATAATTGCATCTCAATTAAAGCGAAAACTATTCATTAAAAAAAATACAATTAAAATGTGTTTTCTATAAATTTAAGATTAAAGATTGAAATTTGGAACGATCATAACGATAATATGCCCGCATAAAATATAATAAGCTAATCCATTTTCGAGGCCATCATGCTAATGTTTTGAGAATTTCGAAGAAGGATTTATTTTGGAAAAGAGTCCTACCAAAGGTTGAAAGATGTTTAATAAACCCACATGCTTTTTGAATTAAAGGATTTAGAGTAAGTGTCGCAAATATGGCCTAGGCTGGTAATATGGCCCACTAGTATGAATAACATACATAACATACTAGGCACTGAACTAACCGTTCAAATCAAATACATTTAAACCGGGGCATTGCATCATTGTGTTTTGGAGATAGTAGTTGATTGAAGGTCATACTAAGCAATGCCTAGGAGAACCACACTCTAGTGGAGCCATCATAAGAAGAAGAAGTTTATTAGTGTTGGGAGTACATTTTGTTAATTTTATTCGTGTTCGTTATAATTTTTGGGTGAGTTTACTTCAAGATTTTTGGAAATTAAATAAGTTTTTGCGTTATTTACAATGTGTTATATTTTATGTTATCGAATGTGAAATTTGATTGAAATTAATTGAGTTTGTTAAAAATTAAAAAAAGTGAAATTGCCATAGTGGCCCATTCCAGGTTTTGATATAAACCAGAGGGCCATATTTGAAACATGGTTTATACTGGATTTTCGTTTGTTTTGTTTTAAGGAAAGGAAACACATCATGGCTATCACTGAAAACCAACATGATATACATATGTGAATTCTGCATGCCTTACCATCACAAAATATTTAAGAAACATTGTTTCAAATATGTAGCACCGTAATTCATATTTGAAACTAAGTGGGCCATATTACCAGCAGTTTATTTTAAGTTGGGAAATGAAGTTCCTTTAATTTTTGTTATTAACTTTTTATTATGTTTTTTTTTATTATAGTTTCTAAAGACTGAAGTAAAATGATTTGTAAAACTGTTTACGAAAAAATAAATGAACTAAACTTAAATGTATAGTTTTATTTAAGAAAATGTTGAGGATGGGGCCCACTACTATTTGTACTCGGCCAGTAGGTTCAAAACTAACCAGCATTTTAGTTCATCGTTGAACTAGGGATAGCTAAGCAGCTTTTGGAAAGTAAGTAGAAGGGAAAAGAGAGACTAGGAAATATACTTTGCACTTTGTAATTATTCTACTTATCCCAAAATTGTTCTTCAAAACAATGGCGCCCAACGTGGGGAATGAAAATTTTATGAGTCAACTGCAACTAGGCCTGGGATAATATTTGTGTTAATTACTTGTTCATGAATCAAAATTGTCTTCCTTGGCACTATCACGTAACTACCGGGTCTGGTTCAAAATCCCGAAAACCAAAATCCCGAAAGTTTAAAATCCCGAAAAATCAAAATCCAGAAAAATCAAAATCCCGAAAAAATCCCGAATAGCAATCAATACTGATAAATCGGATTAGTGATGCAGGCAGGCGCCTGTGTCAACAGTTTTCATAATCAGCAGTACTTGGGTGGCCCGCTTCGCGGGTTCTTGGGATTTTAACTCGCTCCCGGGATTTTGAACGGATCCCCGTAACTACCATCGCCAAAATGTGTTATTCTATAAAAATTACTTTTCTATCGTTATCAATAACATTTTTTTGTGTATTTTCATATTTCTTGGTACATTTTTTACCTGCGATTATAGGTACTATAAGGCAAGTAATGCATTCGTAAAAAAAAAAAAAAACATAACATTACGATGATAGAGAAGCCTAAAAAAGTGGGTCCGACAATTCTGTCTGTTTGTCCGTCTGTATCGGCACCTATAGCCTAAACGGCTGAACCGATTTGCTTCAAACTTGGTAGATAGTATTATTATGACGTCCTACAGAGGGGTTTTTGGAATTAGCATTCTAGCTCTAAAACTAAGGGTACCTGCCATACGATTTTTTGTGAAAAATTAATTTTTCTCAAAAATGGCTCCTACGATTTTGATAAAACTTTCTGAATAGTGTTTTATGTGCAAGCTTTATGTTTTGGTTGGAATAGATTTTTCAGGAAAAGTCTTATAAGGGTACCTCTCATAGGACCGGTTTTTTGAAATCCGATTTTCTCGGAAGCCACTTGGCGGATTTCGATGAAATTTTTAATTTGGAATATATTTTCGAAAAGTTTTTCAAAAAAAAACTGTTTTTTGAAAAAAACTGGTCGACGATTTTGAAATTTTTTTTTTTAAATTCAAAAAAGTAAAAGAAACCTGATGGTTTACTTCATTTTCTCGAAAAAACGTTTTAGGTATTGATTTTTTTTTAGATTTAGATTAGATTAGATTTATTTTCACATCAAACATGTTAACTATAATAAGTTTTTACAAAATCAATTAAGCATGGCTTTGCCGTCTGCCTGGTTGATTTAACGAATTCCAAAACAAAAAATTATAACACAAGTAAAACAAGATAATAACATAATTTCTTTTTCATTTTCCACACTCTACTCAAGGGTTCTTAGAATTGCTCATCCATAATGTTTTGTCGATAGTTTAATGCTATTTTGCAGTACCGAAACAGCTTGCTTACTTCAACCTCATTGAGAAGCATTATCATTTGCTCTTCTGTCAAGATATCAGCTCCAAAAATATGCCTCCTCTCAGAATCGGACACCAACCCAAGAAGTGGAAGGTATTTTGCCTTTGTTCTAGGTTACACATGCTGCAGATTACTGGAAGGTCCTCACGGTGGGGTATATAATTTAAATTTAAAAGTTCTCCCCGTAATCTAAGCATCATTGCTATTTCTTCACGTTTGTTGGAGTCATTGAAATAATTTCTACTCATTAAATTATGATTCAGGCGACTATATATTTCTCGGTGTAGCGAGCTCATAGCTTCTTCAACATACCGCGTTCTAGCTTGCTCATCCAGCTTCTCAATCAGCTTATATAAATCAGGCTTCCAGTTTTCGACTCCATCTGCATTAAGAGAAAAACCACATCCTTCAGCTAGTTCAAGCCATTCACTATACCAGCCAGTTTTTGTTTGTATTGTATATAGAGCAGCTTTTCTGGGAAGACGATTTGGGGGCATCTTTAAGACCTTAAGAATATAATCTACCTGAAGCTTAAAGGTTTTTATAAACATCGGTGAGAGACCCGTTTCCAGCATAAGCATATAATTGGGTGTGTTCGGGGGGAGACGAAATATGCGTTTCAGATAGAATCTCAAGAGTTTTTCCACACTATCAAACTGCTTACAGCCCCACACTTGAGCAGCATAGAGTAGTATGGATTCAGACACCGCTTCAAACACCTTGAATTTGCTACTATGCACAATACTCTCATTATTGAAAAAAATTTTCCAAGCAGTATTGATGGCTGTCTTAGATTTCCTCAGATTTTCTTTCAGATGTCGCTCCATATTCATATTTTTTGTTATATAAACCCCAAGATATTTGTATTCCTTGACAATTTCTATTAAATCTCCGTTGTAGCACCATCTTTCATTTCGGCAGTTCCTCCCACCACCTTCCTTAAAAATCAGTATTTTTGACTTATCGAGATTTACTTCGAGGTTCCATAATCTTGTATAGTCATACAGCCGATTGATCATTAATTGTAGAGATTCTGGTGAGTAAGCCAATAGTACCACATCGTCAGCAAATAATAAGGCCTTTATCAGCATTCCCGCATACTCCACTCCACCTGGCAAAAAGTCTACCAAATCTTCAATAAAGAGCGCAAATAGATTTGGACTTAGCGTGCATCCTTGTCTTACTCCTGATACAGTTGAGAACCAGTCCGAAAGTCCTTCACCATCCCACACAGCTGCTTTAGTATCGGCATAAAGTTTTTCAATAAGACCCCCGAACTTCAAAGACATCCCCATACAATACAGTTTATATAAGGCA
Source organism: Platycheirus albimanus (assembly GCA_916050605.2). Taxonomy (NCBI): domain Eukaryota; kingdom Metazoa; phylum Arthropoda; class Insecta; order Diptera; family Syrphidae; genus Platycheirus; species Platycheirus albimanus. The sequence continues at coordinate 43,574,315 of OU696697.1, forward strand.
TCTCTGTTTATTGAGTCGAAGGCTGCCCTAAAATCGACAAAAAAGGCGTAAAGCTTCTTGCCCTTTGAAAGAAATGAATTCGCAATGCTACTTAGTACAAAAATGTGGTCGATTGTGGAGTATCCCGACCTGAACCCAGCTTGAAATTCTCCCATTAAGTTATTTACTGCAATCCACTTGTTTAGTCTTTTTTGCAACACAGCAGTAAAAATTTTATAAGATGCATTTAAAAAAGATATGCCTCTATAGTTTCCAGGATTACTGGTGTCTCCTTTTTTATGTATGGGAAAAATGAGTGCTTCTTTGAATCTCTGGGGTATAATACCATCATCAAAAATAGAGTTAAACAAAGAGCAGAGTCTATTGATTAGCTCACTCGTACCGTATTTATAAAACTCCAATGGGATCCTATCTGAACCAGCCGCCTTGCCATCCTTTAAGCTTAATACCGCCGCTCTTATCTCCTGTATCGAAATGCTTTCATCTAAAATATTGTTTTTGATGCCAGGTTGTGCATAATGAAAACTTATATTGTTAGCTGTTGGATTTAAAAGGCTCTGAAAGTGCTCTCTGAGTACATGGGGACTGAGTTCCTTGTCCATTGTAAACTTTTTTCCGTTAACCTTCTTTACTTGTTTCCAAAACTCAGTTGCATTTCTGCAAATGCTTAGGTTTCGCGCTTCTGATTCGAAGTATAATTTACGTTTTTCTAAGCATACTTGCTTGTACTTTGTGTTGGCTTCGGAATAAGAGCTTTGAATGAATCGTCCACTACATGATCGTAATAATTTAAGCAGAGCAAACGAACGCTGTCTAGCTTGCTCACACTCTTCGTCGAACCATGGTTTTTTGAACTGTTTCGCAGGGTTATTTTTTTTAGTAGAAGCTGGGTAAGAATCTTTAATAATGCTTTCAATTTCACTAAGTCTTACATCCCGCTTCTCTTCCAGCTTTTCATTCAGAAGCAGTCTGTAAGTCGATGCTTTTGAGACATTCCATATAAGCTTGGGGGCTAGCATCATTTCTCTTATATTCACATCTTGATTTAACGCTGCCTTAAACGTGACCAAAACAGGAAGATGATCCGAGTAAGGAACAAGTATTATTTCTAGGTCAGTAATGAATGTATTCCAATCTCTTGATATCAAACAGTAGTCAATGACTGAAGTCCCCTGTTTGCCCACAAAAGTGAGATTGCCGCATTTATCACTTTCAGTCGTACCATTTAATATTCTCATACCAAAAGAGTCAGCAAGATCCAAAAGTTTCCTACCTCTTGCATTACATGTTGCATCCATTGAATGACGTATAATGCCAGCTGCGTTGTTTTCTGCTCCACATTCGTTCCCAATTCTTGCATTAAGGTCTCCTATTATCATTGCATTAGTGATACCAGATTGAATTAGTACCTGCTGAAGCTTTTCGAAATCTTGATCCCACCTATTACAATTTAAATATAATGGCAGCACGCAGTACTTGTTTTTCTCTATTTCAATACTAAGGTAGCACAGTTCATTAAAATTCTTCATCTCGCATCGGACGTCACCAAGATCTTTTTTATAACCAAAGTAGCATCCACCACTCGCCCGGCCTCTAGTGTGAACTCTGGTTGCTGGAATCCATCTACCTACGAAGTTTTTAAATTTACTTCTAAAGTCATTATAATTTCATTCTTCGACATAAGTTTCAAACAAAAAAATAAACTCATACTGATTTACGAAATCAAAAAAATCTACAAACAAATCCTTATTTTTTAGGTATTGATTTCCAAGTGATTTATAAAATTTCGTACCTATGATTTTTTCAACGCTTTTTTCCCAAAATCTCAAGCCTCCAAGACCATTTTAACACATTAGAGCAAGTTCGTACGACCCAGTCGTGCACTTTATTTACTTGATAAATATGTGCTCGTTCTGTATATAGAAAATTTAAAATTTATTGCTAAACAGCTCTTGCCTGTCAATCATGTCTAAGAGTGGCTGAACAGTTTACCATTCCCCTCGGTTGGTAAGGGAACGAGGGTATAATGATATTCCAGGGGACTTCAAAGGCGACGATCTTGCTAAACTATTAATGTCAATATCTATTCTAACCAACAACAGCTATCTGGGTATACCCATAGCTTCATGTTAATTTTTGCTAATGCAAGATGCTACTGACAGCACAAATCTTTCGAGGGTAGGTATAGAAGCACATGTCTAGCGACAAAAGCGGTTTGGGCAAAGTTGGAACCAAAACGCTCTAAGACTATGGTCGCCCTATGCAGACGACACGTTAGCTCCAGGTCCCATTACAGGACACTTTCACACAGGTTTACGTGCCGCCCGACTTGGCGTTTTCGCAAGCTACTTTAGCAGAAATCAACTCGAAATTACTTGAAATATTCAATTGAAAAATCATGGAGTACCTAACTGAGCAACATTGTCATGATAACAAAAAATTGTTACCATGACCAAAGAAGGAAAATCACACCAACAAATTAAATTCACTCAATCCAACAAAAAATGGTGTTAACAGAATAAATTTCATACTCACTCAAACGGACAAAAATACAACAAAAAATATAGAAAACACACCAAACTTTATCTAGTCCATAGTGTGTTGGTGAGAAAATATGTTTGCGTTAGTGTGTCTGTGTATCAGGTTATTTCGCCTTATCTCAACAACTATGGCTTTCCAAACAATAAATTTATCAAAATTGGTAAAATAAACTTTTTAAGAAAATGGTACCACCAAATTTTTACTGTGCGTCTCTAAAAATTGTATTTTTTGAGATATAGAACTTTGCGTTGAGAGCACTGTATTCATTGACAGCCATTTTGTCATCTGCCATGTGATTAATCTTTTGTTTGATTTGACATTTCATCATATATTGACTGACGCCTGAACAACACAAGCGAATTTGGCAGATTAGGCTCGAAACGAGACTGCTCTTGATCCAGATTTTTACAAGAACATTTAGTTTAGTGACGAAGCTAATTTTTGTTGAATGGCTACGTCCATTAGCAAAACTGCTGCATTTATAGTTTAGAGATTGAATTGTATTGAATCGCCTTGATGGGGGGATCTGTAATTTCAACAAGAGGGCGAAACATCTTGCACAGCGCGTTGCGCATGGCGATGGCCATTCCATGTGTTGGAAATCGTATTTAAATAAAAATGGCGAAGAATCATCTTTCAAATAAATGCAATTTTATGGCGATTGACGTATCTGTGTTTTAGTTTATTTATTTTTTGCGGGTGACAATGATAAAGTGAATGGAGTGCTTGGTTGCTAAGCCTAGCGTTGTGAGTTCAAACCCAGCCTGGCAGCAATTTTTATTTATTCCCCCAGTTTCAACTGGATATCACCCGATTTTAGTGAAATAATTATCATATCACTTAAAATCACAATCCACTGTACTAACTTTCTTTCTTTTCTTTCTATATCTTCACATGTTATTCATTATAAATGTACCTATTCATTATCACATTGAGTTTGAATGCATTATGAAAAAAAAAATTGCTTTATAGTTCTATACATCTACAAAAAACACCCTTTTATAGAGATTAGGTAATGATCAAATATTTTCATTCTATCACCAAACTGATAACGGCTTCAAAAAGTAATATTTCAATTTATTTTAGAAAAGCTTTTATATGTTCCAACAATTTCAAAAAATAATTATTTTCTTCATTCAAAAACCATTTGGCACGCTACCGAGTGTAAAAAATGTTTGTCTGACTCTGATGTCAATGAAAGCAAAAGTCGATTCAGTTGACGCGAAAGAATATAAATTATAAGTATGTAGGATGTAGGTACTGATAGATAATATTTTATTGCAACATTGCCTAAATTTAACACAACACAACTCAACACAAAAGAAAGTTCTCGTCGTGTTTTGTATAATGTATGTCATCATATTTTATAAATTCACCCTTCAAAACTAGACACAATGTTGGCATGAAGCTTAAAAAAAAAAAATGAAAATAAAATGGGTCGCACTTCCCGATTTTACTCTGTTTTCACAATAAACCAAAACTTCAAAACAGATAAACTGTCCAAGGGCGGAATATGATACAAAACTAGACCAGGATTTTTTAAATAGAATCCTTACACAGACGACAAAAACGAACCCTTACATTTTTTATCAAATAGGTTGTGGTTTGGGGGTTGAAGTTGGGTTAGTATGGGTGGACGTACAAAACTGATGTAACTTTTTTTTACACAAAATTTAGATAACAAGGTTTTATTTAGATTTTTTTTTTCTGCCTTTCAATTTTTTTTCCATCCCTGTTTGTTTGTACTTTTGAATATTTATGTCTATCTAAAAAAAAAGCTTTGTGTTTTAAGTTTTATTTTAGTTTAATTAAAAGAGATAACAAAAAAGAAATAATAAATTAAAAAAATATTATACATTTATGTAGCTAGCTTTCTGTGATTGTGATTGTGTTCTGTCTTTTGCTTTGCTTTCATTTGAATGGTCTGATGGTCATGTTTGCTTTTATGTTTTTTTTTTAAGCAAGGAAGCAGTCATCTACATTCTTATCGTCCTGATATTTTTGTATCAAAAGGAAAACATTCTGTTTGCTCGAACAATGTAGCGTAGGTACATATTATATGGGTTTGTTTGGGTTAATCTCGGGAACCACACATACTTTTCAAATTATGGTTTGGTATTAAAAAGTTGCTTAAAAAAATGTTTTTAAAGCTAAACATATTTCAATGCATAAATCCGCAGAAGTCGGTGAACAAATCAAGGGGGGAATTAATTAAATTACAATTTTTTCTTACTACACTAACGCAACCTCATTGCTCTGCTAGGGATATATGGTTCCAGTCATCTGGCAAGCGTCTGTATAAAAACTTTGCTTCAATATTTAATCAACAGTTCGGTAAATGTATTTCACATTTTCACTCAGATTTTCAGGCTTTTGATTTTTCGGGTTCTGAATTTTTCGGGCTGCTGATTTTTAGGGCTTTTTGATTTTTAAGCATAATGATTTTGGGAATTTGGAATGACTCTTTCTCTTATCAAGAGAAGGTATAAAATATTAAAAGTTATTGGCGACTTCTTCAATTGAAGTAGGATGCGGAAAAGACGGTGATCTGTAAATCAGAATAACGTTTCTTTTGTATATTTATCGGAAGCCCAGCTAACTTTGTCTTATTTAATATAGTCACGTAACTCATATTGTCTGCTGATATTAATTGCAAGAAAACAGATACAATTTATCTTTATCCAAGTAATTGGTATATCAAACTCCTTAAGTGCATACCACATCATCAAGTAGGTAGCATAAATCGCCAGCTGAAGAAATATTTAAGATGGAATAATTCTTTGTCCCAGTGCTGCTGGTACTTTAAAAGTATACTTCTTGTGATCATGCAAAACTTCTTGATATCTTGACCAATTTGTCCAAACGCGATCTCATCTTGAAAAATTCGGTTACTTAAACTCAACTTTTTGCTGAAAAAGATGCTCAGGTTCTCAAAATTAAATCAAGTGACATGATTGACTATTACAAGTAGGTATTCGCTTTGGATTGTAGATAAGATTTTATCCTATACCCACTCGAGATTGCGAAAGTGTCTCTTCCTACCTTAAAATAAATTTCATAATTTGGGTATTATTGAGAATTTTTGGAGATTGTCCAAGAAATTTGGATACAAAATTTTGTCATTTAGTAGTAGGTAGCTGCCTCGCATTGGAATGGAACAACTGAGCCGGTATTGCCTATTCGTGTAGTGCATCTGAAAAAGAAGTTTCTCTTTACAGTATGCCTAGAAAAAAACACAAGGAAGAAAAATTGGTTGGCATTCCATTCGAAGCGATTATTATCGGTTGTGATATTCCTTCAACTAGCAATTTGAAAGCTATCCATAAGAGTTACAGGAGCACCTGCCTGTTGATGGGAATTACATTCAAGCCCATAGTGCGAATGTAGCTCTAATAGTTTTTTGTATATGGCACACGCGCTCAAGGGCTTAAGGATCAATGCTAAAAAGACCATTTATATAGTTCAATCAACAGGTCCGAAAAAGATCAGAAGTTAATGAAACTTGGAGATTTCGTTCAGGGATAGTTAACTAACATTTTGATATGTTTTTGACCTCGAGGCCCCCTTTGCTGAAAGTTGCGGGGGGGGGGCTGCAACTTTTTCGACCTTGCTCGGGTTTTCCTCAACAACTTTTTTTCTTACGTCCTATGGCAAAAACATAGGCACTTTGCTTTTTTGTAGAACGTTAAATTTTCTACAATTTTGATAGTACAAACATTTTTGTATGTCAATTTGTTACCGAGATATGGCGCTTCGAAAAACAGGTAATTTTTCAAAGCTTTTTGTCATTTTTATCGATTTGGAAAATTGCCTGTTTTTCGAAGCGCCAAATCTTGGTAACAAATCACCATAAAACAACTTTGGTTTTATCAAAATTGTCATGTTTTTGCCGTAGGAAGCAAGGGAAAAAAAAAGTTATTGTGGGAAAACCGAAACAAGGTCGAAAAAATTTCAGTTTCTCAGTAACCCCCCACCCCCCCCCCCTCTTTTAGCACAGGACTCTCGAGGACAAAAACTTAGCAAAATATAAGTGTACTATTCCTGAGCGAATTCCATATGTTTCATTAACTTCTGACCTTTTCCACCTAAAAGTACCTGTCGAGTGGACTAATAGGAGAGGTTACTGTATTTATTTTTAACTAGGCAGTTATAATAGTACTCGATGACTTCACAGACCCTAATGTTAACAATAGAATAAACAAACGTGGTGTATTTGAAACACTTCAAAAAGCAAAATATCGCTGCGCACCAACTTGAAACACTTCGAATTCAAAATTAAAACTGTCCTGTTATATGCTTCTGAAACATGGAAACGCTATGCCAATATTCCGAGCAAACTCCAGGTCTTCGTAAACCGTTGTCTACGGTATACATTCGAGGATCCGACGGCCGCAAACAATATCGAACGTGGAACTGTGGAACAGGACCGATCAGAAAAAAAATTGGATGGAAACATAATGCAACGGAAGTGGTGTTGGATAGGCCATATGCTGAAGAAACCTGACGAAAATAAAGCGAAACAATCTTTTGAATAGAACCCTCAGGTTAATAGACACGTCGGAGGACCAATACCAACTTGAAGGGCATCTGTTGTAAAAGAAGCTCTATCTCAAGGTATTCAGTCATGGCCATAGCTTAGGCCAGTTGCGGCTAACCAATACAGATGGAAAGATCTTGTTGATGCCCTATGCTATTAGGAGACATTGAAGTGCTGCAGTCCAACTTGCGGCCGGACAGTTTATAAATACAAGAAAAACATAAAGTAAGGATATGTTCGTTTGGAAATTAAATTTAAACCCATTAAATTTAAAGTCTGTGTTTGCAAATGGACCATATTGCAGTAGAAGCTAGTTAGAAACATTGTTTTTGACATGTGCGGTAAGAATATGGAGAGAAAAGATTATTGACACTAAGCTGTAGCCGTGTATTTTTAACAAGACTTCAAAATGTCTACTCTTATAAAAATTGTGTGGTTTTATGAAACTGTATTGGTATCTTTCAGGATCAAGTGAAGAACATTTGCATCAATACACTGATCAAAATACGCGCACATAAACCGCGGAGCATGGGCACGAATGAGTGTAAATACAAATGCTACACGGCCAGCTAATGCGAGCCACAGGCGCCACCATATTGCGACATGCGACAGATGAACGGAAAAATTTGAGACGATGGAAAAAAAAGTTTCACTTTAAAATACGCCCAGTGCTTACAAAATAAACGCCTTTTTATTGTAAAAAGACCACTTTTGCTATGTGTGAGACATTTTTGTCGCTTCAAGACACCGATATTTTGAATAGGTTTCAATATATAAATACAGAAATTTACGTATCCTTTTGCAACTATTCCTGTTTCCTTCGAAAGCCAAATAGTTTTCTATTTTATTATCTCTCTTGATTCTTAATAATTTAAAAAAAAAAGCTTCCAATGCAAACGAAAGAGAGAGAGAGAGATAGGGATTTCAAAATATCGAAAAAAATGGATCTGAGGAAACAAGAAGTATAAAATGTTATGTAATTGTATGTACTCTATATCTATTCTAGGAAATGTGTATTCAAGATACAACGTAATTATTTTTACTTCCAATTAATTTCTAACCCATTTTTTCCTTGAATTTCCCTTTCCGCTGTCATAAAGTTTCAACAACATTTCGTCAAAATATTGACAGCACCGGAAAATAAAATTATCGAATTAAAGTAAAATATCCGATTTTATATTATTTTTACGCAATGACCGACAAAACGTCATTACCTTACTCCCACATGTGCACCATCAAACCAAAATAAGACTGACTGTCCAATGATAAAACAACACTGGGAATATGTAGGTCTAGGTATGTGTTTGTCTATACTCCCACACACAAAAACACTCACACACTCGCGAGTTTTCGAGTATTTTATTGCAATTATTAAAATAAATTCACCTGCATTCTGCTTGTGGTAAATTTAAATGATTTAATTTTTGAAATGTTTGTTTTGTTGATGTTGATGGTAGTATAGTTGAATGGGCAAGTATAATTCCCACTTTGAGGGCTTTAAATGTTGTTGTTTTTTTTTTCCGAAACTTTTCAATTTTAGCAAATATAAAGGTTTTTATTTTATTTTATTTTAAAATATGTTTGTATTTTATTGTTGTTTCTTTTTCCTCGAAAATTGCATTGGTAACCAAATACATTTTTTTTAAATACGCTTTTCAAATAATATATAAATATTTATGTATGCACTTCGTGTGGTTGTACTGTGGTTTGTATACAAGATACAATTTTTTTTTTATATTTTGGTTTTAATAAAAAATTCGAATGAATAAATAATATTTTAATACCTCTATGAAACTAAACCACATTTATGCTAGTTTCCAAAGTCTTTGAATCAATTCAATTAATATTGAGAAGCTATCAAGTTACATACCTACTTTGCTGGATTTTGATACAAGGTATTAAATGTTAATTATTATGATTGTTTCCAACACCAATTAAGGAATAAAGCCCTATCGAGAAGAACCAAGGGAGACACTGTAGAGGTAGAACAGTCATCATCCCTGCCCGGCTCCTGCTATATCGGTGCAGAATCATGGACCCTCTTCCAATTGGATGAAAAGTCAAACGGAGAGAAAAGTTCTGCGTACAATTTATGGTCCAGTCTGCGTTAACCGAGAAGACAACATTTGGCTAAGAAGATACAACGACGAACTATACGTTCTAGACAGCGACATAATCCTAGAATTGAACGACTAAGATGGCTGGGTTTTATAAGCCAATTAAGGCTTATCAAACGAGGAGTCTACTAGCATACAGAGTCAAATTGAGCTTTGAGCAGGGCCCTAAATCATATACTTTAGTACCAATTTAATGAATATGTTGAGGCATGTCTAGTCCACCTCAAGTTTATACCTGCATATGTTTGCAGCACAGTAATCAATACTGCAAGTCAAGGAATTATTGGTGCAATTACTCACCCTTATTTCATTTCCTTGCCATTCATATTTTTTCAGAGAGACCCATTATTGGAAGTGGAGGAAAGGCACATCTACGCTCTCTTAAGCTTTCAAAATCTTAAGAGAGTCACAGTTACTCTCGCCGTACAACTTGAGTGTAAAATTGGAGACGGCAATCTAGAGATCGAGGCAGCTGGAGGGACATATTAAGCACGGCCTAGGAGCACCAAGCTCTAGTTCAGTCAACACAAGTAAGTAAGTTTCCAAAAGAAGTTTGTTGTATTTTCAATTAAAAAAGTCAAGAATTTTAGTTAATATTTCAGAATTTACGATTTTATGATGTAATTTTTTTTTTAAGGCTTACTTATATTTACTCAAAGTGGCGCAGGCAGTCTATTGTAAACAGCAGGCTCATCTGCACCATAACTCCCATCTCTGGGAAGGTGCTTCCCAAACTTTTTCACACCTGCTCGACAGAGTTCAGAAAAAGCGTTAAAATTGATAGAAGAGAAACATAATGGAAATATTTCCATCCCTTCAACATCGTCGAAATGTTTCATGTCTTTCATTATTTTACAAGTTCTTCTGCAAAAAATGCTCATTCGGTAGCCAGCTGCGTTCCGCCCCTTCAACATGTTCCCTTGTAACACTCGTCTTGCTAGGAACGCTCATCAGTTTACACTTGAGCCCAATTTTGGCCGTACCGTGAAATATATAGGGATTCTTTCTTTAGCCGTACAACACGAATGTGGAATGAATTGCCTGGCACAATTTTCCCTTGACATTTTGATCTGCAAACATTCAAGACCAATGTTCCTCGACACCTCCTTTCCCTTCCTCCCTAATTTCCTATCGCTCCCGCTGTGACTAATCATTAAAAGGGCTATAACGAACCCCTTGAGCTCGTGAGCTTTATAAAAAAAAAACCGTGCCAGTCAGACCGATCCCTAAACAGTTGCCTACAGTTACGCCCGCCAAGTTGATTCAGGTCGTCCTCCACTTGATCGCGCCACTTTAGATGGGTTGAAGACTCTGCAGGCTAATGCATACCCGTCCATACGAGCCACATGCCTCAGCCTTCTAAGCCCCTGTATTTTTTTGCTTTTTGACGAGGTCAAAGTCTCTATAATAGCCCGTGCAGTCGTTATTGAATCTTTTTCTCCATTATCCATTGATATACATACAGGACCTAATATCACCCTCAAAGCACTCTAGCCGATTTTCATTTCATTGTGTCAGAGTCCACTCTACTGTCCCATACAGCAGGACTGGGATGAGGGTCTCAATATTTGTGAATGTTTCTCTCCCAGCGCGTATCGGTCTTCCAATGATGTCAATATCATCAACATAGCCAATTAATTTGAAGGATCTATGTAACATTGACCGCTGTTATTCACATGCGATTTGGGCACGATTGCGTCAAAAAGGATGCTGAAGAGCTTACATGATAGTGCGTCAACTTGTTAAGGATCTTCTCGACATCAAAGAATTCGGATGGAATATGGATGATTGTGAGTTTTCCATAGATATCCTGCACAATCTTACGAGTTTGCATGGACAGTTTTACGAGTGGCATGGCTCGTCACCATTCACCCTTTCATAGGTTTCCTTAAAATCGAAAAAAGGTGGTGGGTTCCAATCTGGAGTTCTTTGGTCTTTTCTTAAATTTGTCGAAGTGTACGAATTTGGTCGAAAGTTGACTTACTTGGCCTGGAAACACACTTATAGGGCACAATCAGTTCTCACGCGGAAGAGTTCAGACGTTGTTCACCCAGGATAACAGACGAAATTAGGGAGATTTATGCATCTATAGTGAGGCGGCTGTTCAGAGTATCTCACGTTGCTGAGAATTTATTTATCAAGCAGTCTATCACTCGACAAGATTTGTGCATTTGAGTTGGTATATGCTCCTCACTAAGTCATCTCGTGGTGCTTTGAAGAGCTTGGCTCCAGCTTGTTAGCTATTGACCCGGACTTTTTTTCGGGTGGACGGAAGTTTTGCTCATCATCGTCTAAGTCGAGTTGACAATTCTGCATTACAGGGATCAGTTGGGTGTTTTCAACGTTTAACAGTTTGCAGGAGTGTTCGTCTCTTGGCCGAATATTTCACCCTTTGTTAGAATGTCCGAACATTGCTTCTGCCGTATCACCACTCAATATATTCAAGGACTCTCTTTTCCAGGCCTCTCTCTTTTTCTTTCTGAAAAGCTGATGCCCTCTTTCCTCTGAATTCGGCTCAGGTGCCGGGCTTGTCGGGAGGATAACTGCACTGAACAACATGAATATTTTGGATAGTGCTAATAAGAGTCAAAAACTTTGTTCAAAAATAGACAATGGTGGAAGTACACGGTCAGGAAATACACAATTGATGTATTTGCCTCCTAAATCGAATCGATATACATTGTACAAGATTTCGATAATCCGAAGGACATAAGTAAAAACAAAATCACATAATGATACGTTATAACTTAAAAGCTAACAAAAATAAATTAACAACTATTATTTTTCAAACAAACTTGATCACGATATCTAGAAAAAAAAATCTAGAGCAAACAAATCTAGAAAGAAAAAATCTAAAAAAAAAAATCTAGAATCAGCAAAATCCAGAAAACTGAAAATCTAGAATATTTAATGTCGAAAATCCAAAACCTACAAAGAGAAATCTAGAATGGACAAAATCTAGAATTAATATTAATTCTTGATTTAGAATTCCTCTAAAGAAAAAAAAATCTAGAATACTTTTTTTTCTAGATTATTCTAGATTTCTATCTTTCTAGATTTTTCCACACTCTAGATTTTTTCTACTTCTAGATTTTATCTTCCTATATTTTTTTTGTATAGATTTTGTCCTTTCTAGATTCTGTCACTCTGGATAACGTCGTGATCCCACGGATTTGTCTGGCCTTGAAACAATTGCCCATGTCACCGGTGGAATGAAAGTGAAGGGTGATTATGATGAGACTTCCCCCTTCACAGCTATGTTGGCTGTTAAAGCTCCGTGCCACCGGTGGCAGGTGACAGCAAGACAAAAACTGCAGGACCTGGTTCTCAATCCGCACTCCTTGCTCTGGCTCGTTCATGGATGAAGATTGGTTGCATCGTGGAAGTTACTCCAATCTCATCAGATTCCACCCTTAGGAAGGGAGGTCATGTTGGTCGCCGCCGTTGGTAGATTGATAGATGTACCGGTTTTGTTTTTTGCTTCATTTATGATTAGACCATTCCATAAATATTATAGACAAAACTGATTTTTTATTGTATTTTTATTGTAATATACTCAAAAATTGCTCAAAACTTGTAATGATTGCAAGAATATAATTTATAATTTCTTAAGCACTCCTTGTTATGGCTTCATTTCTTGAAATTCCTAGCGCTTTTTTATTTTTTTAAATAGTATAGATAGTGATGATAATCTTTTGTAAATCTGGAACTACAATCTCGGATGAATTTATTGTTAGTACATTCCTATAATTATCAAAATTGCCGTGACTATAAGAACATCTAATAGCCTTTTGCCTTAAATTCTGCAAAATTATATCGAAGAAAATATATCTGAAAGATTTGTCTTTACTGGCAAGTTGGTAGGTAACTGATGACGATGACGGTTTGAAAATAAAATAATAAAAAGGCACTTTATTTGTGAGTCGAGTCATATACTATACATTTCACCTGCAATCATTTTTAGTACGCTATTCATTTCAGTGCATTGCTCCGGCTTATTTTATAGCGAAAGCTGTTGAAACATTACTTACTCTCTAATGGCAATTTCAGGACACGAATGGAAATGATTTTATGCATTCTCCTTGCTTGCTTACCTACATATAGCAGAGTATAGAGCGGCAGAATCATAAGCATCAGCAGCATCATCATCATCATCATCAGGAGCAGAAGGAAAAACAGGAAAGGCGCTCGAAGTTACAGAGTATAAGAGCAAATTTATAGCAACAGCAACAGAAGCATTATTTACGTAGGAACACCATGCAACAGTGACTGGAGCGTATAGAGTAGTAGGTTAGGTATGAGCACGAGCACTGAGCACACAGGTACCTCCTATACCTATACCTATATAATAGCCTTCCTGCTTTTCCTGATGCACTATCATAATAACTAACAACGTCGACCTTTCACAAACACCTTCTTTCAAACCCACTCGTCAAAGCTTTGCATGCGAAGCAGTGATTCAAGATTACATTATATGTCAATTCAATTACCCCCTGGAAAATGGCTGCAATAAAACAAAACATCAAGATGGAGCCTCTGTACATGTCTGAAGGATGTGCTGTGCAGTTAAAGGTAGCATCCTATTCATCGTTGAGTTCACTTTAGATGCCCTCTATTCTATACCTGCCTACCTATAGAAAGTGGATAGGCCACCTATTTTCCACCCCTCCAAATGATGTCGAAACCCAGTCTTCTTCATTCGTCGTGTGAACCCCTCCAGACGATAGAGAGCAAGCAACCATCATCATCATCATCATCATCAACATCAAAAAGAGAAGATCTCTGGCCCAGACCATCCTTTTTCCTTTGTCTATTACTCAAACGAACGACTTTCGAATTGGGAACATTCTTCATATTTAAAGCTGTGAAATATTTTTCGGACCATAAGATGGATTTGCTTCTAACCCAGATAAATGATGGTTCATTCATTCTTGTATATTCAAACGAGGGCAACATTTTTTATACTTTTCTAAAATGAAAAAAAAAAAAATTCTCACCGCGCTCCTCCTGGCTTTTTCTTTTTACCTTTTGGCCTTATAAGATGGGATGATGTTGCTTTATAAATTTTAGTCTACCCTAGTTTCGTTTCGGTTAAATAAATTACTATGTGAATGTGCCCCACCTGAGCCACTAAAAGACTTTGGTATGGCGGATGGGTTATTGCCTTGCAAGCAGCAACCCATTTAGAGATGTGTTAGACCACTGTTTGTATTATAGTGTGTGTCAGCTTTATAGCTTTCCCACTTCTTATCGGCAAAAGCTAATTAAAGTTAAGCAAACCTTACCGTTTTCCTTTCCTTATTTAATGGCAAGAAAATCTATTGTAACGACCACATCTTAATAATAACCGTCTAAACTTTATTACTTAAGGGTCTATGAAATTTGATCTTTGGGGGTGTTAAGGTGTTTTGATAAGGGTTAAACGGTGTACCTATGTTTTATCGTTTCAAAATATATATATTTTTTTTTTTTTGTATCATTTTCTCTTTTATAAAGTATCTAAAGGATAACAGGATGTATTTATTATTTCTTCAATATTTATGAAGATGAACACTGTATATGTAAATAATCGGTGGAAGTGATGGTTATAGTATGATCGATATCCTTTATCGACTTGCCTACTTTATCTACCCCATTCATCGATTTGGTGAACAAAAAAACAAAAAAAATTGTTATTTATGGCAACATTTTGTTGCTGCGGCTGCGGTCAGGAGTCGTTTATCAAAATAGAATGCAGATACCTTTTTTTAGTGGGTAAGTGGGCGGATGTGATGTCAAATAGATAATTGCTGTGATGGAAATTGGTTTTGATATAGTTTTTGCAGTCAATGTTTAGTCTGCTGTTTCGTTGGAATTTAGAGTCCACTTCACACGAGCGAACTGAAACCAAATCAAGCGATTGAAATTGAAAAATTTAATTTTTGATTAATCAAAATTAAACTCCTTTAAAACCGAGTTGGTACAAGACCGAACTATAAAAGGAAATTTAAAAGGCATCATTTTCCTTATCGTGACGCCAGTCCTCGATTGACCTTGATTTAAAGCTTTTTAGATGTACTTCATTTACCCCATAGTTCCTGTAACAACAAATTAAACTACAGTTTGGTTATCGTAGTAGCATCACCATTAATATTTAATGCAATGGACTGTCAAATTGTGTACAAGGGTCTTACAGGTATAGAATCTTAAGTTGAAATCAATGTTTTCATTGACAACCATTTTGTTATCTGCCATGTGAATTATCTGTAATTTAGTTTGCCATTTCAACATGAATTGACTGACGCCTGAACAACGCATGCCAATTGTGCAGATTTATTTAAAAATACCTATAATCGCAAGTAAAAAACATTGTTCCGTTCGTGAAACATATCGCGAACTAAAAGAAATTATTTTCAGTTATGAAGCTCAGATTTAGTTGAATGGCTACGTGCTACGTCAATTAGCTAAACTGACGCATTTGAAGTGTTACATCAAGAAAAGCTGACAGTTTGGAGTGCTTTATGAACTGGTGTAATCATTGGTCCTTACTTCTTTAAAACGATGCCAGGGAGATGGTTACAATCAATGGCGACCTTTACAGAACTATGATCAATGATCAATATCTCTGCAGTGGTTTTAACATAACGCTGTGGACAGTGGCATAGATAGCTTTTCGCCCTGGGGGGGGGGGGGATGGATTTAGTTCGCTCATTTTTACTTGCGATTATAGGTATGTACTATAAGGCAAGTTATGCATTCGTAAACAAAAAATTCTAACAGTCAAACATGACATTACGATGATAGAGAATTCGAAAACAGTGGGTCCGACAATTCTGTCTGTCTGTCTGTCGTGTGTCTGTCTGCCTGTATTGTTACCTACAGCCTAAACGGCTAGACCGATTTGCTTCAAACTTGGTACATAGTATTATTATGACGTCCTTCAAAGAGGTTTTTGGAATTGGAATTTTAGCTCCAAAACTAGCGGTACCTGCCTGCCATACGACTTTTAGTGAAAAGTTAATTTTTCTCAAAAACGGCTATTACGACTTTGATAAAACTTTCTGCATAGTGTTTTCTGTGCAAATTTTATGTTTTGGTTGGAATAGATTTTTCAGGAAAAGTCTTATAACGGTACCTCTCATAGGACCGGTTTTTCAAAATCATATTTTCTCGTGAGCCACTTGACGGATTTCGATGAAATTTTTAACGTAGAAGCCCTTTTAAAGACAAAATAATACACATTTTTAAATTTTTGAAAAAAAAGTTTTTTTTTGAGTTTAAAAAAAAAAAAGTTAAATTTTTTTTCATTTTTTTTTTTTTTCAAAACGGTCCAAGCTATTTTTTTAAAATTTTATTTTTCTGATAAAAACTACAAAGTGCTTGAAGTTGGCATGCTTTAAAAAATTATAATTTATTTTGGAAACGTTTTAAAAAAAAACTGTTTTTTGAAAAAAAAAAAACTGTTTTTTGAAAAAAAAACTGGTCGAACGATTTTGAAAAAAAATTTCTTAAAATTCTTCACAATAAACAAATCATATGGCTTACTTCATATTTTCCAAAAAACGTTTTAACTATTGATTTTTAAGTGATCAATAAAATTTCATATAATGTACTTTCTGCCGAAATCTCAAACCCCAAGACCACTGTCTCACATTAGAGCAAGTTTTTCCCACCCAGTCGTCGACTTTATTTTTAAAATTTTAATAAAGTGATGGAAAGCTGGATGGAAGCTCTTTTCTTTCACGTTTACCTATTATCAATTGGTGAGAGACGTAAAAAAAAATACTTTTTAAAAATCGATATAAAAAAAAGAAATTCAAAAGAATAAGTCATTTGCCGAAATAACAATCTCTTTCAGATGAAGTTGACTTTGTATTTTCCCCGTAGAATGTACAATTGATAATGCCTCTAAGAATCCTGTGAGTACTAATAAGACTTAATTCACGTAGGTACTAAATTTCAGAGTGCGTTTCTTTAACTTACTTGGCATGACTGGTTATGTTGAACAATTATCGATCCCAATGGGGGGGATATACCCCCCTGATCCCTCCGTACCTACGCCACTGGCTGTGGAACATGTCACGCAATGCGTGCCACAATTGATTTGTTAAAGGGAACGTTTGGTGAGCGCATAATTTCGCGTTTTGAACCTGCTTCCAGGAGCGCTAGTTCATTTTGTGTGGGGGTATGTGAAATCTACACCGATAAGCTAGACATTCGCAGCGTTATTGCCGTTATACGAGCCTAAATGCTGCACAATAAGGTTGGTCAAAAATTGAAATTCACGAGATTGGAATACATACTCGATTTTGCAATAAAAAATGGCCTTCAATATTATGTATATTTAATGGGCCCGCATCTTGAAACTAATCATAAAGACTCTAAGTCCCACATATAATGTATGTTTCCTTTCTAAAAGGACTGGAGAGCTTTAGATAACGCCATCTCGATGGTTCTAAGATCGAAGATTTGAAAGTTCCTGGCCAAATTTGAGACTACCTGTTTGGTAATCAATTAGCCATCATTACTACTTCAAAAAAAACACAAGATCGGCTGAGAAGATTGCCATTTTTCTAGCCGTTTACAAAAGCTTGGCCTTTCGGAAGTTTTGGAAGAGGGCCCAATTTCAGCCGAAAAAATATGTTTAGCAACGAGGTTCATTTTTGTGACGACACTATAACCTACACCAGTTTTCAAGTGACAGTTTGATATGTACTTGTCTATACTTTTTCAAAAACGTTGGTGAGGCAGTCACTGTTAACGACAAGTTCTTCAGAACGATGATAACTAATTTCTTATGACCCAAATTGAACCATATGGACCTAGCTGATATGTGGTTCCTGCCGGATGACGCTTTTTGTGCACAACGATTGACATTCTATGTCCCTGAAGTTAGCAGAACAAAGTCAGCAGAACCAAAAATTTTAGCTAATAACTGTAAATCACAGTTGGTTGCGTGTATATAAAAGGTGAGATAAAATACGACTTCTCCTAATGTATAAGAAATAGAAAGATAAAAAGGTAGGTAAATTAAATACATATAACGTAAAACATATTTTTAAAAGAAGAGATAATATTTATTCGGCATAAAAATGTTCTAATATAATTTTGTAGCATTAAGACCGTTAGGAATAAGAAGAGTCATGATGCATGCAGTAAAGCTTATCTTCACAATAACAATACGACAACAATTTGAATTTTAAAATGTTCCCAACCACACGAGCATACAAAAAAAAATAGACTCACGCATCGTTAAACCTATTGAGAAAGTGTCTTAATACACAAACTGACCTTTATCATCCTGATAAGGATACAATTTTATCTAAAATGTAAATGTTTAGTCATAAATTATCATTTTGATTCTTCCTAAATTTATAAAATAAAGGTAAGATAGGCACGAAAATGTAATAAAGGACATAACAATATGTTATTGCTGTTTTAACGTGTGAGTGCACCTAAGGTGCGGGTTTTTTTTATCTTTGTGTTTTTGAAACCTTATCTTTTTCCAACGATAAACAATTTTTTAAATTACGCGCAGAATTAAATCTGTTATATGATGAGAGTAACAAAAAGAATGCGAATGTAGGTGCGAAAGAACGTTAATGTCAGCTAGGTACGGCTATAGAATACAAACAGAACAAAGCGATAAAACAGCTTAAAGGATACTCCATCGGATATGTTATTTAAATGACTTCTGCAAGAGAGAGCCCAAGTAAATCCAGTACTAACTGACAGTACACGTGTCCGATTCTGGCCCGGATTTTAAAATTATATATAACATTTTGCTTTCTGATTGAGAATTTGAACAAAACATAATATTATGTAAAGGGTTTTCCAATACAAACTACGCCATTAATAATAAAGTGCACGACTGGGTCGTACGAACTTGCTCTAATGTGTTAAAATGGTTTTGGGTGCTTGAGATTTTGGGAAAAAAGCGTTGAAAAAATCATATGAAATTTTATAAATCACTTTAAAATCAATACCTTAAACGTTTTTTGGAGAAAATGAAGTAAGCCATCAGGTTTTTTTTACGTTTTTGAATTTTGACGAACATTTTTTTCAAAATCGTTGGACCAGTTTTTTCAAAAAACAGTTTTTTTTGAAAAACTTTTCTAAAATATATTCCAAATTTTTTTTGAGTATGCCAACTTCTTGCACTTTGTAGTTTTTATCAGAAAAATAAAATTAAAAAAATATAGATTGAACCGTTTTTGGAAAAAACAAAAGTTAAAAAAAAATTTTGAAACTTTTTTTAAAAACTCAAAAAAACATTTTTTGAAAAAATTAAGAGTTTATATTATTTCGTTTATAAAAGGGCTTCTATATTAAAATTTTCATCGACATCCGTCAAGTGGCTTACGAGAAAATCGGATTTCAAAAAACCGGTCCTATGGGAGGTACCGTTATAAGACTTTTCCTGAAAAATCTATTCCAACCAAAACATAAAGTTTGCACAAAAAACATTATTCAGAAAGTTTTATCAAAATCGTAGGAGCTGTTTTTGAGAAAATTTAATTTTTTACAAAAAATCGTATGGCAGGTACCATTATTTTTGGAGCTAGGATGCTAATTCCAAAAACCCCTCTGTAGGACGTCATAATAATACTATGTACCAAGTTTGAAGCAAATCGGTCCAGCCGTTTAGGCTGTAGGTAACTATACAGACAGACAGACACACGGACAGACAGACAGACAGACAGACAGACAGACAGACAGAATTGTCGGACCCACTTTTTTCGACTTCTCTATCATCGTAAAGTCATGTTTGATTGTTAGAATTTTTTTTTTTTTTTTTACGAATGCATAACTTGCCTTATAGTACCTATAATCGCAAGTAAAAATGGAGCTATACACGCTTCAACGCATTGAAATTATTAAAATTCACTATAAAAAAGGTGAGAATTCGGCAGAGACGGTTCGTAAAACGAAACGCAAGATAAGATGGGTACCGAAAGAGAGCCAACGAGGTCCACTACTTGTTATATAATCTTCATAAGTGAAGTTATTCAATGTAATGCAGTCAAGTGTCTAAGTAACTTAATGAAATTGATGAAATTCAAATATTTGAACACATTTACAGGATACTGCTCACACTCTATTTACATAAAAATATGTATCTATCATAACTTAAACAAAAAAATATAATTACATTTCAACGTTAAATCTATTTAACTGAATACTGAACATAAACTTAAAAGCAGCAGCTCAAAGTTTTAAATAAACGAAGCCAAATTAAAATTCAACCATCCTTCGACTTCGACAACATTTGAGTGACACTTTCACATGCAGGACGTCAGAACACAAATTACACCTATATACCAGGAAAACCTTTCAAAAGGAGTAGATATCCTCCCCTTTTTGTTTAGATGGAATGCACTGCAACACTGCCAGTAGTGCACATCAGGTTGGGGAGATTGAACTTTTCATAGTTTTCCCTTATAAAAGATTCAACTTTTAATTAAGTTTTCGAAAAGTAGAAAAGTAAAAATATCACTCCTAATTCAAGTCACTTTGACATTTTGGTATATTAATAATATTTTTTTTTTCATCGTTTATGATATTTTTTTTCCTTTTAAAAAGAATCTCATGAAGGATCGCAAACGAAAGAAATAAGTATTATTTTTATGTCTTCTCGTCCATCTTATTTGTCTCTAGCGTGCTGTAGTTATACTCTTATACTTGAATGTTAGATGACGTTACAAGCCAAAAATTAAACGGAAACGAGATGAAGGTATACCTATGTATATACAGTCAAAGAGATTATTATTTAAAGACGATGCTTTTAGGGAGCTCTTCAATTATTATTTGAAAGGGAAGGAAATAAACTTGAATGTGGAATGGCTTCTTACGTTTGCGTTTAATAAGCCCGTAATTTCTTTCAACAAAAAGAATACTTTTTATTGATGATTTTCATTACATTAGCAATATTATGAATTGGAAATTATTTATGATGACGAAGTTGGCTACATCAAGTCTTACAAGACATTTTCTTTTTTCATATTACATATGTATGTATGTACATGCATACACATACATACATACATATATGTAGGATGTAGGTACATGTGTATGTAAATCTGTATTTATTTATAATATGTATACACTATAAATGTTCATATACATTCATACATATGTATGTATGTACATATGTACATACATACATGCATAACACAAATATCCAAGAGAATTGAAAATTGTATAGTCATAAAAATAGCCAAACGTTACCTAATATCAATTTCGATGAGCTAATCCAACAGTCCAGATCACCCTGCATTTTAATTCGTCTTCCCCTTTTCACGAAGATGTTCAAGAATTTCGATATTCAAAAACAATTGGCAGAAAAACAAAATTTATTAACACTTTTCACGTAAGACTCTTTCAGTCTTAAATTGAAAAATTAAATTTAAAAATTGTATGACAGTAAAAACCCAGGCAAATATGTAAGTATTTAAGTTTTTTTTTTTTATTTTCTTAATAAATTAATGTGAGAGAGATTATATTTTAAAAACTTTTCTTAGCCAGCATAAATAAAATGCACTACTGGGTCGCACGAACTTGCTCTTATGATAAGCAATTGCGTAGTGGCTGCATATACATATGGATATTAAAAAAAATTAAATCATTTCGAAAATTCTTTTATTTTTTAAATTAGTTTAAGAGTTTTCTCGGAAAAACTAAATATGCAATAAAATATCAAAGCTATACGTCAATCTAGGAAAAAAAAATATTGAAAATCGTTGGACCAGTTTTTTTTTTAAAAGGTTATTTTTGAAAAACTTTTTCAAAAAATATTTTGAGATTTATTTCAGTAAGCAAATATATGGCAATCTGTAGTTTACATTTGAAAAATAATTTTAAAAAAATCAATTAACCCGTTTCTAACATATTTCGAAAAGCAAAATTTTTTTTGAAAAAATTATAAAAAATCAAAAAAAAAAGTTTTTGAAAATTTTGAAGTGCCATATTAATAAAATTATGAATCACTTCCTGTGACCAAAATTTTATTGAAATCGAATGTATAGCTTACGAGAAAATTTGATTTGAAAATACTGGTTCTATGAGAGGTACCGTTATTAGACAAATTTTGAAAAAAAAATTTCAAACCAAAAGATATATTTTCTTGCAAAAATAGCATTCTGAAAGTTTTATCAAAATCGTTAGAGCCGTTTTTGAGAAAATCAATTTTTGTCTTCAAGATTGTATGGCAGGTGCCGTTATTTTTGGACCTAGAGCAAAAATAAAAAATTCGTTCCGAGGGACGGCCAAATAAATCCTAAATACCAAATTTGAAGCAAATTGGCCCACCCGTTCAGCCTCCAGAGGAGCGAACAGACAGACAGACAGACAGACAGACGGACGGAATTTCCAGACCCACTTTTTTCGATTTCTCCATCATCGTAATGTCATGTGTGATTGTTATCTCAAATTTTTTTTTCTGCACGAATACATAACTTGCCTTATAGTACCTATAATCGCAAGTAAAAACAAGGATCTGACAGCGACTGGCTGTCGAAATAGTCAGTGCTGCCAGTGTAGTGTGATAGCAAAACTGCTCACTAACCCGATTTCGCGTAAATTTCACTGACTCTACTTGCCAGTGTTGTGTGCCAGTGAAGCATGTGTCAGTGTAATGTGATAGTCAGTTTTTCAGGCGTCAGTTCACTGACCGACTCGGAGAAAGTTTTACTGACTAGCAAGAGGTGTCAGTGATTTTTAGGACACACTGGCACAGGTCTGCCAGTTAAGTGTGATAACCATTTTTTCTCAACTGACCACTGATGAGCAATTGCATCACTGGCGTAAAAAACACGTCAGTTTTCGTGACGACACTGCCTGCCAGTGGTCAGAGAATCCACTGTCAGTGTGATAAAGCCTTTAGGCAAAAGATGTTTGAGTGAACATTTTGCGACCTATTGTGACAGTGGTCTTGCAGCTTGAGATTTCACTAAAAATACATTTTTCAAAATGCTTAAATAAATATTTACCTAAACTAATTTGATCTGAAAAAAAGTACGCCATTCTATTTCTTGGATAAATTTGAATTTAAACTGATTTTTTTAAATCAAAATCGTTAGAGCCGTTTTCGAGAAAAATAAGCTTTAACGTAAGGGTAACGTTTTTTTTTTTGAGCTAAACAAAAATTTCAATTTCCCCTCTGTACAATATTTAAAAAACTCTATATATACCATGTTTGAAGCACTGGTATTTCCTTTTATTTCTTCAATCCCACTTTTGAAGTTAGCATTTACCTAAAATTTTATCAAGAAAACATTATAAAATGAGAAAATATCTACCTTCATATTATTATTTGTAAAATAGCAAACATAAACAAGCGCCAAAATTCAACGAAATGCTAACCGAAGTAACCTGTAAAGCCATAATGCACTTTTGGCTTTTGTGCTATCTAGGAAGTGTCGATTCGCACTCAGCAGTGTCACTAGTGCCTTTCTAAAGTAAATAGATCATTTCACTGAAAAAAGAATTTCAACGTCTTAAGAATATCTCACTACTTTATTAGACTCTATTGAACTCTCATGGTAGCGTTTGACGGTCTTGAGCTCTAGTGCACCAGAACTCGTTGTTAACAGCTTTTCTTAAATATCTACACAGGCAGTAGCAGCACCATCTAGTAAATAGCAACTGGAATAGAAATTACTATGTCATGGTTAAACTTAATACATATATTATAACATTAAAACATATCGTGGAACTTTGTATGTCAAGTTGTATAGTAGACGCAGATGTCAAAATGTTTCAATTAAATAAGACCCTGACGAAAGTAGTGACTCCAGTTCTTGCGCTTAGACACTACATGTGAACAAACAGTAAACACACAGCTGTCAAACTTCAGTCAAAAAAGTTCGAACTTTTGTTTGTGTTTGCGAAAGTCAACGAAACTTAACGAGACGCAGTTGGCATCCGTTGAATAGGATTTTATAATTTTCAAATTTGACAATAAAAAAAACATTTTCTACAACAACTTGTAACGGGTGATTTTTCTTGAGGTTTGATTTATAATGTAAAATTAAACTCATAAAGTTGAAATTGAACTTAAAATTGTTTTTAGTCGGTTAAAAGAATGGCATTTACTTTTTGAAAATGATATCAAGTGAAAATTGTCCAAAGATGTGATATTGATCTAGGTGGCAAAGCGTGAAGTTAAGTGATCTCATGAGAGCTCACCGATAACGGTAACCATTGAAGGTACCATTCTGATTTGCCTCACTTTTGAAGAAATATGAATTACCCAGCTCATAAACCACACCATATAATTATGTTTTTAATGGATTTAATGGTAGCTCTTGATAGGTACTCTTCGGGTTGCTCAAAATCGCAAATCGGAAATTTAGTTTAAACGTATCCATTGAGCCAGAAATGGGCTTCATAATTGAACAAAATTTCAGGATAAAACGCCGAATTTTTATTTCTCACAGAACGCATATTTTCGTAATACAGCTGAACAATTTGGAGACGGTAGCTGTTGTGGTGTTAGTCTTTCCACGATTACTACTAAACAAAAATGACAAAGCAGTATGATAAGACTCACGCGTGATCTGTCAAAACAGCCTATTGAAAATCAAACCGCAAGATGAATCACCCTATATTACTTGTCAGTTCAACTTTACGCTTAAGTGAATTTTTGCATTAAAATACAAAGTATTAAAAAAAGAAAAAAAAAATATAATTAATTATTGTCTGAGAAAGTTTTTGAGTAGCCACTTGACGTGTCCTTACCTTTTTTTTCGTCATTTTACTATCAAAACTATGCAATTTTCAATAGCCTTAAAAAAAAGTGCAAAAAAAAATCCTCCTTTATAGGAAAGCTGGCCAAACAATGCTTTTTATGAGTTTTAATCTAATAAAAGGGTTGCTACGTTAAGTGCATATAAAGGTAGATACATAAATTATAAACCCAAACTTAACCCAAACCCTTTGAATGAGATAACAACAAATAATAATAATCATAATTTCTCGGCGCTTACTCATCTATGTAGCTAGTGGGACCTGGGAAGAACGATGATGGCAGCACCTTATGGAAAGGTTTAATTTTTCATCCTTTTTTCCTCAACACACACACAATCAGGCTGCTACCTAAAACTCCTGCTCCTGCTCCTGCTCCTATATTATTATCTAAAAACTTTGAGTTGAAAGTAAAAAGGTTAAGAGCCAACAGAAACTAGAAGAGCGAACATATTTCAGTCTGAAACCGAAAGGAAGCTTCGTATACTTTGTACTTTTATAATCATCAAAAAAAAAAAAAAAAATTATTATTATTTATATTTATAATTAATCCTGTTAATGTGTTGTTTGTTGTTTTTGTGATAAATATGAATCCGTTAAGGAAAATCCTAAGCTCATTATGATGAGAGCAACAAGAGTGGTATAAGTTTTTAAAAAACAGGACAGAGGCAACCCAGCAAAACGGAAAGCAAACGGTTGAACAAACATGAACAGGACATGGGCAGGACACGGAGAACGGACAGGCAACAAGAATATTAGTGATGATAGTCAGCGAGACCTCGCTTTTGTGAGTCCTTCGAGGATATCCCATCACACAAAGATTTACTCCGAGAACAATCATTTCATTATGGCAGCCACTTGCTAAACGTTTTTATCTTTTAGTAGCAATTTCTTCTTAAATTTTCCCACTCAAGTTAAAGTGTCTTAGTTTTTTTTTTTATATATATATAGCTAGTATATCCTTATTTTTGTTTTGTTCGTTTTTTGGACTTCCTTTTACCGCTCTTTGCACTTCAAATTTATCTTATTTTTTATTTATAAATTTTTATTGCATAGTAGAGTTAGGCAGAAGAAAAAAACAAATAATAAACCAAGGAATAGAGGGGAGAAATTCTAGCTCCTGGGAATTATATTTATTATGAAGTTTCCCTTATCCAGGATATAATAATGTGGGATATAATTTATAAAAGAACGTTATTTTTTGTTTTCCTATACACCATCAGATATATAGCTACACATAAGAAGAATATTGGATAAGTTAAGAAATGTTATAAAATAATGTAGCATGGGAGATGAGACTGAGCTTGTGAGGCTTGCTTTGGTGAGACTTTGTACTCTATTGACCAAAAGAAAGTAGGAACGTTAAAGATACTTTTATTGGAATGGCCAAGTAGGTAGTTCATATAAATATAATTTTTTTTGCCTTAAATGCCCTATGATCTTAGTTGTGGGTGTGGATTGAAAATACTTTATTGATGAGCAATGATATTTGGTATGGAGGCAATATAGCCTGGGAATTCATAGAATATTATGATTAATTTATTAAAACTCAAAGTTGTGAAGGAATATTTGCTTTGGGATGTTTTTTTTTTCATTAAATAAATTATTTTATTCAAGCTTAGAACATTTGGATTATATTTAAAAATAAGACCGAAAAGCAACTGATGGCATTCCTGTCGAATTTTATAAAAAAAAATGTGAACGATTGGATATTTGAAACGGGTGAAATGCCATCCAACTTCAAACAAACCTGGCAGAAAACTAGCGGGGAATTGCTTTTTTGAGCTCGTCCTTAAATATATTGAGGGGTATCATAGATACCGTTCCCTAGAGTGGACCTCACAAAATCATCTTCCAGGCAGCGAGTTCCAGGCAGGCTTGAGAGTAAAATGTCTCCACAGTGGATCAAATGTTCGCACAATACAGGACTATCTAAAAAGTTTGGAAATCTCATCGAAAAGCTGTACGAAAGAACAACATGTTTGGGAAGCTACTTCGAAGCTATGACGGGAGTAAAATAGGGATGCAATTTAGCCCCCAAGGCTTCATAATGTTCATAGATGACAATCATAACTGAATATTAATCTGATGGCATAATAATTTGAGGGATTTAGATAAAAGTTTTACTGTATGCAGACGATTATATGGTGTTGTTGGCAGATTCGCCGGAGAATTCACAAAGAATGATCAACCAGTTACAAAGGTATTGCCAGAAGTGTAGGTAAGTGTGGTAATTTGAATATGGAACATCATTTTAAAGAGAAACTTCCAGTAGCTATCACAAACAATAATTGCAAATTGGAAAAATTGTTTAAAAGATAAAAAAAAATTGTGAAAATAAAATATAAAATTTTTCAAGCAAGCTGTTTTCAGGTCAATAATGCTGTATAGCGTCGAGGAATTTCAGTTATACGGCACAGTTGAAAAACATCTCCGGTTTTTTAAAGTGAAACTTTTTTTTCCATCGCCTCAAATCTTTTCGTCCATCTATCGCATGTCGCAATATGGTGGCGCCGATGGCTCGCATCAGCTGACACTGTAGCATTTATATTCTGTATGTGCTTTGATCAGTGTATTCGTGTAAATGTTGTTGTTAACTTGATAGTGATTTACACCGATCTAGTGAGTCAAATAATAATAATAAACAAGGAAAAAACCAAGAATAGTGCGAAATGCCAATGATTCGAAATAAATAATACGGGCAAGTGCGAGTCGGACTCGCGCACGAAGGGTTCCGTACCATTATCTATAAAAACATAATAAACACTTGCTTAAATTTCTCATTGTAACAGGCGATTAGGATTTGCAGAAGACAACGAACTGATGACAGTTTGTTTAGGAAAGATCGCGCCAAAAATGATCTTGTTTGTGTGAGTGAAAGAAAACTGGCAAATCAGCAAAAAGAAGAAGAAACAGAGACAGCTATGCATGTAAATTCAAGAATTCCAGAAATCCGCAAAGAAGAAAAAAGCCAACCTATGTATGCTTTTAAATCTCAGTTTTCTTTTATTCGTGTTCGAATTCGAATTCGAATGGAAAACAAAATAGAAAAGAAAACGAATGTCAAACAAAGAACAAGAAGTCAGTATTAAATTTGCAATTAATTTTTAACGTCTCAAAAATAAATACATATGTATGTATAAATGAATAATAACTTCTTTAAAATCAGATCGAGACCTCCCAGTACTTCTTTTGTAAGTTTAATTTAATATTTTAGGATTAACAGTAGTTTTAATAATTCATAATTAATTCAGTGATTCAGTATTAGCAGAAGAAGAAGAAGCAGCAAGAAGCAATTATATAGAATTTTTTTAATAAGAAGTTATTATTATTTATATTAATTTTTAAGATTTTAAAATTTGGTCGGTAAGAAAATCTAATACCGACTTCTTGTTCTTTATTTGACATTCGTTTTTTTTCTTATTTTGTTTTCTATTCGAATTTGAAATCGAACACGAATAGAAGAAAACTGAGCTTTAAAAGCATACATAGGTTGGCTCTTTTCTCCTAAAAGAATTTCGGAAATTTATATGCCTGTAGGTCAAGCTGTTTCTCACTCACACAAACGAGAACAGTTTTGGCGCGATCTTTCCTAAACAAACTGTCACCAAGATGTCTTTTGCCATACCTGCTCAAATATTTCACTGAGAAATTTCAGTAATTTTTTTTTTCTCAGCATAGTATTTTTTCTTTTACAATAAAATAAAGAAGAAAGGCGTACTTACGTTTAAAAACCCTAAATCCTGATTTAATATTATTTTTATGAGAGAATCTAATACCGACTTGTTGATTGTGGTTTGACATTTGTTTTTTTTTTTTTCTATTCGAATTCGAATTCGAATTTCTGGAATTTACATGTAGATAAAACTTTTTCTCACTCACACAAACAAGAACATATTTGGCGCGATCTTTTCTAAAAAAAAAAACTGTCACCAAGATGTCTTTTGCCAATCCTGCTCAAATATTTCACTGAGAAATTTCAGTAATTTTTTTTCTCAGCATAGTATTTTTTTTTACAATAAAATAAAGAAGAAAGGCGTTCTTACGTTTAAAAACCTGATTTAATATTATTTTTATGAGAGAAGAATCTAATACCGACTTGTTGATTGTGGTTTGACATTTGTTTTTTTTTCTATTCGAATTCGAATTCGAACACGAATAGAAGAAAACTTAGCTTTAAAAGCATA
The DNA here is from genome assembly GCA_916050605.2 of Platycheirus albimanus. Classification (NCBI taxonomy): domain Eukaryota; kingdom Metazoa; phylum Arthropoda; class Insecta; order Diptera; family Syrphidae; genus Platycheirus; species Platycheirus albimanus. The sequence goes on from OU696697.1 coordinate 43,603,420, forward strand.
CATATGTTGCCTCTTTTCTTCTAAAAGAATTTCTGGAATTTACATGTAGGTAAAGCTGTTTGTATGAGTGAAGGAAAAGTCGCAAATCAGCAAAAAGAAGAACTAACAGGGACAGACTTCAAGAAATTTCTAAAGAAGAAAAGAGACAACCTGGTGATGGAAGGACAAACATAGCAAAAACGAGCAAAAAATTAAGTTTGTTGTATGGGAGCCCCCATAAATATTTTATTTTATTTAGTTTTTAGTATTTGTTGTTATAGGGAACACAATAATACATCATCTGTCCAAATTTCAAGTGTCTAAGTTTTACGGTTCATGAGATACAGCCTTGTGAAGGACGGACAGACGGACAGACGGACAGACGGACAGACGGACAGACGGACAGACGGACAGACGGACAGACGGACAGCGAAGTCTTAGTAATAGGGTTCCGTTTTCACCCTTTGGGTACGGAACCCTAAAAAGTTTCACTTGCATCGGGGTTTCATAAAGCCACACAATTTTTTTGTGAAGACAACTATTTCAACGAAAGATATCCAATATAATTAATATCCACGATCTTTAAGCCAGAGGCGAGATATTGATACTAAAAACTTTATCTCGCATTGGAAAGATTATGTCAATTATTGCTCGTTATGCACTCTACGAGAATATCATCGAGCACTTTTTGGGCAGGTGCCATATTTTAATTTTGTTTTAATATTGGAAGAATCTGAGATGAGAAATATCTTGAATGGTTCAGGTTGGAATAAATTGCACAGTTTCTGCAAAAAAAGCTTTATCATATCGGAAATCAATGCTAGAAAATTTTTAAAAATAAAATCATGAATTTTGTCAAACTTGGGCAGACGATGTTGATAGCCATGTCTTTGTTTAAATTGAATGTTATATTGTTATTTGTTAATAAATACAAGATATATATATATATATATATATGTATCTAACAATAAACAATCATTTGCATTGAAAATATGAACCCGGAAGTAAATATCTAAAAAATATAAGTTCCTTGGCTATTATTCTCAACAAACTGATGCCTTCAATCTCTGATACCTCTGATAAATCCATTTCTGTAGAATATCATCGCAAGCATAGGACTGGTTTAAAGTTTCAGTAACTAATAGGAGCTATTTCGCCAACAATTTATTTTATTCCTTTAAATGGTTGAAAGTGTACCTATTGTATATTACCTACATTTTAGTTGGCTTGGAAAAACTATGGGTTTTTCTTACATAATGCACCAACATCAATAAGTAAAAAAATGTTTTCGATTGTGATTGATGAAAGCAAAGTTATGTAGGTAGGTAACCCATCAATCATGAAATAAGGAAGGCAAACAAAGTGGTTATCAGTCAGCTGTCTTACTTAAATTTTGCTACTTATGGCGATTTGTTTTTTTTTTGACGTGATAACGTCTAATAAATCGGTTTGGAATATATGGGCAGCACGCACAGAAAAATGTCACAGTCACAGTCAAAGTCACTGTCACAGTAGCTGCTTTGATAGCCTAGAAAGTCGCTAAAGTGGGAGTGGAGGGTGTTAGTTGGTTGGATTTGGGGGGAGGGTGTAGTGGAGGGAATTGTCAAAGGTAATTGTATTGGGGGGCGGAATTGTCAAAAATGGTGGGTGAAAAAATGGTTGTAGAGTAAGTGGTTGAATTTGGTGCAAGGGGGGAATTGTCAGAAATAGTGGGTGGGTGATTGGTGGTGGTTAGGAAGGGCTGGCTTTATTGTGAGGAACAAATTTTCAAAAATGGGCTGTTGGTTGGTGGTTGGTTGGTGTTTGGGTTAAGGGGTGAACAAAAAATGCCACAAATGGTGGGTGGTTGATTGGCTGTTGTAGGCGGGGTGGGCGGTTTGCGGTGGTGGTGAAGGCGGGAGAAAAGAGGGTGATTAGGTGTAGAGGGAATTGTGAAAAATTTTGGGTGGTTGGTTGGTGGCTGTAGGTGGGATGGGTAGTTGGTGTTGGATGATTTGGTAGGGGTGAGGCAAAATTGTCAAAAATGGTGGGTGTTTGGTTGGTCTTTGTATTTGGGGTAGGTGGTAAGGAAAAAATTCTCAAAAATAATTTGTGGTTGGTTGGTATTTTTAGGTGGGGTGGGTGGTTGATTTTATGAGAGGCGAAGAAGAAATTGTTATATAATATAATTGTATAAAAAGGTGGGTGAGTAGCAGGTGGTGGAAGGGTGGTTGAATTTGGTGTAGGGGCGGGGGGAGGGGGTTATCAAAAATAGTGGGTGGTTGGTTGTAGGTGGGGTGGGTGATTGATAGTGGTTAGGAAGGGGGGATTTATTGTGTGGGGGAGGAGGAAACAATTTTCAAAAACGGCGGACTGTTGGTTGGTGGTTATAGGGGGTTGGTAGGTTGGTGTTTGGGTTAAGGGGTGAAAAAAATTCAATAATGGTGGGTGGCTGTAGGTGGGTTGGGTATTTGGTGTTTGGAGAGATGCAACCTACACATGAACTGTTTTGCTTACTGGTTATCACGTAAAATTATCGTCCGTAAACCGACTTTACAGACAACCAAGTTTTTTTTTGGTAATCACAGATTTTGCTCTCAGATTTCAGACTTTGATCGCACAATGGAAAGCAAAATGAGATTGATCTTTTTTTTTGTTATTGAAGCACCCAATGCAACAACCAGATAACTCCACTTTTTTGCGAAATAAGTTTTTTAATGCAGTAATACGAAAAAAAATCCTGCATCGTTTGGTGTAAAAAAAAGACAAATCCATTGACTCTTGGATAAGGAAACTCGGGTTTCGAGTTATCACTCTATTCAAAACCAGCAAGAATAAGACATCTCCTGGAGTTGTCTTGTTTTTGAACCGCTTTTCAACGCAAATAGTCTTTAACTCAACCCCAAAAAATATGAGGATGTTATAAACTTGGCGCAAAAGTATGTTCCTCCAGCGGATATGCCTTTTTACAATAACTTGATGTCGCAGCAGTCAGTTCAAGAAGCTAAAAACAGACTACGAAGATGGCAACGAGGTCCCCTTTTAATTCATACCAAAATCCAAAATCGGTGCAAAAAGAGGACAAGTCCAAAAACAAATTTATTTATTTTTTTAATTTAATGTACAATTTTTTTGATATATCTTGAATTAAATAAATTCATTTTGATGATTTTGATGATAAGTTTGATTTCTAATTTTTGAGATAGTTTTTTTTTTATTTGCTCAAAATTTTAAAAAGCGAAGTTATCTGGTTGTTGCACTGGGTGCTTCAATTGTGTGTGTGTCAAAATGGCAATGTTTACATTGATTAAACAATATTTCTTATTTTTCAACATTTTGGAACTCTGTAACAAAAAAATTTCTTTTAACAAAAGAATTGAAATGTCAAAAAATATAGTGGTGTGTCGTGTGTGCATAAGTATGTGCTCAATCTCGATTGTAAATGTGATTTCAGATTTTATTCTGAGATAAAAAAGATTGATCTGTTGACCAAAGAAAATCAAAATTTTTCACAGACTATCAACGTTGCCCCGTGCATGTTGTTTTAGCAGAGTTTGTCAAATCTGTTGTCAAATTATATTCGCAAATTACAAAATTGAAAAACAATGATAACAAAATAAGAAAAAAAAAATAACTATTGACAAAGTAGGTACACATAAACGATTAATTTCAGAAAGAGTCGAGGTTGTTGTCTTCTTTTAGTTTGGTTTCGGAAGTTGTAGTCCATGCTCTCAAAACCAAATAACCACATTCAACCGAGTTTACGCAGAAGAGTTATGGCGAAATTGACCTCGAATCCGTGCAAAGCTGACGAAAATTTTAACGATGTCATATTATACGTACATTGTATAGTATTCATTTGCGAAGTTGCAAAGGAGTTCATCTCACCGTTCTTTTGATCACCACCAAAGTTAACTAAATGCTAACAAGAGCATTAAAGATCAAGATTGGAATTCAGTGCACTTTTTGTGCAGTTTGCATTCTGAATTAACGTCCATTTTCAGATTACATTAGATTCCTTCAACCCCCTGCAAATCTCTTATCACAACTGTTTGAAAGATTTTTTTGGATCTTTTATTTATTGTCTTTCCTTCTTGATTTCCAAGTATGTATATACCTATTATATCTAATGGCGTTCGTTATAAAATTTAAAAGCTGTATTGCGGATGGGAACTTTCAAAGGTGTCCCAGCCCCAGTTGCTTCTTTGTCTAATCTCATGGTTGATTTGATTCAACTACTAAATAACAAAAAATCGGGTCAGGTAAGGGATGAATTTTATTTATTGCCGCTGTTATCGTTGGTTCAATGGATGAATATTTTCAATCCCACTTAGTCTCTCAATTACCCATTCATCTAAATGCTGTGTTTTAAAATGTGGACATGTGTTGATAAAATTTTTGTTATACAGTCGTTGTATTGGCAGGACAGATATCTATTAATAATTTCTTTCATGTTATGAGCCTTATCTAGTTTTGTCAAGCTTCTTGGAACTTTCGACGATTGATTGTAAACAAAGTCATCATTAAAGCAAGGACTGCGAAGATATGCTTTAGAAGATAAGATTTTCTAAGAAGTCATTAATTTCAAGATTCCACAGAAAGGATGATAGAACCCTTTCTTGAAAACAACATTTTGTTGTACCATTTTTCCCAGAACCTTTCTCTGCTGTTGTGATGGAAATACTTTTCTTCTAAAAGCTTCGAATTCATTCAAATCCATCCCGCCCTCAACCCTTGGTCTTGATGGAAAACCTGTGTTGAATGATGGACGAATGAAAAATATGTCAGGCAAAAAATTAATTCAATGTAACTTTAAGAAATATAGTTTGTTTTAAGCTTGGAACAATTTTAAACTTTTTTTTTTTTTGTTAAAGTTGAAAACAACATTTTAATTTGGGCAAAATGGTATTTCCCTTGCTAAGTGGTATTTCAAAATTATATTTCTATTCCTTCATTGCCTCCACAATTCATTACAATTTATATAAAGATACAAAGTAAAAATCCAGTACGAGTATATAAAAATAAAAATAATATAGTATAATTGAATTTTTTTTAAAATAAACTTACCTCCAGCCGGTGCCACAAAGTAAAATAGATGGGCAATCATAAGAGCCCTAAACGGGGCAGTGATTCTCATGACGGCTGTTGCAATAGCGATTCTGCTTGGTATAGTAGAACGCTATGAATTGAACGCAATCTTAGGATTCTTCGTTGCCATTCGAATAGGACGACGACGCTGATGTATTATTGCAAACTAAAACAATGGAGCGCATTGAGCAGTATAACTAATTTTTTTTTTTTTTTTTCTTCTTTTTTTTCTAATTTTAATTTTACTATAATATTTGAATCTGCAGTGTTCTAGGATGGTATTTAAGGTATTTTAATCTCACTTTAATTATTGTGTAATTATTTCATCTATACTAATAGCGATATTATATTTTTTTTTTAAATTTATTTAATACTAGTTTGGTTGATTTAATTTTTAGGCAGACTATTAATTTTTTGGCTTTGGATAGTGTTTTTTTTTTTGTTATTATTTTTCGTGCAAAAATAAATTTTTTGTCAGTTTTTTTTTTAGAAATAGTTGTTGTTCATATTAAAAGAAGGGCAGGGGATTTTGTTATGCCTTCTCCGTCTTCTTAGTGCTGTTCATCTGAAAATACAAAAAAGACAAAAAACGTCAGTAAAGTATTTAAAAAAATTTTTATTTATTTTATTATTTAATAGTTGTTATCTAAAAAAATAGTTATTCAGATACAACCGCACACATATGGACTAGATGACATTCATGGTAAAAAAATTAACTCAAATTAGCCAACACGCTGAAGATGACCTGGCCTAGAAGCATACCTACACCAACTCATATCAAAATGATGGTTGAATTTAAGTACACCCTATGATTGGAATCTCAGTACCACCTACTCTGAGCAACTATAGAGACATGATCGTTTTAAACATCGAATATAAGATCCTTTCCAGCACTGTATGTGAATGTCTTAAGACGTTGGCTGATGATCTACTAAACCATAAAGCGACCAAATCAGCCAGATCTCATCTTGGAGAACACTCAAGAATTTAACATTGATACACACCAACTGTTTATCGATTTTAAAGGAGCCTATATGACAGTTTTTACAGAGTTGAACTCTACCGTACCATGTTCAACTTTGGCTGCTAAGCTGATACGCATAGCTCCTCCCCCAATATTATGAAGTACCACACCGATACCGAACCTACTTCTTCACAAAAACAAGAAAATCTAGCCTTACGGGATGGCACAAGTGATCATTTAGCCAATTTTTTCGTGTAGGAAGAAGTATGTTCGGTTATTTTTGAATACCTTGGCAACAGAAAGCCATAAAACTATACGGTTTTCAGTGTTGGATTTAAAATTAATGGGAGCATTGAATTCTGAGAACGAAAATAATACTTAATTACGTAAAATTTTCAAAAAAATTAGTTTTAAATTTTTTTTTCAAAATTTTGAGTTTGAAAATTAATATTTTGAAAACGTTTCAATAGAATAACTTTATTTAAAATTACAATAAAATAATAAGTTTTTGGCTTTACAAAAAGGTAAAGCATGGTATTGTAGAAGTTATCGTTATTTTTTAATAATTTTTTTTTTCAAATTTAAGCCATGTTTTTAGAAAATTGTCCTTCCCGGCTAAACAGAGGGGAATAGATCCCCCTCCCAAACGATTTTTTTCTTGCCTCACCCCAACCTACACGCTCTAGCTTTTTGGCACAACATTCGTGAATCACCCTGTATATGTAGGTACATACTCTAAGGCAAGTTTTGGATTCGTGCAAAAAAAAAATGCACGACTGGGTCACACGAGGCACGCACTTGCTCTAATGTGTGACAGTGGACTAAGGGCTTGAGATTTTGAACACAATAATTTTTTCCAAATTCTTAAATAAATACTTAAACCAATTTGCGTTAAAAAAAGTGCGCCATTTTATTTCTTGGATAAATTTGAATTTATTGGAATAAATTTATTTATAAAAAAAATTTTAGAGTAAAAAAAGGTTTTTTTTTTTGAAAAACTTTCTGAGAACATTTTTCAAAAAGAATTCAAACACGCAAATCCATAGGTATTCAGCAATTTTTGAAAAGTGCAGTGTAAATTGAGCTACTTACGGCTTTATATGTGTTTACTTTCAAAAGTATCGGTTGAGTTGTTTTCGAAATAGTCGAAAGCAAAAAAACGGTCCTACGGAAAGTACCGTTATTATAGACGTTTTTAAAAATTTTTTTTTGCCATTTGATTGGTCGTACCTTAAAAGCTACGCTGATTTTCTTAAATCAAAATCGTTAGAGCCGTTTTTGAGAAAAATAAGCTTTAACGTAACGGTTATATGGCAGGTACCGTTATTTTTTGAGCTAAACAAAATTTCAATTTCCCCTTCGTTCAATATCTAAAAAAACTCTATATACCAAGTTTGAAGCAATTCGGCAGACCCGTTTGGGCTGTAGGTGTCTATACATACAGACAGACAGATAGACGGACAGAATTTTTAGACCATCTTTTTCAATCTTCGCTATCATCGTAACGTCATGATTGATTGTTATCTAAAACCTTTTTTTTGACGAATGCATAACTTGTCTTATAGTAGGTACCTATAATCGCACGTTATAATTGAGATAACAACCACTTATGCCATTACGATGATGAAGAAGTCGAAAAATGTGGGTCTGGAAATTCCATCCTTCTGTATGTCTTTAGAACCTGAACGGATATACCGATTTGCTTCAAATTCGGTAATTGATATTAATTTGGCCGTCCCTCAAAGTGTTTCCAATTTTTGCTCTAGACCCAAAAATAACGGCACCTGCCATACAATCGTTAAGAAGAAAATTGATTTTCTCGAAACAGCTCCAAAGATTTTGATAAAACTTTCAGAATGCTATTTTCTTAATACAATCTATATCTTTTGGATAGAAACGATTTTTCGGAGTTTGTTTTATAACGGTACCGGAATTTTCAAATCTAGTTTTCTCATAAGCTATACATCAAATTTCAATATAATTTTGGACTCGAGTAGTTATGTAATTGTAATCCTATTTATATGGCATTTCAAAATTCTCAAAAACTTTTTTTTTTTCAATTTGGTTTTTGCAATATTTTGGAAACGAGTGGATTGAATTTTTTTAAGTTATTTTCCCAGATAAAACTACAGACATAGCTACTTAAAAAAAATTTCAAACATTTTTTCGAAAAGTTTTCCAAAAAAAACAACTTTAAAAAAAAAAACTGGTGGAACGATTTTTAATATACGAAATAATTTTAAATTTTTTTCATATGCATTATGCATGCTGCCACAATTATTTAGAATAACAGCAAGTTCATGGGACTCAGTCGTGTATTTGGTTATGTAAATAAACAGACCTGTATTCAAAAAAAAAACGGATTTTTTAAAATCCTTTAAAAATATTGGACAATTTCAAGCAGCCTTCAGAACTCTAAATTTGACTTAAGTATAAAATAGATATCGATAAAATTAAAAATGCTATAGATTTAGAACAAAAGCGAAAAATGCATAATTGCACGAAAATGCCCTCCACGCTCCACCCCAACGCAATTCTGCATGCATGCACCTAAAATTGTGGCTTTATTCAAATTTAATATCCTGGTTGATGGTCTTTTTTCCCTATCAAAACCAATAACTATACTATGAAATCAATAAATTAGTTTTTATATTTTGATATTGCTTCATTTTAAAATAAATCTACTGAGCCGTCCTTATTGATAAATTGAAATAATTCCTGCCATCCTTGAATGACCAACAACTTAAAATAATACAAATTCGAAACGAAATATGCACTAATGATGATGACATCACTTAGTTTGGTTTTGATTTTTAGTTAAGTTGGTAGAGGTAAAAACCCCATCCATGAATAAATAAATTATTGATTGAAATACTCTCACGATTGACAGAGACTAAATATGCACTGAGTGGTGCGTGGTGTGGCTTATAATAGTTGGAATATTAATTTGCTTTGGCATATAACTATTAATTTTGGCAAGGATTGATTCCATGCTTGGTATACCTTTATACAGGAATCTGTGTTACTGACAGATCCAGTAGATTATTATATCGGAGAGAAAGGATGCGCTATGCGCAGCGCATTGATGTTATACAGCACATCACTATTTGTTAATTTTGATGAATATAATTAAGTATATTAGAAATTCCAAATGCAATTTACCACATATAAGGTATTCTGGCAGCAGCGTTGGAATACATTAAATTATCTTTGAATCTCTGCATTCGTTGTTCAATCGATAGGTATATGTTCCAGCAGGACTCACATTGAGACATCTCAAAATCAATGAATAATGGAATGCATAATTTGCATTGATATCATTTTGTATTATAATTCAATCGAGTATATAATAATAATGGTTGAGTTTTAACAAATAGTTTGAAAAACAAAATGTGAAGGCAGTGTTATGACGCTATTATGTATTTAGTAAAAAAAAAAGCTTAATAGCTCTACGAAATACATTATATTTTTTAATAAAATGCCAAGTTTTCGAAAATTAGTTTTGGGTTCATTTCTCAATTTCAATAATTGCTACACCGATTATTATTACTCTGTAGGCATATTAAAATGATTTTTGGTTAAAATGTATGAAATGAGTTTAATTTTGCAGTATTACCTATAGCACATTGACTCAAATGTACTTACAAACACGACGAAACAGACCACTCTTCAAGCGTGATGCTATAGTGGCATCTGTCAAATCCGTTGTTAATAATTTATCTAGTGATGCGTTACCATCATGGCAAGTAAAGCTAAGTGTACAAGATTGCAAGATCTGCCAATATTGGTACCATTTTTCGAAAACAGTTTTAACTAATTTTCTTTTAACTGTGTGTACACCCAATTTTATCTGCCGGCAAAAAAAATTTTCAGCCATTTTTCTAACAATTTTCTGACAATAAATTGGCCGACTTCTTCCAATCGTGTATACACTCGTGTACATAGATAGTTTTTCAAATTGAAAGATAATTGGACGATTGTCACACCAATTGGATATTGAAAGATGTGTCCGCCAATAATATCTTCCAATTTCCAATTGGCATTGGCAGATCAATTTTTTTTCTTGGGTGGAAGCAGGTAACAACAAAGTAATTTGATTAATCTATTCAACTTTGATGGTTAAAAATTAGAAAAACATTGAAAAAAAATTCAAAAAATTGAAAAAAAAAAATGAAAAAGTGAATATCATTGTCATGAAGCCAAAATAATTAATTAATTTGAATTTAGTTTTTAAACTTTTTTTTATTAAAGTGGCAGAACATTTGAAAATTTGTTGGTGAAATATTTACATTTCAGAAATACTTTCTTCTCTTTCAGTTGTTTTTGAAAAATAGATTTTTGAAATTTTGTAAAAACATTGTTGCTCAAATATGCCGCCAAGATAGTTGTTTGCTCGATTCATATCTTTCTTCACTTTTTCTGTTTTTTTAATAAATTATAAATATTTTTTTCACAGCCGGTAGACAATTTGTTCACATTTTCCTGACTTCTAAAAGCAAATTTAAGAATCTCTGTCATCTGGTAATTGTCTTCCAATGAGTCTAACAAATTTTTTTGTTAGTTAAAGTCTTCCAACCGTGTACACAGCAAATTTTTGATTGGAAGGCAAAAAATTGTCAGCAGTTGTCAGCCAATTTTCTGACAGTAAATTGTCCGAATTATTGAATAAAATCATCCAACCGTGTACCTACACATCCGATTTTCACTTGATAGAAAAATGGCAATTGTCAGCTCATTGATAGGTAGCATTTTGAAGACTTTTGACATGTCTGCCAATATTGGCGAATGTTCCAACCCTGTACACTTTGCTTAAGACGATTATGTACAGCACTTTCAAATAGTAAAACTTCATTATCAAAATGAGAACAAATTAAGGTGGACGTGCTGGCCTTTTAACTTAACTCTTCAACGTTAGGTTGCCATACCTAAAAATTTTAACTTTATAACAATTCATCAAAAATTCTGTCCATAAAATTACCTGGATATTTAAAATATAATTTTAATTCAACTTTGAAAATAGGAAGCCAGTAACTACCGTTTTAGACCCCTTTATTCCAAACAAATTAACATCTTTCTATGAGCCAATATAAGAAAATTTAAAATTATAACAAAATTGATCAAAATCATCATGTTAAGTTTAACAATACAACAAAATAATTGACTGCCCTTGGTGAATCGGAAATTTGCCTCGGACAAGAATAGATATTTCATGTGTCTGTGTAAAAAAAACCAAACGATACGGAAGGCGCTCTGATTCTTCTTGCAGGTGATTTATACTTTGATAAACGCCCGCAGATGAGCTCAACACTTGCTTAAAAACATCTTATGTTCGGAACCAAAACGAAAAAATCACGCTCTCAATGAACATGCGTGTGCATTTGATGCAAGATGAGTCTGCCCGAAAAATTTCCAAGCAACGTTCGGAAACATCGGAAACGGAATTATTGATTATACAATTTTGTCAAATGCAGACAAATGTTCAAGCTGCTGTGTACAAGGTTTTCCCGAATTGGCAGTAACTATGAAAATCCAAAATGGTTGTGCGAACGTTCATTAATAGAGCCCAAGAATGTGCTGAAACTGAACGGAGAATTATTCAAAAAAAATCCATTGACACAGTGATGGATGAAGAACAAGTAGTCAACTATCTGAACTGAATTTTAAGATTCGGTGGAAAAAAAATAAATTGTTGGCACAACAGCTCCAAGCGGGGCCGGGGCCTGTGACTTACACGATCAACCATTCCTGTGTGTGCGTTGATATTCTGCAGGAATGGAAGGGACCTACAATTTACCGCCGAATCCGAACGGCTAACAGAGAAGCACTTTCCATGACATGAATTACTCTTGGAGGATTTGTCACTTCCTCGCAAGAGGCAGTACCCCGGATCCCGGAAAAGAACTTTTTTAGGTGGAGCCTTCAGGGATCGAACCCAGAACCTTCGGCGTGTCCGACACACTAACCACTACGCCACGGTGTACTAGATTCGGTGGAGCCACCAGGAAATCTACCACCATGTCACTGTTGATGCTCATTCGAAACTTGAACGCAACGAAATTGTGCAACGGAAGCAGATTGACGAAGTTCAAGAAATTGACACCAAATTTGATCGAGGCAACAATCATCATTGGCAAAGTCGAAGGGGATGACGTCAGAACGTTAACGCATATCGATGATTACCAACGATTCGACTTCGGGGTTACCATCAACAAAGCTCAAGGGCAATCGTGAGCAATTGTTGGTTTACATTTGGAAAATTAATTTTTTTTACATGTCTAATCAATTGTATCTTGCTTGCACTCGAGTTAACAATACAAAAAAAAATTGTACATTTAAAAACAAACCAAAACGACCAAAAAAATTAAACTTCATATTAAATTCATAATTTTAAGGTATCAACTCGCGCCAGGTACCGCTAGTCGCAAATAAAATTAAACTTAAATTCAAAATTATTTTCAAAAATATTTTAAGTCAACTCAAAACTCACAATATTTAACGAGGTAAACAAAGGGAGATGCAGTAAACACAACTCTTTTGTATTTTCGAAATGTGTGAGTATATTTGGTTTCATTTTTTCTTTTCTTCCTATCAATTGCACACAAATTTTCACTCATTATTATTTTTTTTGTTTTAGTTTTATTTTTTAATTTATAAAGTTTTTGTTTAGTTTTTCAAACTTAAATACTTAAGTTTAAGTTTAATTTTTTTTTTTCTTATTTCATTCCATCACACTTAAAACTTTGAAACACTGATGCGAGTTACGACCGAAAACGTCGTGTGTTTTTCCCACGCTCGCTGCTCATAAGACATTTACGAATTATGTAATGGATTAAAACGATCAATCCCCAAACGACACATAAGTCTGGAAACTGGAACTAAAAGTTTTATTTTTTCTTCTTAATAATAAAAGAACTGAAGATATACTCGTTTTAGTTCAAAACAAACAAATAATTCAAAGTTTTTGGTACACCGAACGCGAGAAAATATTTTTTTTTTTATCTTATGTGTGGCTGTGTAAGTTTTCAAAACAGAAAAAAAAAATTGGATAATCGATTTAAAGTATACCGTTTGATGAGAAAATTGATTTCATAAAAGTACTATGCGTTTCCACGCAAACACAAAATCACTGTCAAGACTAATGAGAGTAGCTGGCAGAGGGTGTTTCACAGCCCCCGCCAACAAAGGAATATTGTTGGACAACAATCAATTATGCTAATTGCTTGAAAAGTCAAGCGAACATACATATACATACAAACACACCACTACTTTCATCATCATCATAGACATAGCGAATGTATGTCGCCAACATCATCATTATCATCATCATCACCTTCATCTTACCCGGTTTAGGATTGAGTTAGGGGATGTCGTCGTCAGATGACTCTGTCTATGTAGAGTGGGCCACTAGCACGAGTTCTTGTTAACAGGTCCGCACTTGCTTAAGGGCTGCAATGGATGCAACTATTTTAGGGCAAAATTATTTGTTGGGGACATACGCACATTATGTTGGAGGGGGTCTGTTCCCCCAGTAAAGCCGGTAAGGCCAATTTTCCAAAAAAAAAAATTGACTCAAAACAAAATTATTAAGAAACAACTGTTAAACTTATTCAATGCTATGCTATACACCTTTTTGTTAAACCAGCTATCTTTTCTTTTATTTATTTTAAAGTTGTGGTGAACGGATTTTGAAAAATTAATGTTCAAACCCAAAATTATTTTTTAAGTCAAAAACAGAAAAAGTCAAAACTCAATTTATAGTCTTGTACTTTTTGCGAACTGACCCGTCAATTTTGTTTTATTAATTACAGCTAGCGGTGCGCAGGGAACGCGTCGCAACGCTCTCTACCTTTTTTTAGCAATTTATGCGAACCCCTTAAATCCTCATTTGGAAAAGCTGCCCTTAAACAACTATCGATTAAGAAAATTGAGCATCCGAAACGGTAGCGAATCTAGTAAAGCAATCCATACAATTAATTGACCAGCGTTAATCTACCCAAAGCAGCACTAACGACAGTCGCAGTTCTGCGACAATCCTTTTAAGCTTGGAAATTTTCATAGGGCCTGGAAAATCCAGCAAATTAATTTAGATAAAACCGTACCTTTAATCAAAGGAAAATTTCTAAGAGAAGAAAATTTGTTTTTAATAATTCTTGGCGCCTAAAGAGCATAAGCACAATGAAATGTCTTGATCAGGTTCTTGAAAACCACAACCAGACAAACCACGGGCTGTTATTATGTAGAACATGTGACAAAAAACAAGATCGTTTAGATTTTGGAATCAGTTGAAATATTAGGTATGAGAAAAAAACCTTGTTGGGTATCTAGTTTATCTCACTTAAGCATGAAGGACATTTTTTAAATAGATTAATTAAATCAGAAACAAAATGATTCAAAAACAACTTCAACACTTGCGATTTCAGTCAAAGCTCTTTCAAAATCTGAAAATTTTTAATGAATAACAAGTTTTATTTTTAAAATTTAAACTATTGAAATAAACATCAAAACATTTTTTTTGTTTAATTTTTTTTTTTAATATAACGTTATTCAATAATATTTATGGTTTTAAAACTAGATGTTATCATTTATTTAAAGTCAAACACTGGAAACCCGATGGATTAGCTTGTTTTGAAAAAAAAATTTTTGTTAATGGTTGGCTTGCAATTACTTAAAATATTGCATTGTGAACACTTTTTTTTTTTTTTTAATTTCGATTTGTCCTTTTTCCCAAAATTATGAGTTTGAAAATAATTTGGTCAAAAACTGTGCAATTAGACTAATTGATTGAGTTTTTGAAGATTTTTTAACAACTAATTTTTTTAACGCAATATTATTGTACCTACATTCCTTGAAGGCTTATCAACCACATTAAAATTTCTTAAATTACGGTTCTATGAGAGGTGCCGCTATATAACAAATTGTTTGTATTATTATTCAGGTATCATTGTTTATGGACCCCACAATTTTTACTTGCGATTATAGGTACTATAACTCAAGTGATGGATTCGGGCAGAAAAAAAAATTTGAGATAACAATCACACATGACATTACGATGATGGAGAAGTCGAAAAAAGTGGGTCTGGAAATTCCGTCCGTCTGTCTGTCTGTCTGTCTGTCTGTATGTCTGTTCGCGCCTCTGGAGGCTGAACGGGTGGGCCGATTTGCTTCAAATTTGGTATTTACGATTTATTTGCCCGTCCCTCGGAACGAATTTTTACTTGCGATTATAGGTACTATAAGGCAAGTTATGCATTCGTCGAAAAAAAAAGTTTTGAGATAACAATCAAACATGACATTACGATGATAGCGAAGACGAAAAAAGATGGTCTAAAAATTCTGTCCGTCTGTATGTCTGTCTGTCTGTCTGTCTGTCTGTCTGTCTGTCTGTCTGTCTGTATGTAGACCTACAGCCCAAACGGGTGGGCCGAATTGCTTCAAACTTGGTATATAGACTTTTTTAGGTATTGTACAGAGGGGAAATTGAAATTTTTTTTTTAGCTCAAAAAATAACGGTACCTGCCATACAACCGTTATTTTAAAGCTTATTTTTCTCAAAAACGGCTCTAACGATTTTTATTTAAAAAAATCAGTGTTGCTTTTTAGGTACGACCAATCATATGGCTGAAAAAAAAGTTTTAAAAAATGGCTAAGAACGGTACTTTCCATAGGACCGTTTTTTTTGCTTTCGACTAACTCGAAAACGACTAAATTGATTCTTTCGAAATTTCACACACATATAGCTGTAGGTAGCTCAATTTGTATTGCATACCAATATTTTTGAAAAAAAAATTTTTGTATTTTTAAAAGCATTTTTTTAAAAAAAATTTAAAAAATTAATATTTTGAAAACTGCTTATTAAATTTTTTTCTAAAAATTTTAAATAAATGTATTTGCTGAATACCTATGAACTGGCGTTTTTGAATTTTTTTTGAAAAATTTTTTCAAAAAGTTTTTCAAAAAAAACTTTTTTTCTCAAAAACCGCTCCACAGATTTTTATAAATTTATTCTCATAAATTCAAATTTATAAAAGAAACAAAATGGCGTACTTTTTTTTCAGCTCAAATTAGTTTAAGTATTTATTTAAGAATTTTGAAAACTTTATTTTTATCAAAATCTCAAGCCCCAAGACCACTGTCACACATTAGAGCAAGTTAGTGCGACCCAGTCGTGCATTTTATTTATTTTTGCTCTAGGTCCAAAAATAACGGCACCTGCCATACAATCTTGAAGACAACAATTGATTTTCTCAAAAACGATTTTGATAAAACTTTCAGAATGCTATTTTTGCAAGAAAATCTATCTTTTGGTTCGAAATTTTTTTTTTTCAAAATTTGTCTAATAATGGTACCTCTCATAGAACCAGTATTTTCAAATCAAATTTTCTCGTAAACTATACATTCGATTTCAATACAATTTTGGCCACAGGAAGTCATTCATAATTTTATTAATATGGCATTTCCAAAATTTTCAAAAACCTTTTTTTTTTGATTTTTTATAATTTTTTCAAAAACAATTTTGCTTTTCGAAATATGTTGGAAACGGGTACACTGATTTTTTTTAAATTATTTTTCAAATGTAAACTATAGATTGCCATATATTTGCATACTCAAATAAATTTCAAAATATTTTTTGAAAAAGTTTTTCAAAAATAACCTTTTAAAAAAAAACTGGTCCAACGATTTTCAATATTTTTTTTTCCTAGATTGACGTATAGCTTTGAAATTTTATTGCATACTTAGTTTTTTCGAGAAAACTCTTAAACTAATTTAAAAAATAAAAGAATTTTCGAAATTATTTAATTTTTTTTTTAATATCCATATAGGTATGCAGCCACTAAGCAATTGCTTATCATAAGAGCAAGTTCGTGCGACCCAGTCGTGCATTTTATTTCAATTAACATAGATTTTTTTTTTGTTAATTTAAAAAAAAATAATATTTCAATGCAAAAGTGGCCTTAAAAAATTGATTCATTTTTTTTTGTTTACAAAACAGATTTGTCGCTCAACTTGAAAAAATAGTTCTTGTTGGTGGATATGATTTCTTGTATCTGTTCGAACTATGTGATTATTATGTCTTGTTTTAGTATGTAGAAAAATGTAGTTGCTCTCACGTGCGAGGTCTGAAATAAAATCTAAATCTTTGTAAATCGAAATTGTCAAAAATGGTGGATGGTTAGTTGGTGGGATGGGTTGGTGATAATGGTGGTTGGTGGGGGAGGGAAGGTTGTATTGTTAAAAAAGGTTGGTGGTTGATTTTAGGTGGGGTGGGTGATAGCTGGTAGGTGAAGAGGTTTTTTTTTTGGGGGGGGGGGGGGTAAAAAGTGGTGGGGATTGGATATGGGATTTTTTTTGATGTGAAACATCTTTTGGCGCACATAGGCAGTAAAATCGATCGTATTAGTCACCAAAAAGTTGGCAAAAATAGTGGGAGGTTGGTTGGTGGTTGTATGTGGGGTGATTGCATTCTGGTGGGGAGATTTGGTGAAGGTGTGGGGGGTTGAGGAAAGAATTGTTAAAAATGGCGGGTGGTTGGTTTGTGGTTGAATGTTGTGTTGGTGGAGTGGTTTTTGACGAGGGTTTTGGAGGTGCGTGAGACAAAATTTACAAACATGGAGGGAGTTGGGAGTAGCCGGTGGTTGCTGAGGGTTGGTAGGGGGGAATATTGACAAAAACGGCGGGGTTGTTTGTCAGTGGGGTGGGTGGTTGCTGCTAGGGAGGATTTGGTGTGTGGGGGGGGGGGGAGAGGATGGCAAAAAATAGTTTGTTGTTAGTTGTAGGTGGGCTTGGTGGTATGGCGGTCCTATTTATGTTCCTATTTATAAATGAATATGATCTGTAATATATTTTTTGTATGGTTTTTAAAAATTTTGAATTTTAATGTTAACTTGAATGTTTCACATCTGCCGGGCTCCCGTGACGGCTACTTCTTTTTTATAACCAAGCTTAAATAAACTTGGCTCTCAAAATCAAGGCTGAATTATAATGGACGGAACGGTACGGAACGTTCGTAATTGAGCTAACCAGCAATAATTCATATTTCATGCCCGAAATAGCGGATTGCTCCGTTTCGTCAAGCTGTCGATCAGTTTGGTATACAAAAGTTAATTGCATCACATTTTACGGACTACAATTTGACATGATATCTGACTGTGGATGGAAATGTAAGGTATGTTGAATTTGTGTGTGACGTCACAGCCTTTTTTTGCCCGTTTTTAATATTATAATTGTATGTTTTTTTTCTTTGTTGTGTGCAACAATATCTGTTAATAAAATTGTTATTGTTGTGAAATTTTAAATTGAGGTCACAAAATCAAACCTTTTCTTTTCTTTCCTTTTTTTTATTTATTTTTATTTCTCAAATTTCTTTTTTTAAATTAGTTCTATAATAGTACACAAATTTATTTAAATTTGATTATTGACCAGTCTTTACCTATAATAGTTATAAAATAAAAATAAAAAAAGCTCATTGTGACGTCACAAAATACCATAATACCTGGTATTTTGTGTATGGTAACTCTTAAAACGCTACGCTGAATACATGTATGTTCGCATTCGCGTCAATCCATCCATTATGGGTAGTGTGCGTTTGATAGATCGGAAGTCAACGTTGCGTTTCGTTTGTACACTAGCTCGACTATTAAATTTTTTTATTATAATTTGGCCTTTAGAAGAAGTTTTTTATTTTTTAATACAAACTCTATTATACTGCATTGAAAAATAAAAAAAAATAATAAAATAAACCCAGTAGAAGACTTGAATTGAATTTTGATTCAAATTTATGGTCTCTAGTACCTACAACAAAAATTTGGCGTTTCATCCAGGAATCTCACTTTGGAATCATCAGTGTTGACATACAGTGAAAGAAATCTCTCCATTACTTTGTGTTTTTCGCTGCAGAGGATTGAAGAAATAGCCAGAAACACAGAATGCCCGAGCAAACCTTTTGTCATCTCTAAATCATGGTAATTTTATCTCCAGCTCCATTTATTTATACATAAATCAATAACTTTCCTTAATAATCACAAGTAAGTAAAAGGCCCTCCTAGTTGGTTTATTGCGCCCTAGAGTCAATACTGCCCTGTTTTGAGGACATTTTGATGCATGCTAACATAGCTAAAGCAGCCATATTGTCAGTCAGTAGAATGGAATCTCCTCCATGTTCTATAACAAACGGTACATAAAACGAACAAACGATAAACTGATTATCACCAATGTCTCTGTCAGAGGCTATGGTCTATAGATGGCGGCTCTTTGTTTGTTAATGTAGATACATAATATAAGTAAGGGGTTCCGCCGGCACAGTGTGGTAGTGCATCGGCAGGCGTGGAGGTTGCAACATCCTATGGTCGCAATATGCGAATTAATTATTCCTTATAGCAAGAGATTCATCTCAAACGTGCACTACTACGAATGCCCATGCCACTGCTCCCACCATTCTGAAACTCGCACACATTTCTTTGGCTTTTAATAGATCTACATAGATTCTTTTTTATTTTATTTTTTTTAGCATTGTTTTATATAGTTTTCTCAGTCCCGTTTGAAGCAAATGATGAAATTGTTAATTAGCGGAGCATAAATTAGTGTGCAGGGAGCACACTGATTGATTGTTGGTCATAGTGGTCAGTTGGGCACAACAGAGCATGAGAGGAGGTCAAGTGGCAAAAGTTGACTATGCTTTGTTTCCAGAGCGCCAGCCAGCCAGCCATCCAGCCAGCCATCCAGCCAGCTTTTTGCCCTGGAGTAGATGTGCCTTGTGCCTATATACCTACATAGTGTTGAATGCTGCAACAAAGTAAGAAGTTTTCTTCCATTTTTCTTTTTATTTTATTTTATTTTATTTTATTTTATATTTTTGCTCAAAAAGTTATAATTGGCAATTTTAGCGGAAGTTTCGAGTTTACTGTTCCTCTTTTTTTTTCAATAAAACTGCAGGCGTTTGTATTTCGATGGCTGATGTTTTTTAATTGGACGGATGTGATCATTAGGGTATGGGTATCTACAAGTAAAGCATTGATGGAGCTAAGGTTTTCATTGTTCCTTTTCTATCTATAGGTACATTTTATTTTATTATAAGAGTTTTAAAAAAATCATCGTCGAAATAATGGAATATTGAATATTAAATTCTCGCAAATTCAAAAGATGAACTTTTTTTTTGTTTTAAGGGTTTAATGATGATAAGAAATGTATACCTACCTGATTTATCCCACTTGTATTGAGTTTTATATAAAAGAATTAAAGCTCGCTTATAAGGTGATTTGGATGAAAATTCTTACAAAAATTAGCTTGCAAAGCTTTCAGTACATTTTGGATGCTATTGTGATTGACGTGAAATTCGAGATGCTATTCATACCCTTTTTATGTTGTTGAAATAAGGGAATTTCGAAGGATAAGTGTATGGGTCTTACAAGTGTCATAGTAATATGATACGCAAATACCTACAATATAAGTACATCGCCGTAATTGGACCACAATTGACACTTGTTTTGTTTGAAGGTACATACAAAAAAATAGTTTTTTTTATGATTCCAATTAGATTATTTCCAATTTTGAAAAGAAAACATTTGCAAAGAAACACTTTATGCAGAAGATAGGAGAGAGTGGGGCTTAAGGTAACAGGGGTAAGAAGTAACAGCTAAAAAATTGAGTTCTCCTTAAAATTAAAAATTGCGTAAAAGAGAACAATTTGTATATTTTCTATATCTACCAGCATACTTTCTTCAGATTTCAATTGGACATCAACGAGAAAAGTTCTGTGGTGGTGCCAAAAAACAGCAGGTTTCAATTATTATTTTTAGACTTCCCCTACACACGGAAGAGATAGGGTGCTGTTTGTTTTTGTAAACATCCAATTGAGTTTTGTGTGTGTATTTTATATATGAGTGACATCTGGTTTCTTGTATATTAATTTCTTCGTGTGAATGAAAATTCATGGTGAGGCAAGTTGTAACGCTTTTGCGGGGTAAATAGTAACATGTTAAGACTCACCCCTTGATTTTTTTATTGATCGTGGTGAACAACAACGATCGAGAACTGTTTTCTTCTCTAGCTTTTATTATTTTTATTTTGTGTGATAGATAATAGGCAAAAGATCCGAAGGATAAAAGGTTCTCACTAACAGCGATTTTCGAAGAAAGAATCAAAGTCTTGGCTAGAAATTAAGCTTATGAAAGGGAGACGGAACTTAAAATGGGCCCAAACCAAACCTTCATCAGGAATTGAAGTTGATCAACAAGATTTGTGTCTCGTTTGTTGTGGGGCATTTTCTGAAAACTTGCCTGGGTAAAATTGGGTTCAGTTCATATACATAGTATTCAAAAATGGGCCCAAAGTGCGTTAAAGGTTTTTATTCCCTATTCCATTGAATGGGTATATTGTATTTGGTGTGGAGTTTGTAACGTAGAGAAATAATAGCGTTAGGTATTGAAAAGTATATATATTCTGACTCAGAATCAAAAGCCTAGTCGATTTAGCCATGTCCGTCCGTCCGTCCGTCCGTATGTATACTCTCTAGAGGTCGCAATTTTTGAGCTAGAAAGCTGAAATTTGGTATATATAATCTTTGGTTCAAGAGTAAGGCTAAGTTCTTGAACCAGTAAAATCCGCCGACAAACACGCTCACAATCGCCATTTTCGTTGAACAACCTCAATTTGGTAAAATTAAATTATGTTTTTTGTACAGTTACGAAAAAAGCATAACGCTAAAATTTTGCACACGCAAGCTTTAGGTAAACTTTCTTCCAATCAAATAAAAATATTTCAGTTTGGGCGTGGCTGACGCCCATTTTTCATACAAAACCATCAATATTGTTTTTATAAAATAACAAATGTTATATTAAAGAGAAAAACATTAAATTTTGTGGGCATTACTGGCACATAAACGTCTTGTGTATGAAATCAATAAATTTGATTTTGGGCGTGGCTGACGCCCACTTTTCAATAGAAACTATTAAAAAATTGTTTTTGTAAATAAACGGTGTTTAAAATCGCAAGCCAAAATTTTGCGTCTCTTAGTAGAAACTAAATCTTTTGTGTATGAAAAGAAATTTTTGGATTTTGGGCGTGGCTTTCGCCCACTTCTCATAAAAGAACGAAAAACGTAGTTTTAAAAATTTAAGGTACTACCAATATTCAATTTAAACCTTTTTCCCTTCCGTTCGTTTTATGAAAAATATATCTCTACGTTTTCTTGTGTACATATTTTCAATACGCCCACTTTTGAAGGCGTGATTTTGATAAAATACCTTTGTTCAGGTAAGATTGTTTAAAAACTACTCGATTCAGTTGTGGTTTTACACATATGCCTAAATACTGATCAAAGCTCAGTTAGTGCTTCAAATTTTTAAGACACGCCCACTTTTAAGGGGCGTTTCCGTCAAAAGTTGTATAAGGCATTAATTTTTTAACGTTTTTTAACTATCGGTCACAGTTTTGAAGTAAAAAGATGAACACTTAGATTTATATTCCTTGGTTACGTAGCAGAGTGTGGTCCAAGAATTGTTAAAAACACCCATAATCGCTATTTCCATTCAAAACCTAATTTTTAAAAATTTAAGTTTTGTCTTGTTTTGTTCAAATCGATCTGCAAGAATAAAATTGAATGTCACTGACCTCATACCAATTGCCTTGGCAATAAAAAGTTTTAACTTTGGGCGTGGCGCACGCCTTTTTTATTTTGCCAGCACTAATTGAACATCACACCACACAAAATTAATGTAATTGAATTTTTTTCTGTCTGCTAAAGAAGAATTTTGTTTCTGAAACTGAAACATCGGCTATTTACGGGAGGCATACGCATACACATACAAATAGGGAATAGGGTATCCAACAGTTCTTTGCAAACGTACTGTAGCTCCCGCTTATGTTTTTTACTGTTTCCGTATGCTTAAACTGTAAAACGGATGAAGATTTTTCTTCCTAGTCCTAGTCCTAAAATTTTTGTTTTTTTGTTTTTTAAGTGAAACTTTTTTTACATCGCCTCAAATTTGTTGGTTCACCTGTCACATGTCGCAATATGGCGGTGCCATCCAATAGCTCGCATTAATGATTTTAATGATAAGTCACAGCGCGAGCGATAGGAATTTAGGGAGGAAGGGAAAGGAGGTGTCGATGAACATTGAAATTGAATGTCTGCAGATCAAAATGGTAAGGAAAAATTGTGCCAGCCAATCCATTCCACATTCGTGTTGTACGGCTAAAGAAAGAATCTCTATATTTCACGGTACGTCCGAAATTGGGCTCAAGTGTAAACTGATGAGCGTTCCTAGCAAGACGAGTATTACGGGGGAAATGTTTAAGGGGTGGAACGCAGCTGGCTACCTCGAGTAAGCATTTTTTGTAAAAGAACCTGTAAAATAAGGAAAGAAATGAGACATTTCGACAATGTTCAAGTGACGAACATTTTTCCATAATGTTTCTCTCTCCTATCAATTTTAACGCTTTTTTCTGGCAATTCTTGGCAATCTCAAGTTATATGATCATTCCAACGAAGGTTGTCACTGATACACGAACCGAGTACTAATAGCTTTTCGGCCTTCTTGATGCAAGTACCATTCATGGATAATGGCATACTGGGTACGTTTAGCTTTAACGTCAAAAGACAGAATTGAGTTTTCGACGCATTAAACTCCACACGATTTCTAATACCCCAGTTGAAAATGCTGTTTAAATAGGAGTTTAATGAGCTTATCAAACGGTATCGTTGTAATAACACGTCCGAAGACGAAGGTCGTGAATTATAAAACATATGAAAAGCTGAGGGTTGAGTCGTCAGCAAAACAATTTAATGGATTAGAAGTCACAGACAAGAGATCATTTATAAAAAATGCGAAAGAGAGTCGGAGACAGAACGGAGGGGCAAACCAGCATTTATTTTGTAGAGATCAGACTTGAAACCGTCTAATACTACTTGTATTGAACGGTCCAGAAGATAGCTTCTAATTCAAAAATTGAATTTTTTTCTTCTGCAAGGATGCATTATTTGTTTTTGGCATAACTGTTATCGTATTCTTTGTATACGGTGAAATAAATGGGTCATTTCAATAAATATTCTTCTTCACTTTGTTTCCACAGGATGAAGATGGTCGAATCTTTTTGTAGGTAAACAATCTTCGCTATTAAAATTAAGATATGAAATGGTTTGTGTGAACAAAGGACATTCTTTGAAAAATAAAGAACCTGACTTCTTGATATTGCGGAGTCAGAAAAATGAAACTGCACATTAAGATATTCAGTGTAAATTGTAAAAATAAATCATGATCCTTATATATATATATTTTTTTTTTTTTTTTCAAAACCAAAAAAAAATCAAACTCAAGTTCAAAATCCCAAAATCTTGAAACATATAGACAAAATGAAAAGCAAAACTATCCAGTCACCAGTGTTGGCAAGTAAGTTACACGAAGTAAGTTACTCGTTTAGTTACACGTAACTAATATGAATTAGTTACGCTCAATATTTGGCGTAACTAATGTAACTAATGTAACTAAATGTAACTAACTGTAACTAAATAAAACTAACTCTAACTTAATAATAAAAAATAAAAAAAATCACATTTCATCCTGAATCCCACTCGACTATTGACAAAATTCTTTTATTAGCAAGGGCAACGGCAACCTGGCAGGGAATACATATTGAAATTACTATGTTCCTGATGAAAAGGAAATCTAATAAAATATTATATTCTTGGAGCATACAATAGATTTTTACTTACATTTAAAAATTTCCCTTCTTTCTTGAGATTCCTGGAAATTTCTTTGTTTATTGTGATTTATATTTGTATGGTAAATTCAGATTTGGTCTCAGATTTGGTCTCAAATTTAAGATTTGGCTCCTACACAGGAAACCAAACGAGATCTATTTGGTTTTATTATTAACCTTCAGCAACCTTCACACTAACTACTACGCCTCGGGCTACTATACAAATATCATCAAAGATGCGATAGTTTAATCTTTAAATCTTGCATTCGAATCAATACCACAAACTTCTATCTGATTTCTCAAATTTGCTAAGAAAGGCGAATGTCTTTTTAATTGATACTAAATGCTCTTCATAAAGTGAAATATTGAAACGAAACACATCCCACAAAAGCCTTAAATTTATTTCAACTGCTGAGATGTGAAAATTAGTTTTCCAAACTAATGCCAAGTTTCTTGACATCAATGATTTATTTCCGAAAAAAAAACACACTAACACAAGTTTGAACAAAACTCTCAAATCAAAACCACTGAAGCAGACACAAAATGTGAGTCACGAAAAAATTAATTGCAAAAACGCCATCATAGAGATATATAGAGGACACAATCCAAAAATGTTGCACCTGACACCACACTATGCTTAAAGCACCATGTAATGTAAAGTCGCCTTCATTTTGTTTTTCAACACATACACTTACGAGTCGTTACTTCTTCTATTAAGAGAGAGAGAGTGAGAGAGAGTGTGTGTATGAGGGAATAAGGCAGAAAAAAAGTTACAAAAAAAAAAGAACAAGTCAGTGGCAAGTGCATTAGTTGGAAGCTTCTTCTACCCTGCTGTTCTTCACTATCTACAACACATCAACAACGTCATTACCATCAATTCACCGAAGGCGAACATACATAAGCATATAGAAGCACAACTCTCTATACCAACCGATGCGATGTGATGTCGAGGAAAACCGACAGACCCAACAGACCCGACAGACAGAAGCGACGATAGATGGCACTAGCAATAGCAATAGCAAACTCTATGCTTCCAGCTAGCTACTACTGACTGACTGACAAATGGGTGGGTGAGATTTTAAAAGCTTTCTCTCTAATGACAGTCACTGGTGAGCACGGTGATTTAATTACAGCTGAAGGTAACGTTTTCTGCCACAGCAGCTATCGGCAAGTTTCAACTATGTAACAGCTACATGCTACACCAACAAACAACGCAACAGCAGTTAGTAGGTACCTATCTATCTAGGTATATTATGTAGGTACAGTTTTCCAGGAAAGTTTAGAATTTGCAAGATGACCCATTTGCAAGAAGGTGCGGTAGTGGTGCTCCTGCTGCTGCTGCTGCTGCTGCTGAGTGTGGGTGGTGGTCTTCTGTTAGCCCGGTTTTGTAGAGTTGGTTAGTTTCGAGTGGAACTCGGCCGGCCAGTTGTGATGTGATTGCAAGGCAGCGGCAGGAAACCATTTCTAGATGTGAACATTGCACGCATACATACACACATAGAATGAAGAGGTTTTTAAGGACTTTTTAAATACACACACACATTTGCATTGATGTTAATGTCCTACTCGTAGATTAAACGCAGCCATAACGAACCACGCATTGGAACACGTTTATAGTTAGTCCGTTCGTCCGACTTGTTATCTAAAATTCACAGTCAACGCAGCGTTTGAACAATAATGTGGTGAATGTACGGTACATACTACTTACTGCCATTTCACTTGATGCTGGTACTGGTACCTACTGTAATAGACAATTAGAAAACTTTAAAATCGCATCCTAGACCTTAACCAAATATATGGCACGTATACGCCCGCCGCGCCGCTGCTAAACATTTTTTTTTTTTTTTTTGCTTCAACGGTATACCTTACTTTCTATGAAAACGCTTATTAAACATTTTTGAATTCTAAAAATACACTAGCAATTACAAAAGTATGGACATGGACAGAGAGAGTTTGAGTGCTTTAGCCGTTCTACAAAGAAACTTTAAATCCCTTGAACTGAACGAAGCACGTCCTCTGTGTTCATGTTTTGACACAATACGAACGAGAGGCCCTGAAATCCAATTTGAAAGCCTCTTATAACTATTTATAACTGTGTAGTGTAGTTTGTATACCAACACAGGACCAACTGGCAAAACAGGATTTTCAAACGCAAACTGAACAATATCTTGCATTATGCACTATACAGTACACACATGCATGAAGCCAAACCTATTTCTAAAAACCTCTATCCGGATGAGTGATTGAAAGACTCCCGTCTGTATGTTGTCCATAATTTTTTTTTTTTTTTTTTTTTTTTTTTTTCATTTTTATTCCTCTGGTGTAGATACTAACTATTATACTATGCGCCATGGAGCAATGTTGTCCTGCATGACAGAAAAATAACTGACACAAGAATGGTAAACGCTAACTCTATTGTCCGCCAGATTAATTGGTAGTCGTTTGTTTGAAATATTGAGTTTTAACTCTGGCGATGATGGATACCGGAAATGCATATTTTAGGTTATGCATAAACAAAAGCTAATTTTCCAATTGTGTATGTGTGTGTGTTTTTTTTTTTGTTATTATTATTTATTTCATCTAAAAATCTAAAAAAAAAAAAAAAAAATATCTAATTAAAAAAAATATGTGTTAGGCTTTTGCATAGGTTGAAGGGCGCCGTTAGTATCATTCAAAAACTCTGAGGAGGATTATTGACTATTGACTTGATATGTAAAGGGTGTTTTTGTATAGGTATAGAAATTTAATGTCACTTACCTCGCAGAGTAAGTGCTTTGGCAATAAAAATTCTCAACTTTGGACGTGGAACACGCCTATTTGTATTGTCTGCTTAAGAAGAATTTTGTACATGGAACTGGACAGCGGCTGCTGCAGGGGGCGAATGCATACACATACAAAAAATATCGAATAGGGTATCCAACAGTTCGTTATTGCAAACGTACTGTAGCTCTTGCTTTATGTTTTCCTTTTATAGTCTTTACATTTTTTATAAAAACACCGTAGGTACACATAGAATTTTTTGAACATTGTAGAGAGGGGTTTTTCGGAATTGGAATTTTGTAAATTTTGTATCTCAGCTCAAAACGTAACAGTAAGGGAAGTTTTAGGTGTTTTCTTCAAAATTGCATAAACAAAGTCAATTTTAATAAATCTAAATTAATGAAGTCATTAAATTTTCATACACGAGAAATTGGTTCAAAATAGTTTTGTAAATTATTATGTTGGGACATTGGAAGCGCAATGAGCCGATCTAAATTGAGAATATTGGAATTCATTAATGCAACTTTGTTTCAAACTTGGGCTTTTAAATTTTGTTTTTTGAAATCTTTATTTTAAAGATAAAATTTATTTATTCACAAAGCATAAGTTACGATTTATTTCAAACTCAGAGGGCGTAGCGTAGAGATTGAGACAAATTTGGAAATGCAGAACCTTTTACAAAAAAAAGTATCAAACTTTAATGAAATGTACGGTTAACCACATCTATGTAACCAGTAACCACAGTATGTATGCAAGCGCATGTTTCCTTTAAAATGTTCAACAATATCTACGAAACCCATTTTCAACTGCCACAAAGTCTTGTCGAAAGTTTCTTTAAAAAAGAATATATTTGCGGTTCAACAAACCAAGTCTGATTTCCTGCTAAAAATATCTTAAATAATCCCATTTCTTTATCCAACTATACAGACAAACAAAGTGTGTTGGGTATATGTCAAGATATATTTTTAAATTTACCACAAAAATGCGACACAAAAGCGACATCAATGTATACCACTTGAAAGGTAGCTATTAGGTTGGTTGGTTGGTTGGTTTGTACATAGTTTCAATTCCTCACAAAAACATTCTCACTTGATCCAGTTTTACGTTTACGGAGATACCTATACACATACATATATACACAACTATAAAATAATACACACAAGCTTCAAAAGCAAACATTTCACTCTCCATCACTCAAGTCCTTCCGTGCGCCATCACACAATAACGCTCTCACAATGGATGAAAGCATCTTAAGGATTTCCAAATACTGCATCTCACAAAAGATTTCAACACTAAAAAAAAAAAAATGGCGAAAACAGAAGAAAGCATGCTTAACCGCATTTGATTAAGAAAAAAAAAAACACTTACCAAGGCAAGGGCTTGGAAGTTGGAACGTTTTATACAAATACCTTCAAAAATATTGTTTTTTTTTTCTGTTCTTATATCATTTTTCTAGCTCTAGCACTGCAGCTCTTGTCTTCTTTCCTGGAAGGCTATTTCTTTCCTCTTAGTGTCATAGTCTAGCACAGAATTGAAACAATGACCAAAAACGTACGCCATTTATTGTATAACAAAGCACAACAGTTAGGACATTATACTTGCTCACTACGATGAAGGACTTTGTATACACGGCTTTTGTTTACTTCTTTTGATATAAATAAAGATTCATTATCTACTCAGTGTTGGTAATGACCTATTTTTATTATAAAATAATTGTTTAATTTGAAAATCAATTAACATCACTAATTGTTTTTAGATTCAATGAATGTTTCAAATAAATTAGATAATTTCGATCCTGTCGTTTCTGAAAGTTTTACAATATTGGAAAGCACATTTTCTATAAAGCATCTGGTTTCCATTGTATTTGGGCCTTCAAACCATTAATTATGGCCCTGGATTAAAAACAATCCAGCATGAAAAGTAGCCAGCAATGCAATGGTCCCTAGCAGCAATTTTATGTGTCTACACCTCAAAGTTTACATTGTTTACATTGTGTCCTACATTTCACAAGACATTAGACAAAAAAAAAAGTTAAAACTTGCACTGAATAATTGTCCTCTTGCTCATTCAAGGATTCCTTCCACAAAAACACAACTACATACATTGAAGAAAGAATACTGTGAATAAGGGCGGTATGAAAGAAGAATAAAACGTCATTTGGAAATTCAGAAAAAAAAAAGCAGAAAAAAAAACTATGATGATAGCTTATACGCTCCATCACCCTGGCCATATTGTTTGTATACATTGTACAACTCGCCCATGGAGTTGCTCCTTCTATATCTTCAACCCGACCCATTAAATTGGGGACAATGGCCGATCTGAATGACGAGGCTGTGAAAACGAGTTCGGTTTTTGGTGCGGTTGTTTCAAATTCCGCACCACATATACTACATATGTCAGAAAAATTGGACGCACACAATTTTGCGGACATGGTCTCTAAAGACAATCGGAATTTAATTCAAAGAGGAGATGAGATATGTATAACTTTGTTGCCGTAGGTTGTGTTTGGCCGAAATGAAACTCATTTTGTGTGTCTAGACAACGCACCAATATGCTAAATTTTAACTTAAAAATTCCACGAAATTTGATTAAAACTTTTATGACAGTAATTTGTGAAAGTGAATTATGCAAAACTTTAAACTAAACTTAAGGGAAACACAAAGTTTTAATAAAATCTAGAATAACCAACTCATTTCATCAAAATCGGACCTCGAAATTATCTGCAATTTTTGCTTCTCTCGTCTGGCTTATAAAATTTCAACATGCATTTTCTGGATTTTTTGATTAAGAACTATTTTCAAATGCTTCCGTGTTTAAATATTGTAAATTTTTCACACCCTCAAGCTCGGTTACCGAATAGAGAGATCAACGGATTATAGAGTTCATTTTCAACCGTTCCATCCGCATTGTCTTGGCAAGTTTTTAGTGTGATATTCACAAAATAAATACTGGTGTGCCTCAAGGCTTCGTTCTATCTCCGACTCTCTTCCTTATCTTTATAGAATAATGATCTCCATCCCATCATCAAGATTTCAAGCATAAAGGATTTTCCAATAAGAGGTGTTATTTTGAATAACCCGCTATTTCGGTACTTTTCATTTTTGAAGCTGTAATTTTTTTGACATTTGACAAGTAGAAACTACGCCATTAATACAAATGGAAATGAAATTACTAAAATTTACTATAAAAATGGTGAAAATTTGGCAAGAAAAACTGAAAATATTGCTGCTGAGCCCAAAGTGTTGAAGAAAAATATGGTTTGTCCATTAATCGTCGTTCTTTGGAGTTAGGCATTCTACAAATGTCATTACACCGTATTTTGCATAAAGACTTTGTTTTTAAGGCTTATAAAGTTCAGTTTACACAAGAACTCAAGCCGGCCGATCATCAAAAACGACGTGTCTTTGCTGCTTGGGTCCTTGAAATGCATGAAAATGATCCGGAGGCCCATTTCCACCTCGGAGTCTACGTCAACAAGCCAAATTGTCGCATCTGGGGCTCGGAAAACCCAAGATTTGTTGTGGAAAAGCCTCTCCATTCTCAACGACTAAGGGTTGGCTGCGGTTTATGGTCCGGCGGGGTCATTGGACCTTAATTTTTCGAAAATAAGGCTGGAGCAACAGTTACGGTGAATGGATTGTGCTTTCGAGAGATGATTAATAATTTTTTATGGCCGAAATATGATGGTATTGATCTGACAACGTTTACAACTTTCAACAAGATGACGCTACGTGCCACACGGGAAAAGTTTCCGAACCGTGTTATCTCTCGAAAAAGTGATCACAATTGGCCACCGAGATCTTGCGATTTAACACCTTGCTACTTCTTCCTTTTGGACCACGTGAAATATAAGGTCTACGCCAACAGTCCAGCGTCGATTCAAGACCTCAAAGATGGAATTCGTGCAACTATTGAGGACATACAGCGGCCACTTTGCGATTTGTTGACGGAAAATTTCACGAAAAGGATATTGTTGTGAAAGCGTAGCCGTCCCGGCCATTTGGCTGATATTGATATTTGATATTGATGATTGATATTTCTATTATTAATGGCATATTTTCTACTTAACATTGAAATAAACATCCGATCATTAATTTCAAAAAATGCCTTTTTTATTTGAATATCAAAATAACACCTCTTATTGGAAAACCCCGTACTAAGTTGTTTTACTGACGGCAATACACACAGCTTTTCGTATTAGTTCCCATATTCCCAAACCTGTTCTTTGGTTGTGGCACATTATGATAAGATCATAAAATTCTTATCTAGACAGGATTGTCCGTGTCCAATGGTGAATTATCAACTGTGTCGAAATTAATGCTTCAAATACCCAATGCTGACTTGTGAAGTAAACTTGTATTGAAACTGACAAGATTTGCGTTCTAGGTATGTGCCTTTACAAACCATATTTTATGGAACGAACACATCATATTTGACGTCCGTCGTCTTCAAAAATGCATTCTCGATTGCAAGAATTATGTTTCCACATCAGATTTGTTCACCCCAAGCTTCAGAATAAGTCGTATATCTGTTCACGTTGTTCAGTTGTACATTTGTGTTTCCTGATGTCCTGATGGATAGAATTCAGAAAAAAAAACTATAAAATTAATACGTGCTGGTGAAATACTGATTACGGAAACATTTCTTTCACTTGGACACTGCCGCAATGTTTCTCATGTCTCATTTTTACAAACAACTCGTTTTTTAGTCGCACTATAAGAATGTTGAATGCTGTTGATATCTCACAAGTCATAACCAACTTACCTTAAAGATAGCAGTGTGTGTGTTGATTCCTACATAAAAAGGGTATCATAAACCCTTTGAGTGTGCGTGCACAAACCAAAGTTGTTCATTTCGTAAATTTTTAATTTTTGATATACTCGACAAGAAAGGTAAATCATCTTAAGTCTATTCTTAACGTTTTTCAGGAGAGCAAAAAACTGTAAAAAGATGCTTTCCAAAAAACTTTTTTGAATTATTTTTGGTTTGCATGTGGGAAAGTATCTTAAGTCAACTTAATATGTTTTACCTTTTTACAATCATAAATAGCTCTCAAAGTAAAATAATCTAAAGTCTGTTTAATTTTTTTATTCGATTCAACACAACATCTTATCTGGACTTAAGATATTTTACACTGTGTCAGAATACAATTTTCCTACATAAGATACAATTGTTTCCTTAATAAAAAGAAAAAGGAATTAGATAAAAGAATACGGATGAGACAGATCTATGCTCCTATGAAATCGTAACAAGATCCATTAATAAAAAGCAAATCATCTTAAGTTGACTTAAGATGTTTTACCTTTTCAGTCGAGTTTTAATCATTTGGTGTTGGGAACACTTGGCAACCCTAAAATAAAAAAATCCCAAATGTTGAGGCATATTTTTCTGGTTTTCTTTTCTAAAAACAGCTCAATTCATATACAGTCTCCCTATGAATGCTAAACAATGCACAGATACATATGTGGGCATTCTAGCAAGCCCGTTTAAATCCTTCGGGAATCATGTCGTAGCCACTGATTGCATCAAATAATCATTCATTCTTTCAGCACTTTTTCTTATTCGATTGTCCTCAAATCAAACATTTGAAAGGTGAACTTTTTCATGCTTAATAAGTTATTATTGTCCTTGAGATATAGAGATAGAGATGTAGATGTTGATGTCAAAGTCGATACACTGCGGAGATATAGAGAGGGAGTTGTGAATTTGTGGAGAAAAAAAAAAAATATAAACGACAGCAAAAAAAAATATAAACATCAAAATGAACGTATTTCCTGTTTGTTCAGTTTTCATCGTTGTCGTATAAATATTGAGGTCCTTTCTCTTTTTGCTTGAGTAGAAAACGAAAACGACAACATGTTGTTTATGTACCCACTCTGTGGACTGTGGATTCATCTAGTATTATGCCATGTATCGTTCGTCGAAATCTGCTGCTATTGCAACAACTACTTTTGTTTGCTTTTAACATTTTTTTTTTTGTATATATTTTCCCACAGCATTTTGTAGATACTCTATACACACATAAATAAGAATATACATATATGCTACACAGAGTACACATATAAACAACAATATGTGTTGTTGTTTGTTTCAGATGAACGAGTATTACGGGTCACGCAAGGCTAAGCAAACATTAAAATGTATCATCATCAGACAAAAGATAGGAATCTCATTAAAGAGAGATATTAATTAGGTATAGTCGATAATGTTCATTTATGGGGCAGTTACCTCTGTTTGCAAGGACAGTTTTTTTTTTTTGTCCTTCTTTAAATTATATTTGTGAATATGAATTCAATTAAAAAACTAAATCGATATTTTAAGTTTTTTGTGTGGTTAACCTTTTTCTAGAGTACCTTCAGCTTCAGCGTTAAGGTCATGTGACACTAAAACATATCAGTATTACAATTTGTCTGTGTGCGTGTAGTACACATAGAAGGGGTTTACCTTTGAAAACATTCTTGTGGGGTTCTTGCCGCACGCAACTGAAGTAAGGGGATCCGGTATATATATTTTTTTTCTATAATAAGCTTACTAACGTACGATTTAACTAACAGCAGTTGTGGACTATACGGTCTCAACTAACACACCCCGTCAGTAAGTGAGGTCCTTACTCAGTTGACTTAAGTTACGCAAGCCAAGCTGGTTGAGGTCATTATCTGCTTGATCGCACCACTGCAACGTTGACCGTCAGTTTTGGAATTGAAGACTCGACGAGCTGCTGCGTATTCTTCCATTTGCTCCACATGCGCTAAGTACATGGTATACATTTTCGTTGATACTGATACGAAGCATCTTTTTTCTAATCAAAGCACCCCAGCCACTTTTCATCCGATTGTGTCAGCTTCCACGCTTTGGGCACATACAGCGGGACTGGAATGATTAGGATTTGGTATATTGACTGCTTTGTCCTTTGAGGGGTGGCTTTGCTACTATAAGATCCCTTCTGATCCGAAGAAACAGCGATTGCCATTAGTGATTCTTGGACTCTTCACTGATAATATTTTGAGAGGTTATAAATGTTATAGTTGAACAAAAATAGGAAAAAGGCTTGACTACTTCCAAATTACATCTATTCATCGTGAGTAGTGACGTTTCGTCCAAGCCTACGATGATGATGTTCTGCATCGTATCGATAGACCAAGAAGGGTGTTAAACAGATAACATGATATCACGTCACTTTGTCTTAAACTTTTCTCGACATCAAAGGAGTCGGTGGTGCTCTTACCAACCTTGTCGAAACAGCGCAAGCTTTCCATAGTCACCCTACACAACCGTACGAACTTGGAAGCGATCCCAAGAAGTGACATGGCTTTGTACAGCTTGTTTATATTCACGCTGACATAGTCGACTTTAAGGTCGATGAAAAGTTGGTGAGAGTCAATCTTAAATAATTGGTCTTTTTAAAACTTTTTGATGGTTCTCTTAACTTTCTTGGCAAAAGAGTTCAGATGGTCACACCAGAATAGCAAACAATATTTTACAGTCTACACTATGCTTAGATTCAAGCCGTCAGGCATACCAAGATATCTCCCATTGGTTTCGGGAGCTCGGTCATCTGCTCCAGCAGTCCCGTTGGAATTTAGTTTAGAAAACTCTTTGGTTCATCATCGTCCCAATCGAATGGAACGTCGATTAATCGGTTGTATTTGCAGTTTAATCTGCTGAAGTGTTCTGTCCAGATTATTACCAGAGTTAAGAGGACATGCGTTTGGCAAAAGTTCTGGTTGTCTCCTGTGATCGCATCTTCGTGACAACAAATTTCCTCAATGCTGTGGTCTAATGTCAAAGCGTACTTGCAGTGAAGCTACTACAAGGTAGTAATCCGTTCCGACGGAAATGGTAATGGACACTCAAAATATTGGTGCGCTATTTTTTCTGGTGAAAAAAAGAATAATTTCTGTACCTCTGAATGCGTGCACAAAATTTCATGAGGATCGGTCGAGTAGTTAAGGTGTGAAAGGGTAAAAAACAAACAAACTAACTCTCTCCAGCCTACTTACCCGATGCCCCAATGCTTAATTAATAGTGGAGAATGAAGAGGCTACGAATCAAAGATCTAGAATATTAAAGATTGTGTTATGTACATACATATTTTATCTCATTCTCTTGTCTGCTTAAGAATTAATTTTTATGTGTTTGTCTTTTTGTCGTGACGCATTTTCATTTCATCGAGTTCCAAATCAAAAGATTCATAAGATATTTCACTTTAAAAAAATGTCTCTCCCCCGAACGCAGAAAATAGATCCAATCGTTTATTTTTTTAAATTCTAACAATCAAACATAACATAACGATGATGGATAAAAAAATGGGTCTGAACATTCTGTCTGTCTGTCCATCTGGCTGTATCGGCAGCTACAGCCTAAACGGCTGGACCGATTTGCTTCAAACTTGGTATTATTATGATGTCCTACAGAGGGGTTTTTGAAATTAGCCTTCTATTCTTAAAACTAATGGTACCTGCCATAAAGATATTTAATGAAAACTCACTTTTCTTTAAAACGACTAATACGATTTTGATAAAACTTTTTGGTGAGTGTTTTTTTGATTAAACTACATGTTTGTTTTTGTTGAAATAGATTTTTTAGGAGAAGTTTAGTTACGGCACCTCCCATAGGACCGGATTTTTCAAATCAGATTTTCTCGTAAACCATTTATCGGAATTAAATAATAATATTTCTTAAATAGGGTTTTCCAATAAGAAGTTTTATTTGTGAATTTTAATAATTTCAATTCGTTGTTGAAGCGTTTATCGTTCCATTTTAATTGATTAATTTCTACTTGTCAAAAAATTACAGCTTTAAAAGTGACAACTACAGGAATGGTGTGCTATTCAAAATAACACCTCTTATTGGAGAATCCTATATTTTCCAAAGAAGTTTTCTTAAGTTTAAAAAAAAGTAAAATTTTTTTTTTTTTTTTTTCAAAAACTGTTCAAAATTAGAATACGTTTTTTTCCTTTAAATTCAAAACAGCAAAAACAACTTTTAACAAGTGATTTTAAAGTGACTAATAAAATTTAATTTATGATTTTTATTGCATACTTTTTTTCCAAAATCTCAATCCCAAGACCTACACTGCAGCTAGTTCGTGCGAACCAGTCGTGCGTTTAATATCTTTTCCTTCTTTATCTTCTCCAAGTACCTAACGTAGATTTTTGTAATAGATCAAAAAATTTGAAATTTCTTTAAGATAATTCTACTCCATTGAATTTTTGATTGTGTTTGGGCAAATTCATCCTTACTTTTTAAGTCATTTTTAATCAAATTTTAATCATTGAAATCAAATTGAATGAGAGTTTAAGGTATATTGATTTCAAATAGCAGCAATAGAATACAATAATTAGAGTTATGGATTCTGAAGTCTCAAATCAATCTCAAATATTTTAAAAATCATCATAAACACCGATACAAAAAGTTAAGTTTGGGTGCTATTTAACACTTGCATACACTATTAGTTAATAAAATTTAAAAGATTTATTTTTGAAACTAATTATGAAACTAGTTCATCGGACATTATTTTTTTTTTTTGAAAGGTTTTGGTTGAGAAAAATATGCAAAACATTTTTTTTACCTACTTCTCGCTTTCTCAAAACATTAAAAAGAAATGTACGCACTTATATGTTAGTACTTTTAGTAATGCCTGTTTAAAAATAAAATTCTCATAATTATGACATACCTCTTATTGTAATACTCTACAATGTTCATCCATTAAAACATACCTATTTCAAACTTGAAAGATTTAAATGCCTCTTATATTCGCATAAAAAAATGTTTAACACAATCATTCTACTCGGCATTTAGTTTGAAAAATGAGTAGCTACAGAAAATAGGTCAAAAATCCCAATTCGTACAACTTAAAGATAGACAGCTTCAGTCACTTAACCTGCTAACATTCACTGGCATTTGTATGCAAAATGGCTATTTATAAAAATATATTTCTTAATTCAACACAGATCCTTTGCTTAAGGGTCACGACGCTCGCTAAACTCAAATACAATGGAAAACGATTTGTTGTGTCAGCCAATTTGAGAGGATTTTTATTTTCTAATTTAGATTTTGATCTTAGATTTAAGATTTATTGAACATAAATCGATATTGATTTAAATTTTATATTTATGTGATTTTCTTCAACTTTATGGTGGTGTTAATTTGAAATTGGTTATAAAAAGACGATTTAAGGCATGATTAAATTTTCTAGTTTCACAATATTTTGGTGTGAAATTTATTTAATTTGGAGTTATATGTATGTATGTATGTATAAGAATTTTTATATTTTGTGACACTAAAAATGCGTATTCTTAAAATTTAATTGATCTTTTTAGTCCAGTTGACAGGTCCTTTTTGATGGAAAAAGTTCAAAAGTTAATCAAACTTGGAGGTTTTGTTCGAGGGCCCTGTGCTAAAAAAAGAAGAGGGCAAAACTGCAAATTTTTCGACGTTGCTCCGGTTTTCCCTCAATAACTTTTTTTCCTTACGTCCTATGGCAAAAACATATTTTGGTTTTTTGTAGAGCATACAATTTTTTTTTTTGTTAATACAAACATCTTTGTATGTCATTTTGTTACCGCTTCAAAAAACAGGTAATTTTTCAAAATTCGCCAAAAAATTAAGAATTCGACCTAATTTTTTTGGAAATACCAAAATAATCATGAATTTGTTTTGTAATTATGGTTCCTCGTTAAAATCACCAACTTTCTACACATCACCCAACCCATCCCCGCTTGCCCAGCAGGTGTCAGGCCATACACATTATTATTGTCATCCCGACGTAATTTTAATTTATTATTTTGTTCTTAGTACAGTGGGCGGGTACAAAGAGGTCGGAAGTTAATGAAACTTTGGGATGTTGCTTAGGAATAGTTAATTAACATTTGAGGAAGGTTTGGACCACGACGGCTTTGTGGAAAAAGAGGAGGAGGGGGTAATGCAAAATGTTCGACCTTGCTCCGGTTTTCCCTCAATAACTTTTTTTCTTACGTTATACGGCAAAAGCGTCAAAGACTTTTTTGTAGACCATTAAATTTACTACAATTTTGTTGGTACAAAAATTGTTGTATGTCATTTCGGTACCGATATACGGAAAAAAAGAAGGAGGGGAAACTACAAAATGTTCGACCTTGCTCCGGTTTTTCCTCAATAACTTTTTTTTCTTATGTCTTACGAAAAAAACGTATTTGAATTTCTTGTAGACCGTTAAATTTCCTACAGTTTTTTTAATTTTGATTTTTGTTAAAAATGTAATATTTTTTTCTTTTATACGTATAACAGAAAAATCAAAAAATACATTTTTATCAAAAAGTACAAGTTCAATTCAAATTTTTATTTGCAAAATAAATTGTCTGAGTCGGTTGCCATCGATCAGTGTAGCATTTGTTTCTCAAATCGGATTATAATATACTAAACTATAACTGGCCCCTTACATTGTAATACTAAAGAATTTTTTGGGTCATTTTTTTTAGTAGATCGTTACAAAATTCCTCCAAGAACATTTTCGTAAAATTATGTTACTTTGCAGTTTAACAGTGTCTTAAAAAACACTTGAAAGTTGCAGACAAAATACATTTTGTTATATAAATACTACATAGAAGATTTAAAACATCTCACCATCCACCGTTTTAGAATTATATTTTAAGCCATTGGAATCGCAGACTAAGCATAGACTTTCGGCGTGGCAGTCAACACCCTATATGTGTTTAAGCTTACATGATTTGTATGTTTTTAAAGATTTGCAAAATATACATTTTTCATTAATTGATTCATTAAAAACTGAAATCTTTTTGCCTGCTTTGAGCTTTGAGCTCCGCTTTGCCAGAACGCAAAAGTTCAGACATAGGAATTAGTGTATAATGCTCACAATGAGGCGTTGAGCTTTAACGTTACGTTTTGGCATCAAAAAGTAAGTACACAAACCACGTACCATGAAGCGAAGGTGAAGCAACAGTCGAAATATTTGAATATTTGCGCGCGTTTGACTTTTCAAACTACTGTTATGTTTCTGTGTGTTTCCTTTTGAGTTTTTTTCAATATCTAAAATGAGTTGGTATCACTCGTCCTCTTTAGGTGTGCATTTATTTCAAAGTTTTAAGCATTTAATCAGAGGATTTGGAACAAATAATACCAAATTAAATCTGAAAAGGGCGTGAGTTTATACAGTGTCCCCCCTTATTTATAGGCAATATTT
The DNA here is from genome assembly GCA_916050605.2 of Platycheirus albimanus. Classification (NCBI taxonomy): domain Eukaryota; kingdom Metazoa; phylum Arthropoda; class Insecta; order Diptera; family Syrphidae; genus Platycheirus; species Platycheirus albimanus. Next base: position 43,643,064 of record OU696697.1, read on the forward strand.
TAGATGATGATTCTTGAGTACATTTTAAGCCAGAAATCGTTCAACAGTAAAGGGTTATCCGCATTTTCGCTATCATTTTTTGGGGACTTAAGAAAAGGCTTACTTTGGTGTACCCTGACTCACGTTAACGGTAGTTGTGATGTTAGTACTATGTAATAACGATAGAAACTTCTCTTAGGTCTTTATTTTTAGGAGAAATAATAGCCTTTGTAAATGCCATTAAATAAATTTGATATCTTGTCTCAGTTTTAAGATATTAAGTTTCTAGCCTGTTCAGTTTTTTCTGCCTATGTTAAGAGTTTAAGTATTTTTTTTTTTTTTTTTTTTTTTGAATGAACGTAACAATTGTAAAAATGAAAGTCTAAAATAAGTATGCAGAAAAACCCATAGATTTTATGATACTTGGAAAAACCTGACGCAGTTTAAAGAGTTTTCTGATTTTGCACCTAAAATTTCTAACACAGTTGACAATAAGAGCGGTTTTCAGTGGTTAGCTGGAAATCTTTCTTTTGTCACTGCTCCCTAGGGACGAGCTCGTACATGTCCATATGAGCATCCGCACATGTATGTAGATTTCTAGAACGTTTCGTTGACTGAGGATCTCGTGGCAGTATAAGCCACTTTCTCAAAAACTTCTATAATTTAAATAAGATTTTTAATTTAGAATTTCAAAACAAATATAATAAGATACTTCAAAAAAATATTTGCTTCCTTAGAATTATTTTTTTCGCTTAGTTGATTTACTCAAATGTTATCTTCATCTCGACGCGTCCGAAGAGCTTGTTCGACGTAACGTACGCGCAGCTAAGTGAATGCGTCGCTGTGATTCAGCCATTATTATTTATTATTATCTATTACTAAACTTTCTTTCAAAAAATGCTTGCATTTCGTTTCGACGAGCAGAATTCTTGAATGAATTTTAGAAAACAACAGTGTTCTATTCATAAAATTATCTAAGGTATCCCACAAGGATCAGCATTGTCTACATACCTATTTGTTTTATTCCTTAAAGCCTTATCATATTGAGCACCTTGTGTTTTGGAGGTTGAACTACTACGGAAGCCTATCAAATTCCAATCCTGATACAGCAGTCTAAGACTTTTTGCCACTGTCTACGAGTTGCACTTATACAACGATAAAACTGAAGAGCTATCCGTTTCTGGCGGTTGTTTTAACAAAAGCTGAAAGCTAGTTTAACAAACAACGCATTCACAGAAAATCCAAACAAAATTGCTGTAATACGACGTTAGACTGGAAGAGACCAAGGTAATTTTGTAGTGTTCTTTTTCAATACTTTTTTTTTAAATTTAGAAGGATTCAAGTCTACGATGACTTATATTTTTAGCAGGATTTATTTAAGATTTTCAGAAAAAAATTGATTGAAAATCTCATCGCATTTTTTTAACTGAATTTTGTAATTTAAAAAAGGCTTGTTCTTCTTTTTTCCAATTTAAAGTATTTTACAACAAATGAGATTACAAATATTTTGATTGGGTGTAAATAATTCTTACTTGATATTTAGATTTTGAAATTTAACCAAGCATTAAAAAAATAAAAATTGTCTTATTTGAGTTTTCAAAAACATTCTCAAGAAATATTGATTTGACTTTCTTCATGAAACTTGCGCATAGCTACTTTTTACTTTCTGTTTTAGGAAAAGTAAAAAAGAAATGCTTGTTCTTAGTCCGATTTTATTTTTGAAGTTGACATTTTAGGTCTTAAATGATCGTTAACTGCCAAAAACGACCTCAAAGATTTTAATTAAACATTTTGTATGGTCTTTTGAAAGCAAAGTCTATCTGTTACCCATACAAATTGTTATTTTTAGTCAAACACCCGTAACCAAGTTGACCGATTTTGCTTCAACTTTCAAAGAAGGGAGCCTTTTAAATTTGTATTGGTTATATTTTCTTATTCTTAAAAAATTTTTTTTAAAAAAATGGTCGACCCGTTCTAATTTTTTTTTTAATACAATGATTTTTGAGTGATTAATAAAATGTTGGTGCTTACTTCCTTCTAATTTTGTTTTGAATCTCAAGTCTCAATACCACAGTGTCAAAATTTAAAGAAAGTTCATACAACCCTGCCGTGTACTGTGAATTTAAACGCTCATCATTTTTCTGCCCTTAAAATTGTATGTTGGCCAACAAGCATTGGATATGGAAGGAAAACATGGTCCGAATTTTTAGGAGGGTATTTTCGATCAGAAAATAACAATAACCCTTAATTCTTGCTTTTATTAAAAAATTTGTGTCTCACTTGTTTTTTGTTAAAACCTTATATAACTGATATTTGGCTAAAATGTATTGACAAAATTTTGACCAGTACTCTTAAGCACAACCTTGCTAAATGTTTCAAAAATCATATCGAAAACTACCGTAGAAATTCAATGTAGATTTTTTAAACACCCAAGCCAAGACCCAAGGGAAAAATCACATTTTTAAAACCTCGTTGATCCACATCTCAAATGGTTAAAAAAGGTTTGAAATCTGTATCTTTTCCTAAAAAAAACAGTACAAACAAATAAACAAATTTTAAGCAACAAAAAAAATATAAATGTTTAAATAAAACAACAAACAAAATAAAACCCTATAAATTTCGTTTGAATATTTTATTTTTAAAGATTACTGAAAGCAATTGAACTTTTACTGGTCAATAATTTTAAGCACCGGCGACAAAAAAAAAATGGAGCATCACAACAAATTAAAGAAAAAAAAAAAAAACTTGATTCACAGCGTGATTGTGCGGCTTAAAAAGTTTTCCACTCACATCACCTCTTGCTCTTGGTTACTCCTATCGCATCCTTGTCACGTTTAACACCTACAAACTATACACTACGCGTTTTGTATTGGAATTTCCTTTTTCCTTCTTTTTTTTAAATTTTATTTTCCAGTTTTTCGTTTTGCAGCTCCAGCTTCGCTTCGGTGAGATTATCGCCTGGTCCCAATTGTATACTATCTTACCCATGCATCCATCCTATCCATCCACCTGGATTGTGGAGGATGCTCTCTGCCTTTATGATTACGAAATTGGCTCGGAAAATTGAACATATTAAATGCTGATTTGCAATCAAGGATGTCATTTATTTAATAGCCAATAGGTAGGTACAGGGAAATGTGTCCGGGCATAGAGGTTGTGGGAGATGGGTATGGGTAATACTCGATGTGTCGTCCTTGGGTTTTGTCAAAAGCATTTCCAAGTAAAGGACGACAAATATCTAGATGATATGGCTTTCCGTCGTTGCTCGTATAGTTTGGTTGTATGTGAGTGAGAATAATGCAATCATATTGTTAATTTTTAAAATGGCACTCTAAAAGTTGTTTATTAAAAGTTCTGAAAAGCCAGAATAAATGACGCCGTACTCAACGAAATTGATTTTTTTTCTGTTGAATAACAATATGCCAAGCAATTTCATAAATCAGGAAAAAGATTAAAATATTTCTTCCGTTTTTGTTTTTGTTGTTGTATTGAAAGAGCGGTAGGCGTTAGAAGAGAGGAAACACGAGGAAATGTTGGATGCTTTTGAATAGAAACAGAAATCCTTTTAGGCTAATTAGATGCAAATCGACAGCTATGAAGAAAATTTTATACTTTCATCATGGACGAGTTTCCATTTTGTATTAAAGAGCAAATTGTTCGATCGAATCAACTAATCACATACATGCGTACGTATATCCGTATGTATAAGTGTAGTGGTATGTATAGAAACATGAAACAAATCAGAATTAACAATGAATATGTGGTGGAGTGATTGTTGAACTGTGAGAGTTATAACTTATAAGCGAAATGTCGGTATTTGAAACAAATAACTTGGTCAGATAGGCATGTCCTTTGTAGTGGCTATGTGGTTTGACAAATATATATATTTCCAATTAGGGCTGGGAAATATTTTTCTTTATGAAAATATACCGCCGTAAGCTTTAGCTATCAATGAAATAACTTAAAGCGATAATTTTGGTGAATTGGCGCTATGACAAGAAATGTCAGAAATTAAACACACGTGTGTTATCTTTGGAATACGTCATTTCTTTAGTGAATAAAGAGTTATTTAATGAACGATTGCTTTAATGCAAGCTTATTTCTTAAGTGGAAAAAGAGGAATCTAGTTAGAAACAGTATTTAAGAAACCATATTGATTTTTTTTTTCAATTCTTATCTTATGAAGAGTTTTTTTTTTGAAGGAAAGAATTTTAAGATGGCAGCCTTTTTTTTGACAGCCATTTTGTCATCTCGGATGTAATAATTTATCTTGACTGACTGACGCCTGAACAACGCATGAAAATTATTTCGAAAAACATCGTTCATTTGATTCGATTTTTACAAGAACATTTTGTTCAGCGATAAAGCATATTTTTGGATGAATGGCTGCGCCAGTAAGCAAATCTGCAGCATTTGGAGTGTTGTATATAATCTTCAAGTCATTCTTGACACGCCACTGCCATCACGTTCAGAAAAATTATCGTTTGGTGTGGTTTATAGGCTAGTGCAATTATTGGTCTTTACTTCTCTAAAAACTTCTTTAAGAGGGTTAAAGTCAATGGGGAAAGATATTTAGCCATGGTCAACGACTTTTTTGTTCTTAGATTGAATCAACTTGATATTAGGGAGCTTATGGTTTTATCAAGACGGGGAGCAACATCTCAACATGTCGAATAGTGCGTGACACAATTGCTTTGATTTTTTTTGAAGGAAATGTACCTATAGTGAGTGCATAATCTCGCGCTTTGGACCTGCCTCTAATGACCGCTAGATTATTTTCTGTGGGAGTATCTGAGTTCTCTAGTCTACCGATATCCTAGAGACGATTGACGACTTGAAAAAAAATTTGCTGTGCGTTCCTATCGATTTACGACCGCAAATGCTGCAAAGAGTGATTGAAAATTTGACCTCAAGATCATCCGAGAAAGCTGCTGTGGCCCATATGCTAGAAATCTTACACTACCACTTTCGATTTTTTTAAAATGAACAATTGAATTAATTATCGTAAATTTGTCGTGAAACAAAAAAATTTGTCGCGATCCTATTTTAAAAGTTAACCCCTGGTAGTGCTAACTTGACAGTCAAGTTCGCATTACTAGGGGTTAATTTTAAAAAATGAAACGCGACAAATTATTTTGTTTCACGACAAATTTACAAGTTCACGACAATTAATCCAATAATTCATTTAAAAAAATCGAAAGTGGTAGTGCTAACTTGACGGACATTTTACAGCAATGCGCTGTGTGGCATGTTGCGCGGTCTTGTTAAGCCATGTAGTTCGAAATAAATCTGCTCAATTTGCATGCGTTGTTCAGGCGTCAGTTGATTCCTGATTACGTCGCAAACGAAACTAAAGAAAATTCACATGGCAGATGGCACATTATAAAATGGCTGTCAATGTAAACAGTGCTATCAACTAAAAATTGTGCACCTCAAAAAACACAATTTATGACATTTAAAAAAATTATGTGAAGTTAGGAGTCAATATAAGTTTTTTAGTACGAAAGGCAAGAATTTTGAATGAAACAGTTTAATACGTTTTTATTTTAAACTAGCGGCCCGGTACGTGCTTCGCTACGTATAAAGTGAAATAATAGAAAAATTTAATTTGAACATCAAATTCATTTATTCAAAAAAAAAATATTTTATTAATTGCTAGCTATTTTAAAACTTAATCCAAAACATTTGGTAAACAATATTTTTTGTTTTTCCATTTTGAGCACGAATAAACAAACGGCTGGGGGTACCGACTCTGGAACAGGCAACATAAAGTTGGCCATGTGAAAAACATGATTCCTCCAAATTCACCGTGAAGTGTTTGCCCTTGGGCCTTGTTGATGGACATCGCAAATGATAAACGCACAGGGTATTGTAATCGTTTGAATTCAATTGATACGCGGTATCAAACAAACTTCTCCTTTTGATTTAGCAGTTAAGATCGTAGCTTCAATCAAATTTGGCAATAAGTTTTTCACTGCCAATCTGGTGCCATTACACAGTTTTAATGGATTAATATTTCGCAATAATATAATCAAAGAACCAACTTTCAGATTCGAGCAATGCGGTGGCATACCAGCCGGTTCCAATGAGTTTAAAAATTCAATTGGATAATTCATTGCCTCATCTCGATTCATAACACTGTCAATTGATTTATATGTCGTGACTATGACTACACCTGGCAGTTTCGCTTGAATTTTAAAATTAATGCCATTTATATGAATGTTCTTCAGTGCTAAAATGGCGCGTTCTCTCAACCAATCATGATTTCTGTAATTCTGAAGAATTTTCGGAAAAACACATTCAATCAATTCATCTATCGATTGCGCAATTGTACAAAAATTGTTCGGTACAGCGATCAATGCGTTGGTACTGTCAATTTGTATTTTGCCATCACCAATATCTAACAATTGTTTTGAAAACTCATGGGCAGCTGGACCATTTTGTAGGTGAATACGCATATTAATGTCAATTTTTGTACATATCTCCAAAGAACTGATGACTTCAAAGAGGCATTTATTTCATCAGCAGGAGTTGATCGAGGAATGACAGGCAATGTTTGACGAAAATCCCCTGACAGTAATAATAAAGCACCACCAAAAAGCTGTTGATTACCAGGTAAATCTTGCATTGCTCGATTAAATGCTTGTAGTGATTTTTTATTTGCCATTGTACCCTCATCCAATAAAATAATTGACGTTAATCGCAGAACTTTTGCCATAGCAGAATTTCTCGAAATACAATGGCAATTTTAATGTAGAGTGTGCGGTCCGACCACCTTCTAATAATGAAGCTGATCATTTAGTTAATGGGGATTTCGCTGTCAAATTGAAACTTTTTTCAGTGTTGACAATAGAAGCATGTTGTTATGTCATTCATGCGGTCATTTTATTTTGGACGTTGACGTAAAGTAATCCTATGATATAAAGGAACCACAAAACAATTTCTTTGACACCAGATCTCAAACCACAAATCTGATATTAAATCCAACAGTTCTGGGATAACAGCCCTGGCAAGTCACAGCATCGAGAGTGGTCATTCTCCAAACTTCGAAGATGTCGAAATCCTACAATGTACTGTGAACACTCAACAAATTTTCAATTTGACAGCACAGTCCGCATCTGAAAAAAGTTTTAATTTTACAGTAAAATCCTCATTAACAAAATATTCTAAATGAAGAATGGCTTAACCGATTTTGTGCAAACTTCACATCATCTACTAAATAGTCCGAACAAAGCCTAAACATTTGGTTTGGATATTCTATTTTTCTTACAAAAAATACCTTTGAATTAAGGACTAAAAATGGTAATATTTATTTTCTTTAAAGCCATCATAAAACTCACTTTCATAAATGCTGCTAATGTTCTCAGTCATTACGATACTAAGTATTTACAGCTGGGTCTTCTTACGATATAAGTAGGTATGTGCATAAAATTCGTTCATGTATCGCATAAATTTAACTAGATGAGTGCTTAAAGATACTCTATTTGTTTTCCTGACAATGTGTCCTTAAAGAACCATTAAAGTCTCACGCGTGGAATAAAACAATCAAAATGTTCCAAAAAGAAAGTAAAAAGTAAAAGCAAACAAAAAAAACAACAACAAACGATTAATTGAACGCTCGCAATAAATAATGTTACCATTTGCGCTTAAGTGTGATTACGTTCGTGCTGTAAGTTCATTAAAAGCATATTTCCGCATAAATCAATGAATGTGTCCTCTCTGCGATTTTATGTAGACGACCCTTTCCATAAGATCGATACTCAAAAAAAAAAAAAAAAACCAAAGAAAAACATATAATGGAAAGGAAGCACATATAGCTAGGACGACAGCAATACTTTCATCTCCTGACTGTTGTGTAGTTGTGTAGTCCTTGTGCGAACGACGAAGACGACAACAACGACGACCTGTTCGTTTTTCCAAGGTACATAATAACAATAATAATTGCACTGCCATAAACAACACGCTCTAGTAAAAATCTTGTATGAATAGTGTGCAGGAGCAGCATACAGTGTATTCCACTTGACACTCACATGCACACAATCACATTCCGCACAATCCAGAAGGACACTCTCTGGCACTGACTAGATCCACTGAAGTTTGTCGTAGCATTTTCATAAATCAATTTTCTACCACCCGCAGCGTCTGTCATCAACAGAATAGATTATGATGATGTTAAGAGTCCAGTGATGGGAGATTGAAATAGAGATTTACTACCCTATCCACTGTCCACTGTCCACCCATATTCTAAGACTGATGAAAGATGAAGGCTGAAGGCTGATGACGGCTAAAGTAAACGACACCACAAGGAACAAACCAAAAAAAAAAAAAAGTATAAACAACAAATCCTGACCATATATTTGGCATGGGCCATCAGCGAAGATTCCCCTTTAGTAAAATTCCCTTTTTCTTAATCCCTTGTTTAACAGTATTCTTTGTCGAAATCCCCCTGTAATCTTAATTTAGCAAAAGTCCAGCAGTTGGATAAACCTATTAAGCTATATTACTTTTGTCGTTTTCAAGAGATACAAAAAATGTGTCCTTGTTTACGTTTATATTTCCTTGGTGGAGGTGCAATAAATTGTTCTTTTTTGTTTTGCTTTTCTCAGATACCTTTCAATTATTTTAAAACAGAATTATTTTAAATATTTTTGACCTTTTTGTAATAAGATTTAAAAAATGCTCGACATTTGGGTTGGAGATTTTTTTTGTTGAGATTTTTAAGCCTTCTTTAAAAATGGAAAAAGTAAAGATGAAAAAAGTATAACGTATGCCTTATTAAGCATTCGAATAAGTTGGTGTTTTCACTCTAAAAAACGACACTATTGAAATTGAATTTAAGCATCCAAAGGTCGAAAATTTAAGTGATGGCAAACACAAAGATAGTTTTAAAATATTGAAGGATCTGTAATTTTTTGTCTGAGGGCTAAAAGGTTTCCGAGTGCTAAAAAGTGACTTTAAACATTATGGGCCCTATTCATAGATGTTTACTAAAGTTGTGACTGACTAACCTACAGGTTAAGCTGACTTCTTTAAATAAGCACAGCTGCTAATTATAAACAATTTTCTAGCTGTGTTTAGTTAGTCATAGCCTAATGCAAAAATCTACTACAATTATACTTCAAATTATGACATTGATAAAGCATCGCTTCCCGATCGATCAGCGAAATTAAGCATCACTGTTCAAGGTTGGTGGTTGTATGGTGGACCGTACAACAATAAACCACTGAGCTGTTGACTGTTGACATATGTAGTTGTTCTCTCTTCTGTTCTGTCTGTTTCTTTTTGTCTTGTGTTGGTCTGGGCGTATGGTCGTTGTCACCCGTGCCTGACAAAAAACAAAACAAAAAAAAATCGTTTATTTAATTTTAGATAAATGATGGAAGTAAACACATCAAAATATTTAAGATTATTAAAAAACGACTTCAAAATGAAGTTCCTGACTTGTGCATGGGAATTTTACAAAGTATGGAAGCTGTAATGCCAGTTTTCTTGCAACATGATGGTGGTTCTTCAATATCGAGAAAATGTATGATTAATGTTGCTGTTTCTTTGTCGAATTGATATCGTTGAAAAAAATCTTTATCATATAGGTACCTAACTCGAATGGATTGAACCCTGCCTTAAAAATTTTCCTTTGACTGGCTGGTGGCACAATGTCATACAACAAATCTAAGAATGTCTTCCAGAATTAAAAAATCTCCTTCAATGTCCACATCCGTTGTTATTTTGCTAAAATCGTATTTTCAGAATTTATTATTTGTTCCAAGGTATTTTTTTTTTGTATCGACTTACTAATGGCAGACAAAAAAGGCTACCTCTATACGTTTTTTTAATTATTGTATGACATGTAGTAGTTTAAAAGTAACTTAAACACTACATCAGCCACTTTTAAAGTTAGACCATAGGTTAAGTCCTAATCATAGGTCTAAATACATTAAGAATAGCTTAAACTCCAGGTTTGGTTGATCACAACTCAGCAGCAGTTTAAGATACGTCTATGAATACAGCGATATGTATCTTGTGGTCGTGTCGACATTCCCAAAAAATGATGTATTTAACAAAACGATTTCTTACTGAAAAACGTACTAGTTTTTACTTACGGACAAAACTACAACACCGCTTCCGATCAGTACCTAGTTACCGTATCTTCTTTCTATTTTTGATTTATGTGCCACATAACGTAACGTAATTGAAATTTTAGACTCGCATTCTACCTTTATACAGGGTGACCGGTATAATGTTGTCCAAAAAGCTAAAGCGAGTAGGTTGGGTTGAGACAAAAAAAAATCGTAAGGGAGGGGGGCTTATTCCTCTCCGTTTAGATGAAAGGTGGACATGTTACATCAGGGTTGCCAATTTGTGGGGAATTCCCCAAACTGTGGGGAATCTTAACTCGTTTGAGATTTTGTGGGGATTGGCACTTTGTGGGGAAAATGAGGGGATTTTAACAATAAGTGCTTTATCGATGGACGATACATTAAAAATTTGGTGACTTTTGATGAAAAAATCGATATTTTTTTAAATAGCATATATCCCTGTATTGGAACACTTCACATTTGTGTTTAATAAGTAGGCGTCCCAACTCCCCATCCCAAAGCTGATTTTAAAGTTGTAGTTGTGTATAGGTATAAATAATGGAATTTAACGGTGTGCTAATGAAATCAGCTTCTCTATGACAACTTCAAATAATGGAAAATGTTAAAAACAAAGATATGTCAAAATACAAAGACTGAATACAAATAAAAAAATAAAATTTATCGATTTTCTATTAAATACTGTTTTTTTACTAGATAATTGTGTGGGGAATTGTTGGGGAATTGGAACTCTGTTCTTCCCCAATTTGGGTAATTTGACATCGAATTTTGGGGAATTTGGGAAGCTGTGCCATACAAGTGATCTTTTTAACAATTTGTTTGTGTTTTTTATGAAGAAGTAGGTTGGATTATTTTTGAATAGCTTGGCAACAAAAATCCTAGAGCCATACGGTTTTCAGTTTTAGACTTAAAACTAATAAGAGCATTGAATTTTGACAGCTAAAATAATTCTTAAAAACGTACAATTTTGAAAAAATTTGTTTGAAATTGTTTTTTTTTTCAAAATTTTGATTTTGTAAGTTTGAAAACGGTTAACTAAAATAATTTTAGATTCAAAATAGCTTTTTATGGCCTTTAGTCCAACAAAAAATTGGCGTTTCATCCAGGAATCTCACTTTGGAATCATCAGTTGACATACAGTGAAAGAAACCTTGTCAATACGCAATTTTTAAATTTTTCTAGTACAACTTACATAGAATTTTTGACAAAACCCTAATGTGAACTATATCCAACAAGATTAAGATTTTAATCATTAAGAAGGAAGTTTAAGCCCGTGGCCTGGCTCAGAAGTAGTTTTTAAATTTTTCTTAATACAAACTCTATATACTGCATTGATAAATAAAATAAAATAAAATCAACCAAGTAGAAGACTCAGCACTAATAATGGACTGTTGAATTATTGATTCAAAATAGCTTTTTATGGCCTTTAGTCCAACAAAAAATTGGCGTTTCATCCAGGAATCTCACTTTGGAATCATCAGTTGACATACAGTGAAAGAAACCTTGTCAATACGCAAAGTGAGATTCCTGGATGAAACGCCAATTTTTTGTTGGACTAAAGGCCATAAAAAGCTATTTTGAATCAATAATTCAACAGTCCATTATTAGTGCTGAGTCTTCTACTTGGTTGATTTTATTTTATTTAATTTATCAATGCAGTATATAGAGTTTGTATTAAGAAAAATTTAAAAACTACTTCTGAGCCAGGCCACGGGCTTAAACTTCCTCCTTAATGATTAAAATCTTAATCTTGTTGGATATAGTTCACATTAGGGTTTTGTCAAAAATTCTATGTAAGTTGTACTAGAAAAATTTAAAAATTGCGTATTAACAAGGTTTCTTTCACTGTATGTCAACTGATGATTCCAAAGTGAGATTCCTGGATGAAACGCCAATTTTTTGTTGGACTAAAGGCCATAAAAAGCTATTTTGAATCAATAATTCAACAGTCCATTATTAGTGCTGAGTCTTCTACTTGGTTGATTTTATTTTATTTTATTTATCAATGCAGTATATAGAGTTTGTATTAAGAAAAATTTAAAAACTACTTCTGAGCCAGGCCACGGGCTTAAACTTCCTTCTTAATGATTAAGATCTTAATCTTGTTGGATATAGTTCACATTAGGGTTTTGTCAAAAATTCTATGTAAGTTGTACTAGAAAAATTTAAAAATTGCGTATTGACAAGGTTTCTTTCACTGTATGTCAACTGATGATTCCAAAGTGAGATTCCTGGATGAAACGCCAATTTTTTGTTGGACTAAAGGCCATAAAAAGCTATTTTGAATCAATAATTCAACAGTCCATTATTAGTGCTGAGTCTTCTACTTGGTTGATTTTATTTTATTTAATTTATCAATGCAGTATATAGAGTTTGTATTAAGAAAAATTTAAAAACTAAAATAATTTTATTTAAAAACACAATTAAAGAAGAGATTTCTAGCTTTACAAAAAAGGTATGGCATGGCATTGTAGGTGTAACCGTCATTTTTTAATAATGTTTTTTTTTTTTCATTTAAACCATGTTTTTAGAAAATTGCCCTTCCCGAATAAACGGAGGGGAATAGCGAATAGACCCCCCATCTATACGATTTTTTTCTTGCCTCAACTTAATCTACTCACTAATGCTTTTTTAAAAATCTTATACCGACCACCCTGTATATAGAATTACTAGTATAGGTACTCTGATGGTGAAGTTTGACTGTGGAGCCCGCTGGGATACCGTTAAAGGTACAAAACTAACTCATGCTGAATATCAGGTGTATAAAGTATAATGGTATCGTACGTCTAAATGATTAAACTTCACTTTCAAAATTATTGCCCGTTAACACAAACGTTGGGAGCGTTGCGCCCATTTAACGGTAGACGTGGTAGCCCTTCGTAGTCGGGTCTTTAATGTTTGGTGGGCAACTTTGAGAAGATCGGTTTGGTAATCAATCAGCCAACATTTCTTAATCCGAAGCAGTCGATTTTTCGACGTGCACAAGAACTATCGGCCTTTCGCAGACTTCGACTTGATGAATTTAGCGCCGGGACTCGGAGATTCAACCTAATAATATCCATCTGAACCAAGAGCTCGGAGTTCATGACCATGGCTTCGGAGTGTTTGGGAGAAGACCGCAGTTTTGGCCGAAAAATCATCTTAAGCGACGAGACACATTTTATTGAACACACCAACCTACACGAGGTTCAAGAGGTTACAATAAAGGATCCTCCAAAAGTCAAAGTTTGGTGTGGATTTTAGGCCAGCGTCATTCGTCCGTACTTTTCGAAACCGACGTTTGTGAGACGCCGCAATTGGCAAAATGATAACCTTAAGTTGATCATAACACAGGCCATCGGTCAAATTCAGCCATATTACCTAGGTATATTCCAAAGAGTTATTGAAAATTTGGAAACTCGGATTGGTCGTCGGTGCCACCTCAGAAAGCCGAGGCGGCCATTAGAACGATTTCAAAATTGCCATTAAAATAAAAATATAACACACATTTTGTTGATAAATAACACACAGCTTGTTGTATTATTTCAACATCTACCCGGCTTTATAGAAACCCCCGCCCCCTTTAACTAAGTATTATAGGGCGAAGTGTTGCAGATAGAGTGATTATAATATGCCTTAAAAATAAATCAACAACGACGAAGAAGGCAACTTTTCTATTTTACTAGAGTGGGAAAATTTAGTTTAGAGCAATGCATTGGCAAATTGGCAACTGAAAGCATCGTCTTATCCTTTTTTGAAGTTGTCTAGTATTATTTCAAAAATTTGGAGAAGATAACTGAAATCTTGTATATGAGGGCATTCTCTGGCTTATATTCACCATGGAGACCAAGCCACTTTCTAACAAAACCTTTCCCCCCTCACCCCCTTTCAATCATTTTCAAAATGACCATTTGGAACGGAGTATTTTTTTTTCCAAATTTATTATTTTACATGGCATTGGAATTTTAGGGAAGGTCAAAAATAAGGTCTGCTTGATGGGGTTTCAATGAGTTTAGTTATAATTCTGGGAACAACGGTTACTGCCATATGTGGCTATTAACGAAGAGCTTATTTTTCCCCCGAAACGGCTTCAACAATTTTGATAAAACTTTCTGATGTCGTATTATTATGCGTAAAATCTATTTGTTTGGTTTTAAATTAACTTTTTTCTAAAATTTTTGCATCTTCTTAGTCGTAAAAAACGACATACGGCCAACATTTAGGAATATTTTTAAATATAATTTTATATCATGGAAATAGTACATTCAACTTAAAAACAACAAAAATATGAAATACAAGAAAGTGAGGTCGGTTTTTGATAATACAGTTCCTTTTCAAGAATGGTTTATTCGTGTGTTGTTTCAATTGTATTAGGAATTATACTCATCGCAACATTGTTGATGATAAATACATTTTACGGGGTATCCTTAAATTAGTCAATTAATTAAATTTTGAGGCATGATTCGCTGCTATATTTTTATTAGAAAAAATTGTTTTACTGTAAGGGCCTTCCAATAATTTTTTTTTTTATGAAAACTTACCTTACTTCTATTACAAAATTTGTATGGGAACATTTTTTCCTGCTGCGGATTTTCAAAAGTTTTATAAAATCTAAATAGAATTGATTCTAAGTTCTTCCGCAAACTTGAGATCAATTTTTTTTCTATCATATTAAATTATAATGTTAAATTAAAAAAAATACCTAAATCGTTGTTTAAAATGCATTTTCTATAGAAAATCGACCATAAAATAATAATCATGGTCAGGAAAAATTGAACAGTGTAGAAACTGGATATCTTAAGACTTTGACAAGATATCAAATTTTATTACAACCAATCTAAAAAGCCTGGTATTTTTGGTATATCACGGTTCCTAAAAGTACTTTTTTTTTTTAATTCCCGATACATGATATCAAAATTGCTGTTAAACGAATTTTTCTTAGAATATTATGCAAAAATCATGCGCTTAAATATGATTTTTCATTCACCAATTATAAGGGACACCCTGTAAATAAATAGGAACGCACTTGTTTTATTGAAAAATCACTAGATTTGTAACTCGAAACTGGGAAACGCTATCTAAGGGTTATGGTTCCGGTGAAATTATTATTATTGCTTATTATTGCAATGTGTCCAATCCCTAGGTTGGACGTGAATCGCATTTCCGACAATATAAAGTAAATTCAAATAATTTGACATTAAACTCGTTTGAAATTATGCTCGGAAAAGTTGAAAATAAAGTGGAAAAACACGATATGAACTGTGTGACATTTTGCCGGAAGGCATATTGCAATATAAAAAACAAAATAAAATGACTTTGTATTTTAAACTGTCAAAAAGATATTTTAGTCATTTTAATTTCATTTTGAACTCTATTAAGCGTATCAAGTGAAGTGGTAGGACAAATATTGCATACAAAAGCTTAAATCAATAATTTATAATTGAGGACGTTGTATCCACCTACTTGGTCAATTATCAATGTAGAATATTCAGACGTATGAAGTGTGCACAATTGGGTTGCATGTTGTTGACCTGTTATAGGCCCAAAAGCATAATAATAACATATTTTTTGAACAATGACTAGCTAGGTACTAAATTTAAAAAAAAAATAAAAAACAGCTTAAATTCTTTATTTTTTATAAGCCCTTTTACAATTTTTTCTCCGACATTTCACGATGCTTCGAGTTTTAATTGAAAAAAATTATCAACCAATTTCATAAGCAATGTGTACCAACCAAAGAAGTTGGCTTCAACATTGTAAAGGCAAAAAATGTGAACTAAAATTTTATAAAACCTTTTCATAAGCTGGACACTCGTTCTATGAATCTGCAGTTTACAAAGTCTTACCACCACTCGAATAGTATTTACTACTTGAAAATGCCGTAAGACTAAGATTATGCACATTCCATAATATCAATGTCCAGTTGCGGTCAATTTGACAAAACGATGGAAACCATACTACTGTTTACGTGCTCTAAGCCATAAATATAAACTCAAAATGCCATCTTCCTGTACTTAAACTCAAATATTTTGTCTTAAATTTAGTTGCTTGTTAAAGAAGCCACCGAAACAGAGTTACGTTTAAGCCAGATTTAAGCAAATTGGAACAAAATACCTTAAAACAATGGCTAAAATTTTACGGCGAGCAGTTCATGTGTTTAAAAAAAAAAATAAAGTGTCATCTTCTAGGAAACTTTGAAAAAATAAATGTAGGACCAAGTTTAAATGAATTCAATCAAGCCTTTGCCACCTGATTTTCGGTATGACTATAGTATGAGCCAAAACAAAGAGCCCAGTTTTGTTTTAATATGTTCTAGGTGTGTTAAATTATAAGTTTGATAAAAATCCTTAATTTTTGTAACTTATGAGCGGAAAGCGTACGAATGGTCGACAAAAAAATTGTCGACTGAAGAAATATCGACAAAACAAAGTTGACGTTTTTAACTTGTAAGAGTGTCGGTAACAATTTTGACTCTTATCCTGATAAAAATGTAGGTAGTTCTTTTGATCGCGTCCACCACAAATTAAATATTTTAATTATTTCTTAAATCATCTTTTATTAGTTATAAATGTGAAAAAAATCTCTCCGCAGTTTTTTTTTTTAGTTTTTGGGAAAAAAAAAGTTTAGTGTTTTAAGGATGAGTTTTTAGAGTGACTTTTTTTGGAAATATAAAAAAACATAAGCGAGAGCTACAGTACGTTTGCAACGAACTGTTGGATACCCTATTCCCTATATTTTTGTATGTGTATGCGTCTCCCGCAGCCAGCCTATGTTTTAGTTTCAGAAACAAAATTATTCTCTAGCAGACAGAAAAAAATTCAATAACATTAATTTTGTGTGGTGTGATGTTCAATTAGTGCTGGCACAATAAAAAACATAAGCGAGAGCTACAGTACGTTTGCAACGAACTGTTGGATACCCTATTCCCCATATTTTTGTATGTGCATGCGTCTGCCTCCCGCAAACAGCCGATGTTTCAGAAACAAAATTCTTCTTTAGCAGACAGAAAAAAATTCAATGACATTAATTTTATTCGGTGTGATGTTAAATTAGTGCTGGCGCAATAAAAAAAAGGAGTGCGCTACGCCCAAAGTTAAAACGTTTTATTGCCAAGGCAATTGTTATGAGCTCAGTGACATTCAATTTTATTCTTGCAGATCGATTTGCACAAAACAAGACAAAACTTAAATTTTTAAAAATTAGATTTGGAATGGAAATAGCGATTATGGGTGTTTTTAAAAATTCTTGGACCACACTCTGCTACGTAACCAAGGAATATAAATCCAAGTGTTCATCTGTTTACTTCAAAACTGCGACCGATAGTTAAAAAACGTTTAAAAAATTAATGCATTATACGACTTTTGACGGAAACGCCCCTTAAAAGTGGGCGTGTCTTAAAAATTTGAAGCACTAACTGCGCTTTGATCAGTATTTAGGCATATGTGTAAGACTACAGCTGAATCGAGTAGTTTTTAAACAATCTTACCTGAACAAAGGTATTTTACGAAAATCACGCCTTTAAAAGGAGGCGTATTGAAAAAATTTACAAAAGAAAATGTAGAGATATATTTCTCAAATAACGAACGGAAGGAAAAAGGTTTAAATTAAACATTGGAAATGCCTTAAATTCTTAAGGCTACGTTTTTCATTCTTCCATGAAAAGTAGGCGTAAGCCACGCCCAAAATTCAAAAATTTCTTTTTATACACAAACCTTTTAGTTTCTATTAAGAGACGCAAAATTTTGGCTTGCGGATTCATTATAAATACCGTTTATTTACAAAAACAATTTGTGTATAGTTTCTAATGAAAAGTGGGAGTCAGCCACGCCCAAAATCAATTTTTTTGATTTCATATAAAAGATGTTTATGTGCAAGCAATACCCACAAAATTTAATGTTTTTCGCTTTAATATAACAATTGTTATTTTATAAAAACAATATTGATGGTTTTGTATGAAAAATAGGCGTAAGCCACGCCCAAACTGAAATATTTTTTTATTTAATTGGAAGAAAGTTTACCTAAAGCTTACGTGTGCAAAATTTTAGCGTTATGCTTTTATCGTAACTGTACAAAAAACATAATTTAATTTTATTAAATTGAGGTTGTTCAACAAAAATGGCGATTATGGGCGTGTTTGTGGGCGGATTTTCAAGAACTTAGCTTTATTTTTGAACCAAAGATTATATATACCAAATTTCAGCTTTCTAGCTCAAAAATTGCGACCTCTAGAGAGTATACATACGGACGGACGGACGGACATGACTAAATCGACTAGGCTTTTGATTCTGAGTCAGAATATATACACTTTTCTATACCTAACGGTATTATTTCTCTGTGTTACAAACTCCACACAAAATACAATATACCCATTCTAGAACAATGGGGTATAAGTCTTGTCTTATTTAATATTCTAAAAACGGATAAATTGATTTTTTTCCAAAAAAAAATGGTTTACACGAAATTTAAAGAATTCTAAAAGTCGACATAACTTAATTACAAATTTGTATCCATAAACACGAAAAAAGTTTTCAAGTGATTACAAAATTTTTCCCCAAACTCTTCATCGTCGAGTCTGCTGTCAGACACAAGAGCAACCAAATTGTACCCTCAAGTCTCAAGATGTATTTAAATCAAAGTAACATTTTATTTCATACCAAAACAACATAACTACTTTTTTATTTATAAGAATTAATTACCCTTCCTTTCCCATAAAAAACCCATAAAAGAAATATTTTCAACATTCCTCCTTTAGGAATCGCAAACAATTATAACTTAATTATAATAGCGCCTTTTGAAACGGAATCGGTGCTATTTTAAGTGGCTTCATATGCCGTGAGTCAAGGATATTGTTCTCTTCTAATCGCTGCAAAGCCAGAATGTATGTATGTATATAATCAAACAACTAAACCAGGTATACACAATAATCTGTCTCTTCTGGAATTCGTAAAATAGAGTAATAACAAACCCACACTGTCATCAGTCATTGTATACTTTATTAATACACACGCGCCACATGGAACGGCTTGTGCTGTGCAGGATGACAATTCACCGCCCCCATTTTGACAAATGATTGTGTTGTTTATAATAGTGCTTGCTTATTTTATCTCAAAATCTGGTTTTGATATAAAAAAATTTTTTTATTAGCTTTGGCTTTATAAAAAAAAAAAAAACAGAAACATTTAAATGAAATAAACGTTAAATTAAATGAAACGTTTTTGTCTTGTTCCAAAATTTGTCTTTACCCCCCTTTAAACGGTTAAACGGGAGAATTATTGTTTGGCGAGTATACATCGTATAATTTACCTTTGGCAACACTCGCACTTCGCTTTTATACTTCACCATACTTCGACCTACCCAAAGAGAGTTGTCGCGTGTCAGTCATAAAATTTTAATAATTCAGAAACATTATCCTTACCAGTTGGTTTAGGTTTCATTAAAGTGTCTGTTAAAATGTATAAAAACAGCTCAAGGCTGAAACTGAAACTGAAACTGAAACAGGGTATGATAGGGTTGGATGGTATAACTTCCTTTGCCCCTTGGCTTTGTAACAATTTCATTAAATTTCCAAAATTTACTTCAATTTGACTTCTTTGTTTTTAGAAACGTGACTTTATCAACAATAACACACACACATACACACACAATAGAAACATTCTAAATTATGTCAACGTCAACAATGAATGGTGACATGGCATTCAACAACGCGCTACATCATATTATATCCTACTCTACTCCAACCCTAAGCCTCCTCCAGTCATTCCTTAAAAAAAAAAAAAAGATTAATTGAGATTTACTATTCTGAACACACTCACACAAGTTTGTTTTATTATAATTCATACATATATTGAGTGCACACACTGTCACCTTTAGTTTTACATCCAAAAAATATAAAGCAAAGCATGTGACAACTAAACATTTACATTACGAAGGATATCAACAGGATTGCTGGTTGCTGGATGTGCTTGGCCCCCTCGGGATATCGGCCGACTTTTGACTTCTGGTGCGCTATAATAGCATAATTGTTGTAGCTATTAAATATGAACAAGACAAGCAGGGACAGAAAGGGAATTAGGGAACACACAAAAAAAAAAAACCTATCCTCTATTTGAATGTGCTCAAGTGTGTTACTTAAATAGACATTCAAAGAATGTATTTATAAAGGAATCAGTGTGCCAGAGCACAGGAGAAAAAAAAAAAGGATGAATTAAGCTGTCAGGGAGGCATGAAGTGAATTATTTTTTCGTTTCTTTTTCGATTCGTTAAACATTCAAGGATTCTCTTGTGGACTTAATTGGGTTACATTTTTTTTTTTTTTTTCAACAAATTTCTTGCAAACTGTCACACTAATAATAACATCATCATTCAAAAAGTCTTCTCCCAAAAGGCAAAAAGTAATATTTTTACTCAACATTAGGATTATTTTTTTTCTTCATTAAATTTCAATGTAACTTCTACCTTATCATCTCGAAAATATTTACACAGTTGTAAACAAACTTGCAAAAAAAAAAAAAAAATATTTGTTAGGGCAGCGAAATCGAATTAAGCAACGAAAACGAAGGGATAACTTAGCGATATGAGAAAAGTTTCCATCTAGATATTGATGATTGGTGAGTTAGTGGGACAATTTCGAGGGAGCTTTTACTATTTTTATGTACGTTTGGTTTTTTTTTTTTTTTTTTTTGGGGTTAGATACTCTCGGGAGTAGTTTTTTTAATGTCTCAATGGAAGTTGATTTAGCCACGGAACGTTACAGAGCAAATTTATTTTATTTTTCTATGAAATGTCACATAAAGTTTTGACAGTTGAGAAATTGGTTTGAGGACATTTTTTGAAAAATATAAAAAAGAGATCATTTGGACAAGGTAGCTCGCTTTAATGGAGGATGTGTAAAACAACCCTTCGGTTGAATTTTTAGTTTTTTTGAGAGGGGAATTGAAAAAAAAAATAATATTTTGAGTGCTATAATCAAAAAGATGAAGGATAATAAATTAAATTCAATAAGAAAACATTTTTTTTCTTCAAGAGCTTATTTTAAATTTCTCATTGTCAAATCATCTCTGAGAGTTTGCGAGGAAGACGGAGTTTTGGAGTTTAAAGTTTGGTGGGAACTACCAACAACTGTTTTCACACTATATTTTTTTTTTTTTAATTTGTATTAAGTTTCATTTTGTTTACAAACTATTAGCTTACAACGTATATTAGTTATATGGTCAGTTATTACGTGCCTACATCATATTGTGAAACACACGCGGGCGTATGTGGAATGAATTGAAAATATTTTTTTTTAACTTCAAAACCTAAGGGAGGCAACTAGTTTGTCTAAAATAAATTTTAAGGATAGTTCCAAGTTAATTTTCGATCTTTTTCAAATTTTAAAATATGTTCAATCAATATAAGGCTAAAAAAGAATAAGTTGTCTATATTTTAATACTAGCTTTTGCCCGCTACTTCGTACGCGTGGATTTTATAATATAGTAGGTATCTCAGTGTATTTTTGTTTTTGCACAACCGGTTCAAAATGGTTGGTATACGAAGTATGAAAGCTACAAACTTTACCAGCTCTACAGCAGTAAGATTTTTGGCTTCTGTATAATATTATTTCGAAGTATCATAACGGTTTAAATTGCAAAGTTGGAGGATTAAGTTCTGAAGCAATATACCTAATTGCAATGCCCACTTTCAAAACGATGCTACGCGCCGATACTGCTATTTATAGCAGCTCCGCTTCATCAGTTTTGGGCGTAAGTAGTGCTCGTTCACCGTTCTTTATGGTTACATTATTTTTCGATTTCTGCTTTCGCTGAATGAGACATTGTCTATATGGCGGTAAATAGCGACATCTATGATGTTTTGATGTAACATCTATCCAGAACGACTAACTTATTTCTATTCATGTATATGTATGTGGCGCTATTTTAATGATTTCCAGCGTATGATTGCAGAAATATTGAAAAAACAACCAGAATTAAATATATTTCTGCGATAAAATATAGCCTATATTTCAAGTTGGCGTACTACTAATAAACCTGCGAAAACCGCATTCAATTCCATGATGCGCGTACAAACTTACAGACAGACAGACAGACAGACAGACAGACAGACAGAAAGACAGACAAAAATTCTAAAAACGGTTGTTTTGGCTTCTGTGGGTCTAATAGAGACTCCTGACTCTAGTTTGCATCTAGGTATATCTTCAATGTACAGACATCGACCCGTTACAATTTTATTATATGTATAGATGTTTTTGAAAAACAAAAATCTTACTCTCTTCTTGGCAAGTTCTCAACGGATCGCCTAAATACATTTTTTGAACGAAAACTGAAATCGTGTGGGCTTAAACTTTTTGTTGTTATTTTTTTAATTGTTACTTGGCACAATAAGGCAAGTTATGGATTCAAGAAAAACAAAATTCCAACAGTCAAACAAGGAATACCGATGATAGACAAGTCTGTCAGTCTATCTGTCTGTATCTGCACCTACAGCCTTAAAAGCTGCACCGATTTGATTCCAACTTAACTTGTTATACATAGTATTATTATGGCGTCCTACAGAGGGGTTCTTTTTTCTCAAAAACGACTCCTACGATTTTGATAAAACTTTCTGCCTAGTGGTTTTTGTTTAATCCTTATGCTTTGAAGATTTTTCAAAAAAATTCTTATAACGGTACTTCCCATAGGACCAGTTTCTTGAGATCAGATGATCTCGTAAGCCACTAGACAGATTTTGATGAAATTTTTAATGTAGAAACCTTTGTATAATTAAAATAATATTAATTTTTAAATTTGCCAAAAAATGGTTTTTGAGTTTTAAAAAAAAGTAATTTAAAAAAAATTTTTTGTTAATTATTTTTCTGGTAAGACTACAAAGTGCTAGAAGTTGAAATACTCAAAAGAAATGTAGAATTATGTTTTCAAAAAGCTATTCGAAAAAAAAGTTTTTAGGAAAAAGTGGTCGAACGATTTTTAAAATGTTATCTTAAAATTGAAAACAGTAAAAGAAATCAGATATCTTACTTCATTTTTTCCGGTTGGACTAGAGAGTTTAATGAAAATTTAATTAATTTTTTTTTTTTTCAAAATTCAAGGCCCCAAGACCACTGTCACACAAGAGCAGGTTCGTGCGTCCCAATCATGCAATTTTTTTCATTTTACAAATGGTAAAGTAAATGGTAAGTTTCGTTTGTAATTTGAAAGCTACATTTACTTTAGTAAAAAAAAACTGGAATTAAATCATGTTTTTCGACGTTAATTAAAAAAACCAGAGTTTACAGGTCACCTCGATTCGACTATTGCTGCAAAGCTAATAAATTGTGTTGTTAAATATTGTGTTATATTTATAATGAAGCCTGTTCGGTCGGTGGGGCTTAAAGCAAGAGTGTCACGATTCTTGGTTTGAACACTCCGAACCGCCTCAATGGTGAAATTTATTAATTTATTTAAACTTTACTATCTAGTTTCAGAATTCGTTAAACTTTATGTACCCTTATTTTGTTATTTATTTTTTTTTAAGGTTCAGAAGGATAATTACTAACACTGGTTCCTTTTCGCTGAAACTATCCATATATTTCTTACTTGCGATTAAATTAAAGTCTAGGTTGCACTAGTTACAATCAAACAGGGCAGAGGATAAGGGAGTCGGAAAAAGTGGGTCAGACTAATTTGCATGTCGATGCGTCTGTCTGTATCCGGCACACGCAGCCTAAACGGCTGAGCGAATTTTCCTAAAGCAGTATTTTAAGGGCATCCTACAAAGAGAGTTTTTTGAATTGTCATTTTCTAGCTCTTAGCCAATCGGCATCTGCCGTGTAGTAGATGTTACATTACACCAAATGAAAAACTTATTTTTCTCAAAAACGCCTTCTACGGTTTTGATAAAACTTTCTGATCTGATTAGTGTTTTTATGCTAATTTTATCTTTTGGAAATAGTTTATCAAGAAAGGGTCGTATAAAGGTAATTCCCATAGAACCGTTAATTTCAATTCAGACTTTCTCGTGAAACACTTGACCGAGTTAGATCACATTTTGAATGTAGACAATCTGAACATTATACTATTATTTTTAGAATGGCTTTAAGCTGACAAGAATATTTATATTTAATTAAAAAAAAAATGGAAACTTCTGTCTTAAAAATTAAAAATTAAATTGTTGTTTGAACGAATTATAAAATAAGTAAAAAAAAAAATAGTAATCGAAAAAAGCTGTTGTGAACTAACCGCAAAAATAAAATGCACGACTAAGTCGCATATTCTTCCACCTACCATCTTCTACCATCATCTTCCTTCTACCATCTGTCCCCTCAGACGCAGATAACGCGATTATTATAAACATTTTTAACATTAAACGATAAGTTTGACTTCTTAATTGTGTATATTTTTATCGTCCAATTATTTTGTATTAAATATTCATACCTTCCAATAAGTTTGTCTAAAATATGAGAACATGGATGATTTTTTTAATGAAATTTTAATTAAATTAATTAAACTCAGAAAAGTACGTATACGCCCGAGTGTACTATACTGTTAAATCGTTGTTATTAAGTTGAAAAATAGACTATTGCAACAAATTTTCTTTTTAACACAATATTTTCATTAGTTTACATTTAATCAAATTTATAAAAATGGATGTAGCTATGTACATATGTGTGCAATATCTGAGAAATAATCAAAAGAATAGAGGAGGTGCTCTAATTCTTCAAAATAAGCCTTGCCCGTTATACCTCTATCAACGCCATCAGATTAAGTGAACGCTTGCTTGAAAGCTATTTATTGAACTCAGTCGTAAAAAATCACACTCTCAACGATCATGCGTGCGCATTTGGTCTAAGATCGTCTGACTAAAAATTTTCCAAACATCTCTTTGACATCGGAAATGGAATTGATCGCACAAAAATGAAATTTTGTTTCCCAACTATTTTTTTCAAATTCAGTCAAATATTCAAAAAACCAGATTGGCTGTACATTATTAGCCCCCAAGAATTATGATGTCAATAGATTGAACGTACAAATTCAGTTGAAACTGCCCGGTGAACCAGTAAAAATAAAATGCACGACTGGGTCGCACGTACTTGCTCTGTTGGTGCAATAGTACGATGAAAACAAACTTTTCGATCAATAAGAACAATTCATTTTTGAAAAATTGGGTAAAAACCAAAAAAAAATTGGCTAAAACTGGAAAACTCAATATACGGGAGCTAACGTTAAGAAACCTTTAATATTTAAAATTAAGACGTTATCTTTTGGGTGTTATAAATGATACAAATGTCCACTTATGGGTTATGGGATGGCCTAATTAATAATACTGTTAAAAGCAATTTCCGCTATTATCATGTATAGCCAAAAACTAAAAATGCAGTTTTGTTTGAAGTATTCTATGTATGTTACATACAAAGTTTCATAAAAATCGGGGGTGAGTAAATTAGAAAAAAAGAAAAAATTGGCCAAAATCTAGTGGCTCTTTGTATAGGAGCCACCATTTAAAAAAGAGAAACTGAAAAAAAATCAATGCCATCTGATAGGAAGCTGTAAGGAACTAAACGAAACAAAGTTTGAGTGAATTCGATGCAACCGTTGACAACTTATGGCCATTTGAAAAAAAGCCGTTAAGAGCAGATCTCCGTTATTTGCATTTTTAGCCAAAAACTAAAAACGCAGTTCTCTTAAAAACACTAAAAGAATATAACACACAAAGTTTAATCAAAATCGTTAGAGCCATTTTCGAGAAAATTAGAAAAAACCAAAAAAAGTTGGCTAAAACTCAACGGCTCGTTGTATGGAAGCCACCGTTTAGAAAGGCTTCAGTGAAAAATTTACTAAACCATCCTATAGAACACTATTAAAAACTGTGTCAAACAAAGGTTTAGTTGATTCAATCAAGCCGTTGTGAACTTATGGCTATTTGAAAAAAAGCCGTTAAAACCTGATTTTCGTTACGACCATTTGAGGCAAAAACAAAAAACGCAGTTTTGTTAGAAATGCTTAAGGTAAGCTAAATTATAAATTTAATCAAAATCGTTAGAGCCGTTTTCGAGAAAATCCAAATTAAAAAAAACCGTTACTTGAAAGGTACCAGTTTGAGCCGGGCTAAAACAAAATAAAAAAAACCTCGACAATGGTTTTTCTTCAAAATGCTATATACCAAGTTTGAAGAAAATCCGTCAAGCCGTTTAGGCTGTAGAATGACGTGAAAAAGCGCACATCCGCACATCCGCACAGACAGACCGACGGACGGTATGGCGAAAACCACTTTTTTGGCTTCTCTATCATCGTAATGTCATGTTTGCTTAAAACCTCGATTTTTTTTTCTGCACGAAACCAATACTTACCCTATAGAGCAAGTAAAAAAAAAAGAAAAAAAATCACTTGACAGAATGATGGATGAAAAGCAAGCAAGAAACTATCCAACCGAATTTTTAAATTCGATGAAGCCACCAGGAATGCCACCACACATACTTATTAATATTGAAAGTTGGATCACCGTTGATGCTCATTCGAAACGCGCCAAAACTTTGCAACAGGGTGTACCAAAAATAATAATCAGCTTTTGAAAGAAAAAAATTAACCACATGACTTAAAAAAAATATATTTCGCAATATCTAAGATGGCTAAAAAACAGCCATCAAAATATATGCAAAACATTATTTGAGGAAATGTGTAAAAATTCAACCCTGCTTTGTTTTCTTAATTTTTGAACAAGTGCCGAGCATTTCAAAATCAAAATTTGACTTTTATCCTATCCTATGACAAATTTTGAATTTTAAAGCTTCCATTGGATGTAAAAGGACTTTTCCTATTGGCCTTTTTGATCACGTGTGACTGGCCTCTTATTCAGGATTGTTTGTCAAATCATCATTTAAAAGACTCGCACCTCAAACTCAATAACGTCTCTAAATTATCCAGCTGCATTATGAATATCAACGTTCTATTAAAATTGAGCTACAGCACACTTGAAGCTCGTAAAAATAGAAAATACGGTATAGTCAAGGGCAACATTAACACAAAATAATATTTTAAAAGTAAATGTCAGGCACTGATCTTTCAATATATAATAAAGTTTCTTGCATCTTTATAAATTGTGGAAGATTAAAATAGCAAATAATTAGAAATAATAAAAATAAAATGCACGACTGGGTCGCACGTACTTGCTCTGTTGGTGCAATAGTAAGATGAAAACAAACTTTTCGATCAATAAGAACAATTCATTTTTGAAAAATTTGGTAAAAACCAAAAAAATTTGGCTAAAACTGGAAAACTCGATATACGGAAGGTAACGTTAAGAAACCTTTAATATTTAAAATTAAGACGTTATCTTTTGGGTGTTATAAATGATACAAATGTCCACTTATGGGTTATGGCCTAATAAATTATACTGTTAAAAGCAATTTCCGCTATTATCATGTATAGCCAAAAACTAAAAATGCAGTTTTGTTTGAAGTATTTTATGTATGTTACATACAAAGTTTCATAAAAATCGAGGAAGCCGTTTTTGAGTAAATTTGAAAAAATGAAAAAATTGGCCAAAATCTAGTGGCTCTTTGTATAGGAGCCACCATTTAAAAAAGAGAAACTGAAAAAAAAATCAATGCCATCTGATAGGAAGCTGTAAGGAACTATACCAAACAAAGTTTGAGTGAATTCGATGCAACCGTTGACAACTTATGGCCATCTGAAAAAAAGCCGTTAAGAGCAGATCTCCGTTATTTGCATTTTTAGCCAAAAACTAAAAACGCAGTTCTCTTAAAAACACTAAAAGAATATAACACACAAAGTTTAATCAAAATCGTTAGAGCCATTTTCGAGAAAATTAGAAAAAACCAAAATAAGTTGGCTAAAACTCAACGGCTCGTTGTATGGAAGCCACCGTTTAGAAAGGCTTCAGTGAAAAATTTACTAAACCATCCTATAGAACACTATTAAAAACTATGTCAAACAAAGTTTTAGTTGATTCAATCAAGCCGTTGTGAACTTATGGCTATTTGAAAAAAAGCCGTTAAAACCTGATTTTCGTTACGACCATTTGAGGCAAAAACAAAAAACGCAGTTTTGTGAGAAATGCTTAAAGTAAGCTAAATTTTAAATTTAATCAAAATCGTTAGAGCCGTTTTCGAGAAAATCCAAATTGAAAAAAACCGTTACTTGAAAGGTACCAGTTTAAGCCGGGTTAAAATAAAATAAAAAAAACCTCGACAATGGTTTTTCTTCAAACTGCTATATACCAAGTTTGAAGAAAATCCGTCAAGCCGTTTAGGCTGTAGCATGACGTGAAAAAGCGCACATCCGCACATCCGCACATCCGCACATCCGCACATCCGCACAGACGCACAGACGCACAGACAGACCGACGGACGGTATGGCGAAAACCACTTTTTTGGGCTTCTCTATCATCGTAATGTCATGTTTGATTAAAACCTCGATTTTTTTTTTCTGCACGAAACCAATACTTGCCCTATAGAGCAAGTAAAAAACAGGTCTAAGGAATCAATTTCTATCGATCGGATTAAAATCTTTTTTAAAGTTTATTTAATTTAAAAAATTGTGGTTGTTTTTCTGGCTTCAAAACTTATCTCCTCGAAAGCAATATGCCATACTGAAACACAGTCGTGAAGTTATCTTAACAATTTGTATTAACTTGTTATTGAAAGCTTTATAGAAGCTATTCAAAATCTAACGCCAGTACATTTCTTATTTAACCTATTTCACTTGGAAGCTACATACAAGTGAGTTTTATAACCAAAGACAGGTATTTTCATAAGAAACACACCCACAAAATTTCGCTTGTTAAATATTTATTGAAAATACATCTTTTCTTGGAAAAAGTTTTTTATGAAAGGTGTTTATAAATTTAATTGCAATTATATTATTTAAAAAAAAAACAAATTGTTTTTCAAATCTATTTTTCTCTTTAAGAAAAACTCCCTGAAAACCAAATATATTAACCCACTGCTGTACCTTTCTAGTATCATGAAATATATATGTGGGTTGCCTTGCATACTTGATTCTGAATTTGTTATAGATAAGCTTCGTAACAGCAAATGATTTAGATGGAGACACAAATTGAACCGGCTTAGAAATTAAATATCTAAGAATTACTCAAGACATCATATTTAATTTAAGATGCAGTTATAAAGGCTGATTTAAAACCAAATATTTAAAAGAAGCTTATGTAGTACCCCGTGGCGTAGTGGTTAGTGTGTCGGACTGCCACGCCGAAGGTTCTGGGTTCGATCCCTGACGACTCCACCTAAGTTCTTTTCCGGGGTACTGCGAGGAAGTGACGAATCCTCCAAGAGTAATTAATGTCATGGAAAGTGCTTCTCTATTAGCCGTTCGGATTCGACCTTCCATTCCTGCAGAATATCAACGCCTACACAAGAATGATTGAGAGTGTAAGTCATAAGCCCCGGCCTCGCTTGGAGATGTGCCAACAATTTATTTTATTTCTTTTAAAAGAAGCTTATGTGATACAATTTAAGTTTTTGTTGTCACGGCTCAAAATACTCCAGAATAACCCTTTTCCTACCTATCTCTGGTAAGTGGTGTTGAAATCGGAGATAGACCCTCAATATACTACAGTTTCCTTCTTAAAAAGCATGATATATAAATTCATGCACATCAATTCCTAAAATAAATGCCATCAAATTTGGAAATACCCTGTAATGATGCAGATCCCTGAACATATTTCATATGATCCACGGTAATCAAAATATTTATGTACTATGAAAGTCAAACCATTATAGAACCCAGTAAAGATTGGTCTTTTATCAATGAGCAAGAAATAATATAAAATAATAAAAATTGTTGTTTTAAACTATAAATTCCGTCATATGAATTTCAGCTGATCTTATTTATTAAAATTTAAAAAGCCATGTGGGGTGTTCTTTATGCTGCTTTATATTAACGTGAAAATAAAATTAACGACTGGGTCTCACGAACTTGCTCTTATGCCAGATAATTACTGAGTGGCTGCATAATCTTTATTAAAAATAACTCAAAATTTTTTCGAAAATTCTTTTTTTTTTTTCAATAAGTTTAAGATTTTTCTCGGAAAAACTAAATATGCAAACAAATTTCAAGACTAAATGTCTATCTACAAAAAAAAAAAAATATTAAAAATCGTTTGACCAGTTTTGTTTGAAAAGTGGTTTTTAAAGTGAAACTTTTTTTACATCGCCTCAAATTTTTTGGTTCACCTGTCGCATGTCGCAATATGGCGGCGCCAGCCAATAGCTCGCATTAGCTGACCGTGTAGTTATGTAGTATTTAAATTCTCACTCATTCAACCACGTGCTCCGCGGTATTTGTGTTTTGCTTATGATGTAAAACCGGTCAACAATTGAAAAATCAAGAATAGTTCGTAAAATATCGGATGATGAATTAATTTAAAGCCGTAAGAGAAAGCCAAAAGATTCCGTGTTTGCAGGGAAAAGAAAAAGCTCTTGGTGAGTTAATTTGATTTTTATAGTGAATTTATTAGAACGAAAAAAGTTTCCCTTGCATCTTGGTTTCATAAAACCACACATTTTTTTTTTTGAAAAAGTTACCCAAAAATTATTTGGAAATTTTGTTGAGCATGTCATTTTATATAATCTGTAGTTTTTATCTGGTAAAATAATTTCAAAAAATTCAATCCACCCTTTTCCAAAATATTTCGAAAACCAAATAAAAAAAAATTTTTAAAATCAAATAAAATTAAGAATTTTGAAATTCCATATCAATAGGATTATAAATGACTTCCTGTGTCCAAAATTGTTCCCGTTTTGAAAATTTAATGAAAACCAATTTTTGTTTAAATAATTATTAAAAATAAAAACAAAAAAGGTTTAATAATTTTAAAATTCTATATCAATAGGGTTATAAATAATTTCTTGTGTCCAAAATTTTATTGAAATCGGATCTATTGTTAACTAGAAAACTTGACTTGAAAATTCTGGTTCTATGAGAGGAACCCTTATAAGACAAATTCTGAAAAATCTTTCATAACCAAAATAAAACATAAAATATAGCATTCTGAAAGTTTTGTAATTGTATTGCAGGGTCCGGCCAAACAAACACTAAATATGTACCAAATTTGAAGCAAATCGGCGCATCCGTTTAGGCTCTAGAGGAAAGACACAGACGGACGGAATCTTTAGACCCACTTTTTTCGACTTCTCTATCATCGTAATGTCATGTTTGATTGTTAGAATTTTTTTTTGTACGAATCCATAACTTGCCTTATAGTACCTTTAACCGCAAGTAAAAATAACATAATAGGTACTAAAATATTCACACGAATAAAATTGAAGGATCAGTTATTTCTTACTATTCATAATAATATCAACGGCTGCCTATATGATTGATGATGACCTTAAACAATAGGCTGCCTGTATATAAATAATTCATGAATTTAAATGCAGTAACCCACTTTTCAAAACAAAATAATTTTTTGTTTTCAATACAATTTAAAAAAAATTGAATAAATCTGAAGTTTATAACTAAAAACATAACGAGAATGTCCTAAGTAAAAATTCCAATCATATAAAACAGCAACAAACTGACCGCACCCTTTTTTTAGCAACAAATTAATTTTTTTTTTCGATCGTCACTGTAAAAATATGGTTGAAGTATGATGAGAACGATCGTTTTTGTATCATCAAAAAGCATCCTGATACAATATCTCCAAAAAACATTTACCTAACTTAATATAAGAAACATTCAACATTTAAAAGTTGCATTTATTTGATTACGATATTAAAAATCCAGAACAACCGGAACTAGATTTCTTTTTATCACTTTTTGTTTAACGTCCGATCGTCATTATATCAGGTATACCAATTAATTGAATTTTTAGATTTTTCTTATATTTCAATAAATAATATAAAAAAACGAAAAAAAGTAATACACTTTAGTGATAAAAGCAACAGCTTTTTATTGGAAAAGCAAAAAAATAAATCCTTTTTTTTAACAAGAAAAGTTTTAAAAAAAAACTAACAGAAACTAGCTCTGACATATTAAGAACATAAATTCATTCTTGGAATACATAAGATAATACAAAAAACATCTATGAAATAAAACTCACATTGAAACTTAGAAAACAGGTTCATGAATTATCCTTTAAATTCGTCGTTCCATACTCCAATATCGATTGTTAGATTTATTTTGATTTTCTTTTCTTCTTATTTTCTGTTATTGTTGCCTCTATGAACTTGCCTATCTTTTTTTTTATTCTCGAACCAAAATATTGACTTTTAAATAATTCACAATATTAACTTTTTTTTTTTAATTTTTGAAAATTTTTTTAGGTGTAAGGAAACCTTATACATTTATATGTATAATTAATTACTTATGTTAAACTTTTTTTCTCACTCACATTGATAATAATATTAATAATTTTATTCTTCTTATAATTATGTTTACCTAGTCTTATAACTTTTTTTTTTTTTTTTGTATATGTTTTCTATTACGAAGCTAACACATTTTTCATTTTTTCTTCTTTATTTAACTATTTCTTTATCTGTATTCAACTTTGTATGTATGGTATTTACACTGAAAATACAATATCGAACTTTTTTAGTCATTTTTCTTAAAACAAATTTTGTTGATAGAAAACTTTTATTTTGGCATAAAACAAATGTAAAAATCACAAAAACAATCACAAACGGATACAGAAGGACATTCACATCTGTAGTATTTATATGATAATTATTAAAAGAACGTATAAAATGAATTTTCACAATTGTGCGAGAAGATGGCAATCTTTCGGAGATTTTACGTTAACTTTGATTTAAGCCATTTTAACCGCGACGACGACGACGAAGGATGGCTCTCATGATACCGAAATAAAATAAAATAAGGTAGTGTTTTAATCTTACCGATGCTATGATGCGATGAACGTTAAACGGAAAATGGTTATACAAAAATTTTTATATTAATTTACTCAGTGTTTTTTTGAATTAATTTTTTTGCTATATACGATTGGAAAATCAAATATAAAATACGGGAAATTCTACGTGTATAAGAAAGGACGAAAACGGAATACAACAGAATTCGTAGATTGAGAGACGCACCACCTAGAAGATTTATCCATCCAGCAGTAGCAGCAGCTCATACTCATTATTACATTTACGCATGTACCACTATTTTCATAGAAGAGACTCAGATACGGAATGAGTGTGGCAGTGTAGGGGGTTTGCGGAGTTCGGAGACCAGGATCATCACTTGAATTTATATGTATGTTTAACACAAGGTGGCTGATGTTGGGTGGGTGTGTGTATGCGTGTGCTTCTGTGCTTATATGTATATGTGTATGCTATTTTTAATTTTTTTCTTCTTTTCTATTGAGAAAGCACCAAGCAAAAAAAAAATTGTTGTACCTATATGTATCTCAAAACCTGATGATAGCCACGACACCACCACACTATTATAGATACTTGTCACAAAATTTCACATGCACTGTTTTTCACGCAATGATAACACACTTCCCGGACATTATCATAACTGCACACGATTCCCTATATTACCCTAGTGTAGTTGCGATAATAGTGATTAGGAAAATTGCACAAGACACAACAATAATTTTCGGGGTAGTTTTTTTCACAAAATAAAATGTCAACCCTCTCATTGCTAGCTAGAAACACCACCGCCTAAGTTCATCGAGAGTAACCGATTGAGATGAGATGCTGCTGCACGATGTCTCGTGGCAAATGGTGGAAAACTCCTTCGTCTATAATACGGGAGAGGTTTTGGGTTTTTTTTTTTTTTTTTTTGTATGCTTATAACTGAAAGCGTAAAGCATCCATTTGGGATTACATCCCTTTTTTTCTCGTTTGAATGATATCCCTATCCGTCGTGAGAGCGAGGAGCATCAGAGGTTGGAGGCGTTTGGAAGGGATGTTGTAAATTTTGGTCGCTGCTTTTTCTCTTTTCGTTCAGATTTTTGTTATTGTTGTTGTTTTCTTTTTTTTTTTTAACTTTTTTTAGGAGAATTGAGTTCAGAGCTTTAACCGGAGAGAGAACAAAAAAAAAAACTTAACTATATTTGATTTTGAGACGTTACGCGCTGGGAGGTATGGTATAGATGAATTTCTTAGCGAACTAAACCGAATATTGTTTTATTGTTTCCCTAGATTTAGAATAAATAAAGGAACACTAGATAATTTGCGATTATTTTTTTTATTTTTGTTGTTGTTACGATTTTAGGACTATAGAAATATATGTCCTCACCATACCACGTGTCGCGCCCAACTGTACCTACTTTAACTAGGATCCTGCGAAAAATCCTCGAATTCGAACATTTTGCTCACCAGTTTTTCAATATATATTCGACTACACGTACGAACGAACCTACCAACCAACAACTATACCTACCAATATAACATCAAGTTGTATAGAGGATGAAAAATGAGAGCAGCCGGAGGACACAAAAATTATGATAAACTCTCGGTACCTACATATTTTATATTTGTTTGCTCTCCTTTCGAGATGAATTCTCTAGGTTACGAAATGGTTTGTGTCGAGATAAGTGGGGCTGCTGCTGCTGCTCCTGCTGTTATAGATGATACAATCGAGCATGTGTAGATGATATAAAAAAAAAAACAACCAAAATCAAATGAAAGAGTAAAAAGCACTGGGTGACAGTTTTATATCGTAAACGGTATTGCTGGGAATAGTCTACCTAAAGAGAAATCCTCAATCAAAATCGGAATAACGACTGAAATTTATTATGTGTGTATTATACAATAATTATTCTCCTACGCATTTCAATTTCGGAATAAAAAGCTTATGTTATTGTGAAGTTTTCGAATAAATCTGGTGACATTTCGAATTTTTATGTATTTATGTGGGTGGGCGTCATTGACAGCTGATGGATTAAATCGTATGCGTTCACTCTAACTATAAAAGTAGACTTTTTTCAATGAATTTAAATGAAAATTAAAGTGTGTTCATGAATTTGTTAATTGATTTATAGTGTTGTATTGAAAATGAAAATGTTTTCAACAGTTATTGTTTTCTTATTTATTAAATATTTTTATAAATTATTTAAAAAAAATTGTTTTGCAAAAAATAATGTTACCATGAATCAAATCCCCAGTTGGGAAAATAGAATAAATCTATTTGACCTAACTTTTAGGGAAAAGAAAAAAAGTGAATAATTTCTTTTTATGACAGTTCTCAGATTCTGGGATTTGTTTCCGTCTTCCAACTATTGCTTTCTTAAATCACCTAATGTTTCTTTTATCAAAATGTTTTTCTTTTTCCTCTCTTCGACCTAACAGAATAAAAATGTCATTTTTGGAAATTTTGGGACTTATTCCTTTCTTCCAACTGATGATTCAATTTGAATTTGGGGCTGGGGTAGATGGGTATTTCAAAAATATAAACAAAATACATACATTAAAGTTAGCTCCACTTGAAAACGGAACTTCCAAAAAGCCAATTCTAAAGTATAAGTAGAGTGAACAAAATTTGATTTTAAGTGACATTTGTATCGTTAAACAGAGTGATCCCTATTAGAGAACAACTTTCGGATTCACTTGAGACAAGCTTAAACTATATGCAAGGGGAAATATTTCTTCTATATATTTTGTTAGAAGGAGTTTTTTTTACTTTTTTTAATATCGTTGTGTTAACTTTGGTTTTTTATGTCTTTTTTTTTAAACTCAGTTTTGAATAAAATGTTTGTCAGTGATGCTCTTAAGCATTAACGTTATTCTCAACTTCTAACCCTCCAACCTATTTAAAATATATGAAGCCTTGAGCAAGATGAAATAGCATTTTAAATATTACACAAATCTCACATAATAACTACTATCAAACAGACAATTTCTTCTTGTTTGTATGACAAAGTCCGGATCACCCGCCCCTGTATACCTTAAAAATGTAAGTCAAAATAAATGTATAATTATGAACATGGAAAGTCTTTAAAAAAGATTCAACTCATCTGAGATTCCAAAATTTGTATGCATATAGAGGGTGTTTTTTTAGACGTTCGGTTTTCAATGTGCATGCGTGCCGTGCGCCTCCCGCAGCCAGCCACCATTTCCAGAAACAAAATTTTTTTATCAGACAGGAAAAAATACAATTACATTAATTTTGTGTGACCGATGCTCAATAACAACTGCTAAAGCTGTAAAAAAAGGCGTGCGTCACGCCCAAAGTTGTGACTTTTACTGCCAATGCAATTTCTATGATGTAAGTGACATTCAATCTTTAGCTTGCAGCTCGATTTTAAATAAAAACAAGACATTACTTGAATTTTTAAAAATTAGATTTTGAATTACAATAGCGATTATGGGTGTATCAAACAATTCTAGGGCCCCCACAACCTGCTACGTAAGCAAGGAATATAAACCGATCATCCTCTTACTTTAAAACTGCGACCGACATTTAACAGAAATGCCATTGTAAAAGAAAAATGTAAGCCACTGGCTGATCAAGAGTCAATTTTAAGGCATAATAAATATATGTAAGCCTACAGCTGAATAGAGTAGATTTTTTAACGATCTTACCAGAATAAAGGTGTTTTATAAAAATCACGCCCTTAGATGTGGGCGTATTGAAAAAATGTACACGAAAAAAAATGAGACAAATGCTTTTATAATTAAAGTAGGGCGTATGCCACGCCCGATATTAAAAAAATTCTTTTTATACACAAGCTTCTTAGTTATGACTGTAAGACGCACACATTTGGGATGGTGGTTTTATTTTAAAAAGCTACTGTTTATTTGCAAACATAGGTAATTTTTTTATAGTTTCTAAAAAAGTGGGAGTCGGCTATACCCAAAATCGTTTTTACTTGCGATTATAGGTACTATAAGGCAAGTTATGCATTCGTCGAAAAAAAAAGTTTTGAGATAACAATCAAACATGACATTACGATGATAGCGAAGACGAAAAAAAATGGTCTAAAAATTCTGTCCGTCTGTATGTCTGTCTGTCTGTCTGTCTGTCTGTCTGTATGTATAGACACCTACAGCCCAAACGGGTGGGACGAATTGCTTCAAACTTGGTATATAGACTTTTTTAGATATTGTACAGAGGGGAAATTGAATTTTTTTTTTTAGCTCAAAAAATAACGGTACCTGCCATACAACCGTTACGTTAAAGCTTATTTTTCTCAAAAACGGCTCTAACGATTTTGATTTAAAAAAATCAGTGTTGCTTTTTAGGTACGACCAATCATATGACTGGAAAAAAAGTTTTAAAAAATGGCTAAAAACGGTACTTTCTATAGGACCGTTTTTTTTGCTTTCGACTAACTCGAAAACGACTCAACCGATTCTTTCGAAATTTCACACACATATAGCTGTAGGTAGCTTAATTTGTATTGCATACCAATATTTTTGAAAAATAGTTTTTTGTATTTTTAAAAGCATTTTTTTTTTTTAAATTTTAAAAATTTATATTTTGAAAACTGCTTATTAAATTTTTTTCTAATAATTTTAAATAAATGTATTTGCTGAATACCTATGAACTGGCTTTTTTGAATTTTTTTCAAAAAGTTTTTCAAAAATAACTTTTTTTTTTAAAAACCGCTCCACAGATTTTTATAAATTTATTCTCATAAATTCAAATTTATAAAAGAAATAAAATGGCGTACTTTTTTTTCAGCTCAAATTAGTTTGAGTATTTATTTAAGATTTTTGAAAAATGTATTTTTATCAAAATCTCAAGCCCCAAGACCACTGTCACACATTAGAGCAAGTTCGTGCGACCCAGTCGTGCATTTTATTTATTTTTGCTCTAGACCCAAAAATAACGGCTCCTGCCATACAATCGGGAAGAAAAAAATTGATTTTCTCAAAAACGGCTCTAACGATTTTGATAAAACTTTCAGAATGCTATTTTGGAAGACAATCTATCTTTTGGTTAGAAATTTTTTTTCGAAATTTGTCTAATAACGGTACCTCTCATAAAACCAGTATTTTCAAATCAAATTTTCTCGTAAACTATACATTCGATTTCAATAAAATTGGCCACAGGAAGTCATTGATAATTTTATTAATATGGCATTTCAAAATTTTCAAAAACTTTTTTTTTTTTGATTTTTATAATTTTTTCAAAAAAATTTTTGGTTTTCGAAATATGTTG
Organism: Platycheirus albimanus; assembly: GCA_916050605.2. NCBI lineage: Eukaryota > Metazoa > Arthropoda > Insecta > Diptera > Syrphidae > Platycheirus > Platycheirus albimanus. Next base: position 43,681,180 of record OU696697.1, read on the forward strand.
GAAACGGGTATATTAATTTTTTTTTTTGAAGTATTTTTTCAAATGTAAACTACAGATTGCCATATATTTGCATACTCAAATACATTTCAAAATATTTTTTTTGAAATTTTTCAAAAATAACCTTTAAAAAAAAAACTGGTCCAACGATTTTCAATATTTTTTTTTTCCTAGATTGACGTATAGTTTTGAAATTTTATTGCATACTTAGTTTTTCCGAGAAAACTCTTAAACTAATTTAAAAAATAAAAGAATTTTCGAAATTATTTAAATTTTTTTTTTAATATCCATATTATGCAGCCACTAAGCAATTGCTTATCATCAGAGCAAGTTCGTGCCACCCAGTCTTGCATTTTATTTTTTTATACACAAGATGTTTTCGTTCAACTAATACCCACACAATTTTGATCGAATATAAGCATCGTTATTTTCTAAAATTAATATTGATGGTTTTGTATGAAAAGTGGGCGTCAGCCACGCCTTAACTGAAATATTTTAAATTAATTTAGAGTACCTAAATTTAAAAATTGTGTTTTGATCGTAACTGTACAAAACACACAATTTAATTTTGCCAAATAGATGTTGTTGAACAAAAATGGCGATTGTGGGCGAATTTCACCGGTTCAAGAACTTAGCCTTATTCTTGAACCAAACATTATAATATGTACATCTAATCTACTATTACCTAAGGCTAAGGGTATTCATTCAACATCTTTAACGCGAACATTTTTCAAAAAATCATCGCTTGAGTGATTTTGATCTTAGAGTTATTTTCCAAGGCCATGTAATTTTTTGATTCCAGATTCCAGCCTTTACACACACAATTTCCTCACAATCATCTCTGATTTAAATTTTTCTGACGCACTTTGAAAACAGCAGCCGCCATAGAGCTTCGAATTCGAAACTAAAATCCGCCCTAGGAAAAGACATGCGCCGAAAATCCAATGTCCGAAACTATAACTGTTGAGTATTGACAACAAACTCTATAACACTTATACTTCCAAATGCCTTAAACAAACAAAAACACACCCCTCAAAAAGCTTTTGCTGGTTTCCTTATCAGTTAACCACCCCTAAGATGCTGTGCTATGGAATTCAAAAACACCTAGTTTTCTCTTTCGATGACTCCCGCTCCCGGCCCAAATTTATGTAAAAAAAAAAAAAACTTGCTCTTTTACCTGCCTCTTCGCGTCTTCATGGTTCCGTTCCGGCTCCGGCTCTGGCTCTCTAGGTATTTTCTCTCATATTCGAAAGTGCATGTTCCTGAGTCCTGACTTTTATTAAGTTGGCCAAGTTGAGTTATTGCATCGCATCGTATGCAATGTTGTTGTTGTTTTTGACAAAAAAGGATAATATTATGTATGTAGGTACTAGATATGGGACTCAATATGGAAGAATGGAAAATGGATGAGATAAGATTTCCAGTTTTCTGTTTTTCTTGTTTTGTGTTTTTTCCCGTTGCATTTAGTTACTGTTTCGAAAAGTTTAGGCAAAGTGCGTGAAAAATCTGATCAGCTTCAGGAGGCGGCAGCGACATGCAGTAGCAGTGGAAACAGAGCGGCAGTAGTGGTGGCAAAATGGTTTTGGTCGTCGTCAGTTGTTCTACGAAACCGTATGACGTTGATTATAGTGGTTCTAAAGTCCTGGCGAATGGCAAAATGGAGTAGCAGGTGACTGCACGCTGCGCCCGTCGCCGACCGCCCGGCCTGCCTGTTGTTTGCTGCCATTGCTCTAACTACTACTACAACTGATGATGACGGCAGCGTTGCAAAAGTTTAACTTATGTATACGTCCTAACTTAGCTTTTCATTACATGATGTAACCAAATCCTTATGAATTTTCCCAGGGTATACTCTCGTAAGGATTGTTGTTTGTCGTTGTTCGTTGTTCGGTGCCTTTTTAAATATACCAACTCTCGTACCTTCGTTTCGTTTCGTTTCGTTTGAAAAGGGTGAAAAGCTTCAAGAATTCCAGGGAATTGTGATTGAAATATCACAACCAAACTACAAAATGTCTGTGGCAGAAGGAATACGAGATGCTGTATAATATAATGGCAAAAGGATGTGCAGAAGCATCGTCGTGATGTTTCGAAAAAGCGCCTGCGAAGACGGTGTGCGCGGGGGAGGATGAAAATATTTACAAAATGCAAATGATGACAGAATGTCGTCGTCTATTTTTTTTTTTTTTTTTTTTGGAATATGGAATATGGGTCTGGCCATTTTTAATTTTTAAGACCGAAGGGATTCCCATTTGTGTATTCTGTTCGAGTTTCTGTTTTTGTGTTTAATAAAGGATAAGACAAATCTGGAACTTGTCTGGTTGATTATTATTTGGCTGGAGATGGAGATAGAGATGTTCAAATGTTTGTTCGTCGCTCATAATTTTATAAATGCGCTAAGGGACTTGCTATACGGTGGCCATTGATGGCATTTTTGTATAACACGTGAAACTTTCAACATCCATGTTGGGGATGGGGATGGGTATTGAGATGGAGATGGGGTGGTTGTAGTGCGATATACAACAATAAAAATAATATTTTAGAAAGTTTTGCTATTAAATGGATTTGCAATGAGATGACAGGGTGGTATGAGTGGGAAGGGTGTGTATGGAGAAGGGGAGAGGGGCAGGTAAGAGATATTTAGGACGACAATTTATCAGGCAATAAATATAGACATTTGTGTTCAATGGCAAAGGTGGTCCGCTGGTCGACGAAAGGGTGTTAGAACCTTTCAACACGCACACCCATAACTCACAATTAGAAAGTACAAATATCGATAAGTAGAGCGCATGTAAGGCAGTCAGCCTACTTACATACAATATATTCTGTAAGATGTTTCTTCTGGGAAAGAGGTGTTACACACCTTCTTGTTACATATGACATTGAGATTTTAATGGGATCTAATAAAGGACATTAAGCTAAGATATGTTTTGTTTGGTAAATTATTATGGATATCATCATATTGTTTTCTTTCTCTCGTGTGTGTGTTAGCCCACTGACAATTAATGTGTTCTAGGAAAATGAAGGCGTTTTGCAGAAAAGAAAAATTCTACGCGTCTTTCATGCATAAAAGAAACATTAAACTTAAACCAAAAATAGAATATATTGATATGTGTTGGATGTTGGTGTAGGATGTACGAGTAGGTACCTATGTTTATGCCTATGAAGAGTAAAAGAAGTAACAAAATCGCATCTGGCAATTTTGTTTGTTAACGCGTATCCACCCATATGAAAATCGTCACAGAAAAGATGATTTGCGCCACAAATCGTTGTGCAATTCAAACTCTTCTGCGAACTGATAAAGAAGCGGATTATAGTCGTGAGCCTTCAATAATTGCTTAGTCAATGTAATTGTAAGAGAATAATCCGAGATCTTTGTGTAGAATTCTCTTCAGGCTAGTGTGTGAAATATCGAGGTGTTGAGATCGATAGCGAATTGATGTTCGTGAACTGAATCTCACACTCTCTGCTACAGCAGCCACATTCTCGTCTGTGCACACCGTACGACCACGGGGACCATGAGTGCGGTCTACTAGCATGCCAGTCTCATGAACTTTTTGCAGACACTTGCGTGGTGGCTGGTGGGTGCTTCACTTCGATCAATATTTTTTTTTGACGTGATAACGTCTAATAAATCGGAATATATGGACAGCACGCAAAAGTGTCACAGTCACAGTCACGTTATATATCTGCTTTGAAGGCACAGAAATTCGATAAAGGGGGAAGTGGAGGGTGTTGGATGGTTGGTGATTGTAAGTGGTGGTGGGGAATGTGCTGTTGTTGGGGATGTGATTAAGGGGGGGGGGGGGGGGGGGCAAAATGGTGGGTGAGTGTAAGATGGTTATAGGTGGGTAAAAAATGTCAAAAATGGTGGTGGTATAGGGGGAGGGTGATAAGGGGGGGGGGGGGATTATCAACAATTTTGGGTGGTTGGTGTTGGGAGATTTGGTATGGGGATGAGGCAAAGCTGTCAAAAATATTGGGTGAGTAGCAGGCGTTTGCAGTGTGATGCTTTTTTATACTTAGGCTGAGGTAGGCTCGTCGAAGTCCAGGGTTGTTCCCCAAAGAAAGCGAAAACTCAGGGTTGAAGAGTGTTGAACTCCGAAATAACAATGTTTTTTTATTTATCAAAATATTCCTAACAAGTTACTTCATATACGGACTTAACAATAAAATTAAACTAATAATTCGACGTATATAGTATTAAATAATAATAGCGTAAATAGTTTGGCCTGTAGGGTTTACCCTACGACAAAAAACGATTCCAACTATATTTGGACTATAGAGTTGCCTCTATGACAACAATTGGTTTTAGGTCTGTAGAGATTCTTTGAAAAGAAGAGCTCCACGACATGAAACAAATTAGGTCTGTGGTGACGCTTACGATGGCAGCTACCCCACGACAAGAAACTGATGGCCTAATGCCTTTACTTCAAAATGTAATAAGGTTTCTGCTAATATTCCCCGCAGCGTACCTTCGAGATCTCGTATTCCCGGTAGTCTATTAAATAGATCGTATACCAATGGCTGGGAGCTCGAGTCTAATCTCTAATTTTCCATACGATTTAACGATTTAACGATTTAACGATATTTATTGAACAATATAATATTTACAATTGATTCTTATTCTATTTTACTTATGATACTTAAAAAATATTTGTTGGCACATTAGGGGCCTAACTATATACATTGATAATTTTATAATACATTTTTAAAACAAATTGTCATTAATTATACTTATATTAATAGTCAAGTGGGGGTATCCATCTCGGGTTGTTCAAATCCGGTTGTCCTTGATGTGTTGATGAATTGGCTACTAGCCACGGTGGTAAGTTGACGCTGCTTCCTCGTAAAACTGGATAGCCTCGTCGTCGTTGATTGTGATAATTCCTTCGTCCATTAGCGCAGTTATGTCCAGGTATCGTGGTTCAGGATGCCGTTCTTCACTGTTCATTGTGCTCACTAGAGGATTCGGATGGTTGACTAAATTTGACGCCAACCTTTTAGCCGATTCCATCATGTATTTGTCCAACGGTGTTATCGCTGCTGCCTCGTAGAGTCGTTTGTTGCTTGGGTACTTCTTCCGTCGTTGATCGAAGTGAAGATTCGTGCAAATCCTTAACATCTTTCGCTCAAATACTCCGATCTTCTTCATACTTGTCTTTGATGTTGTGAACCAAACCGGGAAACCGTATGTAACTATGGGCCTTATTAGTTGCTTATATAGAAGCAACTTCGTCTTTTGATTAAGGCCATTTCTTTTTCGCATTAGCGGATAAATGCGATGAAAGGCGTAATTGGCTTTTTTGAGGAGTGCTGATACGTGTGGGTTGAAGCGTAACCTCTCCTCAAAGTTGATTCCCAAGTACTTCACAATTGGCTTGGGTGTCAATTGGGTTCCGTCTGGTAGATTCACTATGATACTGCGGCAAGAAGTGGCTGAACGTGTATTTTGGCGTCGCACGGGTCTTCTGAAGCAAGCTAACTCCGACTTTGCAGAATTAACTTTGATGCCCCATTTCACGTAGTAGTCCCACAGTCTTCTCACGTGTTCTTCAACTCTTCTGGCTGCGATAATTGCTGACATCGATTTGGCGTATGTGAGTGAGTCATCTGCATACAGTAGATTCATCGCGTTCTCGGGCTGTGGCTGATCAGAAGTGAATATACTATAGAGGTATGGTCCTAGCTTGGATCCTTGCGCTACTCCTGCTCTGATGGCTTTGGTTGTTGACTGGCTGTTTTCAATTTGGACGAAGAAGGACCTGGAAGAAAGAAAACTATAGATTATTTTTATTAATGTTGCTGGAAAATTGAGTAGAGAAAGTTTATGGATCAGACCGTTGATCCATATACTGTCAAATGCTTTCTCGATATCAAGAAAGCATCCAACTACCACCTGATAGTTGTTGAGAGTGCTGACCACGTCCTTTTGGAACCTTAGAAGAGGATGCAGAGTCGAATGTTTGGGCCGGAATCCGAATTGCATATTTGGGATGATGTTGTTGCCGTCGCTGTATGACTTAAGTCTTCGTAAAATGAGTCCTTCGAGGATTTTGCTGGTGCTGTTTAGCAGTGATATTGGCCGATATCCTGACACCGAACCTCTGTCTCCTTTCTTCGGAATAGCTACTATCTTTGCTTTCTTCCATTTTTCCGGGAAATAGCTGTTGTTGATGCAGTTGTTAAATATTATTGTTAAATATATCATCACGACTTGGGGAAGCTTCTTTATGATGTAGCTGGATATTTTGTCAGGTCCGGATGATTTTTTTGGACGTCCGTTGTGGATTATTTCAGCCACTTCTTCAGGGTTGGAGAAAATTTCAGAACCCTCGGGATCACTGGCAGGGTTACTATTACTGAAAGTAGTTGTCTGAGTGTCCATCCTTTGAAGTTCCTCAATTGTTGATTCCACTTCTTCGACAAATTCAGGGTCGTTGGGTGGGTTTGGCACGAAATTTTCTTCAAAATATTCGGCAAATGCTTCAACTTTATCCTGGGTTGTGTTGACATCCCCGTGTCTTGTGGTGATTTTTTCTGGCATCTGTGGCCTCTTGCCAATAATTCGGTTGATGTTTTTGAATGCGTCAGGTCCTGGTTTGATGCTTTGTAGCCTTTTCTGGAATTGGTCGTTGTTAAAATGTTGAATTGCATTCCTTAGCATGATTTGTGTGCACTCCAGTTCACTTCTAACTGCTTGGTAGCTGTTGTTGGTAGTGTTCCATTCCCTCTGTTGGATCCTTTGAAGCCTTTTTCTCAACCGTTGTCTGTGGTCATATAGACGAACAATGCCTTCTGGCAGATGTTGGTATTTGTCTCTCGAAGTTCTTGGCCTCTTTTGTTCGTCTAGGGCGTTGTTTATAGACAGTTCAATTTCTTCAATGGCCACATCAATTTCGTTGTTTGTGAGATTTTTGTTGGCAGCCGGCATGACCATTGTCTCCTCAATCTTCCTTTGAAAACGTTCAACATCAAGACGTTTGTAGTTGATAAAACCCTCTGACTCTTCTCTAACCATTACTGATATCGGTTGGTTCAGTGTAATTGTGAGCTCGACTGGTTCGTGATCTGAATCTCCTGTTAGGGTTCTGCAGGTGTAGTTCCGTAGCTCAGGCAGGATGTTGATAAAGTTTGCCGACACAAGGAAGAAGTCCAGCCAGGATGGCGTCTTTGGGTATGTTGGCTTCGGTTGAGAGACGATGTGGAAGGAGTGGTGTTCAAAATTTTCTTCGAGCCAGTTGACCAACGTAACTCCAGCGCTATTTTCTGTTGTGTCGTACCATAGAGGGTGTCGGGCATTAAAATCCCCTCCAATGAGTCCGTATGTATGTTGCTCGGTTATCCTGCTGAGGGTTAGCAAATCGTGTTCCATATCGCTTCCGTTGGCCTTGCATTTGTTGTAAATGCTGATAACAAGCAGCGTCATGTTGTTTTCGACCTCCACAACAACCGCTGTTGCTTCAAATGATTTAAGGCTCGGGATTTTGACTTGGGAGGCCTTGATGTTCTTCCTTACAAAGAGCGCAGTACCTCGTTTGCCTTGATCCTTGTCTGTCCGGAAGGTGTTGTATCCTTTGTAGTCTATCTGGTTCCTTTTTGTCACATTAGTTTCGCTGATGAGTGCCATGTCCGGGCGATTTTTCTTTAAAAACAGGTTAAAACATGTTCTTCTTTCCAGGCTGTATAACGAATTAACGTTATACGCCACTATGCGAAGTTTGTTGATGCGCATTACGCGCTGCATAGGCTGAATATAAAGGTGGCCAAGGCCACGGACTGCTTCTCCTTACTCAATGATGAGTAGTTTGCTGGCATGGCACTGCGTGCTTTAGTGAATGCTGATTCCAGGTCGACTCCGAAGTGCACCTTGGCTTCCTCATTCAGGTTTACTCTGGGGGCTCCCATTGACTTATCCTGGACTGTTTTTGTTTGTTGTGGTGTTTTTTTCTGGGCTTGGGCTGGTTTTGTATATCCTGTCCTGGCTGCGGTTGCAAAACTTGCCTTGTTCTGCGTTAGGATGCACGCTGCTTTTGCTCGTTGTTCCTGCTGAGCCTTTTTCTGCGTCTCGACTTTCTTTAATTGTTCCCTTTGGGCAACAAGCACTTTGCATCCCATGTAGTTGGCTGGATGTCCGAATTCCTTACAGTTGGCACAGTACACGCCATCTCCTTTTTCCTTGCGTTTGCACTCGCCAGGGTTGTGGTCTTCATTGCATTTCACGCAAACGTACTTCTTTCCACAGTTAATCGATACGTGGCCTGTTTTTTGGCAGTTCCAGCATTGAGGTCTTTCGTGGCTCTCATACTTCTCCCAGTGGACGACCTGGTTCAGGATGAGTTTTTTTGTGTAGATTTCAGCGACGTCACAGTTCTTGCTGACCTCAACTACAAATTGGTTGAAAGCCTTGGATTTGTTTCTCCTTGACCGGAAGAGGGAAACCTTGATAGCTGGGATTCCTTCAATTTGTAGCTCGTCCAGGATTTCAATGGCGCTAATTTTCCATACAAATTCTGCTTATACTCTTATGAAATATTTCAGTACTAAGGAAGTGTGAATTATATTATTAAAGACTAAAAATACTTGTACTAAAATAATTCCTTCTGTTTGTTAGATGTTACTGCTGGTAACTATTATATATGTGTTCCGAGTTGGTTGGTAGTCCAAATCAGCGGTACGGGGCGGAGGGGTGGTCGGTTTTGCTCACATAGAGGACAATGGTTGTGTTGCGTCACTGGCTGGTCTCCGATATACACTTAACGTTGTGAAAAATCGTCGTGGTGATTGTGACGGCGGTCGGTGGTGGTCGGTGACGGTCGGTGGCGGTCGGTGGCGGTCGGTGATGATGGTCACTGGCTGATGCACTCATGATGGTGATTGGGACTACGGTCGGTGATGATGGTTATTGGCTGGGAATGTGCATTCCTCTTGGTGATTGGAGGGGTTGCGGTCGGTGGCAGCGAAGGAAATGTGTAACTTCATTGCAGCAGTTGGAGGTGGAGTGGGTGGTTGGATTCGGGAGGAGGATTTGGTGTTTGGGAGGAAATTCTCAAAAATAGTGGGTGGTTGGTTGGTGGTTGTAGGTGGTGTGGGTGGTTGGTGGTGGTAAGAAAGAGGTATTTACTGTGTGGGGGCGGAGGAAACAATTGTCAAAAATATTGGGCTGTTTGTTGGTGGTTGTATGTGGGGGTGGGAGGTTGATGTTTGGGGGGAAGGGGTGAGAAAACAAAAATCAAAAATGGTGGGTGGTTGGTGGTTGAAGAGATACAACCTACACATGAACTGTTTTGTGAACTGGTTATCACGTAAAATTATCGTCCGTAAACAGACTTTACAGACAACCAAGTTTTGTTTTTATATTTTTGGTGCATTACATTGGAGAATGTACAGGATTCTATAAAGGCTGAAGACTGGCCATCGTCTAGCCCCGATTTGAATCCTCTGAATCATGAGTTGTGGTCAGTTTTGGAGGAAATGGCCTGCTCTAAAAAACACAATACAATAGAGAAGGCATTACTTGTGTACTTGTAAAGCCAGTTCAAAATGATTGAGATAACAATCACATATAACACTGCGATGATAGAGAAGTCGAAAAAAATGGGCCTCGAAATTCCGTCCGTCTGTCTGTTCGCACCTCTAGAACCTGAAGGGATGGACCGATTTGATGTACCTACTATATCAACATCCGATTTCAAAAAAATTTAAGATTCAGGATATACAATTTCAAATTTCTTAAGAACTTTTTTTTTTTGATTTTGAATAAAAAAAAATTTTTAAATTATTGATTTTCGAAATATTTTAAAACCGGGTGAATTAAATTTTTTAAATTATTTTACTAAATAAAAAATACAGATTTTCCCAAAATCATATATGTAGGTACTCAAAAAAAATTTCAAATATTTTTTCGAAAAGTTAAAAAAAAAAAGTGGTCGTAAGATTTTTTTTTAGATAGACATTTAGTTTTTGAAATTTTATTGCACACTTAGTTTTTCTGAGAAAACTTTTAAACTATGTAATTAAAAAATAAAAGAATTTTCAAAATAATTTTTTTTTTTTTAATATACATATCTACATTATGCAGCCAGTGAACAATTATCAAACATAAGAGCAAGTTACTGCGACCCAGTCGTGCGTTTTATTTTGAATTGCGCTAGAAGTTACTGAACATCGAACACACGCAATTAGGGTTAGGTTCGATTTGCCGATTTTTAATATATCTCGATTTGAAAAAATCGATCGTCATAATGTCGACTTTTGAAAAGTCGATTGGTAAACATACCACCAGAGAAAATGTCGTCCCTTATAAAGTCGATTTTTAAAATATCGACTCGAAAAAATGTCGAAAAGGTCGATTTAAAAATAATTTAAAAATTTTAACTGCCGATGCAATCCAAAGAAAGACATTTTTTAGAAGGATAAAAGTCAACATTTTTACCGACACTTTTTCAATCGACATTTTCATGGTGTGGGCTTAAATTTAAACTATCAACTTTTTTTTGTCGATCAATTTTCGGTCGACATTTTGACAGCCGATGAAATTTGTATTTGTCCAGTGGACATATTTTTTTTGCTACAATTCGTACGTCTCCCACAAAATTAATGTTATTGTGTTTTTTTTTTTTTTGTCTGCTGAAGAAATTTTGTTTTATAGAAGGGCTTGCCGAGTAAAGGTATGCAGCTTACAGCGTATAGGACCTTGAACATACATTATTCTGTACATTTTCCAGTTCATCTCATATAGTGCGAGGATATTAATTCAAGTTTCGAACCTCACATACATTAAGTACAAATATTTTAATTCAATCGTTCTATTCTGGAATTTTTTGAAATAAATATCTACAAACTCTAGACAAATAATAATAAACATTATGTATCATAACATATTATGCTTCAGCTTTGGTTTTAATAATAAATACTTACATAATGTTGTTGACGGCACATGGTTTTCTCAAGACATTTTGGAATATTTTATATTTCTCCTTGACTTGATTGATATATTATTTTTTTTTTGTCCTTCTTCTTATTGCCGGTAGTACACGACATACTTACACGAGTTTTCTTGAAATTAAGGTTCCAAACCACTGACCCTTATACCGTGACCTATTCCATAATGAAAATGGAAGCCTATGACTATTAGAATGAAGAAAAAATATCAAGCCAAGCGAAAAAAAGGAGAAATACATTAAAATATTAAGAGAGGACGAGAGTCCTTTTAAAAGTACTTTGCATAATCGCTCTACTATATTATTTCTGTATGTCATTGCTGCATCGTTGGTTGTACAACAGACAACCAACATTTCTGCATCCCTCATGCTGAACTCTGTTTACCTTTGTCAACCACAACAGATTGCTTCGTCACCTACCGTTGGCACTTGACCTGTTTACCAGGTAACAGTCATATAACCTCCCGCGTTGCCTATCTCTTAGGCGCGTACCTAACATATACCACTATCCACCTCCAACATTTCGCTACACACCAGACACACACACACATTTTATTTTCTGCCTGAAAATCCAGATTTCCGATCTCAAACACGGCGATTTAATTAATTCCAAATGTGTGTGTCTGTGTCAGAGTGTTATCATGAGAACGTCAACGTCGCAGAAGTAAGCTGCATCTTCCACAAGGAATTCTCCAATCTCGATGGGACTCCAATTCAATCCCGGCTCCCGGGCCGTTTAAACTTTCCCAACTATTAACAGCCTACCCCCTGCACTATGGTTGTTGACGTTATCATTATGAGAATGTGCAGTTATTATCGGCTTAGTGTCGCCACATCATGCTCAATAACTCTGATAACGCTTGATACACGCTATGAAAGATTTTGGAAAATGTTGTGAGCGTGAACCGCCTATAGGCAATTCATGGGCTATAAAAGCTTGTAAAATGCATTGTTAAATAAAGCGAGTAGAAATCCAGGTAGTGATGGATAGTAAATCCGAGTATTTCAGATTCCAACGCACGACGCGACGGTTGAGAGAAAGATGAATTCCATTTAAAATAATTAAGTGCTTGTGCTTGCCGAACTGGCCTTTTATGCGTATGTCAAGGGTGAATATTTTTATTTAAAGTAGAACTGTGCAATCCGTAGAAAGTTTGAACTTTTTTTTCTTAAGAAATGTCACAGAATTTATGGGTTGACTTTTAAAAGTTGAGATTTATCCCGAAAATCCTGGGTGTGGTAAGTACAAATCACGAGCGGAAGCCTATAAAGACGAGTGTGTTTTGTGGAATTATGTATATGGTGCGCCTCGCCATGTCGGTGCGGAGAATTTCGAAAGGATACTTTTGCAGACTGTTAAACGTGAATACAACCAGCGAATTGCTTTCAGGCAAAATTATTCATTGCATTTGGACGATTATGAAACAAAATTTCTGTCCACCTAATAAGGAAAAAGTTCGGGTAGCGATATCTAAGCTACAGGACCATACATCGTACGCAGAACTTTTTTCTCGGAGACTCCAAGTGACTTTTATCCGATTGGGAGAGAGTTCATGTTTCTGCAGCAGGACCGGGATGATGAGTGTTTATACAGTGTCTCCTGGGTTCTTATTCATAGGGCTTTATTCCTCCATTGCTTATTCAGACCAAAGTAACAGCTATTAGCAAAGAGTTAGTTTGCGTTTGATTAGCGCTGATTATTTTAAGTCCCATTCTGCTAGCTGCTGACTCCATAGTACTGCAGACAGCGGTTACTGCTCGCTTTGTTCTTCCTATCACGTCAATGTCGTCCGCAAACCCAAATTATTGTGTTGATTTTCGTGGGTGTTCGGTATTACATTTTCAAGCACACTGTTAAAACAGCTTCATGATTGTGCGTGCGTCACCTTATCTTAGCCCTCTGGTGGTTTCGAAGATTTCATTCGAGTCTTCATATACCTCTTACAACTTCTGAAATCGTCTGTACTTACCTTACAGATATGGCAACCAGACGCAAAACAAACATGGTCTTCAACAACAGCTAACTGGCATCGAAACATTTTCTACAACAACAAAACCAAAAGAATTTACAGCTCATACAAGACTGGTTACACTTATCAGTGAACCTTAAAATCTCAAACATTCCTGTATGTGCGTTGATACCCTGCATGATTGGAAGCAACATACAAATTGATGCAGAAGTTTAACTCCTGAAGGATTTATCACTTCTCGTTACAAGCAGAACCTTTGATGTTGTAGTCCGATACACCACCACTTTTTTTTAGATTTCTCTAATGGAGACAAAAAGGTAGTGCCCCCATAGACAACTTCTCTGTCTCCCTTAACAAAATCTAATCTTAAACCAGGAATGAAACAGTTTCCCTGTTTTATGTTTTACTTGCGAGACAGCATTTAGATGAAAGCAAAATCAAAACTAGTGGGTCTCAAAAATTCTCTACGTCGTCGAGTCTGTCTGTTTGTTCTCACATCTAAATTATTAGGCTGATAGGCCGATTTGCTTCAAGCATGGTGGTTAATATTTATTTGATATTGTTCTGGAGGCTAGTTTTTTTTTTCATTATTATCCTAGCCCATATAGCCGCCAAAAATTAAATACACGACTAGATTGCACGAGCTTACTCAAATGTGTGACAGTGGTCTTGAGATTATGATGAAAATCAATTTTTCGAAATTCTACTTAAACTAATTTAAAAAAAAAATTTAAAAACATTTTTCAAAAAATTTCAAAAATATAAACTCATAGGTATTCAGCAACTACATTTATTAATAATTTTTGAAAAACATTGAAGGAGCAATTTTCAAAAAAATCGTTTCAGCCGTTTTCGAGATAGTCGAAAGCAAAAAAAAAACGGTCCGATGGAAAGTAGGTACCGTTTTTAGACATTACAAAAAATTTTCAGTCGTACCTAAAATGCTTCACTGATTTTGTAAAATCAAAATCTTTGGAGCCGTCTTCGAGAAATAATGAAGTGCACGACTGGGTCGGACAAACTTGCACTAATGTGAGACAAGACAGTGGTCACAGTGGTTTGAGATTTTGGAAAAAAGCAGGGAAAACTAAGTATGTATATATGAAATTTAATTGATTACATAAAAATTAATATAGTTAAAACGTTTTTTGGAAAAAATGAAGTAAACCATATGATTTTGTTTATTAAGATTTTTAAGGATTTTTTTTTCAAAATCGTTCGACCAGTTTTTTTTTTAAACTTTTCTAAAATATATCCCAAATTTTTTTTTGAGTATGCCAACTTCTAGCACTTTGTAGTTTTTATCAGAAAAATAAAATTAAAAAAAAAAGTTTGAACCGTTTTTGAAAAAAAAAAACAAAAAATAAAAAAAAAATTAATTTTTTTGAAAAAACTCAAAAAAAAAACTTTTTTCAAAAATTAAAATTTGCATATTATTTCGTTTTTAAAAGAGCTCCTACATTAAAAATTTCATCGAAATGCATCAATTTTCTTACGAGAAAATCTGATTTTAAAAAAACGGTACCTCCCCGTTATAAGACTTTTCCTGAAAAATCCATTCCAATCAAAACATAAAGTTGCAAAGAAAACACTATTCAGAAAGTTGTATCGAATTCGTAGGAGCCGTTTTTGAGAAAAATTAATTTTTCACTAAAAATCGTGTGGCAGGTACCGACCGTTAGTTTTGGAGCTAGAATGCCAAGTCCAAAAGCCACTCTGTAGGACGTCATAATAATACTATGTACCAAGTTTGAAGCAAATCGGTCCAGCCGTTTAGGTTGTACAACCAGACCGACACAAGAACAAGAAAAGTGTCGATCAAGTACTCGTCGTGTGCGGTCGCGTTGCTTCTGTGCGCGTGTGTCACCCAAAATAATCGAAAAAAAAAAAAACCAAACCCAATTCATATATTACATACACAGTGCAATTTAATTAATATCAAAAACTAAATCCAGCCCTTTTCGTTACCCAAAATTAGAAAAAAAAAAAATAAATAGAATAAATCAGTGGAAAATAAAAAGAAAAAAAAAAAAAAAAAAAATATATATACACCAAATACCTCGCTGGCATTCGCAGCACAGCATCCAACAAAACCCATCCTTTCCACCCGCGCCACACATAACTGTTGCTTTCTAATGCAAGCCTCTTGTGAGGCTTATCGCAAGAGGTTTTGCATTGCATGGTGAGCAGCATTTGATGTATATTCTTTCGTGTTTTTTTTGTCTATATTAATTCCTGTTGATGGGCATTCCGCCCATACTCTTGACTTGTTCCTTACTTCCCATCCTGATAAATATACTATCAAAGTAACTTCTCCATTTGGCACCTCGGACCATTGTGTCATTTCAGCTAATTTCTCGATCTCCAACCATCCAGTTAAAGAAAAAATTCCCACTAGGACCGTTTGGCAATACGAGAAAGCCAACTGCGACGGTCTGAATAATTTCTTTCGCAACTTTAACTGGTCATTATGCTTCCTCGATAATGACATTGATGCCAGTGCTGAAATGATTACAGAAGTGATTTTCCTTGGAATGAGAACTGTTGTCCCTCACAGAACAAAATGTATCAAACCAAAAGAAAAGTCTTGGTTTACCGAAGAGTGTAAAGAAGCTATCAGGTTGAAAGAAGTAAGCTTCCGATCCTACAAAGCCAACCCAACTGAGGAAAATCGGAAGAAACACAAACAAGTTAGGAACTCGTGCAACTCCGTTATACACAAAACGAAATTTTTACATGACCAGAAGTTACGGCAAAATATAAAAAAATATAAAAAAAAATATGCTCGCAGCTCATTTTGCTGCAAGTTCTACGTTGCCTGCAAGCAACAATGCCCCTCCTGTACTTGAGAACGTTAATTTTTCTATGGGACAGATATTTTTCCGCACTCGTACAGTAGCAAGAGTACTTCAAGATCTTGATATACACAAATCCGCTGGCCCGGATGGTATACCCCCTATTCTTCTGAAGAAGTGTTCTTCATCGCTGGCAAAACCACTGCGTAAGCTTTTTCATCGCTCCTATCGTTCAGGAATCTTTCCTAGTAGATGGAAAACAGCATTTGTCCAGCCCGTCCCAAAAAAAGGTGACTCCTCCTCCCCCTCCTCCTACCGACCAATTGCACTTACGTCCCTTCTTTCCAAGGTCATGGAAACTCTGATAAATCATCAGCTCAAGAAATATCTCGAAGATCGGGAGCTTTTAAATGTCAATACGGCTTTCGCAGCAATCGTTCCACTGGTGATCTGATGGCATATCTCACCGAACAGTGGAACAAATCTGTGCATCGCTTTGGCGAAAGCAAGATTATTGCGCTTGATATTTCAAAGGCATTTGATAGAGTTTGGCATGAAGCTCTTTTATCGAAAATGCATGCATTTGGTATCGATGATACTCTTATTCGTTGGATTAGAAGCTATGTTCTGGACCGTTCAATTCAAGTTGTGTTAGACGGTTTCAAGTCTGATCTCCACAAAATAAATGCTGGTGTGCCCCAGGGCTCCGTTCTGTCTCCGACTCTCTTTCTCATTTTTATAAATGATCTCTTGTCTGTGACTTCTAATCCATTAAATTGTTTTGCTGACGACTCAACCCTCAGCTTTTCGTATACGTTTGATAATTCACGGCCTTCGCCTTCGGACGTGTTATTACAACGAAATCATATGATAAGCTCGTTAAACTCCGATTTAAACAGCATTGTAAATTGGGGTACTAGAAATCGTGTGGAGTTTAATGCGTCGAAAACTCAATGCTGTCTTTTGTCATTAAAGTAAAACATACCCCCTATGGCATTATCCATGAATGGTACTTGCATCGAGGAAGCAAAAAGCTATCAGTACTCGGTATGTCTATCAGTGACAACCTTCGTTGGAATGATCATATACTTGAGATTGCCAAGAATGCTGCAAGATGCTTAGGCTTTCTTAATAGATGCAAGAAGTTTTTTACCCCTTCTAATCTGGCTACAATTTACAAAGCGTTTATACGCCCTAAGCTCGAGTATAACTCCCATCTCTGGGCAGGTGCTTCTCAAACTTTTCTTCACCTGCTCGACAGAGTTCAGAAAAAATCGTTAAAATTGATAGGAGAGAGAAGCATTATGGAAACATTTCCATCCCTTGAACATCGTCGAAATGTTTCATGTCTTTCCTTATTTTACAGATTCTTTTACAAAAAGTGCTCACTCGAGGTAGCCAGTTGCGTTCCACCCCTTAAACATTTCCCCCGTAATACTCGTCTTGCTAGGAACGCTCATCAGTTTACACTTGAGCCCAATTTCGGACTTACCGTGAAATATAGGGATTCTTTCTTTAGCCGTACAACACGAATGTGGAATGAATTGCCTGGCACAATTTTCCCTTGCCATTTTGAACTTCAAACATTCAAGATCAATGTTCATCGACACCTCCTTTCCCTTCCTCCCTAACTTCCTATCGCTCGCGCTGTGACTTATCATTAAAAGGGCTATAACAAACCCCTTGAGCGCGTGTGCATTATAAAAAAAAAAAAAAAAAAAAAAAGAACACAGACAGACATACAGACAGACAGACAGACAGACCGACAGACAGAATTGTCGGACCCAAAAAGTGGGGACTTCTCTATCATCGTAATGTCATGTTTGATTATTAGATTTCTTTTTTTTTTACGAATGCATAACTTGCCTTATAGCAAGTAAAAATCAACTGACTTCTTTGAAATAAAGTATTCTACACTTCTATAATACAAATAACATTTCGTTTATAAATTTCAAAACAACCGAAATTTTTGTAATTTTTGAAGTGAAACTTCTTTAGGCGCATGGGGTTAAAATTTTAACCGATGCAGCGGAAATAAGAGTGACTTCCGTCCCCGAAAATGGAGAGAGCGATTGAGACCGATTGACAGAGAGTAAGAAAGGGCGAATGTAGCATAAGCGAAAGTAGGGAGCAAGCGAGTGAGAAAGATCGAGAGAGAGAGAGAAAGAGAGTGAGATAGAGCGAACGTCGCATCACGCACAATGCCATGGGGAGAGAGAGCTGTAGGTTAGGTTAGGTGCTGCATATCAACTGTGGGTAGGTCGTTGGCTGATGAAACGGTGGGTAGAAGGGACGGTATGCATTATGTGTGTCTTAGCAGAAAAAAGTGTTTCGTATATCCAATGTAGGCAGTCACAGTGTTCCCAGATTGGTTGTTTTTCCCAACAAAATAGTGGGAAAAAACTATTTGGTGGCTAAAGTAGTGGGCAAAAATTCTTTGTGTTTTTATGGTTGGAAAATTTCAGGTTGGATTGATATGTTATGGAGTGGATTTTAAGGATAATTCAGTACGACATAATGGATAATTCAGTACGACGTAATGTAGGTAAATATTAAAAAACTATTCTATCACCAAAAATAAAAGTAGGTATGCACAATTAAGGCTTAAAGTTTGATTTAACAAATAAATGGTAATCCAGCTCAGCAAGTATTTTTTACACAAAAAAGTAAGATTTTTTTTTTGTTTCCGGAAAACCGAAGTATGACAGTTGTTATTTTTATAGTCTAGGTAACTAATGGAAAAATACAAGACTTTAATTTCATTCCGTAAGGCTATTCCTACACGAATAAACTATTTTGCAATTCCAGTTTCAAAATGGTGTGGAATAGTGTGCTTTCAATACTTAATTACATGCGCAAACTTAACGAGACTGCAATGCGATCAAATTGACTACGGTTCTAAGGTGTTTTTTTTTTTTTTTGAAAAATGCATTGAGTAGGCTTTTAGAGTCAAACTTTCTGTTAAACAAAATATGGTGTTTTTTCCCTACAGTACAAAATTAGTGGGATTTTATTTCGAATCCGGTGGGATTTCATATATTTCATCTGGCATCATTTGCAGCCAGGTGGAGTGGTTGATGGTTTTAAATAGATTGGCGGGTAGCAGGGATGTGACTTGGCATGTGGTTAAATGAGCGCTGGAAGGTTGATATGAAAAATGTGATGTGTGTAATATTAAATGTGTTAGGCGGGTAAGCGGCCATAAGAAGCTGCACTGGTAAGTTGATGCGGTGCAAGAAAATAAAAATTAGTTTGCCAAAGAAATTTCACTTCTGACATGTGTACGAGCACTTTTTTTTTTTATTTTCTTAAGGTTTTGGAAACGGTGGGATTTAATTTTCAATTTTTTTTTTAAGACGACGCGACGGTTATAAGCATTTTATTTATCTAGAACGAATTGTTTTTGCTTACTTAGTTTGCCCAAGAAAACTCAGAAGCTAAATAAAAACATTTTACGGAAATCTTAGTTTTTGTTTTGTTTTTCAAATGCCTAGCCCTCAAGCAATTATCCAGCCTTAGCGCAAGTTTGAAGCTCTCGCAATAAAAGCAGTGTATTGTGGCGAAACAAAATATGTACAATGTGCCTTGTTTCACCTTAAATCATCGTAGCTGTCCATCAGGCAGCCATATTTGGAATTACACTTTCTTGTCATGTCAGATTGTTATATTATTTTAATTTTCTTACGGATGCAAGTCAAAATCATAAGCATTTTATTTTTAACTTATTTCTGAGGTAAAGTACAAAAATATTGATTAGTAAATGGTAGCTTCTGATGCAAAATCAAAGAATTGAGGATATATATCAATTTCATTCCTTGGCAAAACTACAAAAATCTATATCCAACCATTCCATACAATATCTAATGTCATTCCATTATCCAAGCTTTACATAATAATATTTCCAATCAACTGAAAAGGTATCTATAGATTTTGAAATGCAAAAGCACTTTTATTAATAAGTATTGATTACAATATCGTATCGATTAGATCCGACTTCTATAAGGAGTCACACTATTGCTTACCTTCCTCTCTCTCTCTCTTCAAGCACCTAACAATTTTATTTGAAAATTTCTCAACAACTTTTTATTTTGAGACTATCTATATATATATAATTTTAATTAAAAAGTCACGATGAAAGAACGAAAAGCAACATAATAGTCAGGTATTTGAAAATATTAAAATCTCAAAGTGAATCCGGCGGAAAAATATTAAAATGCAACTAAAACTTTTACAATATGTGTTTTAAAATGGTTTATTAATTTTCCATGTGTCTTCTCTGTTTTACTCCAGCCATCGCAGGACATACAAAATATTATGAAAAATCGAAGAAATGGTTTGATTTTTGAAATGTAACGTTTTTTTTTTCCTCCATCGACTTGAGATAGTTTGATAATTTATTTGTATTACAATTTTAAGGCAGAGAATTAAATTAAGGTGTTATAAAAGTTTAGCTTTAAGATTATACGTTATAAAGGAGTTTTCAATAAGGGCGGGCAGATGATGACATCGAATGAAACGAGCTGTTTGTGAGGTAGCTCTTGACGGCGGCGAGGCGTGTCGGTAGCATATGTAGATGAATTAGTCATTTTGAGTTCAGGAAAGTTTTAACCTGTAGTTATTGAAATAACAGAAAGAACTTTAAGGCAAGTTAGCAACTGGGCCACGAGCTTTAATTTTGGAGTTAATCAAAGCGAAACGGAACTGATGCTCTTGACAACCAAAACAAAAATACAAGTTCCATCATTATCCACTCGTGTCAAATATCTAGATGTAGTCCTTGATCCAAAACTAAGCTGGAAAATGGACATTATATAACGGCTGTTTAAGGCCTGCAGTTTTATATAATTGTAGCAAAACATTTGGGTAAAAATGGGGCCTTCAATCGAAGATGATTCTTTGGACGTACACTGCCGTAGTACGACCAATCCTCACATACGGCTCGATTGTTTGGTGGCCTGCTCTCAGCAAATCCTAAAACACTGACAATTTAAAAAAAAACTTCAAAGAACGGCTGGCATCGGTGTCACGGGGTTCTGTGGTTCAATCAGACTAAATGAGGCCGGGTGCTGGACCGAAAGACCATACGGTCATAGCAGTATCTCAAATGTTTTTCCTGCCGATTACATCTCTGTAAAAGTTTCAAAATAGGGTTCCCTTCAAGAACAAAATGGGAAAACGACGATGTTACAAAAGAGACGTCGACATAACTATCTTCACTGGTTGTTCCAAGATGGAGTGTGGAGTAAGTGCTGGTACATTTTCAGATATGCTCAATGTTTCCAAGACCCTCCGCGTCTTTCAGGCATGAAAATCATGGAAGCGTTCAAACTAATGTAACAGTAGGTACTTGCATTTAAAACGAAGTGCCGCTACTTTAATTGATAGTCAGTCAAGAGAAAATAGTCTTTCAAGGCTTTAAATTTGACCGCCATCCGCCTCCAAATTTAACAGGCAATTGGCTTCAACCTGGATGTCACCCTACTCTGGGCTCCAGTTCACAATGGCTTTCAGGTAAACAAAATAGCAGATTAGCTGGTCAGGCAAGGATCAGCCCTTCACAGATCACTCGCCGAAGATGTCAATTAAGCCTCTCAATCACTTTGAAAATAAAATAACTTCTGGGAAGATGAACAAATTAAGTTTTACACTAATAAGGTTATCTCAAGCTCTCCTTCCAGGTTTTGTCCTTTCTTAACGAAAACGTGATATCTGTGAATAATAATAAAATTTTCTCTCACAGCCAGGCTGCGCTGAGTTCCGGTTTGAAGCCAATAGGAAAAACCAGTTTCGCTCTTTGTTTAAAAACGAAATCAAATGATACTTTTACATTGAGTTTATAATTATTGCCATATAACCTTTACGTTAAAGCTTATTTTTATCGAAAACAGCTCTTACGATTTTGATTTAAAAAGATCAGTGTAGCTTTTTAGGTACGACCAATCATCTGACTGGAAAATTTTTTTGAAAAAATTTCTAAAAAAAATTAGCCGTCACGGGACGCCCAACAGATGTGAAACATTCAAGTTTACATTAAAATTCGTAATTTTAAAAAACCATAAACAAATATGGAGTGAAATAATTTTTAATAATTAAGGGTTTCGTTAATTAAATCCATTTATTTGTCTTATCATTTTATTATAATATCAATTATTACAGATTATATTCATTTATCAAAACATAGGAACAAAATTTTCCTCAACCCACCCATCAGATACCGCCATCACCGCCATACTTCCAGCCCACCTACAACTAACAACCAACCATTAACCATTTTTTATAAGTTTTTCATCGCCTAATACCTACCACCAGTAACCACCCAATCGGCCTGCAACCACCAACCCACCACCTTCCATTTTTGTCGATTCCCTCCCCAGAGCAAGTCTCCCTACCACCACTATTTACCCACCCCATTTACAACCACCAACCAAGCATCCGCCATTTTTGACAATTTTTTCCTCACCCCCACACCAATACCCCAAGTCAGCAACAACCCACCCCACCTACAACCAACCACCTACCATTTTTGTCAATTTCCCCCCCTACCAACCCCCAACCACAAACGCCATCTACCCACAATGTTTGTAAATTTTGTCTCACACACCCCCTAACATCCTCCTCAAAATCCACTGCACCACCAACACAACCTTCAACCACCAACCAACCACCCGCCATTTTTAACAATTTTTTTCTGATTGGTGAAAAGAATGAAAAACGTAATTCCTCCAAACCCCCTCCCCAACAACCCTCACCACCCCACATCAACTCCCACCAGTACCACTCACCCCACCTACCACCATCCACATACCATTTTAGTCAATTTTTCCCTCCAACCAACTACCTACCATTTTTGACAATTTTGTCCACAACCCCCCCTCACCAACCATCCAGCCCACCTACAACCACGAACCAACAATCTTTTCACCCCCCATAACCCCTGCTCCACTACCACCCTACCACCTCCACTACTACCACCCCAGCATCACCAACGACCACCCAACCTACAACCACCATTGGTAAAAAGAATGGAAAATGTAATTCCCACAAACCCCCTCCCCATCAACCCTCAACTCCCACATCAACTCCCAACTAACCTCCCACCATATTTGACAATCTTTTCCTCATCCCCCCACACCAAATCACCCACCCGTAACCACCCACCCCACCCATAACCACCAACCAACCACACAGAATGTTACCCCCCCCCCACCTGAAAACAAATCCCACAGCTGTTCCGTCATTTTTTTTCACCAACTTCCCCACACCCCACCCCCACATCAACCACCCACCAGTACCATCCAGTCCACCTACATCCTACAACCACCAACTGACCATCCACAATTTTTCACCATCAACCCCCCCACCTCTCCCCATAACCCTACTCCACTACCACCCTACCCCCTCCACCACTACCGCCCCAACATCACCAGCCACCACCCAACCTACAACCACCAACCACCCAACACTTTCCACTTTGAAAATATTTATCAAGGGTCGTGCCATTTTTTCGTTACAATAACGATCGATTTTACTGCCTAGGTGCGCCAATAGATGTTTCACATCAAAACAATACTTTCCAAAGGACAGTTTTTTTGGTTTTGAATTTTTTGTCACGTTTTGAATTTCGTTTCAAAAAGTTTTTCAAAAAGAACTTTTTGTCTCAAAAAAAGCTCCACACATTTTGTCTTTTTGTCCTTTTTCGAATGACACAGTGATTTCCAAGTGGGCACAGTTTAAAACCCTGGAATCTTTTAAAAATTATGAAGCAACTTTTAATAATTAAGAAATCAATCATACCGTAAGCGTGGGGTGGCATAAAAACACCGCTTTCTTCTGACACCAAAAACTGCTTCCTAAGCTGAAGGGGAGACTTAACACCTCAGTTTTGTGACCGGAACTCACCTAAAGTTGACAATGTTGGCTCCAGAGCTCTCAATTTTGACAATGAAATGTCAAAAAAAAAGCAACACCAACAGACTATGCCACTTATCGTGCACAACCAAGCACATTTTTAAGAAACCCGATTTTTGATTTTGAAATTCGATTTTTAGCCTTGAATTTTTCAGTTTTTTTTTTTTAAATTTGTCGAAAAAGAAACTCAAAAACCCAGCAAAATTTCCAAAAAAAATCTTATTTGAAAATATTACACATACACTCTTCTATTTAAAGTTTTACTGCGCATACCGTTCCCTATCACCGAAATACCGTGATTTATTACAATGTCTAATCCCATTTTCAAGACAGACATATTCGTATATATATATAGCTCGCTCTTTGAACTTATTTTTTATTTGCAAAATTGAGTGTTAAAATAATGTGTTTTAATGTAAATGTTGCAACATATTTCAATATTATATTTGTCCTTCATTTCAAACCAACCAAAGTATAATAATATTTCCCAATAAATTGAGGCCATCCAGAGTAGACAGACAAAAAGAGGACATCCCTAACAAGGATACACAATTTCAAAATGTTATTATATTCAAAGAGTTGACAGAAGCAATAAATCTATCAGACATAATAGGATGCCAGCCAAATATCCTATACAAATCTCAAATTTCACGAATGTGAGATCCTTGCATTAATTCACTTTTCCGCCCATATTTTAAACTTTTCTTTGAGGTGATGTGCTTTTTTCTTCACACACCAATATAATTCAAAATATTATATAGCTAGCTAGGTACTAAAAGAATAAGTCTCGTCGTCGTGGTCGCAGTTGTTGTAGTCGCTTGCTGATATAGAAGTCGTCAGGTGAGGGGGCCGACGCGACGACGACGCGACAGGACGAAGGTACAGACTTGGGCAGGGCATACCCCTCATACTCCATGAATAAATGAAAGTACACGCGCTTATGTACATTTTTTTATTTTTATTCCTTCAATGTAAGGGTGGTCGCATTAGAAAACGTTTTACCGGCATTTTTGAAAAATTTATTGGCAACGAAGGGAATCACAGGAAAAAATAAGTAAACGAAAAGAAAACAAAATTTAAACGAAGAAATAAACAAGATATTTTGGCCTATCTGATGATGATTTTCCTACCTAAGGTGTCCTTTAAAAAAAAAAAATATGCTTGTTTGTGAATGTACGTAGGAACGTAGGTAAGTTTGTACCTACATATTTATGTTTGATGAAATATTATATTACGGTAGGTATGAAGTATGACCAGCAAGAACGTTTTACCTTGGTGATGGTGACTATTGAAGCAAACGATATAAATAAATTACTGAAGAGAGAGGGAAAATATACAATATTGAAGATGGAATGGTAAAGGTAGATTGTATAGGTACTGTACTGTTGGTAATTGAATGCGAGAGGAATGGATGGATGATGTAGGTATACAGAAAATAAGTTCTTACAGTGTAATTTAATTATGTTTACTTTACGGCACTTTTCTACTGAAAGTAGAATAGAAATTGGTTCATTAAAATTAGCGAGTCACCCAATGGAAGATGTTTTTTTTTTTCTGATGAGTGTCATCAGGATGCCAAATACGAACATTTGAACATAGACCTGGAACTGGAATTTACTTTGAAGCTTTTAAAGTATCTCTTTGAAAGTGAATACATTTTATTGAAAAAAATAAGTAAAAGCAAGTAATTTTTAGGAAATTTCTATTAATTTGCGTTTACATCTGTGAATGTTAAATTAAACTGAAATTAGATAATAATTGCTTCATTAAGATTTACACTTGAAGAGAACACGCGTGTAAACTATATTTAAAAAAAAAAAACATATGAACGCAATCCTTATACCTACATAAAGTTTAAATTTAATTTCAAGATAGAAATAGCGTGTTAGGCCTGGTTAGAAATACTAAGTAGGAAATTCTCAAATGCATTACAATTTTTCCAATTTCGGTCTACTTTAGTTACGGTGGAAAGATGGTGGAGCATGAGGATAAGACGAAGTGTATAGGTTAACCATCTTCATCGTAGGCTTGGACAAAACTTAACGATAGAAAGATATAATTTTAAAGTAGTCAATGTCTTTGTCTTTCTGATGATGATTTTTTTGCATGATATTCCATGTATGGTGTTTTCCAATAAGAGGTGTTATTTTGAATAACCCCTTATTTCGGTAGTTGTCACTTTTAAAGCTGTATTTTTTGACATTTCAACAATGCACTGAAATCATAAAAATTCACTATAAAAATGGTGAACATTTGACAGAGACGTTTCGTAAAACTAAAACATTTTTTGGTCGCCGTGAAGCACCTTGTCGGACTGCAATTCAGAAATTGGTGGAAAAATTTCAGCTGTTGGGACAAGTTAGCGATGTGAAAAATAAAACCCTTGCACGTCGCTAAAGATAAAATGAGAATATTGCTGCTGTAGCCCAAGCAACAAAGTGTTGAAGAAAACCCGGGTTTGTGCATTCCTCGTCGTTCTTTGGAATAACCTAAGCATTCCACAAACGTCACTACACCATATTTTGCATACGGACTTGGGTCTTGAGGCTTTCAGTTAACACAAGAACTCAAGCCGGCCGATCAACAACAACGTCGTGTCCTTGAAATGCATGAAAATGATCCGGATTTCATCGAAAAATCATCTTGACTAATGAGACCCATTTCCACCTCGGTCGCTACGTCAACAAACAACATTGTCGCATCTGGGGCTCGGAAAACCCAAGACTTATTGTTGAAAAGCTTCTCCATCCCCAACGAGTAACTGTTTATGGTCCGGCGGGGTCATTGGCCCTTACTTTTTTCGAAAATGAAGTTGGAGCAACAGCTACTGTGAATATGGATTGCGCTATCGAGAGATGATGAATAATAATTTTTATACCCTATTCCATAGAATGGGTATATTGTATTTGGTGTGGAGTTTGTAACATAGACAAATAATACCGTTAGGTATAGAAAAGTATATATATTTTGACTCAGAATCATAAGCCTATCCGCCCACCAACACGCCTACAATCGCCATTTTTGTTGAAGAACCTCAATTTGGTAGAATTAAATTATGTTTTTTGTACAGTTACGATAAAAGCATAACTCTAAAACTTTGCACACGTATGCTTTAGATAAACCTTCTTCCAATTAAATAAAAATATTTCAGTTTGGGCGTGGCTGACGCCCATTTTTCATACAAAACCATCCATATTGTTTTTATAAAATCACAATTGTTATATTAAAGCGAAAAACATTAAATTTTGTGGATATTACTTGCACATAATTATATTGTGTATGAAATCAAAAAAAATAATTTTGGGCATGGCTGACGCTCACTTTTCACTAGAATTTATAAAAAAATTGTTTTTGTAGATAGACGGTTTTTATAATGAATCTGTGAGCCAAAATTTTGCGTCTCTTAGTAGAAACTAAAAATATTGTGTATGAAAAGAAATTTTTGAATTTTGGGAGTGGCTTACGCCCACTTTTTATGAAAGAACGAAAAACGTAGTTCTAAAAATTTAAGGTACTATCAATATTCAATTTAAACCTTTCTCCTTCCGTTTGTTATTTGAAAAATATATCTCCACATTTTTTTGTGTAAATTTTTTCAATACGCCCACTTTTAAAGGCGTGATTTTGATAAAATACCTTTGTTCAGCTAAGATTGTTTAAGAACTACTCGATTCAGCTGTAGTTTTACACATATGCCTAAATACTGATCAAAGCGCAGTTAGTGCTTCAAGTTTTTAGACACGTCCACTTTTAAAGGGCGTTTTCGTCAAAAGTCGTATAATGCATTAATTTTTTAATGTTTTTTAATTATCGGTCGCAGTAAAAAGATGAACACTTTGATTTATATTCCTTGGTTACGTAGCAGAGTGGGGTCCAAGAATTGTTAAGAACACCCATAAACGCTACTTCCATTCAAAATCTAATTTTTAAAAATTTAAGTTTTGTCTTGTTTTGTTCAAATCGATCTGCAAGAATAAAATTGAATGTCAATGAGCTCATAGAAATTGCCTTGGCAATAAAGTCTTAACTTTGGGCGTGGCACACGCCTTTTTTTATTGTGCCAGTACTAATTGAACATCACAACATAAACAATTAATGTTATTGAATTTTTTTCTGTCTGCTTAAGAAGAATTTCGTTTCTTAAACTGGAACATCGGCTGGCTGCGGGAGCCGAACGCATACACATACAAAAATATAGGGAATAGGGTATCCAACAGTTCGTTGCAAACGTACTGTAGCTCTCGCTTATGTTTTTTAATTACTTTGCCACACAAGCAACAAAACCACCTTCCGACTTCTTCTTTTGGGAAAACGTGAAAGATAAGGTCAACGATAACAGAATACCGTCGATTCAAGACCTCAAAGATGGAAGCTATGAAGGCATACAGCAGCCACTTTGCGATTTGGTAATGGAAAATTTTATGAAAAGGATATTATTCTGTAAGCGTAGCCGTGGGGGCCATTTTCCTGATATTATATTTCACTATTAATAATGGCATACTTACCTTTTTACATTGAAATAAACATCCGATCATTTTAAATATCAAAATAACACCCTTATTGGAAAACCCTGTACATGCGGCTCCGCATGCCCAAGAACATCATTCAGTTTGCATATTCGACTTTTTAAGAGTCGATATATTTAAAATCGTCTTAATAATCAACATAGTCAACATTTTGATCAATAGGTATTTTTACCAATCGGCTTTTAGAAAGTCTGACGAACAATTTTTTCAAATCTACATTTTTAAATTCGGCAAATTATACGCAACCCCATATGAACAATACCTATTATAAGTCCCCTTTATTTAAAGAAAAAAAAGATTTGGTGACTTTGATTCAGGGAAGATTTAGAAAAGGTTTTTTCGAATTGGAGCAGATAGATTTTGGTGGCCTATGGTTAGCTTATTTTGTCGGTGATATCTGTCAAATATGTTGTTAATTATTCAGTTATACAGATGCCAAATAATCATGGCAAGTAACACGATATCACAACACGTCGAAATCATAAATATTTATTTCCAAAATTAGTTCATTCGTCAAGCCGTGCACAAGAACTCGTATTTTCATCACAACCGTACAAGATCAACCTGACTGAGGAGCTCAAAGCTAATGACAAAATTAACAACACTATTCGTTCGCTGTCTGGTCTTCAAAGCGTTTGGTAGAGGACTTCAATTTTGGCGGCATCATTGGTCTGAATTTTGTCAGTGGTCACAGGTCAATGGTGAAAGCTACAAAACGATGGTAACCAATGTTATGTCCCAAATTGAAATATTAGGAACCTAGACGACATGTGGTTTCAGTCAGAGAATACTACGTGCCACAAAGCGGATGGCACTATTGACATTCTGTATTATCGCTTTGATGGAAGAGTTATACCACGGTGACGTAAATTGGCAACCTGTGGCACGCGATTGTACCCCGCTACACTTTTTTGTGGGTTTTTCTGAAGTCGCAGATACCTACTATGTGATTAAATCACAATTGACCGATGTTTTTCACATGAGGATAACACAGGCCATCGCTCAAATTCAGCTGGATCTGTACGGACGAGTTATTGAAAATTGAACCACTAGGATCCGTACCGTTCTCTATTAGCCGAGATCAATCCTTTGATTTTTAGGGCTGGAAGTTTTAAGTTTTCATCACAATGTAATTGGGATGTGGAGTATATTCTATGCTACTTTGTGAGCGGGAGCTGAAAGTGTTCGTATGTTGAGGTGGCGAATTATTTCTAGGCATATTAGTGAGTCAGCTGCAGTATGCTTTTGATGAGCGTATCTAGGGGTATAGGATGAAATATTTAGTATATCTAGCTGTTTAAGAAGTATAATTCATTCGCCAAGAAATATAAAATTATTGTAACTGTTACTTAGGAACTTGCAATTTCCATTTTGGAAATAAATTGGATCTGCCGTTCAGGTAAATCAAAAAGAAGACTTAAAGAAGATTTTGAAGAAAAAAATTTCTAATTGTCCAAGGAACACAAATGCAATTTCCATTTTGGAAATAAATTGGATCTGCCGTTCAGGCAAATCAAAAAGAAGACTTAAAGAAGATTTTGAAGAAAAACATTTAATTTAGAATTAAGGATGACAGTATTACTATCAGGCCTCAGACCTCAAGTTAAGGCAAGGACATCTAAACTAATTTTTTGAGCACACTCAAAAATACTACACAACAAAAGTGATAGCAGCAGCATGACGTCAAATGACATCAGAGACACATACATTTTTGGATTTCACATTCCTATATCGTCTTTATCTTATCTTAAACCAGATAAATATATAGTACGTTCTTCCCGAGTTCAATTTTATCTTCACATCAATTTAATAGGTACTTGTTTTCTTTTTTATGATTTAAGTAAAGTAAGATAAAAGTAAACAGAGATATTGTCGATACGTTTCAAATGATGAAATAAAAAAAATATACCACCGCTGGTATCCTTCCATCTATAGCTTAGATATCAATTAGAAAAAGGGTTAAAGTTTCATCTTTTTTTTTTAGACCCTCAACTCAAAAAAAAAGTTAAGTCACAAGAATAGAACCAAGTTAAAAAGAGAAAAAAAAAACATACAAACAACCAGAAACCCATATCAACGAGTAGAACGACAAAATATTCTGCCACTGATAGGTACTGTTATTGACATCGTACAGTGTAGAAACAGTGCCATTGGCAGCAAAATGAACACATAATCTCTTGTCCCACTCACCTCCTGCAGCCTTACGGCAGCGAATCCTTGTATAGCCATGATGTAGCGTATGTCAACCGTGCCGGTCGTCCGCCAAAATAATCACCCATATTCTCACACCCAGAGGCAGATGCAGAGGCAGAGGCAAGGTATCAGAGCAGCAAGGGTCGAAAAGTTGCTCTAGTTGCTGGTGGAGTTTTCCTTTGCCTATGATGGTTGGTTCACTTGGTAAGAAAAGGGATCATGGGGGCGTCGGTCGGTCGGTCGTCGTCGTCGGGGGCACAACAGGATTCAAGTTTGTCAGCTGACTTCATGCTCGTTCAATTGTGATAATCGTGTTATCATGTGCAATCGCCAATTTAATTTTCGATAAGGTGTACCTATTTCCATCCATACTATCCCTTTATGTGTGTGTGTGTGTGTTTTCTGTTTTTTTTTTTTCATTTGATGCCAACATTCGAAAACACGAGCCACCCAATCAACCCCCAGGTCCCCCACTCACATGTATTTGGGCCATATGTGTGGCGTTTGAAGCACATATCTGCGTTTCGAAGCATTTCTTTTTTGTTTTTCATCTGATAGCATGTTTTCGATGAGAATTCAAAAAAATTTTAACTTGCCTCGTAAGCATTTGTATTTTTTTTTTTTTTTTTCATCGACTAACCACTTCCACAGCTCGACGCCACCGCTGCCGCCGGCCGCACCGCCATCAACCAACGCAACGCCGCCGACGACGACGTTATTTATAAAAAGCTATACTCTGTGATGTTTAACATTGAATTTTTACACTGATCCATCTTTTACTCCCTCTTTTCTCGCTTTGAATGGTTCTGCATCTTTGAAGCGGTTGTTTGAGGGTTGAGAGATGATGATCCCCAATAACGCAGCTCTCAAATAAGGGGTAGGGAGGGGAGGGGGTTACGACTTACTGGTTAGTGTGTTTGAAACCAAAAATTTACTTTTGGCCCGTTTGCCTTTCATCGATTTGCTCAAAATTTTCAAATAAATGCTTGACGTGTTTGTTTACCATGTGGCCCGCTTAAAGAAAAGGATAAACTAGAAGACGATTGAGGATAAGATGCTGCTTGAGTTTAAGGTTAAAGATGATTATTGGAAAAGTTTTGTTCATTGGGCTTGAGAAGAACAAAGCGAATGCGAATGATATTATAGCAACAACAACAACTACTTACACTTTTTGATGTATAAAACAAAAATCCTTAAAACCCCATTTCGTGTAGATAATGCGGCGATTTGAGCGAAGAAAAGGGGTTGTGTTAGAGAAGGTTAAATGCTTACTATGCTTACCAATATTGAATTGAGCTTTATCTTAATTTCCAATAAGCGCAGATGGAATTCTTGCTTTGCGTTGTGGGGGCTTTTGTTTTTAGCACAGTATAATCTTGGTTCTTTGTGAATTTGGAAATCCTTTTGCTTTTCTTCTTTTTTTTTGTCTTATATTCAATTACTTAAAGGAAAACCATTTTTTGGAAATAAATGGGAGGTTTTCCCATTGGAATATATATATTTAATGCACAATAAGAATTTAATGTTCTTCTTTATAATGGTCGCTTAAGGAGGTGTTGGTAGAATGTTGGGGGTCTTGTATTGTAATCCACTCAAAGCAGAATTCGATGAACAGAATTGGAAAACATTTAAAATCTTACAAACAAACACATATTTTTTTCTTTCAAAAAAAAGGGAATTTTCTAAAAGTGTAAGAAAAAGGTCTGATGTTGCAACTATTAATCGATTTTGATTAATTTTTTTTATAAAAACAGAATTCTGTTTCTCAAATAATGATTTGTAAGTATTACACTTTATTAAAAAAAATTGTTTTTGATTTCCAGTTAACTCCTTTTGAGGGTGAAATACCAAAGTTAAAATCTATTTCTTGAATATTGCGATTTTGATAAAATAAATGCATTTAATTGAACGTTTGATTATCGCTGGTAAAAAGTGCTTGTCTTGATAAAAACATATTTTCGAAATCTAAAGCAAATGGTTGCATTTACGTTATCAGAAATAAGAAATATGAAATTTATGTATTTTATTGTATTGTATTGTATTCTTTTTTATTCTTTTATATATTCAATATTGTCCTTGTGTATTTTATTTTATTTATTGTAGGTATCTATTCTATTATATTGCATTCTTTTATTTATTTAATTGTATTATATTGTGTTCTATTCTTTTTTTTTACTGTATCCTCTTTATTGTATTTTATGTATTCTTTTGCATTTTGTGGTATTCTATTGTATTTTATTGTTTTATTCTGTACAATATTTTATTGTATTCCGTTGTTTGATATTGATATTTGTTTGTGGTACCTATTTAATGAAATATTTTAGATTTTGTTATTGTATTTCTTGAATTCTGTTGTATTTTTTTGCAGTATCTATATTAGATTTTATTGCATTTATTTTTTATTGATTCTATTGTTTTATTGGATTCGTATGTATTTTATTGTATTGTTTTGTATTTTTGTTCTATTCTTCAATTTATTTATATTTTTTATTTTATCGTAATTATTCTATTATATTTCATTCTATTGTATACCATTTTATTCTAATATATTTTGTTATATTCTTTTGTATTAAAGTGTATTATATTTATATTTTTTAGTTTTCTAATGTTGTCTAATGTGTTCCATTGTATTCTATTATTTTCTATTGTTTTTCATTATATTAAACTGTATTTTATTGCATTCTATTGTATTTTACTGTACTTTATTGTATTATAATGTTTTATAATAATTTATATTGCACTACATTGTATTCTATTATATTATATTGTATTCTATTGTTTTTAATTTATCCTATTGTATTCTTATGTATTCCTTTGTATTCTGTTGCATCTTATTGTATAATATTGTATTCCATTGTATTGTATTGTATTCTATTATATTCTATTGTATTATATTGTATCACATTGTTTTATATGTTTTGTAGTATTAATATTTTATTGTTTCCCATTGTATTTCGTGTATTTTCTATTGTAGTCTTTTGTAGATTATTGTATTTATTTTTTATTTATTATATTCTATTGGATTCTTATGTATTGAATTGTATTGTATTGTATTCTTTTCAGTTCTTTTGTTATCTATTGTGTTCTATTGCATTTTGCATTCTGTTGCGTATGAGTACCATACGAAGTGAAATCCATAACAATTGTACTACCAAATCTAATATAAGACGACAGCGCTGATGAGTAACTGCCTTTGCATACCATCACATCAATCAACATTATATATTAGTTAGTACATACATATACATGCCAGCCTGCGAGCGGTGTATTCTGTTAATATACAATTTACTTAATTCAGTCTATATCGAGCCAGCGCAGAATAAAGTTGGGTTTTTCTTCCTCTTAGAGGTTTTCCTAATTAAAAAATAATGCGTGCGTACAAAGTACACATGTCTGAAGTGAAACTGTGTTGTCAAACTGATTTTTATTTTTTACCACCGCATCAACCGACCAGTGCAGCTCTTATGCCGATTAACCGACTAACACATTTAATATTATACAGATCACATTTTTCATATCAACCTTTTAGCGCTCATTTAACCACATACCAAGTCACATCCCTGCTACCCGCCAATCTATTTAAAACCATCAACCACTCCACCTGACTGCCAATGATGCCAGATGAAATACATGAAATCCCACCGGATTCGAAATAAAACCCCACTAATTTTATATTGTACTGGAAAAAACCACCATATTTTGTTTAATAAAAAGTTTAACACTAAAAGCCTACTCAATGCATTTTTCAAAAATTTGATATCCCAGTTTCAAACCTTAGTCAATTTGATCGCATTGCAGTCAATTTGTTAAGTTTGCGCAATGAAAGCTTAAATGCAATCGATTTAACCTGTTTGAAACTCGAATTGGAAAATAGTTTATTCCGTCGTCGTTCTATTAAAACTCCCCAAGTCCATTTTTAGTAAAAATGAGATAAATACGCCAAGTTTATTCAAATGACAAGATCTATGCTCTATCAAAACTCCCTAAGCTCTACGTTCCTCTATTATCAAACTATATAGTATTAAAACTCCCGAAATCCAAAAAATTCTTCGATTTTTTATATTGATTACTAGCTTTAAATTCAAATATCTCAAAACACAAATAACTGACTTAGGGAGTTTTAATAGAACGACGACGTGTGTAGGGATAGCCTTATTAAATGAAATTAAAATTTTATATTTTTCATTAGTTACCTAGACTATAAAAATAACAATTATTATCATAATTCGGTTTTCAGGAAACAACAAAAAAAATCTTACTTTTTTGTTGAAAAAATACTTGCTGAGCTCAATTACTATTTTTTTGTTAATTGTACATATTTTTATTTTTGGTGATAAAATAGTTTTTTTTATATTTATGTACCTATGTCAACCTGAATTATCCTTAAAATAATATCACCTCATAAAATGCAATCCAATCGGAAATTTTCCAACCATAAAAACCACCAAAAAAATTTTCCCACTATCTTTACCCACCAAATAGTTTTTTTTCCAAACATTTTGGTGGGAAAAACAACCAATCTGGGAACACTGCGGTGACTGCCTACGAAAACTTTTGTCTGCTAAGACACACATAATGCATACCGTCCCTGCTACCCACCGTTCTATTTTTAACCAGCAGCCGCCGACCTACCCATATTTGATATGCAGAACCAGTTGTGCTATTATAAAACAAACCTAACCTAACATACAGCTCTCTCTCTCTCCATGGCACTGTGCGTGATTCTACAATCGCTCTATCTCACTCTCACTCTCTCTCTCTCTCTCTCTCTCTCTCTCTCTCTCTCTCTCTCTCTCTCTCTCTCTCTCTCTCTCTCTCGATCTTTCTCACTCACTTGCTCCCTAGTTCCCTACCTACTCTCGCTCCTATGCTATGTGCTCCATGCTAAGCTTTCTCACTCTCTGTCAATCGGTCTCAATCGCTCTCTCCATTTTCGGGGACGGAAGTCACGCTTTTTTCCGCTGCATCAACATTTTACCCCCATGCGCCTAAAGAAGTTTCACTTCAATATGTATATTTCTGTCTCATTCTTTCCTGGCTTCATCCTACACATTTTTGTATTTGTGTCTCTTACCTGTCGTCTTCAAACAAAATAATCTGTTTTATTTAGCTCGGAAAGTTACCTTTTTCAGCGTATAGAAAAGAAGCGATCGAAACACATTCTTTTATATCCTCTTGCATTTCTTTGAATTGTTTTATTTCATTATCGATCGGTACTAGGGTTTCAATCTATTTCTCAATTTGTAAAAGTCGAATCCAACTTGTAAAAATATGCAATTATTTCCCACATGGAAGCCACATTGCACCTTTGCTCGTTATTATTTAAATTACGATATTCGGCATGAATTTATTTTTCTTGTTATTATTTTGAAAAATTATAAAGTCATTTAATTTGTAAATGATAGTCTCCTATCGAAAAAAAAAACTCTGAGACATATTTGACGCATTGTAAAGCAAAAATTTTGTTGTTCTATGAATGCCTCAAAGTGTCAAATTTTACAGTTATTTAGTTATTTATATTTATTCGCAGAACAAGCACTCTTTCTATAAGTTTTACATTAAGTTTTATTTGAGTATTATTTACCTTCTTATATAAGCATAAGTAAACATCGAATGCAGAGTTGCCAGAACTCATGCGATGGCAATAAAAAGTCGTAGGGCCATACGGTTTTCAGTGTTGGATTAAAGATTAATGGGAGCATTGAATTCTAAGAACAAAAATTATACTTAACTACGTAAAATTTTGAAAAAAATTAGTTTTAAAATTATTTTTTCAAAGTTTTTTTCAAAATTTTGAGTTTGAAAATTTATATTTTTTAAACTATTCGTTAAAACAATTTAATTTACAAAAAAAATGAAAGAAAAAGTTTTTGGCTTTCCAAAAAGGTATAACACGGTGTTGTAAACGAAGCCGTTGATTTTTAATAATTTTTATTACAAAATAAGTCAATTTTTCCCCCCTCCCGGCTAAACGGGGGGAATAGACCCCCCTCCCATACGATTTTTTTCTTGTCTCAACTCAACCTACACGCTCTAGCTTTTTGGCACAACGCTAGTGAATCACCCTGTATAACCCGTATAATTCGTCATTTAATTTTCTCCTCCATACTCTATTGATACATACAGGACCGAATATCACCCGAAGAATCTTTATCTCAAAACACCTAAGCCTGTTCTCACCAGTTTCTGTTAGTGTTCATGCTTCTGCCCATACAGCAGGACTGGGATGATTAGGGTATTGTATAGTATCTTCTTGTACCGTTGAGAGAGGACTTTGCCATACTGAGATGCTTTTTGAGTCCGAAGAAACAGCGATTGCCAAGAGTGATTCTTAGACTTATCTTATCGTTCCTGTTCACGATGTCACAGGTGACTTTAAAATCGATAAAGAGGTGGTGAGTATCGATCTGGGGTTCTTGGGTCTTTTCTAAAATCTGTCGAAGTGTGAAAATTTCTTCGGCGGTTAATTTAACGAGCCTGAAACCAAACTAAAAGGGACTAATCAATTCACATACGAAAGGGTTCAGACGTTGACGCTGATGTTCCATTCCTCAGGCTTTATCTGACCAGATTGTACAGATAAGTTGGTGTTTGCCGTTCTGCAAAAAATATTCTTTCCAAAGTCTTAGCACCGACGCGCATCAACTACGACATTCCCAACCTCGACTCTACAGGCTTTCACTCGGGCTGTGTACACCTTGGACGAATGTTTTACCCTCTCATAGAACTTTCAAACATTGCTTCTACCAAAGCAACCATTCAATAGATTCAACCACTCGCTTTCCAGTTGTCCCTTTTTATTTCTGAAAAGCCGATGTTCCCCCTACCTATTTTGCCGATAGACCGCGCGGAAGCGCTCTTACCACCTCTGGTTCCGGTCTGCAGCAACTAAATTGAATGAGTTTAAATGTTCTGTTTCTAACATTTGGTTGATTTTTTTGTTTCAAAATTAATATAGTCTAAAGTACATCTTATCCATTTATGATATTTTTCTACCAGTAAAGGCGATTTGAAATTGCCAAATTCCGTGGTCTTGTCCAATTACAGAAAACTTCCAGCACCAGTATAAGTGGCATGAACGTTTTGATGTTCCTTAATTTTTTTTTTTTTTTTCAAAGAGCCTTCTTTCCTGTGTGTGGTTTTTCTCTATCTTGGCAGGTGCTAACAAAAATCACATTTTCGGCATAACGATTGAAAGAAAACATAAAAGAAAGGAAAAGTTGTTTACAACAAGCAGGGGAGCCCTTCACTTCACATGCCATATCCGTAAAATCCTGTTAAAAGTTTATGGTAAGAGTTGAATGTTGTTTTGCTAAGCCACTTTTTTCTTTATCGTAAATATGTTTTATGGTTAGTGGGGCCATGTGAAGCGGGCGTGTGCTTTATGCCTAAAAGTTGAAAGGACGAATCCAATACCGATGTATATGTTGTAATGAAAGGAAATCGATTTCGTATTCAAGGAATCACAAAAAAAAAAAAAAGATCTCATCCTTGATTTTGATTTTGATTAAATTTTAATTGAATTCAATTCAAAGTAAATGTTTTGGTTTTGGGATAAGAGAAAAAAAAAACCAATATAGGATTCATTAAAATTGAAATGACACGAGTCGAGTATATATATGTTAATGAAATCGTAAGCTTCGTGTGACAAACGTTTCCAACATCATCAAAGTTAATTCTACTCTCGTTGATTTTCTAAGCATTATATTCTAGATTCATCACCATCGCCATTATAAAAAATGTGTAAAAATTCGCTCCAACAGTTTCACAACACACACACACATAAAGCTCAATTAAGGACTCGAGCTGCTTAGAATTGATTACGGTTATTAAACCTTTAGCCAAAGGTTTGTACTTCCTAAATGGTAACTAACGTAGTCAAGCATACAGGTAGGCAAGGCATATCCTGAATGCAGATGTATTGCGGTTTAATTACGAATATGCAATGCCTTCCTCTAACACGGAGCGATTCATGTAGATTAAAGATGTAGAGCGAGCAAGAGAGAGAGAGAGACAGAGAGAGAAATGAAATTGCAATTCAGTTTTGACAAGTTATGTGCGTTAATGTCCAACTTGGGGTCGGGTTGGGTCGGTCGCTTGGTGTGTGTTGTTATGGGAAGCCTACTGTGGCAAGACATATTTATGCGAAAGGATTGCAAAACATCCTTGTATGGATAGCAGTTTAAATGTTCTTTGAGAAACGTTTGGGGTCATTGGAGTTGTGTGTTCATTTGCAGTTTGCAAAACCATTATTGCAAGACTTTATTATTTTGTGAAACTCTATAGTCTATACCTATGAACTTACCTAAAGACTTTGGCAAGATAAGTGGAATCGTTACAATGAAGCACAATAATTAACTTGAAACGGCTTGGTCTGCCAATAGAATCAAAATGACTTGCATTCGGTCTGGGTGAGTTATACTCCTTAATAGTTCCTGATGGTGAAATGGTATAGTAACATTCATTTTAAATAATTACAAAATGCAAATGTTCTTTGAGTTTCTGCAATGGCAGTTTGTTCAAATATTAATTTGCCAACAACAACATGGAATTATTACCTCATTTCAGTCTTTGATACTACTTCAAAGTTATAAATAGCCGTCTGAAATAACTCAAGTCCTTTTTCAAATGCACTCCTGTTTTACGTTACAGTAGTTGTTGTGCCAAAAAAAATAATTAAGAACAAAAGTCTTAAAATTTCTTGATGTCAACGAGTGTGACAGAAGACAGAACAATGATATCCATACATCTCTGATAAATGAAATACACAAATGAGTTTCTAGAGGGAAGTATCTATTCTGATGGTGGGAAGCTTCAAGGCGTTCGATTCGCATCAGCGACAATGTCACCGAGGGGTCACAATATGATTGAATCCCTAACGTTATGGATTCAATACATAACAAAAATCGTCTAATTATTATACAGAATTTGTATAACAGTCTGTTTCGCCATTTGGCCAATATTTTGTTCCACACATAATTGAACTATACCAATATTATCATAATAAAAAGAAATGAGAAAATTTTTTTTAAATATTTTGTTTTATTCAAAATCAACATCGGCCCTTAAAATTTAACCACTCTTTATTAAGTTTATTTTACCTTTCACTTGCGATTGAATGGATTTTTTCAATTAGCATTTTAGGCTATAACGGTACCTCCCAAAAGACTTTTAATAAAGAACTCGTTTTCCTCTTTCCTACGAATTATCTCAAACTTTCTGGATAGTATTTTGTATGCAAATTATGTCTTTTGGTATGAACATGGTGTTATGGGACCATTCGAATTGGTTTTTTTTTAAACAGACTTTCTCGTGTATCTACAACTTGGTGGATTTTAATAAGTTTCCAGTTTTCTTTTCCTTATAAAAACTTCAATGTTCTATTAACTCACATACATAACAAAAAAATTGAAACTTGTTTTCGAAAAATTTAAGAAAAAAATAAATTAGTCGTAAGATTTTTAAAACATATTTTCTTAAAATAAAAAAAAAAAAAAAAAAACAGTAAAAATACTAACTTCAAAAGGCTTACTTCATTTTTCCCAAAAATATTATTTAATTGGAAAGAGGATTAAAAAGAAAAGATTGCGTTACAAACTGACACCAAACAGAACTGAACAACCAACCACATGATCAAGAAAGTTGAAAAACGTGGATAGCTCAAACACAATTATAATTAATTAACCTTACCAACCTAGCACAATTCAGCACTATTTTTCTAAAAAGGGAAACTAGGTTCACACACTCATATTCCACAGATTTGACAGTTTTTTCATAGTGAGTTATGTCAGAGTGGAAAATCACGAATTTTGTTAATAACGAGGAACTGTTCTGACGCATGTAAAACAAAAAATGTTAAAAGTATAGTTAAGAAGGCTCATTGAAACTTAATAAATAGGTCATCAAAAAGTCACCACAAATAAGTATTCATCCTACTAATATTATAAATGTGAATGGATCTGCATGAAATTTGTCACAGAGATGGACTATAGTCTGGAATAGCATAGAGTGTATGTATGGAATAATAAAGCTCGAGCTTTAAAAGTAGCTAGATTACGAAAGACGACTCCTCAGGCTACAGTCTACTTCTAGATCAAATGAAACGCGATAGAAGCACGGGGGTAAAAGCTAGTAATTCATTAAAATGATAATGAAATTTACAATGTGGTTGAACATCCATCAGAACATTTAAAAAAAAGTTGGTTGGGTAACAAGGAGATTCTATAAACGAGAACTGTTGAAAACATCCTAAGGGGCCCGTTATAGCTATCAGGAAAACCAATAAGAATATATTTTCAAATGGAAAGTTAAGAATGTTTTGATTCAATTTAAAACACAAAGGCTACCTACACTGATCGATGGCAACCAAATCGGAGAATTTTGAATTTTGTTATTTTTTTTACGAAATTTAATTTTTTGTAACCAGCTGATATGTCACATCGATCAAAATGGAACAAATAGTTCCATCTGTTCCGTTGCATATTTTACTTGAGCGGTAAGTTATGCATTCGTAAGAAAAATGTTTTTTTTGGAAAATCAAACATAACATTACGATGATAGAGAAGCCTAAAAAAGTGGGTCTGACAATTCTGTCTGTCCGTCTGTCTGTCTGTCTGTCCGTCCGTATGTATCGGCCTAAACGGCTGGACCGATTTGCTTCAAACTTGGTACATAGTATTATTATGTCGTCCTACAGAGGCGTTTTTGGAATTTGGAAACTAACGGTACCTGCCATACGATTTTTAGTGAAAAATTGATTTTTCTCAAAAACGGCTCTACGATTTTGATAAGACTTTCTGAATAGTGTTTTTTGTGCAAACTTAATGTTTTGGTTGGAATAGATTTTTGAGGAAAAGTCTTATAACGGTACCTCCCTTAGGACCTGTTTTTTTAAATCCGTTTTTCTCGTAAGCCACTTGACGAATGTCGATGACATTTTTAATATAGAAGCCCTTTTATAAAAAAAATAATATAAATTCTTAAATTTTTCAAAAAAAGTTTTTTTGAGTTTTTTTAAAAAAGTTTCAAAATCTATTTTTTTTAAATTTTATTTTTCTGATAAAAACTACAAATTGCTAGAATTTGGCATACTCAAAAAAAAATTGGAATATATTTTCGAAAAGTTTTTCAAAAAAAAACTGTTTTTTGAAAAAACTAGTCGAACGATTTTGAAAAAAATGTTCGCAAAAATTCAAAAAAGTAAAAGAAACCTGGTGGCTTACTTCATTTTCTCCAAAAAACGATTTTACGTTGATTTTTAAATGACTAATAAAATTTCATGATTTTTTCAACGTTTTTTTCCCAAAATCTCAAGCCCCAAGACCATTTTAACACATTAGAGCAAGTTCGTACGACCCATAGGACCGGTTTTTTCATATCAGATTTTCTCCTAAGCCACTTAACAGATTTCTATGAAATTTTAAACGTAAAAGCACTTTTATAAACAAAATAATATTAATTCTTAGATTTTTCAAAAAAAAAGTTTTTTTTTGAGTTTGAAGAAAATTTCTGGTTTTTTTCAAAAACAGTTCGTTTAAAAATGTTTAAAATTCTTGTTTTCTGTTAAGAACTACATGCTGCTAGATGTTGGCTCAAAAAAAAAAAAACATTTTCAATGTGTTTTAGAAAAGTTTAAAAAAAAATCTTTTCCTGAAAAAACTGGCCGAATAATTTTGAAAAAAAAATTCCCTTGAATTGAAAAAAAAGTAAAAAAAAAAATAAGATAACATTTTCTCCAGAAAACGTTTTTATTATTGATTTTTAAATGATTAATAAAACTTCATATGAATTTTTCAATGTTTTTTTTCCAAAACCTCAAGCCCCAAAAGACCACTGTAACACATAAGAGCAAGTTCATACGACCCAGTCGTGCACTTTATTTTACTTTCGATTTTAAGGTACTATAAGGCAAGTTATTGCAAAAAAAAGTTTCAATGATGTATGGCTCATCGTTATTGGTCTGTAGGCCAGCTCCCATACAAAAATTGCCATTCTCCTTTAATAAAATAACAATCACACATTACATATCGATGATGGAGAAGTCGATAACAGTGGGTATGGAAATTCCGTCCGTATGTCTGTTCGCAAATCTAGATCCTAAACGGATGGACTGATTTGCTTCAAATTTGGTAATTAGTATATTTATTTGGACGTCCCTAAGAAAATATTTTTAATTTTTGTTCTGGGCCTACAAAAATCGGTACCTGCCATACAGTCGTGAAGTAGAAGTTATATTTTCTCGAAAAAGTCTCCAATGATTTTGATAAAACTTTCAGAACGCTATTTTTTCAGGACAGTCTATCTTTTTATTAGAAAATAGTGACGGTAAGGTAACTCTCATAGAACCGGTGTGGTTTTCTTATAAACTATACATCCAATTTTAATAAAATTTCGGACAAAGGAAGTCATTGATGATCCTATTGACAGGTATTTCAAAATTATCAAAAACTTGTTTTTTAATAATTTAAAAATAAAATTTGTTTACATTATTTTTCCAAATGCAAACTATAAAATTGCCTTATATTTACATACCTACTAAAACAAATATCAAAATATTTATTGGAAATGTTTTCCAAAAATAACCTTTTTGTAAAAAAATACAGGTCGAACCATTTTCAATATTTGTTTTCCTTAATAGATATTAAGCAATGAAATAATATTTCATAATAAGTTTTTGCAAAAAAAAAAAAAAAAAAACTATTATACTCTTAAACAAATGAAAGTTTTTTTTTCAAAATACATAGCGATTATCTAGCTCTAGCATAACAGCAAGCTCGTGCAAAATAGTCGTGCATTTTTTTCTGTTCCCCTGGTTGATTATCTGTCAGAAAAATCTTTCGCTTGCAATACAATCCGAAAAGTTTTGTGCCAGGTTGTGTATTCGCACGCATCGTACCACCAGTGTCACCATCCACACAAAGTGATAATAATTTGTGTGAATGGTACCCGGGATAAATTGATTCGTTGATCTACGAAACTTTTATTTAGTAGACTGATTGGCATCTTTATCGAATTGGACAATGTCAAAATGATTATACTGGCTATGTGCAGATAAAAGATTGTTCTGGAAAATATCTAATAAGAGACATATTATTCCAAATATCTTTTTCGTGAGACGCTATAAACGCAAATCACGCGAATATTCCAGGTTTCATGCTGCTATCACTTTTTTTTGATTCGTCTTTCTCATCGCTATAAATGGCCCCTTAAATTTTGATAGAACCCTTCCTGGGTAAATTTGATTTATAAAATAATTTATATAACGAGAAAGTTTATGTTTTTCACATATTTTACCAACAACCTACTGAATGACAAAAAAACGGAAATTAAATTGAACTTCTCTTAGATTTATACAAAAAGATTTTTCTTAAAAAAAGGATATTTCACGTCTGCAGTTTCTACCCGCATTTTTCTGTAAAAACCTTTCGGTAGAAGAACATTAATAATATTATATTTCTGTGAAAGAAATTAAGTCCTTAAAAGACCCTTTAACTGAAAAGAAAAGCCAAATGCCGAAATGCCACCCACAAATGCCGAACCTTAAGCACCATCCAACAAATAAAGTCCATTTTTCAATGAAAACAGTGATTTGCGCCGGTATGTTGTTGCAATTATGTTACCAAAATATACATATCGATACATATAGTATATGCAAACCCATTTCCAGTGTGAGAAACGGCATAGGTTGGTTATGTGACCTACACACAATTACGACGATAAGACTTTATCGACAACGACGAATTGAGATGGAGAGAGAGAAAAAAGCCTTTCAACAAGATGCGCTGATTTAAATCCCCCGCAAATAAATTTATTTACCGGGAATTCGGCAATAACACTGACTATGATGTTAACACTCTTCTCGGTCCTTGCAAGTATAGTTCTCTGGAGAGCTTGAAAACAAGGTGTGTCGGAATCGGAACTTGGTTATCATGGCAATGAGCTTTAGCCATCTATCTCAGTAATGGAAGGCAGCATCAGGACTCAGGAGCAGAAAGATGATGGAAATTGAGAGTGAGAGATGTATACACAAGTTTAATTAATTGAGAGTTTGAGTAAAAATAATGGGAAATTTTTATTTAAATTGGGAAATTTCCAACAAGTTGAATTATTGATGATACATGCGTCATAAATATTTGTAAATGTATGTTATATAGGTTACTAGACTTCTGTTGTCGATGCAACTTAGTGAATCAATGCAAATGTATCCACAGTAGTTTTAATGAAGAA
This sequence comes from Platycheirus albimanus, assembly GCA_916050605.2. NCBI lineage: Eukaryota > Metazoa > Arthropoda > Insecta > Diptera > Syrphidae > Platycheirus > Platycheirus albimanus. Next base: position 43,725,735 of record OU696697.1, read on the forward strand.
AATTTGTAACTTGAATTGGTCCTACGCGTTCCGCATAAGGAAAATTACGAAAGTTAAGTTAATATCAAAATGCTGAAGACAGCAGAAACCTGAAAAAAGACAAACTTAAAAGGCAGAAATGTGAATTTCAACTTGCATCAAGCAAAAAGAACCAAACGCTTGAAAGAAAAATCACAGTTGAGATGACGATAATTCATGTCCCTGAAGTTAGCAGAACAAAGTCAGCAGAACCAAAATTTTTTGATTGCATAATTAGACGCTTATTAAATGCTAATTAAATGCTGAAGAAAAAAATTTAATGCTCTAACGGTTTTCGAAAAAATTAATGTTCTGCTAACTTCACAAGAAGTTAGCAGAACAGTATCTCTAAAGTACACTAAATTAAAATTTAAAAATACGAAATTGGTCCTTGAATTAAATGCTAATTAAATGCTCTACAAAAACAAAAAAAAAATTAAAAAAAATTTAAAAAAAATTTTTTAACAAAATAAATTTTTTTTTAATAATTTTTTTTTTCTTAATTTTTTTTTTTTTTTTTCAAAACCTGCTTCTAGTATTAAGTGCTCATTGAATACGAATTAAATGCTGCATTATCTCAACAAAATTTTGAAAACCTGAATTCAAAAAATGAAATTTTAAAAAATTCAATTTCAGTGTTCTGCTAACTTCATACACCATTTTGGCCCCTTTTTTGAACTTTTTTTGGACAAAATCTGCTTCTAGAATTAAGTGCTCATTGAATACGAATTAAATGCTGCATTATCTCAACAAAATTTTGAAAACCTGAATTCAAAAAATGAAATTTTAAAAAATTCAATTTCAGTGTTCTGCTAACTTCATACACGATTTTGGCCACTTTTTTGAACTTTTTTTGGACAAAATCTGCTTCTAGAATTAAGTGCTCATTGAATACGAATTAAATGCTGCATTATCTCAAAAAAATTTTGAAAACCTGAATTCAAAAAATGAAATTTTAAAAAATTCAATTTCAGTGTTCTGCTAACTTCATACACGATTTTGGCCACTTTTTTGAACTTTTTTTGGACAAAATCTGCTTCTAGAATTAAGTGCTCATTGAATACGAATTAAATGCTGCATTATCTCAACAAAATTTTGAAAACCTGAATTCAAAAAATGAAATTTTAAAAAATTCAATTTCAGTGTTCTGCTAACTTCATACACGATTTTGGCCACTTTTTTGAACTTTTTTTGGACAAAATCTGCTTCTAGAATTAAGTGCTCATTGAATACGAATTAAATGCTGCATTATCTCAACAAAATTTTGAAAACCTGAATTCAAAAAATGAAATTTTAAAAAATTCAATTTCAGTGTTCTGCTAACTTCATACACGATTTTGGCCACTTTTTTGAACTTTTTTTGGACAAAATCTGCTTCTAGAATTAAGTGCTCATTGAATACGAATTAAATGCTGCATTATCTCAACAAAATTTTGAAAACCTGAATTCAAAAAAAGAAATTTTAAAAAATTCAATTTCAGTGTTCTGCTAACTTCATACACGATTTTGGCCACTTTTTTGAACTTTTTTTGGACAAAATCTGCTTCTAGAATTAAGTGCTCATTGAATACGAATTAAATGCTGCATTATCTCAACAAAATTTTGAAAACCTGAATTCAAAAAATGAAATTTTAAAAAATTCAATTTCAGTGTTCTGCTAACTTCATACACGATTTTGGCCACTTTTTTGAACTTTTTTTGGACAAAATCTGCTTCTAGAATTAAGTGCTCATTGAATACGAATTAAATGCTGCATTATCTCAACAAAATTTTGAAAACCTGAATTCAAAAAATGAAATTTTAAAAAATTCAATTTCAGTGTTCTGCTAACTTCATACACGATTTTGGCCACTTTTTTGAACTTTTTTTGGACAAAATCTGCTTCTAGAATTAAGTGCTCATTGAATACGAATTAAATGCTGCATTATCTCAACAAAATTTTGAAAACCTGAATTCAAAAAATGAAATTTTAAAAAATTCAATTTCAGTGTTCTGCTAACTTCATACACGATTTTGGCCACTTTTTTGAACTTTTTTTGGACAAAATCTGCTTCTAGAATTAAGTGCTCATTGAATACGAATTAAATGCTGCATTATCTCAACAAAATTTTGAAAACCTGAATTCAAAAAATGAAATTTTAAAAAATTCAATTTCAGTGTTCTGCTAACTTCATACACGATTTTGGCCACTTTTTTGAACTTTTTTTGGACAAAATCTGCTTCTAGAATTAAGTGCTCATTGAATACGAATTAAATGCTGCATTATCTCAACAAAATTTTGAAAACCTGAATTCAAAAAATGAAATTTTAAAAAATTCAATTTCAGTGTTCTGCTAACTTCATACACGATTTTGGCCACTTTTTTGAACTTTTTTTGGACAAAATCTGCTTCTAGAATTAAGTGCTCATTCAATACGAATTAAATGCTGCATTATCTCAACAAAATTTTGAAAACCTGAATTCAAAAAATGAAATTTTAAAAAATTCAATTTCAGTGTTCTGATAACTTCATACACGATTTTGGCCACTTTTTTGAACTTTTTTTGGACAAAATCTGCTTCTAGAATTAAGTGCTCATTGAATACGAATTAAATGCTGCATTATCTCAACAAAATTTTGAAAACCTGAATTCAAAAAATGAAATTTTAAAAAATTCAATTTCAGTGTTCTGCTAACTTCATACACGATTTTGGCCACTTTTTTGAACTTTTTTTGGACAAAATCTGCTTCTAGAATTAAGTGCTCATTGAATACGAATTAAATGCTGCATTATCTCAACAAAATTTTGAAAACCTGAATTCAAAAAATGAAATTTTAAAAAATTCAATTTCAGTGTTCTGCTAACTTCATACACGATTTTGGCCACTTTTTTGAACTTTTTTTGGACAAAATCTGCTTCTAGAATTAAGTGCTCATTCAATACGAATTAAATGCTGCATTATCTCAACAAAATTTTGAAAACCTGAATTCAAAAAATGAAATTTTAAAAAATTCAATTTCAGTGTTCTGATAACTTCATACACGATTTTGGCCACTTTTTTGAACTTTTTTTGGACAAAATCTGCTTCTAGAATTAAGTGCTCATTGAATACGAATTAAATGCTGCATTATCTCAACAAAATTTTGAAAACCTGAATTCAAAAAATGAAATTTTAAAAAATTCAATTTCAGTGTTCTGCTAACTTCATACACGATTTTGGCCACTTTTTTGAACTTTTTTTGGACAAAATCTGCTTCTAGAATTAAGTGCTCATTGAATACGAATTAAATGCTGCATTATCTCAACAAAATTTTGAAAACCTGAATTCAAAAAATGAAATTTTAAAAAATTCAATTTCAGTGTTCTGCTAACTTCATACACGATTTTGGCCACTTTTTTGAACTTTTTTTGGACAAAATCTGCTTCTAGAATTAAGTGCTCATTGAATACGAATTAAATGCTGCATTATCTCAACAAAATTTTGAAAACCTGAATTCAAAAAATGAAATTTTAAAAAATTCAATTTCAGTGTTCTGCTAACTTCATACACGATTTTGGCCACTTTTTTGAACTTTTTTTGGACAAAATCTGCTTCTAGAATTAAGTGCTCATTCAATACGAATTAAATGCTGCATTATCTCAACAAAATTTTGAAAACCTGAATTCAAAAAATGAAATTTTAAAAAATTCAATTTCAGTGTTCTGCTAACTTCATACACGATTTTGGCCACTTTTTTGAACTTTTTTTGGACAAAATCTGCTTCTAGAATTAAGTGCTCATTGAATACGAATTAAATGCTGCATTATCTCAACAAAATTTTGAAAACCTGAATTCAAAAAATGAAATTTTAAAAAATTCAATTTCAGTGTTCTGCTAACTTCATACACGATTTTGGCCACTTTTTTGAACTTTTTTTGGACAAAATCTGCTTCTAGAATTAAGTGCTCATTGAATACGAATTAAATGCTGCATTATCTCAACAAAATTTTGAAAACCTGAATTCAAAAAATGAAATTTTAAAAAATTCAATTTCAGTGTTCTGCTAACTTCATACACGATTTTGGCCACTTTTTTGAACTTTTTTTGGACAAAATCTGCTTCTAGAATTAAGTGCTCATTGAATACGAATTAAATGCTGCATTATCTCAAAAAAATTTTGAAAACCTGAATTCAAAAAATGAAATTTTAAAAAATTCAATTTCAGTGTTCTGCTAACTTCATACACGATTTTGGCCACTTTTTTGAACTTTTTTTGGACAAAATCTGCTTCTAGAATTAAGTGCTCATTGAATACGAATTAAATGCTGCATTATCTCAACAAAATTTTGAAAACCTGAATTCAAAAAATGAAATTTTAAAAAATTCAATTTCAGTGTTCTGCTAACTTCATACACGATTTTGGCCACTTTTTTGAACTTTTTTTGGACAAAATCTGCTTCTAGAATTAAGTGCTCATTGAATACGAATTAAATGCTGCATTATCTCAACAAAATTTTGAAAACCTGAATTCAAAAAATGAAATTTTAAAAAATTCAATTTCAGTGTTCTGCTAACTTCATACACGATTTTGGCCACTTTTTTGAACTTTTTTTGGACAAAATCTGCTTCTAGAATTAAGTGCTCATTGAATACGAATTAAATGCTGCATTATCTCAACAAAATTTTGAAAACCTGAATTCAAAAAAAGAAATTTTAAAAAATTCAATTTCAGTGTTCTGCTAACTTCATACACGATTTTGGCCACTTTTTTGAACTTTTTTTGGACAAAATCTGCTTCTAGAATTAAGTGCTCATTGAATACGAATTAAATGCTGCATTATCTCAACAAAATTTTGAAAACCTGAATTCAAAAAATGAAATTTTAAAAAATTCAATTTCAGTGTTCTGCTAACTTCATACACGATTTTGGCCACTTTTTTGAACTTTTTTTGGACAAAATCTGCTTCTAGAATTAAGTGCTCATTGAATACGAATTAAATGCTGCATTATCTCAACAAAATTTTGAAAACCTGAATTCAAAAAATGAAATTTTAAAAAATTCAATTTCAGTGTTCTGCTAACTTCATACACGATTTTGGCCACTTTTTTGAACTTTTTTTGGACAAAATCTGCTTCTAGAATTAAGTGCTCATTGAATACGAATTAAATGCTGCATTATCTCAACAAAATTTTGAAAACCTGAATTCAAAAAATGAAATTTTAAAAAATTCAATTTCAGTGTTCTGCTAACTTCATACACGATTTTGGCCACTTTTTTGAATTTTTTTTGGACAAAATCTGCTTCTAGAATTAAGTGCTCATTGAATACGAATTAAATGCTGCATTATCTCAACAAAATTTTGAAAACCTGAATTCAAAAAATGAAATTTTAAAAAATTCAATTTCAGTGTTCTGCTAACTTCATACACGATTTTGGCCACTTTTTTGAACTTTTTTTGGACAAAATCTGCTTCTAGAATTAAGTGCTCATTGAATACGAATTAAATGCTGCATTATCTCAACAAAATTTTGAAAACCTGAATTCAAAAAATGAAATTTTAAAAAATTCAATTTCAGTGTTCTGCTAACTTCATACACGATTTTGGCCACTTTTTTGAACTTTTTTTGGACAAAATCTGCTTCTAGAATTAAGTGCTCATTGAATACGAATTAAATGCTGCATTATCTCAACAAAATTTTGAAAACCTGAATTCAAAAAATGAAATTTTAAAAAATTCAATTTCAGTGTTCTGCTAACTTCATACACGATTTTGGCCACTTTTTTGAACTTTTTTTGGACAAAATCTGCTTCTAGAATTAAGTGCTCATTGAATACGAATTAAATGCTGCATTATCTCAACAAAATTTTGAAAACCTGAATTCAAAAAATGAAATTTTAAAAAATTCAATTTCAGTGTTCTGCTAACTTCATACACGATTTTGGCCACTTTTTTGAACTTTTTTTGGACAAAATCTGCTTCTAGAATTAAGTGCTCATTGAATACGAATTAAATGCTGCATTATCTCAACAAAATTTTGAAAACCTGAATTCAAAAAATGAAATTTTAAAAAATTCAATTTCAGTGTTCTGCTAACTTCATACACGATTTTGGCCACTTTTTTGAACTTTTTTTGGACAAAATCTGCTTCTAGAATTAAGTGCTCATTGAATACGAATTAAATGCTGCATTATCTCAACAAAATTTTGAAAACCTGAATTCAAAAAATGAAATTTTAAAAAATTCAATTTCAGTGTTCTGCTAACTTCATACACGATTTTGGCCACTTTTTTGAACTTTTTTTTGGACAAAATCGTGTATGAAGTTAGCAGAACACTGAAATTGAATTTTTTAAAATTTCATTTTTTGAATTCAGGTTTTCAAAATTTTGTTGAGATAATGCAGCATTTAATTCGTATTCAATGAGCACTTAATTCTAGAAGCAGATTTTGTCCAAAAAAAGTTCAAAAAAGTGGCCAAAATCGTGTATGAAGTTAGCAGAACACTGAAATTGAATTTTTTAAAATTTCATTTTTTGAATTCAGGTTTTCAAAATTTTGTTGAGATAATGCAGCATTTAATTCGTATTCAATGAGCACTTAATTCTAGAAGCAGATTTTGTCCAAAAAAAGTTCAAAAAAGTGGCCAAAATCGTGTATGAAGTTAGCAGAACACTGAAATTGAATTTTTTAAAATTTCATTTTTTGAATTCAGGTTTTCAAAATTTTGTTGAGATAATGCAGCATTTAATTCGTATTGAATGAGCACTTAATTCTAGAAGCAGATTTTGTCCAAAAAAAGTTCAAAAAAGTGGCCAAAATCGTGTATGAAGTTAGCAGAACACTGAAATTGAATTTTTTAAAATTTCATTTTTTGAATTCAGGTTTTCAAAATTTTGTTGAGATAATGCAGCATTTAATTCGTATTCAATGAGCACTTAATTCTAGAAGCAGATTTTGTCCAAAAAAAGTTCAAAAAAGTGGCCAAAATCGTGTATGAAGTTAGCAGAACACTGAAATTGAATTTTTTAAAATTTCATTTTTTGAATTCAGGTTTTCAAAATTTTGTTGAGATAATGCAGCATTTAATTCGTATTCAATGAGCACTTAATTCTAGAAGCAGATTTTGTCCAAAAAAAGTTCAAAAAAGTGGCCAAAATCGTGTATGAAGTTAGCAGAACACTGAAATTGAATTTTTTAAAATTTCATTTTTTGAATTCAGGTTTTCAAAATTTTGTTGAGATAATGCAGCATTTAATTCGTATTCAATGAGCACTTAATTCTAGAAGCAGATTTTGTCCAAAAAAAGTTCAAAAAAGTGGCCAGAATCGTGTATGAAGTTAGCAGAACACTGAAATTGAATTTTTTAAAATTTCATTTTTTGAATTCAGGTTTTCAAAATTTTGTTGAGATAATGCAGCATTTAATTCGTATTCAATGAGCACTTAATTCTAGAAGCAGATTTTGTCCAAAAAAAGTTCAAAAAAGTGGCCAAAATCGTGTATGAAGTTATCAGAACACTGAAATTGAATTTTTTAAAATTTCATTTTTTGAATTCAGGTTTTCAAAATTTTGTTGAGATAATGCAGCATTTAATTCGTATTCAATGAGCACTTAATTCTAGAAGCAGATTTTGTCCAAAAAAAGTTCAAAAAAGTGGCCAAAATCGTGTATGAAGTTAGCAGAACACTGAAATTGAATTTTTTAAAATTTCATTTTTTGAATTCAGGTTTTCAAAATTTTGTTGAGATAATGCAGCATTTAATTCGTATTCAATGAGCACTTAATTCTAGAAGCAGATTTTGTCCAAAAAAAGTTCAAAAAAGTGGCCAAAATCGTGTATGAAGTTAGCAGAACACTGAAATTGAATTTTTTAAAATTTCATTTTTTGAATTCAGGTTTTCAAAATTTTGTTGAGATAATGCAGCATTTAATTCGTATTCAATGAGCACTTAATTCTAGAAGCAGATTTTGTCCAAAAAAAGTTCAAAAAAGTGGCCAAAATCGTGTATGAAGTTAGCAGAACACTGAAATTGAATTTTTTAAAATTTCATTTTTTGAATTCAGGTTTTCAAAATTTTGTTGAGATAATGCAGCATTTAATTCGTATTCAATGAGCACTTAATACTAGAAGCAGGTTTTGAAAAAAAAAAAAAAAAAATTAAGAAAAAAAAATTATTAAAAAAAAAATTATTTTGTTAAAAAAAATTTTTTAAATTTTTTTTAATTTTTTTTTTGTTTTTGTAGAGCATTTAATTAGCATTTAATTCAAGGACCAATTTCGTATTTTTAAATTTTAATTTAGTGTACTTTAGAGATACTGTTCTGCTAACTTCTTGTGAAGTTAGCAGAACATTAATTTTTTCGAAAACCGTTAGAGCATTAAATTTTTTTCTTCAGCATTTAATTAGCATTTAATAAGCGTCTAATTATGCAATCAAAAAATTTTGGTTCTGCTGACTTTGTTCTGCTAACTTCAGGGACATCGATAATTCACATGACAGCAGGAAAAAAAAGTATTGACCAGATTTCAAAATATCCATCAAGTCAAAGACATGTTCTTTTTGACGCTTCTACGGGGTTATAAATATAGTTCCCCTTGTACAGTTTGTATGGGGACAGTGAAGTTGTTTTAATATTTTATTCATGGACAAATCTTTTTTCGTATTTTTTGGGCATAAACAACAGATTTGCACGCTGCAAAACTAGTGCTTAAGCTCTTCCATCTCTCTTTTCCTCCAGGTCTCTTTTCAGGTTAGTAGACAATAGCATTTTTCCAGCATGTACTTTTTTTTCATCCTACTTAAATCACCAGCTAGCATCAGATCAAGAAATGTCTGTAGAGGCAGAAACTTCAAAATGACTATCAGTACCGTTTTCGTAGAAATTCATTCATTGGTGATTTGAACCGAACAGTGGAACTGATCTTTCATCATTTTGGAGAAGGTAAGCTATTGTCCTTGATATTTTTAAAAGCATTTCTTCGAGTTTGCAAACAGCTCTCTTATCAAAAATGTTTGCCTTTGGCATTGATGATTGACGAATCGTTTTCTTCGGTCGGTTTGAAGTTACTTTCATATACCGTTCCATTGGTTTTCAATATAATATCCAATAAATAAATGCTGGTGTGCCCCAAGGCTCCGATCTACCTCTGATTCTCTTTGTAATCTGTATAAATGATCTCTTGTCTTAGACTTATAATTCACTTAATTGTGTTACTGGTGACGGAAGCGGTACACTCAGTTTTTCATATTCGTCCCCAAAATCATAACTCTTCATAGCCAGAACTGTAGTGGCACCGTATGATAATGATAAGTATTTCTGATTTGGACAGCACTGTCTAATGGAGAATTATTAACCGTGTGAATTCTACATTTCAAAAATGTATCCATTATCCATTAGTAGAACATGCATCATGGAAATCAAACAGTTTTGCCTTCTAGGATTGTGTTTCATAAAACCAAATTCTGTGGAACGAACGTCGTTTAGATTTCATTACGATGTAAGAAATATTTTTAAGTAATCGTTAGATGTGGTTGTAATTTTTATATTCTACAAGGAGTACATTTTTTTGACGTGATAACGTCTAATAAATCGGAAAATATGGGCAGCACGCATGAAAAAGTGTCACAGTAACAGTCACAGTCATGTTGTACATATATCTGTTTTGATAGAAAGTCGATAAAGTGGGAGGGGAGGGTGTTGGGTGGTTGGTGATTGTAAGTGGTGGTGATGGTGGGTGTTTGTGTGGGGGAGGGTAAAATTGTCAACAATTGTGGGGGGTTGTAGTTGGCGTGGGTGATGAGTCAAAAATTGTCTAAAATAAGGGGTGGTTCCTTGGTGGTTGCAGGTGTGATGGGTGTTCGGTGTTGGGCGGATTTGGTATGGATGGGGGGGGAGGGGGGCGTATTGTCAAATATGATGAGTGGTTGGTTGGCGGTTTTGGTAGTGGGGATGGTTGATTTGATGAGGGGCAATGAAGAAATTGTCAAAAATGGTGGGTGAGTGGAAGGTGTTGTAGGTGGTTGAATTCTGAGAACAAAAATTATACTTAATTACGTACAATTTTGAAAAAAATTAGTTTTAAAATTATTTTTTCAAATTTTTTTTTCAAAATTTTGAGTTTGAAAATTTATGTTTTTTAAACTATTCGTTAAAACAATTTAATGAAAATGAAATGAAAGAAGAAGTTTTTGGCTTTCCAAAAAGGTATAACACGGTGTTGCAAACGAAGCCGTTGATTTTTAATATTTTTTTTACAAAATAAGTCAATTTTTCAGAAAATTGCCCCTCCCGGCTAAACGGAGGGGAATAGACCCCCCCTCCCATACGATTTTTTTCTTGTCTCAACTTAACCTACACGCTCTAGCTTTTTGGCATAACGCTCGTGAATCACCCTGTATATTGCTGCACTTAAAATATTTAAAAATAAGAAACTTGGCGTACTTTTAAGATCTCATTATTTTTCACGGCTAAATTGTTACGCACAGTGTTTTGCTACATAGGAGAATTTGGCTTTTTTTTACGTTTATGTTTTTGTGTGATTGATTTTAGCTAGATCAATTCTTTTTCGTGGAAGTTGTAGGAGACAATTCGATTCTCTAGATACACTTTAAAATACATGTATCCAAAAGAATAAACATGATGCGAATCATATTTTTTTTTTACTGCGCAGGTCCTGTAAAAAGTGAGTGTTAAGAACATTATAGGGATATTATTGGATTCACAGAGAGCCATTACCTACCGGCTCGAAATGAAAACAAAATCGCTCTCTGTTGATAGGGCGAGAAAAAGGTAACTGCCACACAAACATTCCTTACTGAACAATATTATTTATATACTCTCTGCAGCTGAGTCTTGAATACAAATTTAAAAAAAAAAAGAATTATGAAGGTACTGGTACATATACATACATATATATACGATTCTGAGTAAAGAAAGCTTCTGGTTCATCAGGCGATGAGTGATGAGATCCCGCAATGATTGAAAACTTGCAGGACAGCAACAAGCTCAATTGAGTCATTCCCATTTTATTCGGATGGTAAAGCACTTCCAGCATTTATTGCTTTGCAATTAAAGAGAAAAATTATGGGTGTGGGAATTGTGGGTGTAACGGGACAGGATAGAACGGGATGCATACTAGCCTGTATCTATCCATATAAATATCTATTCGAATATTCTGCAAGAAATGGTCTGTACAACGATGGAAAAATGGCTTCATAAAGCCCACAACCCAATGGCATTGCAATGGCAATGACGTCATACTTAACACTACATATAATAGTGAAAATCCTGAATGCCCGAGTGTGTGTGTGTGATGTGCAAGGATCCAATCCAGAGTAAAAACTGTTAATGCTACCGGGAATTTTATTTTTAAAACTGTTTTAACTGACGCAAATATAATGTAGGTACGTGTGTAGGTACTCGAACTGGAAGCAGCAAGCATTAGCAAAAGGGATGATGTATTCTGTCGAAAGCAATAGATAGACGCGATGACGTTGACTACTGAACCGAGTTGGGTGAACCCCGATTGTGGTAACGCTATTGGGTGCAAAAACGGTGAATAGTGATGAGTTTGGGTTGGGGCTGTGTCAATTATCATTAGTGGTTAATCATGCATTGACGCATCGAAGGCAACTTAATTACATATAGAACACATCACGCCGCTGCAACAGAAGTTGCGAAGGGACTTTTAAAATTGCAATATTTGAACTTTTACTGTATAGCATTGGCTATGACTATGACGATGACGATGACGATGGCATCACTGCGGTCCTAGATCCGAGCATTGAAAAACACAATCATTGGTTCGTTGCTTTGGTATTGATGATATAGCATATACAGAACAGAATGTATCTCTTTGCTCCAGCTTCTTTACTAAAAAGCACCATCATCCATCGCTGCCATGGGGGTTGTTTAGATATGGGATAGTTTTGTTGAATTGTTTTGCGTTCTGCATGAATCTCCACGGAATTTATTCCGCATGTTTGTGATGATGTGCGATAATAAAATGACGTTTGACATGATGTCAACATCAATCGAGCTAATTAGATATGTGATGTAGTGCATCGAACGGGAATTTAATCGAATAAGCATTTCGAAACATAGTTTTCAAATATGTCCTTACACTTGATTTTTGTCCATTTATTAAAAATAAAGTTGGGCCGACAGCTCATGTTATGAATGACATTATATATGTAGTGGTATGAAATTTTGGGTACACAAAAGTTTTGTAAAATTATTGTATTAGAAATTTGTGTAATGTTATATTCCGAAATACAAACATGAATGTATTTGTTAAACGCCTTCTTAGTTATTTTATTCCAGAAAGATTTAAAACTTCAATGTCTCTAAAGAGAATAGCGTGCGGACAACTTCAAAATTGCATTTAGTTCTTCACTTCTATTGATAAAATTTGTAATCCAAAGGAACTTAATACTAAATTGTATTGACGAGAAAGAACATTTTAAATTTATCAACCATAAATAACCAGTCTATGAATTTCCCGCACAGAGAATTTTAGGTTGTTGAAAATTTAAGCTGCAGTACCTGAGTGGGTCCTAAATGCATAAAACTTAGAAAAGTGGGTCTTATAATTCAAGATTTCAGTTCATGGTTGTTGATAAGGAGACAATAAAATTAGTAAGAGGAACTAGTTAGTAAACGAAACGAAATGAGTCGCTTAACGCTTGAACAACGTTGGGAAATATTGAAAACTTATTTACAAAATGAGTGCTGTGTAACAAACAAGTTGTTATTGAGAAGCCAATGCATCCATTCCATTGAGAGCGAAATTTTTAGGCGGATTGTGCAGTGATGGCATCATTGAATAATTTTTCTTCGAAAATTAGGCTGTGAACAATGTTTATGGCTTTTTAGCCATGTTAAATGACTTTCTTACTTGCGGTTGAAATCGGGTTGAAATTGGGTTGAAATCGGGTTGAAAATGGGTTGAAATTGGGTTAAACGTGGGTTGAAATAGGGTTGAAATTGGGTTGAAATTGGGTTAAACGTGGGTTGAAATAGGGTTGAAATTGAGTTGAAATTGGGTTGAAATTGGGTTGAAAGTGGATTAAAATCGGGTTGAAAATGGGTTGAAATTGGGTTAAAATCCGATTTCAACCCAATTTCAACCCAATATCAACCCGATTTCTTTGCTTTGCTTAGGGATAGGACTACCAACTACTTGGAGAGATTCAATAGCATTCTATCTACAAAGCTTTATCACAAATGGAAATATAGACGCTTCGACCTTATTACGCATGCTCTATTGCAAGTCACCTATAGAGCAATTTTATTAAACTGTTTGAAATTATGTGTAAATTTATTGAACGGTACATTTTCAAGGTAAGAAAGGAATCTTTATCTGAATGTCCTTATAAATTAAGGCCGAGTTATCTTTATTTTACTCAAGCAAAGTGAAACAACAACGAACAAGGAAATCCGGCTTTATTTCGCTCGGCGTTATTTCACGGCACCCGACCGGACCTCTGGTCCATCCAGGATAGCACTCCATATTACGCAATTGGCTATACAAAAAAACATGAATTTTTCAAATGTTAACCAGCAATACCTAACGATGGCGGCTTTGTTAATGGTAATATCAAAGGTAAGACCTAAAGGACAATTAAGCCGCTTGAAACCAAAAGACAAATGGTTGTTAATCATCTGTATGCATGGAGTCAGCACGTCTTCCCCTTTGAATTTGTCAATGACACTCGTTGTCTCGATCAAATTTGATGTCCATTTTTTAACGTTGTCAGTCTGGTTCCGTTGTACATTTTGGACGCGTTCAAGCTTCAAATGAGCATCCCCGGCGATCAAACTTACAATGTTAATAAGTGTGGTGGATATCCTGGGTATATACATCGAATCTTAAAATTCAGTTGAATGGTTTACTCTTGTTCTTTATCCATCAATGCAATGGCAGAGTTGATGTTGTGCTTGGTTGCTTACCTAGAAGAGTTGAGGGTTTGAGCTCCATCAGCCTGAGCAGCAATTTTCCAATTTTACTTCAAATCTCTTTCCTATACAACTAACCTAAGTTGATTGGTTCTTATCGAAATGTTTACAACATCATATCAAAATCTTAAATTTAACTGCCATAATAGTTCTGCTAAAAAAAGAATGTTAAAATGTGCGTCCCACCTAAATATATTTAAAAATATTAAAAACACATAATAGCGAGACGGGTGTTTTTTTTAGAGGGTATTTACTTTGGCAACACTATTTTAACTAGCGGCCATTTTGTCTGCTATCAAGTGATTTATATTTAGTTTGATTTGGCATTTCAACATGCATATACTGACGTCTCAACAGTGCTTCCAAATTTTGCAAATTTATTTTGAAAATCATGGTTCTGTTCGAAATACGGACGTCCATTTTACGGTGAACATAATCGTTCATCACTTTTGGTTGAATGGATACGTCATCAAACAAAACTGCCGTATCCTCAAGTGTATGTTGTGACACCGTTACATCCATCCACAAAAACTGACTGTTTGGTGTGCTTTATGGAATAATTGGTCTGTACTTCTTTAAAAAAGCGATGCTGGCTAGAACGTTACAGTCAATGGTGACCGCTATAGAGCTATAGATTGCTGACTTTTCCGTCCATCAATTGAACAGCCATGATGTGCAGGAGCTGTGGTTTCAAGAAGACGGCGCAAAACGTCACACAGCTCGTCCCATATTTGATTTATTGAAGGAAACGTTCGGTCAGCGCATAATTTCGGTTTTGAATCCTGTAAATTGGCCTAAAAAAGTCGTGCGATTTAACGCCGCTTGACTATTTTCTGTGGTGATATGTGAAGGGCTGTGTGAAGTTGGCACCCCACTTGTGAAATTTTTTATCGAAATTGATGCAGTTCGTTTGCCCATCGTTAGCCCACGTTTGCCCAACAAAAATTTTCGTTTGCCCACCTTTGGTTTCGGAAATAATCAAAATTTAAAATTTTGGTTGAAAGACAAAAAAAAAAAAATGTAAAAATCGATTTTTTTTAATGCAGTTCGTTTGCCCATCGTTAGCCCACGTTTGCTCATCCAAAATTTTCGTTTGCCCACCTTCCATTTTGAAAATATTGACAAAATAAAATTTTAAATTTCCTGAAGCTGGCACCCCACTTGTGAAATTTTTTATCGAAATTGATGCAGTTCGTTTGCACATCGTTAGCCCACGTTTGCCCATCAAACATTTTCGTTTGCCCACCTTCCATTTTGAAAATATTGACAAAATAAAATTTTAAATTTCCTGAAGCTGGCACCCCACTTGTGAATTTTTTTATCGAAATTGATGCAGTTCGTTTGCACATCGTTAGCCCACGTTTGCCCCCCCCCCCTGCAAAAAAAAAATTAAAAATAAAATAGTTTTTTTTGGTTGAAAGAGAAAAAAAAGAAAAGGAAACGTGGGCTAACGATGGGCAAACGAACTGCATCAATTTCGATAAAAAATTTCACAAGTGGGGTGCCAACTTCACACAGCCTATGTGAAGACGCTAGTCTATTCTGGTAAGCCCGGAACGATTGACTGACGATTGGGGGACAACATTCGCAACGTTATTGCCGATATACGGCCACAAATGTTGGTAAAAGTCATCAAAAATTGGAGCTCCAGGCTATAAACTACGTCCGATCTTTCAAATAAAGTAAATTTCATGTCAATTTAAGAAAATCATCTTTGTTTTATTTCGTTTCAAAGTTACATACCTCCAAAAAAAACAGCTTTTATACTTTAACTGAAGTGTTTTTTGTTCAATAACGATAACTTTTTTTTTGTTTCAGAGATCTCTAGAGTTCTATTGTGAGTCCCTCAACATTATAAGCAAAACTCAAATAAATATCAACTTTCAAACCATTATTTCGCTCTTTGCAAGATTAGGTAAAGTAGGTAGGTGTGTGTGTTATCATTTTCATATTTTTAAACAAGTGTAATTAAGTTTTTTTCATTTTTACTTTTCGTTTTCCATATTCCAAACATGTTAACATTATTTGGACTTTAAACCTCACCTTTAATAAGAAACATTCTCCTCTAAGCTTATCACAAAATAAAATGTCTAAGCATGTATCTACAGGGTGCTTCAGACGTTCGTAGTTATTTCATTATGCTTACCTTCTGGCGACAGTATAATATTATGTTGTGTTTGTTAATATTGTGACGAAATCCGATAACCAAAACAAAAAGGTCTCGTGAAAGCAGCCATGACAACTGACAGCTGCAATGAGAAGAATTTGACAGGCTGGGTTTTGGACAGCGAGCAACGTGGTATATCTTTTTCACTAAGGTTAGGTCACTTTTTGTAATAAATTAGTTTTTAAAAAAGATTTCTTGGTTTATTTGTAACAATATTTTGAATTTAAATAAATTTTAATAAGTTCCACAATATTTTATTTTTATATTATTTATTTTAAAACGCGACGCGTTTCAGACGAGATGATCATCTTTGAGCGTTTGTGATTGACTCAGTCACGCCCGAAGATGTACATCTTGTCCGAAACGCGTCGCGTTCTTAACTAAATAAAATATTGTGAAACTATTAAAAACAATAACAGTTTTAAATAAAAAAATTAATTAAACATTTGTTTTATTTAAATTCAATATAATTCTTGGAATGGTATAGTTTGGTGCCCAAATGAAACCTACAAATTCTTGTCAACAAAGTTTGGTTCGGTAAGTTTGACAAACGTCAATTTAATCTTCGACACTACATCTCCTAAACTTACTTGAGAGAAGCTTCAAAACCTATATATGCCCAGAACGGAGATGTAATCTTTTAAAATTGATAAATTCAAACTCTTTTTATTGTATCCTTGTGCTGTTTTTATTATTGATGATTTAAAAAAAATGAAGTTTCTCTGCCGCACCCTGTACTTTTAGTATACCTATTTAATTTTCGATACCTTTTTAATGAAGTCCTCTATCAAAATAGAAAATAAAAACCAAAGGTCAGCACTATACAGACCGAATAAAAGATTGACAAAAGCCTTACAAATGACCTAGTATAAATATTCCTTAAAGCCAACCGATGCGGCAAAGAAAGAAAAATAAAAAAAAACTCCTGCTCTTGCGATATCCGTTAAGGATTTGCCAACAAAAGAGCTGTATGAAAAAAGGGTTGGACTGAATAAAAGGATAAATAATAAAAAAAAAAAGTTTTTCTAGCTTAAACAATGTTTGCCTTTTACAGACGTCCCCCTTCATATTGTTTGGCAGCTATTCAGACAGGCAAATGTGTTTAACACGTTGGTATGGATTTTTTTTTCTTTCTATCCTTTTTTCTAACAAACAGGGACATTTTTCTGTTTAGCCTTATTTTGAAAAGGCACAAAGGGTATGTTTCATTTGTGGATTAAAGTTTAAAAGTTCGTATAAAACTTAATTTCGAACAAAAAAAGTCGTAACCACATTTGGATAGATACTTGATTTACAATAGCAGGATTAAATAGGCTTGATAGAATAAAAAGTCCGAATAAGAAAGAAAGCCTTGGGGCTCAAAATAATTTTAGGACATTACTGGGTATTCCATGGGCTCATTAATAATATACTTATTTGAAAAAAAGGAATCCGTTGATGCAACATTTGAAAATAGTGGGGAAGAAGTACATGGAAAAATTATTTCAAAACTAAACTAAAAATTCCTTCTAGGTTTCTAAGTACCATTTTCACTTCACAGGTGTGGAAAGGCAAAGTGAAAGGGTTTTGGTGTAAAAAGGAAAGACCAAAAGATTTCCTCACAGATTTTGACTTTTAACTTTTTCAATTTTTCATTAAAAATTGCTTCGGAAAGTCTTATAACTCTTGCCAATATCAAATTCGAAATTCTTATTGATGAATTGCTGTTAGTCTCCTAACATTATCATTCCGCCCAACTTTTTGCCAAGTAGCTAAAAAGATTCTTCCAAATGAACTACTGTAATATTCACGATAATGCTACTACTGTCCTAAATTAGTTCTACAAGCCACCGTAAAATATAGGAATTCCTCCTCCGCCGTACAACACGAATGTGGAATAAATTGCCTGGTACAATTTTCCCTTGCCATTTTGATCTTCAAACATTCAAGACCAATGTTCATCGCCACGTTCTTTCCCTTCCTCCCTAATTTCCTATCGCTCGCGCTGCTACTAATAATTAAAAGGGGGTGACGTGAAATAAGGCCCAACGAAAAAAGGCCAAATTTTAAATTTGGCGTTATTTCGCTTTTAAAATGGAAATGAGGCCGAATTGGCTGTATTTCTATTTTCAAACCGAAATAAGGCCAGATTTACACTGGAAATAAGACCAAATTTCAAATTTGGATTTATTCCACTTTATTAATGGAAATAAGGACAATGTGAAACAATAGAATTTCCACTCCATAGTCGGCGTGGATGGGATAAGGATTTGAGATAAAATAATAATTGATAGAAGGAAAGGATATTTCGTTGTGGAAAAAAATAATAGTTTCTTCAATTAACAAAACAACAAATCAAATAAATATTTTCTTCAATATATGCAAGAAACAAATTAATGAAACTTATCTAAACAAAAAAACAAATTTATCGAAACATTTGACAGAAAAACATAAAAGCTTAAAATTCGCCGCGAATTCCCCCGTTCCGAGAAATCATAGTAATTTAAAACAACCTAGAATTTCCATAAATGGAACTGAACTTGCGCCTTGTGTATAATGACTTCGATGTCTTCGAAGAACATAACCAATGAAGAAACTAGAGGACTTAAGCAGCAGCCTTGTCATAGCTCTATTTCTTCTTTGAATTGTTCAGAAAGTTAGTTTCCAAAGCTCTGTTAAATTGTAAAATGTTTTCAAACCTTGTCCAAATTCCTTCATCATAACATAGCTGTTTATAGGTTCAAATGCTGTCTTGAAAACGTTGAAAAATGGGTTAAGCTTCTATTGCGATCCCATAAATATCTCAAACATATGTTAAGCTAGTCAATAACCTTGTGACCTGCTTAATATATTACTTGCCTTGAATAGTAGTTTTGTAGGTGTAAGAGTTTTTGTTGTCATCATGCTGAGTCAAACCAAAGTTCCTTGAACAGGACAATTCTCCTGCCATTGTTGGTGCTTTCTTTAAACAGTCTGCAATACTTCTCAAACTATCACTTTCTTGCGTCATCAGACATCAAATTGTGTCCTGTAGGTAGCAGCTTTAGAATCTTTGCAGTGAAGTTTGGGCATGAGCTTTAGTTGGGCACTTTAATCATTTTCATCTCTACTAAAGTTGAAAGCATCAACAATTTGCATGTGATCACATGAATATGGTACACGCTCCACCTCAAAATCAGTGATCACAGAATTCCAATTGTCACTTAAAAGATCGTAATTAATGTCTGAACTTAATTGTTTTCCAACAAACGTAATGTATTCACCAAGTTTTTCACCTTTACCATTCCTTTCCTTTAAGGATTCGAAGTCCGATAGAGTTGCACAAATGTGCACAAATGCAAATGTGTTGCAGCTATCAGGGATTAATCTCAACTTTTATGCGATTGTAAATTGTAGCCAGGTGATCAAATGATATTATTCTCACAAAAAGTAGAATAGACCAAAATAGACTAAATATTTTCAAAAAAAAAAAAAATACCTACATTCTGTCTGTTTTAGATAGAGTGTAGTTTTCTGCATTGTTTTTTCTTCTTTTTTTTTTCATTCACAAGGAAAAATCTGGCTTGACCTATTTTAAGACACAAAAATATTTTCAATCCGATGGGCGTTCAAAATAGGTACCTACTCTTTTAAATACAATCATGCTATAAAGATAAAACTCACAGGTGGACGTAGTGACACAAAAGACCAAGTCGGTAGGTTTTTTTGTTTGAAAAGCAAAAAAAGGATTGTTCCCTTCCCCTGCAGTATGTGCTTGTGCATCACTGTTAAAGAATAGAAATAGAAAGGTCAGAAAGTTATCGAAGCTGCTATATTGGCTAATATATGCTATAACATTGTACACAGAGCAGAGTGTGAAATCTGTTCACATCATCCTTTAAGGACATCATAGTCCACGAGTGGTAGGTGTATGTTATCAAATTTTCGCCTGCCATTCGCAATGGAATCCAAAAATAAAGTTTTTGTATTTATGGTAAAAATTATTCAACTAAAACACACCCGGCATTGACGTCCAAGGGGGCTATAAGACTGTGTCTATGTCTGACAGTGTTTTCTGAACTCGCAAACATAAAAGTAAGTTTTAGATGATTTGTTTGCTTGTCGAAGGAGGTCGAGTCGACAGTCGGGGCTTCTATTTTAGGAATATTAATTGCAAAAGTTTTATTAGTTACTATTCGATAACGCTTCCATTATCGAATTGGCTTTTTTCTAAGGGCGTACAATTTTCAATTAATTGTAAAATGCATTGTGGACTAAAAAAATAGTTTAAAATTTTGCTTTTCCAAAAAAAAAAAAAAAGTGCACTGACACTAGCAAAATCTCCAAATACTGTTTTCGCTTAAATCCTCGAAAGAATAACAGGAGGCTATGAATAATTATTATTCCTGCAATCAGATAGCTAACATTGTATTCGAGTGTGCATTTGCGTCAACGCCTCAACGGGCATACAACTCACAAGTCACAACATTGGGTCACTGCGAAACGAAACAGTTACGAAAGTGAAATTGAATTTCTGTGATGTTTGAATCGATACACGATGTACATTATCGACTTTCGTAGCGTTTCAACGTGTTGATTTTCGAAAAGTAGCTCGTCAAAATAAAAAAAATAGTGTCGACTTTATTTCAAAACCTCGTACCTACATCCTACATACATACATACATAATAATATGTATGTAAGTCGAAAATGGCAAATTTTTCAGGAACTTATTTTAAAAAATAAAAACTGGAATTGTGAAGGTTTTGTTGAATAATAATATTTTATTTATTATTTATAATGATGGGTGATTCATCGTGAGGCTTGGCCCTTTTTCGAGCAATGTTCTCATTCGCATCACCTTTAGACGTTAAACGTGGCATTCGAGCAATGTTCTCATTCGCATCACCTTTAGACGTTAAACGTGGCATCGAGGTTGAAGAGGAGATTAGGGTAGAATTATCCTCAAGAAGTACAACAGGTTCCAGGACTCTTGCTGCATGATTTGAGTCACCACCTTAGACAAGTTCTGATTCAATTACTGGAACCGCAACGCTAATTTCATGTGTTACACTCGGTGAAACATTTTTCGCAACATTAGCTAGAATTAACTTTAACTGAGAATCTGATTTCCAAAACTAGCTATCGGGAAAAAATCGGAAAATGAGATATGCAGCATGTCACGTTTTAGGTCTTTTTTACACGCGTCTGATTCAATTAACAATAATTTCCTAAACAGGCCAGATACATAATAATTCAATACCAAAAAATGACTTTATTTCCAAAACAGCCTATTGAACACAAAATGTTTTTTCCGAAATAGCCTTTACAAAAAGACATAATCGTCGCTTTTCCGGCAGAGTGGCATAAGTCGAAATTTGTCGTTTTAGAGTTAAGAACACAGAACTAAAAAAAAATATGTAATCGGCATTAACCTACTTCTTCTAGTTTCCGCGTTGTGCAAAAGTGCAGCTTTCAATTTTCACAAACATCCCTGTCATTTTGTGTGCAGTAATGACGACAGTTTTTTAGTTCTGCTGTTATCGTCGATAGTTTCGGTTTTGTGTGTTCCAACAAAATGGCACAACTAAGAAAATGCCACAGCAACCGGGTAAGATTTTTTCATTATTTGCACATTTTTTACAATATAAAAAATACTAAGAGGATGAAAGCTCAGACTTTGCGGAACCTAGGGCTATCCTATGTTGCTCCTAAAAGTAATAAAATTGTGCCTGATCGCAAAATAGGTCGATGATAAAAAACAGAAAATTAAGCTAGGAGACATAAAAATAATGATGTTTCAGAAAACATCGCCTGGTGAATTTTTTATCAAAACATCTTATTCTGATGACACTTTCAGTAAAATCTCAATAAGGAAAAATACGAGGTCAATGGAAGCAATAAGTAATCTTGTTTTGATACCATTAGAAAATACTTACTTAGGTATTTCTTCCAAAAAGAAAGAAGGTCTGCTAAACCTTTTTTAAAAAAATCAAATTCCATTTTTCTACAAAGATTTTTACGAATCTCTCAAAAGTTGCTGACGGATTAAGATTTAAAGCTCAAAAAAAATCTCGCAGTTAATTCCGTTCAGACGTTTTCACTGATTATTTATTTTTAAAATCAAAAGCTGTAAGAATATAATATTTAAGTTTTTTTATGTTCCTTTCATTACTTTTAATTACTTAAGTTTTTCTGTAAACTAAATTCGGAAACTTAGTTAGAAGAAACTTATAACGATAAGATTAAATAATTTTTTGTTTATTTTTTTGGTCGAAAAATCTGTCCGTTTGTCTGTCTTGTCCGTTGGGTATCCGTCTTTCTGTCTCTGCATGTATATGCAGACCAACAGACACCTACCTAAATCCCAAACGGATGTACCTTTATCCTTTAACCCAGGTATATCGAGTTTTTTAGGGAAATTGATTTTTTTAAAGCTCAAAAACTAACGGTATTAAAGTTATGTTAAAGCTCATTTTTCCCGAAAACGGCTCAAAGAATTGCGATTGGTTTATTTTTTTTTTTGATTTGACCGATCAAATTTTGATATTTTTACTCTCATAAATTGAAGATTTTTTTTTTTTTTTTTTCAAAATCTCAAGCCTCAAGACCAATGCCTTATTGGAGCAAGTTCGTGCAACTCAGATTACTGTATTTGACGCGATTGAAGCCGCGGGTAAAAGCTAATTGAATATAAAAGCAAACTATAAATATTAAGCTCATAATGCACCCTTGTTATTAAAAAAAGCAAATTCTCAAATTTCAATATTGTCTTAAATTTGTAGATTTCTACATTCTGTTTTCAGTAAGTTCTTTATTCAAAACATGCAACATTTAGTCGTAAGTATATATGAATATTATATTTGCAAATAAAGGCGTGACATCACCTTCTGTTGGCTGTCGATGCGTTTAATGGGGGCCGTGTCATATCAAGAATCAAAGTAAAAGAAGTTGAAACGAAAAAGGGCTGCATGACCGCCATCTTGTTTGTGCTTTGAAAAAATAAGAAATTTGACAAAATAAGATAAATCAAATGCACGACTGGGTCATTCAATCATGTTCTTATTTTGTACGCTAGACAGATGATTTTAGGCTTTCTATTTTGAACAAAT
This sequence comes from Platycheirus albimanus, assembly GCA_916050605.2. Lineage (NCBI taxonomy): Eukaryota > Metazoa > Arthropoda > Insecta > Diptera > Syrphidae > Platycheirus > Platycheirus albimanus. Next base: position 43,748,908 of record OU696697.1, read on the forward strand.
GTTTTAAGCGTTTGACATAACTATCTAGCTATATTACATTTCTCAAACAAGAATTGAAATGGGTTTTTAGTTGACCTTTTTCTCAGCTGTACATAAGTTTTATAAAAATTGATATGTAATTCAATTTTCGTTTTACTACGATGTTTTTTTTTCGAATATTTAAAAACAATTTTTTTGAATAAATAAGGGCTATTTTTTCAGACTTATAAAACTCTAAGTTGGTAGCACTGTTTTCATTGTCAACAATTTTGCTATCTATCATGCGATTTGTCGCTAGTTGGGTTATGGTTTGCCATTCCATCATGAATCGACCGAAGCCTGAACGACAACTGGCCACGGTGGCGTATAAATTCGGTCAATGAGCTCGAAAAGAGATTTCTGATGATTTTTACAGGAAAATTTTGTTCAGCGATGGAGCTCGTTTTTGGTTGAATGGCAACGTAGGCAAGCAAAACTGCCGCACTTGTTAGTGTAGATAATAGTCAAGCTCTTTGTTGAAACGAAGACGGCGCAGTTACAGATAGACAAACTGACTTTTAAAACGAATCTGGGTTAGAGTCGATGGAGACCGTTATAGATCAATGAATTTATAGTTTCTTAATCGAATTGCCTTAATTCGGGGGAGCTGTCGGTTCAACATATTGATTTGTTGAAAGAAACATTTGGTGAGCGCACAATTTCGTGTTGCGGATTGCTGTGAGTTAGCATTTACGATCATGTGATTTAACAGCGCTAAACTATTTTCTGTGGAAGTATGTAGTCACGACTTGGAAATCAACATTCTACTAGTTATTGCTGTTATACGACCACAAAAGCTGCAAGGAGTACCTACCTTATTAGAAATTGGACCTCAAAATTTTACTACATCCAAGCTAGCCGATGTTGCCATATATGCCAAAAATCTCATTCAAATAAAAAATTGCAAGGAATAATCTTTGAAATAAAGTCAATTTTATTGCAATTGAAAACAATTTGTCTGTGTTTTATTTCACTTTATAATTCTATACCCCTAAAATTTCACATCAAATATGTTTGTTTTTGTATCTAAAAATAAAAATGAGACACATTTAATATGGGTAGACTTATATTAAGTTCTCATTAGAGACTGGAGATAATTATTCAACCCTCATGTCTTTTTATTTCCCAATTCTTTTGTAATTAAAATTATCTTACACATGCAAATATACATAAATTATATGCTTTTTTGTATACTGAAGTACATAAATGTAGCATACCCATCTACACATCAAGTAGATACGTAAACAAATAATATGGGTATGTTTTTACCTACCCCCAATCAAAATATTTTATATATTTAATGTACTTACCTATCACACACACGTGAATATCTTAATTAACTCTGTGAAATTCGTTTAGCAACGGATTGATTTTTACCATGTTCGTTCATTCCCCCTTAATAAATCCAATAATATTTTTAGCTTGATGTTGGGAAAATTGATTTGGATGCGTGAAGGTATTCTATAAAAGCACACATAGCTGCTGTTGTAGGGTAGGAAAGGTAGTGTATCTACGAATATCGAAAAAAAAAACATACAAAAAAACATCAACACTAAGCTTGTCATATAGGTTAACTTATACAGATTTCAACGTAGAACTTTATCATGGAAACATTTGTGACGCATTAAAGAAGCCTTCGATACCCATCATTTTTTTTCGCACACCACTTCAATAAATGCCAATATGCCATCATCATGCCATGCCGATGCGATGCGATGCCATTCGTATGGGTTAAAAAAATAACTGCCTTTTTGGACTATTTCATCGAACAAAAATTAGCCAGTGAGGGATGAAAAACAAAAATTCAGGCAAACAAGAAAAAAAAGTTCAATAATAATGGGAAAAAATCAAAATGACCAAAGTGAACTGGAGCGGACAACATCGCAACGAGATCAACTTTCTGGCTCCCGGCAACATCATCACCATCATCGCTGTCGTCGACGTTGCCGGTGCTTTTACCGTGTCGTCATCGTCGTAGCCACTGCATTTGTCGGAGGAATTCTTGCATCAGGATGGCCCGGTGCTGGATTAACGATGGGATACGATATGCATTTGACTCTGGATCGGGGCCTTTTAAACATTGCAATTGCTAAGATATTAGAATATGTTATTTAATGTTGATTTCATTATCTTTAGGATCCCGTCAGTTGACTTAAAATTAATAAACCCTTTACCCTGGATAATGCAAATAATACCATTTCATATTTCATATTAGAATTATATAAATGCTTGCCCTTGAAAATGTGTCCAAGAGTAAAATCGAATTCTCCATATGGCATCTCTCCGACCATTGTGCAAATTTCTCGTCCTCCAACCATCCAGTTAAAGATAATTTGTTCGCAACTTTAACTCGATACATTGATGCCAGTGATGAAGTGATTAGAGAAGTAATTTTTCTTGGAATAAGAATTTTTTGTCCCTCACAGAACAGATCAGGTTGAAAGAAGGAACCTTCCGATCTTATAAAGCCAACCCTACTGAGGAAAGTCGGAAGAAACACAAACAAGTCAGGAACTCGTGCAACTCCGTTATCACAAAAACGAAATTTTTGCATGATCAGAAGTTACGGCAAAAAATTCTGCAATGTCCCAAAGGCAGTAAAAACTTCAGGTAATTCGTAAAAAACGTCAAGAACTCAACGTCGTCATCAGTTAAAACGCTCATCGTCGACAATAAACCAATTGTCAGCTCTTCAGAAAGGCGAATATGCTCGCAGCTCATTTTGTTGAAAATTCTACGTTGCCTGCAAGCAACAATGCCTCTCCTGTACTTGAGAGCGTTAATTTTTCTATGGGACAGGTATTTTTCCGCTCTCGTACAGTAGCAAAAGTTCTTCAAGATCTTGATATACACAAATCCGCTGGCCCGGATGGTATACCCCCTATACTTCTGAAGAGGTGTTCTTCATCGCTGAAAAACCATTAAGCGTAAGCTTTACCATCGCTCCTATCGTTCAGGAATCTTTCCTAGTAGATGGAAAACAGCATTTGTCCAGCCCTAAAAAAAGTGACTCCTTTTCCCCCTCCTCTTACCAAACAATTGCACTTACGCCAGTTCTTTCCAAGGTCATGGAAACACTGATAAATCGTCAGCTCAAGAAATATCTCGAAGATCGGGACTTTTTAAATGACCGGCAATACGGCTTTCGTAGCAATCGTTCCACTGGTGATCTGATGGCATATCTCACCGAACAGTGGAACAAATCTGTGCATCGCTTTGTCGAAAGCAAGATTATTGCACTTGATATTTCAAAGGCATTTGATAGAGTTTGGCATGAAGCTCTTTTATCGAAAATGCGTGCATTTGGTATCGATGATACTCTTATTCGTTGGAGTAGAAGATATATCTTCTGGACAGAAATCTTCTGTCCCCGACTCTCTTTCTAATTTTTATAAATGATCTCTTGTCTGTTACTTCTAATCCATTAAATTGTTTTGCTGACGACTCAACCCTCAGCTTTTCATATACGTTTGATAATTAGGGTATTAGAAATCGTGCCGAGTTTAATGCGTCGAAAACTGAATGCTGTCTTTTGTTGTTCAAGCTCAACATACCCTCTTTGCCATTATCCAGGAATGGTACTTGCATCGAGGAAGCCGAAAAGCTGTCAGTATACTCGGTATATGACTCCCATCTCTGGACAGGTGCTTCTCAAACTTTTTTACACCTGCTCAACAGAGCTCAGAAAAAAGCTTTAAAATTGATAGGATGGAGAAGCATTATGGAAACATTTCCATCCCTTAAACATCGTCGAAATGTTCCATCCCTTAAACATTTCCCCTGTAACATTTGCTAGGAACGCTCATCAGTTTACTCTTGAGCCCAATTTCGGACGTACCGTGGAATATAGGGCTTCCTTCTTCAGCCGTACACCGCGGATGTAGAATAAATTGCCTGGAACAATTTCCCCTTCCCATTTTATTCTGCAAACATTCAAGGCCAATGTTCAACTACACCGCCTTTCCCTTTCCTCCCTAATTTCCTATCGCTCAAGCTGTGAATAAAAAAACCACATGTTGATCACAGCAATTAACCAATTCGCTTAATGACGTTTCCAATAAAGGACATGTTTCCCTTGAGTCCTGTCAACAAAATTAAATGAGTTGATTATTTTAGCATTTTTTCATTATGTTGTTAATTTCTTGTGCACTCTCAGCAGTTTTTCTAGATTCACAAGGGTCGCAGTACCGTAGTTGCCGACTCCACTCTAAAGCCACTTAGTTGCTCGGCTTTTATATGTGTGCATTTGTCTTTCAGGCTTTCAGGTATCAATATCAAAATTTCTTCATCCAACAAAATGTCACCAGTATCGAAACTGGTGTTTCACTATATATACCAATACCATTGCCTAATATGTTAAGACGTTTTTCGCTTTTAAGAAAACAAATGGGGTCTACTGTAGGTCTTATCTCTTATGACAAGTGAATAGTGAACCCAAAAGGCTATTAAGGTAGTTTGACTGTCTGAGAAGATAAGGATTATTATTTTATGAGAGTGACTTATCATTCTCGTTCATTGCTTGATATGTCTTAAAGACGGACAACCAAGATGATTTACGACGAATTCCGAAATCAGTGCACCTGTTTTCTTTTTACCCGTCAATATGCCAGATCAAATCATTGCTGGAAGGATATGTTCTGAAGTTTTGCAGACTTCTCTGAGTGGGATAACTATGGTGAATTCAGTTTAAAGTTTGTGTCATCAAAATTCATTCTAAATTTTCCAGGCTACTGAGGAGCAAAATGTGACTGTATGTGACTTTTTGGGGTGGACAGAAAAAACCTTCACAAACATACCAGTTTTGTACCTTATCCGACGCTATTTGAAAAGTCCCTCTGATATTGGTATTTCTGATCATGATCATGGAAAGAACCCACAGAATAAATGCTTAAGGCTTCTACAGTTCTTAGAAGACCGTATACCAAGAATGACCATATGAACAGCAATTGGGCTTCTCATTTTTAACATTTTTTGGATGTAAGTGCAGAAATTGCTGAATCGTCAATATCAACCTGGAAAATTCTTCAACCTAGCAATGACATGATCCAATAAAAACCCAATGAAGTACATAAATGTACTGTCTGTGAAATCATAGGTAGTGTAGTTGTTGAAGACTCCCTCAATGTCCAAATGTCCAGAAAAGTTACTTGAAAGATTTATTTTTTCACGATGGAGGATACAGTTTTTTTTTCAAAGTATCCAAAGCAGTTTCGCTCGATTATCCCGGTTCAGAAGCGGAGAAGTCTCATGACACGACTGTGTCTGTCAATCTCAATGTTCAATCATGAACGATATGAGACGTGTTCGACAGAAGGATTCCCTTTTGATTTTAAAAAATATGGTGCCAAGCATAAACCCCTTTTTGTAAGAATTCTGGAAACAGGGCGCCTTCTTCTTCTGATGGCGTTGATGTCACAAATTTCTTTGATGATTTAAAGTCTCATATTTGAGGGTTCGTAGACGTTCGGTTGTCATTGGGTAGAAAGAAATATGTCCCAGCCAGAGCAACTGTTTCTGGAAAGTGAGTTATAAAAACCAGCTCCAGCCCGTGAAATCAGAAATGTTATGTAAAGGCCCTTCCGCAAACTTAATGCAACCATGCTAATGCTGCCTGCCACCTATATCAGTCAGACTTCAACCGGCCGACAAGAGGACCTATTCCCACCCAAAACATAGGGACTTCGTGTTTTTCAAGAGGGAATTTTTTGTGTCACTCCGGTTACCCGATCGCAAATTACGTTCAGGCGAACAGGTAGGTGGTATAGTGGTATACGTATAACTTTTTCATTTGATTTTCGATGAAAAAAAAAAAACTTTTCCGTCCAAATTCTTTTACTCTCTATATAACTATACTCCTGTCCAACCTCCAACGAACTCGAAAAAGGTCCTCTATCGTCGAAGGTATAGCTGATGGGAGTGTATGCAATTCATTGGCATGGGGTGATTGCTATACTGCGAGGAGGTAACTTTACTGCTGCATCTAGGCTGCTGTGCATAAATTAATGTTCGCCATCCTGACATGGCTAATTTTTTTTTTTTTTTTACCTAATTTGATTTGGTGACTTTTAAGCTGTGGCAATGTCCCAAACCCTTTATGCCAGATAAAGTTTAAATCTCGTTTTTTGGATAAAAAAAATTACATAGTAAGAAAAAAACTTCATAGAATTTAAGGTAGCTACAGGCAAAGAAAAGATTTTAAAAAAAAAATCCATACCCGATATAAAGGACTATATGCTAAACTTAACTGAATAGCAATAGCAACCTCATGAATGGATTTGTCTGTGTGTTAGGTAATTGCCTTATTTGCACATGCAATTATAGAAGTTAGCAGGATAATGGAAAAAAAATCATAAAAGGAGTAAAAAAAGTAAGTTAAGCCATGAATACTCTTAAGGTGGTGTGGTTATTGATGCCAGGAGAGCTGGAATAGGTTTCTATTTTTTTTTTTACTTAGGTACCTATTATAGAAGGAATATAGAAGGAAAACATTGTAAGGTCTAGTGAAAAAATAACCACAAAAGAATAAGCTTATAAGAAAGTGTGTTGGAACGTTGGTATATTATAGGAATTTGAATTCAAATTTTACCTTGAAAAACTTCCTAGAAATCAGACAGGAATAGTTTTAAACTTACTTAGGAATATTATGCACGGAGTTATAGTAAATTAAAATGCACGACTGGGTCGCACGTACTTGCTCTGTGGGTGCAATAGTACGATGTTTACAAAAAAAATTTCGAGCAATAAGAACAACTTATTTTTGGAAAATTTCGAGCAATAAGAACAACTCAACACTAAACATAAGCGAGAGCTACAGTACGTTTGGAACGAACTGTTGGATACCCTATTCCCTATATTTTTATATGTGTATGCGTCTGCAAAACTTAAATTTTTAAAAATTAGATTTTGAATGGAAATAGCGGTTATGGGTGTTTTTAACAATTCATGGACCACACTCTGCTACGTAACCGAGGAATATAAATCTAAGTGTTTATCTTTTTACTTCAAAACTGCGACCGATAATTAAAAAACGTTAAAAAATTAAAGCCTTATACAAATTTTGACGGAAACGCCCCTTAAAAGTGGGCGTGTCTTAAAAATTTGAAGCACTAACTGAGCTTTGATCAATATTTAGGCATATGTGTAAAACTACAGCTGAATCGAGTAGTTTTTAAACAATCTTACATGAAAAAGGGTATTTTATCGAAATCACGCCTTCAAAAGTGGGCGTATTGAAAAAATGTACACAAGAAAATGAAGAGATATATTTTTCATAAAACAAACGGAAGGGAAAAAGGTTTAAATTGAATATTGGTAGTACCTTAAATTTTTAAAACTACGTTTTTCGTTCTTTCATGAAAAGTGGGCGAAAGCCACGCCCAAAATTCAAAAATTTCTTTTCATACACAAACCATTTAGTTTCTACTAAGAGACGCAAAATTTGGGCTTGCAGATTCATTATAAATACCGTTTATTTACAAAAACAATTTTTTAATAGTTTCTATTGAAAAATGGGCGTCAGCCACGCCCAAAATTAAATTTATTGATTTCATACACAAGATGTTTATGTGCAAGTAATGCCCACAAAATTTAATGTTTTTCTCTTTAATATAACATTTGTTATTTTATAAAAACAATATTGATGGTTTTGTATGAAAAATGGGCGTCCGCCACGCCCAAACTGAAATATTTTTATATAATTGAAAGAAGGTTTACCTTAAGCTTGCGTGTGCAAAATTATAGCGTTATGCTTCTATCGTAACTGTAAAAAAACATAATTTAATTTTACCAAATTGAGGTTGTTCAACAAAAATGGCGATTGTGGGCGTGTTTGTGGGCGGATTTTACTGGTTCAAGAACTTAGCCTTACTCTTGAACCAAAGATTATATATACCAAATTTCAGCTTTCTAGCTCAAAAATTGCGACCTCTAGAGAGTATACATACGGACGGACGGACGGACGGACGGACGGACATGGCTAAATCGACTAGCCTCTTGATTCTGAGTCAGAATATATATACTTTTCTATACCTAACGGTATTATTTCTCTATGTTACAAACTCCACACCAAATACAATATACCCATTCTATGGAATAGGGTATAAAAAATTTTGACTAAAACTGGAAAAACCGAAAGTTATTATACGGGAGCTGACGTTAAAAAACCTTTAATAATTGAAATTAAGATGTCAAAAAAACGCAGTTTTCTTCGAAGCATACAAATCGGGGAAGCCTTTTTTGAGTAAACTAGAAAAACTGAAAAAAGTGGCCAAAACCGAGTGGCCCTTTATATGGGAGCAACCATTTAAAAAAAAGAGTAACTGAAAAAAGAGCAAATGCCTCTGATAGGAAGCTGTCAGGAAATATGCAAAAAAGAGTTTGAGTGAATTCGATACAACCGTTGACAACTTATGGCCATTTGAAAAAAAGCCGTTAAGAGCAGATCTCCGTTATTTGCACTTTTAGCCAAAAACGCAGTTCTCTTAAAAATACTAAAAGAATATGATACACAGAGTTTAATAAAAAGCGCTAGAGCCATTTTTGAGTAAATCCAAAATGAAAAAACCATTACTTGAAAGGTAGCAGTTTGAGCCGGGCTAAAAGGAAATAAAAACATAAGCGAGAGCTACAGTACGTTTGCAACGAACTGTTGGATACCCTTTTCCCTATATTTTTGTATGTGTATGCGTTCGGCTCCCGCAGCCAGCCGATGTTCCAGTTTCAGAAACAAAATTCTTCTTTAGCAGACGGAAAAAAATTCAATAACATTAATTTTGTGTGGTGTGATGTTCAATCAGTGCTGTGCTGGCGCAATAAAAAAAGGCGTGCGCCACGCCCAAAGTTAAAACGTTTTATTGCCAAGGCAATTGTTATGAGCTCAGTGACATTCAATTTTATTCTTGCAGATCGATTTGAACAAAACAAGACAAAACTTAAATTTTTAAAAATTAGATTTGGAATGGAAATAGCGATTATGGGTGTTTTTAACAATTCTTGGACCACACTCTGCTACGTAACCAAAGAATATAAATCCAAGTGATCATCTGTTTACTTCAAAACTGCGACCGATGGTTAAAAAACGTTAAAAAATTAATGCATTATACAACTTTTGACGGAAACGCCCCTGAAAAGTGGGCGTGTCTTAAAAATTTGAAGCACTAACTGAGCTTTGGTCAGTATTTAGGCATATGTGTAAAACTTCAGCTGAATCGAGTAGTTTTAAAACAATCTTACCTGAACAAAGGTATTTTCTGAAAATCACGCCTTTAAAAGTGGGCGTACACAAGAAAATGTAGAAATATATTTCACAAATAACGAACGGAAGGAAAAAGGTTTAAATTAAATATTGGAAGTGCCTTAAATTTTTGAGACTACGTTTTCCGTTCTTTCATGAAAAGTGGGCGTAAGCCACGCTCAAAATTCAAACATTTCTTTTCATACAAAAACCTTTTAGTTTCTATTAAGAGACGCAAAATTTTGGCTTGCGGATTCATTATAAATACCGTTTATTTACAAAAACTATTTTTGTATAGTTTCTAATGAAAAGTGGGCGTCAGCCACGCCCAAAATCAAATTTTTTGATTTCATACACAAGATGTTTATGTGCAAGTAATACCCACAAAATGTCTGGCTGTAAATGAAGATAAAACAAAGTATATGCTGTCCTCGGGTGAAGTAGATCATCACCGTAGGCTCGGACAAAACGTCACAATGGGCAGATATAACTTTGAGGTTGTCAAGGACTTTGTCTATTTGGGTTCCACTATAACCTCTCAGAACAACATCAGTGAAGAGATCAGTCGAAGAATCACTCTTGCCAATCGCTGTTTCTTCGGGCTAAGAAGGCATCTTAGTAGTAAAGCCCTCTCTCAAAGGACCAAGGAGACACTATACAAGACCCTTATCACCTTCCAAGTCCTGCTGTATGGGGCAGAAGCGTGGACACTGACACAATCGGATGAATACAGGCTGGGGTGCTTTGAGAGAAAGATTCTTCGGGTGATATTCGGTCCTGTATGTATCAATGGAGTATGAAAGAGAAGATTCAATGGCGAACTGAACCAGTGGCGATTCCTCTCAGTTGGCTAGGTTGGCTGCGCCAACCCAAAAATAAATACCTAAATGCAATTCATATTAAAAATATCATGCAACAATATTTTGCGCACAAAATACAAACCAGATTGAGTTTTTTAAAAACCCATGTGTTTACCTAATTACAACAAAACATTTTTCATTCAAATAAAACTAACCGCAGCAATCTCGTGACTTTTTACTCCCATGCAAAATTTCTCGTCTTTCGCATGCTTTCCGTTTACGATCTAGAATGGCATTGGAAATAGCGCATTCATATTCTAATTCAAATCGTATGCAAACTCCCCTTACCCCTCGTGTGCTGCTTTATTCCACCTTTAATGCATAAAATCGATGCTCAAAATAATAGCCATACTGCGAACAGCGAGTCAAAGGAAAACAAATAAAATCTTAGCCAGTCATCGCATCATTGGCAAAGCACAAGCAGGGTTGAAAATGTAAACCTAGAAAAGGAAGCAGATTGATAGGAAAATCGAAGTAGGTTCGCAAAAAGTATTTAGTACTATGTAGGGTCTGTATTAAAATGAAATGCACGACTTTGTCGTGCAAGGAAAATCAAAATATTTGCTTAATATGAAGTGTTTGTGTCGCGCATTTCGAGCATAATGGCCGTGTTATAAGATACGTTAATTTTACTGTTATTTGCGTTATACAAAGACGTCTAATTGAATTAAGCTGCTGCTACATCAGATGCCCGTTACTTGAATTCTAAGCCCAAACAAAAGAACGCAGTAAGATATCAAGAAAATTCTCCAAACAAATAAATGTACAAAGGGTTTACCACGATATCTAGAAAAAAAAAATGTTGAGCAACAAAATCTAGAAATGAGAAAATCTAGAAACAAAATATTAAGAATTAGATAAATCCAGAAAACCGAAAATCTAGAATTCTTAATCTCGAAAATCCAAAATCTAGAAAAAGAAATCTAGAATTAACATAATCTAGAATTAATATTAATACTAGATTTAAAATTCTTCTAAATATAAAAAAAAGGTTGAAAACTTTTTTTTCTAGATACTGGATCTTTCTAGATTTTTCCATACTCTAGATTTTTCTACTTCTAGATTTTATCTTTCTTTATTTTTTTTTTTTTATAGATTTTGTCCTTTCTAAATTCTGTAACTCTATATAACATAGTGATCCCACCCACAAAGTACATACAAATGGTTTAAACCATTTTTGAGAAATTTGGTAAACATTTAAATTTTTTTTCTTAAAACTGAAAGGTTCGATATGTGGTAGCTACAATTAAGCAACCTTTAATCTTTAAAATATAGGTGCAATCTTGTGGGTGCTATGAAAGATATATCCTTTAGGAAGTGTGAACCATTTCGTTAATGTGGTTGTCCACTTTTGTCCAGTTTAATAAAACCTTTATAACCTGATTTCCGTTCATATCATTTGTAGCCGAAAACTAACAAAATTAAGTTTTTTGTACCTTATGTAACAAAGTTGAATAAAAATCGTTCAAGCGTTTTTTGAGAAAATTAGAAATAAAATGCACGACTGGGTTGCACGAACTTGCTCTAATGTGTGATAGTGGTCTAGGCTCTAGGGGATTGAGATGTTGATAAAAATAAATTTTTCGAAATTCTTAAATAAATATTTTAAGTAATTTGAGCTGAAAAAAAGTACGTTTTTATTTCTTGGATAATTTCAATGTATGAGACTAAATATATGATCTGTGGAGCAGTTTTTGAGAAAAAAAAGTTTTTTTCTTTGAAAAATGTTTGAAAATATGTATTATTCAAAAAAAAAAAATTCAAAAACGCCAGTTAATAGACATTTAGTAAATACATTTATTTCCAATTTAAAAAAAAAAATTTAATGAGCAGTTTTCAAAATATTAATTTTTAAAATTAAAAATAATGCCTTTTAAAATATTTACAAAAAAATATTTTTTTTAAATGTAAATTTAAAATGTAGAGGTACGCGTTCTCGCAGCATAAATTAAGCTACCTATACCATATACATATATACATATGTATGGTATGAAATTTTGAAAGTATTGGTTGAGCCGGTTTTGAGATATTCAAAACAAAAACCGTCCTATCGAAGTACCGTTTTTAGACATTTTTTAAAACTTTTTGTTCAGCCATATGGTCGTACCTGAAAAGCAGCAGTGATTTTTTAAAAATTAAAATCGTTAGAACCGTTTTTGAGAAAACTAAGCTTTTACTATCGCGGCATTGAACATTTTTAGAAAATTGAGCGACGGATTGATTTTATGTTTAAATATAGTAGGTATATAAAAGTTTTTCATACAAATGAAAAATAATTAATAAATTCGTTTCTAAACGTAAATTTGCTTCTTTTTGCTTTGCTTTTGGTTCCTTGGTGTAGCCAACCTAATATTGGAGACCAGGAATCGCCACTGAACTGAACAGGCTATACAGCGACATTGACTTGGTTAAAAAGCTGAAAATACAGCAAAATACAGCGGCTTAGATGGCTGGGCCATGTGGAGCGTATGGACGAAAACGATCCTGCCCGACGAGTCTTCAATTCCAACCCGGGAGACGACGCAGTTCTGGAAGACCCCATCTAAGGTGGCGCGATCAAGTGGAGTACGACCTCAACCAACTTGGTGTGCGCAACTGGAGGCCACTGGCTAGGGACCGGCCTAGCTGGCGGGGTTTGTTTGTTGAAGCCGTGGTCCACAATGGACATCTGCGCCACCTTAAGTAAGTAAGTAAAGAGTGAGCCAGCTACGTATTAGAATCGTACTATATGTACATAACTGCTCCTATCCCCCAGTCAAGTTTATTTATATGGATCCATCGCACTATAGTGAATAATGATGAAACTCAAACAACATGGTGTCAACCCAAATAATTATAGAGAAGGTCATAATTGTTCACAACTTTTGGCAGTGCAACCCTTAAATATTCCATGTAATGTGTTTTTAAAGGTTCAACGTTCAACGACCGCTTATAGACACATATCTTCAACTCCACAGACCAAAGCAATTTAGGACTAGGCCCCGAAGTGACTTTTAAACACATCTACGAGACATTCGCATTTCTAGGTTGTCCTTGCTCGCCACCACCTCCAAGTCACAATTTTTTGCCCATTTTCTTTAAAAACTTAAACAAAAATAAACACACTCAAACGAATATTATAATGTGAAATGTTTATTTCTTTAATTGCTCCATAAAGAAAAATCAACATAGCATATCCATCCACTCTCGTTTGGTCTCGAGGGGTGGATATCCTTAAAATAAAAAAAAAAGCTCACAGAAACGAATGTTGATTTTGTTTCCCTTTGAGGTAAAATTCAGAAACCATCACATTCCGCAGACATGTGTCATTTATTTTGGGAGTGTTTTTTTTTTATATATTTTTTTCTTCCTTTAGGTATCCTTTTTTTTATCTCGTATAGTCTTACGATGACATGAATGTACAAAAGTATCTAAATGGTTGTCTTGCTGTGACACTTGTAGGTGTGGTAAAAGTCTCACCGGTGGGTGAGATCCTGTTTGAGGAATATGTAGTTGATAGAACCGGAGGCAAGCGAGACTTTTGTGTGGTTTTGCAAGTTTTCGTATACGAAAGAAGGTAAAAGAAAGGAACTATTGCAAGTGCATTCCAGTTCCAGAACATAAAAAAAGTGCAACGCAAAAACTCATTTATATTTAAATAAAAAGTAAAATGGGTCTTCTTTTTTACTTTGAGTTTTATAATAGTTGGGGTAGGAAGGTATTCTTTTTTAAAAACTTTAATTGGAATCCACATGCTTAACTTGTTCCTCAAGGAGGTTTCAATATTTTTTTTATAAATATGTAGTGGTATCTTTGAAACTACGAAGAAGCTATACAAATAGAGAATGATTAGCAAGGACATTCTTTAGTCTCCTTAAACGCCAACTTTGAAGAGCTCCCTGAAATAACGCCATAGGAAATTATACCCAAAAGAGTTTCGGAGAGAAAGCCCAAATTCTTGGGCGTACAAAATTTGGAAAAACGCCCAAAATATTTTTGGAAATTTCGCCAAAAAGCATGGAAATTAATCCAAAATTTAGGAAAAGGGCCAAAAAATTAAAATAGAAATTACGACAAAAAAATATAAAGTTTTTGGCTCAGATTCCAAACTTGGTTTGGAAAAAAGACCTAAGCCTGGCTTAATTTCCAAAATGGCTTTGAAAATGACGCCCAAAAAGTAAAAAGATATTGCAAGGATCTTTCTAAACAACTGTTACTAAGCAATGTGATGGTTTTTAAATTAATTATCTGTGTAAAAATCGCGCGATTTTAATAATCACCACAATAATCAATTTAAAAATCGCGCGATTTTTACACAGATAATTAATTTAAAAATCCTCACATTGCTTAGTTACAATTGTTAAGAGTTTTATGTATGAATGAACTTCAGTTATTTTAGGGAAATATTGCCGAGCAGGATGCGTTTTACTACTATGGAAGCAAAGCAAACGATTTTTTCGTTTAATTCACCGAAAACAATCTTAGCTTACTACTTTGGGCATTTAACATACGTCTTCTTGAGAATGTCGTCAAATGCTTCTTTAGAAATTCCAGTTTTATAGTACGTGGACACAAATCACCGAGATATTATTGAGCCTAGCTTTATTGCGGATAATAACCACACAAGGCGTTCCACTGTGCCACAAAGCATTAAGGATCCCCATCCCATTTGCCATTTCCTGGTTGGCTATGAGGTCAGCTTTGATTATTAGGTACCTACAACTGGTTTCTATTCTACTGATGAATTGGCAGGCATGCTTGTGGCTTATTTTAAGTCAGGAACTGCAACGTGCAGATCGGAAATAAGTAGTCATTGTATTGTTTGTTTCAGTTGGTTGTTTCGGAACAAACTCTTTTTATGTATTAGTAAATGTAGTCTCAATGCACAACCACCAAACATCTTGTCGCACCAAGGATGCATTGGTGTAGTGTTATACTTAGATGGCGTCCTTTCATTGATCTTTTGAGTCCACAAATTTGAGTCTCTTTGTACGTTATTGGATAACACACGACCTAATAGGCCACATCCAGGTCGCTGTTATGAAAATATTTTGGCTTCAGCGGAGAGTTTGGCTAAGAACCGTGATCAACAGTTTTGACACCGCGCGCAGGTCTGAACAAAGCGGCTAACTTCATTTCATTTCGACAAAAACAAAAGTGCACGACTGGGTCGAACGAACTTGCCAATGCACGGAGAGAATCACCAATTGCGAAATATTCAGTTGCAATTTACAAAACATGTTTTTTTTTGTAAATCACGGCGCTTTCATTCGAAACTGATAGAAAAATTGGCAATTTAACTTTCAATTCATCTCAAATTACAACAATTCCTAAGTTGAGATTTACAATTAAAAGTTATAATTCAAGCTTGTGCCCTTCAAAGTAAATTACAACCTTTTTGTCGCAATTTACTACTTCAAGGGAATAATTCCATTCATACTTATTACCAATCTGGATTTGCTAAAATTTTTTCGTGATTTACAATCACTGAGTATTAAAATCAACTCAAGTGTGTCTGAAGGTCCGGAGTTCGATCCCTGCCTCCAACTAATAATTATCTTTTTTTTTTGTACTGTATCTTTTGAGGAAATGTAAAATCCTCGAAAAATAAATCTGGTTAATATTAAAAGTGGATCTTTGTAAGCCATTCGGATTCAGCGGGAAATGATATTCCACCAGAATATCAACGCACATACAGGAATCGTTCAGAATATAAGTCGTTAGGCCCTGGCCCCGCTAGTGTCTCCAATAATGCCTTTTTTGTAGTTCTATATATATATAGGGAGTACAAAGTTGAATTTCAACTACACATTATATACAATTTCTTACCTTTATTTAAATGATCATCACAAAAAATTGTACATTAGAGGTTAGACGTCCAAAATAGACGACTATATTTTTCTCGCCAATAAAACATAATCTTAATTCAAAACACCCCTAAAATGTAACTCATATTCAGGTTGCTTCTTATTATTAATTTTGATATTCGACTTGGATGCATCACCATGGCCTAGTAGATGTGTGCTAGATTGGTATGCAGAGGGTCTCGAGTTCGATTCCTAGAATCAACCAAGTAAGTAAAAGTTACATTTTTCAATAAATAATAATAGATGCATTTCAATAAAAGTTGCTTCCTCCCAAAGCGATATAATGCAAATTGTAAATTGGGGTTGCAATTTACGACTTTACCAGTAGTTTTTTCAAAAACAGATTTTTTATTCAAAACAAAAAGATTGAAATCTACGACTCGCTTTTGCAATTTACAACCGAGTAAATATAAAATTGATACTCATGGGGATCAATTTGCGATTTGCGAATGGTAATGTTTTGCTTCTCTCGATCGAATTATTGATACTAAAAGATGTTGAAATATGATTAGGTATAGAGTATCAATATCTTCGTTTCGCAAATTTTCTAAAATTGCAAATAGAAAGTATAGATTTATTATTTTCCAATCCAAGGTACAAACCTGGATTCATTTGACGTGATTTGCAGCTTATTTTTCGTGATCTGATCTAAGAATTCTTTCCGTGTGGTCTTGGGGTTTGATATTCTGGGAAAAATGATATGAAATTTTATTGATCACTTGGAATTAATTAGTTAAAACGTTTCTTCGAAAAATGAAGTAAACCATCTGGTTTCGTTTACTATTTAGAATTTTAAGATAATTTTTTTTTCAAAACCATTCGACCAGTTTTTCCAAAAAACTTTTTTTTAGAAACTTTTTCGAAAATACATTGCAAATTTATTTTTGAGTATATGCCAACTTCTACCACTTTGTAGTTTTTATAAGAAAAATAAATTAAAAATATAGATTAAACCATTTTTGGAAAAAAACAAAAATAAATTAATTTTTTTTTTACTCAAAAGAACTTTTTTGAAATATATAAGAATTTATATATTTCGTTTGTAAAAGGGCTTCTACATTCAAAATTTCCTCATGTCACTCGGTTTAAAAACAAGAGGAGAGTTGCTGCCACTCAACTTTATACACAGAGATGAACGTACAGAAATCTGCAGTCTGTGTAATCAACCGGGACCGTCAAAACTAATAACTGCGAGCTGTTGGCATGTGTTTTTGTCTGTCCTTCTCTCTTCTGTTCTGTCTATCTCTCTGTCGTCTTTGTGTTGTTTTGAGCCGAAGGCCTCGTTTGCCAGTGCTTCCAAGTCTGTCTAGTCTAATTGATTCATCGACGGAGTAGATTGTAATGTAATTTAATGTAATGTAATGTTAGATTTCTAGCTTTACGAATATGGCTTTGTAGGAACCACTGTTATGTTTTAATTTTTGAAAGTGAAACTTTTTTCCATCGCCTCAAATTTTTTCGTTCATCTGTCACTTGTCGCAATATGGTGGCTTCGCCGCCGCGCCGGTGGATCATAAGTGTGTTAAGATCAGTGTGTAATCTGTATTGATGTAAATGTTGGTGTTCACATGATCGTGGTGATCACCGATATAGCTAGTGAGTCAAATAATCCGGCAAACAAGGGAAAAACCAAGAATAGTGCGAAATGCTGATCCGAAAAAAGTTTCACTTTCATTTTTGTTTCACACAAGTTGTTCCACCCATAGTATTTTCTTCCTGTCTTAACCCAACCTACTCGCTCTATCTTGTTGGTACACCTTATAATACCGATCACATTGTATTATGAAGTTTAGTAGTAGTAAGACGTGGAAAAGCGCACATCCGTTGAAACAGACCGACAGACGGTTATGGCCGAAACCACTTTATTGGGCTTCTCTATCATCGTAATATCGTACTTGATTAAAACCTCGATTTTTTCAGCTTGAAACCAATACAGAGCAAGTAAAAAATTCGACAAATCGCATACACAGAATATGTTGTTACAAAACCGACATAAATCTTGAAATATTAATGCACACAAATACATACGAGCATTATGTTCATTAATTGCAAAAACAAAAACAGACAAGACTAATTAAAAAAAAAAAAAATTCTTCATTAGAATCCATTCTGATGAATGGGGTCGTTCAGGACGGCCACAAGTAGGACTAAGAGTAAGAGTAAGGAGTTTTAAGCTCAAATAATATCAACGAATGACCAAATAAGCCAAAAGAAGGACGAGCCGAATAAAAAAAAAATAAACCTCAAATAAGCTTCTCTGGGGAAATCCAATGGATATTTTTTTTTTTCTGTTTACTGTGACAGCATACAGTTATCAGTCAGTCTGAAATGAGATGGATCCTAATTTGGAAAAAAAAAAATACAACAAAACCAACGAACAAGCGACCCAGATTTTCATGTATGTTGTATATGTTAGTATAAAGTCCCGAACTCGATACCAAATGCAGAAGGGATTTGCCAATCGTTCTACCATACAACATGGTATGATACCAGGATACACATTTATACATACATTTTGTATGAATATTTCTTATCTTGTTGATTGAAGGATGACATGAGACGTTGGCAGTGCATTTTTATCCTTTCAAAGGAATTGCCTCAGTCGGTCCAGTAATTGCCAAATACACCGATGACTAAAGAATATAATATACTCGAATAAGAAGTGCAATGGCCTGCACTACATGCCCTTTTTTTGTAATCCTATATACCAAACCTAGCTAGCTATTCCCTGCATGAAGGCTAATTCAAAAAGTTTCAATTATCTACTTTTCAAAACGATTCAATCTATATAAAACTCTTCAAGTATAATAAAGAAGTAAACGTTGATGTCCTACCTAGAAAGCTCTCAAAAGTGCTCTCAACTATTACAGTGCTTATCCATGTGATACCGAATAAAAATGTCAATTGATGTTCATTATCGGGCTTAAGCAGGATATTTATGGAAGAGAATGCGCTAAGGAAATTTATGTAGGTACGTTCCTTTTTTTTCTTTTTTTTTTAATGTTCTTTTTAAATTTTTTATGCAGGCGTTAAGTGAATGAATTAGATGGGTTAAGAAAATTTGGATAAAGATAAGACCATTAAATTTGAGAAAAGAATGTTTAAGGCTGAGAAAAAAAAAGGATATACCTATGGGTTATTCATTTAAGAATTTAAAATATTTGAGGTAAAAAATGAAACGAGGAAAAATTGTGCCTTTTTTATAGGCGGCTGTTTTATGTCTGATCCTTAGTTAAGGGTTCGTTAAGAGTTTAGAGCCTAAACTTTTTTGGATTAAGGACCTTATCGTTGTAGCTCCCAGTTGGAAGTTTAATATTGCTCTTAATCTTAAGAACCAAGGAAAAAAAAGAAAACTCCAAGGAATGAGACTTTTATTCTGATTGTCAATAGCAGCATGTTAATGCTTTGTCCGAGTGACTGCTCTGTTCGAGTCCAGCAGGTATCCTTTATAAAATAGATGCATACTAATAAAGGAATCACCCATGTCGTCGACATTTAATTATTTTAAAGAGTTTTTTTTGACATTTCTTCAAGTAGATGCACGAAGTGATGGTAGTGGCTAACGCGACGAGCAGTGGATCCATTTGATCGATGGACTGTAGAAAACTGTGTTACTTTCTCAGGAAATAAGAACCGGCGAAAAGATACGCTCTGAAGATCCAACCCTAACACGACCTACACGTCATGTCCAGGCAAATCTTTTTTGATTACAAATGATGATATGCCTCGCATAAGCAAACCAATAATAATGGCGAAATTTTGTTGTGGGAAAAACATGGTGCTGAGCAGCACACGCTTTCCAAGTTGCGAGATCCAGAAGGGCACATGTCAGTCTATGGTAAAACCTGCAACCAAATCGATCATGTTGCAAATGACAATCCTTTAGCATTCTGAATGTACGAACATTTTGAGCAGCTAACATCGATTCGCACCATAATCTAGTTGGCGCAAAACTTATTTGACGGATATTTTTCGAGGTTTTTAGGCGATTATAAACTGTTCCGAAGAAATTCAATGTTAGACGACTTCAATCGGAAAAGGCCACTGCAGCCTTTTAGGCCTTTTATACATTGCATAATAAGATCCCGTCCAGCGTTTAAGGTGAATGTTTAAAGGTTTTTAACCATGCGGCCTTAGACCTAAAAATCTACGACTAGTCAAAGCCTGGTAGCTACGCCATATTCTTTAGAAAACCAAGAATATAACATCGATACTCACCACCTGTCCGTCAATTTTTAAGCATAATACGACAGTGGAAATTGAGTAGAACTGTTTCGTGCCCAGTGACATGTCTAACTTTAAAATTCTTGCTAGACTGATACTCATAGATTTCCTCGCAATCGGATATTTTTTTTTTATATTTTTATATTTATTTATTTAATCGACTGTACATGTAAGTTTAACTTATTTATAAGTACAGGTAAAAATTTACAATTTGCTTAACATAATAGGTAAAGAAAAGGAAAATTCAATTTAGTGAGAGAAATATTATTAATAGTAGTATAACATATTTAAGTTGAAGTATCAGAATTAACATAAACATCAATATGTTCTTGCTAAGTGATCAAATAGTATTTTTTTAAATTGGCTTGAATGAATAGCACTCTTTATGTCTTGGGGAAGGTTGTTCCAAAGATATATCGCATATATAAAGAAGTGTCGAGAGCTTATTAAGTATTTATATCTGGGTAGTATACATTGCAGACATCTTTCAGATCTTCCGGATTTAAGTTGGTTAAACAAATAAGAAGGAGTTTCATTAACAACAATTTTTTGCAGAGTGAGAACTATACGAAAATTTAAATAAGCATTTAGAGAACAACCAGAGATTTGACTTACATATCCAGAAATATGTTCACGTCGTTTCAAATTAAAGGCATATCTTGCACAACTATTGTAGGCAAAATTGAGCTTTCTATTGCATTCATAATTCATGTTCGCGAATAATTCGCAACCGTATGATAAAATTGGTAAAACAAAGGTCTTAAGCAATTTGATTTTGACTGAAGATGACAGAAAATTAGCTGTTGGACTAAGACCTCGCAGTATTCCGTAAATCTTAGAAACCAGGTTATAAATGTGATCAGTCCAGTTTAACTGTTGATTAAATATGACACCCAGATTTTTAAAATTGCTTACAAATTCAATATTTCTGTTATTAAGGTATAAAGGAGGCAGTTCAAGGTTATTGTTCTTAATTCGGTTAGTAATTAACGCTTTTGTTTTGATAGGATTAAGTCTTAAATTATTTTTTTCTGACCATTGGTATATAGAAGAAAGATTATCATTCATTGTTGAAAAAGCGAATTGAATGGAGGATTTGTGGAAAACAATATACGTTTGAACATCATCGGCAAATATATGATGCGGGCAGATTTGTATAGATTTTGAAATATCGTTGATGAAAAGTGTAAATAGTAATGGTCCAAGAACGGATCCTTGGAGAACACCTAGGCGCACTGGTAAAGCAGAAGAACACTTATTTTCATAGGATACCGCTTGAAACCGATCTTCAAGATAAGATTCTACCAATCTAACCACAGAACTCTCGAAACCAAATTGACATGAGAGTTTTTGAAGAAGAATTTTATGATCAACAGAATCAAATGCCTTTGAGAAATCCAGAAAAACCATAAGTGCCATCATATCACTGTCGATGCCAGACCGTATATCTTCACTTACTTTTAAGAGAGCTGTAATGCAGCTATGTTGACTCCTGAACCCGGATTGGCTTTCGGTAATTAACTTATTATTTTCAATATATTTTTTGATTTGCTTAGATATTAAGATTTCAAATACCTTACTCAGATATGGCAAGATTGCTATAGGTCTAAACTCAGGATCGATAGCAGGCGACTTTTTAGGAATTGGTAGAATTTTCGCAATCTTCCAAGCATTAGGGAAGGTGCTTGTAGTTATACATGTGTTGAAGATATGAGTTACTGGTTTCAGAATAACGGGTAGAAGAATTTTTACGAAATCAGGATGTATACCATCAAGTCCTACGGCTTTAGATTTCACTCCCAGAATGCACTCACCTACACATACTTCATCAACACAAATAAGTCCGAGGGTATGTATAATATTATGAGACTCATAATCATTTTCATGTATAAAGTTCGAATTATTATTTGAACATAAATTAACAAATTTTGTATTTAATTCGTTGAGTTCAACACCACTCAGATTTAAACAAGATTGTTTTTTTGGATTGATTCCGATGTCCCGAATATTTTTCCAGAATGATGAGCTTGATTGATTAGTTTTGAAGGTTTTTTCATAATGAGTTCTTTTATTTCTTTTAATCAAACAGGAAACTTTGTTACGAATTCGCTTAAATTCCTCATATATTGCAGGACATCTGTATCGTCTCCATCGGGCGTAAACTAGATCCCTTTCTTCAAGCATTTTTTTCACTTCATTGGAAAACCATGGTATACGTATATTTCATACAGTTTTGGAACGAATAGGAACATGTATATCGTAAAGAAAGCACAGATTATCTTGCAGGATCTTTACTTGTTCATTAACATCAGAAGTTTCATACATAAGTGCATAGTTGCTATTGAGAAAGTCGTTAAAAAGCTGATCAATATTGATTGACTGAAAATGCCGATAGCTAAATGTCATCTCATATAGGTTACTTGGGAAGATGTCTAAAGTCAAAAAGATCAAATCATGATAGGAAAAACCTGGGACAGAAATTTGATCGAAATGCGAAACCATATCAGTACGAGAAACAAGAAAAATATCCAAGAGCGAGGGATTTTTGTTAGGCGTGAAGTGAGTTGGATTCTGGGAATTAACAAGGTAAAATCTAAGAGATTGATTCATTTTACACAGTAGGGCTTGTTGATTTCCTAGAATATTTAAGTTTATTCACCACATACAACAATATTTGGTTCATATCCAGCTAACTCTTCTAAAACACTTTCAACAAACCTATAATTGGCAACATCTGGAGCCATATACATATAACCTATTATTAGTTTAGTATTTTCGCGGTTAATTTCAACAAATATGTACTCAACAACGTCACTTTGTGATGACTTTTTAATAACACGACAGTTTAATTCATTCTTAATGTAAATTGCGGAGCCACCACCCTGCTTATAGACACGATCACTACGAAAAAGTTTATATCCCCTTAACTTGAAAGTGTCATCACACATATCTGACTGAAAAGTCTCTTGTACTCGAGAGAAAAGTTTTAGGTTCGATTTGTGGCCCTTTCTGCTTAAATAGAGAACGAAATATTTGGCGAAGGAGATACAACGATATAAGCCTAGCCTGCAAAAATTCAGGGACTAAGATGGCTGGTAGAGATGGATGTAGAGCGAATAGACATCAAAGCTACAGCTCGTTAAGTCTTCAGAGATAAACCGGAACAAGTCAGAAGCCAATGTAGGTACGCCTCATCTTCAGTGGAGAGTCTGAGTACTTGCAGACGGGAGACATATAAAGGAAGTTATTTTTAGTTGTTCCTCTCATGTAATTTTCTTTCCATTTTTTCTGCAAGTCTCCGGGATATAGCTTCATTTCAATCTAGATCTGGTCAGCTCATAGTCGATATTTGAGCTACGTGTCTGCCATCCAGTACACACTCTAGTTGAGTATAATGACTGATGTACAATGTGGATTTCTTGACGCATGAATCTGAACATGTTACTGTCCAACTTACTCCATTATAATGAATGAGCTCCTCGCTGACTCGAACACTCAGAAACTTCCATATCTAGTACCCACTTACCAGCTTGGTGATATTCGCTCTCTGCATTATTATATCATTTGTTGCAAACTTCATCCACCACAGCTATGGAATCATAAAGCTATCAATTTGTATTTCGCCGTTTGCATTGGGATGTCAACGGAAACCTCTGAGATATTTTTGACTGGTCTCATCTTTAAATTTAGTTCCACCAAGCCTTAAGATTAAAGTTTCAAAATTAAAAAAATTTTCGACGTATACTTTTCCTGTCCTCATTCAAAACAATGCACGCCCCACTGCGTGTATTATCATCTTCACCCAAATATAAAAGATGTTGATCTTAAAAAGGGTGTTTTTTTTATAGATATAGAACTATAAAATGAAATAAAATTGACTTTATTTAAAAGACACTTCTTTTCCATTTTTATTTGATTACGATTTCTAGCATATTGCCACCGCAGCTGGCTCGGATGAAGTACAATCTTGAGGTCCAATTATGTTTTCCAAAGTCGTCAATCGTCTCTGGCTAAGCAATGTTAAATCGCACCATCCTGGAGGCTAACTCACAGGTCCAAAACCGTCTTGTTGAAACCACAGCTCATTCGCATCAAGGCGATTCAAATCAGGAAAGAAAAAGTCATTGATCATGGCTTTATCATTTAAGCCTGGCCTGGCCGAATATTTAACAGTCTTATCGTCATCGTACATCCCCCATAAAGTACACCAAACTGTCAGTTTTTCCGGATGCAACGGTGGGAACAGGCATGTCTCCATTGCGACTGTAGTTTGCTTATTCGCGGAGTCAAAAATGAGCTTCATCGCTGAATCAAATTTTCTTGCAAATATCGGAATCAACGCAATCTCGTTCCGTTGTCAATATGCACAATATATGCTTGCGTTATGCGTTGTTCAGGCGTCATCGTTCTATCCTTCTAAAAAAAACACCCTTTGCTTTCAATGGTAGAAAGACTTTAGACACAAAAGTAATCAGATACTGACACACAATTTTTTTGAATTGCTTTCGAGTCCCCAGCTTTACTAACGTCAGTCTTTGTGCTTGACCTTATTCTCCGTTAAAACTCTATCATAAATTTCAAGTGCTTTCCTAGTCATTTATAGGATGTTATCAAAAGTTTATTTTTTTTGTCACAAAAATAGTAGATTTTCGTTTTATTCGAAAAGAAACAAAACCTAATATCTTATTTTCTTAACCTTGCCTTTATCGCAGAACTTTTTTTTTAGAATGATTCCAATCTGATGAAGCCACCTACATCCTACAGCTACACCACATAACTGTAAAATTTACTCTGACCTGCAAAATTTCAATTTATTGCGGACATTAATATGATGACTATACACAATTTCCAGTAGCCTCTCCTACTAAATCATCATTTATTTACGTAATTTGCGTGACACTTTATTTCAAAATAAGGAGGAATAAAAAAAAAGGCGAAGAATCGTATAATCCTGGAATATTTAAGTGTGAGAAAGAAAAGTTGATTGCTATGGAAGAAGTTTTATTACTGTATTTAATATGTTTTTTTTTTCGGGGCTCCTTTTTCTTGTGTTTAGTTTAACTGTTTGGTCCTGTTCTATTGGTGTTGTTTTCAATATTATTTGGATTTGTCATGCAAGGGTGCTGGATGAGTGGCTTGCTCGTAAATACGTAAGAAAAACATTAGTTTCTTAATGCCAAGCCCCTTAAGGTATGGAGACGATGTAGATTGAAAGTGTGATGTAGTTCCAAATTGTATGTTCTTTGACTCTGAACATAGTAATACTCGAATTCAAGTCCTAAAATCAGTCAATGCAATCCTTTACTTGCCTCGTGATGTGCTACCCAGCTTTGTTTCGTATTTCTGTTCGCAAGTGTGGTGTCGCCCTAAAAATTATCTAGAAATGAACACATTATGAAGAATCACAGCAAACGCAACCCCTATATTCCTATATTTCTTAGATGATTATGATGATAAGATATTTTATTGCGTAAGATATTTGAATAAAATTGCTATCGTTTCATACATCCGTCGTTTGTATCTGTGTGCTCCCAATAGCTTTGTGAAGAGGGGACAAAAAAACGTCTATGTGATATATTCTAGTTTAATAATGTGGAATACTATTTATTTCAACTTCCGGATAATGCCTCACCTGTTGGATGAGCTGATAAACGCTAAAATATTAAATAAACTTAATGATGCATTTCATCCCAGCATTGATTGCCTGCCCGAAATATTTTTCTAAAAATATGTTCACCACCTTCCTAGCTATTGCGAATTGCTATCTCAAGGAGAATTTCTTAGATATAAAAAAAGTATTTTCCAAACCCCAACACACAAAACAGGCCCTAAGAACGATAATGCTTCCAACAAAATTTTGCATAGACTTTACAAATTACCCAAGCCCTCGGGGTACAGCCTTTCTTCTTGAACTCCTTTCCATTTTAAACTTACTCCGGAAGGCAGGCACCTAGGCCGGCTCCTTTTTATTTTTACTATTAACGATATAGTAAGAAGGTAGATGGCGGTTTTCGCCAGAGCCAGAAACTCATGATTACCCAATTAGAGCTAAAGTACTCCGTTTTGTAACCATGTATAAATGAATCAGATCGTGTTTAAAGATGGTTTAAACCGGTTGTTGGTCAGGTTACGGCGATAAGTCTGATAGACGATCAATCTGTAACGAAAAAGAACTCAATCTTTACGCACAAATGGGGCCCGTGAGACAGTATACAATCCTGCCCCACGTTGGGTGCCATCTGTAACGAATAAATACAACGAGTAAATTCTATACAACGTGTACAGACAGAGCCCGATGAACATGGCCATGCGACTGATCGGACTCTTTTTCCCAAACGAAACATGAACAAAAATATCAAAATCTGCTTCAACAACCGATTTAAGACATAAATCCTTTTACAACCCTTATTGACTGGGATGTTGACGACGCTGACACCAACACATAATTCTCTTGCGCCGATTTTCATTTGCCTTTTACCAACTAACTATTGGTATGACAGGTGTCTCGCGTAGCCGTTATCATTGGCTGGAGGATGGAAGAATAATTCTTTCGTTCTTTGATGACTGTCAATCACTTTTAGCACCATACACATAAAAGTTCTATTGTGGATCTAAGTGACTGAAAGCCATTGATTCCTACCCCACGGTTGCGGCCGGCGATCTACTCTGGTTTGCAATTGCTTATGCTCGTCGGATGTGGCAGGATCCTTAAGGAAATGTTTGGTGAGCGCTTTAATTTGCTTGTTGGACCTATGAGCTGGCCTTCGAGATCGTGTGGTTCAACATCGATAAACTATTTTCCGTGGGTGTATCTGAAGTCTAGGTTTAAAATATAAACGATTGACGACTTGGAAACAACATTCACAGTGTTACTACCGATTTACGACCCCAAATAGGAACTCAAGATTGTACTACATCCAAGCCAGCCGCGGTAGCCAAATGCCAAAGAATCATCTTTCAACTGAAGTCATTTTTATGATAATTAATACAACCTGTGTTTTATTTCATTTTATAGTTCTATACCTCTAAAAAAAGAACCTTTTATAAGTGAGAGGAAAATATGAATGTTTCGCAACTTGCTTACCAATAACTTGGCTTACTCCTTAATTATAGGCGGGTACCTACTTCTTTGATGAAAGAAATGCAATGGGCTTTCTTTGTGCACGGAAGGAATTTTTAGATCAGATCAAGAAAAATGAGCTGCAAATCACGAAAATCTTATGCAGTTTCTCACCCTAGCTCGGGGTTTTGTAAATTACGACTCCTTGTTCGCAATTTTCAAAATTGAACGAAATGAAGATATTGACACTCAAAAATAGCAAATTATCACTTTTTTGGGTCAATAATTCGATCCTGAGAAATAAAAAATTGCCATCGCGAATCGAAAATTGATCCAAATTTGTATCAATTTTATATTTACTCGATTGTAAATTGCAAAAAGCGAGTCGTAGATTTCCATCTTTTTGTTTTGAATCAAAAATATGTTTTTGAAAAAATGAGTGGTAAAGTCGTAAATTGCAACCCCAATTTGCAATTTGTAACATTATATCGCTTTGGGAGGAAGCAACTTTTATTGAAATGCATCTATTATTATTTATTGAAAAATGTAACTTTTACTTACTTGGCTGATTCTAGGAATCGAACTCGAGACCCTCTGCATACCAACCAAGCACACATCTACTAGGCCATGGTGATGCATCCAAGTCGGATATCAAAATTAATAATAAGAAGCAACCTGAATATGAGTTTTATTTTAGGGGTGTTTTGAATTAAGATTATGTTTTATTGGCGAGAAAAATATACCTAGTCGTCTTATTTTGGACGTCTAATGCACAATTTTTTGTGATGATCATTTGAGTAAAGGTAAGAAAATGTATATAATGTGTAGTTGAAATTCAACCTTGTACTTCCTATGTACATAATAGAACTACAAAAAGGCATTTATTGGAGACACAAGCGATGCCAGGGCCTAATGACTTATATTCTGAACGATTCCTGTATGTGCGTTGATATTCTGGTGGAATATCATTTCCCGCTGAATCCGAATGGCTTACAAAGATCCACTTTTAATATTAACCAGATTTATTTTTCGAGGATTTTACATTTCCTCAAAAGAGACAGTACCAAAAAAAAAGATAATTATTAGTTCGATATCGAAAGATATCTCAAATCTCTCAACACTGAACAACTTAGTCAAAACTGGGAAGTCATTCAGATGGGAGATCATGAACCAGAAGGTACAGAAGTGGTAGTGTTGCTTAGTCATAAATCAATACCACTTCTGAAAAAGATCGGCTTCAAAGTCCGCATTGGTACAAACCGATGCAAACTAAGACTTCTCGGCCATAAAAGTAAGGAAGAGGCAGATAATACTAAAAATGTTGAAGTTAATACAGATCAATCTCCATCACAGTAAAGCTGCCAGCGCCAATTTAATCTACCTCATGGAGGCTAGACAAGTAGACCTAGCCCTTATACAAGAACCCTGGATATCAGGTGGCAAAATAAGGGGCCTAAATTCAAAAGAACTTACGCTGTACAAGACTACACACGTAGGTACAAACAGTAGTTTTAGAACTTGTATAATAGCTAGAAAACAGTTAAATCTTTTTCTTCTATCCAAATACAGTGATCTTGACCAAACCACGGTCAAACTAGACAGGTGTGGACTCCCATCGCTAATCCTGACATCCTGTTACATGCCATGGGACGCGACGGAAGGACCACCAGCAGAACTTACCAGCCTACTTATCCAACGTGTCCATTTGGAAAAATGGGACCTTGTGATGGGATGTGATACCAACTCACACCACATTCAGTGGGGTAGTTCGGATATCAACACAAGAGGTGAGTTACTTTTTGAATTCATTATTGAAAATAACATTTTGGTAGCGAATAGGGGCAAAGAACCAACATTTGTTACCAAGAACCGAAAAGAGGTACTTGATGTTACTTTCACGAGTAACTCAGATACCCTTGAGATTGAGCAGTGGAGGGTATTGAAAGAAGAATCATTCTCTGATCACAAAATCATTGAATTTCTTATACCCCACACTACAAGACTACAAAGACCATTTAGAAACCACAGAAAAACCAACTGGGATATCTTTAATGTGGAAGTCGAAACTAAAATAAAGACACTCAAAACTAATGCGAACATGCACAAGCCTGAGTGTATAGATAATATTACCAATGATTTCACAGGCATTCTCAGGGAAGCACTTGAGAAAGCGTGCCCTTTGAAAACGGGTAAAAAAAGAAAAAAGACACCACCATGGTGGACAGCCGAGCTGAACAACATCCGGAAAGAAACAAGAAAACTTTTCAACGTTGCTAAACGCACAGGAATAGACAATGATTGGGAAACCTATAAATCTAGTCAAAGAAAATTTAAAGTTGAGACACAGCGTGCGAAACGAACTTCGTGGAGAACCTTCTGCAACGAAGTAGAAAATACCGCGGAATCAGCTAGACTTAGAAAGATACTTGCCAAAGAGCCCACTGCTCTAGGATCTCTAAAAGATCCCAATGAACACTGGACGGAGTCTTGTACTGAGACACTAGAACTCCTAGTTAACACTCATTTTCCAGGTTGTAGCTCCGACGAGAGCAACACCCCGGAAGATGAGTACTATGAAAGAGCAACTCCTTCGGATATTATAACGGAAGAAAGAATAAAATGGGCTATCAGTTCTTTCTCTCCATATAAATCCCCGGGGATAGATGGCATCTTTCCTATGATGCTACAAAAAAGTGAAAAGATCATCACACCATGCCTAAAAAACATTTTCCAGAATAGCCTCAAATGGGGATATGTACCAAGAACATGGCGTGAAGTGAAAGTTGTATTTATACCGAAAGCTGGTAAACCCAGCCACACAAACGCTAAAGACTTCAGACCGATTAGTCTAACATCATTCATCTTAAAGACCTTTGAGAGACTAATAGACATCTATATTCGCAGTGCAATGAGTCCGGAAGTGATATCTCCAGCTCAGCATGCTTATACTAAAGGTAAAAGTGTAGAAACAGCACTTCACAGTGTTGTAAGCACTGTAGAAAACACACTGAAACACAAAGAGTATACCCTTGCTGCTTTCCTTGACATTGAAGGAGCTTTCAACAATGTGAAAAACGACGCAGTGAAAAGGGCCCTTGTGAACCTTAGCGTGGACGATAGCATTATCTGTTGGATAATGTGCATGTTAAGAAACCGTCAAATTAACTCAGAACTGGGAGGAGCGTTGATTAAAGTATCAACATCCAGAGGCACCCCACAAGGTGGTGTTCTCTCCCCCCTCCTTTGGGTACTCGTAGTTAATGAGATCCTTATTAGACTTAAAAATAGTGGAGTAAAAGTAGTAGCATATGCAGATGACCTAGCTCTGCTAGCGACAGGAAAATTTCTCTCCACCATTAGTGAACAAATAGAAGGCGCCTTGTCCTTGATAAATACTTGGTCAAGGAAATGTGGGCTGGCAGTCAATCCACAAAAGACAGAACTGATCCTTTTTACCAACAAAAGGAAAATACCAGCCTTTAATCTTCCCTCAATAGAAGGGGTTCCACTCACCCTGTCAAATCACGCCAAATACCTTGGTGTGATTCTAGACAGAAAATTGAACTGGAAGCTCAACATTGAAGAAAGAGCCAAGAAGGCAGCGATAGCATTCTATGCCTGTAATAGAATATTTGGAAAGACCTGGGGGCCTAGTCCCAAGATTATCATGTGGATGTATACGGCAATAGTAAGACCTATACTGACATATGGCAATTTGGTCTGGTGGGAAGCTACGAAAACGACTTCCAACCTAAAGACAATTACAAGAATACAAAGAATGGCGTGTATAGGCACCACCGGGGCTATGAGAACCACCCCCACTGCAGGGCTGGAGGCTATTCTCAATCTAAAACCCTTAGACCTCTTTGTGCAAGAATCTGCAGCAAATAGTGCCCTCCGGTTAAGCCAGACTCAAAACTGGAAACCGAGTCAGACAGGTCATGCGCAGATTCGACAGATATATACGGGCCACAATGTATGCACAGACTACACAACACCCCGTTTAGATTTTGAAAGACCATTCACCACTTCTTTTCCTAATAGAGAAGACTGGCTTAACAACCAGACACCATGCGAATCAGCCATCCAAATCTTTACAGATGGCTCCAAAATGGAAATTGGTGTTGGTGCAGGCTTCTACTCAGAAGCACTTGAACTAGCCGGATCAATTAGGCTCCCCGATTACAGCAGCGTCTTTCAGGCTGAGGTCCTGGCAGTGACAGCAGCTGCTAAAGAAGCTGCAATGAAGGCAATACCACGTGCTGATATCACCTTTTTCATTGACAGCCAAGCGGCAATCAAAGCAATTTCTGCCATTGAAATAAAATCAAAGCTTGTAACTTGCTGTCGCGAAGAGCTTAAGGTTCTTGGCGCGCAGCATAACATAAGACTATGTTGGGTTCCTGGCCACTGTGGTGTGCAAGGAAACGAAAGAGCTGATGAGCTGGCAAGAAAGGGATCATCCCTAGAACTCAATCGAGCAGACACAACGGTAAAGATCCCAACCTGTAATATTAAACAGAAGATTGGGAATAAAGTACTTGCTACAGCTAACGAGAGATGGAACTCACTCGATTCCTGTGTCATAACCAGGAAAATGTGGCCCTACTTTAATAAACAAAGAACAGAAAAGATCCTACTGCTCAAAAAGGAATCACTACGATCTCTCGTGGGCATACTGACCGGGCACAACATGCTGGGTTACCACAAAAAGAAAATGAAGCTCAGCACGGACGACTTGTGCAGAGGTTGTGGCGACGTAGATGTGCATGAGGACACACCGCATTTTCTTTTTCAATGCCCAGCACTATGCCGCTTAAGAAACGAAGTTCTGGGAAGTCATTTCTTCCTGGACTTGGAAGAACTATCTGAACAAACGGGTACAAACCTGCTCAGATTTATCAACGCTTCAAAATGGTTTGAAAATGTATAGGTTTTTCATAGGTCCCATGTTTATAGGGCCCGAAACCCCCAGGGTATCACAATGGATCTACATTGATCTAAGTGTGATGGACATAACATCATTCATCAGCCCACTTACCTAACCTAACCTAACCTAGTTCGAGGCAGGGATCGAACTCCGGACCTTCGACGTAGCCGTCAGACACACTTGAGTTGAATTTAATACTCGGTGATTGTAAATCACGAAAAAATTTTAGCAAATCCAGATTGGTAAAAAGTATAAATGGAATTATTCCCTTGAAGTAGTAAATTGCGACAAAAAGGTTGTAATTTACTTTGAAGGGCACAAGCTTGAATTATAACTTTTAATTGTAAATCTCAACTTAGGAGTTTTTGTAATTTGAGATGAATTGAAAGTTAAATTGCCAATTGTTCTATCAGTTTCGAATCAAAGCGCCGTGATTTACAAAAAAAACATGTTTTGTAAATTGCAACTGAATATTTCGCAATTGGTGATTTTTCAATTCTCTCCGTGTTGTAAAATGCCTGCCGAAGCCTCAAAAAAAGTTTTAGTTTGGTAAGGGAGAGTGGGGCTAAAAGTCACATTTTTTACGAAAGCCCATGTAACCATTAAGATTTTGAAAATAAGTCAGCCAAACCTTTGTAAAATTTAAGAACCATGTTTCAGCTGCAAGGTCCACCAAAAATGTGAAACAAAGTCTGCTAAGAAGATGTCAAGATATTGTGTTGAGAAAAAGTAACCGACAATGGGACTAGTTGTAACAAACAAAAAATCATATGAAATTTTATTAATCACTTAAAAATCGATACTTAAAACTTTTTTTTTTTTGAATATGTTGTTGTTCACAACGATCAGTTAAAAAATCAAGAGGAAAGTTTTAACATGTTACAATTTAACCCGCAAAAGTGTTACAACTTGCCTCACCATGAATTTTCACACACAAAAAAATAAATTTACAAGAAACCGTATGTCACACATATAAAATATATACACACAAACACAACCAAAACTCAAATGGATATTTAGAAAAAAAGCAACCACCATCTCTTCAGTCTGACAGGGAGGATCAAAAATTTAAAAAAAAAAAAATTAAAAGTTAGAAACTTGCGAATTTTTGGGACCACCACAGAACTTTTCTTGCTGATGTTCAACTGATATCTGAAGAAGGTATGCTGGTAGATATGGAAAAGATGCAAATTTTTTTCCTTCGCGCAATTCTTAATTTTAAGGAGAACCCAATTTTTTTAGCTGTTACATCTTACCCCTGTTACTTAAAGCCCCACTCTCCCCTACATACCGCTACTTTTTGTAACTGTTACTTGCTGATGGTACTGAGAAAGTTAATAACAAGATAGATTTATCCAGACAAAGCTGTCGTGTTCTTAACGTTAACTTAATACATTTTTAAATTCTTTATCAAGGAAATCTTTTTAATATTGTCAATTGCTGCATTCACCACCGCCGCCATTTTACTTTTTCTGCAGCACAATTCACAAAGCTCTATTGGCTCTTTGGATCATAACAGGTTCCACTTTATTAACAAATTTTATTTTGTATTCTCCTGTCCATACCAACGGCGAACACCAACGCTTCCTGGGCATAGTGCTGCCGGTATTATTATAATTTTTTTTTTTATATTTATCTTTTTTCAGTTTTAATAAACTAAAATAGAACCGCATCTAGGCCAAAATCATTCCGACAACTCGTGAGTGACTGAATACGAGATATGCATTAAGCTTTCAAACTTTGTTTCATGCTTTCCTAATTGCAATTAATGTCTACGCAAGCAGGATTATATATTTTTAGAATTCAATTAAGAAATGGTTCCATCGCATCTCTCTCGCATCCCCACGTTGCGTTGTTGCCGGTCGAGGAAGAAGGCTGCTGGCTCTGGCTGGCATGGCGTTGTGTTCAACTAGCCGGCAGCAACCAAAAATGGATTCAATGTCAACACGACATCACACAGAGCAATCTATGATTGTTTATGTTTGTTTTGTTTTTTGTCCAACTTTCACGACTTTCGTCCCGTCCCGTCCCATTTCCCAGGCAGTCTTCAATTTAAGAGAATTTCGGAACCCAGAAGCAGAATAGTATGGTCGCATCAAAAAGTGTACTGGGGTGATTTGCTAGAAGCAAATTGGAAAATAATAATTTGAAGTTTTTTTTTGATGTGTGCTCTGTCAAGAGGTAATCCTTATTCCAAAAATGACATGCACCGGGATTTGGCTCATTAGATAGAAGCTTTGTTGTCTGATGGGGTTTATAATATCATGTTTCGAAAACAAGACTTCGAATGTCCAAGTGGCTGAACCTCAAGCTAATTAAAAGAACATGTAGATTGATGTAGAAATCAAGGTTGCATGGAGGTGTTACTCCGATTATAGTGCAAATACCGGCCATAACTGTGCGCTTATTCATTGTACTCATTTATGTTAAACTTCTTTAGGCGCATGAGAGTAAAATTTTTACGGATTAAGCGGATATTAGCGCGACGGAAATGTAGGATGTTTCCGTCCCAGAAGAGGGAGGGAACAGAACGATTGAAACCGATTGACAGAGAGTGAGAAAGGGCGAAAATAGCATGAAGCACATAGCCATGGAGCGAGAGTAGGGAGCAAGCGAGTGTGAAAGATCGAGAGGGAGAGAGAGGGAGAGAGATAGAGAGATAGAGAGAGAGAGAGATAGAGAGAGAGAGAGAGATAGAGAGAGAGAGAGAGAGAGAGAGAGAGAGAGAGAGAGAGAGAGAGAGAGAGAGAGAGAGAGAGAGAGAGAGTAAGAACGCCGCTTCACGCACAGTGCCATGGGGAGAGAGAGCTGTAGGTTAGGTTTGGTTTGTTTTATAATAGCACAAACTGGTTGTGCATTGCAAGTGTGGGTAGGTTGGCGGCTGATGGTTAAAAATAGAACGGTGGGTAGCAGGGATTGTATGAATTATAAGTGTCTTAACAGACAGAGGTGTTTCGTATATTATATCCACTGTAGACAGTCAGGCCGTTGATGGTTTTAAATAGATTGGCGGGTAGCAGGGATGTGACTTGGTGTGTAGTTAAATGAGCGCTGGAAGGTTGATATGAAAAATGTGATGTATATAATATTAAATGTGTAAGGCAGGTAGGCGGCCTTAAGAACCTGCACTGGTCGGTTGATGCGGTGCAAAAATAAAAAAATTAGTTTGCCAAAGAAGTTTTACTTCTAACATGTGTACTTTTTATGTACAGGCAGCAACTTAAATCAAAAGCTATCGAAACATATGTGACAAATTGTTGAATCGAAATATGATGTTATAAGGTCATTCATTTTTCGTTTTCTAAAAACAAAGCCAAACAAAACACACACAGCGATACATTTTTGATCAAAATTTTATTTCTTTATAAAGATTGGACTTTTTGAATTAATTAAGTGTGAAAAATAATATCATGCAAATGGCCTTCGAAAGATTTGCAGCATGCGATTCTCTTGAGGTAATTTTTAAACACTAGCCGTTTTTGAGATAAATGAGTTTTTCATTCAAAATCATATGGGAGGTTAGTTTCATGATGTCATGATGAATAATACTATGTGTGCCAAGTTTGAAGCAAATCGGTCCGGCCGTAAGTAAAAAATATAACGGTGTCAAATCGCTTGATCTTGGTGGCCAATTAACGTCTTATGACTCAATAGGTAAGGTTTGTTGCCCCGTCTTGTTGGAAACACATAATTATCTTCCAAGTCATGATCTTCGATTGTCGGGCAAAAAAACATCGGCTATCATTCGACCGCATCGCTACGTTGGTCAGACTACCACTGTCAACGGCGAGCACTATAGGTAATTATAGGTCGATGATTGCCAATTTCTTTTGACCTGAATTAATTGATATGGACACCAAGGACGTGTGCTACGGGCCAAACATCTCACGCCGTTTAGGAAGTTTTCTCAACAACCGATTAAAGGGCATGATTTGTTGCTGCATGGTCTCACGTGGAGGTGATGTCAACTGGCCACAGAGATCGTGATTTGACGCCGTTAGACATTTTCTTGTGCGGTTTTCTGAAGTCAATAGTTAATGCAAATAACCCGCACAGCATAGCAGCCCTCGAAGCAGAGATTACCTATGCTTTTGGTAAAACTCAGCCTGATTTACGCACTAGAAACATGAAAAGTTGGTAATTTCGGATGTTCTTAACCCAGAGAACCCGCGGCGGACATTTGACCGGTGTAATAATCCATACATATTGGCATCGATATATGCCTTTCAAATGAATAGAAAAAGTCGATCGTACACTAAACTTCTGTCCAGCAGGGCATTTACATTATAGGAGTGGGACAACTGTCTCCTACTCTTCTTCGTCCATACAGATTCTGCAAAAGTCGTTTGGGAGTACCATAAGTCTCGCAGCGGGTCTGCCTATTAGATAGTGTATTGACACATACAATGGAGCGCATAATAGCAATGAAAATACTCAGAAATCTATGCTTTCGAGTTCTCTGGAATATCAATGCCCTGGCACCCAACAGAGGTTAGATGATCGATAGTCAAAAGCTGCTTTGGAGTTAGTGGAGATGGAATTCAGGAGCTTCAGCGCAGCCTGGCTTTCCAAAAAAAAAATGATTATATTTCCTTGGAGCGATATAAAGGGTGTTTTTTTAGACATGTGGTTTTCTAGAAGAAATAAAACGCATATAATTTTATGTTATGTCCAAGAATTTAGCTTTATTATAAAGATAAAGGTTTTCCATTATGTTTTAAAAATGATTTCGGGCAAGTGGCCCTAGCGGCTGGCTCAAATAAATTCCTGTGTGATTATGTCCGCCGAATATTGGACGCAGCGCGAGATGCATCGCACTAACCGAAGCATTGTTTTGGTAATAAATGTGCACGATTTGCAAACGTTGTTCAGAAGTAGTAGAACCAAACTGAGCACAAATTAAATTAAATTAAATTAAGCTGTCAAAAATACCAACTCCGAAAAAAGTATTGCCAGATTGAAAACCACACGTTTTCTTTAAACCAAGATAAAACCTCCATTATCGCCATTAATTCCGCCTGGAACACGCGATACAATGGTTTGGAGCCGGAAGGAGAGACTTTGACCATTTGGTTTGTTCATCTACTACGAAAGCACTTTCCTCCCAGAGTGATTTAGAGGGTATGGATATGTTTTTGAAAATGGAGAAGAGGCTCGGAGTGACTTTATCAATAAAAGGAGCTTCCTTTACTAATATGAAAAATATGGGATCATTACAACAGCTTTCAAAAATCAATTTGGTTGTAATCTGCACCCAAAATATGAGTTTCCGAGTGGAACAAGGTCAAAAGTCATAGCTCTTCCTACAGTATTTTTAATCTTCACCTCTTAAATTCTTAAATCCTTGAAACTTTTCAGATTTCATTCTTAAAATTATATCAGCAGTTTTTGATCACTTTAAATCAATACTTTTTCAACGTTTCTTCTATTTCCATAAAAACAAAAAAAATATAACGAATAAAGGCATTAGGAGCGTCTGCCACAAAGTTCTTAAATATATGATATCTAATCCAATATCCATAATAAATCAAAACAGTTTTTGCCCTCTTATGTGTCAATCGCAGCTAAACAAGTATGCCTTTAATGTAATAAAATTTAGTTTAACACCCATAAATATCCGCGATTCCTTATTCTTATATCTTTGTATCTTATTTTTGTTGTTCTGTTCCTTCATAACAATCGCAGAAGAGCCATACTGAGACCTAGGAACGTAATAAATCTTTCGACATCCTCATCCTCCCTACTGCTTGTCGGAATGCTCTTGTCAAGCTAATAGTATTGTTTTCTAGTACATAGTCAGTTTTGAAATTGAAAAGACAGAGGCTACTGGCATTGGCCACAATGCAATCATCACCAAAGGCCAACATATGATATCCTTTGAAAATGGCCATGGCCATGGTAGGTGGTATACGACTTACTTACTTGTATATAGATTATGGTATATGTAGATACCAACAGGATACCAAAGTCATAGTATACACTACACAGTCCTCCATATTAACCCGGGTTCGGACTTCGGAGTTCTCTGGCTCGCTCTCTGCAGTTGAAGTCCTTCCACGAGAGATTATTACTAAAAGCGTAGTTTGTGTTGTTGCAAAACGTTGGCACATGCATTCATCATCAACAACTATACTGGGCTAACAAAACACCACCATCAGAACCATAGCCAAAGTCCAGGATAGCAGCACGAATGCGATAGCATGGAATAATTTTTTGAGACACAGCCTAGGCAGTGGCAATTTTTCAATTTCTATGATTTATAAAGTCATCAGACATTCCTTGGAGTCGTAAATTATTTTTAAATTTACACGCCATGAGTGTAATTTCTCATCTCATAACAATGTACAAGATCTTGGTTCGATTGGTTTATATATGGTTTAATATACCTATACTTTTCATGCAAACAAAAAAGCTGCTCACTTAGATGACCGTACCTTGGAATTTGGGCTCATTAATAGATCGATGCTGTTGCAATGTATTATAATAGTTTTATTAATTTTTTCTTCAAGTTTATCAACTATTGTATGGAAAGTAAAAAGTTTTCCAATAAGAAGTTTTATTTTGATATTCAAAGAAAAATGGAATTTTTTGAGACAAATGATCGTATGTTTATTTCAATGTAAATAAGAAAGTATGCCATTAATAATGAAAGACAATATCTGCCAAATTTCCACCACGTCTAAGTTTACACAACAATATCCTTTTCACGAAATTTTCCATCACCAAATCGCAAAGTGGCTGCTGTATGCTATTCACAATTTTTATAGTGAATTTTAATAATGTCAATGCGTTGTTGAAGCGTGTATCATTCCATCAATGGCGTAGTCAAACTTATATATACTTGTCAAATGTCAAAAAATTACAGCTTCAAAAGAGACAACTACCGAAATAGCGGGGTATTCAAAATAACATTTATTATCGGAAAACCCTTTATAATATTAAACACCCACAAAAATAGCAATAAATGAGGCATTGAGAGCAGAAAAGGCGTTACCCTTATGTGTTTCCTATAAGGTTACGCCACTTTTGCTCTAACTGCCTCAAATAGGAGTTTAAAACAATAGTGATCTTTTTTTTCTCCTTAGCAAGTGTTTCTCATATCCTTTCTTTGTTCGATGTAGAAGTATTATGTAACGCTCTTGTTCTTTTCCTTAGCCGCGTTCTGTAGACTTCCATTTTGGGCTTAGTTTGCTAAAGCACATTTGGAGTCAAACCAGTGGTTCCCGCCGTCGATGGTTGTGAGAATCCCAGCACTTTTTACAGCTCCTCATAATTACCATTGGTTTAACGAGTTCATATTGGTCGGCATAGCTGGAAGCGGTTATATTTGATTTTGAAATCGTCTAACATTAAATTTCCTCAACGTCGTTGTTGTCCATTTAACAGCTTCCCTGGATATTTTTGTATTACTCGAAGTTCGGCACCAATGAAAAAGTAATCCTAAGTGGCTCCTCTACATGCACACAGAAATTCAGAATGCTTACATAAATTAATACGTAACATGATCAATGTGTTTGAAGGGTCGATCATTTGCTTTCCACCATGTGTACTTAAGGACATCGAGACATGGGAATCTAAGATGGTGAAACTTGTCTTTGATTTTTACGGTCATCACTCTCTAACCTTTTTAGCGAAAGCTGAAACCGCATGTCTTTAATCACAGCGAAACTTAATTCAAACAACCATTTGCATATTTTACATTAGTAGTTAGCAATAGCACAAAGCTGCAATGAGCTGTTAAAGCAAGTACACGTAATCCAGTGTCATACCAATTTGTATACTCTACCAACTACCAAAAATCCTCATAGCTCCTTTCAAGTAGTCAATCAAAATTAAACGAAAACAAAGATGGGAGAGTTGTTCATACTATTTTCTAATTTGTGTCATCACTTTATTTTTTTTGTTCAATCTTCATATTGCCGAATACGTTGAACTGAAGTGGGTGACTCTGAAGGTGTTCCAATGGAATAAGTATCGTCTCCTATAATATAACCATAACCACATAAGACACAGTCAAAGAAAATCCACCCCAAGCCATAGATCACATAAGAAAGAGTGTATAAAACAATTGCAAGTGTGCACCGAGTCACGGTAAATGGCTATAAATCGTCCTTGGCCATGGATAAAGAACTGCCAACAAAAGACAATGGATAACGCTACTCATTGTCACTTGCAATTGTGTACAATATAAATGTAGAAGCAACGACGCAATACCTTTGTAATAGTTGATAGTAGTAGTCTGCTTGCTCTAAAGCACTGACTAGCTATACTATGTCTGTTGGAATATCCTCTTTGCATTTAAGAATATCCTGCAAAGATCTTGTTTATTGGTTGTTTCGAATCATATATATTTTTGTTGTCTACAATTGAGAGCTCTACTTGAAAACAATGGTGTGACTTCCGTTCACACTTACTACATATAACATATCAAATTTACCTTTCAGGCATTTTATATAATACATACACACACACCTACACATATAGATATAAAGGATTGGATTGTGCACCTGCACAGTTTAAAGGTTGTAAACAATGTCTAATTTGACTTTCCCTGTCGAAATAGACAGAGAAGCTTTTCTGAAAAAGGATATATCTTTGAATGTTACTTGCCTAGGGCGCAGAGGCTTTGTGCGCTGCGTACCAACTATTTCAATATGCTCTTTTAACTTCTGTTCTGTGTTCTGATGATGTCAAACCACCGCACCGACAAGATAAGTGTTTTTGAGATAGTTGGATTTAAAAAAATAATTTCCTGGTTCCAATGAAAAAAGTATGAAGTATACAGAAAAAAGTAGAGTCTTATTAGCCATTGCACCGCGGGACAAAGAATCTGAATCAATAGAAATTCAAATGTTTATGCCAGCATTTTAAGCATAAGGTACGTTAATTTCGCCAGTTATTACGTTATAAGGGTTTTCCAATAAGAGGTGTTATTTTGAATAGACCGCTATTTCGGTAGTTGTTACTTTTGAAGCTGAAATTTTTGGCAAGTAGAAACTACGCCATTAACAAAGACAAAGATGCATTGCTAATTGCTTCAACAATGCATTGAAATTATTAAAAATGGGTGAAAATTTGGCAGAGACGGTTCGTAGAACTAAAACATTTTTTGGTTGCCGTGAAGCACCTTGTCGGACCGCAATTCAGAAATTGGTGGAAAAATTGGAGCTTTTGGGACAAGTTAGCAATGTAAAGAATAAAACCAGTGCACGTCACTCACGAACAACTGAGAATATTGCTGCTGCAGCCCAAAGTGTTGAGGAAAACCCAGGTTTGTCCATTCCTCGTCGTTCTTTGAAATTGCACATTGCACAAACGTCATTGCACCGTATTTTGCATAAAGACTTTTGTCTAGAGGCTTATAAATTTCAGTTAACACAAGAACTCAAGCCAGCCGATCATCAATAACGTCGTGTCTTTGCTGATTGGGTTCTTGAAATGCATGAAAATTATCCGAAATTTCATCGAAAAATCATCTTGATTGATGAGGCCAGTTTCCACCTCGGTGGCTACGTCAACAAGCAAAATTGACACATCTGGGGCTCGGAAAACCCAAGATTTATTGTTGAAAAGCCTCTCCATCCTCGACGAGTAACTGTTTGGTGCGGTTTATGGTCTGGCGGGGTCATTGGGTCATACTTTTTCGAAAATGAGACTGGAGCAACAGCTACGGTGAATGGATTGCGCTATCGAGAGATAATTAATAATTTTGTATGGCCGAAATATGATGGTGTTGATTTGGACAACGTTTACTTTCAACAAAATCAATCTCCTCGTAAATCAAGATTCCTCGTAACTTGGGCCTATTTGCTTAGTTTCTGAAGAGTATTCTTTTATAAGAAAACTCACGACTGAGTCGAAAGAACTTGCTCCAATGTGTGACAGTACTGTCGGGCTTGAGATTTTAAAAGAAAAAACATTAACAGTTAAGGAGGTTTTTGTATGAAATTTTATACGCACAGTTTAAGGCAGCTGCTTGCCGAATTTACAATTGAAAATTTAGAATGAAACAACAACAACTTGTGTGTGCTACCACCAAGTTCATAGGCTGGAGTTATAGCTATTTCACGGGGACCTGTAATTGGCTTACAACTTTCATGTGGGTGCGGTGGCGTAGTGCGTAGTGCACTAGCTCCTCACACGCTAGGTCGCTTGTTCAAGTCCAGCTCGGGCAAAAGTTCTTCAAAAATTAAATTGAACATAAAGCGGTTAAGCACCACTAAAGGAGTCTGATGATCGGGTTGGTCCCCGTGAAATAGCTATAACTCCAGCCTATGAACTTGGTGGTAGCACACACAAGTTGTTGTTGTTTCATTCTAAATTTTCAATTAACAGTTAAAAATCTTATGACATTTTATTAATCACTTAAAAATCACTAGTTCAAACTTTTTCTGGAAAAAGTAAACCAATCTATAAGATTTCTTTATCTGTTTTCAAATTA
Source organism: Platycheirus albimanus (assembly GCA_916050605.2). Classification (NCBI taxonomy): domain Eukaryota; kingdom Metazoa; phylum Arthropoda; class Insecta; order Diptera; family Syrphidae; genus Platycheirus; species Platycheirus albimanus. The sequence goes on from OU696697.1 coordinate 43,791,519, forward strand.
AAAAAAATTTCAAAGTCTTTCAACCAGTTTTTTTTTTTCAAAGAACAATTTTGAAAAACTTTTCAAACCAAATATTTTTTTGAGAATGTGAATTTCTAGAACTTTAAAGTTCTTATCTGGAAAATAAAATTTAAAAAAAAATTGTTCAAACCGTTTTTGACATAAACAAAAATATAAACAAAATTTTATATATTTTTTTTTAAGCCCAAACAATTTTGTTTTGAAATTTCGGAGAAATTGGAAAATATCGTTCCTATGGGGGATACCGTTACAAAACTTTTCCTGAGAAATGTATTCCAACCAAAACATTAAAGTTCACACAAAAAACACCATTGTGAAAGTTTTATCGAAATCATAGAAGCCATTTTTGAGAAAAATGAGTTTTTCGTTAAAAATCATATGACAGATATAGGTACCGACAGTTTTAGAGCTCTAGAATGCTAGTTCCAAAAACCCATCTGTAAGACGTCATAATAATACTGTGTACCTACTACCTACCTACCAGGCTTGCGAATCGGTCCAGCACTTTAGGCTGCAGGCAACTACCTATACATTCAGACCGACCGACAGACGAATAGACAGAATTGCCGGACCCTAGTTTTTCGGCTTCTCTATCATCGTAAGGTTTGATTGTCCAACCAATATTTTTATGAATGCATAACTTGCCATATAGTAAATCGAAGGTAAAAAAGTATACCAATGTAGCTGCAATATTCAGATATCTACATGTAAACTAAAAAAAATGGTGTCCCCTTTAAAAGTAATAACTGCGTTAGCACCTAACATTATCCTCAAGTGCAAGTACGTGCGCCCCCGTCAGGCATTTAATTTGATATCCTATATCAAGCTTTAGTCGATTAAACAATCAACGTTGGTTAACGAAAGTTATTTAAAGTGTTTTCGTGTTGCACAATTAATCATGAATCTTATTTATTTTCGACTCAAAAAGATTTGCGACGTATCCTATCCTTCCAAGAAAAAGTAATGGTTTCATCGATTTTCCTTATTTTCTAAATTTATTCATCCTTTTTGCTTGTGGTGCTCGCCTTCTACATATATAGGTATACCCCTAACCACTGTGAAGACTAAAGAAGGTGCTAACTCCATTTTACGGTCAGCTATAAATTGGTTGAGTTTTTACTAACTGAAGCATGGAACTGCATGACCCGTAAAACCGCATACATCACAAAGTATCATCCAAGTCTATATTATAGGCACTAGGCGGAAGACTTCTTTAATCGCTATAACATTCTCCCCATACCCCAGACCCGTCTTCAATCGAAAATGGGAATTACTTTGAAATATTTTAAAATTCAAGAGGAATGGAGAGAGAGCCAAAAAAAAAAAAAACTTCTCACATCGACGATTCGGTTCGGTGTGAAAAAAAGAGGGTGCATAAAACCGAAGACAGGATGATTTAGGATAAACTCAAAGTTCATGGGGGGATAAGGCTGTATTTAAGCCCAGCCACTCAGCAGCAATACTTCAAACATTTCCCAAAATCTTTTCACAACCAGATGCTGTTACAATATTTTTTTTTTTTTTATTCTTCTTATCGATTTTTTTGTGTCTGTGTTTTTTGTCTCTGTTTTTGCCGTTTAACCACATAAAGTCTGATAAACGCAAACGAAAAAAAGAAGATAAAAAACTAGAATAAAACTTTCTTCTTATCCGAGGTTATATCAAGGGTCACGTTGTCTTTTCCAAAAGAACCTTATACCATTGTGCTGGGCTGGACAGGGCAGGGGCACTCAAGCAACTCCAACTTAGTTCTGTTTACCACCAGCCAGCAGTAGAATTGCACAGCCTCCCCCCTCAAACAAGAAGTTTTGAAAAAGAACTTATAACAAACGTTTAAAAAATAATCTTTAAAAAGTAGATACATATCATATTTTCGCTATCTAAAAGAAAGTTATTGGTTTGATGAAAATATTGCTTTGATAGTCTTAATCTTTAAAGATACGGATGGAAGTGAGTTGAAACAGTGATAGGAAGCCTAGGCGTAGGTCATGGAAATTCTTATTCGTTTGAACTTAGGTACAGCCAAAGGCGCATGAGTGATAAAAATGCTAAACTGTTTTTTTTTTTTTTTTAAGAAACAAGAATTAAGAGCCATTTCTGATTTAACGTATCTTAATGGCATACCAATACAAAAGTAGGTACTTATGAATTCAAATCCGAAAGTTTTTGAAACCGATCCCTCAAACAAAGATGTAGTCTTATTAGCAAACCAAGCGTCTACGAACAAAAATAACAATTAAAGAACACATTAAAATTTCACATTTACAATTAACAGCAACATTTTTCAGAGAAATAATTTTTTCCTTATTCAAGATTTAAAGCACTCAAACAAATAAAGACGATTTTAATGAAAGAACAGAGAATGCATTTTTGGGATTGAAAATCTTTCCATGAAAATCAAGTTAGCAGTCAATTCTCAATTGTATTAAAATAAAATTAACGACTGGGTCGCACGTACTTGCTTTGTGGGGGCAATAGCATGATAAAAAATTTTTGAAGTGAAACTTCTTTAGTCGCATGGGGGTAAAATTTTTACTGATGCAGCGGAAATAAGCGTGACTTCCGTCCCCGAAAATGGAGAGAGCGATTGAGACCTATTGACAGAGAGTGAGAAAGGGCGAACGTAGCATGAAGCACATAGCTATGGAGCGAGAGTAGGGAGCAAGCGAGTGAGAAAGATCGAGAGGGAGAGAGAGAGTATGAGATAGAGCGAACGACGCATCACGCGACACGCACAGGGGAGAGAGAGCGGTAGGTTAAATTAGGTTTGTTTTATAATAGCACAAACTAGTTCTGCTCTGCATATCAACTGTGGGTAGATCGGCGGCTGATTGATAAGAATAGAACGGTGGGTAGCAGGGACGGTATGAATTATGCGTGTCTTAACAGACAAAAGTGTTTCGTATATTATATAAACTGTAGGCAGCCAAGCGGTTGATGTTCTTAAATAGATTGGCGGGTAGCAGGGATGTGACTTGGTGTGTAGTTAAATGAGCGCTGGAAGGTTGATATGAAAAATGTGATGTATATAATATTAAATGTGTAAGGCAGGTAAGCGGCCTTAAGAAGCTGCACTGGTCGGTTGATGCGGTGCAAAAATATAAAAATTAGTTTGCCAAAGAAGTTTCACTTCTGACATGTGTACTTTGTAAGCACGCACTTTTTTTAACGAACACAACTAGATATTCTTAGAAAACACAAATTAACAATTTTTGACAATCTTCTTCTATCTATAAAAATGTGTAAAAAATGTATAGTTATCCATCAATTAAGAACGGCTGGGCCGATTTGACTCAAATTTGTTTCAGTTGTTTGTAATTGGCAGAAGGTTTCTATGAAATTTTTGGAAAAACCATCCAAAAAAGTCGGGAAATGGAGTAGGTATTTGTATGGAATTTTTTGTGCAATTGTTCCAATTATTGCGAAAGACGTTTAGCGCGCACTTTTAAGTTTGCGTGTAAGAAATTGGGTTATCCAATTAAACATTCAATCTGCATTGGTATTTCCTTTTGATGTGAAACATCTATTGGGGCACCTAGGCAGTAAAATCGATCGTAATCGTCACGAAAAATGGCATGACGCTCGATAAAATTTTTCAAAATGTGACTGGAGTGGGCTGGCGGCTGGGTAGTTGGTGTTTTTAGGTTGGGTGGTCGTTGGTAGGGGCTGGGTGGTAGTGGAGGAGAGGGTTGGGTTGATGTGGAAAATTGCAAAAAATTGTCAAAAATGGTGGGTAGTTGGTTAGAAGGAAAAAATGGCTAAGATGGTGGATGGTTGTTTATTGGTTTTAGGTGGGCCTGGGTGTATGGTTGTATAAGTATGGGTTGGGTTGAGGAAAAAATGATTCCTATTTATACATGTTACCTGTAATCTGTAATAATTGTTATTATGTAATTAAAATAATAAGAAATATAATGATTTTATTAACGAAACACTAAATTATTGAAAATTACCTAACTCCATATTTTCTTTGATGATTTTTAAGGTGGTATTTACTTTCTGGAAAAGCAAGACATTTGTCGAGAAATCAAAACAACCTGGACAACGCTTTTCTAACTGCTATATATAAAGTTTGAAATAAAACCGTCTAGCTGTTTAGGGTGTAGCTTTCTCTGAATTTTAAGTTGGCAGCACTGTTTTCATTGTCATCTGCCATGTTCGTTATCTTTAGTTTCATTATGTATTGACTGACGACTGAATTACTTATGCAAATTCATTTCGAAAACTTCCTTCCGTTCGTTAAACGCAAGAAAGGAAAAAGATAGTTCTTAAGCACTTTGGGGATGCCGCGCTGACCGTCACGCCGTTGATTGCAAAGACCTGATAGTTTGGTGTACTTTATAGACTCTTGGAATCATTGGTCTTAACTTCTTTAAAAACCATGTCGGCCGGAGTGTTACAGTCAATGGAAACTGTTATAGAGCCATGATCAAAGGTTTTTTCGTTCCTGAATTGATGTTGGGAAGCTTCGCTTTCAAAAAGACTCTGCAAAATTTCAGAAAGCGCCTGCCACAATTGATTTGTGGAAACGTTAGGTTAGATGGATAATAACTTCGCTTTTTGGACCTGTGAATTAGCCTCCAAGATCGTGTGATTTCACACGCTAGACCATAATTTCTTTGAGACTATGTAAAGTCGCAAGTCTACACCGATAAGAAATCAGAGACAGTTGACATCTTGGCGTATCTATGCCAGAAATCATATTGAAATAAATAAGGAAAGGAATTATCTTTAAAAAAAAGTCATTTTATAATTCTATACCTCTAAGCAAAACACCCTTTACAAGCATGCCAGTTAACATTGCATGTTTCAAAGGACATAACACCTTCAAATTATGTTATTTTCATTTATTCAAATATTTTCCATCAAGCTTAATTCAAAACCTGCTTTTATTAACACATTCAATGTTATTGCTGTTTTTGAAAATCTTTCAAATCACGTCACACGTTATTATGACTTAACGTGGTTTATTTTCCGCCGCTTGATAAAAAACAATTATTGCAAACTAAGCTCCCCAATTAACCGCTGGTAGATTAAATTTATTTAATGGTCTCTGCTCTCTTTATTCAACCAACAACGCAACACCACATTCTATATCCGGTTAGGCAAATTAAGAACAAATTCCGTAAGGGCTTTGACCTATTTCAACCTTTTTTTGACAAAACAAAAATATAATATTTTTGTTTGGATCGCCGCGTGCGTCGCGTTGCGTCGTCCTACATCCCTCTCTATAGAAACCAACGATTTTCATCTCGTTGTATTCCGTCGTTATATCACTTTATTAATTCTATGGTCTGTGTGACAAAGGATTACGTTTTCAATTTTGAAAATTTGAAATTATTTTCGAAAACCGCACGCTTCAGGCCGCAACCCTACCTATAAGCTGTGGTTCATCATATGTGCGCATAGGTATCTCTACATCTATATATACAAATGTATTGTATTTATGGCTGCTTGCTTCCTATGCAAATTCGATACCATGCCATACGAATTACTATGGTGCTTCTTTCTATGACACAGCTCCTGATGCGGCTTCCGAATCTATTTAAATATGTATGAAAAAATAAAGCGTATCAGCATGATGTAAACAATTCACATAGATTCGTTTGACAACAATGCTTTCCCTCCATTTCTCAATTTAACTACCGCACCGCACCGGATCTGAGCTCGACCCGAAAATTTTCAAATAATATACTTAAAGTACTGACTACATTCAAATAGTGTTGCCATCTTCTCATTTATTATTTATATTTTAAAAAACTTGTGAATGTCTGGTGGTTCTGAGCTGTAAATCACATTTTGGTATTATTAAAATGCAATGGTTAAAGTAAATGGTGTTTGACAATGGGGGTTTGAAAAGAATGTTGAGATCGTTGGAAACAATAAACAATAATTTTATTAAAAAACGCTTACATAACAACGCCTCTCGATCAACGAAAACAAAATTGCCTACGACCATTAACTCCATGTTGAAGAATGCGTGATAGTATATTCTTTATGACAGTGAAACTGAATGTCAATTTAAAACGTGTTAATGTTTTTCCCATGATGTGTTTTGAATTCCTTATCAGTTATCACTTATACTTTACTGGTTGGGAAACTAAAGAATTTTATATGCCACTCACAAAAATGGTTTATACTAAAAAAAAACACATTATTTCCAAAATATCTCTTGAGTCAGCCTCAGACACAGGACCGGAGGACAATAATAGCAAGAAATCACGTTAACATACATAAATACTAGAAGTTATCATGTTAACAAATAATTACAAAACCTTGATACACCCGTTTTTCTAAATGGTGGTTTATCAACGTTTGTGAAAGTTTGCAAAAAGGATTTCATCATATAGGTCAATGCAAACCTACATGAGGTTAGTATTCTCGGATCTACACAAAAAATAAATTGCAACATCGTTTCACAAACAAAAAAAAAAGCTTTGCACTTGTGACGTCATCCAAGACTTTATATAATACTGTAACGTTTATTTATTATTTAGGTACCTTATTTGAGTTTATTTAATACATTTTAAAATTTAATATCAACCAATGATTTAATATCTGAATTCAAATTGAGTTTATTCTGCGGGTCACCGCTGACGTCATTGACGGAAAAAAAATTACAATGTCCCAAAGTTAGAAATAATCTTTGGCCGGGAATATGTTAAAAAGTGAACGAAACTCCAAAAGGTTTTCGAAAAAGTTGACTTATTTGCAGTACAGTTTGCTACCAATTCGAGACTGTTATAGAAGTCCTCGAGAACTTGAAATTTCTTATGGAATGAATCCCATTCTGTTGGAAAAATACATAAGGATCTCGACATAGCTACAAAAATTCGCAGGGCCGGATAGTATATCTCTCCCATAGTTTTGAAGAGCTGTCTTTCACGCTGGCCAAACCACTGATTTTTTTAAATCTGTTCTACTCTACAGATTTTATTCCGAGTAAATGGAGGCACATACATTAAATAGGCGTGTTAATAACCCCCTCAAACTACTAATGGCATTTAACTCCCTTCTTTTCAAAATCATGGAAACTATCAGATTCAGAAAATCTTGAGAAATGGGAACTTCTAAATGAACCGTTTTCGTAGCAATAGGCCCACTGGTGAAATGATAGTATATCTCACCGAACAGTAGAACCAATCAATTTGTCGTTTTGGAGAAAGCAAGACTATTGCAATGGGTAGTTAAAAAGTAGTTGGTATCAAGCTCGCTTATCGATGAATTAGAAGTTACTTTTTCTACCGTTCAAAGTACGTTGTCTTGGACGGTTTTCAAAATAAATTCAGGTGTTCCCCAAGGTTCCGTTCTCTCTCCGTCTCTCTTCCTAATCTTTATAAATGATCCCTTGTCTAAGAATTCTAATCCACTTACTTGTTTTGCTGATGAAAGTACTTTCAACTTCTTATTCTTAACGGCAGCGTAAAATAAGCTCATTGAAAGGATCAATACAGAATTGTCCAATTAGGAAGTATCAACCGTGTGGAATTTAATACTTCAAAAACTCAATGCTGTCTTATGTCGTTAAAGCATGACCTACTACTATGCCACTTTCCATGAGTGGCACTTGCATTGAGGAAACCGAACAGCTTTGCATTCTAGGTATGTGTATTACAAAACAACTTCTGCGGAACGATCACAAATGCAGCGAAATGTTAAGAATTCCTAGCTCGATGCAAGAAATATTGTTCTCCATAGGATTTGGATACAATCCAAAAAGCATAAATTTGAAAAAAGCTTGAGAAAAATGGGTGCTCTTATTTCAAATTTCGTCTTCTCTATAGGATTCAGAAAAGAGCATTAAAATTGACTGGCGAAAGGACAATTATTAAGGAAATAATTGTTTCACTTTAACATCGCCGTAAAATTTCTTTATTTATCGCTTCTTCTTTAAAAAGTGTTCCAGCCTAATAGTCAGTTCTATCCGTCCCTTATAATAACTTCCCCGTAACACTTGTATCGCTTTAGGAATGCCAATTAAATTACCCTCGAACCTAACTTAGTAAACGCCCTGTTATGTTAGGTTAGATCACTAATATCGTTGTAGAAGAAATCCCCTAAATGTATATTTCGTCTTCGGGAGAGAGCAAGGCACGAACAAAATAGGTGAGTTATTGCCTCCTCTTCTTCCTCGTCTATGCAATTTCTGCAGAAGTCAGTTGAGAAAACGCCCAGTCTAGTAGTATGTCGCTGTTCAGTTATGACACTCATCATCGGCCTTGCAGTTTCCTGGAATATCTCTATGTTCCGGCACCCCAAAAAAGGCGAATATTAAGCTGTATGCCATTTTCGCGAAATATGAGTTTATAAAGGGGTTTCCAATAAGAGGTGTTATTTCTAATAGTCCACTATTTCGGTAGTTGTCACTTTTAAAGCAGTCATTTTTTGACATTTGGCAACTAGAAAATACGCATTAATACAAATACACGCTTCAACAACGCATTGAAATTATAAAAAGACGGTTCGTAAAACTAAATTATTTTTTGGTCGTCGTGAAGCACTTTGTCGGACGGCAATTCGGATATTGGTAGAAAAATTTGAGCTGTTGGGGCAAGTTAGCGATGTGAAGAAAATAAATCCATGCACATCGCTCAAGAACATCTGAGAATATTGCTGCTGTAGCCAAAAGTGTTAAAGAAAATCCATGTTTGTCCATTCCTTGTCGTTCTTTGGAAATGGGCATTTCATAAACGTCATTAAACCGTATTTTGCATAAAGACTTGGGTCTTAAGGCTTGTAAAGTTCAGTTAACACAAGAACTCAAGCCGGCTGATCATCAACAACGTCGTGTCTTTGCTGATTGAGTCCTTGAAATGCATGAAAGGGACCCGAAATTTCATCGAAAAATCATCTTGACTGACGAGGCCCATTTTCCACCTCAGTGGCTACGTCAACAAGCAAAATTGTCTCATCTGGGGCTCGGAAAACCCAAGATTTATTGTTGAAAAGCCTCTCCATCCTCGACGAGTAACTGTTTGGTGCGGTTTATGGTCTGGCGGGGTCATTGGGTCATACTTTTTTCGAAAATGAGACTGGAGCAACAGCTACGGTGAATGGATTGCGCTATCGAGAGATAATTAATAATTTTGTAATGGCCAGAATAAGATGGTGTTGATCTGGACAACGTTTACTTTCAACAAGACGTCGTGCGGCGCTACGTACCACACAATCAACGAAACCATCGATCTTTTACGGGAAAAGTTTCCGGACCTTGTTATCTCGCGAAGAGGTGATCACAATTGGCCACCGAGATCTTGTGATTTACTGCGACTTCTTCCTTTGGGACCACGTGAAACATAAGGTCTACGCCAACAGTCTAGCGTCGATTCAAGACCTCAAAGATGGAATTCGGAAGCTATTGAGGGCATACAGCAGCCACTTTGCGATTTGGTGATGGAAAATTTCATGTTGTTGTAGCGTACCCGTGGCGGCCATTTGGCTTATTTTGTTTTCCATTATTAATAGCATATTTTTCTCTTTACATTAAAATAAACATCCGATCATTGATCTCAAAAAAAGCCCCTTTTCTTTGAATATCCAAACAACACTTCTTACTTAGAAACCGTCCCGAACGAGCTGCCTGAGAAGATGAGGATATTCGAAGTGGATATCGCGTTTTCCTTGAGCCGAATACAGTCTATTTTATAGCTAGAAGCTTCCCCTGAATCAAGCTATAATGGTTAGGGACTCGGAATGAGAGACTAAGATCTAGTCCTACCCCAACTATCGCATCTTCGATTTTTGAGCCATCAGCGTAGAAATCTCTCGATAGTTTCCTCTCGTCCCAATCAGGTCGTGATGGAAAGGAACTGTTAAGTATGGAGACTTTTTATCTGTTCTATAAAAACTCCACTCTAATTTTCCTAAACGATCGTTCTGGGTTTTAACAACCCCTTGGGAAAGCTCGCATTATAAAAAAAGGATTGGTTCTGTTGTCAAACTGTTCTTTATAAAAGCATCTCAAAGCTTCCACCTAATAAAGATATTTTTTATTTCTATTATCTGGTAACACTGTACATAGAGTTTATAGAGTGCACGAATCGTGCCCTTCTCCTGGTCTAATTCGAAATCAATTTCGAGTTTAATTATAAATTCCCTTTTTGTCCATACAAAACGTTTAATTTTAATTAAACTTTCAAGTGGAAAATGTTTGTGACTGCCTTTGCTGTTTTTTTTTTTTTTTATTTTTCACTTTTTAACTTTTCAGTGAGTCGGGTGTAATTTTGTTCGCTTTTGATTTGTGCGAGAGAGGAAAACAACATTTTTACTGCTTTTTGACTCTGCTAGTGACAAATTGACAAGGTCAACCACAAGATCCTAATGCGCCAGGACAAGTGGAAGTAGAAGTAGAAGTGGAAGTGGAAAAAACTTATGACGAGACACAAAAGTAATTTACATTTACATTGGAGTTTTGGAATGTTTTGACTTTTGAGTAAAAGTTGAACGCCGCGCCAGAGGTAACTTTGGCATCCTTTTTCATGTCCTTCTCCATCTCTCCATAGGTATAGGTATACCTTACAACAACTATCCATCCACTTAAAAATGTAAGGTGTCATTTTTATCAAAACGGAAGGCAGTTTTATTTTAATTTTGATGAATTGCCCCAGAAAAAGTTTTCATTCAGTCAAATGGATGAATGAGCATTATGTAAGCGAGTGTTTTTATAGACTAGGCTTAGCTTATAGCTCACCATCTGATTATTTTAATGAGAGCATCCCTCCAGGTTAATTTCATTTAATTTGCATTTTTTGTACTGTTTTTTTTTTTTTTTTTTTTTTTTTTTAAGTGAAGTGAATGGTCGGTGTTCCTATAGCGTTTTGCTTGGTAATGGTAGTTACGTAGTAAAGCAAACAAACAATGGCTCTCTCTATAATATTCAGTTGGGTTGAACTATACTGGCTGAGGGTAAAGGACGGAAATTCGGAAGAATTTAAGGTTGGAAGTTGGAATGGAGCTAGCTACCCGTCCGTGGTAATGGAGTTTTGGAATTCTTTTTGTGTTGGGCTATAGTGATTTGAAATTTTAATGAATTTGTTGGCTGCCATGCAGTTAAATAATTATTATTCTGTTTGTTGGTAAAGCTTGGACTTGACTTAATTATTTTTTCGGTAAATCGACGTCAAGTGGAGGTTAAAAAAAAAAACAATTATATTTGACTTGCCTACCTGTAAGAATTATTTAGTAAGGTATCTTTACGTATAGAAATAGATGCTTTTGCCAGGAAAATTAGAGATATTTTTTAAAATAAAAAAAAAATACAATGTAATGCCACGTGCGGTTGTGTCTCTGATTGTTCTAATTTTTTCCCGTGGTACTGCCTCTTATTGCGAGGAAGTGACAAATCTTTCAAAAATTAAAGTTCGAATCTGGCGGTTAACCCTTCCATTTGTGCAGAGTATCCACGCTCACACAAAAATGGTTCCGAATGTAAGTCGTTAGTTCTTTGTTTCTCGAAACTTTTCGTTATTAATGCGAAGGATGTTATCCAGTCCAAATAAATTTTTAGATCGCACGATCTTGGAGGCCAACTTGCAGATCCGAAACGCGCTCAACAAACGCTTCCTTCAACAAATCAATTCTTGAGGATTATCTACACTCTAATGTTGCTTGTTGACATAGCCATACAACCAAATATGAGCTTCAGCGATATAAAAAAAAAACATGGACGTAGTGATCGATGCATTTTACGAACAGAACAATGTTTTTCAAAATAATTCTGCACAGCTTACATGCGTTGTTCAGGAGTCAGTCGATTCATAATGATATGGCTAACCAAACTTAAGAGAACTTACACATGGTAGGTGACAAAATGGCTGTCAATGAAAATGGTTGAGCATCGTTTCAACCGATACATAAACATATACGGTTGTGTCTCATTCCGAGAAGAAAAATGTTCGACCAGATATCAAAGTTGCTCTTTCCAGCGTCAAAATTGTTGACGATTAAATAATTGAATGAAGCTTAATGAATTCGCAGTAAGTTTGAGGAAGTTAACTGAAACTAAAGTAGTTTCTTGGCATAGTGAAATAATTTAATTATTATTTTTTTTTTTCGTTAAGCTATAAACGGTCAATTGTTTTTTATTTATAATAAATCAAACTTCTATATAACTTCCCATTATATTATATGTATTTAAAACTTCAAATATGTTTCGTTTAATTTTTTTTTTATTATTTCCTCACCGGTAGGGTACCTACTTTTGCATACAATTGAATCGTTTTCCCGAAATTTGCTGAATACGCATCATATTGATAAAATATTCTGATGCGTAAAACGTACATAATGTACATATTTAATTTCATTTTACGGAACGAGTATTATGTATCTTATGGGTCACCCAGATCCTTTCATATCTTTCTGTGCCTTGAACAATACCTCAGCTGTGACACCGACTTCCAATTCTGGACCTGAACTTACTTCATGAGAATCGACCTTCATGTTTAGTTTGGTCTTCCGACACGCCTTGCGAAAACAAAGTCGGTGGGAAAACATCACCCTGTTTCACTCCATATCGCACTTCGAAGTCATCAGCTGTCCACTGCTGTTCAAAACAAAACACCTTATGTCATTTAACGATTTTTATACCCTATTCCATAGAATGGGTATATTGTATTTGGTATGGAGTTTGTAAAATAGAGAAAAAATAATACTGTTAGTTATAGAAAAGTATATAAATATGTATTCTGACTCAAAATCAAAAGCCTAGTCGATTTAGACATGTCCGTCCGTCCGTCCGTCCGTATTTATACTCTCTAGAGGTCGCAATTTTTGAGCTAGAAAGCTGATATATATAACCTTTGGTTCAAGAGTAAGGCTAAGTTCTTGAACCAGTAAAATCTGCCCACAAACACGCCCACAATTGCCATTTTTGATGAACAACCTCAATTTGGTAAAATTAAATTATGTTTTTTGTACAGTTACGATAAAAGCATAACCCTAAAATTTTTCAAACGTAAGCTTTAGGTAAACCTTCTTCCAATAAAATAAAAATATTTCAGTTTGGGCGTGGCTGACACCCATTTTTCATACAAAACCATCAATACTGTTTTTATAAAATAAAAATTGTTATATTAAAACGAAAAACATTAAATTTTGTGGGTATTACTGGCTTATAAACATCTTGTGTATGCAATCAAAAAAATTGATTTTGGGCGTTGCTGACGCCCACTTTTCATAAGAAACTATACAAATTTTTTTTTTTTTGTAAATAAACGGTATTTATAATGAATCCGCAAGTCAAAATTTTGCGACTCTTAAGAGAAACTAAACAGTTTGTGTATGAAAAGAAATTTTTGAATTTTGGGCGTGGCTTACGCCCAGTTTTTATGAAAGAACGAAAAACGTAGTCTCAAAAATTAAAGGTACCTCCAATATTCAATTTAAAACTTTTCTTTCCGTTCGTTATTTGAAAAATATATCTCTACATTTTCTTGTGTATATTTTTTCAATACGCCTACTTTAGTTACGTAGCAGAGTGTGGTCAAAGAATTGTTAAAAACGTCCATAATCGTTATATCCATTCAAAATCTAATTTTTAAAAATTTAAATTTTGTCTTGTTTTGTTCAAATCGATCTGCAAGAATAAAATTGAATGTCACTGAGCTGATACTAATTGCCTTGACAGTAAAAAGTCTTAACTGTGGGCGTGGCTCACGGTTTTTTTTATTGTGCCAGCACTAAGTGATCATCACACCACACAAAATTAATGTTATTGAATTTTGTTCTGTTCTGAAACTGAAACATCGGCTGGCTGCGGGAGGCGGACGCATACACATATAAAAATATAGGGAATAGGGTATCCAACAGTTCGTTGCAAACGTACAAGGGAAGCTTTTCGGTAGGACCAATTATATGGCTCACAATTTTTTTTAATTTCTAAAAACATATTACAGTTTTTTTTGGTTTCGACTATCTTGAATAGGACTCAATCGATTCTTTAAAATTTCAGCCATATAAAGGTGTAGGTAGTTTAATTTATATTGCGTGACAATATTTAAAAAAAAAAAATTTGTATTTTTAAAAGCGTTTTTTAGAATTTTTTTTTTAAATTAATATTTTGAAAACTGCTCATTTAATTTTTTTCAAAAACTTTAAACAGGTTAAATGTATTTGCTGAATTTGAATTCTATTTTGAAAAATATTTTCAAGAAATTTTCAAAAAAAAAAAAAAAATTTCTTAACTGCATAGATTTTTATTAATTTATTTTGATATATTCAAATTTATCGAAGAAATAAAATGGCATACTTTTTGCACCTCAAATTAGTTTAAGCATCTTTTTAAGAATTTTGAAAAATGCATTTTTATCAAAATCTCAAGCCCCAAGGCCACTGTTACAAATTAGAACAAGTTCGTGAGATCCAGTCGTTCATTTTATTTCTTGATAGCAACAATTTTACAAGGATGCCTGTAGCATCAGTAGATTTCTAAATAACATCACATAACGCGATCGAAAGCCTTTTCCAATTCTATTGGTACTACGAAGATTGTTTAAGGTTGATTTGATAGGTGCTGTTGTGAATCGAAACATGATTGATTGACAACTTCGAAATTCCACGTGGTGCCTCTAGAGCAGAAGCGAACAAATGGTCGACAAAAAAAATGTCGACTGGATACATACAAATTTAATCGACTGCCAAAATGTCGACTGATGTTTGATCGACAAAAAAAAGTTGACAGACTATAAAAATGTCGATTGAAAGAGTGTCGGTAATGATCGCGACTTTTATTCTGATAAAAAATGTAGTTCTTTGGATTGCATCGACAGTTGAAATTTGTATATTATTTTTAAATCATAGGAGTAGGGGTGCAACACTGATCGACAATGGCAAAGTGAATGATGTGAACATCACTTTTGTTGTAGTCGATATTTTGTAGTCGATATTTTCAAAATCGAATTTATAAGAGTCAACGTTTTGATCAGTCGGTATTTTTACCAATCGACTCTCTGAAAATCGACATTATGACGCTCGATTTTTCTTAATCAACATTTTAAAAATCGCCAAATCGTACCCAACTCTATAAATATGTACACAATCTCAAACATTCAAAAGCTTTGAAATGTTTACTATGTTTTAAGAAGAAATAAGTATAGAAAAAATGTTAACACAACACAGTAAGTATTTTTTGTTAATAGTTGACAAAATTATTGATACAGAATCTGTCATCTGGTGGGTGCGTTCAGAAATATATACCAAAGGGTTTAACCTTTAAACACAAGAAAAGATTTTTCGAAAAAATATGTAAGCAGCAGAATCTAAAATTGCCCCGCTTTAAAATTGAATTGCCCCTTGGGGGGCGTAGGCCCTACGTTAGGAAGCACTGCTCTCGAGCGTAGACTATATCTTAGACTTTATCCTTTCGAAAATGATAGTTACCATTAACTTCGAAGTTCTAACATTTCATGAGATCATCATTCTTCGGTAGCTTGATGATAATTGCGTTATGTTTCCTTGCTCTCCGCCAATTCGTGCAATCTAGCCATCCTATCTCCATTTTACAATACCGATCACGATCGTTCAATAGAAGGCCATATGCTGCAAGTTATCTAATCCTAGCAATGCACATATTATAATGGAAGATAGTTTAGGCAACCTATATGAATCTTGAGCAAGATCGAATCGATAATTTATCGATTTAACATAAACTGCAATCGACTGTCTCCATACGAGAAAATGTAAATCTAACAAGACAAAATATTTAATTTTACATTTTGTCTTTTTAAACATTTTAAAAATAATATTCGAAAACTCTACCTGTTCCTTATTAAAGAAGGTATCATGAACATAGATTCAATCTTGTCGTAGTCTGTGCAAGTTTTCGTAGAACTAGCTTTATCAAAAAGATGCATTCTTCGTACCTAACTTTATATTCAACAACGTTGTTTCTTTTTTTCGTTTTGTTTAATGAAACAACAACAATAATAACGAGATAGAATGCAATGAAAACAATATTTTGTGACTTATTTAGCTTAGAAATACCCTTTTACTATTTTTTTTTCCAATGAAGAAGGAGTATCATTGCCTTTGTTAGATCTTATTTTCGATATTCAGTGCATTGAGGACGAAACAAGGATAACAACCAAATAATGTTCCTGCATGTACAGTACGTTGTACGATTCGTTTGTCGTATATTTCATCCTCTCCTTCGCCCAATGTGCATATACTTCTTCCAATTCAATGATTGTATATAATTTATTTCCTTATCGCATTGAATGTTCGTTCGATTTAAACATCATTGTATGTATTTGTCAGTCTTTGTTAAGAAAAAAGTTTCATTTTTTTTTTTTATTATTATGTATCTGCAATTTGTTGATGGAAATAAAGATACTGATACTGAGGTAATAACACGAGAGGAACAACCATTTCTTGATACCCCCACCCTCAGCCCGATTCGATCGGAGTTCAATTCTATTTCACTTCCTAAAAGTTTATTTTTCTCTTTCAATTTTTATGCTTTTATTTTTTTTTTGTAGCTGTGTATAGTTAAAAACATTTCTTTGACATTGGGATGAAAAAAAAATCATAAAAGAAAAGTTCGAAAGAAATTTAATTAGAAAACGATTTAAATTTCGGATTGAATGGATATCTCTGCCTTTGTACTTATTTCCTTTTTGAATTTAATTCATTTCGTATTGGTTTTAAGAATTAAAAAATTAAATGAGAATAAATTAGATTAAAACGATTTTCTTAGGCCGATAAGAAGTGTGGCTGTGCGTTGTTTAAAAGATTATTTTTAAAATTAATTTCCTGGATAGCGACTACTTATGGAAACTAGCTATGATTTCTATTAAAACTTAACCCAAGCCGCTTCCGTGCCAAATCGTATATATGTATTTGAGTTTGGTTTAAACATAAATGTGTTTGAAATTTTCCTCAGTGTATGTTTTGGCTTATATTCTCGTTATATTGGTGTTGATAGTTGAAACCTTCGATTATAAGGTTTAAATTTCACCAGACGCAAGGTGAGAACACTTTGAAATTGTAAGAAAATTCTAATCGTACACCTTCTTTGGTAGGGTATTTTTTAGAGTTATGGAACTGTAAAGTGAAGTAAAATACAGACAAATTATTGCTATAAAATTGACTTCATTTGAAAGATAATTCTTTGCCTATTATATTTGAATATGATTTTTGGCACTCTGTAAATGGCTCGGATGTAGTCTAATATTAAGGTCCAATTTGGGTAACTCTTTAAAGAATTTGGGTTATTATATCGGTAAAAACACGGCAAAAAATCTCTTCTAGCTTTCCAATCGTCTCTGGCTTATCGGTTTAGACTACCTATTTCACATATATTCCACAGAAAATAGTCTACCGGTGTTAAACCGCACGATTTTGGATTTGGTTCACCTTAAAAAAAGTCAGATGTCTGGTCGACTCTAAATGTTTAGTATCCTGTCCTGTTCTGTTACTTCAAAGTATGAAGTGATATGATACGGCAAGAACATATTTATCTCAACCCGATGCTGCATCATCAACAGCATCTCCTGAATACTGTTTAACTTCTTAGGTACTTATAGCAAAGGTATCGTATTTGGGCTCATTAAAATAGTATTAATGAACAGGTTAAGGTAGTTACTTAAGTAGCTTTGATTCAGGTCTCCTCATTAGGTTTACAAAAGTATATCGTATTCTTCTAAATTAAAAATAGGAATTATAAAAATATTTCAATTGAAATTGGTAAAGCTGAACACAATGGGAGACGAAGATGTCAAAAATGCTGAATATAGCCTTTGAGCAAATTTTAACTTAATTTAATTGAGCTAATAATTTGACACAATATTTATCGAATCTGAGGCGGTACGAAGTCCGCCGGGTCAGCTAGTTATATAGATAAACCTGTAACTTTCATTGACATATATTTTTAAAAAGCTTTGGAACTGATTTCTTAAACATTAATCTGTTAGATTTTAAATCGACTTGATTATATATATTGAATTGAACACTGAGCAGGAATTAGATACTGGTTCACAATTAGTATTGTTAGTTCCATGGATGATATAGTTAAATTTATTATCTAGAACCACACCTAAATCTTTTTGATTATATGTGAACCTAATAGGATTACAAGATCTGTAAAAGAAATTATAAGACACTTACTCATATTTAAATCCAGATAGTTCTTTGTACACCATGTGGAAATTAAATTCAAGTCAGCCTGTAACAATTCACAATCCGAACAAAATGTAACTGCACGAAATAAATTCAAGTCACCGGCATAGAGTAAGAAACAGAAGGGGACCAATATGGCTTCCTTGAGGCACTCCCGAATAATAAAAGATAAGCTTGGACTGCTTTGACCCAATAGCCACATGTTGAGTTCTTTCAGCAAAATTAGCTCTTGAGCACCTTAGCAAGTTTGAGAGAAAACCTATAAGCTCAGGTTTACTTATGTACATTATGTTGCACCCTATCAAAGACTTAAGATAAATATAAAATATACTTTAACGTTAAAGAGGCCATTTAAAAAAAGGCTTAGTTATCTTTGTAAAATAATAAATTAACTGGGAAAATGTTTCCTAGAAAGCAAAATTTTGCAATTTTTGAACATTTTCAATTTTTCTTTAAATTTGACATTAGCATGATATGTAAAATCAATAATATCTATTCTAAGTGAGGATACAAATTTTGAAGAAACATTTTGAATTTCCTTTGTGCTAGCTCAGGGTCCCTAGCTGATGTGGGGGCCCTAAGGCAGCTGCCTACTCTGTCTAAATGGTTAATCCGCTCCCGGTTAATTTTTTCGCACAGTGATTCGGTTTGTATGGGAGAGCGTTAAAAAAATCTGTAAAATCTGAATTATTTAACGAATTTTATTAAATTTGCAACATATGTGATTTTCCTTATGCATATTTGGTAAACAATTTTTTTTAAATGTATACTAGAAATTTTTTTTGGCATTTTTTTAAATTTTAGGGGATAATTTGTACAGGAAAGCGGAATAAAGTTTTTAAATCTGAATTACTTATTGGATTTTGATGAAGAATGGACACTGTAGACAAAACTGGTGGTATGTATATTTGGTTAAAATTTAGTTAGTTAAATTAATATTTTTCTAAAATTTTAGGGTTTGGTTTGCATAGCAGAGCGGAAAAAAGTCTGCTAAATCTGAATTACGTAACGGATTTTGATAAAATTCGACAAAGTAGTCAAACCTGATTGAAATTTCCGAAATTTTTGCGTGAAATAAAAAAATGGAGGATTATCCCTAATTATTTTCTTTACTCTTTATTAAGACCTACTATCTTATAATTAAACCCATCAAACAATTATAATCCTTTTTATATATTTTAACCAAAAAAATGGAGTTGAAAATTGAAATATATTGCGGACAGAAATAAATTAATGAGCTTAACCACTTCGTTCTGACAATTAGTGCCGAAGAAATTATAAATGTTTGATATATTCCACCGTCAAAATAGAGTTTTTTGAAAACCAATTCAATGAGAGAAATTTGAACATAATTTGTGGGTCGCAGGTAGTCGCAGCTAAAATTTGTTCTGTGCGGTTACTTGAAAGCAAGGAGCATACGTATTATGTCATTACTTGGAAGGAAGTGGAGCTAAATTAAAAACTCAAAAAGGGTTCATCAAAGCTTTTGTTTTTAGTACCAATGTTTCAGGCTTCTTATAGTAGTTTTCTACGATGCCGTCCAATAAAGTCGAGCGCAATAATTTCGAAGCGGCTTTATTTCCATTATGTAATTGGTAATAATGTCGAATTGTACCTTTTTAAGGGTCGACATTATTACCATCGCGAAGTGGCAATAAGGGCGCGAAAGAAGGGAAATAATGTCGAATTTAAAAAAATTAGCAGAAAAAGATGGAGGGAGGGTGTGCGGACAGCAGCGGCGCGTGTGCCACCGGCCACCCACGCCGCCCGCCTGTTACGTTGGGCTACATGAATTTTAGATTATCTGCACGACAGTTTTGCTAATTGGCGTAGCCATTGAACCGAAAATAAGTTTTAATGCCGAACAAAATTTTCTTGTGAACATAAGGATCAACAGCAATCTCGTTTGACAAGTTTTTCGTAATAATTGCATGCGTTGTTCAGGCGTCAGTCGATTGATGATGAAATTGCACCAAACTAAAGATAAATCTCATGGCAGATAAAAAAGTTCATGTCAATAAAAAAAAATGTCTATGCCTCTAAAATCCCTTTATACAGGGGTGATTCACGAATGTTGTGCCAAAAAGCTAGAGTGTGTAGGTTGGGTTGAGACAAGAAAAAAAAAATCGTATGGGAGGGGGTTCTATTCCCTTCCGTTTAGACGGGTGGCACAATTTTCTTAAAACATGACTTAAATTTGAAAACAAAATTATTAAAAAATAACGGTAACTCTTAAAATGCCATACTATACTTTTTTGTATATTTGTATTATTTTATTGTAATTTTAAATGAAGTTATTCTATTGAACCGTTTTCAAAATATTAATTTTCAAACTCAAAATTTTGAAAAAAAATTAAAAAAAAAATTTTAAACTAATTTTTTTCAAAATTTTACGTAGTATTATTTTTGTTCTCAGAATTCAATGCTCCCATTAATTTTTAATCCAACACTGAAAACCGTATGGTTCTATTATTTTTTGTTGCCAAGCTATTAAAAAATAACCGAACCTACTTCTTTACAAAAACAAGAATATCTAGCTTTAGGGGATGGCACTAGTGCCATCATTTAGCCAATTTTTTCGTGTTTTTGTGAAGAAGTAGGTTCGGTTATTTTTTAATAGCTTGGCAACAAAAAATAATAGAACCATACGGTTTTCAGTGTTGGATTAAGAATGAATGTGAGCATTGAATTCGGAGAACAAAACTAATACTTAATTACGTAAAATTTTGAAAAAAATTAGTTTTAAAATTATTTTTTTTAATTTTTTTTTTTCAAAATTTTTAGTTTGAAAATTAATATTTTGAAAACGGTTCAACAAAATACCTTTATTTAAAATGACAATAAAAAACCAAGTTTTTGGCTTTTCAAAAAGCTATAGCATGGCATTGTAGGAGTTACCGTTATTTTTTAACAATATTTTTTTTCAAATTTAAGCCATGCTTTTAGAAAATCGCCCCACCCGGCTAAACGGAGGGGAATAGACCCCTTCTCATATACGATTTCTTGTCTCAACCCAACCTACATGCTCTAGATTTTTGGCACAAAATTCGTGAATCACCCTGTATAATACTATACTATCCTTCTTAAACTCTCTATGAAAAATACATTTTCACCAAAACCTAAATGCAAGAAGGGCAGACTTGTTGTGATGCCTTTATTTGTTCAAAGATTTGAATTAAAAATATAGTGAAGGTAGGTAGCTATTCACCAAAATGTTTTTTTTTAAATTCACTACAAAAACAAAGTACCTAATACTCTCGGCCAATGCATACAAAATCATCGTGATCTAATTAGAAAAAGATATAGCTATAGGAACAAAATAATGTGCCAACCTTTATTCTGGTCTAAATGCCAAGCAATTCCAGTCAACCAGAAAATAAGCGCTTTTACCTTGGATTCTTAATATCTTCAATTGAGTTGAGTGTGTGTTTGCCCGATACATTGAATTATCAAACAATATAACGACTACAACAAACTATATAGTATGGTCCAGCAAACCAATGCGATGGATGACCAACGAGGGGATAAAAAAAAATAGCTTTATTCTTCCCCAAAATAAAATCGAACACATATCTAGCTAGGCCTACACAAAAAACACAACACATTCGACCTTTGCCTTATCTAACAAATGTCTGGTGGTATGAGCCGGAGGAGTCCGCATTGAACGGAATGGAACGGAACGGACGTCTGTATTAAGTCGATAGGATCATAACAAAAGGAAATCAATTCCTTTTTCATTTAGAAAATTCTTCTTTATAGAAGAACAACTATAATAAGAGCCTGGGACTGGGCTATATCAAAAATTCTTTGGCTTTGCTTATATGACTTCCTCTGCCGCAGTCGATGTCGGTCGTCCGTTTTTTAAGGGTCTTTGACTGACTTGGGTCTTCTCGGGGCAGGCTTGAGGAAATTGGCTTTTCTATAGAATTGCCTTCACCTTGGTTATGGCCCAGTCCTTCTCCGGCGGCAACGGCGGCGGCGGCGGTGGCCAATCTCCAAATCCAAGGTTGGTTTGTGTACATTTATTTTATGTCAATTGAGGGATCAATCTTTATAGGGCCGTTGATGATAGTTTTTCTTGCGTTGCTGTTGTTGTTGTTGTTTCTGCTGCTGTCGCTAGTGGTGATTTGACTTTTTTCCTGCCACCATATCTCGCCGCCACCGCACCGATTCAGTGTTGAGTTTTGATTCTGGCCAACTTAACGCTTGCCCTTAACACTTACACACACACATCACACATGCTATAGGCTGGGTTCTATAATAATTCGTAATATTAGTGCGGTTGCTTTTGCTAAACAAGTGGAAAGAGGTTTTCATTTTCCCAATCATACATACGTCCGTCCCGTCATCATCTTTGGGACGGACGACGGCGACGACGGGACAAAAAATAGAAACGAATAACCGAAAACTTATAAAAGCATCTGAATTGGGAACAGGATGTTTGCTTGTAGGTATGTATTATATATTTATAAACGCACCTACATCATCAATTTATTTGTGTCCTTCTGATATGTGTTTGGAAAATGGAACCAAATATACTCAAGTACGTGTATACGACGATCGAGGACGAACAGAGAGCGGTCAAGGAGGATGAGAGCTAGAGAGAGGTGGGAAATAATACATCTTTTAAGAAGGTCAACACGAACACCTTGCTTGCGTCATCAGGGAAGTCTGACATGATGTTCTGCTCCTTTGTCGTCGTGTTATTGCTTATGTGCTTATATTCCAGATGTAGACGAATGACTGCTCCAAAAATTGTATAAGTTATTCCGTTATGTGAGAGTGATTGTGTGGGAAAGGTCCATACCAGCCAGTATAGTTAATTAGATGAATTTTCGATTTCATTTTCGTAAAATGTATGTATGGATGACTATGATGTGTTGGTTGGTCGCCTAGTCGGTCGGTTTGGTATCGGTAGTCGGTCCTTGGTACGAAGGATTGTTTCTCCTTGGATTGGAATATGAAGGTATAGCATACTCATAGAAACATGGATGAAAACTTATACAAAAGAATAGGTTTACATTAGCACCCAGGGATGTTGAATGATTTACTTTCCTAACATAAATCATATGGGGCAGCCATTTGGATGAAGATGAAGCTATATTATGGGGAAAGTGAATACTGAACGAACCATGTGTGTGTCACAGATTTGTGTGAACTAGATTTAGGGGAATGAGCACATAAGGCCGGATGGTTTTAGGTTTTGTATTTGCATTTCGTTTCCTTTGGCAAATTGGACAGTAGAAATATTTAATTTAAATTAAACTAGCCCATTTTTGCACGTACCCATATACGAATATGTAGTTTGAAAGTTTTTTGAACTTTTCGTATCATAGGAATACCTATAGTGTATGATGTATGTTGGTATGTGTTTATCCTTATGTGGAAACTTAAATTCAAAATCTTTTTGTTTGATTTCAGTCTGACAATCTGAGTTGGTAATTGCTAAGTCCACATTTATTGTTTTCAATTCTTAAAATAGCTGTTTGATTTAAAGTAGAATAAGGCCAAAACAGGGTAAAAACTGAGAAGGTTAACTTGAAAAGGCATAGACTTAGCAGCCGTTTATATTAATCTGTATAAGATCAAAGAAAAGTCGCTGACAGTGTCTCCATTATTATAGGTGTACGCAATTAAAAAGGTCTTGAAGTTCAACGAAATATTGTAACATAGAGAAATAATTGTGTA
Organism: Platycheirus albimanus; assembly: GCA_916050605.2. Taxonomy (NCBI): domain Eukaryota; kingdom Metazoa; phylum Arthropoda; class Insecta; order Diptera; family Syrphidae; genus Platycheirus; species Platycheirus albimanus. Next base: position 43,815,339 of record OU696697.1, read on the forward strand.
TGAAAAGAAATTTTTGAATTTTGGGTGTGGCTTACGCCCACTTTTCATGAAAGAACAAAAAACTTAGTCTCAAAAATGTAATTAATTAAATTTAATTTTTTAACGTTTTTTAACTATCGGTCGCAGTTTTGAAGTAAAAAGATGAACACTTAAATTTATATTCCTTAGTTACGTAGCAAAGTGTGGTCAAAGAATTGTTAAAAACACCCATAATCGTTATATCCATTCAAAATCTAATTTTTAAAAATTTAAATTTTGTCTTGTTTTGTTCAAATCGATCTGCAAGAATAAAATTGAATGTCACTGAGCTGATACTAATTGCCTTGACGATAAAAAGTCTTAACTGTGGGCGTGGCTCACGGCTTTTTTATTGTGCCAGCACTAATTGAACATCACACTACATAAAATTAATGTTATTGAATTTTGTTCTGTTTGCTAAAGAAGAATTTCGTTTCTGAAACTGAAACATCGGCTGGCTGCGGGAGGCGGACGCATACACATACACAAAAATAGGGAATAGGGTATCCAACAGTTCGTTGCAAACGTATTGTAGCTCTCGCTTATGTTTTTAATTAGTTTTAGAGTTTTCTCGGAAAAAATAAGTATGCAATAAAATTTCAAAATGTGTATCTAGGAAAAAAGTATTAAAAATCGTTCTACCACTTTTTTTTAAAAAAAAGTTATCTGTGAAAAACTTTTCCAACAAATATTTTGACATTTATTTGAGTAAGTAAGTATATGGCAATCCGTAGTTTACACCTGAAATAAATTATGATGAAAAAAATCATTATAGAGGTACCTACCTACTCGTTTCCAACATATTTCGAAAACCAAAAATCTTTTTGAAAAAATTATTAAAAATAAAAAAAAAAAGTTTTTGGAAATTTTGGAATGCACGAATCCATAACTTGCCTTATACTAGGTATACCAATAATTGCAAGTAAAAAAAAATTTCTTAAATTGGAAACAAATACTTAAAAATAACAGTAACTCCTACAATGCCGGTGCAATACCCTTTTGTGAAGCAAGAAATCTCGTCTTTTATTGTATTTTTGATAAAGTTATTTTAGTAAACCGTTTTAGAAAAATCAATTTTCAAACTCAAAATTTTGAAAAAAAATACCTATTAAAAATAATTTTCAAACTTTATATTTTTGTTTTAATTTTACATGAGTGTAGTTGTAGAATTACTGTTTTTTAATAATTTTTTCCAACTTAAGTAATTTTTTTAAGAAAATTGCTCCTCCCGGTTAAAAAGAGGGGAAAATAAACTTTGCTCCCATACGATTTTTTTCCTGTCACCTAACCTACTGGCTCTAGCATTTTGGCGCACCTTACACCGATCATCCCGTATTCAAAAAAAAAAATTTGAAGACAATCAAACATTACATTACGATGATGGGGAATTCGAAAAAAGTGAGTCAGACAATTCAGTTTGTCTGTCCGTTTGTTTTTAATGAAAAACTCATTTTGATAAAATTTTTTATATGAAAGCGTTTAAATAAATAATATATTCTTCATAAATTTTTTCGAGTTTTTTTACAAATGAGTTATAGGTAGGTACATTATTTTTGGTTTTTTTTTTTCAAAAACGGATTTTTAATATTTTTTTAAATTACGTAGTGCTTAAATTTGACATACCTACTTTACTCTAATTTTTTTTGAAAAAAAGTTAATTTTTTTTAGTTATTGTTTTTTTCAAAAACGGTTTGTTAAAAATTTTAAAATTTTTGTTTTCTGATAAGAACTTTAAACTGATAGATTTTGGTGTACTCAAAAAAAAATTTTGAATATGTTATCGAAAAGTTTTCGAAAAAAACTGGTCGACCGATTTAAAAAAAAAGTGTTCCTTGAAATTCAAAAAAGGAAAAGAATGATTCCTTACTTCATTTTCTCCAACAAACGTTTTGAATATTGGTTTTTAAGTTATTAGTAAAATTTCATATAATTTTTTCAATGACTTTTTCCAAAATCTCAAGCCCCAGGACCATTTTAACACATTAGAGCAAGTATGTACGTTCAATTCGCGTTGTCTTGGACGGTTTTCAGTCTGCTATCCACAAAATGAATTCTGGTGTTCCCCAAGGCTCTGTTCTGTCTCACACTCTCTTTCTAGTCTTTATAAATTATCTCTTGTCTATGACTTTTAATCCAGTTAACTATTTTGCTGATGACAGTACCCTCAGCTTTTCATATACGGTCCCAGATTCACACCCTTTTTCTTAGGATATTATCCAATGGGACAATATCAACCGCCACACAATGTGCATCGTCGTCTCCTTTTATCTCAAATCCAAACAGCCTAATTGTTCGTACTGTGTACATTTATCCCTCTAGAACTCGCGTCGAAATGAGTGACCTGAGAACTCGCGAGTGAGAATTTTTTCACACCACCTATTTCTCTCAAACAAATTTTGGTAAATAACGTTTTCAACTAAAAAAAACATTTGTATTTATTCAAAACATCAAATACTACAATAACAATATTTTTCAAAAAAAATGATCCACAAAAAATCGATTAATGAGAAAAGCACTCACTATAAAAACAAAAAAAATCCGCCAGAACACTCGAAGATGAAAAAGTCATTGATCATGGCTCTATAATGCTCGTCAATAACTGGAACCCTCTGGCCGACATATTCTTTATAGAAGTAGGGACCAGTGGTTGAACTAGCCCATACAGCTTACCAAACTTGTATTTTCTCTGGAATCTGGATGTAACGACGCACGTCTCAACAATGGCTTGAAAATTATCTAGACTCCAAATACGTTAGCGTTGCTCTTTGAAGCAAAAATTAGTTTCACTGCTGACAAAAATTGTGAAAATCAAGAACAGAACCAAGTTTTACGTAATAAATCTGCACAATTTACATTCGTTGTTCAGGCATCAGTAGATTCATGATGAAATAGCAAATCAAACTTAAGATTAATAACATGGCAGATGACAAAATGGCTGTCAATGAAAACAGCACTGCCAACGTAAAGTTGTATCCCTTAGAAAACAAAAAAAACTGCTTATTTTATACTGGTTAGAATATAATAAGTTTTGTTCAGCTAAATTTGTTATTTCAGTGATATTGCACCCACCAGAGCAGGTACTAGCGGTCCAGCCTTGCATATTGTTTATACCCTATTCCATAGAATGGGTATATTGTATTTGGTGTGGAGTTTGTAACATAGAGAAATAATACCGTTAGGTATAGAAAAGTATATATATTCTGACTTAGAATCAAAAGCCTAGTCGATTTAGCCATGTCCGTCCGTCCGTATGTATACTCTCTAGAGGTCGCAATTTTTGAGCTAGAAAGCTGAAATTTGGTATATATAATCTTTGGTTCAAGATTAAGGCTAAGTTCTTGAACTGGTAAAATCCGCCCACAATCGCCATTTTTGTTGAACAACCTCAATTTGGTAAAATTAAATTATGTTTTTTGTACAGTTACGATAAAAGCATAACGCTAAAATTTTGCACACGCAAGCTTTAGGTAAGCCTTCTTCCAATTAAATAAAAATATTTCAGTTTGGGCGTGGCTGACGCCCATTTTTCATATAAAACCATCAATACTGTTTTTATAAAACAACAATTGTTATATTAATGCGAAAAAACATTAAATTTTGTGGATATTACTTGCACATAAACATCTTGTGTATGAAATCAAAAAATTTGATTTTGGGCATGGCTGACGCCCACTTTTCATTAGAAACTATACAAAAATTGTTTTTGTAAATAAACGGTATTTATAATGAATCCGCAAGCCAAAATTTTGCGTCTCTTAATAGGAACTAAAAGGTTTGTGTATGAAAAGAAATTTTTGAATTTTGGATGTGGCTTACGCCCACTTTTCATGAAAGAACGAAAAACGTAGTCTCAAAAATTTAAGGTACTTCCAATATTCAATTTAAACCTTTTTCCTTCCGTTCGTTATTTGAGAAATATATCTTTGCATTGTCTTGTGTAAATTTGTTCAATACGCCCACTTTTAAAGGCGTGATTTTGATCAAATACCTTTGTTCGGGTAAGATTATTTAAACACTGCTCGATTTAGCTGAAGTTTTACACATATGCCTAAATACTGATCAAAGCTCAGTTATTGCTTCAAATTTTACCAGACACGCCTACTTTTAAGGGGCGTTTCCGCCAAAAGTCGTATAATGCGTTAATTTGTTTAACGTTTTTTAATTATCGGTCGCAATTTTGAAGTAAATAGATGAACACTTAAATTTATATTCCTTAGTTACGTAGCAGAGCGTGGTCAAAGAATTGTTAAAAACACCCATAATCGTTGCATTCATTCAAAATCTAATTTTTAAAAATTTAAGTTTTGTCTTGTTTCATTCAAATAGATCTGCAAGAATAAAATTGAATGTCACTGAGCTCATACTAATTGCCTTGGCAATAAAAAGTTTTAACTTTGGGTGTGGCGCACGCCTTTTTTTATTGTGCCAGCACTAATTGAACATCACACCACACAAAATTAATGTTATTGAATTTTGTTCTGTTTGCTAAAGAAGAATTTTGTTTCTGAAACTGAAATATCGGCTGGCTGCGGGAGGCGGACGCATACACATACGAAAATATAGGGAATAGGGTATCCAACAGTTCGTTGCAAACGTAACTCGCTTATGTTTTTAATTAGTTTTAGAGTTTTCTCGGAAAAACTACCTAAGTATGCAATAAAATTTCAAAATGTGTATCTAGGAAAAAAGTATTAAAAATCGTTCTACCACTTTTTTTTAAAAAAGGTTATTTTTGAAAAACTTGTCAAAAAAATATTTTGACATTTATTTGAGTAAGTAAGTATTATGGCAATCCGTAGTTTACACCTGAAAAAAATTATGATGAAAAATATCATTATATGTACTCGTTTCCAACATATATTTCGAAAACCAAAATTTTTTTGAAAATATTATGAAAAATCAAAACAAAAGTTTTTGGAAATTTTGGAATGCACGAATCCATAACTTGCCTTATAGTACCTATAATTGCAATTAAAAAAAAATGTCTTAATTTGGAAACAAATATTTAAAAATAACAGTAACTCCTACAATGCCGGTGCAATACCATTTTGTGAAGCAAAAAATCTCGTCTTTTATTGTATTTTTGATAAAGTTATTTTAGTAAACCGTTTTAGAAAAATCAATTTTCAAACTCAAAACTTTGAAAAAAATACCTATTAAAAATAATTTTCAAACTTTATATTTTTTTTAATTTTACATGAGTGTAGATGTAGAATTACTGTTTCTTAATAATTTTTTCCAACTTAAGTATTTTTTTTAAGAAAATTGCTCCTCAAGGTTAAATAGAGGGGAAAATAAACTTCCCTCCCATACGACTTTTTTTTGCTTTCACCTAACCTACTGGTTCTAGCATTTTGACGCACCTTATACCGATCACCCTGTATAAGGCAAGTTATTTATTCAAAAAAAAAATAAAAAAAAAAGTTGAAGACAATTTATTAAACATTACATTACGATGGTGGGGAATTCGTTTGTTTTTAATGAAAAACTAATTTTTTCTCAAAAACGGCTCCTACGATTTTGATAAGACTTTCTGAATGTTTCTCGTAAGCCACATGACGGATTTCGAAAAAAAGCGTTTTTATAAAAGGATCAATGTTACTTCATATTTTTTTTCGGATTTTTAATATTTTTTTTAAAATTACATAGTGCTTAAATTTTACATACCTATTCATTCGAATTTTTTTTTTGAAAAAAAGTTAATTTTTTTTTTTAGTTTTTGGTTTTTTCAAAAACGGTTTGTTAAAAATTTTAAAATTTTTGTTTTCTGATAAGAACTTTAAACTGATAGGTTTTGGTGTACTCAAAAAAAGTTTTGAATATGTTATCGAAAAGTTTTTCAAAAAAACAGTTTTTTGAAAAAACTGGTCGACCGATTTAAAAAAAAAGTGTGCCTTGAAATTCAAAAAAGGAAAAGAAATATGATGGCTTACTTCATTTTCTCCAAAAAACGATTTGAATATTGGTTTTTAAGTTATTAATAAAATTTCATATGATTTTTTCAATGCTTTCTTCCAAAATCTCAAGCCCCAGGATCATTTTAACACATTAGAGCAAGTTCGTGCGACCCAGACGTGCACTTTATTTCCTTTCAATTTCAAACCGTTCAATTCGCGTTGTCTTGGACGGTTTTCAGCAGTCTGCTATCCACAAAATGAATTCTGGTATTCCCCAAGGCTCTGTTCTGTCTCACACTCTCTTTCTAGTTTTGTTAAATGATCTCTTGTCTATGACTTTTAATCCACTTAACTATTTTGCTGATGACAGTACCCTCAGCTTTTCATATTCGTTCCCAGATTTACACCCTTTTTCTTAGGATGTGAACTTGCAACGGCTTATTAAATTCCGATCTAAACAGTATTATCCTATGGGACAATATCAACCGCGACACAATGTGCATCGTTGTCTCCTTTTATCTCAAATCCAAACAGCCTAATCGTTTGTACTGTGTACATTTATCCCTCTAGAACTCGCGTCGAAATGAGTGACCTGAGAACTCGCGAGTGAGAATTTTTTCACACCACCTATTTCTCTCAAACAAATGTTGGTAAATAACGTTTTCAACTAAAAAAACATTTTTATTCATTTAAAACATCAAATACTACAATAAGTATATTTTTCAAAATTTATCACATTAAAAAAATGATCCACAAAAAATCGATTAATGAGAAAAGCACTCACTATAAAAACAAACAAAAAAAATCTGCCAGAACGCTCGAAGATAAAAAAGTCATTGATCATGGCTCTGGAACTGGAACCCTCTGGCTGACATATTCTTTATAGAAGTAGGGACCAGTGGTTGAACTAGCCCATACAGCTTACCAAACTTGTAGTTTCTCTGGATGTAATGACGCGACGTCTCAACAATGGCTTGAAACTGCTTATTTTATACAGGTTAGAAATAGAATATAGTAAGTTTTGTTCAGCTAAATTTGTTATTTCAGTGATATTGCACCCACCAGAGCAGGTACTAGCGGTCCAGCCTTGCATTTTGTTTTTGTTTAAATTTGGTGTACCTACGTGTCTTTTGGCTTTGCTTTGCGCAACAAAGTCCAGTGTGCTCCGGTTTTAATGTTGCACCTATCTTAAAGTTATAATAATAAATTATAATATTTCTTCCCTTACAAATCACAATGATATCCCTAGCCAACCGAGAAAAACTAAGTCGAATTGTAAGTGAAGGTGTATAAGACCTTTAAGAATTCCTTCTTCGGCTCATTTACAGATTGTTGCTCTCTGGTTTGACTGTTGTGGTTTTTTAAAATCTCAAATACTTGAATGATATATTGTGAACCACTTTAATAGGCACCCTTTCAACATTCAAATTAATAAATTCATTCTTAAAAATTTTTTTTTTTACGAATGCATAACTTGCTTTATAGTACCTATAATCGCAAGTAAAAATTAGCTCACACAGGAATTAAAAAAAAATTTTAAAATACTTTCACAAAATTTATCACACAGTAAAAAAAAAAAAAAAAAAAAAAAAAAAAGTTGAGTGTGACATAAAAAATATGACTGCATCACGAGCACGACCAACCATCATCTCCTTTATAAGCCCATCATAGTACTTTGCTGTAATTGAGTAATAAAAAAAAAAGTCTCAGTATCCCAATAATAAGGAATTCTCTTCCGCGGGCACTATAATCCTTATAATTTAATAGAAAATCGAAGTTTATGTAATCATTTCGAGCGTAACAGACAGCCGACATCTGGCAGGCAGCAAGAGGCAAGAGGCAGCAGAGGACCAGGACCAGAGTCAGAGAGAAGCAGTAGAGGCAGGAAATATTTCGCCAGGAGCATTAGTTGTACGATAGGAATAGGTTTGTATTCGTGGAGTAGCATTGAAATGTTCTATCGATAGAATTGTGTAAATGCAGACCAACTGGCAATGATGAAAACGAGCAGACAATATCCTTAATGATACCATCAGGCTGCTGGCGAGCATTCGCGTTTTTGGATTGAACTGTTTGACGGTATATATATTGTATATTCTAGAAAGAAAGCTGGGAGTAGCATTTGGACGTCATTTTTCGCCAGCACCAAGCAATGACGACGACCATATAGCGCAGGGTAAATAAAATAGAATAAAATTCCCATCCCAGAGGCATTCATCCAATCTGATAATCGACCAAAACCAAAAACCCACCGCTCTATGTGCCAGTGCCAGGATAAGGTTTTTATTGAACATACTAAAGTGAATACCTACTGACTTTTCCTTCCCCCTATTTGTCGATTTTTGCTTTTCAATCATTTTTTTTTCTCTTCTTGTTGTTGTATAATAAATATAAGTTGGTTTTGAGAAACTTTTTTTTTTGTTTCTGCTGGCTTTCCTAATTTAAAACAATACAAGCTCGCTAGCTCGCATGAATGATAAAAAGGATCCTCTGTATTTAAATAAAAAGGAAACTTCAATTAACGTTTATAATTAAATTCGTCACCGAAAATAATCTCAACAAAAGATGTTGTTACCAGCATTTTGATTCATCATCGCAGTTCACAGTAGAATATATTAGCACCTTTTACAAATACGAACAAACAAATTATTTAACACCTCTCTAATCAACCAGGCTTATCCTCGGCTCGACTCGGCTCGGAGCAGAGTCCTTTTTGTTATGTTTGCTTTAGCTTTGCTTGACGGCTGGCAGCAGGAGAATTATACTTGTGATGCTAATTACCACAGAAGTTTCAATTGGTCCCGGTGACCAAAATAAATGAAAGACAAAAGGGCGCGAAAATTAACAGGTGAACCCTTTTTGTATGTCATTCCAAAGGAAGTGAGGATTGAAGGCGAAAGGAGTTTATTTAGCAGGAAAAAAAAAATTACATTACACAACTCACGGCACGGACACGGGGTTGAATTTATACAACTTACGGTTTGGTTAATGATTTTTAATTGGGTAAGCTTTGTTGTTTGTTCTCGCACAAGGTAAATAGAATTTTTTTTGTATGTGCAGTATGCTTATGCAAAAATTTTGGCCTTAACCCCTAACTTTGGGTCTCTGGGTTTGTATTTAAATTGTTTGTTACAATGTGGGGAGCATGCGTATTCATATTAAAAAAAAAAAACAGCATTTTTAAGCTCAATATTTTTATTCAAAGTATGCTCACGAGTGAGGTTTGAGGTAAACATCACACATCGCACACGCCATTTTACGCCACGGGGTATTACAGGATAATAAGTATCAAACCAAAAGAGAATATATGGTTCTCGACTCGAGGTGTAAGGAGGCTATTGAAAGAAGATAGTTTTCGATGTTACAAAATCAACCCTTTTGTGCAATGAGGAAAATCGGAATAACTTCAAACAAGCTATAACAACCAAAAGTGCAAACATTCAAAGACCCAAATTAGTTGCACGAACAAAAATTGAGGCATAAAATACTATAATGTCGCAAAGGAAGTACAATGGGTTGCAATTGGACTTTTTTCGATACACTTTGTATTGCTTAAGTACCCAAATACACTTTTTCTAAATTCGGTACAGTTTTGCACTTTCACTTTACACAGGGTAATTCGCCTAAGGTGTATAGTGATTAAGAGCTAGAGCATGTAGGTTTGGTCAAGACAAGAAAAAAATTGTTTATTCCTTTCCGTTTAGCCTGGGCCAATTATTGTCTAAAAGATGTATTGAATTGGAAGAATAATTTATTTAAAAATAACAGTACCTACCTATCCTATTCCTACAGAGAAGTCGGAAATCTTTTCTTTTATTGTATTTCCAAATAAACTTTTTTTGGGGCTTGGAAAATTATAATGTTTAAACTCTAATTTTGCGAAACAAATTGAAAATATTTTTTTTTTCTTCAAAATTCCACGTCCTTAAGTATTATTTTTATTGTGAAAATTCAATGCTCTTATTAATTTGTAGTCAAAATCAGAAAACCATGTCGACGGACTTCATAACCTCATAAGTCGAAAAATTCGAAAAAATACTGTTAATGTAAAGTAATCAGAAAATTCAGAGCAATATTTTGGTATTTTCAGCTCAACAATATTGCCCCAGCCTGGGCAGCAACTTTTCAATATTCCCCCAGCTTGAACCGGACGCCTCCCGTGGGATTTTCGTGAGATAAATATAACCTTATTATCAATCCATTGTAGTAACAAAAAATCTTTCCTATCGTTCTATTCCTTCTTACTAATGCTCTGCAGTTTACATTCAAAGGACCTTGAGTCTAACAGGCATAAGTTAAATTATTATTATTATTATTATAATTTGAACAAGGTATTGCATGCATACACCATCAGGTATTTTTTGATTTCTGAAAAAAATTGCAAAAACGAATTAAGAGGTTATGAAGTTTAACCGTCGATATTACAAAAAAATCTTGTACTTTTTGAGAAAATTTAAAATAACGAAAACCTCTTTTCTGAGTAAAATATTTTTTTTAGTTCTTACTTGACTGGACTTTTATTTTAGTTCACTTAATGGAATACATGTTCATCTTTCCTTTTATAAATTTTTAAATATCCAGCATTTCATAAGCCTACAATAAGAAATAAAAAATAAAAAATAATAAAAAAAAAAAAATACTGGATTAACCCTATTCCATATGAGAAAATCAAGAGAATTATGCCAGAGAAAGTTTGAGTGAATTCTATTAAGCTTTTGCTAACTTATGGACGGTATGGCGAAAACCACTTTTTTGGCCATTCTTATCATGGTTATATCATGTTTGATTGATTTTTTTTTCACGAAACCAATACTTGCCTTATATTAAAAAGCAAGTTAAAATTGAAAGGTGAAAGAACCATACCCGAACGATTTGTTTCACTCTAACATCACCGTAATGTTTCTTGCCTAACCTTGTTGTACTGCTAATTCTATAAAAAGTGCTTCTGCGAAATATCTAGATGCATTCTTCCCTGAATAAAAGTATCCGTCACATTCGTATCGCTAGAAATGTCTATCAATTTACTCTCAAACCTTATTTCAGGCGTACTTTTAAGTATAGAGACTTTTTTTAGTTTTTTAGCCGCACTTTAAGAATGTGGAGTAAGTGATTTTATTTAATCTATTATTTATAACAATTTACAATACAAAATCAAATAAAGCATGGAATTAACATGCCAGATTGACAACTAAATATATATCGGATAGTTAAATTTTACTACCGTGCAATAAAGCTTTGTATAGGCCTGGCAGGTCCTTGGAGGGATTCCATAGCATACTATCAACGAAGATTCCTTAGCGAGACTATTTTTTCAAGTTCTAAGATGTGCTATTATAGACCAAGATTTCGCCAATTGCTGAAATACAAATGGAAACAAGATGGTTTTCAGTTTATTTTGTTGGAACAAAGCAATCGAAAGTGAAATATTGCCAAATTGGCCTTATTTCACTTTAACAAAGTGAAATAAAGCAAAACGTCAAAATTTGGCTTTTTTTCACTTTACAAAAGCGAAAAGTGGCCAAATCTCTACATTTGGCCTTATTTCACGGCACCGTTTTCTACATTTAAATTTATTTGAATCCCACACCACTGCGCTAGCTCAATCCACTCAGCATACCAGCTGTTTCTTCGATCGATCGCATGAATTACCGCTTATTTCTTGGTAGTCGTTTATCGGGAATTTGCAATATCTTAACAATAAAGTCAATGTGGAGCTTGATAGTGGGTATGATGATCAGAGACAATCCTGTCTCCAGCATAACAATGTAGTTAGGGGTATTTGAAGGAAGACGAAATATCGTTTTGACATAAAACCTCTGGAGTTTCTCAACCGTTTCAAAATACTTATAGCCCCATACTTGGGATGCATGATTGTCTGGAAGACTGCTTCAAAAACACGTTATTTACTGCTATGGACAATGTATTTGTTGGCGAAACAATTATTCCATGTTGCACCCATGACATTCTTGTACTTTCCAATTTTCTCCTTCAAATGATTTTCCATGCTTAAGTTTTTAGGAATACAGACGCCGAGATATCTGAATGTGGAGTACTTAATCAGGCTTGGTTTTCCCTCTCATTGCAATATAGGTACTGATGTTAAACACCAATGTGCATCGGTGTCTTTTTTTCTCTCTTACCTAAACATCCTAAGCGTTCTTACAGTGTAAACTCATTTTAAGGGTACAAATACCCCCTATGTGCGGTCTCATTATAAAACAAAAAATTCACAAAAATCCACTGACACATATTATAGGTTACTTTCCAAATTATAGTCGACTATTTAAGTTGCATATTTTTAATTATTTTCTACTTTAAATTAAATAAAAAAAAGTTCACAAAAAAAAATATTTTACACGTAGATATCAATAAAAATAAATTTGAAAGTTAATCCGTTTTTTTTACGATGTGAAATAAAATCACATCATCATCGTTCGTTAGGTACATCCGGATTTTCAATTCGTTTTCACTTCTTGCCTTTTTTTTTGGCTAGCAGATATTTTATGTCCTCCATATTTTAACAGAAAAGTAGCTTTACACATGATGTGTGTGTACGAGTATATGTATACTTTTATGTTCGCATATCTATACATACAAATTGTTGGCTCTGTGTCGGTTGGACATTATATGGAGATTTGTAGTTAATGCCCGCGAAACGATGTGTGGTGAGTGCCAACTCATTTAAATGTTTCTAAAATAAATGGATTTTGTCGCATTCGATTCAATCTATTGCGGCCTAACACTGACACTAACCCAACTTGGACATTGGGCAATGTAAATGTATTTGATGAAATGAGTTTTGAGATGTCTGAAAGTTTTAAAATGTAATTATTGTTCGAGAATGATTTTCGAATTTAGTGATATTGTATGCATTTCAAATGTAGGGCATTTAAAAAAGTGATGGTATGGAGGCCATATTGGGTTTTTGGACATTTTTTTCTGAAATTCGCAAAGTAAGTAAGAAATGATGTTTATAAGAAATGCACCGGACTTTTCTAAAACACATCTACGGGCTTGTGTTTCTTAGGGCTGGCTATAAGGAAAATGCACTTTATTGTCAATGTTTCTAAGACTGTTAATTTTGTACTAGATTCATCATATATTGTATGATAAATCCACATTTATAATTTTAAATACTTTCAAGTTCTACTTTTTTTTTTTTTTTTTTTTTTTTTTATAATGCACACGCGCTCAAGGGGTTTGTTATAGCCCTTTTAATGATAAGTCACAGCGCGAGCGATAGGAAGTTAGGAAGGAAGGGAAAGGAGGTGTCGATGAACATTGATCTTGAATGTTTGAAGATCAAAATGGCAAGGAAAAATTGTGCCAGGCAATCCATTCCACATTCGTGTTGTACGGCTAAAGAAAGAATCTCTATATTTCACGGTACGTCCGAAATTGGGCTCTAGTGTAAACTGATGAGCGTTCCTAGCAAGACGAGTATTACGGGGGAAATGTTTAAGGGGTGGAACGCAGCTGGCTACCTCGAGTGAGCATTTTTTGTAAAAGAATCTGTAAAATAAGGAAAGACATGAGACATTTCGACGATGTTCGAGTGACGGAAATGTTTCCATAATGCTTCTCTCTCCTATCAATTTTAACGCTTTTTTCTGAACTCTGTCGAGCAGGTGAAGAAAAGTTTGAGAAGCACCTGCCCAGAGATGGGAGTTATACTCGAGTTTAGGGCGTATAAACGCTTTGTAAATTGTAGCCAGATCAGAAGGGGTGAAAAACTTCTTGCATCTATTAAGAAAGCCTAAGCATCTTGCAGCATTCTTGGCAATCTCAAGTATATGATCATTCCAACGAAGATTGTCACTAATACACATACCGAGTACTGATAGCTTTTCGGCCTCCTCGATACAAGTACCATTCATGGATAATGGCATAGGGGGTATGTTTAGCTTCAACGACAAAAGACAGCATTGAGTTTTCGACGCATTAAACTCCACACGATTTCTAGTACCCCAATTCACAATGCTGTTTAAATCGGAGTTTAATGAGCTTATCATACGATTTCGTTGTAATAACACGTCCGAAGGCGAAGGCCGTGAATTATCAAACGTATATGAAAAGCTGAGGGTTGAGTCGTCAGCAAAACAATTTAATGGATTAGAAGTCACAGACAAGAGATCATTTATAAAAATGAGAAAGAGAGTCGGAGACAGAACGGAGCCCTGGGGCACACCAGCATTTATTTTGTGGAGATCAGACTTGAAACCGTCTAATACAACTTGTATTGAACGGTCCAGAAGATAGCTTCTAATCCAACGAATAAGAGTATCATCGATACCAAATGCACGCATTTTCGATAAAAGAGCTTCATGCCAAACTCTATCAAATGCCTTTGAAATATCAAGCGCAATAATCTTGCTTTCGCCAAAGCGATGCACAGATTTGTTCCACTGTTCGGTGAGATATGCCATCAGATCACCAGTGGAACGATTGCTGCGAAAGCCGTATTGCCGGTCATTTAAAAGCTCCCGATCTTCGAGATATTTCTTGAGCTGACGATTTATCAGCGTTTCCATGACCTTGGAAAGAAGGGACGTAAGTGCAATTGGTCGGTAAGAGGAGGGGGAGGAGGAGTCACCTTTTTTTGGGACGGGCTGGACAAATGCTGTTTTCCATCTACTAGGAAAGATTCCTGAAAGATAGGAGCGGTGGAAAATCTTACGCAGTGGTTTTGCCAGCGATGAAGAACACTTCTTCAGAAGAATAGGGGGTATTCCATCCGGGCCAGCGGATTTGTGTATATCAAGATCTTGAAGTACTCTTGCTACTGTACGAGTGCGGAAAAATATCTGTCCCATAGAAAAATTAACGTTCTCAAGTACAGGAGGGGCATTGTTGCTTGCAGGCAACGTAGAACTTGCAGCAAAATGAGCTGCGAGCATATTGGCCTTCTCTGAAGAGCTGACAATAGGTTTATCGTCGACGATGAGCGTTGGAACTGATGATGACGTTGAGTTCTTGACGTTTTTTACAAATGACCAGAAGTTTTTACTGCCTTTGGGACATTGCAGAATTTTTTGCCGTAACTTCTGGTCATGTAAAAATTTCGTTTTGTGTATAACGGAGTTGCACGAGTTCCTAACTTGTTTGTGTTTCTTCCGATTTTCCTCAGTTGGGTTGGCTTTGTAGGATCGGAAGCTTACTTCTTTCAACCTGATAGCTTCTTTACACTCTTCGGTAAACCAAGACTTTTCTTTTGGTTTGATACATTTTGTTCTGTGAGGGACAAAAGTTCTCATTCCAAGAAAAATCACTTCTGTAATCATTTCAGCACTGGCATCAATGTCATTATCGAGGAAGCATAATGACCAGTTAAAGTTGCGAAAGAAATTATTCAGACCGCCCCAGTTGGCTTTCTCGTATTGCCAAACGGTCCTAGTGGGAATTTTTTCTTTAACTGGATGGTTGGAGATCGAGAAATTAGCTGAAATGACACAATGGTCCGAGGTGCCAAATGGAGAAGTTACTTTAATAGTATATTTATCAGGATGGGAAGTAAGGAACAAGTCAAGAGTATGGGCGGAATGCCCATCAACATCCGGTATACGAGTAGGCTCATCGACGAGCTGGGTAAGATGGTTATACTCAGCAAAGATCTCGGTATACCTTCCTTCGAGTGTTGTCTGGCCAGAATAACGGAGCCAACTTGAATTGTGTACATTGAAGTCGCCCGTAATCACGACTTCAGTGTGAGGACAATGGGAAACAATTCGGGAAATTGAATCTGACAAAACATCTAACTCATCACAAGTAGACATGCTGTCAAGATTCGGACTCCTGTAAAGAAAACAGTAATGAATGATATGCTTGCGGACAGTGAATTTGAGCCACAGGAAATTAAAGTTCGTATTAGAACAATGCCCATATTGGGGAAGGCTCTGGCAAGCAATATCATTCCTAACATAAACGACAAGACCATGGTGGGAAAAAAGTAATGGCACTAAGTTATATCCAAACAAACAAAATTCTGATAAATCAGTATTCTGTCCAACCTGGGTTTCACTTAATGCCAAAACAGCTGGCCTGTATTGCACAGTATGGGCGTACACAGAAAAGAAATTCTTTCTTAGCCCACGAACATTTGAATATACAACACAAAAATCACTTACCATTTTGAAAAACTAAACACAAAAGATTCAACTTTGACGAAACTAATTTCAGCCGTGCAGTATAGGCCCATATTAATTCCAATTATAAACAAACTGTCCTAGGTGTTATGCCCATAAAACAATTTGCAAACGGGAATTAATATAGACAAAAAACACGAAAGAAAACACATCAAATGCTGCTCACCATCCAATGCAAAACCTCTTGCGATAAGCCTCACAAGAGGCTTGCATTGTATAGAAAGCAACAGTTATGGGTGGCGCGGGTGGAGAGGATGGGTATTGTTGGATGCTGTGCTGCGTATGAGCGAGGTTTGGTGTATTTTTTCTTCTTTTAATTTTTCACTGGATTATTCTATTTTTTTTTCTAGTTTTGGGTAACGGAAAGGGCTGAATTTAATATCTCATTTTAATTTAATTGCACTATGTATTGTAATTGTAAGTGGTATATGAATTCGGTTTTGGTTTTTTTTTTTTTTTTTTTGATTATTTTGGGTAGGTAACACACGCGCACAGAAGCAACGCGACCGCACACGACGAGTACTTGATCGACACTACTCTCTGGAAAGACTCTTCCATAATTTTCTTTCCTTATTTCTACTCCTGCTTCGCATATGGTCACTCTTATAGTACTTTTCATTGGTTTCACTAGGGGAATCATATTCATTCTGAAAGCAAATGGGACAAGCAGAATTGATACTACTCAATTTTGACATATCACACGCATCAGTTTCGCAAGTTTTTCCAAGGTCAAACTAGTTTGCACAGCTTGGTTCGTGATACATAAGGATCTTTATTTGTTCATCGTATTAAATATCGCTCACTCAACTTCGTTGCGGGTATCGACGCCTATATCATCAGATTTGGATTCAGCAATGTTTCACATGTTGTGATATTACCAAATTCAAGAAGCGAAATTTTCTTCTCAGAGCACATATTGTGAACCAATTGGACAGCTTCAGAAGACTTCCGGACACTTATTTTCCTCCAATATGGAAAGCCTCTCCCTACATATTCTTTGTGCAAATAATACCGGATCTACTTAAGGGTTTTCCAATTAGAGATGTTATTTTGAATAGCCCGCCATTTCGGTATTTGTCACTTTTGAAGCTCTAAATTTTTGACATTTGACAAGTAGAAACTACGTCATTGATAAAAATAGAACGATACGCGCTTCAACGACGCATTTAAATTATTAAAATTCACTATAAAAAAGGGGGAACATTTGGCAGAGACGGTTCGTAAAACTAAAATATTTTTTGGTTGTCGTGAAGCGCCTTGTCGGATCGCAATTCAGAAATTGGTGGAAAAATTTGAGCTGTTAGGATAAGTTAGCGAATATTGCTGCTGTAGCCCAAAGTATTGAAGAAAACCCAGATTTGTCCATTCCTCGTCGTTCTTTGGAATTGGGCATTCCACAAACGTCATTGCAACGTATTTTGCAAAAAGACTTTTGTCTAAAGGCTTATAAAGTTCAGTTAACACAAAAACTCAAGCCGGCCGATCATCAACAACGTCGGTCTTTGCTGATTGGGTCCTTGAAATGCTTGAAAGTGACCCGGAATTTCAACGAAAAATCATCTTGACTGACGAGACCCATTTAATATTGGAGCATAGATCTGTCTAGATTTGAGCGGTAACCCGTGCTGGTGTTCACCTTAAGGGCATCGGTCGGTTGTGGTTTATGCGCATAGACCTGCGATTTTAGGTAACCCGCAAAAAGAAAAGTCTAACCGGGCATGTCGTTTAACCTTGGAAGCCAATTCACGTCACCTCTGGATTCTGGAAGAGATAACTTTACCTTAAAATCGTTCATGTAGAATGTCACTCATGGCATCCATTGTGTGGAACGTGGCACGCGCTGTCCTACTGGAACCGTATGAGGTCTAGGTCCAAATGGTTTAATTTAAGTCACAAGAAATTGGCTATATGCGTTTTGCAGCAAGAGCCATTGACGGTAATAGCATCTGCAACACTGTTTTCACAAAAGTTCGGACCCAAGAAGCGGCCGACCCAAAATCCAAGCCAAATGGTAACTTTGTGAGGTTGTAATGTCACGTGGGGGTCCTCGTATGAGTTTGAGTTGGTGTCATCCCATTTCGCTTATTAATACAGCCATTCATCCAAATATTCACCGTATTTTTTTTGGCCAAATTCGCCAAGTTGGAGCCTGCGGTCTTGGGTTCTTTTGACTTATACAAATGTTGGCTGATTGATTACCAGTTGTTTCAAATTTGGGCCCAAATGTTGATGATTCAACTGTATTTCGTAAAAAGCAGTGATTTGGCATCACTAACTAAATAATAAACAACAGATTTGACAGATGCCACCAAAGCAACATGGCCGCCACAGGCCGCCAAAATCTGCCCGCGCCGAATGGAAAGACCCTTCACCTGGATACAGAGTAGCCTGCCTATAGCGGTCAATTAGTTTTGTGGTTATGTAAGGGCATCCGGCAGATGCTAAATTAAACATAATTCCTTATTAATAGTTGAATATAAACGTTGCATCTAAATTCCCACCGATTTGTAAGGTCTTTCATTTTTCAGGGTATTGATTTTCTGGCGTTTTATTTTAAGGATTGTGATTTCTGGGATTTGAACGACATGATTTTACTTTTTTCAGAAACCACGCACTAGCGGATGATTAATGATCGTAGCGCTCTATTAACTTTTCGTTTCGAAAAATTCACAACTCACCAATACCAATTAAGTAAAACACAACAATCAAAACCAATTTTTGAATAAAACTTGACGATGTACAAGTAGGTATATACATTGCTCTTGGCTTCAACCTCATAAGTTGTTTCGAGTACTTCAAGCATCCATCACCATAAATCCACTTCCCTATTATTTAGTTCACTATAATGCAACACGTTGCTTATACATTTGAACAAAAGGCAACTATCCAAAATTGCCTTCATGAAAAATTCATAGCATGTGATGCATAACCAATGTGTCTGAACAAAACCACTAACTGGAAGGAACGCCCAAGCTTTTATAACAGCATTCAAGCTCTAATAATGTCTCCTAATTGCTCCCACAAGAAAATTGAAAACTCACAATTACTTAATAACCGAAATAGCAGCTAGCTATATGAAGGCAATTGACGTAGGTAGTCAATTTTGCGCGAGCCAAAAACCAACTTCCTGCACCTGCACGCCATTGGTTCCCATCACATCCCACCATACCTACCACACAGCATACCTACGTTACACAAAAAAAAAAAAAATCCTCACCGTACTGGATTCAGCAGAGAAATTGAAGAGGAACCGTGCACTTTGCCACTCGAAGAAGAAATACCTACATAACGCCGCGCCTCGTCGGTAAGCCATTCATATATCCAAGTTGGAGCTACCATACCGGAAAGCGGAAACAAGAAAAGACTTTGCTGTTCGCCCGCCCCTAACCAGAAGTTTTGCCACAACGGTGAACCTTAGGTGAATGTAGGCTACAGCATATGCCAACCAACACCACTCAGGGTGAGGCTATATCATCCCCTTTAGCCCTTAGTTGCAATACACACGTAGCTAGCTATATGTTGATCTCGCGCGAAACTTTAACGAATCAATTCCCTTAACAAAGTTCAGCCAACCGTTTAGGAAAGGCAAAGAAAACGACTATACTTGAAAGAAATAAAAGGATGACTAACCATGGCTAGCCGAGCATGAAAGAGAAAACGTAAAATTTGCAAATCCGCCGAACAAATACAAACACACATATTCTCTAACCCTATGGTGATGGTGATAACTTTTGGAAACAGTCTTCTTAACGCAGAGTGGATCTGTATAGTCTGTACAAATGGCGTTCGAGTGCTTGCAGTCGCGGCAAGGGCAAAGGTGGCGGTGTTCACTCAACACTGAGTGAAAATTCAGATTCAAAAACGAAACTCCAATCGCAGACAGAACTTCAAAACGTTTTCTTATTGCCACAGCCGAAGCCAAGCCGTTGGCGATGCCAACTCTGCCTATAGACAGCTATACGCAACGCGCCCTCCGCCGCTCGCCGCTTACCGCCCGTCACCGATGCCAAATACTCTTTTCCTTATGCTCAATCTTTCAGAGCAATATTTGGCAATCAGAAAGTTAAATGTTAACTTTTCAAGGTTTTCTTCAAGTGAGCAAATATTTACTCAACGAGGCAAAGTGCTCAAAACTTTACGAAATAATGTTATATAACTAAGAAACTGTTGAAAACAAGATGCAATTTAATGACAAAATATAAAATTGTTAAGGGTTGATATGACCGTTATGCCAGTTACCAACCCTTAACGCCAAGAACTGCAATTTAAGCTGAAGTTCTTTCATTAATTTAACAATAGTTGTTGCTACTTAAGTTCTAAGATAAGAAAGTAATATTGAATGTTCATGTTCGAAAATAGCTTTATTGTTTTTCAAAATATTCTCCGTGAATAACTTATGTTGGCTTAACTAGAGCGTGGTGCTCCTAGGCCTTGTTTAATATGCAACCCCCCCCCCCCCCGTATTATGATAATATGAACCTACCTTAGTATAATTTATAGCTTTTTTGTTTGTTGTTTTTATGTTTTGAAGGAAAATTAATGTTACCAATGCTTTATTTATTTTGTTCAAATATTTTTTTTGTTACAAAAAAAAAATCTACTGCGAAAATATTCCATCTACTGCATTTTTTTGCAAATCTACTGCGCAATTTTTTCGGAGAAGTGGCAACCCTGCTTACAAGCACTGGCACCTGAGGCCATCGGCTCAAGACAGTAACACGACAGAGAGAGACATACAGAACAGAAGATTGAAGAACACACAAACATTATGCCAACAGCACGCAGTTATTAGTTTTGACGGTTCTCCATCTAACTACTAACCACGCGCAACGATGCTTGATTTCGCTGATCTATTGGGAAGCGTTGCTTTATCAGAGACAAGGCCTTTGACTAATTCGCTCTTAGTCGTTGAATTCGATTTTCTGGCTTGGCTTATGTCGCTGTACAGCACGTTTAGTTCGTCGTTGTATCTTCTTGACCAATAAAATTTACTCTCGAATACTCCAAGTGCCTTTTCATCCGATTGGAAAAGGGTCCATGCTTCTGACCATATAGCAGGACAGAGATGGTGAGTGTTCTATACAGTTTCTCCTTGGTTTTACTCGACAAGGCTTTATTCCTAAATTGCTTATTTAGCCCAAAGAAATAGCGATTAGCAAGAGTTATGGATTCGTGCACAAAAAGAAATTTTGAGATAACAAACACACATGACATTACGATGATGGAGAAGTCGAAAAAAGTGGGTCTGGCAATTTCGTCCGTCTGTATGTCTGTCTGTTTGTCTGATCGCCCTCTAGAAGCTGAAAAGATAGGCCGATTTGCTTCAAATTTGGTAAGATAAATATATTTGGCCGTCCCTCGAAAAAAATTCTTAATTTTTGCTCTAGGCAAAAAATAAACGGCACCTGCCATACAATCGTGAAGAAAAAAATTGATTTTCTCAAAAACGGCTTTAACGATTTTGATAAAACTTTCAAAATGCTATTTTTTAAGACAGTCTATCGTTTGGTTAGAAGATATTTTCCAAAGTTTGTCTTATAACGGTACCCCTCATATAACCAGTATTTTGAAATCAAATTTTGTCGTAAACCATACATCTGATTTCAATTAAATTTTGTACAAAGGAAGTCATTTATAACTTTATAAATATGGCATTTCAAAATTCTCAAAAACTTTTTTCTTTTAATTTTTAATAATTTTTTCAAAACAAATTTTGTTTTTCGAAATATGTTTGAAACGGGTATATTGATTTTTTTCGAACGATTTTCAATAATTTTTTTCCTAGATAGATATAATAGTTTTGAAATTAGTTTTTTCGAGAAAACTTTTATAGTAATTAAAACAAAATTGAGTGGTTTAATGAAACCACATGCAAGGAATCTTTTTCGTTCTAATAAATTCACTTTATAGTTAAATCAAATTAACTCACCAAGAGCTTTATATTTTCCCTGCAAACACGAAATCTGTTGGCTTTCTCTTACGGCCTAAAATTGATCCATCGGCATCGTCCGACATTCTACGCACTATTCTTGTTTTTTCACTTGTTGATCGGTTTTACATCATCACACTGAGCAAAACACAAATATAGCACGTGCATGAATGAGTGAGAATATAAATGCTACACGGTCAGCTGATGGGAGCCATTGGCGCCGCCATATTGCGACATGCAACAGATGAATGAACAGTGTTTGCAAAAATAAACTCAAGCATCTTTTCTGCTCATATTCACTTCAAATGAAAAAAGTCCGGTGTGCCGAGAAATTTTTGAAGGAGTATTTTTTTAATTCAGACAAATAAATTATTTGGGCACTCAAACAAATTTGTGTTTCTTTTTAATTCTTTTTTTTTTTTGTATTTATTTTAAAATTTTTTGAAACAAAAATCTTCTTTATTTAAACAAATATGGGTGATCAAGAAATTTTTTGCAAAATTCCAGCTGAAAATGTAAGAAGGCAATCAAATTTGAATTTATATCAAGTAACCTTCTACCTACTCTCCGCAGGAGTTTGTCCATCAAATTTGTTCTCAAAACCCATGTGAACTACCTCCAGCATGCCAGGATTTTTCAAGAACTTGCAAATGTACCAGCTGTATTGATTTTTGCTATGAACAACCACCACGACAGCAAATGTGCGTGCCTGAAGACAGTTATGTTCGGCGAACTGAACCAATGGACACAAATACCATCTACAAGAGTTCCTTTATTAAAAATGATGGCTTTAAACGAGCCGTGCCGTTTCATATTCAAGATCATATCAAGCCATTTCAAGGTCAGATGGATGGAAACACAGTTCAAAAGCTTTCATTTCAACCTCATTGCAATGTCGGACGTGTCCAGCCTATAAGACCTAAATTGAATGCACAGCGATTTGGTGGAACATTTTATGACATTACAAGTCAAAAACACGACTTTGTTCCTAAATGTTACAGCAAGAGAATGCCGCTAAAAGTTGCCGATGGTATATTGAAGTTCTGTGCGCCATTAGAAAAATTCACAGTTAATAAACTTTCCTATATGCCCTATGACATTTGTAAAAATCTTCCGCCCAAACCGATTATTCAAACTGGCAGTTATGTTCGGCCTGATGCTGTTAGTAAGGAATATTCTATTCAGAAATTGAGCTACATACCCGTCCCATTACCTGAAAAGGAAGATATGCCCTGGGCTAGGAGAGTTCGTGTTGAACCACCTCGAAATGGTCCATTGTGTACAACATACAAGCTTAGCTTTATTCCGAACTGCAATCCTCAGAGAATCCCCACAATTGCCCCGCAGCAAGCTATTAAAATATTCGGCTCAGAAATGGCAGACAAAAACACAGTATATAAGCTGAGTTACATCAAGTCTTTTGGAACCAAACCAGGACCAAATTTGCCAAGGCCTGGAATACAGTTACCAACGGGAAGAATGGAAAAGTGCAGTGTATATAAGCTTTCTTATCCACCTCAAGGCTGCCCCGAACGCGCAACACCCATTCGACCAAAGGGAAATATCTGCATGTCGAATTCTCCCATCAAAGATATTACAACACAAAAACACGACTTCGGCCCAAAGCCGAACTGTCAACGTAGTATTATTGTTCCGCCAACATCAATGTCTACACCTTCTTGCCCTATTGAAAAATGTACCATCAACAAATTGTCATATTTACCACAGTGCAATGCAGTTAAAATTGGTCCTATTCTGCCGAGACCTGGATTGTCTAAGGTCGATGGACCAATGGCAAAATGCACAACATACAAGCTAAGCTACTTGCCAGTGTCTATACCTCCAAAGGTAGCTCTACCATGGGCAAAGCAATCGTCTTGTACGCGTAAGCCTGCGCCCATGGAGAAATGCACAATACAAAAGTTGAGCTATGGAGCTCCGGGAAGATTTATTAGTAAAGGAAACTGTGGTTGCTGTTGTAAAAACAAACCAGCTCCGGCAACGCTGTACCCAAAAGCCGCTGTTTGTATTTAATTTTGTAATATTCATAAGTGTTCCTTAAATAAGAGCTTTAAAATAAAAAAAAACAAATTTGTAGCGATGGAAAAAAAGTTTCACTTTATTAATACCATCCAGCAGAAAGTTTAAATACCTAATTCTAATAAATTCACAATAAAAATGAAACTTACTCATTTAACTAGGTACAAGCACGAACACGAAGTTAAGGCTTGGCTGACGCCCATTTTCCATACAAAAACATCAATATTGTTTTTATAAAATACAAATTGTTATATTAAAACGAAAAACATTAAATTTTGCGGGTATTACTTGCACATAGACATCTTCTGTATGAAATCAAAAAAATTGATTTTAGGTGTGTCTGACGCCCACTTTTCACTTGAAACTATAAAAAAATTATTTTTGCAAATAAACGGTATTTCTAATGAATCTGCAAGCCAAAATTTTGTGTGACTAAGTAGAAACTAAAAAGTTTGTGTATGAAAAGAAACTTTTGAATTTTGGGTGTGGCTTAAGCCCACTTTTCATGAAAGAACGAAAAACGTAGTTTTAAACATTTAAGGTAGGTATGTACTACCAATATTCTATTTAAACCTTTTTCCCTTTCGTTCGTTTCATGAAAAATATATCTCTACATTTTCTTGTGTACATTTTTTCAATACGCCCACTTTTAAAGGCGTGATTTTGATAAAATACCTTTGTTCAGGTAAGATCGTTTAAAAACTACCTACTCGATTCAGCTGTAGTTTTACACATATGCCTAGATACTGATCAAAGCTCAGTTATTGCTTCAAATTTTATAAGACACGCCTACTTTTAAGGGGCGTTTCCGCCAAAAGTCGTATAACGCGTTAATTTTTTTAACGTTTTTTAACTATTGGTCGCAGTTTTAAAGTAAAAAGATGAACACTTTGATTGAAATTCCTTGGTAACGTAGCAAAGTGTGGTTCAAAAATTGTTAAAAACACCCATAATCGCTATTTCCATTCAAAATCTAATTTTTAAAAATTTAAGTTTTTTTCTTGTTTTGTTCAAATCGATCTGCAAGAATAAAATTGAATGGCAATGAGCTCATAGAAATTGCCTTGGCAATAAAGTCTTAACTTTGGGCGTGGCACACGCCTTTTTTTATTTTGCCAGCACTAATTGAACATCACAACATAAACAATTAATGTTATTGAATTTTGTTCTGTCTGCTTAAGAAGAATTTCGTTTCTTAAACTGGAACATCGGCTGGCTGCGGGAGGCGAACGCATACACATACAAAAATATAGGGAATAAGGTATCCAACAGTTCGTTGCAAACGTACTGTAGCAATTGTTTAGCATAAGAGCAAGTTCGTGCGACCCAGTCGTGCATTTTATTTTAAGTTGTTTTCTGCAAGTTCTTGTAGTGTCGACCCCAGGGGATTTCAGGGCTCAATGAACAAAGCTTTAGCCAGGTGTCTAAGTCTTCTTTGGGATTGTGGCAGTTTTGAGATACCCAAGGCCAACTTCGTTATGTTTTCTATCTTGGAACGTTCTAAGATCTGCACTACAACATTCGATTGGTGAGAAAGCATACACACAAATAAATCATTTCAAACAACAACCAATCACATGCTTGAACCCCGGTTGAACCACTGTTAATCCACCGAAGTTGGTGGGCTAACTTTGACCATGGATCAACAGTGAGTTAAGACCTAAACTTCGATTGTACAACCCTCCAAAAGAGTTGAACCGAGATTCAATTCTGATCCGAGGATGAACCACGTTTGTACAACTGGCTTTTAGGGTTCATCCGTGGTGGTTCATCCTCGGATTAAAATTTTAAATCAATTTACCTTAGTTCCTGTGCACATAATTAAAGTTTAGACGGTAGTTCAAGAGTGGTTCAATAGTTAACCCACTGATTTCGGTGGATTAAATAAAGTTGGCCCACGGATCAAGAATTTAAGAACGAGGTTCAGTGCCGAACCACGATTGTACAACTGGTACTTAGAAAGTAATAGAGTTTGCAATGATTGTCAATATTCTGCCAATTATAAAGAAAATGAAGGTTACGAAAATGTTAAAAAGCGCGGGCATAGATTTACGTTTCGAACCTGTGAGTTGGCTTCTTAAATCGTACGATTTAACACTGAAAATTATTATGACCATCAGTGTGGCATTATGATTCTGTCTGGACATTCAAAATTACCCATTTTCCACCGGTCCTTCATCTGCAACTTAACAAAACCATGCACAGTACAAATGTTTGGTTTTGCCTATCTGCTTTTAGCACTTATACTGTATCAAAATGAAGCTACTATAGATCTCTATAGCAATTGCATACATTCATATATAAATATCTAAAAGATACACAGTAAATGTATCTTCTAAAGGGACATATATAAATATATTTCAAGTTGACTATTTCTATACCGTCTCAATGTCTTAACAATTCGACTTGAATTTCTTTATTTAATTGTGTTTTCAAATAGTTTCTTGCCAATAAAAACAATTTTAACTCTTCTTTTATTGGTTACATGTGTGTGTGTACTGGTGACACTGACCCAAATTTATTTGTTTAAGTTTTTGCCTTAGCGGAGAACCTTTATACTGTCAACTTTTGAAATTTAAAAAAAAAAACTTGAGAAAGCGGGAGGTCAACCTAAAGGAAATTTGAGAGGAAAAATTCAGAGCACAAAGACCCTCCGACTCCGATATACGCAGTTATTTATTTGGAAAAAAAGTTGCTGCACTACAGAAAATTCCATGAAGTATCTGTTTTGCTTGTGAACAGATTTCAAGTGGAAACAACTTACTGACTTATTGCTTTTGTTGGTACTTTTACTTCAAAGAAGTTACTGAGCACTTAAGCCCTTGTTAAATTTCTTACAAAACATGTGGATTTCGGATGAACAGGAACAATAAGGGAAATAACTGTTGGGAAAATTGCAAATTGATGTGAGTATAGCATAGATGTATACGTGGAAGTAAAAATATATATAAAAAAGGATAAGTGGTATTTATTCAAGGGAAGGTCATAATACAGCCCCATCAAAAGTTTTATGGAATAAGAAAAAAATTACCTACCTAACGAGAATATATTTGGCTGGACGGAATTTGGTACATCTATCTGATACACTAAATCTCTGTTCGATAAGTCTTGTACTGAGTATCAGCAATATTTAAAAAAAAAAGTTTTAAATATGCTTCGGAGCAAAATCGTAATGGACAACATTTTTTTCAATATTGGCGGGTATGTGTTGAAGTGGAATAAAACAAGCTTTGTGTGAAATATTAATGATTAATTTACTGAACCGGCCATCTCAAATTTGGCCACCAATAACGTTTAAGAGTATACTGTGAAAGGCCACCACGTCTACCGTAAAGTGAGCGCAATGCCTGCACTGACAAACACTCCTACTATGATAATAAGCTTTTATCTCGTGCTGTTCAATCATGTTAACTGAAATGGTGACTAAGCATTAGAAACTGAATAATAAGCCACAGATTTGACATAAATGTTATCCAAACAACATGGCCGCCAAAATCAACCTGCACCAATTAAAAGACCCTTTTGTAGTTGGTCCTAGCGTTGCCAAAATTGAAAACCAAGCTCAAAGCAAATGGGTCTCTATCGCCTAAGACTCTAGGGGTGCAAACAGATAGACGGGCTGAGGCGTTGACTGACGGATAGACAGACAGAAGGAGGTATTTTTAAGACTTACTTTCTTGTACTTTTCATTATGTCATGTCTAATTGTTGTCTAAAATACCTAATTCATGATTTTAATTTTCCTTAAAATTTATTTTCGAAACGGACACAAAACAAAATACATTCATTTACGTGTATTTGGTTTTTTTAAATAATTTATGATTTTATTATCCCTCAGATTAAAGTAAATATCATCTAAAACTTGTGTGTATACGCAATAAACATTAGCAGAATCGTTTTTCTTTTCTTGGTTTTCTTTTATTTTTTTGAAAAAAAAAGTTTAAAAAAGTCACCTATAGTACGTCAACTTCAATTTCGTAAACAGGGTCCTCAAAACTTGTGACGATAATGTAGATAACCTCCTCATCTGCAACCTTCCTTATCCCCATGGAATTAAACTTGCCACTGAGAAATGAAATAATGTAAAATGTCCGACTTGGTCGCATAAACTTGTTGTTACAGGTAAGCAAAGCAAGCAAACTTTTAACATTACTCTCAAAATTGAATTTTCTAACCATTTGCGATTTTATATAGATCCAAGAGCCAAGAGGTGCCATTGCGTTTAGACAAAAAGTGACTGTTTGGTGTGCTCTATCGAAAGGTGTCACTGGGGCGTATTTCTTCGAATATCACAATGTGCTCAATGGAGGATTACAGTCAATTTGGAGCAATATGCTCAAATGATAACCGATTTTTCTTATAGACGGCGATTGAAGATCATATGACTTTAACGATATGTGGGTTTAAAAACACGACCAATTATGGCTTTATGGCGTGAAAAGTTTTCTGTACGCGTTATTTCACTTTTTGGTGACGCAAGTTGTCCACCAATATCATGCAATTTGACACCGTTAGATTTTTGTTTGATCCCCGAACTTTAGACGCATTCAAATCGAACATTACTCAAGTTATGGCTGAGATACCCCCGAAATGTTCGAAAAAGTTATTAAAATTACCTGTCAATAATTTGGGAGATTAGTGTTTGGCACACTTAATGGCAAAGTCTAATCCTTATAATGAAATAAAATTTTTATCAGAAATGTAGGTATCGCTGTATGTGTTTTATTTAGCTTCACTTTCGAAACCGAAAAATTTAATAAATTTAATTTATTTTTCAGATAAGCCTTGAAATTTGATTGCTTACTTAGTTTTTCGAGAAAACTGATAAGATAATTTAAAGATGTTTCTAAATAATTTAATTCATTTAATACATATCATACATACTTAGTTCGTTCTTCCCAGTTTGGCATTTTATTTTTAATTAGTTTTTTTGTGGCACCAACAAAATATATTTCTGTGTGTGAGTTAATACTCAGGAACAAAAGAGACCTAAAATCAACCACCAGGTCTGATTAGTTAGAGCTGCCGTTTTGTCATAAACTTTAACTATTGAGAAATCTGTCACTTTCTCGCAAGAGGGAGAACCCCGGAAAAAATAAGGTGGAATCAGGAATTGAACCTAGAAGCGACACTACTAGTACCTACTCGTACGTCCGAAAATTAATATGCGAATTTTAATTGTGTACTTTTTTTACAGTCGTGATCGTGAGCCGTAAAAAGCTTTGTTCTACAATAATTGGTGATATGTGTTTCTTATTACTTAGCCAACAAAATTACAAGTTGACCAAAAAATTAAGGGTGTTTTTTTATACCTGTGGTTTTCAAGAAGAAAAAACGTTACGCGTTACGTAACAAATCGGTTTACACTCCCATAAGAAGTTATCACTTCAATAAAACGCATATAATGTAATGTTATGGCCGAGAATTTAGCTTTATTATAAAGGTAAGGCTTTGCCACTATGTTTTAAAAATGATTTCGTGCAAGTGGCTGCCGCGGCTGGCCCGAATAAATTCCAGTTGAGAGGCAAAATTTTCAACTACTATTTGCAGCGATTAGGGCCGTATGTCAGCGATAACGCACCGAATATTCTTTTCCAAGTCGTCAATCGTCTTGGGCTTATCTGCGTAGACAAGCGACTTCAGATAATTCCACAAAAAATAGTCCAGCAGTGTTAAATCGCACTATCTTGAAGGCCACACCACAGGCCCCCGACGCGAAATAATGCGCTCACCAAAAATTTCCTTCAATGTATGGCATGTAGCGCCGCCTTGTTGAAACCAAAGCTCGTCCACACCAACATCATCCAATTCAGGCACGAAGAAGTCATAACTCGTGGCTCTATAGCGTGAATGTATCATTATGGCCGGCTTCATTTTTAAAGAAATATGGGCCGTCCAACCAACCAACCACCCATAAAGCACACCAAACACTCAGGTTTTGTGGATGGAAAGGTGTCTCAATATATACTTGAGCATTATCATCACTCCAAATGCTGCAGTTTTGCTTATTGACATATCCATTCAACCAAAAGTGAGTTTCATCGCTGAACAAAATTTTCTTGTGAAAATCGAAAATCGTTTCACGAGTATAACCATGTTTTTCAAATTAAATTTGCACGGTTTGCAGACGTTGTTCAGGAGTAAAATTGCAAACCAAACTGGTGACAGCTGTCAAATAACCACACGCCTTAAAAAACACCCTTTATATAAGCACTGCTGTCAAAGAGATATTTTTTTATAAATATTTTTCTTGACTGTTTGACCATAAAAAGTTTACAATAATTATATCAAAGTTTTTTTTCTTAACGAAACCAGTACCTGCCATTAAGAGAAGATGAAAACCTGGGAAGGAACTAAAACCAAATCTTTGAAAGTTACCTCACTCCGTTCCCTTTCTCAATTTCACTCAAATGATGCACAATCGCACCCATACCACCCAAGAAAGTAAGGGAAAAAACATTTTTAATCACGTCAGCACGGAAACTTCGATTTGAGATCCCAGAATACAAATTGCTGAGAAAAAAAAAAGAATTCCAGGAAAGAAAAAATGATTACAACACAAACGAAGAGCAACCCTTTGAGGAATTAAAGCAATTTAGGGAGAACTGTAGAATATTGTAGGTAGGTGTGCCTGTGCATACATACATATCTATATATATACAGTCCCGAGATGGGGATACAGTTTTCCAAGAATAGTCTCTACCCATCTGGGCTTTTGTCAACTGATTTTGTTTGCTTTGTCAAACCACGTGGATCTGAGTGCACATGCACATTGCACATCTCCAGTAGATATGCCAGATACAGATACTCCTTCTTCATTTGAGGCAAATCTGAAATCTTTGAAAGTTGCACTCAAGGACAAACATATAAAGTAGGATATTCAACGCTGATGCCAAATAAAGTGAAACTGAGTAAAATCACGATTCAAGAACTTCTTTCATTTCGTTTGTTTTCGCTTCCTGGATGCCAAGTGAACAAACAAATGAAAAATGTTTGTTAGCCACACATCTTGTGTCTTCGTCTTGGCGTCTTCGTCAATCGTCCTCGTCTTTGTCTTTGTCTTTATCATCCTTGCCATTTTTATTTGTGTTCATTACTAAGTTTCATCCTTGATTTCATTTATTTTAAGACACTTCGAATTCAATTATAACAATATTGTCGATTCTCTATGTGTTGAGTTGACAAATTAATTAAAATAAATAAATTAGAAAAGGATATAAGCGATCATTCAGCGTGTGCTACCACGCTAAAAAAAGAAATACATTTAGTTTAAGTATTGGGAGATAATTTTGTTTATTTGTTAACTTAATCTTAACTTCATGCTACCGGATAAACAATATTTGAATTTTTTTGTTAGGATTAAAAAGGATTTGTTTTGGTAATTCAGGTCTCGAGCACGATCCGAACAGGGTATGTTTTTATTTGCTTTAATAAATAAAGTGCACGACTGGGTCGCACGAACTTGCTCTAATGTGTTAAAATGGTCTTGTATGCTTGAGATTTTGGGAAAAAAGCGTTGAAAAAATCATATGAAATTTTATAAATCACTTAAAAATCAATACCTAAACCGTTTTTTGGAGAAAATGAAGTAAGCCATCAGGTTTCTTTTAAGTTTTTGAATTTTTACGAAAAAAAATTTCAAAATCGTTGGACCAGTTTTTTTCAAAAAACAGTTTTTTTGAAAAACTTTTCGAAAATATATTCCAAAATTTTTTTGAGTATGCCAACTTCTAGCACTTTGTAGTTTTTATCAGAAAAATAAAATTAAAAAACTATGGATTAAACCGTTTTTGGAAAAAACTAAAATTAAAAAAAAATTTTGAAACTTTTTTAAAAAACTCAAAAAAACTTTTTTTGAAAATTTTTCGAAATTATATTATTTCTTTTATAAGAGGGCTTCTACATTAAAAGTTTCATCGAAATTCGTCAAGTGGCTTACGAGAAAATCGGATTTCAAAAAACCGGTCCTATGGGAGGTACCGTTATAAGACTTTTCCCGAAAAATCTATTCCAACCAAAACATAAAGTTTGCACAGAAAACACAATTCAGAAAGTTTTATCAAAATCGTATTAGCCATTTTTGAGAAAAATTAATTTTTCACAAAAAATCATATGGCAATTACCGTTAGTTTTAGAGCTAGAATGCGAATTCCAAAAACCCCTCTGGAGGACGTCATAATAATACTATGTACCAAGTTTGAAGCAAATCGGTCCAGCCGTTTAGGCTGTAGGTAACTATACAGACAGACATACACACGGACAGACAGACAGACAGACAGACAGACAGAATTGTCGGACCCACTTTTTTCGACTTCTCTATCATCGTAATGTCATGTTTGGTTGTTAGAATTTTTTTTTTAAGTGAAACTTCTTTAGAATCGTTGTGATTTCAAACCGGATGCAACGAAAAAACGACAGGTAAGAGACACAAATACAAAAATGTGTAGGATGAAGCCAGGAAAGAATGAGACAGAAATATACATACCATTTTTCTGACGGAAGTAACGCGCAGTATTCCAATATGGCGGCACCGATGACTCGCATTAGCTCACCGTGTGCACGAACGAGTGAGAATATAAATACATACTATAATCTTACTCATTCATGCACGTGCTCCATGACATTTGTTTGTTTTGATCAATGTAGGGATGGGCAAGTAAAAAATATATCGATATTTATCGTATCGATATTCTTTAACAGTATCGATAATTATCGGGTGAAAAAAATCAATATATCGATATATCGTCAGTTTTCTCACGATTATTCATACATATTACGAAAGCATTCAAAATTCTTAAAAAAGAATAGACATGAAGAAAACAGTATGTTTTTTTTTAAATGTTGTTTTGGCTAAAAATACAAATAACGGACATCTCTGTTTATAAACGACTGAATTTAATAAATAATAAAAATGCGGAACATAAGCACAAGAGTTTGAACTTCCTTGCTCGGAAAATGTGTTATGTTTCATCGTATGCATTTTATTTTAAGTTGCATGAATGAATTAAATTGGGGAAGAACGCACTGCGACCTTAAAGATCTATTGTGCCCCTTTTAGAGCTGGATGAGGATACTCGTCCTACAGCACTTCCTCCAAATTGGTTTCTTTTAGGAAGGTTAGTATTTGATGTATTTTTAAAGAAGGTAATCTGCCCTTATTTATCTGGTAACTACCCAGGTTTTTGAAGTGAAACTTCTTTAGAATCGTTGTGATTTCAAACCGGATGCAACGAACAAAAAACAGGTAAGAGACACAAATACAAAAATGCGAAGGATGAAGCCAGGAAAGAATGAGACAGAAATATACATACTATTTTATATTATCGGTCTCTCCTCTTTGTCCCATACTTCGTAGCGTCCCCACTCCCGTCTTCTAAGCATAGTCGCCTGTAATTTGTGAGCCAGAGCGAGAGAGCAGATGTCGGTGTGTATGTATATTGCACACTGTTTAATACGTGCTTGTATTTGAGCATTTAACGTGTGTTAGTTAACTAACGTGTGTTAGTGTATGTGTATGAGCGACGAAATTTGATTATTTAAAAGTTGGTCAACGTTTTCGCCTTGGTCAGCTTACATAGGTTTAAGGTAGCTTTAGGGGGAACAGACATGGTGGCACCAAAAAAAAAAAAAAAAAAAAAAAAAAAACACAAAAATACAAAAAAAAAATACAAAAAACAATACAAAATACACAAAAAAATAACAAAAACACAAAACCGCTGCTGTGGCTGTTCTAGTTTTAGGTAGTTTTAAGTAGGTTTAATTTAGGTACTAGGGTAGTGTTAAGTTTTATAAAAAATAAAAACGATCCTCAATTTGAGTTTTTAACAACATTTTCTCAAAACAAATAAATATATGCATGAATTTTTTAAATTAAGTTAGTTTTAAGCCGAAAGGCAATAGAATAATTGGTTATGGGATAATTTAGAGCGCCCGCATAGGGCCAGTAAGTTATGTTAAGTAGATATTTAAGCTAGTTTTTAAGGTTTTTGCTCTAGCTGTTAATTTAGATTAAGGAATGAATTGAATAAAAAACTGAATTGAAAAAAAAAGAAAAAAAAAAAAAAAAAAGTGTATGTGAAAACTACGTCAGCTACTGTACACTGTATGCGGCTGCGTATTACAGCTTTTTAGTAAGATGTCAGCGTGGTGTGTTATTATTGAAGTGAAACTTCTTTAATATCGAGGTAATTTGAAACTCGACGAAACGGAAATGCAACATGACACTTTTAAGCAAATATGTAAATCAATTACAAAAAAAAAAATATATCGCAACAAGTCTGAGAGAGAACGAATGAAAAAAAAATTATGACACAGTATTTTATATTCTGGCTCTCATTTTCTCCTATCATACGTTTTGCCTCTCACTCAGGTCTATAAGCATTATGTTAAACAAAAGCGAGTGAGCAGGCGCGTTGGTACGATTAAGTTAGTATGTTAGTTAATATAGGTACGTGATTTGAATGCTGTCTAACAAGAAAAGCTTTACAAAAGGTTTCAATAAACTTAATTCAAGAAGAATGTAAAATTCAAACAAATACGTAACAAAAGTATTTATAGAAAATTGGCATTCAAAAAATTATTTAAATTTTAAAAAAGTATCCTGAATTTTTGAAAATAGTCAGTTTTCGAATATTTTTTTGACTTGTTTTAAATAGTGGCGTCCTGGAGTTCATACTTTAAAAGGGAGTCAAAAGGACGCAAAGTATGTCGGTCGGTACGTCTGTATGCTTGAATATGTATTGAAACTTTTGTTTTTGTATAGATACGTGTTGAAAGCATTTAGTCATACATAACATAAGGTTTGAAAGTAATCCGAAAATTGGTGCTGGGTGGCTGAGTTTTTCATCTCATTCTCTCGTAAATTAGGTATACCAACTTCTTTGAAGTTTCACTTCAACCGAGTGTGAATTACGCACACACATTTTTACTTGCTCTATAGGGCAAGTATTGGTTTCGTGCAGAAAAAAAAAAATCGAGGTTTTAATCAAACAGGACATTACGATGATAGAGAAGCCCAAAAAAGTGGTTTTCGCCATACCGTCCGTCGGTCTGTCTGAGCGGATGTGCGGATGTGCGTATGTGCGTCTGTGCGCTTTTTCACGTCATGCTACAGTCTAAACGGCTTGACGGATTTTCTTCAAACTTGATATATAGCAGTTTCAAGAAAAACGGTTGTCGAGATTTTTTTTATTTCGTCTTAGCCCGGCTCAAACTTGTACCTTTCAAGTAACGGTTTTTTTCAATTTGGATTTTCTCGAAAACGGCTCTAACGATTTTGATTAAACTTAAAATTTAGCTAACTTTAAGCATTTCGAACAAAACTGCGTTTTTTGTTTTTGGCTCAAATGGTCGTAACGAAAATCAGGTTTAAACGGCTTTTTTTCAAATGGCCATAAGTTCGCAACGGCTCGATTGATTTGACTCAAACTTCGTTTGGCATAGTTCTTTATAGTCTTCTATATGATGGCTTTATACATTTTTCAGTGAAGCCTGTCTAAATGGTAGCTCCCATACAATGAGCCGTTCAGTTTTAGCCAACTTTTTTTGGTTTTTTCTAAGTTGCTCAAAAATGGCTCTAACGATTTTGATTAAACTTTGTGTGTTATATTCTTTTAATGTTCTTAAGAGAACTGCGTTTTTAGTTTTTGGCTAAAAATGCAAATAACGGAGATCTGCTCTTAACGGCTTTTTTTCAAATGGCCATAAGTTGTCAACGGTTGCATCGAATTCACTCAAACATTGTTTGGTATAGTTCCTTACAGCTTAATACCAGATGGCATTGATTTTTTTTCGGTTTCTCTTTTTTAAATGGTGGCTCCTATACAAAGAGCCACTAGATTTTGGCCAATTTTTTCGTTTTTTCAAATTTACTCAAAAACGGCTTCCCCATATATAGAATACTTCAAAGAAAACTGCATGATAATAGCGGAAATTGCTTTTAACAGTATTATTAATTTGGCCATAAGTGGACATTTGTATCATTTATAACACCCAAAAGATAACGTCTTAATTTTAAATATTAAAGGTTTCTTAACGTTAGCTCCCGTATATCGGTTTTTCCAGTTTCAGTCAAATTTTTTTAGGTTTTACCAATTTTTTCAAAAATGAGTTCTTCTCATTGGTCGAAAAGTTTGTTTTCATCGTACTATTGCACCCACAGAGCAAGTACATGCGACCCAGTCGTGCATTTTATTTTTTTTACGAATGCATAACTTGCCTTATAGTAGCGTAACGGATACAATTATTGGCACCCCATTATATTGAACCAGCTATTGGCACCCCCTCATTCATTAACGATTTTTTCCAAAAATTATTAATCTAGCAAACCAATTCAATTTTTTTCGTGAACTGTAACTTATTCCTCACAATTGTACATCTTTGTTTTAACGAGACGATTCTTCAGTCGCTGTATGGAAGTGAAGTTGTGAGAACGTTTCAAGAAAGTGAAAAATTTGCAAAATTTTGCGTGTTCCCGCTAAGGACCTAAAATTTGGTAAGCCTTATTTAGTTATTAATATATATTTATTTTATTAAAAAGTATTGTTTTTTGATATCAGAGTTTAATAAAGTATTCGTTTTTAATTACTTTTTTGTAAAATTTAATGGTAAATTTAAAATAATAAGGGTGCCAATAGTTGGTTCCAATAAAGGTCGGGGTCCAATTATCGCCACCCAGGTGCCAATAATTGGTTCTATGAAACTAAAACTATTGGCACTGCCAATAAATATACTTTTAAGACTGCCAATAATTATATCATATAAGCGTTACTTTTTTCAGGTTTGAAAAAATGCCAAAAACAAATAAAAATTACAAAGAAAAGGATGTTCAAGCAGCTCAATTGGCCATAACTACCTAGCTATAGTGAATTAATAAAAATCTAAAAAAAATCCAATTTTCTTTAATTTCAAGTGTGTCAATAATTGTACATATTGGGGTGCCGACGATTGTGGTCGGGTGCCAATAATTGTAGTATTTGGTAAGCTTTTTTTAACTTACGGTTTTTACCACCTTTTTAAAGACAAAATACAAAGTAAAAGGAAATTTTATAAACAAAATTTTCCAAATTTCAATTTGGTATATTTGACATATTTTTAACTCTATAAACGCGAAATTTACACGCATTTGGTTTCCAAAATTCCTTAGGGGTGCCAATAATTGTATCCGTTACGCTACCTATAATCGCAAGTAAAAAAATCTATTTTGGACAATCTAAGATGACAATACTATGATGAAGAAGCCGAAAAAAGTGGGGCCGACAATTCTGTCTGTCTGTCCGTCTGTCTTTAGTTTTTACTTGCGATTATAGGTACTATAAGGCAAGTTATGCATTCGTCGAAAAAAAAAGTTTTGAGATAACAATCAAACATGACATTACGATGATAGCGAAGACGAAAAAAGATGGTCTAAAAATTCTGTCCGTCTGTATGTCTGTCTGTCTGTCTGTCTGTCTGTCTGTCTGTCTGTCTGTCTGTCTGTCTGTATGTAGACCTACAGCCCAAACGGGTGGGCCGAATTGCTTCAAACTTGGTATATAGACTTTTTTAGGTATTGTACAGAAAGGAAATTGAAATTTTTTTTTTAGCTCAAAAAATAATGGTACCTGCCATACAACCGTTACGTTAAAGCTTATTTTTCTCAAAAACGGCTCTAACGATTTTTAATTAAAAAAATCAGTGTTGCTTTTTAGGTACGACCAATCATATGGCTGACAAAAAAGTTTTAAAAAATGGCTAAGAACGGTACTTTCCATAGGACCGTTTTTTTTGCTTTCGACTATCTCGAAAACGACTAAACCGATTCTTCCGAAATTTCACACACATATAGCTGTAGGTAGCTCAATTTGTATTGCATACCAATATTTTTGAAAAATATTTTTTTGTATTTTTAAAAGCATTTTTTAAAAAAATATTTAAAAAATTAATATTTTGAAAACTGCTTATTAAATTTTTTTTTAAAAATTTTAAATAAATGTATTTGCTGAATACCTATGAACTGGCCTTTTTGAATTTTTTTTGAAAATTTTTTTCAAAAAGTTTTTCAAAAAAAACTTTTTTTCTCAAAAACCGCTCCACAGATTTTTCTTAATTTATTCTCATAAATTCAAATTTATCCAAGAAATAAAATGGCGTACTTTTTTTTCAGCTCAAATTAGTTTAAGTATTTATTTCAGAATTTTGAAAATTTTATTTTTATCAAAATCTCAAGCCCATAAACCACTGTCACTCATTAGAGCAAGTTCGTGCGACCCAGTCGTGCATTTTATTTTTTTTGTATACCCTCCGGGGGTTTGTTATAGCGCTTTTAATGATTAGTCACAGCGTGAGCGATAGGAAATTAGGTAGGAAGGGAAAGGAGGAGTCAATGAACATTGGTCTTGAATGTTTGAAGATCAAAATGGCAAGCGAAAATTGTACCCGGCAATTTATTCCACATTCGTGTTGTACGGCTGAAGAATGAATACCATTATTTCACAGAACGTCCGAAATTGGGCTCAAATAAAAACTGATGAGCGTTCCTAGCAAGACGAGTATTACGGGGGAAATGTTTAAGGGGTGGAACGCAGCTGGCTGTAAAAGAATCTCTAAGATAAGGAAAGACATGAGACATTTTGACGGTGTTCAAGCGATGGAAATGTTTCCATAACGCTTCTCTCTCCTATCAATGTTAACGCTTTTTTTTATACTCTATCCAGCAGATAAACAAAAGTTTGCACCTGTCTGGGAGTCATAAAGCGTATAAACGCATTGTAAATTGTAGACAGATCCGAAGGGGTGAAAAACTTCTTGCATCTATTAAGAAAGCCTAAGCATCTTGCAGCGTTCTTGGCAATCTCAAGAATGTGGTCATTCTAATGAAGGTTCTCACTGATATCTACACATAACGAGTATACTGATAGCTCTTCGGCCTCCTCGATGTAAGTACCATTCATGGATAATGGCATAGGGGCAGGGCCCGATCTAGGGGGGGGCGCGCCGGGCATTTGCCCGGGGCGGCAAATTTCAAGGGCGGCAAAATTTGAAAATTGAGGATTATTAAAGCTGTATTTTCAAAAAATGTTTACTTGTTTCTTTCTAATTAAGATCATCAAGGGAGAAAATAAGGCACAGTAAAACTACTTTATAACGAACTCTCCTTTCTATAGCAAACTTCATTTTGTTCACCTTCTTCTTAAAAAAATATTTCATATTAGTTAGGTTCCATCGAATGTATAGATGTATTAAAAAATGTACAGTTATTTAGTTTAAGTTTGCAAAGTCGCGTTTCGAAGGTAAAACAAGTTCAATCCTCAGTATTTATCTTAACAAAGCTGTCGTTGGTACTTTTGACAATTGGTACGATGAAAACTAAGATCAGCGATAAAATCAATAATAATCAAGAACAAGCAATTTGGAAAGAGTTTACTTCAGACGAGATGAAAAAGCCCTACTATAGTGATAAGAGAACTGCATTAAGAATTTTTGAAGTTTTATTGAATCAATTGATAAAACTAAAGAAGATGCTGCAAATTTTGTATTTTCTAAATTGGAAAATTTGTATAGTAAAATAAAAAACAAAATTTCAAATGCACAATCAAACATTGAATTTCTAAACAAAAGATATAATTTTTTTTTTTTATTAATTTTTGTATACCAATTTTCTTTGAAAATAAAAAGGATGCACGAGGTTTCAAAACACATTTCACATTTCTTTATAACGAATTGTATAAATTTTTTATTTTTTGTTCCCTTGAAGGTTTGCTATAAAGAATTTTGACTGTATTGTATATGTCCGTCAAAAATATAAAGTCGAAGTATTTTATTAATCACTTAAAAACCGCTAGTTAAAACGTTTTTTGAGGGAAAAAAATTAAGTCATCTGATTTCTTGAACAGTTTTGATTTTTTTAGAAAAAAAAACTTCTCGAAAACATTTTTCCACATTTTTTTTTTTTTTTGAGAATACACTTTCCATTACTTTAGGCGTTTTTCTGTTTTCATTCAGTAAAGAGCTCTGAACAAAGTTCAAGTTTATCGAGCTCGCTCTGTACGTCCTCTGAACTATTAATGAAACGAATTTAATATCCTATTTATTTCCTTTTCTTATGCCATTTTTTTTAACACTTAAAATTATGTTTGGCTTTTAGCTCAGTCTGCCCCATCTATTTATTTGGAGCTCGTAGAGCGCACTCTGAACACACTCTGACGGAGAAAAGAAATACAAAGTCTATGCTCTGAAGTCTCTGAAGCAAAAAAGAAAAACTTATTTTTGTTTGACAACTCAGGCTCTGCTGTGAACTAAAAAAGAAAAACGCCTTTTATTGCTTTTTATCAGGAAGACAAAATTAAAAAAAAATATTAAATTGTTTTTGAAATAATAAAAAAAAAACTTTAATTTTTTATGAAATTTTAAGTAGGTAACAAAGTTATTTCGTTTATAAAAGGCCTTTCACTTAAAAAATGTCATCGAAATCCTTTAAGTGGCTTAGGAGTAAATCTGATATACAAAATTCGGCCCTATCGGAGTTACCGTTATAAAGAATTTTCCAGACAAATTTATTCCAACCAAAACATACATTTTACTCAATTTTTTTTTAACAAAATCGTATAAGCCGTTTTTGAGATATCTAAATGAGTTTGTCAATAAAAATCACATGGCAGGTAGGTACCGTTAATTTCGGAGCTTGAATGCTAGATCCAAAAATCAATCTATCAGATGTTATAATAATACTGTGTTCTGTGTACCAAGTTTAGAGCAAATCGGTATAGCCGTTAAGGGTGTACAATCAGACGGACAGACAGACAGAATTGTCCGACCTATTTTTTCGGCTTCTCTATGATCGTAATGTCATGCTTGATTGTCCAAAAGAAAATTTCCAACAATATTACATTCTTACGGGTCGGAATGAATACCTCCATTTTTCAAAAGTCGGTCAAAAAATGCACCAACAATTTTATATCTTATATGTTCTCATTGCAAAAGGGCGGCAAATTAAATTTTTGCCCAGGGCGGCGAAAAAGCTGGATCGGGCCCTGCATAGGGGGTATGTTTAGCTTCAACGACAAAAGACAACATTGAGTTTTCGACGCATTAAACTCCACACGATTTCTAGTACCCCAATTCACAATGCTATTTAAATCGGAGTTTAATGAGCTTATCATACGATTCCGTTGTAATAACCCGTCCGAAGGCGAAGGCCGTGAATTATCAAACGTATACGAAAAGCTGAGGGTTGAGTCGTCAGCAAAACAATTTAATGGATTAGAAGTCACAGACAAGAGATCATTTATAAAAATGAGAAAGAGAGTCGGAGACAGAACGGAGCGCTGGGGCACACCAGCATTTATTTTGTGGAGATCAGACTTGAAACCGTCTAATACAAGTTGTATTGAACGGTCCAGAAGATAGCTTCTAATCCGACGAATAAGAGTATCATCGGTACCAAATGCACGCATATTCGATAAAAGAGCTTCATGCCAAACTCTATCAAATGCCTTTGAAATATCAAGCGCAATAATCTTGCTTTCGCCAAAGCGATGCACAGATTTGTTCCACTGTTCGGTGAGATATGCCATCGGATCACGAATGGAATTATTGCTGCAAAAGCCGTACTGTCGGTCATTCAAAAGGTCCCGATCTTCGAGATATTTCTTGAGCTGAAGATTTATCAGCATTACCATGACCTTGGAAATAAGGGACGTAAGTGAAATTGGTCGGTAAGAGGAGGGGGGGGGGGGGAGGAATCACTTTTTTAGAGACGGGCTGGACAAATGCTGTCTTCCACTACTAGGAAAGATTCCTGAACGATAGGAGCGATGGAAAAGCTTACGCAGTGGTTTTGCCAGCGATGAAGAACACTTCTTCAGAAGAATAGGGGGTATACCATCCAGTCCAGCGGATTTGTGTAAATCAAGAAGTTAAAGAACTCTTGCTACTGTACGAATGCGGCAAAATATCTGTCCCAAAGAAGAATTAACGTTCTCAAGTACAGGAGCGGCATTGTTGCTTGCAGGCAACGTAGAACTTGCAGCAAAATGAGCTGCGAGCATATTCGCCTTCTCTGAAGAGCTGGCAATTGGTTTATTGTAGACGATGAGCGTTGGAACTGATAATAACGTTGAATTTTACAAACGACTAGAAGTTTTTCCTACTTTACGGACATTGCCGAATTTTTTTCCGTAATTTCTGGTCATGTAAAAATTTCGTTTTTTTTATAACGGAGTTGCAAGAGTGCCTGACTTGTTTGTGTTTCTTCCGATTTTCAGAAAGTG
This sequence comes from Platycheirus albimanus, assembly GCA_916050605.2. Classification (NCBI taxonomy): domain Eukaryota; kingdom Metazoa; phylum Arthropoda; class Insecta; order Diptera; family Syrphidae; genus Platycheirus; species Platycheirus albimanus. Next base: position 43,857,612 of record OU696697.1, read on the forward strand.
GGTTAGCTTGATAAGATCGGAAGCTTACTTCATTCAACCTGATAGCTTCTTTACACTCTTCGGTAAACCAAGACTTTTCTTTTGGTTTGATACATTTTGTTCTGTGAGGGACAAAAATTCTCATTCCAGAAAAATCACTTCTGTAATCATTTCAGCACTGGCATCAATGCCATTATCGAGGAAACATATTTGAGAAAGAAATTAATTCAGACCGTCCCAGTTGGCTTTCTCGTATTGCCAAACGGTCCTAGTGGGAATTTTTTCTTTAACTGGATGGTTGGAGATCGAGAAATTAGCTGAAATGACACAATGGTCCGAGGTGCCAAATGGAGAAGTTACTTTAATAGTATATTTATCAGGGTGGGAAGTAAGGAACAAGTCAAGAGTATGGGCGGAATGCCCATCAACATCCGGTATACGAGTAGGCTCATCGACAAGCTGGGTAAGATGGTTATACTCAGCAAAGATCTCGGTATACCTTCCTTTGAGTGTTGTCTGGCCAGAAAAGCGGAGCCAATTTGAATTGTGTACATTGAAGCCGCCCGTAATCACGACTTCAGTGTGAGTACAATGAGAAACAACTCGGGAATTTGAATTTGACAAAGCATCTAACGCATTACAAGTAGACATACTGTCAAGAATAAGTAGGTGTATTGATTTATTTAAGATAGAAAGAACCTTATGTACTGGCATATGGCATTGTTGTCGAGTATTAGGTACCTTTTCAAGCGCAATGTTGCAACAGCTGCATGAAAGATTATGTATGTTTTAGCCTCTGGTGGTGTCAAAGGTTTCACTGGAGATTGAGCAGAAATTCTAAAGCTAGTCATGGTATGACCTTAATTCTTCAATTTTATAACTGTCGTAAGGTGCTCTCAAATTAATAAACAGGTGGTTGATCCCGATGATATATTCCTGCAGTTTTTTCATGACTTGGTGATAGTGAATTATAGTTGGATGGCAGCAATTTAGGACGCTTGAATTCCAGTTCATGATCTTTGTTCTCTCTTCTGAGCAAGTGTTTCCCCTCTTTTCTTGGTAAGCTTAAGGCTTATTTTTTCCGGGCCTACGGCGGTATTGTTTTTGGAGCTACTTGACTTCTAAATTTAAGAAGCTAGTTGAACGGACACTCATACCAGAAATTTGGTAGAGGTTGAGAAAGCTTGAAATTCTATTCATATTTATAAAATTCTTCTTAACATGACTAGATATGACACCAAATCTCAGAAAACTAAAGCAGTTATTTAACTCACATAAAGCTTCGTGTCTGCTAAGTTTAAAAGGATATAGGTACCTTATTAGGTACTTTATTTCATTTTCTCAAAACTAAAAACTTCAAAACACAACTTTCAATTTAAAGCTTTTGATATCATTTTCAACTCTTCACCTAGGGCATACACGTTCTATCGTTTTAAATTTTACCAAAAACCCATCTTCACGTGTTGTCTCTAAAACATTTTCCTCTGAAATTAATTTTATTTGAATTGCTTACTGACACAACCTTTTAGACTCCTAAAGCCAACAACTTTTCCCACACGCACACAAATCTTAAGCAACTTGTTGTTTACCACTTTCCAAGTCAAAACCAGCAACAAACACTACAACTCTTATTATAGGTGAGTGTAAGTGTACCAGCCACAACCTTTTCATTCACCTCTGGCATAATCCAAAACCTTTCGCCAACCTTCATCGTCAGCAGAAACAGGAGTAGCAGTAGCAGTAGGTACGGTAGGGTATGGTACTTTGTTTATGTCACCCATCGTGCTATGCTATAAAATATTACACGACATCTAACATGGTGACTCTAGCTTATTATCCTACAATGAGTTATCGGTGTAAAATTGTAATTTTTTTTGTTGTTCTTGTTGCTATTTGCTTTTGTTGCAGCTTTAGTCCTCTTCTTAGCTATATCCGAGCTTGGATGCTGACTCTTGTAAAGGATCCTTTATAGCTTGAGGACTTTTCGCACAGAGCTATTATGCCATTGAGAAAGTAACCAACACCTTCTTCGTGCATACATACATACATATCCAACATTCTCACTAGACCTTATATGCAAATGAATCATTAACATATACATACATTAACCTATAAGAGTTATTGCACCTCACTTTATACTGTCCTTGACTTTCGTATACAAATCGTTGACTAATCTTTATAAAGAAGGATGTTCTGAAAATGCAAGGCAAACAATTTGTAAGAACTAAAACCGCTTGCCTCCTTCCATCTGCCGCCTCCAGATGTTTTGAAAGAACCTTTTCATTTAACTTTGTTTCTTGTCTTCAGTTCAGAACTACATCATAAGAATGTAGGAAAACTATATAGATACTATAGAAACAACAACAACAACAAAGACGAACATTTAAATACTCCATTTGCAGTATAAGATGAGCAGGTGCGCTCAGCGCACTTCTGGTGCCAGTGAAAATTAATTATGAAATTTGAGTTTCATCATACAATCACCGCCACTTCTCTCTAGAGACGCAACAACTCTAGAGGAAGATGAATCGTAGAGTAGATATATATACAAGTCTCTCTGTGTGCTGAAAATGAAATCCTTTTGAAGTAGTGTGTCCCTAAAGACGCCAGGCATCCCAGATTCACAAATAAGGACTGGGAATCTGTTTGGATTGCTATTATACCTACATCATCATGCTCAGAGTGAAACTGCGGATGAATCTTTTTGGATGGATTAGTCTTGAGGAGTTATTCAACAAATACAGAGCAAAATTATACCAGCACACGTCTATCCGCCCCACCGATGTATACTTAGGTAACAAACAAAGCAAAGGATTTTACATTATTACAAACATAACTGGCAATGACACTTTTAAAAATAAACGGTTAACCCTAAAACGAACGCCAAAGTTCAAGCTATACATATCTTTAAAAATATGATTGAAAAATAATTGAGAGTTTGAAGGTTTTCATTCCGTTCAATGTTGAAGTTGATTTTCTGGCTGATTTATTATTTAATAAAATTGCCCATAAAACATACTTATTGTCTAAGAGCTAGTCTTGGAAAGTAGTACATACCTATATAATTTATAGGACAACGAAATCCCTCTAGTTAGTCTGCCATACTATCTTTATTCATTGAACCGGGCACCTGGCATCTGTTCAGCCGTGGGGTTGAGAGTGGTTGGACAACAAAGGTATACAAATGAGGTTTTCGCCAATACCGTCTTTACCATAAGGGCACACGGGGCCCGTGGCGAGGGCCCCGAAAGGTTTAAATATTCGCTTACACTATACACCAAGTGTGCTCTCTGTAAAACTATAAAAATTCAGGGATAAATCAAATCCACATTTCAGACGTGAGGTGTTTGTTTGTCCATGGATGCAACAACATTTTTACTAGCGATATATATAGCATTCGGAAAAAAAAGATAGAGAAGCCTAAAAAAGTGGGTCCGACAATTCTGTCTGTATGTCAGTCTGTCTGTATCAGTACCTACAGACTAAACGGCTGGACCGATTCGCTTCAAACTTGGTACATAGTATTATTATGATGTCCTGCAGAGGGATTTTTGGAATTACCATTCTAGCGCCAAAACGAACGGTACCTGCCATATGATTTCTTATCAAAAACTCATTTATCTCAAAAACAGCTCAAATGATTTTGATAAAACTTTCTGAATAGTGTTTTCTGTGCAAACTTTATGTTTTGGTTTTAATAGATTTTTCAGGAAAAGTCTTATAACGACACCTCCCATAGGACCAGTTTTTTGAAATCCGATTTTCTCGTAAGCCACTTGACGGCTTTCGATGAAATTTTTAATGTGAAAGCTCTTTCATAAACAAAATAATATTAATTCTTTATTTAAAAAAAAAAAAACTTCTTTTAGTTTAAAAAAAAAATAAAATTTTTTTTTTAATTTTTGGTTTTTTCAAAAACTGTTTTTTCAAAATTTTCAAGATTTTTGTTTTCTGATAAAAACTTTAAACCGCTAGATGTTAACATACTCAAAAAAAATTTGGAATATGTTTTCGAAAAGTTTTTTTTTTAAAAAACCGTTTTTTTGAAAAAAAAACTAGTCGAACTGGTCGATTTTGAAAAAAAAAATCCTTAAAATTGAAAAAAGTAAAAGAAGACTGATGGTACACTTCATTTTTTTTCCAAAAAACGATTTAACTATTGACTTTTAAGTGATTATTAAAAACTCATTTAATTTTTTCAATGCTTATTTCACAAAATTTCAAGCTCCAAGCCCATTTAAACACATTAGAGCAAGTTTGTACGACCCATTCGTGCACTTAATTGTATTTACTTTCTCGATACTACCAATGAAACAGGCAAGTTATTCATCCTTTAGTTGATTCTGACAACAATTCGGTCAAGATCTCAAATGGCGTTTCCTGTTGCATCCTCTGAAATTGTTGCCACCTTGTTGCAAGGCGGTCGAACTGCACATTCCGCTTTGAAGCTGCCTATGAATCTTCTCACGGTTGACAAGCCAACGTACACAACGACCAAGAATTTGGCGACAGCGAAATTAATGCAAGAATGCAAAATCATCGTCTGGGATGCGCGATGGCTCGTAAGCTAGCTTTGAAGGCAGTTGACCGAACGATGAAGGATTTATGAAGTGATTCGAGACAAGAAGTTGAAATTGACCACGAACATGAGAGTCGCATTGCAGAGCGACCCATATCGGCTGCCGAATTTTTTAGTGAGCGGGTTGTACTAGCAGCGAAGAAAAAGGACGTCGATAGCTCGAATTTTATAATTCAAAGTCAACTCGCTGGAGAACTGCCTTCACACAAATCCGTTTACAGCGTAACCGCCGAGGATGAAGCGACCAACCATCCGAAGGAATTTTTGAACTCGATCGATGTGCCATGAACTCCACTGCATAATTAACATCAGAAGGTGGGATATATCACAATCATGTTGCAGAAACTGAATCATCTGAAAATGTGCAACGGTTTGCGGTTGTCCGTCAAGAAAGTGATGAACAACGTGATTCAAGTGACAATCATCAAGGGTAAGTTCAAAGGTTAAAAAAAATAAAATAAATAAATTGTTGGCACAACAGCTATAAGCGGGGCCGGGGCCTGTGACTTACACTCTCAACTATTCCTGTGTGTGCGTTGATATTTTGCAGGTATGGAAGGGACCTACAATTTACCGCCGAATCCGAACGGCTAACAGAGAAGCACTTTCCATGAGGATTTGTCACTTCCTGTCAAGAGGCAGTACCCCGTAAAACAACTTTTAGGGGGAGTCGTCAGGGATCGAACCCAGAACCTTCGGCGTGGCAGTCCGACACACTAACCACTAAGCCACGGGGTACTACCAGTTTAAAGGATTAGAAATCCTTATCTCACGAAACCCGAGTATTCCAACTGATTCCATTCCAGTTCAAGCGAAATCAGTTTCCCGTTTGATCGGATTTTGCGATGACAACCAATAAATTGCAAGACCAGTTGTTAGAAGTGCGATAATTTTCGCTGTTTTTTCGCACGGTCTGGTACGTTGACTGTCCGCATGTTAGCAAACTGTCTTTACATTACATTATACATACTTGAATCTACTCCATCGATGAATCAATGGAGTAGACACACACTTACAAACTCTGGCAACTGAGGCTATCGACAAACCGTCTTTGTTGTTTATGTTTTTGCGACGGAAAACTAATCGAAAAACATCTCACTCTTCTGGATTCGATTCTATTCAAAAACTTAACATTGAAATTTGAACTATTTAGGTATATATAAGAAATGTTTAGCCATTCACTTTTTTACTTTCCAACAGGGCCCCAAAGTTTTGTGTGCCGAAGGGCCCCGGTATGGCTTAAGACGGCCATGGTTTTCGCTTATATTGACTTATATTTCAAAAAGAGTGAGCCTTGGGCAACAAAATGTGGCACAAACTTATATAGCTTAGTAAATTTTACACAAAATTGCCGACATAGGTACATTTTCTCTTTTATACCGATGGTTCCCAAAAGTATGCAATGTTTTTTTATCTTTAGGTACTAACCAAACTATTTATAAAACCATAAGCGAGAGCTTCAATACGCTTGCAACGAACTGTTGGGTACCCTATTACCTAGTTTTTTTATTTGTATACATTCGTCGCCCGCATCTAGCCGCTGTCCATATCAAGGCACGAAATTCTTCTTCAGCAGAAAATTCTTTTTGTGTCCGATGTTCAGCAACTGCTAGCAGCAAGCACAATTAAAAAAGGCGTGTGCAACGTCCAATGTTGAGACTTTTTTGCCAAGACAATATCTATGAATTGTGACATTCAATTTTGCAGATCGATTTGAAAATATCAAGACATAACTTGAGTTTTTAAAAATTCGATCTTGAATGGAAATAACGATTATGGGTGTGTTTAACAGTAAATATTTCTTGAACCACAACCTGCTACGTAACCAAGGAATACAAACCGAAATGTTCATCTTCTTACTTCAAAAATGCGATCGATAGTTGGAAAACATTAGAAAATCAATGCATATTAAGACTTTCGAAGGAAACGCCTCTTAAAAGTGAGTGCGTCCGTAAAAAAAAGAAACCACTAGAAGAACAACTTTCATCGTAGGTCAGTTTTTAGGAATATATGTGTAAAACTAAAGCTGAATCGACTAGTTTTTTAACGATCTTACCAGACTAAAGGTATTTTATAAAAATCACGCCCTTAAAAATAGGCGGTTTGAAAAAAATTTACACAAAAAAAATTAAGCAATATATTCCTCATATAACGATTGAAAAAAATATATTAAATTGAATATTGGCACCTCAAATTTTTAAAACTATGTTATTTGTTCTTTCATGAAAAGTGGGCGTAAGCCACTCTCGTAATTCAAACATTTCTTTTCATACACAAGCTTCTTAGTTTCGACTAAAACGCACAAAAATTGGATTGTGCCGTATATTTGCAAATATAAGTTTTTAATTTCTATAATAACATGACCATTTTAATATAAATATTTGCCTAGTCAATAAAAAGCGCTTAAGCCAAAACAAGGCCAAGAGCAATAAATTAAGCAGACTTAACTCGAATCATTGGTCCTTAAAAGTCCATTTCAATTCGAATTCATTGTTTCGGGTAGTAAAAATCATTCGTATCCAATCTCTTGAAAACGACCCATCCATCCATGTGTTGCTTCATCACATTGTTGGCAATATGAATCCTTGAGAACAGTTTTAACTATGCAATTTGCGAAAGTGAAAAAGGTGACGATATGGCTGCGTATGTGCATCGTAAAGCCATACCAACCGCATCACTTCCATTTTATGGCGGATGGCAATGAGATATTAAATTTTCTCCTTTGCACCCCAACGACTCGTGAGTGTCCTTGTAAACACTAATAAAACTTGTGCGACAATGTCATGTCGTTGTCCTTTATCGCCATAGCTTCGTCTTGCATGACTTCATTATTTTTCAACTTGATGCAGTTTTTTTTTTTTTTTTTTGCTCTAGTTTGTTCTGGGCGGAATTTATTATTGACCAGGAGTGGTGACTTATATGCGGAGTAAATACTACCAATTTCTTACACTTTAAATATATTCCCTTTGAAGAAGTCTGGAGACACTTCTTATTAACTATTCGTGGAATTCCGTACATCACGCTTTACTTAAATTTGGTTGCTTGAGGTGGATGGTGGACTATTAGGTGCGATGAATTTGTATGATTAATTCCTAGAATACACTGTTTGAAAGTAAAAGGTACAGTATCTAAGTGATTGACTTTGCCTTGCAGACGATTCTGGGTTTACATATACGAGCTTACGAAAGAAGCCTGTTCCGCCCTCAATTGAAAAGGATAAGCCGTGAAATTTGCATTCAAAACCTAAGGTGGTCTTACAGGCATAAAGTTGAAACTGTTATTATTATTGGAATTAAGGCAAAGTATCAATTCAACATTACATTACGGTTATAGAAAAGGGACAACAAAATAGATCAGTAATTATGTCAGTCTGTATGTTCGCACCTCTATAGCCAAAGCAGAAAGGCTGATTTCCTTGAACTAAGTTATATAAACCATAAAACAATACCCTGCACACCGTCATTTAAGAATATGATTTGCTGCTTTGAATAGCTGAATGAATTTTACTGAAAATTAATACTTAATAGTCTTGAAAATTACATAAATATTGCGAATCTTAGGTTAAAGAAACCGTGGTGGCCTTTCACAGTAAACTTTTCAACATTTTGTGGCAAAATTTGAGACGACGGATTTAGTAATCAACCAGCTAACACTCGTCCGTTATCAGCTGAGAACAAGCAAAATGATCTACAATATTCGCTCTCTCTGAAGAGTTGACAATCAGTTTATCATCGACGATAAGAGTAGGAACTGAAGATGGCGTTCAGTTCTTGATGTTTTTTTTTTACAAATTACCAGATTTTTTGGAAATGGAAAAATTTCGTTTTGTGTAATAACGCAGTTCCTTGAGTTCCTAACTTGCTTGTGTTTCTTCCGATTTTTCTCAGTGGGGTTGGCCTCATAACTTCTTTCAACCTGATAGCTTTTTAACACTCTTCGGTAAGCCAAGAGTTTTCTTTTGGTTTTATACCTTTTGTTCTGTGAGGGACAAAAGTTCTCATTCCAAGAAAAATCACTTCTGTAATCATTCCAGCACTGGCATCAATGTCATCATCAAGGAAGCATAATGACCAAGTAAAATTGCGAAAGAAATTATTTAGATCGTCCCAGTTGGCTTTCTCGTATTGCCAAACGGTCCTAGCGGGAATTTTTTCTTTGGAGATCGAGAAATTTGCTGAAAAGACTAAATGGTCCGAGGTGCTAAGGGGAGAAGTTACTTAGTATATTTATTAGGATTGGAAGTAAGAAACAAGTTAAGAGTATAGCAGAATGCATGTCCTTCAAGTTAGCAAAACAAAGTCAGCAGAACCAAATGCAGCATTTAATTGTATTCAATGAGGACTTAATTCTAGAAGCTGGTTTTGAAAATAAAAAATTAAGAAAAAAAAATTAATTAAAAAATTGTATTGAAAAAAAAAAAAATAATACTTCTTGTGGAGTTGGCAGAACATTAATTTTTTCAAAAAACCGTTAAAGAATTACATTTTTTTCTTTGTGCATTTAATAAGCATCTAATTATGAAATATAAAAATGTTGGTTGTACTGACTTTGTCATCAACATCCGGTATATAAGTAAGGCTCATCGACAAGCTGGGTAAAATAATGGTGGTACCTACTCAGCAAAGACCTCGGTATACCTTCCCCCTGAAACCACGACTTCAGTTTGAGAAATATGCTGTAAAGAAAACAATAATGAATGCTTGTGGACAATGAATTTGATGTATGTATGCTTTGTTAACAAGCGAAATTACCGTGTATGGAAAGACACCAAACCTCACAAAGCTGTCCAGGTCACAATGCATCCTCAAAAAGTAACGGATTGTTGGGTGGGTAGCGTAATTGGTCTGTACTTTTCGAAAACGATGTTAGTAAGACAAAACAAATGCCATAGCTCAAGTTCAGTGATATCCTTACCACCGCACCGTAAGAAGTCATGGCGGGCGGTGCCATGACATAAGCCCATGTGACATAAGGCCATATTCGAGCATATGGTGTTCCGACGCTTTCGGAAACGTCATAAGACCATTATAGCTGCATGTCACTTTCGTTTCCTTTGTGAAAGTTTTTTTTAGACCAAGCTCACTTTTATTACCATAATGGCATGGCTTGATAAAATAAAGTGCACGACTGGGTTGGACAAACTTACTCTAATATCTGACAGTGGTCTTATGGTTTGAGATTTTGGAAAAAAAAACAGGGAAAATTGATATGAAATTTCATTGATCACTTAAAACTTATTAGTTAAAACGTTTTCTGGAAAAAATGAAGTAAGCCATCTGATTTCGTTTACTGTTAAGAATTTTAAGAATTTTTTTTTTAATCGTTCGAGCAGTTTTTCTATAAAACAATTTTTTGTGAAAAACTTTTCGAAAATATTTTCCAAATTTTTTTTTGAGTATGCCAATTTCTAGCACTTTGTAGTTTTTATCAGAAAAATCAAATTTTAAGAAAATAGATCAAACCGTTTTTGGAAAAAAAAAACAAAATATTAAAAAAAATTTTAAAACTTTTTTAAAAAAACTCAACAAAATTTTTTTTGAAAAATTTAAGAATTTATATTATTTTGTTTATAAAAGGGCTTCTGCATTAAAAATTTCATCGAAATTCGTCAAGTGGCTTACGAGAAAATCGGATTTCCTGAAAAATCTATTCCAACCAAAACATAAAGCTTGTATACAGAAAACACTATTCAGATGGTTTTATCAAAATCGTAGGAGCTGTTTTTGAGAAAAATTAATTTTTCACTAAAAATGGTATGGCAGGTAGGTACCGTTAGTTTTAGAGCTAAAATGCTGATAAAAACTACAAAGTGCTAAAAGTTGGCATACTCAAAAAAATTTCGAATGTGTTTTCGAAAAGTTTTTCAAAAAAAAACTGGGCGACGATTTTGAAATTTGTTTTTCCTTAAAATTCAAAACAGCCAAAGAAAACAGATGAATTACTGTATTTTTTCCTAAAAACGCTTTAGCTACTAATGATTTTTAAGTGACTGATAATATTTCATATGTATTTTCTCCTGTTTTTTTTTTTTTTTCAAAATTTCCAACCCCAAGACTACTGTCACACATTAGAGCAAGTTCGTGTGACCCAGTCGTGCACTTTATTTTTTTAAGCCGCACAGCTCGAATCTGCCGGAAAAAACGTTCATCTTTCCGAATTATTAATGTTTTAGAACAGTTCACGTTTTCGAAATTCTACTGCATAGTAAATAAAATCATGCTCATTAACTTTTTCCATCGGAAAAACTAATCCTAAAATTAACAAAAAGAGCAGAGTAGCTACCTACTCAATGTCTCATTTCCATGACGAATAGTGCAAGGAACAAGAATTCTTGTTTACTCTAACAATGTCTTATTATTTAGAAACTTATATTTTCCTAAAATTATAAATTTAAAAAAAAATTTAAAATTCCTTCACCACCCTAACTCTACTTCCACAGAATGTTAGAAAAACCGTCTCGTCCTCGATGCTAAAACATATTATTTAACTTGCACAGAAACACAACTTACAGATGGAAAATTCTTGATCTCATAACAGGATATATGACCTGACCGTAGAAGGATATCTGTAATGATGAATAAAAACATTTGTATGTCCTGCAAAACCCTTGGCTTTTGAATAACCTCATTTTGAATAAGAAAAAAAAGCTGTCTTTTATTTAAAATTGGATATGATTTCATATTCATTGATCTAACATAGGGCTTCAATATAATTTTTTTTTTTTTTACAAATGTTTTCATACCAATACCAACCTATCAAAGCTTCATTGGAAATGTCCTCGCCCAAATCAAATCGCTCAAATTGGGCCCAATAATCCCCCCAAACAAAATGAGATTTACCTTCATCAAATTCAAGTCCTGTATTTATAAAATTACCGTCAGTAAAATGCAAAACGAGTAAAGCATTTAAATTTATTCTTCGCCCTCAACCTTAGGTACAATGGTATACCAGGACCAGGACGAGTACTATGATGGTTAGTATACACCAAACGGAGGTGGCAGAAAATTAAATACTGGCACACTGTGTAGGTAACCGCATCAAAGGTCATGAATACCAAATTAGTTATGGAGAATTTAACGTTGACATTCATTTGTCACCACACCGCACCAGTTTGCTAACCGGCTGCTACGACCGAATATGAATTCGCCACAATCCTACCCAAATAGACCTTTTTAATAAAAATTGTGACGCATAAACACAATAAGAGAGGAGAGGAGAGTTGCTTGTCCCAAAGCCATAGAACCATTAAGAAGCTATTTTGGTTTGTAAAGTAATTATTATCAATCCCTCTTGCTGATTCTTCTTCTCGTCGTCGTCGTCGTCCTTCATCAAAGAAAAGTTCAAACATTCAAACGTGACCTCACACCTTAGTTCAATTATTTTTTTTTTTATACTTATTGCAGATAGAAGCCGCTTTAAATAGATTTTTTTTTTGTTGAACAATTTTTGTTGAAACAGAAATTTATGGTTCGAACAATAGCGAAAAAAAATTGTATTCAACAAAATGCTATAAATCTCGGCAAGGATAATAGTTTTGGATCTGTGCGCGAATTGGCCAAAATTTAAATTGAAAAGCAACCTGTGATTGTCATTTTTTGTATAGATTTTTGTATGGTCGCATTTAATTTTTTTTTTTTTTTTTTTAACATGTATGTAAGGTTGATTATTGAATTTAAAAATGAATTATTGCCAGTCAGCAACAGATCCTTGATGAAATGCTGCGACGCGACCGACGCACGCATTGGAGTGTGTTTCTATAAAAATAAACTTCCATTCGGATTTCGGTTCGAAACGGTCGCCGCGTCGCAGTCGTGACGATAAAAGACTTTCGATGTCCTAGTACAAATAACGAATGAAACAAAGTTATTATAAGGTTTAAAGACACATTAATTAATTGTACACATTAAATCTCGCATATATATCACTTTTCGAAAGTGAACCACAAAACAAAACAAAAAATATTTCACAGACAAGGTCCCGAAAATGTTTTATTTTCTTTTTCAATCATTTTATTAGGCGGATGGTATGTGAAGAAACAACATTAAAACCCATGAGACGTGTGTCCTTCGCCACAAGACTCACTCACATACACATTAAAGAATCCCACAAGCTTAGCCTTCACAAAATTGCAGTTCCATTGAAAAGTCGAGATATCCAAACAAGACCCACATTTAAATTTAGTTACACATTTCTTCGAATACAGTACCAAAATACATACATATATACAGAAGGACATAAATGTGTATAAGCTTTTAGGCCAGACATGTAGGTATGCAATATGGTCCTGCTACCTACCACAAAATGCAAGAAGAAGCATTTATATTATTTTTGTTGGCTAACGAAGAATGTTTTGAGAGTTGATGGGCTTTTATGAGAGAAAATGACAGAAGAAAAACGTCGAGACTGTTTTATTTAGACTGGTCCTTGGTCCAGCAGTAGAACGATGATGACCGAAAAGGAAGGACATTTTGCAATCATTAGGTATACCTATGTAAGATAATAAAACTATAACTTCACAACTGGAAATTGAATTATTTTCCAGAATCTAGACCCATTATATTGTGTGAGCTTGGTTAATTGACTAAAAAACAACATTATTTGATAAGATGGGTTTGCTTAAGAAAATATCAAAATTTTGGCTAATTCTAAATGCAAAGACAGTAATTTCTGATTAGTATAAAAGACGAAAGAATTTGAAATTGGAAGATTCGTTTATATTTTTTGAAAAGATTTGCATAAAAACCAAAGTTGAAAAAAAAATTGTGTGGTTTTATGAAACCACGATGCAAGTGAAACTTTTTTTGTTCTAGTAAATTCACTATAAAAATCAAATTAACTCACCAAGAGCATTTTTTTTTTCCTGCAAACATGAAATCTTTTGACTTTCTCTTACGGCCTGAAATTAATTTATCGTCCGATATTTTACGCACTATTCTTGATTTTTCACTTGTTGACCGGTTTTACATCATAACACTGAGCAAAACACAAATACCGAAGAGGATGTACATGAATAAATGAGAATATAAATGCTTCACAGTCAGCTGATGGGAGCCATTGGCACCGCCATATTGCGACATGCGACAGATGAACGAACGAATTTGTAGCGATAGAAAACAAGTATCACTTTAATAATATGCACCAGCAGAAAGTTCTAATACCTAATTCTAATAAATTCACAATAAAAATTAAATTTACTTACCAAGAGCATTTTTCATTTAACTAGGTACAAGTACAAACACGAACTCTCTCGGCATGTTCTCTCTTACTCTTACGGAATAAAATTAATTCATCGTCGGATATTTTCGCACTATTCTTGGCTTTTCTCTTGTTAACCGGTTTATTTCACTCAATATCGTTGTGCATCACGATCAAGTTAGTAAACAAAACATTTAAATTAATATAAAACATAAGCGAGAGCTACAGTACGTTTGCAACGAACTGTTGGATACCCTATTCCCCATATTTTTGTATATGTATATGCATATGCGTTCGCCTTCCGCAGCCAGCCGCTGTTCCAGTTTCAGAAACAAAATTCTTCTTTACAGGCAGAGAAAAATTCAATAAAATAAATTTTGTTTGGCCGATGTACAGTAACTGCTGTCACATCATTCAATTTTAAGCTTGCAGATCGATTTGAACAAAACAAGACAAAACTAAAATTTTTAGAAATTAGATTTTGATAGGAAATAACGATTATGTGTGTTTTTAACAATTCTTGAACTACACTCTGCTACGTAAACAAGGTATACAAACCGAAGTGTTCATCTTCTTACTTCAAAACTGCGACCAATAGTTAAAAAACCTGAACAAAGGTATTTGATCAAAATCACGCCTTTAAAAGTGGGCGTATTGAAAAACTTTACACAAGAAAATGTAGATATAGCGAACGGAAGGGAAAAAGGTTTAAATTGAATATTGGTAGCACCTTAAATTTTTAAAACTACGTTTTTCGTTCTTTTATGAAAAGTGGGCGTAAGCCACGCCCGAAATTCAAAAGTTTCTTTTCATACACAAAGTTTTTAGTTTCTACTAGAGACGCAAGTTTTGGCTTGCGGATTCATTATAAATACCGTTTATTTGCAAAAACAATTTGTTTATGTTTTTAGTGAAAAGTGGGCGTCAGCCAGCCCAAAATCAAATTTTTTGATTTCATACACAAGATGTTTATGTGCAAGTAATACCCACAAAATTTTATGTTTTTCGGTTTAATATAACAATTACTATTTAATAAAAACAATATTGATGGTTTTTTATGAAAAATGGGAGTCAGCCACGCCCAAACTGAATTTTTTTTATTTAGTTGGAAGAAAGTTTACCTGAAGCTTGCGCGTGCAAAATTTTAGCGTTATGCTTTTATCGTAACTGTACAAAAAACATAATTTAATTTTAGTAAATTGAGGTTGTTCAACAAAAATGGCGATTGTGTGCGTGTTTGTGGGCGGATTTTGCCGGTTCAAGAACTTAGCCTTACTCTTGAACCAAAGATTATGTATACCAAATTTCAGTTTTCTAGGTCAAAAATTGCGACCTCTACAGAGTATACATATAGTCCGGGAGCCAGCGACAGATTTTCATGACCAATTTCCTCTCAAGCGGTATTTAGTGGAATGCATCAGAGAGTTGTATCATACAGCCTCGTGAACGTCAGCTGCGGTTCCGTGGGTGGGTTGAGCGGGGGTACCCGCCCAAACACGTCGAAAAAAAAAAATTTCAGTCATTTCCTCCCGACTGAAACTTTGTCAAAGTATAGCTTATCAGGTATCTAAAAGAAAACACAAAGTCAGCTGGCTGTAACGTGGTGGATTATACGTCAGCTGGAGGCTTGAACATGCCAATTTATTATTTTTTCGTACACTTAATATGGCACAGCATGACATTTTACCCTACAAAAGGTCGGGTAGTTCTAAATTTTTGATATGTTATATGGTATGGCTGGTAGATGCAAATTCCAAATTTCCACAACCACGCCCCCTTCAAAATCCTTTAAAAACCACACAAAATCGTCACTTTTGTCAGTTTTTTGTCTATAACTTTTTTTCAGTGTATTTTGTCGAAAAAATAAATATGCAAATTTGTAGCGTACAAAATTTCCTATAAATATGATGCGAGAAGTATTTTTGTACAACCAGTACGAACGGCCCTATGAAGCTTCCAAAAAAGGATAAAATTTCGTATTTTGAAAGATTTTCAGTTTCCGCCCTCTTTAAAGCGCAATAACTCCTTAACCGTCGAGTTTAGGGCAATTTTTGTGCAAATTAATCTTGTAGATAATTTTATTGGTTACCGATTGCATGCAAGTATTTTTATTTTGTGACCAACACAATCGGGTGAGGATTGAGATAGTGTTTTGCTAAAATATTCTCACTAACTCATTTTTTCTCTGTATGTCTGTTTGGTTGCTGAGATTTGAAACTAACATTGAGATAAGCCAGAAACCTAAGAGCGTGCATGCCAGTCTCTGCTTTATATTTTTTTATAAATAATGAAAAGTTAAAAAAAAAAAACTCGAGATTACATAAGTCGTATTGACAACATGTCAGATAATTGAGAAAAAGTTAAGTGAAATGAGCTTATCAAATACTAAGTGGACTTTGGTCGGGTGCACTACGTATGAGTGAGTAGAAGGGAGTGGAGTAGGAGGGGATATAATAACAGACTGTTAAGTAGAAGGGTGTGATAAAAGTTGATAAGGAAACCGATATAATTTTATACTAATATTAATTTTTGAATGATTTTGCCCCCCTCCCCCTAATTGTCATCCTGAGTAAGGCCTTGACGGGGGTGCATGCAACCGACTAAAGAAAGGGTGCAGGGACTGGCATGCACGCGCTTGGGTTTCTGGCTTATCTCAAAGTTAGTTTAAAATCTCAGCAACCAAACAGACATACAGAGAAAAAATGAGTTAGTGAGAATATTTTAACAAAACAATATCTCAATCCTCACCCGATTGTGTTGGTCACAAAATAAAAATACTTGCATGCAATCGGTAACCAATAAAATTATCTACAAGATTAATTTGCACAAAAATTGCCCTAAACTCGACGGTTAAGGAGTTATTGCGCTTTAAAGAGGGCGGAAACTGAAAATCTTTCAAAATACGAAATTTTATCCTTTTTTGGAAGCTTCATAGGGCCGTTCGTACTGGTTGTACAAAAATACTTCTCGCATCATATTTATAGGAAATTTTGTACGCTACAAATTTGCATATTTATTTTTTCGACAAAATACACTGAAAAAAAGTTATAGACAAAAAACTGACAAAAGTGCCGATTTTGTGTGGTTTTCCAGGATTTTGAAGGGGGCGGAGGGGGCGTGGTTGTGGAAATTTGGAATTTGCATCAACCAGCCATACCATATAACATATCAAAAATTTAGAACTACCCGACCTTTTGTAGGGTAAAATGTCATGCTGTGCCATATTAAGTGTACGAAAAAATAATAAATTGGCATGTTCAAGCGTCCAGCTGACGTATAATCCACCACGTTACAGCCAGCTGACTTTGTGTTCTCTTTTAGATACCTGATAAGCTATACTTTGACAAAGTTTCAGTCGGGAGGAAATGACTGAAATTTTTTTTTTTCGACATGTTTGGGCGGGTACCCCCGCTCAACCCACCCACGGAACCGCAGCTGACGTTCACGAGGCTTTATGATATTATTCCCTTATTCTGTTCACCAATTATCATTCGAGAGGAAATGATTGACGAAATTTGTACCTGGCTCCCGGACTAATACGGACGGACGGACGGACATGGCTAAAACGACTAGGCTTTTGATTCTGAGTCAGAATATATATACTTTTCTATACCTAACGGTATTATTTCTCTATGTTACAAACTCCACACCAAATACAATATACCCATTCTATGATGTCCCTGAAGTTAGCAGAACAAAGTCAGCAGAACCAAAATTTTTTGATTGCATAATTAGACGCTTATTAAATGCTAATTAAATGCTGAAGAAAAAAATTTAATGCTCTAACGGTTTTCGAAAAAATTAATGTTCTGCTAACTTCACAAGAAGTTAGCAGAACAGTATCTCTAAAGTACACTAAATTAAAATTTAAAAATACGAAATTGGTCCTTGAATTAAATGCTAATTAAATGCTCTACAAAAACAAAAAAAAAATTAAAAAAAAATTAAAAAATTTTTTTTACCAAAATAAATTTTTTTTTTAATATTTTTTTTTTCTTAATTTTTTTTTTTTTTTCAAACATGCTTCTAGTATTAAGTGCTCATTGAATACGAATTAAATGCTGCATTATCTCAACAAAATTTTGAAAACCTGAATTCAAAAAATGAAATTTTAAAAAATTCAATTTCAGTGTTCTGCTAACTTCATACACGATTTTGGCCACTTTTTTGAACTTTTTTTGGACAAAATCTGCTTCTAGAATTAAGTGCTCATTGAATACGAATTAAATGCTGCATTATCTCAACAAAATTTTGAAAACCTGAATTCAAAAAATGAAATTTTAAAAAATTCAATTTCAGTGTTCTGCTAACTTCATACACGATTTTGGCCACTTTTTTGAACTTTTTTTGGACAAAATCTGCTTCTAGAATTAAGTGCTCATTGAATACGAATTAAATGCTGCATTATCTCAACAAAATTTTGAAAACCTGAATTCAAAAAATGAAATTTTAAAAAATTCAATTTCAGTGTTCTGCTAACTTCATACACGATTTTGGCCACTTTTTTGAACTTTTTTTGGACAAAATCTGCTTCTAGAATTAAGTGCTCATTGAATACGAATTAAATGCTGCATTATCTCAACAAAATTTTGAAAACCTGAATTCAAAAAATTAAATTTTAAAAAATTCAATTTCAGTGTTCTGCTAACTTCATACACGATTTTGGTCATTTTTTTGAACTTTTTTTGGACAAAATCTGCTTCTAGAATTAAGTGCTCATTGAATACGAATTAAATGCTGCATTATCTCAACAAAATTTTGAAAACCTGAATTCAAAAAATTAAATTTTAAAAAATTCAATTTCAGTGTTCTGCTAACTTCATACACGATTTTGGCCACTTTTTTGAACTTTTTTTGGACAAAATCTGCTTCTAGAATTAAGTGCTCATTGAATACGAATTAAATGCTGCATTATCTCAACAAAATTTTGAAAACCTGAATTCAAAAAATGAAATTTTAAAAAATTCAATTTCAGTGTTCTGCTAACTTCATACACGATTTTGGCCACTTTTTTGAACTTTTTTTGGACAAAATCTGCTTCTAGAATTAAGTGCTCATTGAATACGAATTAAATGCTGCATTATCTCAACAAAATTTTGAAAACCTGAATTCAAAAAATTAAATTTTAAAAAATTCAATTTCAGTGTTCTGCTAACTTCATACACGATTTTGGCCACTTTTTTGAACTTTTTTTGGACAAAATCTGCTTCTAGAATTAAGTGCTCATTGAATACGAATTAAATGCTGCATTATCTCAACAAAATTTTGAAAACCTGAATTCAAAAAATTAAATTTTAAAAAATTCAATTTCAGTGTTCTGCTAACTTCATACACGATTTTGGCCACTTTTTTGAACTTTTTTTGGACAAAATCTGCTTCTAGAATTAAGTGCTCATTGAATACGAATTAAATGCTGCATTATCTCAACAAAATTTTGAAAACCTGAATTCAAAAAATGAAATTTTAAAAAATTCAATTTCAGTGTTCTGCTAACTTCATACACGATTTTGGCCACTTTTTTGAACTTTTTTTGGACAAAATCTGCTTCTAGAATTAAGTGCTCATTGAATACGAATTAAATGCTGCATTATCTCAACAAAATTTTGAAAACCTGAATTCAAAAAATTAAATTTTAAAAAATTCAATTTCAGTGTTCTGCTAACTTCATACACGATTTTGGCCACTTTTTTGAACTTTTTTTGGACAAAATCTGCTTCTAGAATTAAGTGCTCATTGAATACGAATTAAATGCTGCATTATCTCAACAAAATTTTGAAAACCTGAATTCAAAAAATTAAATTTTAAAAAATTCAATTTCAGTGTTCTGCTAACTTCATACACGATTTTGGCCACTTTTTTGAACTTTTTTTGGACAAAATCTGCTTCTAGAATTAAGTGCTCATTGAATACGAATTAAATGCTGCATTATCTCAACAAAATTTTGAAAACCTGAATTCAAAAAATTAAATTTTAAAAAATTCAATTTCAGTGTTCTGCTAACTTCATACACGATTTTGGCCACTTTTTTGAAAGTTCAAAAAAATGACCAAAATCGTGTATGAAGTTAGCAGAACACTGAAATTGAATTTTTTAAAATTTAATTTTTTGAATTCAGGTTTTCAAAATTTTGTTGAGATAATGCAGCATTTAATTCGTATTCAATGAGCACTTAATTCTAGAAGCAGATTTTGTCCAAAAAAAGTTCAAAAAAGTGGCCAAAATCGTGTATGGAGTTAGCAGAACACTGAAATTGAATTTTTTAAAATTTAATTTTTTGAATTCAGGTTTTCAAAATTTTGTTGAGATAATGCAGCATTTAATTCGTATTCAATGAGCACTTAATTCTAGAAGCAGATTTTGTCCAAAAAAAGTTCAAAAAAGTGGCCAAAATCGTGTATGAAGTTAGCAGAACACTGAAATTGAATTTTTTAAAATTTCATTTTTTGAATTCAGGTTTTCAAAATTTTGTTGAGATAATGCAGCATTTAATTCGTATTCAATGAGCACTTAATTCTAGAAGCAGATTTTGTCCAAAAAAAGTTCAAAAAAGTGGCCAAAATCGTGTATGAAGTTAGCAGAACACTGAAATTGAATTTTTTAAAATTTAATTTTTTGAATTCAGGTTTTCAAAATTTTGTTGAGATAATGCAGCATTTAATTCGTATTCAATGAGCACTTAATTCTAGAAGCAGATTTTGTCCAAAAAAAGTTCAAAAAAGTGGCCAAAATCGTGTATGAAGTTAGCAGAACACTGAAATTGAATTTTTTAAAATTTAATTTTTTGAATTCAGGTTTTCAAAATTTTGTTGAGATAATGCAGCATTTAATTCGTATTCAATGAGCACTTAATTCTAGAAGCAGATTTTGTCAAAAAAAAGTTCAAAAAAGTGGCCAAAATCGTGTATGAAGTTAGCAGAACACTGAAATTGAATTTTTTAAAATTTAATTTTTTGAATTCAGGTTTTCAAAATTTTGTTGAGATAATGCAGCATTTAATTCGTATTCAATGAGCACTTAATTCTAGAAGCAGATTTTGTCCAAAAAAAGTTCAAAAAAATGACCAAAATCGTGTATGAAGTTAGCAGAACACTGAAATTGAATTTTTTAAAATTTAATTTTTTGAATTCAGGTTTTCAAAATTTTGTTGAGATAATGCAGCATTTAATTCGTATTCAATGAGCACTTAATTCTAGAAGCAGATTTTGTCCAAAAAAAGTTCAAAAAAGTGGCCAAAATCGTGTATGAAGTTAGCAGAACACTGAAATTGAATTTTTTAAAATTTAATTTTTTGAATTCAGGTTTTCAAAATTTTGTTGAGATAATGCAGCATTTAATTCGTATTCAATGAGCACTTAATTCTAGAAGCAGATTTTGTCCAAAAAAAGTTCAAAAAAATGACCAAAATCGTGTATGAAGTTAGCAGAACACTGAAATTGAATTTTTTAAAATTTAATTTTTTGAATTCAGGTTTTCAAAATTTTGTTGAGATAATGCAGCATTTAATTCGTATTCAATGAGCACTTAATTCTAGAAGCAGATTTTGTCCAAAAAAAGTTAAAAAAAGTGGCCAAAATCGTGTATGAAGTTAGCAGAACACTGAAATTGAATTTTTTAAAATTTAATTTTTTGAATTCAGGTTTTCAAAATTTTGTTGAGATAATGCAGCATTTAATTCGTATTCAATGAGCACTTAATTCTAGAAGCAGATTTTGTCCAAAAAAAGTTCAAAAAAATGACCAAAATCGTGTATGAAGTTAGCAGAACACTGAAATTGAATTTTTTAAAATTTAATTTTTTGAATTCAGGTTTTCAAAATTTTGTTGAGATAATGCAGCATTTAATTCGTATTCAATGAGCACTTAATTCTAGAAGCAGATTTTGTCCAAAAAAAGTTCAAAAAAGTGGCCAAAATCGTGTATGAAGTTAGCAGAACACTGAAATTGAATTTTTTAAAATTTAATTTTTTGAATTCAGGTTTTCAAAATTTTGTTGAGATAATGCAGCATTTAATTCGTATTCAATGAGCACTTAATTCTAGAAGCAGATTTTGTCCAAAAAAAGTTCAAAAAAGTGGCCAAAATCGTGTATGAAGTTAGCAGAACACTGAAATTGAATTTTTTAAAATTTCATTTTTTGAATTCAGGTTTTCAAAATTTTGTTGAGATAATGCAGCATTTAATTCGTATTCAATGAGCACTTAATTCTAGAAGCAGATTTTGTCCAAAAAAAGTTCAAAAAAGTGGCCAAAATCGTGTATGAAGTTAGCAGAACACTGAAATTGAATTTTTTAAAATTTAATTTTTTGAATTCAGGTTTTCAAAATTTTGTTGAGATAATGCAGCATTTAATTCGTATTCAATGAGCACTTAATTCTAGAAGCAGATTTTGTCCAAAAAAAGTTCAAAAAAGTGGCCAAAATCGTGTATGAAGTTAGCAGAACACTGAAATTGAATTTTTTAAAATTTAATTTTTTGAATTCAGGTTTTCAAAATTTTGTTGAGATAATGCAGCATTTAATTCGTATTCAATGAGCACTTAATTCTAGAAGCAGATTTTGTCCAAAAAAAGTTCAAAAAAGTGGCCAAAATCGTGTATGAAGTTAACAGAACACTGAAATTGAATTTTTTAAAATTTCATTTTTTGAATTCAGGTTTTCAAAATTTTGTTGAGATAATGCAGCATTTAATTCGTATTCAATGAGCACTTAATACTAGAAGCAGGTTTGAAAAAAAAAAAAAAAAAATTAAGAAAAAAAAAATATTAAAAAAAAAATTTATTTTGGTAAAAAAAATTTTTTTATTTTTTTTTAATTTTTTTTTTGTTTTTGTAGAGCATTTAATTAGCATTTAATTCAAGGACCAATTTCGTATTTTTAAATTTTAATTTAGTGTACTTTAGAGATACTGTTCTGCTAACTTCTTGTGAAGTTAGCAGAACATTAATTTTTTCGAAAACCGTTAGAGCATTAAATTTTTTTCTTCAGCATTTAATTAGCATTTAATAAGCGTCTAATTATGCAATCAAAAAATTTTGGTTCTGCTGACTTTGTTCTGCTAACTTCAGGGACATCATTCTATGGAATAGGGTATAAACAATAAACAGACAAATGCCGCAGAGCACGTTCTTGAATGATCAACTAATGCGAGCTATTGTCAAGCGCCGCCTTATGGCGACATGCGACAGGTGAACCGAAAAATTTGAGGCGATGTAAAAAAAAGTTTCACTTTAAAAAAAAATGTGACCAGGATTTCAGCTATACAATTTTATAAAAAAAAATAATTTAAACAGTAATTACCTATTATTTTAGGAAGCCTTGGGTCAAAACCTGTAAGAAAATTCAAAATTATATGTGTCAAACCTTACAAAAAATAATAATTTACAGAAACTTAAATAGAGGGAAACTACTTCACCTCCAGTGCTGCTCACGACTTGGATCAAAAAGGCTTTTTCCGCCCTCGAAGTCGAAAACAAATGCCCACGATGTTGCCGACAAATTTGACTAAAAAATTTAACTGATAAAATACTCCGCATCGACTTTTAGAATAAGAATAGTTGTATTTTTCTATTTTTGTGTGCTAAAATGGACAGATCGTCACATACTGAAGAAAGAGGAAAACTATGAAAAAGTATAAATGAACGCGTAGAACAACACAATTTTTACACCACTTTAAAACTGCAAAAAAAACTTTTTTTTTTGCAGTATTTTGCAATGGTTTTCCCAACTTTACTTAAGAAGATGAAAAAGTTTATCGACTTCTTGAAGATTTTGATGAAGTGGAAGAAAATTGTAATGTTTTTTCTGGCATCAGTGGAGGAACCCCTTAGGAAAAAAGGAACTGCATTAAAGACTACTTCGAAAACTTAGTTCCTTCCTATTTGAACAAAGAGTTTGTAAATCATTTAAGAACTAAAAGGTCATCGTTTAAGAATGTCTCTGAAAAATATAGGTTTCCAGACATCTTCCAAACACTTAGCCATTAAAAAGGATAAGTGCAGCGAAAAGTATTGCAATATTTTTCTGGTTGGAGTTGATTGACTTTTCATTAAGATTTATGTATAATGTCCTTATTCCTGAGTGGACTTAGCATTCAACTTCAATATCGACACCAACACAAAAGCACATGGATTAGTAAAATTTGCAAGTAAATTTTTCTTTACTGTCAAATTTCAATTTTGACAGGACGCACAATTTCTGCCCAACCTATTGATCAATCACAAGCCTAAGATTTTAGAGAATCTTTTTGTGGAGATGACAAGATTTTTTAAAAGTCAAGTTCAAAAATAAGTGTGAGTCTACCATTGGCTAAAGCTGCCATGGTTTGAGTTTGAAGTTTTGAGAACAAATGATGAATTTGGTTGGTTACGAACAATTTTCTGCCGTGCAGTAATAAAACGTAAAACAAAATTATGAGCAGCATTTAAACAAGTATTTTATCTATGATGCTATCAACAATGGAAATGCTTGCATTAACTTCTTTGATATTTAATTTCATTCGATTCGATTACAGGACGAAATTTCCATGGCTTTTGATACTTCTGGAATCGCAGCGACTACGAAATACTTGAAAGTGCACTCGACTGTTCGCAGACTTCAATATGGTGAATTCTGCGTAGGGACTTGGGCCTTCATCCGTACGAGACCCAACTGATCCCAAGCGCTCAAAGTTCATGGGCCATAGAAAACGCCGTTTATTCGCTGATTGAGCTTCGGTGAATGGCTTTGTTATCCATCATCAGTCAGTATCATCAAAAAGTTACCGTTTTGAATGGATTTTGAGATTTGTCCGCCCACATTAGAATATCATGAAGTGAATATTATACAGGTCATCGATCGAACTCAGCCGGATCTCCGTGCTGCCATAAGAAGCCGAGGCAGGGCTTCTTTAATACCTTAAAAAGCAGCTTGTATTATTCTATTTAAAATTTACCCGCCTTAACAGTTTGGAAAATTTTCTTAAAGCCGTTGAGTTTGCTTAGTATTAATCTTCTAATCATCATCGCGTCCCGTAACCCCGCTTTGGGCATAGCGCGCCAACAAAACGTCGCCATCCCTCACGGTCTGCAGCTAGATATTTTAACTATGGCCACGTCTTTCTCTTGGAATTAGCTTCTTGTAGGACTATTGATTTCCATGTTGATCTTGGTCTTCCAACCCGCCGTGATTCCTGAGGATTCCATTTAAAAGACTACTTTGCAATATCATCGTTTGGTTTCCTCAGTGTGTGACCAATCCATTATCGTTTGCTTTTTCTTCTGTCGACGTCCAGCCGCTCCTGACTTGTCCTGACCCAAAATTCCTGGTTAGAAATAATTTGTGCCCAGCGAATCTTTAGGATGTAACGAAGGCAGCGATTCATAAAAGCCTGCTGTTTTCTCGAGATGGTAGCCGAAACTTTTCAGGTTTCACAAGCAAATAATATCACGGATTCAACATTGGATTCGAAGAATTTTAACTGAGTGAGTAAGGAGATTTGATTGGATTTCCAAATTTGAGACAGAGAACTAAAGCAACGTGAGCTTTATTTATTCTGTTTTTTATGTCCAGATCCGTACCACCATTTGCTGATACAGTACTTCCAAGACTTTTAAACGGTCTTTATTGAATGCCCTGCCTCTCCATTGTACCAACGGTGGCCGTCAAAAATCAACTATCGCCAGCAGAAAAAGAATTGGAGATACAACATCCCCTTGTCTCATACCCTGCGCACTTCGAAAGAGTCGAATAGCTGCCCATTATGCAAAACGAAACACTTATAACTGTTGTAGGACACCCATATAATGGCAACCATTTTCGGGGAAATGCTTCCACAAAGAAGTGATCTTCATATACATTCACGGTTAACTCGGTCAAAGGCCTTCTCAAAATCTACGAACATGAGGTAAAGCGTTGATTGAAATTTCGAAAACTGCTCAAGGATGATGCGCAGGGTGAGTAATGTGTGCAATGTTTGGGGGTAGGGGTTTTGTTCTCTAAGTTTTTGCTTATTGATTTTATATTGCATTTAACAGAACTTATGTTCTGTTTCGAAACTAGGTTTCCATGTGGCACATAAAGCAGTACCTATATTTGCTGTCGTGCTTAATGCAAATGGATAGCTCAAGTGGTATCTTACAAGGAAAATTATCAAAAATTAAAATTAGCTTATAAGGAAATATTGAAAGTTATAAGAAAATAATGCAATTTGGAGAAATTCCCATTACAGTTTCGAATCATAAAAACAAATTTCTGAAGAAATAATTACAAAAATAGCATTTCTCATTTCGTCACCATGCAAACACTAAGCGACAGTGTTAGAAAACAATTTAATAAGTGATATTTTTATTTCTATTTTGCTTGTGCATTAAAGTATAGTTCCGGTATAGTATCTGCTGCTACTTGCGAAAAAGTATCTTCTGCTGCTGCATAGTATCTAAGATAGTGTGTACAGTACATAGATATTATATATTTCAAAGTTTCTATGTGTACAATTGAGATGAAACTTTTGTAATTTTAAGTAGGTAATTCCAGTTCTCATCATGAGGATTGGGAAAAGCAGCAAAATGGCACAAGACGTCACGCTAAGTAAAATTATGAAAAACCAATTAACGAAAGTAAGGGCAAACGACAATTATCTTTTAGTGAAAGAATGAAAATAGCAAAATGGAATTTCTCTCTTTCAGTTGCCTTTTTCGATTTTATGTTCTTTCGTTGTTGTTCTATGCATATCTCTGTTTGAGAAGATTGAAGTAGTGAACGAGAAGTATCATTTGAAGAGTTCCATACTATCCCCAAACCCAGTGTGTTTGAGTGTAGTTCAAATTATACAAAAAGCATTTTGAGTGGTCTTTCGCAGTTCAATAATTACTTTCTTTTTCTTGAAAGTGCGGGGAGATTTTAAATTCTTTGATGTGGATGCACGGTATTTGCACAAACTTTAAGACATTGCTTGAACTTTAGAATAATTGCATTATATAAGATCTTTTAATCCACCAATGAACTTCACTAAGAAAACCTCTGGGCTTGTGTCCACTGAGATCCACATCCTTAATGGTGTACCTATAAAAGTTCAGTGGAACTGACAATCAGTACGGACCCTAGCTTTTTCTGATGTCCTTGCATTTTTCGTATAAAAAGTTTGGTTTTTGGAATGCGTTCTGAAGTTGTGAACAGAAATTAAACTTGTTTTAATTTGTTAGCACAACTTACTTTAACAAAAATGGAGATCATTTATATAGAAACGCATCACAAGTAGCATTAAGAAAATTGAGATTCAGTGCAAAACGCTCTAAATAGTGGCCCGATTACATGGAAATTTTTCACTTTTTGGTACCCTCACTTTCTAATCTGGCTCGAGCTTAATTTTGTAGCCAGCAAACCAAGATTTTTGAGCAATATTTTCCATAAAGTTGATGGGCACATATCCAATTGTTCTGCTCTATCTGTCCCTCTCATTGGAAACCAATAAACATCGCTACATCCCCTCTTAATTTTCCTATCGCTTGCCTTGTGATTATTACATATATTTTAAAAAGCTGATATTTTTTTAAATACCTATTTGACACTTCATTTTTATTTATGTGTAATTCTTTGTGATTTTAAGTCAATTCGGGTCATAAATTAGAATTCGAAAAAAGTATCCCCAGTGCCACCTAGGGGTACTGAAAAATGTGACCACAGCGCCAACTGTATCAGTTATTAAAATAATCTAAGTTACTCATTACAACGCTAGCTATCCGCCAGTGAAAGTCCAGTCAAAGTCGGTCCAGCCGTTTCCGAGATTAGCCCGAACAAACAGATGGACCGACAAAATAAAATTTAAAAATTGCATTTTTGTTTTAAGTGCCGTATACTTATGAGTACTTTCAAAATATATAAAATATTTTGAAATTCGTTCCGGTATGTATATGTGAATTTATGGCAATTTGTATTTTTCATCTATGGATGGAACCGGTCCTTGGATGGAACCGTTCGATGGCTGGGTGCTGTATGAATAGGGTAGACCAACTTGGTGTGCGCAACTGGAGGCCACTGGCTAGGAACCGGCCTAGCTGGCGAAAATTGTTGGTTGAGGACGTGGTCCACAATGGATTGTCTGCGCCACCTTAAGTAAGTAAGTACCTAAGTAAGGATGGAACCGTTCTCAGCCATTGTTTTTGATTTTTTTGTTCAGCCATATAATAGATCATTCACTGAATCACTGATTTTTTACTTGCGATTATAGGTATGTACTATAAGGCAAGTTATGCATTCGTAAAAAAAAAATTTTTTTTTTGGACAATCAAACATAACATTACGATGATAGAGAAGTCGAAAAAAAATGGTCCGACAATTCTGTATGTCTGTCCGTCTGTCTGTATCGGCACCTACAGCCTAAACGGCTGGACCGATTTGCTTCAAACTTGGTAGATAGTATTGTTATGACGTCCTACAGATGGGTTTTTGGAATAAGCATTCTTGCTTTAAAAATTTTCTGTGCAAATTTTATGTTTTGGTTGGAATACATTTTTCAGGAAAAGTCTTATAGGGATACCTCCCATAGGACCGGTTTTTTGAAATATGATTTTCTTGTAAGCCACTTGACGAATTTCGATGACATTTTTAATGTGGAAGCCTTTTTATAAACGAAATAATAGAAAATTTTAAATTTTTCAAAAAAAGTTTTTTTGAATTTGTTAAAACAGTTTAAATTTTTTTTTTTTGTTTTTTGTTTTTTTCCAAAACGGTCTAATCAATTTTTTTCATTTTTATTTTTCTGATAAGAACTACAAAGTTCTAGAAGTTGGCATACTCAAAAAAAATTTGGAATATGTTTTCGAAAAGTTTTTCAAAAAAAAACCGATTTTTGAGAAAACTGGTCGAACGATTTTGAAAAAAAAATTTCCTTAAAATTTAAAAGAACACAAGAAATCTGATGGCTTACTTCATTTTCTCCAAAAAACGTTTTAAGTTCGTACGACCCAGTCGTGCACTTTTTTTTTAAATCAAAATTGTTAAAACCGTTTTCGAGAAAAACAAGCTTTAACATAGGTAACAGTTTTAGCTGGGTTGGTACAATAATTTTTTGAGCTAAAAAATTTTCAATTTCCCTTCATACAAATTTATTATGTACCATTCGTAAAAAACAATTCTAAAAATCAAACAGAGGGGTTTTTGAAACTAGTCAACTAGCTCTAAAACTAACGGTACCTACCTGCCATACGATTTTTAGTAAGAAATAAATTTTTCTCGAAAACGGCTCCTACGATTTTGATAAAACTTTCTAAATAATGTTTTCTGTGCAAAACTTTATGTTTTGGTTCGAATAGATTTTTCAGAAAAAGTCTTATAACGGTACCTCCCAGGACCGGATTTCTTAAATCAGATTTTATCGTAAGCCACTTGACGGATTTCGATGAAATTTTTAAAGTTTTTCAAAAAAAAGTTTTTTTGAGATTAAACAAAAATTTAAGTTTTATTTTTTTGTTTTTCCAAAAACGTTTTAATCTATTTTTTTTTTTTTTTTTAATTTTATTTTTCTGATAAAAACTACAAAGTGGTGGAAGTTGCATACTCAAAAAAAGTTTGATAAAACAATTTTCAAACATTTTTTCCATAAACTGATCGAACAGTTTTGAAAAAAAAAATTTTAAAATTCTAAGCAGTAAACGAAATCAGATGCCTTAGGTACCTACTTCATTTTTTCTAAAAAAAAACTTTTTAACTAGTGATTTTTGAGTGATCAATAAAATTTCATATCATTTTTTCCCTGCTTTTTTCCACAATCTCAAACCCCAAGACCACATTCACACATTAGAGCAAGTTCGTCCGACCCAGTCGTGCACTTTATTTTTCACGAACCCATAACTGGGTTTTATATCACCTACAATCACAATTAAAAATCGGAAGGAAACCAAATCAGGCGGTCACGCTGCCCAGTTCAAGTTATCTTATATTCGCTTTGGGGCGCACGGGAGTCTTACACGCAAAAGATATTAACAAACTCTTACTGTGTGAGCACGTCTTTAAGGATTCATTAGTTGGAACGTTTTGAAATGATCAAGACAACTTCCTGTTTTCGAATTTAGTGTCTGTGAGGTCAGTTTCAGCTCAACCCCACTCGATGTTTTATGGGAGGGAGACAGTTCTTCTGGATTGCTCATGGTGGGCAATATTGGGCTGTAAAAGGAGTTACCCTGGCACACGGATTAATAAGCGGGTATTTGAAAAATATTCTGGGACATTGACAGCACATTTTGGAACAGACCACTTCATTTTTCAATCGAAACCAGGTGTTAAGAAAGCGTACATGAGCCCCTTTTTAAAAACAACCTTTCCCTCAGCCGTGTAAGGAATGTATGAATGACCTTTTCAAATCAACGCTCCTGCCGCTCACCAACTTTTAGGAGAAGTACTTCTTAAAATCAAATATTTTTATAACTTTTTATATCAAAAATCTTGACAACAACTGGTACGTACTTAGTTTTCGGAGATACAGATTGTTGAGGAATGAAAACACAAGTTATTTTCAAGTATTTAAATGTGCATGTATAAGTCATCAACAACACTGTAGTGTACTATTTAATGTTAGGGATACCATCGCACTCTGTATGAAATCATAACATTCATTTAAGTAGGAATTTTTTTTTTAAACTAAGGGATTGGTTTGTTTCAATTCTCAAAATCAAATACAAGGTAAAGTTTCTTTAACAATACTGATATGTGATGACCGATAACCAATGGAAGACTCTTTGGATATCATTCATCAAGGAATAATTTGAAAGGTCCTTGAAAATCTTTGAGTTAGGTATAGGTAGGTATGCAATAAACTAAATACCCAATACCCAATCGCACACTTCAAACTTTTCTCATAAATAAAGTAAATATTAATCTTCATCATCCTTTTATTTCAACTACAAGATCCTTACGAAATGTGTGGGTTTGTTTTAATACTTTAAACTTTGGTTTGATTTCAAATCTCCTTCAATTGTTTTCGGATGGATGTGCTTGTGTTGTTATATGATTGAGGAATTTGCTTGGAAAGCACTCTCAAACTGCTTTTTTGCTATAATTTTGAGAGTATTAAAGGGTTTTGAATTCTTCTTCGTATTCAATTCCACGTACCACTTCTTCATTCATTGGTTTCTGCGCTTATAACCGTTTTTGGATTCAAAAATATGTCACCTGTCTGGACACTAGCGAAACAGCTTAAATTCTTTTTCTCCAACGCAAAGTGCTATAAGTTTCCAGTCTTAAACACTGTTAAAATATTATTACTTTAAATCATAGCTTTCGAAGATGTGTATGGAGTACTCTCAGAAGGCCCTCTCTTAAGCGAATTCGAAATCCGACGCGGTCGCGGATGCGTCGACCGTCGAGAAACTCTCTGAAATGGAGGTTGAAGACACCTAACCTTACTCACCATACTCTGCTGAGCGAGGATTTTTCCTTTGGCGCTCATTCTCTGAGTCAGATCTGAAGGGTACCCAGTAGCGGATTAAGGTTTGACGGCGCCCTAGGCCCAAGACGATATGGCGCATTTTTTCTTTCGTAAAATAATAAAATATTAATAACAATAATAAATCTAGGAACTTCAGGAATCAATTCAACATTTATTTTTTTAACATAACAATTAAGTAAAGAACTAATAATAAATTGCTTGTAATTATTTGTATCTGATAAATCATATTATGAATTTTGTTCTTGTTTTTGTCCGTGCGAAATTATCAAAGACCGCTTCATAATTAACTTCTTGAACCAATTGTGCTTCAATTATTAGTATAGTAATGCAAGTGCATTGAGTCTCTCTTGCTTCAAACCTGCACGCAAATAACTTTTCAAAAAAAAAAAAAAAAGTATTTGATGCAGAACGTGTATATCTTCATCCTTGCCTAATATGTAGTTGTTTTAAGTAACACTGCAGATGAATGCACTCATTACTTAATGCTTCTTCTAAATCGTCCGAATATTTTGCGACTGTCTTTGCTGTTAGCTCCGTTA
The DNA here is from genome assembly GCA_916050605.2 of Platycheirus albimanus. Lineage (NCBI taxonomy): Eukaryota > Metazoa > Arthropoda > Insecta > Diptera > Syrphidae > Platycheirus > Platycheirus albimanus. Next base: position 43,889,321 of record OU696697.1, read on the forward strand.
ATTTATTTATATTAATGACAGGTAAATTATCGAAGAAACTGAAATTATCGTGAAGCTGTTTGTACACTTCTTTACGTCTAGTTATTTCTGTACTTAAAATATCGAGAATGCGGTAATAAATATTCGTACGAAAACTTTCATGACCAGAGTAAGGTTCCCTTTCTTTTACTCTTGACTAATCTCATTGGAGCTTTCGAATTTTTTTTACGTCGAGTATCATGTGCATAGTAATTTTCAACTCCTTGAGTCCTCAAAAACTTAGTATTTCTAACCCGAACTGTGCTAGCGTCACCATATGGTTATAAAGAACAGAATTTGAAAACGAATTTTACTTTTTCAAATTCCGTTTAAAACAATAAAAGTAGGCCGTGTTTGTTGCTTCATGAATTTACATACACAGGGTTCGGACTTTACTGCGAAAGCAGTAGATCCACTGCGCTTTTTTCTTAGTTTTCAAATCTACTGGTGGTGCACAGCGCTTTTCCTACAATCTACTATGGGATTATGCTGATTTTGTTTGAAAGATAGTACTTGTAATAGAAATTAATGTAGAACAAAATGTCAAACATTAAAAAAAAAGATTTGTCCCTTTCATGCAAGTCTTGTCAACTTATATATTATGTTGGCAATTTTCACTTTTTCAGTTGTACTGCTCTGCAAACATTTCTATTATTCCTTTTCTTATTTCTTCATAAATTTTTTTAAAGTGAACATTATCATCATCCATATTAATGTGATAATTATGTGTGTTCCTTAACCTTATACTTATTATTTAAAAACTAACCACAGAATGTGGACTTCATTTAATATTATTTATTCTTTTGTTTTGTTAATAAAATAAAGCGCACGACTCGGTCGCATGAACTTGCCACTTGCCAGTGATCTTGGGGCTTGAGATTTTGAAAAAAGATTAGTAGGGAAAAAATTATACGAAATTTTATTAATCACTTAAAAATTACTAGTTTAAACGTTTTTTGGGAAAAGTGAAGTGATTCCTTTAAATGTTTTGAATTCTGCAAGTTTTTTTTTTCAAAATCGTTCGACCAGTTTTTTAAAAAAACGGTTTTTTAAAAAACTTTTCGAAAACATTCAAAAATTTTTTTTAGAATGTGAATTTCTAGGAATTTATAGTTCTTACCTGAAAAATAAAATTTATAAAATTGATCTAACCGTTTTTGACATAATCAAAAATTTAAAAAAAATTACATTTGTTTGAACATTTGAAGACAACATTAATTAAGCGCCTTTTACATTAAATTTTTCATCGAAATCCGTCAAATAGCTTACGAGAAAATCTGATTTAAAAAAATCGATGCCTCCCATAGGAGGTACTCGTACTGTTATAAGACTTTTCCAAAAAAACCCATTAAAATCAAAACAAAGTGTAAACAAAAAACACCATTCTGAAAGGAGACAAATTTTTTGATTTAATTATTCTTTATTATTTATTACAGATCAAAGTATCTTTTCTTATATATTTTCCAAATTATACTTGATAATACGAACTGTCTCGTCTTACAAAATTTTTGTAAATGACTCTATTTCGCGCCACAGACAACATCTGCTTCTGCTTTCATCTGTTTATCTTTTTCATCGAAACTAAATAGAACGAGCTTTCCTATTGGACGGACGATAGAACGAGCTCTCTCATTTCTTGTTTTCTTTATTCTGACAGCCCGATTCGATCGTCCAAGGTATTGAATTAGTAACTAAGCATCTACATGGCGCAAATGTTATGATATTACAATTCAGAAAGTTTTATCAAAATTGTAGGGAGCGTTTTTGAGAAAAATGAGTTTTTCATTAAAAATAATATGTCAGGTACAGATAGTTTTAAAGCTGGAATACTAATTCCCAAAAAAAACCCCTGTAGGACGTCATAATAATACTACATACCAAGTCTGAAGCTAATCAATCCAGCCGTTTAGGCTGTAGGTGCCGATAAAGACAGACGGACAGACAGAATTGTCGGACCCACTTTTTTCTAGTTCTCTATCATCGGAATGTTATGTTTTTTTACGAATGCATGCATATCTTGCCTTAAAAAAAAGTAAAAAATGAACTAAGCACGAATAAGGACTGTGTTTTATATTATAAATTTATTTTTTGTTTGTTTTGGTAGTAATAAAAAAGAAAATATAATTTTACTGCGATTATTTCCATACACAGAAAACCCAATCGATTTTAAATTTTAGTCGTCTTCAAAATTTTTGCGCCCCCTAAAATTCGGCGCCCTAGGCCTGGGCCTCACGGGCCTAGGCCTAAATCCGCGTCTGAGGGTACCTAAACCGAACTATGGTAGGGGCTGATCATAAAGAGTACCTACACTCTGTTCGCATTTCTTGATGTCGTTGATAAATTGTTGCAATATTGGAAACCTTACAATGGCACAAACGCACCTTAAAGTCACTAGCTCCCTGGTTGAGCCCATAAATCTTATGTTAGAAAGTGGAATGACCAACTTAAGGTTCAACTGAATATGAAGTCAGATCCACAAATTTAATGGAACAAAGCCTTCAAGGAACTCCTAGTTGACCTGGAAGCAGAGTGTTCAAAATGACTACATCTGCTGACAACGTTGACATTGTGGTATTGGGAGCTTATGAGCGTATGCAAACAGCTCTTAACATGGTTATCAGACCGAAACGCACGACTCCTTGAGCCACCACTAGACATTCTTCAAAATGTAATACCTCACGACAATTTTAGTAAAACGAAAGGGAGTTGACTGTGGACATATTATCGTTCAGAATTCATTCGGACCAATTCCAAGCCGCTTTGTTTAACCCCCACAGCTGGTTTTCTGATTTAACTTCTAAGGCTTTGGCCACGCAATGAGCGACGAGCGACTGAGCGATTGAGCAGCGTGTCGCTGAGCGACGAACCTGAGCGATGGGTGACCATTTACTGAACGTCGTCGCTGAGCAATTAGTTGCAAAATGACATCGTCAAGTGTGGTTTTTCGTAGCTTTTTAGTTGAAAGTCGCGTTTATATTTATTGGTCCGCGGCGGGCGTTGCTTCTACTGCTAAAAAAATTAAGTTGATCTTTATTTTGTCAAATTTGTCAGAAATGGTGGGTGGGGGGTTGGTTGGTGGTTGTATGTAGGGGGTGGGGGGGGGAGGGGTGAGCAAAAAAAACAAAAATGGTGGGTGGTTGGTTGGTGGTGGAAGAGATACAACATACACGTGAACTGTTTTGTGAATTGGTTATCACGTAAAATGATCGTCCGTAAACCGACTATACAGACGACCAAGTTTTTTTATATTCTTCTGGGTGTCTTGCCATAGCACTGGATGGCTTTGAACAGCTGAAATTAAACTTTTTTGTATTTATTTTGTCCATCTTATCACTTCGTCGCTTAGCGATCGACTGAAAAATTAAAACAGATTTGATTGCAGAGCGACGTTGTTCTGTCGCTTAAAAAATCGCAAGTCGCTCAGGGTTTATGTGGCCACCTACATACAATTTTATGTGTTTTAATTTGTTTGCGTCGCTCAGCGACTCGTCGCTCAATCGTTTAGTCGCTCGTTGCTCATTGCGTGGCCAAAGCCTAAGTCATCATATCAAGATCCGCTTGGGACGAAGTGGAATTCTTGAGAAATTATTCAGATAATTTCTGTACTGCTAGCTCAAAAACCGTTGCTGGGTTCACTGGCGGCGTTCACCCCATCTAACTGCTGTGTGCATCAACGTCAATTTAACTCCTTTTGGAGCATAAGCTGCCAAACAGATCATTCTGTTTCTCGTTCCGCAAGATTCCTCAACTGTGCCCAGGCCAAATACTGGTACTCAGTTTCAGTACTTACTCAGACTAAAAAAAACTAAGTCTTTCATTCCGTTCCACTTACATAAGCGTTTTTCTGGTGGTTATTCTGACTGGTCCTGCATTTGCTCAAGAAAAACATTATTCTGTATCGGATATCAGCATCATTCGATGCTGTTACAACAAATTCAGCAACTGCCTGTTTTCTTGGCTCATGTCTCGTGCAGATGGAAAAACAGTTTAATATACGTCTTTTTTAAGTGCTGGGACTCAGAGAAATTCTAGAAACATCAAATCCCAATGAACTCGCTAGAATTGAAACTATCCAAGACCAACTTCACCTAGTGTCAAAACTTGACACTGCCTTATAAGAAGGCACGCTCCCATATTTGGGGTGTTCTTAGTCAGCAGAGATTGCATGGACAAGGAAGAAGAGGAGACCACTCCACGCCTGTTCTGTTCATGCCCTGTTCTCCCAAAGACTCAAATTACATTTAGGAGGATTCTTATTCTTCGACAGCAGCGGTCTAACACACTCATAAATCCACCTTTATCGCTTAAGTGAAAGCTCCAAATGGATTGGGATCCGTTCAAAATCCCGAAAACCAAAATCCCGAAAGATCAAAATCCCGAAAAATCAAAATCCCGAATGTTCAAGTCCCGAATAAAAAAAAGCCAAGTACTGTTTATTAAGAAAACTGTTGACACAGGCGCCTGAGAGGACAACTGGACATACCCTTCGCTGAGCAACGAAGTTGCGTGAGCGGGTGTATCCCCGAAAAAGGGAGTTAAAATCCCAAAAACCCGCAAAGCGGGCCACCCAAGTACTGCTGATTATGAAAACTGTTGACACAGCCGCCTGCCTGCATCACTTATCCGATTTATCAGTATTGATTGCTATTCGGGATTTTAATTTTTCGGGATTTTGATCTTTCTGGATTTTGATTTTTCTGGATTTTGGTTTTCGGGATTTTGAACCAGACTCAAATGGATTTGTTATTGAGATATTATATCTCTCATTTTCATGTAGTTTAAGTGTGTCAGTTGTGTTCCCGACAGCCAGCTTTACCCAACCTCTTACCTAAAGCTTTTGTAGGGTTTGAAGCATTGAAGTTTTCTACTGTCAGCCTTTGCTGCTATTCTCTAGCTTTCATGCAAAACATCAGCTGAAGACTTACTTCCTTTGCTATTGTGCCATTACTACGATTGACCGTAGAAGATACCGCAGTTTCTTGGCAACTTCTCCAACTGATCCAAATTTAAGTTAACAAGCATGTTATCGTTTAAAACGTTTCACATGCATCATTAACAATGTAAACACAAGTCAAAATATCACCAAGTCAGTGCTTCCCTTCCGAAATTCTTGCATAAAAACAAATTTGTCTTTTTCTCTTAAACTAATCGTTGCGCTATTTCGGAGCGGACGACAATTCCGTAATAATTTCCCTTGGATGATGACAAATTGCTTTTGCAGCTGGGACTTACCCAAAGACATAATGTGGTCCTGCAGCAACCAGGCCACTGCTTGTTTAAAATGACTTTTGTTATCAACGCAAGACTCGCCACTTTTGCTTTGTTTAATATTTATATTCCCCCTATGCTCTCCCTCCATCAGCTCATCACTGGATTCAGTGTTTTGTATAGTTTAGTCGCCGAATTCAGTTTACGTCATTATGTCTAGGCCAACACCTGCAGCACTGTTTTGCTCGTTATAGTTACAAGAAGAAGGGTATATTTAGTGGGGACTGGGGAGGAGGATATTATAACAATGAAAGCGCACAGTGTCATCAGTGAATAGCCGCTAACCCTTGGGGCGCGCAAAAGGATGAACCCCTGCCTTCATTTGCAATGGGAATAATATGGAATGCTGGGTTCGTGTACGAGCGTAGAAATCCTAGCCACATATTTTTCATTTTTCGTGAGTGCTGATGGCAATGGTTGCGCTGGTAATATTGCTTACAAATTAAAGCTCTTTGCAGCTTCGAGGAAGCGCATAGCTACTGTCTATATTATATAGGCATATACTAAAAATGTATACATCTATGTGTGTGTACTTAGTTCACTTGAACATTGGTTTCTGAGAAGCGCAAATACTTAGTGTGCTGAGTGAGAGCAGGGCTGTATTTGATAATTGTATCTCCTGACTATGTATACCTAGAAGCCTGACGAAATTTTTAAATACGAACCAAGCAAGTTGTGTAAAACTCCGGAAAGGTTCTCTCTTGATATTGGTTTTCCTTCACTGCTGTAGCTTCACTTTAACAACTTCTGGAGCATAGTTTGGCAACCAGATCAATCGATCTCTCTGTTTCCAGCTTTTTTCAACTTTGCCCACAGGACTCAAAAAGCTGATGGGAAGCATATTTGAAGCTTCCTCCAAAACACTTGAACGAGTCTTTTAGCTTGGGGGTTCCATGGAAAAGACTGCTTTGCTATGTTGCCATCAGGTTTCCTCAATGTATGACCAATCCAGAGGCACTTTCTTTGCTTGATGTCATCATCCACTTTTTTTGTCCAGTCCTTCACAGTTCATTGTTGATTAGGATTTGTGGATATCGATCTTAAGGATGTAATGCAGACAACGGTTAACAAAGGTTGGAAACCTATACTCGAGATGTTGGTAGAGCATCTCCACGTTTCACAGATAGCAGCACAGATTTCCCGTTGAATATACAGAGTCTAAGCTTGGAACGTATAGCGATATTTTTGCAGAGTGAAAGACTCTAGAGAAAGTTTTCCGAAGGCACTACGAGCTTGATGTATGTAGGTATTCAATATTGTTGACATCCTGGTCTGTTCCACCATCGAGTGACAAATATCCAGTTAGATGAAATAAGTGACTTCTTCTATTGTCACCTGTCGTGGACTCGATTCTGGACTCAATCCTCTCGAGAATAATAAAAGCTGTTAGCGATTTGTTACAGTTTTTGAGATCACCTTTCTTCCGTAGCTTGATTGATAACTCCGTATTTTAAGGAAATTTTTCGGTTACCTTAACAGCTTCAATATGTGGGCTGCCAAGACTGGATCTGCTTTTAGAAATTCGGCAGCGATGCCTCAAGTTCAGCTGTTTTGTTGTGTTTTATGGGTAGGGTCGTTGACTTTGTATCTATACCTGTCCGGGGGTCAATATAAGTGCCTCTGGAAGACCTGCTTATGGCCGGCATCCGATAATTTACTTTCGTTAACAGTTTCCAATTATTTTCTCTAACAAAAAAAACCCTATACCTACTTTGTGGATCTGAAAACCGCATTCCAATTAGTTGACGGTGGAGCACTTAATGTAAAAACTGACTAGAAATGTCATTTAAGTTTGCAAAGACTGATTCAATGACTGTATGGCGATAAGAGCAGCTGTGGGGAGTGGAAAAGAAGTCACAGAATAGCAGGAAAGAAAATATATGGAAACCGAGTTTGGAGTGAAACAAGGTTGTGCACGAACTCCAAGTTGTTGAAACTCTGTTTTGGGCTATCGAGTTTGTATGGGCCCACATTGAAGCGTCACTTTTTGTTGACGATATAGTCAAATGGCATATACCCGGAGTCATTGCAGCTCATGATTGAACAGGCTCTTTGATTATTGTAAAAGGTGGGTTTTGAAAGTTAATCAAAACAAACCAAAAGTGTTTATATTCAAAACAAGGAAGATTAAGACCGGTTTTTATGGCAATGGTAAAACAGTGGACAAGAAACCTGTATATGGAAAAACATCTCCATGCTCACGCAAGCCAAGACAATTATTAGCCAAAATTTTGTGGACTAAAGCACCTGATACCTGATAGAAGGAGCACTTTTGAGCACTGCTAAATGGCGACCAAAATGCTGAATTAAATCCTCAATTGAACAACATGCCCAGAACTTCAAGTGCTATTGATACCAGTCCCCCAACAAGTACAGAGATTAGAATCGCTATCCATCTTCTAAAGAAAAAGAAAGCAGCTGGAATTGACGGTTTTCCCGCAAAATTATTAAAAGCAGACCCTTCAACAGCGTATTTCACTTTAGGTACCTAGTGCAGGCTGTGTGAGAAAGTGGGAATTATACACGGGACTGGAAGAATGTCCGTTTTTCCGAAATTAATGGCAAACATTGTTCTCCTTCTCGAGAGGATAATAACCAGGATCGAGTCTACTCTCAAGAGGCAATAGGTAAGGTCCCTAAAAAAGGTGACTCATCCTCCTACCGACTGATTGCACTTATGTCCCTTCTTTCAAGGTGAAAATACTGATAAACCGTCAGCTCGAGAAATAAATCGAAGATCTGGAGCTTTTAAATGACCGGCAGTACGGCTTTCGCAGCAATCGTTCCACTGGTGATCTGATGGCATATCTCATAGAACAGTGGAACAAATCTTTGCACCGCTTTGGCGAAAGCAAGATTATTGCGCTTGATATTTCAAAGGCATTTGATAGAATTTGGCATGAAGCTCTTTTATCGAAAATGCGTGCATTTTGTATCGATGATACTCTTATTCGTTGGATTAGAAGCTATCTTCTGGACCGTTCAATACAAGTTGTATTAGACGGTTTCAACTCTGATCTCCACAAAATAAATGCTGGTGTGCCCCAGGGCTCCGTTCTGTCTCCGACTCTCTTTCTTAATTTTATAAATGATCTCTTGTCTGTGATTCCTAATCCATTAAATTTTTTTTGCTGACGACTCAACCCTCAGCTTTTCATATACGCTTTATAATTCACGGCCTTCGCCTTCAGACGTGTTAGTACAACGATACCGTATGATAAGCTCATTAAACTCCGATTTAAATAGCATTGTGAACTGGGGTATTAGAAATCGTGTGGAGTTTAATGCGTCGAAAACTCAATGCTGTCTTTTGTCGTTAAAGCTAAACATACCCCCTATGCCATTATCCATGAATGGTACTTGCATCGAGGAAGCAAAAAGCTATCAGTACTCGGTATGTCTATCAGTGACAATCTTCGTTGGAAAGATCATATACTTGAGATTGCCAAGAATGCTGCAAGATGCTTAGGCTTAATAGATGCAAGAAGTTTTTCATCCCTTCTGATCTGGCTACAAATTTACAAAACGTTTATATGCCCGAAACTTGAGTATAACTCCCATCTCTGGGCAGGTGCTTCTCAAACTTTTTTACACCTGCTCGACAGAGTTCAGAAAAAAGCGTTGAAGTTGATAGGATGCATTATGGAAACATTTCCATCCCTTGAACATCGTCGAAATGTTTCATGTCTTTCCTTATTTTAGTGGTTCTTCTACAAACAACTCTCACTCGAGGTAGCCAGTTGCGTTCCACCCCTTAAACATTTCCCCCGTAATACTCGTCTTTCTAGGAACACTCATCAGTTTACACTTGAGCCCAATTTCGGACGTACTGAGAAATAAAGGGATTCTTTCTTCAGCCGTACAACACGAATGTGGAATAAATTGACTGGTACAATTTTCAGAAACATGGAAATACTCTTGAAATATCTCGAGCAGGCTGAGTAAACCAAACAACAATGTAGCTAAACAATCCTTCGAATGGAATCTTCACCGTATAGACGCGTTAGATAGAAGACCAAAAACAACTTGATGGAGGTCATCTGTTTTAAAAGAAACTCTGTCTCAAGTTATTCATTGGGGCCACAGCTAAGACAGATAGATGGAAGGAACTTGTTGCTGCCCTATGCTCCAGGAGGAGTTGAAGCCTTGCTTTGCAGCCAGACAACATATATGAAAGGCAGTGCCTACCTAAGTAGAGGGTCTGAAGGCATTTGCTGAAGCAGTACTGTTCTGACTGATGGAAAAGTTTCCAAGATTCTTTAAATTTGGGCAATGGGTAAGTTTGAAGGGCAAATAAAAATTCAAATGTTCACAATTATTGGTGGGATATAAGATTTTTTTTCCTTATTCCACACACACAAAAATCAGTTAGTCTTGAGTATAAACGAGTATGAGACCACAATAAATCCGGCCGTGGATATGACCGTGGTCTGCGAATAATTCAGCAAATTTTATTTGCTTACAGAGTAAATTCCACAGACACAAAATGCAAGGATCATAGGGTTTTCCATTATTGTTTTATTTGCGTTTTCAGAGCAAGGAGCGCGCTTGCAGGTGCTTGAACAGGGACGAGCTTGAGTGCGTGAACATTCTTTGCCGCAGAACGGACATTCGGGTAATAATACTTAACTATTGTTGGAAAGCCAAATCAGAGAGTGGAGCCAAAAGGCATATACATATACTTCCTATACCAATATGCACACAACATAGAGCGTTCATTATTACTTCGTTATTATTGTTTTTGTGTGCTTTTATCGTTTCATGTTATATCCTTTCAAATTTCTGAGAGGAATTTCGGCGTACTATGTAGAAGTGGCACTTCCTTCTTGCAAATTGCAAATAGAAATACACAGTTTGTAAGAATAATTCGTGGCTTTGAACTTCTGGTAAAGAATTTGAAAGTGTGAAATACTCAATATATGAAATTATAATTTAAGAGAACACTTTCAGTAAGGTACCTTAAGTTTTGAGTATCTACAGGTGAAAATGTGTTTGAAGGAAGTAAGTGTAGCAAGACATTGGAACTGCACCCATATTTACAAGAACCACAACTGAAGTCATTTTCTACCAATTCCAACAGCTGTTCCAAGATAAGCAGAAATTTCAAACTAGCTACAACTGTTAAACTCTACCTAAGATAAAGGGCTTAAATCAAATTGTAACTGGCTCACTGGCTGACAGATAAATCGATATAATCGAGCTCGATTTTGGTCATCGGAAGAATGGTATAGTTAAGCTGAATACTAAGGCAATAAGATTTAATGTTTCGTCTTTCGCATTAAGTCCAAATTCAATAATAATCTCGCTAATCTGCATCCACGCCCCACTGAGCAGAAAGATGACACCACGAAAGAAGTGTTCTACTCTCTTCTTGAGAAGACGTGTGACGAATGCTCGAAGTACGCCATTTTAGGATTATTCTTGATGCCTTTAACACGAAAATCAAAAAGGAGGTAGGTAAGCTTTGGCTCGGCAGTCGGTAAGCACAGCCTGCACGACAAGAGATCCGGTAAAGGACTCAGACTTATTGACTTTAAAATTAAATTGTTGACACAACCGCTCCGGGGCCGGGGCCTGTGACTTACACTCTCAACCCTTCTTGTGTGTGCGTTAATATACTGCAGGAATGGAAGGGACCTACAATTTACCAACTAATCTAAACGGCTAAAAGAGAAGAACTTTCTATGACATTACCTAACGACTCTTGGAGACTTTGTCACTTCCTCGCAAGAAGTACCCCGGAAAAGAACTTAGGTGACGTCAAGGATCGAAATCAGAACCTTCGGCGTGGCAGTCCGCCACACTAACCACTACGCCACGGGGTACTACTAATCGACTTCATAATTAGCATATATTTCTCACAACTCATAAATCAATATATACACAATGGTAGATACTTGGCTGTTGATTGTAGAGAAGCTGCAATTGCAAGAGACCGCCAGAACTTTTGCCGACAGTGTATCTTTTACTTTTCAGCAAGTTCAGAGCATGTCTGTGTCCACACGGCAAGCAGGCCATCAAAAATCCAGCCAGCAACTGATGTTGGTGACCACGACAAAACACCTGGTTCGATGAACACAGAGCTAAAAACGAAACTTATCAGGAAATGCTGCAGGCCTCAACCAGAACTGCCAAAACTGCTTCCCTTGCGAAATACCAGCAAAAGAGGAAGGAGGAATATCGACTTTTCAGAAAGAATCGACAGTTCAAAAGTTTAACCGAAGGATTTATTTTTCGCCCAAGGGTAACATGGGTCAAGGAAAAGAGTGTTGAGACGTGGGAATGTCACAGCAGACGCGCAGTCGGTATTGAGAATGAGAGTTTGGAAAGAACACTTCTGGAGACTGGTTAAGCCTCAATGACAAACAACGTATTGCTATCAGTCAGAATGCTCTCTTCGATTTGGACGATAATATACAAAAACTTCCCTCCACCCGACCAGAAAGAAGTCTGGGTAGCAATGGCCAAACAAAAAAATCGTTTCGCACTTGCTTGAACTGCTTGGCCCCTTTAGGTGTTGTTTCAGGCCAGGTAAGTCACGCTTCAATAGAAAATACTCAAAAATTCCAAATCAATTACCAATGTTAAAGCCGCCTATAAGATTTGGCAGATTAAGAGGTCTGGTAGTCCTGGGCAACGAAAAAGCTTAGGCCCCCATCCCAAATTATTTCCCAAATAAAATGAAAAATGTTGTTCACTAAAGTTAGTTAATAAATAATTGCGCAACCAAGTAGATTTTTAGCATTTAACAAACACACATAAAAATGTAATACCTACCTAATCGAAAACGAGAATTATCTGAAATCATATTTAAGAGTTAACGAACGGAACCTTCCGAGCTTTTTTCGCTGAAAAGTCGTTGGTGATTTCGCTGAAATCCAGTTCCCGAAATAAATCACTTTCTATGCTAAGCTTTGATAGACGGTTTTGTCCCACCGTGAATCGCAGCCCATTTGTTATGCTTTTGATTTTTGAAAATGCGCACTCTCCAGTGTAATTTGACACAATCAAAACCAAATACATTCTCAATGCGATTTCGAGGTTTAGGAATGTAACTCTGAAATTTTGGTTTTCGAGAATTTGGTAGTAAAATAGCCGGAGATGGGTCTTTTCCATGCATAGACTTTTTTGTACACGTCGATCAAAAAGATACAAATTGAATTAACTTATTCCCAAGACTAGGTTCTAAATCATCCTTGTAAACTTTCAATATTGTATCTGCTGCAGCGTGCAAATGTAGCGTGCAAATGTTCAGCATCCATCTTCTGAATGCGATTAAGAAATCCAAATCTCGAAACAGCTTCATACGCGTGCAATCTTTCAGTCAGAGAAACACATAGCTGGTCGGCTACCTTTGGAATGAAGCCGCATACTTTATATTTCTCCTTTGGTAAAAGATTTGCGTCTTGTGATTTTATGTTATCAAGCGGATTCAAATTCAACCTCACATTTCTTGTCCTCGTTAGTGATTGTATGTATTGATCAGTGTGGGCTAGTTTTTGGTTGCTTCCACGTATTTATCAAAATTGTTTCTTTCGGATTCCAGAAATGTTTTCAATGATTCTTTGAATCGCTCTCAGATATTTTTCCAAAATATTGCAAATAAAACGTTTTCGAGACAAATCGTTGATTCATTTCTCACGAAATCTTTTTGCTCCTTATCGGAAGATATTATACGGGTTAGAGCTTCTTTGATTTCTACAATGGCCTTCGTAGCTTAAGCTCAACGAAATTAACTAAGCTTTTTAAGCTTTTTTAAAACGTAGAACTGTCCGCATTTTTCCTTCGGTAATTTCTCGATCAGAATTCGGTATCTTTCTGTACTTGCTGTGAAAAACTTACCTACATAAATTCTGAACAAAATCAAAGAATTGAATCGCCGCGCCGATGGACAAGAGTTAGCTGCTGCTTTTCCAACTTAATGAAGAGAATAGGTACCACAACGCCAATAAATGATTTTTCTCAAAAAAAAAAGTGCCCGCGTCCCTTTGTATTTGCCATTCATGTCTGCAGCATTGTCATATGATTGGCGACAGTCAAGAATGGTTTTTTGATGGTCACCTAAAAATTCGAACAACGCGTTTGCTGTTGCTTTGCCAGTTTGACACAATAGAACTGATCACTTCTTCGCAAATGGTAGACGAAAGGAAATTTAACATGGCCACTCCCTTTCTGTGCTTGCTCTTTCAAATCGGTTGCCAGGATTGGCCGCTTTTGTGGAGGGCCCGAAAAAAGGCTAAAAAGCACGAAATGTATCTACTTTTTTGTCACCCTCATAATTTTGAAGACGAAATCCGTGAGTTATCTAAGCGTTAATAAGTTTTGTGAGACATTGATCCATCAATCGAGAACTTGTGACACACTGCTGGCTGATATCTATACCATGGTATAAGAGAACACCACATATGTATCAAGGAAAACCATAGTAATATCACGCGAGCTACCATGTTGCTAGCATGGTATTGATACTTGGGTTTTCATCGTAGTATACAAATCTTTTTAACGACTGCAGCGCCATTCTTCTTCGCTTGATTTTTTTAGAACTGAAGTTATTTGCCGCTTTAACAGCGAACCTCTGAAATCATTATGTTGTGGTTTGTTTTTTTTTTTTTTTTTTTTTTTTTGACAAATATAAATAATTTGATTTGACAGAACAGTGCTGTCAACGTATACTACACAAGTGTGTGTCACCCTCTATGGTATTGCAAATACCATTGTATCTATTATACTATGGTATCGATATCAGCAGTGTGTCCCGGCTATAACCGACTAAGAATGGCTTAATAAAGTCATAATGATGATGATGAGAGCTTTCCTTTTTTCTCAGCGTCCCTTCGCCCCTATAATATGTCCATTCCACGTTATCTGTCTCTAGATTTGTCTGTATATCTGCAGTCTGTTGTATGTGCCCTTAATTGAGTGACTTAAATATTCCTTTACTAACTAATATTATAAATTCATATTTAATAAAAAAAAATGACAGCCAAACATTTTTTAGAGTAATCATATGAAAGGAGAGGATATGGCATCTCAGGAAAGCAAAATTGGGACAGGAAATGTGATCAGAGAATATTAAATAAATATGCAAAAGCGCACAAGTCGTGTAACCAAAGCACAATGAATAAAAAGGTACAGTATAATAAAAAAAAAGAATCCCTGGACACGGAAGCAATGACGGCAAGCACAATAGGATATATGAGAATGCGGATGAGGATGATGTCGAAATAGGTACATTGGATATGAGAATGATATTGATGAAACGCTATTAACTTAGTTTACCAATCCGACTTGGGGCCATGCAGATTTCCTGCTTCTGCTTTTTTACACTCTTACTATCCAGATGCAGCAAACTATACCATCATCATTTGGCATATGGGACGGACTTTTGTGCATATATTTCCTCATCTACTACATAAACACATTATTCCCACTAAAAATTCCATTGAACTGGGCCATTGTGGCAAGTTCCGAAACCAACCGGATCTCCAATGGCTTCGCATAGAATTTTTATGAGTTGATTGGTTGCAGAGATTTATTTTTCACCCTCAGGTGGAAATACATTCATATAGAATATAGTACCTGAAAGATGGAGCTGTTGAATGGACGGAAATTGTATTACTGTGAGTACTATCCATAGATGTCTGAACTGAGCTGCTGAACAGAGCATAGCAGGGCATATGAATAAAGAAAAAGACTGATGTGCGAAAAAATGCTGAGCAACAGCTCCAACTCCAACTTGGATTCCAATTCTCACTATACAGAGCTAGTTATATAAAGCATCACTTCAAAGAATGTAAGAGAGAGGTAGGAATGATCTATGGTTTCAGCGTGAAGAAGAGATGTGTAATTAATTGTGATTCCCGTATACCGCCGTACCCCTCTTCTGCTCCCTTTCGACCTACCCTACATAGCCAGATGCTTTGATTGTGTCGGAATAAAGCGTGACCATGCCAAACATATTTCAGACGAGTATATTGGCTGATGGTATGTTTTTCTTGTGCGTAATGTTGTGCGTATACGTATATGTAACGTTAACAATACATACATATATACGGGTAACAACCTTCCAATTGAATTTTCAGGACGTGGGAGAGTCCTTCAGCAGATGTTACAGTATTATTACACTTTTGCTTGAAAATTAAAGGAATACAATGTCGTTGTTATTCGGGATAATACAAAATCAGAAACGACTTACAAGGGTATAGGATATGGGGAAATGTCGTCTGGCATTTATAACATGAGATGTTGTATGTAACCTTTAGCAAGGTTCAACATAATTATTGTTTTCACATTCTAACGAGGGCTTGTTTTTGAAAAAAGCGTATTCCTTTGAAGTAAGGAATTGGTTTCTTGTTTTTTTTTTTTTCTTTCTTTTATTGAAAAACAAGGTTGTAAAAACTGATTGTGTGCTGCTATTTGACACTTGATTTGGGATTTTAATAAGCATATTTTTTTCTTAAACTCATGAGCAAGCAAAGTGTATAGGAGGCTACCTTTATTTAATTGAAACCATGGATCATTTTTGTGCGTGTTTAAGAAATACTAAGATGTTTCATTTTGTAAAAGCTATGTATAATACGTTGAAAATAAAAACAATATTGATTTTGACAAACTTTTCTTTAGAATCGTGCAAAAATAACTCGCCCTCTTAAACTGTTTTGCATCAGAATAAAGAAGTCAAAATAGAGGGTGTTTTTGGAGGTATAGGTATCTTAAACTTAAAAGTGAAATAAAATATACAGTTAAATGGTATTAATTGAAAAGAAAATTAGGTACTTTGTTTAAAAGATAATTCCATTGTACCTACCTATTTAAAAACTATAGTATTCCCAAAAAGCGGAACGTTTTGTGCGCCATCTATGGACGACGTTTACAAGCTTTGATTGGAGAGTAATTTTCGTGGTTTTTGTCTAAACTGCTATGGGAAGCAAAAACAACAATAAAAGACATTTGATGTAAAGTAGATAAAACAACTAGCGCCGCCATTGACGACGTTCAGAACTAAAATAAAATGTTCCATGAAATTACTATAAAAATGTATATGCAATGATAATTCCTTAATTTTGTTTAAATCTGTTAATTCTTTTTAGAGATGAGTAAGAACAGACTGAAAGACGGACACAATTTAATTTTTTTTTATATAAGTGAGTAAGTATGCACCCTAACCTAACATAGGTAACCTTCAGATGATTTCTGATGGCATATCTATGGCCACTGCAGCTTGCTCGGATGTACTGCAATTTTCGATCACTGTTCATAGCATTTGGGGTCGTGTATCGGCAATTACGCAGCGAATGTTGTTTTCAAGTCGTCAATCTTGTCTGGTTTATAGCGGTGTAGACTAGCGACTTGGCATACCCGCACAAAAATAGTCTTGCGATATTGGGGGCTAACTCACAGGACCATAACGCGAAATTATGATGTACTCAGCAAACGTTTCCTTCAACAAATGAATTGTGGTATGCGCTGTGTGAAATGTTTCACCGCCACGCTCTAACTTGTTGAAACCACAGCTTTCCCGCATCAAGACGATTCAATTCAGGATCGACGAAGTCATTGAATATAGTTCTATAAAGGTCTCTATTGACTTTTTTTATTAAAGAAGTAAGGACCAATGATTCCACCAGCCAATAAAGCACACCAAACTGTAATTTTTTCTGGATGTTACGGCTGGCGTCTCAGTCGCAACAATGGCTTGAGGCGGTACTCCAAATTGCCTGAAGACAAGATGTTGCCAGAAAACAATATAACTTGGTCACACAATTCGGAAGATCTAGATCAGTGGTGTCCAACCGTGTATAATTCGCGGGCGCTTGGTAGACCACGGCTTGTTTTTTAGGCGCCCGAAAACGGCCCTTAAATAAACTTAAGTAAACTAAACTAAATCTAACATATCGCCCTATGTGTCGTAGATAATATTTCCGTTTATCTCCTTTTGTGGGATAAAATGGGAGACTGTCAAATAATATTTAAGAATGGGGAGAAAATTTGTGAAAAAGTAAAAAAAAACATAAGCGAGAGCTGCAGTACGTTTGCAACGAACCGTTGGGTACCCTATTCCCAACATTTTTGTATATGTACGAGTATATGCATATGCGTTCGCCTCCTTCGCAGGCAGCCGCTGTTCCAGTATCGGAAACATAATTCTTCTTTAGCAGGCAGGGAAAAATTCAATAAAATAAATTTTGTTTGGCCGATGTACAATAACTGCAATCACAATACAAAAGGCGTGTGCCAAGCCTACAGCTGCGACATTTTATTGCCAGGGTAATCACTATATGAGCTCATCATTCAATTTTAAGCTTGCAGATCGATTTGAACAAAACAAGACAAAACTAAAATTTTTAGAAATTAGATTTTGAATGGATATAACGATTATGTGTGTTTTTAACAATTCTTGAACTACACTCTGCAACGTAAACAAGGTATACAAACCGAAGTGTTCATCTTCTTACTTCAAAACTGCGACCGATAGTTAAAAAACATTAAAAAATTAATGCATATTACGACTTTTGACGGAAACGCCCCTTAAAAGTGGGCGTGTCCTAAAAAAATTTAAGAAAAATTTAAAGCACTAACTAAGCTTTGATCATTAGTCAGTATTTAGGCGTATGTGTAAAATACAGCTGAATCGAGTAGCTTTTAAATGATCTTACCTGAACAAAGGTATTTTATCAAAATCACGCCTTTAAAAGTGGGCGTATTGAAAAAATTTACACAAGAAAATGTAGAAATATTTTTCATATAACGAACGGAAGGGAAAAATGTTTTAATTGAATATTGGTAGTATGTAGGTACCTACCTTAAATTTTTAAAACAACATTTTTCGTTCTTTCATGAAAAGTGGGCGTGTGCCACGCCCGAATTCAAAAATTTCTTTTCATACACAGTTTTTAGTTTCTACTAAGAGACGCAAGATGCTTGCGGATTCATTATAATTACCGTTTATTTGCAAAAACAATATTTTTATGTTTTTAGCGAAAAGTGGGCGTCAGCCACTCCCAAAATCAAATTTTTTATTTAGTTGGAAGAAGGTTTACCTGAAGCTTGCGCGTGCAAAATTTTAGCGTTATGCTTTTATCATAACTGTACAAAAAACATAATTTATTTTTACCAAATTGAGGTTGTTCAACAAAAATGGCGATTGTGGTCGGATTTTACCGGTTCAAGAACTTAGTCTTACTCTTGAACAAAAGGTTATATATACCAAATTTCAGCTTTCTAGCTCAAAAATTGCGACCTCTAGAGAGTATACATACGGACGGACGGACGGACATGGCTAAATCGACTAGGCTTTTTATTTTGAGTCAGAATATAGGTATATACTTTTCTATAACTCTATGTTACAAACTCCACACCAAATAGGTACAATATACCCATTCTATAGAATAGGGTATAAAAAACGGAACAACAAGTTTTTTACACAACCATAAAACGTCATCAGTTTTTTGCATTTGTTTCCCCAATTTTATTTAAACAGAAAAACTTTATCGACTTCTTGAAGATTCCGGAGAAGAGAACGAAAATTATGATGTTTTTCTCGCATCAGTGCCAGTGGAAGAAACCCTTAGAAAAAAAGGAACTGCATTAAGGGCTACTTCGTTCGTTACTTAGGTATAGTTCCATCCTATTCGAAAAAGAGTTTGTTACACATTTTAGAATTAATGGGTCATTGTTTGAGGAATTTTCTGAAAAATATTATTATATGAACCGCTTTATGGTCAAAATTGTCTGTCCAGTCAAAATAATTTACACAAGCTCTTATGGAACAGGCCCACTTAAAATTTGCCGGGGTTAAAGTGACTGCACCACTGAACGATAGCTATCTCTTTTTCCAAATTGGATGCCTAGTTTCATTGCAGCCACAACAACAAACGAACAAAATGCAAATAATTTATTGCAATTTGGCATGACTTATTTTGACAGTACTTGTCTTTCTTCAAACAAATGACGCCATTATTCAAAAGCACGATTGTCTAAAATTACACCAGTTTTGATAGGGTCAACACGGTTGGATTTTTTTTAACTGAAAAACTGTTAAGTTAGGTACTAGCCAGACAACTTTAGTGGAGGAACAATATTGCATAGGGATGACTGACTACGAATATTTTTCCCTCACCTCCTCCCAACACCAATTCCCCAAAATCCAACCACCTACCCCACCTGCCACCACCTTCCACTCACCCACCTTTTTTGACAACTTTTTCATCGCACCCCATCAAATCAACCATCAAAACTGCCAACCAATCTATCCAGCTACAACCGCCACCAACCACCCACCATATTTGCCAATTCACCCCCCTTCCCCAACCATACCAAATTCCCCCAACACCAAACACCCATCCCACCTACAGCCACCAAGGAACCACCCACTAGCTTTGACAATATTTATCTCACCACCCAAACCAGCTACAACCACCCACCATTTTTGACAATTTTTCCTCTCTCCCCCCCCCCCCCCGCCTGGCCCACACACACTCCCACCACAACCAACCAACCACCCAAAACCCTCCCCTCCCACTTTATCGACATTCTAGGCTATGAAAGCAGCTAGGTAACGTGACTGTGACTGTGACATTTTTCCGTTTGTGCTGCCCATATATTCCAAACCGAGATTTCGAGATTTAATTCACTCCGATATTAAAAAAGTTTCACTTCAAAAATTATTGGATTAACTGCTTAATATTATACCTACATATAGGTAGTTGCAAATTCGTCGTGAAACAAAATAATTTGTCACGTTTTATTTTAAAAAATTAAAAATACATGTACCTATGCATATGTAATTTTAAACATAAGCGAGAGCTAACGTTTTCAACGAACTGTTATATACCCTATCCCCTATATTTACTTGCTCTATAGGGCAAGTATTGGTTTCGTGCAGAAAAAAAAAATCGAGGTTTTAATCAAACATGACATTACGATGATAGAGAAGCCCAAAAAAGTGGTTTTCGCCATACCGTCCGTCGGTCTGTCTGTGCGTCTGTGCGTCTGTGCGGATGTGCGGATGTGCGGATGTGCGGATGTGCGGATGTGCGCTTTTTCACGTCATGCTACAGCCTAAACGGCTTGACGGATTTTCTTCAAACTTGGTATATAGCAGTTTGAAGAAAAACCATTGTCGAGGTTTTTTTTATTTTATTTTAACCCGGCTTAAACTGGTACCTTTCAAGTAACGGTTTTTTTCAATTTGGATTTTCTCGAAAACGGCTCTAACGATTTTGATTAAATTTAAAATTTAGCTTACTTTAAGCATTTCTCACAAAACTGCGTTTTTTGTTTTTGCCTCAAATGGTCGTAACGAAAATAAGGTTTTAACGGCTTTTTTTCAAATAGCCATAAGTTCACAACGGCTTGATTGAATCAACTAAAACTTTGTTTGACATAGTTTTTAATAGTGTTCTATAGGATGGTTAAGTAAATTTTTCACTGAAGCCTTTCTAAACGGTGGCTTCCATACAACGAGCCGTTGAGTTTTAGCCAACTTTTTTTGGTTTTTTCTAATTTTCTCGAAAATGGCTCTAACGATTTTGATTAAACTTTGTGTGTTATATTCTTTTAGTGTTTTTAAGAGAACTGCGTTTTTAGTTTTTGGCTAAAAATGCAAATAACGGAGATCTGCTCTTAACGGCTTTTTTTCAAATGGCCATAAGTTCTCAACGGTTGCATCGAATTCACTCAAACTTTGTTTGGTATAGTTCCTTACAGCTTCCTATCAGATGGCATTGTTTTTTTTTTCAGTTTCTCTTTTTTAAATGGTGGCTCCTATACAAAGAGCCACTAGATTTTGGCCAATTTTTTCATTTTTTCAAATTTACTCAAAAACGGCTTCCCCGATTTTTATGAAACTTTGTATGTAACATACATAAAATACTTCAAACAAAACTGCATTTTTAGTTTTTGGCTATACATGATAATAGCGGAAATTGCTTTTAACAGTATAATTTATTAGGCCATAACCCATAAGTGGACATTTGTATCATTTATAACACCCAAAAGATAACGTCTTAATTTTAAATATTAAAGGTTTCTTAACGTTACCTTCCGTATATCGAGTTTTCCAGTTTTAGCCAAATTTTTTTGGTTTTTACCAAATTTTTCAAAAATGAATTGTTCTTATTGATCGAAAAGTTTGTTTTCATCTTACTATTGCACCAACAGAG
Organism: Platycheirus albimanus; assembly: GCA_916050605.2. NCBI lineage: Eukaryota > Metazoa > Arthropoda > Insecta > Diptera > Syrphidae > Platycheirus > Platycheirus albimanus. Next base: position 43,910,770 of record OU696697.1, read on the forward strand.
CAAGTACGTGCGACCCAGTCGTGCATTTTATTTTTTATGTATATGCATTCGCCTCCCGCAGCCAGCCGCTGTTCCAGTTTCAGAACCAAAATTCTTCCTTAGCAGGCAGGAAAAAATTCAATAAAATAAATTTTGTTTGGCCGATGTACAATAACTGCTGGCACAATAAAAAAGGGGTGTGCCACGCCTTAAGCTGAGACTTTTTATTGCCAGGGCAATCACTATGAGCTCATCAGTGACTTTCAGTTTTAAGCTTGCAGATCGATTTGAACAAAACAAGACATAACTTGGATTTTTAAAAATTAGATTTGGAATGGAAATACCGATTATGGGTGTATTTAACAATTCTTGAACCACACTCTGCTACGTAACCAAGGAATACAAACCGAAATGTTCATCTTCATACTTCAAAACTGCGACTGATAGTTAAAAAACATCAAAAAATAATGCATATTACGACTTTTTACGGTAACGCCTCTTAAAAGTGGGCGTGTCCTAAACAATTGAAGCATTAACTGTGCTTTGATCATCAGTCAGTTCTAAGGCATATGTGTTAAACTACACTTGAATCGAGTAGTTTTTAAATGATCTTTCCTGAACAAATGTATTTTATAAAATCTACGCCCTTATAAGTGGGCGTATTGAAAAAAATTACACAAGAAAATGTAGGTATGTATATGTATTTAATATTTTTCATTTAACGAACGAAAGGAAAAAGGTTTAAATTGAATATTGGTAAAGGTAGTTCCACACTATCCCACAGTGTAATACGACATGTCAAAAATGTGTGATGAAACAGATGTATAATAGTGTGGAAACAGAATATGACAGCGCAGATCTCATACGATTTGACATGTGTTTAGATCTGAAATATTTTTTTAGGATTGAATGTAAAACCATCACACATTCCATCACACTTTTTTTTGACATGTCGTAATACACTGTGGGATAGTGTGGAACTACCTTAAGTAGTACCTTAAATTAACTACGTTTTTCGTTCTTTCATGAAAAGCCACACCACACCAAATACAATATACCTACCTACCCATTCTATGAAATAGGGTACACAAATGTAAAGCGACAAATTTTATTCTTTGACAACAAATTAATACGATTCATCATTTTAAATAAATCGAAAGTGGTAGTGCTAACTTGACGGGCATTAAATTTAAAACATTGCAAACCCGGACAAGCAGACATTGGTATTATGGAGTAAAATATAATTATATGTGTATAGCTTATAGCGGCCCACAGACACTACACTTGTGCGCGCGCATGTGCACCGAAACTGGTGCGTGGTTTCTCCACACATTGCACAGCACACCAAATCGTACACACTTTAGTTGTGTGTGAAAGAGATTTCAAAAAAAAAAAAAACATTTTAAATAAATCTTCCGCACTCCTTACTCAATCAAATACGATGCAACTGAATATAGGTAGAATGTGCGCGCGCATCCCCATACACATCACACCGATCGAGACACCGACACTAGTGATGGGCGCATTCGAATGATATAATCGATTATAATCGATTCAGACAATATCTCGAGATATCTCGATTCTTAAATTGAATCATTCGAATGATTTCCCATACTGATCCTGCCTACTATTTACTGGGGTAAGCACAGGGAGAACCTGAGAACTCAAGAGTCGAGAACTGAAAACGAAATACACATAATTGAGAACTCTAGACGTTGATTGTTTGTGTTGTGTTTTGTGTAGTTTATGTGTATTCGTGCATTCAACCCCTATTTTAATATATCCACAGCTTCTCTTCTTATCTTACACCAAGGCCGAAGAGAAATCCATATAAATAACAAACACACATAAATGCTGTTTTACTGGTGTCATTTCTTAATTTCTCCTACTGTATGAGTCTTCTCTCTCATTCAGTTCTTGGTTTTCGGTTCACTTCCCGGTACTCGGTTCACGGTGCCATGCTAATATGCTTTCATTCGAATGAAAATAGTAATCAGATCACTCATCAGTCATCACTCATGTCTCATATCTCCTATGCATAAATCTCATGTCTCATTTGTATCTTGTATGATGTATCTCAGATCTCGCTTCTCTCCGCCATGTAGATGTAGTATGTAGAGAATGAATGAATCAGGTAATCACTCAAATCTCGAACAACGTTGGAGTTACATGAAAAATATCTTCTTTGTGAGTGATTGCATGTTAGTAGCAGGTATACCTATTTTTTGTTTGTTTATTACTCGTTAAACTTTAAAATTTGTATTTGGTTGGCTCAACAGGTATTCGAGTAGGTTTTTGCTTTGAAGCAAATATTCAAGCATTTTTCTTTATTGTTCTTACTACTACTGGAAAAAACACATGAAATGAAAATTGTTAGGTTTTAGTTTGTTAGTAGTATAATTCATATCTCGAATGATCATTCGATTATTCAGATCACTCGAATACTAACATCTCGATTTTTAAAATCATTCGATTATGCCCATCACTGACCGACACCGACTACCGACACCAAAAATCAAAAAGTTTTTATTTTTACTCGCACAGACAGCACACATTTCCTCGCACCGACACATGCGCGCGCACAAGTGTGGTGTCTGTGGGCCGCTATAGGTAAGGTATACCAAATTAATAAAAACTTACCAAACAAAACACCCACTTTTTAGAAAAAGTTTCTGCAACATTTTGTATCACACCGCCATTCACAGACAGAATAACACGTATGATATTTTTTACGATTTTTTTTTTAACAGGTAAACGACATAAGCCAAGGGGAAGAAAAAACACGATATTTAGCTAGGGAGAAAAAAACGCACACTTCAACACTTTTATTTAGGAATCGCGAATTGAATAGACTTAATAAACACTTTTTATTTTCAACTTTACAAAACGACGAGCACACGGAAACAACAATTTCCGACTGCATTTAGCATTTACATCACTTTAAAGCAACAAATAAGAAACAAACAAGCCGAATTACTTAATACACATAAGACATTTTTTATTTTTTTAATAAATTAGCTAAGCTATAACACATTCACTTCAAAACGCACTGACCGAAACCGAACACACTTGAAAACGAATTCAAAAACGACGTTTATTTTGAACTTTCAAATTGAACATCGAATTTCGATATCGACTTTCTAGATAAAACAAAAATGGACGACCGGCGGCGGCGGCCAGAGGCCAGACACTCAAACACACATACACCCCGAAATTATGTGGTCAAACCAAATTTAACTTCATTTTTACAAAGAATCGCGTTGAAACACTTTAAAAGAACAATATTTACTTTTAAAACTGTGGCGGATACATTAAACAATTTACTATTCAATGCACAAACGCTTTAAAAACAATTTTCAATAATTAGATTAATATTACGGACCGGATCTAGAGTTGTGTTACCTGCGCGCACCATACCGAACAACCGACCGAACAGACGAATACCGAAAACCGAACTTTATTTTTCGATCTTCTGACTGACTTTTGAGTTTTGAGTCTCTAGACTGGAGAGTGGAGAGAAAACAATCAAACTAATCTGCATTCTATCTCCATCACTCCATCTGCATGCTGCATCGAATTAATGTAGTAGTAGTATACTAGTACGTTACGTACGGTGGTGGGAATGAGACCGATGTGAAATGTGCATTGTGCACTCGAAAAGCGTTTGAGAAATATCAGGGGTGGCGTGTTATCATTGATATTGTTCGTGGATCGTGATGCATTAATAATACTTACTATCGTATTACTAAATGATTAATAATAAGAAATGTCATACTAAGTAGATTGTTGTAGATGTTTTATAAGAAAAATTCTTTTGTTTCTCGATTGTGTTATTTTCCCCGAGTAAGCTTTCTATTAAATACATTCAAATTAAAATTTAACAAGTAAATGCTGGAGCTGATATTATATATAATAATCGTTTTATAATGAAATTAAATTGATAATGCTGCAGCTGCACATAAAATCAAAATATAATGCCTCATATTTTAAACTTTACCAATTAATAATCGGTGTTGTATTTTTGAACACTCATTTAAAAAAAGGCACTTTTAGTTCCGTACGCGTTTAAAAATTAAAGAATATTTCTAATTGGTTTGCGATTATTTTGTCTTGTATGTGGTAAAATAATGATGCCAATAAGTATGGAATATAAATAAATGCATTTATTTTACTAAAAGTAAATAAAAATCAATCAAATAAAACAAACATTTGGAAAGTTTTGATTTTCAGCGTTGTGACAAATATACATATATATTTTTTGAAAACTCCTGCAGTTATCAAGAAAACTAAGGGCGACCCTAGGTAGATAATGTTAAAAAACCAGAGCTATTGTTTTCCTTTATTCGTGAATTTTGCAATATGTCATGAAGACGCACGTGGCATCTTTGTAACAGGATGAAGAAGGTTGAGCTCCGTCTTTGTAGTAAGTCCAACAACGAAACTGCGTTGCTCCATATTTTATGTAAAGCTGATAGGATGTACCTACCTATATATATAGACACACAAAACGGACCAGCGACCGAAGCTTAGTTCTTTCTTTTTGACTAGAAGCTTTAGATTGGCTGATGTAAACTTTATTATGAATAAATAAACACACTTTAGTGTATTTTGAATGAGGACAGTAAAGGCCCCAACCCATAGAATCCGTTGTGTCCGTCCGTCCGACGAATTCAACTAACAACTTGATTCAAAAGTAGCCGACCTTTTGACTTTAAAAATGTTCCTTAAGTTGACGCAACGGACCAACGGATTTTATGGGCTGGGGTCTTACGTTACAAGAGTCAAATAAAATGCACATAAATTGAACTCGTGATGCACCTACAGTTATGTTAGCCGTTTTTAACTCGTGCACACTTATATTCACGGACACGAAACAAATATTTTGAGGCTGTTTGGAGTTTATGGCAAAGTTGGGATCGGGTATCAACAAGATTCACTTCTTCCACGCGGAGGGACTCCACGTACTAATTTTTTTTAATTGGCGTGCAGACAGACACTCCTTTGAAATGCTTTCGATTTGGCACAGCTCTGCTTCATAAATTGTCAAAAGTATGCAAATCTATTTTGGTGCGGTTCTCCATGCAGTCATGCGCCCAAGCCTGTTTTTTGGCTTTCATAAACTATCGGCCAAGTTGCATTGCATCCAAAATAGTAGACAAAAGAATTGCCAATACAGTAAAATCTCGAAAACATGAACGGTTCTAAAACATGAACAATTCGGAAAGATGAACGCTTTTCCCGTGTGACAATCTACCATAGAGCAGTTTAAAAAAAAAAAACTTTCTAAATAAGTCCGTTTTTTTACTTCTCATGAACGACTTTTGTAGGAATTTATGTTGTTTTAATTTTTTTTTTAAATAAAATGATTTGTTAACAAATAGATGCAATATTTGTATGTATAGCTTTATGTTTTTCCTAAACTAATGCTCGATGCTTGGAAAGATGAACAATTCGAAAAGATGAACGGGGTCTGCTTTATATCTGTTCATCTTTTCGAGATTCTACTGTACTGCAAAATAATATCGGATATTTAATAAATTATTTTGACAGTAGTTTTATACTGCCGAAAGCATTATATATTTAGCCATACCTTACATACATTACATATTTGCATTTGTTGTGGCTACAATGGAAGTAGGCATTCAGTAGAGAAATTTATTTTGTCTGCCTAGTAAAATTCTGCTTTGACTATAAAACTTATTAAAACTCGGATGAATAATTTGAAGAGTCCTGATTTAAACAAAAATTTCCACTAAATGCCGCTGATTTACCATGCATTCCTGAGCATCAGGAAGACATCGATTAGTTTTTAGTGAATTCAGCCAAGTTTTCCAAAAACGTATGGCATAGTTTACTATGCAAAAAGGCACTACAATATCCATCATCAACGTCTTTAAGTATATGAATTGCTTAAAAGGATAGTCATGTATGTTAACTCAAATTAAGAATTTTAACCCGACCTTATCTGGTAAAAAAACATAATTGTTGTTCATCATCATATTTTAAAGGGTTTTCTTTTAGTATCTACGAAGTCAGATGTCAGATCCAATTAATTTTATACCTCCGAAAAAAATCTTTTTTCTCATTTTCGTTTGAGATTAAATAAATATTTTCATAAACACACATTTGTTGACATTTGCTTTTCAAAATGACCATTCCCGATCAAACGTTTGCCAAAATAAATTTTAGGTAACACTTAATAATGTATTATGTATATATAAATATATCAATTTAATTATAATTAGTGAAATGCACGATATATATACCTACTGTTACTACCTCAAAACATTTTTTCTAATTAAAATCATTTTCACTGTCCAAAACGATGCAGAAAAATAATAAAAATAAAATTTAATTTCCACCGATCGAACAAAATAATAATTCTGAGAGCAAGATCGTTTATAACCAAAAGAAAATCGCATTAGGAACTCTTTTTCAGGCAAGGTCACACTAGGGGCTGCTTTTCAGCGGACCTTCACGTCTTTTTTGTGTGATATTGTATGAGTTAAATCTCACTACGCTGTAACGGAACTGCACTTCCACCACAGTAAACGTCACAGTTGGTACTCTACTCAACTAGTGCACTGAAATACTGTTCCACCTAGTGCGATCTTGCCTTAATAATTATTTCTTAACAATATTATGTGTGCCTCAAATGGTCTATCTAAGATAAATATCACCAGGTCAAAATCGAATAAAGTGTAACTAAAATTACTAGATTTCCAATACGATAAATAAAGCACCACGAACAATCAAGTTGATAACACGCCACCCCTGATATTTCTCAAACGCTTTTCGCATTCACATCGATCTCATTCCCACCACTCTACGTAGTACTAGTACGTACTACATTCTGCATAGCATAATTCGATGGAGTGATGGAGATAGAATGCAGATTTGTTTGATTGTTTTCTCTCCAGTCTAGTCTAGACTCAAACTCAAAAGTCTCCAAAACTAAAGTTCCGTTTTCGGATTTCGTCGGATCGGTTGTTCGGTATTGGTTTTTGGTATGGTGCTCGCAGTTAACACAAGTATAGATCCGGTCCGTAATATTAATCTAATAATTATTGCAAATTGTTTTTTAAATAGTTTGTGCTACAAATATTATATTTTTGAATGTATCCGCCACAATTTTAAAAGTAAATATTGTTCTTTAAATGTGTTTTAACGCGATTTTCTTTAATTTTTTGGGAACATGAAGTTAAATTTGATCCGACATCCGGGGTGTATTGTATATGTGTGTGTGTTTGGCCGCCGCGCCGTTCGGTCGTCCATTTTTGTTTTATCTAGAAAGTTGTGTCGATATCGAAATTCGATGTTCAATTTGAAAGTTCAAAATAAACGTCTTTTTTGAGTTTGTTTTCAAGTGCGTTCGGTCAGTGCGTTTTAAAAGTTGCCTTTTGAAGTGAATGTGTTATCAGCTTATTAATTTAAAAATAAAAAAATATCTTAATGTTTAAAAAGTAATAAGGCTTGTGTGTTTTTTCTTATTTGTTGCTTTAAAGTGGTTAAAATGCTAAATACCGTCGGAAGTATGTAGTTGTTTCCGTGTTCTCGTCGTGCGTCGTTTTTTTAAAGTTAAAATAAAAAGTGTGAATTAAGTCTATTCAATTGCCGATTTCTAAATGAAAATGTTGAAGTGCGCGTTTTTTTTTTTCTTTTGATGTGAGTTCGGTTTCTTAATTTAGAAAATTTCATAAAAGCGTAACGTGTTTCCCACCAGCTAAATATCCGCTTGGCATTTTTATGTCGCTTACCTATGCTAAAAAAAATCGTAAAAAATATAGTGTTATTTTGTCTGTGAATGGCGATGTGTTACAAAATGTTGCAGAAACGATAGCATCTTTAAACTAAAAAGAATGGGATTCAGGTATCTCCTGCCTTGCTTTAAAGAGTGTAGGTAGATAAACTCGTACCTATTTGGTTTAGCTTTGGTAAGTTTTTGTTAAATATATTTTTAGTAGTAATAGGTAATACCTACCTACCTTTGTACCTAGGTTCCTAGGTATATTATTATAGGTACATATTTTACTCCATAAAATCAATGAAACCTATATATATGTATGTTTGTACAAGGTGGGCAAAAGAAATCACCCTATTGGAAGATGCTCTCATTTTTGCAAATGGCCGCCAATGTCAAATCTGTTCTGACATTTGTGGACTAGACAGATGCAGAATACAAGTAAACAAGCCATGGAGTGACACATGAACCGACATGAACCATGATACAACTACTAGAGATAACGCCTTCCAATTTTTATTTTTGTTTTGTTCTGCGCATCTCGTCATAGGAACACCTGCCTTCTCGTTTTCGCCTTCCCGCTCAACTTTTTTGTTTCGCTCTACCCTATGCGCTCTACGTCATAAGAACACCCGGGAGTTTGACATTAGTTTGACGTTTTGTTTGGCACCATGCGCAATGCCATATTATCTTTATTAGTTGTATCATGGACATGAACCGATATTCTGAAGTCGGCGTTCCCGGGTCGCCTCATCTCTCGTTTTGGCGATTTGCACTGGCCCGTTTTAGACTTTTTTTGTGTGGTTTTTTGAAGTCCCGTGTTTACGTGGAGACTCTAGAAGCCCTCAAGGACAACATTCGGCACGAGTGCGAGAATCTGTCACCCGAAATTCTCGCTGAAGTGATGAAAAATAAAACGAGCAATTAATTGTGACAGCGCCCATTTGGCCGATACCTATCATCTTCTCGACTTGACCAATACAATTCTAAAGGTTCAAATAAGCAGAATCGATGTTTTTCATTTAGAAAAAAGAGAGAGCCCACCCTGTATAACTGTTTTAATGTCTGTTAATAAGTCTGTTCCCTGTCCCTCGGAGCATTTTACAGCGTTTGCGTGAAAAGAAACTTCTGTTTTGACCGACTTACAGTGGTTTGCACGTTTTTGATTTGATCAATTTCATTAATTGTCGCGAATCTGTCGTAATTTTGTCGCTCTACGTTTTTTTAAAATTACCTATACCTAGGTACGTACCTTCATTATTTAATTAAAAATGAAACGCGACAAATTATTTTGTTTCACGACAAATTTGCAATTCGGCAGTTAATTCAATAATTTTTTTTTAAGCAGTTTTTCCAAAAATTGGTTGTCAATTTTGTATAAAGCGGGGTGGGTAGGTATATGTATCTAGATCGGGGAAAAATAAAACTGATTTTTGTTTCCAAATAATGAGGGTTAGACCAACAATTATTCGCGAATGTCTGAATATTTTTCATTTATTTCGAAAGAGTCATTTGGCAAACTGACATTTCGCCTTTTGTTCGTCTCGCTTAAATATTAACTCGCATTAGTTATTCCGCATTTTTACTTGCGATTACAGGTACTATGAGGCAAGTTATGCATTCGTCGAAAAAAAAAGTTTTGAGATAACAATCAAACATGACATTACGATGATAGCGAAGACGAAAAAAGATGGTCTAAAAATTCTGTCCGTCTGTATGTCTGTCTGTCTGTCTGTCTGTTTGTCTATCTGTCTGTCTGTATGTATAGAGACCTACAGCCCAAACGGGTGGGCCAAATTGCTTCAAACTTGGTATATAGAGTTTTTAAGGCATTGTACAGAGGGGAAATTGAATTTTTTTTTAGCACAAAAAATAACAGTACCTGCCATACAACCGTTACGTTAAAGCTTATTTTTCTCAAAAACGGCTCTAACGATTTCGATTTAAAAAAGCAGTGTTGCTTTTTTAGGTACGACCAATCATATGGCTGGAAATAAAGTTTTAAAAAATGTCTAAAAACGGTACTTTCCATAGGACCGTTTTTTCGACTTTGACTATATCGAAAACAACTCAACCAATTCTTTCGAAATTTCTCACATAAATAGTTGTAGGTAGCTCAATTTGTACTGCATACCAATATTTTTGAAAAATATTTTTTTTGTATTTTTAAAAGCGTTTTTAAGAAAAAAAAATTAAAAAAGTAATATTTTGAAAAATGCTTATTAAATTTTTTTCTAAAAATTATAAGTAATTGTATTTGCTAAATACCTATGAAATGGCGTTTTTGAAATTTTTTTTCAAAAAGTTTTTCAAAAAAAACTTTTTTTCTCAAAAACCGCTAAACAGATTTTTATAAATTTATTCTCATAAATTCAAATTTATCCAAGAAATAAAATGGCGTACTTTTTTTTCAGCTCAAATTAGTTTAAGTATTTATTTAAGAATTTTGCAAAATGTATTTTTTTTAAAATCTCAAGCTCCTGCACCACTGTCACACATTAGAGCAAGTTCGTGCGACCCAGTCGTGCATTTTATTTTGTTTTGCATTTTCATCAACTGGCTTATAAGGTAACCCTTCTAAATAAAACCAGAGAAAATTTAATTTAATTTCTTTTAGCAGTTTTTTTTTAATGCAAAGGACATAGGTACGAAACCTGCATAGTCTGACATAAATGGATTAAATCCAAAAAGTCAAAAATTGTGCAAACCAGACGAAACAAACAACAGCAGGTTATTTTGAGACAGAAAGACGTCACCCAGTCCAAATTTTAACTTCGAAAATTTCTCCTCCGTTGGCGCAACGGAATCGGATTAACGGATTCTATTAGCTGGGGTCTTGAGGAAATCTGATGCCACATACCTATACCTACATACTCATAGCAAAGCAGTGTTTTGAATGGAACCCTCAAATTGCAGAACTGCAGTCCCAGAATTAGCAGTTGTGGTAGCAACTGAGTTATCGTGATAGGTGCAGAGAATAAAGGAATGATCTGGTAGCCGCACTATGCTCCAGGAAGATTTAAAGAGTTGTTGCAAACAGTAGCTTCTAGAAATCAAGGAGAAAAAGCAAAATAATTTAAATTTTTCTGTTATGTAATGAAATGAGACGATGCATTTTGGTCACACATAAAATACTTAAAAAAAAAAGTCCTCAATCACACTGGCTTTACAAAACTGAAATCAAACGCCTTTCGCGTAGCGCCTATAGATGCCATAAGAGCAGTGGCGGATCCACGGGGGGGGTTTTCGGGTCCGGACCCCCCCCATGGGATCATATACTTTCAAATTTTATGCTTTTATTGGGCATGTTGGTGAAGTTGAAACACAAAGTTATTAATAAAAATTCGTAATTTATTGAATGTTTTACACAAATTTTAATTTATTTTCGAATAATAAATGTAATAGAAGATAATTACGAAGAAGATAATTACGAAGATAGTCAATATGACCGATCAAGAAAAAATATATGATCCACAAACGGTTCTAGTCACTCTTCAATTTTCGAGGCTTTTCAAAAAACTTTCTGAGAATTTCGTCTTCAGTCAAAGTTATGCGATGATGAATGTTCAAAGATGCAAGACCATTGAGACGCTCTTGACCCATCGTGTTTCTCAGATAATCTTTCATTCTCCTCAAAGTCGAAAATGATCGTTCTGGAGTTGCTGTGGTCACGGGTATCACCGCCAAAACTCGTAGGATTTTGTTGACGTTTTTGAAAGTTCTGTCATTAATGATCTGCAAAAATTCCATCTATTTAGATTTTCAATGGATATTATTTATTTTACTTTGTTCCAAATTGCACCAAAAAAATTTCTTACTCAATTAATTGTCAATAAGTCGTCTATTGGTGATTTTTCTCTGATTCTTTTAAATTGAAAAATTTTTTTTTGAAATTAAATAGAAAATAAATGATAATCTATTAGTATTATAATCAATCAGATTTTTTGGTACAATATATGAGAAACCTGGCATTATTTTTTAGCCAAAAATGATCTGAATTTGGGAGATACTCACTGTTAATGCATCAAGTGCATTTTCGATGTTTTGATTGCAGATCCGTTGTCTCCACATTTTGACTTCTGAAATAAAATTACTCTCGGAACAATCCAGTATTTCTTCGTAAAATTGGTAGAGGCTTGCACATTTCTTCTCGTCGAATTCTTGTTTGAGGAATAGCTGTCCAAAACTTTGAAAAACTGTTTTGTGTTTTTCGAACCGACTCTGAAGATGAGAAATGTAGGTGTCGAGAAATGGGATGTAAAATGCGATTTTGTAATACTCTTCAACTGTTTTCGCTTCAACGTTGCAACGATTTTTTTGTCGACTGCATCGACGAGGCATTTTCATTTCAATCTCGTACTCCGAACAAATTTCAGAAACTTTTTGATAAACAATGTGGAAGCATGAATCCACGTTTTCACGCTTTTCCTTGAAGTCGTTCAAAGCATCATCAGCCAATTTCGTGGCCTCTCCCAGATCTTGATTTTTCAATTGCAATTCTCGACTCAATGGCAAAACGATGGAATTAATTGATTCCATAATATGACAGGAAATTTGGAACTCGATTGTGAAAATCGCTGTCAAAAGTTGAGATGCTGCCCGTGAAGTTTCTCGATCCTTCCACGTTTTTATTTCTTCCAACGCTTCAATAACAGCCGGTTGAAGTTCGACGTATCTTGATACAGCTTCATGAGACTGAGCCCATCTTGTAGGACAAATGGACTTCAATTTTTCTTTTCTTCGCTCACTTTTCTCTGTCATTTTTGAAATTTCGTTCTTCAAGATGCTTTGTCTCTTGGGCCAGTGAAAAAATGCTTGAATTGCTCCGATAGTTCCCAACGCGTTTTTGATACCAGATACTTCGCAAGCTGCATTGATGGTCAAACTGAAGCTGTGTGCGGCGCAATGCACATAAATTGCGAGAGGAAAATGAGACCTCAAATAAGCCTGTGCTCCATGAAATTCGCCACTCATTGCCGGAGCTCCGTCGTATCCTTGGCCGTACATGAATGAGCAATCCACGCCGATATCGGTCAGATAATTCCTGATGGAATTTGCCAGAGCTTGTCCAGAAACGTCAGTGACGGGAACGAATCCGAGGAAATCCTCACAAATATTTGTTTGTGAATCCAAGTATCGTGTGCAAATAGAAAATTGCTCTATGCTTGAAATGTCAGTCGATTCGTCGGCTAAAACTGAGAATCCTTCCGATTGATTTATTCGATCAACGATTTTTTTCTGATCAATTCATGACAAGTTGCGATAATTTCATTCTGAATGGTTTTGCTCAAATATGTTGAATTTTTCGGAGCAGACAAAAGGTTTTTCTTGAGTGTTTCGTCACCTTCAGCTCGATACCGTAAAATTGCACGAAAGTTTCCTTGGTTCGAATATTTTCCATCAGTTTTATCATCCGCGTCAGGTTCCTCTTCATTATACAAACATCCATCGTCTCTATGGCCACGAAGTGCAATTCCTTGACGTCCACACAAAACTATTGCACTTACTATGGGTTTCAGTCGTTCGTAATTTTCTTCTTTAGTTTTTTCTTTCTGCTTATCGAGTTGTTCATCAATAGATTTAGTTTTGCCAAGCTGAATATCGCGTAAATGTTCAAAAGAAACGATGGATTTTTTATGGTAATCAAGTTTTTCGTGGTTCCGAAAAGTTTCTTTCGCGTGCTTCCAAGTGTTGAACGGCTTGTTGATGAGTTTCCCCAGACGTACGTCGCATATTCCACCGGTTTTCACGCCAAAAGCTATGCAGCACTTACAATATGCGCCATTTTCTTTCGCAGAATATGCCAACCAGTGAAATTCCTCAAGCCATTTTCTTTGAAAAGATAAATTTTTGGCAGTTGATGTCGGGAACGAAAAATTAGCTGGTGGCACCCACGAGTCGTCGATAATGTTCAGGATTTCACTCGCGTTTCTTGTATTTGAAGCATTAGACGTGGCTAGAGCGATGTCGTTTTTGAATGGAAGCAATTCTTGTTTGTTTTGAACTGACGTATCTTCGGAAGTCGATTGTCCTCCAGTCTCCGGTGGATTTTCTTCGAGGTTAAGCTTCTCTGCATTTTTAGTCTGTGTCAAAAAAATATGGTTAGCTAAAAACTAATGAGAATCTTCACTTTTTTTGAAATTATAAATTATATGAATACATTGTGCAAAAATAGTAGCTTTTCCGATATACTTATCATTTTTTTATTGCAATTTTTCTTACCTGTTTTTCCTTTTTCTTTGTTTCTGGTTCTGATTCTGAATCAAGGCGGGTGAAATAGGAAAACAATGTCCTCTTCATATTGTGAGGCGTGTTTTCTCAGTAAGAGAACTTGAAATACAGATTAGTTTAAAAGGGGATGGGAAACCGAGCTGTCTAACTGACAATGTCTACAAGCTGCGGTCAAAGTTTTCTAGTATTTTCGTGGTGAGTTTAAGAAAAACGAGTTTGCCAATTTGAAAATTCAATCTAGCAATCTACGCTAAATTTGAAATTGCGAAAACAAACAAAAGAGAACTGTAAAAATATAAAAATCCCACCTCACCTCTTTGTTTTTGTATTTTTCATGTACAAGGAAGAAAATTAAATGAAACAAAATGAAAATTGCGGGATCTAGGGAGTGAAACGTAAGTCAGTTTCCAATCTCCTTTTGTCTCTGACTTAAAAAGAGATTTTTTTCACTTGAAATTATACTAACCACTTGTCAACTTCGGCATGTTTACACAATGCGTGTTGAAAGAAACAAAGAAATAATTAAAATACGCTCAAACACGCTCATAGACGGCGCAAATATCAACAGAAAAACTTAAAGAAAAATCGCACGGCGCTGTCATCGCGACTAGGTTGGCGCGCAGTTTGAATTTGCGAACAAACTATATGCACTGCCATAACGACTGGACAGCACCAATGGCTTTTCTATTTTCTATAACACGGTAGTCCAGCCGTTATGGTGACCTGTATATACGTGGTAATAATGCATATATCTCAAGGAAAAAATGTCTACCCCCCCCCCCCCCTAAAAAAATTTTGGACCCACCCCTTATCAAAATCCTGGATCCGCCACTGCATAAGAGAGAGCTTTAAACAATTGTATAGATAATTTATTCTAAGGTGGAACTACTTAGTATGTATGAAGCTAGGCACCAGGTTAATGTCAGGAACTAGGATCATAAAAACCATTTCAACGATTTCTTACCATAAATACCTACCAAACAAAAGGCAGAGATCCTACATTAAATCAAAAATCTTCCAAGAGTTGTCCTTCATGCTATTGCTCTTTATGCCCATTGTCACTGTCATCGTTTGCTTTATCTCTTAATCTCTCACAAAACCTTGATTGTGTCGCTTTTATCGACTAGAGCTTTTGCAAAATGTTTCACGTTTTATAGTCCTTTGTTTGTTGCACACGTAGTACATTTTATTGTGACAGGAACACCAGTTTAAGTCCATTAAACCTAAAAGAAAGATACCTTTCGTACAGTAAACAGCAGAACTACAACACCACTCAAACGTGAGCAATTTATACTTCATATTCTCATTCACACCACATATAGTACCTACTAGCAATGGCAAGAGCAGCCGGTATATTTACAACATATAATGCATTTTGTTTTCGTCCTTTTTGGTTAACGTTGACTTATACTTGATGCCAATGCCATTCGTGAATAGCGGTCGTCGACGACGACGCGAAGGCGACGGCGACAAGGCGGGCAATGGCGAGTCCGGTAAATTTCACCACGGAAATGTATCTTTAATAGCGCAAATTTATTGCGACTTAAATGTCAGCGAAATTGTGACACCAGGACTTTATAGAGCAAGCGAATGTGCCATACAAGCTGACATATACATTTGTACACTAAGTGTTCTTGCCCTGTCACCTATGGGAACAGTACCTACACACACAAATATGTGCTGGCTGGGTTGTAATGTAACTTGTAAGTATAATGTACGTTCAGATTCCCTTTCTTCATTTTCCTGGAAACATGACCGGCAGTCCCGATTTCGAAGTAAATTCACATTTAACTTTGGAATTTATTGTTTAAAGAGTTATGATAGCCAAGCATCCAATAACATAAAATCTTAAAATGGTTTCTCAAAAAGACATAACACACACTACTGTAGGCCTGATAGAACATAAGAAGGATCCATTATTTTGACCTCAGGCGAATCCCTCTGCATATCGGGATAGTGCAGATTTTTGGATTACTTATACTTACTTACTTAAGGTGGCGCAGACAGTCCATTGTATACCACGGCCTCAGTCAACAATCCTCGCCAGCTAGGCCGGTTCCTAGCCAGTGGCTTCCAGTTGCGCACACCAAGTTGGTTGAGGTCGTTCTCCACTTGATCGCACCACCTTAGATGGGGTCTTCCAGAAACTTTCTCTCAAAGCACCCCAGCCTGTATTCATCGGATTGTGTCAGTGTCCACGCTTCTGCCCCATACAGCAGGACTGGGATGATAAGGGTCTTGTATAGTGTCTCCTTGGTCCTTTGAGAGAGGGCTTTACTACTAAGATGCCTTCTTAGCTCGAAGAAACATAGATTGGCAAGAGTGATTCTTCGACTGATCTCTTCACTGATGTTGTTCTGAGAGGTTATAGTGGAACCCAAATAGACAAAGTCCTTGACAACCTCAAAGTTATATCTGTAGGTTGTGACGTTTTGTCCGAGCTTACGGTGATGATCTACTTCACCCGAGGACAGCATATACTTTGTTTTATCTTCATTTACAGCCAGACCCATTCGAGCCGCTTCCACTTCAATACTTGCGAATGCTCCACTTCTTCCAATAATGTCAATATCATCAGCATAGCCAAGTAATTGAACGAATCTATAAAAAATCGTACCGCTGGTGTTGACATGCGAGTTGCGTACTATTGCCTCAAGAATGATGTTGAAGAGGTTACATGACAGCGCGTCACCCTGTCGTAAGCCTTTCTCGACATTAAATGAGTCGGTGGTGTTCTTACCAACCTTGACGGAGCAGCGAGAGTTCTCCATAGTCATCCTGCACAATCGAACGAGTTTGGCAGGGATGCCAAGAAGCGACATGGCTCTGTATAGCTCGATCCTGTTCACGCTGTCATAGGCTACTTTAAAATCGATAAAGAGGTGGTGAGTATCGATCTGGAATTCTTGGGTCTTTTTCACAATCTGCCAAAGTGTGAAAATTCGGTCGACGGTTGACTTTCCGGGCCTGAAACCACACTGATAGGGGCCAATCAGCTCACGTGAGCAGTTTGTTCAGACGTTCACACAGAATGGCCGACAAGATTTTATATGCGACATTTAGGAGACTTATACCCCTGTAGTTGGCGCAGTTTAGAGTATCTCCTTTCTTGTGGATACGGCACACAATGCTGAGGTTCCATTCGTCAGGCATACTTTCATCCGACCAGATAGTACAGATGAGTTATTGTTTGCTCCTCACCAAGTCATCTCCCGCTGCTTTGAAGAGTTCAGCCGTAAGGTCATCCGCTCCAGCAGCCTTGCTGGACTTTAGATTAGATATTGCTACTCGAACTTCTTTTTGGTCGGGTGGACGGAGATTTCCTTCATCATCATCCAAACCGAATGGATCATTCTGCCTGACAGCGATTAGTTGGTTGTCTTCACCGTTTAACAGTCTGCAGAAGTGTTATCGTCTCGTCTCTACATGCTTCCGCTCGGGCTTTGTAACTCTTGGACGAATGCTTTACCCTCTGGTAGAACTTTCGAACATTGCTTCTGCCATAGCACCCCTCAATAGATTCAACCATTCGTTTTTCCAGTTCTCTCTTTTTTTTCTGAAAAGCCGCCGATGTTCCTCTTTCCTCTTTTGTTGGTATACCGCACGGGAACCGCTCTTCGGAGCTCTGGTTCTGGCATTCAGAACTGCATGATAGGTTTCGTCTTTGGCCAAGTGTGTGAGCCTGCACTCATCATCGAACCAGGTGTTTCGTTGTGGTCGCCTAATGAAACCCAAAACATCTGTGGCAGCGGTTTTGATGGCCATTTTGCAATGTTGCCACTGGGTCTCTGGGTTTGGCGCAGGCGCCGGGCTTGTCAAGAGGTAAGAGGAGACATGGTTGGCAAAGATTGTGGCGGTCTCTTGCGACATCAAACTTTCTCACTGTGGATGTTCGATTCTGCGGTCTGGTGGAGATCCGCAATCGCACTTTAGCTACAACAAGGTAGTGGTCCGAGTCTATGTTGGCCCCTCGGAAAGTGCGGACATCCATGACACTGGAAGCATGTCTGCTATCAATCGCAATGTGATCAATTTGGTTGACGGTATTTTGATCAGGAGACCTCCAGGTCCCCTTGTGTATATTGAGGTGTGGGAAGTATGTGCTATCGCTAAGATGACACTTCGCCCGCAGCAAAGTCGATTAGCATGTGTCCGTTACCGGAAGTGTTGTCGTGCAGGCCATGCTTTCCGACTGTCGAGCCAAAGTTACCCTCCCTTCCGATTTTGGCGTTGAAGTCACCAAGAATAATCTTGGTGTGGTACTTCGGGCATTCATCATACGTCTTCTCGAGAAGATCGTAGAATTCTTCTTTGGTCGTGTCATCTTTTTCCTCCGTGGGGGCGTGGACGCAGATCAGCGAGATGTTGCTGAATTTGGATTTAATTCGGATTGTGACAATGCGTTCGCTTATGCCACGAAACCCCAAGACTTCTGGCCTAAGCCTTCCTCTTATCACAAATCCGCATCCAAATAGCCGCTGTTTCCTTGTCCTGTAGCACTTGCCGTAGTAAATGTCACAGTTTTTCATCCTTCTTGTGCCTTCACCATGCCATATCGCACTTCTTGGATGGCTGTGATAATTTAATTAGTCTTAAACATTTTGGCGCCCCTCAAAATTTGCCGCCCTAGCCCCGGGCCTAACGGGCTAGCTCTACAAGCAAATTATTGGTTTCGTGCAGAAAATAATCGAGCTTTTAGAAGCCAAACCTTGTTTGGTATAGTTTTTTCATTTTTTATAATAAATTGTTAAAACATTCGTCACCTCCGTATAACATTTATATTGCATCTTATACTACAATTACACAATTAACTTTGGCACGTCCTGCTCCTAGCTCCTACCACAAGAAAGGGTAGAACAATGTCTGACAGGCCAACTAATGATAACTATGTACCTTCAATCACATGAACAGTTTAATAAAATTCATACAAATTTATAATCTCAAGCTGTCAAAACACAACAACTAGGAAGCACGATGAACCAAAAAATTTAATGAAGATTTTAATATTTAATACTAAGTATCTATTTGGGTAACCCTTAAAGCTTGTTTAATTTGCTCAACTTTATCTAAGCCATCCATATTTTAGTTTGGTCAAGTGAAAGATTGTATTAAAAACTTGGCATGAAAAATTAACAAGAGCCGATTTCGAAACAACGAAAGCTTTTACCTATCGTTTACGTTATTTTAAAGAAGGTTATGCCGCACCATGTTAAGGACTTTTCAGCCCAGTGCCAAAATATTTATTCGCTTATTCAATCATTCGTCCAACAGATGTCGTCACTCATTGCAATATTGAACTTAAGGTTTAGGTACCTATTATTTGATTTTTGTTAAGGTGCCTGGTTATTATTAAAACCCAGAGTATAGGTATCCTACAGTGAAAGCTCATAAGAAAATTTTATTTTAGCACACACAAGTTGTTGTTGTTTCATTCTAAATTTTCAATTGTTTATTTTCGTAGATTTATATCATTGAGTTTATTTTCTTATGTAAACTCAATGATTAGGTATAATTTTGTAGCTACTATGGTTTTTGGATTGAATAAAAGCCACATGAAAACTTTTCGGAAAGTTAATAATTCAAAATTTCTTATAGGTACCTTCTTAGCTTTTTCAGCAGCCAGTTCGGATGATAAGTCGAAATAAGACTTTCATCTGAAAGCTAAACAAGGCGTTAAAGCTTGCACAAACTGGACTTGGTAGAACGTATACCTACTGTGTATCCATGATTCTTGATGAAAGAATCTATCCAACTTTCTATTCTACTTTTTTCAATTCAGGTAGAAACCTACATCCTACACATATAGAGCTTTTTATATACATAATACATCCATTATGAACTCTTCCTATTGTATTCGCTTTTAAGCATATGGGGGACATAATTGTTGTTTCAAAAAAAAAATGTACACTAATCCATTGGACTGTGCCTAGACCACAGACAAAAGAAATATACAGATGTAGAATAGTAGAACAAAAGCATGTTCTAAAAAAAATTCAAAGCTAGCATACCAAAATTTAAAGCTAGCTCATACTCAAACATGTCCGAGAAATTGACATCCTTCGAAAAAATTAAACATACCATTACCATACCTCCATACCAAAAAACCAGTTCCTAGTCCTACGAATATGAACCACGGCACGGTGGAGGGTGGAGTGGTGAACCTGGAACCACGAACAAATTTCAATCAACCCTCAAATCCTCAAGCTCAAACAGTAGTTGAGTTTTGTTTTTGTGTTTCCTTGATCGTGGTTCCAGTTCCACCACTCCACCCTCCACCGTGCCGTGGTTCGTATTCGTAGGACTAGGAACTGGTTTTTTGGTATGGATGTATGGTATGGTAATGGTATGTTTAATTTTTTCGAAGGACGTCAATTTTTTCGGACATGTTTGAGTATGAGGTATGCTAGCTTTCCTGCGGCTGCGGCTGGTTGCTTCGTTAGAAAAATTAAGTTTGAAGATCTTATAAAACTTGTGTGATCATACCACCAACGAAAAATAGTGTAACTGGTGCCATCTACACTAAAGAAGTGAACTAAACTACTTAGCCCATATTCTACATATGTATATTTCTGTATATTTCTTTTCTCTGTGGCCTAGACACTTCAAAGGTACGATATCATCATATTCAGGTAAAGTTGTGTGGAACGATGATACTGTACTTAAGTTTTAAATAAAACGAATTTGCAAAAAATATTTTTGACATAGCAGCAATATATTTTTTATTTAAATTGAATCGAGATATGCAATATGCTTGCAGTATCAGCTGTGAATTATTTTTATATTATTTTTTGGGCTTACTGCTATTTTTCAATCAACCTGTTTTTCCCAATTACCGCCTCCCCCCATCAGAAAGTTTACAAAACATTGAAAGCATTAAAGCAGGGACACAAACCATACGAAGCTTTTCACCTTAAAAGCTGTCATTACATTGAAAGCTTTTCACCTTAAAAAGAAGCTTTATCGCTGTCATTATATTAAACTGTTTACTATAAAAAGTTTAGGCAGTATCTAAGCCTTTGATATTATGGATGTGTTTCAAGGAAACGGTGCAGTCTTTGATTGGTATTTCCAACACATTCTGAAATCCTGAAGTCATTTTAAGATATCTAATAGCTATATACATTTTATTAGCGGTCTTTGTCCTTTCATGCCACTCTTTGAGTCTATGTTTTGTAAGTCTTTTTCAAGTTAATATTAATACCCTTAACATGAATCAACACAGTGCGAGCGTTTAGGAGAGTTAAATAGTGAATACAAGGAGATGCCGATGCACGTTGGTTTTAGAAGTCTGTAAGCACCATAGGTGAATCATTCCACATTATTGAAGTGCGGCTAAAAATGAGTCTCTATACTTGATACTTGATAAGTGATGGGCATTTCTAGCAATGCGAGTGTTGCCGCGAAATTGTTTAAAGATAGGAATGCATCTGGCTATTTCGGTCAAGCATGGTTTCTAAAAGTAGCGAGAAAATAAGGTTAGATAAGACACATTACGCGATGTTCGAGTGATCAATTTATCAATTTTGAGAATCTTTTCAAAATCCTGTCCAGGAGATGCAAATTTTTCGCAGTAGCACCTGCCCAGATATGAAAATTCAACTCAAGGCCGATCAGAAGGAGAAATATATTTCCTACAACGATTAAGGATACCTAGGCATTTTGGTGGCATTATTGGCGACGTCAATTTGTAATAACCATTGCTTGAACGCAAAGCTGTTCGGTTTCCTCAGTACAAGTTCCAATCATGGGTAGTTACATAGAGGGTAGGCTATGATTTAATGACAGAAGACAGCATTGAGTTTTTGAAGGGACGCAAGTGTAATTGGTAGTACGAGTACCTTCCCCGTTTCGTAGTGCTTAGTGTGTTCGATTGCCACGCCGCGCCGAAGGTTCTGGGTGAGTGAAGGGGGTGATGAAGATTCGCATTTTTAAGGTTTGAGCTGGACGGTTGCTGTTTTTTTTTTTTTTAAGTGGTATATTGCGATTCAATTTTTCGAATGGTTAAATTTACATTAGCCATTAGCTATTCGCGTAGGTAATCTTAAACAATCTCTAATAAGATTGTGTAAGTAGGTAGTCGATTTGGTGTTTTTAGTGGAAACACGTTAATTAGTATCCTAATGCTGCTTTTGATATACTTTTATCCTTGATATCACAATAATAGTAAATAATCAAATGTATATATGTAAGTCAAAGTTAAAACATCATACCAACACAGTATAATAATGGAGTGCGGTTCCGGTGTCAAACCAAGTTGTTGGAAGGCTTTATAAAAATTTCATTAAATAAAATGCCATTTCCCACATAAGTAAGCACTGTGTACGGTTCAAAAAGGGTTGTAAAATAAATAACTGTTAAACGGAAACCGAGGAAAAAAAAAGAGACATCTATGCAAATTACATCAGATTATGTATGTTCACGGAAACATTATTTTAAGTTGGGGGCGAAACCGCCTTTTAACTTTTTGGGAAGATTTTTTTTTGTTGGTAAGGATGAACAACAACAACAACAAGTCATAGGTACGGGTTAAGTTGACGATATTTTATTGCATAAATAAATACACATCACTTAATATTAAATAAAATGCCTTTTCAAATTATGGGAAATTTTAGTTTTGTAATGAAAATTTTTATAATTTATTTCTCATATCTTCTAGCGTGGTTCTCTAAAATCAATAAAATTTAAAATTATTTGCCAAACATTGATATACAAAATTTCTTCATTCCTTATCTTTTATCGTCATAGAAGGTACTTAAAACAAGGAAATTTGAACATTTAATAATTTAAATGAAGTCCAGATCTTAGACGTAATTTTTGTTTTAAGATTCTTTGACTGTTTCTTTCTATATATAGATATAGGTAGTTTACTGTAATCACGTTTTTTATCATTGTACGAGAAGTAGGTGGTAGGATAGGGGACCGTACGAAACCAACCACGAGCTGCTGAATAGTGTCTTCTGTTCGTCAATACGGTTCAATTCGAAGATGGAATTTTAAAATTGTACAAAAAATAGAAACGCTGTAGAAAAATTATTATTTTTTTTATAGCCTTCACTTTCTAGACATCATGTCGATCACCTCATCTGGGTCCACATTAATTTCTGAGTGCACAGATAGTACTGAAAATGTGGACACTGTTTTGGATCCTTTTCATAGTTGAAAAATCTCTTTCAACGCTAGTTGTTGTAACGGGTAGTATGGATAAAACTGTATAAGCAAGTATCTTATACTCTTATACAAAGAAATTCCTTGTTAAATGAATCGAGCAGTTTCAATTTTTTGATGATAATTTTTCGAAGCAGAATATAAAATAAGCCTAAACAGAGCTAACAAGGATGTTTTGTTATATAGAAGCAGGCGAAGGTATTAATTGCGGTTTTCACTTGAGCTGGAAAAGCTGTTAAGAAAAACCCAATTAGCACTAGTGTGCGCCGTGTTAGAGAATCTAGACAAGGAATAAGTATATAAACTCAAAAATAATTAGGCTTCTGGATTGAAAGGTTCTTTGCTTTAAATAAATCGTCGGAGGTTTTAAATAGATTTAAGACTTGTTTTGCATGATATATTGTATACACAAAATTCAGGGATTCATTTTGTTGAAAAACTTACGAGTATAAGGTTAGCGTTAAACTTAAAACTTCTTCGAATACAATGGAGCGAATCAGGAAATCACTTCTTCGAACCGCTGCTGGCACTGCAAAGAGAGTTGATGCTTTCGAAGTTATTACCAAAAAAATATCTTTGTGCATATTTATTCACAAATCACAACTAATCTCAAGATGCGATTTAATTGAAGAGCTCTACAAATGAAATAAGGCTGTCACAAATGCTCGAAAATCAATGCTTTTTGGTGCGTGCTTTGGTAGGTATATTTGATAATGAATACACGCTTGCGATAATAGTGGCCCCTAGCTTGTGCCGTCGGAGACATAAATTATAGCACTCTATAATAATGACTGCTAAACAATTTTCCGTCATACATCTGGAAACTCCATCCCTGTTACATTAAAGTAAAGTCCAAGACGATTTACTTTGTGCCAACGACCCGGAAATTGCAAACAGAATACCTCATCTAAGGGAAATGAGAAAAGGTGACACCATTCTGTTAAAATGCGGTAAGAAAAATATACCTACGCTGCCTATTCAAAATCTAATAAGGTGCAACAGCCATGCCGAAAATGGAAGTGATTTAGTATTTCTTGTTTTCAAAAACAGGACCAACTTCTTACGTCACCCTTTTCAATAAAAAATAAATAGTGATTTAGTTTTTTGAAAGCAACATTTACCTAATAAAATGTATCAAACGATACTTCCCCAAAAATAATATTTTATTTGCAAATCTACTCTTCATAACGATTATACCAAATTGAACCCCTAAGTCCATTTTTCGAGTGACAACATTATTAGAAGATGTCATCGTAAATCGCGTTAAGTCAATTGTTGTTCCAGAAGACTCCATTCAACACACCCCCATATCAAATTCCAGAATCCCTGTCGCTTCATGTGAAAGAATAACAAAAGGAGCATACTTATACCAAACCTAAAGGACATCACCAGTTTTTTTTTTCTAACTGATTTTTATTTATACAGCAATTCAACGGGAATGTGAAAAAAAAACGTATTTTTATTCATTCCAGAGGTTATCCTTAACCCAAAAGAAATGTACTGCACTTTGTTAGGGATGTTTACTTCCTCATTTTTTTTTCTGAAAAAAAAAAAATCAAGTGCTTTTGTTCTGCCTATGTAAGTAGCAGGAATTAAAAAAAAAGCTTTACCATAGGGCAAATAAGGATTAGCGTGAATTAAAAAAAAATATCCTTATCACGCAAGAAAAGTTGTGGGAAAAAAATCTCAATAAAGTCGTTCTAAGCCAGTCTAGTGTGTAACAATGGGGGAGGATTAAAACAATTCCATGGAGCGGAATCTTTTCGTTTTTCAAATCAATTTCGTTTAACGCGTCGAACGATTACTTCGGCATACCTACGCAATATTTAAATCATTTTCACACAGTAATGTTAAGTGAAAAGTTTAAAGGAGAGACTCCATCTCATTGCCGATTCCTTTTTTGATGACTTAATGGATATCCTTAAAACATACGAGTTCGTTTACGGTATATGTAGCTACTAGCTACTAAATTATGCCAAAAGAAAGACGCAATTGCACTTGCTTCTGAAATGAGTCGAGCCATGCTATTAAGTCTTTCTCTTATTCCAACCCAACAGCCCCCTCTTCCTACCATACCATGTCTTCAGGCAAACACACGTGAAAGAAATCAAACATTCTGTTAATTTAGAAAAGTAAACCTCCAACTCTTCCCAACAATTGGTTGCCAAGTAGACACAACCCCATCATTCCACTTCTTTGGCAAAGGAAAAAAAAATCCTTTTTCATTTACGCTCCGAGAAATGTTTTAATTTCTTTCAGACTCTTTGGTTCGTGATCCTGGCGCCTAATAAATTTCATTTCATTTTTATCCCAAAACGAACACTCAAATAGCAAAAAAAAAAAAAAAAATATATACTTAACTTGCCCTTCTATATCTATATTTATAAGGTAACGGTATACACGTAGAAAATGTAATCAATTCCTTTTGTATCAGTGCGAGGGGGAATTATTTTATTTCAAAAGGGTTAATTTTTTGAGGATATATATTGGAGATTAATAAGAAGCTCACGCACAAGGAATGTGCTTGGTTAGAGTCAATATCAAGCAAACCGGATATCGGATATAAGGGGGGCGGCACACGTTTTGTTTATAGCCTTTGTCTCAGCCAGTGCGAGCGAACTGGTATAGGTAATGAAAAAATCGTTTTAAGGATTAAAAGTTGTTTCGATCTTGTGTTTGAACTGCTCGAAAAGCAAATTTACTCTTCTACTGCTTATTTTATTCTTTCCAGGTTGCCTTCCTTATCTGTATTTTATAAGTTTAATTGTAAAAAATTGTTTAAATATTTTGACGAGGACACGAAAATTAATAACTCTTACGCACGTAGATAGTACTTCCTTACATTATTAATTTTGAATTCTTCTAAGTCAACATGTTTTTTTAAACCAATAAATTATTGCTACTAGCCACAATAACAAGAAAAGGTATTGAATTGATCAGGTGAACTCCATTCTGATATATCATATCACTGTATCTTGGACCATCCGTATACGGAGTTTATCCCAAAAAAAAAAATAAAAAAAATACACACACATACACACACAAATCGGACTCTATAAAATGTTGTCCTTCATGCATCATGACACACTTGAATTTCTAAACATTTATCACTTCAGTCTTCCTTCAGTCTTGAGTACAAAATATGCCGAACTTGTTTATTTATGATGGCTCAACTAGAGCTCCTAGGCCTTGCCTTTTTTTATCCTGAATAAGAGTTTCTCTGATGGCTGGGTGCTGTATGAATAGGGTAGGCCCTGATTGGTATCAACATGGCGATGCCCAGCGTTGCAACTGTCTCATACGCATCAATTGTGCTTATTTTACCTCCAAGTGGTAGCCATCGGGTACTGGTCTTGTCCACCCGGACTTGACTTGCTGAACTTATAAGCGCGAGTGTTGATCACAGAAAAATAGCAACACTATAATTGCCCTGCCATAAAACTCCTCTGTTTCTCTTGTTGGGTAGCAGTTTATTCTGTACGAACCCTTCAGAAAGCAAGCGAGCGGCGGATGAGCTTCCAATTAAGTGAACCAACGGCGACGCTTACAGACAATATGGTAGGCACCCCATTGAGCTACTTCGACATATTCGGAGCTCAGGTCTTTGGGTCCTTTCACTACTATTAGTCAGGGTAGTGAAATAGAGAAGGTGGCGGATGAGCCCATATAGGACCAACGGCAGCTCTCACATCCCCGTAGTGGGTTACTGACTCTGGATTTCTCCAGCTCCTTTTGTCCAAGGAGAACAGCATAGGGCCTGGTCCCCCAGGTTGGGGGTTGTGCGTCGGGGTAACTTCCCTACCACGTAAAAAAATAATAGTTCCGAAACAACCAACTGCCTCGGATATGGATGACCCTACTGATGACGACCCTAGCAAACGAAACAAGGACAACGAATTTCGGTTCTGCACGTGGAATGTCCGGACCCTTAACAGACCACGTGCAGCCGAACAATTAGTGGAAGCCCTAGATGGTGTCAAAGCCGACATCACAGCCATCCAAGAAGTGCGATGGGATGGTGAAGGCACAAGGAGGATGAAAAACTGTGACATCTACTACGGCAAGTGCTACAGGACAAGGAAACAGCGGCTATTTGGATGCGGATTTGTGATAAGAGGAAGGCTTAGGCAAGAAGTCTTGGGGTTTCGTGGCATAAGCGAACGCATTGTCACAATCCGCATTAAATCCAAATTCAGCAACATCTCGCTGATCTGCGTCCACGCCCCCACAGAGGAAAAAGATGACACGACCAAAGAAGAATTCTACGATCTTCTCGAGAAGACGTATGATGAATGCCCGAAGTACGACACTAAGTTTATTCTTGGTGACTTCAACGCCAAAATCGGAAAGGTGGGTAACTTTGGCTCGACAGTCGGAAAGCAAAGCCTGCACGACAACACTTCCGGTAACGGACACAGGCTAATCGACTTTGCTGCGGGGCGAAGTGTCATCTTAGCTAGCACATACTTCCCACACCTCAATATACACAAGGGGACCTGGCGGTCTCCTGATCAAAATACCGTCAACCAAATTGATCACATTGCGATTGATAGCAGACATGCCTCCAATGTCATGGATGTCCGCACTTTCCGAGGGGCCATCATAGACTCGGACCACTACCTTGTTGTAGCTAAAGTGCGAATGCGGATCTCCACCAGTCCGCAGTATCGAACATCCACTGTGAGAAAGTTTGATGTTGCGAAGTTGCAATCGCAAGAGACCGCCACAACCTTTGCCAATCATGTCTCCTCTTATCTCTTGACAAGCCCGGCGCCTGCGCCAAACCCAGAGGCCCAGTGGCAACATTGCAAAATGGCCATCAAAACCGCTGCCACGGATGTTTTGGGTTTCATTAGGCGACCACAACGAAACACCTGGTTCGATGATGAGTGCAGGCTCGCACACTTGGCCAAAGCCGAAGCCTATCATGCAGTTCTGAACGCCAGAACTAGAGCTGCCAAGAGCGCTTTCCGTGCGGTATACCAGCAAAAGAGGAAAGAGGAACATCGGCTTTTCAGAAGAAAAAAAAGAGAACTGGAAAAACGAATGGTTGAATCTATTGAGGGGTGCTACGGCAGAAGCAATGTTCGAAAGTTCTACCAAAGGGTAAAGCATTCGTCCAAGGGTTACAAAGCCCGAGCGGAAGCATGTAGAGACGAGGGTGGGAATGTCGTTGTAGATACACAGTCGGTGCTGAGAATTTGGAAAGAACACTTCTGCAGACTGTTAAACGGCGAAGACAGCCAACTAATCGCTGTCAGGCAGAATGATCCATTCGATTTGGATGATGATGAACAAAATTTCCGTCCTCCCGACCAAGAAGAAGTTCGGATAGCAATATCTAAACTAAAGTCCAACAAGGCTGCTGGAGCTGATGGCCTTACGGCTGAACTCTTCAAAGCAGCGGGAGATGACTTGGTGAGGAGCATACACCAACTCATCTGTACAATCTGGTCGGATGAAAGTATGCCTGACGAATGGAACCTCAGCATTGTGTGCCCTATCCACAAGAAAGGAGATACTCTAAACTGCGCCAACTACAGAGGTATAAGTCTCCTAAATGTCGCCTATAAAATCTTGTCGGCCATTCTGTGTGAACGTCTGAACCCTTTCGCACGTGAACTGATTGGCCCCTATCAGTGTGGTTTCAGGCCCGGTAAGTCAACCGTCGACCAAATTTTCACACTTCGGCAGATTTTGGAAAAGACCCAAGAATTCCAAATCGATACTCACCACCTCTTTATCGATTTTAAAGTCGCCTATGACAGCGTAAACAGGAACGAGCTATACAGAGCCATGTCGCTTCTTGGCATCCCTGCCAAACTCGTTCGATTGTGCAGGATGACTATGGAGAACTCGCGCTGCTCCGTCAAGATTGGTAAGAACACCACCGACTCATTTAATGTCGAGAAAGGCTTACGACAGGGTGACGCGCTGTCATGTAACCTCTTCAACATCATTCTTGAGGCAATCGTACGCAACTCGCATGTCAACACCAGCGGTACGATTTTTTTTAGATCCGTTCAATTACTTGGCTATGCTGATGATATTGACATTATTGGAAGAACGAAGCGCGCTGTCAGTGGAGCATTCGCAAGTATTGAAGTGGAAGCGGCTCGAATGGGTCTGGCTGTAAATGAAGATAAAACAAAGTATATGCTGTCCTCGGGTGAAGTAGATCATCACCGTAGGCTCGGACAAAACGTCACAATGGACAGATATAACTTTGAGGTTGTCAAGGACTTTGTCTATTTGGGTTCCACTATAACCTCTCAGAACAACATCAGTGAAGAGATCAGTCGAAGAATCACTCTTGCCAATCTATGTTTCTTCGGGCTAAGAAGGCATCTTAGTAGTAAAGCCCTCTCTCAAAGAACCAAGGAGACACTATACAAGACCCTTATCATCCCAGTCCTGCTGTATGGGGCAGAAGCGTGGACACTGACACAATCGGATGAATACAGGCTGGGGTGCTTTGAGAGAAAGATTCTTCGGGTGATATTCGGGCCTGTATGTATCAATGGAGTATGGAGGAGAAGATTCAATGACGAACTGTACGGGCTATACAGCGACATTGACTTGGTTAAGAAGCTGAAAATTCAGCGGCTTAGATGGCTGGGTCATGTGGAGCGTATGGACGAAAACGCTCCTGCCCGACGAGTCTTCAATTCCAACCCGGAGGGCCGACGCAGTTCTGGAAGACCCCATCTAAGGTGGCGCGATCAAGTGGTAAACGACCTCAACCAACTTGGTGTGCGCAACTGGAGGCCACTGGCTAGGGACCGGCCTAGCTGGCGAGGAGTGTTGGTTGAGGCCGTGGTCCACAATGGACTGTCTGCGCCACCTTAAGTAAGTAAGTAAGTAAGAGTTTCTCTATCTTCCTTCACTCGATGTAGAGATTTTTGGTTAATCTAGTTCTAGTACCTCTCTGGAGCCACGATTTTCATGCATCCGTTTGGCTTTGTTTGCTTTAGCATCACATTTAGAGTCGAAACAAGGTGGTGGCTGTGAGAAGCCCAACACCTAATCTGCCTCCTATGGATTGTTGACCAAGCTGTCATTGGTCTTTTGGGTTCATATAAACAGTTGCACGGTTTCTCGCAAACTCAAAGGATACGCAATCGGCATAGGCTGCAGCGGTCTCTTCCGATTGAAATTGTCTAAAACTGATTTTCCCCGGCGTAGTTGAGGGCATGGATATCAGCACCAACTCGATAGTTTTGCGAGTCGATGTTAGCTCCTCGTAATGTACTGGACATTCATAATGTTAGAAGAGTGCTTTTTGTCAATCGCAACATGATCGATTTGGTGACCGGTTAGACCGTCTAGAGATCGCCATGTATACTTGTGAATTCTGGGACTTGGGTAGCGCAAGCTGCTCAGCATCATGTTTTTTTTTCGCTACGAAATCGACCAGGCTGAGTCTGTTCTCAGGCCGATTTTCGATTGGCATGCCAAATTCCTCCTCTCACTTCCATTTTAGTCTCAGAAGAGAATTTTAGAAAACTGCTTGCAGGTAGCAACTTTTTTTGGTATCGTCGCCTTCCTTTTCTGTTGGGGCATGGGCGCTTTTATGACTTAAGTGGTGAAATTCGGCCCTCAAACGGATCGTTTTCACTCTCTCGTTTTCGCTGCCTTAGTCTTCCTCTGAGATCAAATCCGCACCCAAACAAAGGTGATATTAGATCGAGGTGGCATTTTCCATCAAATAAATCACAGTTTTGTGTTACTCTTGGGCCCGACCCATCCCATCACATCTCCTAGCTGTTATGTCAGCTTGGAAACTGCGAGCCATATACTCACGTTCCAAGTGCAGATATACGTAAATCGTAGTCAACATTATTGAAATGCTTTTCCGAGGCATGTTTATCATTTTTCACACAATATAATTTTTCCTTTCATGACCGGCTTATGAGTCCTGTGCATGACGTAAAGATCGTGGTTGGGATCCGATGGGTCCACTGCTTGTCGTTAGTTCACCTATCGGCTATTTAAAGGGCGCCGCTCGCAGGTGAAGCCGCGATCTAGCCCACCACAAATTAAGCCATATTGTTTTTATTTCTATGTAGTCACTGATCTGTATAGCAATCGCCGTTGTCGATGATGGCTCACGAACATAGTTTTTTCGAAGAAGCACCGCCCGCCCGCCGATGCAAAATCTGCGGCAAAAAGTAACTTTGTATATCCTCTTCCAAACGCTCAATCTCTTTCCGTTGGCAAATGGTTTAACTTTGTGTGAATTGGATCTTGTTCTTGGTGCAAGTCCTAGTTCCACTACGAAATTCACCAAGTTGAAGACAAGGAATCAACCGCCTCAAGTTCTCCTTTACACAGGCACAGCGGCGCTGTTATCGGCTGATCGAATGGTTTCTTTGACGAAAATGTGTTGGCTTATTACTTCCCGAAACTACAAAAAGGATTGACTCGAATTTGGCCAGTAAACATTTTGAAAAGGCCACCGAATCTGTCGTAAAATGTGTGCAACTTTTGCAACTAACGAACACACACTTTAGTAGAAAAATTTTAACATAACCACTTATAGTGTTTGAAATTTGACATGGTGTTTTTAAGTAAGTAATTGATTTGACAAACACCATAAAAACAACATGGCTGCACCATGTTAAATTTTTGGCCGTCCCATATTTTAAATGCCTTTTTTAAGTCTTAAATTTTGGTGGTGTCATCTCTTTTCAGAAATATATGTTTGTATTTATAAGGATAATTAATGAGTAACTAACCTAAAAAGCCAATACCTTACAAGTTCGTTACAGACAGACAGAACTCCGCGAATAACTATTTGGTCAACTTATATTGTATCGTCATATCATATAAATAAATACGTTTGTGATACAACAATCCAATCGGTTCTAGGGCCTGTGCCTAACACCCTCAATGATGGTTGGTTGGTGGTTGTAGGTGGGCTGGATGGTTGGTGGGGGGGGAGGGTTGTGGGAAAAATTGTCAAAAATGGTAGGTAGTTGGTTGGAGGGAAAAATTGACTAAAATGGTATGTGGTTGGTGTTAGGTGGGGTGGGTGGTACTGGTGGGTGGTTGATGTGGGGGTGGGGTTTGGGGATGTTGGTGAAGAAAAAAATTACGAAAATGGTGGGTGGGTGGTTGTAGGTGGGGTGGGTGGTTGAGGGTGGGGTGGGTGGTTACTGGTGGGGTTTTGGTTTGGGGTCGGGGGGGGGGGGGAATTGACAAAAATGGTGGGTGGTTGGCTGTTGGTTCTAGGTGGAGTCGGTGGGAATTACGTTTTTCATTCTTTTCACCAATCACAAAAAAATTTTTGAAAATGGCGGGTGGTTGGTTGGTGGTTGAAGGTTGTGTTGGTGGTGGAGTGGATTTTGAGGAGGATGTTGGGGGGTGGGTGAGACAAAAATTACAAACATGGTGGTAGATGGCGTTTGCGGTTGGGGGTTGGTAGGGGGGAAATATTGACAAAAATGGTAGGTGGTTGGTAGAAGGTGGGGTGGGTGGTTGCTGCTTGAGGGGATTTGGTGTGGGGGGGGGGGGGGTGAGGAAAAAATTGTCAAAAATGGCGGATGCTTGGTTGGAGGTTGTAAATGGGCTGGGTAAATGGACTGGGTAAATGGTGGTGGTAGGGGGGACTTACTCTGGGGAGTTAATCGACAAAAATGGAAGGTGGTGGGTTGGTGGTTGCAGGTGGATTGTGTGGTTACTGGTGGTAGGTATTCGGTGATGAAAAACTTATAAAAAATGGTGGATGGTTGGTTGCTAGTTGTAGGTGGGCTGGGAGTATGGCGGTATCTGATGGGTGGGTTGAGGAAAATTTTGTTCCTATGTGTTTATAAATGAATACCTACTTATAATCTGTAATAATTGATATTATAATAAAATGATACGACAAATATATTGATTTAATTAACGAAACACTAAATTATTAAAAATTATTTCACTCCATATTTGGTTGATGGTTTTTCAAAATTATGAATTTCAATGTAAACTTGAATGTTTCACATCTGCCGGGCGTCCCGTGACGGCTAATTTTTTTTAAGTAAAGAGACTCTTTTTTTTTGCCGCACTACAAGAATGTGGAATGCTTTACCCCGCTCCACTTTTCCCTCCCATTGCGATATACAAAACATTCAAAAACAATGTGCACCGTCATCTCCTTTTATCTCCTATTCACATTTTCTTAAAGCTCGCACTTATTGTTAACTCATATTAAGGGTATTATTAGTAACCCCTCGTGTGCGGGCTTCAGCATAACAAAAAAAAAAAAAGGTCGGCAGAAATGGAACTACTGCGCCAATTTCACCCAACATGATGAACATCGGTGTACCCATCGCATGTAAACTCACGCTAAAACAGGATGCCATGAACAAAACAAATCTAAGATGGACTAACTTAGCCACTTGTCTGGCGACAAAACAGATCTGGCCAAAACTGGATCCAAAACGCACCAAATCTTTGTTATCTCTTGGCAGATCTCACCTTAGCTCCTTAATCGGTGTCATAACTGGACACCGACATGCTACTAGACTGGACGTTTTCTCAAATGAATTCTGCAGAAGTTGCATTTACGAAGAAGAAGAGGAGACTGTCATTCACATCCTTTGTTCATACCCTGCTCTCTCAAAAAGACGAAAGAAAACAAAAACCAGCAGCTAGAGTTTTCTACCTCACACAAATAAAAAAAAAATAAGGAACTGGCAGCCACTGGCTGTCGGTAGTCAGTCAGTGTGATAACAAAACTGCTCACTAACCCGATTTCGAGTAAATTTCACTGACGCCACTTGCCAGTGTCGTGTGCCAGTGAAAAATGTGTCAGTGTAGTGTGATAGTCAGTTTTTCATGCGTCAGTTCACTGACCAACTCGGAGAAAATTTCACTAACTAGCATGAGGTGTCAGTGAGTTTTGGGACACACTGGCACAGGCCTGCCAGTAAGTGTGATAACCTTTTTTTCTCAACTGACCACTGACGAGCAATTGCTTCACTGGCTTAAAATCACGTCAGTTTTCGTAACGTCAATAAAAATATTCCAAATCGAAAATTTCAAAATTATTTTTTGAAATATTCGATTATATTTTGTGAACCAGCCCAAGAATATCTGAAGTTTCGACCTTTGTGCGTTCATTGGCCAAATTCAGCCATTCTTTAATCGAGCTAAAAGTGACAACGTAAAGACCTCTAGACTTGAGACTAAACCAACTCAACGATAAATTCACTTTAATTCCCAAAAAAAAATTCAATCATTTATATAAAGTTCCAAAACAATTAATCAACAGATTTTTGTTCACTAAATATTTGTTCCTGACCACACACTGTGGTTGGTGGTGATGGTAGTTGAAAATGTCCTTAGCGTAAGCACAGTCATGTTAATGACGTGTCGTAATTAACGTCCCATTTCGGGTTAGATTATCCGTGAATAATTGGCGTCTTGCATCTGAGCGGTCAACATAGAAAATATAAATGAGAATTTTCTCTCCTAATTGCTTTTCAGCAAGAAGGATGCTGTGATAGAGTTTACACTCCCAACTTCCAAACTCCCACACAGTTGTGGAGAATGTGTGTTTTTTTTTATTTTTGTGTCTTTCGTCCTTTCAAGTGATTACTTTTTTTTAAAAGTTTAAACTAAATTAAAATTACCAAAATTATAATCAATAATTTATTTTAATACTAAAATCTATCAATTTTTGCATAAGGGTCACTGTCAAATTTGGCCAAAATGCACCCATGTTATAAGAAATATGAAAATAAAATATTTAAATCTTTCTATTATTTCCCCAAATCCCAAGACACATCAACTTGACCATTCATATCTTATTTATATCCATTTTGCAGGACACTTTGCCACACACGCTCTTGAGAGAAAAAAAAGGAATCATCCCTCATCCTTAGTCCTTATACCTCCATCAAAATGACTATAGCCTTACATTTCTGTTGAATTCCTTGCCATAACTTTGATGGTTTGAGGGTTGCGATATGGGAGATGCTTGAAAGGTCCTTCGTGACCACATGCGGAATACGTATGAATAGTTGCGTAAACGAGATCTAGTCACATGGGACCGAATGTCAATCCGTTGTTGTGCCGTGTTCCATTGATTAAGGTCATTTATCCATCAATACCCAAGAATAAATAAACAAAATTTGAGTGAACAAGTTTTTCTACTTCCATTCATCTATCTACGTTCGTCCCTATGTCCTTTATTCTGTCCACCATCTTCTTCATTTATATAAAAGTTATAAGACCTGCATCTGTGACAAGGCTCCGGCGAGAAGGAGCAAAGGCCTTTCATTCTTCATAACGTCAATTATGATTTCTAGAAACACTTCTATCGACAGCACGTCCAGCATCCGTGGTGTTGGTGGTGTCCAAGCGTTTTCGACTTTCGGTTGCTCTTCTTAAATAGTCCCACTAATTGCACCGCATAAGTCACACGCCCAGTGAGTTATTAACAAATAATGGCAGATCATTTGCAGTAAAGTATTCCACCTAATGACCACTATTAATGTAACCAATTTTGCTTAGCTTTAACAAGATAAAGGAACATTCTTGAAGGAGCATATAAAAGGTTTAGTTATGGTTTGGTCGAAAATTCTCTAGGCATGTTCCCATGGGGTGGGTTGATCCAAGTTTTGGTGCATGTTGTAATTAGAGCATTCATTCAAGGATGGTATTGTCCTTTTTTATCTAATTCATTTTGCGAACGGACAGAAACACCGTGCCGAAGGAACAAGCTGAATATTTTGTAAGAGGATGCTTGTGATGCTCATCTCCACCATCACCCCATATCATCTCGGTGAATATGGTGTCGAAGAACTTTGTTTTACAAGAAGGCGGCGAAGGGTTTCTTTTTTTGCGAGTGTGTAGTGCTTGTCTTTTTTTGTCACCACTTAATGATGTGACAATTTATTTTCGTCGAGTGTCCTTTTTGCTGGACATCCTAACCGGGAGTAGTCGTTAGTAGTGTGTTCGTGCCAACTTGCAAAAAAAGAACTGTATAGACTGTGTGGACATGAATGTGCTCTTTTTTTATTATTTTTTTGTGGAAATGTGTTAAAGAATTGAAATGTTGATTGAACTCGAAAGGTTGTTGGCAGCTTAGATTTAATGGGAAAATTCTGTAGGACTGCGTATTGTCATAAAAAATTTAAGGTCCATTACAGACCACATACCGGCTGATGATGCAATTGAATGTTTTTATATTGCTTTAAAAAGGCAAGGTTTTTATAATATTTACAAGAAATCTACAATATTTCACAAAACATACATAAATAATATTTTTATTTGATTGAAAATTGGTTTTGACATTTGGGAAAATATAAAGTGTACTCGTAGGATCAGTTTCAACATTAATAACATAATGCGAAAATGCAAATAATTCAAAAAAAAAAAAAAATGGTTGCTAATGCTCGCTGGAAAAATTTAACTTTCTAATGAAGCTAATATGTAGGGGAGAGTGGGACTTAAAGTAACAGGGCTTAGAATTAGCAGCTAAAAATTTTTTCTTCGTATAAAGGTGATGTAAGTTTGTAACGCTTTTGCGGGGTAAGTTGTAACATGTTTTTCAAAAATGTTAAAAAAGGCGGTTCGGAGTTTGCCGGGTCAGCTAGTAATATATATACTTGTCATAAGCTTTGTTTAGTTGAATTAAGAGTTGTTTTTTTCTCATCAGCTTTTATAAAAGTAATAATTGGCTAAAAATAATATTTCATTGATTTTTTTTATATGTAACTAGCTGACCCGGCGAACTTCGTTCCGCCTTAAATTGATTAAATGTCAATTTCGAAAGTCGAGCCTCTCTTAAGAAAGAATTAAACAATTGATATTAAATTAATTAAAATTACTTTTATTTAAATAGAAATGATTAGGTCACTGCAACGCTTTGTGATAAACATAGTTGTTGGTTTTTTTGTCCGGTGCATAAACAAACAATGCAGATGGCTTTCCGACATGCAAACACGCCATGCAAAAAGCAAGGGAATTCAAGATTAAGGCCACACACTTGCAACGATTGGCCATGCGATTTGTTAATTGTCATGGCGAATGCTGGTCGAACGGGAAAATAAATCCGCTTAAACTCGAACGGCAAGTCGGTCGGCATCATAGGAATTCTTGGAATGAGAACTTCTTCGCCTTTGAACTTGTCTTTGATTATTGTCGCTTGAATGACGTTGTTCATGAGTTTCTTCACTATCAACCTAGTTCTATTGCATAGTTTTGGTTGGTTCTAATTCCGCAGCATTATGATGACAGAGCCGACTTTGAGTTGCAAATTGTGCGGTGGTAGACCGGGAATTCAAAAATTCAATTGGATAGTTTGTTCCTTCGTCATCATTTCCCGATCCACCGATTTGAACGAATGCAGTGGAGCTGCGATTTTGTTTTGAATGATGAAATTCAAATCATCGACATCCTTATTTTCCGCAGCTTTTTTTTTTTTTTTTTTTTTTTATACGGCACACGTGCTCAAGGGGTTTGTTATAGCCCTTTTAATGATAAGTCACAGCGCGAGCGATAGGAAGTTAGGGGAGGGAAAGGAGGTGTCGATGAACATTGATCTTGAATGTTTGAAGATCAAAATGGCAGGGGAAAATTGTGCCAGGCAATTCATATCGCGCGTTCACTGAACCAATCATGGTTCAAATAATTGTGACCGATGTTAGGGAACACTTTGCTGATGAGTTCTTCCTTCTATGATGTGAATTCACAAAAATTCAGCGGGAACGAAATCAGGCCAGTTGCAGCATCGACGGTAATTCGACCATTTCCAATTGCCAATTGTTTTTTTGCAAAATCATCGATTGATGGATCGTTCTGCAACGCAACTCGCATGTTCGTCGTCAACTGCAGCTTCTTAACGTATCGCCAGAAATACGATAATTTTAGGCAAGCGTTGAGTTCATCTGCAGGCGTTGATCGCGGGATTACTGGTAAAATTTGACCGAAATCACCGGCTAGCAATATCATTGCTCATCCAAAGCGTCTCATATTGTTCCGTAGATCTCATTGTTCGATCAAGAGCATTCATCCCAGATGATAATTTTGAAAGTTTTCAACACTTGTGCCATAGCAGAATTTCTTGAAATATTGCATGTTGGTTCGTCACTCAATTGCAGATTCAGTGGCAATTTTAACGCTGAATGTGCTGTGCAACCACCTTCCAACAACGTGGCCGCTATTCGAGAAGAGGCAACCGCAAGCGCGATTACGGATCTTGACCGAATTGAAGCCAAAATCAACGAAAGGAGAAACGTTTTGCCAGTTCCACCAGGTGCATCCAGGAAGAATATGCCACCGTTACCGTCGTCAACCGCCTTCATCAATGAGTCGTCCACGTTCTTTTGCTCGGGATTGAGCAGTGGGACATTTGTGCGAACTGTTTCTGTCAAAGCGTCTCGATCGAGTTTTCGCTCAACAGCTGCACATGAGCATACACATATCTTCGATCAATATCAGCGCCTCGTTGCGGACCTCATCGTTGATTTGAAGTTCGGGATTTAATGTTGTTCTTCGAACTCAATGCAAAATATCGTCAGCTATGTTGTCCTTGTATTTGTCCCACAAAATGAGGGGGTTCGATGGAAAACATGTCGAGATGATGATGGCAAACAATCTACGAATTTGAATCGCAGGCGCAGAAACTGAAGCATCGGCAAGTGTTGCGTCCCAATGAATGTCGTTGGCAAGTAAATTCATCCGCTGACA
This sequence comes from Platycheirus albimanus, assembly GCA_916050605.2. Taxonomy (NCBI): domain Eukaryota; kingdom Metazoa; phylum Arthropoda; class Insecta; order Diptera; family Syrphidae; genus Platycheirus; species Platycheirus albimanus. Next base: position 43,949,564 of record OU696697.1, read on the forward strand.
GGCTTCTCTAAATGTGGCACACAGCACACCATCAACAGTCCACAGGTTCTCGTACGAAGTTTGACCAGGCACATTGACCAAAAGCAATCGCAGATAGAAGCAGTCGTCATTTTTTGGATGAACAGTATAGATACGACCAAGCGCATCAGTTTAATACACATCCGCATATCCGGCAACAGCATGTCCTTGTTTTCGACGTTGAAATATTTTGAACGGCGGCGGCGCATTGCAAATATAATAGCAAGGCATTTCCGAGTAGAGCAGCGTTCTGGCGAACGGGTCACTTGCACAGGTGGAGAAGAAACTCGTTTGTTTTTGCAAGTGAAAAAAAAATTAAAATTAAAAAAAAAAAAAAAACCGGCTCCGTTGTGTGTTTACCTGGTTCAAAACAAATCCAACAAAAAAATCCCCATGCAAATCGGATGAAATTCAGCCGAGTTAGGCGCGTACAAACAGACACCAATTCATTTATATATATATAGATTCTTGTAACAACTTACCCCTGCACATGTTACAACTACTAGCCACAAGCCACATATAACAACACTTTTTTTTCAAAGCAATATTTTGACATCTTCTGAGCAGACTTTGATTAACTTTTTTGGTAGATCTTGTAGCTGAAACATGGATCTTAAATTTACATGAGGTTTGGCTGACTTATATTCAAAATCGAATAGGTTTTCGTAAAAAGTGTTACTTTAAGCATTTCCCCCTAATCGAATTTTTTTGGAATAGGTATAGTATAAGTAAATCAAGCTACCCAGAAAACGTATCAAACATTTTCCACTTGAAACGCCAAGGAGCGTGAATTTGAGATCTTCAATTACTTCTCCCCGTCTGTCTGATTGTCCGTCTGTCAGTCTATCTGTATCGGCAATTTTCTTCAAACTTGGAACATAGCAATTTTACGATATCCTACAGTTTTTTTTTTTTTCGAATTGACGTTCTAGCTCCTTATTATTTTACTTTTACTATTTTTTTTCTCAAAAATGGGTAGAAAGGTACAACGGTTTTAATAAAAACTTTTATTTCGTTTTTTTTTTATGAAGTATGTACCAGTACCTATGTCTTTTAATTTTTTTTATACCCTATTCCATAGAATGGGTATATTGTATTTGGTGTGGAGTTTGTAACATAGAGAAATAATACCGTTAGGTATAGAAAAGTACATACGAGTATATTCTGACTCAGAATCAAAAGCCTAGGCGATTTAGCCATGTCCGTCCGTATGTCCGTCCGTCCGTATACTCTCTAGAGGTCGCAATTTTTGAGCTAGAAAGCTTAAATTTGGTATACATAATTTTTGGCTAAGTTCTTGAATTAGTAAAATCCGCCCACAAACACGCCCACAATCGCCATTTTTGTTGAACAACCTCAATTTGGTGAAATTAAATTATGTTTTTTGTACAGTTACGGAAAAAGCATAACGCTAAAATTTTGCACACGCAAGCCTTCTTCCAATCAAATAAAAATATTTCAGTTTGGGCATGGCTGACGCCCATTTTTCATACAAAACCATCAATATTGTTTTCATAAAATAACAAATGTTATATTAAAGAGAAAAACATTAAATTTTGTGGGCATTACTTGCACATTAACATCTTGTGTATCAAATCAATAAATTTGATTTTAGGCGTGGCTGGCGCCCACTTTTCAATAGAAACTATTAAAAAATTGTTTTTGTAAATAAACGGTATTTATAATGAATCTGCAAGCCAAAATTTTGCCTCTCTTAGTAGAAACTAAATCGTTTGTGTATGAAAAGAAATTTTTGAATTTTGGGTGTGGCTTTCGCCCACTTTTCAAGAAGGAACGAAAAACGTAGTTTTAAAAATTTAAGGTACTACCAATATTCAATTTAAACCTTTTTCCCTTCCGGTCATTTTATGAAAAATATATCTCTACATTTTCTGGTGTAAATTTTTTCAATACGCCCACTTTTGAAGGCGTGATTTTGATAAAATACCTTTGTTCAGGTAAGATTGTTTAAAAACTACTCGATTCAGCTGTAGTTTTACACATTTGCCTAAATACTGATCAAAGCTCAGTTTGTGCTTCAAATTTTTAAGACACGCCCCCTTTTAAGGTGTGTTTCCGTCAAAAGTTGTATAAGGCATTAATTTTTTAACGTTTTTTAACTATCGGTAACAGTTTTGAAGTAAAAAGATTAACACTTAGATTTATATTCCTTGGTTCCGTAGCAGAGTGTGGTCCAAGAATTGTTAAAAACACCCATAATCGCTTTTTCCATTCAAAACCTAATTTTTAAAAATTTAAGATTTGTCTTGTTTTGTTCAAATCGATCTGCAAGAATAAAATTGAATGTCACTGAGCTCATACCAATTGCTTTGGTAATAAAAAGTTTTAACTTTGGGCGTGGCGCACGCCTTTTTTTATTTTGCCAGCACTAATTGAACATCACACCACACAACATTAATGTTATTGAATTTTTTTCTGTCTGCTAAAGAAGAATTTTGTTTCTGAAACTGAAACATCGGCTGGCTGCGGGAGGCGTACACATACAAAAATATAGGGAATAGGGTATCCAACAGTTCGTTGCAAACGTACTGTAGCTCTCGCTTATGTTTTTTTTTTTGAAAACCTTATAACAGTTCCGCCCCAACGACCGGTTTTTGAAGTCAGATTTTTTCATAAGTCACTTCACGCGCCTCAATAGAAAGCCTTTATAATTAACACAATAATGTTATTTCAAAAATTTCAAGAAAAAAGGTTCGTTTCTCATAACGTTTATACAATACAATCTGAAGACAGCAGCAGGGGCTAGTAGCCACTGATTGCAACATTAATTATTCCTATTCATTTGAGTCTCTAGTTTATAATAGGAAAGGCGTCTTCCGTCTATGTACAATTCAATATCGCCGCAGTCGAGTTCCAAAAGTCAAAATTAAATTTTTGTAATTTGGGTTAGGTAATGCTTTTCACGATACAGAAGAGTGTATTACTGTGACTTCTGCTTGTAACATTGCAACGATCCAGGATACTTACGTACATTCTCGCATAAATTGGAAAAGATAATCCTGGTAGATGTCTGGTTTCCGCTCACACGGAAAGAGTTTAAATGTATTTTTGCTTTTGTAACAGATTCCCAAGTAGTTAGCGAAGTTCTGTATTGATTGTTTTAAAAATAAAAATCAAAAGGATTGTGTTCTTACAAATTTCAGCAAGGCATTCGATAAACTTTCAAATACAGTTTTGCTTCAGAGAATGGGCAAGTTGGGTTTTAGAACTTCACTGTTTGGCTTAAATTTTAATCCTTGGTGTCTTGTTTGATAAAAAACTTGAATTTACGCAACATTTTAATGTGACTTGAAATAGGGCCAATTCTGTATTGTATTAGGTTGGAAGTTGGATTGAAAGGGAATCACGTCAGTTTTCTGACTCTTATACTATCAAACAATTGTTTATACCTCATTTGTCAGACCCATTATACAGTATATACTTTCTATGTATGGATATCCTATTTTAGTTGAAAAAAAACAGAACGAATACAAAAACGAATCTCAAAATTTGATTTTAGAGGCCTATACTGGCAGAACCCATTAAATCTTCCTCCGTAAAGAAATTAAAAAAAATGATTTAGACAAAAAAGTAAGATTAAGAAATTTTGCTTTCTAAGTGTATTCAAAATAACTCGTTAGTTGATTTAATGAACAGGTTTATTAATTCAATTCATTAAATTAATAAACAACTGTTTATTGTTCCTATAAACTCGTTCATTAATTCGATAAATGGGTTTATTGATTTAATAAATACGTTTATTATTTAAAACGTATTCATTTAATCGATAAACAATAGTTCACTGTCGTTATTAACTCGTTCATCAATTCTAAGAACAGGGTTTATTGATTTAATAAATACGTTTATAGTTAATAATAAACATATTCATTAAATCAATAAACAACCGTTAACTGTCGTTATTAACTCGTTCATCAATTCTATAAACGGGGTTTATTGATTTACTAAATAGGTTTATTATTAATAATAAACGTATTCATTTAATCAATAAACAACCGTTCACTACCGTTATTAACTCGTTCATAAATTCTAAAAATGGGGTTTACTTATTTAAAAAACAAAATATTAACTATTAATAAACAACATTTATTTATTTATTAATTTTTTAAACAATTTTTCACTGTATCTATTAACGCGTCAAAATGAACACGTACATTGTTATAAGCAACCAGTTATTAAATTTTGGGAACAAAACTGTTAAAAGTTTCTATAAACATTCATTAAATTAATAAACGGTATACATTGTCACAATGAACAAGTTTATTGGACGAAATTAAATTAATGGGTACATTGTCGCTATGAATTCATTAATTGTATTTACGTACAGTTTTGGTGCTAATATTATCTATAAAAACGTTAATAGTATCTATTAGCCTTTATTAAATTAATAATCGTTTATTAAAATAATAAATCGTTATGCACTGTCACAATAAACGCGTTTATTGGACGAATTTTAAGTAACGATTCATTGTCAATTAATTTTTTGCTTCCACGTACCTTTTTGGTTCAGTGTAGATGGTCTACTCCACAGACCAATAAGATACAGACCGCCAACTCACTGTATGGTCTCTTTTTTTGCCTACAAGCTGAAAATCAGCTGATATGCAATTTATTTTAAGAGTGTGAAGGTGTTTATGAAAAAATTTATGCTGAATTTTAGTTGATTGAGGTCTGTCCAATTTCTAACTGAATATCTACTTTATATAACAAAATATGTTGAGGTCCATCGCTTTCAAGATCTTTGAAAGCAATATCCTCAGAGGGATCAAATTTTAAGCTAGGAAACTCTTCGTCGGGGATTCTATTTATGCATAAAACTTCGTTTAGATATTTAAAAAAAAGGGTTAACCCTACCTTTATTTAGTTTCGATATGGTGGCTAAATGATGAATTGGAAGTTTAGTCCTAGTGGTTAATGAGCCACACTGTCATTTTTGTTTAAAGTCAATGATTAGTTTTTTTACTGGGTAGGTACTGAAGAATTGTGAAATTTTTCACGTGTAGGTACTTGTTCGCATTCTCACGAGAAGACACAAAGTAGTTCCTACCAGAGTATGATATCGAAAGGTTCACACTTTTCCGGAGAGCATATACAAAAAAATTGAATATCACCTTTACTTATTTGGAGCTTTATACGAAATCTGTCGATAGTCGAGGTTTAGGACAAATAGTGCATTATAAAATTAATTATGACATTGAAGTCTATCCGTCTCTGTGTAACCTACATAAAGTTGCGAGTGGCAGTGGTACAGTAGATGTCCTTATGATTGCCTTAACTAGAGTTGTGAGTTCAAACCCGGTCTGGGCAGCAACTTTTATTTATAACCCCCAGTTTCAACCCGTGGGATTAATTGATATACCTAACTATCAACTAAATCTCAGAAACATGTACCAACAAAAGTTCTTTCCTATCTCTCTATTATTTCTTTCCTCGCTTGTACATGTTAATACATTATTAGGGTATCTAATCTATTAATAACCCTTTGCGTTAAAAAAAAAGACATAACTGTCTGCTATTCTAGTTTTATTGAAGTTCGGCAACTTCTAATAATTCCCATAGAACTTTTTTAATTTAAGGGACCAGTAACTCATATAGCTATACATATAATGTTATTATGTATAGTATAGGTAATTGAAATGTACCTATCCGTGAAAATTTTGATTTTAAGAAGATTGGAAAAGAACTTTTTTCCAAACAAAGCTAGTAAATTCTAAAAAAAAAATATGAAAAAAATATATGCCTATATAGGATTAAAAGATCCTCAGAGCTGGAACATAAACGTTTATATTTCAACGTTAAGTTCTCTGCAATTTGATCAACATAAAGTTACTATAGTTTAAGCGATCAGAATAACCAAACCAAAAAAAAAAAAAAAAAAGCAGTGTGGTGTCTTGGGACACCGGATAGAAACGAAGTTCCTTATTATAAAAATATTAATTTTAAATTATATTTGAGGTATAAAGAAAATAATTATTCGGGTATACATTTTTTATTATGATTTTTGTATAAATAAAAATCAAATTAAATGAAAACAAAAATGTGTGCTTAAGACCACACAACTGAAGTATTAACTTCTTTCGCTCCATCTATAACACATATGTATGTTTATATATGTACAATAAATACTATACATAAAATACTAGCCTTTACCCTCGGCTTCGCTCGCGTTTCAGTTGATTTAGATAGCCTGTAGCCTAAGGAGTCGTCTCTCGTAATCTAGCTACTTTTATAATTTGAGCTTTATAATTCCATACATTTTAAAGGTATAAAAAGTATTTTATATGCTATTTCAAACTATAATCTATCTCTGTGCCACATTTCATCCAGATCCGTTCAGCCGTATCTACTGGCGTTATTGAGCAACAAATATCCACACATCAAAACATCGAAGCTTTCACTTTTATAATAAGCCTTTACCCGCGGCTTCGTTCACGTTTCAGGGTTTCATTTCAGCTGATGTAGAAGTAGCATGTCGCTCTACTTGCTTAATTTTGTAAGATCCTCTTGAGGAGTCGTCTCTTGAAATCTATCTACTTTTATTGTCCGAGCTTTATTACTCCTCTGCGAAAGATTAGATTTGCGTTTTCGGTACATTTCGAAAGACTACGGAATTAAGAATTTTTATAAGTAATTTAAGAACGAAAATAATTATAAATTACCTAACTACATTTTAATTACAAAAGCATACAACTAACCTAAAAACAATTTATTTACAGTATGTAGCTGAACTAAAACAAAACAGCAAACCAATGCATCAAAATCAAGTCCGTATTTATCGATAGTCTTTAAAAAATATAAAGGAGCCGACCAAATTTTATTTCGAAAAACTACCAATTAATAAACGAATCACACAAATTATAACAAACCTACATAAAACTATACTTTCTCATTGGGGCCGAAATTCTTTCTTACTTCTTTGTTTTGTGTACTTCTGCAGTTGCCTTATAGTTTGTTTCCATATTGATATTTTATAAAATATCTGTTCTATTGAAATTCAATTGTTTTCATTTCAATTTCTATAAGAAACATGGTTCCTGTCTTCTCCTACAGTAATATACGAACGAAACGTAACTCTCTCTCTCTCTCTTACTATCTTTGACAACCTACATGTATCTCCCTTTCACCTTCCGTTCGCATCGACCGATGAAACGCTCTCGTCTTGCATTCACCGCAGCTTACTCCCCAAGTCAAGCGTGCCTAAGGAAGTTTTACTTAAAAAAAAAATTATAATAATCTTTCGTTACGGACGTTTTTTCCCGGTTAGGGGCCAGTTAGGGGCCATAGTTATAGCGATACGGAAAACAAAACCGAAAACATTTTCAAATGGAAAATTTAGTAAGTTATGGTTCGATTTAAATCATAAATGCTACACTGATCGATGGCAACCAACTCAGAGAATTTATTTTGCAAATAAAAATTTGAATTGAACTTGTACTTTTTGTTAAAAATGTATTTAATCATTTTTCTGTTATACGTATAAAAGAAAAATAAAAAAATACATTTTTAACAGAAAGTATTTGTTCAATTAAAATTATTATGAACAAAAAAAATTATCTGCATTGATTGCCATCGATCAGTGTAGCATTTGTCTTAAAAATCGAATGAGAACATACAAAAATTTTCATTTGAAACTTTTTCGGTTTGGTTTTCCGTATCGCTATAACTGGCCCCTTATAGCGCTACGGAAAACCAAACCGAAAAAAATTTCAGATGGAAAATTTTGTATGTTCTGATTCGATTCTTAAGACAAATGCAATCAATTCAGAGAATGTTTTTTGTTCATAATAATTTTAAATGATCAAATACTTTTTGTTAAAACATTTTATTTATTTATTATTTTTCTGTTATACGTATAAAAGAAAAATAACAAATTTCGTTTTTAACAAATAGTAGAAGTTCAATTCAAATTTTTATTTGCAAAATAAATTCTCTGAGTTTGTTACCATCGACCAGTGTAGCATTTATGTTTTAAATCGAACCATAACATACTAATTTTTCCACTTGAAAATGTTTTCGGTTTTGTTTTCCGTATCGCTATAACTGGCCCTTAGGGTACCCCGCCGCATCGTCCCATAAGGAACTTCGTTCCAATTATAACAGTAAAATAAATACATGTGTACATTTTTAACAAAGAGTTCAATATAAATCGAATCGAATCGAATTTTCTATTTGAATTTTTTTTTCTGATTGGTTATTCTGATCGCTCTCATTGGCCCCTACCAGAATAAATATCTTCTTGTTGAATCTCATTCGGAGTCACCTTACGAGGGCTAGGACCTCATGTGTAGGAATTATTTTTGGGTCTTATGTACCAATCCAATAATAAATATTTTGAAGTAAAGTTTCTATGCTGCTTGATTTCGCCTTAGGTTTTCCTACTCTTAGATTATGTATTCGGGAGCTAACGCACGTCGTTCACAAGACTATTAAGCGATAAACCCTGTATGTCCTAGTCGTGCGTCAGTGTTGCTATGCTGCAGAAGTTTAAATCGGGACTGTAAAGGAAAAGTTTGGGCAATCTGAGCACTCCTGATGACTGAGCAAAAGAGTTGGAAAGAAGCATTTGGTCTACGTCATAGCATTGTTCAGCTTGTTTAAGAAGGGGCAAAATAATCGTTCAACGTTAAAATACAAAAGTCTTTCTGCAATAGTCCAGGCAAGGAAGGAAAAATAGCGGAAAAAATTCGTGTAGAAGCCAAAATTGGTACAGTTGTAGGGGAAGGTGTCCTTAACAACATACTAAAAGTACTGGTGGGTGGGGGTGGAGCTTAGGGTGGGTGGGTCTCGAAAGTTACTTTTTTTAATTTTTCGTTTCCACTGCTTGTATCATATTACAATTACAATACAATTACCTACATTTTTGTTTCCTTTCATAAAAGGTCTTTAAAATACAAGTCAACTTCGTAGTATGAATTAATAATATCTTCAAAAAATACTAGAACGACTATTGATAAATTAAGAAATGTGAACGGGGCTGTTAAAAATGGCGACTGATATAAAATGCGGAAAAGAACATCTTATATAACGAATTTGAATAGTCTTCCTCTTTTAATAAAGGATTAAGTTAGTTCAAGATTGAGTTCAAGAATTCTAAATAAGCTTTGTTTTTTCAAATACAAAATTTTCATATTATCGAGCTAATAATGTTCAACGCTTAATAAGTCTTAAAGTTAACGTGACGAGAACATCATAAATTTATAATCCTCGATACATTTCGCTGAAATCGGAGCTCATTCTTAATATTTTTTTGTCTGGCTTAAAGTAATTTAAAAGTTGAAATTATTTAAAAACTGAATTGAATAATATATTTCTTAACCTAATTTCTTTTGACTTCCTTAAAGAAAACACCGCTGTTCATTCCAATATTATGAACTTAATGCGTCAAGATCACTGTTGTTCCTATTCTAAATCTGTATTGGTGGAAAAGGGGGATATTCAAATATTTTTCGTCTTCGACTTTCTATTGCATCCCATTTTTCTGGCCTCTTAGTTACCTTCAGTCGTTCCTTTGCCATATCTACATCATAAAAAAAAAATAAAAAAAAAAAACCATTTCATTCTTATATTGTAAGATAGTTTTTAACATAACATTTATTTTCTGTTTTCTCCACATTTCATTGGTTTGCGTATTTAAAGTAGATAAGCAGTTTTATTTTGTATTTTCTAATAGTAATTATAAATTTTATGTGTGTAACATTAAACAAATAATATTATTGCATACAAATTATAAGTCAACAAAAAAAACAAAAACCATAAAAAGCTTAATATTAATTAATAAAATAACATATATTGCACCTTTTTTAATACGTTTAATTGCTAATCATAATTTTAGAATAAAGAAAACATTTTGATATTTGCATTTTTGTTGTGTCGTGTCTACAGCTAAGGAAAATAAAAATTAATATTTTTATTATTTAAACTTGTATTGAAAACAAAAATTAAAAATGAACTATAACAGACTTGTTACAAAAAATGTTTATTCTTTTTTTTTTTTTTTTTTTGTAAATTTTAATCACATTATCTTTTACTCTTTGATCTAATAACTATTTTTAATTAAATTACTTAAAACTAAAGTTAGCTATGTATTCTTATGTTTAAATAGTTAACCTATATCCGGAGCCTTGTAATAATTAAATTCGAATAAACGCAATTACAATTTAAAAAAAAAATCATCATTTAGCTTTATACATGTTTTGAGTTAAGAGTGTTTACTTTAAATTTAATTTTACAAGTCATCATGCAGACATTTTGTTTTATAAAGTCAACTAAGAAACAGATTAATTGACACTTACCTATTTTTTTATTTTTTGCATTTTTTTTTACAAATAATGTGACATAAACATTATGCAATAAATTATTTGATTTTTTGTTTTTAATTTAAAGTTCAAATTTACAATACCAATGTTGATTTGTTTTCCTACTAAATTTAAATAATAAATTAATAAATACACCTGTAATAATTACTTAATTTTACTTTTTATTCGATATAACAATTAAATATTTACACTAAACGAATTTTCACGTTAACAATCATATTATACGGTTTATGAGCTTATAAATTAGATATCCGTTGTGCAAGGACATGCAGTTCGATTTCTTAAAATTGATTTCAATAAAATTAGAAAAATAATAAATATTTATTTAGTCAATACATATATACATTTTTAAGTTATTTTTGGTAATACACAGATTTTTATTGTTATTTTATACATTTTTAAATGGGTGTTGGTAGGACAGTGTAGTCCTGATGGTGCATAGATGACTTCATTGTATCGTAAATAGGACGATTATCGTCTGGCAGCGCATAGACATCCGGCGGAACACACAGCGACTGTAATTTGGAAATGTAGCTGTCGAAGTGCTCGTGATGGGGATGATGGGGATGGTGATGCGGATGGGGATGGTGATGGTGGGTAATTTTCTCAGCACTAGGTGGCAGTGGTGGCGGCGGTGGACCATATATTCCAGCTATAGACTGAGCCTGGGAAATGCTAGCCGTGGTCAATGGTCCTGGGGGTATTAATGATGCATGTGAGTAAGTGTGGTTATTTCCAACTGATGACATAGAAGAAGTTGATGAGAGCCCGCTGACTCCTGGTGGTGGTGCAGCAACGCCATTTGGTGGAATACGAACATGCTCCAGAAGAGTGATCACATTATTGCGGAGACTTTCGTAATAGTTATTCAAGGAACTGGGATTGCTGGTATTTTCTCGTTGTGATGTGCCAAGAGGTGATGGTGAGTCCTATAAAATGAAAAGATATTCCGATTCTTAGTTTGAGCATCTTTTTTAATATAAAGTGAGAAATCAATATATTAAGGAATCTGTACCTTAAAAAATCTTCCAAACTCAAAGAAACTTTTTTTTCATTTTCATTTTCCCTTTGAGATAAATGTGCAATATAAAATTGCCGTAGATAATTTAGAGCTATTGGGACAACACTACAGAACTCATCGGAAAAATATGAACAGAATATTGGATTCGAGTAGCAGTGATACCGTCGATATAGGTTTTGGTTGCTAACCTAGAGTTGTAGGTTCGACTCCCAACCTGAGCTCAATTTTTCTTTACTCCCCAATTTAAAACTGGATACCAACCTGGGGATTTTCTTAAGTTTAACATCACCTAAATCTCAATCCAGTGTACCACCTTTCTTTTTCCCTCCCTCCTAAACGCTCGCACTTTGTTAATTCATTACAAGGGTATTTCTAATCCCTAAATTGAGAAAAATAGTACCTATAGTCAGTAGTCATACGAGTCATCAAATTTGATAATATTCTGGCGGCCATGTTGTTTTGTTCTGTCATATCTGTTGTTTATTATTCAGATACCAAGTCACCATAAGTAGAAATGTTAAGTCTTAATATAAAGAAGAATTGCATTTGTGAAATCAACTTTTGGCGAGGAAGCAGTGTGCCTTTGACAGCAACGTCAACGTCAACCATATGAATAACTTCTCTCATGTGGTAGCAGAGACATCTGCTGGTCTAACTACAAACATGCTAGGAGGTTCGTGTCCCAACTACAATCAACATGATCAAATAATAATGAGTTCGGATAGGGTGCCCGTCTGCCAAAAAATTAATTTTAACTTTAATATATTTTGTTATAATATCACAGGTCTTAAAAATAAGTTATTAATGCCAGATTTTTTTTAAATTATTTTGAACAATGATATATTTATTTTATTAGAAACATTTGTTGAAGAGGGAAAAGAGCTGCAATATCTAAATTACTTCGTAGGTTACAAACTAAAATGGATTCCAGCTATTAGAAATAATAGACTTGGACGAGCGAGTGGTGGTATGCTCTTTGGAATTAAAAACAGCATTTCTGATAGTAATTTTAACTTAAATTATAAAAGTAGCGAAAAAAAACTATAATAGATATTACCATTAACTCTAAACACCTTATAATCATACCTGTCTATCTAAATTTTGGGAGTTGGAGTTCTGATTTTGAGGAACTATATAATTTTCTATTAAATAAAAACAACGAAAATAATGATTATAGGAGATCTAAACAGCCGAATAGGAGACTTCCAAAACTCTCCGCTTCTCAACCAGGGACAGTTTTCATATGAAAGAAACTCTTTGGACTATAGAACAAATACTAACGGAGGACATCTTATAGATCTAATGCAGGATCTTGGTTTTTTTATTTTAAATGCAATTTCCAAAGGTGTTCCTCGCGGCAATTTTACTTTTATATCTGCACAGGGCTGCTCGGTGATTGACTACTGTCTCATAAAAGGTGAGTGGATTGATGTAATTAAGAATTTCGAAGTCTACCCCGCGAATTACTCATCCCATTTACCTATTCGCGTCTCTTGTGTTTCTGAGACAGTTGAAAACACAGTTCATCCTCAAAGTGAAAATAGTTGCAAGAAACTTCGTTGGGTTGAAAAATGGGCTGATGAGTATAGAAGGAAATTGAACCTATTAACAGATAATTCACAAGTTGAAACAAGAAGCTCAGTAAACGAAGCAACAAATTCTCTGCTTACTTGTATCAGGCAGTCAGCTAGGGTCAGTTCGAATACTGGTGCAAGATCTTTTAAGATGAGTTGGTATGATATGGAGTGTAAAAAAAGAAGAGATAGATCTTTTGCTCTATTGAAACTTTTTAGAAACACCAACACAGAAGTAGCGAAAAATCTCTATCTCCAATCCAATAAAGCCTTCAAGGACCTTTGTTGTTTAAAAAAGAGAGCTTTCTGAAAAAATCAGCTATGCTATATATAAGTCGTTCTGGAAAAATGTTAGGGTTTTGGGAGGTCACAATAAGTCAGCCAAAAACAATATTAGTGTAGACCGATTGGCAACTCATTTTGAAAATTTATTGCTCCCAGACCCAAACCAAGCATGTATAAGTTTTGCGATTCCTTTTGTTTACATTGAAGAGTTAGACGCTCCTTTTTCTATGGGTGAACTTTTATCGGCCCCGAAAAGAATGAAAAATAACAAAGCCTCAGGATTGGATGGTATACCGATTGAGTTCTTCAAAAATTCCACACCAAACTTCCTGAATGACGTACTAGAACTCTTTAATAGAATGTTTAGTGAAGAGAACTTTCCTGACTGCTTCAGAACTTCTTGTATATCAGCAATTTTTAAAAAGGGGGACCCTGATATACCAGACAATTACAGAGGTATTTCTGTTCTTAATTCTTTTCGGAAACTTTTTACTCAAATCCTTTATCATTGAGTGATGGCCTGGGTTGAATGTAACAACAAAATCAGCTGTTTTCAGGCTGGTTTTAGAGCTAATCTATCGACTGTAGACCAAATGTTCACTCTAACTAGTATTGGAAGGCGGTTTATCGAAAAAAGAGTAAACTGTTTGCTTTTTTTGTCGACTTCAAAGCCGCTTTCGATACTGTAAATAGAAGATCACTTTTATTCAAACTCGCTGCTATTGGTTTAGCTACAAAGTTTATCAGAATCTATGAGCAACTTCTCTTGAATATGACGGCTGTAGTATTAAATGGAACAAATCAGTCAACTCAATTTTGGTCCGAGACAGGTGTCCCTCAAGGCTGTATTCTCAGCCCATTGATGTTTGCTCTTTTTATCAATGATATTGAGGATCATATTCCTGGAGGGGTGATTTTTGGAGACATAAGTGTTAAAGTGTTGCTATATGCAGATGACCTTGTTATTTTGACCGATGATGCGTTAACTCTTCAATTACAAATAAATAAGTTAAAGCAATTCTGCGATAGGCGGGACCTAAAAATTAACACGGTGAAGTCCAAAATTATGATTTTCCGCTCTCGTTCCACTGACAATGACCGTGTATGGACTTTAAACGGTTCTAATATTGGAGTCGTAGAGGAGTTTAAGTATCTAGGTTTCACTATTACGCACAATCTGAGTTTACTTTCTCACATCAAAGACAAAATAGCTTCAGCTAAGACAGTAATTAACTCCATATGGTCGAACTTTTTCAATAATAGACTTGTAGATCCAACCACGAAATTTAAAGTTTTTAATGCAACAGTCAACAGGTGCTTTTAGAATGCTAACGAAGTGTATGGTTATCAACAGCTTGATGAAATAGAAACCATTCAGAGGTATTTTTTCAAAAGAATTTTTAGGTTACCACGTAGCACCCCAAGTTATGCCATCTATGCCGAATCGGGCGTACCTCCAATCTTCCTGAAGAATTAGAAAGCTAATGCTGACTATATTGTTAAAGTTATGCGAAGATCGAACAGCAACCTCCAGAATCGGGTCCTTCTTGTATCTTTACGGTGTCGGTATTCACCTTTCAGAAATTGGTTTGAATTGGCCTCATCGTACGATTTAGAACTACCCTTAACCTTGGATAACCCTGATAACTGGAGGAATATTTTATATGACTGCATTTCTGGAATTGACGAACAAATGTTTCAGTCTTGTATCGAACGTGCAAGGGAGTCTTCAACACGATCAGTTTATAGAGAACTAAACTTTAATTTAAGAGAAACAAGCTATTTTAGGGATGAATTTTCTGTTCATTGAAATGAGTTTGATTTTCAAAGCTAGAACGGAGATGTTAGAATTAAACTATAGGCCTCATAGATCAGACTTAAACCCGACGTGTACTCTCTGCAACTATCAGGCAACAGAAAACATCTTCCATTTTATGGCGTTATGTCCAATTTTGCAGGAAATCCGCAGGTTATACCTTAACAAGAGTTTTCTCTCGTTATATGATTGTGTTTCGTTGTTGAACGGGGAGTTGGGATGGAATTTGCTTATTCGGTTTATCACATTATGCAATCTCATATAGAAATATATATGCTAATTTTTTGGATTAGGTAACTTGAATGTTCAATCTATTATAGTTTTGTTTTAGCTAAACTAAAAGCCCTGTTTTCTCTAATTCTGGATAATGTAGCTCTTTTTAGCTTTTAGATTTTGTCAATCATTTAGCTAATTATTATAAAAATAATAAGTTACTATGAATTACACTAAAAATAAAAATCTATCGACATCCAATTATTAAACTTGTATTTAATTATAATTTGTTTTGTAGAAACCGTACTTATGTATAATTACTTTCTCTTCTAAAATTTTTTTAATATGTATAATAATAGACTTTTTAATCCGGCAGACATCACCTTTTGCCATGCTGACCCGGCGAACTTCGTACCGCCTCTTTTTTTCTTGCGATTATAGGTACATACTATAAGGCAAGTTATGCATTCGTAAAAAAATTAAAAACATGGTTGTCTGTAAAGTCAATTTACAGACGATAATTTAATGTGATAACCAGTTCACAAAACACTTCATGTGTATAGGTATCCCTCCAACTACCAACCACCCAACCTACCTACAACCACCCACCATTTTTTTAGTTTTTTTCACCCCTTGAATATAAACCTCTCACCCCCACAAACAACCACAAACTAACAGCCCACCATTCTTGAAAATTGTTTCCTCCTCCCCCACATTGTAAATCCCCCCTTCCTAACCACTACCAATCACCCACACCACCTACAACCAACCACCCACTATATTTGACAATTCCACAATTTTTTCCTCACCCATAAGCCCTCCCCAGTACAACTATTTCTGACAATTCAGTTCACTACACCCTCAACCCAAATACAACCACCCATAACACCTACAACAACTTTCCATTCACCCAACACCGCAAACCACCCACCTACAGCCACCAACCAACCACCAACCATTTTTGACAATTATTTTCCTTCACCCCCTCCCAACACCAAATCTGCCAAATCCAACCACCTACCCCACCTGCCACCACCTTCCACTCACCCACCTTTTTTGACAACTTTTTCATCGCACCCCATCAAATCAACCATCCCCACCACCAAAACTGCCAACCAATCAACCCACCTACAACCGCCAACCAACCACCCACCATATTTGACAATTCGCCCTCCCCCCTCCCCCAACCATACCAAATCAGCCCAAACACCAAACACCCATCCCACCTACAGCCACCAAGGAACCACCCATTAGCTTGACAATATTTATCTCACCACCCAAACCAGCTACAACCACCCACCATTTTTCCTCTTCCCGACACTACCCCTCCCCCTCGCCTGGCCACACACACTCCCACCACAACCAACCAACTACCCAACACCCTCCCCTCCCACTTTATCGACTTTCTAAGCAATGAAAGCAAAGGCTATTTAACGTGACTGTGACTGTGACATTTTTCCGTGCGTGCTGCTCATATTTTCCAAATCGATTTATTAGACGTTATCACGTCAAAAAAAAAATTCTAACAATCAAACATGACATTACGATGATAGAGCAGTCTGGAAAAGTGGGTCCGAAATTCTGTCTGTCTGTCAGTCTGTCTGTCTGTCTGTCCGTCTCTCTGTCCGTCTGTCTGTCTGTCTGTCCGTGTGTCTGTCTGTCCGTGTGTCTGTCTGTCTGCATAGTTACCTACAGCTGGACCAATTTGCTTTAAACTTGGTACATAGTATTGTTATGACGTAGGTTTTTGGAATTAGCATTCTAGCTCTAAAACTAACGGTTTTTAGTGAAAAATTAATTTTTCTCAAAAACGTCTCCTACGGTTTTGATAAAACTTTCTGAATAGTGTTTTCTGTGCAAACTTTATGTTTTAGTTTTAATAGATTTTTCAGGAAAAGTCGCTTATAACGGTACCTCCCACAGGACCGGTTTTTAAAAATCAGATTTTCTCGTAAACTACTTGACGGATTTCGATGAAATTTTTGTAGAAGCCTCTTTAAAGACAAAAAATAATTTCATACACTTATGTTTTTCCCTGCTTTTTTCCAAAATCTCAAACCCCAAGAGTACTGTCCCATCCAGTCATGCACTTTATTTTTTGAATATTTTCGAAATTTCCAAATTTTTCGTTTAACTATTTACAATGAAGGTACGTTTCAGCTAAATGGTATGTACAATACCAGGCTGGAGAAATCGAACTCTTCCAGTAAATTAATGTCAGTTGAATTATCAAAAATTGACGCGTTTGATGTACCATCTACCATCTATTAACACCAACCATCTTCTACAATCTACCGTCTTCCACAATCTTTTACCATCTTCTACCATCTACCATTTTCTACCATTTACCCCCTTCCACCATACACCATCGACCACCTGTCTTTGTATTCCTTCTTGTTCGCACATGTTAAATCATTATAAGTTTATTCATATTACCTTGATTGCGAGTGCATAGTAAAAAAAACCATCTTCTATCATCTATCATATGCAACCTTTTACCATCTAGAATCTTCTACCAGCTACCATCTTGTTCTATCTACCATCTGCTACTATCAAATTTCTTCTATATAATCTACCATCTCCTGCTATCTACCAACTACCATCTTTTACTATCAACTATCTTCTACCATCTGCTACCATCTACCATCTTCTAACATCAACCATCTTCTACCATCTAGCATCTTTTACCTTCTTCCATCTAGAATCTTCTCCTATCTACCATCTTGTTCTATCTACCATTTACCATCTTCTAGTATCTACCATCTCCTGACATCTGCCATATACTGTCTTCTAACATCTACCATCTTCTACCTTTTACCATCTCCTACCATTACCATCTTCTATCGTCTACCATCTCCAGCCATCTGCCATATGCCATCTTCTTCAATCTACCATCTACCAACTACCACCTTCTACTATCAACTTTCTTCTACCATCCGCTACCGTCTTCCATTTTCTCCCATCTACCATTTACTCCCTTCTAACATCTTCTTTCATCTACCATCTTCTACCATTTAGCATCTTTTACCTTCTCTACCATCTTTTACCACTTATTTCATTGAACATTTTTTTCTTTAGAAAGATGTTTGATGTTAAATTTTTTTAGAATACCTACATATACATAATGTATGTCTGTACATATTTTGTAGCGTTCAAAAATATAACACATATTTTGTTTGTGTATATTTGTACTTCAAAACAAAAAACAATAAATTAATATATCAAATTCTGACTGATAAATATTTCAAATAATTGACACTTTTACACTCCTTTTTTTTTATTTTTGCACGCAAGGTATGTCGTCGTAATTTTTTTTTACTTATAATTCATTTTTCTCACCGTTTACACCTTCCCCGAACTTCCACAAATATTTCAAGATCAAAATTTCCAAAATTGGTCCGGCCATTCTCGAGTTTTAGCGCTTCAAACGCACAGCAATTGATTTTTATATATAAGATAATTTGTTTTGTAGAAACCGTACTTATGTATAATTACTTTCTCTTCTAAAATTTTTTTAATATGTATAATAATAGACTTTTTAATCCGGCAGACATCACCTTTTGCCATGCTTGTATTTCTTTTTACCATTCTTTGTATATACCTATATTTGTTGAAAAAATAAAGAAAATAATAATAATAATAATAAATAATAATTATATAAAGTTAGTGCTCGTTAGTGGAAACATTTTGTGCGTTGCACCAATTTTACGGTAAACGTGGTGGCCCTTCACAGGCGACCCTTCAAAGTTTAGTGGCCAAATTTGAGAGAACCGGTAATAAATTAGCCAATATCCGAGAAAATCTCTGCGGTCCGTGAAAGTGTACACAGAGCCAGATGCAGTCGATTCCTCGCCGAGCCCAAGAACTCGGACCTTCGACGAATTTTACTTGTCGAATTTTAAGAAGGAATTTGTGTCTATACCCGCCGTACAAGTTCCAACTAACCCAGGAACTCAAAGTTCATTACCATACCCAACGCAGTTTGTTCGATGATTGCTGAATGGGATTCAGAGAGTTTGGAAGAGAAGACCAGTATTTTAGATGAAAAAACTTTTTCCAAAACGACGCGGAGCTGCTAAGGCGGTCACCGTTAATGGCGAGCGCTAAAAAAGGATAATAACCAATTTATTACGGACTAAATTGAACCATATGGACTCGGATGACATCCGGTTTCAGAGGTACGGCGCTAAATGCAACAAAGAGGACATCACGATTGAGATTCTGCATGAACGATTTAAAAGCAATTTTAGTCAAGGAGGTGACGTAAATTTGCAGAGCGTTTAAAATCCCGCTAGACTTTTTCTTGTGAGGTTTCCTAAGTCACAGGTCTACACAAATAAACCACAATCAATCGATTGACACCTTTAAGGTGAACATATACCACAAAACATCGTTCAAATTTAGCCGTATATATCCGGAAGACTAATTGAAAGTAGGACCACTCGCATTTGAACGTTGTCATATATTCCATACACATAATGGCATACATGAGCTTTTCAAATGAAAAAGAATTTTGCACATACTTCACAGTTGTACCCCGTGGTGTAGTTGTTGGTGTCGGACTGGCGTGGTTCTGGGTTCGATCCCAGACTTCACCTAAGTTATTTCACGGGGTATACAACTGTCTCTTGCAAGGAAGTGATGAATCATGTCATGGAAAGCTCTTTCCTATTAGCAAGTCGGATTCGGCGATAAATTGTGGGTCCCTTCCATTCCTGCAGAATATCAACTCATACACGGGAATGGTTGAGAGTATAAGTCGCATTCCCTGCTTGGAGCTGTTGTGCCAAGTATTTATTTTTATTCTTAAATGTTGCACACACAACTTGTTTTATGAAATTTTAATATCAACAATATCCACATGTTAACGGTAATTGCACTGCAACTTCTCATGACTGGCTCTTATTTCATGATTACATCGATCAAATTCAAAAAAAGAAAAAAACAACAACAACCAAATATACACAATCAAATTGAGGAGAGTATTTTAAGGAAAGTCAAAGTTATATCATTTCCCGATCAGTGCCCTAAATTACTTAAAAATAAAATGTGACAGTGGTCTTGGGGCTTGAGATTTTATTAAACATAATTTTTTCAAAATTTTTAAATAATTTGAGCTGAAAAATAAGAACGCCATTTTGTTTCTTTTATAAATTTGAAATGAGAATAAATTTATAAAAATCTGTGGAGCGATTCATGAGAAAAAAAGTCAAAAACACCAGGTTATAGGTATTCAGCAAATACATTTATTTATTATTTTTGAAGAAAATTTTATAATCAAAAAATGTTTTTTTTTAAATATTTAAAAAAATGTTTTTAAAAACACAAAAAAAACTATTTTTTCCAAATATTGGTATGTAGTTTAAATTGCTAGATACCTACACCTATATGTGTGTGAAATTTCGAAAGTATCGGTTGAGCTGTTTTAGAGATAGTCAGCAGCAAAAAACACGGTCCTATGGAAAGTACAGTTTTTAGACAGTTTTAAAATTTTTTGTTAGCTATATGATTTGTCGTTCCTAAAAAGCTACACTGATCTTTTTAAATCAAAATCGTTAGAGCCGTTTTCGAGAAAAATAAGCTTTACCGTAACGGTTATATGTATGACGAGTATACCGTTATTTTTTGAACTAAAAATTAATTTCATTTTCCCCTCTGCAAAATACTTAAAAACCTCTACATACCAAGTTTGAAGCAATCAAACAGACAGGCAGATAGAGAGAGAGACATACAGACGGACAGAATTTTTAGACCATCTTTTTTCATCTCCGCTATCATCGTAATGTTTTGATTGATTGTTATCTCAAAACTCCTCAAACTTGCGGGTGATTTTTTAGCCGGTTTGGTTTTGGCAACACTGGTTTTGACAGCTGACGTGTGTTTAGTACCTTGTGTCACTGTCAAACAGCTTCAGTTTGGTTTGCAATTTAACCATGGATCGTCTTACAAATGAACAACGCTTGCAAATTATTGAATTTTACTATCAAAATACGTGCTCGGTTCGAAATGTTCATCGCGCGCTTTTTTATCGAAAAATTGTGTTCAGCGATGAGGCTCATTTTTGGTTGAATGGGTACGTAAATAAGCAAAATTGCCGCATTTGGAGTGAAGATCAGCCAGAAGCATTGCAACAGCTACCAATGCATCCCGAAAAAACCACTGTTTGGTGCGGTTTATGGGCCGGCGGCATTATTGGGCCATATTTCTTCAAAGATGATGCGAATCGCAGCGTTACTGTCAATGGTGAACGCTACCGAGCGATGATAACAAACTTTTTTTTGCCCGAAATGGAAGTTCTTGACTTGCATGATATGTGGTTTCAACAAGACGGTGCCACATGCCACACAGCACGCGAAACAATGGCGCAATTGCGAGGCGAGTTTGGTGAACAGTTAATTTCACGTTTCGGGCCGGTCAATTGGCCGCCTAGATCGTGCGATTTGACACCATTAGACTATTTTTTGTGGGGGTATGTCAAGGCTAATGTCTATAGGGACAAGCCCGCTTCGATTGACGCACTGGAAGCCAACATCCATGCATTCATTCGTGAGATACCGGCCGATATGTGTGAAAGAGTATGCCAAAATTGGACTCAGCGGATGGGCTACCTGAGACGCAGCCGCGGTCAACATTTGCATGAAATTATCTTTAAACATTAAATTGCAAAGTTCAAACTATCGATTCAAATAAATATTTCATTCATTTTTTCGAATGTTTTGTGTTTTTTTTTAAAAAAAAAGTTCTAAGCCTCTTAAAAAATCACCCAATATAATCGCAAGTAAATATTAAAGGATTCCAGGTGGACCAAACATTTTCAAGAAAGCAATGAACTCTGTCAAGTTATTGTTTAAAAAGAATTGCACCTTGGACATTTTTATTCCCATACCAAGATTGCTCTGCTTGATAAATTATTAATTAAAAACTAAAGTACACGAGCATGGGTGTAGCTTTTATCCAAGTGCCCATGACTATTCTAAAAAAAAAAAGATACCGAAAGTCTTTTTAATTAGTCTGACATATTAGATCTAAAAGTATCTTTTGATGGAAGGGTAGGTAGGTATATATAGTTTTTAATCATCGGATTTTATTAAGGCTCTTTAACATTATAAAACTGCCATGGCCACTTTCCTGGGACAAGTCCTTGTTTAATTAGCATCCGGTAAAAATGAAGCCCTCTTTTATCCCGTAGATTTCAAAGAACTACATTCATTAAAACTAATTTCTATCAGACTTATTTTTATCAAAAGTAAAGACCATAGTACATATTCTATGCCAGGATATTCATCTGTCCACATACGACACACAACTATTTCAAAAATCCTGAATTGTGAAAGGGAAAAATAACTTTTAACTGAAAAATGCAAACATTTGTTCAACTGGTCAATTATTCCTTTTGTTCGCATTCTCGTACTTTTTTGGGTGGTTAATAGAAAAAGGATCAATCTACTTTAGTTCTTTATTTACAATTGTCCTTTTTACTCTATCCAAATAGTAAAGAGATTGGGGTTTTTGTCAAATAGGGGATGATGGTTATTTTTTTTCTTAATGCTATAAAGCATATCTACACAATGGTCAAAATGGCTGGAGATTCAAAAAGCGACGACATGCGGGAGACAAGTAGTTTTAATCAGTTTTTTTTCTTTCAATAAATGGTCTTTGTACCCAGGAAAATGTATTTTAAAGCATTCAGAGAGAGAGGAAAAAGGAAAAGTAAGCTACCTTTATTTTTGTAAAAGGGGAGCAAAAATCAAAAGGTTTTTCCCTTTTTTGGGCTTAAATCGTGGTGGAAATTATGCAATGAAGGTATGTTAACCTTTAGTTTTATAATGTTCCAATAGTTTGTAAATACTTATCCACTTCAAAGCAATTATTCGCATATTTTATATTCACATTGAGTCTTCCGCAAACATTTGAATAGGATTTTTTTTATTTAATTTTAATGTATAAGTGGAAACTTTGCCTTCACACTAGTTCTAGGGCTCACAAGCGGCAGATTTGTTCTTGGTATCAATCAAATCCATAGTACTTTGATGAATTTTTTTGATGTGGTTTCGCTGTCAGAGGAAGACTAAAGCAAAATTTGTTGAGTTTTTGGGAAGTGATAACAATAATAACAGAAAAAACAGAAGAGGAAAACGATGCTACCAAGAAGTGAAGTTTCTTTATAAGCTCTTCGCCAAAACATTATGAGCAATGTTTCCAAATATAAATAAAATAAATAAATCCCCAAGCGGGATGGGGCCTGTTAATCACACTCTCAACCATTCCTGTGTGTGCGTTGATGTTCTGCAGAAATGGAAGGGAGCTAAAGTTTATCGCTAAATACTAACGGCTAACAGAGAAGCACTTTCCATGACATAATTTACTCTTGTAGGATTTGTCTCTTCCTCGCAAGAGGCAGTACCCCGGAAAAGAACTTAGGAAAAGAACATTCAGCCTAGCAGTCCGACACATAGTAACCACTACGCCACGGTTTACTACAATGTTTCTAAACGTGACTCAAACATCTCGACATGCACAAGAACACATAGCAGTCACCAGGTTGTCGGACATGCAACCATATTGATTATGCCATCGATTACGATTTTCAGGAAGAAAACTAGAGCTTTCCGTAATATCTACGATGAGCTTAGGAAGAATAAATAAGGCTTGCTCGGGAGAAAAATGAAAGACCACAAAACATTTATCAGCGCGAAAATCACAAGTAGAATAACTGTTACTGTTGCTTAACTTAAGAGCTCTATCGAGAAGAACCAAGGAGACGCTGTACAGAACACTCATCCTCCCGGTCCTGATATATGGTGTAGAAGCGTGGGCCCTTTCCCGGTTGGATGAAAAGTCCCTTGCTGTATTCGAGAGAAAAGTTGTACGTACGATTTATGAGCGCATGGGCATAACTCCCTTTGACATAAGTCCATAATTCGATTATGGAACTATATCTCTCCCGAATGGGATAAAAGTGGGTTGTTACTGCTTCCCATGGTAATCTAGACAAAAACCTCTAATCAAGAGCTTAGTTTTCCGTTGATAGATGGCGCACCTCAAGTGGTAGTACTATAGTTTATATATACATACAAAGGTTGCCAGTGCCTTGTCTGTTTATCGACGGAGTTGATTAAAATGTAATGTAATGTATAAATATTTGAAAGCTAGATCATTTTGAATGGGCTATACAAAGAACAAAATAATAATAGCTTCAAGTAATAGTTTTTGATAAATATATTTTCAAATTAAAATTTGACATTTTGTTCAAAACTTTTGATTATGATATAATTTTTTTGTATAGGAAAATGGGTTACTTCGAAAGAGATCTCTTTAATTTACAAAATATTTATGTTTTACAGATTATAATTTATCACTTTTGAGATTCTTTTTGGATTAATATTATTATATAATTTTAATTGTACTTTTATCAATTATTTCCACCTTCCTCATAGAAGTGTGTTCATAGGCCTGGTGTTATTTTTTATACGTACGCACTGAAGGGTTAATAGCGAGCCACTTCCCCCATAACGCTTAACTCAAAAGTAGTTTACCTCAAGCAGTTTCACCGCCTTGTTAAAAAATCAAGTTGTGACAAAGTATCGGTTATCTTCTTTGATTAACAAATATAGTTTCAGTTTGAGTAACGAGGATCGCTTTGCACAAAAGAGTGTGCCCTAGAAAGTGCCCTGATAAAGTACAGTACTGTGTACAGTGGATGTATTGCTTGCTTGCTTAACCCAGAGTTGCGAGTTCAAACCCAGCCTGGGCAGCAATTTTTATTTATTTCCCCTAGTTTCAACTGGACGCCACCCGTTGGATTTTCTTGGCCTAAATCTGAATTCAATGTTAGAACAAAAGTTCTTTCCTATCTTTCTATTCCTTCTCTCCTCGCTCGCACATCTTCACTCATTATAAGGGTATTCATATCCCCTTGAGTGCGAGTTCATTATAAAAAAAAGAAACGGTGGTGGGTGGGTCTTGCATAGAAAATCCGGAATAGGAGAAGGGGATTCCAGAAAGTGATTACAATGAGTTCCCAGGCTTAGTGTCGAAATAATACCAAGATCAATCATTTAGCACTGGATTTGGATTGGCACTTTGCTTGCAGCAGTTAAATTTCTTCTTGCCCGTCAAGAATCTTGAGTTGAAATTGACACTGCCTGGACCAGCTGAGTTTTTGAAAACAGACTCGCCCCAAACGCCTAGTCTAATGATCACTGATCGCTTCCAATGATAATAGACGAGAGTCAAGCTTTAAATCAATGTGTGTTTGTGCAGCTGATTGGAGAATCAAAGGGTCTTAGTTGAGACTTAGAATAAAAATAAAGAAATAAAAATAATAATAATAATGATGTCTCCAGTAAAATTTCAGGAGGAAATAAATTGATACATATTGAGAACACAACAGGCTGGTATAGAAGCCTTTACTGACAAAACAGTCGTATTTATAGCATGGTACAGTTTAATGATTTCCTATCAGTGCCCTGTACAGTGTGGTTAAAAAGTGCATCATCTCGAATAGAATAGATTTCGGTGTTTGAGGCCTAGAATTACACAGAACTTCAGAGTCAGATCACAAACGTAACTATTCCAACAAGGTCGACATGAACGTCATAGATAACTTCTTCTTGAAGATTATTCGGTGATGTAGCTCCGTAAAGAAAATTCAAAAGAAGTTTATTTACATGAATTCATCCGACAGCAGACTTCAGCCTTCAGTTCAGTAGGGCTGTGTCAATTTTTAAGGACCACATTGACTGTTGAGCGATGGAGTTGGATAAGAAAATTTGTTCAACGTTATGACACTTTTACTCGTTAAAGTACATTATACGAATAAATGTTTTATTACTTACAGCGTGACAATAATATTAAATATTTATTTTAATCCTCTTCAACCTTCTGATGTCAAGTCAGCATTGTTTTCTAAAGTTTTCAATAGGAACCAATCAAATGGTCAAGCTAATGTCAATAAAAATGGATGCTTCAACATGTGTATGTATTTAGTATAGTAATTGCAAAGAATTTTTAAAATTATAGCTTTTCTCTTTCTTCTTACTCTTCTAACGGCATTTCAAATGACAATGTATGCATAATATTATATAAATCATAGCTAACCAAAATATTTCACCAATAGAAATTAAGCTCATCCATTTTTTAATCGTGAAGCGTTGGCATACCAGAGTCTGAAACTTTGTCGTGTTTATCTATGTCAGTTGAAACTGAGTATTTTGGGATTGGGTCTTCCGAAAATTAGTCTTTTTGAACTATGGCTCTTAAGATTTCGTTATAGACTCGTTTAAAATAAAAATCAATACAAATTTTGGTTTTCAAAATTTCTCAGTTTATAGATTTGAAAAAAATTATTTATAGAAATAAATAAGATCAAAGGCAAAGGGTTGTTACGGTGGTCTCGGGGCTTGAGATTTTGGGGAAAAAAGCTATTAAAACATTTTTTTAGAGTATGCCAACATCATCAGTTTGTAGTTCTTATCAGAAAACATTTTTTTTTTTAATTTTAAACAAACTGTTTTTGAAAAAACCTAAAATTAAAAAAAAAAAATTATCTTTTTTTTTTAAACTCAAAAAAACTTTTTGAAAAATTATAGAATTAATATTGTTTTGTTTATAAAACAGCTTTTACATAAAAAATTTCATCGAAATCCGTTAAGTGGCTTACTAGAAAATCTGATATGAAGAAACTGGTCCTATTGGAGGTACCTACCGTTATAAGACTTTTCTTGAAAAATTAGTTCCAACCAAAACACAAAGATTACTCAAAAAACACTATTCAGAAAGTTTTATCAAAATCGTAGGAGCCGTTTTCGAGATAAAAATAAGTTTTTCATTAAAAATCATGTATCAGGTAAGGGGAAATATCGGACCTCCTGGCTATAATGGGCCCCTATGTATTTCTTGGTTGATTAAAGTGACAACTCCGAATTTGCATCTACGAGTATCTTGTTTAAACTATCCTCTTTTAAAGTGAAATTGACTTCTGTGTTTCGTAGTGAATAAAAAAAGCTTTTTTACTCAGTTTATATTTTAATGAAGTCACACTTTGTACGCATGATTAAATTACTGCCAATCATTCCTTACCTTTGTCCATTATGCCCGAGGAACGGGGCGAAATGGGCTAATCAAGCATTTTTCGAAATTCGATACAAATTGATTTTTATTTATGTAATATTTTCATAATCCATTTAGTTAATGTTTCTTTCATGAATTAAATTGTTTTGAACATGATAAACATGTTTTTGGTGTTTATGTTTCCAAAAAACCTTATTTGCCCTTTATGCCCCTTTTCCCCTACCGTTAGTCTTAGATCGAGAATGCTAATTCCAAAAATTCCTCTGTAGGACCAAGGACGTCATAATAATACTGTGTACCAAGTTTAAAGCAAATCGGTTCAGCCGTTTTGGCTGTAAGTGCCGATACAGACAGACTGACTGCGATGGACCCACTTTTTTAAGCTTCTCTATCATCATAATTGTATGTTTTATTGTCCAAATTTTTTTTTTTACTAAAACGCATAACTTACCTTATATTACCTATGAACGCGAGTAAAAACTATGTCCCTTGACAAATGGAGTGTGGGAAGTACTCGGGGTACGTTTATGACCGCCGCGCCGTCTCAGACGCAGCTGTAGTATGTCACTAAGCAGTTTTTTTTAAAAAGAACCTCTACGAAACATATTGGCTTGGAAGACCAAAAACAACATTGAGATCAGCAGTTTTACAGCAAAAGGAAAACCCCTTGAGACAAATTGGCAACACTTGAATAATCGAGTTTCAGGCCATGAATGATATGTCGTGTCAATACGTATATACAAAACTCATAAATACAAAAAAGAATATAATGGAGCTTATAAACCAAAGAAGAAGTAAAAAGCATCGTTTGACAAGAGCAGTAACGTAGATTGACATGAAATTTAAAGATCCAAGAACGTCTAAACGTCACAAAAACCCTGGTTCTAAGTTGAGTACCCCGCGATAGAGATTTGAAGAAATACAATTTTAATAAAATAACTTGCGAAAATTCGTAAATTAAGTAGGTACTGAATATATCGAGGATACAGCGCGAAGCGCGTTGGCAGTATTGTACGGAGAAGCACTCAGCAATTTTGTTTTTTTTTTTGCCTTGAAAGTTTAAAACAAACATGTACTCCAACGACTCGTCTTCAATATAAGTAAGGTGGAGAGAGGGGCGTTAAAGCTTATTCCGAGAATACTTTCTCAGATGGCAAGTTGTGCCCATTGTGGATGTTCTCACCATTTATCATCGATCTTTTTTGCTTCGCTTATTTTTTCAACACATAAGTCTAGCGTAACATACACATTCAGTACCTTCCTATACCTTCATAACATAGCACTTTATTTCGATTTCCAGGCGATTAATTTACAAGCAAAATTATTCATCCTGACTTATTCTATAGTTCCTTCTATTCGTTCGAAATGCATGAAGCAAAACTGCATCTGTAGCACAACGTTCTCTGTCTATCTCTATGTTTGAGTTAAAATTATTATTCTCTTCTTTCCTGTCCATGTTGTTCCTGACAACTGAGTTGAACATGCATTTCTCCAATTTCGTATTAAATGTCGCCATATGCATCCTGACCACTTCAGAATCACTGTGTAGGTTCTTCGTATACGATGACGGTTCAAGTTGTCTCTCTTGGATTGTGTTCATATTTCATTCAAAAGTTATACCTAAACCTAAGCTATACGATAGCGCAAGTTGCATTCCATAGAGTTTGCCACCCTCATCCTCGATATACCATCCCCAAAGGACGAAAGAAATACTCCCCGGTTGGGGCTCCTCTTTCTCTCTCTTTCGTTGTGTTTTCAAATCGTCTAACCTTTTGGCCTCGTTTTTACACGAGACACCAACTCGTCTATATACAATGGTTTTGTATACACGGAATGGAGGAGCTCTCCGGCCGCCTAGCCAACCAGTTGGTGTTTTTTGTGGAGCACATGGAGAGCGAAAACGGCGGCGCTCCAGGAGTTTGAGTTGGGCGTAGCTAATGTTTTCCAATGGCCACAACGTCAAATTCAATGCTCATGCCCAATCAGAGCAGTACAGAATACAAAGAAAAAAAAATGTAAGAAAATTGAAGAAAAAAATAACCGTACATAGTAGATATGTATTTCCCAAAGGATATGCTACAAAATAGAAGAAAAAACAAGAAAGCAAAAAAAAAAAAAAATACAACCAAAAGGAACCAACGATGATCCAAAGGGGGGTTGGGGTGCAAACTATGCACTGCTCTCAAAGTGGACGGGATAAATGTTGAACAATGAGAATAACTGTAAGGACATTCTGTACGTACCTACATCTCCTCTTCTTCACCAAAAATCCTAGTGAAAGCATACTAAAAAAAACATCTTATAGTCGCGCATGAATCATGAGAAGCAAGTTACGTAAGATTCAAAGCTTTTCCCATGGAACATTGATTGATTTAGAAGTAAGATGTATGTAAGTAGGCGTAGGGGTATAACGTGAAACGTAGGTGGGTGCGTCTAAAGAGAGCGGGTATAATTTTTGTGTTTGAGAATGCGATGACACAAATGTACATGTAATGTATACCTTAAATGAATTTATTATTTTTTTTTATTTCATGTAAGGGTTTGATTCGTTTTTTAGCATACATCCGATTGACGTCAATCGAAGATTGGTTAATACATTTTTGTATATGAACAATGTACGGTTTCATATTCGAAGTTATATAAATATGGGTAGGGTGAAACATACGGACATCCTTTCATGTAGGTGACACCCACAAAACCCTATATGTTGTACATGCAATAAATTGAGTATAGGTGATATTTCTAAAATATTTAGGCGTCTCTATACTCTATATGTAGGTATATGTGCATACATAGGCACCTACAATATATAATATTTTATCGATTCGGTTCGATGGAATATTGAACATTGATAAATTATTGGTTAGGATATTTACGTAATGGGATCTATCTATAGGCCATTCGAAGGCCGATTTTCGTTTCGAGGTCTTTTAAGAAAACGATATACAAATTGCTTGCAGTTTCAGACATATTAAAATTGATGATTTAAGTAAGCTACTTTTATATTTTTTTAATATTTTAATCTTTGATACATTTAAACTATGTTTTATATCATACCCATATCAAGATATAAAATTTGACATCTTCGTTCATGGTCATACTTCCACATACCATTTTTACTTGCGCTATAGGGCAAGTATTGGTTTCGTGCAGAAAAAAAAATCGAGGTTTTAATCAAACATGACATTACGATGATAGAGAAGCCCAAAAAAGTGGTTTTCGCCATACCGTCCGTCGGTTTGTCTGTGCCTCTGTGCGGATGTGCGGATGTGCGCTTTTTCACGTCATGCTACAGCCTAAACGGCTTGACGGATTTTCTTCAAACTTCATATATAGCAGTTTGAAGAAAAACCGTTGTCGAGGTTTTTTTTATTTCGTTTTAGCCCGGCTTAAACTGGTACCTTTCATGTAACGGTTTTTTTCAATTTGGATTTTCTCGAAAACAGCTCTAACGATTTTGATTAATTTTAAAATTTAGCTAACTTTAAGCATTTCTAACAAAACTGCGTTTTTTGTTTTTGCCTCAAATGGTCGTAACGAAAATCAGGTTTTAATGGCTTTTTTTTAAATAGCCATAAGTTCACAACGGCTTGATTGAATCAACTCAAACTTTGTTTGACATAGTTTTTCATAGTGTTCTATAGGATGGTTTAGTAAATTTTTCACTGAAGCCTTTCTAAACGGTGGCTTCCATACAACGAGCCGTTGAGTTTTAGCCAACTTTTTTTGGTTTTTTCTAATTTTCTCGAAAATGGCTCTAACGATTTTGATTAAACTTTGTGTGTTATATTCTTTTAGTGTTTTGAAGAGAACTGAGTTTTTTGTTTTTTTTTTCTAAAAATACAAATAACGGAGATCCGCTCTTAACGGCTTTTTTTTTAAAGGGCCATAAGTTGTCAACGGTTGCATCGAATTCACTCAAACTTTGTTTGGTATAGTTCCTTACAGTTTCCTTTCCTTTCAGATGGCATTCCATTTTTTCCAGTTTCTTTTTTTAATGATGGCTCCCATACAAAGAGCCACTAGATTTTGGCCAATTTTTTCATTTTTTCTAATTTACTCAAAAAAGGCTCCCCCGATTTTTATGAAAATTCAAACAAAACTGCATTTTTAGTTTTTGGCTATACATGATAATAGCGGAAATTGCTTTTAGCAGTATTATTAATTTGGCCATAAGTGGACATTTTTATCATTTATAACACCCAATAGATAACGTCTTAATTTTAAATATCAAAGGTTTCTTAACGTTAGCTCCCGTATATCGAGTTTTCCAGTTTTAGCCAATTTTTTTTGGTTTTTACCAAATTTTTCAAAAATGAATTGTTCTTATTGATCGAAAAGTTTGTTTTCATCGTACTATTGCACCAACAGAGCAAGTTCGTGCGACCCAGTCGCGCATTTTATTTTTCTTACTTTTTTCTAATTTGAGATTGGATACATAATTTTTAAAAACTATCAACTTAGTTTTAAATCAAAATTTAGAATTCGATTTCAGCTTTGAAAAAAGCTGCATTACAAGACATTCTATCTTTTTTTTTTTTTTTTTTTTTTTTTGAAAATTTTTGATAAAAAATCTTTGAAATAACTTTTAAATTTTACTTGCGATTATGGGTATACTATAAGGCAAATTATGCATTCATAAAAAAATTGTTTTGGGCAATCAAACATAACATAACGATGATAGAGAAGCCGAAAAAGTGGGTACGACAATTCTGTCCGTCTGTCTGTATCGGTACCTACAGCCTAAACGGCTGGACCGATTCGCTTCAAACTTGGTACATAGTATTTTTATGATGTCCTACAGAGAAGTTTTAGTAATAAGCATTCTAGCTCCATAACTAACGGTACCTGCCATATAATTTTGTATGAAAAACTCTTTTATCTCAAAAACGGCTCCTAAGATTTTGTTAAATCTCAATGAATGTTTTCTTTTTTTTTGGGTAAAATGTATGTTTTGGTTGGAATTATTTTTAAGGAAAAGTCTTGTAACGGTACCTCCCATAGAAGCAGTCAACGGATTTCGATGAAAATTTCAATGTGTAAGCTCTTTTATAAACAAAATTATATTAATTCTTTAATTTTTCAAAAAAAAAACTTTTTTTGAGTTACATTTTTTTTTTTAATTTGTGGTTTTTTTTTAAAACGGTTTGTGCAAAATTTTTAAATTTTTTTTGTCGGTACTTGCGCCAAACCCAGAGGACCTGTACAACATTTCATACTGGCCATCAAAAAATCAACGAAACACCTGGATCGAAGATAAGCTCAGGCTAGCACACACAGTCAATAACGAAGCTTATGAGGCAATGCTACAGGCTAAAACCAGACCTGCCAAGAGCGAAACCCGATTTACCAACAAAAGGAGGAACATCAGAAAGGCAGAAGCAATGTTTGAAAGTTATACCAAAGGGTAAAGCGGTACAAAGACCGAGCGGGAGCCTGTAGAGACGTGGGTGAAAATGTCGTAGTAGATGCACAGGCTGCTGTAGTGCGGGATAGTTTTCTGGCTGAACTCTTCAAAGCAGCAGGATATAACTTGATGAGGAGCATACACCAACTCATCTAAACAATCTTGTCATTTTAAAATATGCCTGATGAATAGAACATCAGCATCTTGTGCCCTATTCACAAATATGGAACAGCGACAACATAAGAGGTACTAATATCCTAAATGTCCTTTCACTCGTGAACTGATTTTCAGGTACCTACATCAACCATCCACCAAATTTTCACACTTCGACAGATTTTAGAAAAGACCCAAGAATTTCAAATCGATACTCACTATACCATTATATCGATCTTAAAGTCACCTATGAGCTATGACAGTGTGAATATGGACGAGCTACGCAGATCCCTGTCACTACTCGACATCCCTTCTTAAGTCGTTCGATTGTGCAGGATGACTATAGAGAACCCGCGTTGCTCCGTCAACATTGGGAAGAACACCACCGACTCCTTTGATAGTGGGAAAGGCTTTATCATTTTAACTCTTCAAAATTCATCTGGAGTCATTCGTACGGGACTCCCATTTTTTTTTAATAAAACCGTTCAATTACTTAGTTATGCTGATGAGTGATGATATTGACATCATCGGAAGAACGAATTGGATTGGGCGAGAATGGGTCTAGCTGTTAATATGTGATATAAGTTTTAAGTAGTCGAGGCGTTTTATATTCGTTCCTGTTGTTTCAATGGAGTTGGAGAAGAAGATTCAATAACTAAGTGTACGGTCAACACAGCAACATTGACCTGGTCAAAAATCATAATATACAGCGGCTTAAATAGCTGGGACATGTGGAGCGTATAGACGAGTCTTTCATTCCAACCTTGAGAAATAAATGCATTACTAGAAGAACCCACCTAAGACGGCAAGTTCAAGTGGAGGGCGACCTCAACCAATTTAACGTGCGTTACTGGAGGCAACTGGTTAGGGATGGACGTACAGAAGTGTTATTGTATAATGGCCAACAAAGTCAAAAAATATTTTGAAAGGAACTTTTTTTCTCGAAACAAATGGTGCTTGGAAAGTTATAAGATTTCAAGAAATGGACTCAATATTTTATAAAACGATCTATTAATAAAGCTGTTAATTTAAAAAAAAAATCCAATGTATTATTCTTTTACGAAAAGATCCAAACTAGACAGAAAGATTGTATTGTATTTTCAAATACAATTTTTTTAGCCATTATTACTAAACTTTTTTACTTTTTAGTGTTAAAATAAAAAAACACAGTTTTAATTTTTTTTTTACTAAGGTTAAAAAAACCCGAAAATGAGTGAATAATAAAATTTCAGAAAATCCATTTGGAGTGAGAAAATCGAAATTAACGAATTTGTATTCAGTTCCCCTGTTAAATTTGCTAAGCAGCTAAGCAAAAACACCAGAGGGGTAATAATAAGAACATATTGTTTTTTTTTTTTGTTTTAAGAATAAATGCGTACCGAACATAATACATTTCATAAGAAGTTCCAACTCAAGCTTTTGTACATGCATGTTTTTATTTGAATTTCAGTTTACTTTAAACGTCCTACCTTCTCTTAATCAAATTGACTTATTATGTCGATTTGATTTTTAGAGTATTTTATTGAAACAAATCGTGGTCATTAAGAGTGCAAAAATAAATTAAATCTTGAATATTTTAAAACCAACGAAAATCGTTCCTCAAACTTTTACATTGATTTTTGAACTGTTATTCTTTTCTGTTCGTGAAAAGTCTGAAAGTCAGTATATATGTTAGAAAGTTAAATTTTTATAATTTTTTTTATTTTAAGACGCGAAGTGAGTTTTCTTAACTTTCAAGGTCATTTCGGCGGCGGGAAAGTTTCCACAGCCACAAGTTTGTCAATTAAATTTCGAATTTTCTTTAGTCTTTCTTTTGTTATGACTTTCAATGGTGTGAGTGTGAGTGGAAATTTTGTGGAGAAAGTGAGTTGAGGGGTGGTTTAATGTGTACCTACCTAATATACTGCATAAGAATTCTAATTCTCAATAAAAAAAAAAAAAAATCACAAGCTTATATTACACTCATTCATAACTCCCCTTTAAAGGTTATCAAATAACTAGCAACAACCATTAAAAAGCTAATAAATAAAAAAACCATTAGGATTCCTTGAAATAGGGCAGTACGAATGTTTTCCATAATAATATGTCAACTCCAGAACTGCTAGTGTGTTCTAGAATGTCATGTGTAGGAAAAACATACGTTTTATGAAAATAGATTTGAAAGCGAACAAAATACATAAAACATAAATGAATTTTATTAGATCATACATTTTCATTTCTGGTCAAAATGATAAGTGGAGTGGAACGTCGGTCGGTCGGTAGTCAAGTTAATTAAATTCGAATAAATTCGAATAAATTTCCAAAAACATGAAAATACATTAAATCTTAATGAGATGATTTAATTTTGACTTAAGTCTACAGAGGTTGGGAGACATTATTTTGTGAAAATGGAATACAAAAAAAAAACTAATGTTTATCAAATGAATTTATTTTGATGATTAAAAACGATTTGTACCCAAAATGGTGACATAATTTTTGCCCACACAAAAAAAATTGCTAACCTGTGACGGAATTAAAGGTGGAATGGTGACATTTCATAAGAAAATTAAATAAGAGTTCCTCAAGAATAAATTTATTTGCCGTGTCCCTTTTCTGTTTTCTATCAAAACTTGCATTTTCAAGAAGAAGAAAAAAATACGAAAAGGAATATTTCTACAAAGGGGCTAATTTTCCTTTCAACAAAGGGACATTCTGAATATTCTTTCATGTAAAAGGTTGTTACTTGCGCATTGCGCTATTATCGGAAATGAACTGTTGAATACCCTATTCCAACATGAGCTCGTTTGTGACAAACTCTTTGTTATCAAATTTTCTTTGAAAAATTCCATGCCCAAAGTGAATGTGTCTTTATTACCTACCTTAAACCATAGTTTTGTTTATGAAAAATAAAAGTTAAGAACGTTTGTATAAATTTGATTTTGATGAATTTTTAAATGTTAAAAGGCTTTTTATTTAAAAAATTGTAGATTTATAGTTAACAGAAAATAATGTTTGACATTATTTTTTCCTATTTTTATGAGAAGATGACGTCCGCCGGTTCAAGTACTAAAATCGCACGATTTTTTTTACTTTTATTTTATCAAATTCTTTAAAACTTCCAAAAACTTTTATTTTCATGTTCAAATCAATATACCTTAAAAATTAATAAATCTCATATCGACTGAATAGCTCTTGGAAGTTTTAAAAGAATTTGATAAAATAAAAAATATTAAAAAAAAATAAAACCATTAAATTTAAATTTCGTTATAGCTTACAAAATATAGCCAAATTTCAAATTTGTCAGTTCTGATAGATAGAGGTTGGTAAACAAAAATGGAACTAATTTTTTGGCGCATTTTATTCGTTCAAGAACATAGCTTTTCTCTGAAACCATAGTTTATACAGGGTGATTCACGAGCGTTGTGCCAAAAAGCTAGAGCGTGTAGGCTAAGTTGAGACAAGAAAAAAATCGTATGGGAGGGGGGTCTATTCCCCTCCGTTTAGCCGGGAGGGGCAATTTTCTGAAAAGTTGAATTATTTGAAAAAATATTTTTAAAACTAATTTTTTCAAAATTGTACGTAATTAAGTATAATTTTTGTTCTCAAAATTCAACACTTCCATTAATTTTTAATCCAACACTGGAAACCGTATGGCTCTATGACTTTTTGTTGCCAAGGTATTCAAAAATAACCGAACCTACTTCTTTACAAAAACAAGAAAACCTAGCCTTACGGCATATGCCACAAGTGACCATTTACCCAATTTTTTTGTGTTTTTGTGAAGAAGTAGGTTCGGTTATTTTTGAATACCTTGGCAACAAAAAGTCGTAAAGCCATACAGTTTTCAGTGTTGGATTAAACATTAATATGAGCGTTGAATTCTGAGAACAAACATTATACTTAATTACGTAAAATTAAGAAAAAAATTAGTTTTAAAATTATTTTTTCAAATTTTTTTTCAAAATTTTGAGTTTGAAAATTTATGTTTTATGAACTATTCGTTAAAACAATTTAATTTAAAAACGAAATGAAAGAAGAAGTTTTTGGCTTTCCAAAAAGGTATAACACGGTGTTGTAAACGAAGCCGTTCATTTTTAATATTTTTTTTAACAAAATAAGTCAATTTTTCAGAAAATTTCCCCTCCTGGCTAAACGGGGGGGAATAGACCCCCCCTCCCATACGATTTTTTTCTTGTCTCAACTCAACCTACACGCTCTAGCTTTTTGGCACAACGCTCGTGAATCACCCTGTATATAATACACCAAATAAATTGGTTCTACTTCAAAATTTTATTTTATTTTATTTTATTTTATTTTATTTTATTTTATTTTATTTTATTTTATTTTATTTTATTTTATTTTATTTTATTTTATTTTATTTTATTTTATTTTATTTTATTTTATTTTATTTTATTTTATTTTATTTTATTTTATTTTATTTTATTTTATTTTATTTTATTTTATTTTATTTTATTTTATTTTATTTTATTTTATTTTATTTTATTTTATTTTATTTTATTTTATTTTATTTTATTTTATTTTATTTTATTTTATTTTATTTTATTTTATTTTATTTTATTTTATTTTATTTTATTTTATTTTATTTTATTTTATTTTATTTTATTTTATTTTATTTTATTTTATTTTATTTTATTTTCAATTAAAGTTATTTTAGTGAAAAAAAAATTTAATTTTCAAACAAAAAATTTTTAAAAAAAAATTAAAAATAAATTTTCAAACTAATATTTTTTGTAATTTTACGTAATTAAGTACTTTTTTCGTTGCCAAAGTTTAATGCTCTTATTAGTCCAACAAGTCCAATACTGAAAACCATTTTGTTGCCGAGCTATTTAAAATAACCGTACCTATACTTCCGGTGTTAACACAACTTGGCAAATGTTTTCCAGCCTCCAAAACATTAACCTGCTCACTTAGTTCAGACTGTTAAACATAGTATTTTACAATATCATTATATGAGGCAATGTTGGTTAAATCCGGTATTTTGTCAGTTTATCACAGAAAATTCTGACTATGTAATTATGGTCAATCGGGGAGACTTGTGTACGCCCATCAATAATAAATTATGATGGGCGTATGAGTGCTTTTTTTAGTTTTACTACCAAATGGTAAATATTTTACTGTCTTAAACTGAGATTTCAATTAAATTCAAGCGATTATAATATGTTTTTCGTTTATTTTTTTTATAAAAAATTGTTTAAATATACTACTCAAAACAAATGGTTATTTTAATTTTTTCTGGGAATACATTTGAACTAAGAATCTTGATTCTTAAACTGAGTTTAATGTCAAATGTTTATTTGAAAATGGGATCAGAACGGGTTATAAAAATTTAAAATAAATCTTGGATGGACCCTATTTTGTTTTGAGTAGTACATAAATATGCTGGGTTCTGGTACTTATTGCATGTGAATCATTTTACATACCCGATCGGTGGTTAGATGTGTTTCCATGGCATTGATATCTGATTTCAGGCGCAACATTTGTGATTCCACTCGAGCGTTTTCCCTCTGGAGTTCTGATATTTCTGCTTCTAGAGTTGTTAAATCTTCAGTTCCGTTTGTGGTCACACTATTTTGAGGCATGGTATTATTTGTTGAGGCATTATTGGCTGATGCAGCGGAGCTATTGTTCGGTCCAGATGAGGTGGTGCCAGTTGATGCTGATGATGTGCTACCGCCAACTGAATTCATCATAATGTCCATGCCTGCAATGTAAAATAAAATAAAATTCATTTATTAGCATGAAATAATTTGTATCGAGTGATAACTACATGAATTCAATGAAAATTTTAAAAAATTATAAAATCTTAAAGCACACAATAAAAATTTAAAGCTTAAATTAAAAGTTTTAATGAATGTCAGATTTCACATGTTACAATGTTCTTATCAAATAATTATAACTCCAATTAAGGGAAGCCAACTCGAATAACACATCAATGTTAAATGAAAGGACATAAATTATATTTGGTGGATCAAATTTTGAAGGAATAAGGAATAAATATATCCTTACGATAAACACAATAAAACAAAATATCCTGCCATTAAAAATGCATAAATCAAAATGTTAAAAATAGAACGTCATTTGTATACCCCGTGTAAATGTTCTACCTACAACCCCTGTAATCCATCAATCAATCTTAACTTTTTTCACGCTGTTTTTAGAGATCCCATAATATTGATAGAAACCAGAGTAAAAAAAAAATCTAAATAAATCAGCAAAAATTGATTTTGGTTTACCAAAGTGTCTGCTATATCCTGCGAGTAAATAGCTAGCTACCTCAGAACAAAACAATTGTTAGGTAATATTTCAAAATCAATGGTTTAAAGGTAAACCGCTGACTAAGAGCACTTGATTAATCAATTTTCCTCCTTGGCATTTCTATATTAGATCCGCCCCTCAGCTCGACTCACCCCTCATCACAATGTGTCCACCAGGCATCACCACCATACCCACACCAACGAACGCGAAGCGCCCGGCCCCGCCAATCCATCTGACAAACGCAAATAAACCATTAAAACTTCCTTCAAAACATCGAGTAATAAATTATTTGCCCAGCAGCAATTGGCTTGCCATTGCCATCATTCAAGGAATCTAAATTTTAGAAATCCCGAAGCACGATGGATGAGTTTTCACTTTTCGTATACCTAGATGTGACTGTTCTGTCCTTGTCCTGGTCCTGGTCCTGGTCCCTGTGTATACCGTATACCAACTAAACCAATATAGTCAGTGAATCGAAATAGGACAGTGACGGATATCGGTTAAGTGCGCTCGGATGAAGCACAAATGATTTTCAAATTAAATAAGGTATTTGCAGTTTGTTATGAAAGTTCGCTGTATTTATATCTTTTTTTTAGAGTGTGCAAATGGAAGGGGTGGAGCGGGCGTTGGGGGTTTGTTTTGGTAGATTTAAGTTTCATCATTTTACTCGCAGGATGTGACAATGAATTATAAATTGAACGGAGAGAGAACATTTTCAAATAGCCATTTTCTATAATACCACCTGAGGCGATTCATGAAATTTAGGGATGAAAGAGGACAAACCATCGCTTGATGGTCGATGTAAGACAAAAAGGATATTACTAGAAATTTGTTTTGTACTTTTATAATTTAATTATGAAGAATTTTTTTTTTGTATACATTTTCTTTTGTTGTCTGAAAGATTGAAGATTTAAAACTCTTTCTTGGTTGGATAATGGCAAAATTACTTCAGGGTATTGAATGGATTGAATCGATTTTTTGATTGTCTTCGAGATTAAGAAAAATCAAAAGCCAATTATTATATAGTGGTTCGGAGTAGATACATTTTTATAGACTGAAAATATCTTATGAAAGGAAATATTATTAACTTGTTTGTGTTTTTTTTTCTGCCGTGATTTTAAGTGCTTAAACTTAATTTTTTTCCAACTACTTAAATTAAACTTGAAGATTGAAATAGAAACAAAAGAAACCATTCTTAAAACTCTAAAGTACACCAAAAGAATACTTTTCGATTAAACGATTTGGCTGTCTAATAAGTGATTAGTGACTGTACGATCTAAAAATGACGAGAGCGATACTAGAGGCAGGGTCCAGTCCGCTTTTCAGTCATTTTAAGTTCTTAGTGTAAGACCATCACTTTGATGTTGACATTTGTAATTCCTCGAGTCATTAAGTACATGATTCTCTGCATCTTCAAAAAATCGGTTTAGAAAACTCAAACTTCTGCTTGAAAAGAGTGACCTTACATACAAAAGTTTCTAGTTAAGAGAATGCAATTTTCATTGAAGAAGAATTGTAGGTTTTCGGCAGTATGAGCGTTAGAAATAAAGGGCATAACTGGTGACAGTGGTATTGGAGAGATATCAGAAAAAAAAGTTAACAGGGAAAAAATCATATGAAATTTTATGAATCACTTAAATAAAAATAACTAGTAAAAACGTTTTTCGGAAAGAATGAAGTAAACCATTTGATTTCTTTTACTTATTTAAATTTCAAAGAAAAAAAAATCTCAAAATTGTTGGACCAGTTTTCTTCAAAAAGCGGATTTTTTGAAAATCTTTTCGAAAACATTCCAATTTTTTTTTTTGAATATGTCAACCTCACGCAGTTTGTAGTTCTTTCTGGTCAGAAAACAAACATTTTAAAAGTTTTGAAATAACCACTCTTAAAAAAACCAAAAATTAAAAAAAAATCTATCCAAATCCTTCAAGTGATTTACGAGAAAATCTGATTTTGAAAAGACGGTCCTGATAATAGGTACCTCTATAAAATTTCTGGAAAAACTGTTTTAGTCAAAACATAAAGCTTAGACAATAACGCCATTCAAAAACTTTTATCGAAAACGTAGGAGAAATTTTTGAGAAAAATTAGTTTTTCATTAAAAATCATATGTCAGGTACCCTTAGCTTTGGAGCTAAAATGCTAGTTCCAAAAGTCGCTGTGTAGGAGGGAAGCAAATTGGCCCAGCCGTTTAAGCTGTAGATAGAGTAAGTGTCGCAAATATGGTCCAGGTTGGTAATATCGCCCAATGTAATATTTTATGAGTAAAACATACTAGACATTGAACTAACCGTTCAAATCAAACACATTCAAACCGGCATTGCATCATTGTGCTTTGGAGACAGAAGTTAGTGTTGGAAGTGAGTGCATTTTGTTAAATTTGTTCGTGTTCGCTTTAATTTTTGGGTGAGTTTACTTACGGATTTTTGTATCAAAATTTTTGGAAATTAAATAAGTTTTTGCGTTATGTACCAAGTGTTATATTTTATGTTATCAAATGTGAAATTAAAAATTTGATTGCAATTAATTAAGTTTGTTAAAAATTAAAAAAGTGAAATTGTCATAATGTTGATAATATGGCCCATTCCAGGTTTTGATATAATCCCGTGGGCCATATTTGAAACATGGTTTATACTGGACTTTGTTGTTGTATTTATTTTTAAGGAATCATCATGGTTGGCAATGAAAAGCAATATTCTATATGTGAATTCTATATGCCTTACAATCACAAAATATTTAAAAAACATTGTTTCAAATATGTAGCACTCTGGTCCATATTTGAAACTTAGTGGGCCATATTAACAGCAGTTTTTTTTTTAGGTTGTGAAATGAAGTTCTTTAAATTTTTTTTTATTAACTTTTTGTATGTTTGTTTTTTTTTCAATAAATTATAGTTTCTAAAGACTGACGTAAAAATAATTTGTATAAATAGTTACGAAAAACATAGATGAATTAGACTTAAATGTATAGTTTTATTTAAGAAAATGTTAAGGGTATGCCATATTTGGCGCACTTACTCTCACTATTAGGGACAGATTGACAGACAGAATTGTACGACCCACATTTTCGACTTCTCCGTTATCTTAATGTTGTGTTTGATTGGTAGAATGTTTTTTTACGAAAGCATAACTTGCTTTGTAGTACTGATAATAACGACAAGTAAAAATTGTCTTGCATTGAGTGTCTCGTTTTATTGTTAACCAAATGACTTTAAAAAATAAATTTGCCCAGCAAAGACAAACATTTGGTGATGTTGGAATAAAAGAGATTGTTCGTCTTTATAGTGTTTTACTGTTTTTTTTACTAAAATTAAGAAATCCACAATACATCTGCGTTTGTGGTTAAGGTTAATTAATGCAAAATATTCTCAGTTGAGTTTTAACGTAAATGGACCGAGGACCTGGAGAACCTACCCAATATCCTCACATCTAAGTGAAGATACTGCTTTTTCCTCAACTGAAACCTGATTAAGTCCAACAGTGAGACATGTCTTGTGTAACCGTTCGCTTTTTGTAATTTTGAAAAAGAATTTTCTTGTAAAAAATGTGATAAGATTCTTGACTTTTTTTATTTATTTTAAGAATTTCGCAGAAAGTTCAGTAAAGGAAAAATCGGTTCACATGTATTTCAGTTTTTTAAGCTTGTTCTAAAGAAAATTTTGTTTTTAATTGCAGAAAATAAATATCCAAGTAAATTAGGTATGCAAAGAATAAACAGAAATAAGATAATGCTTGAATTAAAATTAAAGTGTATTGTCTCACACTTCTCAAACTTCTTTTACTTTTTTGTAAACAAAAATTTATTTCAAGAACATTTCCTGCTTCGAAGGAATTATTATTTGTGCAATAGTTAATAGTTCGCAATGTATTTAATTTTTGAAAACCTTGAGCCCAACAATAAATTTCTCTCAAAACAATCAAAAATTAAATAAATAAAACAAATATGCATGCTTAAAATTTTTAAATAAAACAAATCTAAATAGCAACCATTCTAGTTCTGTGTGTGTGCCAATAACAATTAAATAATTCGCACTAAAAGCAAAGTGATTGAATAAAAAAAAATCATAAATTTATAACGATGTAAATAATAAATTAAGGATCTTACCTGTATAAAAATCGGGTAGATTTTTGTTTTGATTAATTTTACAGAAGATATTCGGCGCCGATACAAAACGTTGCGTAATCTGAATAAAAAAAATAAAGAGGTAAACAAATTAAGAAAACTAGGTAAGACAATTTCTTTTTTGTGTTTTTTTTTTTACTGAAATATTTTTTGTTTATTAAATTGTTATTAGCACACACACGAACACATATAATGTGGACAAATATACAAAAAAAAAAAACATATTTAAAGCACAACAAACCAAATTAAAAAAAAAAAAAACCATTTATTTTCTACTCACCTGAATATCCTTTGGGATAGACCATGGTGACCTCATCGAACTTGGGCTTCTTGATACCTTGTGCTGCCGTCGGACAACCTGAAAGTGACCGATGCGTTAGAAAAGTCCCATTTATATGTCCGGTGCCA
The DNA here is from genome assembly GCA_916050605.2 of Platycheirus albimanus. Lineage (NCBI taxonomy): Eukaryota > Metazoa > Arthropoda > Insecta > Diptera > Syrphidae > Platycheirus > Platycheirus albimanus. The sequence continues at coordinate 43,993,245 of OU696697.1, forward strand.
TCACAACCCGGAGTGGGGCAATTCACACCATCAAATTTCATAGCAGTTGCGGCTGCAACAGCTGCCTTGTGCTGCTCCACCGTACCTCCATTCTCCAGGACCCTCATTTTGTTTCTATTCGCTATCGGACAGCCAGATGCACTATATAACCAAAGAAAAACACAAATACAATTATGGTAATTAAAGTCAAATATATGTGCATTAAACATTAAACAAGATAAAGGATAAGGGATGCTTTCGTACCTTCTATGGGAAAGGAACTTCCCTGTTGAATGTCCAGAACCATCACATCCGGGAATGGGGCATCTGAAAAATATAAACAGTGTTTCACTTTGTTCGAGTTTATGTGGTGGTTGAGAACAAAATAATTATCCAAAAAAACAATTATTTTTCCTTCCCAAAGTAAATATTACATATAAAGAAGGTAAAAAACAATCATCGTACCTTAAGGGTTCGGAATCCTGGCCGTCACGTGGTTTACTCTTGGGTTTATTCGCACGAGGACATCCCGATAGACTGCGATGCGATGAGTAGTTGCCAGTTACGTGACCAGAACCATCACAGCCCGGTGTCGGACATTTCAACTCCTGCGAATGGGATTGCAGGTGATTCCTATCCGTACGTGGGCAGCCCGTTAAGCTGTAATTAAACATTGTTTTCGAAGATAAGCGAAACAAAATGTTAATGTTTTTTTTTTTTTTTTTTTTTTTTTTGGAAAAACAATCACACACATTATGTCATGCCTTATGTCCTTGAAATAAAATGCAAATTTGAATGAGAATGAGATACAAAGAATTCAATTAAACCAGACGACTTTCAATTTTACATTGTCGCTTGGGCTTCTTTTTACATATAAATTACATCCCCCCTTTTCAATGAGATAAAGTCATATTGACTTTCTACCAAGCTACTGCACATCCTGATTATGCTAATCTTCTCACATACTTGATACAGTAATCTATGTATGGCTCTTGGTATAGGTTTAATGGAATAATTTTTGGCAAATAAATGTTAAGCAGTATAAATTCCTAACTTTGCAGACACACGATAATTTTATGTATATGTGTTCATTCTGGTACATCCTGAAGATAGATACCTTAAATTGGAAGACGGGTTAAAAGTCCTTAAAACAGAGTAAGGAAGCCATCGTAAAAAAGGACCCAAATGGAGCAAATATATATTTTTTGTTTATGAGAATAGGATTTCGATTTTTGCTTTATGCAGCAAACGAATACATACAAAAGTTATCATTTCCGTGTGCCGTTCAAGGCGAAAATATATTTCATTAATCACATGAGGTTGCTAGAAGCTTTATTTTTGTATCATTAGAATCACTGTCTCTTTCTGTATAGATACATTTTTTGAAACACCACCATTTGTTGCAAAATATGAAGATGAAGAGCTGGTATCCTTAATTTGAATGGGGTATCTTGACGGTTTTATTTATGTACTTATGTTGTAGATATATGCAAATGAACGGACGTGTATGTCCTTGGGGGTTAATTTGTTCGTATCTTCATTATCCTGTAATAGCGGTTGTTATAAAATGAGAGCGGAAGTTTCTTTTTTGTTCTATCTTGTATGTAAATTTAAGTAACGATTGTATGTAAAAGAAAAATATGTTGCTTCGAAAATTTGTTACCTATTTAATGTATTTTTCTGGAAAATTACTGATATGATTTTGACTAAATACCTACTAATTCTTATGAACTGACTTGATAGGCTTCAATCTAGAGGAAATCTTGAGCCCCAGCAATCAAATATAAATAATCTAGAATGCATAGATTCAATCATTTCCGAATATCTTTAATGAACCACAGCGACCTTAGCGACAATTAATAAGCAAGAAAAATTGAAAACGTTAAAAGTTATTCATATTTTTTTCTTGATTGATTACTAAAATTTTTTTTCCTAAAACATGGTGGATAAGGTTTTCATTTGACACTTCGTAGTGGCTTCTTTGTCATCTTAGCTTCAATTTTTGCACAGTTAAATGCTGTTTTTCACAAGCATGTTGGCAGGAAACAGTAAATTTTAATCAATATGAACCAGCAAGAAAATGGCAAGTATTTGTAATTTGTTAGGGTCATTGCATTTAAGGATGTAGTTTGCTTCCATTTTATAATCTGATCAGACTCGTGATGTAGATGTTTGATCGGCAGATGTATAACATACATGGATAGGGACCAGAAACAGTAGGTAGTTCTCATAAAGACTTTTCCAATTAGAGGTGGTATTTTGAATAGCCCGCTATTTCGGTAGTTGTAATTTTTGAAGCTGTAATTTTTTTTGACAAGTAGAAACTAAACCATTAATAAAAATGGCACGATACATGCTTCAAAAACGCATTGAAGTTAAGGAAAAAACCCGTGCACGTCGCTGATGAAAAACTGAGAATACTGCTGCTGTAGCACAAAGTGTTGAAGAAAATCGACTTTTTCCTTTAGGGCCACGTGAAAGATAAGGTCTACACCAATAGCCCAGCGTAAATTTAAGACCTCAAAGATGGAATTCGTTAAACTATTCGTTAGGATATTGTTGTGTAAGCGTAGCCGTGGCGGCCATTTGTCTGTTTTTGGTTTTCATTATTAATGGCATATTTTCCTCTTTACATTGAAATAAACATCCGGCAATTTATCTCAAAAAAAATCCGTTTTTCTTCTGATATCAAAATAACACCTCTTATTGGAAAACACTGATTTATGAATGAGAAAGATGTAATGAATAATCTATATACACTTTTTAACTGGTACACTAAAAATTACTTAAGAACCACTTTTGAGCTCTGCTGTTCTAATAAATAGATTCATATGCTTGTCAAAACTTCCCATTAATTATGCAAATACATCGGTAGCTGAGCACTCAAAATTTGGTTCCAAGGAACAAAGCAAGTTTTTTTTTAAGATGTCTGCCTTGTGAGACGTGAGAGTAGATCCAAATTGTTAAGTGCAATACATTGACTCATTGAAGTGTTACTTGTTACTTGCGTACATTTTATTTAAACACAAATAACACAAGTTACATATGCATACAAGTCTTATTAATTGGTTACATAAGCTTTATCAAAATTTTACAGATCAGCGTAACATTTCAGAACTGTTTTATGATTCCAAATTTTCGTGTGATCAATAAAAAGACTTTTACCGTTGAATTCATGTTGCTTTATACGACTTTCAGTCTGACATTCACAAACAAAATTCTGGTGTACCTCACGGCTCAAGGGTTCTTTTTTTGATCGACTCTATTAAGCATGATTTCCTGTTTTAGATATCTCTTTTACTCAATTGTTTGACTCACAGCCGTACTCTTGGCTTTACATTTTTTGAATTATAAAGCGTGCGGAATTCAATACTGTATTCTAGTCTTGAAGCTTAACGAAATTCCGATACCATTTTGCATGTGTGGGCATTGGGTTCGCAGTTAAAAGTGTTTATTTTTCACACAAATAAAAGGGCTCCCATCACTTCATCTTTGATCCTCACTGCAGACGATTCCCTCTTTCATCGTCCCACACGAATGTGGAATGCCTCACCTGGCTCAATTTTCGCTCCCATTATTAGTCTCTTATTGACAAATAATGTGCATCGCATCAATATCGTACAAAATAATAAGGTCCTGAATTTTTCAGAAACTAGTACCAGCGTAATTATTTTGTTCACTCAATATGGCCAAAAAAATGCTATTCAATTTTTTGTTTCAAAGAGTAATATTAAATATTTTAATTTCTAAACAATTTCATTTAAAACGCCCGTTTTAAAGATCAACGCAAATTTGTGAATTCCTTTTAATCTTCAAAATAAAGGACTTTTACGACAATTTACCCAAAATCAGATTGAGGTATGTCTGCACAACTCATCCTTATAACTCACATGCGAGTTTGTAGGTAGTGTTATAGAAAATGTCTGTACAACCCCACATTAATGGTTCACTATTTAACTTCTGTGTATAACCTTCATTATAATTTCACCTTTCAACCCTTTTGCGCTTTGCATTTTGCGTTTCTAATGAAAACCTTAACGCTTTTTATATATGAACGTTGAATGAATACAACATGCATAAACGATTTCTATTAAAATTGGGAATGAGAGCACATAAAATTCTCCATTAACAAAATCATTGCCAGTACTTAGAAAACAGCCAAGCGCATCTACCCCTTTATATGGTCACCCACCCCCATATGTGGGATCTCCTTAAAGAAAAGATAAGAGTCTTGCGATTACCCTTTTTCGGTTATTAAAATAATTAGGTGCTTTATGAGTCTGCTGTTCACTTCACTCACACTCACATGGCTCCTTGCAGTGTGGTATAAGAAACTACACAAGCATGTCCTTGATAACTTTGAAAGAAAACTAAAATTTATAATATACATAAGGTCCTTAGGATGGTTCGTTCTTCGCACACATGTTGTTATCATTGTGTCTACTTTTGTAGGGTGCATTTTCTAACATGGGATCAGAGGACCACAGAACGTTTCAATGGTAATTAGCATCTTTTCCCAAAAGTGTATTTTATCATCATCAAGAAAGATCCTTGCAGCACGTAATACTTCTCCCTATAGCCAGATGCTGCTGGCTGGGCTGGTTGAAGGATTCAATGTATTGCACTCAAGGTAACACGAAAACCATAGAACAGAGAGGGGTTCTGTATGATGCCCTTATTAAAACTTTGTCTAAATCTTTTAATCTGCATTGATATTTAAGAAAAGTAACAAAAGAAACAAAATGCCATGTCCTTATAGCCAACATGAGTCTCTGCCTTGCGGAGATAAGTTAAGGTGGTGATTTAGTACATTTAATCCATGCGCCCACCACCAATGCAAAAGTCATTCTCTCAGCAGAAATGTGGAGTTTTTTTTTTTAAGAATCAAGAAAAGATTGGTAAGGGATTTTCAATTAAAAAGTCAACTTTTGCTCCAATGAAGGAGAAGAGATAAGACCAATTCAGTGAAACTATAGACACCCGAGTATACTCTCTCCTAAGAGTCCTTTTGTGTAATCCTACTCAAAATCAAACTTTTAAATCTGCTTTCGTGATAAAGTGTCCATTGTTTTTTTTTTTTCTTAGCTGTATTGATCTCGTTTGAAGGCAATAATCTGTTTTAAATTGATTTTATGGTTTTCATTGAATGGTTACGTATTCGAAGTATGAAATTTTTTATTTTTATTTTTAAAGTAAAAAATATAAAAGTAAAATCTGTAGTGAATCAATTTGTGGTTAAAAAAAAATTATTATGTCCATTAGCCAGGCTCAAAAGCGAAAATAAAAACATCTTAGCACCAGTTTTTCAAAAGTGTTCCAGCACTAAACAATGATTTTAATCGTTATTAAATTTTTGATTGCTGGATTTACTTTTTTAATAAATGTAGAAATCATTAAGTTGGATGGTATAACTATTAAGTTGAATGTCAAACCTGAGTTAGCTAGTAGAAGGTCAAATCTATGAATACAGAATCGAAAGTATTTATTTAGTCAATCCAAAGTTACCTCTACGAATTTAAATCCATTGATGGAGTCCTAATTAGTATCTCTTACTGAAAATCTGAATTCTATCGACTTTTTACCAAAGCTTTGGAATGTTTAATAGTACAAGGCATATTTTTCTTTAAGCAGTAATTTTGTCAGATCTTTACGTCCGTCAGTCGGTTGCAATAAATTTCTTGAAAAAAATGTTTCCTTATCAATCTATCGCAACCAATTGAATTGACATTATGTTTGATTTTAATACAGGGTGTCCTAAAAGCATTGGACGAAAGTCAAACTTTTGAAAGACCTCTCAGATTTTGGTAGCGTATTCCTACCAATTAATAACTGTTTTGCCTTATTTAAATTTCCAGAACCTTTTACTTAAAATAGGTATTTGCTCGGCCTTAAGCCCTTAGTCAACGGCGATTTCCAGAAACCAATGTCCCGATGGTCATGGACAAAAGTAGGATTATAAAAAATAAAATAAAGAATTTAAAAGCAACAACTCTTGTTGTTGTTTTTTCATTTAATTTTTCAATGAAAAAAAAATTTTTTTTTTTTCTTTGAATTTTAATCATCAAAAAGTAGGATGTCCAGCTGGGGTCATCAAAGAATTTCAAATCACAGTAGGTGTACGACAGGAAAGCGTCTTGAGTCCCCTGCTCTTTATTGCAGTCCTTGACTAGGTACTTGCTTTAATGTAAAGTGACGGACGCAGTGTTGATATTGGTGGCCTGTTTTGGGGGAAATGGGTAACGTATAAGCTGCCCGTTTTCTGATATGCCTATTCAGGCATTTATTTGAATTGAACAGTCATTCCCAAGTGTTACATATTTTTAATATCTGGGATCTATGATAAGATATTAAGCTGCTTCGTATGACAGTAGGAGTAACAAAGCTTGATCATAAAAAATACCACCATGCTGAAAAATACTCCAAAGTTTGTTCAAAGTGAAAAGAGCCATTTTCGACATATATTCAGGGTGATTCACGAGCGTTGTGCCAAAAATCTAGAGCGTGTAGGTTGAGTTGAGACAAGAAAAAAATCGTATAGGAGGGGGGTCTATTCCCCCCCGTTTAGCCGGGAGGGGCAATTTTCTGAAAAATTGACTTATTTTGTAAAAAAAAATATTAAAAATCAACGGCTTCGTTTACAAGACAGTGCTATACTTTTTTGAAAAGCCAAAAACTTCTTCTTTCATTTTGTTGTTAAATTAAATTGTTTTAACGAATGGTTTAAAAAATATAAATTTTCAAACTCCAAATTTTGAAAAAAAAATTTGAAAAAATAATTTTAAAACTAATTTTTTTCAAAATTTTACGTAATTAAGTATAATTTTTGTTCTCAGAATTCAATGCTTCTATTAATCTGTAATCCAAAACCGAAAACCGTATGGCTCTACGACTTTTTATTGCCAAGGTATTCAAAAATAACCGAACCTACTTCTTCACAATTAGGACTTTTAACTGAAACGCCAATTAAAAATTTAAAGCACTAACTGCAGGTTGATCAATTCTTTTTGGCATAATGTGTAAAACTACATCTGAATCCAGTGGTTTTTTAACGATCTTACCCAAATAAAGGTATTATATAAAAATTACGCCCTTAAAAGTGGGCGTATTGAAAACTACATAAAAAAAAACTAAGAGAAAAAAAATTATTGAAATTGAATATTTGTACCTTATTTTTAAAACTTTGTTTTTTGTTCTTCCATGAAAAGTGGGCGTACGCCACTCCCGAAATTCAAAAATTTCTATTCATACAGAAGCTTCTTACTTTCAACTAAGAGACGCACAAATTTTGGTTTGTAGATTTCTTATAAGTACCATTTAATTGCGAAAATAAGTTTTTTATAATTTCTAGTGAAAGGTAGGCGTCAGCCACACCCAAAGTCAATTTTTGTTTTGTTTTCATACACCAGATGTTCATGTATACAACTTATACAAACAAAATTTGATAAACAAATACTAATATTTTTGTGTTTAAAGTGGGTGTCAGCCACTCCCAAACTGAAAATGTCAGCTTTCTATCTCAAAAATTGCGACCTATAGACTACACATACGTACGGACTGGCGGACATCCTTAAATCGACTATATTTTCGATTCTGCACACCTAATACAATATACCCATTATAGCCCATATAGCGTATAAAAATGTATCTTAAATTATATGCTTCCTCATATGGGATCCCTATTAAAAAACTAGTAAAAAAAAAATCGCAATTTGTATCTTTTGGTCAATTTTAAAAGTACTCGTTGAAGCAAAGTTTTGGTTATGACAATTTCAGCTATAAAACAAAGCTCAGTTTTTTTCGTAAGCTCACTTAAATATTGCAAAATTCTAAATATTATCAAAATCGTTAAGGCCGTTGATAAGCTAATTCAGAAAAAAGCTGTTATTTATTATATTATTATTGAGGTACTAGTTCGAACGTCCTCAAACAAAATTAAAAACAACCATGATAATGAAAATGATGACAAGAATATTTAGTGAGGAGAGATATGCAAACAATTATTAATAATAAGCATATCCAATCAACCAAGATTACTTAAAACCATAACCGGATCATTTTTTACTGCAATAAATATTGCTTTAAAAGAGATAATATTCCCGAATTTAGAGCCAAGTCATAAATTTCTATATGAAGAATATTTTTAAAGAGTATGAAATCCAAATACACGCACGCAGTAAATAATTCCTTTCGGTATTCTGTTCACACATGCACCAAACTAATTATGAGAATATATCGTTATAACACAGAGCACTTCCAGACAAATACACCCACACATACACATTGACTTACCCATCCTTTGTTTTATCATGCTGTGGTATGTGCTGCGGTGGTGGCATTGAATAACAAGACGCTGGACTCGGTGAGTATCCACCTGAAACTGGTGTCGGATATCCGCCGGGACCAACAGCAGTTGCATACGGATTACTACATTGATATGCGGCAGCTCCATATCCATGATAACCAGCTGGAGGATAATCGGATTGCACAACCATCCCGTAACCAGGATGAGGACTGTAGCCTGTAAACAAAAATAAAATAAAAAGTACGTTCCTTGGTTAGTTTTGTGTGATTGCTTTCAAATATTAAATTATTAAACGGAGAAGTGTTAGTTACAACATGGCCTTGCAAAAATATAAAATAAAAAATTGTTTCTACAGAAAAACCCCGACTATCTAGATCATATTAACAATAGAAAGCATTATTGCATTCTTACCACTTGGATCTCGGTAGCTATCAATGTAGTGCGAACCACCACTATCTGGAGTTGATTCCCGACTATATGGACCCGGTCCACCGATGTGTCCGACCAGTCCAAATCCAAGCGGTCTGGGTGGTCCACTAAAATCAACCGGTTCTGTTTGTGGTGATCTTGGAGCACTACCGAAGCCATGTGGATGTCCAAGGGCATCCGGATGAGTGCCATATTGCGGACTTGTTATAATACTATACATCGTGGTATGAAGCGAAATGAAGAGAAAGAAAAATGCTTAAAAATCAGCAAAATCGGTTGCTAACAAACTACCTGTGAGGCAGGCGCGTGACACTTAAATCCAGCGTCTGTCCTTGCGGGCTTGGCACTTGGGGGCTGGCTAGATGTGGGCTGGATCCTGGCTGAGGACTTCCACCGATACGCTGGTTATAGTGTGGCGAATTAAATCCTTGTGGGCTCGACGAAGTCACACTGGATGTAGAGAGGTCGATGATAGGCCCATTTGGGGATGGAGAACCTGCACCGCCTTTATTATATGCAGCTGCAGCGGCAGCTGCTTGTGCAGCTGCTACCTTAACTGAAAGGTTGATTGCAGAAAAACCTGGCGGCAGGGGACCCATGCTTGGATCGTAGTGATACATAGGCCGGGGATATATTGGTCCATTGTTCTCGTCGTGCTCAGCCTTCAACATACTCGCATGGACCATTTGTTGCTCCTGTAGGTACTTTTGTTGTTGTTGATTTAGATCGTCCATCGCCACCGAAGACTGCGGCAGGTAATGGTACATATTCGTTGGGGCTCTCTGTGATAGGCAATTATTAGGGTCATACCTTTCGAAGGCAGTGGAGGAGAGTGACATCACATTTGACTCGTATGTCGGACGGTTCGAGGTGTCATAGGTGGGGGTGCGACCAGCTCCGTTAACTGGATCTGATGAACCACCACCGTGTCCGTGTCCGTGTCCGTGTCCATGTCCATTAAGCATGTCACTCCCCGCATAAGAGGCTGATGGTTTTGTAATGGACCCATTACTCACCATATCACTCATGTGGGAGTACCGCATTACTGCGGCAGTATCCCTGCCATAAGGATCATCCATTGAACCCAAATGTGTTGTGTTCCCCGCTGAACTCGCCCCATTATTACTGTTGTTGTTATTATTGGAACCTTGCTGCTGCTGCTGCTGTGAGGTTGCTTGTGTGGATGTTGTGCCATTACTACCGTTGTTGCTCATTAAATTTGCGGATCCTTCAAAAGTGCCTCTTTGCTGTGGACTCTCTTGAGAATTTTGCTCATTTATTTGCTGTTGTTGTTGTTGTTGTTGCTGTTGTTGCTGTTGTTGCTGCTGCTGCTGCTGTTGTTGTAAGGTAACAAAACCATTCATCTCTTCTGACTGAAGTGCTGCTCCACCGGATGACAATTGACTACCAGCATTACGAAGGACGTCATTTGTCCTTTGGTTCTGACTGCCACTAGAAGAGCCGTTGTTGTTGTTGTTGTTGTTAACGTTGCCATTGCCGTTTAAGTGTGATGAATGCATGCTGTCATTGTTGTTTGGATTATTTGATGACTGGGGTTGTTGCTGTGAGCCGCCACCACCACCCCCGACATTGCCACTGCCAGCCCCTGTTATCGATGATTTTGATTGACTATCCAGGGTGCCGTAGCCAGTCGTTGTGTTCGTCGAATCACTGCCACCACCAAGGTAAGGGTGGTGTTGCATCACCGAATGGCTATGACTATGTGGATTCGGGCTCTTCGTTGTATAGCCCCCCATACCCACTCCTGATTCCGATTTTATGTGAACCGTTGAAGGGCTAAACTCTGATTTGATTATTGGCATCGTATTGATAGGGTTTGTTGTGGTGTGACTCATTAGAAGGTTGTTATTACACGATGGATTGTTGTTGTTCACACAATTTGAGTTGTTGTTGTTGAGGTAAACATTCGAAGTGATTTTGACTTTTTCACTCATTTGGTGATCCTTGTCCATGACATCGCTGGCATGGTTAGGGTAGAGGCTCTTCATTTCAGATTTTATTGACGGAGAATTCGGATTGGCTATTGCTGCAAATATATACATAAATTCGTTTGAAATATATTTGCCAGCCAGAAAAATAAACAGGAAATTAAAGTCACATAAAAGTGTATCTTTTAAGCAGGGGTATAGATAAACTTTACTCAAAATAGAACTCAACAGCTTTGAATGTGTTTTTGAATTTTTGAATTACAAACCTTTATCTACAACAGTTCGTTGATGGAATAAGGCCAAGAGTCCATTTTGATATTTTTCTTCTCGACTTGAAGTTTTTTTCGAAGCTGCTTTTGGGCAACCAGACAGACTCCTGTGTACACTACGGTTAGAACTGACATGACCACGCCCATTACAACCCGGTGTTGGACATTTCAAAATTGTTTCGTACTTCGCCAAAACTTTATTTTTTTTTCGTAATTTCATTAAAAAAAAAGCGTAGTGCGTAGTTTGTGACGTAGGTATGCGTTTTGGGTGATAAAAAATTTGGAAAATTTTAATAAGTTTTAGATTTCTTTTTTTTTTCTTTTCTGACACTAAAACATTTACATCCAATTTAGTTAAGTTAATAATATACCAATTAATAGTTTTTATCTACCCACATCACAATTTATAGGTTTATTCAGTTTTACGATTCAAAAAAGATTTATGCGGGGCGAGATGCTGTAGAAACAATTCCTGATATTGTTGGCCAGATAGAAGAAAGCTTAGATGCATAGAGTAGTAGATTAGTACAGTATTTTGGAAAGTTATACACTGCTACTGTGGTAGATAGGTACACTCTTTAAATGGCGAAAGACATGTGTGTTTTTTATACTATAAGACGTTAGTTTATAAGACAAAAATTAAAATAAAGTATCTCCACCCCGCTTAAAAAGACTCACATACACACCGAAGCACAAAATATTGGTTGCATGCTTACATTTACAAACATGCACACACAAGGTAAGGCTTTAAATTAAACAAATACAGAGACGGGATTTTATTTTTTAAAAAGATACTTACGTTCAGGGGTTACCTTGTCTCGTTTTGGGCAACCAGAAAGGCTAAACAATGAACAAAAGAACAAAGGTTATTTAATTATTAATAAATAAAATATATAATAAAAATTAAAAGGAATAACTTTAATTATTATATTAAATATTTGTGTTGAATTTATTTTTTAAGGAACTTATTGTTATTTCAGGAAATTAATTTAAAAAAGTCCTAACATTTGGTCGCCAAAGTTTTTGCCGTTTTTCATGGTAAATATCGAAATCATTTCACGAAAAAAAAAAACTTGAAGCTTAAAATAAAAACTGAACGGAACTCTATTTTCCACAACATGAAATGTTTTTAAGGGAATTTTGTTATTTGACGTTACGAAAACAATTTCTTTGTGAAGGAAATTTAATATTTAAGAAAGTCAAATAAAATAAGGCTTAGAAACATTACGGTAAACCTCACAATATTTTTTTCACATTTTTCAAAATTTGTAAGACATCTCTCCTTTATGTCAAAAAGAGGTTTCTCAATCAAACAGTTTTTTAGAAACTCACTTGTATACACGAAATGTTGTAGAAATAAAATGCACGATTGGGTCGCAATTTTGGGTCGATATTTGCTGGGAGGTTACGTAATTTAAAATACATATAACAAATAAAAAAATAACAATGGGAATTGTGAGCTGTTCTTCATTGGATGAATACCTATTCTGGCGATTTTAAATATTTTTTGAAAAATGATTTCAAAAAGTTATTAAAAAAAACTTTTTTTTCTCAAAAACCGCTCCACAGATGTTTATTAATTTATTCCCATAAATTCAAATTTATCCACGAAATAAAATGGCGATTTTTTTTGCAGCTTAAATTAGTTTAAGTATTTACATATTTGAGAATTTTGAAAAAATTGTTTTTATCAAAATCTCAAGCTTCAAGACCACTGTCACACATTAGAGAGTTCGTTCGACACAGTCGTGCATTTTATTATCTATGCTTTAGGTTTTGAAAATAAAACAAGCTTAAATAAAGTGCAAGACTGGGTCGCACGAACTTGCTATAATCTGTGACAGTGGTCTTGGGGTTGGAAATTTTGGAAAAAAAGCAGGGAAAAAATCATATAAAATTTTATTAATCACCTAAAAATCACTAGCTAAAGCGTTTTTATTAAAAAATTAAGTAAGCCATCTGTTGTCTTTTACTGTTTTAAATTTTAAGGAAAACGTTTTTCATAATCGTCGGACCAGTTTTAAAAAAAAACGATTTTTTTTTTGAAAAACTTTTCGGAAAGGCATTCCAATTTTTTTTTTTTTTTTTTTGAGTATGCCAACTTTTAGAACTTTGTTGTTTTCATCAGGAAAATAAAATTAAAAAAATTGATCAGACCGTTTTTAAAAAAACCAAAAATTTAAAAAAAATTAACTTTTTTTAAAAATCTCAAAAATTTTTTTTTTTTTTTTTAAATTTAAAAATTCATTTTATTTCGGCTTCTACATTAAAAATTTCAACGAAATCCCTCAAGTGGCTTACGAGAAAATCTTATTTCAAAAAACCGGTCCTGTGAAAATTTAAAACCCCTCTGGACGTCATAATAATACTATGTACCAAGTTTCAAGCAAATCGGTTTAGCCGTTTAGGCTGTAGGTAAATATACAGACGGACAGACATACGGACAGACAGACAGACAGAATTGTCAGACCCACTTTTTTAGGCTTCTCCATTATCGTAATGTCATGTTTGACTGTTCAAAATTTTTTTTTTTGTACGAATGCATAACTTTGCCTTATAGTAGTAACTATAATCGCAAGTAAAAATATGGATTTTTTTAAAGCATGGCATTTTTATTAAAGTTAAAAAAAAGTCTATTAAAGAGCAAGCCAGAATCTTCAATAAAGGTTCTATGAGAAGTTTCAATCTTTTCATTATTCTGAAAAAAAACTTTACTGCAATCAAGAAACCTGTTATCACGTAATATAATCGTCTGGTAAACACTTTCCTGGTAGGCAACTTTACTGGATCTATAGAGTGAAAATCCGTAGTGCCGCATGGCGCATTGGTTAAAGTGTACCCACTGCTAACCCAAGTAACCCAAGTTTCTGGGTTCAATCCCGGATTCCACTTAAGTTTTTTTTTCCAAGAAACTGCCTCGTTCAAGGAAGTGACAAATGCTTAAGAGTAAGACTTTTCGACAAATATATAGCTCTAATAGCCATTCGGATACGGCGTAAAATTGTAGGTCCTTTCCGTTCCTGTAGATAATCAATGTAGACAGGAATGGTTGAGAGTGTAAGTCACTAGACTTTGGCTCTATGGAGCTGTTCATTCTATTTTATTTTTTTTTTATTTATTGGAGTGAAAATTCTTTGGAAGCTACAAAAACAATCACAGGTTTGAAGCTAATTGATGTTCAGACCGATTTGCTATAAGCTTTGTCGTAATTTCATTTCTGATTGTTTTCACAAAAAAATTTTATTTTACGAACGTATAACAAAGTTATTTTTCTCTGTATATGATTTTTCATTATTTACAACCAATCGGCATTTAAATTGGGCGGCTCCGAAAAAAAAAAAAAACTAAAACCAAAGCGAAGATGATTTGAATATTTGAGTTATAATTATCAAAAAACCGAGTTTGATGGCAATGCTATTAGTCATTTATCTTTTTTTTAATATAAATGATTTTAAGTTCATTTTTATATTAACGTGATGATTTTATTCTTGTATATTACAAAAAGATGATGTAGGGCTAAAAACGTAAAAAAAAGTTGTCAGGATTACCATAGTGTTTTTATTTCTAGATTTTTTTTCATAAAATTATATGTTCTTGTTGGTGGCGATTTTTGTTGTGATTATTACATTAATCGTTGTACGAGTACGCGAAGGATAAGCTATTAATTAACGTGGTGTCGTGGGCGTAAGCTATTAATATGTCTAACGTCGCATTGAATCATATCAATATCATAAAAATTGATCTTGTCTTTTAAGGGCCTAATCTATAAATTTGTAAGCAATAAAACTAATTGTATTTAACAAAACTGGAAACATACCTTCTATGATGTGTATAAAGTCCAGTCGAATGTCCTTGACCATTACAAGTAGGAGTTGGACATTTCGTTCCATCTGCAATAATCCAAATTATTTGTGAGACATAAACTAAATGATTTCATATTTTTTTTAAACAAAAAAAATTAAAAAGAACACATATGTTGACAAATAAAATTACTTTATATCGGAATCATATCTTCTTAAGTTACAAAACAACTGTGTATTCCTATGGCTTCTTGCATATTAAAATAACTTCCAGAAACAAAAATGTGTTTTAGAAAAATAAAAAAAATACCTACCTATACCTACAGTAATGTCAAGCTGAATTTATTGTTCATTAACTTAAAATAATGGATCTGTTTGTGGAAGCGAAAAATGTCTTACAAGAGCACATTATTCGTTCCATCAAATTAAAATAATTATAAAAAGGCTATAGATTTTTAAAAATTTGGTAAAATACGGTTGAGTAGGTACATAATGTTCTTCGATTTTGAAAATTATATTTCCTTCATACTCCGTTAAGATAATTAAAAAATGAAAAACTCAAATTCCTTAATAAACTCCAAACCTGACGGGTTTTTAAATTATTTGCATCACACGACACGACCGTCAATCATTTTCACATTCTCCGTCTTAATATTTTGATTAATTAAAATTCACTTAAACATTATAAAAGTCATTAAATATTTTAAGAAAGGTGAAACGAATTGAATTTCTTTAATATAAATCCACCCCGTTTTTTCCCTGTGGCACTTTTGTATACCCCTTTCACTTAACGACATTTATCTGTAGGATAGGTTAGGTCTATATACGCAACGCACACATGACACATGTGTAAGGGATGTTCCTCCCTAACTTGGTTATAATCAACCTCAAGATTAGTGTAGTTTTTAGTGGGTTAAGATCGAAATTAAATATTTCAACTTGACTTGTGTCAATGAAACACAAACACAACACATAAAAAACATGCTAACCTATATGAGCTTCATCAGCTCCAAGAAAATGGAGGGCGCTTTCAAGGATCTATTTAAAAGCAATTGAGGCAGACTTTGTGTGCTGTCATAACGACAAAACATATACGCCGTCATTCTTTGTCTAATTTAAATGTCGTTTTTCTATTAGAATCTCTTTTGCAGAATATAATAACTAAAAAGAGGCCCACATAGGCGAATAAAGGATGTATACTATACATATACTTTCCTTTATATGTTTGATATCTCTAATGAAGAGCTAGGTATGTATACTTATGTATAAGTATATTTGTGTTGAAATCGTAAAGCAAATGGGAAAATAATTATAATCTACAGAAAACATAGAGCAAAGACGACATCCTTGTTATAGGTACTCTTGGCTCATAATGACTTGTTATGCAAATATTGGGACACAAAGGCCTTAAGCCATTAGGACTAGGTACTTACGAGTACGTATAAATAGTTTTTGATGAATTCAAAGGTAACTAGCTAAGCAAAGAGTATTAAAAATATTTAAAAAATATATCCAGGCATATCCAAAATCTGAACTGATTATTAAACTGAAATTAGTGTTCTTACTTGAGAAATTTATTAGGAATGGGTCTTTTTAAGTTACATGAACATTACTACAGATTGATTTTTTTTTTTATTAAAAATTGTTTTTACCACTTTCAATGCTTAGAGATATGATCAGAATGAGTGATGACTTATATCATTAACCCTTAGATTCATTCTTTATAGACTATAAGACATGAAAGTATACGTACTGCTCTGTGTAAAGACAAAATAAGCATCACCCAACATTCGCTCGAGTTGTCCAATTCGGAAATACAAGCAATCGCATTAAATTTTTTTTTCTATCGCAACGCGAACACAAGCAATCGATGAAGAAGCAATTTTGACAATTGTTATTTTTGGAAGGAAGTGTATATTCGAATGTACTAGTACTAGTGCCACCTGTAGTTTTGATAGATGTATACAATGACATTTAAGTTAACTGAGTAGCATTGATAAAGGCGATTGTCAAACAAAAGCAAATTTCTTTTCCACGAAAATTGAGCTACTTATCTCAGAGTAAAAAATTTGACGCGACAACAATGAAATCCCTATGAAAGAGAAAAGGAAATATATGCCGCATTTGGATAGTGGTTGCCATTGCATTTAAATGTATATAGTGTTCCCATGGAACAGAATATGTATTTTGTTTTTGTGCAACTTCTAGTTTGTTGCGCTAGTAATCCAATATCTCCAATTAGCAGAAATAAAGTGCTTCTGCAACTTCTTACTAGATGACATACCTATACCGTTCGTTACGTATCTCAATATTACTATAGAAATATGTAGGTAGATAATGCAACAATGTTACCGCAGGTTAAAATTTTTATGAGTTGCAAAGCTTTAAACATTTCGATTTTTTAGACGAATGCGACCAAGTTCACACTATGCATCAATTTTTGAAAATTATTTTTTGCTCTGAAAATTGATATAATAATAGTCTTTGAAGTTGTTCATTTTAATTCTTTAAAATTTAATCCAGATCTTAAAAAGATTAGTTTCTGAAAAAAATGGGTGCAATGGCATCACCTTCGCCTTGTCAGTTAAGGTGTTCCCTCATCGACATAATTCGACAGATAAAATTTTCGGTACACATCCATTTTTGTTTTTGTAAGGCGAAGTATTTTTTTACATTTTTTGGCAGTTGGAGATGGTTTTTTTTTTTTTTTAATTTTCGACTTATCACTATAAGATTGATGCCGATGAAAATGTAAATAATCAAAGTGACCTGACAAGGATAGATTTTATTTCTTATCATTACCAAGCTTGATTAAAAATTTTATTTGCGGCAGCACTGAACTGTTATTTGACAAATTGACGCTCTGGCGTGGACTACATATTACAAATTTCTATTGAATTTGCCGGCGGGATCATATTATGTATACTTCAAATGTTTTTAAAGTTTTTTTTAAAGGACAATTTAAACTTTTTCCAAATATACCTAATTTGCTGTTGATCCCATCCAACAAAAAGATAATATAATCAAAGATATTTCTTCAATTTTTTGAAAACATAGTTTTGAGTCAAGTATTTTGTCGGAGCTTTAATGTTTTGCCTTCTTATTGACTCACATTTTTTTCCAAAAAAATATTATTTCAAAACACCGGCAGTACCTACTGAATACAAATTGACGCAGTAAGAAATATGCGAGACATTTTTTTTGATCTTTCAGTACACAAATTTATATAAATCAACGAAACTGATGATAGTGAATAGGGTGAGCTGGTAAGCAGTATGCCCTATAAGAGCGCTTAACAGTAGTTTGAAGCTTGAATACTTATTTTTGATGTGCTCCGACACATAAATCTGGTTGTCTCTTTTGTTTGAAATAGCCGTATTTGTCACAATAATTATAAGTATTTTTTAGAGAGATACGATTTGCTGTGAAAGTCAATACAAGATGACGTGGAAGAGGGTTGGGGTCAAAATGCTGCCGGGGTCAACATTCTTTTTACAAAATTCTGCTTTTCAAAATTCTACTTTTAAAATACTGCCTTTTAAAATTCTGCCCTTCAAAATCCTTCTTTTCAAAATTCTGGTTATCAAAATTCTGCCAATTATAATGAAAGAAAAGGTTTGGAAAATGATAAAAAGCGCGAACTTTAACATTTTAAAGAGTATATAAAAGTAGTTTTTTATATTTCCTTGCGGCCAGGTGTACAACAGTGGTTCATCCACGGATCAAAATTTAAAAACGATTTACCTCGGTTCGTGTATCTGTATTATGCAAATCAAAGTTTAGACGACGGTTCAAGACTGCTTAAAGAGTTAGCCCAACGATTTTCACGAATTAAATAAAGTTGACACACGAATTAAGAATTTAAAAAGGAGGTTAAACCCCGATTGTACTACAACTGGTACTTATAGTCGCTCAAAAAATATTGTTCTTTTTGGCCTCGTTTACTTTTGAAGGTATGTTTGTTTTTTTTTATTTT
Organism: Platycheirus albimanus; assembly: GCA_916050605.2. Lineage (NCBI taxonomy): Eukaryota > Metazoa > Arthropoda > Insecta > Diptera > Syrphidae > Platycheirus > Platycheirus albimanus. Next base: position 44,011,949 of record OU696697.1, read on the forward strand.
GTTTTTATTTTTTTACTATAGATCTTACCTACTCTTTTTCTTTGTAAGAAATTTTTTTTTTTTTGTGAAATCCACAAATATAATAATTTACATTGTAAATAAAAAAGTAAAAGCAAAAAATCACAATCATCTTTTTATTTTATTTTTATAAGTAAAGCCTGGTTAAGAATTGATTTTAAACAATTTTTTTTCCCATTTTAAGAACTATAAATATTAAAACAAATCACATTAAACACATAAAAATAAATAAATTAAAGAATAATAAAAATGAAACCAAAATTTAATTTCACAATATGTATACTGATAATTTTATTTTGCAACAATAAAAAATTTCATTCGATGTTGCAGGAACTACGTCCGAAACCCATCACGATTTAATAATATGAAAACCTTTTGTTTTCCTTGATTTTTTCATATTGATATTTACATATTACACACAACAAAGAAACAAAAACATGCAATATTATAATAATTAATTAGTGTCTTTATTTTTCCTCTAAACAATAAGATGATTGTGATGTGAGCACGAAAAGTCAGCGTAGCATTGTATTTCTATTCACAGTCAGATGTTTTCGTCCGTAAAATGAGGTAGGGAGCTAAGTTTACCTTCGTAAACAAAACTGATCGAAAACTTGAAGAGACAGAGCGATCCGCCATTATAGGCACGAGATATGAGTTACTTGTTGTTGTTCTAATTCAATAAGGGACGAACCCGTCTAATATAGTTCTATAGAAAAGAGTTTTTATTTAAAATGTGTAACCAACTGGGTCTACAATACCCATCCCAGACTATGATTCAAAGAGTCTTAGTTGATTCGAAAGAATCGATAGACTGTCAATTATCTTGTATTTTAAAATATATGTCCTTTAGAGTTTGGAAGAGAAGTATCTATGAAATAAAAGAGAACTATGATTTGTTTAATTTTGTGTTGCATTTTATAGCGCAACAAAAAATACGTGACAGCCATGTATTTTTTCAGGAGACAGACCTTGGTCCACTCTTATTTAAAAAATAGGTATATTTATCGTGGCAATTCTGATTTTTAAGCTAATCGAAAAACGTAAATGAGTATCAAATTGGTACGAATCAAAATAGGTTGTGTTGAATTTTAATTTAATTCAATTAAATTAAACGAACTATTAACTGTATTAGAAATGACACTCCCAAACGTGTCGAATGTGGTGAAACTGTTAAGTTTAGTGCGTGCAAAGAGATACTTCCCCCGTTTGCAAAATATATCTGATTAAATTTAAAATCAATATATGCTATTCATAAAATGTTCCAATTTATTGAAGTTTCTTTTCACAAAAAAACAAATAAGTATAATAATTTTGATCTTTTTTATTAAAACCACCAACATGGTAAATTTCTTTTGTGTGGTGTTTATCTGGTGCAATCTTTGAAGGAATTACCCATACATTGAATCGATGTGGGAAGATTTCTTAAAGAAATCCGTTTTCAAGCTCAAAATATATTGATACAAAAACAAGGCAAAATAAAATAATTTTTTAAACCTTATTTATCAATGATAACAAATTAAGATTTCTGAATAAAACGAACAACTACAATCCTTTAAAAACAAACTTGTATAGTGAATGTAGTTATTTATCCTTAGAATACTAAAACCTTACAGTTTCGAAACGATCCCTCAATCTTAAAAAAACAAACAAATAAACCGAATTTTGTAAAATTTTAAATTTGGGCAAAGAATACTTTTAGGCGTTCCTTTTTATGTATCGAATATCACTTTAAAAATTATCATATATCCTGCCCTATTCAATCAATCATATTTTAAAACGTACCTATGTGTGCTAAAGCCAAGAGCTTTAAGATAACGGTAATAATAAAAAAAAAAAAAAACATTGAAAAAACTGCACAACATAAAAAAACAAAACTTACCTCTATTCAGGCTTCCAGGTGAAAATGATGGTTGTGATGCGGCACCCTGATCAAAAGCAATTTTGTCATTTGATGTCGTCGAGGACACAATATTCCCCATGCTTGGGCTGCCAATGTTGTTGGTGGTAGTTCCGTTATTGGGGTTGCTGCTACTGCTACTCACTGCCGACACAGTAACGACTCCCTCACGAGCTATATCCTGCATAACGGATGCTGCTCGACTTCCAACTCCTGCCGGCTGCAGGATGGTGTAATGCTTTGTATCAGGTGTTTCCATTGTCTGTGGATGCTGCTGTAGATGGTTGTGCTGTTGCTGCTGTTGTTGCAATTGCTGCTGATGCTGCTGCTGATGATGATGATGAAGAAGGTGATGCTTTGAGTTCTGAACGTCATCTTCATTGTCCTTAAGGGATTTTGTGTTGATTACCTTGTTGCTGGCATCATCGCTTCCAGCATTGAGTCCTATCACTGATGGGGGTGGCAACTGATGCGGGTGGTGTGGATGATGATGCACAACTGCTTCGACGGTAGTATGTGGCTGATAGCTAAGGAATGCTGATGACGATTCATTTCCATATGGAGATGCCATTGTTGGGATGCTATAAGCCGATGACATTATCCCATTGCGCTTAATATCTGTTGGCGGCTTGAACGCAGATGCTTGAGAAAATGGGATTTTTTTCCTTGGATCCATGTCGGTGCTGATAAATTCAGATTTTGACTCAGAGCCGTACTCTACCGAAGATGTTGACGAGGTCGATGAAGGCGACGTCAGTGTCTTGTATTGAGAGTTAAGCCTTGCTTGGTCATTCTCTTTTTGTCTGGGAAAATACAAGAAATTATCAGACTCACGTCGTATGCACATGAGACTTTTTGAATCATACTTTGCGTATTTCTGCAACGGTGAAGATCCATTAAGCTTGTGCTCTTCGAATAGATTCTGAAACGGAGGATTTTCATCCTGATCGTTTAAGCGATAGAGATTGTTACGGGCATCTGGCCAACTACCCGATAGACTCTTTAGGGCAGCCTGGGTTTCACGAATCAGCGTTTCATCGTCCTGGTCGTCACATGTTAATTTACCATTTTGCTGAACTGAAGACGGAGTATTACTTCGGACACCGTTCATAACCGGCGGTGGTGGAGCAACAGAACGTTTCTTTTGTGGCAATGTGCTTTTATCATTTAGACTTTCTTGCCTGATAAGCTGATTGGTGTTGTTGTTGTTGTTATTAGATTGATTTGTTTCATCATCACGACTTGAACGTTTCTTACGCTTGACCGTGGTTTCTTGATCGTCATATTTGACATTCGCATCGGTCACAATATCTTTGGATAATGGTCGCTTTGATAATGCCATCATTTTGAGATTAGGCTTGAGGGAAGATACATATGTGAAGAGCATGTTAAACAAATGTATTGCTTTATATCCTAATAAATATGTATTTGTGTGTATGGTGTGCCGTGTGTGTTTGTAGTCCAATTTCGTTAAAAAAATTTAGTTTAAAAAAAATGATTTAAGATATATAAGTTGTAAACGTTCGAAGGTAACTTAATGGGATTCTGTTTCTTATAGTTTGATTATATAAAAGTTTAGAAAACTTTTAATAAAATATTAATTTAAAGAGGATTTGAACTTTTTAGATTTTTTTTTTCATTGGAATTGAAATATATAGCGCAAGGGAATATTTCTCGTTCTTGAACTAAAATGAATCCTTGTTCAAGAGGTTCCTTGTCTTTTGGGAATTTTTTCAATTTATTGTGGAGCCTGATCTGAGACTTTTGTTTTTATTATTTAATAAAATGCTTACGTTAACTTTATTATTATCCTGGTCCTTTTTACTTAAAATTCAGCAACACCTTATGAGGCGCGGTCAATTTAAGATTGAAAATGAACAAAGAGCGTTTAAAATATAGATGTAACTTGTGAAAGTGTTTAGCTTTAACAAAAAAAAAGAGATCTTGAGCATTTTATAAAATAAATAATTACAAGCTATAAAAGAAATCAAAGTTGAATTAACGAAACCCATCTGAATGGCTTGGGCGTTTGGAAATTAGGCCCCAGGAAAAGGAGCTCCAACAAAATAATGACAAAAGGCCCAAAAAAAGCACACAAAACAACAACAACGAAATTTCTCAAATTTTGGGACGTTATTTCATTTTTTCGGGCCTTATTTCATAATGTAAGAAGTCCCCAATAAAATAGGACCCCGACATTAATTTTGGGGCTCAATTTCATTTCATTTTAAATAAACAATTTGGGGCCTTAATTCATTTTTCATAATTTAAATGAAAATAAAATTGTCTTTCACAAAAAGTATTGCGAAATCCCGCTAATCGAGGACCCAGAGCTGGCTAATTGACGCTTGTTGTGGATCCATCAATCATGTTTCAATGTTAAGCCGAGGTGATGTACAATTTTGAAGACAAAACATTCGTCGCTCTAAGTTCTGAGTTTTAATAACAAATATCGTGTATTTATTAATTAAAATCGCGCAATTTTTCGCTGCTATTCTGTTACTCGCTAATGGTTTTCAACACGATCTTACTATTGAAAACAATCAGTAAGTAACAGAATAGCTGAAAAAAATCGCGCGATTTTTCTTTTCACTGTTAAGATCATACTGAAAACCATCAGCGGGTAACAAAATAGTTTCTTGCAGAAGAAGATATTTTAAGTGCTGCGAGGAGGAACTTAATGAAGAAAATGAAAACCCTGTTGTTGTCGGCCCATCCGCTGATGAACGTATTTGCGTTATTTGGCAGAATTTGAGGGCAAATATTGTTAAGTTGTCTTGTAAGCAAATTAATGATTTGTAATGAATGCAACATAAATATTCAAACGGAATCTATTGCTACAAAGTGTATTTGTTGTAGACATATAGTTCAAGTATTTGTATATCTAACAGTTTGGGGTTTTATTTCATTTTTCCGAAAAAATCCAAAACACGTTGGAGCCTTATTTCATTTATTTTCGGGGTGTTTTTTCATTTGGCCTTATTTCACCGGGGCACATTTTTATAATGAACAAATTGCCCAATTTGGGGCCTTATTTCATTTTTTCTTTTCGGGCCTTATTTACTGATGCCTAATTTCGCGGAGCCCGTTTGGATACAACATGAGAATATTTAAAAGAATTATTTTTATTCTATTTTAATCAAAGTCGGGTGAATTTACTATATTGCAGGGCGTTTGAATGGCCTCAGAAAAAAATATTATAGTCCCAAGCCAACTCTGACGCTCACTAATTAATTGAAGAAAAATAATCAAAACCACTGAAATATATTACATACTATCAAAACACTGAAAGGTGGTAGTTTTTATAAAGTGCATTGTGAGGAAAATATTTAAAAAAGATTTCGTTGATTACAATTATTCGATTCTTTATTTTTCTATGAATTCATTATAGTATTTCAATAATAAAGTGTCAGTGCCGTCGTAGTTTTATTATTGCAACAAAAGCACAAGTGGAATATTTCGTTAAGAATTTTTCATAAAAGTAATGGTATTTAGAATTATTTTATTCGTCTAGGTATTTCTTTAAAGGTGTGACATTGGCATAGAAGCATAATAGCATTACAAAAAATAAATGTGCCAAGAAAATGGATAAGTAATCATAAATTTAATAGTATTAGAGAAGATACCTTTTAAATGCAATACAATCTTTCTCTTCGTGAAGTTCAAAGCCTAACATTTTAAAAGGTCTATATTCTGTATGCAAAAGATTTTCTAACTGCTCTAACGGTATTTTTTTATTTCATATGAATTTTTTCCTTTTTAAAGGATAAAAACTCATTTCTGGAATATTCTTCAACCAATAAATATCATCAAACATCTTGTTGTATTCCTAAGTGCAATAGCTTTTGAGAAAGGACGATTCCTTCTCCAAGCGAAGAAGGAAGTCACGTATACAGTAGTAATACATTTATTCTGATGATGTGTTTCTATCTGATTTAGTTATGATTACTGAGCTTTAGATCATTAAAATTTATCGCTATCAAAATTTGTTTCGTTTGAAATTAAAACAAGAAAATCATGGTGTATTAGAAGAGTTTTCTGTTAACTTTTCACATTCGACAACCAACTTTGGTTCTGATAGTGTAGAACGAAGTTATAGAATCTTTATTAAAAAGACACAATTGATATTTGATGATTTTAAGCTTGCGGTTGTTTTGCATTGTATTTGTTGCATTTAGCTTACTTTTATTAAATCTGAATACTTTTACAAAGAAATGTCTCGTCGTTTTGTTATTTAAACAATTCCAGTTACTGATTTTAAGGGAATTCAATTTGAAGAAACTAATTTATATTGTATTCAAAACAAACAATATTAGAAATAATGATGTTAAGTCCGAAAGATGTTCTTCGAAGAACAAAATGATAAAATAATTTTCATAATTGTACCCCTGTATAATCATTGGTAGGTAAATTAATCAGAATTTTATTAAACTATTGTTTGCTTTTCAAAGAAACTAACTTCCTCTTTATTAAAAGTTAGAATTGTAAACTTCTTAAAAAGTAACTACTATGCAGTTGCATCTGGTTCTTAGGCAAATTTTGGTTTGACTTAAATTATCCAGTTTATTTTCTAAAACCATTGATTAAAATAAACTTTTCTTCGTAACTATAATGAATGCACTTTTTGTATAATTTATTATTTTCAAATCAACGTCTGGCACTGCTGTGACCTTGTCTTATAAACTGATAATAATGTTCAACAAAAAATATTCCTAATTTTATTTAGAATTTAACTTTAGAAAGTCAACAAGAAACGCCTTAAAGTATTCTTCTCTTTTCGAATAACTAACTCACAAAAATAATTTTCACAAGTCAATGATGAATGTAGGACTCTTTTATTTTTATAACAATTAGTGGGTTTCAATTTACCTAAATAGTAATTCAGTCATCTAGTACTATTCTGAATCTGCATGTGTTTTTAAATTGAACATTATAATAAATTATTTAATGAAAAATCACTCTTTTCACTTTAAGTTCACTTGTTTGATTTTTTTTTTTAAATTTTAATCACTTAATTTTTTGTTATGTTGATTTTTATGGAACCGCGTTGACGTTTTATTACAACTTTTTATTTCAATGGAAACTCATTCACAATATTTTTAACCGCGAACCGCAGGACATTCTATTTTTAAAATAGGTAGGTGGTGTGTAAGGACGCCGAAAAGTAATAAAAGTCAAAAACTATTCTTTTGACTTTGATCTCAAAAACGCAGACACACACAATGCAAGTTCTTAAGCGGAAATTCACTGATGTCTAATGAAGTTTTTGGCCAAAAAGTCGTTTGGCCTGAAACTTTTTTTTTGTGTTCACCGAAATTATAACAAAAAACTTTGTTAAGAATAAAAAGAAAGTTTTTTTTTATATTTTTTCCTGATTTCCTTTCTGTTAAGCGTGCGATTACAGCGATGATAAACTTGTGCAACTGCTAAACTTCGTTTACAGTTCTTTTCGGCAGACGACTTTGACTGTAGTCTTCGTCCCTTTTCTTCGTTGTCGTCGTCGTCGTCGATTATTATCCTGTGACTTGTACTTGATAAAGTTTCTTTCACTGTTCTTTTGAAGTTTTTTTTTTTTTTTTGATTTTATTATTTTCCCGGAGATCGGTTACTTCTTCTTGATGAAAGTCAGAAGTTAGTTAGAAGTTGGTAGTTATGTATATAATATATATAATTATATATGTATATCGCATTGGGTTATCCCTTTTTTTATTGTTGCACACAAAACTAAACCGATATCGCACGGGCGAGACAAAAATTTAGAAAACTCGTCTCTACCTGTACTAAGTTCGTAGCTAACTGGCACCAAACTACCCGGAGTTTTCCAAAGTTGTCGAACTTTACGATGGAACTGCAGCCAAAATTGCTTTTTTGTTGTTGCCCTGCCTGGATGGTTGCCTGGCTGGCTGGCTGGCTTGTTCCATAGAATACCGAGAGAGAGAAAGGGGGCGGTCACCCCTCCACATTGGAGTTTTGTTGGCACTGTGTGAGCCAGAGACAGAGCCAGGACCCAGAACATGTGCGTATGTGCTGCTGTGTATGTGTATTGACCTGGTCGTCATATGTTGTGTGTGATATGTTGTTAAATTGGTAATACAAAAAATAAAACAGGAGAACTGGAAAAAATCCATGAGAGATTTGGGAAAAAGTCCCTATAGGAACCCACAACAAAAAAATAGAAAAAACAAAAAAAGGACGAAAAAAAGCTACGAACATTCTTGGGGGTGATAAAGTATATCAGTCGGGGAGGCAAAACAGTGAGAGTGCACTGTGTACTGTTCCTGCAGTTAGACAGAGAACATTTGTGTGATTGTTGCGTGCGCAGGAACTCTCGTTTCTTTGTGCTTTCCCATATAAAATACACCTAATTTTCCTCTGAGTGACTGGAAGGACTTTTCTTTTGGTTCTTATTTCCTTTTCGGAAAATTCAGTTCTCCGTTATTATCCTGACAGTGATGTGGTTCGTTAAGACGGTTGTTTCTCGTTTCTCTGTGGAAATGTGAGAAAAACACGACGTTTTCTACGAAAACAAGTGATTTGCATTTGCAGGCGATATAATGTCCTGCTTGGACAATTTTGGGGGAGTGTGTGTTGTATCTACGTTATCGTCATCGTCATCGTCGTTGCTTATAGTGGGAGTGAAACTATATGATTCATTGATTCGAACACTGGACAATGGTTGCTTATCGTCATGTTTTACAAAAAGCTTACCAACGACCGCCTTAGACGTCAGTTTTTCATAGTCGGTCAAAGGATAAACGTTTTTTTGTTTTTCTGTTGTTTTCTTCTTGTTTTTTCTTTTATTTTGTTTCTTTTCGTTTTTCCTTCGGTAATGTAAATCAGTTTGAGAGAGATGAAATTGTGTGAGTTATATAGTTGACGGTGGTGGGGGGATATGAATATGTTACGCGAGGACACGTGATACTGTCAATTCGATAACAGATACCTTGTAGTTTCACAGAAATTATTGAATATTAAAACAATAAAACGTGTTAGGGAGGTTGAAATCCTCAATGTTAGAAAACTCCATTCAAATTGAATTCAAAACCAAGTATTACCAATCATGTTTTTTGCATTCATTAAAACTGATAAACAATTTGATAAAAAAAAATAAAAGAATCACAAGATAGCTACTGTTTTTAATAAAAAAAAAACCAATCAATCCCAACTATAATGTTGATTGTTTTCCTAATGCATCGCTTGAAAACTTTTTGTAATTTTTGCAATAGCATTCGATATTTAAAATTAATGTTAACCCTGAGCAGTCAAAGTGGAGTCTCTACACCTATCTAAGCGCAACTAGGTAATTGCTCCCAAGCCAGTCTTTTTCATTCAACTATAAGTGCAAGTTTCTTCTAATTTGCTGACAATTTAAAAACTTTAACCTCAAGGAATCAACTGTCTAATTGTCTTCTTCATACGTATACAAATGCATCCCCCCTTTCAAATTCAAGTTAAATTTATCATTCAAAACACAGGAACATGAACATCTCAATTTTCGAATAAGGATATCTCAATCCTTCCTTCACATAGATTTTGTGAACCAACCAAGTAATTCTGACAATCGAATCTGTAGAACTAGTATAATTGGCTTAAAAAAACCATTTTTTCGGAATTCGAAAGTTTTCAGAAACATGATTGCATTTTACTCCTACTAAAAAAAGTTCAAATCATGTTAAGAAAGTTCCAGTTTCCATTTTATTTTGACAATTTTTCAAACAATATTTGCAAGGTTCTATTTAACATTTCTTTGCCGACCCGTCGGCTATTAAAAAATTAACTAATTTCAATTTCCTCGTCTAGGGCTTGGATAAAATATTATGTAAAGAGGCTTTGTTAACAAAGCATCATGTATTAAATTTGAATGTTCGTTCAATTTGGGAACATCAAGCCTACACCGTAAAATGGAACGAAGTACAAAATTTTATACATTTTTATAATTGAACTTGGTAAATGGTGCTGCTGTTGTGACTCACAATATTTTTTTGAGTGTATTATTCACATTTATTACTTAAAAGTATGTAATCTTTATAGGTTATAAGAAAATATTTTTTCACAAGATTTTCTACTTTTAATAAACACGATTACCGCCGCATTCCTAGAGTTGTGTCAGATACAAAAAGCTTATTTCAAAAATCGAAACCAAAACCGGAATAAAGTTGTTGATGCTAACGGTCAACTAATTTTTGTAAGTCGCCTTTGACCTTCCAGAGATAAATTTTATCTCTCAAATTCACTGAAACCAAAACCTAACTTTATATACTTATATCGGTCTAATAACAACAAATTATGCAAAAGTGTAAACTGTTTAAATAAAATCGAAATACTCAAACGCGAAACAAGGAGGAGTTATGTGTTTTTTTTTTAAATTATAATATTTTTGTCTTTTAAAGACTATTTGCAATTGCATATTTTATATTGATATCTTGTGAACATTTCTTAATGAGTTTTTTTTTTTTTTCTTAACACCAAGCCTGTTGAAAATGTATTTGAATATCATAATCTTATCTTAAGTTTTTAAACAGTGTGTTTTTAAAATATACCTTATTATTAAAATGCGCAAAGTAAATTATCGCGGTGAATAATTTTTATTTTTAAAATAAATTTAGGAAACTGATCTCAGGATTTAATCTTAGAATCGAACATAATATTACGGCAGCCGGGGAAATATAAGATCTGGTCTAATTTCGGTCCGTGTCTCCATCACTGCGGGTATAACTCGCACCCGCAGCCTAAGACCAATGTGCTATTTTATTTTCACTAAGATCTAGAAGTAATATTATGTGTGTCAGTAATTGTAAACATAGTTTTCAATAGAATCTTTTATATTTTTAATTTTGTTCATATAGGTCGATTAGTAGACAAAATCTGCCAATCCCAAAATTCACTTTTTTCTTTTGAAAATATCAATATCAAAAACATCATTTATTTAATCCTACTTCAACTGAAATATTTAGCCACAGAAAGCTGTGATCGTGCTTAAATTCATTCACATATCATAATTTTAAGCAATTGATTGCCTATACTAATTTGAAAAGGACTATAAAAAATTCGCAAAATCAAGTGGAAATAATTTAATTTTAATACTTAGCGATTTGAGTTTTCTTGAAAAAAAACTGGGTTTTGTAAGATTTGCCGATTGAAAATATTGACTCGAAAAAAGGTAGACAGTGGCAAAGTGAGTAATGTTCACATGCAAGCGACGGACGCCGCATGCATGTGAAAATCATTCACTTTGCCACTGTCGATCAGTGTTGCGGTTCTACTACTATGATTTAAAAATAATTAAAAAATTTAAACCGCGCGCCGGCCGGTCGATGGAATCAAAAGAACTACATTTTTTATCAGGATAAAAGTGGACATTTTTACCGACACTTTTTCAATCGACATTTTCATAGTCTGGATTTTAAACTGTCAACTATTTTTTTTGTCGATCAAATCGCAGTCGACATTTGGACAGTCGATGAAATTTGTATTTATACAGTCGACATTTTTTTTTGTCAACCATTCGTAATTAGTTTGAAATAATATTTCCTTTGTCAATTTCAAATAAGAAATAATAAAAAATCATATTATCTGTTTTTTTTTCATTTTACAGATCTAGAAGCGGTCTTACTAGTTTATAATTTAAAATTAATAAATTCTTAAATAATGCAATTATGTAGTTTATCGAAACTATTTTAAAATTAAGTTTTATCAAAATCGGTTCCGTCGATAATTGTACACTTTTAACCTTATACAACATTTATCCCTCGGACAAATTTTAAACGAAATTGTAGAAGTCGTTTAAAAAAGTAACTTTTTTCAACGCTTGTTTGGCAGATCGAAGTGTTACCGCAGGTTCATATTTGGGATCATGATGTTATCCAGAGTGACAAAATCTAGAAAGGACACAATCTATAAAAAAAAAATATAGAAAGATAAAATCTAAAAGTAGTAAAAATCTAGAATGTATAAAAATCTAGAAAGATGGAAATCTAGAATAATCTAGAAAAAAGTGTTCTAGATTTTTTTTAGAGGAATTCGAAATCTAGAATTAATATTAATTCTAGATTTCTCCATTCTAGATTTTTTTTCTTGATTTTTGGTTTTCGAGATTAAGGTTTTCTAGATTTTGGGGTTTCTGGATTTTGCTAATTGTAGATTTTTTTTTCTAGATATTCTCTTTCTAGATTTCGTTGCGCTAGATTTTTTTAGATATCGTGTTAAAAAAATTACTCTTATTGGAAAAAAATTTGTCCTTTTGAAATTATTTCATAAACTAACATAAATGCGCCATTTATAGTAGTTGTTTATGTTTGAGCGTTTGAATTTTTAAAATGAAAGCGTCAAAGAAAGTAAATAGAAGCATAGTTCATACTATGCATATGTTTGAAAATTATATGAAAATTAATATAAAAGTCTTTGAACTTGCAAATTGACCATATTAAACTGTTTTTTACTTTATACTTAAAAAATGAGCCAAATTTTAAATAGATAAGTCCCTGAGTCAACCTAAAAAAATCAGTCCTTTTGGCTCATATGAATTCCCCTGGGTAACTCTATCGATTCTATTAGGCTTAAGAGAAGAGTATAAAGAGACAGACGGACTTATTTTTCGTACCCACTGTTTTGGCCATATTTTTTATCTTAATTTTATTGATTTTTGAATTGTTTAAAATATAAGTTTGAAAATAAAATTATGTTTTTATTTTTAAAATAAAATTTTAATTCAATCTTTTACAAATAATGCCAAAAGCCAACATTGGTCCTTTTTGTCTTGTCGAGGAACAGTTTGGTTGCTCAAGTGACTACATGGGTGCAAGAGTGCGCTTACTCTCCGAATTATGACTTTGAGTAATTTAAAAGTTTTTTTTTATCAAATTAAACCATCCCTCAAAAACAGTTTGTCATTTTGTATCATACTCTTATTAAATACTGAATTCTGTTCAACATTAAGATGTACCTATACATTCAACTTAATTGTTAAATATATTTCGAAGTGTGTAAAAAGACTTTACAATTACTTTGCGGTGAAATTGCAAACGGTCGACTAGCTTTAGGAACAATGAGCAAATTTACTTAGAAATCTCTTTCAAATAATGGGGAAAAAACCTTTCATTCAAGAAACAAACAAAAAATACATTAGACGCTCGATATAGTGAACTAATAAAAACCAAGTCTGTTCACTATATCGAAACTGTTCAATATTTCGAGTGGGGGCTTTTGTTTAGCAAACAGGTTAAAAAAAATATATATATATCAATTTTTATTTCAAAGCAGTTTGCGACGAAGCTTTACCTGTTTCCATTTATTTGTTTTTTTCCAAATTTAAATTGCCTTCTATTTTAAAACCAATCCATTTACCAGCAAATTTTTTCTTCGTAGATCCAAGAACCATTTTTATAATGAAGGTACCTAAGTTTTAAATTTAAATATGATTCGTTTGTAACATTTGAATTGATTCAAAATTTAACTGGTTTCGTGTGAACTTCAGTCTTTCGAAACTATAATTATTAAAAAAAAAACATAAAAAAGCTAAATAAAAGGGTATTACATATTTGAAACAATGATTTTTAAATATTTTGTGATGGTAAGGCATGGAGAATTCACATAGAAAATATTGCTTTTCATTTTGTGATTCCTTAAAAAAACCAAAAGAATCCATTTTAAACCTTGTTTCAAATATGGCCCACTGGCTTATATCAACACTCGGAATGGGTCATATTATCGACTCTATGGCAAATTCACTTTTTTTTTTATTTTTAACACACTCAATTAATTGCAATCATAACTTTAATTTCACATTTAATAACATAAAATATAACACTTTGTATATGTCACAAATAAGCTTGTTTGATTTCCAAAATTTGAATACAAAAATCCTTGAGTAAACTCCCCCAAAAATTATAACAAAAACGAATAAAATTAACCAAACGTGCTCATTTCGACCACTGATCAACTACATACAGTTTCCAAAACACAACGATGTAATGCTGGTTTCAATGTGTATGATTGGAACGGTTAGTTCAGTGCCTACCTTGTTTTATTTATAAAATATTGCATTGTGACATATTACCAACGTGGGCCATATTTGCGACACTTACTCAATTAGTATTTTTAAGAAGACTTTGAAGAGTAATACGCTTTAATTTAATTTATTTTATTTTATTTTAACTAATATTGGAATTACATTTTTTCGCATTTTTTTAAAAATTTAAATTGTATTTACCATTGAAAGAAGTATTATTGATCTGTCACATGTACAGTACATATTTGATTTTTCGATGTGTGTAGTATGTTCTCTATATGGACTCTGTCAAGTTTGGTAGCAATCGAATTTTGTTTTTTGAAAATGTTGTGCCATTTTCCCTACAAAATTAATTTTTTTGCAAAGTTTCTTTCTTATTATATTAGATTTATTGCTAAAGCATATTTTTTATTTATGGGTATTCAATGTAAACTTTTTCAATACAAATATTTGCTCAAATAAAATAATCCATAACAACTGCAAGTGTATTTAAATTGTTTAGAATAAATGTAGGCCATTTCTGTAAATTTAAATTATGAAAATCTAGTAAAAATAAATACATAATACTGATTTAATAAAAATCTTTTATATTTTACACAAAAAAAAAAAAACACTTAATAAATAAAGAAAATTTATCTACCAAAATGAAAAATTTGTTTGTATTCAACCTTTTCTTTCTAATTAGCTATGCACTCTATATCTACCCCTTACGTCACATTTATCAAAATTTCCCATTCAGCTAAAAATGTAAAATTCGTCTGACTCTCGCTCTCGCTTTTTCCTCAGCTCGAACTCAGATACATAAAACAAAGTCAAAATATAATTAAAATCCACAAAATTAATCAACAACTTGACGTTGCCTTAAGGTTTTTCATTCACCGTTCCATTGGATACCCATTAAGCAGAAGGCCAAAGAAGGCAAAAAAGGATATACGCGAACGAAGGAAAAAAAAAACCAGCAATGTCATCTACTGAAAATCGCATTTAGCATACAAAATGATTGACAGCGCATAATTAAATTAATTGAGTAATCCTTATACAGTCACGAATATCTTAACTCCTTCCTTTCTGATGCCGTCGCGCCGCCACCGCCTCTGTCGCTGTCTTGGCATAGGTATAGAGTGAGACCTAGCCGAGACTGTCGGCTTGGGGTGATGGTGGTGTTGTATTGGATAATGGAAAACTCCAACCGCATTGAGGGTACAGGATAACAACAGCAAAAACAAAAAATACTAAAGTACAAAAACTAAATTGAATGAAAATGAAAATGAAGAACGGCACTTCATATATATTCTTAAGTTTCCCTCCTCATCCTGCAAGTGGTTTGGTTCGTGGTTTTTGGCATTTCCTTAATAGCTAAGGTGTTCCGCACCACATCCACTACCGCCAATTCCATTCCTTCAAGAGTGGTCTCTTTGGAGACGATAAGATGAAAAAAGAAAGTCTCTACTTCATCATCCAAGACACATTAAAAACAAGTACACATCCAAGCGAAAGATTCTGCAAAGAAAGGATTCAACGACAAAACAAGGGAAGTATATAGAGACAAAAAAAAAAGAAAAGGAACCTGCTCCATTGCCGCAAACCTAAAGGACTTGGATTAATTTAAAACCAAAATTCTGGTGTTAAGTGTCTTTTGTGCACTCCACCATGACAGTTTTATCCCATTCCTTGAAGAGATATTCACCTAAACCCCATAGGGGTGTCCCCAACCACTTTCTTGTCTGCCAGTGTCTTAACCCTTTGCCAGATAAGGTTTTGATTTCTTTAAACGGGAGGTTATGCAAAAGGATATGAAAAGAAGTCGTCCTCCCGCTCCCAGGAAGAGAAAGAGTGCGTGCTGCGGTCGGGGTTGTGGTAAAATTTTACTCAACCCAATTGGAAAGAAGCTTATTATGTTGGTTGAGTTGGTGAACGACAACAGTATAGGAACAAGAAACCCAATATCTTTGTTGTTTTCCAATAGCTATAGGTTTAGGTACGGATACAGATACAGATGCTGAGACTTTTGAAAAAACAGTTGACAAACAAAAAATGAAGTATGTACCACCAACTCCAACATATCGAAAGAGACTAAGGCATCGCACTTCGCACATTAAAAGCATTTGAATGTTTCGCAACACACACCTCACCCTGTCTCAAAGTTGTTGTAGATTTATTTATATTTATAGGAAAGGACAATTGAGCTGCCAAGACAATCCCAGTCAACGCAACGGTGGCGGTGTGGCGCTAAGACATAAAAATCCTTTCGCTAATTCGCATCCGCAATTATTTCTTTTCTTATAATATTTTGACGGCATTCTTAATGAGTTGATTATGCTTCTTGGTGTTTTTCCAAATGCTCTCGACTCTCCCTCATCCCCTTAATAATTTAACGCTGTGCATTAAGGACACAGTTGTTGATGTCGCTTGAGCTTGGGGTTGGAATTGGAATTGGTATATAATTTTAAAATGAACGCGCACGACAATGCCGATGACGATGCCGATGCCGCCGCGCCATCAGCAGAGATTGTGGTGTAAAGGCATTTCTCATCATCGCCCGCTTTTGGTCATAAGGAGTGAACAAACAAATTTATGACTCTGAAGGACTATTAAGAAAATGTGTCAATTTTAATTTCTGGAAATTTTTGGTAATTAAAATTTTATTTTCTATTAGCGCACTACGTCTTGAAGAAATTGATGTTAGGTTTTCATGGTATTATATTTGCAAGGAAGAAAATGCCGGGTGCTGTGATTCATGTTAAAGTCAAAAAGGAATTCAATTTTTGAAGGACATTGTTTTCTACAAATCGAAGTAAGTATTTTTGAGAGAATGCTCACAAAAGAATTATAGAATTCTGTTTTGCAATAAATCAAAGTAATAAAAGTAAGTACAAAATGCAGGAAGAGTTTTTATATTAGGCACTTGTATCAGGGCCGCATTCCATTAGGCAGATTAGGCAACTGCCTAGGGGCCTTGAAATTGAAGTGAAAATTGGTATCCTCAATCACAATAGGTTTTATTGATTTTTTTTAGACGCATGCTGTCAGTTGATGAATACTTAATACCTATGAAACATTCTGAAAAATTGAAAACTTTCAAAAATTGCAAAATTCGCTCCCTTGGAAACATTGTTTCTATTATTTTTATTAAAAAGTTTATAATCGTCAACTGAATAGAGCATACTTTAAAAATATAAACAAGCGTTTTGCTGGCTTTAAAGTTAGACGACCTCTTTAACGTTTAAATCCTATTTTACACTGTTTAAAATTAAAAAGAGTCGACTCTCATTATAAAATTTAATTGAAGAATCAGATCCTTTTTTAAAACTTAATTATAGCAGTAGCGGATTTAGGCTTGGGTCCGTGAGGCCTGGGCCGAGGACGGAAAATTTACGCCATTATTTTTAAGACGACTAAAATTAAAAATAGATTTGGTTTTCTGTAAACGGTAAGACCAAATTTTAAAGTTTATTTTCTTGCGCTATGTCAATCTAAACATAAGAATTACCTACCATTTCATGGGTTGAATTTTTGTTTCAAATAAATAACTATGTATAGGAAAGTACTTAAATCTGAAATATCTAACAAATAGTTTCCTTTTTTTTTACCAAAATGTGACAATAGTTGTCCAATATTTGGGTATCTACTCCGATTTCCAAGCACTTGGGTTTAAGTTTTGTTACGGGTAGTAACGATAGCAAATTTGTTCGTATTAAACAATCCACAATCTTTAGCACTTGTTGACCTGAAAATATATAAAGTTCTTTTTCCATTTCGTGAAAAAAATTTAATACAAAAATCTTTTTTACCAATAGAAAACCCCATAAAAGTTGACTTTGTCACAATTTTATGTTTAATAGCCAATATTATTAGTGATAGTGATGTGATAAGTGGTGACAAGTCTCAAATCAAAACCATGTAAGCCTGTAGCATAATTATCACACGAATGGCAGCAATGTCAGTAAGTAAATCAATTTAAGAATCAGGGATTCCCCCAATGTTACATTCACTGTTAGTACATGAGGAGTCATGTGAAGCTGCTGATTACAGCATCTGGTTGAGATATCCATATTGTTGCCATATCATATCACTGCATACATTGAAGTAACAGAACAGGACAGGATAATAAATCTAGAATCGATCAGACCCCTGGAAGTTACTCACAACATTTCATTAACAAAAAGGGGCCCGAGAATTGTATTGCCTAAGGGCCCTGTCATGGTTAATCCGGGTCTGCACTTCTAACATTACTTTTATTTTAATGGAACTTAAGGCATGGTGCTCCTGCGAATGAATGAAAATAAAGCGTTACTATGATTTTTTTGCACTAAGCTTATTTCGCTTCTTCTGTGAACTCAGAAACGACAATAAATCGTACGCAGAACTGGGATGCTCATGAGTGTTTTGTACAGTGTCTTCTGATTCTTCGTCATAAGGTTTCATTCCTCAATCGTTTACTTAGTACTTACCCCAGAGAAACAGCATATATAGAATTGAAATGCTTTAACTATTTAACGGTAAATGCTACGGACACAACTCTCATAACAATCGTTGTTAAAAATTTCCTCAGCTACACGTTAGTGAAACAAATTTTTTCTGCCTTGATACGGATCGTCACTCGTCTAATCAGATTATAGAATCCTCATTTAAATCAAGCGCGACTTCCTATCAAGCTGGAACGAACAACACTTGAATAAGAGAAAAAATTAATTATTAAAGATTAAAGATCCAAAAGAGTCACTAAAACTTAAAGGGATTGGAGGAGAAAAGGGGAGGAATATGTAATAAAATACATATGTACTCGTATAATAAATATGTATTTTATTCAAATAAGTCATGTAGCAAGGTATCTTTTTTAATGTTAATGTAAAATGCAAAAACACCATTTCATAGGTATTTAGCAAATACATTTATTTATAATTTCTAGAAAAAATTTAATAAGCAGTTTTCAAAATATTAATTTTTTAATTTTTTTTTCTTAAAAATGCTTTAAAAAATACAAAAAAATATTTTTCAAAAATATTGGTATGCAGTACAAATTGAGCTACCTACAAATATATATGTGTGAAATTTCGAAAGAATCGGTTGAGTCGTTTCCGAGATAGTCGAAACCAAAAAAAAACGGTCTTATGGGAAGTACCGTTCTTAGCCATTTTTTTAAACTTTTTTTTCAGCCATATGATTTAAATCGAAATCCTTAGAGCCGTTTTTGAGAAAAATAAGCTTTAACGTAACGGTGATATGGCAGGTACCGTTATATTTTGGGCTAAAAAAAAAAATTTCAATTTCCCCTCTGTACAATACCTAAAAAAACTCTATATACAAAGTTTGAAGCAATTCGGCCCACCCGTTTGGGATGTAGGTCTCTATACATACAGACAGACAGACAGACAGACATACAGACGGACAAAATGTTTAGACCATCTTTTTTCGTCTTCGCTATCATCGTAATGTCATGTTTGATTGTTATCTCAAAATTTTTTTTTTCGACGAATGCATAACTTGCCTTATAGCACCTATAATCGCAAGTAAAAAATCTATAGCATTAGGAAAATTCAAAAAACCGAAAATCTAGAATGGACAAAATCTAGAATTAATACTAATTTTTGAGACAATGGCTACAATGCGCGAATTGTAAAGTTTGCGCGAATTCAGGAAGTTTCATTAAAATCGTAGGAGTCGTTTTTGAGTAAAATTAATGTTTCACTAAAAATCGTATGGCAGGTACCTTTAGTTTTAGAGCTAGAATGCCAATTCCAATAACCCCTCTGTAGGACATCATAATAATAATATATACCAAGTTTGAAGTGAATCGGTTAAGCCGTTTTGGCTGTAGGTACCGATACAGACAGACGGACAGACAGAATCTCCGGACCCCCTTTTTTTAGGCTTATATCATCGTTATGTTATGTTTGATTGTCCAAAAAAAAATAATTTTTTTTACGAGTGCATAACTTGCCTTATCTATACACATAAATAAAAATGAAGGGTCTGTTTGTAATTTTAAAATATGTATCAGTTTTTTACTAAATGCGGTACTTTACGGTACTTATAACAAAAACGCAATTTTTAAAATTTTTGTCTGCCTGTCTGTTTGTTTCGGCTAATCTGGGAAACGGCTAAACCGATTTTGACGGGATTTTCACTGGCGGATAGCTGAGTAAGGAGTAACTTAGGCTATTTTAATTAAACCTGTAGGTGGCGCTGTGGTCGCAATTTTCAAAAATTCTTATTTATGGGCCGATTTTGACTGGATTTCCACAGGAAGATAGCTGATAAGCCGAATCAACTTAAAATCACACAACATCTATACACATACATAAAAATGAAGTGTAAAATATCAGCTATTTAGTAAATGCATATAAAAGAATTATTATTTTAAATATACATTTATGAATTTTGGCGGAACGAAGTTCGCGGGTTAGCTATTAGTACCTATAATCGCAAGTAAAAATGCATGTCCGTCAAGTTAGCACTACCACTTTCGATTTTTTTTATAACAATTGGAAAAAATTGTCATTAAATCGCATTTATCACTGAAATGTTATGAAACCAACCCTGTTTAGTTTAAACTCACCTACCGTGATATTACTGAAGTTGAATAAGTTGCCTACAAAAAATATTTCTTTGATTGCTTCAGTTCTAATTCACCACTGCTATTGATGGAATCTTTGACTAAGAACATTTGTTTTTTGAAATTCATGTAATTAAAAGGAATTCGATCGGGAAATCTGGATGAGAATTTATAAAATGTAACTGACATGGGTAAGGGCACACTTCTTCTTATTTCCCGGACGGTCACATATGCTCAATGCCCATCAGCACCTATTAACGGCTATACAAAACGTGGTCACTTTATCAAAATCGAAGATGATGTATGGCTCCCGGAAATTACGCCAGATTTTTTTTTGGAAAAAACGCCAGAAAATTCTTCATACAAAATTCTGGCCTTTTTTCTGACATTCTTTCCCAGATTTCAGGCCTATTTTCCACAAAATTTTTTTTGAGTTTTTTCCATTTCCAGAAATGGAAAAACGCAAACAAATATTTTGGAAAAAAAGACCAGAAAAAATATTCTGGCATTTTTTCTTTTCTTATTTTGGAAAAAGATCCAGAAAACTGTATTTTATATGAATTGCTGTACTTTATTTACAGTTATGGTAGGCAGTGGCAGATACACAGGCAAATTATAAATGCCCATGCTGTCGGGAAATCTTAGCAGACACGTTGCAAGTTTGCATTTAGTAACATAATTTAGTTTTTTTTTTGTATGTTGTTGTGTTAACAATTGTTTAATTTTTTATTGGTTACAAATAAAAGCCCTTTAAAATGTTGACACCTTTTCAATTTAAAGTTTACACTGTTTCGGAGACATATCAAATCACCGCGCGGAGTTCGCCCCCCATCGCCGGCGCGCGCTTTATTTCTATATCCCTTTCTGGCTCGTTTTCTTCATCTATCTGGCGTAATTCTTAACATTTCGGGCTTATTTGCCAACTAAAATTCTGGTCTCTTTTCTCTTTTTGGGCCAGAAAAAAATTCTGGTGTTTTTTCCAAAAAAAATTCTGGCGTAATTTCTTCTGGCGTAATTTCCGGGAGTCTGATGTACTCGTATATCTTGGTTTCAGACTCCCTGTGGCACAGTATTGTAGAGAACGAGCTGGAGCGTTGATGTCTGTTCGATCAGCATATGGTGCAGCCATCTATTCCGTTGAATACGAATTTTTCTGACTAGGCTTACATAATATCGCTATACAGCACGTTTAGTTCATCTTTGTATTTTCTTTCTTCTTCACATGTTTTCTTCAACACCAGGCCGGACAGGGCCTTAAATCGTATATGCAAACATTGGGCTTACTTAGCCCAAACTAACAGCGATTAGCTTGGTGCTGACTCCATAAATAAATTCCTACCAATTTTGACGGAACAGCGAGGACTATCATAAATCATGTTTTGTCTTATTTCCTCACAAGAATACAACAGCACAGATTTTACGTAGGATTCGAAGAGTTTCAACTTGGAACATAGGGAATGCACCATGGAGCTTTTTTTATTCTATTGTTGACATACTGTGGTAATAAGTTAAGTCGACATAAGTGAAAGTCATTATTTTAAGTTCACATGGTTTCACGTTTGCTTACATTTATTTGAGCCTGAGTCCCACTGTTCTACCACAAAAAAAGCCGTTAAAACTTAAAAAACCAAAGGATCTTATGTTTATATGGACAAAAAATGTGTTTACCAAAATAAAAACAATTTTTTTTTAAAGTCGTAAGACAAGCTCTTATTCTTTGTGAAAACCAAATGAAATGATCGCTAACGTCGACCTAAGTTAATTTAAACGTACGCAATATCGAATGACCTGACTTTGCAGTCAGCAATCAGGTGTTGTTTCTCTCTGTTTACTTGTTTGCCAGATTTGGATTTTGTATTATAGGTACAGGGTGTTAATTGGTATCCAAGCCGATCTTGAATAACATTCAGCACGCTTGGGAATATCTTCTTCCAAGTTCTTGCAATGAGCAATGATTTTAAACATTTGTTTGTTCAGTTTTAAATATACTACTATACTCATATTATTTGATTATTATATTAAGACTTTTAAAACTGTCAAAAATAAACAAATTCAAAAATAAAAAAACAAACGCTGATATCGGAACTAATGGAATTTATTGAGCGTAAGAAATTTTGCCGTGCTGGTGACTGAAATCACAGATCATCTAACAATGAAGATTTGGGTTCCGATTCAATACCCTACTTTTTACCGGCAAATTGTGATGACTGTAGTCCATAAAACTTGGAAGCCCTTATTTCTTGTATTTCAATATTTTTTTAGAACTAAGTTTTTTTTTTGTCTAATCTGTTGATGTACATATGTAGTTCAAATGCAAAATGAATATTCCAAATATTGAATTCAATAAAGTTTTCTGTCAGGTCTTGAATTGGGACCTAAAGGGTTTATCGTCGCTATTTAAAGTGAAAATTATCTACACGAATATGTACATAGGTGTGGGTATGTATTTATAATTGCGATCATCAAAAATACCAAGTTCTTTATAAAATTATAATCCTTTTTCGTCGATTTGTTCAAGCATTAAAACTAATGTAATTGGGTTGAAGTCAATCTACTAAATGCATTTATTAAAAAAAAAAAAATACCGTAAATCTTGTTTCCGTGTGTAGGTGTCTTGTTTCGGTGTTCCATTAGTTTAGATTTTTTTTTTCATTTAGGAACAATTATTTAAACAACCGAACATTAATTGGAAAGGACATGCCAGATGTAAGATTCAACTGTATAGTAGAAAGAGGTGCACTCCTCTTCCAAAAATGCACTTCTGTACAATTAGGGATACCTAAAAAAGGACATGGAACAGTGATTGTACTGTGTGCACTCAACTGCTTCAGAGCTGCTATGCTACGAATGTCCTATATGTATGAATGTCCTGCACTGAGGAGAAGAAGAAAAAGCAAAATATAAGGCAGCATATACAAAAAAAAAAAAAAGAATCGAGTCGACGCGATAGGTGAACCAACGGAAGAAGGCGGGTCCTTTCGTCTCAAAAACGTTCTGGTTTTCATTGGAATCAAGGAATATAACAAGAAAAACCAAAAAGAAAAAAAAAAGAAAATCCCCAGCAACCAGAGAAAAATGTGTACATAACTCTTGGGAGAAAAACGGAATGAGAAAAAAAAAGAAAGAAAATTACATATTTTTCTCATTTCCATTGGGAAATTTTCTGGGCACAGGATGAAACATATATAACGGAACGGCAAAGGCTCCCTACTCCGCTCTTTCTCTCTCATCCCATACCTACCCATACAAAAAATCATACACACATCAGTTCTAGATGTGGGGGAGCGAGGAAACCAAAAACAAGAAAAAAAGCTCCAATTTTTATTGCATTTCTACCGCTGATCCCGTGAAGGATGTGAAGGTACTTTGTTTGGGGTTTTTCTATATCTAGCTAGGTACCTACATAGCATATATTTTTTCCACTTGTTCCTTTTTTTGAACTTTGTTTTTTTATTTTTACTTTTTGTTATCGTAGCTCTCACTCTGTCGTCGTGCTCTTGTTTTTTAAGTCTCTGGGAATTTCAATTTGTGTGAACTCGCGACGACATTTGTTCACATTTGCTGCATTACACACGATTTACGTGCACGATAGTGATATCCTTGATTATCGTAGCATGGTATACTCGTAGGGCGTAGATGGGGGGATGGGGAGTAGCTGATGAGGTGACAGAGGGCAAATAGGGATATTTTTCAAAACATCATGAAATCTGTCTTCTTTGTTTTTAACGTGCTGAGAAAAGCAATATGATAAAATTTATTTCACATGTGATTTTCACATGGGACATTATATGTACGTACCTAGGACTGTATTTAACTTTGTGTATATGTGACTGCAATGTGTGTAGGTTTGTATAGCAAACTTACGACTTTACCATGTTATTGGTGTATCCGAAGTTTTTTCATTTTTCAGGCTAATAGGAGGTTAAATGGAAACAATAGTAGTCTTTAAACTGTTAAAACCCGCTCAAAGGTTTTGAGAACGCATATCGAGCTTTTCTAAAATTTTATTTGTTTTGCTGGATTTTCTGCAATATCCGACCCATTAAAACCTATCTGAGTTCATAGTTTGCTATAAGATGACATTCCAATTTTTTTAGTAGCAATGTTATAAAATCGATAGTAGGTACTCTAGACATAGCGATTGACTGTGTTGCCCTTGATTGCCTCAAAAAATCATTACGAATAGTTTTATATCTACAATAAAATCTGAAAATAGAACCGGCGACACAATTACTTCCTCAACAAAATTCTCCATTAGCAAAATTCCCAAAGTGAGTATATCTAGGGCAAAAATCCAAGGCAATATCTTCAAACCAATTGTGTTCAAGTAGTGAATCGTGCAATTAAATCGTGCAATTTAATCTCATGATTCATTACTTGGTTCAATTTATATTGCATGATACATTAAACAAAATTAAAAGAATGCTATCATATCGTATTGCAGTAAAATGATTTGTTTCAATATTTTGACTTTATGGCAGTACTTAACTTCAAAGAAAAGTTCCAAGTTAATTTTAAAGTCTTTAGTAATAAAATCGTTAAGAGCAGTTAAAAGATTTGAAGTCAAAAGTATCATTATATTTTAACAGCTTGCATTCTTGGAAGTCTTGTAAAGTCTTTTAACTGCTTGAAGTCTTTATTACTGCTTAAAGTCTTTTTTATCATGTTTTAGTCTTTTACCACACCTTCTGCACAACACATTTATATGAAGAAGTCTTTAGACTTCAAGCAGTAAAAAAGACTTCATGCAGTAAAAATACTCCAAAGCAGCCAAAATGACTGCATTACAATAATGATTTTTTTACGAAAGACTTCAAAATTAACAGGGAATTTTTTTTCGAAGTTGGAGTATTTCAATAAGGAATGTTATGCATTCTTAAAATGCAGTTTTTCTTATAGCTCTGATGTTATAATACACTGGGAATTTAGAGATTTGGACATTGTTGGATGTTGTCCATGTATTTGTATGTATATAATTGTGGGGATTTCGTCTCATGTGGATTTTTTTTTTTGGGATTTCGTTCAACACCCTTATAGTTGATATTGGAAAACCAAAGCTATGTTTTTTAATCAACTTAAAATGGTAGTTCTCTGTTCAAATTGTTTGGATATTCTTACATTCAGAGAGCGCTCCTAAAGTGCAAGAAAATCCAAATACAAATGATAGTAACATCCAAATTCCAAACAGACAAAATATTAAGAATAGGCTTTGCTTAAGCTGAAAGTAAAAAAACAACATTGCTATTTACGGTTTTTCATCGAGGTTAATAATAAACAGAAGCATATTTTTGAGCTAATAAAATTATAATGATCTCCACAATAAGTCAATTTAAAAATCGCGCGATTTTTAAGTTGTGGCGATATGTATAATCAATTTATGTATCCTTATAGTCTACCCTTTTTTTCAATACATTTTTTGAAATTACGATGAAAAAGGTGGGTCCAACAATTTTGTCTTTCCGTCTGTCTGTATAGTTACCTATACAGCCTAAGCGGCTGGACCGATTTGCTTTAAACTTGATTTACAGTATTATGACGTCCTACAGAAGAGTTTTTGGAATCAGCATTCTAGCCCTATAAAACTAACCCACCTGTCATATATGATTTTTTAATGAAAAACTCATTTTCCTCAATGGATCCTACGATTTTAATAGCAGTTTCTTAGTAGCGTTTTTTGCGGTAACTGTATAGTTTGGTTAAAAAAGATTTTTCAGGAAAAGTCTTATACCGGTACCTCCCAAAGGATCGGTTTTTTTCAAATCAGACTTTCTCCCTAACCACATGATGGATTTCGATAAAAATTTTAATATGGAAGCCTTTTTATACAAACAGTAATATTATTTCTTTAATTAAAAAAAAAAACAAAGTTTTTGAATTTTTACAAAAGAGTTCAAGTTTTTTTTTTTTTATATTTAGGTTTTTTCAGAAACGAATTTTTCAAATTTTTGTTTTCTGATAAGAACTATACTAACTGCTAGATGTTAGCAAACTCGAAACAAAATTTCGAGTAGGTGCTCGTATGTTTTCCAAAAGTTTTTCAAAAAAAAAAAAAAACGTTTTCTGAAGAAACTGGTCGAACAATTTTGAAAAAAAAATCCGGTAAAATTCAAAAGAGTAAAAGTAATGAGGTGGCTTATTTGATTATTTCAAAAAAAAGTGCTTACTAGTGATTTTTCAGTGATTATAATGACTGTCACACATTAGAGCAAGTTTTCGTGCGACCCAGTCGTGCACTTTATTTCTTCTTTCTTTTTGCTTTCCGGAAGCTGATGAAACAGCAGCAATGCCCGAGTTCCTATTTAAGCAAAAACGGTAACCATATCATTCCATCTATATCTATTTGTAGTTAAGTCCACGAATCCAAACTTTGACACATGATGCTCATTTTCCATCATAATAGTTGACCTCTTTGTTTTCTTGTTCTTCCAACCCACTGCTGTTCTATGTTTATCTTATCCATCGCTGTTTTATATACAGCAAAGCTACAGCTCGTTGTTTGATCCTTGAGATGTGGAGCAGGTCGTGGTTAACAAACGATTGACAGGCTTCACGTTGGATGCAAATACTTTTAGGTTATTACATAACGATATTTTTGTCAAGTTCATACCTTAAGAAAGGATTCCGAATGTCCTATTGGCTTTATTTATCCTATTGCCGACGTTCAGGTGTGTTCCATGATATAGTGAAAGAATGCTATACTTAAACTGAGTGACCTTCTCTATAAACTCCTCTCATTAACCTGGCGGTTGTTGATTCCGGCCTGTGAACATTTTTTGTTTGCGTTTCATCTTAAACCAGTCACTTTTGACTAAAACCATTTTCCATCCTTACCCATTGTGGTTGTAATGACATTATCTACCTTTTATTTGCTTATAGTTTATTTTTGGCTGCTTTAAATACTTAACTTAACTTTTAACTTAACTTTTTTTCACTTTCGAACTTACACCACATAGCGTCCAACTTTCCCCCTCCCCCTATAGGGGCAAGCTTGACCACTTGGACTTGCTCTATTTAAGTCAGCATTATTCATTTGTGGTAACATTATTTTGAATTTTTGAAAACTTCATTTAGAAGCTCTATAGTTGTACTATACGACTAAGTTATTCGATAATTATGAGACTTCAAGTACAAATTATTCCAACTAGTCCCGCTCTTCCCTTCCTTATATAAGACAGACTGGTAGTTTTCTACTTAATTGATGAAATCACTAAAAAGTACTTGATCATTAAAAATTCTATACAAGTCCATATGAAAGCCAGAACACTAGTATACTTCTCTTATTAAATTAAAAGGCACATTTTTGGGCCAACGACAAGTTGGTGTTTGACGAACTAAAAATGGAACCAATTCGTTTTGTACCTAGTCCATGAACTACAGCTATCAAGTTATAACTTTGCTTCATTTTATGTCAATGCAGTAAATACGAATAAAAATCACGGGAAGATATTTTTTCCACTAATCTAACCGCAAACAAGCAATTTAAATGAAATTGTTCTTTTCTTAGCTTCAAATGGAAATCCCTAACATCAAATGACTTTGTATTTAGACGCAACGCAATCATATCGCTGAAGCACATCTTGAAAGTGGTAATCCTTGGGTAATTCGCTTAAACTTCTTGTAAAGTGCCAACAATTCATCCATTCATTTCGTCGAGGAGGCAAGCAGCACAAATGATAAATGATGAAAAATGCCAGGATTTACAATCGACGAAAAGTTCATGTCACGATTCCATCTGAGACCTTTTTTAAAATTATCGCACACCAAAGACAACAATCACCATCACCATTCACCACCCTTCAGTCTATGCCTGATGGTTCGCTCATATATAGCAAAACGGTATTTTCTCCCCCACTTTTTTCCATGGGGGGAGATTTTTGTCATTAGCTACTTGTATCTCAAAGAATTTTAGCGGAGTGCTCTTACTCATTTAAAAAAGGGCGTATGGCGTCAATTTGTACGCTCTCCTAAAATCGTCCTTTTAAGTTTTAAGTGTGACTGGCAATCCTTGCTCAGTGCTCAGTGACTATGCTGATTCATTGTTAATTATACTTCCGAATTGATGAAATTCTTATCATCGAGGGCAGGTACTCATGCAGAAACATATTTTGAGAATAGTTAATGCTGTACGCGAACGCTTGCGAATACCCCATCGCATCGCAGCGCCGCGCCGGCTGTCAATTTTGGGATTCATTAAAAAATTGTTGTAAGGCCTTTTTTTCTTAAATAAAAAGGGTATTTTTTTAATGTAACATTATATTGATTGGATACCTACTTGAGTTGGTGAATTATCTTTTTTCTTATTAAAAACTCAAAAACAGCCATAAGCAAAGCTATCTACATATAAGAGAGGCAGAGAACAAAAATTATCTTTCAGCACCAAAAGGCGTTCATGATGATGGTGCAATAAAAAAAATTAAACACTTTCGTCCTTTTTGCCGATATGGTTGGTTGTTGGCGCCCTGTCGCTTAAAACAAAGCAAATATCCAAGAGATGGTTTTTATACCCAAAAAAAAGGGCTCAGGGTTAAGAAAGTGGCTAATCCTAATAAAAACGGCTTCCGTATCTACGCGCTTTGAACAAAGGAGCAATCTTAATGAATTTCGCCTTTGGGCGAAAATTTGTACAAACGATCGGTCAAAGTAATTTCGTAGCAGCACTGTGTTGGTCCTGTACGCTGCTTTTGTAGCTGAAGTCAGTCTGGCTGTATAGTGGTTGCTGGGTTGGGCTGGGCACTGGCACATTAAATTAATATGTTAGTCCTTGAAGTTTGGTGTCGTGTAATAAGACTGTGTGAAGAGAAACTAATTAAAGGAGGTAAATACATTTTTAATGCGGTTTTCCGTAGACTATCATCCTGTTTTGGATATACATTTTACATTTGACTGCGAATATCTTACACAAACTGCTATTACTTGTTCCGAGATCCTTAAGTTGTGAAGTTCTTGTTAATTTGTCGGTTTAGGGAAATAAATTCAATTTCTTCCGCAAAAAGGATTCTGTTTTCTTGGGTAAATAAGAGAACGCAAAAAAAAACATACACTCTTTCCTTCAAACATTATTACGTAGGCACCATCAGCCAGTGTGTACACTTTTTTGTACATAAGTTGCTGTGTTCAAGCCTTGTTGTTGTATGGAAAATAAAATATTTAGTTGGAAATCAATACCCATAAATGTTTTATAGAATTAGTAGTGAAGTATAGAAAGCCAGTGAATACAAATAAGTCTTGGCGTTGATTCTTCTCCAGATATAGCAAAGAATTTCAAGAAAGCTCAGGCCTCCAAATATTTTTTTTTTATCTGTAAAAATGCTATTTTGTTAATCCTGTGAAAAAATTGCTTAAATTTGTATTGTTTTCATAGCTGATTTCTGCTTAAACAATTTTACAAGTGAGCTCAACTTCTCACTGTTGATATTCATTATCTACATCCTACATGTTTGTCTTTGGAGTTATGATCCAATAGAAGCAGTTTGTGTTAGCATTAAGCTCCTATGACATAACCTAATGTGAAATAAAGACAATTTCCTAGTTTTTGATTCTAGTAAAAACTTTTAATATTTTGAGTTTAATTTCCCCTTAATAGTTGTATTTTTTCAAACTAAGATCGATTCTCAGACATTTTTTTGAATTAAAACAAGAAGATTTATCGCTTATACCAGCCAGAATCTAGTGTTTTAATCTGTTGATTTATTTTACAGAATAGAAGAACTTCCAGTAGTAGACACAATTTAAGCTTAATGATTCCGTCCCACCCGTTTCTTTGGCGGGTTTAACTGACAGCTTAATGTCATTGTATATATAAACTATAGTGCTACCACATGAGGTGCGCCATCTATGGACGGAAAACTAAGCTCTTGATTTAAGAGGTTTTTGTCTACCATGAGAAGCAACAACAACAATTAAAACTAAAAAAATTGTTGTTGTTGCTTCCTAATCTAAAAAAAACCCTCTTAAATCAAAAGCTTAGTTTTCCGTCCATAGATGGCACACTTCACGTGGTAATACTATGGTTTATATATACAATGGCTTTTGTCGTTGGTCACAATTCGCATAAAATTATACTACAGTATAATTATGTTGTAATAATTCTGTTCGACCAATACTGTACTTAAGCATTATGAAATTTGAAAGCTCTGAAAGCCTTAAAAGCATCTTGAAAGTTCTGAATGATTCGAGTATTGGATAGTTAGAGAACCTTCATACCAGTATACATAAATCGGACATCTCAAACGGAAACGGGACAGTGGTGTATGATTAGCGGTGTTAAGATAAATAAAGAAGTAAAAAAATTGAGTTTAGATAAAAGTAAGTTTGATTTATGGAGATAGAAGTTGTGATAAAAAGTATAGGAAAAATAAGTTTTATTTTTAGAACCTAATACTTACACATTACAATATTATCAAAATATGGGACGGACGCAGCGGAAAAGGGAGTTTAACTTTACCGGCAGATCAATTTACAGATCAACTGTCTACAAGGAAAATTTATGTTTCAATTTTGTGATCAGTTTTCATTGGGAATTTGAATTATAAAAAATCTTTTGAAGTAAGAAAATAATATACCATCCTCCAATAAAATTAAAAATTGCAAATCTTATAACAAAAAGCAATTTATTTACAAATTTCGTTTCCGGCTTATGGAAAGTATTAATGAAACAAATACAGCTTTTAAATTCACAAAAAAAAAATCGTATACGACTTCAAATTATGACAGGATTTGTCGATTTGCAAAAACCCGTGGCGTTAGTTTCGCAAGTATCAGCGTCGGCACTATTAACATTTTTGCAACTGCAAAACAACTAAACATATTTGACATATACCCTGAGAGCAGTAAGGAAGTTTTGTTAGTGGGCCTACAATAAAACGAGGGAGCTTATATCCCTTTAAGAAAACCATTACCCATCTTTGTTTGATAGGTGCGAATCAACTTCATGCGAAAAGACACTGCATACATAAAATTAAAACGTCTAAAGATAACCTGTTGTAAGTTAGAAGCTTGATAGTACCTACATTATTGCATTACAGCGTATTTATACTCAATCGAACATTGCGTATGTTTTGTTGTTTTTTATTTCTGGATATGACATGTGCAAAAAGTAAGATTTGTCTTCTATGAAGTATTAAATTAAATGTTCTGTGCGTAATACTCGTATTAATGTGTCTAAACAAAGACTCCTTGATGTGATAATTTTTATCGATTTGACAAAGAGATACAAAAAAGTTAAGACCTCAATTGTATGACAATAAGGCAGCTGTCACTGTCAAATTGAATTAAACCATTTACAAAACTGTAGGTGCTGCTCTGTATTTTAACTGAACAAT
This sequence comes from Platycheirus albimanus, assembly GCA_916050605.2. Lineage (NCBI taxonomy): Eukaryota > Metazoa > Arthropoda > Insecta > Diptera > Syrphidae > Platycheirus > Platycheirus albimanus. Next base: position 44,043,751 of record OU696697.1, read on the forward strand.
TATTTACATAGTATTTTCTCGCCGAAAACAATTTTGTTGTTTTCTCAACTTTTGTAAAATGAAAACAAAATATCATTCAACAAAAATCCATGCCAGTATCCACGAGTACCTATCACTTCGATTGAGGAAACCAACCAGCGCGGTCATACTGACAAAGCTACGTGACAGCAAACACGTTAATTAAATTTTTACGGGACCATCAAATAGACTTGATTGGCGCGGCAAATAAAATAAAATGCACGACTGGGTCGCACGAACTTACTCTTATGCTAAGCAATTTCTTTGTGGCTGAATAATGTATATTAAAAAAATTTTTAAATAATTTCGGAAATTCTTTTATTTTTTTAATTAGCTTAAGAGTTTTCTCAGAAAAACTAAGTATGTAATAAAATTTCAAAACTATATGTCTATCTAGGAAAAAAAATATTGAAAATCGTTCGACCAGTTTTTTTTTTAAAGTTATTTTTGAAAACCTTTTCCAAAAAATATTTTGAAATTTATTTGAGTATGTAAATATATGGAAATCTGTAGTTTACATCTGAAAAAATAATGTTAAAAAAAATAAATATACCCGTTTTCAACATATTTCAAAAACCAAAAATTTTTTTGAAAAAATTATTAAAAATCAAAAAAAGTTTTTGAAAATTTTCAAATTCCATATTATTAAAATTATTAATGACTTCCTGTGACCAAAATTTTATTGAAATCGAATGTATAGTTTACGAGAAAATTTGATTTGAAAATACTGGATCTATGAGAGGTACCGTTATAAGACACATTTTGAAAAAAGTTTTCTAACTTAAAGATAGAATGCCTTAAGAAAATAACATTCTGAAAGTTTTATCAAAATCGTTAGAGCCGTTTTCGAGAAAATCAATTTTTTTCTTCCCGATTGTATGGCAGGTGCCTTTATTTTTGGGCCTAGAGCAAAAATTAAAAATATGTTCCGAGGGACGGCCAAATAAATCCTAAATATCAAATTTGAAGCAAATCGGCCCTTCCGTTCAGGCTCTAGACGTGCGAACAGACATACAGACAGACAGACAGACAGACGGACGGAATTCCCAGACCCACTTTTTTCGACTTCGCCATCATCGTAATGTCATGTTTGATTGTTATCTCAAAATTTTTTTCTGCACGAATCCATAACTTGCCTTATAGTACCTATAATTGCAAGTAAAATGAGATCCACTATAACCAATTTGTTACAGTTTACTACATTTTGTATTGACGCGTTTGAAAAAAAAAACAACAAGTTGACTGTATTTTTACTGACTTCAGCAAAGCATTTGACAAGCTAAGCCACCATATTCTTTTAAGGAAACTGCAATATTTGGGTCTTAACGATAGATTTGTTTTGTGGATATCTTCATATCTAAAAGATAGGTTATATAGAGTTGTTTTTAAAAGTGAACGTTCTAAATGTTTTACTGTTAACTCCGGTGTACCTCAGGGTAGCCATCTTGGCCCGTTATTATTTGTACTATTTATTAACGATCTTCCGTCCGTCCTAGTAAATTCTATGTCTCTTATATATGCCGATGATGTAAAAATTTTCCGTACAATCAACTCTCTAAAAGACTGTGATCTCTTACAAAATGGTGCAATATTAATGGTTTAGTTTTAAATATTGAAAAGTGTAACACAATGTGTTTTACACGCAAGAAAAATGTGATTGTCTATAATTATGCGATTGATTTGTCACCTCTTAGTAACCTGTCTTGCTTTACTGACCTTGGGATAGTGTTGGACTCAAAATTAACTTTTATTGACCATTTTGACTACATTATTAAAAAGCTAACATGACTCTCGGTTTTATTAAAAGATTTGCTCGAGAATTTCGTGATCCCTATGTTCTAAAAACTCTTTATGTCTCATTCGTAAGATCCATCTTAGAGTATGGTTGTGTTGTATGGGCGCCATATTATGCGGTTCATATAAATAGATTGGAGTCCGTTCAAAGAAGATTTATGAGATTTTGTTTAAGATTTCTACCATGGTCGAATAGAATTATCTTGCCACCTTACGCTCAACGTATTCAACTAATAAATCTTCCATCTCTAACGAGTCACAGAGCGTATCTACAATTTTGTTTTATTGTCGGGAATCGGGATAATCAATGGATCCATTTCAGCTCCATTGATACTTTGTAGATTGAATTTCATAGCTAGTCAGTATAATTTGAGAAGGCAGTTGCCAATTTCCAATATTTATAGTAGATCAAACTACGGTGCTAATAGTCCTTTAAATCTCTTAATTAATATTTACAATAAAAATTCAAATTTAATTAATTCCAGCAATGACAATGTAAAATCACTCAACTTAAGAATAATATTTTGTATTCAAAATAATCCATAATGTAGGTACATTAGATATAAGTTTTTCTTTTTGAAGTGAAACTTCTTTAGAATCGTTGTGATTTCAAACCGGATGCAACGGAAAAAACGACATGTAAGAGACACAAATACAAAAATGTGTAGGATGAAGCCAGGGAAGAATGAGACAGAAATATACATACTATTTTATATTATCGGTCTCTCCTCTTTGTCCCATACTTCGTAGCGTCCCCACTCCCGTCTTCTAAGCATAGTCGCCTGTAATTTGTGAGCCCGAGCGAGAGAGCAGATGTCGGTGTGTATGTATATTGCACACTGTTTAATACGTGCTTGTATTTGAGCATTTAACGTGTGTTAATGTATGTCAAAACTACGTGAGCTACTGTACACTGTTTGCGGCTGCGTATTACAGCTTTTTAGTAAGATGTCAGCGTGGTGTGTTATTATTGAAGTGAAACTTCTTTAATATCGGGGTAATTTGAAACTCGACGAAACGGAAATGCAACATGACACTTTTAAGCAAATATGTAAATCAATTAAAAAAAAAAAATATATCGCAACAAGTCTGAGAGAGAACGAATGAAAAAAAAATTATGACACAGTATTTTATATTCTAGCTCTCATTTTCTCCTATCATACGTTTTGCCTCTCACTCAGGTCTACTAAGCATTATGTTAAACAAAAGCGAGTGAGCAGGCGCGTTGGTACGATTAAGTTAGTTTGTTAGTTAATATAGGTACGTGATTTGAATGCTGTCTAACAAGAAAAGCTTTACAAAAGATTTCAATAAACTTAATTCAAGAAGAATGTGAAATTCAAACAAATGCATAACAAAAGTATTTATAGAAAACTAGCGGTACCCGGCGCGCGTTGCTACGCCCAAAAAAACACTTATGTGTATTTAATGTGAAACTAAATTTATTTATATGTATATTTTATCTCAATGCTAGCGGATAAGCAATATTTTTGGTCGTTTCAATTGGTGTATAAATATACAAATTTTTTGGCATACACACAAAGTGCAGTTAATTTGATTGTTAAACTGAACATGATAACATTGATAAATTGTGGCTTGAATATTTTGCTGCATTTGACAAAAATTTGGGAAAATAAAATGTCATTTGTTGTGCGATTCAATTCCTTTTCCTATGTTCAAAAGTTGTTTGGAAAATGTTTGGGTGGACGATTCTTGAAATAAATGGACAACTCACGTTCGTTCAGAGTTTGATTTTTTCGACTCAGTTCCATTAATATGATGCTTTTATTCAACGAAAGGAAAACATTTTTATAAAAAAGTTGAAAAAAAAAACTTTGCCAAAAGCCCGCATTTTTCTGTCTTCCACCCGGGCATTCCGCTTAAAAATCTATGAAAAAAACCAAAAAAGAATTAAAAAAAAAAACTGAACCAAAATTGTTAAAAGCATGTATTTTTTTTTCCTTCCACCCGATCGGCACGAAACCTTCACAGGAACCATCCGTGGACTAAACTATATTTACCCCAAAAATTTCATAAAGATCTATTCTGTGGTTTAGGAGTCCATACGCAACATACATATATACACACATCCATTTTTATATATACATATATAGCCTTTACCCGCGGCTTCGCTCGCGTTTCAGCTGATCAAGAAGTAGACTGTACCTTGAGGAGTATAGTCTATCGTAATCTAGCTTCTTCTTCTTTTATAGCTTTATAACTTAATACCTACATTTAACCGTGATAAAAAGAGACCTATAAGATATACCAGATTATAATCTAGCTCTGTGCTAAATTTCAATCAGATCCGGTCAGCCATTCTAGTGTGATTTCAAAAATAGCCAATATGCTATTCCAGACTATAATCTATCTTTGTGCTAAATTTCATTCAGATGTGTAATTGTGTAATTTCAAAAACTAAAACTTATCTATCCCACGGGAACCATACATTTTACCGGGATAAAAAGTAGCCAATATGCTATTCCAGACTATAATCTATCTCTGTGCTAAATTTCATTCAGATGAGTTTAGCCATTCTGGTGTGATTTCAAAAATTAAAACAAATCTATCCCACGGGAACCATACATTTTATAGGGATAGAAAGTAGCCAATATGCTATTCCAGACCATAATCTATCTCTGTGCTAAATTTCATTCAGATCCGTTCAGCCATTCTGGTGTGATTTCAAAAATTAAAACAAATCTATCCCACGGGAACCATACATTTAACCGGAGTAGAAAGTAGCCAATATGCTATTCCAGACTATAATCTATATCTGTGCTAAATTTCATTCAGATCCGTTCAGCCATTCTGGTGTGATTTCAAAAATTAAAACAAATCTATCCCACGGGAACCATACATTTTACCGGGGTAAAAAGTAGCAAATATGCTATTTCAGACTATAATCTATCTCTGTGCTTAATTTCATTCAGATCCGTTCAGCCATTCTGGTATGATTTCAAAAATTAAAATAAATCTATCCCACGGGAACCATACATTTTACAGGGATAGAAAGTAACCAATATGCTAATCCAGACTATAATCTATCTCTGTGCTAAATTTCATTCAGATGAGTTCAGCCAGTCTTGTGTAATTTCAAAAACTAAAACTTATCTATCCCACGGGAACCATACATTTTACCGGGATAAAAAGTAGCCAATGTGCTATTCCAGACTATAATCTATCTCTGTGCTAAATTTCATTCAGATGAGTTTAGCCATTCTGGTGTGATTTCAAAAATTAAAACAAATCTATCCCACGGGAACCATACATTTTACAGGGATAGAAAGTAGCCAATATGCTGTTCCAGACTATAATCTATCTCTGTGCTTAATTTCATTCAGATGAGTTCAGCCATTCTTGTGTAATTTCAAAAACTAAAACAAATCTATCCCACGGGAACCATACATTTTACCGGGGTAAAAAGTAGCCAATATACTATTTCAGACTATAATCTATCTCTGTGCTAAATTTCATTCAGATCTGTTCAGCCATTCTGGTATGATTTCAAAAATTAAAATAAATCTATCCCACGGGAACCATACATTTTACCGGGGTAAAAAGTAGCAAATATGCTATTTCAGACTATAATCTATCTCTGTGCTTAATTTCATTCAGATCCGTTCAGCCATTCTGGTATGATTTCAAAAATTAAAATAAATCTATCCCACGGGAACCATACATTTTACAGGGATAGAAAGTAACCAATATGCTAATCCAGACTATAATCTATCTCTGTGCTAAATTTCATTCAGATGAGTTCAGCCAGTCTTGTGTAATTTCAAAAACTAAAACTTATCTATCCCACGGGAACCATACATTTTACCGGGATAAAAAGTAGCCAATGTGCTATTCCAGACTATAATCTATCTCTGTGCTAAATTTCATTCAGATCCGTTCAGCCATTCTGGTGTGATTTCAAAAATTAAAACAAATCTATCCCACGGGAACCATACATTTTACAGGGATAGAAAGTAGCCAATATGCTGTTCCAGACTATAATCTATCTCTGTGCTTAATTTCATTCAGATGAGTTCAGCCATTCTTGTGTAATTTCAAAAACTAAAACAAATCTATCCCACGGGAACCATACATTTTACCGGGGTAAAAAGTAGCCAATATACTATTTCAGACTATAATCTATCTCTGTGCTAAATTTCATTCAGATCTGTTCAGCCATTCTGGTATGATTTCAAAAATTAAAATAAATCTATCCCACGGGAACCATACATTTTACAGGGATAGAAAGTAGCCAATATGATATTCCAGACCATAATCTATCTCTGTGCTAAATTTCATTCAGATCCGTTCAGCCATTCTGGTGTGATTTCAAAAATTAAAACAAATCTATCCCACGGGAACCATACATTTTACCGGAGTAGAAAGTAGCCAATATGCTATTCCAGACTATAATCTATATCTGTGCTAAATTTCATTCAGATCCGTTCAGCCATTCGTGATTTCAAAAATTAAAACAAATCTATCCCCAAATTATCTGTGCTAAATTTAATTCAGATGAGTTCAGCCATTCTGGTGTTATTTCAAAAATAAAAATAAATCTATCCCACGGAAACCATACATTTTACCGGGATAAAAATAGCCAATATGCTATTCCAGACTATAATCTATCTCTGTGCTGAATTTCATTCAGATCCGTTCAGCCATTCTGGTGTGATTTCAAAAATTAAAACAAATCTATCCCACGGGAACCATACATTTTACAGGGATAGAAAGTAGCCAATATGCTGTTCCAGACTATAATCTATCTCTGTGCTTAATTTCATTCAGATGAGTTCAGCCATTCTTGTGTAATTTCAAAAACTAAAACAAATCTATCCCACGGGAACCATACATTTTACCGGGGTAAAAAGTAGCCTATCTGCTATTCCAGACTATAAGCTATCTCTGTGCTAAATTTCATTCAGATCCGTTCAGCCATTCTGGTATGATTAAATTAAAATAAATCTATCCCACGGAAACCATACATTTTACCGGGATAAAAATAGCCAATATGCTATTCCAGACTATAATCTATCTCTGTGCTAAATTTCATTCAGATCCGTTCAGCCATTCTGGTGTGATTTCAAAAATTAAAACAAATCTATCCCACGGGAACCATACATTTTACCGGGGTAAAAAGTAGCCAATATGCTATTTCAGACTATAATCTATCTCTGTGCTAAATTTCATTCAGATCCGTTCAGCCATTCGTGATTTCAAAAATTAAAACAAATCTATCCCCAAATTATCTGTGCTAAATTTCATTCAGATGAGTTCAGCCATTCTGGTGTTATTTTAAAAATAAATCTATCCCACGGAAACCATACATTTTACCGGGATAAAAATAGCCAATATGCTATTCCAGACTATAATCTATCTCTGTGCTAAATTTCATTCAGATCCGTTCAGCCATTCTGGTGTGATTTCAAAAATTAAAACAAATCTATCCCACGGGAACCATACATTTTACAGGGATAGAAAGTAGCCAATATGCTGTTCCAGACTATAATCTATCTCTGTGCTTAATTTCATTCAGATGAGTTCAGCCATTCTTGTGTAATTTCAAAAACTAAAACAAATCTATCCCACGGCAACCATACATTTTACCGGGGTAAAAAGTAGCCAATATACTATTTCAGACTATAATCTATCTCTGTGCTAAATTTCATTCAGATCCGTTCAGCCATTCTGGTATGATTTCAAAAATTAAAATAAATCTATCCCACGGGAACCATACATTTTACAGGGATAGAAAGTAGCCAATATGATATTCCAGACCATAATCTATCTCTGTGCTAAATTTCATTCAGATCCGTTCAGCCATTCTGGTGTGATTTCAAAAATTAAAACAAATCTATCCCACGGGAACCATACATTTTACCGGAGTAGAAAGTAGCCAATATGCTATTCCAGACTATAATCTATATCTGTGCTAAATTTCATTCAGATCCGTTCAGCCATTCGTGATTTCAAAAATTAAAACAAATCTATCCCCAAATTATCTGTGCTAAATTTAATTCAGATGAGTTCAGCCATTCTGGTGTTATTTCAAAAATAAAAATAAATCTATCCCACGGAAACCATACATTTTACCGGGATAAAAATAGCCAATATGCTATTCCAGACTATAATCTATCTCTGTGCTGAATTTCATTCAGATCCGTTCAGCCATTCTGGTGTGATTTCAAAAATTAAAACAAATCTATCCCACGGGAACCATACATTTTACAGGGATAGAAAGTAGCCAATATGCTGTTCCAGACTATAATCTATCTCTGTGCTTAATTTCATTCAGATGAGTTCAGCCATTCTTGTGTAATTTCAAAAACTAAAACAAATCTATCCCACGGGAACCATACATTTTACCGGGGTAAAAAGTAGCCTATCTGCTATTCCAGACTATAAGCTATCTCTGTGCTAAATTTCATTCAGATCCGTTCAGCCATTCTGGTATGATTAAATTAAAATAAATCTATCCCACGGAAACCATACATTTTACCGGGATAAAAATAGCCAATATGCTATTCCAGACTATAATCTATCTCTGTGCTAAATTTCATTCAGATCCGTTCAGCCATTCTGGTGTGATTTCAAAAATTAAAACAAATCTATCCCACGGGAACCATACATTTTACCGGGGTAAAAAGTAGCCAATATGCTATTTCAGACTATAATCTATCTCTGTGCTAAATTTCATTCAGATCCGTTCAGCCATTCGTGATTTCAAAAATTAAAACAAATCTATCCCCAAATTATCTGTGCTAAATTTCATTCAGATGAGTTCAGCCATTCTGGTGTTATTTCAAAAATAAAAATAAATCTATCCCACGGGAACCATACATTTTACAGGGATAGAAAGTAGCCTATCTGCTATTCCAGACTATAAGCTATCTCTGTGCCAAATTTTATCCAGATCCGTTTAGCCGTTCTGGCGTGAGTTAGCAACAAATATCCAAACATCCAAACATCGTAACTTTCACATTTATAATATTGGTAAGATCGGCATTCAAAAAATTATTTAAATTTTAAAAAAGTATCCTGAATTTTTGAAAATACATAGTCAGTTTTCGAATATTTTGTTGACTTGTTTTAAATAGTGGCGTCCTGGAGTTCGTACTTTCAAAGGGAGTCAAAAGGACGCAAGAAGCGGCTATTCAATTCTTTGATTTTGTTCAGAATTTCTTTACGTTACCGAATTCTGTTTGAGAAACTGTCGACGAAAAAAAGCGGACAGTTTTACGTTTAAAAATAGCTTAGGGACACTCGTTGGTCTTGTCGAGCTTAAGCTACGAAGGCCATTGTCGACGGCTATTCGGAAATCAAAGGGAGATCGCACGATCGCACCTTCTACAAAAGATGAGTCGTCTCGAAATCGCTTTATTTGCAATCTTTTGGAACAATAAAACCATGATGTTGAAGGACCCGAAAATCTACAGTGTGTGCATTTGAATCATAGAAAACATTAGTGGAATCGGAAAGAAACAATTTTGATAAATACGAATAAGCATTCAAAGAAATAGCCCGCACTGTGATGCTTTTTTATACTTAGGCTGAGGTTGGCTCGTCGAAGTCCAGGGTTGTCCCCAAAGAAATCGAAAACTCAGGGTTGAAGAGTGTTGAACTCCGAAATAACAACGTTTTTTATTTGCCAGAATATTCTTAACAGGTTACTTCATATGTATATGGACTTAACAATAAAAACTAAGATAATAATTCGCTGTATAATATAGTATTAAACAATAATAGCTTAAATAGTTTGGCCTGTAGGGTTTACCCTACGACAAGAAACGATTCCAACTATATTTGGTCTGTAGAGTTGCCTCTACGACAATAATCGGTCTTAGGTCTGTAGAGATTCTTGAAAAGAAGCGCTCCACGACAAGAAACGAATGCTATTAAATCTGGTCTGTGGAGAAGCTTACCAATTCAGCAACCCCACGACAAGAAGCGGATTAACAATTTGGCCTGTAGAGTTTCCTCCACGACAATAAGCGACTCCTACTAATTTGGTATGTGGAGTTTCCTCCACGACAAGAAACGGATTTGGTCTGTAGAGATTCCTGAAAGGAAGCAGTCCACGACAATAAACTGATTTGGTCTGTAGAGATTCCTGATAGGAAGCAAGCGCTCCACGACAATAATCGATCCCTACTAAATTTGGCCTGTGGTGAAGCTTACAACTGCAGCTACCCCACGACAAGAAACGGATGGCCTAATGCCTTTTTCTTCAAAATTTAATAAGGTTTCTGCTGGTATTCCCCGCAGCGCACCTTCGAGATCTCTTACTCCCGGTATACTATTAAATAGAATCGTATACCAATGGCTGGGAATTCGAGTCTGATTCTCCATACAAATTCTGCTTATACTTATGAAATATTTGAGTACTAAGGAAGTGTGAATTATAACATAAAGACTAAAAATACTTGTACTAAAATAATTCCTTCTGTTTGTTGGATGTTTCTGCTGGTTACTATCATATATGTGTTCCGAATTGGTTGGTAGTCCCAACCAGCGTTACAAGGCGGAGGGGTGGTCGGTTTTGCTCCCATAGAGGACAATGGTTGAGTTGCGTCACTGGCTGGTCTCTGATATGCACAAAATCGTCGTGGTGATTGGCACTACGGTCGGTGGCGGTCGGTGATGGTGAAGAAAACGTGTAACTTCGTTACAACACTGTTCAATATTTACAGTCCCGCACGAGGACAAGAAATGTGAAGTTGAATCCGCTTGATTATATTGAGGCGCAAGACGCAAATCTGTCACCGAAATTTGGATTTCTTTTAATCGCACTGGAAAGATAATTGCTGAAAATTTGCACGCTGCAGCAGAGGCATTGGTGAAAGTGTAAATCGATTTCAGCGAAACCATCAACGACTTTTCAGACGCTCGGAAGATTCCGTTAACTCTTAAATATATGATTTCAGATAATTCTTTTTTCGATTAGGTATATTTATGTGTTTTTGTTAAATGCTACAAGAATCTTCTTGTTTTGACAATAAATTATTTATGACAAGCTCGAGTCAAGAAAATTGATCATTTCATTTGGGAAATAATTTTGGTGAAAGGCCTACACACCTCTAAATCAGGCTCTGTCTGATCTAGCTGTACATCGTAGTAATGTTTCTTTTCTCACCTTGTTAAATCGCTACTCCTATTAACAAAAAAGTCAAATGCAATCCGAACATTAAACGAATTTCCGGTAATACTGAAACTTCTATAGCAATGCCAATCAATTAACCATAGATATCAATATTGGTCGCACTGTTAATTGTAGGTATAGCGACATTCTCATTTCTTGGCCGCACTGCAAGAATGTAAAATGCTTTACTTAACTCGATTTTGTTCTCGCAATTCGGTTTCCAGACATTTCAAATCAATATGCATTTCCCCAAAAAATTTAATAATAAACTCCTTCAAAGAATCAAACTTGAAATTTTATACAAATATTCTTGATCCTGAAATATTTACAGGACTTAATCCGTTGGACCGCTTGTTTGGAGCCAATTAAAATAAAGTTGGAAATACACTCTCTATAACCTTAAATGTTGTTTGCTATATGGACACTTTTAAACATAGAACTGGCATTTCGAATTTCTTGTTTTGTTTCCTTTACAATTTTCAACAAATAAATCATCGAATCAACAACAACATACATACATACACACACATTACTTCATCTTCCCTATTGTATAGCAATGGCAAGTATAACAAAGACATTCAATTCCTATGAATCTTAAAAAGCCTCAGGATACAGTAATAAAAATCGAAATCGAAATACCAAATAAGCAATAACCAGCAACATCTACATATTTATAACTATATGACCAAGCATATAAATTCAATGGACCGTGTCCGAAAATGTAAGGAAGACAGAGTCTCTTATTATTTTTTTATTTTTTTTATTCTTATTTTAAATTGAATTTTATTCAAATTGAACGCCAAAGCCAACGTTAACGCGATATAAAGCAAATACACACACTCATTCGGTATTCGATTGTGTTATTTCTGTATTTTTGAGCAATGGAAATGAAATTTGTTGTTCCTTACAAATAATAAATGAAATAAACATACATTCAGAACTTTCTTCACACATGACCCTCAAGCTCCTAAGCAATACTATATACCATGTCTATGTTTATATCCTTGGTCATGTCCATGTCCACCCCAACCACATCTGCGATTCATTGAATTCATTGTGTGTTTTATTACTACTCTCGACCAACGGGAAATCTATGCAAATTTAATTTCTATATTTTCTTTCCGTTTCACATGACCGCCTTCGAGAAGAAAAGAAAAATATACGATCCGAAGGACATTTTCTCTGCGGTTACAATAATGAACAATGTATCAACACACACACTAAAAAAAAATCAAACCCGAATAAAATGGCTATAAATATCTCCATAAGAATCAATCAGGTCCATTCAGAGAATCCATTTGTATTCATGTGTCTAACCAGAAGCAATTTTTTTTTCCAAATTTTCGGCACCAGCCAGTATCTTACCCCCACATGTGTGTTTTTTTTTTTTTTTTTTTTTTTAAGAATGTGAAGAAAGAAAGGGTTGCAGCATTTTGTAATATACTCGTCGTATACTCATAATGCTGACAAGAGGGGTTGGCTTTAAAAATTTATTGAACTCTCGCCGCGGGCCATTTTCCACAGAAGTAAAAGGTCCTTCTTTTGCGGATACCCTCATGTAGGTATGTAGGTACACAATTTACATACCAAAATATATTATACTCATTGGAGCTTCTGCTAGGATCAAGTGTGGGAGTTCTCCCACACCCACCTACTCCTACCCAAAGACCCGAAAATTTCGATATTTACTCCTTATAAATTTGTGATTTCAAAAATGTTTTGTTTACTCTTCGAAAAGGATACCTAATATTGGAAAATATAATATCCATTTTTTTGTGTGCTTTTATTTTTGTGGTCCAATTGACGGTAGATGACGTTGTATACAAAGGCTACTGCTGTGATGATTTAAGATGTATACGCTCTATGTTCGTTTGTGCAAATAGATGTGCACTTCACTGACTCTGGAGTGGAGTGCTAGTATGAGGGTGATGGTGGCTTGGATATTATAAATGAATATATTCAAAGAAGCTGTGTCGAAATATCCTGCTGAACCCGACGACGTTGTTTGAAATTGTTTATGACAGGACGTTATAACTTTTTTGATGATGCCTTACAACAAGGAGTGGAAATTCAAAGTATGTATAAGTGTATATATATTTTGAAAGTTGTCTTGTCTTAAATTTTAGTCGGGATATATTGATGAGTTGGGTATATTGGTATGATAAAAGTCGATAGCTATTAAACCAATATTCCTTAAATGTTGAAGGAATTCTATAAGACAATGGTGAAGGGAGCGATGTCAATTTATGGTATAAGATGATGATAATGTGGAATTTTGCTTTCTGACTTCACAAAATCTTTTTTAAATTTATCGCTTCCAGCCTTATTACTAATTGCTGGTGTCCTTTTTATATTTGATTCAAAGGGATACAACCAAGAAAAACATTTATGCTGAAAATAGTTTTAATAAAAGAGAAACCATCTGACCGTTCCGAACAGCTGGTTATATGATCAGAAAAGATTTCGTTCTCTTATAAAGCTGCGGAAAGTTCGTCTAAGAAGAGAGATCTTTCTTGGTTTACGGGATCTGCCGTGCGTCGATCGTAAAAGCGCTTTCACTTCTGATGGAGCATAGCCGGGTGCTGATTTGCCCCTTTCAGTGTGGTTTCGACAGATTTTAGAAAAGACCCAAAAATTCCAGATCCATACTCAAGACCTCTTTCTCGATTTTAAAGTCGCCTATGAAAGTGTGAATAGGAACGAGCTATACGGAGACATGTCACTTCTTGGCATCCCTGCTAAATTCCTTCGATTGTGCAGGATGACTCTGGAGAACTCGCGATGCTTCGTCAAGGTTGGTAAGAACACCACCGACTCATTTAATGGCGAGAAAGGCTTAAGACTAGGTGACGCGCTATCATGGTAGCCTTCAGCATCATTATTGAGCCAATCGTACGGTCAACAACAGTTGATAATTGGCATTAATGCTCGGTTAGTCTTTGAGCAGTGCACGTACATATAAGCTCCTTTCACCTTTGAAAGTGGTCTTCTTCAGGCACTTATCAACTATCGTTCGTGGCACTACTTTGTTGACCAACAAGGACCTAATTAGTTTTTGTTGAGCATGATCATTTAAGCGTCTGAACGAATACGCCTGTCGAGCCTTTCAATTTCAAACTGTGTTTTGAGGCCGTGTTCCGCAATGGAACAGCGCCACCTTATGTTATCTTCCAGTACTTACTTGACCCTCAGCATTTCAACACAAGATACATTTTTTTTTAATAAAACTAAAAAAAAAAAAACCACAGGAAATATATAAATTTAAAAAAACTTCAAATACATAATAAAACATAGATATGCCTTTCAAACAAAAAGAATTTAAAAACCTGGTGTTGTTTTATTAAACACACATTAGCTATTTAGAATCAGATAGATATTTATATGCTTCAACATTTATCTTATAAACTGCTTAATTTTCAAATACATGCAGCCATAACACCACCATCTAAGTATCACCTTTGAGACAATTTTTTTCAGAAATATTAAGCTCTGAGAAAGTGATTAGACAATTTTTATAAATCGGACTCCAATTTTTATTTTGAAACATAAGCGAGAGCTACAATACGTTTGCAACGAACTGTTGGATACCCTATTCCCTATTTTTGTGTATGTGTATGCGTTCGCCTTTCGCAGCCAGCCGATGATCCAGTTTCATAAACAAAATTCTTCTTTACCAGACAGAAAAAGATTCAATAACATTAATTTTGTATGGTGTGATTTTCAATTAGTGCTGGCACAATAAAAAAAGGCGTGTGCCACGCCCAAAGTTAAGACTTTTTATTGCCAAGGCAATTGGTATGAGCTCAGTGACATTCAATTTTATTCTTGCAGATCGATTTGAACAAAACAAGACAAAACTTAAATTTTTAAAAATTAGGTTTTGAATGGAAATAGCGATTATGGGTGTTTTTAACAATTCTTGGACCACACTCTGCTACGTAACAAAGGAATATAAATCCAAGTGTTCATCTGGTTTACTTCAAAACTGCGACCGAAAGTTAAAAAACATTAAAAAATTATTGCATTATACGACTTTTGACGGAAACGCCCCTTAAAAGTAGGCGTGTCTTAAAAATTTGAAGCACTAACTGCGCTTTGATCAGTATTTAGGCATATGTGTAAAACTACAGCTGAATCGAGTAGTTTTTAAACAATCTTACCTGAATAAAGGTATTTTATCAAAATCACGCCTTTGAAAGTGGGCGTATTGAAAAAATGTACACAAAAAAATGTAGAGATCTATTTTTCAAATAACAAACGGAAGGAAAAAAGTTTAAATTGAATATTGATAGTACCTTTAATTTTTAAAACTACGTTTTCCGTTCTTTCATAAAAAGTGGGCGTAAGCCGCGCCCAACATTCAAACATTTCTTTTTATACACACACTTTTTAGTTTCTACTAAGAGACGCAAAAATTTGGCTTAGAGATTCATTATAAATACCGTCTATCTACAAAAACAATTTTTTTATAAATTCTAGTGAAAAGGGGGAGTCAGCCACGCCCGAAATCAATTTTTTTGATTTCATACACAAGATGTTTATGTGCAAGTAATACCCACAAAATTTAATGTTTTTCGCTTTAATATAACAATTGTTATTTTATAAAAACTATATTGATGGTTTTGTATGAAAAATGGGCGTCAGCCACGCCCAAACTGATTTTTTTTTATTTATTTGGAAGGAAGTTTACCTAAAGTTTACGTGTGCAAAATTTTAGTGTTATGCTTTTATCGTAACTGTACGAAAAACATAATTTAATTCTACCAAATTGAGGTTGTTCAACAAAAATGGCGATTTTGGGCGTGTTTGTAGGCGGATTTTTCCAGTTCGAGAACTTAGCCTTACTCTTAAACCAAAGATTATATATACCAAATTTCAGCTTTCTAGCTTAAAAATTGCGACCTCTAGAGAGTATACATACGGACGGACGGACGGACGGACATGGCTAAATCGACTAGGCTTTTGATTCTGAGTCAGAATATATATACTTTTCTATACCTAACGGTATTATTTCTGTATGTTACAAACTCCACACCAAATACAATATACCCATTCTATGGAATAGGGTATAAAAAGAAATTCCTTAAATCGTATCTATACCTAAATTAAAAAAAATTTAAATGTTATTTTGGGTTTGTTGTCCAATTTTTTATCCAAACAGGGGTAGATGGACTCTTTCGAGTAGTTCCTTGTATTTGATCCCTCTTCAAAAACTCGTTGATAATTAACTTCACCGAGGTTATCGTACAGATTCATAACATGTTTCGCGATTTAGATGTTGAAAGCACATACAAAAAATCAAAATTCTCAAGTCCATACCAAGACTCTTAACAGCTTAATCAAGCATTTTTAGGAGAATAAGCTGAATCAAACGGTTTCGATTGAACATATTTACGTTCGTTGGCGCCAAAACACTGACAAGGGAAGTATATAAATTATAATTAAATGACAACCCCTGTATGTGGTCTTTTTTTTTTAATTTTGAATACCTTTTTTTCCTAATAATTATATTCTTCAAAATTATAATTATTAATGTTGGAACTCAAACACTAATACATGGTGACTTTGAAACTCTTGTTTTATACACGTATCTACATTACCATGAACCAGATTACATCGAAAATATTAAATGTTACTTTACACCGTGTTAATCGCAACATGACATCTGGTGGCTTTAACCATTACGTGACCAGACTCCAAGATCTTGTTCGCCTATATACAAAAGACACACTGAGTGAAGACTGTTCCCCCACACCGACCGTCACGAGATACTGTCTCCAACGCTCCACAGACGGATTTTTTTTTTTTTTTTTTTGAAAGCATCATTTCTCAGTGGGAACAGAAAATTTCATTGAGAGTCATGATTTTGGAATTTTAATGAAAATTTGGAGAGTAGATACTCTTTTAGATGAATGAGGGTGATGGGTGCTTCCTGAATGCTGAATCTCATACTAAGCTTTAAGTACTCCCCGAATAGCAGCGGGTGACACATACATATTTTATTAGATTCAGTAGTGTATTTGCTATGTGGGTCCCCCTGTAGTAGCACCTGTTTGTTTTCTAGCAGCAAAACCTAATGGATATTTCATTTAGAAAAATCAACATTTAATTTGAAATAGTTCGACAAAATACGTTCAATATGTTTGGATTTTTGTCGTTTATACTTTCCGGGTAGTCTTGTCACGATTTGCTTTTGGGGATTTTCCCGTCGGGATTTTCTTTACTTTCGTTACGTTCGTTGTGATGGGTGAATTCTTAATATAATGATGGACAGGGCAAATATTATCAACATCAACTTCAAAGATTACAAAATGACCTGATGGGTATATCGTACACTCGTATACATTTTGAAGGGATCATGAAAGTATCTATCTAATCATAATTCAACTCATACACCCTGGATCTGGATGTTTTCTTAGGTGTATCTATAAGTAAGGATTTGACGTCACTCAGATAACAACAATGCAGTAGCCAGTTTTGTCTTTTCCAATTAGCTTATGTAATCTTGAGGATTATGAGAGGATGACACTACGATGCACGTGGTGTTGATATTGGGGGAAAATATTTTTGTATTGTATTTTCATAAACATACATACCTACATACATATAAGAGAGTGCTGAGAAAACATAGGTATCGAATTTTTTTTAATAAGATATGCATTACTTAATATTTTTAAAACTTTATAAAAATTGTTCACTAGATTTAAGAATTTTGTTGTGGCTTTAATATGCATCAAGTGGGTGTCCACATGAGGACACATTTCAAAAATATCCTTAAGAGGGTTTGAAACATTGATAAGAATAAACCAAGAACATGTTAAGAGCATAACTATTTGTTATAATTCGTTGAGTGTAGCTAGTGTAAAGATGCGCAGATGATTGAACAACAAAAGAGTATGTTCAAGTGATAACTTCTTATGGTAGGTTAAACCGTAACGTTACGTAACGCGTTACGGTGCCACTCTGTCTGGTTCCCTTTCTCTCACGCATATGGCTGCAGTAGGTAAGCTCTTCCTCTCACTTTAACTCACAGAGCATTTTATAATCAACTAGTTGTCCCGGCAGACGTTGTCCTGCCCTTCCGAGCAGATAGCGTGATAAGTTTGACTTCTTAATTTATTATTTTTATACCGTCCAATTAGTTTGTCTAAGCTATGAGAACATGGATGGTATTTTTTTTTTAATTAAATAAACTCAGAAAAGTAGATATGCATACGGCCGAGAGTAGGTACTTTACTGTTTTAGCGTTGTTTTAAGTTGAAAAATTGGCAATTGCTGTAAATTTTCCTTTAACTTCATAAGTTTACTTTTTATTATTGAAAATGTGATTTACTGTTATTGAATTGAATGGTTATAATTTAATAACTTAAAAAACAGAAGTCGTATTATATTTTGTATTGTTTTATTTGATTTTTAATGCTTAAATAATTGTATTTTACTAACGTAGTGCAATGTTTTTAGTTTTTTTGTTAGGTGTATAAATGTATAAATTTTTAGGTGTTCCTACTCTGGAGCATCCGTATTACAACTGGCCGTATGAAAAGCATTCATTTCTTTAATAAGGCCAGCAAAAGTTAACGACAGTCCCTTTTAATTTAATTTGATAGTTTACCTATTTTGTTGACATTGTCGTTTTTTCGGTGCATGTTCACAAAGTCAATCGTTATTTTTTCAGTTGGTCAGGACATCAACGAAAACCTTTTGCACAACATCGTTAGTTGGATGTTCCAACAGGCAAACGTTAAGCGTTTTCTTCGCTACCTACTAATTTAAATTTATGAATATCGTTAAGTTAAACTTTTTGGTTGTGGTTTATTTGTTTTCAATCATTGAAATATGCAGGTTGTTGCTTGTTGGTATAGGTACCTATACTGACTGACTAAGTTGATAACATTCACACAAACAAATTAAGCCCGTTTAATATATAATTGTAGGAACTAAATCAGTTTGGCCGTTCATCTTTTACTGCTGTCACCCCACCACCTCCTCCCCAAAGACTTTGTTGCTGCTTTTTGCCTTTTCCAATATTTGGTATTTTTGCATCTTTACTTTTTTTGAAGTTTTTTAAAATGCAACTTGCATCAAAAAAAAATATTAAGTAAAATTGAATATGTATGATGTATAAAACTTTTTTCGAACTATTTTTCTTTTCTTTTACTGCAATTCATCGTCAACTGCATTAAGAACCCCAATTGCAACTTCCATTCAATTTTGGTAAGCCAATATTATGTAATGCATTGTTGTTATTATGAACTAATTAACTGCAATTTTATTTACTAAGCATTTTTTCAAAATTAGAGACTTCATTAGATAGCGTTAAAAAGCATTTTTCTATGAGAAATTAAAAAAAAATCAGTAGGATACCTACTATTTCGTTTACCCTATTTCAGCTTAGACTTGCAAAATAAATTTAGCCCTCAAGCCACCCACCCACCTGCAAACTACGATCATTCAAAACAAAAAGAGTTTTTTAAATTTAAAAATTTCTAATATAGAAGCTTTTCAAGGACCTGGCGTGTCTTCCTTCGGCTTGTGGCCAAAGTACATAAACGATTTTGACCAAACTTTACAGGAACACTCTTGAAATAATACCAAAGATTTTCTGAAAATTTGAGCTCAATTGGATGGGCAGTTTTGGAGTCCATACCATATTTACAAACAAACAAACAAACAAACATACATACATCCATTTTTATGTATATAGATAAAAGATTTTATGAAGAAATAAATAACCTTTCCTCACATTATCATATTAATAGACAAAAATTTTAAGTAATAACCTAAGCTTTTCTCAATTTCAACAATTTCAATATTAAAAAGTTCAACTTACATTACTTTACGCACATAATTTTTTTTAACTAGTAGGTATCTTAGACTAGTTCCAAAGAATTGAATTCAATTAAACAATTTAAAGGGCAGTTTTCATAATAAAAATGATTCCCGAAATAATGCTTATCCATATTTGGATGTCTGCGTTTTAACCGGTCATAGAGAAATGTAAACTGCTAACTTTTTTTTTTAAACTAATCGTTTAAGAAAGGCCCCACGTTGAACGCCATTGTTCAAAATCTGAATTTACCACTGCAGATCTAAGGAGCAAGTAGAAAGGCATCGACAATATGGCTCTAACTTTGCTCAGACTTACATGCTGAAGAAAAACATTCATTTTCTTTTAATTTAGTTGTTTGTAAGGGCTTTTTTGACTTGCATACAAGCTTGAATATTAAATGAGATCTTAAAGATTTGCCTTCCGGTTTCATACAGACTCACCCTGTTTGCAAACAAAGATCACTATTGTCTTACACACTCAAGACTCAACTATTCCTATTATATGTGTGCGTTTACCTATTCTATGCAGATTTGGGAAAGGCCAACAATTGACTGCCGGATCAAAACTGCTATAGTAAAGATGCACTTGAGACTTGAGAGACTAATTGAAGGCCCCAAAATTGGTTGAGGTCAACTTTTATAAAAGATGCCAAGTCCCAGAATTTCGAATGATGGGAACTGCTGAAGTATTTTGCTATAATTAAAAAGACCTGATGGGTCTACCCATGGTAATGCTAAGTCAGAACAAGCTATCTTTTGGTTAGAACGGATCTTTGCCCTTCAGCGGTAAGTATAAAAAACCGGTTCATCCAAATAAGGCTTCCTTGTAAACTGGGCCAATTTCCTTAGCTTCTGAACAGTACCTATTCTTTTATAAAAATAGCCTTTTCTATATATATTTTCTTTTTCTCTATATATAAAAATGGATTATTAAATTTGTTCGACCGCTTAAAACTTGAAAACGCCTCGACCGAATAGGATACTTTTTTCTGTTGGTTTGTTCGTTATTGTTACCTGAAGGTTTTGGGAAAAAAGAAAGTCAGAACATTTTGAACTGTTGCGGCGCCGCCACGCCGCAGGCGCACATTTTGTTTTTCAGTGATTTTGATTTTTGAGTGAAAGTTTATACATTTACGAAATATATCATTGCCATCCTCAAATTGTCAAATGAATGAATTAGATCGCGAGCGTGCTTTCGACACGAACATTTTGCAAAAACAAGTAAAAATTAATGTTTCACTGTGGAATGAACAACAAAAGAGTGTGTATGATCAACTGATGAAAGCTGTCGAAGATGGAAACGGTGGACTATATTTCCCTGATGCTCCTGGCGACCGGTACTGGGAAAACGTTCCTGATATCATTGATATTTACAGCAACCGTTTAACCTGCAAATAAATGAAAATCATGTTTGCAACATTTCAATGTAATCACTCAATTCAAGTGTAAAATTGTTAATTGGTCACAATCATATGATATTCATTCGCTCCGGAACAGGAAACAAAAAATTGTTGTGTATCATGCAACCTCAAATTGTATTTATAGAATCGTTGTTCTATTTTTTTAAAGGTAAAACGAATCATATATATTAATACGGAGTTCAAAAATCCAGTTTCCACCCTTTTTTTCTGTCATAATCAAAACAAATATGCCAAACCTATATATATTCTGAAAGGGGACCATGTAAGGAAACAGCGAATGTATATATGAAGCAAAAAAAAAAAAAAAAAAAAAAAAAAAAAATGAGAAATGGTCGAATTTCGACCACGGGGCGAACTTTAGTATTTATAAAATAATACCTATACTTATTTTTATCCAATTTTGGCCAAATATTAATGCGTCGGTTCAGCTAGTATTTATAATGAAATGGTGTATATGTCTTTTCTTAATTCTTCTCCTCCTAAATGGCCTAACCGATTTTCATAAACAAAAAATTGCTTATGAGTTCAACTGGACGGTTAATAGCTACATTATGTAGGTGGCCTTGAAGTCAGGTTATTAATTCTCAAAAAATTATGCATATTTAAATTTTTCTATCTAATTACCTATACCTTCCAATCATTTTATGAGTTTAAGATACTTTTATTGAAATGGAGACAGTAGATATATAACGTAGGTTTTTATACTTACCTCTATTTTTTTTGTCTAATTCGATGTTTTTACGCAGGTACGCCTCCGAACTATTGCTGATTCAAAGTATTAATACAAAATATCTAAATCAAAAAACACATTGTTTTTTTTCGATGCATGTTTATAAAAAATGAAAATAAAAATAAAATTAAACTATCACCTACAAGCAGTACAAGCACTCGACTATAGCCTGACCTCAAACCCAAGTCAGGTAAGTCCCTGCCAGTATAGTGTTCAGCAACCTGTCAGAAAGTTTTGCACAACTCCTTAATTGTTTCGGCTAACCGCAACACATAAATTCAAACTATATTCTCCCAACCCATTTATATCCCAAAAAAGAGACGAAGACGAAACCAACCTAAAATACAAATCAGATTTGGTGCAATCGTAAAAAGCATTACCATATCTACCACGAACAACCACACCTAGTTACCGCATTTATACCATCGGGCACAGGCACTACCTACGTCCTCAATCTTAACCGTACTCTAACTGAATACACGGGATACTTATCAGGCGGCGCAAAAGGACCAAATGAATGGCGCTTTAAAATGAAATTTAGTTTTCATCCTCCTTGTTGTTGTTGAACCTGGTCGTCGTCGGTCGGTCCGTTCCTCGGTCGTTCCATTACCGTCATCATCGGCTTCTTCGTCTATATACAACTACAGCATCCTAAGATGGTTTGGTAACGTTTTTTGTCCACCACCACCGCCTGTACCCATTACCAATGCCGCCATCAAGTGAATACCAAACATTCAGACAGGTTTCTAAATACCTGGCCAAGGATGAATTTATGCATAGTTGAATAGTACCGCACCTCTGGCAACGCCAACGACAACGACAAGACGACTTACGTCAGACATAAAACACAAATCCCAGACCCCAAACATTTTATTGGTTTCAAGTTGTTCTCAGTCACATAATGGATGCTGATGCTGGTGCTGATGCCTGCTGCAAATGCACGTACTCGTAATGTGCCCTTCTTCAAGAAGCATTCGCACAGGCTATAGGCAGGGTGCACAAGGTGTTATGTGACAGTTTCACCACCAGAGCTATCGAAATTCGAAATGAAAATCCCAAATTGCTTTTGGCACTTTGCGAGATTCTATAAATTATTTTCATTTTCGTTAACTGCCACAGGTCCAGCAAGGAGCAGTGTTGGCTGTCATGTCAATATTAGAATGGATTCTAGATTGCATGGATTTAGGTATAAGTATAGGTACTAAAGTACACCCTAATGAATAATTGACAGGTTTTGGAACAAATTTTCAATTCCCACACTCAAATTAAATGTTCTCCCTCATATTTTAAAATTTTATAGATTTTCATTTTTTTTCTAACCACAAGAAATGCCAACTTTTTCGGTCGAAATTATTGAACAGTTTTCACCAGGGTTGCCTTCCACACGTTTGAAAATAAAAACTCTAGAAAGTAAAATGTCAAAAGCTTGGCGCCGATTCTGAGAAATAATTTCTTTATAAATTGACCGTTTTTCGTTTTCACTGCTTTCGTCTTGACATGACATAACGTATGAAGTAACCCGTGGCATGGCGGCGTAGTGTTTAGTGTGTTGGACTGCCACGCCGAACGTCATGTGTTCGATCCCAGACTGCACCTAAGTTTTTTCCCGGGGTAAACTGCCTCTTGCCTCTTGCGGGGAAGTGGCAAATCCTTCAAGAGTAAATCATGTCATGGAAAGTGCTTCTTTGTAAGCAGCTTGGATTCGGCGGTAAATTGTAGGTAACTTCTATTCCTGCAGAACATCAACACACACACAGGAATGGATGAGAGTGGAATTATAAATTTGTGTATACCTTAATCAATAGAATGGGTGTATTGTACATATTTGGTATGGAGTTTGTAACATAGAAATACTACGTACTATTTGGTACATTTTTTAATCTTGGGTTCAAAAAGAAAGGCTAAGTTCTTGAACCGGTGAAATACACCCACAAACCTGCCCACAATCACCATTTTTGTCATCAACCATAATATTTGGAAAAATTAAATTACCTGTTTTTTGTACAGTTACGATCTAAGCACAACGCTTTAATTTTGTACACACAAGCAATATATAAATTTTCTTTCAATAAAATAAAAATATTCGAATTTGGGTGTGACTGACGCCCACTTTTCAAACAAAGACATCAATATTGTTTATATAAAACAAGAGATAAGAGCGAAAAACCAAAAATTTTGTGGGTAGTAGTTGTACTTAAAAATTTTGTCTAAAAAAGAAAAAAATTGTATTTTGGGTGTGGCTAATGCCCAATTTTCATTAGAAACTATAAAAAACTATTTTTCGCATATAAACAGTGGGTACTTATAATAAATCCACATAAGCTAAAATTTTTATGTTTTTTAGTCGAAACTAAATAAATCGTTTATGGAAACTAAATTTTTGGATTTTGGGAGTGGCTTACGCCCAATTTGAAGAACAAACACATAAAAGAACAAAAAAACCATGGTTTTAAAAATTCATTTAAATTAAATTAAAAATTAAATTTAATGGTATGTATTACATTTTTTTCCCGTCTGCTAAAAAATTTTTTTTTTTCCTCGAAGTGGACAGCGGGTGGCTGCTGTATCTAACAGTTTGTTGCAAACGTACTGTAGCTTCCGCTTGTGTTTTGATTAACAAATGCATATCTTGCCTCATGTGATTTCAAGCAACCATATATATTTTAGTTTTCAATCCAAAAAATTTTTTGCATCGACGAAACTTTCGTAAATATCAGTTTTTATTCACAAAATGTTACTATTGTGACGCGTAGAAACCTTTTTTTCAAGAGTGCATTGATTCTTCAAAATTGCGTATATTTGGTAATTTCGGTATTTTGTGTGAGCACTTTTCGTTCAAAAATAGCGGTATACTTGCCATTTAAGAGTTCAAAGTAATTAAAATTTGCTAGAGAATTGTCCCCACGAATTCAGTTAAATTATTTTCTATGTTCAATTTTTAGCCATACATAAAAATGTCAATAATACAAATTCCTAGGATGAATTCTTTAGATACGCATTGGCATAGGAAATATATTTTTGCATGCTCAGTCTTTTTAAAGAAATCTCTGGAACGCTCATTATTAAATACAAATATTTTCCACATAAGTCTTTACTATCTTCAAGGGATTTCGAGAGAGCTGCAGAATCGTCGTTGACAGAAGTTATAATCTGATGCAGGCGTCGCCTTAAATGTGCCCTAGTTGTGAACTTTACAATTCAAGTTAGCCTCTTGGCCTCAAAAAAAAAAAAAAAAAAAAAAAAAAAAATTAGTTCATGCTATTAAAAAACAATTTGACATGACTGTTCGTTCAGTACATGCGGCAACCATCTTGACATTCCCTTCCGCTTAATAAAAATTTATTGGGAAGGCGCATTAAGCCTACTTACCTAACATAAAAATAAAAATCTAACATCAATCTGGAATCAATTAAAAAACAATTTGACGGATAATGCATAAGCCACAAAAGTCAGAATGGGGCCATTACAGCTGTCAAGATAAAGGCAACAATTAAGGAAATGAAAACGAATCGCTTGACAGTTTTTGTAGAATTTTTTTGTCGCTGACTTTTTATTTCCTACTTTGAATGACACGCGATAAGCAAATTGGTCACAACCCCTCGTTGTGTTCCCTTTTTTTTGTGTGTCTTGGTGGATGGACAGGACACACAGGAAGGCAGTTTATATACGTAACTTATTCCGGTGTTAACCTGTTGAGGGATGTTATGGCTAATGCTAATTACACGTTAAGTGATATGGAGAGATTGGCACCCTGTGTTTGAGATCATGTCAAGATAACATTCAAAGTCAACTTTTTCAATCATGTGATAATTAAAACGAAATTATATCTTGCACGGAGTAAAAAAAAAAAAGTTTAACTTAATTGGGTGCTATTACTTTGGACTTCCTGTTAAACGTTTAGGACACGTGTGAGAGATTTTATCACAAAAAGTTAATCTTGATATAATATTTAAACGCTTAATAGGTCAATTATCTTCGATTTACTTTTGTGTACATTTATAAAAATTAAGACAAATGTCTTTACACGGAAATACAAGGTATGCAAACTTCGTTGTGTGACATCAGAATCATTCATTTGTTTTCTTATTGTATTTCGTTCTTCTGCAAGGATCCGTTAAAATTAAGCGGACCGCGGTTACGGTATTCGTATTTATCTATGAATGAACTGCGAAATATTCGTAAATATATATTAAATTCTAAAACAAATAAAGGGTGTTTTTTAAAAGCTATGTATATACTATACATATACTTAAAAAATTAAATAAGACACAGATAAATAATAATTGTATTAATTGCGATAAAATTAATGAGCTATGTGACGTGTCGCTCTTTCTTGTTGAAACCACAGGTCTCTTACATCAAGGCGGTTCAATTTAGGGACGAAAAAGTCATTGTTCATGTCTCTCTGGCGTTCTCCATAAACTGTTACCCTCCGGCCGGCATCGTTTTAAAAGAAGGAAGGACCAATTATTCTAACAGCCCATAACACACACCCAGGATGTAACGGCGGGCGTCTCAAGAATTATTTGAGGTTGCTCTTTGACGGTGCCATTTAACCAATAATGAGTTTCATAGCAGAACAAAATTTGTGAAAATGGGGATCAATAGTAATTCCATTTTCGAGCCGTGCCCGGTGCGATCATGCGGCTTCAATTCTTGCACGAGTTGGATTTCGTGAACCAGCAAACCAAGACACAATGTAAATTGTTGTGCATGACAGTGGATGGACTCAGTCTGGTCTTCCTGGATGCATCAATAGCAATAGCTTCTTCGGTACGCTACGCACAGTATGACGATTCAGACGATAAGTATTATCATTTAGAGTAAACGTCGCTTCGCGACGCGTCGTGTGATAACGTCAACCGAATTAAATGCTCTGATGGATGATTGTGCTTGTGTCCACCATACAATTCACGTAGTGCGCGATGCGTTTCACGTACAGAACCATGTTTTTCAGAATAAATCTGCACAATCGGCATGCTTTGTTCAGTCGCCAGTCGAATTGAAATTTACTACCTTAATCTTGTATATAAGAAGAGAGTGGGGCTTCCTTAGAGTAACATGGGTAAAAAATATCAGCTTAAAAAAACAGGGTTCATCTTAAAATTAAGAATTCAGTGAAGGAAAAAAATGTGCATCTTTTCCATACCTACTTCAGGTGTCAATTATTGGACGTCAACGAGAAAAGTTATGTGGTGGTCCCAGAAAATAGTCTCCTCACACGGAAGGACATAGGTTTTTTTTTGTAAACATCCATTGTAACATATAGTGTGAAATTTCATGGTGAGGCAAGTTTTAACATTTTTGCGGGTTAAAAAATAGTAACGTGTTAAAACTTTCCCCTTGATTTTTGCTGATCGTTGTGAACAACAACGATCGAGAACTGTCTTCTTTTTTCGTTTTTAATTTTTTTATTTTGAGTGATAAATAATTAAAAAAAGTTACCCGTCACGGGACGCCAGGCAGATGTGAAACATTCAAGTTTACATTAAAATTCATAATTTTTAAAAACCATCAAAGAAAATATGGAGGGAAATAATTTTTAATAATTAAGTATCTCGTTAATAAAATCAATATATTTGTCTTATTATTTTATTATACCTAATAACAATTATTACAGAATATATTCATTTATAAATAGGAACAGAATTTTCCGCAACCCACCCATCCACTACCAACCAACCATTCACTATTTTTGACAAATTTGTCCTCACCCCACCACCCCCAACCAATTCCCCCCACCACCCCCAACCAATTCCCCCCACCAGTTACCACCCAACCCACCTACAACCAACCACCCACCCACCATTTTTAAAAATACCCCTTTCCACTCCCCCCACTACGCATCGCACCTACAACCACCAAATCCCAGCACCAGTAACCACTCACCCCACCAAGAATCACCAACTTCCCCACATCACACCCACCATTCTACAACCAACCACCCACCATTTTAGTCAATTTTTCCGCCAACCAACTACCCACCATTTTTGACAATTTTGTCTCTATTCCATTGTTTTTTTTTTATAATTCTTGTTACAGCTTACCATTGCCTATGTTACAACTAGCCCCATTGTCGGGGTAAGTTGTAACAACATTTTTTTTTCTCAATGCAATATCTTGCCATCTTCTCACCAGACTTTGTTTAACTTTTTTGGTGGATCTTGAGACATGGTTCTTAAATTTAAAAAAAAAATAGTTTGGCTGCCTTATTTACAAGACTGACTTTGGAGCTAAATAGGTTTTCGTAAAAAGTGTTACTTTAAGCCCCACTCTCCCTTCAAAGTATACTTTATCTTGTAAGAATCAGTGCAGCTGCTATTGGGATAGTCGAAGGAACAAATCGGTCTTATTGAAGGTACATTTTTGTTCCTATGTTGGTAAAATTCGATGGTACCGTTTCAAAGCCAAAAATCTATTCCTTGATTTCAACTCATGTTTTTTTTTATGATATAGTTTTAAAAGTTAAATTATGATCTCCTCTCATAAGGATTAAAAAAAAAAAGAATTACCATAATTGCGCAGAGCACCCTGTATAGCTGTTGTTTAACTAAAAAAAATTGTTTCAACAATTTGAACTTGTTCTATTGACTGCGTGTGCGAAATTGGATTATTCAAGACAGAATAAATTGATCGGCGCGCAAACTATGGCCGAATAAAAAAAGTTGGCCGGCTCCTAAAATACTCTCAAAGTTTTTTGAATAATGTAAATCAAAAATCAAAATATGAATGAAACAAAGTTAAAATTGTTTTATTTTTGAAATCAACAAAATTAGAGAGTCTTCTAAGTTGTTTAAATAAAGAGGCGCTTACGTCGCGTCGTTTATACGACAAATATTTATAATCAAACACAATTGGTAAAGACATCTGTCAATCAAAAAAAAAACGCTTTCTGTGTAAAATTTGAACGAAAAAAAAATCAGTAACAAAATCAGTAACAAATCCTTCCCTTTTTATAATATTTTATTGTGTAGTTACGTAAATGTTTAAACCATTGTAAGAAAAATGGGATTTAAAAATTCTTCCTCCCATCCAGGCTCCGGCATTTAAGCAATATTTGAAGTGTATGCTGTGTAAGTAGGCGTACTTTACTAAAAGGCAAAACTTAAATACCTTATCGGCTTAATTTTTTTCAAAATCTTGTTAAAAGCAAACGATCTACCCGTCAGTTTACATCTTGTTAAAGGTCTAAATTAGAAAATTGCATTTTTATTACTTTTTTTAATAACTTAAAAATTTATGAAAATTGCCAGAATCTCAAGGTGTAAAATACAACCCCACACTTTAACCCTTTTTAAGATTCACCTCGTTGAAGTCTTCTTTGTTCGGTTAGGGGCTTTCGACCTGCAGAAGGATATACAAACAAAAAATAATGCAAATAAACAAGTAAAGTCATAAAAAATATCAACCGTAATTTTTCTTTCCCCGTCTCTAATCACCCTCCCTGACTTTTTCCTTGCGCGCCGCGCCTTCCTTGTGGATGTGGTCAAAGGATGTTTTTTTTTCGTTTTCGTTATTTAAATTTTTCTTAACAGTGCTATTTGGTTTCTTTTGAATATAATTTCCAACCCCAATAAAAAATGATGTGAATCCTTAATTAAGGATAAGAAAAGGCAAAGCTTTAGCATTGAGAGCTCGCGGGAGGATATTTTTTTACGGTGCTGCGTTATTTATTTTTTTTTTGTCACGTGGGAATTGCATTTGATGCTCCTTTCGAGCAACAGCATCATTTATCCTACTGATGCGCCAGGGATTTCAAAAGGAGAACGAGAATAAGAAAACTTATGGTAACAAATTGTGTGATTTTTTTCTTCTTCCTGACTCTTTTTTTTTTTTTTGTGTTTGTGTGAGTGTCTAAATATTCAAATTGACAAATTGATATTTGCATTTAAATTGAAAATTACATTTGCTATGTGGTCACAATGGTGAAATTTACTTTAAGAGACATCTTCCTATCAAAATGTTTCGACATCTATTCATCAGGCAAAAAAAAAGGCAAAAAAAAACACATCCCTGAGGGGGGTTGGAATGGATAATACAAGAAATAACCGCCTTTTCATTTGGCGTCAATTTTTCATTCTTGTACTGTTCCTTCTTCGGCGTGATGGCTTTTGTCATTCATGTTGCTTTTTCGTAAGCTTGTGAGTTCTGACAGAAATATCACATCAAGCGTGTCCCCTTTCCTGTACAAGGACCAAAGGGTGTAAATGAAGGCATTTTGGATTTGACTGGCTGGGTGGGATGATATTTGCAAGACGTTGTATATTAGATGGTTTTTGTGAAAGGATGTCAAAAGGCATTTTAGTAAAATCAGGAGATTAGTCATAACGTTATCATGCCCATCCTAATGACTGGATATTTTACTATTGTATTATAGTTATTAGGGGTGGTAGGTATAGAGGAAAGACATTGTTTTGTTATCCCAACTGTAAATTGCTGCTAATTTAGTTTATTGCCACGCAATTATCCAAATGAACAGACTGACAAATGAGTCGTGATTTGACGACAAAGAGAGTAAAAGGACGAAACTATGAGAACCCCACACTATCCGTCGCTTCTCTTCACTACCACTACCGCCAACACCGGTGACGCCGCTGCCGTTGATAAGGAAACATTTAGATTGTCAAAGACCACATGTCACTTAATGTCCTTCACTGGATTGAATGCTGAAATGGAGATAAGCTAACGGGCATTAATTAAGGGTGAATGTGCTCCTTAAGTTGGGTGGGTTCAAAGATTGGCGAATATTTTGGAAGTATTAACATAAGTTGTGTTTGTTTGGTTGAATTCCTTAAACGAAAGAGAATATTCAAAGGACTGTTTGTAAGGACCTCAGTGTGTGAATATTTTTTTTTTTTTTTAACAAAGCTTAAAAGAGTGTTAGTTTTGTCACTGATAAATACGTAGATACTTTCTAACCAAAGACAACATCAGCGTTCATGTTATCCGTGCTTATGTTATGTCCTTGCGGAAATCACTAAGCAAATGACAGATGCCTCCTAGTGCTGGCCTTAGTGTCTGAACCGTCAAAATGGAAATTATTCAAATTAACTCTTCATGCGTCTGAATAAACTGACTGCCTTCAGATACCCACGCCAAGAGGCGTTGAACGCATCTATGAAAATACTCACGAAGATTTTGAGCAAAAGATTACAACTTTGGGTCCAGGACAATAACCTTCTAAGTGAAAACCAGGCAGGTTTTCGAAAAAATTACTCAACCCTAGATCAAATATACACTCTCACCAATATTGCTCAAATATCTATACAGAAGAAAAAGAAACTGTATGCATTCTTTATAGATTTTAAAGCCGCCTTCGATACGATCGACAGAAAAGCACTTATGTTCAAGCTTTACAACAAAGGAATGTCCTTAAAATTTGGGAAAATCATCGAAAGTTTGTATGTGCATACAACTTCATCACTAGTAAACGGATTGGAAATATCGGAAGAATTTGCAGTTGAAGTTGGCTTAAGACAAGGGTGTAACTTAAGCCCTTTACTATTTGCCTTGTTCGTCGACGACATAAACGAAATTCTGACAGGAGGAGTGAGGATTACCGAAACACTACAGATAAGCCATTTAATGTTTGCCGATGATATAGTTGCACTATCTGAGTCACCATGTAATCTTCGACTAATGATAAACAGGCTAACGGAGTATTGCGAGAAATGGCGATTGCAAGTTAATCTTGAAAAATCGAAAATAATGATATTTCGTAACGCCGGGGGTAGGAACTGTCATAATGAAAAATGGAAATACAATAATCATGACATAGAGGTGGTAAACGAGTATAATTACTTGGGAATGCTTATAACCAGAAACCTTAATTTTAAAAAGCATATGGCAATGAAGCTGGCAAAATCAAAAAGCGCAATCAATGCAACTTGGAGGAGTATCATGGCCAACCAAGATGTAGATTCATCTGCCAAATATCGGGTCTTTGAGGCAACATCAAAAGCCATAATGTGTTATGCAGCTCAGAGTTGGGGACATTAATAGTATGAAGAAGTAGAACAGCTTCTTCGATATTTCTTAAAGAGGATTTTTAAGTTGCCCCAATCCACGCCAAACCATATTCTTCTACTTGAAACGGGCCTTTCTCCTCTTTACATATCAACACTCAAAATGCAGGTCGATTATGTCCTTAAGACACTACGGATGGAAGAAAGAAGATTGCCGAAAATAATAAGTATGGTGGTAATTAGAAAAAAAATTTCTTGGTATGCACAATGGGAACACTTGGCAGAGTACTCTAACTTACCCTTAAATCTGCATATGAATAACTTCGAGAACTGGAAAATGGAAGCATATGAACTTATTAAAGCAGTAGACGTGCAGAAAAGACGTGATTGTGAAGTAAAGGCAAGGTCTTCAGTTGAACGGGTTATCTACGCACAGCTCAATCATAACTTAATGAGCAGGAACTACTTTCATAGTGATTACTCAACAGCGGAAATATCGCATATAATAAAAACCAGAGCAGAGATTGTCCCCTTAAATTTTATTCCCTACAGAAACGACCTTCCGGGAATATGTGGATTATGCAACATGAGAACGAGAGAGGATGTGTACCACTTTTTGGGAAAGTGTCCTATTTTAGCTGAAATTAGACGATCAGTATTTGGCATAAGTGTCCTGAGCAATGATGAAATGAAAAATGCACTAGATGGAGAAAATTGGAAACAGCTTGCTAAATATATCAAATGGGGTTTAAGATACAGAAAAAATATTATTGATGAAGCATTCTAATATCATAACTAATGAAAAATAGAGTTATAGGTATATACTATTTATAATTAAAACAAAAATTATTTACTGTATAAGTCAAATTTATAAAATACATATAAATCATAAGGTTGTCACTCTGGCAGACGGCGTTAGCCATGCTTATATTTTGAATTGTTACAAAATACATAGATCAACAGAATTTATGAAATAAAGTCATTACTAAATCTAATCTACCCACGCCAAGTTGGCTGAGGTCATCCTCCACTTGGTCTTCCAGTTCTGCTTTGCCCCACAGGTTTATGCATAGATCAATGTCACTGTTTATCTTGTACAATTTGTAGTTGAATCTTCTTCTCCAAACAACAGGAACAAATATCATTCGAAAAATCTTTTTCAAAGCACCTCAGCCACTTTTCATCCCATTGATTCAGAGTCAAGGCTTCTGGCCTATATGGTAGGACTAGGATACTTATAGGTACTAGTGAATCATTGGTCCTTTGCTTTCATCTAAAATGCCCTTGTAAGTCTAAAGTACCTAACTGCAAACGGCAAGATCTTTTAATCCGATGAGACAAAACCCTTGACTACTTCAAGGTTATATCTGTCCAACGTGACGGTTTGTACAAATCTACGATGATGATGTTCTGCATCAATGGACAGCATATAATTTATCTTATCTTCAATAACAGCCAGTACCTAACCTTGTCTTGAGCCTTTCTTGATACCGAAGGAGTCGGTGGTGCCTTACGAATCTTGAAAGAGCAGCGCGAGTTCTCCATAGTTGCCTACACAATCGAACGAGTAAAGCAGCGATGCCAAATATTGACATGGCTCTGTCCTTGTTCACGCTTCTTTAAAATCGATAAAAAGGTTGTTAGTCGTATCTGGAGTTCTTAAATTTTTTTTTGTCGATTTTAAAAATACCCATCCTGAAACAACGCAGATTAAGACGTTTACACAGAATAGCCGACAGGAATTGATAGGTGAAATTTAGGAGACTTATACTTCTGTAGTTGGCGCAGTTCAGAAAATGTCATTTCTTGGGGATAGAGCACACTTATTTATCCGACCGGATTGTACAGATAAGTTGGTTTATGTTCCTCACCAAGTCATATGGAAGGCCATCCGCTCCAGCAGCCATGCTGGACTTTAGTTAGGACATTGCTTAACAAACTCCTTCCTGATAGGGTGGATGGAAGTTTTGTTCATTGTTCATCATCATCGAAATCGAGTGAATAATTCTGGCTGACAGCAATTAGTTGCTTGTATTTGCTATTTAATAGTCTGCACATGTGTTCTTTCCAAATGTTCAATACCAGCTCTGCAGCTACTATGAAATTCCCACCCTCATCTCTGCAGGTTTTTGCTTTTGTACAAATTGGACGAATGCCTTACCCTTTGATAGAACTTTCGAACATTTCTCTTGCCGTTGTACAGACATCAAAAGATTCGACGTCTCGCTTTCCCAGCTTATAGATAAGAACATAGTACCTTCTAATAGGCAATTTATGGATTCGTACAAAAAAAACTGAGATAACAATCACACATTACATTACGATGATGGAGAAGACGAAAATAGTGGGTCTGGAAATTCCGTCCGTCTGTCTGCCTGTTCGCACCTCTAGAGCCTGAACAGAAATTAAGTTTTGCTGCAACCTTGGTATTTAGTATTTATTTGGCAATCCGGTCCCTCGGAAAATATTATTAATTTTTGCTCTAGACCCAAAAATAACGGTATACAGAAGAAAATTGATTTCTCGAAAACGGCTTCAAAGATTTTAATGAAACTTTCAGAAGGCTATTTTTTCAAGACAATCTATCTTCTGGTCGAAAAAGTTATTTCGGAATTATTTGTCTTATAACGGCAGTTCTAATAGAACCGGAATTTTCAACTCAAGTTTTCTCGTTAACTATACATTCGATTTCAATGAATATTTGGACTCAGGAAGTTATTTTTCACCCTTTTGATACATAAATTCAAATTTCTTAAAGAGTTTTTTTTTATTTAATTTGGTTTTCGAAACATTTTGGAGAGGTGTGGATTGAATTTTTTTTTTTAAATTATTGTCCCAGATAAAAATCACAGATTTTCTCAAAATGACATACTCAAAAAAAATTTCAAATCTTTTTTATAAAAGTTTTTCAAAAAAAAAAAAACGCTTTAAAAAAACTGGTCAAACGATTTTCAATATTTTTTTTTTTTTGTAGATATAGATGGCTTTGAAATTTAATTGCATGCTTAGTTTTTACTAGAAAACTCTTAAACTAATTGAAAAAAAAAATAAAATTCGAAATAATTTTTAATGTTTTATCTTTACATTATGCAGCCACTTAGCAATTATCTAGAATAAGAACAAGTTTTTGAGACCTAGTCGTGCATTCGTCCTTTTAATTTTGCTGGTAGACCATGTGTAGCGCTCTTTATGGCTCTGGCTCTATCCTGCAGCATTGCCTGAAAAGCTTCGTTCTTAAAGCTTGTGTGTTCCAACTTGAACTCATCATCGAACCAGGTGTTATGTTGTTTTCTCCTAATCAAACCCATAATATCAGTTGCTAGAATTTTGATGGTCAGTATGCAATGCTGCCACTGGTCCTCGGGGTTCGGCGCAGGAACCTGGCTAGTTGAGAAGTAAGAGGAGACACGGGTGGCAAAAGTTCTGGCTACATACTGCAATTGCAGCTTCGCGACATTGATATTCCCAAAAGTGGCTGCTCGATCCTGTGGTATATAGTGGATATCGTCATTCGTACTTTAGATTCGAGTCTATGCTGACGCTTCGGAAAGTGCGGACATCCATAAGACATTGGTGACCGCCAAATCCCCTTATTTATATTGAAAGCTGCGAAACAAATGACACTTCGTCCCGCAGCAAAGTCAATCTAGCACCGACTGTCCGACTGTCTAGCAAAAGTTACCGCCGTGTTAAAATCACCAAAAATAATCTAATCGTCGTACTTCGGTCAATCATTATACGAATGCAGAGGAGGTTGGTTATCTAAATAAGATTATGAAACTCACTTTTTCTGCCAAAAACATGTGGTTTCTCTTAAAACCCTTTTTGCGTTTGATATAATTTTAATTCAAATTAAACCTTCACTTCGTATTAACTTAACAAATATTCTCTTTCAATCAAAATTAGAATAATGCAACAAAATTACGTGTTTGAAATAAAACATGCCTAATTAATCCAAACTTAATATTCGAGGTGGCATTATTAAAAAATATAAATTCTCGCCTTTAACTAAAATTTAGCATAAAGAGCATCATCATTGATTTTAAAGCAGTATCTCTATACAAACTTTACTGAAACAAACTTTGCGCCCTAGAAACTGTTCCAAAACTGGGTCAAACACTGTTTTTGAACACAACAGAGTGTAAGGCTTTTGCGAACAAACTTTTGGTGTAACATTTTCCTTGTTGTTCTTCCTACCGCAAAAGTCACCTAAAATCGGCAGACAGTACAGCCGTGCTCCAGCCTATATAGATTCTTTTGAACTGAACACAAGCCCACCGCCACTACCACCGCTCTACGCTGCCGACATGCAGCAGACATAAAGATGGGAAAGAAAAGGAGGAGGAAAATAAAAGTACATAATTGCCAAACTTAGAATAAAACTTTTTGGGTAAAACTTCGCACACACTTTTCACATTAAAAATCGAAGTTTTTTTTCACAGCTCCTAAGCCTCACAATATTACCCCGTCGGTCGTCCCGTCCCCATGTCTCGGGAGTTGGGACAAGTATAAGGGATATAGCTTCATACCAATGAGTTAGAGGGAATTAAACACGTTTGTTTTAAAACAATCCCCCCTCTGTCTTTTGTGTGTTAATGTCTAAAAGGGGTGGTGCGGAGAGCCGAGTCGAGTCGAGTCGAGCCGATTCGAGTCGAGACGGACTCTTAGGCTCAAGGTTATCAACTTAACTTAATGTTACCCTTGACTTTCAATTCAACCCACTTTCCTTCCAAGAGAGTGTTGGCAACAACACAAATCGACAAAACACGGCCAACATCCAAGAATAAATCAAAAGTTTCCAAAATGTTTTGTTATCATACTTTTGCTCAAAACTTACCCAATGTTTGCTTATTAGCAGGATTAATGACTTTCAAACAGACACTGCCTGCCGAGCCTGCGAAAACGGTTGCTTTGGTATGCAAAGTGTCTATACTTTTGCCACAAAATAAGTTTAATTGTTCCCCTTTTTTTCGACCCCTTCCACCCTCAGACGGAAGTGGCAAAGATTATGTATCGAGTTCGAAGTTTGTCAAAAATGGAAGCAAAATATAACGAACAAAAAAAAAAAACCAAAAAAAAAAAACTTCCAGACTCAGTGTTAGAAAATTATTTTATCCCAGTTTGGGGAATAGGCGGCAAAGTTAACGGAAGAGCGAAAGTTTTGTGCAGTGTTAGTAGAGGTGTGCCTTATGTATATGTATTAAAACCGGAAATGTTTTAAAAAGTTTCGCCAAAGTCGGGAAAGTTTGAATAATTTTCACAACTTTCATTTGTGAACCTAGTTAAGTTTTTGGAGGCGGCGGACGTTGTGACGCGTTGAGAGTTCAGGGGTTAATGTTTTACCATGAACTCAATAAAAATTAAAAATTTTGCAAAAGTTTGTTCTTGTTTTATTTGGGTTTTTTACGTTTTTTTTTTTTTTTGATTATGTGTGTATTTGTGAGTTGATTTATGTTCTAAGAAAGTTACTTTTAAATTTTGAAACATCGATAATGCGCGCGCAGCAACACTTGAAGTAAAGGATAACGCACTTTAAAGTAGATACGATGCAAATATTTCAAAACATATCTTGTGTTGTCATTTTTACAAACAAACATTGTTTAAAGGTAAGTTGACTGAAACTTAAAAACATGATTTAACTTGAGATTATAAGGTATGTACTATAATACAAGTTATGCATTCGTCAAAAAAAAAGTTTTGAGATAACAATCAAACATGACATTACGATGATAGCGAAGACGAAAAAAGTTTGTCTTAAAATTCTTTCCGTCTGTCTGTCGGTCTGTTTGTATGTATAGACACCTACACAGTGGCGGATCCAGAGGGGGGGGGGGGTCATGTGGGGTCATGACCTCCCCTCCCAGAACCAACAAAAATAGTTTAAAAAAATGAAAAAATTAGGCAAAAAAATAAAACTTTAAAAATTTTGAAATTTTTAGACTGCAAATAAAATTGAAATTGATTTTTTTTAGCTCAAAAAATAACGGTACCTGCCATATAACCGTTACGTTAAAGCTTATTTTTCTCGGAAATTGATTTTGATTTAAAAAATTTGTGTAGCTTTTTAAATACGACCAATCATATGGCTGAAAAAAAAAGTTTTAAAAAATGTCTAAGAACGGTACTTTCCATAGGACCGTTTTTTTTTTTTTTGATTTCGACTATCTTGAAAACGGCTCAACCGATACTTTCGAAATTTCACTCATACATATATAGGTGTAGCGTGTAGGTAGCTCAATTTATACTGTATACCAATATTTAAAAAAATATTTTTTTGTATTTTTAAGAACACTTAAAAAAAAAAAACTTTAAATAAATATTTTGAAAACTGCTTATTAAATTTTTTTCAAAAATTATAAATAAATGTATTTTCTGAATACCTATGAATTGGCGTTTTTGAATTTAAGAACAACATTTTTTTTAAAGTTTAAAAAAAAAAACTGGAGGAAAAACGAAGAAATGTGGATACTTGCTTTGAAAAACTTTTTACAGAAGCGAAGGAGGTTGCTGAGGATTTAGATGTTGTTCTAAGACAACACAGAATTGTTTCAAAGTAAATTCATCAAACAAACAATCAGCCAACTCAGTCTGCAGAGGAGTATTTTCGAAGAGCTGTTTATATACCCCTTCTGGATTTTGTGTTGACAGACTCAAAAGATCGTCTCTCCACCGATGTGTTAGAATAATTTCAGCAAGGAGTTTTTTTGTGCCGAAAATAACTTACTCCGAAGCTGATTTGGAATCTGTGCGTGTAACAGCTAATACGTACAGTCAGCTTTTTAAATCATCCACTCAAAAAAAAAAAAAAAAATAGTCGTCCAAGAATATAAGCTGTGGATAAGGAAATGGCAGTGAGAAACTGAAGAGGGGCGGCCATTTCCCGAGTGTCTTCCAGAAATTTTAGATGTTTGTGACATTACGTTGTATCCACACATTCATGTAATATTCAAAATATTAGCTTCACTCACCGGTCTTGCTCTAATGAATGTGCACAAAGATGTGAAAATTGATATCGATGACATCATTACGAAATTTGCTAACCAAAAACAAAAAAAAACTTGATTTTATTCTATAATTTTGTACCAATAAATTAAAAAAAAAATTATATTTTAATACTTTTCATATACTCGTACCTACATTTTCGTCACTTTCTTTGGACTAAAGAATGCTTTCTTAGTTTTTCATATCTATTTTAGGTACTTTATATGACACTACACTTCACAATCTAAAATTGGTAACCATTGACCCCCCCCCCCAAACAGAATTAATGGATCCGCCACTGCACCTACAGCCCAAACGGGTAGGCCGAATTGCTTAAAAATAGGAACCTTTCGAATTTTCACACATATATAGTTGTATTTAGCATAATTTATACTGCTTACCAATATTTTTAAAAACATTTTTTTTTAAATTAATATTTTGAAAACTGCTCATTAAATTTTTTTCAAACTTTATAAATATGTAAGTGTATTTGCTAAATACCTTTGATTTGGCGGTCTTGAATTTTTTTTAAAAAATGTTTTCAAAAAGTTTTTCAAAAAAAAAAATGTTTTCAAAAACCGCTACACAGATATTTATTAATTTATTCTTCTTAATTCAAATATCCAAGACATAAAATGGCGTACTTTTTTCAGCTCAAATTAGTTTAAGTTTTCATTTTAGTATTTTGAAAATTTTATTTTTATCAAAATCTCAAGCCCCAAGACCACTGTCACACAAAAGATCAAGTTCGTGCCCGACCCAGTCGTCCATTTTATTTAAATTGAATTAAACTAAGCATGAATTTTATTAAAAAAATTAATACTTAACAAAGTAGGTAGTATACAGCGAGTTTATTAAAAAGAAATTTAAGACAAGGAACAAATTTCTCAACAGAGGAAGACACTACTGTTCTGACAGACAATGTCAAACTAGACGAAAAGTTTTTATCATACCACATTCTGTAGAATGGGTATGCAGTTTGTAACATAGAGAAATAATACCGTTAAGTTACTTACAATCGCAATTTTTGTTCAACCACCTCTATTTAAATTGTATTTTTGTACAGTTACGATCATAGCACAATGTTTAAATTTCGCACACGCTAGATATAAACAAATCTCCTATAAATTAAATAAAAATATTTTAGTTTGGTTGTGGCTGACAAGCAAAAGACCTTAAATTTTGTGGGTATTGGTTGTACCTTGTATATAAAAATAAAAAAATTGATTTTGGGTCTGGCTATGAAGCCCACTTTTCATTAGAAACTATACAAAACTTTTCTTGCAAATATGTAAATATAAAAAATACGCAATAAACTTATAATAAATACATAAGCCCAAATTTGTGCGTCTTAGTCGTAACTAAAAAGCTTGTGAATGAAAAAATTTTTGAATTTCAGGCGTGGCTACCGCCCACTTTTCATGAAAGAACAAACAACACAGTTTTTAAAAATTTGAGGTATGTACCTACTAATATTCAATTTTAACCATTTGTTTCGTTCGTTATATGAAAAATATATCCCTAAATTTTTTTTGTACACAATTTTTTAATACGCCCACTTTTAGGGGCGTGATTTTATATAATACCTTTATTTAGGTAAGATCAATACAAAACTGTTTGATTCAGCTGTAATTTTACACATATGCCTATAAATTGACTAAAGATCAAAGCTCTGTAAGTGATTTAAATATTTGTTGAACATTTTTGGGACACGCCCATTTTTAAGAACACTTTTGTTTCTTGAACTGGACAGCTGGTGACTGCGAGGGGCGAACGCATACACATAGAAACAAGTAAAAATAGGGACTAGGGTACCCAACAGTTCATTGCAAACGTTCTGACATTCACTTTTTTATTTGATATGCCGTTTATCTTTGGTTTTGTTGCTATCATGAATCGACTGACGCCTGAACAACGCATGCAATTTTTGCAGATTTTGGAAAACATGGTTCTGTTCTTGAAACAAACTTCAGTTATTCTGTATCCATCAGAGTAACTAATTCACTTATTGATTTTACTTGTACTGGTATTGGTTTCATGCAGAAAAAAAATCGAGGTTTTAATCAAACATAGCATTACGATGATAGAGAATCCCAATAAAGTGGTTTTCGCCATACCGTCCGTCTGTCTATCTGTGCAGATGTGTGGATCTGCGGATGTGCGTCTGTGCGCTTTTTCACGTCCAGCTACAGCCTAAACGGCTGGCCGGATTTCCTTCAAACTCCCATATAGGTTTGTTTGGTGTTATACAGTGGATTGGAATTTTAGGATCTAATTAATATTAATCTCACAATAACCATGAAACGTTTCCGCAACACGTCTACCCTTAATGACAATTTTCATCATCTGAGACGTGTCGTACAGTGCATTCCATCAAATAAGCTATTTGCTGCTGTAAAGCGCAGCATTAAGGAAGACTCGAATGAGTACATCTGCTATTGTGCAGTGAACAACATATTGGTATGTGTGTCGATCCTTTTTATGGAAAATTTGAGAAAAGATCTTGGTTCGCTGGCTTGCCAAATCCACAAAATTGAATTTCTGTGATGTGGAGGAGCAGTGATTACAACAACCATTGATTTGCTGAAGAAGACGTTTGTTGAGTGCATAATTTGGCATTTTGGACGTGTGAGTTGGCCTCTCTGATCGTGCGATTTAACACCGCTAGACTATTTTTTTTGGGAGTATGTGAAGTCGCTAGTCTACGCCGATAAGCTAGAGAATATTGACGACTTGTAAAACATTATTTACCATGTTATTACCGATATACGACCCCAAATGCTTCAAAGAGTCATCGCAAATTGGACCACAAAATTGGACTACATTCGAGCCAGCTGCGGTGGTAATGTGTCAGAAATAATATTCAAATAAATATGGGAAAGCGCATTATCGCTCAAATAAATTCAAAAAGGCATTTAATTTAATTTATCATGTTCGATACCTCAAAAACACTTTATTGTTCTGGCTATGAAGCTTATGAAGATTATTAGATTGATTCAAGATCTGTCATTATATTTGTCATTGGAAGAACGAAATTGCTTTAGTAAAATTATCAGAATATGTAGTGAGTAGGGAAATATTTTTACAAATAATTGGTGGCAATGGTACAGTGCGGATGAAATGCTTTGTTGCTAGCATAGATTCGTGTATTTGATTTCCAGCCTGGGCAGCAATTTTTCAATATTCCCCCAACTTCAACTGGACTTACCCGTGGGATTTTCGTGAGATAAATAGTACCATTGTATTTATATTTTATAGTATTCCCAAGAAGCGGAACGTTTTGTGCGGCATCTAGCGACGACGTTCACAAGCTTGAATTGGAGAGAAATTTGAGTGGTTTTTGTCTAAACTCCATGGGAAGCAAAAACAACAATATATGTAAAGTAGATAATGCAACTAGCGCCGCGATTGACGACGTTCAGAACTAAAATAAAATGTTTCATGAAATTACTATAAGATATAAATACAATGATAGTACCTAATATTTCAATCAACTGTACCAACAAAAACCGTTGTTTTTCTATTTCTTTTTACGTATGCAGTGCAATTCGCATTTAAATAAAATGCGCGACTGGGTCGCACGTACTTGCTCTGTGGGTGCAATAGTACGATGAAAACAAACTTTTCGATCAATAAGAACAACTCATTTTTGAAAAATTTGGTAAAACCTAAAAAATATTGGCTGAAACTGGAAAAACCGATATACGGGAGCTAACTTTAAGAAACCTTTAATATTTAAAATTATGATGTCATCTTTTGGGTGCTGTAAATGATACAAATGTCCACTTATGGCCAAATTAATAATACTGTCAAAACAAATTTCCGCTATTATCATGTGTAGCCCAAAACTAAAAATGCAGTTTTTTGGAAGTATTCTATACATGTCACATACAAAGATTCATAAAAATCGGGGGAGCCGTTTGTGAGTAAATAAGAAAAAACGAAAAAATTGGCCAAAATCTAATGGCTCTTTGTATAAGAGCCACCATTTAAAAAAAAGAAAATGACAAAAAATCAATGCCATCTGATAGGAAGCTGAAAGAAACTATACCAAACAAAGTTTGAGTGAATTCGATGCAACCGTTGACAACTTATGGCCTTTTAAAAAAAAAGCCGTTATTTGCATTTTTAGCCAAAAACTGAAAACGCAGTTCTCTTAAAAACACTAAAAGAATATAACACACAATGTTTAATCAAAATCGTTAGAGGCATTTTCGAGCAAATTAGAAAAAACCAAAAAAAGTTGGCTAAAACTCAACGGCTCATTGTATGGGAGCTACCATTTAGAAACGCTTCACTGAAAAATGTATAGAGCCATCCAATAGAACACTATAAAGAACGATGCCGAACGAAGTTTGAGTCAATTCAATCAAGCCAATGCGAACTTATGGCCATTTGAAAAAAAGCCGTTTAAACCTGATTTTTGTTACGACCATTTAAGCCAAAAACAAAAAACGTTTTTTTGTTAGAAATATCTTAGGTAAGTTAAATTCTAAGTTTAATCAAATTCATTAGAGCCGTTTTCGAGCAAATCCGAAATGAAAAAAACCGTTACATGAAAGGTACCA
This sequence comes from Platycheirus albimanus, assembly GCA_916050605.2. Taxonomy (NCBI): domain Eukaryota; kingdom Metazoa; phylum Arthropoda; class Insecta; order Diptera; family Syrphidae; genus Platycheirus; species Platycheirus albimanus. Next base: position 44,087,196 of record OU696697.1, read on the forward strand.
GTTTGAGCCTCGACAACTGCTACATACCAAGTTTGAAGAAAATCCGTTAAGCCGTTTAGGCTGTAGCATGACGTGAAAAAGCGCACATCCGCACAGACGCACAGACAGACCGACGGACGGTGTGTCGAAAACCACTTTTTTGGGCTTCTCTATCATCGTAATGTCATGTTTGATTAAAACCTCGATTTTTTTTTCTGCACGAAACCAATACTTGCCCTATAGAGCAAGTAAAAATCTTAGGTCTAACAGGAATACTAGTTAAAATTATTATTATAATAGCGCGGAGCCATAATTTTTTATCAAGCAGAAAACTGTCTGACCAGGACCACACACTTTCCACAAGAGCATGGAAATAAAGTAGATGTTTAAACTTATTGAAAAGAATAACTGGAAGCCATATGTTGTCGTTAATTACTTTTTTGTGGGCAGGAAATCGTGAAAATGACTGAAGTCCGTCGTACCTAAAAATGGACCAAAAATAGCGAGGTCACCTTTCTTCAGTAGCTGAGTTTTCGTCCTTGCATTTCCTATGAAAGGTTTAATTTCCATAAACAGCCTTTGGAATTGGCAACGAAATTCATGATGGTATTCCATCAAGTCCCGCCTTTTTTTTTGGTAGGAGTAGGATCGCTGTCCGTGTTTCTGCACTTGTTAGGGGTTCAATATTAATGCTTGTGGAAGATCTACGTATGACCGGCAGTGGGATAATTTTCACTTACGCACAGTTGTTGAGCAGTGCACAAAAAATACTTCATCAATTTTTGGAACTTGGTTCTATTGACACTAAAAGGCTACCTTATGTAGTGCTTTATGTAGCCCCCTTGCCAATTTATCCAATCTGGATCTTCTATATCTCGTTTCACACACCTTTGCACTATATTGTGAGCGGCTCTAGCTCAGGTGTACGAGTTCTAATAAGAATTTGAATTTTGTTCAAACAGACTGACAGAAATGTAAATGAAAACAGTTCTTATGTCTCGATTGGAATCTTAATGATTTATATAAAACATGCAGTTTAACCTCGTTCTCAATTTTTATGAAAATATCTCAACAAAAACCAATCAAAGGAGCGCTTGAGCATGCTGCAATGCATTATCGCATACCATCATCGCAAAGGTCTACATTATTCTAGCCAGTTTATTCTGTCGTGACATCGAAAATTAGCACGAATCAGTGGTACTAATGGGACCAGTTTGCGACCGGTACAGAGATTTTAATGATACCGCACATTATAAAATTCCCTGCAATTTCGCATTAAATCTTGCCGCCAACTATTCTGATGACATCCAGGTTCTTTTACAACGTCAACGACTAAGTATTACGACAACAACAACAACAACATTTCCAAAGACAGACAACGATGATAATGATGATGAGGACTTTAATACAAGAGTGAAACTCAGTGAGGGTGAGTTCTGGTGCTGGGTCTGGTCTGGGCTCATCTACATAGGTTTGAGAGCGCATTTCCTTAAAGTTTCTACAAAAGACGAAGACCGTTCGTCCGGCTATACAAATATATAGCAACAACCCGTTAGATTCCCCTTAAACTATACACAAGAAAAAAAAAAAAAACAATGCATTATAATAAAGAAATTCTTTGGTGACTAAAATTCAGGGTTAAAAAAAAAGTCTTATTTCTTTCTTAGTCCTGAAACCCTCATAGCTCATGTTAAAGGGTTGCATTGCATGTTGTCACGTTATTTCTCAGTGTTTACTGTTGGCAATATATCTTGCGGAAGTCTTCGTTACCCTTATAAAGCAATAAAAAGGATTTCCGTTTTGCTATGATTTCTTGTCGAATTGCGAAGACCCTCGTCGTCGGCTAAGAAACCCTTTATGGCTCTATGTTGCCTATGTGCCTTAGTCCTGACTGACTGAAACCCCTTTAAGTTGCGATGAGGGCCGGCCGGCAGCCGGCAGAACAGAAAAAAAAGAGTTGTAGTAATCGATTAATTCGATTTAGATTGAAATTATGGCTTTGAAAACACGTTGAACGAAAAATTATTTATTGATACTAATACTTTTATGTTTTTTAGTATTCTCGTTTGCTGCTCGTTTTCCACTTGTTCGTGTTTTTTTTAAGAGGGGATAATCGTGTGCTTATTGAGATTTCAGGAAGGGGGTGAGGGTGGCTGGGTGGGTTCGTTATTTATGGGTTGTTTTCTTTTTTATGATTTTGCTTAGGCACTTGTGTTGGGAAATATATGAAATCCAATTTGTCCTTGACACATATATTTTTAAGCAAAATATAATATCTGAGGGCTATCATGATACCCCTCGCAATAAAATAAAGGGATGATTTTCATTTTATACTATTTTGTGTTTATATTTTGCTCATATGTAGATGTACATCGGTACATATGTATATGCATAGTTAAATTATAATTTATTTCTAATAACAGACAGCAAGATTTATGAAAACTACACTGAGCAACGATTTGGAAACATTTTAACTGCCAGTTATTTTTATCAAGAATGGTTTACAAATTAAATTGGGAAAAACTAGTTGAAATTAGTAACTGCATTAAAACATCAATGAAAACATGACTTTAAAGTTAGCTTCTGTCCATGATGGTGGCACCGCCGGATCACAACAAATAAATACAGGGTTTTTCATATGGCGATAGTAAAATTCAGGAGCCTATGGCCATGTTGTTTTTATGACATCTGTCAAATCTTATGTTTACGAGTATTATTCACTTACTGATACAAAATCAATTTGGAAAGTTGCACGATAGAACAGGAAGTTCAAATGATAATACTTTATTATCAAAATAAATATTCGTTAACATTGCCCGTATTGAACGGTACAAGTGGTGGTCCCTCGCCCTCACAGTCAAATCTTAACCAAATTTGAGAGAATCGGCCAACACTGATACGTCGAATAAAGATCGACCGAGATCATCGCCGTTGTCCGTGAAAGAGTACAGTCGATTACTCGCCATACACGAGAACTCTGCCTTTCGTAAGCTTCAACTTGGTGAATTTTGCGTCTGGAATTGGGACTTCACCCGTACAAAACCCAACCTACCTACTACCTCAAAGTTCATGGCTATAAACAACGCCGTTTGTTCGCTGACTGGGCTTCGGAGCGTTCCAAAGAGGAACCAAATATTGGAAGACAAATCATCTTTAGCGACGGGGAGCACTTTCGGATGTAGTGCGGTGTTCTCATGCAAATTTTCCGTACCTATATGTATATGGGACCACACCAACCCACGCTACAATAAATATGAGAGCATCAATGTGAATATGTCCTTTCAACTTCGCACCAAATTTCTTAAGTGCTCATAGTTGTGCTAAATTTGTAGTTTTTTTTATTTTTCACGAATTAAAACAAAGCAAAAAAAAAAAAAAACTCATTTGGATACAATTGAAAATTTAGATTGAAACAACAGCTACAGGGTGGGCCAAAAGAAATCACCCTATTGGAAGATACTCTCATTTTTGCAAATGGCCGCCAATGTCAAATCTGTTTTGACATTTGTGGACTAGACAGATGCAGAATACAAGTGAACAAGCCATGGAGCGATACATGAACCGGCATGAACCGATATTCTGAAGGCGGCGTTCCCGGGTCGCCTCATCTCTCGTTTTGGCGATTTGCACTGGCCCGCAAGATCGCCCGATTTAACCGTTTCAGACTTTTTTGTGAGGTTTTTTGAAGTCCCGTGCTTAAGTGAACAAGCCCGAGACTCTGGAAGCCCTCTAGAACAATATTCGACACGAGTGCGAGAATCTGACGCCCGAAGTTCTCGCTGAAGTGATGAAAAATGCCATAAAACGAGCAATTAATTGTGACGGCGCCCATTTGGCACATATCATCTTCTCGACTTGACCAATACAATTCTTAAGGTTCAAATAAATATAATCAAAAACCAGAATCGAAGTTTTTCATTTAGAAAAAAAATGAGAGCCAAACAACATCGGATGGATGACTTCTTTTTGCCCACCTTGTAGTTATATGATTAATGCAGAATACCTATGTATTGGTGTATTTAATTTTTACTTGCGATTATAGGTAGGTACTATTTAAGGAAAGTTATGGATTCGTGCAGAAAAAAAAAATTTTGAGATAACAATCACACATGACATTACGATGATGGCGAAGTCGAAAAAAGTGGGTCTGGGAATTCCGTCCGTCTGTCTGTCTGTCTGTCTGTCTGTATGTCTGTTCGCGCCTCTAGAGCTTGAACGGATGGGCCGATTTGCTTCAAATTCGGTATTTAGGATTTATTTGGCCGTCCCTCGGAAAAAATTTTTTATTTTTGCTCTAGATCCAAAAACAACGGCACCTGCCATACAATCGTAAAGAAAAAACTGATTTTCTCAAAAACGGCTCTAACGATTTTGATAAAACTTTCAGAATGCTATTTTTTTAAGACAATCTATCTTTTGGTTAGAAAATATTTTTCAAAATTTGTCTTATAACGGTACCTCTTATAGAACCAGTATTTTCAAATCAAATTTTTTCGTAAACCGTACATCCGATTCCAATAAAATTTTAGGCACAGAAAGTGATTCTAAATTTTATTAATATGGCATTTCAAAATTTTCAAAAACTTTTTTTTATATATTTTATAATTTTTTCAAAAAAATTTTTGGTTTTTGAACTATGTTGGAAACGGGTATATTGATTTTTTTCAACATTATTTTTTCAGATATAAACTACGTATTGCCAAATATTTACATACTCAAATAAATTTCAAAATATTTTTTGGAAAAGTTTTTCAAAAACAACCTTAAAAAAAAAAAAAAACTGGTCGAACGATTTTCAATATTTTTTTTCCTAGATTGACATATAGCTTTGAAATTTTATTGCATACTTAGTTTTTCCGATAAAACTCTTAAACTAATTTAAAAAATAAAAGAATTTTCGAAATTATTCTTGGTTTTTTTTATGCAGCCACTAAGCAATTCATAAGAGCAAGTTCGTGCGACCCAGTCGTGCATTTTATTTTATTTTGAAAAATGTTCTCCAAAAAATACTTTTTTCTATGAAACCACTCCACAGATTTTGATAAGTTTTTGAAAAATAATAATTACAGCAAGTACGTCCGATCCAGTACTGGAATTTATTTTTTAAAATTAAGATTACTATAGCGATCCCTTAGAACTTAGACAATATAGGTATTTGACCCGAGCAAAGCCGCTGGTAAAAGCTAGTACGTTATATAAAATTAAAGTGTTATTAACGGTGCTCCCATATGTCGAACCGTTCAGTTTTAACCAGCATTATTTAGTTTTTACCAAACTTCCCAAAAAATGCTTTCAAAATTGTTTCATTGATATAAAATCAGACATGTCATAATTGATTGGAAATCGGAAGATTGAAATTTGTTTGTTAAAATATATGCTTCGTCGGGTGACGTGAAATAAGGCCAAACGAAATAAGGCCAAATTCCGAAAATTTGGCCTTATTTCGTTTTCCAAAACGAAATAAGGCCGAAATTTCAGTTTGGCTTAATTTCGTTTTCGAAAACGAAATAAGGCCAATTTGGCATTATTTCAATATCAATTTTCACACCTCTAAGATGATACGGTATTGAGGTTCATTATCTATTTTCAAACGCAATGGATTGAAAAGGTATTTATTTGATTGTCTTTCTTTTATGTATTAGAAAAATATTTTCTGTGCATGAGTAAAATCGCTCGATTTTTAGGAATTAAGGTTTATCTGATTTTTTTTAAATTTTCAAAAACGGATATTGGTGATATGAGATTACGTTTGTGTGGGAATGAATCTCATGGGTATTGCAAGTATCTGTTTTCGGAAATTTTAAAGAATCAGATAAAATAATCGTTAAAAAATCGCGCGATTTTTTTCGTTTTGGAAAACGAAATAAGGCCAAAATCTGAAATTTGGCCTTATTTCGTTTGGCCTTATTTCACGTCACTGCTTCGTCGAAAGGAGCTACTGCAAGATAAAATGAAGACTCTCGCTCTGGTTTTTAAATGAAAAAATACATTTCCGAAAAATCAACTTTTTACTTTCAGATAACTATAAAAAAACGTCAACTAATAGTCAAAGCATTGTTTAAATATAACTTTCAAAAATGTGTCTGTCTTGTTTGCTTTTATGACAAGGATTTCGCTGCAATAGCTGGGTGGTTAAGTTTAATTGCCATTTATTATTGTAAGCAAGATTTATTTAACAGATCTTAAGGATTACCTATATTGTGCATACTATGCATTAAAATAAACTGCTCGACTAGGACGTACGATCTTGAGCTTAAGGGCTATGTATTTAACAAAAAAAAAACATAAATATAATCACAGAATTATTTAGAATAATTTTAATTTTTTTTCTAGTGGCTTAAAGTTTAGTTTTACAATCGTTTTTGAGAAAATCAAACTCCTTGTTAATGTTTTTACAATGTATAACAAGTACCTTCCGATACTTTTTGACTAGAATAAAAACTAAAAATACCATCCGGGAGTTTACCAAAGAAATTATTCCAAGTACATAATTCAAAGTCAATCAGGGCATCCGTTAAGACTGTATGTTTGGACAGAAAGGCAGAGAGACGGATGGAAATTTTCAAACTCGTTTTAGAATTCTCTATAATATTATAATCTAATCGATTCTAAATATAACTTGACTTATAGAACCTATATATCTAATCACAAGTAAGAAATTTCTACTTCAGTTCATAGAACTGAAAACATTTAATAAATAGCACTACAAAATGTGGTGAAACTTTTTCAAAAAAAAAATGCTGCTTTATTGTTTTCAATCGTTCACTTTGTAGGAAATTAACTTCGATAAACCAAAGTGCCTAACTTTCTTACCGCAAGTGAAAAGTTTTGATTTTTAAAACCTGATAAAGCATCATATATTTGATGAATCCTTAAAAAATCATTTCTCAATAGGTTGTTAAATACCGACTTAAAGAATAAAATACTAAACCTGATGATGAGATCTCTGAAAAAAAGTGGAAACCTGCGAAATAGTTTATCACGGAAAATAGTTTAAAAACATTCCATATAGATACGCTCCCTTAAATTATTTCACTAAAAATAAAACATAATTTGAAATGTAAACAATAATTCATTCTCCAGAAAATTAAAAAACAAAAAAATAATTTATATCGAAAAACAGAGAAGGCGGTTGAACATTTTATTATCTTGTTAACAGTACCTACCTACAGACTTTACAATGCATAACATTCTGTTAAAAGAATTCAAAGTCTGTTAAACTAACTCCGAAGCCCCCAATTTCCAGTGTTGTACTCTCTCCTTCCAGTAGGCGATATCCTTTTTACACTCCGAAAAATAAACGCGCATGATCCAAATTAAGGCATCCCAATGGTACTTCCCATATACTTACAGTTGAAAGAGCGTTTTGTGAATCGGGGCCGCCCCTCTTTTTCGTCCTATATCAACCTACAACACACCAAAGAACCGATGCTAGAAAGATGCAATTCAACCATTTAGGACTATATAAGAGCGCTAAGGCCACCTCCTATATAGTGTGCTGTTCATGGCATCGTGTACATACTTTTACCACATTGTTGCTTTTTGGTTGTTTTTTGGTTTCTTTCGTCTAATTAATAAACAGAAGTATTCCACCTTGGAGGGCAAAGAAAAAGTACGCAGAAAGAAAGCAAAAAAAAAAATAATAAATCAATAACCAGGATACAGCAGAATATATAAAAAAAATAAAAAAGAAGGATCCGAACGAATCGCTTTAGAAAACTAAAATGGTCGGTCAAACGTTTGTAGCAGAACCTAGCAGGAGAAACAAAAAAATTCAAAGAAGGACATTCGGCCATGTTTTTTTCGTTGTGTGTTAGTATTTTTATTTTTGTTGGAACGGAGTTAACGTTAAACTAAACAAAAACGGACAGGTAAACGTTCTTGATTACGTGTCACGTTTTCCATAAAATTTCTCTCAGCAAAATCACTCGAGCAATTTTTCATCCTTTCACATCACAGAGTTGACCTCATCCGATGCAATTTTATCCTTATTTACAACGTTCCTACCAAAATGTAATATTGTATAGCTGATGTACATTTCTACCCATGTACTGCAACAGCAAAATATTTTCAAGACACAAAGCTAGCTAATTTTTGAGAAAAAAAAAATGGCGAACAAAAAAAAAAACAAATAAAATAATACCTGCGATGAAAACTTTGCGGATGTCAGCATAATTTATGTTTAACTCCATGTCCACCATCACCTGCCAAGGTAACATGCCTTTTCTTTTTGCAACGCTTGACTTTGTCATAATTAATGTTAATATGACAAAAAATAATTCCGTGCTGGTCTGAAAAGGAATTAATTAAGTTAAAAAAGGTTTATTAGATTAGTGTTTCTGAAGGACAATAATAGGTAAAAGTGGCTCAGTAAATTGAATATAATAATTTGGTTAGAAATGTCACTCAGGTTCTGGACGGAAATACGTATATTTTGTTGTTGTTGAATTTCCAGAAATTAATTGACAGCCCATCGGAGTCCAGCAGACATGTCAATTTTCTTAGTTCGGCAATGTGTTCATGCCTCGAAAGTTATTTTGCATCCGGTCATTTTCATGCTGGTTGGCGTGTTGGACTGCTAAATCGAAGGTTCTGGGTTCAATCCCTGACTAGATCTCTATTTTTCAGGGTATTGCCTTTTCCAACAAAGAACAAAATATCACAAGAGTCGGACAAAGTCCATATATCTGCTAGTCGTTCGGATCCGGCGGTTAACCGAAGGTCCCTTCAATTCCTGCAGAGTGTCAACGCACTCACAATAATTATTGAGGGTGTATGTATGTAGCTAGGCCCTGGCTTTCTGCTTTCTAGAGCGCTGGTGTTGCTAGGGCCACATTATTCATTTACTTATTTCGTTTTTAATTAGATACGACTCCATCGCTGCATTGAAACATAAGGGCTGCCATTAGATTACGCTAGAAACGAAACTTAAACTGATCATGTCATGGAGAAGATCAATTACTTAGCTATTGTTTTCAGTGATAGAAATGCGCTTACGTAAGGAAGTGGCCATCTTTTGATTGTCTTAAGTTTAAGGATTTCAACAAAGTTGATGGGAAGTAAGAAGGGAAAACAGTTTTGAAATAAATAACATTTTTTTCGAGCCATTACAGCTACTCTCAAAAACTTTTTAAGTTGGAAGACTTTTCTATAAAAGGTCTAAAACTTTGCCAAAGTAGTCTAAAGTAGTTCTTGAGCCACCACTGATATCCTTGGACACCTGTGGCAAAGTTGAAGAACGACTATGCAAATTTTATTCAAAGCTTAAGGTACGGAGTACGGTACAATGTGTCGTTATGTGGAACATTTTTAAATTAAAGAATTTGTCAAGAGAATCTGTTGGTTCGTCAGCTCTCAGCTGCTTAATACGTTAAACTGATTGGTTTTTTAGAAAGTTGTCTAATTCATGATGCCATACACACGACTACAAAACAGGGTTGGCGTAGAATTCATTGCGATCAAGGGTATTGCCTCCATATTCCATGAATATGGTGAAATTAAGCGAAAACAATATGCAATTGGTTTTCGTTACAAAATTTGAAAACGGAGCATCAAGCCCCAAATAATATCATGAAAAAAAAATATATAAAATGCACGACTGGGTCGCACATACTTGCTCTGTGGGTGCAATAGTACGATGATTACAAACATTTTTAGCAATAACAACTACTCATTTTTAAAAAAATTGGTAAAAAGTTTAAACCGGAAAACCTGATTTACGGAAGCTAACGTTAAGATACCTTTAGTATTTAAAATTAAGATGTCATCTTAAAGCCAAATTAATAAAACTGTTAAAACAAATTTCCGTTATTACTCGTATCTGTCATTTGTAGCAACAAAAAAAAAATGCAGTTTTCTTCGAAGCATTCTATATGTATATTACATACAAAGTTTCATTCAAATAAAATAAAATGCCATCTGATAGGTAGTTGTAAGGAACTGTACCTACCAAATAAAGTTTGAGTGAATTCGATTTAACCGTTGAAACGTTATGGCCATTTTAAAAAAGCCGTTAAGACCACATCTCAGGTATTTGTATTTTTAGCCAAAAACTAAAAAAGCTTTACTGAAAAATTGCAACGCCATCCTATAAAAAACTGTTAAGAACTATGTCAAACAAAGTTTGAATCAATTCAACCAAGCCGTTGCGAACTTGTCGCCATTAAAAAAAAAACCGTTTAAACTTGATTTTCGTTACGACCATTTAAACCAAAAACAAAAATTGTATTTTTGTTAGAAATATCTTAGGTAAGTCAAATTTTGAGTTTAATCAAAATCGTTTGAGCCGTTTTCAATCAAATCCAAAATGAAAAAAAAACCGTTACTTGAATGGTACCAGTTTAAGCCAGGCTAAAATTAAATAAACAAATTTCGACAATCGTTTTTCTTCAAACTACTTTATATCAAGTTTGAAGCGTCAAGCCGTTTAGGCTGTAGCATGACGTGAAAAAGCGCACATACGAACAGGCGTACAGACAGACCGACGGACGGTATGGCGAAAACCACTTAATTGGGTTTCTGTATCATCGTAATGTCATGTTTGATAAAACCAATACTTGCCCCTTAAAATTGGGATCGATTTCGGGGGTTAGATTTTATTTTGAAAATTCAGGCCTTTTTTTTATTATGTAATAAAACATACCTCAACATAACAAAACTTTAAAATTATATTGTTAAATTAAAATTATAAACAATATTGGTATACAAAATAAACGTTTGCTTAATTGTTCAATTTTTATTTTTTCATAAACGAAAGCAAGACAACATTTCATTATGGTCAACTTTTTTTAAGTTTTGGTTCTCAAAGAACTTTCGAAGTTTCTCATTTTTCCTCAACAGCTTTTCCTTTCCGTCCTATGGCAAAAGCATTCCTATATTTTAGAGCGTTAAATCTCCTACCTTTATGTATGTCAATTCAAAAAGGGGATATGACAGCGCTTCCGAAAAGGAAAAATTTTCCTACAAAAACTTATGTATTTCAATTTAAGCAACATTTAAATTTTTACTATGAATTGATGAATTGTCTGCAAATACTCTATCCCTGCCTCTCTCTTTCACTTAAGGAAAGGTAGTTATAGTAAAATGTAAATGTATGTTACAAAATGAGAAACTGATTTTAAGTTATCATTTAATTTGTGTCAAACTAACGGGTGATTTTTTAAGAGGTTTAGAACTTTAAAAAAAAAAAAAACACAAAAAATTCGAAAAAATGAATGAAATATTTATTTGAATCGATAGTTTGAACCTTGCAATTTAATGTTTAAAGATAATTTCATGCAAATGTTGACCGGGGCTGTGTCTCAGGTAGCCCATCCGCTGAGTCCAATTTTGGCATACTCTTTCACACATATCGGCCGGTATCTCACGAATGAATGCATGGATGTTGGCTTCCAGTGCGTCAATCGAAGCGGGCTTGTCCCTATAGACATTAGCCTTGACATACCCCCACAAAAAATAGTCTAATGGTGTCAAATCGCACGATCTAGGCGGCCAATTGACCGGCCCGAAACGTGAAATTAACTGTTCACCAAACTCGCCTCGCAATTGCGCCATTGTTTCGCGTGCTGTGTGGCATGTGGCACCGTCTTGTTGAAACCACATATCATGCAAGTCAAGAACTTCCATTTCGGGCAAAAAAAAGTTTGTTATCATCGCTCGGCAGCGTTCACCATTGACAGTAACGCTGCGATTTGCATCATCTTTGAAGAAATATGGCCCAATAATGCCGCCGGCCCATAAACCGCACCAAACAGTGGCTTTTTCGGGATGCATTGGTAGCTGTTGCAATGCTTCTGGCTGATCTTCACTCCAAATGCGGCAATTTTGCTTATTTACGTACCCATTCAACCAAAAATGAGCCTCATCCCTGAACATAATTTTTCGATAAAAAAGCGGATCCTCGGCCAGATGAACATTTCGAACCGAGCACGAATTTTGATAGTAAAATTCAATAATTTGCAAGCGTTGTTCATTTGTAAGACGATCCATGGTTAAATTACAAACCAAACTAAAGCTGTTTGACAGTGACACAAGGTACTAAACACACGTCAGCTGTCAAAACCAGTGTTGCCAAAACCAAACCAGCTAAAAAATCACCCGTTACATACTCCTTAACTATTCAAATTTTTTTTTAGAAACGTATAAATTAGCTTTCCCGAAACTAATAGCATTTGTAGGGGTCGTTGATTCTTTGACCATAGTAGTACGATTGTTAACATCTTTCATAGCATTCCTTATGAGCTGAGTCCTATTGAGCGAGCGCTGAACATTATGTGTGTGGACTTATAAATCAAATCAAGATTTTTTTTAATGTGAAAAAAAGTTTCTGAACAGCGCATTTGCTGTTAGCAATCAGTTTTGTTTAACAAATATATCCACTTCTTTCCGTTTTTAAGAAACCCTTGGATAATGGCGCTAGACTTATTAAATAAAAAATAAAATTTATTGGCGAATACTTTTAATTTTTTTTTAATGAAAAGTGGACTTAGTCAAAAATTGTCATGAGCAAGAAAAACTGAACAAGCTGAAATATAGAATATCTTAAAATAACTTCAAAATTGAAAATCTTAAAACTCATCAATTTTATCAAAGCCCAGATACAACGCTTAGTATTTCTTCTAAAACTAAAGTCTCAATTAAAGTATCTCCTACCTACATATACAGGGTGATTCACGAGCGTTGTGCCAAAAAGCTAGAGCGTGTAGGTTGAGTTGAGACAAGAAAAAAATCGTATGGGAGGGGGGGTCTATTCCCCCCCGTTTAGCCAGGAGGGGAAATTTTCTGAAAAATTGACTTATTTTATTAAAAAAAATATTAAAAATCAACGGCTTCGTTTACAACACCGTGTTATACCTTTTTGGAAAGCCAAAAACTTCTTCTTTCATTTCGTTTTTAAATTAAATTGTTTTAACGAATAGTTCAAAAAACATAAATTTTCAAACTCAAAATTTTGAAAAAAAATTTGAAAAAATAATTTTAAAACTAATTTTTTTCTTAATTTTACGTAATTAAGTATAATTTTTGTTCTCAGAATTCAACGCTCTTATTAATGTTTAATCCAACACTGAAAACTGTATGGCTTTACGACATTTTGTTGCCAAGGTATTCAAAAATAACCGAACCTACTTCTTCACAAAAACACGAAAAAATTGGGTAAATGGTCACTTGTGCCATATGCCGTGCCGTAAGGCTAGGTTTTCTTGTGTTTGTAAAGAAGTAGGTTCGGTTATTTTTGAATACCTTGGCAACAAAAAGTCGTAGAGCTATACGGTTTTCAGCGTTGAATTCTGAGAACAAAAATTATACTTAATTACGTAAAATTTTGAAAAAAATTAGTTTTAAAATTATTTTTTCAAATTTTTTTTTTCAAAATTTTGAGTTTGAAAATTTATGTTTTTTGAACTATTCGTTAAAACAATTTAATTTAAAAACGAAATGAAAAAAGAAGTTTTTGGCTTTCCAAGATGGTATAACACGGTGTTGCAAACGAAGCCGTTGATTTTTAATATTTTTTTTTACAAAATAAGTCAATTTTTCAGAAAATTGCCCCTCCCGGCTAAACGGAGGGGAATAGACCTCCCTCCCATACGATTTTTTTCTTGTCTCAACTTAGCCTACACGCTCTAGCTTTTTGGCACAACGCTCGTGAATCACCCTGTATAATGGCCAAAGAACTATTGCCGTTAAGAAAAAGTCAATTTTTTCTTAAGACCCATGTGGAATGGTGTGGGTTCAAGACGGACTTTACTCCAGAATTTAAGGCAATAAGCTTTAATTTATTGTAGAAGCCTCATAGCATTTAATAGAGTGATATATCTTTTGTAAATGCAAACGCACATATTCGAATCAAACAGCATTATTATTCTAGTAGAAAAAGGTATAGGTACTGTACAAAGATATTTTGTTATATTAAGTTATTATTACCCCACCTCAAGTAGAAAGCTAAAATTGTTTTTGAAATTTATTTATTTAGCTGGAAACGTCAAAATGACATTAGCAATTTGGTTAATATAGTATTTTCACTAAATGAATTTTATGTGGAAATAAAGCTATGCATCATTACATGATGTATCATATCAACTAATATTGGGTTGGTAACGTTTGCCCCAAAACACAAGACCCAAACGGAAATCCCCAAACGCAAAATCCCCAAAGTAAAATCCCCATCCCCGAAATCCCCAAAGAGAAAATCTACAAGCCGAAAATCCCCAAACCAATATCCCCAAATCAAATATGTTCAAGTAGTGAATCATGCGATCAAATCGTGCGCGCGATTTGATCGCATGATTCACACTACTACTTGAACATATTTGTTTTGGTGATATTTGGTTTAATTTATATTGCAGGAAATGTAATCCAATGAGTAAATATAAAATTTTTTTTAGTGCTTGTAATGTTTATTAAAATAAAAATACATTTTCAAAATCAGCAAGTAAATAAATATTCATAAAGTCTTAAATGAAACGAATAGAAAAACTTAATCGTTATCACTTATTAGTTAGATTCACAATTAAATAATTTCATGAGTTTTTTTTGAAAACTAAATGCACATAATTTAGATTTACACGGATAGTGGGGATTTGGGAATTTCGTGGGGATTTTGGCAAAAAATATTGTTTGGGTGTAGATTTCACCCATGTGCATTATGCCTTTGGGGATATAAGCCAGTTGGATTATAATTTTTGGGTAATTTTAATCGATGGGGATTTTTTTTTCTTGGGGATTCTGTAGGACACCCACTAATATTCACTATAAAAAGTCACCCAAAAAAAAACACCCCAGATAAATAATTTCCGTGACACAAGTTTCATTTAAAATCAACATTCATATGGCTATAGCATCCCCTATAAATGACCCACTAGACTGAAGATTGAGAAACAGGTAAATTAAACCTAAATAGAGTTATGGTTTTGGTTGAGAATAACATTTTGCTTGATAGTGAAACATTTTGAAAAAAAAAAAATACATACATATGTACCTATTTAAATGGAATTTTATAACCCGAACCCTATTTCGAAGAATGAAATACGATCCCTCAGGAAAGACTTGATTTGATGTAAGTCACGCTCAGCCAACTCCTTTGATTTGCTGCAGTTATATTTAGTTGTTTAAAAGCGTGTTGTCTTAATTCTTTTCAAAGTCTTACTCCATATCCATACACACTCAGATGTACGTTGCTAACTTAGGATATGTCCAGTCGTCGAGAAAATCATTTGGTCAAAAGATTTGTAATCAACTGTACCTGGCTGGTCCACCTCCCCGTTTTATCAGTGATTTTAATTTTTTTCCGGGTTCAATGCGTTCCATGGAACCCCAAGCAGCTTATTATCTAGGTACTAATTGCAGAATATTGAAGGGATTCATTATAGTCGCCTTGATTACCTACTGTGTGGAATTTTTTCGACTGATGCAATACAATACTAATTTAATTATCTGGTTTCTGTCTCCTCTTCCTCGCTCAAACCAGTTTTAGGTTTTTATAGCATTTTGCTCCTAATGTGAACGAAATTCTTGAATGTTTATGTATATTTCCGCAATCCTCGATAAACCACCTAAACATTTTCCGGAGTACTGCCTCCTGTGACGAAGTGACAAGAATAAAACTTGTCAGAAAAATTGCATCTTCACTAGCCATTTGGATCCAACCTTATTAATTGTAGGTCCCTTCTATTCCTACAGGTAATTCAAAGGAGAAACAGAAATCGTTGCGAATTTATAAGTCACTAGATCTTGGCTCGCCGGAGCTGTTCTTCTCAAAATATTTATTTTGAAAGGGTGTAAGTTAAAATGACCTCTCAAGCGTTTCAGCAGAATGTACCTTTTATAGATCCAGCGTGTATCCATGCATTTCAAAAGATGAAATTGAGTATCGGTAATATATTTTTGATAAAGTCTTTCGCAAGAAGTCATCTCCACTCGGCAAAATATCCCTTCAAAATCGACGAGCAGTGAATAAAAATGTGACACCTTGCGTAAGCCAGCTTGTACCCTTTTAATACATAATAATAGTTAAAATTCATCTATTAACAACTATGACAAGCTCAGCAATCGATAGAAGGTTCAAAGTCTATTTTGGAAGTCGATTACATTCCCAATGTCCTGTCCAAAATTCTCTTAGTCTCGCTTACCTATGGTCAAAGCTGCTTTCTCAACGTCATTGTATCTACAAGTCAATGGCGGATTCTTAAATTAATTTTGAGTTCCAAACTTGGTGCATATTTTCATTCGTTAAAACAACAATACCTTTTTTTATTTGAATGTTTTTTTTTTTTTTTTTATTGAGCGACGAAAAATCAGCAATTTAACAATATTGTTTTCAATAATTCATTACAATTACAAAAAGGCTCCTTACAATAGCAACGGCAGGCAGTCGGTCTGACAGTTCTTCCCAAGAAAATCATTCAATTCACCATCCAGCCCAATATCGACACATCTTGTTCTGAAAAGAAAAAAAAAATACAAAACAGGATATAAATCAACAACGACCCTAATTTAAAATCAAGGACATTATAATATAAAAGAAATCTCAAGCTAAGAAAAAAAAAAACAAGAAATTAATGCAAAAAGAAAACTCCCACCCTATTTAAGAATATCTAATTAAAAGTCCTGTCCCTCCTTTCAAGTAGCTACTGAGTGGCTATGGTTTTTTTCGATTTTTTTCCTCCGAATATTAACTACCCTCATCAGCTGGTTCGATATGGTTTAGATAAAAATCAATAAGGGGATGAATTCCAAATTGATCGATGGTTTTTTTTTTGTTTATTTTAAAATCAGTTTTTTTTTTCAAAGATGCCAGTACAGACAGTCCTTCGAATAATGTCCTTTGTGTAATGTTTTTGAAATTCCTCATATAAACTTTTGTGTATGGACGTATAACGTACCTTTATACATATAGTCAAGTCCTCACCATAGCATCTTGCTAATTAGAAGCTGGGACATTCGAAGACATGCATTATTAACAACATTCCCTGGTGCACTGCCTGCCAAGACGATTATCTCAAAGGACCTATAAATCCAGTGATTACAGCTGAACACAAGACTTTATCTTATCGAGGACTTCATAGTGTTATGTACTCGTATAAGGAATCGAGAAAGCTGTCTCTATGGCGGACGTCCTTCCACCCTCTTTCGCTGTGTCTTTTGGTAATCTTAAACCATACACAAGACCTTATGCTTTACATATACACAATAGTCTATCCTCTTGCACTGTTTTGTGGTTAACAGGGAACGCGTTCGAGGGTGAATCCTTAGGTGAGTGGTGCGACCGAACAGAATTTCCTATTAAAAACGTAAACATCTTCCAATGACGACAACACGGAACACGCTATTACCATTCCCTTACTATCGTGAACGGACGGAATGAATATCCAGCACTGCCAGCTATAGGTTTTTTGAAATAAAAAAAAATATATCATAGCTTCAAATGTTGTGTTAGGAGTTTATAAGGGAACAAAAGGTCGTGCACAAAGTTCGTTCCGGACCTTTTTTTTAGATATATACAGAAAGCGTTAACATCCCGCAAATATGATACTTGTACTGTGTAGAATAGCGCAGAAAAAAGTCTAGCGGTGTTAAGTCTCACAATCTTGGAGGCCAACTATCAGGTCCAAAACAAGGAATTATGCGCTCAACAAACGTTTCCTTCTGACATCGATCACGGACCAATGATTCCACTAACCCATGAGGCCCACCATTGAACGGCGCGGCGTCTCAACAATGGCTAAGGGATTATTTAAACCCAATAAGCAGCAGTTTTGCAAATTGACGTAGCCATGCAGAAAACCGTGTTTTTCAAAGTAAGACTGCACAATTTGCATGCGATGTTCAGGCGTCAGTCGATTCATGAAAAAACGGCAAACCAAACGTATAATAAATAACACGGCAGATGAAAAACTACAACTTCTGAAATAATTACTACTAGGTATGTACGTACAATGTACATGCATCTTAAAAACTTTTTTTTTAATTTTCTAACATTTCCTTGAATTAAATTTTTTTAAGAAACAAATCTTTGCTTAGCTGGCATTGCTGTTACTTGCCTTTAAGACAGTCACTGACAAGCGCCCAGTTTGTCAGGATTAAATTTTATTCGCGTAACAGCGTGTGTTAGCTGTGTGGTGTGGTTTAGTCCTCTTTATTGGAAACAGAAGATGGTACAAAGCCAAATATTCCTTAGAACAGAGTCACCGACTTAATTATATGACTTTACTTTTATATTCCATATCTACATACATAGCCTGCCTTCTACACCGGTACCGGCCTTGGTGATGTTCAATTTTAGTCAACACCGACGCGATGCCATGGGAGGAAGACCAAATTTTATCACGTTTCTTTATTTTACATCTGTGTCGTATTTAAGAGCCTTTTGAGTTAAATAACACTCAATAGAGATGTTTTGTCTATGTTTTCCAGAAACAAGATTGCGGAGTGAGTGTTTTTCTGAAGGGAAACAGAAACAGTTTACTTGAAACAACGTGGATCATGGATGGAAGAGAGGTATTTTTTGTTGGTTTGTTTCAGTTAAAAATGTTACTTTAAGGACTCTTAAGAAAGAACAAGTTAAACTTCCAAAAAGAAAACAATTTATAAAAAAATCCAAATGAATACAAAAAAGTACACCAATATTTCGAATGCTGCAATCTTTGGGGCCATCGTCGTCAGGATTAACCTGCTGTCCCTGTCACAAAACAAAAGCACCATCATCCGGTTGAAAAACAACCCTCAAATTGATTTTCTAATGAATGCTATAAATTGTATCCCTTAAGTTCGATCTTAAGACAATTGGCTTTGTTAGGCGATAGAAGGTGTTTTCGAATGTTTTCAAGATGTCACAAGTTGAAAAAGATTTACAACTTTTAAATTTCTGTGAGCGGAACTTTTCAATAGAAAAGTGTCGGAATAAAAGTGATAAGAATTAAGAAACCAAATAGACGCGAATTTCGGTATAGTGTACTTCAAAGTTTTGTTAAACAAGTAGTATCAGGGCAATTAAAAGACTATAATATTTCAAATTGTTGCATTTACCCTTTTGCGCTTAGAGGAATAAAACATGAAAATCTTCAAAGATTTACTGCGACAGCAGACAATTTAGAAAACAAATACTTTCGCTAACATCATTGAGTAAATTTATTCAAAATTCTAACAGTACCAATTACTGCAATTATGATATTGGTGTAAAACCTCAATGGTTTGTAATCGTTAATCCAATTTAAATAAAACTTTAACAAGTAATGCGTAATGTGGAACGATAAACGGAACAATATTTCTCAAATGACAAGTAAAAGGGCTTCTTCGTTAAAAATTTCATCGAAATCCGTCCAGTATTTTACAAAAAAATCTGGCAAACCCGACAGAATTGTCCGACCCACTTTTTTCGCCTCCATTTTATCGTTATGTTTGATTGTTAGAATTTTTTTTACGAATGCATTCTATAAGGCAAAATTATAGAACCTAAAATCGCAAGTGAAAAAGCAGTCTTAAATACAAATTTTCCAAAAAAATAATAATACTAAAAAATATAAAATGCACGACTGGGTCACACGAACTTGCTCTAATGTGTGATAGTGGTCTAGGGGCTTGAGATTTTGATAAAAATAAATTTTTCAAAATTCTTAAATAAATAGGTATACATAAACTAAAAACTACGTCATTTTATTTCTTGGATAAATTTGAATTTATGAGAATAAATTTATAGAAATCTTTGTAGCGGTGTTTGAGAAAAAAAGTTTTTCTGAAAAACCTTTTCAACAAAATTTTCAAAAAAAATTCAAAAAACGCCAGTTCATAGGTTATCACGAAATACATTTATTTATAATTTTTAGAAAAAAATTTAATAAGCAGTTGCAAAATATAATAATGTCCTATGGAAAGTACCGTTCTTAGACATTTTTTAAAACATTGTTTTCAGAATAGAATCAGGTCTTTTGCAAGCAGTTAAAACATGATGTAATCTTTTTAAATCAGCAGTATACATTCAGTTTAACTTAAAAATCATTTATTAACTGCAATGAGATTGTTGAACTAATTAGAATTAAAATAAAGTGACGATGTGGTATAGTTCGTGAAGATTAAGTAAACACTACATGTTTCGCAGACCGATGTTGCCATTTTCCATTATTGTAGAAATTGGAATGAAGAATCATTTTTTACTCAAGTATTTTATATAATTTATGTAAAGTAACATTCTCCAATATTTCTGATCTCTTTGTGACTGACCCACTACGACCGACTTAAAGTGCTCCATCTAGCATTTGTTGCAATTACATAACACTTCATTCTGAAAACTTGACTTTAAATTAAATTTAAATTCTTTTAACAAAGTCAAAAACTTACTTTTTGTTTCGAAAAAAATTAACGTCATATTTAGAGGAAATGTGCCAATTGAATGAACCAAAATGCAACAAGTTTCCAAAGCAGCCAATTTGACGGTACCTAATTTATATGATTTGTCCGAATGTGCCCCTCTTGCAAATGGTCTACAATTTTCTCTATGGGTTTTTGTGATTTAAGATTTGCATTTTTTATAATTCACCGTTTGAGTTAAAAAATATTTAAAACGAGTTAATTTTTTTCTCAGCAATAATTTTTTCGTAATTAAAAAGTTATTCAATTGCATAAGATCTATTCTCGTCTAATTACCCAATAGATTTTATGTTTTTTATGAAAATAGAATTAATATTGAATTTCTTTCACATTAAGAATGTTGGTAAATGCAAAGTAAAAAAAAGTTAATAAAGTTAAATTGTAAGCCAATTTTATCATACTCGTAAAAAGGCTCATAACATTTTTCTTCAGAAATGCAACTAACCCCTAAGATTCTTTTTAGGGCTTGGGATTTCGAGGGTGTTAAGAGAATAATTTTGCATGTGTTATTAATTTTCCGAACACTTTTTGTAAACAGTAATTAATTAGGCAAAAAACCAAGTGCTACAGAAAAATATTTTAAAGAAAATGGACAATGCACAACACGAAATCAAAGTTTTGGGAATATTAAAGCAATTCCATTTGTTGTCACTCCACCAAAAATGCAATTTTTTATTAACTAAGATTAGTCAAGCAAGATTACTTTTGCGACAATGAAATAGAAGAATAAATAGTGAATTCTAATTGAACTCAGTTCAGTAAATACCACTTCGCACTAAATTCACATCCACCGGATAAAAAAAAAATGCTGTTTTCGTCGAGTACCGCAGAGTACCTGATTTTTTGTTTATCGGAATATGATATTACACTGAAAAATCAATGCTTCAGACGAAGGTACTTAAATGTGGTTATTATACAACTTTCATGTAAAAAAAGGCTTAACACCGATTTTTGTTAAAATTTTATTTTGCCAACTAATTTTTTTAATAGCGCTTGTCTTACCTCTTACCTCTTACGAGTATATTTTAAATAGAAAAAAAAATGCCAATTGGTATATTGCCCGAAAATAATTCTTAGGATACTATAATTTAATGTTTTATTTTTGTTATTTGTCGTTTATGGTTTGTGTATTGAAAATTTTCAGCAGGATAATAATTAAAATGCCTCCTTTTATACGTATGTGTTGATGTTATTATTATCATCGAACATTAAACATGCTTCGAAGGATTTTAAAACTGAAATCAAGAAGCTATGGATTTTCATTTTATTGGGGAAATATAAATTAATTTTTGTATATTTATAGATTTATAATTACTTAAGTCTATAATAGATTTAAGTCTAGTGGAATACAGAACCTTTCATTCAAAGGTTTTGAAATTGTTCTAAATTCCCATCTCTCAAAAAAAAAAAAAAAAACCAATAGAGAACTTCACTTAAATAAAGACAATCACATAGTCACATATAAATCGCATACTTTAAGCTAATCTTTTTGTTAAATTTCTTTTCTAGATAATATATGCAAAATTAATGAATTTCGCAAAATAATTCATCTCAGTTTTCATAGCTAAAAAGGCAACATTGAACAAAAAAAAAAGATAATCTCATAAAATCACAGTAGTTATAAAATAATTTATTCCTCCTTAAAACACCATTATCTCTATATATTTTCATCAACTTATCCTTCCTTCCTTCCTTCCTTGCTAGATCCTTAGAGAAAATCTCACTTATGTAATCCTTAAATACCCACTCACAAAGTCGCAAAGTCCCATGAGCATTTTTTTAACGGCCACCTTCCACCCCTAATTTTCTCATTGTTATTATTATTTTATTATTCCAATAAGGAAGAGGAAAAAAAATATAAAAAAAATGAAAATTAAATCCACTTGTTATGATAAAATTTCATTGCAAAAACATCCACTTAGACAATTGCTAAATTTTCCCATAATAACACACTCGCATCGCATCGTGGAAAAAACCAAAACCGCAAAAGCAATATCCATTTGAATTCATCCCCCTCAAGAGCTTATTAAAATTCGCACGCGTTACCACTTCCTCTCTCTCTCCTTAATATACACGAAATCACATCAGGAAAGCCATCCACCGACTAACACCACATATTTTTATATCCATGGGGACGAGTTACACAACAACAGCAGCCAACAAACGAAACGAGCAAAAAAAAAAAAACAGATCACACACCACAAAGGACGACGACGCATCTTCGAATCCAAAGGAAGAATAAAAAAAATATCTTCATTACCATAATACGGCAGAGTAAATGCCATTAAACACCACTTTATGACTTTATATGCGGCTGCGGCGACAAAGGATCATCCCCCCTCGCTGGCGCTGCGCTGCGTGCAATGGGTGGGTGCAATGCTGTCGCGTATGTCACATGTGAGCTTATAAAAATTCATAGGATTAATGCTCTCACACTTATGGATTCAGTTATTTTATTGTATCTTTTGAATAAAATTTTATCTCGATGCAATGGATTTGCTGATTTACACAATTTTTATTTTTGGTTGGAAAACCATCGTTCTAGAACCACCCGACCCGATACAGTACACAATCTCTCTTGAAACACTCACGGCCGATTAAACACTGACTGGTTAAAAAGAGGCTTTGAAAAGAGTGGTCCTCAGCGTCGGCACAGACCCTGAATTGTGCGTATATAAATAATAATGCGGTTTTTAATGCGCGCGCATAACAAAGTTTTGCAAAACTTTTCAAAAACTCGTTTTCAAACAAAAATAAAAAAATAATACAAAAAAAAAGACACAAACCAGGAAGAAGTGGGAACAAAATAATTTTTTGTTTAAAAACTTTGCAGACTACCCTAAAAAAAAAAAAAAAATTTGTTACTAACAAAGTCGAAACGAAAGGGACTTTTGCTGCCAAGCCAAACCAAGCCAAACTGTACCGAACAGTTTCCCAACTAACTAAACCAAAACTCAAAAGAAAAGTTTTTCATTAACCTTCAAAAAGTTTGCCCGATTTGAATTTCACCCCCGCCCCTCTCCGCCCCGAGCCGAGCCGCTATACTTATAGAAAATGCTCTAGTCTAGTGTACCTATATATTGTTGATGATGAAGTTGAAGCGGCTCATCCCTCTTTTCATATGGTTTTTTGGAAATATCAAGCCTCTTAATTTTTTTTTGTTTTTTTTTTTTTAGAAACCCTAAGTCACGAGTTTAACTTTTGACAACAACGTTACAATACAACGAACAAAACTGAGGTCGTTGTTACTTTATCGTTATGGCGTCGTCGTCGGCCGTCATTTGCAAAAACCTAAAGTTTATTAATATTTTCTAATTATGACACTTTGGTTAGGAATGTGTCACTCTGGCTGGTGCCGGGATAAAGAACAAGGGATAAGAGATACCGGGACACATGGGTTTGGAATGAGAGCAAAGACAAAGTTTCTGTTCCGGTTATTGAGCACCATGGAGGGGTCTTTCATTAGGATTTTTTAACTGGGCTTTTTGTTTCTTATTCTTCTTTTTCTTTGGGATTTCAAGGTTGCGACTTGCGACAGATTAATGAATAAAGTTTCGATTCAACGATTAAAGTTCACTTCTTCTTGTGAATTTGTGATCCGCCACAGTTATGAACTGGGTTAAACTGAAAGAAAACTTTACATTTGTTTTAAGGCTTGCGAGACTTAAAGTTTTGGGAGTAATAAACTTTCGAGAGAGTTTTTATCAGTGGAAAAGGGAACATATTTCCGCAGCCACCATCCAATTCTTTAATAGCGAAAATCATGAATTTAAAAATTTAATTTTATTTTTTAAAATTGAATTGGAGCTTCCGGATTTACATCATGTTCTTGAACTGATTTGTAGATTAAAAATAAATTTAGCAACAGGGTATTTTAAGGTCATCAAATAGGCAACGATTTTATTTCGTATTATTTATTTTATTTTTAAACTTAAGAAAACTATGTTAGAACGAATCCAATCGAAATCGTTGGCAACAACAAACACTTGTGTGTGCTTAGAAAAATGCTAATCGGTTCAGTGTAGTTCGATAGAACGAACAAATCTGTAATGGGCTTACAATTTTCACGTGGGTGCGGTGGCGTAGTGCGTAGTGTACTATCTCCTCACACGCTAGGTCGCTTGTTCAAGCCCAGCTCGGGCAAATGTTCTTCAAAGAAATTAAATTGAACATAAAGCGATTAAGCATCACTAAAGGAGTCTGATGATCGTGTTGGTCCCCGTGAAAAAGCTATAACTCCAGCCTATGAACTTGGTTATAGCACACACAAGTTTTTGTTGTTCCATTCTAAATTTCCTATGTTATTATTGTTTTCTTATTTTAATCCGAGTACACAGTTCAACTGAAAATGAAATATCACACCAATAAGTTAGAGTGGGTTTTACACCTTAACATTATACATCTTATATTTTTACATCTATCTATAGATACATTGCTTTGAAACCGTAGCTGGTGCTATTCGTTTTTAGTTTTTTTTAATTTTAAGATTTTACTGAAAATATAAATATTTTACACAACTTAAAGATTATTTTTGATATTAATTATACCTCAAATGCTTAAAATCAAAAAAATATAAATCAAAAGGGCCCTTAATGGCATGTTTTCACAAAAATTATGTATGTATTAAGATCCGCCAAATGTATGAATTTATATTTGTTTTTCTTCTTTCTTTCATTTCAAGATATCCTTTTTTCAGATTTTCAAAGAACACACTTACAAATCTGAACTTCTGAGATTTTTTTGTATTTCTCTTCAAATGACAATTCAATAATACAATTGCTATAGATTTTCTTAATACACAAAAACAGTTTATCGAATTCAGTAGACATATTTTTAAACCAAAGAAAAAGTATATCTGAATCTTCCAAACTTATTATACCATAGTTTCTGGATATGCTTCGCTTTTAATTTTTGAAAAACTCTATTTAATGTTTTGAATACCTATATAAAGATTTAAGTTTAGTAAATTCGAGTCAACAAGTAGTGATCCATAGGACAGGATTACCTTATCTTGGCACATTTGGTGAATATATTCTGAGATTTTCTGTAAACGAGAGTATTCTGACTCAAATGTTAGGCTTTCAAAATGAAAGTTGGCCTCTTTACATTATGTGCAGCTCACAAGTCACAACATAGCCTGATCATGGTAGAAAAAGCACTTTATCCTTCTTTTGAGCGTGTTGCAAATAATACTCTGTAAGATTTAATTCCGGGCTACGAGCGGCCCACTGTTGTTTTTGAATACCGCTGCCTTGAAGTTATTCATCTATACGCAACGTGCCACATAAGGACCTGCCTTATCTTGTATTAACATTTAACATGAACTGAACCCCACATAGGGCGAAACGTGTTTATGGAGGATTATCTCCCCAAGGTATCGGTTTGCATTTAATCGATTATCAACGATGTCCATTATATAGAGCCTCCATAAAAAGGCACAGTTTCGGGATCTGTAGAAACCGCTAACGTCTTTTTCTCTATACACGTTGTAGACCATCTGGTGCAGGTAAAGCAATTCTGCACTCATCCGTAAAAAAAAACTCTGGCGTGTTGCTCGTGAGTCCAATTTGCATGGTTTCTTGTAAATTGAATTCGGGCTACTTAGTGCTGTCTGAGGATGTGTGGTACACGTGCTGGCCTATGAGCTTTTAAATTCGATTACTCTATGCTCATTTAGGATTCAGGAAAAAATATAATTGCTCCTCAGCAATAGGTAGTCAGTATTCGAAAAAATATATTGTTGGACTTGGGCAAGCGTTATCTGACACTTATTTATTCATTTGACTTCCTGAAGGCATTTGACTATATTGACATGGAACATCTTTTTGTACATTCAGAGAAGGGTTCTTAATCTTATACAAAGACAGAGTCCCCCTGGGCTCTATTTGAGGAACCTAAACCTACTATTTTGTGTTCTTAAAAATGACTTACAACTGGTTTGTCTGTATGCTTCAATACTCTACTATGTAAATAACGCCAAAGTATACATTGGTTGCACTTTTGAGAAACTGATGAGTTCGAAAATTTGGCTTTTACTGATTTAGCGAACATACATAATGTGTACAGTTAAGTGATATTGAATGATCTGCTTTTAAATCCAACGGATTTTTAAATTGTAACTTGTCGACTGCTCTAACTATTAATCCTTATTTCTTATATCCGTTATTACCTCCTCTGTTCTTAGTTTTCTATTAACATGTATATGCAAGGGAAAAATTGAATGTTTGAAAAGAAAAGTACCTTATATTTTTCAAGGAATAATATGTGGAAATAACATCGTCAAAAAAACTATTCCAGTTCGCTGTAAAATAGGTACCTACATATATGTTATTTTGCCGAAAATCTTAAGATGAATCTAGATACTTATTATGGCGGTTAGAGAGCTTATAAACATTATGGCATAACGTTCGATATTTAAATGAATTCAATGACTTTTATGACATGTATGAGAAGAGGGCTAACCATCCGCGAAACACGGAAAAACTACGTCATCACTCAAATTTCCTATGACTGGGCTTCTGGACTTGTGATTAGTTAACTTTGATTGATTGATGTCACGCAACATGATAATGACAAAGCATACTTTCAACAGCAAATGATGAGGCGAATTCTGGAATTAAATTGGACTACTTCATCCTGGTTAATATCACATAAGTTCGGCAGCTGTACTTTAGTAGAATAAACGGAAAAGTTTTACGATATCACCGGACAGCAAAATCAATTATCTTTTGATTTTCACCAAGATCTTTTAGAGTTTTGTCCACCACCACCAGTGACCTTTTATCGGCCATCACGAATTCGACCCCAGACGATCAAAATGCATCTCTGTACAATAAGTGCAATTATGTTGGGTTTTGGATGTTGGAATTGCAATTTAGTATTTCGTTGACTTGTAGGTTCAGTTGCAATTTCGGTGTTCATCCTCACTTTTTCTTACATAGTCACTATGAAGCTCCAGATGAAACCAATTCCAGGGTAACTTCAAGCTGCAATTAACGCATTTCGGGCTATTTTATTCCTTTTGAGAAAGTCCGATTTTTCTGTTGTTTCCTCTGGAGATGGCGTTGGAAATATCAATCCTATACAAAATTCAAATTTTTGATCTTTTCCAAAACAACCCCAATACTGAGGTGAACCAAAATAAAGGTTCATCAAAATCGGTCGATACATTCTTTAGTTTTTGGTAAGATTAACTCACAGCATTGATTTTATTATTTAAAGATTATTGTTAAAATAGTATCCATTTATAAAATGGACCAATTTGAATAAACATAAAAAATTCAATGAATATAGCACGTACAAATAAAAATAGGAGCAATTCGTATACCTTCCTACATTAATTATAGAGCTGTTAAAGTACTTCCGACTTAATTCCTAAAGAGCCCTTAATTTTATCAAATACGCGTATATTCCATTTCGTTATCCAATTATTATCGTTTGCGGAAGACAAAAAAAAATTGCAAAATTATTTTGTTACTGATCCAATTTGGATTCCTTCCATCCGTTTACAATTACCCACCTTTCAAGTTCAGTGAGTTCGCCACGAACCAACGATAACAATATGGAACACAAAAAAAAAAAAAAACTCCATGAGGATGAGATGAGGCTGGTCGTCCATATACAATTATACATATATATATTTATAAGAGCAACTCCGCTGGCGCCGTTGTCATCCAGGAGTTGGAGCACCCAATATTCACCCCACTTCCCACATGACACGGCGGCGGCGGCGATGCGATGCGGCAATAACGAGCGCGTAAGAGACAAATTAAATAAAATTTCCGAAATGACATAACCTGTTTATTTTCCAAGCATAAGGGATATTTTTGAATAAATATTAGGGGCGAATAGCGGTTTTACCTTCTACCCCTGCACCTGTCATCGCCGAAGGTTGTTGATGTGTGTTAAGAGCAAAGAAGCATATAAAAAATATCACAACCACGATGGCAGAGGGAGGAATCAATTGGATCAGATTTGCGTAAAATTAACGTACGGTGGGTGGCATGGCGGCCCGGTGCGATACGGGTATTTTCCAGAAGCTAATATTAAAATAAATTGGATTTTCTGTCTTTTTTTTTTTTTTTTTTTTTGTTCAAATAGAATTTGCATTGTTCGAAATGTGAAGGCATCCTCAATGTTCATGTTGTATACTCAACATTTTTGCTTATTAGTGAGGTGGATGTACTTGACGTTTTTATTGTTTGCATGAAAAAGAAAAGTTTTGAGGTGGGTACTTTGAAAACCGTATAAGCTATGCCATTTTTTAAATGCTTAAGCAATATCCTGCAATAATCTATATTAATGCAAAGCCGTATCAATATGATAGGATTCGTTCCAATGTTGAGAGAAAAAAACCTAAGAAAAAACAGTTGATTCTCAAAAATTCCTTTACTTGTCCGTTTTGGCTTGCAGAAGTAGCAAAGATTCGAAGAGTTCGAAAAATATAAAAATGTTGAAACATGATTTTCTGATACTGGAAAGGTAAGTTCATTTTAAAATAGACATAAGCCAAAGGAAATAGTTACCAATTTCAAGATTTATATTGATTCTAAATCAAATTATATTTAAAACTTAGATTTATCAGCTCACCAGTTCATGAGATATTCAATTTGTGTAAATTTAAAACCTCGAAGTTATAATGTGTACCTATATTTTTTATTTGCACTCCAGGGCAACACGAACTATCTCTTTTTGTAGATAATAGGGGTAATACGTATAAATATACTAATCACCAAGTTTGAAAAGAATCAGTCAATCCGCTTAAGCTGTAGGATGCAAGCAGACAGGCAGAAAGATGGGCAGAATTTTCAGACCCAC
This sequence comes from Platycheirus albimanus, assembly GCA_916050605.2. Lineage (NCBI taxonomy): Eukaryota > Metazoa > Arthropoda > Insecta > Diptera > Syrphidae > Platycheirus > Platycheirus albimanus. Next base: position 44,116,353 of record OU696697.1, read on the forward strand.
TTTTGTGGACTTTTTATCATTATAACGACATGCTTGATTGCTATACAATTTTTTTACACGAATCCATAACATGCTTTATAGACTTGAAGCTCACAGCAATTTTTGGAAATGATTGATCCATCGTGTTTAAACAGTTTCGCTTGTAGACCATCGCATCCAATTGCTTTGTTCATCTTTAGTTTGATGATGTCTACTTTGGGCGGATGTAGCTCATATTGTCGTCATCTAGATTAACTAGTACTAGTTCATCTTGTTCGGGATCTTGGCTGTCAACGACATAACAACTGGTTAAAGTAGTCTCTCCAGATTGCTAACATCACCTGCGTTTCTACTATGGTGTTTCCATCCTGATCTTTGCAGGTCCCCGGGCAGCTTGTGAAACCTAGTGTAGACTGCTTCATTCTTCTTTAGAAGTTCGCACATCATTTCTTCAATAACATCTCTGAATCTCCTCTACTTCTCGTTTTTGGTGTTTTTTCTCTCTCCTGAATAAGCGTTTCTCATCTCATCTCCTTATTAGCTCAAAGTAGCGATTTCTGGAAGTTCTAGTATCTCTCTGGAGCCACAACTTGTATGCCTCCGTTTTAGTATTTTTTGCCTGAGCACATTCGGAGTCGAATCAGGGGAGAAGTCTGTGAAAAGCCCAATACCTCACTTCGAAGTCCAAGGATTTCTCTCAAGCTCCAGGGACACGGGGTCAGCATAGATCTCTTCCGATTGTAGTTGTCCAACATTGAATTTCCTTGGTGCAGTTGATGATGGTCTAAAAGTTTCCATCCGTACCTACCCTTAATTTTGCACCGATGAGGTAGTGATCCGAGTCGATGTAGGTTCTACACGGAAAGAATTTTTAGATCAGATCAAGAAAAATGAGCTGCAAATCACGAAAATCTTATGCAGTTTCTCACCCTAGCTCGGGGTTTTGTAAATTACGACTCCTTGTTCGCAATTTTCAAAATTGAACGAAATGAAGATATTGACACTCAAAAATAGCAAATTACCACTTTTTTGGGTCAATAATTCGATCCTGAGAAATAAAACATTGCCATCGCGAATCGAAAATTGATCCAAATTTGTATCAATTTTATATTTACTCGATTGTAAATTGCAAAAAAGCGAGTCGTAGATTTCCATCTCTTTGTTTTGAATCAAAAATATGTTTTTGAAAAAATGAGTGGTAAAGTCGTAAATTGCAACCCCATTTTACTCAATTTGTAACAAATTATATTGCTTTGAGAGTAGCAACGTTTTCTATTTATTGAAAAGCATTTATTATTTTTTATTGAAATATGTAACTTTTATTTACTTGGCTGATTCTAGGAATCGAACTCGAGACCCTCTGCATACCAACCTAGCACACATCTACTAGGCCATGGTGATGCATCCAAGTCGGATATCAAAATTAATAATAAGAAGCAACCTGAATATGAGTTACATTTTAGGGGTGTTTTGAATTAAGACTATGTTTTATTGGCGAGAAAAATATAATCGTCTTATTTTGGACGTCTAACCTCTAATGTACAAATTTTGTGATGATCATTTAAATAAAGGTAAGAAATTGTATATAATGTGTAGTTGAAATTCAACCTTGTACTCCCTATGTACATAATAGAACTACAAAAAAGGCATTATTGGAGACACAAGCGGGGCCAGGGCCTAATGACTTATATTCTGAACGATTCCTGTATGTGCGTTGATATTCTGGTGGAATATCATTTTCCGCTGAATCCGAATGGCTTACAAAGATCCACTTTTAATATTAACCAGATTTATTTTTCGAGGATTTTACATTTCCTCAAAAGAGACAGTACCAAAAAAAAAAGATAATTATTAGTTCGAGGCAGGGATCGAACTCCGGACCTTCGACGTAGCCGTCAGACACACTTGAGTTGATTTTAATACTCAGAGTTTGTAAATCACGAAAAAAATGTAGCAAATCCAGATTGGTAAAAAGTATAAATGGAATTATTCCCTTGAAGTAGTAAATTGCGACAACAAGGTTGTAATTTACTTTGAAGGGCACAAGCTTGAATTATAACTTTTAATTGTAAATCTCAACTTAGGAATTGTTGTAATTTGAGATGAATTGAAAGTTAAATTGCCAATTTTTCTATCCGTTTCGAATCAAAGCGCCGTGATTTACAAAAAAAACATGTTTTGTAAATTGAAACTGAATATTTCGCAATTGGTGATTTTTCAATTCTCTCCGTGTACCATCTGAAGAACGCAGTGTGTGCTATCGTGCAGATTCTGTTTTCCAATCTTCAAACCAAAGATGTCCTCTCTCCCAATTTTGGAGTGGAAGTCTCCCAAGAGAATTTTAACGTCATGTTTGGGGCACTGTTCAAAAATTTTGGCGATGAGCTCGTAGAAAGCTCGTATTTCTCCTCTGCGCTATGAGGAGCATGGCCCTAAGTTATTATCACAATTATTTAAAAAGTTGGATTTTGGCATAATTTAAGTGCGTCTAGCAGGCAGAAGGCGCAGTCCGGCACTGTAAAACGTCTTGGACCTCCATTTATATGGAATCAGGGCGCATCTTGAGTAGCACAGAATTCGATTTATAACAAGAATTTGGTTGTATTTCTGTTTTATTAGTGTAGTCTGCAACACCATGGGTTGTTACTCAGTTTTACATTTGTTCATTGAAAAAAAATTGCAACTTTGTCAACTGAAATGCTAAAAATCTGTTTCATAAAAGTCTTAGCATGTTTCACAAAAAATGAAATTATTGTAAAATAGTTATATACAAGTCAAAAATTTGAAAGTTGATAGAAAGTTACAGTTACTTTTATTGAATATCTGTTTTTTTACCTCTGACTCAAATGTTAAAATAACTTTTTTGCAGCAATCTGCTATAACTTTTGTGTAACTTATATACAATTCATAACTAAATAGGGATAAACAAATACCAATAACGTTTTTGTAACATTATTCCACCTAAGATGTTTATGTAAAATGAAATACAATAAACATATAACATTTTCTTCATAGTGTGCTCTATTAACAAGAATAATAATTAAAATAGCAGAACAAATATATGAATCGGAAAATATGATTCCTTAATAACTTTAAAAAAAAATTAAAAAAAAGTTAAAATACGAGTTGGTTTTTTTATTTTGAAAGCTGTATTCATAAAAAATCTGCTAATAGTATTTTCGTATTATATTTCAACTTCTTGTTATTACTAACAACGTTAAAACAAGGATGAAACTATAAATATGTTTCTGTTATGCTTGTTATTTCGCTATATTAGGCATAACACGAATACAACAAACAAAATGTTTGAACATACATCAGTGAAACTAGAATATAACTAAACTGCCTATATATTTTGTATGGGTGGATCTCTTTGTTATGATTTGGTTTCTTATGGTTGTTATTTGCAAATTTAAAACAAAGGCTGCGATGAGATTAAAACATTTATGTAACCACAGTACTGGAATTGATAGAAAACAATGTTTTGTTTGTACTTGAACCAAATTGCAACATTATACAAGATTCAAGTGATGTTACAGTTAAGTTTCTATAGCTTTGGATATTTATACTGAATTGAAACTTTGACAGACATTAACTTTAGTTATAAAGTTGATGAGTGTTGTGTTAGTTGGTTGTGGAATCCAATCTGTTTCAAAAACGGAATATTCTTCATGTTGTCGTTTTGATATTAATCCCGACCTTGGCCAGTAAACGATCGCATTTGCTTGATCTATCCAACCATTTGGAGCAAAACTGAACTCTTTTCCAAATTGTGTCCCTCTTTTTTTGGCTTCCAACACTAAATATGGCATTTTTTTTTTTTTTTGCAAAACTAACCCGACAATAACAAGACAAGAAACCGAATAAATCACTTTCTTGCAACTCTTCAATGAAATAACTGTAACATTGTTATGAAAAACTTAAATCGAAATCAATTTAAGTTGGGAAGAATTTACAATAACGTTGACATTGCATTACAGGGCACAGGGATGTAACAAGTTTTATGATGAGTTATAATAACGTTTTTGAGGTATTTTTAATATGTTTATTTAAATAAACCATGAATGAAAAACACATTCAGAAACTAAAAGAAAAATTACTATGGGGTAGAGTTGCCACTCGTTAAGTGGTGCATTTCTACACGTCAGAACACAAAAACCGTAGATTTCTATTTGCCATTAGAAACTTGAAACATATAGAAGACAATCCATATTTTGACGTTCATGAATATTTTGTTGCAAATTTCAACGCACTGCCTATAAGAAATTTAAGAAATTCGAAAAAAATTAACTTTTTAGAGGTTTCTTAATCCATCGCGATTGGAGCCATCCTTTGATTGATGGAATTTGACATCTTACGGTTTGACGTATAGAGGACAAACCATATTTTGACGTTTCATGAATGTTTTGTTGCAAATGTCAATGCACTGCCTATAAATAGATCCCTAATGTAGCTTTTAAGAAATTCGAAAAAAAAAATAAATTTTTAGAGGTTTCTTATGGCGATTTTTATTGGTCGCGTTAGATCAATATTTGTTGATCTAAGATCGATGTTTTTTGATCTGACAGCTTAATTTTAATTTCCTTTGGTCAACAAATCAATTTTTTTTTTTATCTTAGATCAATATATTAAATCTCATTTCCTTTTGAGATTTAACGCATACCACAATACTTTTTGACATTTCTCGAACAGCAGACTTTTTTAGCATTGCGAGTATTCAATTCTTTTGTGACCGTGTCATTTTGACACACACACAATTACAAAAAAAAAATCAATCTCGTTTAAAAATCAAACATTTGACATTAAAATCTAGGATTACCACTAAAAATCACCATTAATCAATCGCGATTGGAGCCATCCTTTGATGGAATTTGATATTTAACGGTTTGACGTGTAGAAGACAATTCATATTTTGACGTTTCATGAATATTTTGTTGCAAGTGTCAAAACACTGCCTATAAATCGATCTCTTACGTAGCATTTAAGAAATTCGAAAAAAATTAACTTTTAAGAGGTTTTTTAATCCATTCTAATCGGAGCCATCCTTTGATGGAATTTGACATATGACGGCTTGACGTATTGAAGACAATCCATATTTTGACGTTTAAAGAATATTTATTTCCAAATGTCAAAAGGTTGCCTATAAATCGATCTTTAATGAAGCATTTAAAAAAGGCAAGAAAATTTTATGTTTTAAGAGGTTTTTTATTCGATAATGGCTATTTTTTGAAGAATTTTACATTTAATGGTTTTGTTTTAAAAAAGAACGTTCTACGTTATAATAGTAATAATAGCGAGTTTTCATTCAAGAAAAGATTTGCACTTTCTGTCAAAATATTTGATCTTTTCACCTTTTGCAAGTTTCATTGCAAAAAAAAAGCAAATCTAGATCAAATCTCAGTACGTATAGGATTCGATCTCTGATGGGTTGGGAGATTTGATCTAAATACACAAAATCGTCTTTTTTGTCAAACGTCAAATGCGAAATATTTTGTTATTTTTTGTCGTTTGTTGTGAAGTTATGCCAGTCTGTGCAAATAATGAACGAAGAACTTAATAATTTGAATTTTATAAACTTGGTGGAGTTTTTTTCGCTTCGTTGAATGTTTTGAAACTATGCATATCTGGTATTTTTGCGTGTCATGTCAAAATAATGTGTTTGCTTGTCAGTCATGAAAACAAGTGTCATTGAAAAGAGCAATTCTCGAATTTGATAGCAAATCTTCCAAATTTTAATAAAACTCGCTATAGAATTAAAAGCTTAAAATTTAGATTTGTATGGTTTTAAGAATATAAACAAAAAATGAACAGCGGTAACTCTGGCTTGAAAAGAGTATTTCATTACCATGCAGTTTGTACTATACTATTGTTGAAGCTTTATGTTTTATTGGTGTTTCCTGTAACAAGCGCCTATTGTCCACCATTTTAATTTTATTTGCGAAATTTTCAAACTCATATTTATCTTATTCTTATCAATTTCTCCACAGAAAATAATTTCCATGGAAATAAATAAATACAGCTAGTATTTCCCATTGTGAATCAATAATGTATTTGCAACTATATTGCCTAAGACCAAACATGAACATAAATACATTTTTCAAGTTTTCAACTAATTTAGTTTTTTGGGTGGCGCGTGATTTTTCTGGAGGTGAAACGTCAATATTTATGATAAAAATAGTGTTCGTTTAAGATTTTCAATTCATTTATAAATAAAAAACCAATTTTAAATCACAATATTAGACGTATTGTTTTTATTTAATACTTTGAAATGTATCTTTTTTATAACATCGTAAAGGTATAAACATTTTAAAAGAATGTAAATAATAACTTTTCAGTAACTTTTAAAAAGTTTTCGGAAACATGTTTTTTATTATAATTATAGGCTCTATGCAATAGCTCCTAACGTATTAATTCCTAATGAAATAAGTCCTAATGAAGAAATTCCTAACAATGAGTGCAATAATTGCTAACACGAATAAATGAAATAAGTCCTAAGTGGGGATGTAATATCTCCTAATTTAAAAATGAAATAAAACCTAACGTTAGGATTTAATTCATAATGAATTAAATCCTAAAAAAAAAAGGTGAAAGAATTCCTAATGTGGGAAAAAGAATTTTATTTAATTAATTCAAACGATTAAAGGTAGTTACAAAGCAATTAATTATAAACTTTAATGTTGTCCAGAATTATGGATCTGCATACAGGGCATTTGATTAACTGATCCTCATCTGGATGTATGTTAGCGAAGCATTCGGAACACAGTTTTAAATGCTTGCACGGCAATAAAAGAGTATTTGGTCGTGCTGAATAGCAGATAATACACAAGTACTCATCATCATCATTTTCATCTTTCCTTTTGGAGCTAGTGCTTGGTTTGTTGTCGTCATCACTTTCGGGCTGCTCATCTTCTGCTAAGTCATCATTTTGGAAAACATCGTCATCTGGCTCCATTTCGACGCAAATAAAGTTTTTGGGAAATACCATCCTGTTAATGAATGCCATTGCGGTTATTTTCCCAGAAAGTAATTCATTACTAGCGGATTCAATTTTTCGCGACCTCTCTTCGTAATAACATTTCTTCTGTTTTGAAGAACCATGAGAGCCGCCGCTAGATGTAAGCAGTTCGAAATCTCTGCTCTTGGAAAATTCTTCCATTTGTAGGGATTTTACAAATCTGAAAAAATTTCCGTTTTTTTTAATTATACGACCTAAAACTCCATTATATGCTTCTACAGCTGACGTTGTCCGAGTGCTCCTCATGAAAACTGAAAATCCTTGCGGTTTGACCTGCAGAGAAAGTTAATATAAAAAATGAAAATAATAATAATAATAATATCTAAGTGAACACCATTTACCTTTTGTATCCATTGACCTTCGAAGTATGTAAGGAAGCTTGAAAATCTTCCTTCAGCATCGAAATTAGACAAATTCGATTTAATTGTTTCGTAAACTGTTGTTACTTGTGTGGATGGTAATAAAGGCAGGGAAAGTATTTTATGATAAATTACAGAGGCATCCTTAGATGTTCTTAAAAAACATGCCAAATCTTTATGTTTTGTTTTAATGTTCCTCCTTATTGCTTGGCAATAATGAAACCAACAACCGTAAACATGGCCAACATTAAGAGAATATTTTATAGCATTCTGAAGTGCTACCTCATAATCGGTGATTATGCTTTCACATGTCAAATCTACAATATTTGTGTTAATGTATGTTAGCATAGTTGAGTAACATTTCCTTGACTTCTTGTTTAGAAGGATAAATAAAAAAGGAAATACCTATATAGAAATGAAAAACATGATTAAAAAATATATCTTCTCGGGAGTCCGCGGGGGGGGGGGGCGTCGCGGACGGCGGCGTCGCGTCGCGCCGCCCGGTGGCGCGTCCGTCGCGCCGCGTGTTGGCGCGTCCTTCGCGTCCGCCGCGCCCGTCGCGCCCGCCGCGCCCGTCGCGCCCGCCGCGCCCGCCGCGCCCGCCGCACCCGCCGCGCCCATCGTGCAGCCCACTATAATGTATTCATCTATTTCAATGACTAGATATTTTACCTTTTCGAAATATTCAACATATATAACCAAGAGTTGATTAAAACATCCAACAGGTACCACTGAAAAGGTTCCATCTGCCAGAAACTGCCGGTTCGGCCGAGGAATATTTTCGTCCATGAATTTTATTATTTTATCAGAAGCAAATATACAAAACGAAAACTCATCTTCATTGATGCATGCTTTAAAAAAGTTGTATTTTTGGTCTGTGTGTAGAGTTACACCAAAATTGTTCCAAATATGCTCCCTTTGAAATGCTTCAACAACTTCGAGAGCAGATTTCGGTGAAGTTATGAAAACTTTTGCTGTCAAATTTTGCAATGTCCTTTTAATTTTGGAAAAATCTAAGTTCCTTGCCGCATCTTGATTGCTAAAATAAAACAAACAAACATACAAATCCGACCTATGAACCTTAGACCTATATGAACTCACTTCGAACAAACCGTCTGAAAGGTATTTCGAATACCACTCAAAGCATTAATATCGCTTAAGACTCGACCTGCGTCAACACATTCCGATTTTATAACATTAAGAACTTTTAGTTCATTATACAAGGCCTCGTTATCACTGTGGTTGTGGTTTACAAAATTCACTGCTCTTGAACAAACATTATTTGAAATTTCAACTTTTGCCTTGCAATTTTTGCTATAACATATATAATATGTTTTGTTGCGTATGGTAACTTTTTTAATGTATAATTGTTTTTCACTCAGCACATATAATAACTGGCTGTTTTTTCTTTTGCCACTTACTATTTCAAATTCCATTTTTTTATTAATGATCAGATCACTTCGAATAGTTACATTCAACTGATTTTTTGTGCAATTTTAAGTGACTAAATACACGAAATTCTTTTAGATTAACGGTTAATCTAAAAAAAATACCGTTTGCAAAGCACTATTTTCTAAAAAAAATATTGAACGCAACTTATAAAATGCAATTTTAAGCGAAATGAAATAAGTCCTAACATTAATGAAATAACTCCTAACATAAATTTTTAGTGCAATATTTCCTAATTAGTATTTATTTCATTTCCATGGTTTTAGGAGTTATTTCATCATGAAATAACTCCTAACTATAAACAATGCAACAAGTCCTAATTTTGATGAAAATAAACCTAACATTTAGGTGTTCCTTCATTTGTAATAACACCTAAATTTGTATGGGAATGTTAGGTTTTTTTTCATATTTTTTTGTTAGGAGTTAATACGTTAGGAGCTATTGCATAGAGCCATAATTATAACATATAGTAACAAAAATAAATAAAGGGACAGTAAAAGAAACTTCACAGAAACATTTTTCAGGCTATTGTAATTTATTAGAAACTTTAGTTTCTCGTTTTAGTCATGTTAAATGCACAGAAAAATCCTTGAATAAACATTTCAACAACATTAGTAGAGCTCATCATCAGGTTCAACTATAGTTTCTGACTTGTTAATTTTAGTTACATGCAACATTATATAGTTCAAACAACATAAATACAACCGAAAAGGGACAAAGTTCAACCTGTATAAAACCTAATTACTACAAATTTGTTGCAAATAAAGAGGGTAAATGCGGCTATTTGGGTTGCAAAATTGTATCAGGATATGTTCCTAAAATACTTGGACAACAACTTGATTGTTTCACTAGGGTTATATCTACCAAATCAAAACCCGTCTGTGCTACTCGGGATAGCTCTACATTATGAAGTTATAATAAAGCTTCTATCACAATTTCATATATAGACTTTGGAAAAAACTGTATGTTTGATAAAACATTAGGTACTATGAAATCGATGAACAGATTGTGGGTTTAGATGTTAAATGTTTTTGTGATAACAGAGATGCACGAGTTCCTAACTTGTTTGTGTTTCTTCCGATTTTCCTCATGTTACTGACAAGGGCATCTCTGTTGTTGTTTGAACGTTTCCGTTTGTATTTGTATACCATCGGGTGCAGCTGTTTTGTTCATTTTTAGTCTTTCGAAAAGTTTCCAAAGCATTATTTTGATTGCCCGCTAATATTTTCAAGTTACATACAATTTTTCAAGACATTGAAACAAATTGCTCCTTACGCCAGTTACCATTAACCTTCATAACAATAATTAATAAACTCCCACAAAAAAAAACTCTTTTCTGTGTGTCAGAAACAGTTATCTTCCCATAATGATCCAACAACATCAGTTATCCCACAAGGTGTAGTGCTACCTCTACAAGTGCATAACAAAATACAATTGATTGAATTATTTCTTTGCAAAAATAATTCCTGCCTATGCCAAAATGCCAAAAACGTGCTCAATGAGCAATCGAAATTTTATTAATCAATCTTAATCAAGATGAAGTAGAAAGAGAAGAAGAAAAAACCATGGGGGCCATCATAATGACTTCATCTTGACGTTGATTTAGTTGAGTTCTATAATATTTGTGATAGAACAGAAGTGTTTCCTACGTATGTGGATCGAAAGAATAATAATAATTATTATTCCCAATTGTCTATCAATTAAGAATGGGATGCCATTATTGAAATGAAATATTTTTGTTCAAGGATCTTCTTAAGCTTTTCCCATTGAATTATATGAGATAAGCATGTTAGGATTTAATGAAGTCCTCATCTTGGAGCGGGTAGTTGCTTGTTTCTTGGTTCTTGGACGATGTAAAAATATTTCTTATTTATAAATATATTAAACAAACGAAAAAAGTGGGTTGTTCTAATTCCCTAACCTTTATGTTAATTCTCGTGATGAACCCTTGAGTTTTTTGTTCGTCCTTTTTTTGTCTTGAGAAAATTGTCTTGTCTCGATAACAACTGGTATTAATATGTAAATTCAGTTCTATGATCATGATAATACGCCACAATCTGGGAAAGATATACCGTATACCCTTCTGTCCATTCGTGTATCCAAATTGGCTCTGACATCTTTTTGCTTCACGCCTGAATAGAAATGTAAACACCGGATAAAAGTCGCATAACAAAAGGGTTTATAAGGGTCAATCCGGTGGTGGTTATTGTGATTGTGATTTCTTTTTTTTTTCTAAAGAAAACAAATAGAGGGAAGGTATATTTCAATGACCACCCTCGTCATTGCATAGATAAAGGAAAACACTTGCAATTGATTCCACAAAGTCGAAAAATTGGACTGTAATTTTTGAAATCTAAACTTAAAGAAACGCTGATAAAAAACTGTTGCCTTCTTCAAATCTAAAAGTTTGAAGCAAAATTTGCAAAACACTAAATCGAGTTCTGATATGGATAATAAATTATTCCTGCGCATATGCATGTTAAGCGGATTCGTTTCGCATAAATCAACCTTTGACACTGCACACACACAGAGGCCAGGCCAGGCCAGGACATTGTTGGAATTGAAGAAAATCGAAAAAAGGAACAAAATTGGATTTTCATCCACTTCTATACATCTGCACACGGTTATCTGGCAGTTTTGCCTTATCGACAAAATACCTTCACTTGACGGGGATATGTTAAGACTACCGGATACTTAATGTTTAAAATTTCATCCTAGAGTCCATAAATTTCATCTGGCAGGATTCACATACATAGACTTAAGTGGATTAGAAATGGAATAAGTAAGTAGAGGAAGGTATTTCATCTTTGATAGTGTTTTTTATTCTCCAATACCATATCATAAAGAGGATATGGAAGACATTTTGCTTATCAGTTTTTGATTTGAAAGATTATATGGCTCCGATGTTGACTTGACCATATTCCTCTTTGTTGAATTGTAAAAGTCAATGTGCTAGTAGGATTCTCTTTGGCAGCTCTATGTATGCGATGCTTACTTAAATTTTCTTGATAGGATGCCTATGATGTCACACCATCAGCTCCTGTATTTATAAAGCATCGCATTCACAAAGCCTGAAAACAAATAAACTACTTTGGCAATAAAAATGTCTAGCAGGCATACTTCAAACACAAATAAATGCTTACGCTTATTTGCCTTATTCATCTCTGCCCCCAGTGTAATAGAAGAAGAAACAACAAACACAAGGACTTTTCTTCGATTGGGGACAATTTAGCATCACTGTTCATCACAGCCATCATCATAGCTGTCTCCCCTTATTGATTCAATCAATTTGATATCGAAATCGGTATGCAAACAAGCCACTGGGGATGGTTGGTATCCCTGCGGAAATAAAATCCAAACGGAAAGTCATCCTTTGACGTCTAATACCAAAGGCATACACAACGTTTAGGGCAATAGAGTTGTATCACAAAGGAAATCGCACCAAAAATTGCATTATTATTTATAGTTAAATTTAAGATTTTTAAAGAAATTGATGAGTTCAAAAACTTCTAACTTAATCATGCGTTTTGTTTTAAGTATTAAGTTTTTTGCATGCTAGACAAACTTAGCTTTAATATAAATTTAAAAACTACTGTACATTTGCAACAAACTGCTGAATACCCTATTCCAACATGACTTCTTTTGTGACAAACTATTTATACAATACCAAATTTGTCTTTCAAACATTTATGTCCTAAGATTGAGTGTTTAAAATACGGTTTTATTAGGTCGATGTTGATGAATTTTAAAATGTAAACGGGTTAGTTAAAATTGTTGCATATTCATGGTTCACAGAAAATGAAAAACATATTATTTTGAATGCATTCTTTTCTGCTATAATTTTTTGACAATTTATCTGTGCATACAAAATTTGTGTCCGTCGCTTCGGTTCCAGAAAAAAAACATTTTTAATTTTAGTAGTACCTACCCCGTGGCGCAGTGGTTAATGTGTAGGACTGTGACGTCGTAGGATCTGGGTTCGATCCTTGACTCCACCTTAAGTCTTTTCCGGAGAACTGCCTCTTGCGAGGAAGTGACAAATCCTCCAAGAGTTAGTAATGTCATGGGAAGTGCTTCTCTGTTAGCATTTCGGATTCGGCGGTAAATTGTAGGTGCGTTCTATTCCTGCAGAATATCAACACACACACAGGAATGGTTGAGAGAGATTTAAAAACATTTCATTCTTAAATCAATAAATTATTAGTCTTGAATGGAGAGTGGAATTCTCCATTCAAGCATTTTATTCTTGAAAGTAGCATTTTCTATTTTAAAACAAAATGTACGATAGGCGATGGAGTTAAGTGTATCGAAGCAATATTATAAATGATATCGAAAAAATTGGTTGTCTGTAAAGTCGGTTTACGGACGATAGTTTTACGTGATAACCGGTTCACAAAACAGTTCATATGTAGGTAGTATCCCTACAACCACCAACCACAAACCCCACCTACAACCAACCACCATTTTTGATTTTTTTTTTCTAACACCTTCTCCTCAAACATCGGCCTCCCACCCCACGATACAACCAACAGCCCACCATTTTTGACAGTTTTTGACAATTTTTTCTTCCCACCCCAACACAATAAATCTCCCTTCCTTTTACCACCACCAACCAACCACCCACTATTTTTGACAATCCCCTCCCAAACATCAAATCCAACCTACTCACCTACCATTTTTGACAATTTTTACCAAATATCATTTTTATTAAATATCTTATCAGCTCTTAGTCTGAATAGGCCCTTTTAATTGCCGTGTTTCAATCGCTTAGTACGTTCTTGAGATGTCGTACTACAAATATTAGTTACACACATACATGTACGGACGTCTTATTGAAAAAAATCGGAACGATTTTCTGGAACCTTAAAACTTCGAGATCCTCTCTGATTTTCCAAGCAGAAATTAAAAAACATATAAATAATATGATTGTAGAGGTCAGTAGGGGCGGCAAAATTTGAATAGCCTACTGGCGGCAAATATGCAAATCCGCCGCTGCCCAGGGGACTGTTTAAACGAATCAAATCTCATGATATCGTAAATATTACTGCATTATTTTAATTCGTTTGCATTCCCAGCTTTTATAGTGTTCATTTATCATTAAAGAAATGAAATCAAACAGTAATAAATTCGAAATCAATGAAAATAAAAATAGGAACTCACCAGAGGACTGTGTTTCGAACTAGTTTTTGCGTGGTTTTCCGCTTGAATAAATCGCGCTACACTATACAAAACGTAGATGGCGCCCTCAAACATCAACGGATCAAAATAAGCACTAGTAACTTTCCATTCAATTCAAATCATCGCACGAAAATGTAAAAAGATTTGATTGGTAGCATAGTTAAACCAGGGGACGGTGCTTAATATTTGTGGACAAACTTTAGCTCAGTTTTTTACAATTCATAATCAATATTATGAATGAGAAATGAAGTTTGTAAATACATGAACTACAAATGTAATAAAAAATATTACTTAACGAGGTTTTGTGTATGAAATTTTATACTCGCAGTTTAAGGCAGCTTGCCGAATTTACAATTGAAAATTTAGAATGAAACAACAACAACTTGTGTGTGCTACCACCAAGTTCATAGGCTGGAGTTATACCTATTTTACGGGGACCAACCCGATGATCAGACTCCTTTATTTTTGCTTAATCGCTTTATGTTCAATTTAATTTTTGAAGAACTTTTGCCCGAGCTGGGCTTGATCAAGCGACCTAGCGTGTGAGAAAAAACCTGTAATTGACTTACAACTTTCATGTGGGTGCGGTGGCGTAGTGCGTAGTGCACTAGCTCCTCACACGCTAGGTCGCTTGTTCAAGCCCAGCTCGGGCAAAAGTTCTTCAAAAATTAAATTGAACATAAAGCGATTAAGCAAAAATAAAGGAGTCTGATCATCGGGTTGGTCCCCGTGAAATAGGTATAACTCCAGCCAATGAACTTGGTGGTAGCACACACAAGTTGTTGTTGTTTCATTCTAAATTTTCAATATTACTTAACCATTTACTTACAATTACTTGTATTTAAAATAATTTATGGAAACATGTTTTTTGAATTGGTGACCAACCAGGGGACTGTTTTTAACAATGTTTTTAAAAAATTTCGTTTAAAAAATCACGCTAGCAACTGAGACAAAATAAATCATGCAAAATGTTATTCTATGTCCTACCTGTTGCCTCTGAAATAGGTTTTGAAAATCAAAAAAAGAAGCCGGGCTGATAAAAAGAGTCCCATATTCAAACCCGCACAAGGCATCCAATTAACCCTCGACCTTTTTTAAAACTGCATTGACAAAAATGTATTCCCCCCCCCCACCAATCTTCAACTCACATCCCCAGCTCCTAACCAGCCACCCACCATTTTTGACAATTTGTTCTCACTCCCACCCCTCCTCCAAACCACTTTATAAGCAATTGAGAGTTGACCAAACAGTTCACGTGTAGCTTGTAACCCCCCCCACTATTTTTGACAATTTTTTGCTCAATCAGGGTTTAAGCTATATACCACATAACAAGCTCGAGAGCTTGGATTCTTTAATTTACTTACAGCTCTCAAACTGAAAAAAAGCAGTTGGTACACGTGGGAATATTATTTTGAAATTAACCTTGAAGGTATAATCACAGAATAGAAGACGGATTTCTTGGAGAAAAATATGTCTCTGACACTCAATCTGTGTTTTCAGAGTGGGTCTTCCGTCGAAGCTCCCGGAAATTACGCCAGAATTCTTTTTGGAAAAAACGCCAGAAAATTCTTCATACAAAATTCTGCCCTTTTACCCTAGGAAAATAAGCCAAAGTTTTCTGAAACTCTTTCCCAAATGCCAGGCCTTTTTTCCAAAAAATTTCTGGCGTTTTTTCCATTTCCAAAAATGGAAAAAACGCCAGAAAAAATAATATGGAAAAAAAGCCAGAAAAAAAATTCTGGCGTTTTTTCCTTTTCTTATTTTGGAAAAAGAGCCAGAAAACTGTATTTTATATGAATTGCTGTACTTTAAACAGTTATAGTAGGCATTCTTCTTGTTGGGTAATATTTAAAGCACTCTCATTTAGTTGCTTTCAAGTTTTGTTTTTTTAATGTTGTTGTGTTACCTATTGTTGAATTTTTGTATTGGTCACAAATAAAAGCACCTTAATGTTGACACCTTTTTTAATTTAAAGTAAAAACTGTTTCAGAGACATATCAAATCAACGTGCGCCGGGGAGGGGGGGCGGTGGACGCGGGCGCGATTGCGTCCCCCCCCCCCCCCGGCACGGTGATTTGATATGTCTCTGAAACAGTTACGGGGCGGGATGGGTGCGTCTTTTGTCTTTCGTCTTGTTTAAAAATTAAAAAAAAAATTTCTGGCCTTTTTTCCAAATCGTTATTTGGAAATTAGGCCAGAAAATATTAATTTTCTGGCTTAGTTTCCATTTACTTTTCTGGCTCTTTTTCCAAATCTATCTGGCGTAATTTCCAAAATTTCTGGCTTATTTGCCAAATAAAATTCTGGTCTTTTCTCCATTTTTGAGCCAGAAACAAATTCTGGCGTTTTTTCCAAACAAAAAATCTGGCGTAATTTCCTGGAGCCTTCCGTCGATTTAAAATTTTATAGAACCCAAAATCGTTAATCGAAATGTTGAATCAGGTTCAAAGATGCTGAAGTGACCCTCCTCTTGAAAGTAATATAACCGATTACGCATCACAGAAAAAAAACACAACACCTGACTGTGCTTATTTTAGTAGACCTCGGATAAAGCGATTAAAACTGCACTTTTATTAAGTAGGTACTCCAAAATTTATTGGTTCAACTTAAATTACAGACAATAATTCAGCTTGGCCAACATTATGGCCACAAGTATCCACGCCAACACCTGATACATTGGAAACCTCAGTTAAGCACCAATCACTTGACCAAAGGAACAAGTACAGCACTTCTGTGCGTGTATATACGCGCAGTGGGGGCTGTCCACTAGCAACCATCAGCAACCGTATTATTACGGGGTGCACACATTCATTAGGGACTCTGACCATGGTTATAAATTAACCCTTTTGTTAATTGATACAAATAGGGCATATCAATTTACCCTTTGCAGTCGGACAAACATGGGAGTTGGATCACCGGACGATGCCATAGCCGAAGCCGATGAAGTCGTGTATGTACGAGTATAGGGTGTATCGTGTTGGAAGGTTAGGGGGCTGATGATGTATTTAAGCACCACCTTTGCCTTGCTTTCACCAGTTCACTGTGAAAGACAGTTTAAGTGAAAGACTTTTGTGTGCACTGGCTGTAGTATAGTATAGTATAGTATTCATGTTGTAGGGGTCATTGTTAAGTTAATTAGGCCTTTTAGCATTAAAAATTCATTGTGCCTGCAGGATGGGCTCATCCTGGACACACACACATATATATAAAGCAGGTTGGTGCGTGGCTGCATTTGTGCATGGCACAGTCTAATGAAATTATTTTGTCCCATTTGCTTGTGTAATTGTTGGCTGTTGATGTAGTAATTTGATTTATCGTATATGTTAATTATATTGAAGGCTTAATTTAGGGTAAGGTGAAAAGGAAGTGGTTCTGAAGTGCCTTTGTGTAAATTAAACTGAAATTATAAAATTATTTAAGATAGGTAGTTGTAATGAATGTCAGTCAGTGTTTGAGAGACGATAAATGAAAAGTGGCATCCTGACCTAAACCAACCAAACTTGAAACGGACTGAAGTCAAAGATCTTCTGGGTAAAATATTCACCTTTATTTATGTTATTTATTTCAATCACTTTACAAAATATCCCGTGTGTGTTTTCCTTTGAAATATTTATTGTGGGTAATGGTAAGGCGCCATACTCCTCTTATGTTAGTTTTAAGTGTTTTTTAGAGCCTTCAGACTTTCAAATACTTAGTCATAAACGTAGGTAAGGGTTATAATTGAATACCACTTACAGGAAAAAGTCTTAAAAAAAAACAATATTTTAATTCACAAACACAAACGCATGTTTGGCTTAATATTATATCAAGCACTTACTTGGTTTACACACACAGTGATTTTCAGGCAGGACTTATCTAAGTTACAGAATTCGCTTAGCCATTTTAAAAGCCTACAATGAATTGCCGAATTAGAAGTTACAAATCCAGACTTTCTGAAGGATGATTTCCATGCATGTTACTACTCTTGCCAATACTCCAAGAGTCACTACAATTCATTTCATACCGGGTGTATGAAGAGTAATTACAGATCACTCCAACTTTTCAACAAATTATTATGCGTTCAGTTCTAAGAGTGATCCCTCT
This sequence comes from Platycheirus albimanus, assembly GCA_916050605.2. Lineage (NCBI taxonomy): Eukaryota > Metazoa > Arthropoda > Insecta > Diptera > Syrphidae > Platycheirus > Platycheirus albimanus. The sequence goes on from OU696697.1 coordinate 44,134,416, forward strand.
CCACCGTTTGCTCTGTATATGAGCTTCCCAGGAACTTGGAAGAAGCGAGCAAGCAATAAGATAGACTGTAGCAGAAAAATAGAACAGAATGGTCAAAAACCGTTCTTATGCTGACACTTTAAACTGATGCATTAATTCACTTTTTTTTGACGTTATGACGTCTAATAAATCGGTTTGGAATATATGGGCAGCACGCACAGAAAAATGTCACAGTCACAGTCACTGTCACAGTCACAGTCACGTTACCTAGCTGCTTTCATAGCCTAGAAAGTCGATAAAGTGGGAGGGGAGGGTGTTGGGTGGTTGGTTGGTTGTGGTGGGAGTGTGTGTGGGCCAGCCGGGGGGGGGGGGGGGGGGGGGGGGGGTTAGTGTCCGGAAGAGGAAAAATTGTCAAAAATGGTGGGCGGTTGTAGCTGGTTTGGGTGGTAAGATAAATATTGTCAAAGCTAATGGGTGGTTCCTTGGTGGCTGTAGGTGGGATGGGTGTTTGGTGTTGGGGGGGATTTGGTAAGGTTGGGGGGGGGGGTGAATTGTCAAATTGTCAATTGATTGGTTGGCAGTTTTGGTGGGGGGATATTTGATTTGATGGGGTGCGATGAAAAAGTTGTCAAAAAGGTGGGTGAGTGGAAGGTGGTGGCAGGTGGTGTAGGTGGTTGGTTTGTAAGAGGGAGGGAGTGAGGGAAAAATAATTTTTAAAAATGGTTGGTGGTTGGTTGGTGGGTGGTTGGTGGTGTTGGGTGAGTGGCAAGTTGTTGTAGGTGTTATGGGTGGTTGGATTTGTGTTGAGGGTATAATGAAGGGAATTGCCAAAAATAGTTGTACTGGGGTGGGGGTGGGGGTGAGGAAAAAATTGTCAAAAATGGTGGTTGAGTATCAGGTGGTTGTAAGTGGAGTAGGTGGTTGAATTTGGTGCATGGGGGAATTGTCAAAAATAGTGGGTGGGTGATTGGTGGTATTTAGGAAGGGCTGGCTTTATTGTGTGGGAGGGAGAGGAGGAACAAATTTTCAAAAATGGTGGGCTGTTGGTTGTATGTGGGGGTGGTAGATTGGTGTTTTGGTTAAGGGATATACAAAAAATGTCACAAAAGGTGGGTGGTTGATTGGCTGTTGTAGGTGGGGTGGGCAGCTGGCGGTGGTGGTAAGGGGGGAGGAGGGAGATTGATAAGGTGTAGGGGAATTGTCAACAACTTTGGGTCGTTGGTTGGTGGCTGTAAGTGGGATGGGTGGTTGGTAATGTTGGGGGGTGATTTGGTGTTGGGGGAATGTTAAAATTTGTGGGTGAGTGGCCAGTGGTTGTATTGGAATGGGTAGTTGGGAGTGGGGAGGGTGGGGAGGGTAGTGGAACAAAAATAGTTGTGGTGGGTAGTTGGCGGAGGTGGTTGGGGGTGGGTGAATAGCAGGTGGTTGTAGGTGGAGTGGGTGGTTGAATTTGGTGTATGGGTGGGGGGGGGTGGAATTGTCAAAAATAGTGGGTGGTTGGGTGTAGTTGGTGTGTGTGTTTGGTAGTGGTTAGGAAGGGGGGATTTACTGTGTGGGGAGTAGGAAAAAATGTTCAAAAATGGTGGGCTGTTGGTTTGTTGATGTATATGTCGGAAGGCTGGTATTCAAGGGGTGAACAAAATTAAAGAATGGTGGGTGGTTGTAGGTAGGTTGAAGTGTTTTGTGAACTGGTTATCACGTAAAATTATCGTCCGTAAACCGAATTTACAGACAACCATGTTTTTTTTGTTGCTTGTTGTCTGGAACATATCATAGAAAATTGTGTAGTTCAGCTTCATAGTTAGGTTCTTTATCTGGACACTTCAATCCACGTTACATAAATTATTTGCCAACTCTATATTCTAGTATACACAATAGTGGAAAACATGGAGACTAAGCTGCATGAGTCGGGTACTTAAGAGACAGTAATAGCGATAGGAATACCCATCAGTTGAAACAAATGAAAACTGAAACTGTTTTTCTGATTAACGTTCATAGCGACCAGAAAAAAGATGTATAGGGAAATAATATAATGTGTATGACTGTATGTATTTGACATTTCACAACATACCTAAGCGTTTAAACATACGCAGCATATTATTCAGATTCGGCATTGTACTATTTCAACATAAACGTCGGCGTTGATGACTGGATAAACGTAAGGTGGAGCAACGATGTGGCATTTTGCGAGACTGACCAACAAAAATGTGTTTAGCTGTAAAAGAATGCCATGTATTACAGTAAAATGAATAAAAAGATTAGTTTTTTAAATCTTTTGACTTCATGCCAGTTAACTTTGAAGTCTTTACTAATAAAATTGCCTGGTAATAGTATTTTACGTTTTTTGCAAACATAAAGTCTTTTCATTACATTGAATGTAATGCAGTCATTTGGCTTTAACTACATGAAGCCTTTTTTACTGCTTGAAGTCTAAAGAGAAATGTGTTGTGCAGAAAGTGCTGTGTACAAAAGACTTCAAGTAATTAAAAGATTATAATCGGAAATTTATTTCGAAGTTTTTGTTAATAAGGAATGTTAATGCATTCTCAAAATTCAGTTAAAAAAATTGGACTTTTGGCGATGCAATACCAAAAGATTGCATTCTTTTACAGCTTTGATTTATCCCGCGAATCGATCCACACAAAATAATATCACACTGCTTTACTGCCTGAGCACAATAGTGGAGCTGCAAAGCTGTCAAAGTTAAATTGCACGGCTATAATGCGAAGTTGCAGCTGCAGCACAGAAAGTAGCTGAAGTACAAAACGGCTCGACTCCAACTTCACGAACGCTGCGCTGCAAAACAACATCGAACGAAATGGCAGACACGATTAATTTTTTTGACATTAACTTTGACAGTGCTACACTGCTACATACTACTGCTGCAGCTAAACCATTGTTTAGCCAAATATTTTGATCTTGATTGAATTGCACACGATTTTTTTTTTTTACAGAAATTTTCCGGATAAGGAAGACAAATAAACGATTTTTAAAAAAAAAAGTATAAGTTCAATTGCAAATTGAAATCCTCTTATACATAGTTGTATCTCATTGATCAGTATAGCATTTATGCTGTAAATGGAATCATTAAATACTTAATTATTCCTTTGAAATTTTTTTCTGATCGCTATAACAAGGCCTTGAACGCCTTGCTGCTTCATTACAAGATGGCTGCTCCATCACAAGATATCTGCTCCATCACTAGCAAACTGTGAATATATCCAAATTGTTAATATTTCCAGTATAAAAAATCACAAAAATTGTAGGAACATTAGACTAGGTTAGGTATGATGACTTTGGAATGAAACAGAATCAAAACGACAACACAACGCGGAAACGTTGCCATCGGTGAAACATCATCGTCCCGAGTCTAATGTTCCATGAAGCAACTTGGTCCTATATGGGTCCCAAAAATTACCCAGAGATGCTCCTAGTGGTTTCGAAGCAACCATTTATTTTGTAGCGGCAGACAAGACCACAGACACGCCACAAAAATCAGCCATCCTTATCAATTTAATTCAACTTACAAACAGAATAGTTGCATCGCACATGGATTTAAAAAACATCTATATTTTCAACTTCAAATGCAATCTAGCTGCGTTCGTTTTTCCTATGCTAAGTGAATATAAGTTAAATTTTGATCCGAAAAATCCAAATATACTCGTAAGAATATCTGACAGGCTCTTACAAATAACACAAACGATAATAGTGTGCTGGACTGATATCGATTCGCCTGGGAAACAAATTTTCATTATTATTTTTCCACCTGTCCAAACACATTCAAAATCAGGAATCATGTACCTTTAAAAATCGTTTCACCCTTCTCTCCTCTTTTTAAATGCATCCAACGTGCTTAACGATTTTATTTTTTCTTGCTCAATCTTAGAAAATCGATTTATTAATGTACAGGCAATATCTTTAAAATATGCCCCGAAGTTTTCTTACTTCCAACTTTTTTTATTTTTTGTACCTATAGCAAAATCTTTAAGAACCCTTGAAGAATTATTTAATCTCACCCGATGTGGGACCATAATTCATAATTTTCTCCTTTTGGTTGTGTCCAACAACATCCGGTCGCTAAGGGACTCAACTATACTCCGATTCAGAGCACTCTCAGTGCCACCTGAAGCCCAGCCAGAATTCTCTTATAAAATTGATTTACGAGCGTGCACAATTGGTGGTAAGGATTTTTCGGTTACATAGGTTTGAAATTCGTTTTGTAGGTGTAATAAATCTTCGGTCGACCTTTTGCATATTCATCGGATGCTATACACGCGAGTTGTGGCTGGGTAAGAAAATAGAAATGTTCTTTCGATGAAACGAATATTTTGTTTGAAATGCTATTTTTAAAATTATTTTACATCTTTAAATACACAAAACTTAAATCCCCTACCGGAATTTTATTTAAAGTTCCAACATCCCGACATTCGCATTTCCTGGGATGCGGGATGCGGCTCATTGGAGCCAGTCTAATACTCTAAATAGCTTGCGGTCTTTCACCAGCAATATGGTGAAATGAAAAGGGTTCATGCTATAGTCGCAACCACACTTTCAAAATTCAAGATGTTAACCAAACGAGGAAATCCCACGTAATGGCCGAAATAATCGCAGTTAATTAGTCGTCTATAGCAGGCAAAATTGTTACCGCTCGCTATGTTCCTCTATCTCTATTCAGTTTCAGCAGTTATTGCGCTTTAGTGTTTGGCCGTAGTTGTTAACGTTTATATTCGGGAATTGTTATCTTAGCGGTAAAAAGCTATTATAAGGGGTAAAGCAATCTTCTGGAAATCCATGTTCCTTTCAGTAGATGTGGCTATATTAAATGGTTCTGTGGAAAATATCTTTACGGTGCTCTACGGTACGGCGCGGCGCATAGAACAACCGTCAACTAATTGCCTTCGTTATCCTGAGTTAAATGCCCTGAGGATGGGTGGCTTGAGAATGGGAAAGAGGGATGGCTGGCCTTGTGGCAAACGCTTTAAGTAGTCATAATAGTTTAGAAAATACATACATATTTCCAAAATTTATTTTGAACTATAAAAATTTGTAAGTATCTAAATAGGAGATAAGATTAAACATTAAAAAGGTGTTTGTTTCATAAATTGAGCAGATAATGTTTGTCTTTATTGCACGTTTGACTTTGGCCAAGAAGATTTGTCTCGTTGAAGACGAGTTGACAAAAATACGTTGGAAGTTCCTAACCAAAATGATTTTTAACAGAAAAACAACAATTTAAAGTCACGAATAATCAAATAATAAGCAATGGGACTTATAAATACATCATAGTAAGAACAAAGGAGACTTGAATACCATATAGGTCTGATACCTCTGCATTTGTTTAACAAGATACCAGATAGATAAAAGCAGGGATCAAATGATATCAAATTTTATTGATTACTTAAAAATCATTAGTTGAAGCTTTTTTTGTAAAATTTAAAAACTCTTGTTATTTCGTCTATAAAAAGGTTCCGACACTAAAAATTTCATCGAAATCCGGCAAGTGGCTAGCGAGAAAATCTCATTTCAAAAAACCGGTCCTATGGGGGTACCGTTATAAGACTTCCTGAAAAATCTGTTCAACCAACACATAAAGTTTACTCAAAAAACATCATTGAGAAATTTTTACCAAAATCCTGTAGGACCCGTTTTTGAGAAAATTGAATTTTTCATCAAAAATCGTATGGCAGGTACCGTTAGTTTTGGAGCTATGTACCAAGTTTGAAGCAAATCGGTACAGCCGTTTAGGCTGTAGGTGCCGATGCAGACCGTCGCGACGGAGGGACAGACGGAAAGATAGACAGAATTGTCGAACCCACTATTGTCGTCTTCTCTATCATCGTAATGTCATGTTTGATAGTTGGAATTTTTTTTACGAATGCATAACTTGCCTTATCGCAAGTAAAAAAAGAATGCATTATTTTCTACATTATGCTGTAGTGATGTAGTGATGCCTTCAATAGACATTAGACACCTTAAATTCTTATACCAAAAAATAGTTGACATTTAGGGACCAACAAATGTTCAAATGGAAAATGTAGTATGTTACGGTTCGGTTTAAAACACAAATGCTACACAGATCCATGGCATCCAACTCAGAGATTTTTGTTGCTAATACAATTGTTCCCAAATTCCATTTACGAAATTCCCTTTTTGAAAAATGTGTCTTCAGATTTTCAATTTTCTAATTCCAGGCATTTTCTGTTTTACAGCACAAGCCATATAAAACTACCAACGTAATGAATTTTCTGAAGCCTATGGCAGACGTTACGTAGCTTCAAAAGCTTTCATTTATTTCAAAGACTACATTTTAGATAAAAGATAATGTTTAAAAATTTAAATCATTAAAAGGAGATCAGTTGAAATAAACTATGTTTTTATTTTATTTAAATCACATTAAAAGCGAAGAAATAATACCACAAAAAAAAAAATATGGTCGAAGCAAACATACAAAAATAATTAGGTAAACAAACCAATAAAGTAATAATTAAATAAATATTAATTTTTAAGTACTTTAGTTCTGGAAATTATTAAGTTAGAAAAAAAGCACGAGCACTTTTTATTTTTTCTCTTTATGAACAAAAAAAAAATATTCAAAACAAAAAGCACAGTCACCCTGTTACATATTATAAAAAAAAAACATGATTTAAGCCCAGTGCAAAAATGGTCGCCACTGATCCTAGCTAATTAAAAGCCATTTCTTACATTCTTGTTTCTTCTGTTTATCAGATAAATCGGAGTGAGTAAATGTATTAAATTTTAATATGAGCAAGTGCGAAAGTTGAACTTCGAAACCATAACTTTTTGTTCCTCTTTGTGATCGTCATCACACCCTTCAAATATAAAACTTCCGGCGGTAAATATGCGTTTATAATGCTGATTTGATTAAATTAAATATAAGATATATTTTTGTGATTTTCACATTTTAATCCACGTATTTGGAGCCATTCATAAACAACTATAACCGTTCTAATTATGGCCGGGTAATACAATTGATTTCATTGTTCAATTCGCATTTAAAAATCGTTTAAGAGAACTATATATGTATGTATCAACAAAATTTATAGCAAATCCCGTTGAGTAATTGCTTATTTACAGACATTAAACAAAAAACTGTTTAACTTATCAGATATTATGACGAAACGTTTTAAACCAGGTTTGAGTAAACTCAATCAAGTTAAGTCAGCTTTTGATCATATTAAAATAAAATGCAAAACTGGGTTGCACGAACTTGCTCTTATGTAGGCTGCATGATGCATAATAAAAAAAATCATAAATTATTTCGAAATTTCTTTTTTTTTCCATTAGCTTAAGAGTTTTCTTGGAAGAAATAAGTATGCAATTAAATTTCAAAACTAAATGTCTATCTAGACAAAAATTATTGGAAAACGTTGGACTATTTTTTACTTGCGATTATAGGTACTATAAGGCAAGTTATGCATTCGTCGAAAAAAAAAGTTTTGAGATAACAATCAAACATGACATTACGATGAGAGCGAAGTCGAAAAAAGATGGTCTAAAAATTCTGTCCGTCTGTCTGTCTGTATGTATAGACACCTACAGCCCAAACGGGTATGCTGAATTGCTTCAAACTTGGTGTATAGAGTTTTTTAAGTTTTGTAAAGAGGGGAAATTGAAATTTTTTTTAGCTAAAAAAAAACCGGACCTGCCATATAACCGTTACGTTAAAGCTTATTTTTCTCAAAAACGGCTCTAACGATTTTGATTAAAAAAAATCAGTGTTGGTTTTTAGGTACGACCAATCATATGGCCGAAAAAAAAAGTTTTTAAAAATGTCTAGGTATGGTACTTTACATAGGACCGTTTTTTTGCTTTCGACTATCTTGAAAACGACTTAACTGATTCTTTCGAAATTTCACACAAATATAGATGTAGGTAGCTCAATTTGTACTGTGTACCAATATTTTTGAAAAAATTTTTTGCATTTCTAAAAGCATTTAAAAAAAATTTGTTTAAATTAATATTTAGAAAACTGTTTATTATATTTTTTTCTAAAAATAATAAATAAATGTATTTGCTGAATACCTATGAACTGACGTTTTTGAATTTTTTTTTGAAATTTTTTTTCACAAAGTTTTTCAAAAAAAACTTTTTTAATTTTGAAAAATTTATTTTTATCAAAATCTCAAGCCCCAGACCACTGTAACAGATTAGAGCAAGTTCGTGCGACCCAGTCGTGGATTTTATTTTTTTTAAAGTGATTTTTTTGAAAAACTTTTTGAAAATTTTGTTGGGGTATGTAATTTAAAGAAGATCTGTAGTTTTTATCAAGAAAATAATTTTAAAGAAATTCAATAGGTACACTTGTTTCCAAAATGTTTCGAAAACCAAAGTTTATTCTTGAAAATTTAAAAAAAAAAAAACAAAAAAAAATATTTTGGAGAATTTGGAAATGCAATATTAATTGAATAATAAATGATTTGTTGTGTGCAAAATTGTATTGAAATCGCGGTAATGTTTTACGATCAAGCCTCATTTGAAAAAAACGGTCATATGATAGGTAGGTAACGTTATAGGACAAATTACAAAAAATCCATTGCAACCGAAAGATGTATCGTTGTCAAAAAAAGCAGCCTATTTTTTTTGACTTAGAGCAAAAAATAAATTTTCAAAAAATTTCTTAATACTGAATTTAAAGCAAATCGGCTCATCCGTCTAGGCTGTAGAGGTGCTAACAGATAGACAGACAGACACACTGACGGAATTTCCGGACCCACTTTTTCGACTTCTCCATCATCGTAATGTCATGTGTGATTGTTTTCTTAAAATTTTTATTTCCACGAATCCATACCTTGCCTTATGGATGGTAACTACCTATTACAATCGCAGGTAAGAACAGTTGAAACAAAAATAAAAATTCGCTTCAGAGAAAATCCAGAAAAACAAAAACCTATTTCCTTGAAATCTGACTGAGTCACCAGTCACATGAACTTGCTCTTGCTCTAATGGTAGATAGTTGCTAATTGGATAAATGTAATTCGAAAAGCAAAATATTTTGAAAAATCTTTAACTTTTTCAAGAGTATAATATTACAATATTATTTCATTGCTTAGTATCTATTGAAGGAAACAAAAAAGGAATTGAAAATCGTTTGACCAGTTCTTTAAAAAAAAAGTTATATTTGAAAAAAAAAAAATATTTAATAATTTGTTCTAGTATGTAAAATAAAATTCAATCCACGCATTTCCAAAATCTTGAATGTTTATTAAACGCATTTTTCGAAATGCTCAGTTCAATGGGCCAATGATATCTATATAAACAAAGCAAATACAGAAATACGAGAAGAAGTGTAGAAGAATGAAGTTCAAGTTTTGGCAGTTTTACATTTTGAATATAGAACACCAAAATTATCTGCGTGAACAAGATTTAAGGCTGTAAAATAACAATATCCTTGCAATTCAGGAAAGAATAATATTTAAATTTAAATCCCTCTCCTGCTGTTCCCTTCCACATATGGGATGCACTAAATTATATTGTTATCATGATGACACATACTTAATTTTAGAATACATAAAACAAACCAAGCACGGCAGCGTGGGGGGCATAGCTCCCATGGGACATCTATCAAACTCGCATCATTCAAGATAAGTTCACAAGAAAACACATTATAATGTTTTCCCGCATTTTATCTCAAAAGCACAAAGTCCTCTGGAGAGAGGATAAAAGATACTCCTGCGGCTGATTTAAAGTTTACGACACGAAACTCATAAATTTCTTCCATTCTTATCCGTTTTATTCATACGACATTTTTTTTTTATATACAAAAGATACATGTCGCAACGAACATGATGTGTGTGGTAGGTACAAGAAGGAGTACAAAAGTGTATCTACAATATGGCTGTCTGAAATAATAGTTGCCACTTTCTAACATTCAATTGCGTTTCTATTGTGTAAAATAATAATTTTCATCAACTCATACATATATCTTACACTTTCGGGAGGAGGAAATGAAGCCAATAGAGCAGTCATCAAAAGATATGACACAACAAAAGCAGGAAATCGACACAATAAACTTATCCATAAGCCAATTCAATCTCAACAAATCTTATAGGAACCGAATGGCGAACGGAAGTGCCTTATAAGAGTGTTCAGTTCAGTTCGTTTCGGGTGATGAACAAAAAGTCCAAAAAGCATTTGGTTTGGTATTATTTTTGTTGGCGTTTTATGTTTCGTGAATGCGAATCAAATCATTTGGAAGTCATTCGACGTTCGACAAATAAACTTCAACCCTCCTCCAATCGGATGGGTTTCAATTTTACGGAGCTTAAGATTAGTGCCGAACAGGTAAGTAAAAAGGTATCGGGGACGGGAGTAGGTAGGGATTGACAACGCACACGCATTTTGTTTTTTTTTTTTTAACTTTTTTTCCTAGACCGATTACTTGTGCCAATGGAAAACAATTTCACGATTGGATTCAGATCAATTGAGTTTTATGATTTTGTATAGGTTTTTGATGGGATGAGATTGACACGGAATCGTCAACGACGGAGTGCGGCGGCGGCCGGAGCATATAGCTTTACTAGGCTTGACTCAAACCAAACGATTTGATTCAATCTGGAAGTTAATTTCAGGTGATTTGTATTTTGTGGATAATGCTTATGTCGAATTTGGATAAAGTACCTTAGCGATGTTTCTTTTTATCTGATTGTTGGATTTGCTTAAACGAATTCATAGGTTATAGGCGAAATTTATTTAGCGGAAGGCTATAACTTCTAAAGCAAAAAGTGTACTTTGAAAAATGGAACACGGCGTATGTAGGTATGGGATTTTGAAGTCCATCGGAAGAGTAGAATTTGTATCTTTAATCGGTAGGAAAAGTAGTTTTTGGTTTTATAATAATTTTTTTAATAAAAGTCGAATAATAATGTTCAATGGTAGTATTATACAGATACATTCGATATCTTAAAATACATTCAAAAGTGTTTAAAAAGGAGAAAAATATAGGTTATTTTGGAGAGCCAAAAACTTCACCCTTAGCCTTAGGTTAAGAACTAAGTAGTTTAAAGTTTAAATGTGACTTATCGAAATGTTATGATTTAGTCCCTAAGTATTGGTTCCCAGGATATTGGTCTGTTAAATGCTTTTGTTAGTTGGCTATCAACCAAGTGTATAACTTTTCAGTCATAGTTTTGATCATGCTGACTCATGTTTTTGGCAGATAGAAGGAACACCTCAGAACGCTGGTGATTTTTTGTTGGATACAGATTATGTAGAGATTTATAGTAGGTATTTCTCAAGCCTATAGTCCTGGTGATGCAATACAAGCTATATTAACGTGACGTAAAAGATCTCATCTGACATTTGGTGATGATCTATTGCTCATATCCAATGCGGCTTCAGTCCAGGAAAATTTTTCATCGATCAAATCAAAACCATCACCACCAGAAGTCTAAGGAAAGGAGACATATTGTCGAACGATTTCTACAAGATCGTGCTGGGAACTGGCACTGTTCGTTAAAATTCCGTATAATTTCTTGGGTTTTGCATACGATATCGATGCATTTTAAAGGTTAACAATTCTTTATAGAAGAAAAATTTAAATTTAAAATAAAGCAAGAAACAGTTAGTCTTAATATTGGCGAGAAAAACGTTCATCGATCTGATGGTGAACCCAAACTCTATTCTTAAGATAGGTAGCGGTAAATATTTTTTTAGTGAATTGAGCTACATGATCAAATAGTTGGACTCAACTGCAATAGAAATAAAATAATAAAATCCAGGCGTAACCTGCGTTCACCCGCACGATATCTTAGTTGCAGCAATACTTCTAAACACCGGCGGTTAAGAGATTTTTCAAGATTTTTGAAAATGTTGATTGATACGCAGGTTCTAGCAAGAGCCCGTTTGGCTAAGAGTTATACCCAAGTTCGTAACTGTCTTGACATAATAATTCGTCGAGTAACCAAAATGTTTCAATTGCATTTTTTCTTATAAGAATAGATTGTTATGTTTCGGGGTTAAGTTGTAGTCTATTTTCTTCAGTCCTTCGAGTTATTCTCATCGGCTTTATGCTTATAACAATATTCCTAGTTTTGTTATTCACTTTACCTAGGGTATCTAAGATATATTTCAACATCATCAGCATACATTATCGTATCACAAAATTTAAGGGCCGGTGTTGGATCGTTGACAAATCTGGAAATCAGAAGAGGACTAAAAACAGAACCTTGCGGAACATCAGCTTTGGTTGAGAGGGAACAAGTTACTCGGAATTTTTGAAGTAACAGTGTTGTTTTAATTTTCTTATAAATTAAAGTCCATTATATCATCCAAAACTTTCAGGACGGCAGAAATCAGCTATGTTTGGGACTAAGTTTGGACTGAAGAAGGTACTTTTGTTGCCGACGGAAGTAATTATATTTGGAATCAGGTTCTAACATACGGTTTAAAGGGATAACATAATTTTACAAAATGAAAAGGTTTTAGCCCGGTGTTAATGAAAATGGCTTCGTGTTTTATTCGAATCTACATCAACGCTCTAGATACATCTGTCTGATGGTTCGTCGATCCAGGATGGATAACCGCAATTTTTTTTTTTTGTAATGGGATGATAGTCAGGGACTGCTCATGGATTCGTTCGATAATGTGTATTAAAAAAACGCCAAACATCGATCAAAACAAAACCACGAGCTCCAAAGTTTGTGATTTGCTAATAAAAATGGACTCCGGCAGAACAGTTTTGGATGAATTTATAGAATGCTATAAATTGAGTCGGTCATTGTGGGATGCTACTGGCGGCGAATATTTTTGTTAAGAGACAAAAAAAAAAGGCTTCAAAGAGCTTCTTAAAACAATGAAAAAGTACAAAAAAAGCAGACATATCGGATGTAAAAAAATCATACGGAGCAGCGAATACCGCGAATTAAAAAAAAAAAAAATAAAAAACCCTCGTTCTCTTAGGTATACGTGTTGATTTCTGTAAAAACCTGAGTCTAATTAACATGTTTGTTGTCTGTGTAATTGACATATAAGATCTCGTAGGAAATTGCAGAAAGGGAACGGGCTGTCGTTAATTTCAACAAACTATATGTTTGATAGTTTGTACATGAACCTGTCCGTCTTAGCTGACATCATTATTGTTTTTAAAAACTATAGTATTACCACTTGAGGTGCGCCATCTATCGACGGAAAACTAAGCTATTGATTTTAGAGGTTTTCTTGATTACCATGGGAAGCAACAAAAACTTTTTTTTTTACATTCCAAAATTTTAATAGTTGTTGTTGCTTCCCATGGTAATCTAGACAAAAACCTCTAAAATTAAGAGCTTAGTTTTCCGTCGATAGATGGCGCACCTCAAGTGGTAGTACTATAGTTTATAGGTATATACAATGCTGACATCATTCCTTATCCGTCGCTCATGATCGATAATGTGTATCCTGCATAAGAAGCCAAGGTGGATCTATCTATTGATTGTGAGATTAAAAGAGACAACAAAAAGAACTACAAAAGATGGGTGTCAATGCCCCCTTACTCAAAAATTTTTTTTTTTTTTTTTTGGCATGGGATTTCAATTTTCCCTTGAACTGTGTACTTTGCTGAAAGGAAGAGTGCGGGTACTGAAGTCGTGTCCTCTTTCTATAAACAACAATAACTTTAAACAGTTTAAAAATATCTACATGATGGTCTTCGTTTATCTTTATGATTTTCTAACAAATAGTCTCGCATAAATACTCGCTGAGCTACCAGCTCTTGTAGCTACCCATGTGTCACTTGGTTTACTCCTTTAAACTGTCAACGAATTATGTGTGTGACTGTCACTTCGCATTCAGCATTATTTTTCGTATGACATTTTTCACTTCGTCCTTATAACATCCTCGCCATATAAAGGTTCATAAAAACGAAAAAAAAGAATTACCACCAAGCACCATAGCAGTTGACATCGAGGACTTAACAGACACTTGAATCTAAAGGCCGTGAAAATTATGCAGATTAAACGAGGCCAATAGAGAGAACGACTTCATTCACACGTCGCGTCAGACCGAACCGTTTTTGTCCTCTTAAGGGTAACAAGTCAGAAAGCATGCTGAGGAGTTTGTTGACTGCTCCTCTTTCTCACCATTTTGTTGTTGTTGTTATTTTTATGTGACACGACGACACAGACTCCCGCACAGCACACTTTTGTGATGTGCATTCACACTTGGCTTGAATGGAAAGCGCGTGAAAAAAAAATTAAGAGGGTAGGCCAAGGACCGCAAGGGTAGTCATTGTTCCATGTGAAATGTGGTTGAAATGTTTATTTCGAAGGATTTTTTTTTCTTTTTTCACACAACAAGAACAAATTCTTGGAGTTGTTTTAGCATTTGCATATTTTTGTTTTTGCTTTGTTAAGGGATGACAATTATTCGCACAGGACCGTGTCAGGATTGTTGACTCTGCGAGATGAAGTGACAATTTTACGGTTATGATTTGATGATGAATGTGATAATGTTATAATAGCCCTTAAGGTTAAATTAATTGATGGTTTGTATAATTTGGAAAAGGGAAGTACTTCACGGACAATAACTTCACTTATAAAGTGGGACATTTGTTCTCATCATATACAAGGCTAAGATATTACCAATTGGTAGGTGGGAATAATTTAATTATTTTGTTTTTCACACAAACAAATTCAATTATTCGAGTAATAATTTTTTTAATCAATGTGCTCAAAAATCATTTGCGAAATACGATTGTATGGAAATGTATTTACGTTTTAACTATTTGGAGCGAACCATATACGATAAACCTGATGTCCGAATTTTATTACCATTCTACTCTATGAATATCAAATTCTGATAACAATTGGTTTCAAAAGCAGGAGTGATAAAATGAGTGGGAAATGGCAGATGCAAAGCATAGCTAAGACATTTAACATTCGTGTAGTGCGGCATGAGAAAGACCTCTCCACCTCACAGTACGTCCAAGAAATTGTTTCAGGGAAGCAATGCTAGTATCTTTTTCGCTAAATAAGTCTTTTTTATCACATTATACCAATTAAATTAAGAAAGGCAAGAACTATTCCGACGGTGCTCAAGCCAAACAAATTGCGTTATTTTCCCAGCCCATTTAGTTTGCAATCGGAAAGAAAACTAGAGCTTCTTATAACCTCTACGATGAATGAAGGAAGGATAAAAAAAAAAGAAAAAACCACTATCAACGTGAAGTCGAGAAGATTCAGAATCGTAATTTATAAGTTGCCCTGGACGGGCCCCTGCAAAGATAGAGATGAAAACACTGCAGTAGATGTCGGTGTTAACCATTTGGAGGGACTACTTAAACTAATTGCTGAATGGTGACAAAAGCCAAGATCCCTCCAGCGAACGACCGGTTCCAATCAATTTAAATGACAGATATGAGTTGAATCCGCCTAACCAAAATGAGATCAAAGCAGCCATCTTACTTACTTACTTACATTTCACAATACCCCAGTTCCTGGATAAAATCCAAGAATTTAACATTGAGACGCACCACTTGATCGATTTGAAATTGGCTGGGCCTGCGCCATAGCACATGGACACCAACGCTCCAGCTCCTAAAGTTTTGAACGCCACCGCCATGGCAGAGGGAGTCAGAAGCCAAGGAAGACTTCATCTTCGATGGAGCGACCGTAGGCTAGAGATCGAACTGACTCTAGGAATATATTAAATCGGGCTCGGGAGCACCACGTTTTTAAGTGCCATCAATAGGCGCTTGATACTTAGTAAGGAACTACATATTTTTTTGTTTGTATGCTTCTACTCAGAATGCTTTCCCGGAGACGAAAATGTTTTAAAGGAGCACTAACTCCGTTATGGAAATCCATACTCAAGCCTTAAGCGAATAAACTGCTTATAGATTAGATCCTGGCCAGACTGAGAAAATTTTGTTTCCATCTTTCATTGTAGAAGAACTAAACATTTTAATTAGGTACTTACTTACTTAAAGTGGCGCAGAGAGTCTATTGTGGACCACAGCGTGAAACAAACAATCCTCGCCAGCTAGGACGGTCCCTAGCCAGTGGCCTCCAGTTGCGCACATCAAGTTGGTTCAGGTCGTTAACCACTTGATCGCTTCATCTTTGATAAAGTCTTCCAGAACTACGTAGGCCCTCTGGGTTGGAATTGAAGACTCGTTAGACTGGTGCGTTTTCGTCCATACGCTCCACATGGCCCAGCATCAGGACTGGGATGATTAGAGTCTTGTATAGTGCCTCCTTCGTTCTTTGAGAGAGGGCTTTGTTACTAAAATGCCATCTAAGCCCGAAAAAACAGCGATTGGCAAGAGTGATTCTTCGACTGATCTCTTCACTGAAATTGTTCTGAGAGGTTATAGTGGAACCCAAATAGACAAAGACTACTTCAAAGCTATATCTGCCCATCGTGACGGTTGAATGATATTGAAGAGGTTACATGATAGCGCGTCAACTTGTCTTAAGCCTTTCTCGACATTAAATGGTGATGTTCTTACCAACCTTGATGGAGCAGCGCAAGTTCTCTATAGTCATCCTTCACAATCGAACGAGCTTAGCAGGGATGTCAAGAGGTGACATGGCTCTGTATAGCTCGTTCCTATTCACGCTGTCACATGCAACTTTAAAATCAATAAAGAGGTGGTGAGCACAGACCAATATACAGACCGCCAACTCGTACTCCTCTTGCCTGAAACACCCTCGAAATATTTTTTCCTGTCTGTGAATACGTGTACAAACATCTCTCTCTGTGCATTTTGTAATGGCAACTATACCTGCGTATGCCATTTATTTTGTAGGTGTGGTTGCTAAATGGTTTTTAAAAGCAAGGGAGAGCGTCACACTCTCAAAATAAATGGCATATCAGCTGATTTTTAGCTTGTAGGCAAAAAGAGAAACCATACAGTGAGTTGGTGGTCTGTATCTTATTGGTCCGTGGTGGTGAGTATCGATCTGGAATTCATGGGTATCTTCTAAAATCTCGCGAAGTGTGAAAATTTAGTCGACGGTTGACTCAACGGGCCTGAAATCACACTGATAGGGGCTAAAAGGAGTTCACACAGAATGGCCGACAAGATTTTATAGGCGACATTTAGGAGACTTATGTCCCTGTAGTTGGTGAAGTTCAGAGTATCTCCTTTTTTGTATATAGGGCACACAATGGTGATGGCTGGGTGCTGTATGAATAGGGTAGAGGGGTAGAATCTGTATGGTATCAACTTGGCGATGTCCAACGTTCTAAGTGTTTCATATGCATCAATTTTGCTTATTTTACCTTCTAGTGGTAGCCATCGGATACTGGTCTTGTCCACCTAGACTTGACTTGCTAAACTTGTAAGCGCGAGTGTTGAACACGGAAAAATAGCAACACAATAATTGCCCTGCCATAAAGCTTCTCTGTTTATCTTGTTGGTTAGCAGTTTATTCTGTACGAACCCCTCAGAAATCAAGCGAGTGGCGGATGAGCTTCCAATTAAGTGAACCAACGGCGACGACAACAGTCAGCATGGTAGGCACCACATTTAACTACTTCGACATATTCGGAGCTTTGGTCATTGGGTTCTTTCACTAGTTTTAATCAGGGTGGTGAAATATAAAACGTAGCGGATGAGCCCTTATAGGTCCAAATGTAGCTCTCGCATTACCGAAGTGGGTTACTGACTTTGGATCTCTCCAGGTCCCCCAGGTTGGGAGTGCGTCGGGGTAACTTCCCTGCCACGTAAATAAAAAATCAATAGCTCCGAAACAACTCAATATTTTGAAAAAAAAATATCAAAAATGGTGGGTGAGTGGCAGGTGGTAGTAGGTAGGTTGGGTGGTTGAATTGGAGGAAAAAATGTTCAAAAAATAGTTAGACCTACACGTGAACTTTTTTTTTTTATTTAATTCTCATCTTTTTTACGATGAAAAGAAATTATTTTCGCCAATATTTTTAAATTCAATTTATATTATAAAAAAAAAAAAAGAATCTGAATTCAGCAGGATAAATTCATTCACGTTCTGAACTTCGACTTTCCAAAATTTCACTTTACAATCAATCCAAATAGTAAACCACACATCTCTTTGAAAATTTAAATTTCAAAAAATATTTTTGTAGTTTGAGCTAGTGCCATTGATTTGTCCATGTATAACCTATTCATTTAGATTTTAGAACCTTACCTCTGCAAAAGTTCCTCTCAAGTCATTTCAAAGGAAAGGGTTCTCCTGACTGCACCATTTAGGTAGTCCCCTCTTAATGTTAATTTTTCTCAACCTTTTTGAAACTGATTGAAATGTTAAATTTTATCGCATGCCATCAAGAGCAGACGTCGACAAAAGACGAGACCTACAAAACTTTCTAAGACATTTTCCTTAATGGTCAGTACGTCTTGAGTGACCACATCATAAGGAAAATGCAACTTCTAAGAAAGCCATCAACATACAAACACTTACACATTATAGGTAGGTACACATTAACATGCCTAATCCTTTCCTGGTGAATAGTGTGTAAATGTGCACCCATCTGATAAATGTTCACAAAGTAAAATTGTGTGCATAACCCAAGACAGGAACTTCACTCTCTCTATGGACAGTAATCATCACAAGCCGATGATGTTGATGATGCTGATGATGGTATAGGTAGTGTCAAGGATACATTGTAATCCTCTCCCAAACCACCCATAATAACGAACGTCTTAAGAAAGTTTTCTTAGAAACATAAGAAGATGAATGCCAGAAGGTCAAGTGTCTAGGGCAGTATATATAATGGGTGTGTGCTGCTTATCCGAAAATTGTATGGGTGTGTATGTGTCTATTTTCTTTAAGGATAGAGGTGGGAAATCCACTTAAACCGCTTTGAAAGGACTCCAAAGTCGATTGGAAAATTTGCATTTTATCCTTTCACATCAGACAAACCGAAGCATAAGACCGCTTACTTACAGTAATTGGAAGAAATTACACACAAAACTTTCCAAGTTCACTGTAAGGAAATAATTTTCAATTTGCATCCAACACGTATCCTGGCGTGTCCTGTTCTGGTGTCCATGATATGTTTTCTAATAGAAAATTGTCCATCTTGACATTGAATATAGAGAAGACGAAATTCGATACTCATGTGTATCTGATGGTGGACAAGACATGTTGTTAAAAGTCAGATGCGATGGACTGTTGGCCTAAGCCTAAGGACGATGTATCCTTATATTGTTGTAAAGAAGGGGAATAATAAAATTTGTGTCATTCGCAGGAAAATTAAAACGAAAATGATGTTTTTCTTCTTCCTCTTATTTTTTTTTTGAAAAACGAATTACTCCGCTCTCGTAGCTACTTATTATTGTATTTTTTTCATTCAACATGTTTGCCGTCAGGGATAAACGGAAAGGCGAACGTCATAAGTTTGATGGAGGGTGGTCCTGGCCCTGAACTGGCTATGGCTATACTCATTTTCTATTATAATACGACTCTACTGATTCTATTTAGCCCTCTTTGGATTAGCACCGTATTCTAAGTTAATGACAATGGATCCTTTTTTTACATTTATGTTCATTTCTTTTTTTGAATCTGAACATTCAATTCCTTGGCGGATGATGGGGTAGGGTATAGAGTCGGTTTTTTTGTTTGTTTTTTTTTTTTTGCTTGTTAAGGACTCAAGAGAGAAGTGATTTTATATTTTTCTTCACTGGGGATTAAAGAATTAAAGGATAATTGTTTTTATGAAGGAAATTCCGTAGGAATTGCGAGTGTTTTTTTTATTTTTTGTAATTTCTTTTTTTTTATTTGTCTTGGGAAATAAAAAAAGAAAGAAAATATAAGACGATAAAAATAAGGTCCTTGGGGATCTGCAATTGTGGAGATAACAATTATTGCTGTTTGACACTTGTCAGTGAAGCGAGGAAACTTGATTATAAGGAGGGAGTGAGATGTGCTAAATTTAAATTAGTTTCTCAATTGCATCATGGTGATTGAGCTACGTTTCTTAGGTACCTATTCAAACTCAAACTAACACGGGGAAGAATAAGGTGAAAAGGATATCGAATAAAGTAATTGATGGAGAGGATTTCGGTCTCAAGTTTACTCTCAGCTGAATAATTTTAATTTCAGAAGTGAGCTGTTCTAAATGCTTAAATTTCCAAAACGAAATTTAAGCTTTAATAAGCACGTTTGGAAATATGAACTTACGCGAAGGCGTGGTGTTAAGCTGACTATTCAGCTGAATTCGAGAACTGTCTTATGTTACCCTAAAAGACATCGGTCGATTTTGGTTATTTTGCATAGACCTACAACTTCAGGAAACCCCACAAGAAAAGTCTACCAGCCCTACATCTGTAAGAGATAAAATTACTCCCGAAACGTTCGTATACTGAATGCAAATCGTGTTTCTCGTTAGGGGCCGTCCGGCTGGAATTCATGTCGCCAGGTACATATGAATCAATTTGGGCCATAAGAATTTGTTTATCATCCTTCTGTAGTGCTCGGCATAGGCGGGAACCGCCTCATCAACGTACGGACCAATGACGTCGCCGTTGAAGATGCACCTTTGTGTTGGCTTGTGTCTTCCAGTAAACGGAAATTTAGCTTGTTAACACAGACATTCGTCCAAAAATGTGCATCGTCGTTAACACCAGCCGTACATCCTAAAATTCGCCTCGTCGCTTTAGATGATTTATCGGCCAAAATTGGGCTCCTCATCCTTACGCTCAGAAGCCCAGCAGGAAATAAACACCATTATTTAAGATCGTGAACCTCCTGGGTCAGTTTGATCTTGTTCTGGTGAAGGCCTAAGTTCCGACGCCAAGTATGAAGTCTTTTAAAGGCCGAGTTCTTGTGCACGTTCTTGTGAAGAATCCACTGCTCCGGATTCTGCTGTACATCCAACACTAGATGGTTATTGTTAAAGCTATACTACGCTGTCCGAAAGTGTCCTATTTGATTTTCTTCAGCTTCCTTCCTTCAATGTATACGCTGGGCATCACTTTCTGTAATTATCCTTACTTTCAGCGATTTTCGGTAAATATCTACCTACTTTTGTCTTAGAATATCTACGAATTGATTAATTTAGTTGAACCATCGGAAGGTTGCCAGGGGATTTCGTGGAAAGTTTCGTGTGGAAATAAACAACCCCCAATCACAAGTTCACTAGCGTTGCGGAATTCAATACGCGTATCACATTTTTTGTTACGTTGATCTAATCAATGTTTTTCAGTAACACGTTCAAGATCTATACGTTGTTCGTTCCAATTATAATGATATTCCCCTGAA
Source organism: Platycheirus albimanus (assembly GCA_916050605.2). Lineage (NCBI taxonomy): Eukaryota > Metazoa > Arthropoda > Insecta > Diptera > Syrphidae > Platycheirus > Platycheirus albimanus. The sequence goes on from OU696697.1 coordinate 44,155,574, forward strand.
ATACTGTCGTTTTCTGAATTCAGAGATGAGCATACGCACATCCTTTTAGTTGGTACGTAGAATTGCATGATGTCACCTTCGGTATTTTTGAGCAAAACCTTTTCGTCATAAGCTCCGCTGAAATTGGATTCCAGGATACTAGACTCCTGGTAGCTTTTTTGGTCAGTATAAAATCCACACAATTAAATCTCGGACCTCAGTCTGTCTTCCTACTCTTTGACAGAGTAATTACAACATTAACGCTAGGTGGTACATTCAGGTCTTCCTCTCTATTTTTATGACCAAAAGTTACGGCAAAAATTCTGCAGTGTCCCAAAGGCAATAAAAACTTCTGGTCATTTGTAAAAAAAAACGTCAAGAACTCAACGTTGCCTGCAAGCAACAGTGACACTCCTGTACTTGAGAACGTTAATTTTTCTTTAAGACATTGTATTTTCCCGCACTCGTACTGTAGCAAGAGTTTTTCAAGATCTTGATATACACAAATCCGCTGGCCCGGATGGTATACCAACTATACTTCTGAAGACTGAAGAGGTGTTCTTCATCGCAGGCAAAACCACTGCGTAAGTTTTTCGTTCGCTCCTATCGTTCAGGAATCTTTCCTATAGTAGATGGTCCTCTTAGCGACCAATTGCACTTACGTCCCTTCTTTCCAAGGTCATGGAATCACTACTAAATCGTCAGCTCAAGAAATATATCAAAGATCGGAAACTTTTAAATGACCGCAAGTACGGCTTTCGCAGCAATCGTTCCACTGTTGATCTGATGGCATATCTCACCAAACAGTCGAACAAATCTTTGCTTACTCTTAGGGTTGGACTAGAAGCTATCTTCTGGACCGTTCAATACAAGTTGCATTAGACGGTTTCAAGTCTGATCTCGACAGAATAAATGCTGGTGTGCCCCCAGGGCCCCGTTCTGTCTCCAACTCTCTTTCTTATTTTTATAAATGATCTCTTGTCTGTGACTTTCATTAAATTGTTTTACTGAAGACTCAACCCTCAACTTCTAATATACGTTTGATAATTCACGGCCTTCGCCCTTCGGACGTGTTACTACAACGATACCTTATGATGAGCTCATTAAACTCCGATTTAAACAGCATTGTGAACTGGGGTATTAGAAATCGCGTGGAGTTTAATGCGTCGAAAACTCAATGCTGTCTTTTGTTGTTAAAGCTAAACATACCCCCTATGCCATTATCCATGAATGGTACTTGCATTGAGGAGGCCAAATGGCCAACGACCTCCGTTGGAATGACCAAATACTTGAGATTGCCAAGAATGCTGCAAGATGCTTAGGCTTTTTTAATAGATACAAGAAGTTTTTCACCCCTTCTGATCTGGCTACAATTTACAAAGCGTTTATAAGCCCGAAACTTGAGTATAACTCCCATCTCTGGGCAGATGCTTCTCAAACTTTTGTACACTTGCTCGACAGAGTTCAGAAAAAAGCGTTAAAATTGATAGGAGAGAGAAACATTATGGAAACATTTCCGTCACTCGAACATCGTCGAAATGCCTCATGTCTTTCCTTATTTTACAGGTTCTTTTACAAAAAATGCTCACTCGAGGTAGCCAGCTGCGTTCCACCCCTTAAACATTTCCCCCGTAATACTCGTCTTGCTAGGAACGCTCATCAGTTTACACTTGAGCCCAATTTCGGACGTACCGTGAAAAATAGGGATTCTTTCTTTAGCCGTACAACACGAATGTGGTATGAATTGCATGATACAATTTTCCCTTGCCATTTTGATCTTCAGACACTCAAGACCAATGTTCATATTGAAACACGACAGAACAATTATTCGATGTTCCAATCATCGTTGTTGTTTTATAGTCGGTTTTTTTTTAATCAGTTGGATTTCTTGATCCTGTTGATGATTCATTTTTGGCGAATGGTGCAGTCCCGATTTTGATATTACATGAAATTTGCCGCACGTCCTTCACTCCTTGAAGATCCAATTCCGTTCGTTGTCATTTTCTAACCAACGTTAATCCAAGATTTCACCAGCCCTGGGATAATCGACAATTAAAAACCAAAGCCGCGGACTGTGGGCTTGGGAAACTGCCTCATGTTACCGTTGCCCTTCTTATATAACCTCATCTGCGACCAAACTTCCATGCCGCTGACCATAACCTGCACCTTTTTGGACTCTTATACCTAATTATTGACCGTTTCTACCAGCTGGAGGTGCGACATAGGAAATTTAAATTTTTCAGGCCAAGGACCACCCACTTATCATATCCTAGAACTTAACAGAACTTAAGGAAAAGAAAGGACCCTCTATGTTCAGTAAAATTGATAAAGAGTTGACTTCCCGCATTAAAAACATAATTGTAGACGAATCACGTAGGGAAAGTGATTTAAACCGAGTCGGGACTATTAGCTTTTAGTTTTACGCCAGGGCAATAATAGTCGATATTCCCAATACTTTTTTCTGTTTTCTCCCGATGAGATGCTTCGATATCGATTGGAATTCTTTAACCACTTTATAATACCCTTTATTTTATTTAAGCCTTAAATTCATTTACATTTTACTACCACTCTTTTCCATCTCTTACCCTTTTGCTTTAATTTTTTTTTAAACAAAAACATAAGAAGTTAATTAAATTTCAAGCAATTCAAAATCAAACGCTAAAGTCAACAGTTTACCCATTTTAAAAAGCTTAAAGATAAGAACGACCTTACACCAACTTGTTCATCCTTTCGTCCATCCCTTCGATACCTGATTCAACAAAAGACCATAGAGTACACACATGGCAATTGCCACAATCCCTATATGTGTGTGTGTGTCCAAGAGGAAAAACAAAAATGTGATACTACACTCTCATCCAAGAAAAACCAGTTCCATATCCATGGTTTGGGATTCGTAAATATTTACAAACTTGGCCCAAGTAAATATGACCCAAGAGTGGAATTTATTTACATTTGCCTTCATTAATGCTCCTTTAATGTCACGTGATAATAATTGAAATGAATTTCGTACATTTTGTATCGTGTGCGCCATCGCCATCACCATAGCCATGAGCCATGAGCAAGCTCTGGACATTGGAAAATTGTCAAGAACCAAATAACCGAGCTGCTCATATATCCCAGCACTAGCAGCCAGGGAAGACGACATTATAACATGAGTAAATGGGTTTATCAACTGGTTTCCATCATGGACGACGGTATTATAGATTAGCTTTTTAGAGCAACGACAATGCATTAAATTTTTAGATAAAATTCATGTTCCAAACATAGTAGGTAGGTATAGGGTATTGTTTTTAAGGCAGCATAAATAACACATTAAGTTAAGGGCTGGTGGGCGGAAGGCTACAACACATACCAATATATATGATGGAAGGGATCTTTGACCTCGTGCATAAGTAATAAGGATTGGAAAAGGGTGCCGGTCCTCATCTATTTACAACACTTTTACGTGGACATGTATAATTTTAGTTTTTATACTTTAATTATGGCTAATGCTTTGCCCATCCAACAAAGTGCCTTAATGCAATCGATATTTTCTTGGAAATAGATTTAATTATAATGTACCTATACGTTAGCATAGTTTTGCTGTTAATGGAAATACACGGTGAAAAAAGGCAAGTCTTCAGAAAAAAAAAAATAACTAAATCTGTGATGATGACGAAATCTTCTCTGAGAAGGATCTTTTTCAGAATTATTTTTATTTGAAGTACCTAGTATTGATTTTATCAAGTTTTCTGACTCCAGTCTCAACTATTAAAATTTCGCACAAGTTTCAAATAATATAATATAGATTGGTACGGAAGTGTTTAACAATCTGAGAAACATCACCAACTATTCCATGACCACTAGGTCAGTTATGGGGGTTCAAAGGTAAAAAAAATGGTGTTTTCGCTTATATTCACTTTTGTTTCAAAAATAGTGAGCTTAAGACAAACAAAATGTTCTACAAACTTACGAGTATAAATAAGTTGATTTTACATAAAATTGCCAAACAAAGTTTTCGCATACCATTTACCACTTAGATGTTATATCACTTCAAACTTCAGTCTTATATTTTTGCCAAAAGTATGCAATTTTTACTTGCGATTATAGGTACTATAAGGCAAGTTATGCATTCGTAAAAAAAAAAAAAAAACTCTAACAATTAAACATGACATTACGATGATAGAGAAGTCGAAAAAAGTGGATCCGACAATTCTGTCTGTCTGTCTGTCTGTCTGTCCGTGTGTCTGTCTGTCTGTATAGTTACCTACAGCCTATACGGCTGGACCGATTTGCTTAAAACTTGGTACATAGTATTATTATGACGTCCTACAGAGGGGTTTTCGGAATTAGCATCCTAGCTCCAAAACTAACGATACCTACCATACGATTTTTTGTGAAAAATTAAATTTTCTCATAAACGGCTCCTACGATTTTGATAAAACTTTCTGAATGATGTTTTCTGTGCAAACTTTATGTTTTGGTTGGAATAGATTTTTCAGGAAAAGTCTTATAACGGTACCTCCCATAGGACCGGTTTTTTGAAATCCGATTTTCTCGTAAGCCACTGACGGATTTCGATGAAATTTTTAATGTAGAAGCCCTTTTATAAACGAAATAATATAAATTCTTAAATTTTCAAAAAAATGTTTTTTTGAGTTTTTAAAAAAAGTTTCAAAAATTGTTTTTAACTTTTGTTTTTTCCAAAAACGGTTTAATCTATATTTTTTTAATTTAATTTTTCTGATAAAAACTACAAAGTGCTAGAAGTTGGCATACTCAAAAAAAAAATTGGAATATATATCCGAAAATTTTTTCAAAAAAACTGGTCCAACGATTTTGAAAAAAAAATTTCGGCAAAATTGAAAAACGTAAAAAAAACCTGATGGCTTACTTCATTTTCTCCAAAAAACGTTTTAGGTATTGATTTTAAAGTGATTTATAAAATTTCATATGATTTTTTCAACGCTTTTTTCCCAAAATCTCAAGCACCCAAAACCATTTTAACACATTAGAGCAAGTTCGTTTCGTACGACCCAGTCGTGCACTTTATTTTAATGGGGCTTTTCTCCGACTTATACCGGTGCCTCTCATAAGACCAGTTTTTTTAAATCAGATTTGCTCGTAATCCACTCTACGGATTTCAATAAAATGTATAATGTAGGAGCTCTTTATAGACGGAATAATACTATTTTTTAAATTTTTCAAAAAAGGTTTTTTGAGTCTTTTAAAAAAAGTATGATTTTGTTTTTTAATTTTGTTTTTTTTTTTTCAAAAACGGTTGGATTATTTTTTTAGTTTTACGTTTTTGATAAAATTTTAAATAACAAGAAGTTGGCGTACTCAAAAATAATTTTTAAATGTTTTCGAAAGATTTTCAAAAAAAAAAAAATTTGAAAAAAATTTCATATGATTTTATCCTTTACTTTATTTTCAAGCAGCATTAATACATATCATTTTTAAGATGTGTTTCATTTGAATAGATCATTTCAATTTCTTTTTGAGTTTTCTAGTCGACACTCGGTAAGTTTTAAGTTTCTCATCACCTGTCATTTGTGATCATATGACTATCTGCAAGGTATTTGTCATTTCGACTATATTGCTAAAAGAGTCCTACAGAACGCAATTAAATCTGTTTGAATTCAATTCACGAAACCTTTTTATCTTAACTGATCGGCATTCCATTGACTTGGGCTTAATAACGTTTAAAGAAAATAGTTTAAGCCAAGCTCAAAAGCTTCTATGGGAATTTGGATTCTTTTCTTTGCATTATAAATATACCTGAGCCTTCTCCTTCCCTTTAATACTGTCACCTGAATATTCCTTTCTTCAACTGATACATACAAAAAAATCCAGCTATGATCAAAACCCAGAAAGCCTATTTAAAATGAGGAACCCAATAGCAGACCTTTCAAATAATGCTGTTAATTTTCTGAAAATTAGTTTTGTTGTAGATTTTTCTCACTTTTATTTTTAAGCTAATTTTTTGTAAATAAACATAAGTTAGAGCTACAGTATACGTTTGCAACGCACTGTTGGATTCCCTATTCCCTATGTTTTTGTATGTGTACAAAATTCAATAACATACATTTTGTGTGTAGCCGATGTTCAATAACTGCTGGCCCAAAATTGAGACCTTTTGTTTTTAGGGCGATTACTATTCTATTTAAAAATTCGATTTGAATGGAAATAGCAATTATGGGTGTATTTATCAATTCTAGAACTAACCTCTGCTACGTTACACGCTAAAAATAGGCGTGTCCTGAAAATTTGAAAAAAAAATTAAAGCACTAACTGGAGCTTTGATCCTTGTCAAATTTTTTTGGCATATGTATAAAACTACTGCTGAATCGAATAGTTTTTTACGATCTTACGTCACGCTTTCAAAAGTGGGCGTACTGAAAAAATTTACACAAAACAATATGGGGGTATATTTTTCAAATAGCGAACGGAAAAAAAGGTTAAAATTGAATATTGGTACCTACCTAAAATTTTCAAAACTACGTTTTTTTTTTGTTATATGAAAACTGGGCGTAAGCCACGTGCGAAATTCAAAAATTTCTTTTCATGATAAAAATGGGCGGCAGCCACACCCAAAATCAATATTTTTGATTCCATATATAAGATGTTTATCTACAAGTAATACATATCTACAAAATTAATAATGGTTTTCGCTCTAATATAAATTTTGTTATTTTATAAAAACAATATTGATAGTTCTGTATGAAAAGTGGGCGTCAGCCACACCCAAACTGAAATATTTTTATTTATTTGGAAGAAGATTTACCTAAAGCTTGCGTGTGCGAAATTTTAGCGTTGTGCTTTTATCGTCACTGTACAAAAAAACATAATTTAATTTTGCCAAATCGAGGTTGTTTAGCAAAAATGGCGGATTTTACCGGTTCAAGAACTAAGCCATACTCTTAAACCAAAGGTTATATATACCAAATCAAAAATTGCTACCTCTAGAGAGTATACATACGGAAGGACGGACGAACGGACGGACAGACATGGCTAAATTGACTAAGCTTTTGATTCTGAGTCAGAACATATATACTTTTCTATACCTAACGGTATTATTTCTCTATGTTATTTCTCAATTCCAATTTCTGGTAGCAGCCTAATTCATACAAAAACCTCCCAGATTTCATAGAATTAAGAAGTTCTAGGTTTTTGATTTATCGGGTTGCTAATATTTCCAGATTTTGAACGACTTTTGAAGCAATACGAAGCAATACCCAGTGTGTTGCATCGATTTTTGGACATCGTTGTAAAAATTAATTTGACAACTTAAAGTTTCGTTGTCGCTCCAATTCAATAGCTTTGGTTTCATTAGCCTTTCCAAAAAAAAAAAAATCGCTTAAACAGAAAGCAAACACTTTTTTTTGAGTGTATATTTACTCATTGTATCGAATGTATTAAGTAGTTATACCCTTTCCTTACCCTATAGTGGGAAAAGATAATAAATAATTAAAAACTAAAAATACATTTTAACCCTTTCACCTGTTCAATTGATTTAATTACATTGTGTTTGTTCCCTGCGTGCTTCGAGAAGTTTTTGGTGGACAAATATAAACCATCATTATATGAAAAAAATATGTCATACTTATAAAATTTTCGAAACTACACCAAACAAAGATGAATATAAAAATAAAACTCCAAAAGAACCACATCACAAGATTTCCATTCAACTTGGTATGCAAATTCCATTTGAGAATCTCCTTCAAAAAAAAAAAGGAAGTTTTCTTCAAAAGTATTCATCTGACAAAATGAAAGGATCTGGTTCTCCTTCCTATACACTATATAGAATTCAGTAAAATGGAAAGGGAATGTCTTGAATTTTATCATCATTTGGATTGGATTCATCTGTGGGTTTCTTAGTTGTGGCTATAGTGATGTTGGCGGTGACCTTATATGGGAGAGAATCTTCTGCACATTTAATCCACCGTACTGGATATAATGTGCGCAAATATGTACTTTGGGAATGGCATATCAAGAAAACTTTCTTGACCATAAACATTTGCGAAGGACTTATTCTCTATGCCCTGTCCTTCGAGATTATAGGAATTTCAAATATTTTAGAGTAAATGTGTTCGTTCTTTCAATGAATGTTTGCTGTGTAAGTTTTATGATTCAGTTGGATTTTACATATGTTTTGGCGTATAGTTAAAATGTTTTTCTATGGAATTTTAATGTAATGACTCTTTGAATACGATTCCAGTCTGAGAATTTTCTGGGGTGTGAAATATTCAAAGAAAAGTTTTTATGAAAGTACCTATCTATGGAAAGATATTTTAAATTTCTTAAGCCTCAATGAATGAAATGAATTATGTAAGATGATATTGATTTGAATAAATATTGTCAATCTTTTGTAGTTGTTTCTAACTCTGGCTTTTTACTAAACTTGTTCATATATAATTTTTACTATTTAATAGAAATCCTGTTTGAATAATTAGTATTTTTAGTAGGTACGTATGTACGGTGTACATACATATTTGTAAATTTCTCAGAGCTACTGATAAAATTTTATTAGAGTAGAATCTCGAAAAGATGAACAGATATAAAACAGATCCCGTTCATCTTTTCGAATTGTTCATCTTTCCAAGCTTCGAGCATTAAACTAAAGAAAATCATAAAGCTATACATACAAACATTACATCTATTTGTTAACAAATCAATTTATTAAAAAAAAAAACTTAAAACAACAGAAATTCATAAAAAAGTCCTTCATGAGGATTAAAAAAACAGACTTAATTGGACAGTTTTTTTTAACTGCTCTATGCCGTCCGGTTAAAAAGCGTTCATCTTTCCGAATTGTTCGTGTTTTAGAACCGTTCATGTTTTCGAGATTCTACTGTATAACCATTATGACCTTTATTCATTGATTAACAAATTCATGAAAATCGGTTCAGTAGCTTAAAAGATATACACTAAAATGTTTTTTTTCTAAGTAAGTTTTTATTTTATGTTTTGTAACATCGACTTGCTTGACCTATTTTTTGCATTTTTACACTAAGTTTTAATATAATGAGGCAGATGACGTGTTGCTACAATAATTGAAATAAAATATGCAGTTTTGGTTACATTTTTCGCCACCGCAGGCGCCACATGTTTGGTGCCTCACATCTCAAACATTTTCTTCAAAGTTGGTTGGTTTACCAGGCGCTCATAAATAAAAGCCAGCTATTTTTTGCACTTATTTGAAAAAATGGGTGGAGCCAAAAGCTGGAAGAAAACGGTATAGATCAATTTGGAAGTTATGTGCTGTTTGTGTGTTTGACGCCTTAACTACTTCCCATTATTTCTTTCTTTTGATATTCATGTCCTACTTTGGTTCTACCCAATTTCAAATTATCGGCAAAAATAGAAGGCTTCTTGCTTTTTCTGAGCGCCTGGTGATCCAAAGAGTTTTCAAATGCTATTTGCACTCAATTTAAATGTTTACTCCCTTGTGAGGTTAGGAAGAAGAAACGCCTTAAGCAGTGGTGTAGACATTGTAGACGCATATTTCCAGCCAAAAGTTTAATATGTGAAGGGTGTGATGACGATCACAAGGAGGAACAAAACGTTAAGGTTTCGAAGTTCACCTTTCGCACTTGCTCGTATTAAAATTTAATATTTTCACTCACTCCGATTTATCTGATAAACAGAAGAAACAACAAAGTAAGAAAAAGGCTTTTTATTGGCAACCATTTTTGCGCTGGGCTTGAGTCAGGTGGTATTTTTTAATATGTAACAGGGTGTCTGTGCTTTTTGTTTTGAATATTTTTTTGTTCATAAAGAGAAAAAATAAAAAGTGCTCATGCTGTTTTTTTCTATCTTAGTAACTTCTTTTTTCCAGAGTTAAAGTACTTTAAAATAAAAATTTATGTTTATTACTTTATTGGTTTGTTTACTTAATTATATTTGTATGTTTACTTCGACCATTTTGTATTTTGTTGTGGAATTATTTTTTCGCTTTTAATGTGATTTAAATAAAATAAAAAACTTAGTTTATTTCAACTGATCATAAAAATGAATTAAGATTTAAATTTTTAAACATTATTTTTTATCTAAAATGTAATCTTTGAAATGCATAATAACATTTGAAATAAAAATATTTTGTTGGTTGGTTTTATTATTATTTTTTTCTTCAGGAATAATGTTATATATTATGTTATGTTACACCATTCAATATTTTGCCCCGTTCTGCTCGTATCGCAAAATTTTCATCGTTTCCACTCCGGCACTAAATTCAGACGCGGTTGTAGCTGCGTAGCGTCTGCCATAGGCTTCAGAAAATTCATTACGTTGGTATTTATTATGGCTTGTACAGGAAACGCCTGGAATAAGAAATTTGAAAATTTCAAGACACATTTTACAAAGAGGGGATTTCGTAAATGGAATTTGGGAACTGCATAATTATGACACTATGACAAATTCAGAAATTGGTAGATTTCTTCTACGAAAATACGAAATTCTTTCTGAGTTATATATTTTCCCCCTTGATGTTGTTGTACCTAAAGTAAAATTATTTTGGAAAGGTATAGCCATATTTTTAGTTCCAATTTTAAAATGTTGCCGCTTTTGAAATTTGCCGCCCAGGGCAAATGCCCAGGGAAAAAGAAAATTTTGATCTTGAGTGCACTAAGCAGTTACTACCACCAAAGAATGTCTTTTTTCGGCAAAAGGTAGGTATAATCCACCAGAAAAAAAAATAAAGACATAAGGTCGGAGTTTTCCAAAAGCAATACAAAAGTGGGTAAAATTGTTTCGCAACTGAATTTAGAACAAAAGTCTGTATACGACTCTTAAGTGGAAGTTGTCAGCAAATAAACTGATGGAATTTAGTTCTTTGATGCTCTAAGATTGACAGAAAAAAATATCATGATAAGTTCATCATCACAGTTAATATCAATCAACTTCGACTGTGCAATGGAACGAGACTGGCTGCGAAAAAAATGTTTTGATTCTCCTCATCACTATGATTCCAACGGACTTGCCATTCAAGTTCCAGCAGCTGCTATTCTCTTTGCTTCTAGCCTTTGGGATGACAATAATGAAATCAGAAGCCCACTCATTTGAAGTTGACTTAGAGTCTCCCTGTTTCGCATATTGACAACTGTATGTAGCGTGTTTGCGTGTAGGCCAGCCATTATCTTAATTTGCTTACGCACCTGAAAATAAAATTGAAAACGTATTTTACTTCAATGCTCTTGCATTAAATATTAATATCTCTTCTTTAACTTCAATAAAAGTTAATGAATTAATTTGAATAACGAACGAGTTTCTTTAAATCACCAAACGAAACTCATATCAAGAGATGTTAATATTGCCGATATGAAAGAATTGAAGCTGGAAGGTTGATTTACAATTATTTCAAAATACTCATGAAGAATTATAAAAAATCAATTAAAAGTAATCAACGAGAAATCAAGTTTTTAAAATAAAAATTCAAGCAACACCTCTGCATTATCTTGTGTACTGAACATTTAGATTACATATTTCTGTTTACATCACATTTTTGCTCAAAACTTTATGAGTATTAAAACTACACGTTTTTGAAGAATTAAGTTTTCAAACTTCAAAGGAATGAAGTCCACTTAAGAAAGAACCAGGGGCTAAGTTCCTATTTGGAATTCGCAACTAAGTTACTAGTAAAACTATTTTTCATAGGAGCCCCTGAAGCCTCAAAATGAAGGTATTTTCTTACCGTGCTATCTTGGCTTACAAAAAACTGAAAACGTCAATTCATCTAGAGGAGAAATAAGTGATTCGTCTCTCAAATATTTAAGGTGATTTGACAAAACCATACGTTCTTTACGACCGGTGTTGCAAGGAGTGACTTAGGCTATTTAAATTACCCTTTTAGGTGGCGCTACAGTCGCCATGGATCGATCATCTGATACTTGGAAAACCCCGTAGCAGGTTCGAAATGCACATGAATTGTTGTCCAAGAATTTTGAAACACCCTGTACTATAAACTTTCTTTTGAACAATTCTTATAGATTGCTGTTTGTATTAATTCAAATAAAAATCAGTTTAATTAAAGAATTAAAACAAACATTAATAAACATTCCTGAGCCTTGAAGCTGAGAAAAAAAACTTCCTTCCCAATAGAATTATGGCTTTCCATACGGAACGTGTTAATGACTTTGGTGTTGAGATTGAGCACGAGCGCCCAAAATCATGTCGAGGCTACGATACGCGGTGCTTTCTCAGCACTTGCGGTTCAAGTGATCGAGGGTCCACTACTTCCCGACAGGTTTCTAGTGCAGGTGGTATTTATACAAGGTATTTAAATCAATAAACCATTAACTGGGACTCAAATAAAGCTCTCAATCAATTCGCAGATACATCAATTCAGCTATATGTCTTGCACAAGCAGACACCAGTATGGAGAGCTTAAGTGGCGTACATCCGCCCGAGATTCCACCTTTGGATTTGAATTCGTCAGGGGAGACAATGCCATCAACAGATAGCAGACCTGGTGCTAGTTTTACTATTCATAAAGCCTGTGAAGTAAACAGAATATCTCAATCAGATGCGTTCTCAAACTGGCTTTCAGGCAAAAAGTGAGTTCCTTCAAACCAGACACGTCCTTATAAATTGTGTTTCTAACTTACAAATCCCTCTTAGAAAACTTAAATCATATGAACACGCAAAGCAAAAAGAAATTGAAGAACATCGAAAACGCCAGATTGAAGAAAAAAGACTACTTGCTGAAAAGAAATATCAAGACTGGTTAGCCAAGAAAACACAGCCTAAGGAAAAATCAACACCTCCACAAGCTCAACCGGAAATTCAAGCTTATCAAGAAGTTAGTCAAACTCATGATGACAGCGAGAGTAATCGAAGAGCTTGGGAACAGAATAAATTGGAAGAACAACGTCGAAAAAGGGAGCAAATGCTAAAGGCCAGGGAGAGGCAAAAATTATTGGAAGAACAACGAAAGAAACAGGCTGCAAAAGCTTGGGAAAATTGGATTGCAGAAGCTCCTCTTAAACCGAAACCGGTTCCATTGAATAAAGGTTTCCTTACTTTGAAAGGAACAATCTCTGATATTTTTGTAAATCCAAATCTTTGGCAAGAACCATACGAAGTTGATGAATGTGATTAGTATACAAACTCTTCTGTTAAGAAATAAGATATTGGAATACAAAATTATGTGTAAGTTGATATGGGCTTGAAGGTTGGGCAATAAAAAGGATACTTTAGAATCTAAAGCATCGGTTGTTGGGTTTCTATTACGTTTCTATTGCGTTTTTACAGCTGGGATGCAAACTTATATCTGTCCATCGTGATGACCCGAGCCTACGGTGATGATGTTCTGCATCTGCACCCGAGGACAGCATATAATTTGTTTTATCATCATTTACAACCAGACCCAATTTCTCCACCTCCACTTCAATACTCGTGAATGCTCCACAGACAGCTCACATCGTTCTTCCAATAATGTCAATATCATCAGCATAGCCAAGTACCAATAAAATTGAACGGATATATAAAAAAATTGTACCACTGGTGTTGACATCCGAGTTGCGAACGATTGCCTCAAGAATGATGTTGAAGGGGTAACATGATAGTGCGTCACCTTGTCTTAAGCCTTTCTCGACATTAAATGAGCCGGTGGTGCTCTTGCCAACCTTGACGGAGCAGGTCACGCTGTCATAGACGACTTTTAAATCGATAAAAAGGTGGATTTCCTGGGTCTTTTCTAAAATCTACCGAAGTGTGAAAAATTGGTCTACGGCTGCCTTACCGTGCCTGAAACCACACTGATAGGAGGCAGTCAGTTCACGTGAAAAAGGTGTTAGGCATTCACACAGAATGGCCGACAAGATTTATATGCGTTCTTACTGTTCGTGCTTTGTACACTTGGGACGAACATCTTTGGCTCTGGTAGAAATCTTGAGTATTGCCTCTGCAGTAGCAATGGTAACCCCTTAAAGATTCGCACTTATCTTTTCAGTGCTGACATTATTCTAATCAGTTCTAGTTCTATTCTGCATCATTTCCCTATATAGACTACGTTTTAAGCTGTGTGAAACAACCGGCTCTTATCATCATTTTGGTCACCGAATAAACCCTAGCACATCAGGTCGGCATTTCTAATACAACGTTTTGCGGTAAAGGAACACTGTTACTCTAAATTTCCAGATTAGAAGTATTCCCCAATTCCCCTTTGGTATATTTAGGTGTGGGAATCTTCTCTTGTTTAGATTACTAGTGAGATGTATAGTCCCAAAATCACTGTCCCTTCAATCTAAGAGTTAAAGTCGCCAAGAACAATCATGACATCGATTACTTAGGGCACTAATAATAGGTCGTTTAAAGAACGTCATAGAAAGCCTCTTGGTAGGGTCATAATTTCCCCTCTTTTCAGATCAAGGGGTTTGGTTTGTATAGTATGTAATGATTATTCACAGCGCGAGCGATAGGAAATCAGGGAGGAAAGGAAAGGAAGTGTCGACGAACATTGGTCTTGAATGTTTGAAGATCAAAATGTCAAGGGAAAATTGTGCCAGGCAATTCATTCCACATTCGTATTGTACGGCTAAAAAAAGAATCTCTATATTTGAAGGTAAGTCCAGAATTGGGCTCAAGTGTAAACTGATGAGCGTTCTTAGCAAGACGAGTATTACGGGGGAAATGTTTAAGGGATGGAACGCAGCTGGCTACCTCGAGTGAGTATTTTTTGTAAAAGAATCTGTAAAAGAAGGAAAGACATGAGACATTTCGACGATGTTCAAGGGATGGAAATGTTTCCACAATGCTTTTCTCTCCTATCAATTTTAACGCTTATTTCTGTACTATGTCGAGGAGGTGTAAAAAAGTTTGAGAAGCACCTACCCAGAAATGGGAATTATACTCAAGTTTTGGGCGTAGTACCCCGTGGCGTAGTGGTTAGTGTGTCAGACTGCTACGCCGAAGGTTCAGGGTTCGATCCCTGAGGTTGCCACCTAAAAGTTTTTTTCCGGGGTACTGCCTCTTGCGAGGAAGTGACAACTCCTTCAAGAGTAATTAATGTCATGGAAAGTGCTTCTCTGTTAGCCGTTCGGATTCGGCGGTAAATTGTAGGTCCCTTCCATTCCTGCAGAATATCAACGCACACACAGGAATGGTTGAGAGTGTAAGTCACAGGCCCCGGCCCCGCTTGGAGCTGTTGTGCCAACAATTTATTTTTTTTTATTTATTTATTTGGGCGTATAAACGTTTGTAGTTTGTAGCCAGATCAGAAGGGGTGCATCTATTAAGAAAGCCTGAGCATTCTTGGCAATCTCAAGTATATGATCATTCCAACGAAGGTTGTCACTGATACAAATACCAAGTACTGATAGCTTTTCGGCCTCCTTGATGCAAGTATCATTCATGGATAATGGCATAGGGGGTATGTTTAGCTTTAACGACAAAAGACAGCTTTGAGTTTTCGGCGCATTAAACTCCACACGATTTATAATACCCCAGTTCACAATGCTGTTTAAATCGGAGTTTAATGAGCTTATCATAAGATGTCGTTGTAATAACACGTCCGAAAGCGAAGGCCTTGAATTATTAAACGTATATGAAAAGCTGAGGGTTGAGTCGTTAGCAAAACAATTTAATGGATTAGAAGTCACAGACAAGATATCATTTATAAAAATGAGAAAGAGAGTCGGAGACAGAACGGAGCCCTGGGGCACCCCAGCATTTATTTTGTTGAGATCAGACTTAAAACCGTCTAATACAACTTGCATTGAACGGTTCAGAAGATAGCTTCTAATCCAAAGAATAAGAGTATCATCTATACCAAATGCACGCATTTTCGATAAAAGAGCTTCATGCCAAACTCCATCAAATGCCTTTGAAATATCAAGCGCAACAATCTTGCTTTCACCAAAGCGATGCAAAGATTTGTTCCACTGTT
This sequence comes from Platycheirus albimanus, assembly GCA_916050605.2. Taxonomy (NCBI): domain Eukaryota; kingdom Metazoa; phylum Arthropoda; class Insecta; order Diptera; family Syrphidae; genus Platycheirus; species Platycheirus albimanus. The sequence goes on from OU696697.1 coordinate 44,171,418, forward strand.
CGGTGAGATACGTAGATGACCCTAACATGGAAGGTAAAGCCCTCTGTTGCTCCCATTTGAAGAAACTGAATTACTTTGTTTGCAATTTAGAACTTCAAGCTCTGTTGTAGAATCTTATTTCGTTCGAAAACAATGTCCATGTCATCTGATCAAAAGTTTATTAATTCATCAATCACGTCAAGATACTGAAGAAATTTAAGTGACTTGCAAAAAACGAAATGTATTCAACAAAATTTTCTTTAATTTTATTAATCCAAATTTTTATCATTTTGTATCTTTTCCATTTTCCCCAAGTACGAGTAGCAATTGATTATTTACAAGCATTAGACTCAACCATAAAGCACATCATTCTAGAAAACATTACAGACCAGATGATACCTCTTGGCTATATATGGCCCAGACCCATTCTAGTCTTTCGAAATCTTATCATTTAACTTGTCCCAGGGTATTTCATGTATCTATAGAAGACTAAAAGACATTCAAACCAAAGCGAACTCTATTCCACACCATCATTATCACCACTACTACGAGGAGTATTTAACGCAGGAACCATTATTACTCTCGAATGAATTCGGGAAATTTAAATGTACACAGGCCGAGGATAATGTCAAGCCGAAGGCATTTTCCAATTTTAAACATCAAAATCCAATCTTGGTTTTTTGGTTATAGATACGACGAGTAGATGGATAGATAGATAGATACTCGTCTGTTCTTTGTTCATTTTTCGAATAGAAGAACAAGAACAAGAGCTGCCACCCCCAGAAATTTTCCATTTTAAATCTTTTCCTACCCGCACTACCACCCCACCTCCCCCTGTCTCTCTCAGGGCACTATGCACTAAATTAACGTGTATCAATCTGATGGGTGACGCTATGGGATGGGGGTTGAGTCGAAAGACCACCACAGCACCGTCTTGCGGGTGCTTTTAATGATAAAATGTTAATTCTCGGCGTTGCGTTGGCGTTGGCGTTGAATGGAGAAACGTAAGTGCGGGCACCATACATTAAAGTCCTGGGAAGAGTTAAGATGATGAATCTTTTAAATGCGTGTGGCATGGAGTATTATAATGCTGTATGGGCCATGAATCCCAGTCATTCCTGCTTGTGAGATAGGTATAGGTACTTCAATTTTATATCTTATCGAGATAAAAATCCTTTTTCAGTTCAAATGCCTTTCCTTTTTCTCCGGGTACAGCGACAGCGGGCTTAAGGTTGCGGGAAAGAAATTGCCTGCGATCCAATTCATGTATACCCTTATTTTTCAATAACCCTTTTTGTTTACTTGGCCAATATACGAAAATTGCGAGTGATGAACAACGACACAGCATTATTTATGCATGTGCTGCTAGCTAGCTAGCTATGTGTTGTGTCTTCTCAGCGATTGAGTGGTTGTAGATATAAAAAGGTCTATCAAAAGGAGATGATTTTTGATGACAGAGGATTTAATCAATTCTTTATTTGTACGAAAAATTAAAGATGTTCCTCGAACTCAGGGGCTTGTAACCTTTTAACGAAGAACTTTGAAATTCGATTTTTGCTAAAAGGAATTTTTATTATTTATTATTTTGTTAATGTCCTTCTCTTTAAGTTTAAAAAATCCAGTTTTTATATTTAAATGTTGATTATTATTGGAATTGGGAAGTGAATAATTGTATTCGAAATTTCATTGATCGATATATTATAATAGTTGAAAGTTTTACTTAAAACTCACTTTCGAAAAATTAAAAATTATGTATTTGAAATACCGCGTCGCCTCCAACTTCAAATTAGTGTGTTTCGAAAACTAGTAAATGACAGTGCCTATAGGTTTCCTTTAGTAAATTCTATGACGTTCTCCAAAAATGTATCTTTGAATGAGTATACTCAAAACCCTCAAGCCCTAAGGGAAAAAATAAACATTAGGCGACTTGCTTTTAATTTATTATTTAAATGTTCTTATACATATGTATATGTTCGTTCATAAGCATCGATTATTTAGTGTTTACTAATCAATAATAATAATACTTGGCACAACAGCTCCAAGCGGGCCCGGGATGTGACTTTCACTCTTAACTATTCCTGTGTGTGCGTTGATATTCTGCAGGAATAGAAGGGACCTACAATTTACTGCCGAATCCGAACGGCTAACAGAGTAGCACTTTCCCTGACATGATTCACTCTAAGAGGATTTGTCAGTTCCTCGCAAGAGGCAGTACCCCGTTAAATAACTATACGGTGTGGAGTCAGTACTATTACAGTGTTTACCAATCAAGTATTTAAATTTTTTTAACTAAATGGGGAAAGGGCAATTTTTTTTTAAATGTATGCACATCGTATTTATTTTTATTTATAAAAGCAATTGTTTCTAGACTACAAAGGAACCTATTCAAATTTTTGTATTCTTGCATCTCACAATACCAAAATCTCGCAAAATTTGTTTTTGGAATTTGTATTCCCACACTACAAAAAATGCAACCAGGGTTGCAAGTTTTTCAATTAAAAAACACTAAGTCATAAGGTTGTAACCGGCTTGAGAATAATTTTTTTTAATAGCAAGCTAGCTTGTGAATTAATTGTTATTTAATTCATGTCACCAACGGTCTTATGACTTAGTGTTTTTTTTCAATTAATAGGTTTCTTGGTGCCGTGAAATAACGCCGAATGCAATAACGCCGAATTTTAAAATTCGGCTTTATTGCACTTTACGAAAGTGAAATAACGCCGAATTTTGACGTTCGGTCTTATTTCACTATAATAAAGTGAAATAACGCCGATTCGGCGTTATTTCACTTTCTAAATATTATTTTTATGACTTTTCATGTGTCTTTCATATTCTCTAAATAAGGTACCATCCTGAGAGCTTTGGAATCATTAAACAAATGTTTAAGTACCCTTTGTATATTTTTTTTGTACAGGACCAATTTCCACTTAAAAATAAAACAAAGCAAATATGTTCTTCCCAAAAGTTCGTTTTAATGAAAAAAAAAAATAATTTTTAATAATTCTTTTTTGTTAAAAAATACATACTTAATAAACATAACATAAACATTTCGATATTTAAAATTTTAATTATTAAGTTTACGAAATGTATACTTCATTATATTTTTAAAACCTAGTGCTGTTAAGAGAAGTCTTTTGAAGTAAAAGTTTCAGTATTTATTGAACTTAAAATGTATATGTAGACACCTAGGTTCTATATCTATATCAAGCTAAATAAAATGTCAACTTTTATTCAAAACCGTTGATATAAGTGCAACATATAAAATCCAAGCTTTGCAGAATTTGAGAGAAAAATTTTTCAGATCCAAGTTTTTTGAGAAATTCATCAAATAAAAATAAAAAATCGCGCGAAAAAACCGTCCAAAACAACGCGAATTGAACGGTCCGAAATGTAATTTCTAATCCATCGAAGGAGGGGTTCATCGATGCCAAATGCACGCATTTTCGACAAAAGAGCTTCATGCCAAACTCTATCAAATGCCTTAGAAATATCAAGTGCAATAATTTTACTTTCTCCAAAACGATGTAAAGATTTGTTCCACTGTTCGGTGAGATATACCATCATATCACCAGTTGACCTATTGCTACGAAAACCGTACTGCCGGTCATTAAGAAGTTTCCGTTTCTCAAGATATTTCTTGATCTGAAAGTTTATCAGAGTTTCCATGACCTTGGAAAGAAGGGAAGTCAGTGCAATTGGTCGGCAATTTGAGGGGGATGAAGATACGCCTTTTTTTGGGTTGGGCTGGACAAATGCTGTTTTCCATCCACTCGGGAAGAGACCTGTAGAATAGGAAAGATGGAAAAGCTTACGCAGTGGTTTTGCCAGCGTGGAAGCACACCTCTTCAGAACTATGGGAGAAATACTATCCGGGCCAGCGGATTTGTGTATGTTGAGATCTTTTAGTACTCTTGCAACTGTACGAGTGCGAAAGAAGATTTGTCCCATAAAACCATTCACGTTCTCAAGTACAGGAGGAGTCATATCACACTGGGGTAGCGTTGAATTAGCAGCAAACTTTGCTGCAAATAAATCTGCTTTCGCTTGGGAGCTTACCACAGGAGTGTTATTATCGACGAGCGTCGGAACCGAAGACGTGGTAGAGTTACGTACATTTTTTACGAATGACCAAAAATGTTTACTACGACTGGGACATTGTAGTATTTTTTGCCTTATTTTTTGTTCATGCAAAAATTTGGTTCTTTGAATGTGAGCATTACAGGTCTTTCTAGCTTGTTTGAACTTTTTCCGGTTTTCCTCAGAAGGGTTGGCTTTATAACATCGGAAGCTCACTTCTCTCTCCTTGATAACCTCTTTGCAGCTCAAGTCAAACCATGAATTCTCTTCTGATTTGATACTTTTTGTTCTATTCGGAACAAAATGTTTCATCCCGCAGAGAATAATGTTTGTTATCATATCAGCGCTGGAGTCTACGTCACTATCGAGGAAGTGACCAGTTAAAGTTTCTGAAGAAATCATTGAGACCGTTCCAGTTGGCCTTCTTCTTCTAACTGTACTGTTGGAACACGAGAAAATTGCTGATATGATACAATGATCCGACGTGCCTAGGGGCGATAATACATTTATCGGCGTGTATGTATCAGGATGAGAGGTAAGAAACAAGTCTAGGGTGTATGCGGAATGACCTGCAATGTCAGGGATTCGTGTTGGCTCGTCGACAAGCTGAGTCAAGTTGTTTGACTCAGCGAAGAACTCAGCATACCTTCCTTCGGGTGTTGTCTGACCAGAATAGCGAAGCTGCGAAGAATTTAGACATTGAAATCGCCCGTAATAACAATTTCAGTGCGAGGATAAAGGAAAACAATTCTTTGGATGGAGTCAGACAGTGCATCGAATTCGATAAAAGTCGAGTTACTGTCCAGATTTGGGCTTCTATAAATAAAACATGTATGGATGACGAGCTTTTGTACGGTGAATTTAAACCACATGACACTGAAGTCTGTTAATTAAATAAAATAAAGAAATTTAATTTTTATAAATGAATTTTATTGAAATTAAATTTAATTCTGGTCAAATTATGACACAACATAAAATTGTTAATAAAGTAAAAATTACAAATTATTAATTGCGACGCGTTTCGAACTACGTGTTCATCATCAGGCGCGACGGATGGTACTGCCAAATGTGGGTGTCTTGTTTTATTTTATGGTGAAAGTGAAAGGTGATGATGATTAGAGATGAAAGTATAATTATATTAATATTAATGCGTGTTTATCTGTCTCTTTTTATCTTGTATTATAATTTGAATATTTGATTGCAGTGTCGTATAATGTGTTTGTTTTGATTGTTAATTTGTCGTTTAATATGCTGTCTCGTTCTAATTTATTGGCTTTGTAGATCTCAAACTCCTCAAGTGCATCTAATGTTTTTCCTTTTTTGCACAGGTGTAAAGGGGTCAAGTTAGAATTTAGATCGGTGTAGTTATGGTTATTATCAATTAAATGTAAAGCAAATGTTGATTTGGTATTGGGTTTAGGTTTATGTTCATTGAATCTCTCTTTAAATGATCTACCAGTCTGTCCTATATAAAATTTTTCGCAGTCATTGCATTTGATTTTATAAACTCCGGAACAGTTTTCTTTGTTATTAATGGGTTTTGTTGTTAAAAGTTTTTGAATTTTGTTGTTGGTTTTATATGAAATGTTGATGTTTAGTTTTTTGAATTGGTACTGGAGTATGTGTGGAAGAATGTTGGTGTATTGTATTGATATGTAATTATTGTTTGTATTGTTATTTTCTATTGTATTGTTTTTGGTTTTATTTTTGATTTTCTTTATCTTGTTGGAAATTAATGTATCGATTATGTTTTTATTGTATCCGTTTGCAGATGCTATTTGTTTTATAATATTTATCTCGTCTTCATAATCTTTTTTGTCTAATGGTATGTTGAGAAGACGATTGATAAAAGCATTGAAGGATGACATTTTTTGTGAGTATGGGTGGTGGGAGTTTTTATGTATTACTATGTCTGTTGTTGTTGGTTTTCTGAAGATTTTGTATTTGATTTTGTTATTGTTTTTAGAGAGACTCAAGTCTAGGAAGTTAATTGTGTTATTATTTTCTATTTCTGATGTGAATTGTATTTTGTTATTTATTTTGTTTATATATTTTTGTAATATGTCGATTTGTCTATTGGTGCCATCGAAAATAATGAATGTGTCGTCGACATATCTTGTGTAAAAAATGATTTTTTGTTGTTGAGGGTTAAGTGATGATAATATGTATTTGTTTTCGAAATAATTTAAGTAGATGTCAGCCATGATTCCACTTAGGGGTGAACCCATGGCGAGTCCTTCGTTTTGTGTGTAAAATTTGTTATTAAATGTGAAATAATTTTGTTTTAATGTGATTTTTAGTAAGTGTATGAGTTCGTTGATTTGGTGTGTGGGTAATGTTGCGGTACCAGTACCAATTCAAAAAACTAAACATCAACATTTCATATAAAACCAACAACAATATTCAAAAACTTTTAACAACAAAACCCATTAATAACAAAGAAAACTGTTCCGGAGTTTATAAAATCAAATGCAATGACTGCGAAAAATTTTATATAGGACAGACTGGTAGATCATTTAAAGAGAGATTCAATGAACATAAACCTAAACCCAATACCAAATCAACATTTGCTTTACATTTAATTGATAATAACCATAACTACACCGATCTAAATTCTAACTTGACCCCTTTACACCTGTGCAAAAAAGGAAAAACATTAGATGCACTTGAGGAGTTTGAGATCTACAAAGCCAATAAATTAGAACGAGACAGCATATTAAACGACAAATTAACAATCAAAACAAACACATTATACGACACTGCAATCAAATATTCAAATTATAATACAAGATAAAAAGAGACAGATAAACACGCATTAATATTAATATAATTATACTTTCATCTCTAATCATCATCACCTTTCACTTTCACCATAAAATAAAACAAGACACCCACATTTGGCAGTACCATCCGTCGCGCCTGATGATGAACACGTAGTTCGAAACGCGTCGCAATTAATAATTTGTAATTTTTACTTTATTAACAATTTTATGTTGTGTCATAATTTGACCAGAATTAAATTTAATTTCAATAAAATTCATTTATAAAAATTAAATTTCTTTATTTTATTTAATTAACATTAACCGCAACATGGAGACTGAACCCCATAATTATACTGAAGTCTGTGTTTGAACACTGACCATATTGTGGTAGAAGCTGGTAAGCAACGTCATTTCTAAAGTATACGGCTAATCTCTGATAGGAAAAGAATAATGGCACTAAGCTGTACCCGTGTAGGTTAAATTCTAACGGATCAGAATTATCACCTATTTGGGTTTCACTTAATGCCAAAACGGGTTGGGTACGAAATCCCGATTGACAGCATCCTGAACGACAGAATCGCGAATGACAAAATCCCGATTGCCGAAATCCCGAATGACAAAATCCAGTATCCAATGACAAAATAGTAATTTGACTGTAACACAGTATTAATATTATATTTTACTTTGCTTCTAAAATCAAACTTTGTATATAAAAGGAAATAATATTTTATTATTTTCTTCACTTGTAACTGAATATTCCAACGGAAATTATTAAATCTATTGTTCCAAACATATAACTCTGTTATAATCTTTAATAGGTTATGGGCCCAGGAATCAATTCATAAAATAAATACATGAATTGAACGCATTGTATTATTAAAGAATACATTTGTGTGCTTAAGCGTTTAAGGAAGATTTTTTTGGTTCAATCAAATCGCACGCTTAAGATTCTAGATTTTTCCGTTGGATATTTAAAAAAATAAAAAAAAAAAAAAATTGTATTAAAGGTTACAAGTCGAACATGGAAAATAATTTGCAAAAAGTGAAACCATTTGATGGAACGAATTTCTCGAATTGGAAATATCGAATTAAGATTTTTCTGGAAGAGAAAAATCTGGAGAAGTTTTTTTCAACAACATTGGACTCTGTGTTGAGAGAAGTTCCAAGTGAAGGTGATGCAGCCAGTAATGAGAGGACAAAAGAAAAGCTGAAATCCGACGAGAAAAAGTGCAAGTCGATTTTAGTGCAGTGCATCAGTGATTCCCAGTTGGAATATATTAAAGAAAAAACATTCGCTAAGGACATACATATATGATACACTGGTTGGTGTGTTTGAACGCAAGAGTGTTGCCGGTCAATTGTTGCTGCGAAAACACTTATTGACAATGCGTTATAAGGATGGTGACGACGTAAACGACTTTTTTCTTCAGTTTGGCCACACTGTACGAGAACTTAAATCAATTGGGGCTACCTTGGAAGAACTTGATGTGGTTTGTCACTTGATTTTGACTTTGCCAAAAAGTTTTGATGGCTTAGTTACAGCGCTGGAAACGATGGATACATCCAAGTTATCCATTGACTTTGTTAAGAGTCGACTTTTGGACGAATGTGGAAAGCGTGCTGCCTTCAATAATAATAGTATTCGTTGCGGGAAAATGAATGATTCTGTGGCTATGCAGGCGGATCGTTCAAAAATTATATGTCACAGATGCAAGAAACCTGGTCACATAAAAGCAAATTGCCGAGTTAATCTATTGAAGAAAAATCATGCAAAAGGAAAGAAAACTGAGGGCGCAAACTGTGCTGAAAAAGACGAGTTTCTTATATGTGAAGAACAAGCTGCTTCATGTTGCAATATTGCGAGATCTTCAAAAGAAAATGGTAATGGTTTTAATCAAATTCATTTTGTTCTTGATTCGGGTGCAACTCAGCATATTGTGAACAAGAAAGAATTTTTCGATAACATGTATACAATTGAACCAATAAATATCACGACAGCAAAAGCTGGGACAACATTGGTGGCAAAATTTCGGGGTGACATATCAATAAAAACGTTTTTCAATGGAGATAATTCAACAAAAACTATTCAAAACGTTTTGCTTGTTGAAAATCTTAAATGCAATCTGATGTCAATTCGTCAACTAACTGACAAAGGTTACAAAATAATTTTCAACGGTGATGATGCATTTATTTCGAAAAACGGGAAGAATATGTTTACTGCTCGTCGAAATGGTCAACTTTACGAAACAACTTTTTACGTGGAACGAAACGTATTTGCTGGAATTGCTGGTGTTGAAAAGTTAAGCAGGGCATCTCAAAGTTTATGGCATTTTCGTCTAGCACATTTGAATGCCAATGATATGAAGAAGATGGTGAACCAAAACATGGCGATTGGATTAGACAACTTAAATGTGGATGTTACCAATAAATTTTGTGAGTCTTGTGTGCTTGGTAAACAGACGCGTTTACCATATCCGCTTCGGAAGGAAGTTCGCTCTACAAGAATTTTGGAATTAATTCACACAGATGTCAGTGGTCCAATGAGTGAATCGGCGCATGATGGTTCCAGATATTTCGTAGCTTTTACTGATGATTTTTCACGTGCATCCATGGTTTATTGTATCAAGCTAAAAAGTGAAGTATTCGACAAATTTCAACAATATGTTTCTATGGCTGAAACTCAACATGGTCAGAAAATTGCGAAACTGCAGTTGGATAATGGCGGTGAGTATTGCTCCAAAGAATTTAAATCTTTTTGTATGAATAAAGGTATTCAGCTGAATTTCACCGTGCCATACAATCCGGAAATGAATTCAGTTTCCGAACGTTTCAACCGAACTATTGTTGAAAAGCAAGAAAAATGCTTTTGGCAAGTGGTTTAAGTCGTCGATTTTGGAACGAAGCTGTGATGTATGCAAATTATATCAGGAATCGTTCACCAACAAGTGCTTTTGGTAAACAATTCGCAAACAAAACACCTAGTGAAATTTGGTATGGCAAAAGGCCAGATTTGTCGCATCTACGTGTTTTTGGTTCGATTTGCTACAACTATGTGCCAAAAGAAAACCGTACAAAATTAGATGCTAAATCAACAAAATGTTATATGCTTGGGTATGGGTTGTCTTCAAAAACATACCGACTATGGGATATCGAAAGCGAAAAACTTGTTATAGGTCGTAATGTGACTTTTAACGAGAAATCAATTTTCGATCGTTTGAATTATATCAACATATTTGATTCAGAGGCGGCAACCGATAACATCGATTATACGAGCAAGCAAATCCACGGTGCAAATTTGGAAAGCATCGGTAACCCAATCAAAATGATGTTCAGGACGTCTATTTGGAAGAAAACAATGGTACCAGTAATGTTGATGACGTATACAGTATATCAAATAGCACTGTTATTACATTACATCGTGGTGAGCGGTTGAGAAAGAAACCAGATCGATATGGATATGAATCTAATGCATGGTTCGCACTATCAGCAGAGGAATTTGTGCAAAATGATCCAATTACGTTGAACGAGGCAAGAAAGCGTGCTGATTGGCCTAAATGGGAAAAAGCGATTGATGAAGAGTTTTCATCTTTAATGAAAAATAATACTTGGACCTTGTGCAAGCTACCAATTGGTCGAAAAGCTGTCACTTGCAAATGGGTATTCAAAGTTAAGTACAAACCAAATGGCGAAGTTGATAAATACAAAGCAAGACTTGTTGCTCGTGGATTTTCGCAAGAAAAAGGTTTCGACTACAATGAAACATATTCGCCGACAGCCAAGTTGACAAGCTTTCGTATTTTGTTGTCAATTGCAAATCATTTCGGGTACAAAATTCATCAAATGGATGTTAAGTGTGCATTTCTGAATGGAAAACTAAATGAGGATATTTACATGACACAACCTGAAGGGTTTATTAAGGATATAACAATGGTCTGCAAATTGAATAAGTCATTGTATGGATTGAAACAAGCGTCTCGAATGTGGAATGAACGGTTTAATACATTTATAATTCAAATTGGTTTCAATCGTTGCAAATCAGATCAATGTTTATATGTTAAATTCGAAAAGAATATCATTTGTTATATTCTGTTATATGTCGACGATTTGGCAATTATTTCAAACAACATGCAAATGGTGAATGACGTTAAAACAAAACTATCAGGAGAATTTGAAATGACAGATGTTGGAGAAATTGGTTCGTTTCTTGGAATTCATGTTGAACGTAATTCAAATCTCGATTCAGTTGTTTTGAGTCAGACACGTTATTTGAAAAATGTTTTGAAGAAATTTGACATGCATAACTGCAAATCGGCTGTAACACCTATTGAAAATGGTTTAAATTTGAAAAATGGTAAAACAAATACTTTAACTGACCAACCATACAGAGAACTTATTGGATGTTTAACTTATGCTACTCAAACAACACGACCAGATTTATGTGCATCAACAAATTATTTCAGTCGATTTCAAAGTAGTTATACTGATGAACATTTTTTGTATGCGAAACGTATTCTGCGGTATATTCAAGGAACAACTGAACTGAAAATGGTATATCATCGTGATGCTATGGCAGATATCTTGACTGGATATGCGGATTCTGACTGGGTTGGTGATAAAAACGATAGAAAATCAACATCAGGTTACGTATTCAAAGTTTTTGGTAATACAGTAAGCTGGCTTACACAAAAGCAACCAACTGTTAGCCTTTCATCAACTGAAGCTGAATATTTGGCTTTGGCTAAATGTATTTGTGAAGCAAAATGGATACGCTGCTTGTTGAAAGAACTTGGACATGATTGTAATTTACCAACAGTGATATTCGAAGATAATCAATCCTGTATTAAAGTGGCTGAAGAACCGCGTGAACATAAAAGAATGAAACATATTGATGTTAAGTACAATTTCATTCGGGAAGCAATAGCTAAAAAGGAAATCAAGCTAAAATACATCCCAACCAATGATAATGTTGCAGACATAATGACAAAAGGTCTTGGAAAAATTCTTTTTCAAAAACATCGTCAAAGTTTGAATCTAAATTAAAAATTAATTTAATTTCATATTTCAAATCTTTAACGTAGAATTAATTTCATTTTTGTTTAAAATTTTTAAAGTAGTTTATAATTAATTGAATTGCATTTTTGTTTAAAATCTTTAATTGAATTTCATTTTTGTTTTTTATTCTTGTGTTAACATATCAAATTAAGAGGCGGTGACAAAATAGTAATTTGACTGTAACACAGTATTAATATTATATTTTACTTTGTTTCTAAAATCAAACTTTGTATATAAAAGGAAATAATATTTTATTATTTTCTTCACTTGTAACTGAATATTCCAACCGAAATTATTAAATCTATTGTTCCAAACATATAACTCTGTTATAATCTTTAATATCCAAAATCCCGATTGCCGAAATCCCGAATACAAAATCCTGACTGACAAAATCCCGATTTTTTCACTACTTTTTTTGGTACTATCTATCAAAATAAAAAAAAAACAAAAAAAAATTGTTTTAACTGCTCTTTTCAGGGCGAACAAATTTTCAAAAAGAGATACCTATCGATATTCAACAAAATGATGCAAATAAGAGTTCAGATTTCCAGTGTTCTTATATAATAATATATATAATATAGTAAGAATTTTGCGAAATATCAAATAATATAAAAGCGATCTTTAGTTTTTGAGCATAAGAGTAGGCAAAAGTAAGAAATTCGCACCTACTCTTATGCTCAAAAACTAAAGATTGCTTTTATATTATTTGATATCTCGCAAAATTCTTACTATATTTCACAGTTTTCGTAATCAGTTGGGTGGGTGGCCCGCTTCGCGGGGTATTTTGAATTTCTCCTCCTTTTTCGGGGGCACACCGCGCTCACGTAGCTTCGCTGCTCCGCTAAGGGTATGTAAATTTGTCAGGCAGGCGCCTGTGTCTGTAACATTTGTAATTAATTTGACCTGGGTGGCCCGCTTCGCGGGATATTTTGATTTTCTCCTCCTTTTTCGGGGGCAAACCGCGCTCACGCAGCTTCGCTGCTCCGCTAAGGGTATGTAAATTTGTCAGGCAGGCGCCTATGTCAAACAGTTTTCGTAATCAATAGTACCTGGAAGTCCCGAAGGATATAAATTAATCAAAAGAAGAAAAAATAATTTTTTTGTGTTTCAATATTTTTTTGGATTTTGGTCTTCTCACTCATGTTTTCGTCAATAACTTTTGAAATGTTTGAGCTTTTGTTCTAATTCGTACATATTATTAAAGGTATTGAATGTACCTTTCCAATAATATATAATGTTTTACTATTTGTACGCATATTATGCTTTATATATTGGTTTTAAAACGATTAAAAACGAAAAAAATTCGGATAATTTAGTAATTTTGTTTTTTGGCTGTAACTTCGTTAATAGACGTCCTAGAGGGTCGATTTTTACTCCGTTTTTTGTCAATAACTTTTAAAATATAGGACCTCTTATGATAATTTTTGCATTTTCTGATAGGTAATGAATGCCCCTTTCCAACAAAATTTCTTGATTTTCCGATTTTTTCAATTTTTTCAAGGGAAAAATCAAAAAATTCATTCAAAAAGGGTAGCCAGATTATGAGAATCGCCAAGAACCAACCTAAATGCTAATAAAAATGTTCCGTCCAATTAGAACAAATTCTTCGTCCAATTGAGAGTATATAAGGAAGTGTGCTGAGCGATTTTTTCTTAGTATAACTTATACGTTATACTAATGCGGTTCTTCTCAGGACCAAAAATTATGTTCGTAATTAATGGCATGAAATCGGGGTTAAATTGCAATAATATCATTTAAAAACATGAGAATCAACCAGAACGAACTAAATATAAACAAGATTTCTCTAAATAGTGTAAAATTTAAAAGTTCTAAAAAGTACTAAAAAGTACTGACATTCGGGGTTTTCAAATCGGTCAGTCGGGTTTTTTTTTGAAAATCGGGGTTATGTCGGTCGGGATTTTTGTATTCGGGATTATGTCGTTTTTGTCCCCGAAAATAGTCGAGATTTCTTGCATTCGGGATTTTGGAAATCGGGATTTCGTACCGTTCCCCTGTGTATATAACAAGGGGAAGGGAAGAAGAAGGGACCGCTCGATGCTAATCCAATGCTAGACAACGGCACTGAATTTTGTTTTCGCGCACAGATGGTAAATTTGTTGGTGGATCAGCAATGCACTTGTGTTTTTGGGTTGGTTTTAATTAGGTAGGTAATTATACGGACATACAGAATTATGTCAGACCCACTTTTGCAAGGCTGTTCTAAATCATTGTAATCATGTTTGACTGTCCATTTTTTTTGTACGAATGTTAACTTGCCTTATTGCACTTATAATCGCAAGTAAAAAAGACTTCCAATGTTAAATATTGATTATTGCAGAGCTACACGAGAATTGCATCTACACACATGAGATATTTTTCTTAAAAAGCTGAGTTTTGTTGTGAGTGAATTACATAATGCGAATAAGCATGATGCGAATAAGCATCCAAGCATTTTTAAAATGCGAAAATATTTATACAGTGATCATTATTGTAAGTACCCATTTAAACTTGATGTGTTTTATGAAAGATATCGTTCTCCCCATTATTTAGTTGTGCTTCATTCAAAAACAGCTGAACGACAGAGGTGGTTCTGGTAAGGCATACACTTAACCCTTTTATTTCTTTTCTCCTTACCAAAAGCAGTTCTCCAAATCAGCTGATTTAAAAATTTTGGTCACACAAAATTTACAAGAGCCGAGAAATTAAAAAACATAAATCATTATTTAACCCCGTTACTCGCACACATCAGAGCACAGGTGCTACCCTTCCTTCGATCCTTACAACAACCAAAACTTACTGCAAGTGTCAATATATGAACGAGGGGATGGAAAATTTGATGTGAAATATTTCATTGTCATATTTGTTACAACACCAACCCTTCTGGACCGATGTTATGCTGCATGCCGTGTCGTCCCCATTTTAATACTCAAGTCAGGACTCCATATCCATATATAGAGCTGAAGGCAGAAGCGATGGCGGCAGCGGCGGAGTTGCCAGTGCCAATGCCCGTCTTAGTGGCGGCCGGCTAATCGATTTTTGATTGAATATAGGAATATAGTATCAATAACGCAACAATGATGTGGGTGGCTGCCTGACAGATGGGGTTGAAACAAAGTGGCTGTTCAGCTCTTGTTGTGGATACACGTCGTGTGTCATAGAGTTATTTAACGGCATCTCAATGGGGTTGATGGTTGAATAAACAGCAAACACAGGTTTCATGTGGTAAAAATCCAAATATGATCACTTCATAATATGACATTGATAGATGATAGTCCTTATAGTCCTTGTATAAGAGGAAAAGCTGAGGATTTACCTTGTTTATATTTTGTTTTATGTTTCGGTGCTTTTAAGGTGATTTAGTGGATAAATCATGTGGTTCTGTGTTACATATTTTAAAGGGGTTACATATTTTTATGAGAAGAAATGGATTTGGGTAAGATTTTATGAAAATCGCTTGCACGTGTATTTTAAATTGAGCACATAGGGTCTACTGAGAAGTCGCTATGTTTAATATTGTCTTCTTATTTAGAACTAAAAATGTATTGGAAACTGAAAGAAACATCCATGCCAGCTCCCAGGATTGATGCAAACCGTTGTTTCTCAATAGGCACGTCTTCGAAATAGCAGCCCAAAGACAGAAAAGTGCATAGGAATGCCGTTCGACAAAATTCACGTCATAACAGTTGCTCGGGTACCTTCAGGACTTCAAAATGAACAGTTTGACCAAGAGCTAGTGTACATCCAACGTCAACATTGTTTTGGCCAGACACTGTGAGTTTTTGGAAAATATGAGCGACATTTGGGAGGGCTATAACGATTCCCGACACCAAACTTATGAGAGCTGACCGGCAACGTTGTCATTAAAAGGAAATATTAAATTATCCTTTTTCTTTAAATGGACGAGTTATATGCGAATTTACAATAGTGCTTGAACACAATGGAGTCGGAGCCACTGACGCAGTATTGAATACAAGCGAAAGCAATGTCGCGAATAAAAAATATTACTGAGCTTCATTCAGAGCCGTAATACAGAGTCGGAAGAGTTGAGTTGTTTCTTTTGTTAACAAGGAATCAACAATTAACAGCAGCAACGAACATAGAAAAAACTTCATTGTGATTTCTTTTGTTTCCATTGATTTACATGCCTTCACTGCATGTATCATTCAGCAGCTTTCAACCAAAGATGCAATTAAATCGTTACTCATAAAGAAAATATGCATGGACAATCACAAGGTCTGGTATGGATATTTAACAGATACTAAGCTGCTCCAAGATTCTATATCTAACTCTAATAAAGGACATGTTCGAGTAAGCCGTTAGAAAGTAGGATGTCGAGAGAGTCGAGTTTGGTAATTTTCGAAATACACACCGAGGAAGCGTTTTGGGTCCTATGATCGCAATCGCAGTATAACCTTACCTGTTTTAAATTAAGTTGAGAATTTTTATCATTAGCGTTTTAGCAACAATTTGACAAGCACTTGGCGTTTAGGTTTGGGTTAATATTTTTGAGGGATATGGGCACCGCATAAATCCAAAATAAAACCAAATAATTAAGCTTAATTTTTTCTGACAATAATATATACCACAGATGAAGCTTGTAAAAGTTGAACCTGATCTTAAGCTGAAAAGCAGGCTCATCACTGAAGCTAAGGTTAAACACTAATAGGTTTTACAATTTAGGACAATGTGCACATTTTTGTCAGAGAACTAGGCCTGCAACCGCAAACATAGGTTTATAATATATCAGGTCATTAAAAACGATGAAAATTGCAACAAGCGTTTGCAGATCTGTTTTATCTCGAGTACAAGGTGCTAATGTCTTAAGACTTCGAGGAACTATTGGGCCTGATGCTAATTTGAAGCACGCATCTCTCTTCGATTTTCAATCGGTTTTTCAACAACCATATCAAATGATATCATCAGATGGACAAATGAAAAGGCAAATGACGTCTACAAAAGGCTAAATGCAAATCGTCAAGTGTACCGTTTTTGGAAACTTTTGACGAGGAATGAATTGCAAGCCTATTTTAGAGTCTTGTTATGCATTTGAGCTTTGAAAGATGGTCATCGTAGATTGCGGACATTGTGGGACCCCATCAGGGGATATCCAATGCTTCGAACAGCGATAAACCTCACACGTTTTCAGATAATCAATTCCTTTCTTCGTTCTGATGATTCTGTTGGTCGTCGGAACTAGCTTCAACAAATCAAAGCCTGTTATCGACAGTTCAATTGCTTCTGGACGAGTTTGATCAGGCTTTGAAGTTGCTTGATAAGAAAATCATTTTCCTTGGCACAATCCGGACAAACAAAAGAGATGTAACAAAACCTTTGGTAGTGAAGGAGTTTCTTGGTATGACCATAACGAGCCCATAAAAGTCAACAGAAAGCAGTATTGCCCAGTCCGCTCATCCATCTTTGGATTTTCTGAAAAAATGGCGTTGGTGAGTTATGTTCCAAAACCAAACAAGCCTGTGGTTTTGGTATCTACTTAAACATAACTATAGGAAAGCCACCGGTTGTCAAAATAAACCGATAATGATACTTGACTACAACCGCACCAAAAAAATCAAACAAATCACTGGCCGATGGTTATATTTTACAACGTACTAGACGTGGCAGCCCTTGCAACCGTCATCATTCTTCGAAACTCTAATACACCTAGAAGAAACAAAAATGAATTCAGAAACGACAATCTTATCGAACTGGCAGAGGAGCTAATGGAGTCGAAACTGAATGAGCGATCACAACCTGCATCAAGATACACAGTAGGAAAGACTGCTTTGGATGCCTTCCGCATTATGAAAAGAGTTGAGCCGGTCGCGGTCCTACGCACAGTCATCGAGAACGCGAGAGCCCTTCGTTGTAAAAGTGGCATAATTCAACTTTGTCCAAGAGCAGAAGAAAATCAGAACCATTTGCGATTGTTGTGAGAGATATTGATGCCTTGGCCGCACAAATAACCTTCAATTAAATGTCTCCCGGATGTCTGACGAAACCTCTTTTCAGTAGAAAATTGTGAGGTGAAAATGCTCCAGGGAATCCAAGATTAGTGGAAAGTTGACTCATTTATCCTCGTTGATTATACTATGCAAACGGAATTGAATTTGGAATAGCCACGTTGAGTAAAAGTTTTTGAAGGTTATAACTTTATCAAGAGAAACACGACGAGTGAGCTCTTCTTCGATTTTACCAACAGGCAGAATTAAACATCTGCACCTTAGATCCTACTTCAAAAACATTCCCATGTAGGTGTCCAATCTTCACATGTGGCCACAAATGGTAGGAAGAGTCTGAAGAAAATCACAGCTCCACCAAATATTTTTTGATTGGAACGAAAATCTTTTAAAATTGTATCCAGCTCCTACAGATACTTTATGTGGACTACACTAGATCAATTTGCATTTTTAAAGAATAAGTTCCATTGCGATGTTTTTAGCAATGATACAAGGAAGTATTTGCTTGATTTAAAGGTTCAGTAGAGCTTCAGTGTTCGTGCAATTTCTTACTACTTATAGATGCTTGGTGTTCCAGATAAAGGTAATGATATGGCAACTTTATACTGAAATTTTTATTATTTTATACACGCATTAATTTTATTGTGAGTGTGTGGATGAACATTTTAAGAACATTGCCAATCAACCGTGCCAAGAACACTCGTCCTTATGGTAAATGTCCATTTCTACTCAAAAATATTAAAATGTTTATTATTCACGTGGCTTTGCTTTAGAGAAATGGACTTCTGTCAAAGACCCTCAAAACATAGACTGGTCCTTTTGTGTTAACAACATTCTGGAAAAGCTTTGTCGTTAAGATTATAATTTTCTTCGACACCCTATTATGCTCTAAAACAAAGCTAAAGTTAATACAAAACTATAAACTTCATACCATCTCGCCTCACAACATAGACACGAAAACACACTTCATGAAAGAAAAAGAGGACATCAATGTGTTAAAATACACTACACTTATACATATACATATCTACATAATGTATCTATTCTCGTATACATTTTAATTTCCTCTTTTAATGCATGGCTAAGTCCTTTTTTGAAAAGTTGCCAATATAAGTGTTAACAATATCTACGCGTTTTAATTAGGATCCAAATCTCAATGGGGTATATATGACACCATACCGAAGAGATTTTTAGGATGAATGATGTTTTGTGTTCTCGTTGTTGCTTTGTTTTTGCAATTTCTTTTTTCTTTTAGCTGTACAGAATGAGATTTTTGGGTTTTTAGCCTTCGGCAATGCGTCTTAACATAGATTGCAGAGCATAGTACACATATACACATGATGTACCCATAGAAGCTGATGGAAACAGTGCGATGTTCTTTTTGGTTTATGAAAAGAAATAATATCCTCATCCTTAGAATACACTCTCGTATACATGTGAAACATACAGTTCATCGTTCATGTTATGCAGAAGAAGAGTCCTTAATTTCCTCTGGGTTCGTTCCATGTAGTTTTGTCAGACTAAAAATGGTCGCATTATTCTGGCTGTAAGGATGGTCATGACGGAGGATGAGAATTTATAGGGCGACAACGAAAAGTTGGGGCCAATTTTATAGTTCACAGTATTTTACTTTCAAATTTTGAATACACACACACCTTAGATTTTATTCATATATATTCATGTATGAGTGCTACATCTACATTTTGATATTTGGTATCATGAAACTGGCAGATGATACTTTTCCCTTGATGCAATAACAAAAGTGTCTATGACTGCGAGCGAGGACATTTCGAATTATTCAGAATTTAGGAAAGCGTCCCTGGCGTTGCAGATAAGGGGGTAATTACGTGTTAGAAAACAGAAAACACGTGTAAATTTCGCAAATGTTAGAATATTATTTTACTACCAAAGTTCAAAATAAATATGAAATTAAAGAATGCAAGCTGGACACGAATGAAAACCATGTCTTTTATTTTTGTTTCCGAAAATGTATATTTGTTCAGCTAACTAAAACTGAAATCAACTGATGATTTCGGAGTTTACTTAATTTTTCTCAATTTAAAGCCTCAAGAGGTTTATTAAGTTATTTCAGAAAATAAACCCCAGTTTTGTTAATGAGATTCTCAACGTCATTCACATGTCAAATTTGTTCGGCGCGATTGACCATTCAATAACCTTTTTGCCGAATAAGCTTTTTATAGATGATTTAATTCACTGGACAGCTTTCGAGTGATAAGGCTAGGTTTATACGGTGCCGTGAAATAAGGCCGTACGAAATAAGGCCATATTTCAAAATTTGGCCTTATTTCACTTTGTAATTGTGAAAGAGGGCCATATTCCAACATGTGGCCTCATTTCACTTTGACGAAGTGAAATAAAGCCAAAATCCCTTATTGCGCTTTAAGTTTAGTTGGCCTTATTTCACTTTCAGTAAGTGAAACAAAGTCTAATGTGCGGGTGGATTTTGCTGATATTTCCAATTAAAATATATCTAAAACGAAATTTCTCCCATTACACCTTATAGTTTTGATTACCTGATTATACATTTCTTCATTATTATACAAGTTCCAATTGAGAAAACAGCCTTCATTTTAAGTGACAGTTAAATGAAACAAGAAATTTAATGAGCAGTTTTTTATTTGTATTTGATTTAAATAAGTAAATAAAGTATTTGGAATTGAAGTCAGTTTTAATTTTGGAGAGTTGTTGAAAGTGAAAGCCTAAAATTGTCGCAAATTATAATATTAAAAACGAAATGTTTCAGTTTTAAATTCGGAGAGTTTTTGAAAAGAATAGCTATAATATGAAAAGAAATAATTTTATTTTTGTTTTTGAAAATAATAGCCCAAAATTCGCGCGAATTTTGGGCTATTATTTTCAAAAACTCCCCAAACCAAAAATAAAACTATTTCTTTTCATATTATATATTATTCGCTCGAATTTTGGGCTATTATTTTCAAAAACTCCCCAAAACAAAAATAAAACTATTTCTTTTCATATTATAGCTATTCTTTTCAAAAACTCTCCAAATTTAAAACTGAAACATTTCGTTTTTAATATTATAATTTGCGACAATTTTAGGCTATCACTTTCAACAACTCTTAACAATTAAAACTGAAACTTTTTAAAAGCTTCGGTTTTAATTTTGGATAGCCTAAGCTGGCAGTGTTAATTTTGGAGATTTTGTCAAAAATAATGGATAGTCGCACATCGCCCAAATTTTCTTGAAAAAAAACTGCAGCTTTTAAAATGTTTCATTTATTATTGTGCAGCTTTTAAAGTTTTTTCAATATTACATTAAAATATATGCGCAAATATACTGAAAGTTTGTGTAATGAAAAAACGCTCCATATGGCCTTGCTACAGTTTCGAAAAGCGAAATAAGGCCATATTTGGCCTTGTTTCACAAATAAGTTTGGCTTTATTTCACTTCGTCAAAGTGAAATGAGGCCATATGTTGGAATATGGCCCTCTTTCACAATTACAAAGTGAAATAAGGCCAAATTTTGAAATATGGCCTTATTTCGTGCGGCCTTATTTCACGGCACCGTTTATACTAACCAGATTGTCGTACACGCTCTTAGTTTTCGGTCTTTCCCGATGTCTTTTGTCGGCTGACCACTGCTGCCTTACTTTTTTTAAAGCCGTGTTTTCTTACTTCCGCACTCGATTTTAAGCTATTTTAATTATTAGACCTTCATTTGCCTATATTTCAAAATTTCCATCCAACTTCAGTCAAAGAATCATTGTTTCTGTAGTACTCGCAACCACAAGGCCCACATGTTTCTCCAGTATAATGACAACATGCCACTAAAACCCTATAAGGAGCCCTCACCTCTGATACTTCAATGCCTCAAATGCCAAAATTGAAATAGAAGTTTTCACAAATGTTGAGAGGTTTATGGTCCACCTTGTCTTATTTCCAATTATGCACAAGTTTTCCATTGGAGTCAACGAGGATGAGTCTTGCATCAATGAAAGCTTTTACTGAATGTCATGCCATAAACACTGCCAGTTTTATATTTTCGAAGTATAGGCAAGGAATTTGAATGTGAACAGGGATCAAGTTTAAGTCAACCGGATAGAAAACGTTGACGTATATTTTCGGAAACGTGCAACACCGCGCAGCCAGTTAGTTGAGGCCGTTATTCAGAAGGTTCTGTAACTGTCACCTTAGATAAATAAAGTAAAGTACAGCCTTTCTCGAAGCAAAATTAAACGAATTTCCCGTACACTCCACTAGAATTTTAGATCCTCAAATAAATTGTTGGTCTCTTCCATTTTCGCAGAGTTTCAATTTTTGAGTTGGTCCATATTCACGAGGCCCTGGCTCCTAAAAGCTATTCGTGTCACAATATTTATTTTATTTATTTTAAACATAACGCTGATAGAGAAGACTATAAAAGTGTATCTCGCAATATCGTTGTATTGTATGTCTAAACGGTCCAACAGAAGTGGAAAGTTAATTAGAAACAAACTCTTTTCCTTTGAACTAAACCTTATTAGTTTGTTTTTATAAGTTTTATGAAATTTTCCGTTACATGAACTTGGCATTGAACGATAAACAAGTTGTAGGTACATTAATACATAACTATGTAACGAGTTTCGTCGGGCGTTGGTAGTTTGTTTATTATTATTAAAACATTATTATTTATTTTTGTTGTTGGTTCTAATTAGCTTTCCACCACTGTACATAATTATATGGTTCAATATTCAGATAAAGTAAGTAGTTTAAAGAGCCACTGTTGTAGAGTTTCTTTTTTTTTTTTGTAAGTTAAATTTGTTTCCATTTGGACTAAACTTATACTAACAGATACTCATAAGAGCATTTTTGATAAAAATGCAAGTAACAGAAATCTGGGTTTAGAGGTTGAATAAAACTAACCAAGTGTGGAAAATGGTTTTGTAAAGAATTAGTTTGACATGAATTTTTATAAAATGCCTTTGATTTCTTGTAGTTTTTTTCTTGTAGTGTAATAACGGCCTGTCCAGTTCAAGCAGAGGTTGATTTTCCTCACTTAAATGGCCTTTTCAATTATAATAAACCCGCAGATTAGGCATTGTTTTGTATATATAAACCATTGTATAAACTATTGTGAAACGTAAAAATTAATTGTTGTTGTTGCTTCCCATGGTAAAACACAAAAACAAAAACCTCGAAAATAAATGCTTAGTTATATGGGGCGGAGCATAGGGAGCTGACACACAAGGTCCAAAAGATAATCGTTGTGATACAAGGTTTAGGTTGTTATCCCCTCAAAACTAACACACTTTGAACCAATTAAACTTCTAACGCAGCGCACAAGACAATTGATGCCCAAATCCATCAGTTCATCAATTTCATTAATAAAGGATTCTCCTAAAAATATTTTTCGTCTACTAGCAAGTGCAGGGCATGCACATAAAAGATGGATATTTGTCTCCTGCTCTTCTTCGTCCATATAACTTCTGCAAAAGTCGTTTTCGTGCACGCCAAGTCTTGCGGCAACCGTGCGTCGTGTCTACCTATGAGACAGTGTCCTGTAATAACGGAGCTAATGTCCCGTATGTTAAGAGAGATCAAAGCCTTACAGCGTTTCGGATTAAGGTTTTTTCCGAATTCTCTGTATCGCTAAACATTTTGTTACTGCCAGTCCTCCCAGTAGTATCTTGCTTAGACAAACAATATACACGTTGCCATGGGAAAACCCAGAAATAATGTGCTAAGTTAAAATGGGTAATGGTGTTCCTTGTTTGGCAAGTTCGTGCGCTTTGGAGTTCCCTGGAATATCTCTTTGCCCTGGCTCCCAACAGAGGTGAAAGTAAAAACTGTTCCGCTATCATTTTTATAGAGAGATGTTTTGGAATTAGTGGAGATGGAATCCAGTACCTTCAGCGAATCCTGGCTATTGGAGAAAATGATGACGAATCCAATTTCTTTATACTTTTTAATTATCTTGAATTATTATGGAAACAACCTTAATCAATTAAAGATCTCTCAATTCTCATACTGACGAAAATTGCAGTTAGTTCAACGTACGAGATACGGCTGACTTAAACCCTCAAATACTGAATGGAATACGGGGTAGTACATTTCTGTGTTTATATTATATAACTTGAAATAGTAGTTCTATGTTTAAAATTGTTAGATACTCACATTTTCGAATCCATAAGGAATTTTTGAACATTTAAAAATCATGAAGATTACTTTTCCATGAGCAACCTTTAGTCTTATTCATTCCCTCAAAAATAATATTTCTTTCAATTCCTAAGCATACCATAAAAACAGACAGATCACATTGGTAGTTACTAGTGACCTTCGAAGACCTTACCTACAAAATATGTCATTAAAATCCGTATTTCTATTTTTATATTTTCAAATTCCGACAAAAGCCATACACAAAATTAAATTGGAAATATCCCTTCTAAAGCAACAATTAATTCTGTTTGCATCTTCCACTTTCGCCGACTTAAAGCCGATTTAAAAATTCTCCCTGAAGGGACTACTTACTTAAGAACTTAAACTCCCCAGTCTGTTGTAGCCAGGACATTTTTATACATATTTTCTTAGCTTTTTTTGTTGTAATTTATAGCATAAAGACGGTGGATGGCATGGCGGTGTGGTTCAAAATGAAAAAAAAAAAAATATTTATAAGAAGTACGGCAGTGACAAGAGAAAAACAACGTAATGAGATTTTTACCGTGATAACATTCATAATTGGATTAAGGCGACACGTTGGAAAGTGAATGAACTAAAGAAGAAAACAGTAGAAATATTTTTTTTTAAATAATATCCCCCAAAAGGAAAGGAGGGTTGCCTTGGAACAGCTTATTACACGTTGATCTGGGTATTTTGAAAGTATTTAAAGTTAAAGCAAACAAAGGGAATATTCTTTGAACAATGAATACAAAATTATTATTTTTATTTATTTTGAATGTCCAAGTATTTTTTTTTTTTTTCATTTTTTGGTTAAGCCTTAAAGATGATTATAATTTGACTTACAGAGACAGACCATGTCGGATAATAGAAAACGTTTCAAAGGCATCTTGTAACGTCTTTACCTTTTGTTAATTGTTGAGACATTTTTTATCAATTTCATACCATACACTTAATAGATCCCTTACTTCTAGACGTTTTACTTTTTTTATAGGTAAAAAAAATTCTAACAATCAAACATGACATTACGATGATAGAGAAGGCCAAAAAAGTGGTTTTCGCCATACCGTCCGTTGGTCTGTCTGTGCGGGTGTGCGGATGTGCGCTTTTTCATGTCATGCTACAGCCTAAACGGCTTGACAGATTTTCTTAAAACTTGGTATATAGCAGTTTGAAGAAAAACGGTTGTCGAGGTTTTTTGTTTGTTTCTGGTACTTTTCATGTAACGGTTTTTTACTTGCGATTATAGGTACTATAAGGCAAGTTATGCATTCGTCGAAAAAAAAAGTTTTAAGATAACAATCAAACATGACATTACGATGATAGCGAAGACGAAAAAAGATGTTCTAAAAATTTTGTCCGTCTGTATGTCTGTCTGTCTGTCTGTATTTATAGACACCTACAGCCCAAACGGGTGGGGCGAATTGCTTCAAACTTGGTATATAGACTTTTTTATGTATTGTACAGAGGGGAAATTGAAATTTTTTTTAGCTCGAAAAATAACGGTACCTGCCATACAACCGTTACGTTAAAGCTTATTTTTCTCAAAAACGGCTCTAACGATTTCTAATTAAAAAAATCAGTGTTGCTTTTTAGGTACGACTAATCATTATAGCTTGAAAAAAAGTTTTAAAAAATGGCTAAGAACGGTAGGGTAGAGCGGGGCTAGTTGGCCAGCGGGGCAAGTTGGACCACACGAATTTCTCAGAAACCGAAAGCACCACAAAAACCTGATTATACACAAACACAGCATGCTCTCATAGCAGCACGTGCCATACCAGTTTTAGTTGCATTGTGTCTTTAGAAGAGAAACCACACACAGTTTGTGTTTTTCAAGGGCAAAAGTAAAAAATACGCTCTCGACAGTTTTTTTTATTTTTATTGTGAAAAAACGGAATTTTCGATAGATGTAAAGTTTTTTTTATCAGTTAATAATATATTGTATTTTTATATTTTGTGTGTTAAATTGAATAGTTTTCAGTGATTTTGTGTTTATGATGAAATATGTTCATCAAACTAGGAGCGGGGCTAGTTGGACGGGGTGGTCCAACTAGCCCCGCTGATTTAAATATATTTTTTATATGTATGTTTTTACTAACAACTCGTAGAATGAGCACTTAGAAACGTGTCTGCTCAGTAAACTGGTCCTCATGTTGTTCTTGAGAGATCTAATGGGAATGCCGCTGATGACTCTTTACCGTCAACATCTCGAGGAGCTGGTACATCTTCACCAGAAGTGGTTTTACCATTTCCAAAAGCAGGAGCCAGAAAGCCAACACTGACAAAAAGAAGGAAAAGGCGAGCTGCAATTTCGACTGACACCCCGGAAAAAGATGAGTTAAAAAACGAACAAAATCGCAGTGTCCAAACCCAAAGTAAAAAAAAACAGAAAAGTCCAAATAAAAAAAAAAAATTGCAAAAATCAAGTTCCGACGAAGAAGAAGAATACTTCTGCCCTATGTGCATGGAATCATTCAATGAAAGTTTGCCGGGTGACGAGTGGATTCAGTGTCATACTTGCCGAAAGTAGGCTCATACAAAATGCTAAGTAGCTGGAGGTGGGCAGTTCTTTATTTGTGTCAATTGCAACAGCGATTATGATTCCTGATTTTCTTAAACTTTAATATAAAATGAATTTTTTTTATTTTTTTTGTTACCTACTATTAAATTTATTATTATTAAATGAAGTATTTTTTGTTACTTTTTTATAGTTTTTTTTTTTTTTTGACTGTTTTAAATAAAGTTCTTTGATTAATTTTGTATTTGTTGTCCTTTATAGACCTTGTTTTCCACTTTTCAGGGCTAGGTCCAACTAGCCCCATATGCCGGTCCAACTTGCCCCGCTATAGGGGCAAGTTGGACCACCTGGACTTGATCCATTTAAGGTAGCATTATTCTTCTCTGGTAACATATTTCAAATGTTTTAAAACTTCATTTAAAAGCCAAAATCCCATTCTTTCTTTCAATACCAGCTCTATGGTTGTACTATGAATAGTTTGATTTTTATGAGACTTCAAGTAAAAAGTGGTCCAACTAGCCCCGACCTACCCTACTTTCCATAGGACCGGTTTTTTGCTTTCGACTATCTCGAAAACGACTCAACCGATTCTTTCAAAATTTCACACACATATAGCTGTAGGTAGTTCAATTTGTATTGCATACCAATATTTTTGAATTTAATTTTTTTTGTATTTTTAAAAGCATTTAAAAAAAAATTTAAATTTATATTTTGAAAACTGCTTATTAAATTCTTTTTTTTAAATTTTAAATAAATGTATTTGCTGAATACCTATGAATTTTTAATTTTTTTTGAAATTTTTTTTCAAAAAGTTTTTCAAAAAAAACTTTTTTTCTCAAAAACCGCTCCACAAATTTTTATAAATTTATTCTCATAAATTTAAACTTATTTTTTTAGCTCAAAATAGTTTAAGTATTTATTTAAGAATTTTGAAAATTTTATTTTTATCAAAATCAAGCCCCTATACCCTGTCACCTCATTAGAGCAAGTTCGTGCGACCCAGTCGTGCATTTTATTTCATTTTGGATTTGCTCGAAAACGGCTCTAACGATTTTGATTACATTCAGAATTTAACTTACCTTAGATATTTCTAACAAACTAGCGTTTTTTGTTTTTGGCTTAAATGGTCGTAACGAAAATCAGGTTTTAACGGTTTGTTTTAAATAGCCATAAGTTCACTACGGGCTTTATTGAATCGACTCAAATTTCATTTGACATAGTTTTTCATAGTTTTCTAGTAAATTTTTCTCTGAAGCCTTTCTAAACGGTGGCTTTCATACAACGAGCCGTTGAGTTTTAGCCAACTTTTTTTTGTTTTTTCTAATTTGCTCGAAAATGCGTCTAACGATTTTGACTAAACTTTGTGTGTTTTATTCTTCTATTGTTTTTCAGAGAACTACTTTTTTAGTTTTTGGCTAAAAATGCAAATAACGGAGATCTGGGGTGGAATTAGCTAAGGTGATTTGTGATAAGTGATATCTGGTCACAATCAACAAATTTCGTCTGGCTAACGACTATCACTTATCAAAAATCACCTTAGCCAATTCCACCCCTGCTCTTAACGGCTTTGTTTCAAATGGCTATAAGTTGTCAACGGTTGCATCGAATTCACTCCAACTTTGTTTGGTATAGTTCCTTACAGCTTCCTTTCAGATGGCATTGATTTTTTTTTCATTTTCTTTTTTTTTTAAATGGTGGCTCCTATACAAAGAGCCATTAGATTTTGGTAAATTTTTTCGTTTTTTCTAATTTACTCAAAAAAGGCTAACCCGATTTTTATGAAACTTTGTGTGCAATATACATAGAATGTTTAAAAAAAACTGAATTTTTAGTTTTTGGCTACACATGATAATAGCGGAAATTGGTTTTAACAGTATGTTAATTTGGCCATAAGTGGACATTTGTATCATTTATAACACCCAAAAGATGACATCTAAATTTCAAATATTAAAGGTTTCTTAACGTCAGCTCCCGTATATCGGGTTTACCAGTTTTAGCCAACATTTTTTTAGTTTTTCTAACCGTTGTCTGTGGTACATTCTGAAGATCCGTTGCCCGCAAACCATAAAACCATAGTGAAGGTAGAACTATGCAATAAAACCAAAACAGAAAGAATTACATAGATGTCGACATCAGGCATAGGAAGTGGCGTTTTAAAGGAAGGCCGTTCTCAAGGTATTCAATCGTAGACACAGCTAAGGACAGTTGCGGCGAATCGGGACAGATGGATCTTGTTGTTATACCCTTGATCCAGTTTATATATAAACTTTGCTCAGTTCAGATTAAAACTGGACAATCCTTAAGGCTTTCGCTTCTGCTAATGGCTGACTTACGAAAAATGATTTTTGTTTGGTTTTGAGATACCTAATAATGAAGTATTTGAAACGTTTAACATTATTTCCATAGCAAAGAAGTAAGTATATGGACTTCCATAAATTTTATTAAAAAAATATATAAAGTCAACTCAATCATCAGGCATTCAAGGGTTCAAGGACTTCCTCCTAGAGATTTATTTGCGAACATAAGTTGCTTATCCGTTCGAGAAACATTGAATGTGTAAACACCCCATTTCAAACGACCATAAAACACTTTGATATTTGATTTAAAAAAAAAAAGAGAAAAAATATCTTAATCTGCTTACAACCTGACCAAGTAGATAAGAGCATCATTGAGACTTCAGAAAAACACTACACTCTACAGGAGTCCAATGCCCCAAGTCCCATTACATCTAAAAAGGCGTGAAATTAATTTACATAATTTTACGCTTCTTGAACTCCACTCTTACTCACTTTTAACATTGCCCGACCCGACCCGACCGCCCAAATCCTTCCGAGGCGAGCGAGGGTGTGCATTGATCCTTGGACAATAAAGATTCATACTACACAATGTGGATAAGAAAAAATAAACTCCAGTGACTTGAGTCGAAATGACACTTAAGTGCTTTTCTGGGCCAACCTCTTAATATGTTAATTTAAGATCTGTGTTCTATGATTTTGGCTTATTGCCCCGATAATGTGAGAAGGCAATTTTCACAATATCATGGCTAGATATTAAAAAAAAAAACACAAACATCTTTTTTTTTATTTAAGTCCAAGAAATAAATTTCAAAGATGCTTCATATAGAAAACCATAACCATGTTCCTAACCAAAAATCCATCACAAACTTGAACGTTTGCCCTTTGTTTAGAAATTTAATTGAAAATGATAAATTCGAAGATGTCAAAGCTTCATATAGATGGGTCCTGTGTATGTTGGAGTTGGAAGGTAACCTTTGGGCAGTATAGTACAGTAAATCATGTTATGTTACAATCAACCCTTAGTTGCTTTACCAAGTGACTTTGTGAAATTTATAATTGAATCTTAGGTGGAAAACTTGAAAGTTAGTGCTCCTTGATTGTCATCAACCGCATATTGTTAAGGTTGTGTTTGTGTGTGTGTGTGCACAAAGACGCAGATGGTTTGTTTACTTGGGAGTATTAAGTGGGGCCGTATAAGTTCATTATGCGGGCTTTCAAATTACTTGTATTGGACAAGTTCAATTATTATTGCTTCGTGTATTTTAGTAACATCAAATTGAAGAACATAACCCACAATATAAATTTATTCAAAAAAATATTGTCAAGAAATCAATTCTCAGAAAAAGGAAGATGAAAGTCCATAGTATTGGAGTGGTGGAAGCATGGCCGCTCGATGTTTTGAGTTTAAAGAAATAATTTAAAACAGGCGAGTACACATAATGTGTGTCTAAGAAACAAAATGGCGAAATACATACAATTTAGCGTGTTGCGAAGTCCAGAGCCCATTCGATGCCTCTTGAATTGTGTATACAAGAAAACGTGTGGAACATCATTGTCAGTGAATAATTACTTCATTCCATTGGCTAGATTTTTACAACCTACTTCACAAAAGAATAAAAAAGATGTCACAGATTTCAACAGACGCAACCGTGTTAAGAGTCCAACGAAGACCATAAAAAATGTCATGGAGGTCTATGATACTCTTCCGGTAAAGACATACTAGGTAAGCATGTGCTTAAGCCATTATGCGGTTTTATCGTGATTTTAATGGAATATTGACGTTATAAAATGTGTTTTTTAGAAGTACCTATAGGAATTTCAGTTGGCAGCAGTGTTATCATTGACAGCCATTTTGTCATCGGCCATGTGATTTATTTTAAGTTTGGTTTGCCATTTCATCATGGATGAACTGAAGCTTAAACAATGCATGCAAATCGTGCAGGTTTATTTCGAATGGACTCGAAACGGTATTGCTGTTGATCCCTATTTTCGCAAGAATGAAGCTAGTTTTTAATAAAATGGCTTCGTTAATAAGCAAAACAGCGAGCCAGAGTTGCCATTTGATGGAAATCATATTCAAATAAAAATGGCAGAGAATCTTTGAAATAACCCTCAGTTTTATGGCAATTAATACAATTTATCGGTTATGTATTTGTAAAAAATATGACATTACGATGAAAAAGACGCCGAAAAAGGTGTCTGTCTGTCTAACTATGGGGCCAGTTATAGCTATCATTGAAATGCATCCGTGAAAATATTGATTGCTGATTTTAAGAGGATTTAGCAACCAGAACTGGGCTTTTATTGGTATCAAAATAAAGCTCGTGAATTGTTTTAGTGTAAGAAATAGTTAAATCTGATTAATACTGTGTTCCAAGTACCAAAAACAAAAATCAGTTGTACGTTGAAATCGATTTCTGTCAGTGAAATAATAAAAATAGATTTAAAGAAAAGTATTTAAAGTATAAAAGTATTTTTTACATTAAAACAATTCTAGAATGTACGAGCTTTATTTTGATACCAAAAAAAGCCCAGTTCTGTTTGCTAAATCGTCTTAAAATCAGCAATCAATATTTTCACGGATGTATTTCAATGCCTAAACGGCTCGACCGATTTGCTTCAAACTTGGTAAGTATTATTATGACGTCTTAAAGAACAATTAGAATTCTAGCTCTAAAACTAACTGTACCTTTCATATGATTTTTAATGAAAATCTAATTAATCTCAAAAACGGCTCCTACGATTTTGATAAAACTTTCTGAACGGTGTTATTTGAATTAGCTTCATGTTTTGGTTGTAATAGATTTTTCAGGAAAAGTCTTATAACGGTACCTCCCATAGGATTGTTTTTTTTTGTATAAGATTTTTTCGTTAACCACTTCACGAATTTCGATGAAATTTTTAATGTGAAAAATGTTGTTACTTAAAATTAAATCTAAAATTTCATTTATAGAAGTTTTTGAGAAAGTGGCTTATACTGCCACGAGATCCTCAGTCAAAGAGAAGTTCCAGAAACCTACATATGTGCCGATGCCCATAGACATGTACGAGGGAGCAGTGACAAAAGAAAGATTTCCAGCTTCCACTGAAAACCACTCATATTGTCAACTGTGTTAGAAACTTAGGTGCAAAATCATAAAACTCTTTTTATCTAGCTGCAAGTTTTTTGCAAGTAGGTATCTTTATGATACCTGTCTGCACGCACTTGTTTTTGATTTTAATTTTAACAATTATAACTTTCATTCAAAAAAATATTAAAACTCTATGATTAATACGCATTTTCTGGAGAAAATCGACCCAAAAGTCAAGAAATTAGCATGGGCAGAAAAAATGGAACGGACTGGAAACGGGGTATCTTAAAACTGAAACAAGATATCAAATTTATTTAAACGCATTTACAGAGGCTAGGTATTATTTCTCCTAAAAATAAAGACCTAAACGAAGTTTCTATAGTTAGTACATAGTACTAACACCACAATTACCGTTAACTTGAGTCAGGGTACACCAAACTAAGCATTTTCTTAAATACCAACAAAATTATAACAAAATTGGAGATAGGCCTTTACTACTGTTTCTTAGTGTTTCCTTTTGGTTTTTTTTCAATTTCAAAAAAGGGTTGGTTGATATCCCTCGTTAAGTCTCAAAAGGGTGTGAATTTATACAGGGTGTCCCCTTATTCGTAGGCAAAATTTTAGTTGATAATTGTTGGGTACATTTTAAGCAAAAAATCGTTTAAAACGTTAAACTCGCGCAAATGTTCAAATATTTCGACTTTTGCTTACCCTTCGCTTCATGCTATGTGGTTTGTGTACTTACTTTTTGATGCCAAAACGTAACGTTAAAGCTCAACGCCTCATTGTAAGAATTATACACGAATTCCTATGTCTGAACTTTTGCGTTCTGTCAAAGCGTCGCGTCGTTGTTAAGCAAGCATAAAAGAAGTTATAGCGCTTTCCATTAATTTCACTAGTGGAACCACTCATTCTGGAAATTTATACAACAAGCACAGCAATGTTTATATGCACGCTTCAGTCTCAACAGTTTTCTCAGCGAACCCAAAATGGTTTGCATGATAAATTGATTTAAACTTCTTCTACGTTGCTAGGCTTCGGCGTGGGCGCCTTCATTTCTGATAAGTGGCAGTTCTAAAATAAACTGATTGTATTTCGAGATTTTTTAGATACCCCGATTAAGCCATGATGAATACTTATCAAATAAAATGTGGTATAAGAAGTTAAGAAAGATTTCCAGGAATATAAAATACACTACAATTCAGGACAAATTAGAAGGCGATGCAATTATTTCCTATGCGTGCAGAATTATATGTTGAGAGGGCAACAAAAAGTATTTGGGATTCCCTAACCAAATAGAGACTAAATGCAAGCTTAAAGTACAAAGGGTCTTCCATTTCGGGAGCTAGAATAAATGTCTTCTTCAGGTAGTGAGGCAGAAGCAGCTATAGAAGAGCACGTTCACAATCGCTGCTCAGAGAAACTCAAATGCTCAGGAGATTCGTTCGCCAACGTATATTTAGAAATCTCAATGACTGATTCTTTTTATTTGAAAGATATTTTTCCAAATATTTCATGTTTGACTTTCCGTTTGACAGAAAAAAATTAAATTTGGAACAACATGTTAATAAATGTAAGCTGTAGGTACATAGTATTTTTGACACTTTCATTTACCATATTTCGACGAGCGATTTAATTTTGCACTTTTACATGCGATTTTCTCAAACATAGTTTCTTTAATGGATGAAAATCTTTCACTTCATAGACCCTCAATTAAGTCTTTTCCTTTTTTTGTTCTCTTTTAAATTTATCTTGACTTAAAATATTCGTTATATTTACCTTCGTTTGCATATATTTCAGAATGCATGCTCTGAATTCATGAAAAATGTCTGCTCCTCAAACTGACAATGAAGCGAAACCCTTTCAGATGAAATTTAACCTTTACCTCTAATGAGGGATGGTTGGGGTTGGGGCACATGCAAAACTAAGTTTACTTAAAACCTTTTCCTTGAATCTGTTTTCATATTCGACTTAAGTATTTCCATTGGAACCTTTTTCTTACGGATTCATTTGAACATATATAATATTTACATACCAAATATTTTTACATTTTGTTTGATTGAATTGAAATTCCAAAAAATCATGCAACACATTCGATATGCAAATTATATCGTCCTTTTCTGACATCAGACTTGAATTTGGGATGGATTTTGTTTTAAAAAATTTTGATTCTGTTGCCGAGTCCCTCAATATGTTAATCATTTGCAATGAATAATCGATTAGGTATAGATAAAGGATCAATCCGTTAAAATTTATTAATTTAATGAAAAGCGAAATTACGAATTAATTGGTTCGAGTAAAATGGCCCAATCTATTCCACTTAAGAGAAGTGGACTTAGTTCTCATGCTCCACTTTCTTATGGGACGTATGTAAGTTTACAAGGTCGAAATTCAAATGTCAAAACTTGTATGGAAAGTTGCATATACAAACGGCGTTGATTGTAATCTTACACCTCACATCAACAATCTTATATTATGATATCAAGTTGTCATTTAATTGATTGTTTTGTTTACTTTTGGCATTTTGACTTATGAAATTATTTTAAAGACAATCTTTTAACAGACAAATTTAGCACTGATATTTTGAAGTTTTTTTTCAACATTTATAGTTTACACAGCTTGCCTTACGAGTGTATTCATGCAAAAATAAGCCTAAGTTTACAACAAGTTAAGGTACAACTTCGAGGTAGTCAGTCAATTTGTCTACCAGGGTGCTGTCGTAAACACAGGCAACAACATCAGCGCGGAAATTTAAAGCAGACTAACTCTTTCTAATCGCTGTTTCCGGAGACACTGCATAGAACACTCATTATCTCAGTCCTGCTATAAGGTGCAGGAGCATCATGGACTCTCTCACAATCGGACGGAAAGTCACTTGGAGTCTTCGAGAGAGTTCTGCGTACGATTTATGGTCCTGAAAACAAATTTTTGACCAAGAAGATAAAACTATACACGAAATATATGTGCTATACAGCGACATAAACCTCGCCAGAAAAATTCAAATTCAACGACTAAGATGACTGGGCCATGTAGAGCAAATGCACATCGACAAC
The DNA here is from genome assembly GCA_916050605.2 of Platycheirus albimanus. Classification (NCBI taxonomy): domain Eukaryota; kingdom Metazoa; phylum Arthropoda; class Insecta; order Diptera; family Syrphidae; genus Platycheirus; species Platycheirus albimanus. The sequence continues at coordinate 44,206,320 of OU696697.1, forward strand.
GCTCCAGCTCGTAAAGTCTTCAACGCTATAAACCAGAGGGAGTCAGAAACCAAAGTATACCTACCTCATCTTCGAATCTTCGATGGAGTGACCAGGTACAGGGAGACCTCCGACAGCTTAGATTGCAAAATTGGAGACAGCAGGCTAGAGATCGAGCTGGCTGGAGGGGCATGTTATGAAAGGCCTAGGGGCAACACGCTCTAGTTGAGCATCATATAAGCATGAATACACCTATTGTTTAAAATTCTGTAAACATAACTCGGTTTTACATTAAAAAATTAAATTGAAGCCAACGTCATTGGTAACCAAGAGTTCATTAAATTGCAAAAAGCCTGTTTTCAAGACAAGTATTCAAAATAGAGAAAAAACAGCTTCAAAGTTTTATAAAAATTGTTAAAATATCACATTAGGTCTCGTAAAATCCCTTAATAAAGAATTTTAATAAATTTTATCACTTCATGGTAGGTAGCTTAAATGGAGCACTTCGGTTTTTGCCTTTTTCTTAAAAAATTTCAATTGACTGGTCCTCACAAATTCGTACTTTGAAAAAAAAACTTAAAAAATGCAGGATATGTCACGATTACGCTGGTCTCAATAAAGCGATAACTAAACAAAGGTGCTGTTTGACTTGAAGAAATCGATTCTGGAACACGACCTCAACCAACGTTCACCGTCAGCTTGTTCGGTCCCTATATGTATAAGCCCAGCTGTTCGTGGTTGAATCTTCTCCTCCATACTTTACTGACACAAGAATCTTTCTCTTAAAAAAGCACCCCATCCGCTTTTCTTCCGTTATCCGTTATTTTAAGAACCTTTACATATATGAAAGTGACCAGACCTGCCTTAGAAAACCACAACAAATTTGAAATACCACAAAAGACAAAGAATTTTTGTTGTCAAGAGTGGCATCAGTGACAGACATCTACCCAATATCCGACATACCATCAAAGAGTGTGCGAAGTTAGCCACCACTTTTTTGACTTCTAATTTTTGGAAATTTGTGCTTGTTTGTGCGCAAACATTTTTAAAACGGGATCCCTGAAATTACTCAATAGAAAATTACGCTAAACAAAATGGAAAAAATGCCCAAAAAACTCCATACAATATTTTAGTTTTTTTTTTCTAGGAAAAAAGGCCCAAAAAGTTTGGTTTTATTTCCAAAAATGTTGGGTCTTTTTTCCTTGATTTTTCCCTTTTAAATTAAGGAAAAAAAGCCAAACATTTTTTTTTGGAAAAAACGCCCGAAAAAAACTTTTTGCCTTTTTTTCCAAATCGAAAAGGAAAAAACGCCAGAAAACAAACTTTTTGGCCTTTTTTCCAAATTGGAAAGGAAAAAAACGCCAAAAAATTAACTTTTTTTTCCAAGTAAAAATAATGTTTCAATAATAAATAAAAATCGCGCGATTTTCACACAGATTACACTTTAATGTTATATCTTTAAAAATCAATAATCAATTTAATAATCGCGCAATTTTTAAACTGTTAAAAACTTATAATAATTGCCACAATCAATAATTTAAAAATCCTCACATTGTTTAGAAAAAGTAGTTAAGAATATAATACCAAAGCCATTTTGGAAATTAAGCCAAAAAAGCTGTTTTTTGATATTTTTTCCAAATTTGAGCCAAGAAGTTTATGTATTTTTTGGCGTAATTTCCATTTTTATTTTTTGGTCTTTTTTCCTAAATTGCGGAGTAATTTCCATGTTTTTTTGGCAAAATGTCCAATGTTTTTTTTCCAAATTTTGTACGCCTAAATTTTTTGGGCTTTTTTTTCAAAACTCTTTTGGGCGTAATTTCCTATGGCGTTATTTCAGGGAGCCTTTGAAACAATTTAAAAATGAAGATTTCAGTCTCACAAGACAAAATTGCCAACAAAAACTATAAATTTTTGTGTTGGGAACCCTTTTCGTTCGAATTTTGAAATTTCAAAATTTGGTCTAAGTTTATTTAGTAGAGCCAACACCTGGCCCAATTTTTTGCTTTTGAATTCAACAAACTTAACATATTTTTCTAGAAATCAAACTTGGAAACAATTTAGAGGAGCCCTAGCCACATTTGAAAATAGAATTTTTGGAAATAAATCGTTTGGCTCTAGTTCCTAAAGATTAAAAAATAGAGCAGCACTAACATTGGTAAACTTCTTTTGCTTAGTAGCTCACAATTTTAAAACTGTTAAAAAAAAAGACTTTCAAAATATTGATCCTAGCTTTGAATAGTGATCTCCCCAATTTTCTTTCTCCTTTACACAACACCGGTGACCTCATTCTAACTCACACTATTGATTATGCCGACGTTCACGTTGTTATCGTGAGCAAGGTAATTAGGATTCTATTTCAGCGTAACTTCAACACTTTTCAAGGATTTAAACGGTGTCGTCTATTGGTCATAAATTTGAGCTCCATGGTCAGTTGGATCTTGTACGGACGTAGGCCCAAGTGCAAATTCACCCAGTTGAAGTCTGCCTCGGATTCTGATGTACCCTTTCACGGCTGATTTTTGAATTTTTTTGACGTAAAAATTTTGGCTGATTAATTGTTGAACCGGTCGTCTTAAATTTTGCCACCAAACGACAGTATGAAAGGCCACACCGTCTACCGTAAAATGGGTGACAGATGTCACCATAACAACATGGCCACCACAGGCCGCCGAAATCTACCAGCGTCGATTGAAAAACCACCATATTTTTCTGATAAACCCTGAAGTCTAATCCACACAAAAAAAAATTATTTAAAAATAATGCAAACTTAATAATTTTATAATTCCTTACCTTTTGCGCAAGAGCTTATAAATATTTAATATTTTTTGTTAAAGCAAGTAACTTCCTTACGGTCACTGCTGTTTTAATGAAATTTTCCAATCTTCATTCCTTTTAATTTTTTCCCGTTGTGACTGTGACAAACAAAAAAAAAACACTTTTTATTCCAACTCGACTAATTGCACTGACAGATTCTTTGATCACTTAATTAAGTGTTTAATCACAATCCTGTCCTAGCTCATTACAAAAACACCTTTTAGTGTATTTTTATTTGTATATTCTTATAACACGGATTCTTGTTGTTGTCCTTTCACAAAAATGCTATACACTTTTAGTTGCCCAAAAAAGGGTATTCGCCAGCATCGGTACTTTTGATGAAGTTCAATTCTTGAAGTAATAGAACCCGACTGTCTTTTCACAATTACCTTAATGTGTACTTAAGACATCTTAAACGTCTTAATGAAATGTACACCTTGTCGCTTTATTAAAGGCAAAAGATATCAAACACCCACCCGTTTGTTGTCCGTCATAAAACAGTTAGAAGAAGAGTCAATTCTAAAAAAGGACTTACCTACTTGATGGGGTATTTGCTTTCAAAAGACTGCGAGAATCCTTTGATATCCAAGAGGGATGCCTATTAGAGTAATTAAATAGAATCTATACGTCGTCGCATCGTCGTCGACTTCGTCTTGTATGAGCAACATCTTCGGCCTTTATTCTGGCACCCGTTTTGTCTGTTGTTTATTCGGTCAATAAAAAAGACCGTTTTTTTTCTCAGCAAAATCTTGTATCGAATATCTTACTTTAAGACAGTATGGATTGATTTTATGACACGAATCACCAGAAAATACACCGTTTTTTTTTACCGCTGCCCGAGCCGTGGGTGTGTTGGTATAGTGTACAAGGGAAGCTTTGTAACATTCGCTAAATTACTTACACCGGTAATTTAGCGCCACTTGCTTACACCCTGTTTAACAAGCCAACCCTAATTTCTTAAAAATGTTCACTTTTAATTATAAACCAAAGGACGAGAGAAGCAAAAAAAAAAGTAGAAGAAAAATACAAACACTTAAGGACTCGGTAGGTACGAGTAAGAAAGAACAAACTTTCGCTTTGAGGACTTTTAAGGATGTTTTAATTACTGGTAGTACTAGCTTACCTGCTGCCTCAAGGATACTTGCAATCAGCGGGTAGTCCTTTATTATTATTTTTTTATCAAGTAATTCTTTGCTCACAGAAAATATGGAATATGCTTGTTAAATATTTAAGACTTAAACCCCTTCACCTCTATATCCACCACCTTTAAGGGGATGAAGGATATTTGTATCTTTGTTTGGTATTTTATATTGCAGAGGTTGGGTGTATCTTCTTCAAATGTCGTCGTCTTTATAAAACCGATGAGATTTTATTGCTTTTGTGTTGTCTTTTGTGTCGATAAAATCACATCACACATGAGTATTGAAGTGAAGTTGATGTCACATCAAGTGTTGTAGTAACAAATCCTTTAACAACAGAAGAAAAAAAAAACAAAATAATTCCACCCCAGGGGGTAATCGAAAAGAAATTTGAGAAATTTATCCTTAAATTGTCGACGAAGATGCCAAACTCCTGCGGCGGACAATGATGGAAGAAGAAGAAGTGTTTTATTGTGCCTGTGTTCTTATAGCGATTGCTTAGGTGTCTTTTGGGATTATTGCTTTATAATCGATTCAATTTGTATTTTAATTGGATTTTCGCTATCATCTGAATTTGTTGTGAAAGGGAAATCACTACTGTATAGTACTTAAAGTCAAAGAAAATAATAAAGAGGTAAAAGATTCGAGATTCTAGTTTTTCAGAAACACTACCTACCTTGTTCGTTATTAGCAGATATTGCATCTCTGAAACGCGGACAACTCTGGTCGAACAAATTGTAAACTTCTTACTACAAACTGCAAGTACACGGAAAATATGACATTTGATCCTACGTCGTTACGGGGCTATGACGAATTTCAAGGTTCCGCTTTACTTTGAAAAAAAGTTCAAAATTATCGGACTTTTATAAAATAAAACTGACCGGGATGCCTATGTCTATAGTTTTCTTAATTAACATGCAATGGTGGCCAGCTTCGCGGGTTCCAGTTACAGCGATTCGGAACTATTTTCCTTTCGGAAAACTAAGTGAGGCAGACTGTTTAAAGTTATCACCGACATTAGATAAGTTTGAAGGAACTCTCTGTATATTTGAATGAAGTCTCCTAATGCTTCGCGGTGGGCAATGTTACAGTAGATGTAGTGCTTAGTTGCTAAACCTTGAGTTGTGAGTTCAAACTCAGCCTGAGCAGTAACTTTTATTCCACAGTTTCTAATGGATGCCACCCGTGGGATTTTCGTGAGATAATTTATTGTCAACTCTCAATCCACTGTACCACCAAAAATTCTTTTCTATCCTTCTATTCTTGCTCGTTGATTATTTATTATGAGGGTATTCATAACCCCTTGAGTGCGTTCACCTACACTTGAAAAACAAAGAGCTGATATTATGTTTGATAGGTATTGGAAAACTTACTTAATTGAAACTATTCTTTTTATCAATGACCGACTAAGCAAGTGCAGCTGATGGAGATGAGGATACGGCAAGCCTTTCGATTTGTGCTGTCTGGGGCCACCCACATCCCACATGGCAGCGTTTTAACCTTCGTTTATGACCGAAGTTTCTCTCTTTTTTCACGAATGTGTTCGAATGATTCATGGTAGGTATGTAGGGGAAAATGGCCTATCGGGCATGGGTGCACTGAGGGAAAAATGTATGTACTCAGTCAAAAAAGTTATGTACTATTGACATAGATTTCTGAACACAAGACACAACTCACTTTACTATAAATAGTTCTCTTAAGACAGTGGACTTTAATCGGTAAATAAATTGAGATGTAATAGGTAAGCACACTGGTAGTTTTCACATGCAGTTTTCGTCATGACTTCATACAAAATGCGGTACATAAACTTTACATAAAATTCTCTGTGCTGACAACATACATTTTTCCATCAGTGTGCCATGAATATCAAAAAATCAAAAAAAAAAAAAGCCCAAATAAACCCCGGAGTTCCACTTGCAATATAAGAACCGGAAGGTTCCAAACCCGTATTCTCAGTGTCCCAGTAACATGAGTTAAGTAATTATTAGCAATTTTTAACTTTATGTATGTAATATCTTTTTAATCTATGTAGTTAATGTTTCTTTAAAAATTTAATTTAATTGTTTTACACATGGTAACCATGTTGGTATTTATATTAAAAAAAAAAAAAACTTTAAAGTGCTCTTTAAGCCCCGCTTTCCCCTATTGTATTTGGGACGGGTTTTTTAAATCTCTCTTTTACAATGTCAACTTATCCTTTCGCAATATAATTTTTCTGGCCTCATATTTTTGACCGGACTGTATGATAATAAATGTTGTATGACATTTTGAAATTTTCCATGAAATCATTTCCGGGATAAATCCAAAGGCAAGTTTTGCACTGAGTTGAGAGGATTCAGTAAATTAATTCACTCAGCACTGCTCCGTTCTTTAAATTTAAATAAAAGTTTTTCGCTCTACCAAAGTAGCCACTAGATCCCCATGAGCTGTTGAAATTTTGATGTTTTTCTTCTTCTGTATACCCAACCCATGCCATTACACACCGTATTATTGAATTTTCGGAATCTTTCCTTTTCGCTTGAGATTGTAGAGCAAAACCTTATCACCATACATACAAAATGAGTGCCTCTAAATTCTAGAAGCTCTGTTGTAACAGTTTTACATCCATCTACTCACGCATCAATACAAATTTTCTTTTGCAATATTTTATTATGTTTGAATGCTTTTTGAACAAAAAATATATGCAAATTGGCAACGAATAACATAAATTAATTTCGTTTGAAAAAAATCTTGATTCAGAAATGATTGTTTGCGGAAAACTTATACAACAAGATGTTACTGACGAAAACTCACTTTACTCGTCATCTAATTTTCATTTCACTCAAAATGAAACACTTTGTTATAGTTTCTTCCTGTCCCGTTCATTCGGACAAATTTACGACCAGAAAGAAAAAAAAACTAAACGGAATGTGTTCTTATTGTCATTTCCTTACTGACATAATTATTTTACTGATATTAAAAACGACAATCAGTTAAAAACTCAAAATGCATATTGTCGGGTTTGGTTGATGAAGTGATGTCACTAGAGTTGTTTCGATTTCAATACGTTCCATCACCTTTACCTTGACAAATACTGCGAATTCTAAGTTTCGACCTTTATCGTTTCGTAAAGTACAACAAGCTTTTTTTTACAAAAGGTAGGTTCCATAAGGGGCGACAAAAATTGTTCAACCAATGCTTTTCACCACTTTCATTGTTTGATTAAGTGCCCTTAAGGCTTGCTGCGATTTTTTTTTAAATAATCGCCCTACGCGAAAATATATATGTTGCCCCTTGCAAGTGGGAATAGTTCTAAAGTAAGGCTTTTGTTTATCTTCGGGAATGGAAGACGAAAGTGCATGTTTTTTTGACAGAAGATGTTTTTCAGTTTTCAATTGTTTTCCTAGAGCACCCTTAACTGATCACCTCTTCGAGAGCTAACACGTTCCGGAAACTTTTCCCGTAAAAGATCGATGGTTTCGTTGCTTAGGTATCACTTAGCGCCATCTTGTTGAAAGTTAACGTTGTCCAGATCAATACCATCCAATTCCGGCCATAAAAAATTATTAATCATCTCTCGATAGCACAATCCATTCGCCGTAGCTGTTGCTCCAGCCTCATTTTCGGAAAAGTAAGGTCCAATGACCCCGACGGACCATATACTGCACCAAACAGCTACTCGTTGGGTTCTCCGAGCCCACATCAGCCAAGATGATTTTTTGATGAAATTCCGGACCATTTTCATGCATTTCAAGGTCCCAACCAGCAAAGACGCGACGTTGTTGATGATTGGCCGGCTTGAGTTTCAGATATATGTAAGTCTCTATGCAAAATACGGTGTAATGGCGTTGGTGAAATGACCAATTCCAAAGAACGACGAGGAATGAACAAACCTGGGTTTTCTTCAACACTTTGGGCTACAGCAGCAATATTCTCAATTGTTCTTGAGCGACGTGCACGGGTTTTATTCTGCACATCGCTAACTTGTCCCAACAGCCCAAATTTGTCCACCAATTTCTGAATTGCGGTCCAACAAGGTGCTTCACGACGACCAAAAAATGTTTTAGTTTTACGAACCGTCTCTGCCAAATTTTCACCATTTTTATAGTGCAGTTTAATATCTTCAATGCATTGTTGAAGAGTGTACCGTTCTATTTTATATAAATGGCGTAGTTTTTACTTGTCCAATGTCAAAAATTACAGCTTAAAAGGTGACAACTACCGAAATAGCGGGCTAGTCAAAATAACACCTCTTATTGGAAAACTATTTACTGTTCGCAATATTGTCAACGACTATGATAGAATTTTTAATACCTATAAGAAACTACTTTTGAAATGTATATTTCAACTCTTGTAAACGGTCTTCTTTTTTGGAAGATGTACGTTTCAACTCATGTATGCTGATCCACGAAGCACCTGGAGAGCCTGAGCTCCACCAATTGTTGTAGAAGATATGTCCCATGATCACTTTCCGTAATCTCAGCTTTTTATTTTGGAGCAGTTTCTCTTTCATTATTTTCGATATTCCATTTTAATACATATGTGAAGTCAGCTGAAACAAAATTCGATTTCGAAATGAGTCTTCTTATCTTAATTAATAGAAGTACACTTTGGCCAAAGTGTGTTTAGTTTTCCTCTTCTTTGTCACTTAACTAAAGTCAACACTTTACCCTCATTTCTGTTTACCTAAACTCTGGAATGCCTATTTACAATAAAATTAATCTATACCATTCATTTATATCAAAAACTATAAAACTTCTCAAAAATGACACCTTCAACAACCACCACTTCACATAAAATGGCTAAAAGATAGAGTAAAGCATTATGTATAGCGTATAGGTTAACCAAGTAGTATAGGCTGCTGTTTTTAGCTGTAAAACTCAAAGTTTCAAGGTATTGTTTTGTCATTTAAGAATCTCTTATGCTCACTTAAAGGGGACAAATGCCACATGCCACACTCAACACAAAAACAAGTGACTTGGTATATATATGCAAATGGCAAGCAGCACTGTCGTGTCGTCTTCCAAGACATCATCGCATTCGCATCGGTCGGAAATATCTTCTATTGAGTTCCTTAATTTGGGTATGCCAAGTAAAAACCCCGTTCATGGCAAACTCAATTATAAAATCATCGGATTATTTTCACCGTTTTTGCTCCTGAACAGCCATCCAGCCAGCCAGCCAGTGCCAGCGTGATGGCGTTAGCGTTACCGTTGCCATTACCATTGCCGTTGTTAAGGCCGTAACCGCTGCCACCCTGCGATAATTGAAAATTTAAATTTGCGAGATCTGCTCGCTCAAATGCAAATGATGTACCGCACCTATATAGCGGAGCGGAAGGACAATCAGGTCTTGGAGGACTTGTATAAGGTGCTGAATTCTGGATTCAAGCAATGAGTTTTTTGTTTAAGTATATTCAATAGGACATGGCAAGGGGTATAGAGGGTAGATGGTGGTTCCGGGCGAAGCACATCGAACGTATATACACATCGATTAAAACAGCAGACAAAGTCTTATGAATAAATTGTTATGGAAATCGAATTAATGAACGTAATACCTGAGCTTATTTGCTTAACCCTTTCGTTCATACGTAATTTTATTAGAATCATTCGAGATGGTATCTGGTATCTCTGGTAAGGAGTTGGATAAGTGTGTATGGTGTGTATATTGTACATACATATACGCTCGCCGCAGTATTGTGACCCATATGTGTGTGAACGGAGAAGGGACTTGGCTCAAGTCTTATCTTTTGCACTTTGAGAAGGTGAACAAGTCCTTATAGGAGCAAACATGTTTTAAGGATACCTTTGTTAGCTGAGTAAGCGGTTAATTCAATTCCATCGGATAATTTACTCTTATAAAAGAAAGCAGAACAATAGGTCTAGTCGTATTTGAAATTGAGTTTAATTCGATTTGAAAAATGTCAAATGCAGTGCGGAATATTGATTGAATTTTTAGATGACTTGTAACACATCAACATTTTATGATTCGTTTTTCAAAAATTTGAAATTCACAATTTGAATTGTGTTCTTGGAGGCATTTCCGAGTAATCGACTGTTCCCTACGTATATGTCCACCAAGGCAATTTTACCTAACCAACTACATATTTTGCTTGAAAATTATGAGTGCTGAACTAGTTTGATTTTGTACCTAACGATCCCGATTGGACACAGACATATTGATAAGGCAAAGAAGATATCTCGGTTGTACAATTTTATATGGACTTTTTTGTAAAGAACTAGACAGGCAAAGATCAGCCCTTCACTGCTCACTCACGGAAGATGTGAAAAGTTCGCTGGAAGCCAGCAATTTATCGTATCTATTCTAAAATTTTGGTAGTACCACGCTGAAGGTTTTGGGTTCGATCCCTGACTCCGCCTCAGTTCTTTTCCGGTGTACTTCCTCTTGCGAGCAAGTGACAAATCCTCCGAGAGTAAATCATGTCATGGAAAGTGCTTCTCTGTTAGCCATTCGGACTCGGCGGTAAATTGTATAGGTCTCTTCCATTCCTGCAGAATATCAATGCACACACAGGAATGTTTGAGAGTGTAAGCCCCGGCCCCGGCCCCGCTTGGAGCTGTTGTGCCAACAATGTATTTATATTTTTATCCGAAAATATTATTTACCATGCAAGATACAGACATTTTTTGGCTAGACCCATCCAAATGTACCTAGGGTTCTTTGGTGTTATAGCAGGATACCTATAATATTGGCTAACATGACACCAGGTAAGGCATACCTCACAGCCCTAAATGCCTTAGTTGCGGTATAGTTCCTCATTTTCCTTGCCACTGCCCTGTCATGGCCACAGCTGGTAAAATTTTCGTTGATAAAGAACCTTTCCGAACAGAAGATCGGTAATCTTCGGTAAAAATAAGACAATAATGTTTCTTAGGTTTCTGTAATAAGGCCCTAGCGCATACTTGTAGGCAAACTGAGTTTTCTGGATTAAATCGACAAAAATAAATTGTAACTAGATTGTGCTAAACATGGCAATCACAACATTTAGTCAGTAGTAAAATAGAGAAAGAGTGTTGTTTTCTCGAAGATAAACACTGCACCATAAACAGTCCAAGCCACTTTTGCTTCTTAATCCTTATTAACCTTAACGACGAGCTCAAATTGAATGTCAACTTGGGAAGGGTGTGAGTCTTTGCGCTCCGATCATAAAACTGTCAGGTTTTTTCTTTAATATTTTTTAGGGGAGTTGTAATAATTTTTAAATCAGTAGTAACCTAGTAACTCTTATAGTAACGGTTTCTTCTTCAAAGTCTTCCTAATACAAATCACCATCTGCATTTAGGTTTTATTACCATTGGAAACAAAACGGCTTTTAATTGCGCTGCCTTTCCAACTTAAGAATATTTTCCATTTGAAAAGTATGATATGAATTCCTAGGCTAGAGTCAAAAAAGCGATCCCCACATTGGGCGCCAGTTAATTCTTTTTTTTTTTAATTACAACATATGAACAAATAATTTTTATAAACCATGATTGCACTGAATAGAATATATGGCATTGGAGTGTGTCGGGTTTCGTGCTGACGTTGCCGCTGGTCTTGGCTGTTTTCATAACTTGCCAAGAAATAACATTCCTCTTAAGCTTATTCCAAACATAATTTGCCGCCTTTTGCAATGAAATTATAAAGATAAGTTAAAAAATCGTTTTTGCAAAGATTGTTCGATTTTTGACCGACTTTTGAAAAGTGGAGGTTATGTTGGAGTTGTATTATATTCACATCCATATGTTAGTCTGACAAGTCTTTTTAACGAATATATCAAATTACAAAAGTGTATCTATGTGTCATGCATGTAGTAGGTACGTGTACATATTTGTAAATTTCTCACAGATACTGATAAGATTTAATTACCCTTTTTTCATTGACTTGCAAATTCATGAAAATCGATTCAGTAGTTTAAAAGATATAAACTAAAATGTTTTTTTTATGTTAGCTTTTATTTTATGTTTATATTTTGTAATATCGACTTGCTTGGCCTATTTTTTGCATTTTTACACTAAATTTTAATATAATGAGGCAGATGACGTGTTGCTACAATGTTTGCAAAAAAATATTCAGTTTTGGTTACATTTTTCGCCACCGCAGCGCCACATGTTTGGTGCCTCACATCTCAAACATTTTCTTCAACATTGGCTGACTGACCAGGCACTCATACAAAAAAGGAGGCTGTTTTTTGCATTCATTTGAAAAAAATGGGTGGAGCCAAAAGCTAGAAGAAAACGGTAAAGATCAATTTAGAAGTTATGGTTTCCACGCGAGAGCAAATTCAATTCACACCATTCTTTCTTTCGTTTTGCTATTCATGCCCTATTTTGGTTCCACCCATTTTCAAATTATCGACAAAAATAAAAGGTTTCCTGCTTTTTCTGAGCGCCTAGTGATCCAAACATTTTTCATACTTTTTTCTCGCAATTCAAGGGTTTGTTTACGTTGTGAGGTAGAAAGTAGTAGACATTGTAGATGTATATTCGTCGTCAAAAGTTTTATATGTGAAGGGTGTGATGACGATCACGAGGAGGAACAAAACAAAAAGTTACGGTTTCGAAGTTCACCTTTCGCACTTGCTCATATTAAAATTTAATACTTTCACTCACTCCAATTTATCTGATAAACAGAAGAAAGTAAGAAAAAGACTTTATTGGCTAGGGTCAGTGGCGACCATTTTTGCGCTCTGGTTAAGTCAAGTGGTATTTTTATAATATGTTTTGAATATTTTTTTTTCATAAAGAGAACAAATATAAAGTGGTCGTGCTATTTTTTCTATTTTAATAATTTCTCTAATTTTCCAGAATTAAAGTACATAGGTATTTAAAAATAAATATTTATTTAGTTATTACTATTGGTTTTTATGTTTACTTCGACCATTTTGTATTTTGTTGTGGAATTATGTCTTCGCTTTTAATGTGATTTATAAAATAAAAACGTAGTTTATTTCAACTGATTTCTTTTTTATGATTTAAAACATCATCTTTTATCTTAAATAAAGTCTATGAAATGCATAATAACATTTCAAATAAAAATATTTTGTTGGTTGTTTTATTATTTTTTTGCTTCACGAATAATGTTAAATGTTACACCATTTAATCTCTTGCCCCCTTCTGTTCGTATCGCAATTTTCATCGTTTATACTCCGGCTGCTTAGCGTCTGGCATAAGGCTTCAGAAAATTCATTACGTTGGTAGTTGGTAGTTTTATATAGCTTCTGCTAAACAACAGGAAACGCCAGGAATTAGAAAACTGAAAATTTCAAGACTCATTTTACAAAGAAGGGATTTCGTAAATGAAATTTGGGAACTGCATAATTATGATACTGACATATTCAGAAATTGGTAGATTTCTTCTACGAAAAATCAAAATTCTTTTTGAGTTATTAAAGAAACAAGTAAAATTATTTTAGAAAGGTTTAGCTATAGTTTTAGTCCTTAATTTTAAAATTCTGCCGCCCTCGAAATTTGCCGCCCCGGGCAAATGCCCCCCTAGATCGGGGCCGGTGAGTTAGTCTAACTTTTCAGGCATTTACTGCAAGATGGATGTTAGAAAAGAAATAGGAACACTTTTTTGTCGCTAGTAAACAAAAGAGATGCTTTTAAAGCTTAAGAACCATTCTATTTTCGAATGGTAGGTACCTAAACTATATTGATTAAAAAATTTGTGCATTAAGTTTCAACACAATTTGGAAACCAAGTAAAATACTAACACATTTTAAGTAACCACACCTAGCAGTTGTACACAAATATATTCATTCTACTCAGTAAACTTGTTAACAAAAGACTCGTAGAACAATTGTGGTCGGGTGCTAATCCCGATGTGGCTTTCGAACGAATTGCCATTTTTGCTGCTGCACCATCATGTCCATAGGTACGAGTATATACAAAAAACTTACGCCCATCAACACCCGACAACCTAACCGTTGTTGCTGGATATACGGAAATACCCCGGAACTGGGATGGATGAATTGAACGAATGGCATATTGTATTTTCCCAGTTTTCTATATATATTTTGCATTAAAAGTTAACGCTTGGTTAAATTTATTTAATTAGTGGCTGACTTCTTTTCTACATATATATTTTGGGGATTTCGCAAATCCTTCAGCATTCAGGCGAATAACCACACCCAAATTGTTGGTGGCTCTGGCTGCTCATTTTTTAGCACTTCTCTGGTTTAGGGGGTTCATCTTATTCAGTCAGCAGCCAGAGCCATAGATAGAATTTTGAATGCGTTCCTTTCGACAACCACTAAGGCTATGTGGCTATGTGCTTCACTAACGATACTCTCTTCATGTTCATTCCTACACCTATAACCACCAACCTCAATGTGGTTACATGCAACATTAAATATTTCAATGAAGTCGCCTACAACTTCTTGATTTTGTTAAATTTATTAAATCAATAGAAGCATCCGCAGGCATTATGAGGGGTTCTTTAAAAACAAATAATAATTATTATTTTTTTTTTTTTATAAAATTTTCATGACCTCCCTTTGGTTCTCGGAAAGAAAGACTCTTGGAAAAGACTGTAAAAACAATCTGAATGATTGGTGAAGTGAAAACTAATTGACCATACCAACCGCATGGATGTTGTGATTTCTTGGAGTGGAAAATTTTGATTGGTTTATTTATCTTTTGTTTAAAAACACAACAAATGAAATTCGCATGAGCGAATATTGTAATACGAAAGGCAAAAGATGTTTTTTTTTTTTTTTGAGTTAATGAAGTCAACTTAGTCTAATGGAGTGGTGTTTAATAATGTTTTTCCTGAAGTCTTCTTTTAAATTTAATCGAAAATGAAGGAAAAAACTTTAATACAAAATTATCAACTGTTCATCAATTTCAAAGACGCTTTAAGCTTTTGGATGTTTGCGATCTAAGCTGATTCACTGAGAAAAATATAGAAAAAAGAATATTCGCTACTCCGTCGAAATTTTAAAGAAAGTTTAGTCTTTCTTCGATATCTAATGTTTTGCTCTTATGGCATGTCAGCACCGAGCAGTAAAGGACTTTTCATAACTGAAAAAACTTTGAAGCATAAGCCTCCTTTCAACACTTAATTTACAAGTACAATATTGGGGTATTGAAGTCACTTCATCTTCATCTCTAAGCTACTGTAAACTTGACAGAAAACATCGCAGTCCAGACATTACCACATACTAAATCTAGATATGATCTCCATTGTTCAATCAACAAGAATTTGTGCAATAAAATTTTTATCGAATCGATTTTCGATTAAGCCCCTTAACGAGAAAGCCGTATCGTAAGGTTTTGTCAAAAACGGGTTAAAATTATTTTTCGACGGTGTTTTCAAATTGTACCACCTTTCTTTCCTATCTTTCTATTCCTTCTCTTTCCTCGTTCGCACATGTTAATTCATTATAAAGGTATTAATAACCCTTTGAGTGCGAGTGCATTATAAAAAAAAAAAAAAATTGTGGTTGGAATAAATTAGTCAGGAAAAAGTTAAGTGATGTTTCGTCAAATAGCATAATCAAACAAAGAAAATTATCAAAGACCAAATCCCCAGGACAAACCCCTTGCAAAGACAAAATGCCCAAAAGAATAGCGAGTGCGATTTAATTGCTTGATTCACTACTTGCACATTATCGTTTCGGCTAGGTTAAAAACATTTTCTCTTTCTATAAGAGATTTGGTGAATTTTTAAACTGCCTTATTAAATGACATACAAAGATTTATTTTTAATGTTTTACCTTAATTTAAAGTAATAAAAATAAAAGTTCACATAGTTCATAATAATTATTTTTATTTTATGAAAATAACAGTCTCCATTTTACAACGCACTAATCGATTAATTACTGAAATCTATGCACACATAATATTCAATAATTGTTAACTGTAATTTAACTGCATCAACTAATTTCGCGACGATTGGAAATTTTGAGATAGCGACAAAAAATATTTATTGGGGATTTTGTCGTTTGGGCGCTTTTCCCCGTGGAGATTTCGTCGTGTTAGCTTACATTTTTTGGTCAATTCCTTCGATTGGGATATTGTTTTTTGGAGATAACGTATGTTTTTCTTAGGAAAAGTATAATAACGTGGTGATTTTTAAATAATGGTTCTTACATAAAAGACTTTTTACTAATTATGTCGACAGATTTTTATGAAATTGAAAGAAATTGTTGGAATATTTTTTTTTCAAAACCTTAAACTAAAAAACTTATTTTATTGATTTATTCAAGAACGGATGAACAAATTTTTCCGCATTTAAAATACAGTTTTCCCTAAATGAAATACTTATACAATTTCATCTATTTTTCTAAAAAAAATATCTATTCAAACTCTCAAGTTAAGGGTGGGTCTCCCATGTAAATGTAGGGTAGTGCGTGCATAAAACTTAATATATCTCCTACATTTGAAAAGATATTTTAATGAAATGAAATGTATTAATTAGTCAACAAATGTGAGCAGATATGCTTATCATCAAATAATTATTTATCATGATATTTATACTTTCAAAAGATAAAAACTTTAAATTTTTCGTAAAATTTAGACACAAATTATTATGTCCTCTTAATTTTCCTCTGTTAAGTAACTTTTTATTTTCTTTTGCTTCAGTTTCTTAATCAGAATAAATAAGTTCTATTTGTTATAGAAACCAAAGTTTTTTTTTTTTACATATATATAATAAAATTGAGGTCAACCAAGGGGTCTTTTTTTTCTTTAGACAAGCGCAGTTTGTAAAATGTTCAACCAAATCGACCAAGATAATTTTTTTTAATATCATTGAAACTAGATGTTATCATGAACATCGATAAATATTTACTTTTTTTTTATTTACCGGTCTAGGAAGACCCAAAACAAAAAATAGCATATTTTTCATATGGGACGCTTTGTAAACCGCTTATTTATTTCAATTTAGGTAAAAAAAAAAAATTATAAAAATATTTGTTTAATTTGGAAGCAAGCTATAGAAACATTTTTTTTTTTTTTTTTTTTTATGTGCTTAAAATAGCAATTTAATATGTTAACATACTCACTCGTTTTTGTAAGTAGGGAAAACTTTTATCGTTTTGTTATTATTTTTCTATTTTTTTTTGGAATTTTTTCTTTTTGTATCAATTTAAAGAAAAATTATATCATTTGAAGTCACTTTACTATCTTATTTTAAAAAAGTATCTTTTTTACCTTTTTTGAACAAAAATTTCACACTTATGAAAATGTAGTTCACGAAATTGTCACCACAATTAATGGCGTTAACATAGATTCTCTTTTATTGCAACCTCTTTGTAAGAGAGTATTTCTCATTTTTTCTTATTTGATTTTTTGTTGGTTTGATTTTGGTTTTTCCTTTTCTCTTATGAGGATTTGAAATTTGAATACCAACACAAAAGTCAGCTGTACCTGTTCTTATAAGATCATTGTTCCTTGCATTTTTGAATGATTCGGGCAATTTTGGTGACAAATCGATAGATGATTTTTAATTTGTGATTATAAAAAAATATTGGTGTTATTTTGTATGACTATAAAGAGTCTTGTGATTGTGACACATTAAAATTTTGATCAGTGCTGCTCATATTAAAAAAAAAAAAACAAATAAACAATATACGCACATAGTTTTTCCAATCTGAGTGAAAAAAAAAAACATTTAAAAAGTTATGCCTCGTAAGGTGAAAAATGCATCCCAGATATTTGGGCTGAAAAAAAGGAAATATCCCTTTCAAAAAGTTAATAAAAGGTAACACTTTGCTTATATTATGAATAAATGTTTTTAGTTGTTGTGTTAAACTTTATTTTTGTGTACACAAATCGTGTGGTTAGGATAGGTAAGCGATGGGAAGGTATTTCGATGGTCGGTAGTAGTCCTCTTCAACGTATGTACCATGTACCTGTTGTAATATTTGTTTTTTTTTTTTCATTCTCGCTCCTTATATTCTTTTCAAAAAGTACAGCATCCATTATTGTAAAAGGTGGGTGATTGATATAATTAGATTTGTCATCACCCAACAGGTAGGTAGTACCTACCTGTTGGGTGATATGAAAAATATTTTTCTATGCATGTCTATGTACCTACTAGGTACATAGACATGCATGGTAAAATATTTTTCTTATGCGCATTGACGGGATATGTTATGTAGTCGCAGTTGCGCATAGGAATGTGTGTGACCGCAATGTATCTGCAGTGCGTTTGGTACGTGCGGAGGGAATGGGTGTTCTGTGTGAGAATGAATGAATGAGTGTCCGTAAATAGACCGGTATAAGCGGGTGCTGTACTCGTCGTCGTCCGCATAAATAGGTATTCGAGTGATTTTCTAAATATCGTGTGCGAGGAGAGGTCCTTTGTCATATCGATAAATAGATATGTACTAAGGTCGGAGAAGCATTGGTCGTTGCGGTGGTACATACATATACATACATAGATATCAATACACATTGTGTGTTTTCTTATCGTATGTAGAAGAAGTAGGTTCGGTTATTTTTGAATAGCTTGGCAACAAAAAGTCATAGAGCCATACGGTTTTCGGTGTTGGATTTAAAATTAATGGGAGCATTGAATTCTGAGAACAAAAATAATACTTAATCACGTAAAATTTTGAAAAAAACTAGTTTTAAAATTATTTTAAAAAAAATTTTTTTTTCAAAATTTTGAGTTTGAAAGTTAATATTTTGAAAGCTGTTCACTAGAATAACTGATTTTAAAATTATGATGATAGAGAAGTCGAAAAAAGTGGGTCCGAAAATTCTGCCTGTCTGTTTGTCTGTCTGTATCGGCACCTACAGCTTAACGGCTAGACCGATTCGCTTCAAATTTGGTACATAGTATTATTATTGTCCTACAGAAGGGTTTTTGGAATAAGCATTCTATTGCAGATTGTATGAATATTTGCAAAAAATTAAAAAACGCCAGTTTATAGGTATTCAACAAATACATTTATTTAAAATTTTTAGAAAAAAATTTAATAAGCAGTTTTCAAAATATTAATTTTTTTAATTTTTTTTTTAAAATGCTTTTAAAAATACAAAAAAATATTTTTCAAAAATATTGGTATGCAATACAAATTGAGCTACCTACACCTTTATGTGTGTAAGATTTCGAAAGAATCGGTTGAGTCGTTTTCGAGTTAGTCGAAAGCAAAAAAAAACGGTCCTATGGAAAGTACCGTTCTTAGCCATTTTTTAAAACTTTTTTTTCAGCCATATGATTGGTCGTACCTAAAAAGCAACACTGATTTTTTTAAATAGAAATCGTTAGAGCTATTTTTGAGAAAAATAAGCTTTAACGTAACGGTTGTATGGCAGGTACCGTTATTTTTTGAGCTAAGAAAAAAATTTCAATTTCCCCTCTGCACAATACCTAAAAAAGTCTATATAGGATCAAGTTTGAAGCAATTCGGCCCACCCGTTTGAGCTGTAGGTCTCTATACATACAGACAGACAGACATACAGACGGACAGAATTTTTAGACCATCTTTTTTCGTCTTCACTATCATCGTAATGTCATGTTTGATTGTTATCTCAAAACTTTTTTTTTCGACGAATGCATAACTTGCCTTATAGTACCTATAATCGCAAGTAAAAAGTAACAATGTTTCAATAATAATAGATATATAGCTAGGTACTCAAATTATTCTTTTCCCTTTGCAATAAACCCATAAGCAATTTTAAAACAGGTCAAATAGTTATATTGACCTACCTCACACTTTTGTTACATGCAACTTAAAAAAAAAAAACAACGATATCATACCTACCTACATATACCTACATTAAATATAATGTAACGTTTACCTATCTACCTATGCATGTTCATTTTATGTGTCCTGACTCCTGAGTCCTGACCTTCATCAAGATTTCGATCGAGTCCCAAACGAGTTCACATTTTTTTTGTCACTGTTATGGCAGCAACAGCAAGTAAAATATGAAAAAAAAAACAACAACAAAACGAAAATAGAAAAAAATTACCCACATTTAGCTATTAGCTACTGTGTTTTGAAAAAAAATTGAAAAAAAATCCCTTCACCCTTCCATACAGAGAGAATAAAACTTGTCATCGCATATCGCATTACTAAATCAAAGCGAAAGGACAACAACGAAACCCACAGAAAGATACACAAAAAAAGTATCCCCTACTAAAACGTCCAATGCCAATAATCTTTTCCCTCTGCTTTCCTTTCCACTGCCTGTACCTCCTCTACTACTGTGGCTGCAGCCGGCGGTGCGCGCCACCACCGCACCGCACCGCTTTGAGAATAATAATTATTGTGAGTTCACTGCGACTGCGGAAGATCACAAAATTATTTTGAAAAGAGAACAAGAGTAAATGAGTTACCAAAAACAATATAACGAAGAGAAAAGAATATCGCACTACCACATAGAACACAATTTACATGGCGTTTAAGTTCTGTTCTGAGGTAGACCCACCCTTAAACGCCGAACCTTATAGCAAGCTCTACAGAGTTATATACTCAAGTATTTGTTGAATGCTAAAAGGACTAATCTGCTAATATTTGTAGATATTGCTGAAAATATATTTTTGTCATACAAACAATTTTTTGATAAAAAATGTAATTAAAATTTAACAAGAATTGTGTTTAAAATAAATATAATAGATGTAATTTTGTATGTTTATACACAGCTGGTCAAAAAAATAAGTGCAATTATTGTTCTTCATATAAACTTAATTTTAACATGTGTTTTGTTTATTTAAATATTATTTTGACATTGGTCTTCATTAGATAATCAATATTTAATAAATAAATAATTTAATAAATAAAATAATTTTAACATTTTAGGCTTTTAAATCAATTTATTATAAATTGTATACAAGAAAACCATTGGTGTATCCATTTGTTCTTGGACAAAAAAATAGGTGCGGCTTCCTAAATCATCAATAATGATCGTTTATAAGTAAATTATGTTGTGTTTTATCAAAATTTCAGTTAACCTTTCTCTAATAACCCGAGTATCCGCCATTGTTATCCAAAACTTTTTGAAGTCGGCGCGTGGCATTGACTCAATAAGCTTTTGGCATGTTTCTTGGGGTATAGAATACCATTCCCTCTGGACAGCATCCCACAATTGGTTCCCATTTGGAAAATATTGACCTCCTAGTTTCCGCTTAAGCTGATTCCACAAGTTCTCAATCGGGTTGAGATCAGGGGATTGACTTGGCCACGAAACTATTGAGACTTCTTTCTCTCGAAACCAATCCTTCACAAGATGCGCCGTATGTTTCGGATCATTATCCTGCTGAAATGTTCATCGGAGAGTCGTTTTCTTCGGCAAATGGAAGCATATCATCTTCCAAGATATCCCTATAACCGTATTTGGTCAATACGTTATTAATACGGAATATGGGACCCACACCATACCAGGAAAAACAGCCCCAGACCATTATATTTCCTCCCCCGTGTTTGATTGTTTTCCGGGTATAGCGAGGGTGGTAGTCCTTTCCTTTTGGTCGCCTGACATTACGCCCCGAATCTGATGAGAACAAATTAATTTTTGTTTCGTCACTCCAGATGATATTTCGCCATTTTGTTGGTCCTTCAGGTCTGTTCCAACTTCTATGGTTTAAGGCAAATTCTTTTCGGGACCTTATATTACTTGCTTTTAGTAAAGGAACTTTTCTGGCAACTCTTCCTTGTAGGTTGAAGCTCTGAAGCCTTCTGCGGATTGTGCGGGCACTGACTTCATTATTGATTTGTGCTCCTATTGTCCTTGACGAAGCAAAAGGGTTAGATTTAGCCAAAAGGAGGACACGGCGATCAGTGGTGACTGATGTTTTTTTCGGCCTCCCACGATTTTCGCACTAATCTGGCCTTGAGTGCATTTGTCACAAAATTTTGGGATCTTCCTAGGGCTTCCGCTATAAATTTGTAAGTCTTACCTTCATTTCTTAGCTGTAAAACTACCCGTCTTTCTTCCGCCGAACAGTGGACGTTTCTACCCATACTAAAATTCTAATAAACTATTATTTATTATTATTTATTATTTTATTTATTAACAACTATCATTTATGGATAGTAAAATTATTAAAAAGAGGTTACATTGAAATTTAGTATTTTTTTGAAATAACAAAGATATAAACTGTGGATTTATTTGGAGAACACCTATTTTAATGACTAACTTCTTAAAAACACCAAATCCTAATGCAACAAAGAAAATAGAACAGCGCAACATAACACACACAAAATGCAGAAAGCTCAGCATCAGTGTCAACAGAATAACCGTTTTTTTTTAAACAAGAACTTTTTGTAAGGCCTGCGATCAAAAAAAACAGTAATTTTGCATCAAAGACAACAGTGGTGCGAAAAAATTTGATCACACCTATTTTTTTTACCAGCTGTGTATTTGTATGCTGTATCTGCTGTGAAACCCATGTAAGCAAATTCGACTTACTGACAACATGCCATGAACATTTAATAGCGTAGTCACGAGGAAAATCTAAGGTTTGATTCTGAGGAGATCGTAATGTGAACTTGGAATAAAAACAAGAAGAAAACAAGTGAAACTTTAAATAAATATTAAAATAAATATTTTTAAGCTCTGCTATCACGCAGACAAGATGTAAAATAAAATAATTTCATATTATAAGGACATTTTAATTCAGTTATTTAGACTTGATAGACTTGAGACTCGACTTAATACTACATATTTCTATTTGAGCAGCATTTTCAAGACCTGAAGAGAACCTATCAAATTAGAACTGCAAAAATGCAACTTTACGGATTATTGCCCTTTGGTTGTCATATTCATGATACAGCCAAATACTACAAAGCAAACTGTTTTGTTGTTACTTTGTGACGTTACAATCATCTTATCATTTAATTTTCCGGAACTCGGAATCTAAACAAAATATTTTCCGATTATAAAAATGAATACTATAAAAATCAAAAGTATTCTACAGGGTGTCCCCTTATTCGTAGGCAAATAATCTTAAATAATAAGAACCTACAGCTTTTTTCAGAAAAAAATTAGCTTTTTCTAAAGTGAAATGTTATTTTATTTTTCAATAAAACATGATATGTAGTATGTATTATGATGATAGGGAAACTAAAAAAAAAAAACGTTTTTTGAAAAAAACTTTACGAACGATTTTGAAAATTCCGTACAATTAATCATATATGGCTTTCGTCATGCTCTTCAAAAGAAAGAAAGTTTTAACTAGTGATTTTTGAGTGATTAAAAAATATTTTATTTTTGAATTTTTTTTCTGCTTCTTTTTATTCAAAATCTCAAGTCCCAAGACCATACCGTCACACATAAGAGCAAGTTCGCCCAAACCAGTTTTGCACTTTATTTGTGTCTGACGAAACATAAATCTGATTTGGTTTGGAGGCAAAATAAATATGTAAATTCATTTGTTGTACAGGTTATACAGGGTGACCCCTAATTCGTAAGCAAAATTTAAGGGTATGATTCTTGGGTATTTCAAGAAAAAACTGATCTAATTTAAGAAAAGGCTTACTTTGATGTACCCTGAATCAAGTTAACGGTAATTGTGATGTTTGTACTATGTACGTACGATAGAAACTTCGTTTAGGTCTTTATTTTTAGGAGAAATAATAATATGATAACTGCCACAGGAAAAAATTGAAAAAAAAATGTCTTATTGCCTTAAAATGCAAAGGTTATGAACAAAAACGACTTATTCTTGGGTTTTTAATAATTTTTATTTTATTTATGTTCTAAAACAATAAAAACCCATAGATAACCCATGGATCAAGTATCATAAAACTTGGGAAATCCTGCAGCATCTGAAAAAGGATTTTCTAATTTTCTACATATGTTTCTTGCAACAGTTGACAATAAAAGTGTTTTTCATTGGATTATTTGGAAGTAGTCGATTTGGATAAAGTCCATAGTATCTTTATCGAGCACTTCCATTGCACTGCTTATAAACGTTAATAATATCTGCGCATTCTTGGTTTGTAAATGTTGACATTTCAAAAAAACCTTTCTAATCAACTATTGCCTTGGCGTTTCAAATTAAATTGATTGATTTCGTTTTCAAATCTTGTGTACCATTTTTGTTTGGTAAGTTTATGACCATTGAAAAACACTTTTATTGTCAACTGTTGCAAGAAACATAGGTAGAAAATTAGAAAACAATTTTTCAGGTTGCAGATCATGCCCTAACAGCTTGTTCAACTCTATTTGCGGATATTAGTGAAAATTTAAGTTTGTTCAATTATTTTGGACGTTATGAATCAGCAAAGACGACTCCATGTAATCCTGCAGTAAAAAAATCCCTAAATGGTATCTTCTGACTGCTTGACGTAAAAACCCGCCTTGCACGAAAGCTGTTTTCTATATCAAATTACCTTCGTTTCGTCATTGAAAATTTACAATTGCAATCTAACACTTTATTTTTGCCAATAATCCGAACCAAAATCTTTTCCTTTTTAAAGAAACAGTAGTTAAATTTGTCAAAGCATTCTTATTT
The DNA here is from genome assembly GCA_916050605.2 of Platycheirus albimanus. Lineage (NCBI taxonomy): Eukaryota > Metazoa > Arthropoda > Insecta > Diptera > Syrphidae > Platycheirus > Platycheirus albimanus. The sequence continues at coordinate 44,230,646 of OU696697.1, forward strand.
GGCTTTGATTCAACTGCGTTAAAAAAATTTCTTTGAGCCGAATGTAATCCAATTTCCAATAAAATCAACATTCCCTCACGCCTCAGCTGATCAGTATGCTGCTGAAGACATAATTTTCCCAACTAGCTATAATGGTAATTATTGTAACAGAATCCGTTTCTTCTCAAATCCTCTAATATAATATAATACACAACACAGAGTACATATGTACATACCATGTACTACGTGCTATTTCTCTTACCCTCAAAGAAATTGTGGTGTGCTTTAAGGATATTCGCAAAGACATCGAATTTATCCTCTTATCCTGGAAGGATGTGGCTGTAATCTATTTCCTTATAATTTCTTGGTAAACACAACGCCAAAGTGGCCATCATCATTCTCGCATTGATATTCCATCGAAAGCATACCATCAAAATGAGGACTTCACAGTATCTATCCCTCGATTTTATCCCTTAATACAAGCGAAGGCGGATTATTTGGTTTGATTGGAATATTTATATATTCATGGCCCGGTTGTTAATATCTTGTCCTTTTTGTTATAATCTCATTTTATGCACTATACTCGCGTTGGGGGTTTTTTTTTTCTAGCGAGGGTGGTTGTTGAATCTTTTGTAGTAGTTTGTAGTTTGAGCGAAGCATTTTAAAAAGCTGAATAATATTGCGTATTCGTGATTTTATTTTTATATTTTTAATTTCAGGATCTTCCTGTTTTGGTATAATGCGGGGGCAGCTATATTATGTCGCATCGCATATATCCTAACAAAACCCTAAACTAAATGGAGCGTATTTTTTACGATGTCTTAATGCAATTTATATCGAAGGAAAACAACTTGTACCTATAATCCTTTAAATTCAAAAGAAAATTGTTCACCAGAGACTAATAAAATCAACGACGTGGAACTTCAATGATGGTTCTGTTTTCTGTATACGACTGCCTAGACTCAGGTTTCCGTACGACCCGACCCGAGCCGACACGAAAGAAAAGCAGATGGGGGAAGAAATCAAAGATTCTGAATGCCTCTGCAAAAAGGATTTAGTGCGGGCAAGGATGCGAGTCGAGCGAGAGACATTCGAATATTAAAGCACTCATTCCAGATTTCACTATATACGAAAATGATGTCGATGATGATGATGACTGTGATGGGGTTAGATGGTATTATGTATTAATCGGTTTGTAGCGGAATGTAAGAGGGTACTATAGTGCGTGCCTTGACTTCCTAAAAGGGATTCTATACTTTGCTTTCTATCAAGAACAAAAATGATGGGGATAATATGTTCACTGCGGTATGCTGTAGATAAGGCTATTTTGATATTATCTCCGCTGTGGACATTAAGCTTGCTATCTGTCCAAATCTGAGATCTAAATTTATAGATGTTCCTCTTTTCGGAAATATTGCTCATCATAATACTGTCGTCATTGCTTGTGCGGAGACACGTTGAAAAATGTCTTTACTGCTGTTTTGTTTTCAGATATAAAAGTCTCTAATTTAGTCACTAGAGTGTCACAGAAGAAAGGAATCATAATACTTGTCGAAAAATGTATACGTTTATTTTTTTGAACACAATTGTCTTGAAGTAGTCTAATTCTGGACCACAAAAACAGGGCATGGCAGTGCAGATTTTAAGGTCAACAGAGGATTTCGAATCTTTCGGGTGAAGAGAAGGGATGTTGGAAGGAATTTTTGGAATTGAAATGACTGTCTGTCTGTTCAAAACTAAAAATCTGTTTTTTATTGACAGAGTCTCTTATAAATCAAGCAAACTTGCTGACAGAGAGTTAAACAACTGTGGGGCGTTTCAAAACTTCCAACATACGCCACAGTTAATAAGCCAGTTGGCGTATAACTTACAATAGAAAATGGTCCTCCATCAAAGAGACATTTTGCACACAAAAAAAACCAGTATAAAGTGAGTTAAGCTTCAAGCTAACTCTAGGGACAGCTACTGATCCTTAACAAGCCCTTTTAGTTCTGCGACAAAACAACAATACAGCGTTTTTGAGACGAGGTTGGAACATTCTGCGCAAAGAAAAACGGGGTCTTTATTCTAAGCCATTGAGAAAACTATACTGAAAGCCGTGGTATGCATCCCTTCAGCGAGTTGTATGGAAATAATTCATATATGGAGGCGAAGAATGTGTTAGTCTAAGTTATACTGATATACTGATGAGTTCTTCTACTGATCTGAATTGGAGAAGAAACTAGACTTTTTCTGTGATTCAAAAACCCCTGTTGGGCTGCAGGACTCCCTCTACACGGCCGTCTTGCATTGGTCATTAATTTAAAACTCGCTATGCTTGACAAAATACAAAACGTTCAAATTTGACATTTAAAAAAAGTCCTTCAGGGTCACAAGACAATAATCGTGGAGACTTGCCAAATTTTCCTGACGCCAAACCAAGAATGTATTGAACATAGATATTACTTGATACCACTTTACATTGGAATTCGATGTGTTGCAGAAATGCTTCTGTAAAAGGAGGTGTGAAACATCTGAAGGAGAGTGAAACAATTAACAGGCTTCATGAGCCTCCTTGGGCTCTGCAAACCAGTTGCGAAATGTTGAGGACAGCCAAGACTCCACCATTTAACGATCATTACCTTGATGACAAAGAAGAGTTGCAGCAACCGACCAAGGTGAACAAAATATCTATCGTCAAACCGACAATGAACGCTGGAGATGACTTCATCAGCTGCCTACAACAACTCGTCTGCAAAATATGGAAGGATGAAAGAATTAGAATCTTAGTAACTTCTGCCCAAATTCCCAAAAAAAGGTCTCCTCTTCGTCATTAAATATAAAGTTATAAAAAATAAGAACCTTCAGAACTGCCAAATCTTAACTTTGCGCTAGATCCAGAAGAAAACTCAGGAATTTAACATCGAGACGCACCATCGATTTTAAGGCAGCTTACGGCAGTGTAAATAGGAATAGGAAAACACTCTATGTAGTCCGAAGGCCAGTCTTAGAGGTACTGATAAGCCGAAGCATTCTTTAAGGATGACTTTGTTTAATGGTCGCTGTTCGCGTAAAGTTAAAAATTATTCTACTGTAACATAAGAAATCACCCGTGGATTGCAACAATGCCGACACACTGTCAGCTTGCTGTTTGAAGTGATAAGAAAAGTAGCCATTGTCGTATACATCAGATTAATTAACTCAATTATTTGGGTTTGCTGAAAACATCGACATTATAGAAAAAACAACTCGGCGCGCCTTCATTACTAAAGGTAGTTCCACACTATCCCACAGTGTAGTACGACATGTCAAAAAAAAGTGTGAAGGAATGTGTGATGGTTTTACATTCAATCCTAAAAAAATATTTCAGATCTAAGCACATGTCAAATCGTATGAGATCTGCGCTGTCATATTCTGTTTCCACACTATTATACAACTATTTAATCACACATTTTTGACATGTCGTATTGCACTGTGGGATAGTGTGGAACTACCTTAAGGAGTCAACAGTAAACAGATTGAGGCGAGGACAAATGGAATTATTTGTATTTATCAACATACGCCGAATCCCAAGTAGGGAAAAATTGAGCCGGGTAAAGCATTCCACATTTTTATAGTGCGGCTAAAATAGAGTATCTATACCACAGACCATATACAGATCGCCAACTCGTACTCCTCTTGCCTGAAACACCCTCGAAATATTTTTTCCTGTCTGTGAATACGTGTACATCTCTCTCTCTGCATTTTGTAATGGCAACTATACATGCGTATGCCATTTATTTTTTAGGTGTGTTTGCTAAATGGGTTTTAAGGCAAGGGAGAGCGTCACACTCTCAAAATAAATGGCATATCAGCTGATTTTTAGCTTGTGGACAAAAAGAGAGACCATATGGTGAGTTGGCGGTCTGTATCTTCTTGGTCCGTGATCTATACTTAACAGTAGGTACGTTCGAATTTAGTGTTACGGGGAAATTGTTTAAGGGGGGAATGCATCTGGCTATCTTGCTAATCACTATTTTTTACTATGCGATTATAGGTACTATGTATGTATGCAAGTTAGGTATGCATTCGCTGAAAAAAAAATTTTGAGATAACAATCAAACATGACATAACAACGATGATAGCGAAGACGAAAAAGATGGTCTAAGAATTCTGTCCGTCTGTATGTCTGTCTGTCTGTCTGTCTGTCTGTCTATCTGTATGCTTAGACACCTACAGCCCAAACGGGTAGGCCGAATTGCTTCAAACTTGGTATATAAAGTTTATTTGGGTATTGTAGAAAGGGGAAATTGAAATTATTTCTTTAGCTTAAAAAATAACGGTACCTGCCATATAACCGTTACGTTAAAGCTTATTTTTCTCGAAAACGGTTCTAACGATTTTGATTTTAAAAAATCAGTTTAGCTTTTTAGGTACGACTAATCATATGGTTGAGTTTTTTTTTATATCGCAAACGGCTCAACCGATACTTTCGAAATTTCACACATATATAGGTGTAGGTAGTTCAATTTATATTGCATACCAATATTTTTAAGAATTTTTTTAATTTTTCCTTAAAAAATTAATATTTTTAAAACTGTCTATTAATTTTTTTTTTTCAAAAATAATAAATAAATGTATTTGCTGAATACCTATGAACTCGCGTTTTCAAAAAGTTTTTCAAAATAGACTTTTTTCTCAAAAAACGCTTAACAGATTTTTATAAATTTACTACACGGAAAGAATTGAAAAATCACCAATTGCGAAATATTCAGTTGCAATTTACAAACAATGTTTTTTTTTGTAAATCACGGCGCTTTTATTCGAATCTGATATAAAAAATTGGCAATTTAACTTTCAATTCATCTCAAATTACAACAATTCCTAAGTTGAGATTTACAATTAAAAGTTATAATTCAAGCTTGTGCCCTTCAAAGTAAATTACAACATTTTTGTCGCAATTTACTATTTCAAGGGAATAATTCCATTTATACTTTTTACCAATCTGGATTTGCTAAAATTTTTTCGTGATTTACAATCACTGAGTATTAAATTCAACTCAAGTGTATCTGACGGCTACGTCGAAGGTCCGGAGTTCGATCCCTGCCTCGAACTAATAATTATCTTTTTTTTTGGTACTGTCTCTTTTGAGGAAATGTAAAATCCTCGAAAAATAAATCTGGTTAATATTAAAAGTGGATCTTTGTAAGCCATTCGGATTCAGCATGAAATTATATTCCACCAGAATATCAACGCACATACAGGAATCGTTCAGAATATAAGTCATTAGGCCCTGGCCCCGCTTGTGTCTCCAATAATGGCTTTTTTGTAGTTCTTTATGTACATAGGGAGTACAAGGTTGAATTTCAACTACACATTATATACAATTTCTTACCTTTATTTAAATGATCATCATAAAAAATTGTACATTAGAGGTTAGACGTCCAAAATAAGACGACTATATTTTTCTCGCCAATAAAACATAATCTTAATTCAAAATACCCCTAAAATGTAACTCATATTCAGGTTGCTTCTTATTATTAATTTTGATATCCGACTTGGATACATCACCATGGCCTAGTAGATGTGTGCTAGATTGGTATGCAGAGGGTCTCGAGTTCGATTCCTAGAATCAACCAAGTAAGTAAAAGTTACATTTTTCAATAAATAATAATAGATGCATTTCAATAAAAGTTGCTTCCTCCCAAAGCCATATAATGTTACAAATTGCAAATTGGGGTTGCAATTTAAGACTTTACCAGTAGTTTTTTTCAAAAACAGATTTTTTATTCAAAACAAAAAGATTGAAATCTACGACTCGCTTTTGCAATTTACAACCGAGTAAATATAAAATTGATACTCATTGGGATCAATTTGCGATTTGCGAATGGTAATGTTTTGCTTCTCTCGATCTAATTATTGATACTAAAAGATGTTGAAATATGATTATAGAGTATCAATATCTTCGTTTCGCAAATTTTCTAAAATTGCAAATAGAATGTATAGATTTATTATTTTCCAATCCAAGGTACAAACCTGGATTCATTTGACGTGATTTGCAGCTTATTTTTCGTGATCTGATCTAAGAATTCTTTCCGTGGGGGAACATGCTCATTGGTAGCTATTACTTCGTGCACGATCAAACGTATAATCTCTTCTTTTTTTTTCTTATTTGCGCACTCAAGGGGTTATTAATACCCCTAACATGAATTAACCCAGTGTGAGTGGATAGGAGATACCTATGCACATTGGTTTTGAATGTCTGTTAATCACAATGGTAGGGAAAAATTGAGCCGGGTAAAGCATTCCACATTCTTATAGTGCGGCTAAAAATAAAGTCTCTATGCTTAACAGTACGTTAAGTGTTACGGGGAAATTGTGGGGGGAATGCATCTGGCTATCTTGCTAATCACTATTGCGATTATAGGTAGGTACTATGTATAAAGCAAGTTATGCATTCGTCGAAAAAAAAATTTTGAGATAACATTCAAACATGACATAACGATGATAGCGAAGACGAAAACAGATGGTCTAAGAATTCTCTCCGTCTGTATGTCTGTCTGTCTGTCTGTCTGTTTGGATGTGTGTTTAGACACCTACAGCCCAAACGGGTGGGCTGAATTGCTTCAAACTTGGTATACAGAGTTTCTTTGGGTATTGTACAGAGGGGAAATTGAAAATATTTTTTTAACTCAAAAAAATAACGTTACCTGCCATATAACCGTTACGTTTAAGCTTATGTTTCTCGAAAACGGCTCTAACGATTTTGATTTAAAAAAAAAACCAATATAGCTTTTTAGGTACGACCAATCATATGGCTGATTTTTTTTTAAGTCTACAAAAGTCTACCTACTTTCCATTTCCGTTTTTTTGCTTTCGACTTTATCGCAAACATCTCAGCCGATACTTTTGAAATTTCACACATATATAGTTGTAGGTAGCTTAATTTGTACTGCATACCAATATTTTCAAAAAATATTTTTTGTTTTTTTTTTTAAATTAATATTTTGAAATCTGTCCATTAATTTTTTTTTTCAAAAATAATAAATAAATGTATTTGCTGAATACCTATGAACTGACGTTTTCAAATTTTTTTTCAAAAAAAAAACTTTTTTCTCAAAAACCGCTAAGCGGATTTTTATAAATTTATTCTCATAAATTTAAATTTATCCAAGAAATAAAATGTTGTTACTTTTTTTTCAGCTCAAATTAGTTTAAGTATTTATTAGGAATTTAAAAAAATTATTTTTATCTAAATCACAAGCTTCAAGACCACTGTCACACATTAGAGCAAGTTCGTGAGACTCAGTCGTGCATTTTATTTTTATATGCACATGCAAGTTGGTGTCCAAATTCGAAGCTTGTGGGTTAAAAAAGAACCACTCTCTATTAGTCCTTTCTCTCTGGCCAAGATATACCAAATACCACATCTTCGATGTAGCGACCTGAAAACCGCAAGCTAGAGATCGAGCCGGCTGGAGGGGCGTACTATAAGCAAGATCTAGGAGCACCACGCTCTAGTGGAGCCAACATACATAAGTAAGTATCAATATGATTTGTACCTTTGGGTGTAGAACACGTAGGAGATTTTCTCAATTCAATCGGTACAGTGCATTTTTCACTCTTAAAAAAATGAATAAAGAAACATAATATTTGGCCGTCTGATATTTGAAGTCAATAATTTCCCAATTATGTAATCTTAATTCGAGTGTATTTTTTAAACAGTGTACTTGGTGTCGAATAATGAAACTTAGCGCTCAGCGAATGTCTGCGTACACATTTTGAAGCAAATACCTACCATATTTTATAACCACTATATTAAGCCGATACTTTTGTATATAATTAACATAAAAGAAAGAAGCATGTAACATATATCTACCTTCGTTTTGTTTTTCAATCTATAAAATACATTCATTCATATTCATCGCCATTCACCTAATATTGCAGTGAATTGTGTCTGTTGTCATCGTCCCTCGACCTGAACTTATTACCAAATAAATCAGAATTTATTTTCATTGAAAGAAATTAAAGTGATCAATAAATTCTTTTAAGTATCATCACGAGTCCTCGTAAAGCGGATGCCTGTTGAATTTAGAACACACACGTTTGGTATGGTTTGAAGTGGCAGCAAGGATGGGTAGTTAGCCTAGCATAGCCTTTGCCACCCCGGAGACACTTCTATCCAAATAAAAGACAAAAATTCAATGAGAAAGAATATGGAAGGCAAGAAAAAAGAATAAGTGATTCGGTTGGATCTATTCGAAGGAGTAGACTCGCAGCAACATATTTGCTTTTGAATGGTACGTGATAGGAATCCTTGTTACCCTAAAGTTGCAATCGAAATGCCTCCTGTCTGTCTGTCTGTCTGTTGTTGCCGTACCGCTTTGAAGTTCTCTCCAAAAAGGCAAGCATAATGTTGCTGTTAAAGGAATGAAAGAAAAGAAGAAATCTATTAAAAAAATTATAAGTTAATCCCTTGTGGAATATTTTCAATTGTTTACAAGACAAATTGCTTCCACGTGAGTCGATAGGGTCTAGGGAGGGTAAAGCAGATTCCCAGCAACATCTCCGGTATAATATTGAATCGTTTTGGGGCCTCATATAAAGATGTGAAGGCACTCGTGTTTTGGGAAAGGGACATGTTAAATTTTCTTTATTGAGTATCCTTTTTTGTTGTCTGGCCTGATGGATGGGAAGGAAGCAAGCCTTATATTCTGAGGTAGATGACAAAAAGGATCATTGAACATATTGAATTTATTTGTTGGGTCCGGTCGGTCGGGTTTAATGGCCAACATGATGTTTGCCGTTATTGGATGTTGTTTGGGTCAATTCAGGGTGTATTATTGCTCTAATTACGACCTCTCAATATGTCGTTCAATTTTATTTGATGACGATGATTTTGAGGTGGATAAGGGTTAAACTATTGAATGTTATACTCTTTATTGTGATCTGATAAGATTATGTCCCTAAGATTTTTTTTTTTTTTGAGGCAACAGCCTTGTTCTTTGGTGACTTGATGGGGTCTTCATAGTGGGTTACATAAACGGCTTTAAGAGGATTTTTTTACAGAAATGAGATCCGAAGTCAGCTGCGATGTAACATGGAGCAAAACCAAACCGTTAAGGTAGAATTTTTCTAAAGTAAGAGAAGTATGTGTGTTAAGCGAGGAAATGTTAACTAAGATAATCTTAATATGTTTATCTTATTTGTGGCACATGAAAAGCCTGACAAATGTGTATCGAATCTAAAAATGACTGAATGCTTGAAATAGCGTTTTTTTTATCACCACAGGTCTGTCAAACTTTTATATGTGGCGCCAGCTGGATAACCAATATGTAAGCGTTGGATCCGTATTATCAATTCACAGGTATGCACTTAGAACGTGCCTTATAAGCGCCCCTACATAAAAGAAAAACGACCCTTAAAAGATTTTATAAAATTATGCGAAAACAAACATAGAAAAGTTGCCCAAGACATGATATTAAAATACTCTTGGGAGTCTTGGGGGATTGACCGACCACTTTTGGTAATAGTGACTCAGAATCGGTTTATTTTATAGCAGAAAAAAAACATGGTGTTATAAGCAGAACATGACCCAGTGTCGAACCTGACACTAAATCCTTCCAGAGGATTAAGTGTTGAACATTCGAAGGAGCCAACATCGATTGTGATAACTGCCTGGTTGGTGAAACTTTTAGGCAAACAGCAACTACTCCTTTAATTTCTGTCTTCCAATCCCTTCTTACTTATGCCTTGCAGTTTGCATTTTCAAAGAAATATGGAAGTAAAGGCATGTATTAAAACTTATTATTACTACTACTATTACTATATTCTAACGAAGAAGCTCTAGCCGAAACATTGCAAGCAGAGATGATCTAGTCAGGAGCATATATTAACTCTTCTCAAAACTATGGTCAGAAAGTATGCCCGAGTATTGAATCACAGTACTACTCGTATGTGCCCCATTCACAGAAAATAATACCGCCTACTCTGCATAAGCTGTAGAGGCATTAGTCTCTTGCATGTAACTTTTAAGATACGTTTGCTGACGATCTAGTTGGTTCTTAGCATTGCAGCCTCATATCAGATTTCCAAAATTTACAACCGATCTAACCTTAACTTTAACAGCGCAAAAATCTTTAAAAAAACATATAAATTTGACATTGAGATACATACTATCCGTTCTTAAATTTCAAAGCAGCTTACGACACGTGTTAATAGGAAAATAGGAAAAACTTTGTCGTGCCATAACAAGCTATAGAGTTTCTTTTATACTCTGTCCAACATAAATTAGCAGCACACGTCTTATGGGGAAACTCTGCAAGAGCTTTTGTTAGAACAACACCTTACCGTAAACAAAAGAGTGCGAATGACAGACAAACATCCCTATCTTCCCTGTACTGCCAATTTATGTTGGACAAAGTATAAGCTGATGAACAGGATTTCGTTGACCAATGCCGATGTTCTATGCAATTCTACTGAGACCACTGTCATGCAGCCATTTTAAAATTGTGCTAGTAAAGGTTCTATACAACACCCAGGGCCGGCCCGAGCTAAAGTAGCGCCCTGCGCAAGCTTTATCATTGGCGCCCTCAATTGCGTTACATTGGGATAGAGATCTCTTACATTAAATATCCATTTCCATATGAACAATATAGCACATAGAATAACTGCTCTCAAGTCTCAACTCTTTTTCATGAATATAATTTCTTAAGTAATTATGATGATAATGATTGGGAATTTGGAAAGAGACAACAAGATGTATTTGAGGTAGGTTGTGTAACGTACAGTTTGTGAATTTTCATAAGCGAAAGCTATTAGTAAGAGTGATTCACTTAAGGTGTGCCAAACAGCTAGAGCGAGTAGGATGGGTTGGGACAAGAAAAAATCATGTGGGATATAGGTCTATTCCCTTCCGTTTAGCCGGGAAGGACAATTTTCTAAAAACGACATAAATTGGAAAAGAAATTATTTTTAAGAAATAACAGTAAGTTCCACAACGCTATACCTTTTTGCAAAGCCAAAAACCTGAAGTTTTTTCACAATATTAATTTTGAAACTCAAAATTTTGAAAAAAAAAGTTAAAAACAAATAGCTTGGCAACAAAAAGTCCTAGAGCCATACGTTTTCACTTTCAGTGTCTGACTCAAAACTAATAAGAGCGTTGAATTCTCACAACAAAAATAATACTTAAATACATACAATTTTGAAAAAAACTAGTTTGTATTTTTTTTTTGTCAAAGTTTTGACTTTGAAAGTTAATAATTTGAAAACGGTTCACTACAATAGCTTTATTTAAAAACACAATAAAGGAATATATTTCTGGCTTTACAAAAAGATATGGCATGGCATCCCATACGATGTTTTCCTTGTCACAACTCAACCTACTCGCTAGAGCTCTTCAAATAACCTTACAACGGATTACCCTGTATTAGTCAAAAAATCTTTCTTTAATGGAAACTGGCAGGCAAGAACAAACCACAATACCACACACTTCAACATTTAGTCATCCCATCATCATCACTCATTATTTCCATATTTAAATTTCAACTCAAACCTTTGCCTCATCTCGCCAGACGAGTGATAAGATTTCACTCATAAAGAAAAGCCAGTGCGAAACAAAAAACACTCAACCCAAAGAGTTTAAATTCACTGGCGCAACTTTTAAGTTTGCGCGCTGTTATGTAAATGAGTACGAATTTTGTACCTCAGAATTTCTGTTTGAGTAACATTGCTGACTTCGATTTCATATAGAAGTACTGACATCGCGCGCATGTTAGCAACATGGACGCTGTTAATTCTCTGTACTTTTGCAGTTGTGGAGAGTGTGTTGTGTGAGTGTGTCAACAGCTTTGTAAAGAGAAAAAAAGCATATAGCTAGGTAGGTAGGTATCTATTGTTAAGCGAACTTTGTATGTAAAGAATTTTTTTTACTGTTGGACTATGGGTGTGAATAAGAAGGTAGACATGGACTTATTTATTATTTTTTGAGTAGTAGATATGTATATACAATCTGTCTTTAAAATCAAATTGGCTGTTAGTTATATAATGATTATCAATATTGGCGTGAGCTACAAAAATAAATGAGAATTAAAAAAGAAGGCAGTTGTTACGAGGTAGTGAGTATTTTAACGCTTTGGGCTCATTGGATTCAGCGCCCTGCGCATTTGGACCGCTTGCACGTATAGCTTGTCCAGCCCTGACAACACCAACCAACGATGGTTTATCATTATCATGTACCTACTTCAATGGATCAGCGTCAGCATCATTTCTTGGATTTGCTGACAACACTCTCCTATTTCGCAAAATCTTACAGTATATAGGTACAGGCCATGCTCACTGGTATTGTTTTGCGAAGTGTCAAGGGATTCTAAATTTAGAACAGTTTTGATAAAAAGTTTGTTTAAAACTGACAAAAAATCTATCCACCGAGATGCACGTGCAAGCTATATTCGTTATGTGTGCCTTTCCTTGCAAAAAAAAAAACACACCTTTTTTAAGCAGCTTAAAATGTATGTTAAAATACACCCAAGCCATCAGAAACAAAGATACAAAAGTTCATCCTGTGCACATAATTCAAAACAATGTATATCTACATTTTTTTCTTCAACACAGGAGGGTTAATTGTAATCACTGCAGTAGTAACCAATCGTTTGATATTCTAATGAAGTCACTCGAGAGTTGAGAGAACCACCAGTAAAATGGACATAATCTTACTCATCTATCCTCCACCCTTGTTTTAATATTTAATTTTATTTTTTCTGCTTCCGAATCGTCTGTCGTCTGTAAGGAAGGCGTCTGTAATAATTAAAATTCTTTATCACCAGTGTTCTTAATTTTATGGAGATCTGATTTGCCAAAGAAAAATGAGAATACTACGGTTTCTGGATTTCCACAATGAGGACGCAGGAAGCGTCCAATGGATATAACCAGTCAAAGGGAATGGAAATTTTAAGGCGCTAGAAGATAATTATATTTTAATTAGAATCATCCGGCTGTAAACTGTCCTTTTGCCTTTTTTTTTATAACTAAGAGACGGGGTTTCTTGTGTTTTTTTGTTTGCCTCCAACGAGACTGAGATTTATTATCGGGGAGAATTTCCAGACGCGTTCACACCAGGGTAACCACGGGATGCGTTTTATTCAATCAATAATTGCTTCCCATTTCTATAATGTAACTTGAAATGTATCGATATTTATAATAGGGATGTTTTTCAATGAGAGAATTTATATTTAAGATGTAAAAATATAAAACCAAAGAGACTTCTTATGAAGCTTTTAGACAAACACGGTGATAAAATCAAATATCGAATATATGTATGGTTAAATTGTATAGTAAAATCATATCAGTTATTTTAAAAGCTTCTGCAGTACCACAAAGCGACCTTTTGAATATCTTCTTCAGTAACTCACTGAAGGCTTGGAATAGCAGAAACATCTCGAGAAACATAATATAAAAGATGGAGTTGATTTATTGTCAAGCTTTGCCCCCAACAATATGTTCTTATAAGACTTGTATAAGGATCTGTGGAAAAATCATTAGGCTTGTTGTTTAAATTAGTGTTATAGGAAAATCATACATTTTCTAGTTGATAAAAAATAGTGAAACCACCTTGAGCAGGCCACTATAAGGTCCCTAGACCTAATAGAAAAATAAGGATTTTTCGATTGCCAGATGCAAGGACTTTAAATCGAATGGGACACCTTTTATGCAACAATGGTTCTCTCGCTGATGTATGATGACAAAGCCTTCAAAGGAGAATAACTGCCTGGTTAGTGCCAAACTGCAAATATAGAGCAACAGCTACCAAAAGTTCAATATTCAGCTATGAAATAATTGGAAATGATCACTGAAGTCTATTTCGAAAACACAATTTTGCCAGTGCAACACTGGTGTGCGTAGTTTGCTTCACTGGATAGTGCTAAAAAATTTCTACCAACTGTAGCTCTGTAGTCAATATCAAGCTTTCTGCTCGAAAGTGGTTCTATGGGTGATAAAGTAGGTACTAACTGAAGTAGTATCCTGAATAAAAAAATCCAAAAATTATTCTGCATCAGTACTATTATAGTTGTTCGATATGGTGACACGCCTCAATATCCGCGGACAAAATATCCGGGTCAAAATATCTGCGACAAAATATCCGCGGACAAAATATCCGCTGCTAAAATATCCGCGGCCAAAACATCCGCGGCCAAAATATCCTCGTCAAAATAACCGCATACAACCAACCTCGCACCTACCCCAAGTCCTTTAATCTGCCCAAGCAGGGGGGTTGCAGGGGGGCAGCATGCCCCCCCTTACATAGGTCATTGTTTATACATCGTAGTGCTGGGCGCTTGCACTGTATTTGTGTTTCTATATATTTGTCTGCGGCTATATTATGTCGCGGATATTTTGACGCGGATATTTTGTCCGAGGATATTTTGTCCAAGGATATTTTGTCCGAGGATATTTTGTCCCCGGATATTTTGTCGCGGATATTTTGACCCGGATATTTTGTCCGCGGATATTGAGGCGCGCAGCCGTTCGATATATGGAAGGATCTAAGCCAAATGAAAGATTTCTCATATGTTTACTAAACTGCCATATACTGGCGAAGTCACAGCGAACGCGTTACTCAAATTTTTAATTGACCATCAAATAGACATTCTTGATTGCCGCGACCAATCATATGACAATGCTGCAAACATGAGTGGCAAATACAAAGGGATGCAGGCCCTTATATTGGAGCAAAATCATTCATCGGCGTTTGTTTGTACCATGTTGTGGTCGTAATTCTCTCAATTAAGTTGCAAAAGCAGCGGCGATAAGGAGAAAAAAGATATTGTGAAGAATGAAGCATCAAACCTTCCACAAATGATGAGACGTCTCGAAACCGCTTTTTTGTAATTTTTTGGAAATATATCTTGGAGCGATTTAACGCTACAAAAATGATTTTGCAGGCAGCAGCCAAAAAATAGCACATACTTATGAAGCTGTACGTTCGATATTTGGATTTCTTAAACGCATTGAGAAGATGGATGCTGAAAATTTGCACACTGCGACACTGCAGCAGAGGCATTGGTGAAAGTGTACAAGGATGATTTAGAACCTAGTCATGGTAATGAGTTGGTTCAATTTGTATCTTTGATCGACGTGTACAAGAAGGACTATGGAAAAGACCAATCCCCGGAGCTAATTTACTACCAAATAGTCGAAAACCAAATTTCCAGAGCTAGATTCCCCAACATCAAAATTGCATTAGAATGTATTTGGTTTTGATAGTGTCGAATTGCACTGGAGAGCGCTCATTTTCAGAATAAGACTGCGAACCACGATGGGACAAAACTGTCTATCAAATCTATCGTTCTTCCGGCTCCGATCTATTAGGGGGGGGGGCGTGCCAGGGTGGCAACATTTTAAAATTGAGGACTAAAAATATAGCTATACCGTTCCAAAATTATTTTACTTGTTTCCTCAACAACATCAAAGGGGAAAATATATATCTCAGAAAGAATTTCAATTTTTCGTAGAAGAAATTTACCAATTTCTGAATGTGTCGGTGTCATAATTATGCAGTTCCCAAATTCCATTTACGAAATCCCCTCTTTGTAAAATGTGTCTTACCATTTTCTAATTTCAGGCGTTTCCTGTGTTACAGGAAGCCTATGCCTTACACAGCGTCTAAATTTAGTGCCGGAGTAAAACCGATGAAAATTTTGCGATAAGAGCAGAAGATTAAGTCGTGTAACATTAAAAAAACATAAAAAAAATATTTGTATTTGAAATGTTATTATGCATTTCAAAGACTTTGTTTTGGATAAAAGATAATGTTTAAAAATTTAAATCTTAAAAAGGAAATCAGTTGAAATAAACTACGTTTCTATTTTATTTAAACCACATTAAAAGCGAAGAAATAATTCCACAACATAATTCAAAGTATACTTTAATTCTGGAAAATAAAAGAAAGTATTAAGATATAAAAAAACAGCACGAGCACTTTATATTTTTTCTCTTTATGAAAAAAAAAAAAATATAAAAAAAAAGAACAGAGTCACCCTGTTACATATTATAAAAATAACACCTGACAAAAGTCCACCGCAAAAATGGTTACCAATAAAAAGCCTTTTTCTTACTTTCTTCTGTTTATCAGATAAATCGGAGTGAGTGAAGGTATTCAATTTTAATATGAGCAAGTGCGAAAGGTGAACTTTGAAACCGTTACTTTTTGTTCCTTCTTGTGATCGTCATCACACGCAATAATTTTAAAATGGGTGGATCCAAAGTAGGACATGAATATCAAAAAAAGAAATACATATTGGGAAGTTTGCCGTATTCTTCCGCCTTTTGGCTCCACCCATTTTTTCAAATAAAAGCAAAAAATAGCCTCCCTTTATTTATGAACGCCTGGTGAAGAAAATGTTTGAGATGTGAGGCACCAAACATGTAGCGCTGCGGTGGTGAAAAATGTAACCAAAACTAAATATTTTATAGCAAACTTTGTAGCAACACGTTATCTGCCTCAATATATTAAAACTTAGTGTATAAATGCAAAACATAAATCCAGCAAGTTGATGTTACAAAATATATACATAAAATATAAACATTTTAGAATGTATATCTTTTAAACTACTGAACCTATTTTCATGAATTAGTAAGTCAATGAATGAGTGGCTTTGAGAAATTTACAAATATGTACACGTACCTACTATATGCATGACGCATACACTTATGTAATTTGATAGACTCGTTAAAAAGACTTATCAGACTAACATATGGATGTGAATATAATACAACTCCAACAAAAAAAGATAACCTCCATTTATCAAAACAAAAACAATTGTATAACTTATCTATGTAGGTAAATGTATGTTTTAATTGCAAAGGGCGGCAAATAAAATGTTTGCCCAGGGCGACGGGAAGGCTGGATCGGACCCTGTGGGCTATACAGCGACATAACCTTGTCAAAAAGCAAAAACTATACTGCAGCTTAGATGGCTGGGGCTTGTGAAGCAAATGGACGAAGACGCAGCACCTGTCGAGTCTTCATTTCAAACCTTTACCTACCCAACGCAGTACAGTATCTGAGGTGGCGTGATCAAGTGGTGGACGACCTCAACCAATTAAGCAAGATTAACTGGATGCAAATGGTTGGGGCAGGACTGGCTGGTGTGGTATGTTGATGGAAGAAGTGCTCTCCCAGTGACTGTTATGCGCCACCTTAAGAAAGTAAGCTGCATTTCTTACTCGGAGTGGTGTGATGAACTATAGGATGTTTAACATAAAGTTTATTCATTATTCTTAATCAAAATGCAATCCTTGCTATTTAAACAAACGCAGAACTCTGTAACGCTTCGATGGACTGATTTGAAGAATATTTGCTGGACTATGGGTTTAGAACATTTAAAATTCGAATTTTTATATAAGGTTGAGCAATATACCTGTTTTTGAATGATGACTTCTTGTCCAATGTGACTACTAATTTCATTTAGTTTTTTTTTTTTTTTTTTTTTTTTACAAAAATAATTGAACTTGGCATTCACGTAATTTCATGTGCACCCTTGAGTACTGCATGCTTCCCGGCTTCCAACTTTTAGAACACGAAATGCTTGTAACAGGAAACTAAGCAAAGGGCGCTAGGCTAGCCAAGCACCAATATATTTATATAGCTACCGAAGCCGAGTTTGCTTATTATTATTTCGTCTTAATGAAGTTCCAATCATCCCTTTTTTGTTCATTATTCCCTTAAATCCTGTGGGCAAAGCACGTACAATAAAACGCACATTTTCTCAATAATGAAGTTAACAAGTAATTGTGCACACACATATAACTAAATCCATAATATATAATACACAAACCCACATACACAACACAGTGTACACTTGCACAGAATATAGATCCCTAAGAGTATACACTTAGCCAAACATTTTATATATAGATGATGGTTCCCATTCGCATCGCAAAAGTTGCGATTTGGGGTATTTTGATTAATTTGGGATAAATTAAAACCTCATGTCGGTGCGGTGGTGGTGATGGTAATGGTGGCTCTTGGCATTGGCAGCATGATGGGCCAGGAGGATTTTTAAGGAACTCGGTTGTTTGTTGTAATTGTCGATGGATGGGGTTGGTGAGTATAGTGAGTTAGGCGGGATGGTTTCGAGATTCGAGAACCGAGAACGAGAACCCAACACACAAAAGGATTCTATTGATTTTATTGTTAATGAAAAAGCTACAAAATACAAAATCTCAATCCGATACGAGCCGAACCGAACACGATAAGCACCCACTCGGAGACTTTAATAAAATATCTGACTTTTAGCAAATTTTCAAGGGGGTATATTGTGGTGTGATGAGATGAGGAAACGAAAGGAAACAATGAGGCAGATGTGCGTTTGTATGTAGGAAGTATAAACTTCCATTTGTACTTTCTTAATGGAAGTTAGATTAGCCCATGTCTGGACGGAACTTGTACACTTTCTCATAGGAAACGTGATTTTCAATCTGGCTGGCCCAAGGGAATTATATTCCTTTACAAGCTACAAAAATTTAAAGTGGAAGTCTTTAAGCTTTTTTTCTTCCTTATAAATTTTGTTTTGGCACAGGCACAAAAAAGCTATCTAATCATTATTCCTTGGACATGGAAAATTCATTAAAGTAATCAACTAATTCCATGAGATTCTATTAAAAATCATTTTAGAATTAAGGTCCATTTGCATATTTCTGATGCTTGTTTCCTCCCTTTCATTCCATGGTGGCTGGGCTGTCACTGCCTTTTATACCAGAAATTGTATTAAGGACAAACAAAAACACTGGGGCTGATGCCCATCAGGACTTGGAACTTGGAACTGTTTGGTGCTATTGATGATGGAATTTTTTTTTTGTGGGGGGATGCTTGACTGGCTTGCTTTCGCTCATCAATCAGTTTCAGACTAATTACATAATCTCCTCTTGATTATGCTACTTTAAAATGTGGGTATTTTAAGCCTATTGAATTTAAAGTTAAGCACACCCATTTATTATCGTTGTCAACGCAACAGTGTGTTTTTCTATGCAAATGTTCTGATAACTGAATATCGTACATTCGCTGTGGCATTATGAACTTAAGGATTTATAGGAAGTAGAAGAGGGTATACAGTATTTGAGCTTATCAGGAATAGATTAGGTTTTAGTTTTTTGGATTTATATTTTGTTTCGATTTTTTGTACTTTTAATGTGTGGACTATCGAGTCTTTCGAGTCTTTAACTTAAAAAAGTTCGCAGAAAAAAATCAATGACTCTCTATGTAGTTTGTAGTATTAGCAAATTTTACAATAAGTACATGGTTTTTACCCTAGAAAATAAATTCGATTGAATACTGGTAAACTTTTTGTTAAAAGTACAGTTGAAGTACAAATTTTTCGATATGTCCTCCATTTCCTTTTCAGCAACGAAATATTCGATCTAACCACTAAAAAATTGAAATATGTCACCTCATGAATCGGTACATTAGTATTACTTACTGCTCTGAAAAGTGCGCGGTTAAACATTTGGGTGTCGAGTTGTACAAGCCATTGTCTCTTAAACGGATCATTACTTATAATCCAAAGGAATTGAGCTCTGGGCTTCCAGATGGGCATTCATGTTTCATCCGGGGAATTTTAGTTTGGAACGTGATTCTTAAGCCGTGGTTGAGTCTTGTTTGCCTTATGAGCAGGTGCGGAGTCTTGTTGGAATTTTCACGCTTTATTTTCGAATTTGAGTGCGTTGAAGGGCTTCAAAACGTTCTCTAAAACATAGGTTTGGAATGCTTTTGCTGAGGTTTTGACACCTTTTATCACATACATCGAAGGACTTGACGGTATACGTAACACAAAGTTCCGGGTAGTTTTCAAAGAAAGTATCATCCGAAAGATTTCGCCTTCTAAGTAGCCGGATTTTGTTCAGGCCAAATTAAAACAGTCGCTAGAAGTTAGCCGCAACTTTGAAACCAAACTGATTTTTCTTTAGAGTTCTTGCAAAAAACCGTCAAAATCGGGACTTTGATTTTTCTAAACATAAAGAAAAAACAATCTTTAACTTTGTCACCCCCAGGAGTTCTGATGCAATAAATGTGTTAACAACCAATAGTTCCGGAGTTCCTCATACCAATTTTTAAGAAATCTGCCCTAAAACGCCAAAAAAATGCATTTCAAGTTTGTATCCAAAAAAGTGCATTTACAATTTTTTAAATTCTTACGCCTTAAACGTCTTAAACACCAAGAGTTCTGAGGTTCCTCATACCATTTTTTTATTTCTTTTTAACACGCTAAAAATTCACTTTTTTAACTTTTGTTTAAGACATTTAAGGGATCAGAAGTTCTTCCTTCATTTGAAAGACCTCTGCATTCATGATGTATGAAATACTACCTACATCGTTTAAATGCCCACCTCGTTTTCTTACGGTGGCATGAATCAGAGCGATATAATTTTTAATTAATATTCCGCATGGATCCTGCTCTAGTTCATTCGTACAGATCCGCGACTTCAGGAAGCCCCACACGAAAAGACCCTGGTGGGGTAAAAATCGTGATCTTGGTGTCCAATTCACTTCACCTCTGAGAGATAACCTTATACCCTCAAATCGACCTTGCAATCGATCAGTACTGACTGGTGTTGCACGTGTCGCCCTCTTGATCGATCAACATGTTGTCTAGGTCCCTGGTTCAATTAAGTTCATAAGAAATAAGTTATTGTTATCGTTATCGTTATCGTTATCGTTATCGTTATCGTTATCGTTATCGTTATCGTTATCGTTATTGTTATCGTTATCGTTATCGTTATCGTTATCGTTATCGTTATCGTTATCGTTATCGTTATCGTTATCGTTATCGTTATCGTTATCGTTATCGTTATCGTTATCGTTATCGTTATCGTTATCGTTATCGTTATCGTTATCGTTATCGTTATCGTTATCGTTATCGTTATCGTTATCGTTATCGTTATCGTTATCGTTATCGTTATCGTTATCGTTATCGTTATCGTTATCGTTATCGTTATCGTTATCGTTATCGTTATCGTTATCGTTATCGTTATCGTTATCGTTATCGTTATCGTTATCGTTATCGTTATCGTTATCGTTATCGTTATCGTTATCGTTATCGTTATCGTTATCGTTATCGTTATCGTTATCGTTATCGTTATCGTTATCGTTATCGTTATCGTTATCGTTATCGTTATCGTTATCGTTATCGTTATCGTTATCGAAATTAGACCTTATCTCTCACGTGGCCTCAAAGGAAGAAGTCGCAACTCGCAAGTTGTTAAATCACAAGATCTCGATGGCCAATTGTGATCCTCTCTTCGAGAGATAACACGGTCCGGAGACTTTTCCCGTAGAAGATTGTTTCGTTGCTTGTGTGGCACGTAGACCCCTCTTGTTGAAAGTAAATGTTGTCCAGATCAACAACTCAACACCATCCAATTCCGCCCATACAAAATTATTAATCATCTCTCGATAGCGCAATCCATTCACCGTAGTTGTTGCTCCAGCCTCATTTTCAAAAAAGTAAGGCCCAATGACCCCGCCGGACCATAAACCGCACCAATGAGGATGGGGATG
Source organism: Platycheirus albimanus (assembly GCA_916050605.2). Lineage (NCBI taxonomy): Eukaryota > Metazoa > Arthropoda > Insecta > Diptera > Syrphidae > Platycheirus > Platycheirus albimanus. The sequence continues at coordinate 44,252,139 of OU696697.1, forward strand.
GAGAGGCTTTTCAACAATAAATCTTGGGTTTTCCGATCCAAAGATGCGACAATTTTGCTTGTTGACGTAGCCACTGAGGTGGAAATGGGCCTCATCAGTCAAGATGATTTTTCGATGAAATTCCGGGTAATGTTGATGCATTTCAAGGACCCTATTAGGAAAGGCACGACGCGACGTTGTTGATGATCGGCCGGCTTGAGTTCTTGTGCTAACTGAACTTAATAAGGAATGCTGGTAGCACACACAAGTTGTTGTTGTTTCATTCTAAATTTTCAATTGGAAATTCGGCAAGCAGCTGCCTTAACTGCGAGTATAAAATTTCATACAAAAAACCTCCTTAAAATTGTAAAAATTAAATCTTGACCAGTGTCAACTCTTTCGCCTCATCTCCCTCCTCATACGAATCCAATCGAAATCGTTGGCTTATGAAAAAGAGAGCAGATAATAGAAAGAACCTGAATAAAACAACAACAATTACTTGTGTGTGCTTAGAAAAATGCTAATCGGTTCAGTATAGTTCGATAGAACGAAAAAACCTGTAATTGGCTTACAACTTTCATGTGGGTGCGGTGGCGTAGTGCGTAGTGCACTAGCTCCTCACACGCTAGGTAGCTTGTTCTAGCCCAGCTCGGGCAAAAGTTCTTCAAAAATTAAATTGAACATAAAAGCGATTAAGCACCACTAAGGAGTCTGATGATCGGGTTGGTCCCCGTGAAATAGCTATAACTCCAGCCTTTAAACTTGGTGGTAGCACACACAAGTTGTTGTTGTTTCATTCTAAATTTTCAATTGTAAATTCGGCAAGCAGCTGCCTTAACTGCGAGTATAAAATTTCATACAAAAAACCTCCTTAATAAGGAATGGACAATCCTGGGTTTTCTTCAACACCTTAGGCTACAGCCTACAACAGCAATATTCTAAGTTGTTCTTGAGCAACGTGCACTGGTTCTTCACATCTACTTGTCAAAAAATTACTGCGTTAAAAGTGACAACTACCAAAACAACGGGCTATTCAAAATAACACCTCTTATTAGAAAACCCTTTATAACAAATTTTTATAGTAACTTTTCTACCTTGTTTATCCGCATTTATGTATTTTTTGTACAACTTGCATAGAAATTTTTATATTGTGAAATATGCTTTACAAAAAGGTTTAAAACATTATTCATTGATCATATGATTTATTTATTTTTTACAATTACGAATGCAGCACATAGGGTTTGTATTTTAAAATGCCTCCTTCGTTTCCAAAATATTCAAAACCTGAAAAGACTAAAAAAGAATTTTTAAAAACTTTTTTTCGAAAAATTCCAAAAAAATTCCTATATTTAAAATGTCTGTGGAATCAATTGAGTGGTTTATGAGCATCAACTGAATGTTGGTGTCAAAGAGATATATCACCACACTGTAGGCGGTATCTACCTATGTCAAAAAACAACTTCATCGCTATGCTGTTTATTTACTTGCTGTTCTCGTTGAACAAAGTCTAAGAACAGAACAGGCACAGGGTCAGCAGATTCTCACGAAAGTGGGTGGCTCGCTACACAAAAAAAGGATTTAAATGTCTTCTTTTTACAGTCAGCCAAGCTCCCTTTACTTTGTTGCTCCATTTTAATATATTCAATTCTAATAAAATTTTTTAATTCAAAAAGATGTCACTATGATCAACACTTGAAAACTGCGTCGAAAATCGTATACAACTACATATAAGGTGGCACAAAATTTAACATCCAATTTTTATCTAGATAAAGGTCGGTAATTTCGGCAACAACATTTATAGGAATACCGACCTTACATAATGTAATGTAAATTATTTTAACATCTTCTGATAGGGTGATTGATTTTCCACCACCTTCTGAAATTAGAACAGCCTTAGTTTTTGAACCTGCCGATATCATTCTTCGTGGCAGGAAATTATAATCTTTTTATGATTTCTTAGCAAAAATTTCACAGGAAAATGCTTTCGTCGTTTGACTCTAAAAAGAAATTTAAGTTGCGATTCTTTTTTTTTATTAAAAATGTCTCCATAAGCAACTTTGTTCCTGAGAGCGCAATTGTTACAAACGACGATTAAGGTAATTTCTGCTGTGAACAAGTATTTCATGATGTGTCCTTCATGGTGTTGATATTCCTGGTGTCACTGTTTTAAGTTTGACTATGATTTTGATACAAATTTCTATAAAAAAAAACCCACATGTTTGATACAAAACTTTCAGACTCAATCGGCTTGCAAAAGAATACTGATGCATCCACCATAACACGGAACCTCGTCATTTTTCTAATCCGCACGTCAACGTTTTGTGTGACGTGCCGATGTGCAATCAAATTTCTTTTTACCACCCGTTTATAATCTCACACCCTGTGGTGGGTGCTCAATTTGCGGATATGAAAACCTACAGGAACAAAAAAAAAAAAAAAAAAACAAGGACTGGAAAGAAAAATAAACAAATTACCATCATTTTCGTGAAAATTCGTTGCATGGGCTTGCAACAAAGAATCGAGTCTATATAGAGTCGTTGGTGAGGATTTGGTTAAACAAGGACTTCTACACTATATACTATACACGGCTACAACGGCTATGGCCTTAATTGGCTTGGCTTTCAGCTATTTGGTATTTAAGCGAAATGGGAAAGAACACAAATTAGGGTTCCTAGCACTTTTTCTGCCAATTTAATCGGATCCGCGTCTGTGTCAGGATTTCAACTGGTACCGTAACCTTTTGGTATAGGTAATGGTGTAGCGTGCTTAGAATAAGATTAATTTCCTTGATATTTTTTGTGCAATGGTTTTGGGGTTTTGTGTTTAACAGTTTCGAGTTGGTTGAATTTTGCATAGAAATGAACCCGAGACAATAAGACGGGCGGGCTGATGGTTAATCTAAAAATCTTAATGTTTGGATTCAAGCCAGAAGGCATTGATTTTGTGTGTTTTTTTTAATTTTTGTTGATGTATAATTATTGGCATTTTTATATACATAAGTTTTGTCTGCTTCTTCTTATGATTATGATCTTTAATCGGTTTTCATTGAATCAATTGAACATTGAGTTTCAATTGTCATATCTTTATAATTTGATTTACAAGTTTTTACTTGCAATTATAGGTAGGTATTATAAGGCAAGTTATGCATTCGTAAAAAAAAATTCTAACAATCAAACAAACAATCAAATGACATTACGATGATAGAGAAGTCGAAAAAAGTGGATCCGACAATTCTGTCTGTCCGTGTCTGTCTGTCTGTATAGTTACTACAGCCTAAACGGCTGGACCGATTTGCTTCAAACTTGGTACATAGTATTATTATGACGTCTTACACAGGGGTTTGTGGAAATAGCATTCTGGCTCTAAAAATAACGGTACCTGACATACGATTTTTAGTGAAAAGTTAATTTTTCTCAAAAACGGCTCTTACGATATTGATAAAACTTTCTGAATAGTGTTTTTTGTGCAAATTTTATGTTTTGGTTGGAATAGATTTTTCAGGAAAAGTCTTATAACGGTACCTCCCATAGGATCGGTTTTTCAAAATCAGATTTTCTCGTAAGCCACTTGACGGATTTTGATGACATTTTTAATGTAGAAGCCCTTTTAAAGACGAAATAATATGAATTTTTAAATTTTTGAAAAAAGTTTTCTAAATAAAATTAAATTTTTTTTTTTATTTTTTGTTTTTTTTTTTCAAAAACGGTTCAAGCTATTTTTTTAAAAAAAAAATTTACTGATAAAAACTACAAGTTGGCATACTTTAAAAAAAATTGGAATTTATTTTGGAAAAGTTTTTCAAAAAAAATCTATTTTTTGAAGAAACTGGTCGAACGATTTTGAAAAAAAAATTTCTTAAAATATTTCACAATAAACAAAGTCATATGGATTATATCATTTTTTGCAAAAAACGTTTTAACTATTGATTTTTAAGTGATCAATGAAATTTCATATACCTATGTTAGTTTTTTCCCTGCTCTTTTTCCAAAATATCAAACCCCAAGACCACTGTCTTACATTAGAGCAAGTTTGTCCGACCCAGTCGTGCACTTTATTTTTAAAGTTTTAATAAAGTGATGGAAAGGAGGATGGAAGCTCTTTTTCTTTCGTGTTTACCTATTATCAATTGGTGAGAGACGTACAAAAAATCCTTTTTAAAAATCGTTATAAAAAGAGAAATTCAAAAGATTAGGTGATTTGCCGAAATAATAATTTCTTTCAGATGAAGTTGACTTTGTTATTTCCCCATAGAATGGAGGTATAGAATGTACAGTTAACAATGCCTCTAGGAATCCTGTGAGTACTAATAAGACTTAATTCACGTAGGAAGTAGGTACTAAATTTCAGAGTGCGTTTCTTTAACTTATTTGGCATGACTGGTTATATTGAACAATTATCGATCCCAATGGGGGGATATATCCACCTGATCCCCCCCCCTATCTACGCCACTGATCTTCTAGCATCAACCATCTTTTACCATCTTCTATCATCTACCATCTTCTATTATCAACTATCTACCACTATCTTCTACTAACTATGCCATCTTCTACCATCATCTACAATCTACCGTCTTCAACCATCTACTATCTTCCACCATCTACCATCTACTCCTATCAAAAAGTGTTTCTTTGGAAAATCTTTCGAAGTTAAAATTTTTGGAATACAAATTGGAATTATGGTGGCAATGGTACAGTGGATGTAGTGCTTGGTTACTTAACCTGAGAGCTGTGAGTTCAAACCCAGCCTGGGCAGCAATTTTTATTTATTTCCTTAGTTTCAACTGGATGCCACCCGTGGAATTTCCTTGAGATAATTATCACCTAAAATCTCAAACCACTGTACCACCTTTCTGTAACACCTTTCTTTCCTATCTTTCTATTCCTTCTCTCCTTGCTCGCACATGTTAAATCATTATAATATTGAGTGCGAGTGCATTATCAGGAACTTTCCCTGATGAGTTAAAGTCTGCTTTTGTTATACCCATTTTCAAAAAGGGCAACAAAAAAGATGTAAGTAATTACAGACCTATTTCATTATTGCCTTCAATTTCAAAAGTTTTTGAAAAAAATATTAAAACTAGGGTTCTGCGTTATCTTTCGCATATAAATTATTTTAGTCCTCTGCAGTTTGGATTTAGGTCGGGTCTGTCTACAGAAGATGCTCTGTTAAACTTTTGTTGCTCTATTCAACAGGGTGTGGACAAAAAAAAAAAGATATGCCGCTCTTTTCGTGGATATCACAAAGGCGTTTGACATGGTCGATCACAGAATCCTTTTGAGCAAGTTATTTAATGTTGGCTTTCGAGGTTTCATTTACAGCTGGTTTGAATCTTACTTAAAGAATCGCAATCAAACAGTCAAAGTAGGTGATGTTTTAAGTGATTCATTGCGTATTAAATTGGGTGTTCCACAAGGATCAGTCCTTGGTCCAATTCTCTTTTTAATATACATAAATTCTGTGTTTGACCTACCATTTGTAGGAAAAGTAAATGCTTTTGCAGATGACATAGCGATTGGATATGATGCATTAAATCCATTAAATTTAGTAGCTGACATAAATCACGATGTTCATTTATTAAGGTTATGGTTTGCAGACCATAAACTTGTTGTCAGCAACAAAACCAAACTTATGCTATTTTGTCCGGAAACAAATGTCGAAACTGATATAAAAATAATGTTTCACTCACCATTCTGTATGAGTTTTAGACTTTTTAATAGCAATTGCTCTGAATCTCATTCTCTATGTAGTTTTAATTCCAAAGCAGCTTGCAGTGGTAAGTGCTTTGATATTGAAATAGTCAAAAACTTCAAATACCTAGCTATCATAATTAATCAACGCTTGAAGTGGACTGAACACATCTTGTACTTAAAGCAGTATTTCCTCTCCACAATTTGTTCAAACAACATGTTAAAAAATGTTTACTACGGAATATTTCACTCTAAGCTACAATATGGAATATCTTGTTGGGGTGGAGCTTATCAAAATAAAATACAACAATTGACAATCCTTCAAAAGTGTATACTAAGAAAAATCTGCAACGCTTCTCGTCTAGCTCACACCGCCGAATTATTTAGACAAACAAAAACTCTACCAGTAAGACACTTATTTTATTTCAAAGTCTTAAAAATATTTTTTATAAGAGATGGTTATTTAGAAAGCCCCATAACTAGCTCATATAATCTAAGGAGAAATAGTAGCTCAGTTCTGACTCTATCTTTTCGGACCACACTCTTTAGAAACTCTTACACCATCGTTTCTCGCAAATTATTCAACAGACTCCCGAGACATACGAATTTTACCACTTTTCTTAACATCTATTAAATCTTGGCTCTTTGATTTTAACACTTACGACATCGAATCTTTGCTAAACTACACTGTTTGATTTTAAATGCATTCTAACGCTTATGATTTTCTAAGATTTATCTGTTCTTTCTCTCTTTGTACTCCAACTTGTTATACCTCTTCTTTCTTTTTACACTTCAACTTTACTATTTCTTTTAATTATCGTTCTTAAATCTTACGTTAAAACCTACATGTTCACCCCACAAATGATTAAGTATTGTAAATGTAGCATTACCTCTATTTCATTAAATATAAATGTTACATACTATTCTCTTAAATCTTAAAATGTTAATTTGTTAATAGATGTAAGTTATATATATAAACATTGTTAAGGAGAATAAGGAATACAAATAATAAAAAAAAATTAAAAAAAAAAAAAATTGTATTCACAAAAAAAATACAAAATCGACATACACATATATACATACTTTGTTTGTGTATTTAACGATATTTTTTACTTCAAACAAATATATCAAATTCCGACTGATAAGCATTTCAAATAATTGATTTTTTGTTTTGCAAAGTTATTTTTTCATTTTTTTATATTTTCTAATTTCAAATCATTTAAAAAAAAAAAAAAAATCAATCTGTTCCCAAGTTATAGAGCAACAACAAAAAACAACGTTTCATTTTTATATAAATAGATAGATTTAAAACCTTAAGTAATGAGAAGAAAACTATATACTATCGGTACTCTTTGCTTTCGATGTTCTTAATGCAAAGATTGATTGTTAAATTTTGTTATTAATGTTTAATATTTATGTATGTACCTTCTCGTAGTTTGCGACCTAGATATGGTGATTTTCTATATATGTTCCTTTTTACAGTGTAAATTATTCAAAACACAAGCAAATCACTAGTTTATGTATTTCTTTCAATGAATTTGATCGTTGTATTGATTTCAATAAAAAAAAGATATGTTGATAATAAGAGAGATTGATTGAAATTGATGTACATTTTTAGTATTTTAAAATAATTATTTGATGTTTTATAAATCCTATTTAATCTGTAGGCTCTATAAAGTCATTGGAACTTGAAAGACAAAATAAATAAATAAAAACTAAATGCCTGAGTGCCCCAAATATCCGTTCTTTTCCCACTAGGAATGCTCATTAGTGTTACCCTTATTTCGAACCCGAAAAAATCAGTTTCTTATCGTGCACAAAAACATGGCCTTTGGTAGAATTTAATTTGTGAATTTTCTAGTTATCACCTACGTCAATGCATTTATAAACTATAGTATTCCCACTTTAGGTGCGCCGTCTGTCGACGAAAAACTAAGCTCTAGAATACCATGGGAAGCAACAACAACAATTCCCACCATTTTATTTGTTGTTGTTGTTTCCCATGGTATTCGAGAGCTTAATTTTTCGTCGATAGATGGCGCACCTCAAGTGATAGTACTATAGTTTATATATGTATATACAATGCCTACGTCTGCATCAAGATACCCAAATACAACAAAGTTGGTGCCCTGAATAGGCTTCGGCTATTGGAAAATGACCCCACGACATTCACGAGATATAAGGAACGTATATTCACAAACATTTCAGGGTAAAGATACCCCACTAGGAAATTAATTGGTCACTGATGTCATTTGATTTAACCCACTTTCTCTCAGGTCTGTCCCAATAAGCAACAACTGATCGACAGAGATCAAGGTATGCTGCGTAGTCATTTCAAACTGGGCCTGTATACATATTATATGCAAGAGTATACGACGTCGGATGATGATCGATTCGTCCTAGTTGTTTGTACTTAAGGATATCGATATATAAAACTACAATCAAACTACGAACTACGACCCATTTTCCTTGTCTAAATGCATAGGTATACCAATGTTTGCAAAAACGATATGTTTGTGAAATATAAAGAAGGAAGTAAAGTTCAGGTTAACAGAAATCCGAAACACAGAGAAAGGTTGCACCCGATATCCCATTTAAACAAACAAGCATATTTACTTAACATACACAGAAATCCGTGAGCGAACAACAACAATGTCTAAGGCGAAGAAATCAACACTATACATACCTCAAAGCACCAAAACCTATTTATCAAAAGAACCTTAAACATTGTCAAGGAAAAGGAAGTGAAATGGAATCACAAGACCAAAATCCATAGACGTGTGGAGGTGGCGGGGGAAAAGATTATTACACAAAGGTTATAATGTCATGAAGCATTCTAAATAGAACTATACGAGCAATCCAATCCAATCTGTGTGCATAAAAGGATTTGATACTGTGCTACCACGACAACACGCTGGCTGTGCCAAGCCAAAATTGGATCTATTATTTTTCTGTCCAACACTTTTAAAATGTAATGAGAAGCTTTGTGCCAGCCACGATATTCAAAATCATAAAATAGTTTCCAACATTAGATAAATACAAGGATCAGACAGTGTATCCCCAACCGCACCTTACCGTGGGTAATATATGAATCTAATCTAAGTTAGCTAGCTGGCACTATAATACAGCTTTACCTATACGAGGGACGATGACGATGCTAGTGGCAACGTTTTGCAGCAACCACCATACCAAAAACCTCATCATGGCAGTAGTTAGTGAAATTATTACTTTTGTATCCCATGAAAAGGTATTTACCAAGGACTCAAAGGAGCTCTTATATGGCGGCGGGCGAAGCCAAATAGTGCCTTTGCAGTTTGTACATCAGACAAAGGGTTAACAATTTTCGAGTTGAGCTAATATCCTTGTGGAGTTGCATATATTCGTTCCTTTTAAAACTATAAATGTGCGAAGATTTGGCCATGGAAAGGGATCAATATAATAATACGGCTGATTTATAGAAAATCGTATAACGAAAGTAAAAGGCTTAATAAAGGGAAAGGGTAAGATTATGAAGAGACCTGGCCTTAACATGGAGACGATAAATATTAAGATTTGTGAATAATAGACTGAATCCTTATTTTAAATTGTTCGGCTTTTCAATACATTGTATTGTTTAGTATCAAATGCACTTATATGTGTGTGGGTATGGACGCCTGCCGTCAATAAAAATCGAAGCGGGGCAGGAACATGTCTGAGAATCTTATTGAGTAGTCCAAAAAGAAATATTTGATGTTTGAAGTAGATACGTATATTTATTAAGTTTAAGCTGCCATATATGGACGTTACATACGTGGACAATGATATTTGTTTATTAACCTATTTATTCAGGTGCATGTTGTATTGAGTTACATGTCATTCAATTGTTGAGACGGATTTATAAAAAACATTTCCCCATCAAGGATGTATTTTCCAAAGACAGCAAATTGAGAACAAAAATTGCTGGGGATAAACTTCTAGAATCTATAGACCATTTCGCGCCGTCCGTCACCATTAACTTTGATTAGACTTACTTCTTTTCAATTCTCAGGCAAAATATTGTAAGTTAAAGACGGCTTACGGAAATAGTGCCCAAATGACATAAGCCACCAAACGCAAAATTAAATACCCCCCCAAAGCTTGTATGGAACTGGGAAGTTTTTTCCCCAAAATTCCAAGAAACGCGCCACCCGCGTCCCTTAATATTTAAATAAAAATAAAAACATTTTGTCATGTAAATTTGGCGTTTCTTTCTGAAATAAAAACGTGAAGTAATTTTAAGTTGGGGACTTATTTCATCTTCGATTTTGGTAGATATTTCACAATAAAATTATACCCCAATAAGTTTTACTAATGTTAAAATCAACAATACTTTTATTTGAGTTAAAAAGCTTGCACATGCTGGTAAGAGGTTCATTCATGCCATAATTAGTACGGTGTTGGGGACAATGTAAAAGCTCTAAATAACGAAGATGATGAGCCCCTCCGCGATAATTAAAACCTACACATGATAGAAGATCGGGTGAGTCCAAAGATCGCGTTAAAAGTTGGTGAATAAAAATAACATCATTGTTAATACGCCTTTGTGACAAAGTTTGAATCTGTAGAAGTTGAATAGAGTGCCCGTAAGGTGGGAGGTTGTAAGGATCTGCCTAGAAGAGACTTTTAAAAGCAAATCGATTAAAATTACCCTGAACTGCCTCTATCCTAGACTTATGAACTTCGTAGAAAGGAGATCTTACCTGTGATGCGTATTTTATAGATGGGGGAGAACATGACAGTTATATAAAGCTAGGGTTACATGAGGTTTTTTCAGCGACTTCAAAAATGCATATTCGTGATCTAGAAAATGCCACCTTTCAATTGATGCATCGCATTGTATGAAAAATCGACTGTTATCTTTAAACGCGATTTGCGGCTTAACTACACGTGCTAGAGGCATCAAAGTTGACATCTTTAAACATGACTTGCGGCTAAACTAAGCGCCCTAGCGACTTCAAAAATGCATATTCGTGATCTAGAAAATACAAAAAAAGTTGGTAAAAAAAGTTTTTTTCAAAACTTCCCAAAAAATACGATACCTACTTGAAATTTTTCAAACAAAATATCAAAAAACAAGTCAGTTCACTGACGGGGTTTCTTCACTGGCACAACGATAAATTTCGTGTGTTGCCAGTGATGGGACAGGGTCAGTACACTGACGCTCTTGTCATAAAAGTGTGTCAGTGGTCCTATGCGCCAGTGACTACTTATCACACTTGTCATTTTCGAGTCAGTCACTGACGCGATTTGGGTTGGCCAGTGAACACGTCAGTGAACTGACACCTTCACTGGCGTCCCTTAACTGGCTATCAAACTACGGATGACTTCACTGACGGCATTGTGACGCGATTTTGACGTCACTGCCCGCCAGTGGTCAGTGAATTCACTGTCAGTGTTATATAGCCTTAAGCACGCAAGACAAAATAAAATGCACGACTGGGTCGCACGAACTTGCTCTTATGATAAGCAATTGCTTAGTGGCTGTATATATATGGATATTAAAAAAAATTTAAATAATTTCGAAAACTCTCTTATTTTTACTTGCGATTATAGGTACTATAAGGCAAGTTATGCATTCGTCGAAAAAAAAAAATTTGAGATAACAATCAAACATGACATTACGATGATAGCGAAGACGAAAAAAGATGGTCTAAAAATTCTGTCCGTCTGTATGTCTGTCTGTCTGTCTGTCTGTCTGTATGTATAGAGACCTACAGCCCAAACGGGTGGGCCGAATTGCTTCAAACTTGGTATATAGACTTTTTTAGGTATTGTACAGAGGGGAAATTGAAATTTTTTTTTTAGCTCAAAAAATAACGGTACCTGCCATACAACCGTTACGTTAAAGCTTATTTTTCTCAAAAACGGCTCTAACGATTTCGATTTAAAAAAATCAGTGGTGCTTTTTAGGTACGACCAATCATATGGCTGAAAAAAAAGTTTTAAAAAATGGCTAAGAACGGTACTTTCCATAGGACCGTTTTTTTTGCTTTCGACTATCTCGAAAACGACTCAACCGATTCTTTCGAAATTTCACACAAATATAGCTGTAGGTAGCTCAATTTGTTTTGCATACCAATATTTTTGAAAAATATTTTTTTGTATTTTTAAAATCATTTTTTAAAAAAAAATTTAAAAAATTAATATTTTGAGAACTGCTTATCAAATTTTTTTGTAAAAATTTTAAATAAATGTATTTACTGAATACCTATGAACTGGCGTTTTTGAATTTTTTTTGAAAATTTTTTTCAAAAAGTTTTTCAAAAAAAACTTTTTTTCTCAAAAACCGCTCCAAAGATTTTTATAAATTTATTCTCATAAATTCAAATTTATCCAAGAAATAAAATGGCGTACTTTTTTTTCAGCTCAAATTAGTTTAAGTATTTATTTAAGAATTTTGAAAATTTTATTTTTATCAAAATCTCAAGCCCTTAAACCACTGTCACTCATTAGAGCAAGTTCGTGCGACCCAGTCGTGCATTTTATTTAAATTAGTTTAAGAGTTTTCTCGGAAAAACTAAGTATGCAATAAAATTTCCAAGCTATACGTCAATCTAGGAAAAATAAAATGCACGACTGGGTCGCACGTACTTGCTCTGTGGGTGCAATAGTACGATGAAAACAAAGTTTTCGAGGAATATGAAGAAAATTTGGGGAAAACTACAAAATTTTGGTTAAAACTGGAAAACCCCAACGGGAGCTTACGTTAAGAAACCTTTGATTTTTTAAAATTTAGATGTCATCTTTTGGGTGCTATAAATGATATAAATGTTCGATTATGGCCAAATTAATAAAATTGTTAAAACAAATTTCCGTTATTATCATTTGTAGCCAAAAACTTAAATGCAGTTTTCTTCAAAACATTCTATGTATATTCAATACAAAGTTCAATAAAAATCGGTATAGCCTTTTTTGAGTAAATTAGAAAAAACCAAAAAAAGTTGGCTAAAACTGAACGGCTCGTTGTATGGGAGCCACCATTTAGAAAGGCTTTACTGAAAAAATTGCAATTCTTTCTTATAGAACACTAAAAAAAACTATGCCAAACGATGTTTGAGTCAATTCAATTAAGCCGTTGCGAACTTATGGCCATTTAAAAAAAAGCCGTTTAAACCTGATTTTCGTTACGACCATTTGAGCCAAAAACGAAAAACGCAGTTTTATTAAAAATGCTTAAAATTAGCTAAATTTTGAGTTTAATCAAAATCGTTTGAGCCGTTTTCGAGAAAATCCGAAATGAAAAAAACCGTTACATGAAAGGTACCAGTTTAAGCCGGGCTAAAACGAAATAAAAAAAAACCTCGACAACCGTTTTTCTTCAAACTACTATATATCAAGTTTGAAGAAAATCCGTGAAAAGCGCACATCCGCACAGACGCACAGACGCACAGACAGACCGACGGACGGTATGGCGAAAACCACTTTTTTGGGCTTCTCTATCATCGTAATGTCATGTTTGATTAAAACCTCGATTTTTTTTTTCTGCACGAAACCAATACTTGCCCTATAGAGCAAAAAATAAAATAAAAAATATTGAAAATCGTTCGACCAGTTTTTTTTTTAAAAGGTTATTTTTGAAAAACTTTTTCAAAAAATATTTTGAAATTTATTTGAGTATGCAAATATATGGCAATCTGTTGTTTACATTTGAAAAATAATTTAAAAAAAAATTAATGTACCCGTTTCCAACATATTTGGAAAACCAAAAATTTTTTTGAAAAAATTATAAAAAATCAAAAAGAAAAGTTTTTGAAAATTTTGAAATGCCATATCAATAACATTATGAATGACTTCCTGTGGCCAAAATTTTATTGAAATCGAATGTATTGTTTACGAGAAAATTTGATTCTATGAGAGTTCTATGAGAGGTACCGGTTATTAGACAAATTTTGAAAAAAAATTTCTTACCAAAGGATAGATTGTCTTACAAAAAAAGCATTCTGAAAGTTTTATCAAAATCGTTAGAGCCGTTTTTGAGAAAATCAATTTTTGTCTTCAAGATTGTATGGCAGGTGCCGTTATTTTTGGACCTAGAGCAAAAGTAAAAAATTGATCCGAGAAACGGCCAAATAAATCCTAAATACCAAATTTGAAGCAAATCAGCCCACCCGCTCAGCCTCCAGAGGCGCGAACAGACATACAGACAGACAGACAGACAGACGGACGGAATTTACAGACCCACTTTTTTCGACTTCTCCATCATCGTAATGTCATGTGTGATTGTTATCTCAAATTTTTTTTTCTGCACGAATCCATAACTTGCCTTATAGTACCTACCTATAATCGCAAGTATAAAAATATTGAAAATCATACGAACCAGTTTTTTAACTCGTTTTCAAAATATTTTAGAAGTTTCTGATTGAAATCTTGGTTCTTTTGCTTAGCTTTGGAGCATTCAAGTTATTACTGAACATCACCATGAACCTTCTGGTCAGCTTTAATGGACTGCTTTTCCCTTCCTCTATTGGACGTTGGAATCAATTTTGTTACAGTCATTGCAATCTAGGATAAGTTTCTCCTGTAAAGATTCGTGCCTGCACTTTTCAATTAAATGCAGTAAAAGTTTTCCTCCTTATCTGTATTACAAATTTCCAGGATAATGTCCGTTAAACTTATAAAAATGATTACCACAAAAAGATATGAATAACTAAATACAACATGAACGAAGTATTAAAACCTCTGGCAGCAAGTACCTATCTATGTGTTGAACTATTAGCATATTTGTATGTGTTTATAAACATTGTCTCTTACAGAACAATAAACATTCCTTCATTTATATCACACCAAATCAAATATCTTGAGTCTTTTTTAGTTTCAAAAGTCCTTAAAATTGTATTCCTTTTTCTAAAGCCATGCCGCCATTATTTTTCATCCCGAAATCCTTTAAATTTATATAGCTTCATAATGTTAATGAGTCCATATGGATATTCATGTGACATTTATATATGTATGCGCGGCGAACGACTTATGAATATCTTAACTAAATTATACTCGTTCATATTTGCACGGCCATTGAGTCTCGGAAGTGCTGACAAGAGAATCCAAGAACGATGACATCTTACATACGAGCACACAGAGCACATACAAAACAACACACATACGAACAAGTATAAGGAAGGATACACAAGAAGGTAATGAACTTTCGTTGATTAGTTAAGCCACCCAAAACCAGACCCGGGTCGGATATGATGGGCAAGACATTATCATATAATGCCATTTTGGATATGCGTCGGATTTATGTACAGACACGTGAACAGCAGACTCCGCGTCCCCACCCCAACTTATGCTGTCGTTTATGGGCCACAATCGTATACGAAAACTAATCAGACAGAGGAATGAATAATCCCACGGACGATGACATCCCCCTGTCTAACCTGTCGACCCGTATGAAAATCCTCCAACGAGCTCGGATTGTTTGGCATCAGATCACGGTATTCATTAAGCACAGAGGTCCCTGGCCCTGCTCCTGATGCCCTTTCAGCTTCCAACACCAAACATCTGCCATTTTATAGTTTGTCATAAAACAGAATCGTAAAATTGCACTACACAGTGCTCCTGTGCAAATTGACTTTGGGCTGGATCTGGCGTTGGAGCTGGAGCTTGGAGGCAGCCTTCTTTAGCCTTATAGATAGAATTAATATATACAAACATGTATACATATGTATGTTAATGCAATGCAAAGTTTACATTGTACTCTTGCCTGTAATTACCATAGCCAACACAAGAGGGCAATCCAGATCCACGGAGAAACAAAAGGCCAAAACATTTAATGTTCGGTTCTCATGCTTTTGATCCGCATTTTAGGACAAAGAATGAACAACAACTATCGTATATCTACGTATGTTTGGGGCTGTCCCTAATTAGGATCCAATTCATTTCCACCGCACATGAATGAGACCAAGTAACCATAATGTGTTAAGGTTTTCCCATTGTACTTGGGCATAGTGCTTGACGAGCCTCTGGCCTCTGTTTAAAGAGGCATTGTCGTATAGTATTTGCTTATAAGGAAGTCTTGTGCGGCTATTATTTAAATTATTTTCATTGTTTGGATAATTAGTTTGGTTAATGTGAATTTCCTTCGACGTATGCCATACATGCGAGTAAGAGGACATGTTTTAAATAAATGGTGATTTAACCGGTTGTTTAACACCAACAACAATAAGGACATTATGTTTCTGTTCCCAAATAATACAATACAACATTAGGGGGGTATAAGCTCTAGTTGTTTGTAGATAAGGAAGTTCAGTTAAAATTTAAAGACATTTTTGACATAACAACTACCTAAGCTTTAAGGCTCAAAGTTTTTTGTCCAAATAGTAAGCCAGCTAACTCACTATTCTGCCGTCTCGGAATCCGTCGGAAGTCTCATTCTTACCATTTACGTTCCATTAAAAATAGGATGGTTGTGTTTCTGGTATCGGCGTTTTCAAGGCCCTAAGGGTTGGAACGTTAATTTAAAAGGTCACAGTGGACACCATTATAACTTTGAGCTAGTCACTGTTTATTTGGGTTTAACATTTCGCTTTTATTTGGTTCGTCAAATAATATCATTGCAGAAATCAATCGAAATAATCACTCTTGTCAATCGCTTTGGGCATAGAAAATCGAATGCATTTTGAGAGTAAAACCCCTCTCAAAAAACAAGGTAAGCTTTAATAGAAAGATTCATCTGGTGATATTTGGTCCTGTAAAGTGACATTGATCTCTAGTCGAAAGGCTGAAAATAACACGGCTTAAGTCATCTGAGAGCATGTCTGCATGGGGTTGTGCGTATGGGTTGAAACGCACCAATCCAACAACGCAGCACTAGAAGACCTCATCTAAGTAAAGGAGGGATGTGTTATTTGAGGCGGTAACCGTGATCCACAATGAACTGAAAGAGCCACCTTAAGTAAATAAGTGATAGGCACTTCGAGGCAAGTTATGAATCGTGAAATAAATATGACTATGATATATCGAAGTCGAACAAAATTCTAGTGGAAAGTTTTGTCTGCCCGTGTCTGTCCGATAGGTTCTTGTTCCCAGATGACGTTTACAAAAAAACTTGATTTTTGTTAAACGGCTCAAACGATTTTGATAAAACCATATTGGTGTTGTTTCGTAAAGAATTAACATAGAAGTGTCTCACCAGACGATGACTTCGACTCAGCGCCGGACTTAGAGGTCTGGGGGCTATGGGTCAAGTTTCTCAGAGCTACTGATAAGATTTAATTAATCTTTATTCATTGACTTACAAATTCATGAAAATCGGTTCAGTAGTTTAAAAGATATACACTAAAATGTTTTATTTTGAAGTTTGTTTTTATTTTATGTTTACCTATATTTTGTAACATCGACTTGCTTGACCAATTTTTGGATTTTTACACTAAATAAATATAATGAGGCAGATAACGTGTTGCTACAATGTTTGCAATAAAATATGCAGTTTTGGTTACATTTTTCGCCACCGCAGCGCCACATGTTTGGTGCCTCACATCTCAAAAATTTTCTTCAAAGTTGGTTGGTTTACCAGGCGCTCATAAATAAAGGGAGGCTATTTTGTTTGCATTTATTTGAAAAAATGGGTGGAGCTAAAAGCTGGAAGAAAACTGCAAACTTCCCATTATTTCTTTCTTTTAATATTCATGGCCTAGTTTGGATCCACCCATTTTCAAATTATCGGCAAAAATAAAAGGCTTCTTTCTTTTTCTGAGCGCCTGATGATCCAAACAGGTTTCATATGCTTTTTGCACTCAATTTAAAGTTAAGGAAGGAGAAACACCTAAAGCATTGGTGTAGACTGTAGACATTGTAGACGCATATTTGCCGCCAAAAGTTTTATGTGAAGTGTGTGATGACGACCACAAGGACGAACACAAAGTTACGGTTTAGAAGTTAACCTTTCGCACTTGCTCATATTAAAATTTTATACTTTCACTCACTCCGATTTATCTGAGAAACAGAAGAATCAAAAAAGTAAAAAGCCTTTTTATTGGCTATGGTCAGTGGCGGCCATTTTTGCGCTAGGCTTGAGTCAATTGGTATTTTTGTAATATGTAACAGGGTGACTGTGCTTTTTGATTTGAATATTTTTTTCATAAAGAGAAAAAATAAAAATTGCTCGTGCTGATTTTTTTATCTTAATAATTTCTTTTATTTTAAAGAATTAAAGTACTTAAAAATAAATATTTATTAATTTACTTCTTTATTGCTTTGTTTACTTAATTATTTGTTTATGTTTACTTCGACCATTTTGAATTTTGCTGTGGAATTATTTCTTCGCTTTTAATGTGATTTGAATTAAATAAAAACGTAGTTTTATATGGATTGTGCTGTACATCAGTACACAAAGAGGGAATGTCGTTAATGGAATTTGGGAAATGCATAATTATGACACTGAGAAAAATTGGTTGATTTCTTCTACTAAAAATCGAAATTCTTTCTGTGATATATTTTTTCCCCCTTGACGTTGTTGAGAAAACAAGTAAAATTATTTTGGACAGGTATAGCTATATTTTTAGTCCTTAATTTTAAAATTTCGCTGCCCTTGAAATGTTTCCGCCCTGGGCAAGTGCCCGGCACGCATCGAAACGGACTCCTTTCAAAAATTCAGAACCATTTTTAAGAATATTAATAAGTTTTTGAATTCCAATTTTCTATTTTTTGCTTAGGCATTTGTTTGGATTTCGCATTCCTCTTGAACCAAGCTCATTCAAATCTTTTTCTAAAGCTTCTCCTGTTAGACGGCATGCAAATCACGTATACTAACAAGCATATAGGTATACTGACTCGTACCAACGCACCTACTCCCTGGATTTAGATTGACATAATGTAAAATGCTTAGTAGACCAGAGTGAGAGGCACAGAGGCTACGTAGCATGGGAGAAAATGAGAGCTAGAATATCAAATATCGTGTCATGATTTTTTTTTTATTCGTTCTCTCTCAGGCTTTTTGCAAAATATTATTTGATTTTATTGCTTAAAAGTGTCATGGCGACTTTACGTTACATTGAGTTTCAAATCACCCCGATATTAAAGAAGTATCACTTCGCAAATTGATTTTAAGTGGTCAAAATTATATTTTCGGAAAATAATCTACTTTTTGAACACAGAGTCCCAAATCATCATTTACAACATAATATACTTCCAATATGTCTGGTTTGGTATTTTAATAAAATTTGTAAGAAAAGTTACCCATATTAAAAATGTTAAATGTCTCCATCATTCTTATATGTAGACTCAAGACATCAATAGAATTATTATCAATTTAAGGTTTGCCCAAAACAACCAACTTCTCTAATGAAGAGTTCCACTCCCTTGTATATTATATCACAAAGAAAATTGAAGGAAACAACTTGGTGTTCGTATTAGGAAGGTATAGGTAGTATCTATGTATGTTTCTTCTTCCTACCTTTCGTCAATTAAGATAGTGGCCATCTACTATGAAGCACTGAAGGAAGCACCTATTTGTTGTTCGGAAGTGTTTGCCTTATTCAAATTCAGCACGGTCACATCTGTTAAATAGAATGGGCAGAAGATTCACTATGTTATCTTTACCTGACCTTAGGTGACACAACAGAACAAAACTTGACAAGGGTCCTTGTGTCAATACACTGTTGTCTATGTAGACTATGAAGTAAAACATCTTGTTCGCACTTATAGAGTGCGAGCACAAGCATCCGGTTTGCCTTTGGCCAAGTCAAAAAGCTATGTAGTCCTTCATCATCGAACTACTTCAAACTAAAAGTGCACTTTTGAACAAAAGCCATTGCTCTAGATTTCTATAAGTATGAGAAAGGGGCATTACCATATTATTTTGTGTATACCTATGTACGAGTATAGCTCCTTCCTCAGGACTCTTTACCAATCCATTCTTAAATTGAAGCATAATATTGTGACGTTTAATTAGAGTCAATGAAATTCATTTTCAAAGAAAATCTTCAAAATTAAATTCTTTTGGCTTTACAGTGTCCTGTTGGTGGCTTGGTCTCCCAAATCATTGACTGGCTGCACCGGAAAAGGGGGATGCTTTGCATTATGTTACCAAAAATCACAAAATGTCCTTTTCATAAGACTCTCATCTCAAACTCTTTTGTTTCCTTTTTTTTTTTGTGTGTGTGTCCGAGTGGATAACCAACCATAGGCGACCGTATTGCTTTTTAATGTTTCATAGATTACATTGTCCTTGGACGACAACGACAACGACAACGACGTAGACAGATATCGGCCTAAGGTATGAGGGTGAAGAACGAACCGCATCGACTTGCCTTTTGGATGAGGATTTTAAAATGTGTCCTTTATACGCAGCACACTCTAATACATCATAATGTGAGGTTGTCAGCAAATAAAAACCCTTTTCTTAATCATATGGTGACAAGTAGCAAATGGATTTTCTGGGAGTCACACAGATGTGACCATCGCATCGCCTGGTGTGCTTAGCACTTGCTTAACTTGACTGGCTTTGCTTCCTCCCTTCCCCCTTGATGGAAGAGTGTTTTTTTGAAAAGGGTTTTTCTTTCTGCAGGCAAAAAAAGGAGCAGCCAGTGTTGTCTCATCCTATGCAAGGACCTTTAGTTTGGGTTATTTTCTATTAAATTTAGAATAAGCTTCAGATGGGAACTCACACCAGTAAGACCGGATCCATGCCATGATGAGTTGAGGAGCCATGAACCAGGACCAACAGCATATAAATCTGATTAAATTTTGGATTTAGCTTTTAATCACACTTGCTGGGTTGAGAGAAAAGCTTAAATTGGATACAATCACCCGTAGTGATTTTCGTTTAAATTTGTTAATTCAAAAACTACATGTACCTCCTTGTGAACCACCTCTGGATACAAAATTCATAGTTATAGTAATAACAATTCTTGTTGGGTAAAAGCTCTGGAAAACGAAATCCCGTTTGAGACTCTTTTTATCACCATTTTTGTGTTGGAAAAATTCGGTTTTTGAAATTTCTAAACGTGTTTTTTGCGTTGTTGCGTCGTAAAATTACCATCTTCGGATATTTTAAGAGCGCCTGTAAAATAATTGTGATTTTCCTAGAACATCAACCATCTTTTAACGAATGCACTGGCATATGCAACAACAACTTTTCTGCAACAAAGGCATAAACTTCGTTTGCAATCTTATTAAGACCACCAAAATGATTGTAGAAAAGTTAAGTATTGTAAAATCTTAAGGTTCAATTTTCATGACGAAAGATCTCCCAAAATTTAAAACATTGAAACAATTCTGTAAAAATTTAGGATGAAAAATAATTTCTACAATAATGGTCTAACTCAACATTTTTTTATAGATAATAATGTCCTGTGAGCTGTGATTTAAAAATTGTCATGAGCCAGAAAACCGGAACAGGTTAAGAAACTAAAATTTGAAGACGCGAATATATCAACATATTAAATATCAAATTTATTTTAAAATAAAGCCCTTCATGTTTAGCCAATGTTATAGCTGTTTTTTAAATCTTCGGTACAAGCCAAGTCAAAATAAGAGATACACCCTTGCTGTAGAATCATTTTAAAGTAAAACTTTTTTTCCATCGACATCGCCTCAAATTTGTTCGTTCATCTGTCGCATGTCGCAATATGGCGGCGGGCGCCAATGGCTCGCTTCAGCTGACGGTTAGCATTTATTTTCTTACTTATTCGTGCACGTTTTCGGCGGTATGTGTGTGATTTGACCAGTGTATTGATGTAAATGTTGTTGTTCACTTGATCGTGATGGACACCGATACACCTGGTGAGTCAAATAAACCGGTAAACAAGGGAAAATGCAAAAGTAGTGCGAAAAACCAAATATCCGAAAAAAAGTTTCACTTACATCGTGGTTTCATAAAGCCACACAATTTTTATTACTTGCTCAATAGGGCAAGTATTGGTTTCATGCAGAAAAAAAAATCGAGGTTTTAATCAAACATGACATTACGATGATAGAGAAGCCCAAAAAAGTGGTTTTCGCCATACCGTCCGTCGGTCTGTCTGTGCGTCTGTGCGTCTGTGCGGATGTGCGCTTTTTCACGTCATGCTACAGCCTAAACCGCTTGACGGATTTTCTTCAAACTTGATATATAGTAGTTTGAAGAAAAACGGTTGTCGAGGTTTTTTTTATTTCGTTTTAGCCCGGCTCAAACTGGTACCTTTCAAGTAACGGTTTTTTTCAATTTGAATTTTCTTGAAAACGGCTCTAACGATTTTGATTAAACTCAAAATTTAGCTTACTTTAAACATTTCTAACAAAAGTGCGTTTTCCGTTTTTGGCTCAAATAGTCCTAACGAAAATCAGGTTTTAACGGCTTTTTTTCAAATAGCCATAAGTTCACAACGGCTTGATTGAATCAACTCAAACTTTGTTTGACATAGTTTTTCATAGTGTTCTATAGGATGGTTTAGTAAATTTTTCACTGAAGCCTTTCTAAACGGTGGCTTCCATACAACGAGCCGTTGAGTTTTAGCCAACTTTTTTTGGTTTTTTCTAATTTTCTCGAAAATGGCTCTAACGAATTTGATTAAACTTTGTGCGTTATATTTTTTTAGTGTTTTTAAGAGAACTGCGTTTTCAGTTTTTATCTAAAAACTCAAATAACGGGGATATGCTCTTAACGGCTTTTTTTCAAATGGCCATAAGTTGTCAACGGTTGCATCGAATTCACTCAAACTTTGTTTGGTATAGTTTCTTTTAGCTTCCTTTCAGATGGCATTGATTTTTTTTCATTTTCTTTTTTTTTAATGGTGGCTCCTATACAAAGAGCCATTAGATTTTGGCCAATTTTTTCGTTTTTTCTAATTTACTCAAAAAAGGCTCCCCCGATATTTATGAAACTTTGTATGTTACATATATAGAATACTTCAAAGAAAACTGCATTTTTAGTATTTTTGCTACACATGACAATAGAGGAAATTGGTAATATCAGTTTTATTAATTTGGCCATAAGCGGAAATTTATATCATTTATATCATACAAAAGACATCTGAATTGGATATACTAACAGTTACTTAACGTTAGCTCCCGTATATAGAGATTTCCAGTTTTAGCCAAATTATTTTTAGTTTTAACCAAATTTTTTAAAAATTAGTTGTTCTTATTGATCGAAAAGTTTGTTTTCGTCGTAGTATTGCACCCACAGAGCAAGTACGTGCGACCCAGTCGTGCATTTTATTTTTTCTTAAAACATGCCCATAAACAGCATTGTTGCCATCTAAGAAATAAACACCTTTTATAACAAATAAAATGGCTAACGATGGAGGAAGACGAAATTCGGACAGGCAATTCTGATTAAATTATTTTATCAATAGACCGATTTTACTCAAATTCAAAGCATATTTGAATAACATAAAAATCTTTGGAAACATTTGGAACCAATACGTGGGGCTATTCAACAATATTAAATTTAAATTAAATACAGTATAGTATAATATATTTAAACAAAAAACTTCAGACAAATGGTATTGATCGTCTTGTCCATATCCGTCTGTTCTTAAGTCAAACGATATATCTAGTCATGACCCTCGTGTTGTTTGCAGACTTTTTTCAAAGTGCCTTTAACTGTGATACTAACATCTGTGATACTTTAAACTGTGATACTTCGAGCTGTGATATACTTGACGAAAATAGCCAAAATTTTGGCTTTTTGAAATCATTCTCTTACTTGACTGATATAAACTTCAATATTAATTCTGATAACATTGCTAAGTTCATATCTAATCTTGACGAGAATTGTAAACCAGGTCCGAATGGTATACCTTCTATTATTTTAAAAAAATTCGCAAAAAGTTTGCTTTTACCCTTATCCACTCTCTTTAATTGTTCTCTGTTTTCTTGTCAATTTCCGTGTATTTGGAAAAAATCCTTCATAATCCCTTTACACAAAAAAGGTAAAAAAGACGAAATTCAAAACTATAGGCCTATAGCCAAACTATCGGTTATTCCGAAGCTTTTTGAAGCTATTATTTGTGAATCTCTGTGTTTCTATGTCAAATCAGTCATTGTTCCGAATCAACATGGCTTTACAAAAGGTCGCTTTACTGTAACGTTTCTTATGGAGCTAACCGAACTTTGCATTGATGCATTTAAGAAAAAGAAAGTAATTGACTGCGTCTTTACGGACTTTAGTAAGGCATTTGATAAACTCTCCCATAAGATCTTGCTAAAAAAGCTAAGAAATCTTGGTTTAAGCGAAAATTTTGTTATGTGGCTTCAATCTTATTTATTAAACAGATCTTATGCAGTGTTGTTTAGCGATTGTACATCAAATTATTTTACAGTTAACTCTGGAATACCACAGGGTAGCCATTTAGGACCTTTACTTTTTATTTTATTTATTAATGACTTACCATCTATCTTGAGGTATTCTAAATGCCTCATTTACGCGGATGATGTGACAATTTTTAAAACTATTTCTAGTATTAGTGATTGTGAAATGTTGCAATCCGACCTTAATTCGTTTTTTGACTGGTGTGTTCGTAATTGCTTGTCTCTTAATATAAATAAATGTAATTTTATGAGCCTCACAAGAAAACTTTTAGTAACTCCATTTAATTATTCGTTAAATGGAATTTCCCTATCTTGTATGGAAAACGTAAATGTTCTTGGCGTCATATTAGATCGAAAGCTTGAATTTATTCAGCACATCAACTCCACATCAAATAGAGCCAATTCAATTCTAGGCTGGATTGAGAGAGAGTCACTGCAATTTTCAGATCCTTTTGTTACAAAACAGCTTTTTATAACATTCTTGAATATGCTTGCCAGGTTTGGTCACCCCATTACGAATGCCATCATATATTAAGGTTAGAATTAGAACGTGTTCAAAAAAAAAGATTTCTGCGATTTGCCTTGCGGGGCTTACGTTGGGAAAATGCTTACGAGCTTCCCGCATACATCAGTCAACTGAAACTAATTGATTCGCCATCCCTTGTGTTCTTATTTAAGTTTTGTTTTTATCGTTAAGTTAATAAATGGTAACATAGACTCTTTGTACCTTTTGTCTCGAATAAATTTTAATATTCCTCAAAGAAACTTAAGGAATCAACCTAGCTGCATAAATGTTCCAAACTGTCGAACTAATTATGAACGATTTTCTCCCTTAAACAAAATGTTTGAATTATTTTATCTTCTCAATAATAGATGTAATAACTTATTTGACCAATCGTTAAATTTTTCATCTAAATTTCAGTCAAATTTGTATTCAATTATATAATTGTACTCTTATTATAGACATAAGTACTTATATCTGAAGCTAGTCTTTAGCTATGCAAATAAATAAAAGTAATGTCAACTCAAGCAAATTTGCCTGGCGATTCTTCATTAAGTTTAAAATGTTTGATATCAGAACATTAAAGAGACTCTAAACCATTTGAAATGGGAACAGTAGTCGTGCAATAATGAAGTTTTAGCGTTCTCCATTGGGAGCGGCAATAAACCTTTTTAATATCTTGCCCAGTTTAAAAAAAAAATTCAAGGATTTCATTTTCCCTGATCCAAGAACTGCAAACAGATGCAGAATTTTAGATGGCGAACACAAAACAGCGGATTGAAAAAACTGGTTTTGTTATTTAGGAGACAAATATTTATTGACAACAAGAGAGTAATAAATACAACGCGATTTTTTCATACAATTTTTGAGTTTTTACGATATAGGGATTTAAAAACACTTTGCTTATAATAATCTGAATTTTAGAAAGTACTCTTAAGAAATGTTTTGCAGGTTTACTGACTCGTGCAAAGAGTTGAAAAAATTTCCAAGAGTTAATCTTGTGATGAAATAGTACATTTTCTATAACAGCCATAAAATAAAAGTCTTCCACGCTAAATCAAAAACGAGTTAAGTTCACAAAAACGAGCAAAGATTCTGATCTGAATATTTATACTCTTTTTAGTTTGGCATTTCAATTAATAGGACTATTCAAAAACCTATTCTTCGTCAATTCAACAAAGACAGGAAAAAATTGAGCTGTAATACAACTACAATGGCTTTTAATCTTTATTTTTTTTTTTTTTTTGCTTTAATTGAACGAATACCTCAAGAAAATTATCGTTAAATATTCTTTACCACAACTTTAATTTACAATTAAAAATGGTGAACGCAGAAGAGAGGTTTCAGTTTTCTGATTCCGTTTCCGTTGACACCAGCCCGTCAGATTTTTGTTTTTTGGAAGTGTCAGTTTGCACACAGCAGTAATCACAAGGTTAGTGTCTCGAAAAACCTTATCTTTTGTGTTCGTTTTGAGGAAAATAAGATCTGGTTTATGGCTAGTAGTCTTGTCAAATTGTGAACGAACCTAGACCATAATTTCAAATTTTTAGTAGAACACGATGGTGAAAAGTCAACCAATTTAGTAATATATTCGCCGGATATGCCATAACGATGAAAATAATGTTGTTAGTCTAACCTACTAGTCTCAGAATGGTCTTTTTTAAGAGACTTTCCTGTGTTTCACTGGATATGATGCTAAGAGATTTCTGAAAAGTGGCTGGTCGAATGTAAGTTAGGAGTCTGGTTTTATCTCTTCGCATGGTCAGAAACAAATAAAGTGTTGACAGAATACACGTCTCGTTTGTTGGATCCATGCCAATCATCGGTAGAAAAACAACAGAAGGTACATCAGGATAGTTACCTTTATATAGTAGTTGACATATCCCTTGCCATCCTGGAACATTGTTGTTGAGTAGGTATGAGATGTTCAATAAAATATCCAGGTTTCTAGGGGGGCACTGTACTCGATATTTATGGTGGTGTTGGACTTTGATATAAGCATCCAGCTGGCCTGTGAATGATAAAATTTAATATTTGACTAAATTTTCATCAGAAAAAATCTTTGATGATATTTTTCAATTTCCCATCCCAAAAAGACCAATAAAACGACACATAAAATGACACAAATAACAGCCATTTTGAAAATCCGGAATATTTGATGAACATGAAAAACACGTCATCGTAAAGTTGTAAACTTTTCACCATCGGGTTTAACGGAAAATTAGCAATGAGAAATTAACCACAGAAATTGTAATTAGTTTTAAATAAGCCTGTTTTTTTTACCTTATTTGACTAGACTATAGTGTGCACAGTGCACAGTCTTAAAGGTAAACAATTTAACCTCTCGTATTTTTAACTTGATTTCCGTTTTTTTGCATACTCGAACTAAGGCAAAAACTTCGAACGCAGTTTCGTCAAAAATGCCCTATGTTTAATCTTATTTTGTTATGAGCTTAATCAAATCCGCTGCGGCCGTTTTCGGTCAGGTACAAGGTAACAGCTTAGACAAAATAAAACAAAACTCAAAAATGTTTTTTTTTCGAACTATCATAAAAGGTTTTCCAACAAGCGGTGTTATTTTGAATAACCCGCTGTTTCGGTAGTTGTCACTTTTGAAGCTGTAATTTTTTGAAATTTGACAAGCAAAAACTACTCTATTTATAAAAAATGGAACGATACACGCTTCAACTACGCGTTGAAATTATTAAAATTCTCTTTAAAAATGGTGAAAATTTGCAGAGACGATTCGTAAAACAAAGCTGTCGGGACAAGTTAGCGATGTGAAGAATAAAACCCGTGCACGTCGCTCAAGAGCAACTGAGAAAATTGCTGCTGTAGCCCAAAGTTGTGATGAAAACCCATGTTTGTTCACCTCGGTGGCTACGTCAACAAGCAAAATTGTCGCATCTGGGGCTCGAAAAACCCAAGATTTATTGTTGAAAAGCCTCTCCATTCTCAACGAGTAACTGTCTGGTGCGCGGTTTAGGGTCCGGCGGGGTCATTGGACCTTACTTTTTCGAAAATGAGGCTGGAGCAACAGCTACGGTGAATGTATTGCGCTATCAAGAGATGATTATTAATAAAATAAATTTTAAGGCCGGAATTGGATGGTATTGATCTGGAAAACGTTGACTTTCAACAGGACGGCGCTACGTGCCACACGTGCGACGAAACCATCGATCTTTAACGGGAAAAGTTTCCGGGCCTTGTTATCTCTCGAAGGTGATCACAATCGGCCACCGAGATCTTGTGATTCAACACCTTGCGACTTCTTCCTTTAGGGTTACGTGAAAGATAAGGTCTACGCTAACAGCCCAGCGTCGATTCAAGAGCTCATAGATGGAATTTGCGAAGTTGCTGAGGGCATACAGTAGCATCTTTGCGATTTGGTGATGGAAAATTTCATGAAAAGGATATTGTTGTGTAAGCGTAGCCGTGGCATCCATTTGGCTGATATTGTTTTTCATTATTAATGCCATACTTTCATTTTCATATTGAAATAAACTTCCGATCATTTATCTCAAAAGGTGCCATTTTTCTTTGAATGTCAAAATAACACCTCTTATTGGAAAACCCTGTATATGAAGTTTGAAGAAATCCGCCAAACCGTTTAGGATGTAGATTGACGTGAAACGGTCACAAGTACAGACCGAAGAAACGCATTATGAACTTCACTTTTTTGGGCTTCATGATAGAGAAACCAATACTTTCTTTATAGAGTGTATACTGAATATTATAGCGAGTGAACAAGAGTTAATTTAATAAGCATCCGATCCTCAACGAGTTTCATTTATTTTCTTATTGCAAATCAAGTGTTAAGAAAAATAAAAATTCAAATTAATAGAAAACTCAATTAAGTTTTAACTAAACAAATGTTTTAGTAGAACTGGATTTCTATTGGAGTAGATCGGTATAGATGATAAGTATCAGTTGTTTAAAAGTGATCCAGCACTAAACCATACATCTACTTATTTTCAAATTCTTAATCTTCGGGTTAACTTAATTTTTTAATCCGTGGATATCGTTACTCTAACCTAAATTATTTTTGGTTCTAAATTTACATAAATTTCGCTGACATTTTTATCCACTCCAAAATCTTACTCATTATTTCAAGTCCGGCCTTTGGATTTTACCTCATGAAACAGTCCTTGCAAAGGTTAGTCGGAGGCCGGTAGCTTGAAGGTACCCCATCTCACCCATTTTCTTGTATGTCTACTGACTCAACTCTCAATAATTATATTATGCGTCTGTAGGATTAATTAGCATTCGAATATTCTCAACAAGTTCCGCTCAGCAGGATTTATTTCTTTTAAATCAAAACTTCGAGATTCGCTTTTTAAACAAGAACTTTCTAATTGACTTAAAGACTACCTATACAAACAAAAATATGCCCCTTAGCTCAGTTGACCGTTGCGTCTTAAGTGGTTGGCCTGTTGTGTGCAACCATAAATTACTTCCCAAATTTTCTGGCTAAATCCCATCCCTATACTTTTTTAAACTTATGTAAATAGATTTAAATGAGTGTACTTGTGGCTGGGCATCTGGAATTTCTTCTTTCAAGATGAAGAAAAAATAAATCATGATACGGACGGACAAGTGTATACATCTACACTGAACTGAACTGAACACCAACAAATCATCTCTTACCACGTCCTGAGTGTTCCTTTTTAATTCGGTCTTCCTGTTGTTGATGAACCACATCAAAATTAAATTCAGCGATGCGAACTTAATGCTAATTAAGGTTTTACCGCCAGCGCCAGACGAGACGGTAGGCAACTTCTAATGCCATTCCTCCCAATCATTTCGTGGTTATGTCTTAAGGAGGATTCCTTTGATGTGGTTGACGGATAATTTCCTCTCAACAACTAAACATTCCCCTACTCAGACTCTACTCGTCGCATTTCATAAGTTATGTTTTTCATATTTTATTTTCAAAGTCTCGAATCAAGAAAAAAAGTCATTGACTGTATCTACGTTGAGTAATTTTCAAAATATGTTTCAAAATTCGATCGTAAATATTAATTTGTTGCTCAAAGTAGGTACACAAATGCGTTCCTAGGATATTTACATAATATTTTATTTTGCTGTAATCTGTAGTATTGCATTCTGGTGTTCTTTATTTTAAGAATCTGCGTTTATGGACTGAAACTGAAGCACGATGTCCTTAAAAATCCATTAAAACCTTTTATATGTATGTTCTGGGTGTCTCTAAGTGATATTTTATATTTTAAAAGTCCTGATGGTTGGGGTAACAGCCGTCAAAGAAAAATTTATTGCAGAAGCACTTCACAGTGGGGTTGGAATGAATATAGAAGACATGTATTAACTTGAGGTATTTGGATAAGGGCAAGTCGTGCATTCGTAGAAAAATAAATGTCAAGATAATAATCAAACATGGCATTATGATGTTATATAGGGATGGCAAAGAAAATAATTTCAATTATTATATCCGTATCGGCACTTCTATAGCCTAAAAGTCCTTCAATAGTATCGAATAAATTAAAATAATATAATAAAAAAAGATTTCATCCACGTTTCTGACACTAGTGACTAGTTCGAATCAAAATAAATGTACCTGCTTGCATATTGCATATCCCATTCAATGATATTATTTAGATAATTGGGATTTTCAAAACATCTCCGACTTGTTTTTACGACATAAATGATTAAAATGAATGCGAAGTTTAAGGTATTGGTTGCTGCTGTATACAGCTAAAGTTAGTATATATAAAGCTCTTACAATACTGCCAACCCTTTCACAACCTGTCAAAAATTTTCCAATATCTACCAATAAGCTAGTATTCGCCAGATTTTCACGACGCCACGCGACGTTGGAAAAAAATTCAACTCAAAATCAACCACCACCAACTATAAATATACCACGACAAAAACAGCTGACACATTCTCTCAATTCAACATTATCAGATGATACGATCATAGAAAATTCAAAACCTCCGTCAAAAATAGTTAATCACGATGCTACTAGTAATTTTAAACTACCAACACATTCTGCTTTTCATCTGCAAGTATTTCAATCCACTGAAAACTGTTCTTCGATTACATCCGGTCTCAAAATAGTAGAAGGCTATCGGACAATATTTGTTTCTAAGCTTCCTCCTTCAACGAATGCCCTTGATATAAAAAACTATATTTCGACAAAGATTGGAACTTCTGCGGTGATTAAGGTAGAGAAAATGATACACCGGAATTTCTCTAAATATGCTTCATTTAAATTAAGAGTACCAGATTCATTATACCAAAAACTTAACTCTCCATCATTATGGCCAAGGGGAATAATAATTCATAAATTTATAAATAAACATCAAAATGCCAAAAATAACCCTTTTCAGAAGGAACGGACAATGCAAAAATACCAAAAAAGCAGCTTCATCAGATACTAATCTACTACCAGAATGTAAACGGACTAAGGACAAAGATCAATACGGTCTATAAAAATGTAAATAACCTCCTTCATGGAATTATTGCACTAACTGAAACGTGGTTAAACAGCTCCTTTCTAAACACTGAGCTTTTTGATGGATCTTATCAAGTCTTCAGACGTGACAGACATAACTCAAATGATGGAACAGTAGGTGGTGGGATTTTGCTAGCTATTAAAAACAATTTTATCTGCACACTTGTTAATGATTTCAATTCTTCAGACGTTGAAATAATAGCTATTAAAATAAAGTTAGAAACAGGCTACTTATATATAATCTGCACATACATCCCACCAAGCTCCAATATTAATGTTTATGAAAAATATATTGACTGCATTGAAAACATAAATAATTTGTTGGAACCTAATGACGAACTTCTGATCCTTGGCGACTTTAACTTCCCAAATTTAAATTGGAAACAAACAGATGATTGCACTATATATTCTCCAACAAACTTATCATCTTCCAGTGAATTCTCAGTCATCGACGGACTGACCTCATGCGGACTAAGCCAATACAATGGTGTTTGTAATGGCTTTAATAAAATTCTGGATCTTGTCTTCTTTACGGATTCAGTAAACTCTGACATAGCTGTAACTCCTGCTAACACTATATTATTAAACGAAGATAGACATCATCCTGCGTTAAATATATCTTTGAATCTAACTATGTGTAATGTATCCACAAAAGCGAATGCTAAACTTGAGTTTGATTTTAAAAAATGTAATTTTGATCTTCTTGTCAGTTTGTTGTGTAATGTAAACTGGAATCAATTGTTTCATAGATGTAATGTGAATGAGATGTGTTTAAAATTCTATAGCCTGCTTTTCGATTGCTTTTTTAAAACAACGCCCCTACGGAATAACTATATTGAATCTAATAATCCACCATGGTTCGACCATCGCATAAAAAACTTAAAAAATAAAAGAAATAAGGCTTGGCTAAATTTTAGTAAATCCAAAGATGATGAGGATTACAGAATCTACTCTGAACTTAAAAATATGTTCTGTGATTATTCGAATGCCTTATATTCAAACTATATATTGAAAATTGAGAGTGAATTGAAGCATAACCCAAAAAACTTTTATAATTTCGTTAATAGCAAAAGAAATACTGACGGCTATCCTAACTCTATGTCATTCAAAAATATAACTAGTCATGACTCCCGTGAAATATCAAACATGTTTGCTAGCTTTTTCAAAGATGCTTATTTAGTTAGCAGTTCTAATGAACCTGTGAATAATTTCTGTCCGCAACTAAATTACCCACATCTTAACTCTATAAATTTTGCTATTCAAGAAGATTCAATTGTTCAGAATATTTTTGAGCTTGAAAACTGTTTCAGCCCGGGTCCAGATGGTGTACCGTCTTGTGTTTTAAAAAAGTGTGCCTCCCAACTGTCTTATCCATTATATTTATTATTTAATAAATCTCTACAGTTTTCAGTCTTCCCCATTTTGTGGAAAAGTGCGTATATAAGACCAATTTATAAAAAAGGACCAAAAAATGATATTGGCAACTACCGCCCCATCGCTAAACTATCAGTCATTCCAAAATTGTTTGAGTCTCTTATATGTAATGTCTTGTCGTTTAACTGTAAATCTATTATTAGTGACAGTCAACATGGTTTTGTGCAAAATAAGTCTACCGTTACAAACTTGTTTCACTTCACTTCATTTTGTATTGACTCATTTGAAAAGCAGAAGCAGGTAGATTGTATATTTACTGATTTCAGTAAGGCTTTTGACAAATTATGTCACAAAACTTTATTAATAAAACTTAAAGCCTTGGGTTTCAATGAATGTTTTATAATGTGGATCGCTTCTTATTTAGAAAATAGAAGTTATGCCGTCTTTTTCCGTAGTGAATGTTCCGAACAATTTTATGTAAATTCAGGTGTTCCACAAGGAAGCCACTTTAGGTCCGTTATTGTTCACTTTGTATATAAACGATGTGACCTCAATTATTAAAAACTCTTCTCTTCTCATTTATGCCGACGATATAAAAATCTTTAAAGAAATATCTTCAATTAATGACTGTCTACAACTTCAAGAAGATCTCAAAAACTTCTGGGAATGGTGCAATAAAAATCGCTTATTTTTAAATGTTGACAAGTGTAAAACAATGAGTTTTACACGCAAAAAGAAAATAATATCGTTTGTTTGACTCTTGTCTGTTAACTAGACCGTCCGTTTTCTCTGACTTGGGGGTTATACTTGACTCAAAACTCACATTCACATATCACTATGACTATATTATCAATAAAGCCAATAAAATTTTAGGATTCGTTAAAAGATTCTCTCGAGATTTCCATGATCCATACGTCTTAAAACTTTTATATGTATCATTTGTTAGGCCTATACTCGAATATGGCTGTATTGTGTGGTCACCATACTATTCGATTCATATAGATAGAATAGAAGGTATTCAGAGAAGATTTATGCGTTTTTCCCTCCGTTTTCTACCATGGCATCCTGGAGTCTCACTGCCTCCCTACATTCAAAGAGTTAAGCTTCTGAATCTCCCTCTACTTTCAAAGCACAGAGAATATTTACAGCTTTGTTACATTATAAAATTAATAAACGGTTCTATAACATCGCCATCAACTTTGGGTCGTTTACGTTTCAGTTTTAGTCAAGCTAACATAAGAAGACAAATACCTTTATGTCCATTATTCAGTCGAGTAAATTATGGGTTAAATAGTCCTCTAAATCAATTGATTGCAGTTTACAATAAGTATTACTTTATGATCTCTTCGGTAAATGATAACTTTAAAAGTGCTAAATTCAAACAAACTTTTTTTAATACATTATTGTAATTGAAGTTGTATATTATATAGGTACTAGTTTTAAGAAATATTATATATGTAATATGTGTAAACGTTAGTCCTTTAACGTATTAAATAAATAAATACATTAGAGGTTAGACGTCCAAAATAAGACGACTATATTTTTCTCGCCAATAAAACATAATCTTAATTCAAAATACCCCTAAAATGTAACTCATATTCAGGTTGCTTCTTATTATTAATTTTGATATCCGACTTGGATACAATCACCATGGCCTAGTAGATGTGTGCTAGATTGGTATGCAGAGGGTCTCAAGTTCGATTCCTAGAATCAACCAAGTAAGTAAAAGTTACATTTTTCAATAAATAATAATAGATGCATTTCAATAAAAGTTGCTTCCTCCCAAAGCCATATAATGTTACAAATTGCAAATTGGGGTTGCAATTTACGACTTTACCACTCTTTTTTTCAAAAACAGATTTTGTATTCAAAACAAAAAGATTGAAATCTACGACTCGCTTTTGCAAATTTACAACCGAGTAAATATAAAATTGATACTCATTGGGATCAATTTGCGATTTGCGAATGGTTATGTTTTGCTTCTCTCGATCGAATTATTGATACTAAAAGATGTTGAAATATGATTATAGAGTATCAATATCTTCGTTTCCCAAATTTTCTAAAATTGCAAATAGAATGTATAGATTTATTATTTTCCAATCCAAGGTACAAACCTGGATTCATTTGACGTGATTTGCAGCTTATTTTTCGTGATCTGATCTAAGAATTCTTTCCGTGCACGTTTGAGCTGTCTAGTCTATACGTACATATAGACAGAGGCAGACAGACAAACATACAGACGGACTGAGTTTTTACACCATCTTTTTTCGTCTTCGCTATCATCGTAATGTTACGTTTGATTGTTATCTCAAAACCTTTTTTTTCGACGAATGCATAACTTGCCTAGTAGTAGGTACCTATAACCTCGAGTAAAAGTTTAGTTTAAGAAAAAAAAAGTATTATATTTGGTTTTTTTCTAAAACGGTTTCAGTTCAATTGTTTTCAATTTTATTTTTCTGATAATAACTACAAAGTGCAAGAAGTTGGTATATTCAAAAAAAAAAAAAAACTTGGAATATGTTTTCGAAAATTTTTTCACAAAAAACCGTTAAAAAAAACTGTTTGAACGATTTTGAATTTTGTTTTAATTCAAAATAGTAAAAGAAATGATAAGTGTTAAATAAGATTTCATATGATTTTGTCCTTTATTACTATTTTTTTTAATCTTAAGACTCGAGACTACTGTCACACATAAGAGCAAGTTTGTGCGACCCATACTAGCACTTTATTTAAAGTCAATATTAGAAGGTCTTCCAATAGTGTATATACTTAGCTGAAATTGGTCATTCTAAAAAAAAAAACCGTCGATCGGCTGGAGCTCGAAATGTCAGGAAAACAACATAACCTAATATAATCGTGTATTTATAAATTTATTAAAATCATCACATTTGATAGATATCTAATATATTGCCGATTTATGTGATTTTAAAGGATTAAACTCCTTAACTTTAAGTACCTTTCTGAATCATTTACATTTTGAAGACAAAAAAAAAAATAGTTCGATCCATGAGATTAAAAAAAAAATTCGTTCACAACGTTTTGGGAAAGATTGTACTGATTCTATTGAAATATAGAGCTCTTAAAACTAAAAATTAAAATTAATATTTTAAACACCAAAAGTAGGTACAAACAAACTTTAATATTTTTGTTATAAAGCTAAAAATTTAATATTCAACAATCAACAAAGTACAAAACGCCTGTATTCTGCTCGGATCAGTTCCTTTTAAGTTTCATAAAAGCAAGTCTATGCGACCCATTCGCTCGCTTAATTTTTCTCACTGTAATCCAAAATACCAACTTATGCGCCACTTTTTTTTTGGAAAGAAGAAAAATGTACCTGTCTGCGCGCGTAGGCAGTCTCATTAAAGAAATATGTCGCCAGTTTGTAATAAAAAGAGATTTGCATAAAGTACTCTGCTGATTTTCTGTATTAAATATTATTTATGATGCCGGGCCGTTTAAGCAACTATATGGTGCGACGACGGCGACGTCTTTGGATATCAGCAGAAGACTTACAGAAGACATTAGCAAGGTGATTCATATCAAAGCTTTGCAATTCAGTATTCATTGTGCCTTAACTTGTCCTTTTCGAGTCATGATTTTATGTTAACGTGTTTTTTGGTAAAGTGTAGCAATCAGTCTTAAGTGCTATTTTATAAAAATAAAAAACGTCTGTATTTTATGTTTTAAAAATGCTCTACTCAACTTTGAGATTCAAATTGTAAAACAATATCAAAAATATACAAAAACTGATAGTTTTTGAAAACATAAATAATAAACAATTAATATTTTTTTTTAAAAGCTTGCATGAAGATACAAATTATTCAAAAACTTTTTAAAATTTAACTGTTTAAAATTTAACTGTTTAAAGTTTAAAATTTTAAATTTTCTTCAAAGGAATTCGATCCACTTTATCCTAGATTTTGAGAGGATTTTTTTAATAATTAAATGTTGCAAGACCTTGACCTAATTAAAGGGATAGAAAGCCACAATAAAGAGGCCAAAAAACCAATAAAATGTTGATGGACTTATCATCATGCAAGTTTTAAGTGTCTTTTGAAAAATCCAAAAATTACCAAAAATCTTACCTATTTTTTTTAAACTCAAAAACTTTTTTTTTTTTGAAAATTTAAAAATTAATATTATTTTGTTTATAAAAGAGATTCCACATTAAAAATTTCATCGAAGTACTCCAAGAGGCTTACGAGAAAATCTGATGTAAGAAAACCGTTCCTATTGGAGGTATCGTTTTCTTGAAAAATCTATTACAACCAAATAAGGCTTACACAAAAACCACAGTTCAGAAAGTTTTATCAAAATCGTAAAAGCTGATTTTGAGAAAAATTAGTTTTTCCTTTACCTACCTTGGCAGGTACCTTTAGTTTTAGAGCTAGAATGCTAATCCCAATAATCTTTCTGTGTATTAAGTTTAAATCAATTCGGTCCAGCTGTTTAGGTTGTAGGCAACTATGCAGAGAGATAAACATACGGACAGACAGACAGACATAAAAGTCCGATCAACTTTTTTCGACTCCCCCATCATCGTAATGTTACGTTTGACTGTTTGATTTTTTGTAATGTATAACATGCTCGCCCTATAGTAACTTTATAACCGCAATTAAAATTATGTAAAGGATTTTCCGACATTTGACAAGTTGAAGCTACGCCATAAAAATGGAACGATACACTCTTCAACACTGCACTGAAATTATTAAAATCATACATATAATATATATATATATTATACATATAATAAAATTGTAACGGGCCGATGTCTGTACATTGAAATATAGATGCAAAACTAATATGGGGAGTCTCTATTAGACCCAGAGAAGCCAAAACAACCGTTTTTAGAATTTTTGTCTGTCTTTCTGTCTGTTCCAATTAGGTATAGGTATGTAGCTTTCATACCACGCATACCCCCCATTTTGAACCGGTTGTACAAAAACAAAAATATACTGAGATACCTACTATATTCTAAAATCCACACGTACAAAGTAGCGGACAAAAGCTAGTTCACTATAAAAATGGAAAAAAATTGACAGATACGGTTCGTAACACCAAAACATTTTTTAGTCGTTGTGAAGAACCTTATCGGACAGCAAAATTCAGAAAATAGTGCAGAAATTTGAGGTGTTGGGACAAGTTAGCGAAGTGAAGAATAAAACCCGTGCACGTCGCTCACGGACAACTGAGAATATTGCTGCTGTATCCCAATAAAACCCAGATTTGTTTATTCCTCGTCGTTCTTTGAAATTGGGCATTCCGCAAACGTCATTAAACCGTATTTTGCATAAAGACTTGGGTTAACACAAGAACTCAAGCCGGCCGACCATCAACAACGCAGTCGTGTCTTTGCTGATTGGGTCCTTGAAATGCATGAAAATGATCCGGAATTTTATCGAAAAATCATCTTGCCTGATGAGGCACATTTCTACCTCGGTGGCTTCGTCAACAAGCAAAATTGTCGCATCTAGGGCTCGGAAACCCAAGATTTATTGTTGAAAAGCCTCTCCATCCTCAATGAGTAACTGTTTGGTGTGGTTTATGGTCCGGCGGAGTCATTGGAAAATGAGGCTGGAGCAACAGCTACGGTGAATGGATTGCGCTATAGAGAGATGATTATTAATTTTTTAAGGCCGGAATTGGATGGTATTGATCTGGAAAACGTTAACTTTCAACAGGACGGCGCTACGTGCCACACGTGCGACGAAACCATCGATCTTTAACGGGAAAAGTTTTCGGGCCTTGTTATCTCTCGAAGGTGATCACAATCGGCCACCGAGATCTTGTGATTTAACACCTTCCGACTTCTTCCTTTGGGGCCACGTGAAAGATAAGGTCTACGCTGACAGCCCAGCGTCGATTCAAGACCTCAAAAATGGAATTTGCGAAGTTGCTGAGGGCATACAGTAGCATCTTTGCGATTTGGTGATGGAAAATTCCATGAAAAGGATATTGTTGTGTAAGCGTAGCCAATGCGGCCAGTTGGCTGATATTGTTTTTCATTATTAATCAAAACCTTCTTCTATACATTGAAATAAGCATCCGATCATTTATTTCAAAAAATGCCATTTTTCTTTGAATATCAAAATAACACCAGTTATGTACTTCTTTTTTCGCTTGGTTCTTCTTGGCTTTCTAACCTGTTAAGTTCTTCGTTTATTTATTAATAATATAGGATGTGAGAAAATAAGAAAGTGAGCCCAAAAGTTATATATTTAAAAGAAGGAAGTTCATCTATACTATCGTAAATATCTCATAACGGTGCACAGATGTCTTAAAATAGCTAAGCCCAGATTTCGTAAATACAACGCAGGATCAGGGAACTGGCCATTGCGTTAGAAATGCAAAAAAATCTTTCCATTCGTTTCCGAAATATAAAAAAAAAAATTTGTAAATGCGATTTATATGTATACCGTATTTGCTACTTCATAAATATCTGCCGGTAAAAAGCGGTTCTATAGAAGAAAGATTCCCTTTTTAAAAATATGATTTTCTTAAAATCTGGATGTCTTTTAACGGAAGCTTAATTTTTTCAAAAACCGAGGAAATAGTTTTCTAAAAAAAAAGTCAATCTATAATATTCGTTGAATTTCGCTTTCATTTGTTTCTGCAACCAACTTCAAAAACTTGATTTTTGAAAAATGATTGCGAGCATAAAGTCTGATAAACTCGAAAATTGGTGTCATTTGTACCATTTTTGGATTCCTTTCAAATGAACTGACTGAATTTCTTTGTATCTCCAACTGTAACGAATTCCTTAAGATTAAGTTAAAAGATAAACCTTAAAACTTGGCATTGTTTCCTTAAGTTAAAAATAACCACACAAAGGATCTCAAAAACGCAATAAATGAGCAATAATACATCATATTCCGCGTGTACACTCAAAGCAGAGAAAATAAAATAAAAAAAAATAGAAGACAAATTCCGCCCTATTACCCTCCCATTAGGAAGTAAACTAATTTGTATGGTCAGTTTGCCCTCCCAGCATTGTTGAATTAGGTATAAGCGATAAAAAAAAAAAAACAACTTCATAGATACCGGCCGCCAGCCAGCGTAGGGTGATGTTGTTGGTTAGAAGTATTTTAGTCTCCCTTCGCAAAATATAGAGTGATTTGTCAAAAAATATCTGGAAGCACAAATAAAAATATAATTTTTATTATGATTCACAGATGAATGGTTGATTTGGCTTCAAGAGGACTCTCATATCTTATCGGGCTGAAGACATAAATCAGAAAAACGTCGGCGAAATTGACCCTCAAAGGCGATTCGTTTTTTAAGTTGATTTAGTAGGTATACAGGGGAGGGCATTAGTTGGGGTAACTCATCCTCAGTCCACACTCCGAATCCGAACAACAATATTGAATTCGATTAATGTAGAGCAGGTTCTTTTACTTCAAGCGAAAGCTTTTAGAAATATATATATATTTAAGGAATTAGTGTTATTGCTATACAAAGTGTCGACAAATACATATATTTAAGGAGTAACCAGGAAATGAATAAATATTATGATTATTGCGGGAATATATTATATCCTTGGTTGTCGTCATCTTTTGGGGTAATAAAAGGCAAAAGGAAGTAGAAGTATTCTTATCCTTATCCACTTGGCGTTATCCTTTTGTAATGATAATGGCTTAGCAAAAATGCTATATACTCGTTACCCGTATACAACACTGAACAGAAAGAGGGGGGCAACAGTGTTATCTAACACAAATGAAATAAATTTTTATATCCTCTTCATATTTACGATGACACTGATATCGTAAAAAGAAAACAACAACGCACTCAGCATAGATCCTTAGGTCTTCTTTTGGGTTTTGGCATTGATTTAGTTTTGTATTTTTGTTGCTGGTGACGGGCATTGCAGATTCCGCACTTTGGTGCTGGATTACAATGCTTCATTGGATCTTATGTTCGAGGGGGGCGTCTAGAAATGGTTGTGAAATTCTGTTAACTCACCCTAGAAAAATTGTTGTTTTCCAATAATTTGATTTGCTCAGAAAGGGGGTTGATTTGTTGACTCGGCTAATGTGTTCGAATGGGTTGTTCTGGATTTTGCTATTTCGTTACTCACATTAGAAGGGGCTACTGCTACTGCTGCTGCATGTGTTCGTAATTTAATTACACATTTGACTTGAAACTTTATATGGCTACTTGGACCAATTTTGCCCTCTTTAAAGATTAAGTTAAGTAGAGTTGGACACCCTGAAAAAAAATCCCGGAATTTTTCGCTGATCCTATAATCCCAAAAACAAAGCCTTTGGACTAATTTTTTAAACGAATTTTAGACATTCTAGCGTGTTCAACAAAAATAGCTGTTTTAGTAAAGATAAATGGATTGACACAAACCAGAAAGTTATACCTGTGGGATTTAGGGTTACCATAACTCGTTAGTTACAAAGCATTATAGTATGCGATCGATGTAATGTGATGCTATGAAACTAAAGTGAACTGTGTGGTAAAACAAGAAGGTTCTATAAGAAATACCATTGTAAGGCCGGGTTTCCATTTGCAAGAAAA
Source organism: Platycheirus albimanus (assembly GCA_916050605.2). Classification (NCBI taxonomy): domain Eukaryota; kingdom Metazoa; phylum Arthropoda; class Insecta; order Diptera; family Syrphidae; genus Platycheirus; species Platycheirus albimanus. The sequence goes on from OU696697.1 coordinate 44,292,928, forward strand.
CTTCTGCAATGAATGTCCGATAGTCTGTCCGACAGTGAATTGCAATTGGAAACTACCAAGCAAGTTCTATCGCGACAGTACTTTCATAACTTCTTGCCAGTATTTGCAAGTGCAATTAATTGCTAGTTTAAACACTTTTGCATCGACTCGCGACAGTTCTTGCAGCTTATCGAAACAGTTTCGTATATCTCGCGCAAGTTGCTGGTTGACGTCTTTGCTTTATACAAAATGAGTAAAATAAAAGGTCGTGAATGGCCTCGCGAAGAAGTTATGCGTTTAATTGAAGTTTACGAGTGTAATCCATGAAATGGAAGTATTGCTGAGCATCTTCTATATTTAATTCGTTTAATAAATTATAGAAGGCACCAGCTTCCCGTCTTCTCAAAATCCAATTTCGAACCTAAGTTTATCTTTTTTAATAATAAAATTATCATCGCAGCTGCTAATCGTTGACGTCTTCTCGCCATGACTTCACAACTTTAAGTAAACAACCAGATTTCTAGCGACATTAATTGCTCTTCTGGTGTTAATACATTTGCAATAAATTGCGGCAGTATGATGCGCGAGCTTCTTGCAAGACATTTATTGCAGAAAAAATTGCAAGAATTCACATGACAATGTAAACGCGACTGCAAAAAACTTCTGCAAGACTTCCGCGAGTTGACTTGCAAATGGAAACGCGGCCTAAACCAAATTACTAAAAATGCATGCCAAACAAAATTATTTTCCGGGAGGCTACCAAATAAATGACATTGGGCTTTTCAATTGAAAAGCGCGGGTAAATTTTTTCAGCATGTGGCAGCCATGTTGATTTGATAACATCTATCAAATGTGTTGTTTATTGTTCAGTTACTTTGACCGAATTACGACAGCAAGTAACACGATTGCACAGCACGTCCAAAATTATGGAAATGAGAGTGGAAACCCGTGTTTTTGCGGTGGACCATAACAGTTGTTGCCCTTAATTTGAGACGACCGGTTCGATAAATCAATCTATAAGATTTCTAACGTTAACGGAACACAATATAAGAGCAGAACCCGAGGCAGTCGATTCCACGTCGTGCACAAAACTTCGGCCATTCGCACACTTAGACTTTGGCGAATTTCATTTTGGGACTCAGGTCTACATCTATCCAAGATCCAACTGACACAGGATCTCATAGTTCATGACCATAATCGTCCACCATGGTCATGTTATTATTATTATTATTCATTCTTTATTCTTGATACACTTAAAGATAATAATTACAATTTGTATGTACTTAAAATTAAATTCAATTGAAATCAAGAAATAAATTAGTGGCATTTTATATTTTTAAAGAAAAATAAAATTTAATGGCCCATTTGTTTATTAAGCAAAATGTACAAGTGTAAGTAGACTTTTGTCAGTAAGTGTATATGCGGAACAGTCATAGAAAATTGGACCATTTGAAGTATTCAAAAAACGCATATCCTCTGACTTAATCGCAATGTTTATTTTGGCTTAATCGCAGTTTTATTTTGGCTTTCTCAATTTGTATTCAAGGACAAGAAATGAAATAACAAACAAACATGGCAGATTGGCTTTCAAGTCTAAGGCGTACAAAACATTGTCCTTCATTGTAACTGGTCTATATGCTCAGAGTATACCTAAAAAATGCAAATATCGAAAAAGTTCAGTACTCAAATGCTGGAAAAAAACATAACTATTTGCACCCAGGCAGCTTAAAGCACTATACATTTACACGATTGCCACTTGTTCTTAATTTGACTCTAATGCCATACAGCCTGAAAAAAAACCTCTATGAATTCGTTTTATCTGTTCCACTGTTATTTTTGGCTCAGTATTTAGATATGAACTAGCTTTTGCCCGCTTATTCGTACGCGTGGAAATTAGAATTAACTATATTTCTAATATTGCAGGGATAAATGAGAATTTAATATAAATAAAATAGACTTGGACCGGTATGAACATGAGCACTTTTTATTTGTGTGAAAAATTAAACAACATTATAAACTAATTATCTGAGCTTGTATCGAGAGCAAGAAACTTATAGTTTTCAAAAGTTTGTATTGAGATCGATATCAATGGTGGGTGGCTAGAAGTGTCTGACCTTCGCCTTGGTGATTGTTAAGTGGAATTATACATTTACTTTAAACTTCACGTGTTTAAATTGGAACGTGAAATGCTTGGTACAAAAACTACTTCACCTGCTCAACAGCACCCGGTTGGAATTTCCATTGTATATATTTTTATAGTATTATCATGGAACATGTTTTTTTGTTTGATTTTTTCGTCAATGACGGCGCTAGTTCTACTTCTCTACTTTACAACAAATGTCTTTTTTTGTTGTTTTTGCTTCCCATTTAAATCTAACGTTCCGCATGTTGAAACTACTATATAAATTATATATACAATGGAATTTCGGCTTGCATTGCGTAGCTGTTGGAGTGGTATTGTTCTGAAGCATCATAATCGCAATACGCATTTTCCGGTCCTCCAAAAACTGTGTAGGGGACCAAATTATAAACTTTGCAGTGGTACAAACTGCACTGACCCATTCAAATCGTTTTGCATTATAATTTCTATCAGTGGCTTATATAGTGGTTTGTTTAGAAAACTAGCTATCTTGGTGTACATTTATTATTCTCTGCGCCATGGTAATCATCTTAAGGCTCCAAATTCGGTTAATTTGTCTGTCTAATTCGGAACAGGATTTCAGTAAGAATGTAAATAATCCACAGTCAACCATCCAAAAAACGATTTGGATGTAACATCGGCTTAAAAAAACTGAAACAGGACGAAAGAAGAAAGTTTTCGATGACTTCCCACAATGTTTGGAACAGAGAATCTTAAAATCGTCATATCTCTCAGGAAATCAGACGATACATTTTGCCTTTACTAATTCATTAAATGTGGTGTCACCCTTACATTTGAAATACTATGCAGATATTGGTATACATATACAATTAAAACAAAACCAGGAATTCTTTAAAAGGGCTCGATTTTTATTGTTCATCATTCTTAATTAAACACATTTATCAAGATAAAGCATTCTTTAGATTTATTTCACTTAAAAAAAAAAACCAAAAGATTCCTCTAAGGAGTCTACAAAAGTTCAACTGTACGCCCTCTGTGAGTGAGTCTTTTTCACAGTTTTTTTTTCAAGGAAAACAAAACGATTTATCGTGATGTTTTCTAAAGGAAATGGTTTTTTTCCGCTTGAATCGGAATGCAATCCGCCCCAATAACCTTACCGTCGTCAAGGATCCAATCCGGCATACAAGTTTCGGTAGTGAATTCTGTTCACAGGTAGTGTAGTACCCAGTGTCCAGCCAGGCATACTAAAAACCTATTACGTTAAATTACACAGTGCCTGGGCGTCCTCCGGTCGTTGTTCGTCGCTCGTCGGAAAGTGCTCAACCACAGTGCGATGTGCAGTTCTTTTATTTTCACTTTCATTTCAGTTTCTTTTTTGTCATTTCATTACTTAGAATTGCGCCTGGCGCTTGACCACAGTTGGGCAATAACTTCGTGTTGCTGCTCCTGCTGCCGTATTATGTATATGTACTGAATACGGCCTCTGGGGATGAAGTTACCCTAAATTACACAATATGCCGGTCAGTACACCGGCAAAGGCAGATTATCAACTGGCCAAGAGTAAATCACTGCATTAGTGGTTGGCCTTCTCGCCTTTGGGTTCGAGTTCGGGTCTTGTGACCGTCCTCGACGTATAAGGTTTAGCCACCGTCATTAAATCGGAGTTTATTCCGCCATTAATGCCTGTTGCTCCCCTCGGATATGGCGGTGGCAGTGGCTGCACTCTAATACAAGCCTCCATCTCCAACTCCTAATTCCAAGTGTGAATGTGGAGTATGTGTGCGATGATTATGTTACTTTTGCTAACAGGTGTAAATGTGAATTAATTAACCACAAATACTATAAACACTGAGTAAATTAATCTGTTTGTGAAGGTTGTGTGTAATTATTGTGTGGTTGGATAATTGAGATGGTGGTGGTGGTGGTAGTGGTGATGGATTTTGGCACTCGGCGGATGTCAATATCAGTCGACACCATGAAGTGTAGTGGTATTTGCAATTGACTTTTGAGGTAGCTTATTGGTTGTATTTTGGAATGGTTTCATCGGGAACAAGCGCCATGGAAATTCATTAATAATGCGCAACTGAACTTGATATCAAGGAATTATTTAACCGATAACTCCCTTTTCAAGGACTGCCTTTCACCTTACATATGTACCATGTGTGAAAATATTTACCAAGTAGATTTGGACACGGCAGTACCTGGGGGATGTAGATTGATCAGATTCTTGATAAAGATCTTTAAGCACTCATAATAAAATTTCCAATAGGAATTCCTGATGTTTGATAGATGCTCATGCGGCCATATTGTTTAAGCTACACCTGTCAAATCATCTTTCATTTATTAAGTATGTCTCGTTTAATCAACATGGAAACAAAAATAGCGTTCAATAACATGTGCAAATGATTGAATTGTTCTATGAAAGTTTGTCTTTTGTTGGAGCAATATTTCATGAGCTTCGTCCCTATTGGACATTTTGTACAATCGGTTTCTGAACATGGTTATCTTACTTGGAGGATGGAGGCCACGTATGAAATGTCCACTGTTCGCTGACCCGCAAGACTTCTTTTTCAATAATATTTCACTCGCAGTCTGTTTTATTCAATTTTAAAGATCGAAAATACTTAATGGGAAACCCTTCATGTAACTTCAGAAAGGACTTTCCACGCTATTGTTACGTGGATGGATTCACTGAGGCCTCGCAGCTGAACGCAACGCTTTGGGTTAAGCCGTGAAATGATTTCATGGAGAATAGCGGAACAGAAGAAGAAAGAGAAAAAAGGAGACAAGAAAAAGAAGAAAAAGGAGGTTTGACAGAAGAGGAAACGTGTCGAGTAGTTTTTAGAGGTTAAGCAATATTGAAGGAGAAATAAAGAAGTTTTAGCTTAAAACGACCTTTCTATTTTTGATTTTTTTATAAATTCTTAACACTATGTTAATATGGTTATGCATATGCATACATGCTCAATGATATGCTATTACATGCTCATTTCCAGTCGATTTTCGGTGTTTTTAACATACTAAGTTGGTATGTTTTCAGGGAATCTGTCGTTTTTTCAACTTTTTCTCAAACATTCGGTGTTATTCGTCGATTGGGTCTTAAGCGAGGGATTTATTTCACATGCTGCTGAAAAAGTCCTAGAGTTTGAGTAATACGATCAATGTAAGCTGTGTCCTTGGCCATATATTGTGACTGTATAAGCGTTCCAACAAATAAATATTAGAGTTTCAGTGTGGTCATTGCACGCTATTGAACGCATTTGTAAGCTTGGCTTTAATACGGCATAATCCAATTGAATAAACCTCAGATTCTGTAGCAGTGTTTGACATCGTTAGCAATTAATTAAGCAAATCAGGCTCGTGATTTTTAACACTGGACTTATATTCAAAAGGGAAAACTGTTAGAAATTTACTCTATAAATATTCTTGTAATACTTATGCCATTTAGTCCTTGTAACTTTACTTTTTAAGAATAATTATTGTTATTGCTTTTTATTTTTCCATTTCTATATGAAGTGCAAGGAATTGAGAAGTATCTAACCACATGTAAGAGTTATGTTGAGGCTTTGTAAGATGAATGTCTGTCTTTTATTCATTAAAGCCGTATTATTAAGTATTGAAAATTTCAGTAAGTAGAAGTTTTAGCGACATCAACCAATTGGCCATTTTAAAGTAAGTTTTTTTTTTTTATTGAAGGGCGTACACTGAAAAGGTAATTAATATCACGAATGAACACAGTACAAACGTTTAGATAAGTTGGAAATTCGATAAGGATTGAGAGGGAAAATAGAGTCAGACGAAACATTTTACATTCCTGTAGTGCGGCTAAAAATAAGTCTCTAGAAGTCCAGAAGGTCCGAAGTAATGCTCAAAGGCATTTCAATGGTGGTAAGTATAATAGGGAAATTGTTTACTGGTAGAAATAAAGACAACTGGCTACTTCGCTGAAGCAAAGTCTATCAATGTAGCTATATATAATGACATAATGTTTCTGTAATGGTTTTTTCACCTTTCAATTTTAAGGCTCCTATCTTGATCTTATCCAAGAAACCTTAATATTTCAAGTTTATTTTTTTTGCGACGTTTTGTAATCCGTGTTCGTTCCACATAAGCTGATTCATATTGTAAATTATAATACACATACCAAGAACCGATCATAGTACCGTATATTTTTTTGCTTTCGGCTTTTTCGAAAACGGTTTAACCGATTCTGTCGAAAATTTACACATATATAGGTTAGAGTAGCTCAATTAATAACTTCTGCATACCAATATTTTTAGTAAATGTTTTGGTGTTTTTTTTCAAAAACTAACAACTTAAAATCATTAATTTTTTTCAAAAAAAAAAGTAGTTGCATGAAAAATGCAGAATTCTTATGTATTGGTATTAATTTTTTTTTTTTTGAAAAATGTTCTCCAAAAAATACTTTTTTCTAAGAAACCACTCCACATGTTTTGATGATTTTACTACCATACATTGAAATTCATTATAAGAGATTCGAAAAATAATTTTTTTTCAAAATCTCAAGCCACGACCAATGTCTTATTAGAGCAAGTTTGTGCGATCCAGTAGTAGCCTTTATTTTTAAAAATTAAGATTACTATGACGATCCCTTGACAGTGTATTTAACTCGACCGAAGCAGCGGGTAAAAGCTAGTTGAAATATAAATCGCAATAATCTTACTTTCTTCAAAAGGATGAAAAGATTGGTGTGATTGTTCGGTGAGATATGACATATATCTATTGCCACGAAAACCGTTCCTACTGCTGGTCATTAAAAGTTTTTTGATCTGATTATTAATCAGAGTTTCGATGTCCTTAGTAAGAAGAAGGGATTTTCCGGATGATTTTGTGATAGTTGACAAAAAAGACAAAATCAGGTAATTTTCACAAAGATTAAAGCCATTGGGCTTAGCCAGTTTACGTAAATTATTTCAAGGACCTCTACTGCAAAGACAAATACTCCAAGAATTAATATTGTCAAATAATAAGAAATAGTTCGCCACTTAAGTTCTCGAGTTCATAGTTAAATAAAATGCACGACTGGGTCGCACGAACTTGCTCTTATGATAAGCAATTGCGTAGTGGCTGCATATATGGATATTAAAAAAAAATTAAATAATTTCGAAAATTCTTTTATTTTTTAAATTAGTTTAAGAGTTTTCTGGGAAAAACTAAGTATGCAATAAAATTTCAAAGCTATACGGCAATCTAGGAAAAAAAATATTGAAAATCGTTGGACCAGTTTTTTTTTTAAAAGGTTATTTGTGAAAAACTTTTTCAAAAAATATTTTGAAATTTATTTGAGTATGCAAATATATGGCAATCTGTAGTTTACATTTGAAAAATAATTTAAAAAAAAAATCAATGTACCCGTTTCCAACATATTTCGAAAACCAAAAATTTTTTTGAAAAAATTATAAAAAATCAAAAAAAAAAGTTTTTGAAAATTTTGAAATGCCATATTAATAAAATTATGAATGACTTCCTGTGGCCAAAATTTTACTGAAATCGAATGTATAGTTTACGAGAAAATTTGATTTGAAAATATTGGTTCTATGAGAGGTACCGTTATTAGACAAATTTTGAAAAAAAAAAATTCGAACCAAAAGATAGATTTTCTTGCAAAAATAGCATTCTGATAGTTTTATCAAAATCGTTAGAGCCGTTTTTGAGAAAATCAATTTTTGTATTCAAGATTGTATGGCAGGTGCCGTTATTTTTGGACCTAGAGCAAAAATAAAAAATATGTTCCGAGGGACGGCCAAATAAATCCTAACTACCAAATTTGAAGCAAATCGGCCCACCCGTTCAGCCTCCAGAGGCGCGAACAGACAGACAGACAGACAAACAGACGGACGGAATTCCCAGACCCACTTTTTTCGACTTCTCCATCATCGTGATGTCATGTGTGATTGTTATCTCAAATTTTTTTTCTGCACGAATCCATAACTTGCCTTATAGTACCTATAATCGCAAGTAAAAAGACCATAGTATCGTCTCCTAGCCTATCCGTCTAGAAGAGGTCCAATTTGACATAAGAAACACAAAAAAAGATGGAGTTGTCTTTTTTCGAAATTACAAGATTCGTGCTGATTACATGATACAAAAATGGGAGTGATTTCTTTCTTATGCGTTCTGAATTCAACTGAATCGAAACAGTGGGCCATGCAGGGCAGGATCACTGCAACATTTCTCTTTAATGGTCCATACTGTGAATAGAGTTTTTTTTAAGACGAAAAACTAAGCACACTGTACTGTCCTGATAAAAATTCCCTTAATCACGTCAAAAACTTGGAAGCAAGCCAAAGCAGATAAATCCAAGTCTATCAGAATACAAGAAATAAGGGAACTCCTCCTATACCATAATGTAAAAACGCTTGACAATTTCCACTGAGATGTAAAAGTGTGAGTACTCCATGGAGTATGTAGTCTAAATCAATGATAGAGTTGCAATTTTAAACGAAGTCAAATGCATCTGTATAGGCATGTTTTCCTGCTACTTGTCTTTAGCGATTCCCACAAGACATAATAGCTTACTGACGCATCCTTTGTGAAACACCCTCAAAGTGCATATTGTTGTCCTCTCCCTTCCAATAGGATCTCTTCAGTCTCTACGTAATCCGAAGAAACTATGTAAAATACTTTCAGCGTCCTTACTAGATATCCTTTTTGCTTGACTATATATTTTTAAATGCTTCGCCAAAAATAAAGGCGAGCATTCAACCTGAAGGACGCGACGATATAAGGTGATTGAATTTTTTTTTTTGGAACAGAATGAAGAACGTTTGTTGGCGAGGTTGTAGCAGTCTAATTTGTTAGCCCATCTCCTTTTTTTGAATATGACATGGCTTCAGTTCCATCCAACCAAGCATTTCTTTGGAAAGTTTAAACAATTTAAAAAATGTTAACAAAAAAATCCAACATGCTGCCTACAAGGATCCGGAGAATAGCCGATGCAAACACAATGGAAGGAGATTTTGTTTGTTTTTTTTTTTTTTTTGACTCACGGTAGGACATAAAAGTCGGAAAAACAAATAACTGAAAGATAGGAAGTCGCACCAAGGACGATATGGCAAAACAATTTCAGTTCTTTTCCCCATAAAAACGAGACACTGACAGCACGTTATCTAATAAAACATGTGTGGATGTCCTTGCTATGCTTTTCTCTTTGTATGACGATGATGACAGGCTTTTCTTTTGTACTTTGGTATTCTACACAATCCTGCTGCATGGTTGTTCTAGTTTTTTTTTGTCAAGATAGACGATACATGACGACATTGTTCTGCTTTTTTTGTGTATAAAATACCAAAGTCTGCATTTAGACAATGGGATTTTTTTTTTCCACTTCCACTGTTACAACAATGTTGTCTGAAATCTTTCCGAAATCCACAACGGAATTATCTATAGAAGTATCTACTTATGCATACCTATACCTACCTTTATCTAACTATTAAACACTTTAAAGCCCTTGAGGTATCTGCGATCAAACCACTTCGAATATTAACACCAATGCACACCTTTGGATTTTCCAACGCCTTCTATAAGGGAATCCTTTCACAATCGGAAACGCTTCAAATGCGGCGTGAATATAGTTCTCACGTTCGAATAATTAAACTAAATCGTTGAATAATTAAACACATTATAACGGCTCAAAACGTCAATTAAAATACAGATTACAATCAACAAGTTGATACGCAACGCGTTCATCGCGAAACATCGGCTGTCGAAAGGTTTACATTTGCTTGGTGCTTGGCAACTCCCCCACGCTGCTCCTTGAATTGACAAAGTAGTTTCCTTGAAAGCTGTGGTATTGCGTATGGCGGGCGTATCTATATATAATTTGGAGAATGGGAGTTCCACAATGGAAGACGTCGAATGTGTGTAAATTACGACATATGCGGTTAATGATGTATCGAACTCTATAGAGGTGGTAATTACAAGTTAGATCCTTGTAGGAAACTCCTTGCTAAATATTAATTTTGCAATGAATTGCAGTCGAACATGAAATCCTTTAAGCTGGTAAAGATAATCTTTAGTATCCAAAGGTTCTATAGAAACAGACTATAGTGGGGGGCAATTAAGGAGAAAAAATTATGTTCAACGGTCCCGTAAGAAAACATAATTGATGAAAATCTATTATCCTGGTAATTACCTTGAGTGTGACGAAGTCCTTGAGAGCCGAGCCCCACAAAATAATGGCAGGAGACAATTATTTCATTTCCTTTTTATTCATTGCTCTTCTTGTGGCGAATTTAATAGCTATCGAAGGGTGGCCCTGGCCATTGTTTTGGAATGTCCTAAATGTCCTTTTTCAATTACCTTTATTGCATTTTATTGATAGACATAAATTGTTTGGGAAATATTGCACTGAGAAATATGGATTCAGAGATAAAAGAATACTCGTAGCTATATGTATAAAAACGTGAGCTAGGCTTAGGTGTTTTAAGGCAAGTTGTTTCAACATTCGACACAATAACAAAGGTGATGGTTGAATATCTTTCCAGTCCAACCCATTTTTGAATTATCTAAATTTTTTCGAGGCTGACTTAGATGCAAGAGTTTCCTTCTAATTAAAAGTCCGTTCTTAATTTAACAGCTCGCTATTTATGTCTACTTTTATTTGACAATGCGGGTAGCAATGTGGGTGGTTGAATGATGAATCCGATTTTTATCAACAGCAATTTAAAAAGGTGCAAGAACTCTTATTAATTAACTGTACCTTAGCTGCGCGCCAACAGAGTTTTGGAAATGTTCTGGAAATGCCTGAAAAAACGTGGTGACCATTGCGTATATAACTTTCTCGTTTAATATATGACAAGCATTTGTATGTATTTATAGCCCTCTCTAACTGTACCACCTTAATAAGACAGTCGCTAAACACAATCTTTACTCTGTCCAACATAAATTGGCAGTACACGTGTTAAGGGGCAGCCCCCATAAAAAAAAGTTTCCCCATAGTGAATTTCCAATTGCATCTGAAGGAAATCCAACATGTCGTAATCAGCACACATCTGAGTGTGCATTCCGAGTTACCAGTGTCCGTTTGGAAACTCTTTCAGCTTTTTTCCTTGGGTTTTTCTTGAGGAGCTTTTTAGATTGTGATATTAATGTGAAGTTAGGTATTTGTGTCTTGCATTTTGTGCTTTATCTACTGGGGATACCCTTCGAATACGCGCCTTTTTATCTTACCTCTAGTTGATGTGGAAAAATATATTTATTTTATTTTTTTAAAATAAAACAAATGAAATGAAACTGTCCATCTAAAAAATGGATGGTAATCCAGCATACTATTCTTTTAGATTTTCGCTTACTTTAAATGCCTACTACGGAAACCCTCTGTAAGAGCTTTAATTAGGATAGTACCTTACAGAAAATAAAAGAGTTTGAATGAGAGAAAAACGTCCCTATCCTCCCTATACTGCCTATTTATGTTGGACAGAGTATAGTCAACTTGAGTCAGTAGTTGGTTATACTGTTTTTGGACTTCCCAGCCAAGCTTAAATTCAGCGGTAGTAAGTTGTAGTCCAGAGTCTCCTTACATAGGTAGCGTCTAACTAATCTATGTTTAATTAAGATTTATTGCCTTTTAGAAAAAAATATTTAACAACCAATCGATACTCGATTTTTTCCACTTTCACAAAAATGTTGAGATCCACTCAATCAATCTCACCAAAACTAGCCAAAATTCAATGTGCAATCACATTTAAGGTATGAAAATTTTCCAAACACCCGTTTATCATAAATCTTAAGATAAAACACCGAAGGCGGCCGGCCCGCTCTACAAGAAAATCAAAACGTTTTTTTCCGTAGGATGTAAGCAAAAAAAGTTATTGAAGAAAAACCAGAACAAATCAAAAATTTTGCAGTTCCACCCTCCTTTTCAAATTCTATTTCTTGGTAACGAATTGACATACAACAAAATTCACCCTATTTGTACTGTAGGAAATTTAACGCTTTACAAAAAAGATCTGCATACATTTGCCGTATTAAGTAAGGAAAAAAAGTTATTGAGGGAAAACCGGAGCAAAGTCGAACATTTTGCAATTCCCCCTTTTCCTCTTTTTCCGTATTTCGGTAACGAAATGACATACAACCATTTTTGTACCAACAATATTTTAGTAAATTTTACGCTCTACAAAAAAGTCTAACACATTTTTGCCGTAGAACGTAAGCAAAAAAAGTTATAGAGCGAAAACCGGAGCGAACTCGAAAAGTTTGCAGTTTCCCCTTCTCCTCTTTTTCAACAAGGCCGATGAGGTCCAAAACTTCGTCAAAAATGTTAATTCAATATTCCTGAACAACATCTCAAAGTTTGATTAACTTCCGACCTTTTTCTACTTGCCCACTGTACTAAGAACAAAGTAATATATAAAAATTACGGCGGAATGACAATAGTAATGGGCATGGCCTGGTACCTGGTTGGCAAGCGGGGATCGTTGGAGGGTGTAAGAAGTTGGTGATTTTAACAAAGAGCCATAAAAACAGCAAAATTTTATGATTTCTCGGGTATATCCGAAGAAATAAGGTGGAATTCTTCTTTTTTTTTGCATTTTTTGGCGAATTTTGAAAAATGACCTGTTTTTCGAAGTGCCATATCTCGGTAACTAATCGACATACAAAATTGATTGTACTAACGAAATTGTAGAAAATTTTATTTTTTTTACATTTTATTTGTCATACACGTTAAAATCATTGGAGCTATAGAAACCGAGATATTTGCGAAAAACGGTTTTTTTTAGGTTTTCGTGACCTTTTGACCTTCATAACTGTTTTTGCCGGCACGATATCAATGTCGATTTTTCACATCTTCATTACAACGCCGTAATAAAGTTGTGTACCAAAATTCAGCTTGGTTGGAATTTTTCCGCAGATAAAACCTAAAATTACTGGGCTATATAGACTGAGGCCCACCCATAGAATATCTCTAGGTTGTCCATCGCATGGTTTTTCAAAATCAAAAAATTCGCACTGGTCATCAGACAGACGTATTAAGTTTCGTTGTCGTTAGCTATCCAAAATTCGCTCAACGATCTTCATAATGTCTGTAAGCAGCTTAAATGAAAGGGGATTATCAAAGCTTCGTATATACCCCTTCTCTTAAATTGGGGAAGGCAGATAACTTACCCTCCATTGTTAAGGCATCAGAAGGTATCTCGTCCGGTCCAAGCCTAAAGTACAGCCGGGAAAATTGTTCATTTAAAATTTCAAAGATGGTTTCGCCCATATTTATGTTGTTTTATCGTAACTCTTGAATAGCATAGCTTGCATCAGCAGCTAGGGATGAAATTCCTTCCAGCTCTCTATACAGGTCCTTCTTACTATTTGGGTGAAGTTGGGCGCACTTTATGCAGCTTCTGTTCTACACTTCGATTCGTGACTTCATCTGTATGATCTGAAGGGAACTTTGAACAAGCTTTGAAAGCTTCTAGCATATATCCCTGTCTTCGTTTCTTCATTCTACCACCAGGTTTATGGTCGCCTTTTCTATAGATGTTATCTGAGGTATATATATTTTTACAGGGATTTATTCTCGGGCCACCTCTTTTTTCCACAATAATACACTTACTTACTTACTAAAGGTGGCGCAGACAGTCCGTTGTGGACCACGGCTTCAACCAATAATCCTCGCCAGCTAAGCCGGTCCCTAGCCAGTGGCCAGTGGCCTCCAATTGCGCACACAAAGTTGGCTGAGGTCATTCTCCACTTGATCGCTCCAACTTAGATGGGGTCTACCAGAACTGCGTTGGCCCTCCGGATTGGAATTGAAGACTCGTCGGGCTGGTGCGTTTTCATCCATACGCTACACATGACCCAGCAAATATACACATCAGAACCAAATGCTTAACGGCACTGTTTAATTTGTTTCAATGAAGATTTTGTTCGTTATAAATACGAAGAATCGAATATAAACTGTATGTACCAGTTGCAACAATTGTGGTTCAGCACTGAACCTCTTTTCTAAACTCCTGATCCGCGGGTCAACTTTCCTTAATCCACGGAAATCGATGGGTTAACTCTTGAACCACCGCACCGCCTAAACTTAAATTATATACACGGGAACCGAGGTGAATCGTTTTTAAATTTTGATCCGAGGATGAACCACGATTGTACAACTGACCCTAAATCGTCAAATTTGTTCGTTTAAATTAATTCAAGGAATATCAATTGCAAATCAAAAATTGTCAATTAGACCACCTGATCTTGTTCTAAGACCAATCAAAACTTAATGTTAGTTCTGCTTATACCGTCGGATATAATAACGTCGTACTTAGAAAGGGTCACGAAGGAACTATTTCAATGCAGAAGTAAAATTTTACGGAGCCTTTAAATATAAGGAAAATGCTCTTGTGAAATCTCTAAGCTATAAACTCTTCTGTGACTCCAAAACTAGAGTCAATTGAGGGTAAAAAACTAAGAATCTTCCTTAAAGAATGAATAAAACGAATCACGATATACATTTTTTTACAATACAATGCAAATGAAAACCATCTGTAACTTTTAAAATATTTAAAATATTTAAAAAGTAATTTCATATAAACAGTTTGCTTAAAAATATAAGTATACCTACTTACTTTCGTTCTGTATGTCCAGGTCCACTACGATAGACCACAATATGGGATGGACTTTATAATTTTTTTAAACACAACAGCAAAAAAAAAGGATCAGGAAAAACGCAAAAGGTGCTCTTCCTGTTGAAATAATATTATCATAAAAACATGATTCATCACCTTTTAAGTGGTTGGAATTATTTCCGCTTGAAAAGATGAATAGAATACGAAAAAAAAATCCCCTCAAGCACCCACACAAAAAAAAAGAAGAGAAAAGAAAAAATATTGAGAGATCCCAAACAAGGACAAACGCACAGTATACGAACGTACGCAGAAGAAGAAAAAAAAATTCTTAACCGAAAATCCGATAAAAAATAAGTCCTTCCTGGATGACGCCCACACAAAAGGATGCTAAATGCTTGAGGGGATTTCTCTTTCACATTTAGCGGCTTAAACAACAATTGACTTAAGGATGTTCTCTCTAATATTTTGTAAATATTTAAAATTGACGTTCGTATAAAAAAATAAACCCAAATAATGAGGACTACCCAAGATCTGTTGTATATACACAATGGAAAGATTGTCCATACCAGGCACCAGATGAACTTGGAGGATGTCCCTAAGAGCACGAATGTAGGATTTGAAAACAGTACCAAAAAAATTCAGCTTTAATGGGAATAGTTTAAATGTAAGCAATTATTTATTCCAAAAGCAAAATCAAAACCGCAATAATTACAATCCTATAGAACGACGCCGATTAGAATGTTAAAAATAAATATTCTGCTTGAGACATCTGCACTAACTCAGCTTTAACTATATACAAAAGCCATCCAGCCATTCAGCCATTCCCAGTTATACAACTCCAGCTCCACGCGAGGTTACTTCGAATAACATTTTGAATACGAAATTGGGATTTTCCCGTTTTGCATACATAATAAGGAAGTTCATTGCAAAATATGCCACTTCCGTCCATGACACCACCAACTAAATTTGGGAAAAATTAAAATTATTTTTCCATTTTGGTGGAACGATTTTTACAAACAGAGCCAACGGATCAGCTCCAACACCACCACCCCCACCCCCACAATGAATCTGATATGGAAAACCAATGAACGGATGTGAATAAGAAGGGCATCGGAATTGAAATGTGGCAGCAGCAGCAACAGCAGCAGCGGTAACCATAACCAAACCAGAAGAGGACCAGGACCATTCACGCTTTAAGCCCAAGGAGTAAAAAATTATTAGGGCGTCATATGGTTTTAATGTCTTCTTATATTTTTCCTTCATTAGCATAACGAAAACATGGAATTGTCTCCCGGCCGGGACTTAATAAGGTAGAACCACACCAAGCGAATGATTTTATATTCTTCCATAGAAAAATATGGCGGTTTTCGCTTCAGGAATAAGGTATGTACTTTCATTTCATACATTTTACTACTACAGCTGAGAGTCGCGTCTCGACTTGGGCAGATGTGCCAGCTGAGATGATGTTTTTCTTTGAGTTGCTAGGTGCGACGAGACGGTCGGTACGGGTACGGTGTGGGAGGGGCGTTTTGGATTGTGATGAGAGAGACAGCTTTGTGCAAATGCAAACCTGAAGGTGGTTTAATTTTCATTTACATTCCTAAGTAATATGGAAATGTGGAATTTTTCTGCGGTTTCAAAAGACGCGCTTGTCTTCATTGGAATATGTTTACGGAGGAGGAGAATGTAAAATTTATTTGTCAAAATAAAAAATAAACCTAAGATGGTCGGAGTATTTTGCATAATCTTGTAAGAACTTTATTTAAGGACTTGGTATTTTTTTGTTTGTTTATGTTTTAATATTGACTTTAAGAAATTGCACTAAGCTCTGTCTTAAAGTGTATCACGGTGGACAACACCCTAGAGTTAACCACTACATTGTGATTACAGACTAACAGTCAAAAAGTTTGGCTTCATTTCCAAAAATGTTGGGTCTTTTTTCCGTGATTTTTCCCTTTTGAATTAAGGAAAAAAAGCCACCAATTTTTTTTTGGAAAAACCGCCCGAAAAAAACTTTTTGCCTTTTTTTCCAAATCGAAAACGAAAAAACGCCCAAAAACAAACTTTTTGGACTTTTTTCCAAATTGCAAAGGAAAAAACGTCATATTTTGGCCTTTTTTTTAAATTAAAATAATCGCCACAATAATCTATTTAGAATTCGAGCGATTTTTAAATTGATTGTTGAGGCGATTATTTAATTTAATCTGAGTAAAAATCGCGCGATTATAATAATACATTTAAAAGTTTGTTTATATATAAGGTAAACAAACTTTCCTTACTTGGAAAAAAAAAGTTAATTTTTTGGTTTTTTCTTTTCTAATTTGGAAAAAAGGCCAAACAGTTTGTTTTCTGGCGTTTTTTCCTTTTCGGTTTGGAAAAAAGGCAAAAAGTTTTTTTTTTTGGCTTTTTTACATTTTTAGTTTTTGGCCTTTTTCTTAAATTTGTGGGCGTTTTTTTCCAATTTGTTTACGCCCAAATTTTTTTGGTTTTTTTTTTCCAAAACTCTTTTGGGCGTTATTTCCTACTTCTTCACAAAAACACGAAAAAATTGGCTAAATGGTCACTTGTGCCATCCCGTAAGGCTAGGTTTTCTTGTTTTTGTGAAGAAGTAGGTTCGGTTATTTTTGAATACCTTGGCAAGAAAAAGTCGTAGAGCCATACGGTTTTCAGTGTTGGATTAAAGATTAATGGAAGCGTTGAATTCTGAGAACAAGAATTATACTTAATTACGTAAAATTTTGAACAAAATTAGTTTTAAAATTATTTTTTCAAATTTTTTTTCAAAATTTTGAGTTTGAAAATTTATATTTTTTAAACTATTCGTTAAAACAATTTAATTTAAGAACAAAATAAAAGGAGAAGTTTTTGGCTTTCCAAAAAGGTATAACAAGGTGTTGTAAACGAACCCGTTGATTTTAAATTTTTTTTTTTACAAAATAAGTCAATTTTTCAGAAAATTGCCCCTCCAGGCTAAACGGAGGGGAATAGACCCCCCCCCCCTCCCATACGATTTTTTTCTTGTCTCAACTTAACCTACACGCTCTATCTTTTTGGCACAACGCTGGTGAATCACCCTGTATATACTTTTCTATACCTAACGGTATTTCTCTATGTTACAAACTCCACACCAAATACAATATACCCATTCTATGGAATAGGGTATAAAAACTAAATATGTTATAGGGTGATGTTTTGGGTGTTTGGCAAGAAAATAACCAAAGTTAATTTGTTACAAGAAGCAACATAGACACAGTGTCAAAAAACATTGGCCCTGTGTGTGTATTTATGTCAATTTAAGAAAAAAATGGAAATTGGCCCTTTTTGAACCAAGGTACAGAATTATACCTTTGATCGCACCTATGTTAGTTTAGGGTAAGGTGGTTGTAAGCTAGAAGTTTATAAGCTTACACCTAAGCCCAAAAGAGGACCACCGTGGTGATATTACAAGATTTGGGGTGTAAATTACAAACTTAGAACTTACGAAGCGTACAAGAGAATTTATGTCAAAATCTTTCAGTTCATCAATGTCATTTAAGAAAATTCTCAAAAAAAGTTCGTGTCTTTTAGCCAATGCTGGTCATGTACGTACATATGAAATGGACAATCCTCTATTTCATCCATACATCTTCAGCAATAGTTGTTTTAAGTAAGTCTCGCGGTGTGTCTACTTATGAGACATTGTCCTGTATATACTGACACCTTTAATGTAGCAGCTAATGTGCCGTCTGTTAAGAAGGATCAGGAGCTCAGAGCCAAATCTGTTTTGTTTCTAGATGTGTGTCGTCCTCCTAGTAAAATCTTGCTTTAACAACAATTTACATGTAGCGATGGGAATACCTAGGTAGCTGTGTTTAGTTGAAATGATTAGTGTCAGTCCTATTGCTAAGCAAGCTCTTCGGCTTTGCAGTTCTCTGCAATATTTCTATGCGCTGGCACCCGACAGAGGTAAATGCCAAACTAAGAAATTCCGGTCTCTAAGAGATTATCGACAGTCAAGAGCTGTTTCGGAAATAGTGGAGATGGAATCCAAGGATTTCAGTGCAGCCTGGCTATCCTAGAAAATGATGATGTCCTTGGAGGATATCACGTTTTCTTCAAACCAGGGTAAAACCCTACAATAGTTCGGAAGATGGAAGGAGGGATTTAGATTAGGTCTGTAAGAGTAAACACCATCCCCTACCTAACCCATCATTTGAATAATCAGTGAAAAACTGAATTATTTCATCTTCCAGGAAGACATCATGCTCCCATAATGATCTATAGGGAGGGCTTATTCGGAAGTTTTGTAAAAATGTAGTAGTCTGGTGGAGTTGTTCATGTTAATTTGTACGATACGAAAAGTATTCATTGTATGTTTGGCGTTGCCGTAGTTACTATTCTTTTACTGTGAGGTCGCCTTTAGGTGAATTACTGAGCTAGTAACAGTTTGCTTTCTGAAAATATCTAGAATATAAGAGGGAGTAGTTAGTATACGCAACGAACCACTTCCATATGCGTTATGCCCTTAAGAACAGTGCATTGAACTTTCCCGATATCTTATCACAATTTGTCACTAAACAAAACAAAACATTTTTCTTCTGATGATTACTTCATCAAATAAAAATTGTAATGATATTCGTTTTCAATGTCAAAAGCTGTTCACTTTATTTATCCAAGAATTTAATTCAAATCTCAAAAGCAAAATTTAAATAATCTCTGTCAATCTGTTGGAGAGTAACATCCTGTTAAGCAATTTTCAGTCCATATGTTAAATCCCGCATTATTTTTCCTCAATTGCGAAACAGGTTGATGAGAGAGAGTCCTTAGAAAAGAGCATATTTGCATCAACACACACGGCATGGCACACAGCATACAGGTACGAGTTCCTACAACAGTTTTTACCCAAAGAAGCCTGAATTTACATTTTACCACATGTGCGTATTTTTGCAGGAGAGAAGAAGTAGTGGTGTTTCACTGGATATTGTTGGCAATTTCGGGATTTGCATTTTTCAATCCTGCCATACAGACTGAGGTAAGAACATGCATACACACCAGGGACAGTTGCTTGAAGAAAGACAATTTGAATCTTAAGTTGTTTTTATGTGATGACGATGGTGAGTGTTGCAGATTTGCGTATTGTTTCCTTTTTTTTTTTTTTGAAAGTCGAAGTGGAATATAATAGAATTTTTCAAAAAGTAACGCATGAAAAATAAATCGAAGAAAAAAGTTTAGCAAATAAGAAATCGATGACACCCTGGGGATAAATAAATCTACAAATCTGTCAGTAAATAATTATTTCTTCAGTGATTGGTAAATGTATTGGCAATGTTAACATGCCAACAACTCACATATAGGTTGACGACTCCTTGTTTTTAGGCTTTATATAGAAAGGTTGTTTTTGTATATTAGAAAATAATTTTGATGCAAAACAAAGACATTCCAAACCATAGGCTGGGAAGAGCTAGAGCAGAGAATAGAAGATACCCTTAGAAGTAGAGGTAACTTCTATTCTATGTATGTTAAATATTTGAACTGCAGATATTTGTTGAGGGTTTGATTTTTCTAAAGTATGATAATAATAAATTCTCTTCCTATTTCGAGCTCAATAGAATAATAACTTTTTCCAAAGTTGTGCAATTTTTTAAAAGCAGTATATAATTCACGATTTCTATTTATTTATTTGTTAATGATACTACTATATTGAAGGACATTGTCCCTCAATTATATGCTTAGTTACTGAAAGAAAAGAAAAATGAACAACAAGCATGAAGACACTACAAACTAGCCAACATGACATCAAATTATTAAATATAGGGATACAACGAAAGAATACCAGTACATCGATCCTTTAACAAAAAAGGTTCGAACTAGTCGAGATGTGGTTTTCATGGAAACATATTTCAAATGCACTGAAAATGACCTTTTATCCTCTTCTGCGATAGTAAATCTTCAGTGTAAGCCGAAAATGAAATCTTCAGAAGCATTAAAGATGAAATCTCGATTCATGAACCGTTTGATGTTGGGACTGATGCAATATTACAAGAAAATTATATTCCGAAAAGTCCAAGCCCATTGCAATTGAAGGGCTGCGGCAAAGAATGATCAGAGGCACTTTTTTACGATTTTGCAGATCTCAAACTTAAAACTTTGAACTCTGATATTTTGGGCTTAAAGTAATAATTGCCAATAATTTGTAAGTTACAAGTGACTCTGATCGTTTTTAGTACTGTATCTCAACCCTTACCGTTATGATTATTTTCCAAAGGGTTTTATATTTCTATTTTCGTTTCACAAAAGCCTTTAAGATGGCATCATCATCTCATTTTTGATAAAAGATTG
This sequence comes from Platycheirus albimanus, assembly GCA_916050605.2. NCBI lineage: Eukaryota > Metazoa > Arthropoda > Insecta > Diptera > Syrphidae > Platycheirus > Platycheirus albimanus. Next base: position 44,313,901 of record OU696697.1, read on the forward strand.
ACTCTGATCGTTCTTACTCCAGTTTCTCCAAAAACAGCAGTTCCTAGAAAATTTACTGATTTCGTAACGTGTTCAACGTTTCCAAATGATCGCAAAACAGTGGGTTTTCAAAACCAAAGTGTTATTTTACACAAAGCTATACTAGTACGAAAAACAATATTTTTACTTGCTCCATATTATAGGGCAAGTATTGGTTTCTGGCAGAAAAAAAATCGAGATTTTAGTCAAACATGACATTACGATGATAGAGAGGCCCAAAAAAGTGGTTTTCGCCATACCGTCCGGTCTGTCTGTGCGTCTGTGTGGATGTGCGGATGTGCGGATGTGCGCTTTTTCACGTCATGCTACAGCCTAAACGGCTTGACGGATTTTCTTCAAACTTGATATATGTATAGCAGTTTGAAGAAAATCCATTGTCGAGGTTTTTTTGTTTCGTTTTAGCCCGGGTCAACCTTTCGAGTAAAGGTATTTTTCATTTTGGATTTTCTCGAAAACGGCTCTAACGATTTTGATTAAACTTAGAATTTAACTTACGGAAGATATTTCTAACAAAACAGCGTTTTGTCTTTTTGGCTTAAATGGTCGTAACGAAAATGAGGTTTAAACGGTTTTTTTTTCAAATGGTTATAAGTTCGTAACGACTTGATTGAATTGACTCAAACTTCGTTTGGTATTGTTCTTTATAGTGTTCTATTGGATGACTTTGCAAATTTTTCAGTGAAATTTTGTGTGTTATATTCTTTTAGTGTTCTTAAGAGAACTGCGTTTTTTGTTTTTGGCAACAAATGCTAATAACTAAGATCTGGTCTTAACGTCCTTTTTTCGAATGGCCATAAGTTGTGAACGGGGTTGTATCGAATTCAAACAAACTTTGTTTGGTATAATTCTTTACAACTTTCTATCAGATGGCATTGCATTTTTTTCAGTTACTCTTTTTTAAATGGTGGCTCCCATACAAAAAGCCACTAGGTTTTGGCCACATTATATAGTTTTTTCTAATTTACTCAAAAAAGATTCTGCCGATTTGTATTAAACTTTGTATGTAATATGATGAGCCCAACTGTTGTACCTGGGCGAAACGCATTTGGACTAAAGGTCACTAAACTTTTATTTTGAATTTCAATTCAATAAAGTCCACTAAAAACAAAAAAACTACTTCGTTAACTTCGGCTAGACCACGGGTGTATATATATATTTATATATGTATAGTTTTAGGTGCATGAATTCAAACGGATTCCCCTAAAAATAGAATTCACAGTGTATTCATGCTGTAATTTTATCAAATGTCGGTAACCATCGACCAAAATTTTGCGTCTTAAAGGGTACAACAGCATCTAACTGATGAGCCCAACTGTTGTACCTAGGCGAAACGCAATTTCAATTCAATAAAGTCCACTAAAAACAAAAAAACTACTTCGTTTGTATGTAATATACATGGAATATTTTGAAGAAAACTGCATTTAAGTTTTTGGTTACAAATGATAATAACGGAAATTTGTTTTAACAATTTTATTAATTTGGCCGTAAGCGGACATTTATATCATTTATAGCACCCAGAATGACATCTAAATTTGATATACTAAAGGTTTTTAACATAAACTTCTGTATATCGGGTTTTCCAGGTTTAGCCAAACTTTTCTTACAGAAATAAAAAATTATGATGGAATTTCAAAGCGCTCTAACGGGCTAACGGTACGCCTGGGAAATAAACTATATGCATTTGTTGTGGGTGACATTCAGTTAAGACGCATTATTTCCGAGATATCAGCAAAAAACCGGTTTTTTATATCTCAAAACACACCAGGAAATTTTGTTGGATTTCTTCAGATTCGGGTTCAGCGACCCAAAAAACATAGGATTAAAAAAAAAATCCATTTCCATATTTTTTGTAACATGAAACTACCATTTGACTGGACAAAAGCTGTAAAAACCAGATCCGGATCTGGGGGGGGGGGAGAGGGCAAAGGGTGACTCGTACCCCAGGCCTCAGTCTTTGGAGGGCTTAAAACCAATGAATAAGGTATTCAACAACGCTTTCAAAATGAAGAACAAAATTACTTATGGAAAAAATACAGATGATATTTGATTGGATCAATCTACATTATGTATAATGTATTACCTATATTTTAGAAATTTTAAATAAATTTGGAATGAGCAAATGCAAGCTGGTTGAAACCATAATCCATTAGTGATCCAAATTTCAGTTGAAACGTGTAATTTTCATGATGCTGTCGGAGGTCTTCTTTATCTAGCTCAATGTACAAGACAATATATTGCTTTTGCAGTGAATGATGACAGCATACTCAACGATAAGTATGGAAATGCACACTGGATTGCTATGAAGCGTATTTTCAGGTAGTTGGAGCTCGGAAGGCACAATAAATTAGAAACTGCATTTCTGGGATACAGAACCTAATCACGCGGATTGGTCATCAGATATTGATAAGCGTAGTTCATGCACGGGTTATGTATTCAAAATCTGTGGAGGTGCAATTTCATGGAAAAGCAAACGACAACCAACAGAAGTATTATCGAGTTCTGATCCGGAATACATGGTGGTGTCAGCAGCAGTACAAGAATCAACTTGTCTCAGACAATTGAGGTTCATGTCCAGAGCAATGGTCTACCAATAGAGAAAGCATGTGATAATCAAAGTGCTTTTAAAATAGCTGCAACCATTTCTTTCAGATCAAGATTCAAACATATAGAAGTTTGTTATCATCAGATTAGATATCGAATTAACGAAATATTGAAATATATACAAACTGAAGATATGGTTGCAGATAATTTGACCAAAGTTGTTACATGTCAGAAGCACATGAAGTGTGTTAATGGCATGGGCAATCATATTAAAACTTAAACTTTTATTTCAATGTTTTAATGAGTGGGAGCGTGTTGAGATAAATACTTCTACTTTTTGAAATATAATTTACTATAGTTTATTGAAATATCTTTTTAGTATATAATATTGTAACTCCTTAAATAAACTCTGAATAAACAACATCATTATATTACATCTGGTGTATTACTTTTATGCTAAAAATATTTCCAGTTCTTTTAAAGTTTGCAAACTATTCCGATCCATGTCATGTGTGAGCAAATTCTGCACCTGTTTTGCGGATAGCTTTCTTGAAGCTCAATTCCAAACAAAATGGGAGGCTATAATATTGTATTTATAATCTATAGTATTCCCAACAAGAGGAACGTTTGGTGCGCCGTCTATGGACGAAGTTCACGAACACTTGATTGGTGAGTTAGGAGTGGTTTTTGTCTAGATTGCCATGGAAAGCAAAAACAACAATAAAAGACATTTGATTTAAAGCAGATAAGACATTTAGCACCGCCATCGACGAAGTTCAGAACTAAAAAAAACATGTTCCATGAAATTATTATAAAAATGTATATACAATGGCTATACATAATCACTTTTATGTCCCATCTGATAAGTCTCAAGATACTTAAAGTTTGCTCACCTTGAGTCACACCATTGTATATGAAATCTATAGTAGTCTGGATTACAAAATCGACTGTGGCGACACCAAGACTCTCCAAACCAAATTGCCGAATTTCTCGTTTTTGGAGAGAAAATGTAGGCGGAAAGGTTTAAATATGTGATAATTATCAGCGACATCTATATGCCCAAAAACTGCGTTATTTCTTACTCGTTCTCCAGAGTCCAGACTACTATAGATTTCATATACAATGGTCACACTTTTTAAGTCGATCAAATTATGGCAACAGTATCTGGAAGAATCAATTTTTACCTACAGCAGTTGCAAATTAAAATCTTTAAATTTCGAAAATAAAAAGATGGAAGCTTTTACGCATGTGTGTATCTACACATTTGTGTTTATATATTTTCAAATAAGAGAAGCCAATATTAATAAATTATCCCGTTAATATGGCTGTTTCCATATCACAATGGTGTCTCATTTTTTAACATTATATTTTCATCAGCATATTGTTCCGAAATTGGAAGAAGTCATAAATATCAATTATCTTATTTCAGAAGCGTTATTAAGTACGCACATTAGATAAGTGAGTCTTCCTTATTTTTTTAAATGGCAAAAAGCTCTTAAAACTCCATCGCCATTCCTTAACGCCCGCCATCATCTAAGACTACGAAAAAATGCGCGAACATTTTGCTACACTTGTTTCATGTCGTTCCATTTGAAATTCATTGTTTCTTCGACGACTAGGACGCACGATGAGATGTTAAGAATTACATGATAGAAAAAAAGCTAAAAGTCAATCCCATAAATTAGGGTGCGATTTTCGACATCCTTCCTTCCATATACGCGTTACGCGAATTCCTTTCAACTTACAACATCCTTGTGCCAGTGCCATGCCATACCATATATACCGATGCCACATCTAATATGCATCATCGCAAATAACCGCAAAACAGCGAACGCTGTTTCCTCCTTAATAATACATGCAAAAATCGTTTTTCGACTGGAAAAAAAAAGTATGACAAATGTACACTTCGAGGAGTATGATATGGGGCCACATCGGCCTCGAAAGATAAACTACTCCATTGCCAAGACGGCGAACAGATTTCCATAATGTTGTGAAAAATATTATATAGCTGAAAACACTTCGTGTTTCGGTTGGATGTTCTTGTTCTTTTTTTTTCTAAACAAGGATCAAGCTCCATAAATAACATCCGAAATGTGAATGCTCCGGCGGGAATTTATGTTGTCTAAGGAGGCACAGCCGAAAAAGCCTGCTTGACATCTTGGCGCGAAGGAATGGCAATAAAGTGAAACATTAAATGGGATGTCATTTCGGCTCGGGTTAAGTGATTTCGAGCAGGTGCGAGTAAGGTTGGAGCTCAGATGGGGTGAGGTTGGAGCTTGTACTTGTATAGGTAGAGCATTGTGCAATAAAAAAGGATTTGGGATGATTTTTGTGGAGTGTTGTAAATTTCTTTTTGATGTTATCTAATAAGTGAAGAGCATGCTTTAATGTCCGAAGATTAGGGAAGTATCCGTATCCATATCCAAAAACGTTTAAATGGACAACCCTTTTTTTTCTCGAAGTAATGCTATTTAGGAACACAGCTCCTTGCTCCTCATGTGATTTATTCAAACACAGAGTCTAAGAAATTTAATAAGACGACGATTGCACAGGAATGATGCCCTGGGGATCCATTGTGTTTGTTCAAGTGGAACTTATACAACATTATTGACATTGCTTGACCAGTTAAAAACAAATCAACAATTCAAGTCTATGTTATTTGAAAAAGGGATATCAAAGTAGGAAGAAGAAAGCAGGAACTACTTTGATTCATGTCTGGTTACTTAACTTTATATACTTTTCAAAATGTTTGATCAACAAGAATAAAGTCAAGTTACAAAAAAATGTATGCATTCCTGACATTTTTGAAATTGACTATCCACTCCCAACCAACTCTAAAACTATATCATTTATCATTAATAGTCCGATGACCAGTAGACTGAGTACCAATCATCTGTACCATAGCTGAAGTCCATAATTTTTGATCTATGAACCCAGAGTCTTCGAGGTTTCAAAATAAGCTATCTCGTTGTCTCTGTACTATCCATCCTTTTCCCATTACAGATTCAGTCAACGCTGCCACAGATTCAAGCTTGATAAAGATTGTACTCTACGAATCATTCTAACTAGAATACCAGAGCTTTGCTGGCTAAGCACAATGGTGTAGCTGCAGCAGTAGTACGTATAGCACTGTCAAAGTTAAATATACGTAAATCGTATTGCATTATGGCTAAAATGCGAAGAAGCAGCTGCACCACAGAGAAAAGCTGAAGTAAAAGTCGACTCGACTCCAACTTCATGAACGTGCTGCGCTGCATAACTAAAACAAACCAAAATGGCAGACATGATTTTTGTTTGAGTTCAGCGCTACACATGGTGTTCGGTCGTGCTGCTTAGTGCGCTACTTTTTTGACATTAACTTTGACATTGCTACGTACCTACTGCTGCAGCTACACCATTGTGCTCAGTCAGTTAAAGACACAAAATCTTAGGCGGAAAGATTTTAGGTTGTGGAGAATTTTAGTAGAAAAAACTGGTAAATAAATATAACTTTAAAGCAATTAAAGCTCGTGTTTCTTAAGCAGACACTGAGTCCGATGAACACATCACTCTTTTTGGAATATGCTCCTTTAGAAAGAGGTGTAGTGAAGTTGACGGATTTTAATGAAATTTCTGGGTGGTGTTGGCAGGAACCACATACCAGAGACGGACGGACGTGGTTTTCTCTTTTGCCTACAAGATGAAAATCGGCTGATATGTATTTTATTCACTGTGATTTTAAATGGTAACGGTTAATTTGTGATGTTACGGCGATTAATCTTCCGGACGATCTACTTAACTAAAAAAATGTGACCAGACTCGAGACTTTATGCCACATAGACAGGTTGCTGGTTGGTCATAGTATATTTGATACATTAGAGAGTTCATTTATCTTGTGGGTTGGTTAAGTGTCAATCCATAGAATCATAACTCGCCACCTAGGCAAGATGTATGGTTCCCAGACGGGTCCTCTGCAGGCTTGTCAGATGTGGCGATTTATCGCCAAACGGGCGATTTTAAATTTATTTTGGCGACACAAAAATCGGTTTGGCGATGTACCCTAAAAAAGGCGATATTTTTCGTTTTTGGCGACTTTAATTTTTTGAATCGAAGTCTTAACACTTTTTTTCATTTTTCTAGTTAGCACTTAAACCTTAAATTTTTTCTATTCATGCATGCTGAATGGAGTCATCGAAATAGTAATTTTGAACGCAGGCACTTCAGATCGATTTCTTGCTCATCCATAAAATAAATCACGTATACGCCAAACCAAATTCATGCGTTCGATTTCTAACCATAGTCAACAATAAGGCGTTCCTTTAATCAAAATTACCAACGATTTGTGAATGTATGACGTCATAACAGTGTTCCTTAACTCACGTTAAAGTGTCAAATAGTTAAGATTTGTTAGTATTTCCACCTCACCCCCTTGACATGAGTTGTGATTGTTGGTCTGTCAAATTGGACGATTTGTTCTTAATAATTCAGTCTTTATTAAAAATCAAACCAAAACATTAAAAATTTTTGATTTGAGCATCAAGAACGTCTTTATTTTCTTTGAGTGGATCAACAACAAAAAATAAAATGGATTATTTGCCAATTTTGAGCGATGAAGAAGAATAATTTAACTAGTAGTTAATCAATTTATGTAGGTACAATAAAATTTTAAAAGTGGTAGTTTGACAGTTTAACAAATTCTAAGAACGTACCGTTCCTAAGTGGTTTGTAAAAAACCCAACAAATACTAAAAATGCAGCTTCAACAAATTTTTGTGACGTAACAACAATCTATTGTTGACAATGGTTAGAAAAAGAACGCACCAAATGTTTAATGTAAGCACTTAAATTCTAACTGTTCTGTGAAAATAAAGTTTTTGAGTTTGGTGATGTATGGAGTGGAAAATTTGGAAATTTGGCGATTTTTTGGCGATTTTAATTTTAAGTTTGGCGACTTCGCTTTTTTAAACCTGAAAATATATTTCGTCCTCCATCTGTGGAGCTATGAAGTGTCAGGTTCTATTTAAAAGCGATTTTAGAGCAAATGGGTGACATTTGCAACAAAATATACCCTAACGAACCTATTCAAAGCGAACTGATCTACATAACTACCCAACCGAAGCGAAATACTCAAAAACAACACACGAAAAATGTTCACTAATCCACTAGTGTTCACAAGTATGTCGCTGTTCTGGTTTGTCAGCTAAGTAAAATGCATGCGATGTTTTTAGTCGAGTTCGAGTGAATGGAAAATAATTTTGGTTTTTGGACTAAGGCGTCCGTCGTGTCGGAGCTAACACGTCGCAATATAAAAATGTGATATTTTAGCAGATGGAGCTACAGTCTTCGGTAATAAAATGTATCACCAACACTTCTTTTCAGCTAAAAATAAATACTTGGCACAACAGCTCCAAACGGGGCCTGGGAAAGTGACTCACGCTCTCAACCATTCTTCTGTGTGTGTTGATATTCTGCAGGAATGGAAGGGACCTACAATTTATCGCCAAATCGGAAAGGCTATTTCCATGACATGATTTATTCTTAGAGGATTTGTCACTTTCTCGCAAGAGGCAGTTTCCCGGAAAAGAACTAAGGTGGAGTCAGAGATCGAACCTAGAACCTTCGGCGTAGCAGTCCGACACACTAACCACTTTTCAGCTGCAAACATAAAATTTTATGAAACCCCAATCAAAAGGAAGAAACAAAAAAATCCTTGATTCCAACCTTATGGATTGAAAACTACCGAAATGATTAATATAAAGCACTCAAAATGTTTTTCAATCAATTTGTACATACCTTTCACCCGGATGTGTAAAACAATTTGTCTTTTTTCCATTTGTATTTCTATTTTATTAAACAATTCCAGAACACAAGACTTAAACAACACTTTTCAGTGAGTTCATTTCATGATCTAAGAGCCTAATTTCTCATCATCCAAATCGTCCTTTAAATACCTTAATTTGTACCTACTTCCACAGGAACAATTAAAATCACTTATAATGGCCAACTAAGAGCTTTCCCCTCAAGATTAACCATAAAAGAACTTCTTATAACCTGTAATCTTTCTCCAAGGTAAGATAACCCCTATACCCACCTACAACAGAGATACCCACCTGCCTACACCTTTGAAGCCAGTGCTCATTTGATTAATTACCACGCAAATTCATTTTGTGTCAACCTTTCTCCATAATTCTTAACCAAGAGAGACATACAAACCTACAACTGCTCTCTTCTCTACTGGGGTTAAGAAGACACATTATCAGCCTCCAGCTCGTTAAGCTAATTGTAATAATAATTTCCCGAGACAAAGCCAAAGTACTATGCTTCTTCCATGTTTTTCATTTAGCATCCCAACGCAACGTGGCATGCTCTGTTGGATAGAAGATAGAACCCACTGTCGTCACACGATGGAACCTTGTCACAATGAAACCCGCCGCCATAGTATTTATTTGTCTAATAAAATTCTCTTCCAAAAATAATTTGTGTTGACAAGAATGTATGGCTCCAGAGCTTTAGCAGCCCCTTCATGACTAGGTAAGGTATACGAGTATATGTCACCACCTTCACCTTTACGCAGGTGATGAGTGCATTGACTTCCGAAAATGTGGGGGCTCAACCGTGACACTATATCATGCCCAGGGAATGAGCTAGCTGTGTGACAGGACCTACGCTAAGGGAATGGGTGAATTTTTCGTACCTTCGTTTTCACTAATTTAATCGAAGAAAACTGTTATTAACCAGTAGACAAGAGTATATACGTGGATGAGAGAGATCTTATAGGATACCAACCTGCCATTATAGAACCCCACAACGCAACGTCACAACAACACAACACAGAAAGAAGAAGTCCTTGCTCCTGTTTTTGTTTGCCTCGCTAGAAAGCACGGCAAACATAATTTATTACCGTATCTACTCATGCTTATACATTGTGAAATTTTAATGTGTCTAAGCACGCAATGTAATTTAAGTTTAATTAGGTAATTTGGAGAAGGAGGAAGCAGAAGAAGAAGCAGAAGCACACAGTGTTTACCTGGAAATGCATCCTTTGGAGAAGAGAAATGGAATTCACTGCAGAAATGAGTAAACAGTAAAAAAGTATCTTGCGAAAATATCAAGCAAAAATGTATCTGAACAGTCGCAGTCGGTTTACTTCGTCGGGCTTGGCATTGGGATTCACCCTCTGAATATGCAAAAGCAGATATGGAAAACACGCTCAAGTGGATTTACTCAAGGATAAAATATTATGCAGGAACCAAGTTATTAATTTTATGCATCGGCAAGTTTGCGACAGTAGAAAAGCTCTCATCTTTTTAACTATGTCTTTTGCTGGTTTTCTATATTATAGCTGAGATAGATTTTAACCATTCAGCCTTATCGGGGAATTATAATTAATAGGACCAGATAGAGTTAAAAGAAACCTGCGTTTCTTAATAGTGTTTGAAAGAGCTTCCGGCTCTGATGATAAAGTTGAGCATGTTTCTTTATTCCCAAATTATAAAGAAATGTTTAGTTACTATATTATGAAAATGTATGACTAGTATCCTAGGCAACATAGAAATTTATTCTGTCTCGTCCAGTTTTTTAATATTAAAATGCAAGGAATACTTACAATAATAAAAAAAAAGTGTGCTATTATTTTTATGAAAATTAATATAGGTACCACGAAAAAATTTTATTATTTTTTTAAATCTAAAAATCCTTAACCAATTCAAAACTATTTTTTTCAATTATTGCGTTCTGTTGGAGATACAAACGAGATTGTTAGTTCGAAATCAGAATTAGGTGCGATTGTTGGAGACGATGGGTTCTGCGATAACACAGCCCATAGTCGGACAACTCAGAACATCGAGAATACCGGAAAACAAAAAGAATGTCCGAGCCGCTGTTCAAGAGCAACGTGGTGTATCTACTCGAAAGCGGTTTATTGTCTTAAATTTGTCCAGGAACAAGAAGATTGAAGCCAAGTGACCTCAAAGGGAGGAAGGTAGCTAATCTATTTCATAATGTAATATGGGCTGTAAAGGAGGTTTATTTTAAGATTCCATCAGTTTTTGATTTGTTGAGAACCTCAATTATCTGACTTGTTTATTGTGGCATGAGAAAAAGTTTGAAAATTGTAGAGTAAAAATTATTGGAGTTTAAGAAAATTTAATTAATTGCAACTATAAAATGTGCCTTTATTTCACTTTCGCTATACAAGAAGCAAAATTTGATAGATCTGGTTTAAGATTCCAAACGTTTAGAATTCTGAATAATGTAAATTCCGAAAAACCAAAATCCCGAAAACCAATAAATAAATCTTAGACTCAGTTTGCCAGCTGTTTTACTGGTTAGAGGAACAAAAAAGATAGTAAACATGTTTTTTTTGTGGAGTGAGAATTAGTCGCAATTTGATAAAAAGAAATCCCACAGATAGCTTTCAGTGGAAATTGGAGGTATCAGATATGTATATATGTAGATAAATTGCTGCCCATTTTGGCTTCGAACCCATTAATCTAAGTTGGCAACCAACCACCTACTCCAAAATCTTTTTCGTGTTTGTATCAGAAAATGAAATATTTAAGTATGTAGGTATACTTCATTTTCAACAGAGTTTTTTTTTTGTTATTTTCTATGAAATAAATGAAAATCGGTGTTTCAGTTAATGAAATGTCAAATTAAATCAGAATTTATGCCTGCTTCACAACGACGCTTTGAGCTTCGCTTTGACAGAACGCAAAAGTTCAAAGTTCAAACATAGGAATTCATGTATTAATGCTCACAATGAGGCGTTGAGCTTTAACGTTACGTTTTGATATAAAAAAGTAAGTACACAAACCACGTAGCATGAAGCTAAGCAAAAGTTGAAATATTTGATGGCTGAATCACAACGACGCGTTCACCTCAGCCTCGCGTACGTTACGTCGAACAAGCTTTACGGACGCGTCGAGAAGAAAGCTGACATGTTTGACGTTTGAGTAAATCAACTAATCGAAATTAATAATTCTGAGGAAACAAATATTTTATTTGTCTTGCAATGGAAACAGAAAATATAATTTCAATTATAGAAGTTTTTGGAAAAGTGGCTTATACTGCCTTTTTATCATGTGAGGAGTTTGACAAAGAGGATTTAAATTGGCGTTGGTGGGTTTGGGAGTTTAATCTAAGAAGGGATGAAGAAGGATTCTTCATTCTTCGCCCTGAACTTCGAAGCAACGAAAGAAAAAGATCCGGAAAAATTTTTTAATTTTTTTTATTTGTTCCAAATCCTTAAAATGCTTAAAACTATGATATAAATGCACACATATAGAAAACAAAAGTACAACAAGGCGATGATTCATTGACCGAGGGATATCAACACATTTTTTAAATTGAAAAAACTCAAATTGAAACACACAGAAACAGGAATAATAATTATTTGAAACGTCAAACGCGCGCAAATGTTCAAACATTTCGACTTTTGCTTCAGCTTCGCTTCATGCTACGTGGTTTGTGTACTTACTTTTTTATATCAAAACGTAACGTTAAAGCTCAACAGTTCATTGTGAGCATTTATACATGATGGCTGAATCACAACGACGCGTTCACCTCAGCCTCGCGTACGTTACGTCGAACGAGCTTTACGGACGCGTCGAGATGAAAGGTGACATTTGAGTAAATGAACCAATCGAAAATAATAGCTCTAAGGAAACAAATATTTTTTTAGAGTATCTTGTTGAGAAGGTTTTTGTATAAATAAATTATTGTACAACAAAGAAGCGTCCTGACTCCTAAGTCCCTTACTCGCGGAAAACTCCGCTAAGTTCTTTGATCGAATGTATGTATGTACTTGGGTCTGTCACATACACAGTTCACAATGTTGCACAATGTACAAAACGTATGAGAGTAAAATCTTTTCTAATCAAAGAAACATATTATTGACAATCCTTATAATATTGCGTGCATTCCACTTCCACAAAAACAAGATGTTTTCACTCATAAAGATCCTTGTTTGGATTTTAATCTTTCACTGATTGCACTCAAAAGAGGCGCGGACAAGCATACACAGCCAATTCTATAAATTCACACCCTTTTCAAACTTTTTTTTCATTTGTTCGAAATCCTTAACAAGGTTAAAGCTTTGCTATACATAAATGCACACATTTAGGAACAAAAATACAACAAGGCAATGATCCATTGGCCGAGGGATATCAAACCGTTTTTGAAATTTATTGAAAAAACTCAAATTGAAACACACAGAAACAGTAATAATAATTATTTGAAACGTCAAACGTGCGCAAATGTTCAAATATTTCGACTTTTGCTTCAGCTTCGCTTCATGCTACGTGGTTTGTGTACTTACTTTTTTATATCAAAACGTAACGTTAAAGCTCAACGCCTCATTGTGAGCATTATACACGAATTCCTATGTCTGAACTTTAGCGTTCTGTCAAAGCGAAGCTCAAAGCGTCGTTGTGAAGCAGGCATGAATTCCTATGTTTGAACTCCTGCGTTCTGTCAAAGCGAAGCTCAAAGCGTCGTTGTGAAGCAGGCATGAACATTTGCGCGCGTTTGACGTTTTAAATTACTGTTTCGGCTTATTGAACATATTAATTTTAATTGTTTTATGTGTTTTTTGCAAGGAAAAATCGAGCTTATGATATTAAATTTGTTTATATTAGTTAAATCTTAAATAAAATGTTGCTCTTCAGATGTCTTTCGAAGAAAATTTAGTAATTCCAACTGTGGAAAGTCCCATGCGGAACATCCATGCTAGTACTTGCTTAGGTACCTACTCCATTTGAAAGGTAACTAATTTTGAAAACAATGTAAAGGAGGTAATATACATATGTATGTACATACATCAGCGCAAGGAATAGCCTCGCACTTGGCTCAATGGGTGTTCTCATAGATTTTTTTTCTAGGTGAGGTTCAACGAGTGCCCGGAGCAGCGCTGCAGCTGAAAAAAAATTCGGTGTGCCAACTTTTATTCAGTTGGGTGCCACAGAGTGCCAAGCTGCCAAGCTATTAAATCCAAGTAAGAAAATCAGATGCTCAAACAAGAACTATTAATATTTCTTATTAATAACTAGCTGTCCTGGCATATGTTCGAGTATGTACATTTAAGGGGGTTGTTTGTAGTTTGCATCTGAAAAAATAATGCTTAAAAAATTCGAAATACCTGTTTCCAACATATTTCAAAAACAAAAATTTTTTGACGTGATAACGTCTAATAAATCGGTTTGGAATATATGGGCAGCACGCACAAAAAAATGTCACAGTCACGTCACAGTCACAGTCACGTTACCTAGCTGCTTTGTTAGCCTAGAAAGTCGATAAAGTGGGAGGGGAGGGTTGGGTGGTTGGTTAGTGGTGGTGGGAGTGTGTGTGGAGCTGGTGGGGGGGGTAGTGTCGGGAAGAAGAACAATTGTCAAAATGGTATGTGGTTGTAGCTGGTTTGGGTGGTGAGACAAAAATTGTCAAAACTAATGGATGGTTCCTTGGTGGCTGTAGGTGGGATGGGTGTTTGGTGTTGGGATGATTTGGTATGATTGGATGGAGGGGGGGGGTTGAATTGTCAAATATGGTGGGTGGTTGGTTGGCGGTTCTAGGTGGGCTGATTGGTTGGCAATTTTGGTGGTGGGGATGGTTGATTTGATGGGGTGCGATGAAAAAGTTGTCAAAAATGGTGGGTGAGTGGAAGGTGGTGGCAGGTGGGGTAGGTGGTTGGATTTGGGGGATTTGGTGTTGGGAGGGGGTGGGGAAAAAATCGTCAAAAATGGTTGGTGGTTGGTTGGTTTTAGGTGGGGTTGGTGATTGGTAGTGTTTAGGAAGGGGGGGGATTTACTGTGTGGGGGAGGATAAAAAAAATTTCAAAAATGGTGGGCTGTTGGTTTGTGGTTGTATGTGGGGGTGGGAGGTTGGTGTTAAAGGGGTGAAACAAATTTAAAAATGGTGGGTTGTTGTAGGTGGGTTGGGTGGTTGGTGGTTGGAGAGATACCTATACACATGAAGTGTTTTGTGTACTTGTTATCACGTAAAATTATCGTCCGTAAACCGACTTTACAGACAACGATTTTTTTATAAAAAAAATTATTAAAAATCAAAATAAAATCAATTTGAGAATTTTGAAATGCCATGTCAAAAACGTTATAAATAATTTATTGTTTTCAAAATTTTATTGAAATCGGATTTATAGTTTACGAGAAAACTTGATTTGAAAATTCTAGTTCTATGAGAGGTACCATTATAAGGCAAATTGTGAAAAATATTTTCCAACAAAAAAACAGACTATTCTAAAAAATAGCATTCTGAAAGCAAAATCGTAAGAGCGGTTTTTGAGGAAATCAAACTTTTTGTTTAGGATTGCATGGCAGGTAGCGTTATTTTTGAACTTATAAGAACAAAAAGACCTCCCTAGAGAATACCAAATAAATACAAAATACCAAATTTGAAGCAAATCGGCCCATCCGTTCAGGCTCTAGAGGTGTGAACAGACAGACAGACCCACAGACAGACGGACGGAATTTCCAGACCCATTTTTTTTTAATTTCTTTATCGTAATGTCATGTTTGATTGTTAGAAGTTTTTTTGCACGAATCCATAACTTGCCTTATAGTACCTATGATCGCAAGTAAAAATCACCCTATAAACAGCTTGTTAAAAAAATCATTATTAGACACTTCTGACATTTCTTCGAACGTATACCAGTGGCAGTGTTGTAAGCAATCATTGTAGTAGATTTTGTTAGGGGTTTACGAAAAGAAGTTACGAATGTGAAAAAGTTGGTTCAGTTTTTAATTTTTGTTATGAATTTGTTACTTAAATGTATGATATTTAATTTAAATAAAAAGAAGTGCCAAATTTTAAATTTTTGAGTGCCAATGGGTGCCACAGTGCCAAACTCATTTGATAGTGCCAGTTTGGCACTAAAGTGCCTGTTTCTGCAGCGCTGGCCCGGAGCAATTCAAAAGATTGTGGAGACATCCTCGTTATTTTAAAAAATTGTTCCGGATCTTTTTCTTTCATTGCTTCGAAGTTCAGAGCGAAGAATCTTTCTTCATCCCTTCTTAGATTTAACTCCCGGACCCATCAACGCCGATTTGAATCCTCTGTCAAACTCCTCACATGCTAAAAAAGCAGTATAAGCCACTTTTCCAAAAACTTCTATCATTGAATTTAGATTTTCTGTTTCCATTGCAAGGCAAATAAAATATTTATTTCCTCAGAATTATTATTTTTGATTAGTTGATTACTCAAAAGTCAAACATGTCAGCTTTCATTTCGACGCGTCCGTAAAGCTTGTTCGACGTAACGTACGCGAGGCTGAGGTGAACGCGTCGTTGTGATTCAGCCATAAATCTTTTTGATCGAAACCTAGATTATTATGAAAAACATAATCTAAATACCTACCTAACCAAATATTCATATTTTTCGAATAACATGCTTCAGTTTCAGCTTAAGTCAACTTTAGTATATGAGGAGACAAACAATATAGACAAAATGCATAAATACACAAATTTGGGCACAGAGACGGTGCCCTTGACAAATGACAACATTAGGTCCAATACTCTGGGATGTCTACAAGAAATGATTTCTCCTTTTTACTTGCGATTATACATACATACGTATACTGTAGAGAAGTCGAAAAAAGTGGGTTTGGAAATTCCGTCCGTCTGTCTGTCTGTCTGTATGCCTGTTCGCACCACTAGAGCCTGAACGGTGGGCCGATTTGCTCCAAACTTGGTATTTACCATTTGTTTGGCCGTCCCTCGACAAACATTTTTATTTTTTGTTCTAGGCCCAAAAATATCGGATTCTCAAAAACGAATCCAACGATTTTGATAAAACTTTGAGAATGCTATTTTTTTAAGATAATCTATCTTTTGGTTGTAAAAGACTTTTCGAAATTTGTCTCTTAATGGTACATGTCATAGAAGCGGAATTTGCAAATCGAGTTTTCTCGTAAACTAAAGGGTGTTTTTTTAGACGTGTGGTTTTCAAGAAGAAATAAAATGCATATAATTTAATGTTTTGGACAACAATTTAGCATTATTGTAAAGATAAGGGTTTACCACTATGTTTTATAAATGATTTCGGGCATGTGGCCGCCGCGGCTGGCTCGAACAAATTTCTGAGCGATTATGTCGACCGAATATTGGACGCAGAACTGAACCATTATTTTGGTAATAAAGTTGCACGATTTGCAAACATTGTGCAGGATTAAGTTTATTGATTATGAAATGGCAAGCCAAACTGAGCACAAATCAAATGACACCTCCTGTCAAAAATACCAACTTCGAAAAAAGAATTACCAGATTGAAAACCACAAAAAAAAAACACACTTTAAATACATCAGATTTCGATAAAATTTTAGATACCTTTTGATTTTTAATAGTTATTTAAAACAAAATTGGTTTTCAAAATATTTAGGAAACGGGAGGATTGAATTTTTTTTAAATAATTTTATTAGATAAAAACTACAGATTTCCTTAAAACGACAAGCTCAACAAAATTTTCAAAAATGTTTTCAAAAAAATAAGAGCAAGTTCGTGCGACCCAGACATGAAAATAGAAAACTAAAAAAAAATTAATAAAAATTTACAATGCCTGAGAATTTTACCCGTTTATGAAGGAAAGTTAATTTTATAAATCAAAAATACTTAGGTATATAATAGGAAATAAATTTGGACGTGATTTCATAATTAAGCTAAAGCTTATCTGATCATTAATTAATTCTTTTTGAATCAAGATATTACACAAAAGAGTTTTTCAAATATATGTACATGTTCTAACTAAAAACTACAAATAAGAATATGAAAACAAAAATTAGTACTAGACTTTTTTTTTAAGTTTTCCGTCGTGTATAGAACTTAAAAAAAAATGTTCTTAGTTTTTTAATTCATGCATTAAAAGCCAGACGACTCAAAGATATTTTGTAATATTTTATTTGGAAAAAGGTAAAGAAACCTACTTCTCCATCAATTTATACAGAAATTGGCTCAACGATTTCAGCTAATGATCAATATGATCAAAATCGTGTGGTCGGTTTTGCTTGTTTCTATCTAGAAGCTGGTTTCGTTTTTGTAGAAGCTGGGATAATAAAAGGCCTAGAACAATCTGTTTTTTCATGTTTGACCTTTGATTGATGCGAACATTGAATGCTTAAATCAAAAACAGTACTGCATAGGGACAAATCTATACAAACGGTGATATCCGTGAGATATATGTACCATACTTAATTCTCAATTCACTGTACGAATAAAACGTTTTTTATAACTTTCTGTTCTTCTTAACTTTTAGGGAGTAAGCTGCATTTTAGAAACCCTATTGATTAGCTTGCATTAAGTTAAATAATTACTTAAAAACACAAACTTAATCCTTATAAATGCATAGTTAATTATGGTTGGGCCTTAGACTCTTCGGGCATCTTATTTAAACTTTTCTATCATTACGATGCCATATTTAATTTCTTTTTTTTTTAATCGCAAGCTTAAAAGACCTTGTTTGGGTGATGTACATATGTAAATTTATACAATAAATTAAATTATTTTAATGAAAAACTGCTCAATTCTTTAACTTATCTTGAAATAGCTCTAGTAAAAATGGAAGTTAGAAATCTTTAAAACAACTAAAAGAGAAGAATATGATTTTCTTCGTCCTTTTGAATATTCAATTGTCTTGTCTTCAACTGCCAACACACTTTTCCTTTAAACGTAATAAGCAAGTCTTTCAAAGTTTTGAGTTTGCTGAACAATATAGTTTTTTTTGGTTATTATATGATGGGCTTCAGGTCAATAGTATATGTGAAAATAAAACAAAGTTTTTTTCCCTTTACTTTTTAGTGAAAAAAACTTTGTTTTATTTTCACATACTATTGACCTGAAGCCCATCATAAAATAACCAAATATTCAAACAAAAAGATCACATATAAACTTTATCAACAATATAATTTTAAACATTATAGCAAAAATGCTTTGATTCCAAGATTTCAAGATTTAAATAATCCTGACTTCTTTTATTCGGAATAACTATCATAAACAAATACTTAACCCCTTGCACACTCTGCCCAAAAAACTCATAATCAGACTGATTTCAATTTTCCGAGAACTGCTATTGAAATGAACCTTAACCCTTAACCTTACACACAGTTCGTTTTCTATGCGAATTTGATTTATTGTCTGTTAAATTCTGTTGTTTTGAATATTTTTAATTTCCCCCACTACTGTATTGTATTTGTATATTGTTCCAGCCACCCCACAGGTTTAAAAAAAAAACCACCGTACAACAACAATGAATTTGTAGGTTTTCAACTTTTTTTTTTGTTCTATTTTTGGATTTCTTTAGCCTTTTATTCTTTGTCTTTCGGGTCGATTCCTTTGGTTTCATTTAATTAAATCTTTTTTCGTCGACATCCACTCGCGAAACCCCTTAAATCCCGGTCTCCATTTCACTTGTTGTTGTTTATTTAGGTTCAGGTGCGGTTTTTATTTTCACAATTCAAATTTAAGAATTTTTAAAATAAATTCCATTCCGATCCCCGAGTGGATGGATTTAAGAATTTATTTTTTCATCTTCTTTTTTTCTCTTATTTTTCTTTAAAGGTTTCATTAAATTTTCTGGAAACAGTTGTAATGAAATGATATTGAGAACGCAAGTAAGGATGGAGGATAGAAAAATTATCCCTTAATTGCCACTCAATTTATAAAAAAAAAATACTCAAATTCAAATAGAAAAATAACAAAAGGCAAGTCAAAATGTTGCTGTGTTTTCTTTTTGCAGTATGCTCCTTTCATTGCTCCTTTCATTGCTTATTTGAAGGACCCTTGTTAACGGCTTGTTAAACGCCACTTTGCAAGATACTCCATGTTCCCTTATAATAACTTTTTTTTTTTTAAAGAAATAATTTGAAGCATGTTGCAAGTAGGTATTTTATTTTTAATGCCAAATCAAAGGGTGGAATTAGCTACATTCGATTCATATAATTATGCAATAATTTCTATTTGGTGATTGTTGCATTTGAAAAAAAAGAAACATGTCATTGGCAACCATGCAAAATACAAATGAAATGAAAATCTAACATGAAGGGGTGGTCCGTTCTGGATGATGGGCATCGTGGATACTTGCATGACGTCATCGAAGCTTAACCAAGTCTTTTGGTTCCACATCAATATCTACAAAAATTATGATTTTATTGAGCAACGCCCTTCAATATCGATTTTTTTTTTAATTCGTGCGCAAATAGGTATCTGGACGTCAGCATTCTGATGCTCGTATTGCATTCGGAATCCTTTGTACTATGTATCAAGTGGAAACTGTTTGAATTCAGTGTGAAATCTGTGCTGCTGTATGCCTGGTCAACATTTAAATGCTCTGCCCAACATCACGAGCTAATTACAATTTTTGTCAGCGTTACATCTTAAAGTTTGGATGGCCACAAGCCATCTCCATCAACGAACTGTGGCTTATAGGACTGGACAAACAAGAATGGATGTAGGTATCACACATTTAAAGTGGCAAAGGATATAGGCCATCCACGATAGCAAAGCAGTCTTTTTAATGAAATCCACAAGGTGAAAGACGAGTTGGACGACCAATGGAAATATGGAGTCAAACTGTTTTGAAGCAACCAGGCACCCATATTTTGGAGTCGAGGTCATGGCTAAGGAATCGTGCTTAAAAAAGAGAAAAATAAAAGGACCATGCTCCGATAAAAAGTAAAATTGTTGCTGCCAACAGTAGCTTCCGGAAACCAAAAAGAAGAACAAATTGGCTTAGAATATCCTTATCATGATTAAACACAGTATTACGAGCATTCCAAATAAAGATAAAGGGCATAAAAGAATAATAAGGGAAACGCAGATTTTGATTTTTTGTGCATCGTAAAATGAGTGAAGAATTCAGACGGGCTGAGCACAGCATTCTGCATTCGTGTGGCGTGGGTGCCGAAGAAGCCGCAGCTTTTTATTGAAGGTTGCGTAGAAAATTTAGCACAATGAAAATTGATGAGCGTTTCTGGTGAGATAATGCAGCATTTAATTCGTATTCAATGAGCACTTAATACTAGAAGCAGGTTTTGAAAAAAAAAAATTAGGAAAAAAATTATTAAAAAAAAAATGTATTTTGTTAGCAAAATTTTTTTAACTTTTTTTAAAATTTTATTTCTTGTTTTTGTAGAGCATTTAATTCAAGGACCAATTTCGTATTTTTAAATTTTAATTCTTGTGAAGTTAGCAGAACATTAGTTTTTTCGAAAACCGTTAGAGCATTAATTTTTTTTTCTTCAGCATTTAATTAGCATTTAATAACAGTCTAATTATGCAATCCAAAATTTTTGATTCAGCTGATTTTGTTCTGCTAACTTCAGGGACATAGTATAACTACGGCATCGTTTCAAGGGAACAATAGATACAACTGGCTGGAGCATAGTTTTTTTTTTTATCAAAACGATATTTCAACGAAAGACAGGTTTATGTTTTCGCCTATTATAATTTTTTAGAAAGGATATTATTATTATTATTATTATAAGCTTTTTATTGCGGTTAAAATGTTAAACAATGTTTACAAAATTTATGTTTGAATAGATAATGATTCTAATTTTTTAAAATTTATAATAAATAAATAAATATTGACGAAATACAAAGAACAAATTGAAAGGACTAGCAATTTAAAAAAGTAAGACGTATATAGGTACAAAATTATTATAAATCAATCATAAAGTCAGATTATTCTGCATAAGCCTCCCCCATTGAGGTCCATAGATTTCGGTTTTTGGTTAGGTTATACCAGTTTAAATTGAATTGAATAAGGTCGTCTTCCCATCTTTTATTCGGTCGTCCAACAGGTCTTTTGTCGTTTGGGGTCCATTTCGTCGTTTGTTTGGTCCATCGTTGGTCTTGAATTCTTGAAATATGTCCAGCCCAACTCCATTTCAATTGTTTCGTTCTTCTGACTGCATCTGTTATATTGGTTTGTCTTCTTATTTTCTCGTTGGATATTCTTTGAACAATTCTTATATTTAGTATTTTTCGTTCTATTTTTGTCTGACAGATCCTTAGTTTCCCAAGTAAGTTTGATGTAAGTCCTAGAGTTTGGAGTCCGTATGTAATAACTGGTAGTATCATAGAGTCTACAATATATTTGCGTGTGTGATTGTTCAAATTGTTGTCTAATATTTCTTTAATGTTCCAATATTGTTTCCAAGTGTTTGCGCTTCGTCTGTTTATTTCTTTCTCTTCTTGTTTTTCAAATGATTTTATTTGTCCTAGATATATATAATCGTCTACATATTCAATTTCGGTTTGTCCTTGGAAGATAGAATTTTTAGTGTGGTTTGTTAGAACTTTGGTTTTTGTCAGGTTTATATTGAGTCCATGAGTTTTGCTTGCTGCAACAAGCTCATTGAGCATGACTTGAATGTTCGTAGAAGAGTCTGATATGAGAACAATGTCATCGGCAAATCTTAAGTTGTTTAGAAATTGTCCTTGTATTTTTATTCCATTTTTGTGTCGCCAGTTTAATTTTTGAAAAATATCCTCTAGGACTGCTGAAAACAATGGTGGTGACATTGGGTCTCCTTGGCGTACTCCTCGGTTGATGTTGAACTCTCTTCCTAGTTTATCAGTTTTTATTTTTGCTGTGTTGTTTTTATATATGTTTTGAAGGGTTTTAATGTAGGTCGGGTGAATATTTTGATTTCTTAACGCTTTCCATATGCTTTCATGTTCTACTGTATCAAATGCTTTACTAAAATCAATAAAGAGCAAGTACAGTGGCTTCTTATATTCTTTGGATTTTTGTATTAACTGATTTATTGTTTGGAGATGGTCAGTGGTTGAATAACCTTCTCTGAATCCGGCTTGTTCTATTGGTTGGTTTTCATTTAGAGTTTGTTTTGTTTGTTTATAAATAATTTTTGAGAACAGTTTGTATATTGTAGAAATAAGGCTTATGGGTCTGTAGTTGTTCACGTCTTCCCTTGCTCCTTTCTTGTGAATAAGAATGATTGTACTTTGTTTCCATTGTTTTGGGATACATTGTGTTTTTAATATACAGTTGAAAACATAGGTAAGAATAGGAGCCAATGCTTTCTTTCCGTACTTTAACATTTCTGCTTCAATACCGTCATTTCCTGCGCTCTTTTCGTTTTTAAGACTGTCTATTGATTCTTCAATGTCTGATAATTCTAAAGTTAAAGTTTCCGTTGTGGGAAGATTGGTAATTTCAGAAATTGAATAGTCGTTCTGTGGGTAATTAGCTTGTGAACTAAAGATTGTTTCGAAAAATCTTGTTGCGTTTTCGTTTATGTCTCCTCTTTTTGACGCATCCTTGTTCTTGTTTTTAAGAGATATGATCCATTCTTTATCATTGTTCAAGAATTTTTTTGTTTTTTTTATGGATTTTGTGTTTTGTAGTATATTTTTAATATTGGCTTCGTTGTAAGTTTGTATATCTATTTTTGAATTTGTATTGATTAGATTCCTTAAATCTTTGAGTTGGCGTTTTTCAAGTTCTGTTAAGTTTGTTTTGTTTCGGAAGCTTTCTCTTTTTAAAATAAGTTTTTTTGTTTCGTTGGATAGTTTGTTGTTTTTCGAAGGTTTGACTTTCATGAATGTGGTTTTAGCTGTTGTTTTAATTGTTTCTTCGAGTATGTTGTAATATTTTTGGATATTTGTGTCTAAGTGATTTGTGTTTATATTTTTTTGTATCTCAATTTCTAATAATCTATTGTATTTTGTTATGTGTTCTTCTGAAATGTTTTGTGGGATTACGAATATTTGTCTATTTCTGTTAAGTGTTTTGTGGTTTATTGTTATATTTGTTCTTACAAGCCTGTGATCGCTGTCGAACTTAAAGTTATTGAGAACAGAGACATCCGAAATGGTCTTCAGTTTGTTTGTAATTACGAGGTCGATTTCGTTTTTAGTTTTTTAGTTTTTCGGTCTGGTGATAGCCATGTCCATTTTTTTTTTATCTTTTTTTTGAAAAAATGAATTTGCAAAGTAGATATTCATTTGCTGTAGCCATTCTAGAAGCGTATCTCCTCGTTTGTTCCTTTGACCATATCCAAAACCGCCTAGTTCTTTTTCTTCTATGTTAGTTCTTTTTCCTAGTTTTGCGTTGAAGTCTCGTATTATATACATCAGTTCTGATTTTGTTTCTTCGTAAGTTTTTTCTAGAATATCGTAGAATACTTCAATTTCAACTTCGGAGGCTTTTTCTGTTGGTGCGTATATCTGTATGATCGTCAATTTCGTGTTTTGAATGCGTAAGGTTAGGCTGCATATTCTTTCGTTGATCAATTTGATTTCCGTTATATATGCTTTTAGATATTTGTTGATTAAGAAACCTACTCCGTATAATCCTTTCGTTTCTCCGATTTGACAAAAAATTTCGCTATCTGTTTCCAAAATGTTTTGTCCAAATATCCTTGTTTCTGAGAGGCCAATTATGTCCCATTTAATATTATTGAGGGCTAATCTTAGTTCCTGTTGTTCCGATTCAGATGCTAGAGTGCGAACATTGAGTGTGCATATGTAGAGTTGGTTATTTGAATTTTTAGAGTCCGGTTTTGTTTCGAATTTAAAATGTCTGGTATTGGGTTTAAGGTTATTTGGGGGGTGTGAGCCAGAACTCCTCACGATGGCTAATCGGCTTGAGGATTTCGTTGAGTTATCTATTGTATTAAATCTTTTATTATTTTTCTTGAAGGTTTTGTTTTGGTCGGTTGGTTGCTAGTTGTCGTTGTTAGATTGTTCTTCATTACTGGCGTTTCTGATTGGTTTAAAAAAGTTTTGAATGTTAATTCTCTGAGTTTTATTTGATGTTGCATGTTTATCGTTTTCTTTCAGTTTTTTAATTTTGTTTGTACTACAAGCAGCTTGAGAGTCTGATTCGGTTTTACTGGAATCATTTTGTCTTGGTCGTTTGTGAGAATTTATGTTTGAACTTGCCGTATTATTTATATTATTGTCTGACGTGGGTGTTGATCTTTGTTTGTTCAGTTCTTCTTTCATTTTGTCTTCTTGTATATAAATAGTGGCGTGTTCATAATGCTTTAGTTTGTTTTTATTTTTCATGATAACGTCTTGTTTTATTTGGGTTGTGAGACCTACTAAGAGCGGTCTTGTCTTAGGTCCTTGCTTACCGATGCGTCTGATGAAGTCAATCTCTTCTGTATGTGTTTCTACTTTAAGAATTTCGTTTAGTAGGTGTAGAATAAAATCTAGGAGATTTTGATTATCTTTTTCGACTTCTTCTATGTTGTATATAACTATGTTTTTTCTTTTCATAGATTTCTCTAAGAATTTGACTTTTAATTCTAAGTGATCTTGTCTTTTTTCCAATATTTTTTTTTTTTAACAATTAAATCCAGTTTTTGTTCGATTTTACTAGTTTGAGAACTAATTTGATTTGTTAAGTCGTTTCTTAAATCACTAATCTCTTTAATTAAGAAGTCTAGTTTATCTTCGGCGCTGGGTTGTGCCATTTTCTTGCAGAAAGTTCTTGTAGTTTTTTTTCTCGTGTGTAAGAAAATTTCTGATGACACCGAGTTGTTGATTGAAATTGAAAATTGAAATGTCAAATGTCAACATTAAACGCGTTACGCGTGTGGATCTGTTCCGTGTTTATCCTGTCTGTTCTTTAAATCTTTCGCTATAAAATTTAATATTGATTGTTTAAAGTTGCTTTATTTGTTGACATTGTTAAATAACAACTATCAGGTACTATTTTTCCTTTTTGTTTTCGCTCTTGCGGTTAAATGATTAAGTGTTTGTTTCTTATCAATGTGCTTAAGAGAGAGCGTACTCACCAACGGGACGGATCTGTGGAAGTATTCCGTATTAAAGATGGGAAATTTTAAATCTAAGCTTAAACGGTACTACCAAAATGTTCTATATATTGAATTATCAAAAATTAAAAATTATTGATGTGTTTATTCGAATTTGCGTAATTCCGGCTCAAATCCCAACTCTTAGCTCAAATATAGCACTCTCCTTGAACCTCCCACAAATCGCACTCAAATGGACGTCTCACGTAATCAAAAAAACAAATAAAAAAACAAAAAAGTTACAAGAGTGGCACCTCAAACACGTCTGTTTCCCGCGAACGATTCTATCACTAACTATCAAAGCTAAGGATATACAAGTGTATAAAAGAAGCGTACATCTTGGGCGGATGTGAGACTTGTATCTAGATAACAGGCAGATCAGACTCGGGTAACTTTTTTCACAATAGTGGGAATCTTGAAAGTTTCTGCATATTTGGCAAGCTCTTTGGTTGCCTCAATGTTTAAGTGTAAAAGTCAAAAAAAAAAAGAGAAGCTCGTTAAATTTAGAAAGTTTTGATATTAATTTTATTAATATAAAAATGAAAACAATGTGTAACAGAACGAATTAAACAATAAAAAATGTAGTTCTCCGAAGATGTGGTTTGTCGACAAACAATCGAGGAGTTTTCGTTAAGAGGGCTTGACAGTATATGAGAACAGTAGCAAAAGCCTCCAAAATATTAAAAATATTGCTTGTTTAAAAACAATATTTACCTAGTTTATTAGAAATGCTCAATCAGATAAAACCTCATTCCACCAGTGAGCTTTTGCTAGTAAATTCTCGATCTAATGGTTGATAAGCGTTCTCATGACCTTGCGAGAGAAATGTCGTATAAGAACTATTGGACTATACTAAAGTCATATAAGATGAACCCTTTTTTTAAAGCTGATTAAATTCTTTTCACTTGGAAAGAGACCCATTATAGATAAGATAAATAATTACACACTGGTTTGCCAGCAGTTTTACTGTATTATTTATTATTTTCTACTTCACCAGAGTAATTTAATATATTTCAAAATCCAGTGATTAAATGGACCAAATTCAGGGTAAATAACGGACTATTACTTGTGGCTGACGACAAGTTCATATCTAGCGGGGGAAAGTTTTAATAGTGTCGGCATTATGCTGAAGGAAGAATCAAATACAATATACACAGAACTATCCTAGATGATATTTAACTAAAAAATTCAAGTGCGATGGAATAACATACATGGCGAAGTTTAGAGCGTTATACAAGGTTTAAGTGACATTTTGCCTTAAACTAAAACTCTTTGGTTAGGTAAAAAGTAAAATATTGATACGTTTTTTTCAGATGAGGTATTGAGCGGTTCCAAGAACTAGATATTCATGATTGTTTCGGAAATAGCAGACGTAATTTGGACCAGTCTGTATGCAATTTTTCCCGATTTCGATATAAATATTTCCTATCGAGCGTACACCAATATGATCAAGACTATCCAGTGGACATAATATGGCCTTGTTTTTAGAACTAATTTAAACTTTCATCTTTTGGTGGAACATCATCATTTCCGCACAACAACTTTCTTAAAGCACACTAACAAATTTGAGACTTTTAATTCCCAAGGCAATTACTATGAGCTAGCTCAGTGACATTCAATTTAAAGCTTCCAGCTCGATTTGAACAAACCAAGACATAACATGAATTTTTAAAAACTATATTTTTAATAGAAAGAGCAATTATGGGTGTTAAATACACACCCATAATCGCTAATTCTTGAGCGACAACTTGCTATACGTAACCAAGGAATACAAACCGAAATGTTCATCTTCTTACTTCAAAACTGCGACCGATGTTAGAAAACATTAAAACATTAATGCATAGTACGACTTTTGACGGAAACGCCCCTTAAAAGAAAGCGTGTCCTAAAAATGTGTAGCAAAAATTTAAAGCACTAACTGAGCTTTGATCGTTAGTAAATTTGCAGTCATATATGTAGATGTACGATCTTTCCCGAATAAAGGTATTTTATAAATATCACGCTTTAAAAAGTGGGGTTATTGAAAAAATTTAAACAAAAAAAATTTAGATATATTTTTCATATAACGAACGAACAAATATATCTTAAATTGAATAGGTATTGGTACCTTAAATTTTTAAAACTATGTTTTTTGTTCTTTCATGAAAAGTAGGCATAAGCCAACCCCAAAATTCAAAAATTTCTTTTCATACACAAACTTCTTAGTTTCGACTAAGAGACGAACAAATTTAGACTTGTGGATTTATTTTAAGTATACCGTTTTCTTACAAAAATAAGTTTTTATAGTCTCTAATGAAAAGTGGGCATCGGCCACACCCAAAATCAATTTTTTAGTTTTCAAACACAAGATATTTACGTACAACTAATATCCACAAAAGTTTAAGTTTTTACTCAAATATGAGCATCGTTATTCTATAAAAATAATACTGATGGCTTTGTACTAAAAGTGGGCGTCAGCCACGCCCAAAGTGAAATATTTTTATTTAATTTAGAGAAGATTTACTTATATCTTGCTAGTACAAAATTTAAGCGTTGCGCTTTGATCGTAACTGTACAAAAAACACAGAACTTAGCCTTATTCTTGGGCGTTAGGAAATAACGCCCAAGGAAATATCGCCCAAACTGATTTGGAAATAACGCAAAAAAAAATTTTTAACGCCCAAAATCAAGAAAAAATAAGGAAATAAGACCCAACAGTTTAGGCTTAACACCCAAAATTCCATATCGCCCAAATCAATAAATGGCAATATCGCCCAAAAATTTTATATGGAAATTGTTTTTGCAATATTTGGGCTATATTTCCAAAATTTTGGGCGTAATTTCCAATCACTATTTTAAGTAAAAATGTTTGTTTCTCATCACCCAAAAACAATTTTGAAGCATGTAACATTTACTTAATCTCTGGTAAAGTGTATTTCCACATCTTAAGGATATTGTTCAATACAAAAAAACTGTTTGTGTCCATTATGCAGGCAAATAGTGGTAGACAGTAGGTATACAAGTATTGGTTTGAAAAATAAAATTTTGGGCGATATTTCCCCTATTTGGGTGCTTTTTCTTTTTGTACTTGCACTTTTGGGCGATTATTCCTACTTTTGGGCTTTAATTCCTTTTACACCATTTCAGCTTCATATTTTGGGCAGTATTGCCTTTTATAAAAACAAACTAAAACAAGGAAATAGCACCCAAAATGGAAAAATAAATACAACAACAATTTGTTCGACTATTTTTTGGGCGTTATTTCCAAATCAGTTCGGGCGATATTTCCTTGGGCGCTATTTCCTAACGCCTTATTCTTGAACCAAAAACTATAATACTTAATTTCAGCTTTCTAGCCCGAAAATTGTGATGGACGACCATTGCTAAATCAACTACCCTTTTGATTCTGAATCAGAATATTAATACTTACTGAATAGGGTATATTCAACGATTTAAAATTCGGAACATAACGGCATGATAATATTTTGAAAGAAAAAGCTTAAAATATAGGTTTTTGATCAACTAATAACTGATGATGCCCAATAATTTAAAGGTATCTCGCTGAAAAGAAAATATAGTCAATTTTTTGAAAACACATTATTCTGCTGTAAGAAATAAGACGTAAAGTTATATTGTTGGAAATTGGAAATCCTGTCAATATTTCAACTTTTCGATAAAAGCCATCTTCTTTTGAAGTTTTAAACTTGCCAAAAATCTAACTATTTTGGCAAGGTGTGATGTTGGACTGGAAAGATAAAATCTCACAATTTAAACTGAGTTGATTGAAGACCAAGAATAATTTAAAAGTCTACTGTAATACTACGTTTTCATAAGAGCAAAAAAGATGATTTCTTAGAAAATTTAAAAATTCGAATTTGACTCCATTTCCCATACAAAATAAAATTTTTTTTTTATTTGCACGTAATCAAGGTTGCAAAATATGTGAAAAGAAATCAAACGCAACTAAAGGCATGGGCAAAAAATATCGATACAAAAAATATCGATAATTTTACAAAAAAAATTCGATATATATCGTCGATATTTTCAATAGCGATATATCAATATTCGATATTTATTTTAAAGTTTTTTAATAAAACTTTTGTTTCGTTTTTACTGTGTATGCTCCTTGTGCATCGTTCGTTAACTTTAAAAAAATCCCCCCACAGTCTTCTTTTTATAAAAAAGGAAATACAATATAACAGTAATTGGCTGCGTGCATGAAAAACTACATCCACTAATACTATAAAACCATCAGTGTGAGACGAATATGACCCTGAAGTTAACAGACACTTAACAATTTTCACAGCACACAAACACATATATAGACGTATATAATTGAATTGCAAGCAGTTCACGCCTGTCATTTCAGTAGTTCGCCCCTAAATAGGTACTAAATTTGCCAGGCTTCTTCGGTGTCTTCCGAAAGAGTTGCTTCAGCCTTGAATCTTAAAGTACCCTACAATAGAAACCGTTTGACAGGCGAGCACATCAAAAAAAGGATGCTCGTAATGTCCATATATGATGACTACTGACTTGACTAATCTGTATACATAAAAATACAGTAAAATCTCGAAAACATGAACGGTTCTAAAACATGAACAATTCGGAAAGATGAACGCTTTTCCCGTGTGACAATCTACTATAGAGCAGTTTAAAAAAAAAAATCTAAATAAGTTTTTACTTCTCATCAACGACTTTTGTATGAATTTATGTTGTTTTAATTTTTTTTTTAAATAAAATGATTTGTTAACAAATAGATGCAATATTTGTATGTATAGCTTTATGTTTTTCCTAAACTAATGCTCGATGCTTGGAAAGATGAACAATTCGAAAAAATGAACGGGGTCTGTTTTATATCTGTTCATCTTTTCGAGATTCTACTGTACTATGATCTTTGTTTCTATGTTCTTTTTTACGAATTTTGAATAGTTTGGAAATTCGTATGAATAATCATGCGAAAACTGAGGATATATCGATATATTGATATTTTTCGCCTGATAATTTTCGATACTTTTTAAAAATATCGATACGATAAATATCGATATATTTTTTTCACTTGTCCATCCTTAAACTAAATTTAAAATTAAGAACAATTTGAATAGATATTTTCTAAAATGCCAGTTTAAAAACAAAATGCAAGGCAACGACAAAAGTAAACAAAACAAAACAAAAAGGAAGAATGAAATGGTTGTACAAAAGAAAAAGAAGGAAGATTGCTGTCAAACCAAATAAAAACACTTTTTTAGCAAATTTTCAAATATCCTAATTTCGGCCCTAATGAAAAAGTAGTAAAAGTCAAAAACTATCAGTTCTATTATTTATAATTATGTGCACAGGGGGTAAAGGCTATGTTTGTAATTTCGTGGGCATTATGTTGCGTCACCACCTGCACCTGTCCGCCACTGGTTTTTAAAACAGGAGAAGATGGAAGAAACTGTTATACTCCAATGGCCTTGATATGCAGCTTTGGAAACAAGGACATCGACTATAAAAAGCTGCACTTTGCTCGCAGCAATTGTTCTACCCCATTTAAATAGGTATTTGCTTCATGGCGTTTATTAAAACTCATCAGTCGGCTATTTAATATTGCAAAAACAATCACGAAATTCATTATTACATGCTTCTTTTGTATTGAATCCTTGAATAAACCAAATTTCGCTGTTTAAAATGCAAACCTAATTCTAAATTATTGTTGAAACAAACAACACTCTTAGTAGAAGCCCAGCTGTTTGAGCCTTTAACATCCTTTTGTATCCTTGTAGGATTACAAATAATCATACAGCATATCAATACACCCTAACATTTTCACTTTAAGTTGTATTGGAACTATTTGGTAAAATGTTGTATTGAAGTTCCTCCCACACTATAACTACCTATAATACCTTACTACTGTTCTATAACTGTTCTTTTGTAAAATGCCAAAAAGCTGCTGCTTGTATACTGTGCTGGTGTAGTGTCATTATCCTAAATTATATTCACAGACATTTACACACGTTTGTTTCTGCTTTCAAAACGTTTAGGGTTAAAGTGTGGTATGATGAAGGTACTCTACTTCCTTCTATATTCGAGCATTTCGGAAAAAGAAAATATGGTATTTCTGTGAAAGCGCCATAAATTACACCGTTTGTGCGATTTTCAAAATTCTAAATGGCATAAAGTATTCAGATAGCGTTTTG
The DNA here is from genome assembly GCA_916050605.2 of Platycheirus albimanus. Classification (NCBI taxonomy): domain Eukaryota; kingdom Metazoa; phylum Arthropoda; class Insecta; order Diptera; family Syrphidae; genus Platycheirus; species Platycheirus albimanus. Next base: position 44,345,400 of record OU696697.1, read on the forward strand.
ACAGGAGTCCTTGTGATTAGCATTCCATAATGGTTTTAGATTGTGGCTTCTATTATTGTTGTCTTCTTTGTTGGTGGAGCAAGTGTGTTCGAATTGGAAGGTGTGAGCAATCATTTTTGTTGTTGTAGCTGTTGTACGTGAGAAAAGGGTTGATTTATAGTAATTGCTCGCAGGTAGTGTAGCTTAGCTCAAAGGGTTTGGAATATGAAATATGTGTCTCAACACTATTTAAAAAATATTTATAAATTAGAGAACCAGAGAAAAATCTTCCTCAATCCTTTCGTTTTCTTCAAATGGTGACAGATTTAAGCGGAAAACACAAAGATGCTTTGCTGTTAGCGTTAAAAGACGTTTTAAGTTTAAACATATTGTAAGCAATCACAAAACGACTTTGTCGTTCAAACTTAGTTTTGACAAACGTTGCAATAGAAGTAAAGGAAAAGTTGAATAATGATTTTAAAATGAATAATTAAAACTTAAAAGTTCTTGAAAAATTTAAACTTAAAACTTTGGAAGTCAACGCGATAGATAAATGTGCCGAAATAAACCTGAAAAAGGAACAATATCAGAAGAAAAACACAATGCAATCATGTGAGACAATCAGGCAGCACTTAAAGCCTTAAACTCCTATAATATAAACACTTCAAATCTGGTTTAAGAGTGTCTGGAGAATCTTTACATATAGGGCAACCAAAATCAGTTACTCTACACTGGATACTATTAGGAGGCCGACTGCCTGGCGAAAACAGGAGCTAAAACACCAGAGCCCTGCTGTAATTTTGGAGACAACGTAATCAAAAACAAAATCAAAATAAATACTCAACAAAACTCTCCAAGTTAAGACAGCTATAAATGTAACTGGAAACTACAACCAGGAACGATTCAAAGTCTGCGTAAGCTTAAGCGGGATCAGCTTAAGACTGGATTCCCTACACTGACACTGCAAACGAAAAAGACACTTACGTAAACATCATTAGGCTAGTAAGCAGTACAACAGGCAGATTCTGCGGAAGAAATCGAGTAGGAACACTTATGTACAAAAGCAAAAGACTAATGGCTGAATCACAACGACGCGTTCACCTCATCTTCGCATGCTACCATTGTATATATGTATAAACTATAGCATTACCACTTGAGGTGCGCCATCTATCGACGAAAAAACTAAGCTCTAGAATAACATGGGAAGCAACAACAACAATTAAAATGTTGGAAATTGTTGTTGTTGCTTGTCATGGTATTCTAGAGCTTAGTTTTTCGTCGATAGATGGCGCACCTCAAGTGGTAATACTATAGCCATTGTATATATAAACTATAGTACTATCACCTGAGGTGCGCCATCTATCGACGAAAAACTAAGCTCGAGAATACCATGGGAAGCAACAACAACAATTAAAATGGTGGAAATTGTTGTTGTTGCTTCCCATGGTATTCTAGAGCTTAGTTTTTCGTCGATAGATGGCGCACCTAAGGTGGGAATACTATAGTTTATATATACAATGACTATAGCTTATATATGCAATGATGCTACAACTAATAAAGATATGGCTTTGCGCATGGTGCTATACAAAACGTCAAACCATTGTCAAACTCCGTGTGTTCTTACGTGTGTTCTTATGACGTAGAGCGCACAGAGTAGAACGAAACAAAAGTTAAACGGGAAGGAGAAAACGAGAAGGCGCGAACTTCAGGTGTTCTTATGACGTATAGATGCGCAGAACATATCAAAAATGAAAATTGGAAGGCGTTATCTCTAGTAGTTGTATCATGTCAGCTTCACGTACGTTACGGGATGAAATATGACTTTTGAGTAAATCAACTAATCGAAAATAATAATTCCAAGGAAAGAAATATAGTTTTGAAGTATCTTATTTTGATTTGTCATTAATAATTCAGAATAATGGCTACAGAAAATCTAAATTCAATTATAGAAGTTATTGGGAAAGTGGGTTATATTGCCACGAGATCCTCAGTAAACGAGGAGTTCCATAAACCTATGTGCGGATGCTCATGGACATGTACGAAGGACAGTGACATAAGTAAGATTTCCAGCTAACTACTGAAAACCACTCTTATTGTCAACTGTGTTAGAAACTTAAGTTCAAAATCAGAAAACTCTTTTAGACCAGCTGCAGGTTTTCAAAGGTACACTGAGAAAAAAAAGACATATCATTTTGATATTTTTTCAATATCAATACACATATCATATCAATTTGACGAAAACTGCTGTAAAAAGTTGTTGTCCTGATATCAAAAATATCACGATTATACTTTTAATATCAGGATAATAATAAAATATCAATTTATCAAGCTTTTTTTTTACACTATAATATCAATTTTTAATATCAAAACTATTATTTCTATTACTCATATCATTTCCACAATAAAATTGTAAGATTAAGGTTTTTTAATATCAAAATGATACATAAAATATAAATAGTATATTTTTTGATATTTTAAGATATCAAAACAATATTTTTTAATATCAATTCGATACAAAAAAAAATTATGTTACATTTTTGATATTTAATAATAGTTAATATTAATATTTTAATGTGATTTCGATAGTTAAAATTATTAAATTTACATTTAAGAAAATGTTGTTTTGATATGACAGAAATACCAATTTTGATATTTTTAATGTTGGACGACTTTTATCACCCAAAAATGTTAATTTTACAGTTGTATTATCAGAATATTTTTTTCGGTGTATCATAAAATTTGGGCGTTTTCTGCATACTTGTTTTGAATTTTAAATTTGACAATTATTGTTACGTTCATTCAAAAAAATATTAAAACTCTATGTTATTTAGTGGATAAAATCGACCCGAAAGTCAAGAAATTAGCATTAGCATGGAAAAGGCTAGAAACTGGATATCTAAAAAATTAGACAAGATTTATCATATTTATTTTCATTTGCAAGGCTATTATTTCTCCTAAAAATAAAGACTTAACCAAAGTTTCTATAGTTAGTACATACATAGTTACTCTACTAACATCACAATTACCGTTAACGTGAGAACGCAAACGTTTAGACACAAGAATTCGTGTATAATGCCTGCTTCACAACGACGCTTTGAGCTTCGCTTTGACAGAACGCAAAAGTTCAGACATAGGAATTCATGTAAAATGCTCACAATGAGGCGTTGAGCTTTAGCGTTACGTTTTGGCATCAAAAAGTAAGTACACAAACCACGTAGCATGAAGCGAAGCTGAAGCAAAAGTCGAAATATTTGAACATTTGAGCGCGTTTGACGTTTCAAATTATTATTATTACTGTTTCTGTGTGTTTCAATTTGAGTTTTTTTCAATTTCGAAAATGGGTTGATATCCCTCTGTTAATAGATCATTGACTCAAGACGCTTCTTTAGTGTTAATCTACTGTGATTTGGAACGTTTTGGTGACTCCAACTGAAAATCTTACTTTTGTCTTTGTTCCCTCGTACATATGTCCATGGGTATCCGCACATAGGTTTCTGAAACTCCTCGTTGACTGAGGATCTCGTGGCAGAATTCCCAAAAGCTTCTATAATTGAAATTAGATTTGCTGTATCCATTCTGAATTTCAAGCCAAATAATGACAAGATACTTCAAACAAATATTTGTTTCCTTAGAATTATTATTTTCGATTAGTTGATTTACTCAAATGTTATCTTTCTTCTCAACGCGTTCCTAAAGCTTGTTCCACGTAACGTACGCGAACCTGAGGTGAACGCATCGTTGTGATTAGCCAATATTTCGACTTTTGCTTCAAACGTGGTACGTGGTTTGTGTACTTACTTTTTGATACCACAACGTAACGTTAAAGCTCAACGAGCGCCGCATTGTGAGTATTATACACGAATTCCTATGTCTGACCTTTGCGTTCTGTCAAATTGAAGATCAAAGCGGAAATGTGAAGCAGGCATAAATAAAAAAAATATTTTGATAGTGTGCAGCGACAAACCGGTAGCAGTCGACACTATACCGTCTACTAATTTGGACATTTGAAATGCCTTACTATTGAATGAAATAACGCAGTTTCTTTTAAACGATTTAATTCTGTCAAGAATAGCTGTAAAAAGGATTAATCTGTAGAAGGGTCTTTTACCCTAGCGATGTTCCTAAAATATATAAATAAATATATTGCCATAACAACTAAAAGAGGGGCCAAGTGAGAAGTTAATTAGACAATCAACTTCTGTGTGTAAAATGATAGTCTGCAGGAAACAAAGGAACCTAGAATTTACTGCAGACCCAATCAATAGACTTTATCTACTTAGATAAGCAAACTGCTGTGTTATTTCCGAACTTAAATAGAAATCCGTCTAAATAGTCAATTTAATTTCACCTGTTCTTACTTGCTCCTTATAACTTTGATAGCTTGACTTTACAGGCGCGTGAAGCCAAAAAAAAAATTGCAGGCAAAAGTAGGATTTAAAAACAATTCAAAAATTATTCAATTAGCTTTGTTCTTATCCTAGATTCACAAATCGATACAAAAACACATGTCTTTAAGCTTTAAAATTAAACATAAATTATATGGAAACACTCCAGACTCACATATTATGTAATTTTATATGGAAAACTACCCTAAATTGTAGTACGATAGATAAGTTAACATTTCACCGAAGCACTTTAAATTTAATTTGTTCTCGAAAAAAGATCAACCTTTACCTAAATGTATATCTTTTCCCTGGTATTTCATCAACTAAACAGACTTATATGGGGATAGATACATCTTCTTCAACAAAGGTAGATATGTATATTTGTGAAGTATGTATATGTGCCTTTGTGTGTGTGAAGGATGAGAGCTATAACATCTTTCCAAGCATTCTTAATTTACCCCTATGCAAATCAATGCCAGGGGACCAGACCCTTTTGCGTTAATGAGTTTTATTATCTTGTAGAAAGGATTTTTATATTAAAAATTAAAATAAGGTTTTATCCTTTATCCCCAAAAAAAAGCATGTTGACGGCTGCTGTATGAGTGAATCGTTTTTTGATTTTTACTGTTTGGGTCGATACTTAACCCTTTCTCAATGCTCATTCCTCCTAATTTCTTATAATATAATGTTCAGTTCATAGCACAAAAACGGGTATAAAAGATTGAAATTCCAAAAATTTGGACTTTGCCAAAATTGCAATTTTTTGAATTCATTTTACTTAATTAGTTAACACACACTTATATTTCTTTGTAATATGTATGTGGTATATTGTCAAAGGATTACTTTATTCTCTTAATTTCATCAAGTAAAATTATAATAGAAAAGTGGACATGGACATGCAAAATTGCTTATTCCATGCATGAATGTACTATAGTGTAGAAGACTGTAAAAGAGCATATTAATAAAAAAAAAAAAGTCCTTTAGTTTAGTCTTTGTTGCGAATAAAACAATGTCCTTCGCATATGTACATTATATGAGGCTGAGCTCTGCGGCAACTAAAAGAGGACTCAAAAGGATGTTTGGCTTTTGCTGTGCTTCGTTTTGTTCTACTTTATGAACAAAACATCCCTTTTTGAAACAAAGACTCTATGATTTTTTTTTTTATATCTCCAAGGAATATTGTATTTAAAACTGAAACAAGTATGTCTATAACGTTATGTGCATATAGTCGGCTTCCGTTAGAACTGTTATACCATTTAGGATATCTTTTGTTGCATTGTTTCCGATGTATCCAATTTTTTTTTTTTTTTCTTATTTCGTTTGAGTCATCTTTTTTATCCTAGACCCATGTAAAAGGGCAATATGCTAAAAGCTAATTGAGGGAAAAACATGTCCTGTTGAAGTTAGATGACTCGAATTATGTGGCAACTTTTGTTTAAAGTTTCTTCAACAATTAACTTAATACTTGGTTTCAAAATTCGTTGGAAGCGGGTAATGAACTTGTAACCTGGCCAACGCAACGTTTGGTTTTTGAATGCTCCCAATTGGATATTTTGACCTAGCTTTATACATTGTCAGTCATAAGCACAAATCGCATATCTACGAGTATATCATTGAGAAAACAAAATTTAGAAAATCGGGTTTGAAAGATCTTTGAAATCAATGAGGTTGGTGAGCTTGGTTTTGGTTGGTTTGTTTTCAACATTCAAAAATTTCAAAAAATGGTGCACATTTTGTAGTTCTTTGAAATCGATTTCAAAGTTTAAGAGTCGTAATGCTACATTTTGTAACAATAATCAACTCTATTAAATGACATGATGTGTTGAGAAAGTTGATGTGTCAAAAGGAACAAAATGGAGGATTTGCTTACATAGTTCTTTTGTATGTTGTGATATTATTTTAAAGATGTACCTAATTTATTCCAAAGTCGAAACGCAGAATTAAGAAATCAAAAAATGTGAAAAAAAAACAATTTCTATTGTTATTATTGTTACGTTACTTTGCTGGCACAAGCTGTCAAAAATAATTATTTTAATGGTGGAAACACTATACAGGGTGTCCCCTAATTCGTAGGCAATATTTTAGGGCATAATTATTTGGTATATTGAAAAACAAAAATTGTTCTACAGTAAAGGCCTATCTTCAATGTTGATATCATTTTTTGGGGATTTTAGAAAAGACTAACTTTGGTGTACCCTGGACCAGGGTTCGGACTTCGTTTAAGAAGCACAGCTTCGGCGTTGCTGTGAGGTAAAATAACAAGAGTCAACATAATATTTGGACAAATTTTTGAACATAAGTACCTACCTACTTCGGTCTTCGACATTTTTTGTTGGTGTTCTAAAGAAAACCAACATTTAGGGTTTAGGCAAACCACATTGATCAAAAACGAAGAAAACGAATTCGTCCAGATCACAAATTCTGAATATTTAGAGTTTGTTGGAAAAAGGCAGTGGCAGTGTGTCTACTAAAATAGTATGTTGCGTATGAACAATATGCTGTCTTACTATTTTTTGGTGTAGGATTTTTTCAATAAAAAAAATAAAATAGGAGTAGATCTCGAAAAAGCGAAGTAGGGAAGTAGATATGATTTGTTCCTCAAAATCAAAGTAGATCTACTTCCACAGGAGTAAAGTACGAACCCTGCCCTGGACTCACGTTAACATTTATTGCGCTGTTAGTTCTTTGTTTATATCTTGATTTTTAGAAGAAAGAAAAACCTTTCTAAATGCGTTTAAATAAATTTTATACCTTGTCTCAGTTAAAAGATATTCCGTTTCTAGCCTGTTCCATTTTTTGTGCCCATGTTAATTTTTCGACTTTTGGATCGTTTTTCTCCAAAAAAAAAAGCATATTAAACATAGCGTTTTAATATTTTTTTATTGAACGTAACAATTGTTAAAATAAAAGTCAAGGAAAATATGCAGAAAAACGCTCTGATTTTATGATACTTGGAATAACCTGCTACAGGACAAAATTGGAAAAATCGGTCTTATTTCCCAAAGCTGCAAGGATTATGAATACAAACGATTTATTTCTAGGCTTAAGTAATTCTTATTTTATGTGTGTTCTAAAACAATCAAAACTCATAGATTTGATCATACTTGGGAAAACCCTTCGCTCTGAATCTTTGGTGGCATTTTGCGTAGGCTTAACAACTGCGAATGTTTTTGTACTTTGTATTTTATTCACTTCATATAGATATACTATTTCAATTTTTACTGGCCTAAACGGATGAACCGATTTACTTCGAACTTGGTACATAGTAGGTATTACTACCTATATGACTTTCTACAAAGGTGTTTTTGAAATTTGCATTCTAACTTTAAAACTAACTGTACCTGCAATATGATTTTTAACGAAAAACCATTTTGATAAAACTTTCTAAATGATGTTTTCGTTAAAATTTTATATTTTTGGTATCAATACCATAGGATCGTTTTTTTTTTTTTTTTTTCAAATCAAATTTCATCGTAAACCACTTGACGGATTTCGGTGAAATTTCTTAGCGTGAAAGCCTTTTTAAATACGAAATTTTTCAAAAAAAAGTTTTTTTGAGTTTATAAAAAAGATATTTTTTTTATAATTGTTTTCTTCAAAAATAATTTGACGCACGGATACCTATTCAACAAAAAATTTCAAAAATTATACATTTTAACATGCACACATACAAATTCTTTTTGGGTCGGAGAGGATACTAAAAAAATATTATTTTTGAATTTTTTTTTTTGTTATTATTTTTAATTTTAGTTTTTATTTTTTGCAATTTTTAATATTTGATTATTTTATTTATTTTTCCAGTGTTTTTTAAAAACATCATATATTATCTCAAAATCATGATTGGAATTCCGATTTATGTAATTGCTATTCTTGCAAGTGATATGAGCTTATAAAGTTTTTTAAGATGGATTTGAGAACTTTGACAGATGATTACGGCCATATTAATGAATGTACGTCTGTCAAATTGGCTAATATGTCCTAAACTTAACCTTGGCAAATACCAGTACAAACTTCAACAGCACCAGTAGCCCAGGAGAAATATCTACACCCAGAGAAAGTCACCGTTTGATGAACTTTAGACTGGTGGCATCATCGGTCCACAATTAATTGAGAACGGCGCGGGGCGTGACGTTTGCCACTGAACCAATTCCTTTTGGCACGAATAGTATAATATGGACACCTGCAACATGTGGTTCCAAAAAGACGGCAATAAATGACACACAGCCCGTGCCGAAGTCGATGCGAATTGGCCACCGAGATTGTGCTATTTGAATACGTTAGACTTTTTCTTGAGGGGTTGTCGTAAGTCGTAAGTCACAGGCTTATGACAAAAAAACCAACATCAATGTCATTGGTCAAACTCAGCCTGCTTTTTTTCAATTATTATGAAAATCTAAGCATTAAAATGTATTTGCTTAGTTAAGGGTCTATAAGTATATCTACGCACCAGCGTCACCAATTTCAGTCAGTTCCGTCATGCAACTTGGTTATCCTTTTACAATAAGTCCGCAGTTGTCTGGCTAGAGCATAAATCAAAAGTTTTTCAGTTCACACGTGTCTACTGTGGCGTAGCTGTCAAAATCAGTAATACCCAGATACTGATTGTTTGCAATTTCATTCAATTGTGATGTTGCTGCCAATTTAGGAACAGAGACAACATGCAGCTCTGGGCTCCAGCCCTTGAGCGTGTCTGCCCTCATAAACACTTGTGATTTATATTTTCGCTGCACACCTGTTAAGGGCATTACACTATTAAACGAATTGTATTTCTGTATTTCATTCTTGTTTTAGCAAAAATAATAAGAAAATAAAAGTAAAGGGTGTTTATTCACATTATAAATAGGTTTAGGTATAAAACTTATATACAGGGTCCGTCAAATGAAGTGTTACCAACTCAAAGTTCAATAGATCCTTCATTTTAAGAGGCTTTCATTCCAAATTTGATGAGAACACTGGGAAACGTGATCTGCAAGATATTGTTGCGTGAAACGAGATTTATGAGACGGTGCTGAGTTTTAAAGCCAGAAGTACAACGGTGAATCTTCTTACAGTAGTTATTAACAATATAATGAACTTTAAAAAAAAAAAAAAAATATTCCCGCGTTGCCAGTGATGCCAACACAAAATCAGTAACATTTCATTTGTCTGACCCTGTATGCTTTTTCAAAACGGTGATGTGCAAGTAGTGAATTAAGCAATAAAATCGCGATCGCTATTTCACAGATTTTCTTTTGGGGATATCGTCTTTGCCTGGGTCTCTCCTAGGATATTTATCTTCGGGGATTTCCTTTTTATTATGATGCCATTTGACCAAGCATAGCCCTTGCCGCACTGTTTTAATTGACAGCCATTTTGTCACCTGCATGGCATTTATTTAAGGTTTGGTTTGCCATTTCATCATGAATCAACTGACGCCTGAACAACTCATGTAAATTAGGTAGCTCGAACAAGAATGCTGTTGATCCCGATTTTCACAAACAAAATTTTTTCAGCGTGAAGCTTATTTTTTGTTGAATGGCTACGTCAATAAGCAAAAATGCAGCATTTGGAGTGTAGTGTAGATAATCCTCAAGCCATTGTTGAGACACCGGCCGGCCGCCACCGTTAAATCCAGAAAAAATTACAGTTTAGTGAGCTGAAATCAATATTCCAGTGCAGGTGGAATCAGTTTGTTTGCAGTCAATGGATCACGTTATAGAGTTATGATCAATGGCTTTTTCGTTCCTCAATTGAATCGCTGTAGTTTTATCAAAATGGCGCAACAGACCTCAGATCTCAGACAGCTCATGTCACAATTGATCAGTTCAAGGATACGTTTGGTGAGCTCATAATTTCGCGTTTAGCACGTGTTAGTTGGCATCCAAGATTTTACACCACTAGAAAATTTTCTGTGGGGTATGTGAAGTCAGTCGCTAGTCTACGTCTATAAGGCAGATACGATTCGAATTAGAGAACCAACATTCGCTGCGTTATTGCCAAATGCCAGAAATCGTATTCAAATAAAATTGGAGAATTTATATCTTTCAAATAAAGTCAATTTTATAGCAGCAACTAATACAATGTAGGTATCTGTGTTTTATTGATTTTATAATTTATACCTCTCAAAAAACACCCTTTAGTACAATTTAAAGTAAAACCCCGGGATTAATGACTTTTATAAATGGTCAAAATTACAAAAAGATTTATTAAAAAATAAGAAGTAGGTACCTACTTTTAAAACGAAGGATAAATTTGAAATGTTTTAAAATAAAAATCTCAAGAATTTTTTTTGTTCACGAAAAATAATCCTTTGACACCATTTTTCATTACTTTTTCATCATTAAAATAAAATTAAAATGAAAATATTTAAAATTTTGAATTTTACATAAAATATAATATTAAATTTTGTTAAAATGTTAAAATGAGGTAAGCATTCTTTTTACTACTCAAATTTCCTGTAGGAATTTAGTTAAAATCATGACCACATTAGCGCCACGAAATGTTTGTTTTACTTTTTCACCGGTTTATATAAGAATAAGTTCTGAACCACAGTGCACAGAAAAGTCAAAATGTACTACTTTATTGACCAAAAACCTTGAAATTAGCTGTTGGAACTCTCACCATCTCTGTCCATAAGACGTTCTATAAGTTTTTACTCCGTTTTGATGATCTAATACTCTCTGATCTTAGATTTCATTCAAGAAGTAATTTTTTTTTACTGTGAAAGAATCCTCAAACACTTATTTTCTTGGGACCAATCAAGGAAATAGCTAATCTTAATATTTTTTTAAATTAAGAAACTATAAGTTGAAAATTGAAATATGCTTTCATTATACCTTCAACTTGGAAAGTTGTCAGTCTATGGTCCTTTATGTTTTTATAACTCACACAAAGCAAGGAACATAATATATACAAAGCACGAATTTACTTGAAGAAAAAAAACATTGCAGACATGCAAATAATTTGTTCAAACATGGCGCGTAGAAAACATGCTGTAATTAACCACCGCCAGTGAAAAATTTATTTTCCATCAAGTTGAAATCCTTTTTGAAACATCTACTCCCCCATGCAGAGCCATTAAATTGACTAAAATTTTTGCACTGTCAGAACGTCTTACAAGCAAAATCGACACCCAAATAATGTAAGGATACTCCCAAACCATCAAACCATCAAACCCAACACTCCATTACCCGGCCCAGGAACAGAACAAGACGGCTAATGTGGGCCAATCCTTTTTAGAATTTTATAAGCCACAGCAAAAAGCAAGAGTGACGTTCTGTTCTGTATAGGAGTTGTGGAAATCGTCTTGCGGAAAATGCAAAGGATGGATTTTTAGATCCTTTTTTGCAAATGCAGAGCGGAAATTAACGAGTCTTTGGCAAACCGAACAACATATGTATACGTAGGTACATAAATATAAACACAATCGTCGTACGTAAAGGATTCTCCGATACAGAAGCAGCATAAGTATTATCAGGGCTGTTTGCTCACGGAAATTGCCTACGTAGTCAGTGCTAGTATTTACAAGTTTCCACAACGTAATCTTCTTATTTATGTACAAGGACTAAGTGCGGTGTCTGAAGACTCTGAAGGCGCAATGGGTACAAAAGTAATAACATTAATTTTTACCCACCGTAACGCCCAACATCCTTTATACCAACTAACAAGGAGCCGTGAAAATTTCTCCATCTAAGCGGAAAAATTTATTTTCAAAACCTCATCTTATGTCTTTGTGCATTTTTGGTTTTGAATTTAAAGGAATTGTCTGCGTGAGGTTAGAAGGTAGACATCAGGAGAAGGCTTATCGGAGGTAAAAAAAAAATAATATAAGGATGCAATGTGAGCAACTTACCTATCCAATTTCTATTCCAAAAATGTTGTCAGGATGCGGTTCGATGAATATGAATGTTCTTGGGGATAGTTTACGCTTTACGGACATTGTGGAATGGGAACACATTGGCCTGGGTTTCACAAAAAAGTTCCTGATTTTGAGAGCAAATATTTTAGGGTTTCTGCATATATTCGAAGAATCAGAGTTATATGTTGCAAAAGTGTCCTGATGAATATTTTTCAATATAAGGGCAATATAAAGCAACCCCTTTAAGTGAAATAGAGTACCAAAGGAGGGGGCGAATAGAGCACGAAATTCCTTAACTATATATGTACGTGCATTAGGTACATACATATATCAGAGCAAATGTTAGAGATCATAATTATTGAGTATAATTATTTGAACTTGAGTCCAGAGAAGTGCAAAATTTAAGTTAAAATGAAAGAAATATTTTTTTAAACTGTACATTTTACTAGGTTTTTCTGTCACTTTTAAGTTTCTTCCAAATCAATTCATGCTGTTTTTTTAAAAATGTTATTGAAAAGAAGACGAAAAAGCTAATAAGTAAGCTCGAAGAATACACGATTAGACACAATCCCCTCAGAGGAACGGTGTGTGGCCTAAAATTATTGTATTAAATTAAACGGAGGTTTCTACGTTAGTCTTGAGACATGACAACGCCAATTTGAATATTTCAAATTCGACAATGTCGTCGTAAAGTTTGAAGTTCTTAAAGATGATCATGCATAGGTACTTAGAAAGTTTTATCATAAGAGTGCCTTTTGTGTTGTTTTCAGATCTTTGAAACATTGATGCTGGTCAAAAAAATAGTATTGAATCGTAAATATTGCAGTCATTTTCAATGATTTTCAAACAATAATGTGACGATCCATTTTAGATTGTAGGTCACAGACAGCTTGAACCTATTGTACCAACAATAAAAATTGCGCCAATATACTCCTTTCAACTTTTGGTACATTGAAGCATCATCTCTAGCCACGATGTTTTACCGGTTTTTCGAATTCAATCCTGCTCACACTTCGCTTCACAATGAATGTCGCTAAAGTCACCCGAAAAAGGGTGTTGTGTCGGTAAAATATTTGACGTGCGTAAAATGATGTCTTAAGATCTTCATGACACCGTGAAATCAGAACATGCCCGGGCTTCAGTTCCATTTGCATATACATTCAATATTGATATCAAAAAGATATGTTCGTGGTGGAAACCACCTCTGTCAATTGAAAAAAAAAACTCTAGTGCCGCTTGGTGTCAAGAAGAGTTTAAATAGTTCAATCTCCGTGGTTCAAAAGGCACCTACGTAATCATGAGTGTTTCAAGACTAGCCAAGTCCAACACGAAGCTAGTGGTTGGACATATGAACATGTCGCCTTATTACTATAAGAATAACGTAGAATGATCAATTCAAATTGGAACACCAACATTTTTTCAGAATAGTAGAATAGTAAGGGAATCGGGTGTAGTGTCAACCACAATTGTTTGTCAAAATCCCCACGAAATTTTCAAATCCCTAGTGTTTGTGTACCGTGTATTCATAGTGCGTTTAGTGCAGTTTCGTTGAAATCGCGTACTTTATGAAAAATTAAATATATATATATATCTACATATATTCGGATTTCATTTTATGCAATATAAATGTAACCAAATATATCCAAATGAAACCATGTGATTAAATCGCGCGATTCAACCAAATAATTCACTTCTTGAAGAAATGAAGAAATTCTGGGGTTTCTCTCCTTGGTTATTTTGTCGTTATGGGGGTAATGGGGCTGGAAATGTTCCTTATGGCGATTAAATCTTGGGGAAACAGTCACCAACCCTATCATCATCATTATCCACCACAATAAGCAAGCTCTCATATATTGGCTGAAACAAGATTGCATACAAAATCTCGAATTGATTTACATTAAAAATAAATATTATGGAGGTACCCTATATCGGAGTGGAAAAAATGCTTAGAAAACCGGTTCAAAAACATGCAAAAACAATGAATCCATTTTCGAATTTCGGTATTTATTTTTACTTTGGTGTCTCAAAGTTTTAAGCTAAGTGTAGGTACACTATTGGAAGTTCTGCTAATATTGGCACATTTTTCGCAAACAATTTTAACCAATTTTCTTTCAACCGTGTACAAACACAGGACACACCCAATTTTATCTGCGAATATTGGCAGAAAAAAAATTGTCATCAATGTCAACTTTCTGACAATAAATTCGTCCACTTCTTCCAATCGTGTACACACACAATTTTTCAAATTGTAAGATAATTGGACGATTGCCACACCAATTATTATAGAAAAATGTGTCTGCCAATTACATCTTCCAATTTTCAATTGGCAGATCAATTTTGTCTTTGGCAGAAGGAGGTTACAACAAAATTATTTGATTAATCTATTCATCTTTGATGGTTAAATGGCAAGACAAATTAAATTTGGATTTTTTGTTAATCAAATATGCTGCCAAGATAGTTGTTCGATTCACTATCTTTCTTCACATTTTCTGTTTGTTTGTTTTTTATATACAGTGTGGGGCACGAATCGTGCTACAAACAAAAGTAACTGTCAATGGGAACCGTTATTTAAAGATGTTGAAGGTTGAAGTAGTTTTTTTACCCAGAACCGCGCCGAAGACGTATCCCATTCAACAGCTTTTGGTTCCAGCAAGAGGGAGCAAGTGCACATATAGCCAGACCAGTTATTGGAACTCTACTTATGTCAAGCAGGAGGTGTACAAAACGAAACCCAGGAGTTTGACTGAATTGAAGCAGTCCATTAACAAAATAATTGAGGCGATCCCAATGAACAATTTTCTGATCAGGAGCCGCATATACCTGTTTGAGCGTGGAGGTTATTTGCGGTTTATAATCTTTAAAAACAATTAGTTATTTAAAATAAAATTTAATTTTCTATCCAATGAACTTAAATACATCGATTAAAAAAACAGTTATTTGAATTTCTTATTGTAGCACAATTGGTGCGCCACCCTGTATTATAAATACTTTTTTCACAAACTGTGCACAATTTGTTTACAACTCCCTCACTGCTAAAAGCAAATTTAAAATTCTCTGCCATCTCACAATTTTCTTTCAATGAGTCTACCAATTTTTTGTTGGTTAAAGTCTTCCAGACGTGTACACAGCCAATTTCAACTTGATAGAAGATTGGTAATTGTCAGCTCATTGGTAGCTATGGGAAGACTTTTGACAGGTCTGCCAATAATGGCAGATCTTCCAATCGTGTACATTTAGCTTTAGTAGCTACAATCGTATATGAACCAAACCTCACTACGCTGCTGCAGTGGAACTGCACGGTAGGACATTTTCCAAAAAAAATTATAATTTTGGGCAACTCCTGTTGGATAGGGATAGTGTTGCACCATGATCCTCTGGAATTTTTCTCGACAAAATTTTGTATGTCATGAAAAATTGGTATTGCGAAATATTGATGCATTTTTTCACATCTCTTATCTTTTTCTAAGAAACAAAAATATTAACTAATTTTAATCAACTTTTGGAATAAGCGGATAATTCATTTCTATAAAATAACTACATAATTGTGATGCCTTTTGTTAAGCAACCCCATCTAAAAACTACCCCATACTCATAACATCTAAGATCAATAAATACCGCCTTTTATCACATTCCCATCCCCAAAAAAAAACCGTATATAATTTAGTTTAGAAAAAATGCTGGAAAATTATGAAAATTGCATTTTCACCTTCTCCCTGTGCGAGCATCAAGATTCACGACATCTTCCTCCTCATTTGCTTGCCCGCCCATTCACCCTAAAAACAATAAAATTGTAACCATAACTTAAACAATGATTTGTTTTTATTGTTTTAACATGCTGTGACTCTGCTGGGAGGCTGTGTACACTGTGAGTCCCTAAAGCCCTTTAATTTTGTTCCGCTGTTCTTTTCTTTGGCCCCATTCTCGGATGCTGTGCTCTGTGCTGTTCACTTTTTTGTGGTGAAAGAAGTCCTTTATATTTTTTTATTACCTTTTTCCCACATCCAACTTCAATCAGGAGAATTTAGCTAACGTTGTCGCTATTGCTGTCGCTTTTGCCGTCATCATCGTATAGTCGTGAATCGCGGCGTATAGTCGCAGTCCACGGAGGAAACCTTTAATCTGTGGCCGAAGTCTCGAATTACTCATTTATAAATTTTTTATTAGACAGCAGGATGCAAGGACCAGCCGCGAAACCAAACCAAACCAAACCAAGCAACCCAACCGACTATACTGGCCTAGCCCGTCCAACCCCTGTGGAGCTCAGATGCTTGATGCTCGTCCCAAAGTCACAATTTCCTCAGGATCGTTATGAATTTCGAGGGCTTTCGAGCAAAGTGGATATTTATATAATTTTTTTTTTTTTTTTTACTTTTTCTCCAAAGAACCTTTTTCTTTGGATACATTCTTTTTCCGGCCCTCTGTTGCATTCCCATTCACCCTTAGAATCCATAGTTGTTTTTTTTTTCATCTATAGCTACTTTGAATAAGCTGGAAAAAAAAACCACCAGAGTCCTGAATATTGCTCATTTTTTACGATACCCAGTTGTAGTGATGAGAATTTGCCTGCGATATTTTTTTTTTGTTTGTGTTCTGTTCATATTCTAAGAAGGCGGGTGCAGGATTTTCGACTAAGGTTGAACCTGGTTTTGAAATGTTTACAATTCCAAATATTTTCACTGAGAGCAAAGAAGTTCCGAAAGGAAAACTGTACCTACACAAAAAAAAATCAAGTATATTTTCCTGATTCTCGCAGGAAAAAAAAAAAAAGGTAATCACTCTCTCATATCCTTCAAAGGTACCTCTATACACAATGATGAAATGAAGAAATTATTTTTGATTGGCATTTTGCTAATAAAAGAAGATCGTTAAGTTGAAAAGTTATGAATTGTTTTGATGTTGAGACTTGGTATTTGTTCAAATCTTATGTTTCCGATTTGGGATGTGTAAGGGGATTGGTGGTATCTAAGAATTGTGTATTATTAATTTGCTTCTTCTTTTTTTCAAAAGAACTTAACGAACCTTAGAGATTATTAATTTATAAAAGATACTTTCTGGAATGCCTTTGAAAGTGCCAAATAAATATATTTGATGACTTTAATTTTGTGCATCCACAATAAGTTAACAAATTCTTTTGGCTGTATTGATCAAACTATTTGGTTTAGAAATTAGAAGTCCTGTTTCCTTACTTGCTTTTTAACCAGATCAATGTCGCTATATTGACGGACGGCATTTCTCCAGCATCTTGAATGTCCGTCATTAACTACCTACTCGGTGCAAAACTTAGAGTACGGATCTCTATGAAGCTCTTAGGCTAAGATTAGCTACGCCGAGGAAATTCAATGCTGGACGACTTCAATCGGAAGAGACCGCCGCTGTCTATGCCGACCACGTATCCATTGAGCTTGCAAGAAATCCTTCGACCGATGATATGAACCCGGAAGACCAATGGCAGCTATGTCAACAAGCCATAAAAAGTGCTGCATCAGAGGTATTGGGCTTCTCACAGCCTCGCCCCAGAAACCCCTTGTTCGACTCCGAATGTGCTCAGGCAAACAAAGCCAAAACGGAGGCATACAAGTCGTGAGTCCAGAGAGATACTAGAGCGTCCAGAAATCTCTATGTTGAGCGAAGAAAGGATGAGAAACGCCTACTCAGGAGGAAAAAGAACACCAATAACGCAAAGTCGAGGAGATGCAGAGATGTTCTTGCAGAAGAGGTGCGAAACTTCTACAGAAAAGTGAAACAGTCTACACCAGGTTTTACAAGCCGCCCTGGGCCCTGCAAAGATTAGGATAGAAACACCATAGTAGAAACGCAGGCGATGTTAGGCATCTGGAGAGACTACTTTAACCAGTTGTTAAATGGCGATATTAGCCAAGATCCTGCCCAAGACGAACTTGTACCAGTTAATCTAGATGACGTCCATGAACTACATTTGCCCGACCAAAATGAATCACCAGACTAAAGATGAACAAAGCAGCTGGATGCGATGGTTTACAAGCGGAGATTTTTAAACACGCTCGTGATGACCTGGTCAGGAGGAAAGTATGCCCGATGAGTGAAAGTGAAGTACCATCTGTCCGATCCACAAAAAAGGAGACCGCCTATTCTGTACCAATTAAAGTGGCGTAAGTCTTTTAAGCATCGCATATAAGTTAATCTCCAGCGTTTTATATGAACGTCTCAAGCCGTTTGCTGATGACCTAATAGGTCCTTATCAATGCGGCTTTAGACCTGGACAATCTACCACCGACCAAATATTCACATTACGCCAGATCATGGAGAAAACCCAAGAATATAACATCGACACCCACCACCTGTTCGTCGATTTTAAAGCCGCCTACGACAGTGTTAATAGAGTTGAACTGTATCGTGGCATGTCTAACTTTAGAATCCCTGCTAAACTGATCCGCCTTATCAGGATGACGTTGGAGAATGCTCGTTGTTCCGTCCAAGTTGGTAGAGATTCTACTGAAACCTTCGAAACCACCAGAGGGCTAAGACAAGGCGACGCATTGGCATGTAGCTTTTTTAATATTGTTCTTGAAAATGTAATACGGAGCACATCGGGCACCATTTTCAATAAATCAATAAATCGACACAATAACTTGGGTTTGACGTGATAGGAAAAACTAAGCGAGCAGTAACCGGTGCATTCACTACTATATGGAGTCAGCAGCAAGCAGAATGGGGCTGAAAATAAACGAGGACAAGACGAAGTATATGCTTTCATCAACAAAAGTCCAATCCCACCACCGACTTGGTCAGAACGTAACCATTGATAGGTATAACTTCGAGGTAGTCATTGAATTTGTCTACCTGGGCACTGCTGTAAACACAGGCAACAACAACAGCGCTGAAATCAAACGCAGACTAACTCTTGCTCATCGCTGTTTCTTTGGGCTGAGTAAGCAATTGAGGAATAAAGCCATATCGAGAAGAACCAAGGTGACACTGCATAGAACACTCATCATCCCGGTCCTGCTATATGGTGCGGAAGCATGGACCCTCTCCCAATCGGATGAAAAGTCACTTGGAGTCTTTGAGAGAAAAGTTCTGCGTACGATCTATGGTCCTGTCTGCGTAAATCGGGAAAACAACATTTGGAGAAGAAGATACAACCACGAACTATACGAACTGTACAGCGACATAAGCCTAGCCAGAAAAATTCAAATCCAACGACATGTAGAGCGAATGGACATCGACGCTCCAGCTTGCTAGACCAAGGTAGACCTCATCTTCGATGGAGCGAACAGGTAGAGGGAGATCTTCGACAACTTGGAGTGCAAAATTGGAGACGGCAGGCTAGAGATCGAGCAAGCTGGAGGGGCATACTAAGCAAGGCCCAGGATCACCAAGCTCTAGTGGAGCTATCATAAGTAAGTAAGTAAGTATTTGAATTGGAACTACTGTTTTGAGCAATGTACAAACTGTATAGGGATGAGATCTCACTGAAGTTTGGAAGCATGATTGAGGGCATTTACAGCCAAACTCTAAACGCAGTAGGGAATGGTGAAAGCTTATCTGACAGGTTTCTCTAGACAGTAGGATTAAAACAAGGTTGTAACCGAAGCCCACCAGCTTTCGATCTATATATTGAAGATCTCCTGAAAATCATGCCACGTCGAATCACATTAAATGGACTGCAGATTAAGACCCTAATGAACGCTGACGATCTGGTTCTCTTGGCAGAGTCCCCCGAACAACTCCAGTTGATGATCAAAAAATTGCGTTGCTACTGCTCTGATTGGAACTTGACTGTGAATCTAAATAAGTCAAAAACCATGGTATTCCGGAGGAGGTCAGGATGAGTTGCTGCAAATGAAAGGTGGTTCTATGGCGCGGATCAAATAGAGACGGTAAAAGAATACCCGTATGAGGATTCAACATAAATGGCAACATGAACTTAGAAAAAAAAAACTAAGCAAAAAATGATCGCCATCCAAAACGCGATTGGAACAATTTTACAAAATGCTTATGGCAACAAGGATATTCCTTTCAGTGCAAAATAAAAGCTTTTGTATAAACTTCAGAAGCTGGCGTCAATACGAAACAACCTAAAATCTCCAAATATTCTTCCTTAAACGACAGTCCCGATTGACCAGATCAATTGGTGTTGCACCAATCTACATGCTTCTCAGCGAAATGGGCCTACACACCGCTGTACCTGACATCTTTAGATCGTCATTTTAACTATATAATTAAGTTAGTATAGTCACACTGAAAAAATAGCTCGAATAATAGCAGTTTCAGTTATAAAATCTAGAGTTTCATGGTTGGAAGAATGGGAAACTATATCGGAAAGATGCTGAATGTCTTTTCAACTTACCTTGGAAAACCTACCAATCTGGAAGACATACCTAGACGATCTGCTAGAAAAACTTCATTCAAAACTGATAGATGAGAGCATCGAGCAAGCAAAGAGCTCCATATACAAGAAAACATATTCAAAGCTAGAATACAACCTTGGACAAATGATCTACCACTTAACTGTTCATTGTTTAATACCAGCGATAGAGAAAATGTTGTTGACTTCCAAAGTGTCCCATGTTAGTTGGAATTCGTCAACAAATCCGACAGTAAAACTATTTAAGCAATTAAGAAGATTTGGCAATATTGAAATCGTTCTACTAACTCAAGTTGCGAACTTTCGCCTCAAGAAGAATGTTCAGTGTGCTTGTGCTATTGAGCAATAATCCAAGAAACATTGGATTTTGAAACTCCAACATCATCGCCTTAAATTTCCGAAATAGTTTTTCCAATGTTTTCATGCGAACAGCGGGCGCGGCGGCGTGGTGGGTGCTATTTTTATTTGCATATGATCTCTGGTACATGGCCACCGCGACTGGCTCAAAGGTCCAGTTTCCACTCATCACTCTTTGCAGCATTTGGGTTCGTATATGTAGTTTTCAAAGCCGTCAATCACCTCTATTTTATCGGCGTATATGTACTTGCGACTTCACCTAACACACATAAAATTGTCTCGCGGTATTAAATCTCACGATTTTGAAGGCCAACTGGCAGGTCGAAAACGCGAAATTATGTTCTTTCGCTAAACTTTTTCTTCAACATGCGCTTTGTGACATATTACACCGTCTTCTTCAACCTCCCCCCTGCCCCCCTTACATCAAGCGATTCAATTCAGGAACGTAAAAATCACTGACCATGGCTCTATAACGGTCTCCATTGACTGTAACCCTCTGGCTGGCACCTTTTTAAGGAAATTAGGACCAATAATAATTTAACCAGCCCATAAAGCACACCAAACTGTCAGTTTTTTCTGGATGTAGGTAACGGCGCGTATCAACAATGGCTTGAGAATAACTTACTCTCTCATTAAAGCAGCCATTCAATCGAAAATGAGTTTCATCGCTTAACAATTTTTTTTTGTGCAAATCGGGATCAACAGTAATCTTTTTTCGAGTCATGAACCATGTTTTTTTTTTCAAAATAAATCTGCACAATTTGCATGCGTTGTTTAGGCGTCAGTCGATTCATGATAAAATGGCAAACTAAACCAAAAAAAAATCACATGGCAGATGGCAAAATGGCTATCAATTAAAACAGTGCTGCCAATTTAAAATTCTATACCTTCTAAAAAAACATTTAGTACTTACAAATCATAACCTACCTAAGCTTACCACAATATTTGAAAAATACTATTAAAAATATAAACAAGTTTGATTGTCCAATGAAAATGAACACGACGTGTACGTGTGTGGTTGACAGGACAGCTACCTTTACTTAGCCTTACCTAGACCGATTCTCACGCTTGAGTAAAAAACCAGAACGTAGCCATCAATGCCTGAATAACTTTCCTTCCAACTTACTCAGATACACGTCAATCAGCTATTTGAATTAGCAATCACGTCAGCCCTAAACAAGTCTACATTATTTGTATTTATAAAAAGAGCATCAGCATTAGTCATTCAATCATATGAAAATAGAAATTTTAATATACCTACATTAGATACATCAAAGCCTTTCAAATCCTTACTCATTGTAAGATGACTAGAAAAAAAAAAAATGTGTGTGCGTAATTCACACTCGGTTGAAGTGAAACTTCAAAGAAGTTGGTATACCTAATTTACGAGAGAATGAGATGAAAAACTCAGCCACCCAGCACCAGTTTTCGGATTACTTTCAAACCTTATGTTATGTATGACTAAATGCTTTCAACACGAATACAAATACAAAAGTTTCAACACATATTCAAGCATACAGACGTACCGACATACTTTGCGTCCTTTTGACTCCCTTTTAAAGTATGAACTCCAGGACGCCACTATTTAAAACAAGTCAAAAAAATATTCGAAAACTGACTATTTTCAAAAATTCAGGATACTTTTTTAAAATTTAAATTATTTTTCAAATGCCAATTTTCTATAAATACTTTTGGTATGTATTTGTTTGAATTTTACATTCTTCTTGAATTAAGTTTATTGAAACTTTTTGTAAAGCTTTTCCTGTTAGACAGCATTCAAATCACGTACCTACCTATATTAACTAACATACTAACTTAATCGTACCAACGCGCCTGCTCACTTGCTTTTGTTTAACATAATGCTTAGTAGACCTGAGTGAGAGGCAAAACGTATGATAGGAGAAAATGAGAGCTAGAATATAAAATACTGTGTCATAATTTTTTTTTCATTCGTTCTCTCTCAGACTTGTTGCGATATATATTTTTTTTAAATTGATTTACATATTTGCTTAAAAGTGTCATGTTGCATTTCCGTTTCGTCGAGTTTCAAATTACCCCGACATTAAAGAAGTTTCACTTCAATAATAACACACCACGCTGACATCTTACTAAAAAGCTGTAATACGCAGCCGCATACAGTGTACAGTAGCTCACGTAGTTTTCACATACACTAACACACGTTAAATACTCAAATACAAGCACGTTTTAAACAGTGTGCAATATACATACACACCGACATCTGCTCTCTCGCTCTGGCTCACAAATTACAGGCGACTATGCTTAGAAGACGGGAGTGGGAACGCTACGAAGTATGGGACAAAGAGGAGAGACCGATAATATAAAATAGTATGTATATTTCTGTCTCATTCTTTCCTGGCTTCATCCTATACATTTTTGTATTTGTGTCTCTTACCTGTCGTTTTTTCCGTTGCATCCGGTTTGAAATCACAACGATTCTAAAGAAGTTTCACTTCAAAAACCTGGGTAGTTACGAGTTACCAGATAAATAAGGGCAGATTACCTTCTTTAAAAATACCTCAAATACTAACCTTCCTAAAAGAAACCAATTTGGAGGAGGAAGTGCTGTAGGACGAGTATCCTCATCCAGCTCTAAAAGGGGCACAATAGATCTTTAAGGTCGCAGTGCGCTTTTCCCCAATTTAATTCATTCATGCAACTTAAAATAAAAAGCATACGATGAAACATAACACAGTTTCCGAGCAAAGAAGTTCAAACTCTTGTGTTTATGTTCCGCATTTTAATTTATTAAATTCAGTCGTTTATAAACAGAGATGTCCGTTATTTGTATTTTTAGCCAAAACAACATTTAAAAAAAAAAATACTGTTTTCTTCATGTCTATTCTTTGTTACGAATTTTGAATGCTTTCGTAATATGTATGAATAATCATGAGAAAACTGACGATCGATATATTGATTTTTTTCGCCCGATAATTATCGATACTGTTAAAGAATATCGATACGATAAATATCGATATATTTTTTACTTGCCCATCCCTACATTGATCAAAACAAACAAATGCCATGGAGCACGTGCATGAATGAGTAAGATTATAGTATTTATATTCTCACTCGTTTGTGCACACGGTGAGCTAATGCGAGTCATCGGTGCCGCCATATTGGAATACTGAGCGTTACTTCCGTCAGAAAAATAGTACGTATATTTCTGTCTCATTCTTTCCTGGCTTCATCCTACACATTTTTGTATTTGTGTCTCTTACATGTCGTTTTTTCGTTGCATCCGGTTTGAAATCACAACGATTCTAAAGAAGTTTCACTTCAAAAAGGAAATGCCTTTTGGAATCCTTATTTTGTATCAACTGGCTCCACGCTCCAATCCGAACCGAACAAAAGACTTCCTCGTTTTTAATTAATTCATGCAAACGATTTTCTTTATTTCCGCTTCATTAGGACGACATGTCACACTGGTTTCTTTTTATTTTGGCATTTGAACATGAACATAAACTGGGGATGAGGAGTGGAGAGGGGGAAGAAATAAAGCTAGCAGCTGTAATATTTCTTTTCTTTTGGCGCATTAAGAAATCCGAGGGTGAAAGGATAACCAGAAGCTTATAAATATTGTTCAGATTTTTCTTTCTTACTCATTTAGATAATTGCTGCAATTAACTAAATTAGCACGCCATTTGTTTGGGGACGAAAGAAGAAGGGCACGTTAGGGGGCTTTTCCCCATTTGTGAGAAAGTCTTATTATGTATGTATAACGTGAATTTCATATTTCATTTTGGGTCGATAAAATTTACGATGTTTGTTTGCAAGGGTAATACAAATTTCACTGATTTCCAAATGTATCCAAAAATTGTAAAAACTCGTATAAAAAACACATAAACGTCCTTGAGTGTTTGAATTTTTGACAGCGGTTCAAATCTGAATAAAATCTATCAAACGCGGAAACTCAACTCACTGACAGCCGGCATTTGTGAGGCTTGTGGGGATTCACAATAGAATTCATGTTGCTGTGAAGCTGTTTTTTTACTACGAATATATGTACCGGAAAAAGAGAAGGCGTGGGGAAGGACTGCAAATGTTGCGACCTTGCGCTGGTTTTTCCTTAATAGCTTTTTATATCCTATTTTCCTCTCTAGAGCAATTTAAGAGCTAGAGAGCTGAAATTTGGTATATATATAATCTTTAGTTCAAGAGTATAAGGCTAACTTCGTGAACCGGTAAAATCCACCCAAAAAACGGCAACAATCTTTGTTTTTGCTTAACAACCTCAATTCAGCAAAATTAAATTATGTTTTTTGTACAGTTAGGATAAAAGCACTACTCTAAAATTTTGCACACGCAAGCTTTAGATGAATCTTTTTCCAATTAAATAAAAATATTTCAGATTGTGTGTGGCTGACGCCCTCTTTTCATACAAAACCGTCAATATCGTTTTTATAAAATAACAATGCAATTATTACATTGGAGCGAAAAACATGAAATATGAGCGCATTTTGTTAATTTTATTCGTGTGCGTTATAATTTTTGGGTGAATTTACTTAGGGATTTTTGGAAATTAAATAAGTTTTTGCGTTATGTACAAAGTGTTATATTTTATGTTATCAAATGTAACATTAAAAATTTGATTGCAATTAATTGAGTTTGTTAAAAGATTGAAAAAAAGTGAAATCATCATAGTGTCGATAGTATCCCATTCCAGATTGGTCATATTTGAAACATGGTTTATACTAAATTTTGTTTTAAGGAATCACATCATGGCTGGCAATGAAAGCAATATTCTATATGTGAATTCTGAATGCCTTACAATCACAAAATATTTAAAAAACATTGTTTGAAATATGTTGCACCCTGTTCCATATTTGAAACTAAGTGGGCTATATTAACAGCAGTTTTTACTTGCGATTATAGGTACTATATAAGGCAAGTTATGCATTCGTAAAAAAAATTTTTTTTTGGACAGTCAAACATAACATTACGATGATAGAGAAGTCGAAAAAAGTGGGTCCGACAATTCTGTCTGTCTGTCTGTTTGTCCGTCTGTATGTATCGGTACCTACAGCCTAAACGACTGGACCTATTTGCTTCAAACTTGGTAGATAGTATTATTATGACGTCCTACAGAGGGGTTTTTGGAATTAGCATTCTAGCTTTAAAACTAACGGTACCTGCCATACGATTTTTAGTGCAAGTCAATTTTTCTCGAAAACTACTCCTACGATGTTGATAAAACTTTCTGAATGATGTTTTCTGGGCAAACTTAATGTTTAAGTTGGAATATATTTTTCAGGAAAAGTTTTATAACGGTACCTCCCATAGGACCGGTTTTTTGAAATCCGATTTTCTCGTAAGCCACTGGACGAATTTCGATGAAATTTTTAATGTAGAAGCCCTATTACAAACGAAATAATAAAAATTCTTTAATTTTTCAAGAAAGGTTTTTTTGAGTTTTTTTAAAAAGTTTTAAAATTTTTTTTTATTTTTTTTTTCCAAAAACGGTTTAATCAATTTTTTTTAAATTTTATTTTTCTGATAAAAACTACAAAGTTCCAGAAGTTGGCATACTCAAAAAAAAATTGGAATGTTTTCGAAAAGTTTTTCAAAAAAACCATTTTTTGAAAAAACTGGTAGAACGATTTTGAAAAAAAAAACTTCCTTAAATTTTGAAAAAGCAAAAGAAAATCTGATGGCTTACTTCATTTCCCCAAAAAACGTTTTAACTATTGATTTTTAAGTGATTAATAAAATTCATTTTATGATTTTTTCAATGCTTTTTTCCGAAAATCTCAAGCCCCAACACCATTTGAACACTCGTCGTGCATTTTATTTTTTAAGTTGTGAAGTGAAGTTACTTTAATTTTTTCTTATTACTTTTTTGTTATGTTTATTTTTTCAATTACCTATGGTTTCTAAAGACTGAAGTCAAAATAATGTGTAAGACTGTTTACAAAAAACATAAATGAATTAGACTTAAATGTATAGTTTTATTTAAGAAAATGTTAAGGGTGGGCCATATTTGGCACATTTACTCTTATATTATGTATATATATTACCAAGTATATTTAGCCAACCTAACAAACAACATTAAATGCTGTTATGCCAATAATACTGTAGTATTTACATTACATATGTATAACGATTTTTTGACATATTTTATTATACAACGAGTTATTAATTAAATTTTTATATAACTATCTATCTAACGTTATTTTTCGATCTAGAGCAAAAACGAAAAAGGACTCCCCTAGGGAATTCCAAATAATTACTAAATACCAAGTTCGAAGCAAATCGGAACATCCGTTTAGGCTGTAGAAATGCGAACAGACAGACAGACAGACGGACGTAATTTCTGGACCCTCTTATTTCGACTTCTCCATCATCGTAATGTCAGGAATGTGCGATTGTTATCTCCAAATTTTTTTTTTTTTGCACGAACACATAACTTGCAAGGAAAAATGGTGTGAAAAATGTATAGTAATTCATCAATTTAGATCGACTGGGCCGATTTCGTTCAATTTTGTTTCAGTTGTTTGTAATTGCCAGGTGAAGGTTTCTATGAAAGGAAATATACATGTATATGTAATTTTAAAAAACGTATGGTGACAAACTTCATTCTTTTACAACAAATTCACGGCAATTAATACGATTGATCATTTTAAACAAATCTAAAGTGGTAGTGCTAACTTGACGGACATCAAATTTAAAACATTGTAAACTGGACAAGCAGACTTACAGTCGCGCATTTAATAAGAAGTAGGTAGGTACGCAGGAGCACGAGTGTCTATATCTACACTCAATTGAAAAATAACCGAACCTACTTCTTCACAAAAACACGAACAAATTGGCTAAATGATCACTTGTGCCATCCCGTGAGGCTAGATTTTCTTGTTTTTGTAAAGAAGTAGGTTCGGTTATTTTTGAATACCTTGGCAACAAAAAGTCATAAAACCAAACGGTTTTCAGTGTTGGATTTAAAATTAATGGGAGCATTGAATTCTGGGTACAAAAATAATACTTAATTACGTAAAATTTTGAAAAAAATTAGTTTTAAAATTATTTTTTTTTTTAAATTAAAAAAAAATAATTTTAAAACTAATTTTTTTTTTCAAAATTTTGAGTTTGAAAATTAATATTTTGAAAACGGTTCAATAGAATAACTTCATTTAAAATAACAATAAAGTAATAAGTTCTTGATTTTACAAAAAGGTACCTATAGCATGGCATTGTAATAGTTACCGTTATTTTTTAATAATTTTTTTTCAAATTTAAGTCATGTTTTTAGAAAATTGCCACTCCTGGCTAAACGGAGGGAAATAGACCCCCCCCCCTCCCATACGATTTTTTTCTTGTTTCAACCCAACCTACAAGCTCTAGCTTTTTGGCACAACATGCGTGAATCACCCTGTATACTAAAAATATATTTAATAAAAACTTACCAAACCAAACCAAACCAATGACACTTTAGAAAGGACGAATTGTAGATTCCAACATCATTCTATGATGCTAGCTATGCTATCATTCTATGATATTTTGTATGGTTTTTAGTTTAACATAATCGACATAAAATGCCAAGCGGAAGAAAAAAACACAATATTTAGTAGGTGAGAAACACTACACTTATATGAAATTTTCTATATTAAGAAAACGAACTCACATTAAAGGAAACCAACAAAAAAAAACGCGCACTCCAGCACTTTCATTTAGGAATTGCGAATTGAATGGACTTTAATTAATACTTTTTATTTTAAACTTTATAAAACGACGCACGGCGAGAACACGGAAACAACTACCTACTTCCGACGGTATTTAGCATTTACGCAACAATAAACAAGCCTTATTACTTTATAAACATAAAGAGATATTATTTATTTTTAAATATATTAGGTAAGCTTTAACACATTCACTTCAAAAGGCAACTTGTAAACCGCACTGACCGAACGAACTTCAAAAGGAATTATTCTAAAAAGACGTTTATTTTGAACTTTCAAATTAAACATCGAATTTCGATATCGACACAACTTTCTAGATAGAACAAAAATGGACGACCGAACAGCGCGGCGGCCACACACACACGCATACATCCCGAAATTATTCGGTCGAATATCGGATCAAATTCAATTTCATGTTCACAC
Organism: Platycheirus albimanus; assembly: GCA_916050605.2. Lineage (NCBI taxonomy): Eukaryota > Metazoa > Arthropoda > Insecta > Diptera > Syrphidae > Platycheirus > Platycheirus albimanus. The sequence goes on from OU696697.1 coordinate 44,374,419, forward strand.
AAAAATAATCGAGAATCGCGTTCAAACACTTTTAAAGAACAATATTTACTTTTAAAATTGTGGCGGATACATTAAAAAATATAATATTTAGTGCACCAAACGCTTTAAAAAACAATTTTCAATAATTACATAGATTAATATTGAGGACCAGATCTAGAGTTGTGTTACCTGCGCGCACCGACCATAACCATACCGAACAACCGCACCGAAGAATACCGAAAACGGAACTTTATTTTTCGATCATCTGACTTTTAAGTCTAGAGTGTAGACTGGAGAGAAAAAAATCAAACTAATCTGCATCTGCATCTTCTGCATTCTGTCTCCATTACCCCATCTGTCATCTCCATCGAATTTTGTATACGTTACGAACTACGTTGGGGGTGGTGGTGGTGGGAATGAGATCGATGTGAACGCGAAAAGTGTTTGAGAAATATCAGGGCTGGCGTGGTATCATTCTGATTGTTCGTGGTGCATTAATAATACGAACTATCGTATGAGCAAATGATTAATAATAATAATAATAATAATAATAATAATAAATGCTTTACATAATATTGTAGATATTTTATTAGTTTTCCTCAAGATAACATCAGAAAATCTTTTTGTTTCTCGATTGAGTTATTTTTCCCAAGAAAACTTTCTAGTGAATACAAATTAAAATTTAACAAGTAAATGCTGAAACTTATATTATCTTCTATAGATATAAAAATGGCTTGTTAAATTAGTTCGACCACTTAAAACTTGAAAACTACTGGACCGAATTAGATACTTCCTTCTGTTGGTTTGCTCGTAATTGCTTCGTGAAGGTTTAGGAAAAAAGAAAGTTAGAACATTTAGAACAGGTGGCGCTGCAGGCACAAATTTGGATTTTCAGTTCATATTCATTTATTTTTCGAGTGAAATAGATTATAACGGGTGATTTTTTAGCTGGTTTGGTTTTGGCAACACTGGTTTTGACAGCTGACGTGTGTTTAGTACCTTGTGTCACTGTCAAACAGCTTCAGTTTGGTTTGCAATTTAACCATGGATCGTCTTACAAATGAACAACGCTTGCAAATTATTGAATTTTACTATCAAAATTCGTGCTCGGTTCGAAATGTTCAAATTGTTCAAATTGTGTTCAGCGATGAGGCTCATTTTTGGTTGAATGGGTACGTAAATAAGCAAAATTGCCGCATTTGGAGTGAAGATCAGCCAGAAGCATTGCAACAGCTACCAATGCATCCCGAAAAAGCCACTGTTTGGTGCGGTTTATGGGCCGGCGGCATTATTGGGCCATATTTCTTCAAAGATGATGCGAATAGCAGCGTTACTGTCAATGGTGAACGCTACATAGCGATGATAACAAACTTTTTTTTGCCCGAAATGGAAGTTCTTGACTTGCATGATATGTGGTTTCAACAAGACGGTGCCACATGCCACACAGCACGCGAAACAATGGCGCAATTGCGAGGCGAGTTTGGTGAACAGTTAATTTCACGTTTCGGGCCGGTCAATTGGCCGCCTAGATCGTGCGATTTGACACCATTAGACTATTTTTTGTGGGGGTATGTCAAGGCTAATGTCTATAGGGACAAGCCTGCTTCGATTGACCAACATTGGAAGCCAACATCCATGTATTCATTCGTGAGATACCGGCCGATATGTGTGAAAGAGTATGCCAAAATTGGACTCAGCGGATGGGCTACCTGAGACGCAGCCGCGGTCAACATTTGCATGAAATTATCTTTAAACATTAAATTGCAAGGTTCAAACTATCGATTCAAATAAATATTTCATTCATTTTTTCGAACTTTTTGTGTTTTTTTTAAAGTTCTAAACCTCTTAAAAAATCACCCGTTATTTACGAAATATATCATTGCGAATTGATTCCGCAGCTTAGCATATTGGTTGTGTATTTGAAAGAACAAATGAACGATGACCATTTACAATGAAGCGTTCTGTGCTGATTAAATGCGTCGTACAGATACAATACAAATTGAAAACAAATGAATTGGGAGTTTTTTTTTTACTGATGGTCGTTTATAGCGATCAGTAAAATTATGTCAGTAAAAAAAATGGTAATAGAAACACTTTACGTCTTTTTTTTCTTCTTTCTGGTCACAAATGCATCAGTAATTTTTTTCCGGATGAACGTAACAGTAAGAAACTAGAATGAATTATTGTTTAATTTTGAGTGACATGACGATCAGCTGATACGTAAACTGATCAGTAAAATCTTATTATTATTTTTCCGCAAAAAATACATTTCCGAATCAATATTTTTTTTTTAATTAATTAATTTATGTTATTTGTCACCGATTAGTATACATTTTTTGTTTCAAAACGTATTCAAACATATTAAATGCTACAAAAGAAAATTTTTACTGATGCGTTTTACTGATCGCTATAACTAATGAATACAATCCCGGAATGCGGGATCCCGGGATCCCGTCTAATTTTAGCTCTAAAACGGTATCGGGATTGGAAGTCCAGATCCCGGGATTTTCGAGATTACAAGTCGGTTTTTTTATGGTAAAAAAATTCGAAATATTTATTTCAATAAATTTAAACTCTTGCATACGAGATAGAAATAGATAATACGAAAAAAAAAACCTGCAAAAAGGATCAAAGTGGTATTGTATCGAGGGATGATCGGGGTCGGAACACTTGTGTGAATCAACCCTTTCTACGGTGTACTGATTTTCGCAATGCAAGACCCTGGAGCCTCCGTTAATGACGGTTGTCTCTCGGGGGGGTTCCGCCGTCTTTGAAGTTAATGCACCAGGCAAATTTTGAGTACGTACATATATGTATATAATATAGGTTATAGATGGAATGCAAATGCAAGTATAGTATACAAAGGCTTAGTTTGAGTTTTGTTCTCAGTGGGATCGCATCGAGGAACATCTTTTTCGGTAAAGTTCGCGATTTGAATTCAAAAATGTTCAAATAAGTCAAATACAACTCTATTTATTAGGCTTAAAAAGGATTGTGAATCTATCTTTCCATCATCAGTTGGGCGTTATTATTTAACTTCAAAGGATGGAAAATGCGCTCAGTGTAAGTAGTGTAAAGTAATCCTCAAGACTTTGGAAGGCTCAATGAAAGGCTTACACACGCATTTGTTAACTATGCATACAACCAAAGTAGAAAGTGATATAAGTATTGCTTCTTCTAGTCAAGCAGGATTAAAAGAAGTACAAACGACAGCACAACCAGTGAAACGGAAAATGACTGAGTATTTTTTACCAACTCATACCCAAGGTGATACACTGGACCAATTTCATCAAATCAAAGGACTTAAGAAGCCTTTTTATTTCTAAAGGGTATACTGAATTACTTAAATCTGCAGTGACGATTCGAAGACAAGTGGTCAATAACAGTCTTCTAGTAAGACAACAGATGATCTCGGAAATTAATGTAATAAAGCAGTCGGGTGAAAGATTTAGTTTGACGTTCGATGAATTTACCTCTAGTGCAAATAAGAAGTATGTCTTATACCAAAAGAAAGCACTAGCTGAAAGCGAAATAGAATCCACTGATTATTCAATTGACAAACCAATGGAGATCGAAGATGTTGACAGTGAAGATGAGAATTTTGAAGAGACAGAAGCATCATTGGTAGAGATTTCTCCACATACTTCAGTCGATATTGCTCCCGATTTCACAAACGAACAAAACATAGATGAAGTAATTCAAAAAATTCGGAAAGTTGTTGTGTTCTTCAGAAGGTCGCCCGCAAAAAACGACGAAGTTCTCCAAAAATATGTTAGAACATGGTAATCGCTAATTCAAAGACTAACCAGCCAAAATGAAAACATTACTGATACTGTCAAAGACAATGAAGAAGAAGGAAGTTTTATTTTGTTGTCCCAAGAACAACCCAAAGAATTTACTAAACAATTTTGACAGTTCAAAGTGCAGTTTTTGTATGCAACAGTACCCTTAAAAAGTACTTTGGTCAATCCCGGGATAAAGCGGGATCCCGGGATTAATTTTTTGAAATCCCGAAATCCCGGGATTGGAAATTTGCTTCGGGATTGTATTCCTTAGGTAGGACACGAAAATTTTTCAACAACAAGTACAACTGGTGTACACTGTTGAATGAACAGCAATAAAGTGCGTATGATCAACAGATGAAGGCTATCGAATATGAAAATGGTGAACTATATTTCCTTGATGTGACCGGGGGAGAAGATATAATTGATATTAGCAGCAATACGCGCACTTTCCATGAATATGATTTATTCCTGGAGAATTTGTCACTTCCTCGCAAGAGGCAGTACCTCGGAAAATAACTTAGGTGATGTCAGGGATCGAAATCGAACCCAGAACCTTCGGCGTGGCAATCCGACATACTAAGCACTACACCACGGGATACTACCTAAGCTTCTGTGAAACCTGCAAATAAATGAAAATGGCAAAAGTGTTGAAAAGTTGTTAATTGATCATATGGGATGAGTGCACGATATTGCCTAGCAAAAATCAATAATCGTCGCTATAGGGACGTGATGATACTGTTAGGGGGTGACTTTCGGCAAAATACTTCCTGTGATTCTGAAATCAACAAGTCATCATATAGGAGTATGTGAAGATACGTGAAAACCGTGCCATTAAGTGTAAATATGCAAATGTTCCTTTAGTAGGATATAACTGCAGAAGTTTTCTCCAAAAAAAATGTTAAGAATCGGAAAATTACTAATTCGTGTAGCTGACATGCCGCTTCAGATTTCTTACCACATGTCCACTTATTATTTGTGCTCTATGTAGAACCTCGTCGTAGAAAAAATGTGTTCATGGCTTTTAACGTTTCGTTGGAAAAGTTTGGTGGCTCTCTCCATGCAACAAAAATTGTCAGTACAGGGAACATAGAACGCTTGATTATCTGCAAATCGAAGAGAAATGCGCATTAATATGAAGTGTTTTATAAGTGCTCTCAAAAGCTTTGGAAATATAAAAACAAAATTTGTGTTGAGCCAGTATTCTTGAAGATATTTGCATATTATGAAATCTATTATTTTATTCCATTGAAAGCATGGAATAAACAAAAAGTTATTGGAAAATATAGTCCAAATAAAATGTCCTTGACTCTTGAAGATGCTGAAAATGAAACGAATAGTCTTGACTTGACATAGAGTTTTTGGGCTTCCTCTTTTAATATGAAACTATATCCAGGCGGATGAAGAAAATTGATCAAAAATACTGGAATAGCCTGATGATTCTGGTAAGAAAAATATATTTCATATGGAAGGTCCAATTTTGGGCGACTCGTTCGAACAGAGCGACTGGTATCGAGCGAGCGAATAACACGAGTAATATTAGCTTCCAGAGCCTCAATCGTAGCTTGCTTATACCTTAAGACCTGAGGTTTAACAGATCCCCAGAGAAACTAGTCCAAAGGTGTGATATCGCATGATATAGGCGGCCAATTAACCGTAGCAAAACGTTAAATTAAGTGCTCACCAAAATAATATCTCAACAAGTAAATTGTTTCACGTGTTGTATGTCTTGCTGAAACCAAGAGCTCACCGAAACCTTGGGCTTGAATTTCAGAAAGCACAAAGTCCGTTTACATGACGCGACAACGGTTACCATTGACGGTAACATTCTGATTTCCTTCATTTTTGAAGAAATATGGACCAATGATTAGACCTGCCCATAAACTACACCATACCGTTTTTCTAAATGGATGTAATGGTAGCTCATGGTACTCTTTGGATTGTTTATCAGCCCAAATACTGCTATTTATTTAAGTACTCATTGATCCATAAATGGGCTTCATTTCACGATAAAACATGGAATGAGATGTTCCAATAATACAGCTGAACAATTTGGAGATGCTGCTTATGGTGTGAGTTTTTCCATGGTGATTTGCCAAACGATACTGAACAAAAATGACAAAGTAGTTTGATAGGAGTCACCATTGTAAGGGGTTTTCCAATAAGAGGTGTTGTTTTGAATAGCCCGCTAATTTTGGTAGTTGTCACTTATGAAGCTATAATTTTTTGGGACAAGTAAGCGATGTTAAGAATAAAACCCGTGCTCGTCGCTCAAGAACAACTGAGAATATTGCTGCTGTAGCCCAAAGTATTGAAGAAAACCCAGGTTTGTCCATTCCTCTTCCTTCTTTGGAATCGGCATTCCACAAACGACATTACACCGTATTTTGCATAAAGACTTAGTTCTTAAACACAAGAACTCAAGCCGGCCGATCATCAACAATGTCGTGTCTTTGCTGATTGGGTCCTTGAAATGCATGAAAATGATCCGGAATTTCATCGAAAAACCATCTTGAGTGATGAGGCCCATTTCCACCTCGGTGGCTACGTCAACAAACAAAATTGTCGAATATGGGGCTCGGAAAACCCAGGATTGATTGTTGGAAAATCTCTCCATCCTCAATGAGTAACTGTTTGGTGCGGTTTATGGTCCGGCGCGGTCATTGGACCTTACTTTTTGGAAAATGAGGCTGGAGCAATAGCTAAGGGAAATGGATTGCGCTATCGAGAGATGATTATAATTATTTTTTATTACCGGAATTGGATGATATTGATCTGGACAACGTTTACTTTCAACAAGACGGCGATACGTGCCACACAAGCAACGAAACCATCGATCTTTTACAGGAAAAGTTTCCGGACCGTGTCTTCTCTAGAAGAGGTGATCACAATTATCCACCGAGATCTTGTGATTTAACACCTTGCGACTTCTTTCCTTATAGCCACGTAAAAGATAAGGTCTACGCCAACATCCCAGCGTCGATTCAAGACCTCAAATATGGAATTCGTGACGCTATTGAGGGCATACAGCAGCCACTTTGCGATTTGGTGATGGAAAATTTCATGAAAAGGATATTGTTGTGTTAGCGAAGTCGTGGCGGCCATTTGGCTTATATTGTTTTCCATTATTAATGGATCAAAATAACAACTCATATTGTAAACAATTAAAGCATTAACTCATTTCACATTTTAGGTGAAGAAGCAAGAGATGGATGGGAGAAAAAAGCATGCTGTGAATTGTCATCAATGATACGATTTCAAAAAGTGACATATGATATTGCTCTAGGTTCTATATACAATGGAGTCACGCGTGATCTGTCAAAAAATCCTATTTGAAATCAAACCTCACTATGAATCACCCGTTATATCACTTCCAAACGTCAATGCTTCTTATACTAGCTAAATTATTTGTTTTAAAAACTTCAAGTCTATGTACAAAGTCCAATGAGAAACTACATCTCATGGATTCATTTCAAACTTATCGCAAATTTTATCGATGCATACTTTTTATTATTGCAGAATACCAAACAGTTCCTTCTGACAGCAATACATGATTTATTCAAAGCCTGCATGTGTGTGCCAGAAAACTCCAAAACTATCGACTTGGAGTGAATATAAAATTTCACAATCCTGTTTCTGATAATATTAAGTGATTTTGAATTGCTGGCACTGGCACTGGCACACAAGCAACTTAAAATGCGTTCTCATTTTTCATCTTCCAACCGTTGTCGACTTGTCCATAAATTATAACACAATTGACCGACACATTGGACGATTCTTTCATGTGAGGGCTAATAAATTTCCCCAAACCATCCGGGGCACTTGGTCGCCCAACGAATCACCACACCACCATCACCGAACCGACCATAGTTTTTCGTTTAATCTAGTTGAGTGGCGATTTGTCACCGGCTCGGCTGGAAGTTGCTTCTTGCCCGCTAGTACTCGTGGAAGTTGGTGAAACTTTCGTCATAACTAATCCATCCACTAGCTTAATAAATGTTTTATATAGTAGATATACTCGTATCCTTTTTTTTTTTTTTTTAACAAACGAAAAATTATCAAGGAACACCACACTATGCTTGAAAAGGCAATGTATTATGGTCCACCTTGAGCTGAACTGTATGAGCGAGCGACTTTGTGGGTAAATTTATGTTTGTTATGACAAACTTTGGTTGAGCATATTCAAATTAATTAATGGCAAGAGAATTTTTGATGAATTGAAAAATATCCTTCCATCCTATACACACGTGTGTGTGTGTGTACCTATTTTCATTTTTCTAATGTTTGAAAGTAAATATTGAATGTTATTCTAGCAAACTCTGAGGGAAATATTTATTAAAACTTAGATTTTTTTTTTAATTATTAGTTTCAGTGTGTTTAGAAAGCTTCTTTTTTTTAACAAGTTCGAAATGAGTTCAGAATTTAAATTTAAAGCAGTGATGAGTTGGACAGAAGAAGAATCCTCTGAATTTTAATTTTTATAACAGAAGAGTCCAAACAACATTTTCGAAGCTGCATCCTGTAACTAAGTGATTTATCTATATTCGAATTGTATTGATGCAATCTCAACTTCTTTAAACGAAGGAACATTCAAGCTTCAGATTCTAAGATATTCAAAAAGCTATTACTTAGGGAGATGGTCGCCCGGGGAATCTGTATGCAGCAAACTATTTCAGAAAGATAAAATTGTGTTGACTGGCTGGTGGAAGGAAACCAGTTCCACTCCAATACATTTAGGTTTATATTACCAATTCCTTAGCATACCATAGTAGTTGTGTTCCTTATGGAGTTTCTAGCCTGAAAAGATCTGATTTTTGACGCTGTGACAACTCTTGGCCAGGGCAATATAATAGGAAGCGAAGTATATCCTCATGCTCATCCTCATCATTGCAGCCTTTCAAGGGGTTTCCTCAATAACACGTAGTATTTTGTCATAGTATCAAAGCCTGTTTTGCCCTATTGCATAACATGTTTGATTAATTGAAAGAAAACAAAATGGGAATTGCGGATGAAAACGCAACGACACGTGATGACAAGGTTTTGTAGCGAAACATTGTTATTAACCTTGGTAAGTTAAGTGTTTCCCGTCAAAGAGATTGGAAAAGAGTTGAACCGTCCGTAGGCGACTATTGAAAAAGCAGCTTCTGATTGAAGAAAAATAGACAGCAATGGAATGAAATAAAGAATTGAATTGGAAAAAAACTTGTTCTCTCGGGGGAAAGTCACTTTGAGGTACATCTTAGACTTGCACATATTGTTCAAACGGCCCTGGAAGGCCAATAGAGTGCATGATGGGGTAAGCTGACTCGCTTAGTACGAAAAATGACCTTGTTATACCACCTTTAAACTTGGAACCAATTTAAGTTTCTTACCAAGCGTTAAAGACAGAATTAATGTCTTAACTTATTAGTTCATAGGATAATTCTTCTCAAAAGAGTTTCCGGGATTTGAACAGTGCATGGCGTTTGCAATGGAGATGGTCAATAGTTCCTCCTGTTCTTCTGGGTACACTCTAAGACTCGGGGCCAGTGTTCTCTAAGTGAGTCATAGACTAAGAACAAAATGGAGCTTATGTGCTGCCTGCGAAGAGATTTCTTCTTTATTTAATTATATTTTGTATTATTTTTTAAAATGCAACTCAAGGGGTTATCAATACCTTTATTATGAATTAACACAATGCGATCGATTAGAAGAGAAGATATTGGAACATGAAACTGTTCCTGTAGGTACCTCGTGATTAGAGATGGTCGATGGAATCTAAGTTCTCAGTTCAGATTGGCTATCAGGGAATGATGACTTCGGATACCACTCTAACTTAAAGCCAGGATAAGCGCTCCTTATAGTTTTTTATTTATTTTGCTATAAAACACGCTGCAAAGGCTTGGAAGACGAAGGTTTTGGTTTGCTTGTTAAGTCCAAGATGGAGGAGTCCACAAAAGAGTGTTGAAATGCTTTACGCGGCAATGACAAGTTGTCAACTTGAATCCCTTCTCTTCCAATATTGTCAGTCGCACTTCCTAGGAAGCAGGGATATAAAACCTATTTGAGGAGCTCTTTTTAATCATTTTTAACAATATGCTGTAAGACCCAAGGTTCCTTGAATGCAAATTGCACGTCATTAGCTAGGAAAGAATTTTCGTTCAATAGATTGAGAATAAACTGATATTTATCTCGCGTAATCTATGGGTGGCGTCCAGTCGAATCTGGGGTGAACATTGAAAAATTGCTGCCCAGGCTGGGGCTCGAACCCACAACTCTAGGTTAGCAACCAAGCACTATACATATCCACTTACTGCAACCCGCTGGCTTATAGTTTTTAAATCTTTTGGGTTCGTCTGGGAGCTCTTTTGTTTTGGAATGAATTCTACTATAAAACCATAACTGAGGAATGTGGATTATTTCAAAATAGCTTCTCATAGTTTTTTTTCGGAATTCCAGCAGGTTTTTAGCCTTCTGAAGCTTTTCGGTGGACAATGTATTTTGTTCTTGTTGATAAAACTTTGAGGGCAACTTTGGATACATTATTTGTTAAGAGTAAATATCGCTGTAATCCAATGTCTTACTCTAAAAAGGTCGGCCACGTCCCTTAATCGTGGTAAACAAGCCTTTTCATTAGAGCTGGAAACATGAGTTGTGAAAAATATTCTAAATTCTATCGCTGTAATCTAAGCACCTAAGGAAGTACCGGTAAAGTTAATGCTTGTAGAAGATTGAGTGATTTTTCAAAAGGTGTCTGCGCAAAGCCATCTTTGCAGACAATTCAGTACTCTTAGATTCGTTGAGAGATTTTTTCTTATGCTTGATGCTTCGGAGACTTTTTCTATTTTGCTACAAAAGATTTTGTGTGATATTCCCCTTGGTTTTCTAAGTTGTGCTTAACATATTTGGAAGCATTTTTTTCATGAAAACCGAGGTAAACCATCTTTTTTCTTTTCATCATCGTCGTCATCATCATCATCAGGTCCCTGCTCAGTGCATAGGGCGCCAACGCCAACAAAACGTCTCCATCAATCACGGTCTAACTGTGGCCACGTCTTTCTCTGGGCATTAACTTCGGCTAGGACTGCTGACTTCCATGTTGTTCTTGGTCTTCCAATCCGCCAATCAAAATACTGGTTCACAATGTCATAGTGTGTGGCAAATCCATTGATGCCTTTCGCGCTTTCTTATGTTGACGTCCAACCGCTCCTGACTTGTCCTGAGCCTCAATTCCTGGTAAGAAATAGTTTGTGGCCAGCGAATCTTCAGCATGTGACACGTAGAAGCGATTCACAAAAGCCTGAGATTTTCTCGAGATGGTAGCCGACCAAATCCGATGTGCGGTAGAATGATTCTACATACCACGTTTCCATTTGTTATCATAATTCATGTAAATTCATATTACAGGGCTTCTACATTAAAAATTTCATTGAAATCGTTCAAGTGCCTTGCGAGAAAATCTGATTTCAAAAAACCGGTCCTATGGGATGTACCGTTATAAAACTTTTCCTTTAAAATATTTTCCAACCAAAACATAAAACTTACAGAACAAACACTATTCAGAAAGTTTTATCAAAATCGTAGGAGCCGTTTTTGTAAAAAATTAATTTTTCACTAAAAACCGCAGGTACCGTTATTATTAGAGCTAGAATGCTTATTCTAAAAACCCTTATGTAGGACGTCATGATAATACTGTGTACCAAGTTTGAAGCAAATCTGTCCAGCCGTTTAGGATGTAGGTAACTATACAGACAGACAGACAGACAGAACCGTCGGACACTTTTTTTTTAAAATACATAGCTTGCCTTATAGTGCCTATAATCGCTAGTAAAAAGAAAATACATAGAATATCCATGCGATATTTGCTATGCTTATGACATATTTTTGAGTCCTCAAAATTTGTTTTTAAATCTTTCAAATAGACCCTTTATAATATTGCTTACATCAAAGAAGAAGTCCAATCCCATCCAATTTTTAAGAACGATTAATGATCCCATAGGTTAAGAGAAGGTTTGTGAAAAAAGTATTGTAAAGGCTAGCTATTTTTTTTTTTTTTTTTTCAAATCACTGTTCCACTGTCAAAACATTTCAGCTATCCCACCTGTCTCCCTTCTTAATAAGCTTATCAGAACCGCAAGGAAGAAAATTAGTAATCCGAAGTTGTTTGGTAGATGGCTTAATAAAACGGACGTGACTATTGCATCTAATGAAACACAATCCAAAGTCCTTTACACGTTGGTATAATAAAATCATCTGAGTTAAATATCTAACCTGTAGGTGATTTCTTTGAACCAATGCCAATTCGAGGGTTGAAAGGATGGATGGTGAGACGAATTTGATAAACCTTCGGGGATTTACTTAGAGTTTTTTTTTTATACTCTTTGTTTTAAAATGTTTGCCCACTTTGCTATGCGACTAGAATACTCAATGAGAAAATTGGCAGGAAAGGGCATTTGGCTCTTTGGTTACCTGTTCGCTGTTCCTGTTTCGTTCATTGAGATGTATTTTTTTTGGAAACGCAACTTGGAATACTAATGTGGACAGTTGTCGAAGGAAATCTTTGAGAAAGAGCACAGAGTAGTAAACTGATAGGGTTCAATAAAAGGGTAAGGGATTGATTCGATAAAGACATTTAGAGTTATCTTCAACGAGGTGTTGATGTCAGTAAAGACAGTTCCAATGAGCGGTCGCCGAAGGTCTTTTAAGGAATTCTTGTCGGGTCGTTTGAGTATCGATGGGCGAAGTAAGTTCAAGGATCCGAATCGAAACATTCATGTTTGTATCATATAAATGAGTTCATGTCCTTGTTAATGTTTTCTTCGTTTTAAAATCTAGCATTTATAAGGGGAGTACTTGTGTTTGAAATTGAACGTGAGAAATAAAAATTTAGGTAATGAAGGGTGTTTCTTTTAAAGGTATAAGACTTTAAGTTGATAGCGCTGTTTTCATTGACAGCCATTTTGTCATCATCTATGTGATTTATTTAAAATTTGATTTCATCATAAATCGATTGACGCCTGAATAACGCATACAAATTGTGCAGTTTTATTTCGAAAAATATGATTCTGTTCGTGAAACGCATCGCGCACTACACAAGAAAATTTTGTTCAGCGATGAAACTCGTTTTTGGTTGAATGGCTACGTCAATAAGCAAATCTGTCGCATTTGGAATGTAGATCATCCTCAAGCCTTTGTTTAGACGCGACTCACAGAAAAACTGACAGTTTTGTGTGCCTTATGAGTTGGTGGAACCATTGGTCCATACTTCTTGAAAAACGATGCCGGCCAGAGTAATACAATCAATGGAGACCGTTATAGAGCCATGAGATCAATGTCTTTTTCGTTCCTGGAATTAATTACCTCTATATGTGGGAGCTATAGTTTCAACAAGACGGAGCAACTTTTGTCACTCAGCGCGTGTAACAAATAAATTTGTTGAAAAAGAAACGTTTTATTTATGCATAATCTCGCGTTTTGGACTTGTAAATTGGCCTCAAAGACCATCCTATTTTACACCGTTAGACTAATTGTTGCGAGAGTACGTGAAGTCCCTAGTCTACATCTAGCTTATAGATGTCACGATTGACGACTTGGAAAACAACTTTCTTCGCGTTATTGCTGATATACGACCCCGAAATAATGCAGAGAGTGATCGAAAATAGGGCCTTCGAGCCATCAGCCAGGGTGGCCATTTGCTAAAACTTATATTAATACAATAATTTATCTGGTGTTTTAGTTAATTTTATAATTCTATAGCTCTTAAAAACAATTAAATAGTTAAATAATGTTAATTGGCTCTGTATGGAACAAACCAAGCGAATAATGTATGTCAACCCTTAAAACTTGATTTAAAAAGACAAAAATATTTTTTGAATCATCTTATTTTTGCTGTATTTGCATACCTGTATTTTCAAATACAATGTATCTTTCGAACAATTTTGTATAAGAAATACAGATTACATTTTGCTTTTTAAGATAACATTTAATTTATTCAAACTACAAAAGCTTTCTTTTCGATATCACTTGCACGATTTATAAAATAACATGTCATCCATAATTATATTTACTGCTCTGTGAACGAAAAAAATTTAAACTGTAGATGATGACTGACTGATTTTTAAAATATATGAACGATCTTTTAATGTTATTCAGTGCGGTTGTAGTGTATTTTTGGAGCCGCCTGACTTGATGGGAGATAAATCAGCAAAGCTTAGCCTCATTGCGTGTGGTTAGGAGTGGGATTGGTGAACCGTACGATACCAACCGCGTGCTGTTGACATGTGTTCTCTGTTGTTCTATCTTCTGTTCTATATTTAGACTGTCGCTCTATATTGTTTGAAATTTCTTACCTTGAAACTATGGCTTGAGCTGCCAATGCTTGTACGCTTGTACCTACGTGTGTCTGCTTCGTAAATTTACATACGGAGTAAGTAGATTTAAATGTAATTCAGTTTAAAAATTATTTTCTTCATACGGCTCACTTAAATTAAAATTTTATTTTGTTGTTGGTTGAAATCATTTTACAACTTCTAATTCTTGGCTTAATAAGCTCTTTTTTCTTAAACTGTGATGTTCTATGTTCTCTGGTATGTATATCTAATATTTAGTGTAGAAAAAAGTTCTTTCTTAACAGACAAGAGAAAATACAATAACATTAATTTTGTTTGTTTCTATGTTCAATTACTGCTTGCGCAATTGAAAATACGGGCAAGTGCGAGTCGGACTCGCGCACGAAGGTTTCCGTACCATTATCTAAATATAAAAACGATCGAAAAATCACGTTTGATGCATCGGAGCCCCCCTTAAATATTTATTTTATTCAGTTTTTAGTATTTTATAGCGGCAACAATAATACAACATCTGTCATTTCAACTGTCTAACTACCTGGTGAGGAACGGACAGACGGACGGCGAAGTCTCAGTAATAGGGTTCCGTTTTCACCCTTTGGGTACGGAACCCTAAAAATGCTTTATACTGCCAAGGCAAATCCACTTTGAGCGACTTACAATCTTAAGCTCGCAGCTGAATTTGAACATATCCAGAAACAACACATAAATAAATTGAATGTTTCAAAATTAGATTTTGAATAGCGGTTATCTTATTCTTGAAGCACGCCCTGCCACGTAAATAAGGAATACATGGACAAAATGTTCATATTTTTTAACTCAAAACTGCGTAAAAATTGGAACATTAATACATTTTTAAACTTTTGCGAAAACACCCTTAAAAAGTGGGTGTGTAAAAAATATTAAGCATTAACTGAGCTTCGATCGTAAATAATTTTGTATTTACATATACATATGTGTAAAACTACAGCTAAGCCGAGTAGTTTTTTAACAATAATTTTAAACGAATTAAGGTATTTTATTGAAATCACGACCACAAAAATGTGCTTATTGAAAACTTTACTCGTATATTTTCCATAACTAACCAAAAAGCTAGTTGAAATTGATTATTGGTTCATTGATTTCTTGATCATTGTTTTTTTTTTTTTTTGTTCTTTTATTAAAAGTGGGCTTTAGCCACTCCCAAATTCAAATATTTATAACTTAATTTAGAGAAAATTTACATTTATCTCGTGTGTGCAAAATTAATAAAGCATTGTTTTGATCGTTACTGTAGAAATAAAATTAACTTGCCAAATAGAGCTGTTCGAAAAAAATGTGTGCGTATTTGTAGGCAGATTTCACTGGTTTAAAAACTGAGCCTTACTCTTGGACCAAACGTTATACAGGGTGATTTATATAACCTGCATCAAAAAGCTAGAGCGAAAAGGTTGGATTGAGACAAAAAAAAAAACGTGTCAAAGAGAGGTCTATTAACCTCCGTTCAGCTGGGAGGGGTAATTTTCTAAAAAAAAAAAAAATACTTAAATTAGAAAATAAATATATTTAAAAATAACAGTAACTCCTACAATGCCATAGCATACCTTTTTGTAAAGCCAGAAACCTTTTTTTTATTGTTTTATTGTGTTTTTAAATAAAATTATTTTAGTGGGCCGTTTAATTTTCAAACTCAAAATTTTGAAGAAAAAAAAATTAAAGCTTAAATTTCATTTTTCATTTCGTTGTTAAAATTAAATGCCCTTATTAGTTTTAAGTCGAACACTGAAAACCGTTTGGCTCTATAGGACTTTTCGTTGCCAACCTATTCAAAAATAACCGATTTTTGTTACAAAAAGGTATGGCTTGGCATTGTAGGAGTTACTATTATTTTTTAATAATTTTTTTTCTGTTTTAAGTCAATTTTTTTAGGAAATTGCCCTCTTGGCTAAATGGAGGCGAATAGAGCCCCATCCCATACGATTTTCTTCTTGTCTCAACCCTACCTACTCGCTCTAGCTGTTTGATGCACCTTATACGAATAACTCTGTATATGTATACCAAATTCAAGCTATCTAGCTCAAAAAAAGCAAATTCTAGAGGCAAAGAGTAATACATAAGGACGGACAGGCTAACATCGCTAAATTGACTAGCCTTTTGATTCTGAGTCAGGTTATATTATACTTTTCTACACCTGACGTTATTATTTCTCTTTGTTACAAACTCCACACCAAATCTATATATATAAAAATCAATTTAATTTTTGTGTGTGACCTTATTTCTAGAGTTAGGATGGGTGGATTTTTATATATATTCTTTTAAATGAAAGGGACCATACTGTAGATGGTTTAGAAGAAAAAAAATGTTAAAACCGTCAATCTGAATTTTTTGTAGCCCATTTATAAGATTTGTTCCACTTTAAAGTAATATTTTTTAGTAGTATTTATTGGAATTTATTTCAATTAAATTTATTTGATTTTTAATATTTCAAAATAAAAACATAAACATAAGGGAGAGCTAGAGTACGTTTTCAACGAACTGTTGGATACCCTATTCCCTATATTTTTGTATGTGTATGCGTGCGCCTCTAGCAGCCAGCCGCTGTTAGAGTTTCAGAAACACAATTATTCTTTAGCAGACAGGAAAAAATTAAAATAACATTAATTTTGTGTGGCCCATGTTCAATATCTGCTGGCGCAATAAAAAAGGCGTGTGCCACGTATAAATTTGAGACTTTTTACTGCCAGGGCAATTACTATGAGCTCAGTGACATTCAACTTTAAGCTTGCAGATCGATTTGAACATAACGTACATACATACATACATACATACAGTAAGTAAATTATCTTTAATAAAAGTGTATTGTCTTTTTTTAGTGCAAGTATTGGTTTTGTGCAGAAAAAAAGAATAGAGGTTTTAATCAAACATGACATTACGATGAAAAAGAAGCCCAAAAAAGTGGTTTTCGCCATACCGTACGTCGGTCTGTCTGTGCGGGTGTGCGGATGTGCGTCTGTGCGCTTTTTCACGTCCAGCCACAGCCTAAACGGACGGATTTTCTTCAAATTTGGTATATAGCAGTTTGAAGAAAAACGGTTGCTGAGGTTTTTACTTGCGATTATAGGTACTATAAGGCAAGTTATGCATTCGTATAAAAAAAAAATTATTTCGTTTTAGCCCGTCTCTAACTGGTATCTTTCAAGTAACGGTTTTTTGAATTTTCTCGAAAACGGCTCAAACGATTTAGATTAAGATCTTTCAAGTAACGGTTTTTTGAATTTTCTCGAAAACGGCTCAAACGATCTTAGATTAAACTCAAAATTTAGATAACTTTAAGCAATGCTAACAAAACTAGGTTTTTTGTTTGTTTTTGGCTCAAATGGTCGTAACGAAAATCAGGTTTAAATGGCTTTTTTTCAAATGGCCATAAGTTCGCAACGGCTTGATTGAATTGGCTCAAACTTTGTTTGTTATCGTTCTTTATAGTGTTCTATAGGATGGCTTTGTAAATTTTTTTAGTGAAGCCTTTCTAAATGGTAGCTCCCATACAACGAGCCGTTCAGTCTTAGCCAACTTTTTTTGGTTTTTTTCTAATTTCCTCAAAAACGGCTTTAACGATTTTGATTAAACTCTGTGTGTTATATTCCTTTAGTGTTCTTAATAGAACTGCGTTTTTAGTTTTTGCAAAAAATGCTAATAACGCAGATCTGGTCTTAGCGTCTTTTTTTTTTCAAATGGCCATAAGTTGTCAACGGTTGTATCGAATTCAAACAAACTTTATTTGGTATAGTTCCTTTCAATTCTGTATCAGATGACATTGCATTTTTGTCAGTTATTCTTTTTTAAATGGTGGCTACCATACAAAAAGCCACTAGGATTTGGTCAAATTATATAGTTTTTACTTGCGATTATAGGTACTATAAGGCAAGTTATGCATTCGTCGAAAAAAAAAGTTTTGAGATAACAATCAAACATGACATTACGATGATAGCGAAGACGAAAAAAGATGGTCTAAAAATTCTGTCCGTCTGTATGTCTGTCTGTCTGTCTGTCTGTCTGTCTGTCTGTCTGTCTATATTGGACCTACAGCCCAAACGGGTGGGCCGAATTGCTTCAAACTTGGTATATAGACTTTTTTAGGTATTGTACAGAAAGGAAATTGAAATTTTTTTTTTAGCTCAAAAAATAACGGTACCTGCCATATAACCGTTACGTTAAAGCTTATTTTTCTCAAAAACGGCTCTAACGATTTTTAATTAAAAAAATCAGTGTTGCTTTTTAGGTACGACCAATCATATGGCTGAAAAAAAAGTTTTAAAAAATGGCTAAGAACGGTACTTTCCATAGGACCGTTTTTTTTGCTTTCGACTATCTCGAAAACGACTCAACCGATTCTTTCGAAATTTCACACACATATAGCTGTAGATAGGTCAATTTGTATTGCATACCAATATTTTTGAAAAATATTTTTTTGTATTTTTAAAAGCATTTTTTAAAAAAAAATTTAAAAAATTAATATTCTGAAAACTGCTTATTAATTTTTTTTTAAAAAATTTTAAATAAATGTATTTGCTGAATACCTATGAACTGGCGTTTTTGAATTTTTTTTGAAATTTTTTTTCAAAAAGTTTTTCAAAAAAAACTTTTTTTCTCGAAAACCGCTCCACAGATTTTTCTAAATTTATTCTCATAAATTCAAATTTATCCAAGAAATAAAATGGCGTACTTTTTTTTCAGCTCAAATTAGTTTAAGTATTTATTTAAGAATTTTGAAAATTTTATTTTTATCAAAATCTCAAGCGCATAAACCACTGTCACTCATTAGAGCAAGTTCGTGCGACCCAGTCGTGCATTTTATTTCTAATTTAATCAAAAACAAATTCCGCAAATTTTTATTAAACTTTGTATGTAATATAGATACATAAAATGTTTTGATGAAAAC
Organism: Platycheirus albimanus; assembly: GCA_916050605.2. Taxonomy (NCBI): domain Eukaryota; kingdom Metazoa; phylum Arthropoda; class Insecta; order Diptera; family Syrphidae; genus Platycheirus; species Platycheirus albimanus. The sequence continues at coordinate 44,393,423 of OU696697.1, forward strand.
TGCAATTATGTTTTTGGCTACAAACGATAATAACATAAATTTTTTTAAACAATTTTATTAATTCGGCCATAAACGGACATTTATATCATTTATATCACCCAAAAGAAGACATCTAAATTTTAAATGGGATGTACCGTTATTAGACTTTTCCTGAAAAATCTATTCCGAACAAAACATAAAGTTTGTACAGAAAACATTATTCAGAATGTTTTATCAAAATCGTAGGAGTCGTTTTTGATATAAATCAATTTTCCCCTAAAATCGTATGGCAGGTACCGTTAGTTTTAGAGCTAGAATGCTAATTCCAAAAACCCCTCTGTAGGACGTCATAATAATACTATGTACCAAGTTTGAAGCAAATCGGTCCAGCCGTTAAGGCTGTAGGTGCCGATACAGACGGATAGACAGACAGACAGAATTGTCGGTCCCACTTTTTTCGATTTCTCTATCATTGTAATGTCATGTTTGATTGTTAGATTATTTTTTTTTACGAATGCATAACTTGCCTTATAGTAAAAATGTGAAAAGTAAGTGCGTTTATTTGTAAGGCTTGCGCTCCTAAGCTACTTAACCGTTTTTAAAATTCTTTAACTAAAAGAAAGCTATACACACAGGCTATACATTTCTTTAGTCTCAACTCTCAACTATTAGAGATCCTTATGAAAATTAAAATAATGAAACACAAGGTATCAAAAGTATTCCTTTAAAAGTCAATAATTGAAATGCGATGGAATTTTTACATGCGAATATACATAAAATGCAAGTTGATCGAAAAAAAAAGAAGTTTGAACGATGATAGCGAGGACCAAAAAAGTTGGTCAAAAAAATCTGTCCGTCTGTCTGTTTTATTTGTTTGCCTTTCCGTCTTACTATGTATGTACCTAAAGACACCTACAAAAGCTCAAACGGGTGTGATTAATTCTTTCAAACTAGGTATATCGAGTTTTTTAGTTATTGTACAGAAGGGAAATTAATTTTTTTTGCAGCTAAAAAAACTACCGGTACCTGCAATATTATTGTTATGTTAAAGCTCATTTTTATCAAAGATGACTCAAACGATTTTGATTAGTTTAGCTCTTTAGGTATGACCGTATGAACAAAGTTACTAAGAATTGCTAAGAGCGGTACCTTCCATTATAGGATGGTTTTGTTTTTGCTTTCGGCTTTTTCGAAGACGGTTTAACCGATTCTTTCAAAAATTTACACATATGTACATAATGTATATAGGTTAAAGTAGCTCAATTAATACCTACTACATTCCTATATTTTAATAAATATTTTGTTGTTTTTTCAAAAACATTTTTCTTGATAATTTAATATTTAGAAAACAGATTAACTTTTATAAAAATGATTAGTAGTTATGTATATGATTAGTAGATAATGAGATTGGGGAAATTGTATTGGGGGAATTTAATTATTTTTTTTTTGAAAAATGTTCTCCAAAAAATATTTTTATTCTAAGAAACCAATCAACAAATTTTGATAATTTTAATACCATACATTGAAATTCATCCAAAGAATAAGAGTTTCGAAAAATATTTTTTTTTCAAAATTTCAAGCCACGACCAATATCTTATTAGAGCAAGTTAGTGCGATCCAGTAGTGGACTTTATTTTTAAAAATTAAGATTACTATGGCGAAGGCCAACCCTAAGACACTGTATTTGACGCGAGCGAAGCCGCGGGTAAAAGCTAGTACAATATAAATATGGAATAGGGTATACGAAAAAAATCTCAATATTTAAAGCTACCAATTTTCACTCTGGTTTCTTATATATGTTATTTTCTTGTATTTGCACTGTGGTTTAAAAAAACAAGTTCGACCGAAATTCGAAGGATGGAGCCGCGAGCATGATACTGTTATTTTTTTGAAAATGTTAAATTTCCCCGGAAGAGTTTTAAAAACTATAAGAAAAAGTGGTAAGTTCAAAAACGAAATATACATATATATGAATTCCTAAAAAAATATGTATATTTAATTTTATATTACAAATAACTTAAAAAATTAGAGGTTTAACTAGCGAAGATATTTCTGATTCGTACTGAATTCAGTTTATATACATTTATATGTATGTTTGAGTTATGTTCAAATTGATCAGAAGTCCTTCCAACTTCCATAGGAATGAGTACATTTTTTGTTTACTTAAACATTAAATACACACTTTAATCCTTCAATTTTTTTTTTTATTTTTCTTGAAAAAATAAGAAAACCCAATCGCTCGAAAATATTTGTAACTCGTCAAAATCCTTCCAATTTCCTTTGGCCTTTGAATTTAAATTAAATCTAGAGTTTTTATGAGTACATATACCATTTGTATACCCCCTTGTCGCTAATTAACACAGTCCGTAATACCTCTTAGGCAGTAGTTATCGTAAAAAAAATTCTAAAATTTCTCATTATGTCTTAATATACATTTAAGTAATGCACACTCTTGAAGTATTAAAATATTAAACCTCAACATACATCCTTCTAGAAGCAAAAAGCCCGTCATAAACGGTAAATCTTTACCGCTTCCACCGCCTACCGATGGACAATGACGACGACGACACCATAGCGCTATTCCCGGATACTTAAAACACTACCTCTCACTGTCCGATGCCCCGATGCGATGGTTATATTCTTCTAGTCCTTACAAAATTTATATACCTTCACTCAGCAGGACATTAAAAATATATTTTAAGATGTCTAAAACAACATAAATTCATCCCTCGGTTTTATTATAAAAACATAAAACATACCTAATGCGTTGAAAACCATAAATTTTTTAAAAGTTAATCTCTTCGTGGTCGGAACATGAATTCTTACGCACCGTAATAATGAGTAATGATGGCACAATGGACCACCACCGGCACTGGATCTGAATTCTGAATTCTGGAATCTAGTCAGTATCAGTAGGTATGCTTTCGTGGTACATTCATCTACATCTTATAGAATAGTCTCTATTACATATTTAAAATACTTCTGGGATGCGCGGGCGGGGGGCGTATAATGCTTATAATAACAAAGAAGTGTTGAAAGTTTTTTTTTCCTACGGATTGCCCATAAAAAGACTAAAAGGAAATTATGAATTGTAGAAGGGTGCATTGCATTGGAATGGCTTTTGCGTGACTTTTATCTTTGAGAAAGAATGAGGATTTTTTGTTGGCATCTATACATTTTAGAAGAATTTACTGCAGATAATTTATGGAACCAGAATTACTTGGCTGAAGAAGGTTTCAGAGAGCCTTTTTAAAGTCAAACTAACAATGAAAACTATACTAAACCCAGAGAAAAATAACGTAAAATCAAAGAAAACCACTTTGATTTAAGCAGATTCGGGGTTGAAGACGATGATAATTTTAGAATCAAAGAGGAACATTCTTGATTCAACTTATGTCTCTTTATAATTCAATATTAAATCGACTACGTTTCACTTCAAAACAAGAATGAACCTCCTAATATTAACGTTGCGATGTCAATTCAAAGCATTTCCAACGTAAAATTAAAGACGTTTGTGTACTTTTATACAACGTTAAACCAAATACGATCTATTAAATTTTACGTTGCGTTTTTTCCCTCAGTGAAGAACAACAAGAATATGTTTCTGCCAAATGTAAGTTCGAAGAACTAAAGTCCTACTATGATTAGAAGAGTCAATTTTTACATATTTTTTAAAATAGTTACACGTTTTTCCCGCCTAGTAAAGGAAATTGGATTCGAAATACTCCTAATGCACACATATTTTCACGGCTAATTTGTGCTCGCTTTGTTAAATAACTCCCTATAGGTAAGGAAAGGTTAGCTTTAAGTGGCTGATGGGAATCGTCTGAGATATTTAGACTAATACTATATCCAAAAGGAGGAGCAACTCCACTGCTTAAGCCCCTTGCAGCTTGTTTATGTTAGATCGCTGGAATCATTGAAGAAGAATTCTCAAAAATGTGATTTACGTTTTTTGGGAAATAGCGGGACATGAACAGAGAAGGAGTGGGACAGTCTCCTCTTTCTCCTAATTCATGCAGAAATTGTTTCAGAAAACGCCAAGCCCAATAGGGTGCTAGACCAATAATAAGGCAGTGTCCAGTTATAACACTCGTTGCGAAGCTATTATGAGATCTTGTTTAAGAATAGGCTTGCATGTAAAGATGGGTACGCAAAGTGTACAGCAGAATCCGAGGCAGTCCATATTCTATGCCGTGCCTTACACAGACTGCAACTTGTCCGATTGTTCGCTGACTGGACTTCGGAGCGTTTTGAAGATTATCCCAATTTTAACCGAAAAACATCGCATTTTGGTGTGGATTTTAGACCATACTTTTTCGAAAACTATTTATGTTGGTGAGCGCTACTGAACAATGCAAACCTATTTCTTATGGCCCTAATTAATATGGACCGAGATGACTCGTGATTCGTCACGATTGATATTCTCCATAAAATATTTGAAGTAAGGTTATCTCTAGCAGGGTGACGTATATTGGTTATGCGATTTGATCCCCCTATAGACTCTATCTTGTGGAGTTTCCTGAAGTCGCAGGTCCAGGCCATAATCGACCGATAAGAGTCATTGAAAATTTGAGGCTGTGGAATGGGTTGTAAGAGCCAACTTTATAAAGTAAATTTATTTCAAAACCACCTAGCAAGATTTCTCATGCCACCTTTAGTATTTTCCCGAATGTATAAGCACAAAATGGTTTCTCTAAGGTTTGGGCATTATCGGCCTGGTAGTTTGCCAAATCACTATCAAAAATGAACTGTGCTCAGCCATTTTAAAATGTATATATTGCTCTTTTACTGTTGAAACGCTTTTTGGATTTCTTTTACTGTTTTAAATTTTAAGAAATATTTTTTTCAAAATCGTTCTAACAGTTATTTCAAAAATCGTTTGTTTTAAACTTTTCGCAAACATGTTCCAATTTTTTTAATATGATAACGTCTAGCAATTTATAGATCTTATCAGAAACCAAACAAATTTAAAAAACTTTGAACAAACCGTTTTTGAAAAACTTAACAATTAATATTATTTCGTTTATAAAAGGGCTTCCTCATTTAGAATTTCATCGAAATACGTCAAATGGCTTACGAGAAAATCTGATTTGAAAAAACCGGTCCTATGCCTCTGGGAGATCCCTACCGTTATAAGACTTTTCCTGAAAAATCTATTCCAACTAAAACATCAAATTCACACAAAAAACACTATTCAGAAAGTTTTATCAAAATCATAGCAGCCATTTTAGAGAAAAATTAGTTTTTCATTAAAAATCGTATGGCAGGTACCGCTAGTTTTAGAGCTTGAATGCTAGTTCCGAAAATCGCTCATTAGGACGTCATAATAATACTATGCACAAATTGTTTGTTGTGTTGATTTCCGTCGATGTTCTACTTGCTAGGCACAGCAATGCCTGCAAGTTGATTTTAGTCTTCCAATGTGTCTATTTCTCTGAGGATTATATTCGAAAGATTGTTTTGTTATGTTTTCGTCAGGTTTCCTCAGTGTACGCATGCCACTTCCATTGCTTGATGTGTGAATTTAACTCTTTCTGGAGGGTCCTATTCCTCAATTCCACGTTAGGTATAGTTTGCGGCAAACGGATCTTGAGAATGTTACTCAGATAACTATTAACGAAAGGCTGCAGTCTGCTCGAGATGTTGGAACGTTGGAAGAGCATTTGCATGTTCCAGAAGAAGAGTCGAAGATTTTTAACTTTTTGCTTAGCGATATTTTGCTGTAGTTCCAAACAATAGAAAAGTTTCCAAATGCACCACGGGCTTTGTTTTTTCTATTGTCAACCTCCAGGCTCGTTCTGCCATCAAGTATGCTGTGTTGTATAGCTTCCCAGATAATTAAACTGCGTACCTAATCGAAACATGGTTCCTTATTGCCTCAGAATATTTTCTTCTGTGCCTTGGCCTGTGATCATGCTTTCTGTCTTATTAGCGTTGATACTAAGCCAGCAACTTTTGCATTTACGAGTAGTTGCAGCGAAAATCTGCTTGATGCCTGAGTGGAAATTCGATCCTAGGCTTTATTCTTAAAGTCCCTTATGTAAGTTTCCATCTTTTTAATAGCCTGTACTAGTTTGAGCGAAATATCGGAGGCTACTTCAGGGTCAAACTTTAGGTGTGTACAAAGTACTCCTTCCAACTTTACAGCTGATCTTTTATCATCATTAAAAGGTTGCCGTTCAAATCTAACATGGGATAGGTAGTGTTAGTGCTACTCCGCTATCTACCAATATCCTTAGTGATTTTATTTAGCTCTCTAGCATCTTCTCTTCCTACTGCATGTTCCGCATTCTCCGCAAGTTTACCCATCAAGTCTCATGTCTCACACACAGGTGCTCTGTCTTTATGAGATACTCTGTAGTCTGTACTCGTTCCCTAGAAACAAATTACGCTGAGCATCAATTTGCTCTAAATTTGACCCACATAGCATCTACCGGCAAACCAGTGTTTTATAAGTTCGACACTATTTTTTCCAAGTGTGATAGCGAAATACCGACTTACAATAGAATCATTTAGAATATGCTTATAATGAATCCTGGTCTCTTTAATTTTGGTGGGGGCAAACACCCCCATTTATTCGGCTTAAAACAAGCTACAAATGAACTTAATCTAACTTAAAACTAGGTTACTTATAGCTATGGGCGGGAATTTAGGTGGTTAAGGAGAAGAATTTTCAGATTCGAAGTACTTAAGTTGAAATCGAAACTGTCAACATTAATATTTGTTTCGTGAAGCATACGGGTTAGGGGTTCGTTTGAGCCATAGGAAGTACGGTGATAGGGAAGATAGAAAAGACGTGGGTTCCTGAGATTGCGTGGATTAGTATTAAACGAAATGGAATTATAAAGTGTTGGACAGTCAACAGAACCAGAAACAAGTCGGTGAATGAAGAGGATATCGGCAATAATTCTTCGATCTTCAAGAGTATTAAGATTAATGAGTTGAAGACGATCATTATAGGGGGGAAGTATGAGAGGGTTTTGCCAAGGTAAACCACGGAGGGCAAAACGGAGGAACCTTCTTTGAATGCTTTCAATTCTTGAGATATGGACACGTTGAAATGGAGACCAAACTTGAGAAGCATATTCAAGTAATGGTCTAACGAAGGTTATGTATAAGGAGCGGGTGACATAAGGATTAGTAAATTCTTTAGACCATCGTTTAACAAATCCAAGAGCTGAGTTGGATTTATGGATTAATTCATCTATGTGAGAGAGGAAGTTAAGCTCTCGATCGCACAACACACCAAGATCCCTGATTGAATTTACGATAGGTATAGATTGGTTGGAAAGGTAATAGTTACGGGGAGGCAGTACTGAGCGCTTACGAGAAAAGGTAATGGACTGGCATTTGCCTACATTCAACTCCATACAGTTTTTTTGACACCAAATTGAGAAATTATCTAGATCAAATTGTAATTGGGTTGAATGATTTGCTGAAGATATCGTTTTGAAAAACTTAGTATCGTCAGCATACAATGATATGTTAGAATGCTTTATGACAATTTCAATATCATTTATGGCAAGGATGAAAAGAAGAGGGCCTAAGTGACTACCTTGTGGGACACCCGAAGTGGCAATAAATGGGTTAGAAAGTGAATTCCTGAAACGCACTCTGTAGGAGCGTTGGCTTAGGTAAGAGGACAACCATTTTAAGGAGATAGGTTCAAAACCAAGGGCTGTTAATTTAAAGAGTATGAGGCGATGAGAAATTTTATCAAAGGCCTTACTAAAATCGGTGGTAATTACATCAACTTCCATTCCTGATTCAAGTGCAGAGAGAGAAAAAGACACAAATTCAATAAGATTGGTGGTCGTGGATTTATACTTGAGAAATCCATGTTGCCTGGGGGATATTAGAGACCTGCAGCGGAAGCTGATAACTTCATAAATGAGACATTCGAAAATTTTTGGAATATAAGAAAGCTTTGCAATGGGACGGTAATTTTTAACATCATTCTTAGCGCCTTTTTTGTGAATCGGTGTTACAAATGATGTTTTCCATATTAAGGGAAATTCGCCTAGAGACAGAGATAAATTAAAGATTTGAGAAAGTGGAAGGGAGAGTGATTGAGAACATCTTTTTAGAAGAATTGCTGGAATGTTATCAGGCCCAACAGAAAATTCTTCACTCAGCTGACTTAATTTATTTTCAATAAGAGTTTCATCAATAGAAAGAGGAAAAAAAGGCCCAGTGGAAAAGTTTTGAAGGTACCTGAAATAAGTCTCGTCAGGTTGAAAAGACTCATCAGTGAAGGATTGTTTGAAAAATTTGGCAAACAAGTCAGATATCTCTTGGGGGTCATTTGATTTTTCACTTTCCAGGTAGAGGGAGGGAGGAAAACCATCAGACTTTCTCTTATAGTTGACGAACTGGAAAAATGACTTGGGATCATTTATTAGGTTGGATTGAGTTTCATTTAAACAGCGTACATAAAGGATATTGAAAAGTTCATTGAATTGGAGATAAATTCCAAGATAATTGGAATAGTCCGAGACGGATCGAGAACGAAGAAAACGTTCCCATAGCTTATTTCTCCTGTTTCTTAAAGAACGCAACTTCCGATTATACCAAGGCGGAGACGATGGTGATGTTCTACGCATTGAGGTTGGTACATTGAGCGAAATAGATTTATACAATTCTCTATAGAATGTATTAGCTGCATCATTGATAGAATTATTTGTGAAATTGAAGGATACATTACTAAGGTACTCATTTATTCCTCTAAACTTGGCTTTGTGAAAGTCGAAAGAAGGAGTAGAATTTTCGGATTTTATGATGGGACACTCTTTAAAAAGAGAAAGAAAAAGAGGGGGATGATAACTGTCAATCTTTGAAAGGGGAATATTCCAAAGAGACACACTAGAGTTGTCTGGGTCTGTTGAGAAGATTAAATCGAGTTGTCTATTCATAAAGTTGGTGATACCACTTACTTGGAAAAGGCTTGAATCAGTAAGCCGATCAATAAATAGGCATTCTTTTGAAGCAGTTTGGTCCGAGGTAGTGAAATGTGATAAATCTTCAGATGCAATCCATTTTAAATGTGGAAGATTGAAATCACCAAAAAGAAGAATATCATCATGGGGGTCGCTATTAATTAAGATTTGATCAACTGCATCTATAGCTAGTTGATATGATTCAATGGGCTGTCCAGGTAAAATGTAGCAACACATTACAAAGATAGTTTTTTGGGGAAGTTTAATCTTTATTGATATATAATCAATATTAGATGAGGAAGAAAATGATTGAAGAGATGAATCTAGGGTATTTTTAACGTCAATTAGCACACCCCGACAAGGGAAAACATTGGGCTCTTTGTTAAGGTCATCGCGAAAAACATTAAAGGAAGGTGGGAACAGTTCTTGGCTGTTGATGCTTGGAGTTAAGTTGGTCTCGGTTAGAACATAGATGTCGAAAGGAAGAGCGTGAGATTGCTGTAAGACCTTATGGGTTTTCGAGCGAAGGCCTCTAACATTTTGATAATAAAAAGTTAGAGGAAGTTTAGATGGTAAATTAGGGACGAAAAAATTTGTTGTGGTCCGCCCTGGTCCTTTGGAGATGAGATATTCTGTTGGAGCTGACAAATGAAGCATATGTAGAGAGGTCATTATCCACATCGAACGAGGTGAGATTTAGTTTCTCATGAAAGCGGACAAAGATTTTTTTTAGTTCAGTAGGATCGGTGGGAAGCCCTTCTTGATTAATAGAAACTATTAAATTAGTCCTTGTCACACCATTAACGCAGACATTATCTTTGTCGTGAACATAAGCAAGGTAGAGGCGAACATTGGAATAGATTCGTTGCTCACGGAGGCGGGAGAGAACATAACGTCCATCATCGTTTTGATCAACGAGATGTTTAGTAAGCTTAGCAGTAGGGGGGAAAAGAGGATCAATGAAAGACGCTGACCTTGGGGATGGTTGAGAATCAAGAGGGGTAGGAACATGGGGATGAGTTCCAGGATAAGATTTGGATTGAGATAAGGGAGAAGTAGAGGAAGAAGGATTGAGAGTATGAGAATGAATAGGAGGAGCAGAGCAAGCGGCAGTCAAATGATCATGTGGATGAGTTGCAGGATAAGATTTGGATTGAGATAAGTGAGAAGTAGAGGAAGAAGGATTAAGAGTATGAGAGTGAATAAAATTTGGATACAATGTTTTAGGTGGAGCAGAGCAAGTGGCAGTCAAGTGATCTGATGAGACTTGTGATTCAGGAATGTTAAATGATAATTTATTAGGGGATGTATTCTGAGAAGCGGGCGCGGAGTGAAATGGAATGGTTTGAGAGACATGTTTATTAGGATTAAGGTCAAATGATACACGCTTAACAGGATTATAAGTGAGATTGCGTTGATTGAAAGAAGGGAAAACATTAGTCTTATAACTCCAGTTAGAGTTAGAACGAGGAAGAGAGGCTGGTTTATACTTAGGTGTGGGTTTTGGGTGAATTTTATTTAAAAGCTTCTTGCTGGGTCTCGTTAAGGCAGCTCTGGTGTCATTCCGTGGCTTCTCAGTCCATTTTGTTATGGTCATCTTTCCTAGTTGGAGAACGTCTTCAGTGCTTGAGGGAAAGAGCCATTTGCTATACCATCTGGGAGGCATTGGGAAACAGCTGTTCGTAAGCGAAGCAAACCCAGTAGCAAGTGATGATTGTTCTCTGCGTCAGCTTTTCTGTCGTTTCGAACATCGCATATGATTTTATAGGCGCTTGAAAACTGACACCAGGGCGCTAGAGGCGTTTGGAATGGCCTTCAGTATAATTTGAGGGAAATAAAACACGTGCCATTCAGTTTTGCATTAATTATAGAAACAATATGTTGGGATTATCATTCAGCTGCTTTCTCGGAAACATTTAAATAAATTGAAACTAAAAAAAAATTTTTAATAAATTAAAACTAAAAATAAAATCATCAACATTAAAAGCTACCTAACCAACAAAAGCTCCAAACGAGACTTAATTATGTATTTTGAAAGATACATCATCGAAGAACGAATAGCCAAGCTATTTTTATGTTTTTTATGCAAATTAAAACTTCGAAAACTTAAAAAATAGAAAGAATTGAAAATGATAAATGTGAGAACAACTAAGGCAACATTTTAACTAGTTTTTTTTTTTTCTGTAATCGCCAATATTTAGGATAGGACCAACAATATGTCAAGGCTGTTTTTTCTTCTTTTTGGTATTGTTAAACAAAAGAATCTCAATTTTCCTATTTATCACTGCCGTACCGGCCGTATCAAAATAACTATAATTAATTATTCTTTTCATTACAATGGAATCGATATGGTCGATATGCCAATGCAAATTTATGAATTCCAGTTATGAACTGGTCCACACACTGACTGGTCTATTATGATTCTATACAGAAACCAGTGGCGGTACTTTGGTGGGGGTCGGGTGGTGTGTATTTTAATGACCCTTTGCCGTTGGAAAATTGATGACATTCGATTTGTATGAGCCATAATCTATGTGACAAATGACCACAAGTGGTTGACAAATTGGCATGTAGATCATGCCAAAAGGTTGCCAATTCCCCATTGCCAGTAGTAAGTGCCACAAAGCAAAACAAGGAGGACTCGTTTATATGCTGATGCCGACAGTCAAATACGAACGGAATGGGAAGTAAAGAGTGCCACATGCTGTTCCCATACTGTTCCCAAATGAAATCATGGTATTCGCAATGGACGGTGGCGTATACTCTCGTATGTCGTATGTTGTCCCTCAACCCCTATTTGGACTTTGAAGTTCCTGGTCGGAAGCAGTGAATTATTAATGGCTTAGAAATATACGCAAAGCAAATTGGGGAACGGCACACAACAGCACTTTGATTGATTTTAAACGACATCGGACTTCGAATATTCATGCGGAGGAGGTGTCCAATTTAATGTAAATAAATGTTTTGCATTCCAAGTGGCCTGTGTGTAAACCTACATTTGTCTTGTTTGTTCCATTTGCTATTCGACAACAAAGTGTTTTTGTTGGGGGTATACAATTTGGAAAAGGGAAGACTTATTGGAGCATGGAACCAATTTTGTGGTTATTCCCACGACATTTCAATTTGGTTTCTGATGGGGGTGACGGTGGAGATATACATGTTTTATAGCTTTTAAGGAATTGATAGGGCACATTGATAGGAAAGTCATCATTTGCTTATGGAATAAGTGGGAGTTTAAAAAAAAAACAAAAAAAACTTTTTCAATTGAGGTATGATTAAAAGTTGGTAGTTAGTTCTCATTTCTTTAATGAAAATAGAATGAATTTTATGAAACAGATTATTTCTGGAATATAAATGATAGCGTGAACCGGTCTCCAAAGGACAAATTAGTTTCAATAGCTAATGTGTCGTGTCGACTTTAAGACAGACTCAAAGGCCTTTTCATATTGCAGCTAGGTATAATCTATTTACATACCCCAAAATGGTATAAGCGAGACTGACCGTACAATATACGGTGAAATCGTTTTTGCACTTGAAATGCAACAGCACCCATCTCATGGTGAAACTATTGCGTACGAAAAGACACTGCACGTAAACGAAAGTTGAGGTTTAATATATTCGTTGAGTTGATATATTGTTTGCCTATGATGCTTGGGACTTTAAATGCTGAACTATAATAGACGGAAACAAACGGAAGCTAGTATCAAAACCGAACAAAACGTTGCCATCCAACCTGTGAAATGAACACGCTACCCATAATGGACGGATTGCCGCGGAAGCAAAACATGTATTTTCCTCTGAACAATAAGATGACTGTGAAGCAGAGAGGACATACAAAAAACTCATATATTCTCACTGCTGTGAAGTCACACACAAAGTCAGCATACTTCTCACTCTCACATCCATTCACAGTCAGAAGCAAATTTTCGTCCGTATAGTGCGATAGCAAGTGCAGTTAACGTCCGTAAGCTAAATCGGAATTGGACGAAACGGAGCAATTCGTATCTCATGCCCGAAATAGCGGATTGGTGTCGAACAATAACGGACGAACCCGTTTCCGCCGTTCCGACTATTATATACGTAGTTCCTTAAGATTAACTGAAGTCCTTTAAAAAAAACCGCTCTAATATTCTTTGACAGACAATATTCAAAACTCAATTGAAAACCGCTTTCATATTTCAGAAGTCCTTGACAATCAGAATTCATGCCTGTTGGGACTTTACATAGATGGATCTAACAAATTGTTTGACGTCAAAGTATGTCGATTTACACTATACAAAATGACAGAAAAAAACCTTTTATTTAAAAAACTGCATACATATTGTTGCATACTTAGTTTTCCCAATTAGCCAATTAAAAAAAACTTAAGACTTTTCTAAATGTTGTTTTTGTTTCAAAATATGTATTAGACGGTTTCAAGTCTGGTCTCCCCAAAATAAATGCTGCGGTGTGCCCCAGGGCTCCGTTCTGTCTCCGACTCTCTTTCTCATTTTTAAAAATGATCTCTTGTCTGTAACTTCTTATCCATTAAATTGTTTTGCTGACGACTCAACCCTCAGCTTTTCATATAAGTACGTTTAATAATTCACGGGCTTCGCCTTCGGATGTGTTATTACAACGATACCGTATGATAAGCTCATTAAACTCCGATTTAAACAGTATTAAATCAACGAGCATACCTGCTGTTTCTTGCGACTCATTCGGTGAATTTTATTGTTTTTAACCTCGAGTTACCCAAAGTGTGCTCCGCGATGAATAGTTAACAACATAATATCTATCTATACACATAAATAAAAATGAAATGTCTGTTTGTAATTTTAAAATATCAACATTTAACTTAATGCATATGAAAGAATTATTATTTTCAATACAGAATTTTGGCGAAACGAAGTTCGCCGGGTCAGCTAGTTTTTAAAATACTTTTGGTCGCTCCCGACGATAATTTAAATGAGTTTCATGTTTAACTGGTAATTTTATCGATAAATTTGCAATAGCATGCAAAAATTGAGGAAAATATGGGAGTTTAAGAAGCCAATACTGGGACCCGTTAAAAAAAAGGAATAGATTTGATTTGCAACAAGGAATTCTGGTGCATTTTTAAAGATAGAATTTGGCGGAAAAAGGTTTTAAGGAACAACTTACATGAGTGTTAATCAAAATCACTTGACTACGTTGGAACCAAAACAAAATAACCACACCTCTTTCGCTGCGGTGCCATTACAGTTGTCTCACATCTAACAAATATACCAGCATTGTTCAGATTAAGAAGAAGTTAGCACATAAATCAAGAATAAAACTGTCGGGACTGAGGAATGCTTACTCTGGAACTCCATATTTCTTTTTTTCAGCTTAGGGCAACACGTTAAATTCAGCTTAAATTCTGTGCAGCTATAACATCTTGAGCAGGTTACAAGTCTGGTTACATGAAATCGTCTAACGACTAGCTGGCAGTGACTTTTATCATTTCATCTCATCTCGTCCTTCTCTATACAAACAATCCCTCATCTTGTCCTTAACAATTACCTAAAGGTGGGCACAGAGGTGCCTTCTGGGAACCATACACTCTTCATAGAGTGGCGAGTTTATGATTCGTGGATGGATACTAAACCGACCCGCGAACCGAACAATTTCTCTAGCGCATCAAATGTTTGGCGTTGGATAGGCCATACACTGAGGAAACCTGACGACAATATAGCAAAACAATCCGTCCAATGGAATCCCCAGGGTAATAGACGCGTTAGGAGACCAAAAACAACTTGGAGGTCATCAGTTTTGAAAGAAGCTCGGTCTCAAGGTATTCAATCGTGGCCACAGCTGAGGTCAGTTGCGGCGAATCGGGATAGGTGGAAGGATCTTGTTGCTGCCCTATGCTCCAGGAGGAGTTAAAGCGCTGTTGTACTTGCAGCCGGACAACATATATATATATATATCAAATGTTACCTAATCATCAACCAGAAACCTGCCTAGGTGGGCATAAAGTCTGGAGTCTGATCACACTGGCAGTCTAGGAGATCGTCTGGTAGTTTAAGAGCAACTTCCAGGGGAGTGTTTCACTCATTCCCAACCAATCTTCCTCCGTATCGGTTTTAAAAATCAAGGGTTGGCAGAGGACCTGCCTGTTAAACATACACCTCGCCTAGGTGGAGAGTTATAATTTCATGTATGGATGGGGACAGGAACAACCCGTAAACTGAAAGAACTCTCCGATATATTAAAGGCATAGTAACAAAACTACGCAGAGCTAAATGGGTTTTTATGAGTTTCTACCTTACGAAAACCGCCATTTCTTTCTACCCACCTAGGTTGCAAGCTTTCTTTAATCGTTTTCTGCGTCACATTCTCAAGAACCTGTGCTAAAAACTATTTTCTGTAGCTTAAAATAGATGCTAAATGTTCCAACAGCAAGGGGTTCAACCTACACTCGTGATTCCGTGGCAAGCAAATTTGTTTTTAATGCATACGTATGTATGTGCCTTAAATCAAGTATCGAAGTTTTTTTCTATACAATAAACCAATAAATTCTTCTACAAAATACACTTGTCAATTGCATAACCGACTCCCATACCACACAAACGTTGAGTTCCTAAACAGTATTCTTCCTTAAAGGTATGTATATTTGTTTCAGCGAAAACAAGACAACATCCCAAAAACTTGATCCTAATCAAAACAAGGTGTAATTTTCTTTAGATTTTGTCTGTCCTTGGTCTGGAGTGCTCCCCTCATATTATTTCACCACGAGCTGAGCAGAAAAAAAAAATTAAATGGAAGTGTGAAAACGTAAAATCGTATTTAATCCTCAAAGGAACATGCATTCCCTTATACTTATACGAAAAAGCCAACAAATCACTGTTGTCATTTGGAGTTGAAAGGTAGTTTAATCCAATCCACCACCTACTCACCCGAACACGTCCGTGTCGTCATTGTCGGTCGTCGTCGCCAGGATATTCCATTCCCTTTTTTGTCTGTATATCGAAATAATGATTTGACTATCTATACATTGAATCACAAATGCATAAAATACTATTCCTGCTCCAGGTTCAGGTCCAGGTCTATTGAAACGTTCCTTTTGCCTGTTTCTGGAATGAACTGAATGAAAGCATCCGTTGTCCGAATGCCAAAAGCCGACGGGAATCATGAAAAGAGATAAAATGTGCGCATGGTCTCCAAGGGTTACAACCCCCCTTATTCGACCCTCTTTAAGGACAATAGAACCAGGTTCCAGATGTTTACTCGATTCTTGACTCCCGCGCGTTTTCATTCACGCCCTCACTTATAAGGCAGTCCAGCGCATAGTGCGAGTGAAATGAATAATAAAATGATAGACTTTTGAACGGACAACTTTTAAAGTTTGTTTTTATTTTATTTTTCTTTTTTTTTCCATTTTGTATAAGAAAAAGCAGCTTCATCAAAACTATACAATAAAAGGAAATATTACTTACATTTTTGTATATGTATGTGTAGTTTTCTCTGCTGGATTTTGATGGTTTTTGGCAATAGCTGTAGTGGGTCAACAAACTTAGCGCTAAATTTTAAAATAAAACAAGTAACTTTCCAGACAACATTAATTTTGTTTTTTTTTTATTTATTATATTAAGGCACAAGGATATTTAAAAAATAAAAATGGCAGACAGCATTAAATTTAAAATCAATCCTCTGAAAGTCATGAGTGTAAACTGTAAACTGGTAGCGGGTAGGTAGAGGTACCTATAGATCCGTGTGCCACTACGAATCCTGTGAAGTGGAAATCCTGTGTAATCCTTGCTCTTTTTTTTTTGTTGATGCAAACGTAATATTAAATTAAGAAACTCTGATTAATGTTTGCAGCTGACAGATGTACAATTTGAATTTTGCATGAATGTCCTGAAATTTTTTGCACACATATATCCTTTAACATTTTAAATAACTGACTGATTAAATTGATGATATGAGAATTATCTGAAGACGACAGGTAATCTTCTTTTGTGAATGCGGTTTTCGTTTTTAAATGAACTGAGAACTTTTTTGTCTGTGTGTTATAAGTTCTCGGTGTTTCGTTTCGTTTGAGTCAAATTGAAGATAAATTATTTCATAGTTTTTTTCTTTTTGTCAATGATAATGATGAGGACTTTTTAGTGCAGTCAGAGTGGTTTGATGGTGAAGCATACCATTGTTGTTGGGAACAAGGAGCTTCAAACCTTCAAAAAGCCTTAATGCTCCCAAGTCAAAAATGAAAAGGGTTTATATTATTTTAAGTCGCTTTTTTACCCTATAATGCCTATCATATAAAATGGGTATATTGTATTTGGCGTGGAGTTTGTAACATAGAGACATAATTCCGTTAGGTATAGAAAAGTATATCAGAATCAAAAGCTTATAGTCGATTTAGCAATGTCCGTCCTTCCTTCCGTATTTAGGTATAATCTCTAGAGTTCGGAATTTTTGAGCTATGTATAAAGCTGAAATCTATCTGAAATATATAATCTTTGGTTCAAAAGTAAGGCTAAGTTCTTGAACCGGTAAAATCCGCCCACAAACACGCCCACAATCACCATTTTTGTTCAACAACCTCTTTTTGGCAAAGTTAAATATTGTCTTTTTAGTCAGTATAACGATCAAAGCACAACGCCTTAATTTTGCACATGCAAGCTATAATTAAATCGTTTCTAAATTAAATAAAAATTGTTCAGTTTCAGCGTGGCTAACGCCCACTTTTTATACAAAACCATCAATATTGTTTTTTTTTCAATAACGATGCTTATTTTCTACAAGGTGGGCCAAAAGAAATCACCCTATTGGAAGATGGTCTTATTTTTGCAAATGGCCGCCAATGTCAAATCTGTTTTGACATTTGTGGACAAGACAGATGCAGAATAGAAGTGAACAATCCATGGAGCGATACATGAATAGATATGAACCGATATTCTGAAGGCGGCGTTCCTGGCTCGCCCAATCTCTCATTTTGGCGATTTGCACTGGCCCGCAAGATCGCCCGATTTAACCGTTTCAGACTTTTTGTGTGGAAGCTCTCAAGGACAACATTCGACACGAGTGCGAGAATCTGTCGCCCGAAGTTCCCGCTGAAGTGATGAAAAATGCCATAAAACGAGCAATCAATTGTGATGGGGCCCATTTGGCCGATATCATCTTCTCGACTTGGCCAATACAATTCTAAAGGTTCGTTAAAATAAACATAATCAAAAAACAGAATCGAAGTTTTTCATTTAGAAAACAAAGAGAGCCAAACAACTTCTTTTGGCCCACCCTGTAGTAAAAAACCTTAAATTTTGTGGATATTAGTTCGATCCCTGACTCCACCTTAGTTCTTTTCCGGGGTATTGCCTCTTGCGAGGAAATGCCAAATCCTCCAAGAGTAGTTAATGTCATGGAAAAAGCTTCTCTGTTAGTCGTTCGGATTTGGCGGCAAATTGTAGGTCCCTTCCATTCCTGCAGAATATCAACGCCAACATAGGAATGTTTGAGAGTGTAAGTCACAGTCCCGGGCACCATTTAGAGCTGTTGTGCCGAAAATGTATTTATTTATTTTTAACTTATAATATATCCATAAGCCAAATATGTGCGTCTCTTAGTAGAAACTAATAAGCTTGTTTATATATAGAAATGTTTGAATTTCGGGCATTACTTAAGCCCACATTTATGAAAGAACAAAAAAAAAATAATGTAGTTTTAAAAATTTAAGGTACCAATATTCAATTTTAACCATTGTTTTCGTTCGCTTTCTGAAAAATATATCTTTAAACATTTGTTTGTGTAAATCTTTTCAATACGCCTACTTTTAAGGGCGTGGTTTTTATAAAATGCCTTCATTCGGGTAAGATCGTTAAAAAACTACTCTATTCAGCTGTCGTTTTACACTATCGGTCGAAGAAGAAAGTATCGGTTTGGTTTCTTTGGATTTGCAGCAGGTTGTGGTTCAAGAATTTTTAAACACCCATAATCGCTATTTCCATTCAAAATTTAATTTTTTAAAACTCAAGTTATGTCTTGATTTGTTCAAATCGATCTGCAAGCTTAAAATTGAATATCACTAACCTCATAGTAATTGCCTTGGCAGTAAAAATTCTCAACTTTGGGCGTGGCACACGCCTTCTTTATTGCGCTAGCGTAAATGAACATCGGCCACAGAAAATTAATTTGATTGCATTTTTTCCTGTCTGCTTAAAAAGAATTTTATATCTGGAACTGGTCAGCGGCTGGCTGCGGGGAGTGAAGGGATACATATAGAAATAAAATGCACGACTGGGTCGCACGAACTTGCTGTTATGCTAAACAATTATTGCTTAGTTGCTGCATACCTATGTTTATTAAAAAAATCTAAAATAAACCCTAAAATTCTTTTTTTTTTTAATTAGTGAAAAAGTTTTCTCGGGAAAACTAAGTATTCGCGCGAATTTTTAACTAAAACTAAAGTTAATCTTTGCAAACATTTTGTTTTAATTATTTTCGCTGTTAATGCAGTTTCTGTGCATTCTATAATACAAGTTGGAAAAAAAACAAAATGTTTGCAAAGATCAACTTTAGTTTTAGTTAAAAATTCGCGCGAATTTTTAACAAACTAAAGTCAAACATTAGTAGCGAAAATAATTAAAACAAAATGTTTGCCAAGATCAACTTTAGTTTTAGTTAAAAATTCGCGCGAATTTTTAACTTAAACTAAAGTTAATCTTTGCAAACATTTTGTTTTAATTATTTTCGCTGCTAATGCAGTTTCTATAATACATTCTATAATACAAGTTGAAAAAAAACAAAATGTTTGCAAAGATCAACTTTAGTTTTAGTTAAAAATTTTTTTTAACTAAAACTAAAGTCAAACATTAGTAGCGAAAATAATTAAAACAAAATGTTTGCTAAGATTAACTTTAGTTAATAAGATAAAACAAAGTATATGCTGTCCTCGGGTGAAGTAGATCATCACCGTAGGCTCGGACAAAACGTCACAATGGACAGATATAACTTTGAGGTTGTCAAGGACTTTGTCTATTTGGGTTCCACTATAACCTCTCAGAACAACATCAGTGAAGAGATCAGTCGAAGAATCACTCTTGCCAATCGCTGTTTCTTCGGGCTAAGAAGGCATCTTAGTAGTAAAGCCCTCTCTCAAAGGACCAAGGAGACACTATACAAGACCCTTATCATCCCAGTCCTGCTGTATGGGGCAGAAGCGTGGACACTGACACAATCGGATGAATACAGGCTGGGGTGCTTTGAGAGAAAGATTCTTCGGGTGATATTCGGTCCTGTATGTATCAATGGAGTATGGAGGAGAAGATTCAATGACGAACTGTACGGGCTATACAGCGACATTGACTTGGTTAAGAAGCTGAAAATTCAGCGGCTTAGATGGCTGGGACATGTGGAGCGTATGGACGAAAACGCTCCTGCCCGACGAGTCTTCAATTCCAACCCGGAGGGCCGACGCAGTTCTGGAAGACCCCATCTAAGGTGGCGCGATCAAGTGGTAAACGACCTCAACCAACTTGGTGTGCGCAACTGGAGGCCACTGGCCAGGGACCGGCCTAGCTGGCGAGGAATGTTGGTTGAGGCCGTGGTCCACAATGGACTGTCTGCGCCACCTTAAGTAAGTAAGTAAGTAACTTTAGTTTAGTTAAAAACTCAATGCATACATATTTCTTTAACAGGTCTATCCCTTTTTGTAAAAACTTTTGCTTATAAATTATAATAAATTGCTTAAATCCATATGATTTCTTTCATTTTTCGACAGTTTTTATTTCTTGAGATTTTCAAAATTTTGATGGGAATTTATTTCACACGATTTTTTGGTGAAATTAATTCTCACTTTCGGTGGGAATTAACTTCATCGAAAAAAAGTGAAATTAGTTCCCACCAGTGGTGAAGTTAATTCCCATGTGAAGGTAGTGCCCGTGAAGTTAGTTCCCTGCACCTTGAAAAACTTTTTCAAAAATTATTTTGAAATTTATTTGACTATGTATGGCAATCTGTAGTTTACATTTGAAAAAATAATGTTAAACAAAATCAATATACCCGTTTCCAACATATTTCGAAAACCAATTTATTTAAAAATCAAAAAAAAATTTGGAAGTTTTTTTTTTATTAATACAATTATGAATGGTTCCTGTGTCCAAAATTTTATTGAAATCGGATGCATAGTTTTCAAGAAGATTTGATTTGAGGTAACTTTATAAGACAAATTTTGAAAAATCATTTCTAACAAAAAGAAAGGTAGACTGTCTTAAACAAAAAGCATTCTGAAAGTTTTATCAAAATCGTTAGAGACGTTTTTGAGAAAATCGATATTTTTCTTCACGTTTGTATGGTAAGTACATAAGGCAAAAATAAAAAAAGACCCCCTAGGGAATTACAAATATTTACTATTAGCATTTACCCGCGGCTTCGCCGCGTACCTACCTAATCGCAAGTACAAAATTGAATAGAGTATCCATAAGTTTGTTGCAAACGTACTGTAGCTCCCGCTTATGTTTTATTACCTTGTTTTCACCTGTTCCTTGATAAAGGTGCAGCTCATATAAATAAAGGGTGTTCTTTTTTTGATGTGCGGTTTTGAAGAAGAAATAAAACTCATATAATTTAATGTTATGGCCAAGAATTTAGCTTTATTTAGAAGATAAGGGTTTCCCATTATGTTGTAAAAATGATTTCTAGCAAGTGGCCGCGCGCCGCGGATGGCTCGAATAAATTCATGGGCGATTATGTCGACCGAATATTGGACGCATCATTATTTTGGTAATAAATTTGCACGATTTACAAACGTTTTTCAGGAGTAAGTATATTCATTGTGAAATGGCAAACCAAACTGAGCATAAATCAAGTGGCATCTGTCAAAAAGACCAACTCCGAAAAAAGTATTACTTTCTTGCTTAAGGTGGCGCAGACAGTCCATTGTGGACAACGGCCTCAACCAACAATCCTCGAAAAAAGTTTTGCCAGATTGAAAAACACACGTTTAAGAAAAACACCCTTTAAAACAAAATACCTGTTGTGAGATAAACACAGTTAATAAATATTAAAAAATATAGTTATAGTCTAAGTTTTACATCTGTCAAACAAGTCTCACCTCAACTACATAACTACTTTTCGAATAGATTATTTTGAAACTAGGACAGCATCAAAGCTAGGCAAAGGATCAAGGCGGGCTGCATTTCAACAATCAAAATCCCACAGATAACAACATTTTGCAAAGAAAACTAATTACCTTCCAAAGAAGTGTCTTAATTCAACTTCAACACCACACCAATTATGAAGTTCAAATGCACGTAGTCTAATTCATTAAATTGGCAAGCTAGTATGCCGAACATGTACACTGATAAAAAAAAAATTGTTAAGTGTAATATCTCACAATAATTATTAGGTTCATGTCTGTAGTTATTGTCATTTCATTTCAATTTCAAATATCTCATACATAAATTAAAGATTAAAAAAAACTTTTAATATCTTATTAAAAGCGTTGGTTTTATCATCAAATTAAACGTTAAAAGCTATATTTAAATAATTAGTACTTTTAATGAACATAGTAGAACTCCGTAGGAAATTACAAATCATAAACTATTCCAGTTTATAGTATTATTATCTTTTTCAAGAGTTAAGTAGCACTCTATATGAAGTTATGCAACACTTTGAAAGCTAAGTTTTTCGGCATAAGTGTCTTTAACTGGTAAAACAGGGAACTCCAAAGTGGCTGCTATTACCAATGTTTTGAAAGGCAAGAAGTGGTAGTCAACGAAAATAAGGTGGACTATGAGGTTTTTACCAGTGAATTCCAAGAAAAGTAAACCAGGATGAAATATTGTCACTTCCTTAAGAACAACAAGAGTGCACAGATGCTGCATTTGCAAATTGTTTTCTGTCAAATAATATGACATGTCGTTTTCCATTGCAAAATTTAAGGTGTCTTTAACTGAAGAAATTCGGCAATTTTAACCAATCAAATAAATGAGCAGTAGTACAACTGTTCTAACAATTTCGTAAAATGACCGTGACCAAATAGCAAAGTGAGTATTCTATTCAATTCTTTAAGTATGGGGAGGACGAGAAAAGTTGCATTTGCTTCCAACTCTTGGTACTCAGTATTTATTAATTTTCTCTCACGTTCAGAGATAACGGTAGGTACCTACTTGCCATACAATACAAATTTTGATGAAACTTCCTATGTGCCGTTCTGATTTGTCAAGAATGGTGAGAATGGATTTTTCGGAATTTGTTTTACAACGGTACATCTCATAGAACCGGTTTTTCTAATCATATTTTCTCATGAGCAACAGAACCGATTTCAATTAAATGCACAGCAGTTATATTTCTTTTCAAAATTATTGAAAAAATCTGATAAAGCTCTGCAAACTGAACTTGGAATGTTGTTGTTGCATTTTTATTTAGACTGGCATGGACCGATCGGCATCATACGGGATAATATGGACGCGCCTTTAGGTTCATGCATCTTCTTTAAATGTGATTTTATTCTTTACTTGTTGACAGAAGTACATATATTTAACAACTATAATCACTGAAAAGATGAAATGAAGTGACATAAACAACAATAATTAGAGATTTGAGTGAGCTCATTTTGTGGTTTATTAATTGATTAATGTATTGTAACATGCCCTGGGTACAGAAGATTTCGTCATCATATCATGAATTTTTAATGACAACACAGCAATTTTTGGTGTGTTGGCAAAGTTTTTGATAAAAATAAGTTGCTACTGAAATAATAACATACCTGTGTACTCTCCCCGTCTAGGTTGCCTTATACTTCAGCAGCACCACTAGCTGGAGCAGGACACCAACTAGATCCTTTCGTCCCTCTCTGTTCCCAGCGCGATACCTCAACAGTGCTGACGACTCCAAATTCTGGGACTCAGCATCCTTCAAAATAGTTGACCTTCAGGTTTTCTATAGCCTTCCAACACATCTTTCATCTTGAGGATTCCATTAAAAAGATTGCTTGACTATTGTGTCGGTCTTCCTAAGTGTATGGCCAACACAATGCAATTAAAAATACTTTCTATGTTTGCATCCAGTTTTGATTGTCCAGTGCTAAGAAACAGTTCGTTGTGGATCTTTAATATTTATCGCAGACAAAGGCTCACAAAAGCATGTTGTTTACAAAGAATGTTTCAGAGACATATATCAGCACAGATTTCACGTTAGATTTTAAACTTTCAACTTGGTATGTAACAAAATCCACATTAAGCACAGGATTGTGAATACATCCCAGGTAGTTGCACTAAGTCACCTAGTCTATTGTTTCCTGCTCCGGCTTTTGTTCCTGTTTCTCCATTTTGACGCTAATCCTAAAACCATCAGCAGCTACACCACTTTAGTTAAGGGCATATCAAAACATCATCGATTGTGATTAACAACAAAAGCGGTTAGAGAACTTCACCTTGTCTCGCTCTCAGTCGCACTTCGATTGCATTGTATACTGCCCAAAACAAAACATTTTGCGTTATTGTATACGACTCTTTTATCTCTAGCCGTTAGAGTCTAGCATCAAGAGATCACCTGAAATCGACGAACATAAGGTAGATTGACGTTTGATACTCCGATGGATTATTTGTAGGTATTGAGGTGATGTACCACTTCGAAATTCCGCTTGGTGTCGCTTGAGCGTAGATTCGATTACAGTCTTTATTCCCTCGAGAATAAAAATTGCCATTAACTTCGGAAATACGTACAAAATGGTTATACCACGCATGTTGTTACAATTCATGACATCATCTGTGTTTTATGTTAAGAATTATTATAAACAATGCGTGCAGACAAAATCCTTGATCATTAAGAGCAACATATTCATCTGTCAGATCAGTATCAGTCTTCTTGAAATATGTATGTACACTAAAAATTCATTATCCCTGTTTCGGAACCATCATTAACTGTCTTCATTAATTAAGAACAACAAACATTTTTTGGTTTATTTAACTTCATATTCTTGTATTTGTTATGTTAAAGTTACGTTTGTACAAACATGCATTTCATACCCTATAATCATGGGCACTTACACTACTTATACCTAATCAGTTAGAATTCATTTGCTCTCCCAAAGTAAATTTACCGCTTTT
Source organism: Platycheirus albimanus (assembly GCA_916050605.2). Lineage (NCBI taxonomy): Eukaryota > Metazoa > Arthropoda > Insecta > Diptera > Syrphidae > Platycheirus > Platycheirus albimanus. The sequence continues at coordinate 44,418,390 of OU696697.1, forward strand.
CGCTAACTTTGTACATAATAATAAGCTGAGAACCTATTGTTACATAATTCTTAAATGTACATATCCATATGTATTTTTTTTGTACTTGCAACCGTATAAATTATGTATAACAGCTTCATCAGCTAGACAATCGGTTGGCATCGATCTCTTGGAATTCGACCGCCGACCAGAACAGATGGTAATATAAGGAATTAAATATTTGAAAATCGAGACCTTGAAAGTTATTTTTTGTTGGTTCCTTATTAAACCGTTGATCGTTTGCTAAAGTCTTAGTTTTTGGTTTGGTGACAAATTTAATGATAAATGTCGCTATCAATCCCCATTTTATTAAAATCAACAGAAGTAACCAGCTGGGATCAATCCTGATTTCTCTACATCTGACTATAACGTTGAATTTTAAATTAACACAATAACAGAAAATAAGCTAAAAAAAAAATATAATTAAAAAATAAAACTGCTTAATCAATAGGTACACATAGTTTTTGTTGAACTAGAACAAATTTTATACAAAGTGGCAAATTAAACTTTTACATTCACTAGATATTTCATATCACCCTAGTTTTTAGCCGGAAAACTGATGAGAACTATGAGACCGTTTCTGCGTTCTGTTCGTTTTCCCTATTTCTTACATCCGGAATAGATTTTTCCATTGCAGGTTTTGTCCGCAAAAAAAAACATATTCTTACCAAATTTTGCATAGTATAATAATTCCAATTTACTCCTAAGCAGGTAGCTACTAGTTGTACAATTGCAATTCAGCACTGAATATTTTTTTTAAATTCTTCATCCGTGGATCAGCTTTATTTAATCCGAGGAAATCGATGGGTTAACTCTTAAACCACCGTCTAAAATTTGATTATGCAAACACGAACCGAGGTAAATCATTTTTAAAGTTTGATCCAAAGATGAACCATTTTGTACAACTGGCCCTAAGGCAATTTCTCCATGGCCGCATGTACCCTCATAAGCTTTCTCTAAGACGAATTTTTACTTGCTCTATAGGGCAAGTATTGGTTTCGTGCAGAAAAAAAAAATCGAGGTTTTAATCAAACATGACATTACGATGATAGAGAAGCCCAAAAAAGTGGTTTTCGCCATACCGTCCGTCGGTCTGTCTGTGCGTCTGTGCGTCTGTGCGTCTGTGCGTCTGTGCGTCTGTGCGGATGTGCGCTTTTTCACGTCATGCTACAGCCTAAACCGCTTGACGGATTTTCTTCAAACTTGATATATAGTAGTTTGAAGAAAAACGGTTGTCGAGATTTTTTTTATTTCGTTTTAGCCCGGCTCAAACTGGTACCTGTCAAGTAACGGTTTTTTTCAATTTAGATTTTCTCGAAAACGGCTCTAACGATTTCGATTAAACTCAAAATTTAGCTTACTTTAAGCACTTCTAACAAAACTGCGTTTTTCGTTTTTGGCTCAAATAGTCCTAACGAAAATCAGGTTTTAACGGCTTTTTTTCAAATGGCCATAAGTTCGCGTTGGCTTGATTGAATTGACTCAAACTTCGTTCGGCATTGTTCTTTATGGTGTTCTATTGGATGGCTTTATACATATTTCAGTGAAGCCTTTCTAGATGGTAGCTCCCATACAACGAACCGTTGAGTTTATGCCAACTTTTTTTGGTTTTTTCTAATTTTCTCGAAAATGGCTCTAACGATTTTGAATAAACTTTGTGTGTTATATTCTTTTAGTGTTTTTAAGAGAACTGCGTTTTCAGTTTATGGCTAAAAATGCAAATAACGGAGATCTGCTCTTAACGGCTTTTTTTCAAATGGCCATAAGTTGTCAACGGTTGCATCGAATTCACTCAATCTTTGTTTGGTATAGTTCCTTACAGCTTCCTATCAGATGGCAATGATTTTTTTTTCAGTTTCTTTTTTTTAAATGGTGGCTCCTATACAAAGAGCCACTAGATTTTGGCCAATTTTTTCAATTTTTCTAATTTACTCAAAAAAGGCTTCCCCGATTTTTATGAAACTTTGTATGTAACATACATAGAAGATTTCAAACAAAACTGCATTTTTAGTTTTTGGCTATACATGATAATAGCGAAAATTGCTTTTAACAGTATTATTAATTTGGAAATAAGTGGACATTTGTATCATTTAGAACACTCAAAAGATGACATCTTAATTTTAAATATTAAAGGTTTCTTAACGTTAGCTCCCGTTTATCGGTTTTTCCAGTTTCAGTCAACTTTTTTTAGGTTTTACCAAATTTTTCAAAAATGAGTTGTTCTTATTGATCGAAAAGTTTGTTTTCATCGTACTATTGCACCCACAGAGCAAGTACGTGCGACCCAGTCGTGCATTTTATTTTAAGTGTAGTCGTATGTTGTTGACCAACTCATATTCCAATCGACCAACAACGATAATAAGTGTGTTGTACATACTAACATTTTTTGGCGGAACGTCAAATAAAATTATGTCCATAACATCATTTACCAAGATTCGTACAAGAAATAAAAAGGTTGGTGCATGCCGAAGCCGATGATCTCAAGACACAAATCTTATGTGTTGATATATAGCTTGAAAAAGCTGCTGGCCATGAAGTGCTGTTGCTCTATTCTATACCCTGCTGGTTGAAAACTTATAGCCAATCAATATGCATGTAAATAAATATTTGGCCAAGAGTGGCATACGATCAGATGTTTCAAATGATATTGGCTTTAATGATCGAACTAAACTCCAGGAAAAAAAAACACAAATAGCTGCAGGTGTGTAATTTTTGTTTTGATTTAGTATTAACGGTTAAATATATTGAGAGTGTAGCATCAGGTTTTTGTCCAGCAAGATATTGTGTAATCTTAAAAAAAATTACACTTGTTAATGGATTGTCTATGAACACTTGCGGTCTATCGCAAAATATTATCATGGCCAAACGTCAAAGTTGTAAATATTTTTGATTCACCTTTTTTTTTTTAAATTAAAACCTACTAGAAATCACTTAGTGGTTAAGAAATGTGTTTTGTAGTTAAGTTTTTACGAGGTTGATCTTAAGCATTTAATACCTTTACAAATATAACTTTATGTGGTTAAATGTTGCTGCTTAAAATGATGCAGACCTTAATTATTATGGGAATTTGAGTATCGGCTTCCTCCACAGAAGCTGATTCCAATGATTGCTACTTGCTTGAAGTTCTTCACAAGTTATTCTTCGTAAGTTGTTAGATTCCCACGGAATTAAAGAAACCTTGAACGGACTCATTATTATAATAATAAAGAAGCAAAACTTTATTGCATAATTGAAATTGTAGAAATCATAGTTAAAAGACGAACAAATATAATTTTGTAGATAAAATCATACTAAATTTTTTAAAGAATAGAGTCTGCAATTTTTAATTATAAATAAGCATCATCTTATATCATTTTTACTTGCTCTATAGGGAAAGTATTGGTTTCGTGCAGAAAAAAAAATCGGTTTTAATCAAACACGCCATTTCGATGATAGAGATACGGTTGTATCGAGTTCAATTAAACTTTGTTTGGTATTGTTCCTTACAACTTTCTATCAGATGGAATTGTATTTTTTTCAGTTACTCTTTTTTAAATGGTGGCCCATACAAAGAGCCACTAGGTTTTTGGCCAATTTTTTTTTAGTTTTTTCTAATTTACTCAAAAAATAATGCTCTACCGATTTTTATAAAATTTTGTATTGAATGTACATAGAATGTTTTGAAGAAAACTGCATTTAAATTTTTGGCTACAAATGCTAATAATGAACATTTTTGTTTACAATATAATTAATTTGGACATAAGCGGACTTTTAAATCATTTATAGCATCCAAAAGATGACATCTAAATTTTAAATATTCAAAGGTTTTTTAATGTAAGGCCCCGTATATCGGGTTTTCCAGTTGTAACCAAAGTTTTGTAGTTTTCCCCAAATTTTTCAAACATGAGTTCTTCAAAAACTTTGTTTTCATCGTACTATTACACCCACAGAGCAAGTACGTGCGACTCAGTCGTGCATTTTATTTTTTAAGAACTACGAACATGGGTTTGAACTAGGACAGATTTGAATTAAATGCACCAGCAGCGTGTTAGTATATATACCTATGTACATATATATACTTTGATATAAAAACACTTAATTTTATCAATATACATACATACATGTATTATATTGAAGTCTATATTTTAATTTCTTTAATTATTCGATCAACTTACATATTGAGTTTAAATAAAACGTTAAATTCTCTTTCTTAAAAGCTTATTGTTTATTCTGGAATAGGAACTCCATTACAACAGGTGGCTAATTTTTGTGATAGAAAAGTCGACAAAAAATTTCTAAATTTGAAAATAGCTTATAATTGTTTTTTGATGTGAAACATCTATTGGAAACCGTATGCCGTTCTATAAAATGGTATGACGCTCTGATGCCGTCCACTTTTTTTTTTTTTTTTTTTTTTGAGATGACAATTTCTAGCTCTTTACAGTTCTTATCAGGAATATCAAATTCATAAAATAATCAAATAAACCGTTTTTGAAAAAAGAAAAACATTAAAAAACAACTTAACTCTTAAAGAAAATAAAATTAATTTTGAAAAATTTAAGAATTGGTATTATTAAGTTTATAGATCCAAAATTTCATCGAAATCCATCAAGTACTTTACGAGGAAATCTGATTTCAAAAATCCAGTCCTTTGGGGGGAACCTACCGTTAAAAGACTTTTCCTGATTAATCTATTCCAGCTAAAACATAAAGTTTTCACAAAAAAAAAACCATTCAGAAAGTTTAATCAAAATAGTAGGACTCTTTTTGAGAAAAAAACGTTGGGAAGTGCAAAAAGGGGGGGTTTTAAGGGTGAAACACGGTTTAACTCAATTTCCTGCTAAACTAAAAGTCCTATGGAAAAAAATTTAAGTTTTAGGTAATAAAAAGATCTACAACTTTTGTTTACACTTTTTTACATAACCTCAAAATGTATGTGAAAAAATTCAAATAACCAAATTTTTGGTTTTTTATTTGTATCTCTTACAAAAAAAAATTTGTCACGAAATTTGGTGAAAACTTACCTTTTTATGTCTTAAACACACTGTAATTTGTTAGATGCGAAATATTAAGTTTTTGCCCTTTTATTGACGAAAAAGGACTCGTGTTTTTAATCGAAAGTTCGCACGTCAAAATATCCGCTTTTTTTTTAAAGTCGGTGGATTTTTTGTTACTTAAAATCTCTACTTTTTGATGGAGTAAAAAAAAATATTCATAAGAGTTGTAGATATTCTCAGAAAATGCACAAAAAAAAAAAAACAAAAAATCGAATCCGAAATGTAAAATGTGCTGTTTATTAAAATGTAAACTTTAGGTATTAATTTTTTTAAATACAATTTTTTCATTTAACATTTTTCCATAGGACTTTAAGTTTTGCCGGAAATCGAAATAAACCGTTTTTTTACCCTTAAAACCCCTTAATTTCCCCCCCCCCCCCACCCCCCCCCCCCCCCACCCCCTTCCACTACCCGACCTCAGATCACCCGTAATTTATTTTTCCTTTATTTTTTGTTACGTTCTCTCTTTTTCAAATGGGTTTCATCTTCATTCTACCATAATTTTTTTGGTTTCAAAAATGATTAAACCTGGTCTATGAACTTGTATACGGCCTTTGAAGCCCTATCGAAATGCAGTAGCTCGAGATGGTGCTTCATTAAGTTATTCGTTTGTTTGTATTATCTCAAAATCTTGGGTAGGTACTTAATTATTCCTCAAGACAGGTTCTTTTTTGGACACTGCAATTCTATATTTCCTATTTCTTTTTTAATTTGTGAGCATTTGGCTTTTATACTATATTTATGAAGCACAAGACATTAAACTTCAGAAAATAAAAAGATATTAAAATGATTATTTTTAATAGTACATATACAAGAGTCATCAACTTTGTCTGGCTTTTAAAAGTTGACTTATCAGAGTTACAAATTGAATGTGTGTTCTTTTATGTTAATTTCAATTTCAAACTGGTATACTTACAATTATTCAAAAAAAAATTATTTAAAAACTACCTATACATTCAAAAAAGTATTTGAATCAGTTGGGAGGTTAAAATCGTACGAATTTCCTAAGTCGAAATTTAGCATCCTTTAACAAAAATTTACCCGAAAATTACAATGTAAAAACAAATGTAAACAAAAAACTTGTTGGAATCGTTGAACCTCTTTAAAAACAAACGACAATAACATATGGACAAAAAAATGAAATTAAATCCAAAACATAACAATAAAAAATGTATCAAAACATTTAATGAGGAAAGCCCACATAACATTACTAAAATTAAACCATATTAAATTCGTTCATTCTCTACTTCTTCAAATATCAATCCTGAGTCTTTGGTTTTAATCTAATTTCTTAGACTGAGGAGAGTTAAAGCTTCCCTAAGACAAAGCATGGTCAACCAACGCTTAGAACACCCTTTGCATTCAACAACTTGGACACACAGCGTCTAGGAGAAACAACGTTAGACAACTAAAATCGAAAACGAAGGCTGCAGCCTACCACAAACTTTTTTCTCTTAAGTTTAAAAGAAATCAAACTGCTGTAGATATTTAAGCTCAGAAAACCAGTGACAAACCCAGAAGAAAAAAAGAACATCTTACCGGATACCTATTCGAGGATACAAGGAAAAAAATGAGTCATCAAAGAAAAGAAAGAGCGAGATAGAAAGATGTTTTATCAAGAATCAGGTGGACTCTGCAGAAAATTGAAAGAATCCACACGAGCTTTTTATGATTCGTGCTGGAACTTGCCAATACAATGGGCAGAACATCTTAAGAAACACTACTGTGAGGCCAGAAATATTTTCAACAGAGAGTCAAGTATTAAGTATCTTAATTAAATACAAAATGTTCAGTTCAATTTAAAAATGGATCCTAAATCCTTTTGGAATTTTATTTATAGCAAACGTAAATGTACTCCATATCCGTCCGTTCTTAGACATAACAATATTTCACTCCACGATCCACATATTATTACACAACTATTTTCTGACTTTTTTCAAAGCGCATACATCTGTGATTCTTCCAACTGTGATAACTATTCGAACTGTGATAACCTAAACTGTGATAATCTTGACGAAAATGATCAACTATTTGGTCATTTGAAATCGTATTCTCACTTGACTGATATAAATTTTCATATAACTGGCGGAGATATTTCGAAATTTATATCTAATTTAGAGATAATGACACATCTGGCCCTGATGGAGTGCCAGCTTCAGTTCTAAAAAAATGTGTTAGTCATTTGTCCTTTCCACTTGCTGTTCTCTTTAACTGTTCCTCTACATAAAAAAGGTAGAAAGGATCAAATTGGAAACTATCGACCAATAGCTGTCGGCTATTCCCAAACTTTTTGAAGCAATGGTCGTCAAAACATTGAGTTTTTACACAAAATCAATAATTGTTCCTAACCAGCATGGTTTTTCAAAGGGCCGTTCGACTGTCACTCTTCTCATGGAGTTAGCGGAGTTCTGTATTGACTCTTTCAAAAACAAGAAGCAAATGGTTTGTGTTCTAACTGATTTCAGCAAGGCATTCGACAAACTTTCACATTCAGTTCTGCCTCAAATCCTATTTACTTGACAGGTCCTATATTGTAAATTTTAATGGCTACGATTTAAAATCTTTTGTGGTTAATTCTGGAGTACCCTAGGGTAGCCATTTGGGTCCAGTTCTTTTTATATTATTTATAAATGACCTCCCATCAGTTTTAAGGTACTCAAACTGCCTCATATATGCCGACGATGTTAACATTTTTAAAACCATTTCTTGTAAACTTGATTGTGATAAGCTTCAAACTGATTTGAATGCTTTCTACAATTGGTGTGCACGAAATTGTTTGTTGTTAAATATCGACAAGTGTAAGATTATAAATTTTACTAGAAAATTATCTGTTTTGTCTTTTGAGTACAGTTTCAATGATAAAAAAAAAAAGTCACCGCCAGGCTTAAATTGAACAAATTAGCTGGCCCTGATGTCGAAAGTAAGGCTGACAGTTGGAATATCAACACTGTCTGCCAGATCCACAACAAAAATATAAATCACTTGCTACAGAGTCGTTAGCCTTCTAGACATTGTTTTTAAATTTTACATCTAGCGTTTTATGTGAATTTCTCTAATCAGTCCGTACCAATGTGTGGCTTCAGGCCAGAAAAAGCTACGATTAGAAAAAACACAAGAATCTAATGTAAGTACTCATGCGTTAACTCATTGATTTTGAAGCCCCTTTCGACATCATCAGCATCAGAAATTTACTCTTTCGAGCCTTGGCCAGCTTTGCTTCCCCGCTTAACTTTTCTTATGCTCTATCAAAATTACGTATGATCCCTGCTCTATGAAAATTGGAAACGAATTCGAGACCTTCGGAACCAACTGGAGGCCGAAACAAGGTTACGCACTGTCGTGTAGCTGCTTTTTCTTTGTACTTCAAGGTTATTGCACAAAAATCATTTAAATATCCAAACAATTTTTTGGTTTGCGGAGGCCATCGATGATCATGTAATTGGATATTGGAAGAAGCAAGCGTGTAAATTATCAATTGCGGAATTAAGCTCCATTGAGGAGAAGCTGTGCAATAAACTCATCATCCCGATCCTGCCATATGAAGCCACTTCTTCATCGTGTTTCCGAAGATGGCCATTTTACCATCAAAACCAATTTTTGATGGTCGTTGCAACTTTTCTGTTTTTGTTTTTTTATCTATTCACTTAGATACGAAACACGAAACTAAGACTACCGTAAGAAAATTAATCTAAAAAATGACATAAATACCTTCATTTAATTGAAATATAATCTTGGTTTTTATAAAATAAAACAATAAATTACAAATGCAGTAGTTGCCTTGCTGATCCGAGAGTATTTGATTTAAGGTTGAATAAATTAATGTGGTAACACTCAAATCTAGAATTCTTAAAACCAATTAACACTGAAAACTAATTAATATTTAATTGCAGCTGCCAGTTGGAACCAATATTCAATCAATGATTGTAAATTGTAACTAAGTATTTCAACTTTGCAATTCTTCAAACTGGCATGGCAGTTGGAATACTTTTCTATTTTTTCATTTGCTTTATTGATAGAAGTTGCGTTAAACCGCGAAACCAAATGAATTATAAGTATTTAGCTTAGATCAATTAAAATAGCAAATTGACTTAGCTTCACCTACTTACCTTTATATTAATTTTGTGTATGGTTTCATTATCACTGTCAGTAGATTAAAAAGTTTCATTCTAGTTGAAAACTAGTATCTGGCTTTAATTTTATACATCGGAGGTGGATTTCTATAATTTTGGAATTGAAAATTCAGCTTAAACTTGTTAGCTGTAACAACCTACCCACATCTGAGACTTGTTTCGATCAATGACATCTAATTATGAAAACAACTCAAGATAAATGCATTACTTGCATTCAAATGAAATGCATATCTGCTGTAGTATCGATGAAAAGTAAACTGGAGGTCAATATCAAATACAACTATTTAAATGAAACACATTTCATTTACAGCTTGTCATTTTAATTTTAAGCTTATTTACCAAACCCACTTAAATGTAGGTAGGTATATTTATGCAATCCATTGAATTGCTTTTATAATAATTTCTTGTTATAAGAATTATTTCTTTTTATATTATAATTGACATTAGATGATTAGAGCTTACGCAATGCAATGTAATGAATTACATCAACTAATGATCTCGTGTGTATTGATCTTAAAACTAAATAAGCAAGTTCCATTCTTGAAACATATAACTGGATTGTTTTTACATTAAAATCAGATCTTAATTGATTCAAAAGATAACAATTGAATGGATCGATAATGACATTGATTATTATCAGCAATTAAGATCTGACAATGGTATGTTAAGATAATACCAAATTTGAATTACTTAATGCTACTTAAATATAAATTCCATCAAGACAAAAGAATAAATTGAGCTGTTTGCATAGAGTGCGTGGTCGTTATATGAGAAAAAAAATATATTTGGTGGTTACTCAACAATTGGTATCATCATTAAGGTAATGCTACAGCTTCCAAAATCCGAAACAAAAATGTTTTGTACACTCATATTGGAAGTAAAATTTCTTTGATAATTTTCTTCAAACTTCATTGCTTAAATATTTGCGATGTGATTCTCGAATCAAACACAATTCATCCACAACTGAGGTTCAAAATGCCACAATCAATATTAAATGCAGTGTTTATCATATCTCTGAATTAACATCGAGTCTCTATGAAATGACCGTTAACATCTCATTGTAATAAAATGTTGTAGGTATTAACAAAGAGCGTAAAGAAGTTTAAATTCAAAAGTCCTAAAGAAGGCGCTATGAAGCATGGTCCTCCTGAGCCTTACTTAATACTCAATTTGAGCTATAGCCTACCGTCTTCAATTTCACAGTCCGAGTGGTTGGAGATCTCCCCCTTCATGGGGTCTATCTTAGCTTCTGACTCTGTCTGGCTTTGAAGTCTTTACGAGCTAAAGTATTGATGTCCATTCGCTCCAGCCATCTCAGCTGTTGAATATGAATTTTTCTCCAATGGAAGTTTTTTGGTATACAGGACTAATGGTTCAGGAATTCTTAAGTTGACCATGGCACGATATATGTATAGTTCTTCTCTCTTTACACTATCGAAAGCTGCTTTGAAATTCTCGGTGTTTAATTCCTGAGTTTTCTCCAAGATCTGTTGCAATGATAAGATCTGGACAGTCTAAGGCCGCATTGGTAAGGGCCGATTAGATTGTCAGCAAACGGCTCAAGTCTCGCTCGTAAATTGATTTATTGGTTAAATAAGTCCATCTAAAAGGTTGGTATCGACTGTGGACTACAGTGTTTTTCCCTCACCATCTTTGCAGGGTCAAGGGTGGCTAGTAAATACTAGAATACTACACGAAGATTATTTCATGGACACATTAGGGAAGTCTCCCGGCTTTGGATTTTTCTATATCTGAGGCCAACTTAATACTGGTGTCACTGCAATTGTTTGTACCAGGAGTTTTAAGGACTGCCTTTCCTCTTATTCCCTCCCTATCGTATAGGAACGTTGTATGATAATGATATTGCATTTTTGATGTCTCTTTCCAACATGACAGTACAAGCCTAGCCGGTCGTGTTTCCTCGAATCTTCGTACTTTCTTATTTGATCAAGGCTTGTTACTCCCGCTGTTGTACAGGGTGGGCCAAAAGAAGTCATCCATCCGATCTTGTCAGACTCTCTTTTTTTACTTGCGATTATAGGTACTATAAGGCAAGTTATGCATTCGTAAAAAAAAAAACAATCAAACATAACATTACGATGATAGAGAAGCCTAAAAAAGTGGGTCCGACAATTCTGTCTGTCTATCTGTCTGTCTGTCTGTCCGTATGTCTGTCTGTATAGTTACCTATAGCCTAAACGGCTGGACCGATTTGCTTCAAACTTGGTACATAGTATTATTATGACGTCCTACAGAGGGGTTTTTGGAATTAGCATTATAGCTTCAAAACTAACGGTACCTGCCATACGATTTTTTGTGAAAAATTAATTTTTCTCAAAAACGGCTCCTACGATTTTGATAAAACTTTCTGAATTATGTTTTCTGTGCAAGCTTTATGTTTTGGTTGAAATAAATTTTTCAAGAAAAGTCTTATAACGGTACCTCCCATGGGACCGGTTTTTTGAAATCCGATTTTCTCGTAAGCCACTTGACGGATTTCGATGAAATTTTTAATGTAGAAGCCCTTTTATAAAAGAAATAATTTTAATTGTTAAATTTTTCAAAAAAAGTTTTTTTGATTTTTTTAAAAAAGTTTCAAAATTTTTTTTTAATTTTTGTTTTTTCCAAAAACGGTTTAATCTACATTTTTAAATTTTATTTTTCTGATAAAAACTACAAAGTGCTAGAAGTTGGCATACTCAAAAAAAATTTGAAATATATTTTCAAAAAGTGTAAAAAAAACTTTTTTTTAAAAAAACTGGTCCAACGATTTTGAAAAAAATTTTCGTAAAAATTCAAAAACGTAAAAGAAACCTGATTGCTTACTTCATTTTCTCCAAAAAACGTTTTAGGTATTGATTTTTAAGTGATTTATAAAATTTCATATGATTTTTTCAACGTTTTTTTCCCAAAATCTCAAGCACCCAAGACCATTTTAACACATTAGAGCAAGTCCGTACGACCCAGTCGTGCACTTTATTTCTAAATGAAAAACTTCGATTCTGTTTTTCGATTATGTTTATTTGAACCTTTAGAATTGTATTGGTCAAGTCGAGACGATGATATTGGCCAAATGGGCGCCGCGCCGTCACAATTGATTGCTCGTTTTATGGCATTTTTCATCAATTCAGCGAGAACTTCGGGCGACTGATTCTCGCACTCGTTCATGATGTTGTCCTTGAGGGCTTCCAGAGTCTCAGGCTTGTTCACGTAAACACAGGACTTCAAAAAACCCCACAAAAAAAGTCTTAAACGATTAAAGCGTACCAGTGCAAATCGCCAAAACGAGAGATGAGGCGACCCGGGAACGCCGCCTTCAGAATATCGGTTCATGTCGGTTCATGTATCGCTCCATGGCTTGTTCACTTGTATTCTGCATCTGTCTAGTCCACAAATGTCAAAACAGATTTGACATTGGCGGACATTTGCAAAAATAAGAGCATCTTCCAGTAGGGGGATTTCATTTGGCCCACTTTGTACTATGCATCTTCATCTCAGCCGTTTAGTACATTGTCCAACATTGAGAAAAGTAGGTGAGATCCAGACGCACATCTGAGGTGTAGAGGCTTCCTTTCGCAGCTAAGGAGCATTTTTTGGTCGCAGAAGATAGATTGCTAAGCTTTCACTCCACTTCATCCGCCCATGGGCAAGGCTTAGGCTCGGTGATTGATGTCAAATTTTGGAATCAGTGTTCCATTTAAGAAAAAATTTCATGTATGATCAGAAAACGGGCTACACAAGTATTCAGTCTTCTTTGAACTTATACGGTACCCTTTTTTCACCATAACGTCCACCCATACGTCAAGTGCTCGTTACAGGGATAAAGAATGCTCGCTTATGGTAGCTCTCGTCAGCAAAGAATAACTGATGTACTTTGGGCGTGGGCCCGTCACTTTACCTACAAGCATTAAGATGCTTCCCTGGCGTGATTTGGAACTCTTCGCTGATTACAGCTGGACATCTTACTTTAGTTGTTACTCCACGCACATGTCCATTACCGACCACACATAGGTTTCTGGGATTTCACGTCGGTTGTCTATCGAATGCTTTTTCAAAATCAACAAACACAATATGCAAATCCTCTAAGAAATCCCAATGCAATCCTTTTACTTTGGATTGCATCTGTTATTATGACTTCCTCGCGACAAACCCACACTGGCCATCGGCCATCGGAGAGCTGTTTTCTATTTCGCAGTCGCTTATCCAAAACTCGTTCAACGATCTTAATGGAGTGTGACTTCATTTCTGAAACTCCTTTCTAAAAATATTTCTAAATTTTCATTATCCCAAAACTTAATTAAATTAAACAATGTGGCGTCCTTGGGAGCAGCGTTATCTACTCTGCAATGCAAATGCAAACAAATTATTTTTAACACTTCTAATTTCAATTATATGAATTAAAATCATTAAATCCATAATTGCAAATTACCAGATTAGTTGTGTTAATGAGACGAAAGCCAACTACATAACTAGTAATTAAGTCGCCTCAAAGTCACAGCTAATATATGCACTTAGTTTTATAAAAAAAAATCAACACAGAAGATAAAATTTTACCTAGCTACTAATGACATGCACATTTTTATATTTCAAAAACTTAATTTTACTTACATCTTTTAATTCTTTATTAATTATTGTTTGATTTTAAATTCCATAAATTATAGTAGCTCTGTAGATACAAGGCTATGAAACTGAAGAAATGTAAATAAAAATTTCTTTTAAAAATAAAAAAAAACTCTGACTAATCCCATTCTAGTCATATTTTTTTTAATCGTTAGACCTACAATTAAGCTACAATCGTGCTACTCGTGCATTTTATTTCAATTGTAAACTTTATAGTTCGATACTTTTTTTCACAAAAAGTGAAATTTTCCCTGTACCCCCTTCTAACCACTACTTCTTGGCAATCTTCAAGTTTTCTTAATTTTCTCCTTCAATGAATATCAAAATGTAATAAAACATACTTATAATTTGTATCTATAATTGTCACACAGTCCCATTAATCTCTCAGATAAAAATCCAGCTCGAGTCATGTTATTATTGTATTCATCTTGAATCTATTTACAAACCGGTTGCGGCTGCGAACCACATGCAATGTTATAGAACTCAAAGCTTTGACTAATAAATTTGTTGTTTACGGATACTTTGCTTGCCGAAACACCTACTTCCAATAGGTAGACTCTAAAGATACTGTAGCTATACAATAAGATCTATAAACGCATTCTCAAACAATGCAACTATATGAATAGTACATATACCAATGTATTCGTATCTTTTTCTGACATTCATTAAGTCCGAAACTTTGTTTATTCTTTCAAAGCTTATCTCAGGGGTCAAATCCATCTTTAGGTAGGTATACCTTCTCCCACCAAAATCATCTCGATTCCAATTCCAATGCCTATACCTCTCTATTCTATCTCACGAATATGCCTATAAATCTGTGCTCACGCGTAATACCTGATGTTTCAGGCCCTCAAGCCAGCTCAAGCTTTCATACTCGTATTCTTAAGCTTCATAGTAGTTTAATGCAAATCGGAACAGGCAGCGTTAGACATGTTCTGTCTTCTGTATTGCCTTTGCCTGCCACAGGTAACAAGTATCTTAGGGAACAAGAAAAAAGCTAAGAAGCTTGTGTACATATATACAACACATATTGACGTTGGGGGTTTCTCATTCAAGTTCAAATAATCGGAGTTTTTAAGTGAACTCCTCAGTTGTCTCACAAACGTTGCTTAGAATATGTGTTCGGCTAAAACATTTCGGTTGCAAATTTTCGTTACTTTCCTGATACTATGTGTTTCTATTCATATTGAACAAGTACATTGTCGGACATCGGAAATTCTTAAAGTCGAACTTAGTCATGGTGGAGTTTTAGTTGGAAGACATCTTAGCTCACATAACGGTCGGCATGTGCGGGCTTTTATGGGAATACCCTACGCGGAACCTCCTATTGGTGAATTAAGATTTAAAGTAAGTGATGGTGACTGATGGTGACATTTGGATCGATCGGTTAGGATTGGTTGTGATCTCGAAAGAGAATTCCGCACCTTTGGACTTTCGAATATTAGAATGTTTGAAGAAATTTTTTTGTTTAAAGTTCAAAAACGTTTTGGATTTCTGTGGTGATATAAATGCGACTATAATGTTCGACTTTTAAAAGAACCAATCGAAACCTAAATTTAATTAGTTTTATCGAAAGAATTTAATTTGCATTAAAACTAGAATCCAGAAATAAAACTAGCTTTTATGGCTGCGGATGCGGACTAAATTTTTTGAAGATTCTAATAATAAAATGAAAAATGTTAACTTAGTTTCTTTCAAATTAAGGAAACTAGTTTCGTGTGCGTTATATGTTAGAAATTAATTAAACTTACCTTTAAACATCACCAATTGTACAGAAGGAAATTCATAATCATAACTATAGAAATGTGCCCAGCTCGAGTTACGAAAATAATTAAAAGAGCCGAAGATGGTGGTCTAAAATAAATGTTCAAAGTTAATTTGGTTTTTGTTAAATTATGGCAGTTGGAATTATGCCAGATACCATGGTTTGTCTTATTTGATTGATGGCGTAGGTCGTGCGCCGCGCCCGTCGTGTAGATAAGCAGTAAGCCTAAGCACAACGTTTTGAAATGTCATTAACGTGGTGCTGATTACTGCATAGTAAAGTTCTTCTTTTTGATGTGTCTATTATTAGAAAATGAAACTGGTATACTTTAGACAAGGCGTATAATTTTTAATGGGCTACAACTACTCTCCTCTACTGATTATCGTTTGAGAATTATAAAAACAACTGTGATCTTTAATTTAAAACATTTTCTCTCGAAACGCAAGTTACTCATGCGCAAAAACAACCAGAAATGACATAACGATGACAGAGAAGTAGAAATAAAGTAGATCACTTTATATCGATATTCCAGCCAAAAAAAAAGTCATGTTTTCAAAGTTTACAAAAAATCGGTTGAACGATCTTTAAATTGATATACAGTAGAACCTTGGTAATTCAAACGCTCCACTAATTCAAACACCAATTTTTTAAATATGATAATATTGTCAGATCTGTCAGTGAACAATTGTAACAAAAGTCTTACAATTAATTGTCAGAAAATTGTTAGACATTTACATTGCCTCGTAAGATATTTGCTATAGTCAGATCATTCGCAGGTCATTGTCAGAGCGTTGGTAGACCTCACATACCTAACAATAGTCTGTCTGTACATAGCTTAATTCGAACACGATCCAAAATAAGTACTCTCTGTTTTGAATGTATCACTTATTTATGGCCCTACGTGGTGCCGAACCTGGGAATTTTGCCGCCCTAGGCAAATTGTTATTTTGCCGCCCCAAAAAAACATTAAAAAAAAAAAAAACAACTAAGACAATAACATTTATATAGAGCTTTATTTAGTAATAACTAAAGGGTTTCGACGAAATAAAGTTTTTTTTACAATTTCGAACCTAAAATGCTGCTCGGCGTGATTTTGTTTTTGAAAATCTCGTAGCGATTTCTTCTTCCTCAAAGCGATTGAGCATTTTTTTTAATACAGATAGTTGCAAGACCGTTTAATCTTTCTTGGGTCATTGTTGAGCGCAGATGGGTTTTTATAAGCTTCAGTTTCGAGAAGCTAGCTTCACCTGTAGCAACACTTCAGGAAACGTTAATAGTATCTTAAATGCCGTCAGAATCTGGACATAGTTAAGTAAGAAGTGAGAAGCTGAATTTTAAAATTGACAAAGGTTTAAATTTCATTCAGGAGATCTTTCGCTATAATATCCTTTTGTACTTAGTTGTCAAGTTTTGCAGTTAATATTGTTTTAAGCAATTCGCAGTCTTTCAAGGAAATCCGAAAACTTGGCTGAGAAATTTATATATTCTGCAAAGCGCTCCTCGAGAGAAAATAACGTTACATCAATAACGGATTCAGCTCTAAATTTCAATTTTGGATCGATGGCTTTAAGAGATTGTTCAGATTGATAACGACGGCTACGTAGGCTCATAGAATCGGACACAATAAAATCCACTATAATGTTCATTTTTGTAGCAATGTTAAAAGCATTCTTTTATAATGCTTCAAACGAAAATTCCTAGGAACGGTTTATCTGAAAGTACTGCTGGAGTTTATCTAAATGCTGTAAACAGGTATATAAGTCATTGATTTTGGTTGAAGTAGTTTTGAAAGAATATTTATTTTGTATACAAACTCGTTCCATATTACCGTTGAAAATACAAACTGGAATTTGTGTATGCGTTTAACCTTCTTTACTTTTGAAATGGTTGTACTGAATTTTCCGCTTAAGTCAAAGTGCATTTGCCTGTTTTGCCTACAGGCAGGTTCGGCACCGGCCCTACGTCCTAGCTCCCAAATCGACTAACTCCCAATGAACCAATTCCCACCGAATATGGGACTTGGTTCATGTGAACTAACTCCCATATTTTTAAGGAACTATGTCCCAAATGTAGAATGAACTTAGTCCCATAAATATGAATTAAATCCCAAGAGTTGAGTATTGTTGGTTTTTCCCAAATGAACTAACTCCCAATCGTTAGAAAATAAAACAAAAATTAATGCTTTGGAATGAAAAAAGTATAAAACTTTTAATGGAATTTTTAACAAAGTAAAAAATTGAAACTTAAGTAACCTAACAGAGTGACGAATAAAATAAAATTCGTGCAGTGTTTGGAAACGCGTGGCGCCACGCGTCAAGCGCCCTTGCTCATTTTTTTTTCATATAATTTTTGTTCCCTTTAAATTGTTTGGTATGCGATTTTTTACCAAAATAATTTTCCAAACACTGCACGAATTTTATTTTATTCGTCATTCTGTTAGGTTACTTAAGTTTCAATTCTTTTTTAAAAATTAAATTTCTTACAGGTTTATCCTATTTTGCCTACAAACATTCAGCACGAAAATAGCGCCACTTCTTCTTTGTGCATAATATGAACTAACTCCCACTGGTTGATGGGTTGGGCCTAGTTCATTGGGAATAAGTTCGTAATAAACTATGTCCCAACTGAATTTTCTCCTAATATTATGAACTAAATCCCACTACAAAATTTGGTAGGAGTTAGTTCATTTTGCCTCGTGGGAGTTAGTCGATTTGGGAGCTAGGACGTAGGGCCCTTATTTATCTGCTGAGTGACTTTGCAGCTTCAAAGTCATAATTATATTCCTAGAAATATTTAGGGTAAACATTTTTACCAAAATTACGTGTGGATTCCAGTTCAGTAGGTTACGATTTTATTTTTCTTAAAAACAATGACATTGATGGTTTGCAATTTGTTTAAAGAAGAAATTCCTGAGCCCCAAAAAACTATCAGTAGCGTCGACGCTCTTCGAAATTATTCCATACATTTTACCGGGATAGCCTATGTATGTTCTGTTCCAGACAATATATATGTGTGCTTAATTTCATCCAGATCCGTTCAGCCGTTCTGGCAATATTGAGCAACAAACATACAAACATAGAAACTTACATTATTATTAGTATGATTTAATATTAGTAGGATTTAAACCAACTGTCAGACATAAGGGCAAGTTTGTTCGGCAAAGTATTGAACTTTTTTTTTAATTTGTATTGATTATTATGTAGTGTGTGAGAAAAGCTTGTGGTTTTGTTAAAAAGCAATTTGAGATAATGTGGGGTTTTCCAATTAAAGATGTCGATACCGGATAAAGAAATTGCTAAATCTTATAACATCGCCATCGAACAAAACACGGATTTCTTAAATGAAAATCGTTTTAATTGTTCTTGATTGTAATTTATTCTTTCATTTATAGTTATTATTTATTCATTTATTTGATTTAATGAATCATTGTGGAATATAAAAACCTAGTTGTGAGCAAATTAAAACCCCTCATCTTAGAATTAAATCAGAAATTTTAGAAAAATAGTCTCAAATAGTCTCAAGCCTGGTCCAACCATACGATGTGATTTGTAAATAAAACAAAAAGTTTTCAAAGAATTATGACAATTATGTGTGAAGAAAAGTATTGGCCAAATGCTTGCCACCGTTTTCTTGGGCATACCTCTTTGCGATAGTCCATATTTTCAATGACGCTGAGGCATAATTAAGCATAATTAAGATTCAAAGTCATTAATGTGCCAATTTATCTCATCCCTTAGCTCTTGAATTGTTTTTGTCTATTGACGTTCACTTTTTCAATCAAATATCCCCAAAGAAAGAAGTTTAACGGTGTCAAATCACATGATCGGGGAGGCCATTGAATTTTTCGCCCAAAAGAGCCATTGATTCGTTGGATGTCTGGCAGATGGAACCTTATTGTTGGAACCACACTTCGTCCAGGTCCATACTCACAATTTCTTGCCACAAAAAGTCTGTTATCATCTCGCAATACCCAACAAATTTCACGGTTATTGCTTGGCCGACGACATTTTCGAAGAAGTACGGCCCGATGACGCCGCTGTGCCATCCCATAAACCGCACCAAAGATAACTTGGACAGTATGCACAGGCGTTTTCACATCTCCTGCAGACACGATTTGCTGAAAGAAATTTGCGAAAAAAAGGTCCCGATTGTGGATACATTTGGTTGATTATGCTGACCAAAAAAATCACGAAGTGCACGAAATGTATTTTGATTTGAACGCCCATTTTTATAAAACTCTTCAACAATCTTAGAAAAGACCTCCAAGGCGATTTTCATCTTTTACCCTGATACTACTGTTTGTGATCAATTGATCTTCAGAATGTACCGCAGACAACTATTATTGAAGGCCATCGACCGGTTCAAGATTTTGGCATTCAAATATTTCAGATTTATATATTTATTGGCGATACACATAGGAGAACCGTTCCACCATCAAGCACCATTAAATAACTATTATTCCTTGTTGTGAGCTTTGACTCGTTGTCATAATTTTTTGTTTATCCTTAAGCTCCATACACTTACTTCGCCTATTAAAAAGCGACCATTTCACTTAAGACTATGAAGCTTACGTCTCTTACTTTAAATTATTGTTTGTAACTGGATGAGGAAAATTTTCTTAATACATTTTTAAGTAGAAATTTTGTAGTTAAATTTAATTTACTTTATTTCTAGCCGCCAGTTCCAAAAGCACCATGGACAGGTGAAAAGCGGGTAACTCATGATTCACCAATTTGCATCCAACGGGACCCATTCCGTCGGGATGAGTTAATCGAAGGAAGTGAGGATTGCCTTTATCTAAATGTATACGTTCCTGAGGTAGGTTTGGGCTTGAAGCATATTTGAATAGAAAAAATGTAACCAAATGTTTCATACATTCGTCCCCAGAAACCCCGCGAGTCTGGTCCTTTGCCAGTTATGGTTTTCTTCCATGGCGGTGGCTGGGAATGCGGTTCTGGAATCAGTGCATTTTATGGACCCGATTTCTTAATGGACCATGATGTAGTCTATGTGAGTGGTAATTTCCGATTGGGCCCTCTTGGATTCCTGAGTACAGAGACGACAGATTGTCCTGGAAACAATGGTCTCAAGGATCAGTTACTCATTTTAAAATGGGTGCAGAGTAACATTGTTGCATTTGGAGGCAACCCAGACATGGTCACAATTTTCGGAGAAAGTGCTGGAGGTGCTAGTGTGACATACCATATGATGTCAGAAAAATCAAAAGGCTTGTTTCATAAGGGTATTTCACAGTCGGGAACCTACTTCAATCCATGGGCACAACCAGCCCACAAGGGTGTGCCTGCATCTCGAGCCAAGCGTTTAGCTAAAATGCTTGATTGTGATAAGCCCAATTGGCCAGCTATGTTGAGCTGTTTGAGAACAAAATCAGCTGCAGACATCACAGCAACGGTCTACGAATTCTTTGTAAGCTTCAAAAGATTGAATTTCTTATTTTATCAAATAAAATATATCGTTGGTTTTGTTTTGTTTTAGGAATGGGACTACGATCCAATGATTCCCTTCCCTCCAGTTGTTGAACCTGATAGCCCTGAGGCTTTCCTGACTGCTCTTCCGAGAAGTGAAAAACTTCCCCATGGCTTCAAGCTACCATGGATGGCAGGAGCAACTTCAGAAGAAGGTGCACTAAAGACAGCTGGTCTTTTGAACATCCCAGGTTTGTTGGACGAATTCAAACAGAAGTTCCAAGACGTCCTTCCTATCATCCTCAACTATGATCATCATTCGAAAGAAGTGCAAAAGCGAATCACAGACCGAATAGATAAGTTCTACTTCAATCATGTGCATGATTATGACAAGAAAAACCATCAAAATCTGACAAATGTAAGACATGACGAATGATCGATCAGCCCTCTTAAAGTACGAATTGTACGAAATGACGTATTAAATCAAGTGCCGTAATAGATAGTCATTTTTGTTTCGTACTTCCAATCCAAATAATTGCCGAGTTTGCATATACTTTTGACAGGAAGTACGAAAATAAAACTACAATCAACTACGAACTTATATGAATTCTTCAAATGGGGACACTTCGTAGATAAAGGCAAACATTTTGTTACTATTACGTTGACTTTGATTGGGCTGATGGTCGCGTACAATGATGAATAAGTGATAACTTTTGGTATATTTAGCTCATGACCGATGGATGGTTCACTGCTGGGCTTGATGAGTACCTGCGACTGCGAGTTGAAGCACTTAACAAGAAGACAACACCTGTTGGACCAACTTATGTGTATTTGTTTGACCACAAAGGCGCTGCTAGTTTTACGGAGATTTTTGAGGGCGGAAAGGAGGATTATTATGGTAAGAACATTTTATTTACGAATGTGGGCCTTTAATCTTTGGTTCAAGAGTCAGACTAAAATTTTTAACTAGTAAAATCCGCCCACAAACTCGCCCAAAATCGCTATTTAAGTTCAACAAGCTCTATTTGGCAAAATTTAATTTTGCTGTTTGTAAAGATACGATCAAAGCACAATGCTTAATTTTTGCACACACTATACAGTGTATAAGCTTTAGGTATATTTTATCTGACAAGGATATCCTGTCGTACTCAGGAGCGTTTTAAGTTTTTGTCAGCCGATGGATGCTTTAATCTCAAATTGGTCGTGAGGCTGTAATTCTTGTATCTAAAATTCGCTATACCTTCTTGGTGCCGTGCCGTGTCTTAAGCCTAAGGTTGATTGTCGACTCTCGAATGTGTTCGGAAAAGAACCATCAAAAACATCAACTACGGAGCTGCATTGCCGAAACTATGTTTTAAGTTATGTTAGAAACTAGAAAGCTTCCGGAAACTTCTGCGCACCCAAATGTCTACAGTTAGATATAGTCTTATCCTAGTAAGATGATAACCTATACATAGACTGAATAGTGTTTGTTAAATACATTTTTTTTAATAGCCCAAAATTTAAATAAGGAACGTTTTGAATGTAAAAGTAAGATGAATAAGTAAAATAAAAAAAGCCCAACAAATTATAACAATACCTCAACACCATCAAATCAATCATTCAGCGTTTGACTCTTTTGAAAACTCCTTAAAGATGGCTCAGTTCGATCAGGGAGTTTGTTTAATAATTTTGGAATTTATATAAGAACTAGCAAACCCATGCCCGCTTCGCTGAGCAGATTTGCAATGGGCTGTTGTTTCTAAAAAAAATTCAGTTTAGCCAAGAATCGTATAAATTGAGAAATGCTAAAATTAAAGGGTGTGGAAAGAAAAATTTGAATAAAATTCGTTTTTTTAAATATCTTACATTTTATTCAAATGCTTTCTTATATTTTTATATTTTATATTTATATCAAATTCATTTTTAAATTTTTTTTATTATATAAGATAAGAAAGATAAGATTAAATCAAAGAAATATTAATTCAATGAAAAAAGTACGCCATTTTATTGCTTGAATTTATTTTAGTTTTAAAGAAAAAAATTGTTTTTTTTTTTTAATGGCAGAAGACTTTTTACATCCAATTCGTGTCAGTTCAAGAAATCCTGATCTTGAGGCTAATGAGGAGATGCATAACCAGGCTTTGCTCTTGATCGAAGATATGTATTACCTCACATGTGCGGCAGTTTGTTAGTCAGGTTAGGAGTGCCAGCGCCAGATCGCGGAGTGAATGACTCATTTAATAGAGAATTGGAACGTGAACGTGAATATGATCGATATGAATTAGACCAATCAGTTCAAACGAATGAACTGTTGAACCCAAAATAGAAGAAAATGTATGATAAATTAATTAATACAATTGATGATGGAAGTGGTGGCTTATTTTTAATGGATGTCACTGGTGGAACAGGAAAGACATTCCTCATGTCATTGATTTTGGACACTATTCGTGCGAGATCCGAAATTGCTCATTCAGCGTTGAAATTGCCATTAAATCTTCAAACTACTGAATAACCGACATGTAACATTACAAAACACTCTGCAATAGAAAAAGTTTAAGTAGCCTCAAAAATCACATCTGGGACGAATGATCTGCCCAATTTCGGCGGCTAAGAATAGAGATGTGAATGACTTAAACTTTATAATTGAGAATCAAATCGTTGTTACTCTGCATTCATTCAAATCTATTGACTGTGTGACAAACGAAGATGAAGCCACGGATTATCCAACTGAGTTTTTAAACTCCTTAGATGTACCTGACGTACCACAGTACAATTTACAACTAAAGGCGGGCTCGGTACCAACCAAAACTATGCGATGGAACGCGCTTGGTGATAAGAAAACTGATGAGTGATGTGATGCCCGCGACCATACTCAACGGAAAATTTAAAGATGAGTTTGTTCTCATTCCGAGGATTCCAATTATTCCAACAGATTTGCCCTTTGCGTTTAAGCGAATTCAGTTCCCAATTCATCTTGCCTTCGCTATGACAATTAACAAATCTCAATTCCAATACTTGACTGTTTGTTTTCTCAACCCATGTTCACTTCGCTGAGCAGATTTCACAATCAAAAAAGTCGTACAATTTTTCAATTCGTCTGGCTGGAGAAATGCTAATACTTAAGGAATAAAGTGCGTTTTTAAAATTTCTAACATTTTATTCTAATGCTTTCTTATAAACAACATTTTTTGTATTACCATCTTTAACATAAATAAAAAGTGTGAACGGTTTCCCTACTCTAAAACACCCAACATACAGTTGACCATGAGAAATCAGTACCGCAAATTTTCAAAGACTGACCTTGGGCTTTATTTACAGTGATGGCAAAAGCAAGGCGAATAGGAAATTGATGACGTTTAAAATTAAATGGCAAATCAGATGGAATCATTGGAATTCTGGGGATCAAAACCATCAAAACATCTTTCCCTTTATAAATATTTGCCACTAAGAATCGTAGCTTCAATTAGATTGTTCATTCACTTTTGTACAGCTAGTCTAGTACCATTGCAAAGTTGAGGTTGATTAATATTACTCAGCATTATAATCGGGGCTCCAATTTTTAGAGCTAAATAATGAGTTCCGGTAAATCAATCGAATTCAAAAGTTCCGTCTGATAATTCACTACGTCATCCTCATTTATAAATGCATCAACTCATTTGTTGGCAACAAATTGTCCATCTATTACTTCTAAAATATATGCATTAATTTCAGCGACATCTTTATTTTTGCCTTAAGCTCTTTTACTTAACCAAGTACGATTTTTATAGTTCTCCGAAATACTGGGAAACACACTTTGAACCAATTCTTTCTTTGAATTCCTTTTGCAATAGAAATTTGCAGTGTTATTTGGCCATTTGAACTATCAACGTCAACGGACATTTTTCCATTTGCAATATCCAACAGCTGCTTTGAAAATTCTGCAGCAGATGGGTCACTTTAGTGAGTGTTTTAATAATATATCCACAAAGGAGAACATTTAAGGCATTGACATCCGCAGTAGTCGATCGGCAAATTTTGTCTGAAGTCACCCGCCAATAATATTATGGCGCCGCCAAATATTACTTGGCTACCTCGCAAATCTTCCAGAGTTCGATCTAAAGCTTCAAGTGACTTTTTGCGTGCCATTGTACACTCATCCCATACAATAATCCTACACTGTTGCAAGACTTTGGCCATTGCCGACATTTTAGAAATATTACATGTAGGCGCTTCGTTAACCTGGATGTTTAAAGGCAATTTAAGTACAGAGTACGACCACCATTAATTGATTGCATACTGGCAAGTGCATTTGCAACATATGCAACATACGTAACAAACATTGTATTATTTTTTTTACACAAAATTCCTGGTGCAAATAAATACCTTTTCAGCAAAAAAAAAAGAATCATCAAATTCGGTGTTGTCAAACTCGAGATATAAATGGTCAAACATAAATCAAACTCATTTTTATATATATGTATACATAGATTTATTTATTAAAATATTTTTATTTTTTTTCCAGGTGTATGTCACGCCGAAGAACTTCAGTATTTATTCCCAATCGGAAAGGCTTTGTTTGTGACATCGTCTCCAACGCAAGAGGATCTTCAAATCCGTGAAGCCTTACAAACCATGTGGGTGAATTTTGCACGTTACAGTGATCCAACTCCAGCTGCGTCCGAGTTACCAAAATGGAATCCAACCAAAAAATATCCAGTTAATTTTGTCCGGATTGGCAATCAGGATGATAAAAACTGGCAACTTCTTAGTTTTGAAGAAGGATTGCTACAAGAACGGGTAGATTTTTGGAATAATCTTAAACCGCACATTCCAGCTCATCAGTTCAAGGATGAGCTTTAATAGATAACCACACGATCATTATGCGAATGATTTAGTTGTTTGAGAACTTTTAATTCAGCATTCATTTTAGATTTACTTATTTTTATATACAAAAATGCCTAGTTTGTAGCTTAGAAAGATTGTCAAATAATATTTCAATATATACGTACACACATACATATTTACATTGTAAATACATATGTATGTACATACGTTTCAGAAATTTTCTTAAAATTTTTTTTCTTTTGTGTTTTCTTTCAATGCCTTGGATTTTTTGTGGAAGACATGGGCTTCAAACAAAAATTGAAGTTTGAACCTTTAAAAAAAAAACGACAGAAGTGATAACTTAAACTAATTTAAGTTGTTAAACTTGAGAAAAGCTTAGGTTATTACTTAAACTTTATGTATATTAAAATGATAATGTGAGAAAAGGTTATTTATTAATAAAATCTTTTATTGATTATAAAATATATTTTATCCGCTGTGGGTTAAAGTCAGAGAGGAGGAGTTTGCCTAATGCTGCCGTATGCGTGAGAGAAAGGGAAGCCAGACAGAGTGGTGCCGTAACGTGTTACGTAACAAAGAGGTTCACCATCCCATAAAAAGTTATCACTTCAAAAATAGTTGAATCAGTTGGGATAATAAAATCTAAAAATCGCACAAATTTTCTAATGCGAAATTTAGCATCCTTATAAAAAAATTTACCAGAAAATAGGATCAGTATCCATACTCCCAATTATTTCAATAAATTTAAAGTAGGATTTATTTCTCATTGGATTTTGGTTACAATCATTTCCCTGAAATTTATTTCAAAACTCATTCTACGTCAGATTCATGTTGCAAAATGCTGACTAAGAAAATGGTCATAAGAAGCATTGGGCCTGAACTATTTGCTGTGGTTAATGGTAAGTGTTATTGCCAAGTCGTTATAAAAATTAAAAACATCAAAATAAAACCCCGTAAATGTAATTGACACAGTTTATTTCACTGCACCGCACGTGCTTTAAGAAATGATCTATTAAAAGCTTATAGCACTTTCCATTGGAGAAAAAGAAACGTCCAGAAGCATCCGGAAGTCTTCTGAAACCGTAAGAAAATGACACTTCTGACGATTCTGAGAAAAGAATTTTGCTTCTGAATTTAAAGTCAGAATCCACTCAAGAAGCACAAATACAAATATAACTCAAATGTCACCCATAGAATATTCATTGGGGAAATGTCTATTCGCATGCAGCAATGCCGAGAGTTTTGGTAATGTCAATAAATGTGACATATTTTTGAATCCAAATCTGATGATAAAGACATCGAAGGTCATCAACGAAGATAAATGAGTGGTATTTAATACGGGGAACCAGTAAAAAGACCTTTACACCGCGATCGGGCAACGCACGCACACAACTTTGACAGTGGCAAAACTTGTGAAACTGATGCCTGCGGATACTATATTTTGTTAAAATTGAACAAAAGCGATTTTGCTTGTTCCATTGGTTTTCAGAATGAGTGTTTCCCCAAGTGAAACCAATGGAAAGTGGTATTAGTGCGATCTTGTCTTTTATTTTGCTTGAGATCTATTGAGTGTGGAAATAAGAACTTTAGGCTCGTGTAAATTGTGTAAATTTCTACAATTTCGAAAGACTGAACACCCAAAATCACGAAGATGATAACAATTATGACATGCAAAACTCATACTAATAAAAAAGACTTTGATTTTGAATACATTTATCTCTGACTCCACCGTTGACAGTTTATTCAGAGCCTAATGAGCGAAAGGAATAGTGTTAAGCTCTTTATTAGGGTCTATCCATCAATAAAATGATAATAAAAATAAAAGATAATTTATGATTTTTTAAAAGAATGCTCATCCATCAAACCGAATTTGTTTAAAAAATGCTTAATGAGTTTGTTTGCATGAAAATTTACATAATATTTATAATCTTCTTTTATTTTGTAAACAATTCAGTTCAACATTTGTATTCATTTTATTATTTATTTTCCTAAAGACATCTAAATGACTGCTAAAATTTTTTATTTTACCATACTGACAAAAAATAAGTTGTAAAAAGAACTATATACTCGTACAAAATACGTGTTGGAATCATTGAACCTCTTTGAAAACAAACAATATTAACATTATGTACAAAAAATAAAATAAGTTCCAAAACACAACAAAACAATAAAAATGTATCAAAATGAGGTAAGCCCACATACACTTGTGCTCATATAATTAAGCCATTAAAATGGAATCTAGATCTTAGTTTGAAATGTAAAATCACAAATATTTATTTTTTATTGGTAATTCATATTATTTTTAACAAAGTAATTCATATTATTTTTAACAAGCTTGTGTACGGAACGTACGTATGCATATTGGCGTTGAAGGTTTCTCATTCAAGTTCAAATAATCGGAGTTTTTAAGTGAACTCCTCAGTTGTCTCACAAACTTTGCTTAGAATATGGGTTCGGCTAAAACATTTCGGTTGCAAATTTTCGTTACTTTCCTGATACTATGTGTTTCTGTTCATATTGAACAAGTGCATTGTCGGACATCGGAAATTCTTAAAGTCGAACTTAGTCATGGTGGAGTTTTAGTTGGAAGACATCTTAGCTCACATAACGGACGGCATGTGCGGGCTTTTATGGGAATACCCTACGCGGAACCTCCTATTGGTGAATTAAGATTTAAAGTAAGTGATGGTGACCTTTGGACCGATTGGTTAGGTTTGTTTGGTCTTTCGAATGTAAGAATTTTTTAAGAAATTTTTGTATTCAAAGTTCAAAAACGTTTTGGATTTCTGTGGTGATATAAATGTGACTATCATTTACGACTTTCGAAAGGTCCGATCGAAAACTAAATTTAATTAGTTTTATCGAAAGAATTTAATTTGCATCCTAAAAACCTTAAACTAGAATCCAAAATTAAAACTAGCTTTTATGGCTGCGGATGCGAACTAAATTTTCTGAAGATTCTAATAATAAGATGAAAAACGTTAACTTAGTTTCTTTCAAATTAAGGAAACTAGTTTCGTATGCGTAATATGTTAGAAATTAAAAACTTGCCTAAAAACATAACCCATTGTTGGTGCAAATTCATATCTAAAGAAATTCGACTAGTTCAAGATACTAAAATAAAAAAATAAAAAGTTTTGTTTTTGTTTAATTATGCCAGTTAGAATGCTGACAAAGATCCTCATTGCAGCCAACGCCTTAAAATTCTTTTTTGCATCTGGATTATGGAACCTTTTTTTCAAAACATTTTTAAATAGAACTTTTTTAAATAAAATTTAATTTGCATTATTTCTAGCCGCCTGTTCCAAAAGCACCATGGACAGGTGAAAAGCGTGTAACTCATGATTCACCAATTTGCATCCAAAAGAACAACTTCCGTCGAAACGAGTTTATAGAAGGAAGTGAAGATTGTCTCTATCTAAATGTATACGTTCCTGAGGTATGTTTGGGCTTGACGCATATTTGAATAGAAAAATGTAACCAAACATGTTTCACACATCCTCAGAAACCCCGCGAGTCTGGTCCTTTGCCTGTTATGGTTTTCTTCCATGGCGGTGGCTGGGAATGCGGTTCTGGAATCAGTGCATATTATGGACCCGATTTCTTAATGGACCATGATGTAGTCTATGTGAGTGGTAATTTTCGATTGGGCCCTCTTGGATTCCTGAGTACAGAGACGACAGATTGTCCTGGAAATAATGGTCTCAAGGATCAGTTACTCATTTTAAAATGGGTGCAGAGTAACATCGCTGCATTTGGAGGCAACCCAGACATGGTCACAATTTTCGGAGAAAGTGCTGGAGGTGCTAGTGTGACATACCATATGATGTCAGAAAAATCAAAAGGCTTGTTTCATAAGGGTATTTCACAGTCGGGAACCTACTTCAATCCATGGGCGCAACCAGCCCACAAGGGTGTGCCTGCATCTCGAGCCAAGCGTTTAGCTAAAATGCTTGATTGTGATAAGCCCAATTGGCCAGCTATGTTGAGCTGTTTGAGAACAAAATCAGCTGCAGACATCACAGCAACGGTCTACGAATTCTTTGTAAGCTCCAAAAGATTTACTTAATTTTTTTTATCAAATAGAATATATCGTTGGTTTTGTTTTAGGAATGGGACTACGATCCAATGATTCCCTTCCCTCCAGTTGTTGAACCTGATAGCCCTGAGGCTTTCCTGACTGCTCTCCCGAGAAGTGAAAAACTTCCCCATGGCTTCAAGCTACCATGGATGGCAGGAGCAACTTCAGAAGAAGGTGCATTAAAGACAGCTGGTCTTTTGAACATCCCAGGTTTGTTGGACGAATTCAAACAGAAGTTCCAAGACGTCCTTCCTATCATCCTTAACTATGATCATCATTCGAAAGAAGTGCAAAAGCGAATCACAGATCGAATAGATAAGTTCTACTTCAATCATGTGCATGATTATGACAAGAAAAACCATCAAAATCTGACAAATGTAAGACATGACGAATGATCAGCCCTCTTAAAGTACGAATTGTACGAAATGACGTATTAAATCAAGTGCTGTAATAGATAGTCATTTTTGTTTCGTACTTCCAATCCAAATAATTGCCGAGTTTGCATATACTTTTGACGGAAGTACGAAAATAAAACTACAATCAACTACGAACTTATATGAATTCTTCAAATGGGGGCACTTCGTAGATAAAGGCAAACATTTTGTTACTATTACGTTGACTTTGATTGGGCTGATGGTCGCGTACAATGATGAATAAGTGATAACTTTTGGTATATTTAGCTCATGACCGATGGATGGTTCACTGCTGGGCTTGATGAGTACCTGCGACTGCGAGTTGAAGCACTTAACAAGAAGACAACAACTGTTGGACCAACTTATGTGTATTTGTTTGACCACAAAGGTGCTGCTAGTTTTACGGAGATTTTTGAGGGCGGAAAGGAGGATTATTATGGTAAGAACATTTTAGTTATTAATCAAGTACTTATCGGGCTTGACTTATTTTTTTATTTTAACAAAAGTTTCATGTCATGTAAATTATTTTTCAAAACCCCTTTCTGGACAATCGATATGATTTGGCAATATTTTCTCGTTTGGTAGAAGCCAACTTCCTTGAGAAGCCTTAAATTTGGTACCTTAATGTAATATTTGGTTCAAGTGTAATCCTTAGTTACGTAGCAGGTTGTGGTTCAAGAATTGCTATCGCCGATTAGGACGTCGCGTCAGCGAAAGCGTTGAGACGTTCACATTAAAAGCAAATCATGATCTTAAAGGCTATGCTTTAAAGAAGTCTGCCCCTTTATAGTTCCTGCAGAGTATCCATATCATATTTTGTAGATGAGTTGATGTAATACTCCTGACAAAGGTCATCTCCAGCGACATAACATCCTGTCGGCTTCAAAGGCGTTTTAAGTTTTTAGTCTGGCGATGGATGCTTTGATCTTAAGTTGGTAGAGGCTACAATTTTTTGATCTAAAATAAGGATTTAAACAGATAGATCGACACCTATGCAAAATGCAAATCGTAGAGTTTGTTTTTATTGTCAACTCAAGTTTAATTTTTACTCGAGTCCGACTATCATTTTTTAAAATGGTTAAACTATTGTACAGCAAGTAAAAACAAACTATTTTTGACAGCATTCTTGCTCAGAAAGAAAGTTCGAAATGCCTTTTTGGTGCCTTTGCCTTGTTTGTTTAAGCTTAGGGTTGATTCTCGAATGTGTTCGGAAATGAACCTTTAAAAGATGGCTCAGTTCAGCGATCCAGACAGTTTGTTCAATCTAATTTTTGAATTGTTATACAAATTTATTTACTTTTGTATTTTTAATTTTCTTTCCAGGTGTATGTCACGCCGATGAACTTCTGTATTTATTCCCAATCGGAAAGGCGTTGTTTGTGACATCGTCTCCAACGCAAGAGGATCTCCAAATCCGTGAAGCTTTACAAACCATGTGGGTGAATTTTGCACGTTACAGTGATCCAACTCCGGCTGCGTCCGAGTTACCAAAATGGAATCCAACCAAAACATATCCAGTAAATTTTGTCCGGATTGGCAATCAGGATGATAAAAACTGGCAGCTTCTTAGTTTTGAAGAAGGATTGCTACAAGAACGGGTAGATTTTTGGAATAATCTTAAACCGCACATTCCAGCTCATCAGTTCAAGGATGAGCTTTAATAGATAACCACCCGATCAATATGCGAGTGATTTAGTTGTTTTATAACTTTTTACTCAGTATTCATTTTAGATTTATTTGTTTTAAATTTTTTAAAATGCCTAGTTTGTAGCTTAGAAAGATTGTCAAATAATATTTCAATATATGTACGAGTATGTATGTACATACATACTTATTTTCAGAAATTTTCTTAAAACTCACTTGTTGTAAATTTTTACATTTTGGATCTTTTGAAGGAGAGAGCTTGGGTTAGCAAAATATCAAAAAGATAAATAAGTATGAGCAATTGTTGCATGCAATCGAAATATTCCTATCGGGTGTTTTTTTTTTATAGGTATAGAACTTCGAATTAAAATAAAACACAAGAAAATCGTTTTAATGTCAATAAATTTGGCTTTATTGGAAAGACAATTTTAAGCCATTTATGTTTAAATATGATTTCGGGCATGTGGCCGCCGCGCCGTGGCTGGCTCGAATAAAGCCAAGTCTAGAGGTCCAACTTTCAACCACTCTTTCGAGCATTTGGGGCCATATGTCGGCAATAACGCCACGAATGTTGGCTTCCAAGTCCCCTTACGTTTCTGGTTTGTTGATGTAGATGAGCGGCTTCACATATCCCCAAAGAAAATAATCCAATGGTGTCAAATTACACGGTCTTGGTTACCAATGGACAGGTCCATTCCGCGAAATTATGCGCCCGTCGAATGTTTCCTTCAATAAATCGATTGTTACGTGCGCTGTGGGGCATGTAGCGCCGTCTTGTTGGAACCACATCTCATCCACATTCATGCCATCCCATTCGGGAACAAAATAGTCGGTTATCATGGCTGTCTATACCGGTATCCATTAACGGTAACTGGCTCGACAGCATAATTTCAGAAGAAGTATGGCCCAATGACTCCACCAGCACCAGCCCATAGAGCACACCAAACAGTCAGTTTTTGTGGATGTAATGGCGTCTCAAGGGTCTCATGTGGATTCTCTTAACTCCAAATGCAGCAATTTTGCTTGTTGACGTAGCCATTCAACCAAAATTGAGCCTCATTACTGAACAAAATTGCTTACGGTAAACTTCGCGAACTAAACCATTATTTTCGAAATAAATTTGCACGATTTGCAAGCGGTGTTTTTTTGTCAACCTGTTCATGATAAAATGGCAAACCAAACTGAATATAAATGACACTAGAGTTGCCCGATTTGACCACAAAATGTCGCAGTTTTATCCCTATTCGAAAAACCAACCTCTAAAAAAAAACACCCGTTATAAATCTACCAAACAAAGTTTGGTATACAACTATTTAAACTTAAGCCAGCCATATGACCTATAGTCATATAGCCTTTTTTCAGTAACTCTAAGCGGTGGATCCCATATAACGAGCCGCTTAGTTTCAGCTAGCATTTTTGGGATTTTCGTATTTGCTGAAAAACTGCTCTAATGATTTTGATTAGATTTAGATAGTTGTACAATAGCGGTTCAGCACTGAACCTCGTTTTTAATTCTTGATCCGTGGGTCAACTTTATTAATTTAATCCTCGGAAATCGGTTGGTTAACTCTTGAACCACCGTTCAAGCTTTAATTATGTACACACGGCCCTTAGAGCCAGTTGTACAATCGTGTTTCATCCTAGGATCAAAATTTAAAATCAATTTATCTCGGTTCATGTGTAAATAATTAAAGTTTAGAGTTTAGACGGTGGTTAAAGAGTGGTTCAAGGGTTAACCCACCGATTTGTGTGGATTAAATAAAGTTGACCCACGGATCAAGAATTTAAAAACGAGGTTCAGTGCTGAACCCCGATTGTACAACTGGTACTAAGAATATTTTTTAGAAAACTAAATTTTTAGTTTCTAACTAAGAATGCATCGGAATCTTATCTTTTTATGGCTTTATTAAATTGGTAATAGTTTGGTTCAGACTTCGTATTGTAAGTTTTATATCAATTTGTAGCACTGAAATGTTTTTTTAGATAAAAAAAAGTGTTAAAGTGTTAAATCTTAATATGTGAAGGTAAGTTTCTACTTAAACTTTATTTAATATATTCTTCGCCTATTTTTCTTCGTCAAACCAAATAACTCACTAAGAATCTGAGTGAGTTATTTAGTTTTTTTTTTTTTCAAAATCAAGGCATGTGGACACAAGTAAGAATAGTTCTCCTCCCGTAGAGAAAGTATTCATATTTCAAATATTATGTATGTATATTCGATAAAAGAACAGAAAATTTAAAGCACGTTTTTTTATGTTTACTAGATTATTATGTAACTCAAATGTCCGTTACTTAATTTTTGTTGGGGAGTGGCTATTATCACGTAATAGTGCGGACCGTGTCACTAAGTTTCACCATAGTATGCGAAAAGTTGCGGGTTCGACATGAGCAGAAGCAAGTTAGCTTGATCCGTTTTTTTTTTTTTTTTTGTTTATTGATTTCTTGAGTGAAACCAATTCGATTTTATGTAGTTCCTACCCCGCGTGGCTTAGTGGTTAGTGAGTCGGACTGCCATGCCGAAGGTTCTGGGTTCATTCCCTGACTCCTCTTGCCAGGAAGTGGCATATCCTCCAAGTGTAATCATTGTATATGAAATCTATATTAATATGGATAGCAGGATCGACTGTGGCGACACCGTGAGCCTCCAAACCTTTTTTTCAAATTTCTCGTTTTGGAGAGAAAATGTAGGTGGAAAGGTTTAAATATGTGAT
Source organism: Platycheirus albimanus (assembly GCA_916050605.2). NCBI lineage: Eukaryota > Metazoa > Arthropoda > Insecta > Diptera > Syrphidae > Platycheirus > Platycheirus albimanus. The sequence goes on from OU696697.1 coordinate 44,453,040, forward strand.
AATTATCAGCGACATCTATGTGTCTCCAAACCCCGTTATCTCTTACTCGTTCCCCAGACTACTATAGATTTCATATACAATGGTGTAATTAATGTTATGGAAAGTGATTATCTGTTAGCGACTCGGCGGTAAACTGTAGGTCCCTTATATTCCTGCAGAATATCAACGCACACACATTAATGGTTGAGAGTGTAAGTCACAGGCCCCGACGCCGACTCCGCTTGGACCTGTTGTGCCAACAATTTATTTTTTTTCTAATTTACTTTTATGTTTTATGTTTCATATAATGTAAATCTGTGTTTTGTCTCAATTTCATTCTAAGGAATTTTAAAGGCAAGACCGCGCGCTAGGCGGGAGAAACTGCACTGCACTATAGTTGGGTAGACTACCAACTATGCCGTTTTGTAGTGCGGCATAACTCATAAAATTTCATACATAGAACACGTGCAGTTAAAAGTAAAAGTGCAATAGATTGTTTTCGCAGAAAGAAAGAAAATTAATTCTGACAGGGCAGTTTTTTGGGGACTTAGGCTGTGTGTCAATTGCGTTTAAATGCTGTCTAAATTTGATCCCCTGGCTAAATTTTGACGTTTAGGTCAGAATGGACACAATTTTAGCCTTTTGCTGTGTGAATTGGATTAAAATTGATACTTTTCATCTACTTTTCGCCATAATTTCCCATATTTGAACATCAAAATTTTCCTAAAGAACACATTGTGTCTTGATGAAGTACCTACATATTAGTTTTTTACACAAAAGACAGCTTAAAAAATACAAAAATAAAAATTAAGTCATAGTTAGTTATGTTTTTACATATTTTTATTTGATTTTGCACCAACAATTTTATTTTATAAAACAACAATCTCAAATCTCTGTAAAATATTTGCCATCTCAGATAATTTATTTACCAGTCTGCGAACACTAGTTTTTACAAAAATGATTTGAGAAAAATAATAATTTGAAAACATAAACAATCAATTTTGTTTGCAAAATGTAAAAACGTTTCAGGGAGTATTTTATAATACATAATTCTTTTTAAATATCAACGTTGTATCGCAAGTCATTCGATTAAATGGAAAAGGAGACACCATGAAGTATGAGTAAGCGAGAGTAAATAAAGAAGGTTCATATTTATCTCCATCTCTCTTACACCTTCATAAGCAAGGAAGACGTCAAATTTAACCCACTGTCTAAAATTTAACCTGCTCTGGCAGCAGGCTAAATAATATCCCAATTTAACCTGTCAAAATTTAGCCATGGGATCAAATTTGACCAGCTTTTTAACTTAATTGACACATAGCCTAACATTGAATTACTCATTTTCCAGATAGTGATTAATTGGATGCCAAAAAACAGCCTACCTAAAGGCATATTATGCCGAATGATGCCGACCGGCCAAGCCGAATAAGTATGGACGTGCCGAAAGCCATCTTGAACCGAAACAAACTCAAAACGAATCAAATGGGTACTTGTTTGGGTTGGCCATTGTATTTACATTTTATAGTATTCCCAAGAAGCGGAACGTTTTGTGCGGCATCTATGGACGACGTTCACAAGCTTTGATTGGAGAGTTATTTGAGCGGTTTTTGTCTAAACTCCATGGGAAGCAAAAACAACAATATATGTAAAGTAGATAATACAACTAGCGCCGCCATTGACGACGTTCAGAACTAAAATAAAATGTTCCATGAAATTACTATAAAAATGTAAATACAATGGCTTGGCCGACTGGCATAGTACGATCTGCATGCTGCATCATTCATCATAATATGGACGTCCCTTAATACTACGTTTTCATTAGGGCATTGTAAAATCAAATTTCGAAATTTTTTTCATTTGGACGAAATTGAGGTTGCAAATTATGTAAAAACAAATTAAACGCAACTGAATTGAAAAGATTGAACAGATGTTTTCTAAAATGTCAATTTGGAAACAAAATCCAAGCATCGGCAAAAATAAACAAAACAAAGTAACAATTTTGAAATAAAATCCAGGGCAAGGCCAGTAGTAAACAAAGCAAAACAATAAGAAATAATGAAAATTTTGTAAAAAAGAAAAAGAAGGAATATTAATTGGAGTCAAACCAAATGCCCAAAGCTATACCTAAATGAAAACACTTTTTTGATCAAATTTCAAAATTACCTTATTCCGGCCTCATTGAAAATGTGGTATAAACTCGAACTTTTATTATTTTAACTATATACTTAAAACTAATTTAATTCCGGCCCAAGATAAAGAGATCTTAAATATTTTTATGAACATTCAATAACGTTGACCGAACAATAAAACTATTCATTGACCATAATCATCCTTTTTAAAATGAATTAAATTTATTTGCATTATTAATAAATTAACAAAAACAAATTAATTACGAATCATGTATGCCATTGTGAATAGACCACACCTTCTTTTTATCAAATACACAAACCTCGATTTGACTCTTCTCAACAAGAGATGTCACTTTTGCTCATTTCAAAACTTGGCAAACGAAACTGACATTTTGCCAAGCCATTTCTATTTTTTTTTTGACAACTGCAATTTTTCAATAATGGCGTAAAATATTGACATAACACAAAACAGTCGCTCAAGAAAAACTTAATTTTGTTGCAATTTCAAACAATTTATCAAAAATAAAATGAATTAATATTTTGTTAAATAGTTTGTGCATAGTTTAAGCACCATCCAAAGTTCGTGAACCGCCGCAACCAATCGAATAAAGTGTCCCAATTTAACACAGTTGTTTTTTTTTTATTTTTTGTATATTTTATCTGGAAAATCTGTTGTTGCTTTGCTTCATCTTTTCAAAATAATTTATTGCTGTATTCAGTAAAAAATTAATCAAACAAAAAAAAACAAAAAAAAAGGAAAGTTTAAACAAAAATCTTTGTTTAAAAGATTCAACAAACAAAGGAAAAACTACCAATCAAGTGTGAAGAGAAAAAATACAAAAAATTTGTTTGAATCATCGCCGCCCTAATTTCAAGGACATTCCAATGAACTCCGGAGTCAACTAATGAATTTAATTGTTTCTTTTGATATAAATTAATGATTAAAAATCCTTAAAGTTTTAAATTTTCCACTGTGGTATGAATGCAATTATTTAGTAATTGCACGTACATTTAAAAGCTTTTGCAATCTGCAATTTATATCTAAAAGGTGTTTCCTGCCCACATTAACTTATAAAGTGGGGTTAAGGTGTAAGTTAGCTCAGCATCTTTGTGGAACTATTAAACAAGGTAAGGTCAAAATATTTTTTTTTTATTGCTGGCCAAGGGGTTAACAAGTTGATGATTTAATTTGAATGTTATCATGTATTGTGTATGTACCTACATACCTACTTAACTTACTGTTTTTCTATTTTTTTTAAATTTCGAAATGATAAGTTAAGACTTGAACGTGAATATGCATAAAAAAAACCTTAATCGTTATCAGCGATATGTTCTCAGAAGACACATCATATTGAAGTTTAAATCCTTTCTTCTTTCCGCTCTGTTTACTTGGGTCGTCAGATAAAAAAGAATTCAGAGACATATAGATAATGACGGCATGCGACAACTTCTGTTTTTTGTAACCAGCTGGCCACCATGGATACAATTTTATTTTTGATTGGTCATGCTCGTATCTAATTATTTCAAACCTAAATGTTTTCTTAAATATTAAAATAAACCTACAACCTCAGAAGTTCCAGAAAAGGAAAGATATTAGTCATGTTGAATGTAAATTATGGGACGATTCTTCCTTCACAATCTTGATATACACAAATCCACTGGTCTGGATAGTATCTCCACCCAATTGTTTTGAAGATATGTACTTCTTTCTTAGGTACTTATATGTTGGCTCCACTAGTGGTGCTCCTAGGCCTTGCTTAGTATGCCCTCCAGCCGGCTCGATCTCTAGCCTGCCGTCTCCAATCTCGCATTCCAAGTAGTCTGAGATCTCCCTTTACCTGGTCGCTCCATCGAAGATGAGGTCTACCTTGGCTTCTGACTCCCTCTGGTTTGACGTTGAAGACTTTACGAGCTGGAACGTCGATGTGCATTCGCTCTACATGGCCCAGCCATCATAGTCGTTGAATTCGAATATTTCTGGCTAGGCTTATGTAGCTGTACAGCATGTATAGTTCGTCATTGTATCTTCTTCTCCAAATGTTGTTTTCTTGAGTTACGCAGGCAGGACCATAGATCGTACGCAGAACTTTTCTCTCGAAGACTCCAAGTGACTTTTCATCCAATTGATCCAATTGGGAGAGGGTCCATGCTTCCGCACCATGTAGCAGGACCGGTGTTCTATACAGTGTCTCCATGGGTCTCTTCGATAGTGCTTTATTCCTCATTTTCTTATTCAGCAAGAGTAAGTCTGCGTTTGATTTCAGGGCTGATGTTGTTACCCGTGTTTACAGCAGTACCTAGGTAGACAAATTCATTGACTACCTCGAAGTTATACCTACCTATCAATGGTTACGTTCTGACCAAGTCGGTGGTGAGATTGAACTATTGTTGATGAAAGAATGGGGCGGAAAATAAACGATGACAAGACGAAGTATAGTCTTATCCTCGTTTATTTTCAGTCCCATTCTGCTTGCTGCTGACTCCATACTAGTGAAGACACCGGCTACTGCTCGCTTTGTTTTTCCTATCACTTTAATGTCGTCTGCAAACCCAAGCAATTGTGTCGATTTATTAAAGATGGTGGCCGATGTGCTGGCATGGGTGCTCCGTATGACATTTTCAAGCTCAATGTTAAAACAGCTGCATTACAGTGCGTCGCCTTGTCTTAGCCCTCTGGTTGATTCGAAAGTTTCAGTTGAGTCCCTACTCCCTAATAACATTGAAGGAACATGGATCATTTTCCAACGTCATCCTGATACGGCGTATCGATTGATCAGGGATTCTAAAGTTAGACATGGCACGATACAGTTCGATTCTATTAACACTGTCGTAGGCTGCTTTAAAATTGACGAACAGGTGGTGGGTAGGTATTGATGTTATATTCTTGGGTTTTCTCCAGGACCTGGCGTAATGTCGTAAATTTTCCAGGTCTGAAGCCGCATTGGTAAGGACCTACAAGATCATCAGCAAACGACTCGAGACGTTCACATAAAACAGCGATGTTTAAAAGATTTATGCCTCTATAATTGGCACAGAGTAGGCGGTCTCCTTTTTTGTGGATCGGGCAGATGGTACTTCACTTCCACTCATCGGGCATACTTTCCTCCGACCATATTTTGCCGATGAGTTGGTGTATGCTCCTGACCAGGTCATCTCCAGTATGTTTAAAAAGCTCCCCTTGTAAACCATCGCATCCAGCTGCTTTGTTCATCTTTAGTCTGGTGATTCATTTTGGTCGGGCGAATGTAGTTCATGGCCGTCATCTAGATTAACTGGTACAAGTTCGTCTTGGGCAGGATCTTGGCTGTCATCGCCATTTAACAACTGGTTAAAGTAGTCTCTCCAGATGCCTAACATCGCCTGCGTTTCTACTATGGTGTTTCCATCCTGATCTTTGAAGGGCCCAGGGCGACTTGTGAAACCTGATGTAGACTGTTTCACTCATCTATAGAAGTTTTGCACCTCTTTTTTTGCAAAAGCGATGTGCTTCTACCTTTTTATCGGACCCATTCTACTGGTCTCTTTCTGAATGGATGGGAAACAGCATTTTTTCAGACCGTTCCAAAAAATGGCGTATCTTCAGCTCCCTCGAACTAGAGACCAATTGCACTTACATCTCTAACGTCATGGGAACTCTGACAAACCATCAGATTAAAAAGTGTCTTGAGAAACGGAAACTAAACAGTAGAAACAATACTAACATCTTTTTAGAAAAACTAAGACTATTGCTCTTAATATTTCAAAAGCATTTGATAGATTTTGGCATCAAGCTCTTATCAAGAAATTTTTTATCGACTTCGGTTAATTTCTAACCGTTTCATACGCATTGTTTTATACGGTTTCAGTTTGCTATCCACAAAATAAATGATGGTGTACACGAAGGCTCCGTTCTGTATCCTATTTGAGTTATACACGATCTCTTGTCTAAGACTTCTAATCCACTTAATTCAACGTATGATAAGCTAGTTGAATTTCTATCTTGACAGCATTTTCCAATGAGGAATTATCACCTGTGTTGAATTTGATGCTTAAAAAACTCATTGCGGTCTACTTTCTTTAAAGCATAAACTACCCTCAATGCCACTATCCATGTGTGGCACTTCCGTTACGAAAACCGAATAGTATTGCATACTAGGTGAGTGTATTACAAACCACAACTGAAAATGTCGTGAAATGTCATGGTTTCCTAGGTCGATGCAAGAAATATTTCCCCCCTATCTGATCTGGAATGTATGAAAGAAGCAAGAAAGATTAGTGTCACTTGAACAGCGCCGTAAAGTTTCTTATCTTAACGTGTTTTGCAGCTATACTTCTAGAAACAGTGCTCCAGAGAAATAGCCAGCTGCATTCCTCCCCTTGAACGATTTATCCGTAATACTCGTATCTAGCCACACTTCAGGAATGTTGAATGGTTTGCACGGCTCTATTTTTCCCTCTCATTATTATGTACTGATACTCAAAACAAAATGTCATAAGCGTCTTCGTTTACTTCCTACCCAAATTTCCTAAACGATCGCAATGTGTTAATTCATGGTAAAAGTATGTATTAATAACCCTCTGAGTAACCCCAAATTATAAAAAAAAAAAACAGAGTTTCAAACCTTCAGTTCCAGAACTATACTTACCATCCATTCAAAAGTATCCTATGATAGCGGTTATAGAGACGAGCTTTGTCATAAACTCTTGCTGTTCAATCTAGTTTGGCAGGAGCAACACTGACTTCTTGGATGTCGGGAAAGGTTTAAGACAACACATCAGTAGTAAAATCTTCAACGCGTCTGTCAAATTGCTTATGCCTAGTACTATGTACTAGTGATTGGTGTGTTTTAAAAATACCCGACATCTCAACTATAGCTTTTTTGTAGTATAAGTCATGATACTTGTTCTAGACATAAACGGTAATTTTTTATTGTTGATGGAAGAATATATGTCAATACTGCTTGGTATCACCATTTTAAGTGCGTGTTTTCGCGATGATCGATCATTTGTCGATAACAGTATAACGGCTCTACTCATTTTCGTCAACTTTCGATAGCGTTGATCATGATGTTATCTTGGAACTGTGAGTATAACAGACATCCTTAATTTTGCGAAGCAGTTAGCTATCCGATGCATTTCAGTGCGGCAAGGATTGAAGCAAATGTATTGCCAACGACTTCGTTCTCGTTTTTGTCTCAACAAAATCTCAACTGGCCTTTAAGAGAATCAAAGTTAATCTAAGTATTTTGCTGGGACAAGTAAGGGGAACCATTTATGAATCATGACGCTTAGCCAAGGCAGCAAACATATATCGCAACACTCTTTCTGCTTCGTTGCAGGATTCTTGAAGCGTTGAGGCAGCGGCACCTCTTCGCCTTTAGGGAACCTGTCGGACTAAGTGTTGTTGATATTTTGTAGCTGTCTTTTATCCAACCATTAATTCTTTGAAGTTGAGGTGGCTCTGAGATAGAAGTTGGAACTTAAAAGAGCATAGACGTGCCTATCCTCCGCCTCCGCGTGTCAACCCGGGAACAATATGAATGGCAGGGAAATTGTTGTAAATAAAACAGGAGTGACTTGCAGCTCCACCGAAAGCTATATTCTGGTATCACGGGAGATAGGCCCTCCTGGGTGATGAAGTCTTGGCTTCGTTACTTGGGAACTATCTATAGGCCCCCTTGTGGAAGTGGTGGTTGTGGTTAACCGAATGCGGTAACATATGGTATCCAAGGATTTTATTCTTGGATGCAACAGGTGTTAGATATACCTCGCCCCTCACCAAGGAGTGTTTACATGCCCCAACATGTTCCATAAAATTTGTGCTAAGATATCTACCTTAGGGTAGATCTTAAGGCTCTGGTCTTAACCCAATTTGACTCTGTATGCGAGAGGTCTCGCCGTGGAATTTAAGGCTTCATTGCTAGGTGTCCACGTAAAGCTTGCCCTCATACTATAAGGTTAGGTTGTAGTTCGTCGCTTTTATCTAAAAAAAATGACTTACTCAAAAGTAATTGTAAGCACAGCAAATTATTAAAGCGTTTATAGTTTATTTTTTACACTATACCACCATTGCTGTGGTCAGCTTACATCAAGCTGCAGTCTACGATCAGTACTTGAAACTGATTGTATTCTTCGATTAAATTTTTCGTATCAATTGCGGAATGTAGTCAAATGTGGACTCCATGGCTAACATTTCAGCATACATACATTCGTTTTAAAATAATTTCTAAAGCTGTCAGTTTAATTTACATACGGGGGTTACCAAGGACTGACCATTACCTCACTAAAACGATGTAGACTTTGGTTGGGGTATAAGAAATTGATGTTAACGCAGATGACACACGGCTTTCAAAACGAATTTTATGTCCAAAAGGTGCCTTAGAGCAACAAAGTTACATGATAATTTTTTTGATCGTTATGATCACACATTATTCCTTTACATGAATATACAACGCAAGTATTTAGCAATCTAGCTCGCAAAATTGAAAACCTTCTGATTTTCTTTAAGCAAACTTGTCCGACTCAAAATGACAAAAGACTTAGGAAGTATGAATAAAACCAAATTAAAATCTCTTTTAAAGTGTTTAACTTATTACCAACTTTCCGGTCCATTTGAATGCTTTCGCACGAAAGTTCGCAAAAAATTACATGTTTTATAGCTTTTTAGGTCTGCATTTCATGTCAGCGGATTCTTTCCAATTCATGTCACGACTTAAAATTAATGCCATCTAGTTTTCCTTTTTGAGCACCCTATATTGTAAATTTGACGTAAGGATTTATCTCCCAATTCCCTACAAATCATTGTGAAAGGTTCATCAGTTTGTCTAGCATAAAATGTCTTTTTAAATCATTCACTTCCACCGTTTTTTCATAAATTTCCGAAAATTGAAAATACTGGTTTGTCACTTGGTGCACTCCCACGTCCCACAAAAAGTACCTACACCATCGACAACACATCGCTTGTCACGAATACAAAATAGCAGAGGAATGCAGTTTTGCTAAACTAATTCTGAATTTCCACTGCACTTCGTTTCATGCAATACAAAATACCATTCAACACAATTTCAATAGACATGGCATTATCTCAAAAAAAAATTTAAACTAGATAAGAAAACAACGATCCAAACCAGATAAGTTCGCCCCTCCATATTTTTGTGTGTCTCAATTTTATAATGAATCAATAGCTTTGAGCGATATGGTTAGTTTGCACAAACCAATTGCCATTAGTGCAGGTTATCTATCAGCAAAAGGTCAATAAAAACTCAATGTGCGTGTTGTTGATTCCGAGAAAGAATAAATTGTACATGAATAGAAAATCATAAACAACGACTTAACCCTGAAAACATCATAATCATGGTACATACTAATTAAAATTCTCCAACTAACAGTAATGCATAGCAATGGATGATAAGCGCATCGCTGACTATTTCGTTGTGGCTGGTATGCCAGAAAACCCACAATTACTTCAGGAGAGTATATTCAATGATTCGGGACACTTGAGAGCATGCAACAGCATTGACCCCTTAACAGATATTGGAGTATTTTTTCCCTTGCTTGGCGAAGAGGTTCCAGAGGGATATGAAATACTTGACAAAACACCAACTGGATTGCCCGCCAATCTTAATTATGGTTCCGTACGAACAACAGAATGTTTTATATATTTCCGTCGAGGAAAAGATCGCCCTCCACTTGTTGATATTGGTAAGGATTGCTTTCTTTTTTTTTATGATAAGATAAATTATAATTTTCCTTAATTGCAGGTGTTCTTTTTGAAGGCCATGAAAGAATTATGCCAGATGCTGAAATAGTAACCGAAACACCGGGCGGAAGGGTAGCGAATGTTAATAATTCGTCAGCTAAAACGTTTTTAACATTCCGGCGTGCAAAAAAAGATATGCCATGCAATGAACTTGTTGTGACTGATTTGTGTGTTATTGTCTGGTCAAAAGGTTATTATATTTTTTTTTAAATTGAAAAATCAAATTTTTGATTTAATTGTAATCAATTTTGTTCTCTTTGCTGTTTTGTAGGAGAAAGACCACCACATGCGTTTTGTTTGATTCATAAGACCCTCAACAAAGCATACATGAGCAGTGACGTATATCTTTGTTACAAAAAATCAATGAACCGTCCAAAGTTAGTCAGTTATCAACCGGAAATCCTCTTGCGTTACCCAACGGTTGATCATAATGATTTCCCGCTTAACTTATGTCCAAGTGTGCCTCTATTTTGTTTACCCATGGGAGCTTCTCTTGAAGCTTGGCCGCATGTAGACGAGTCGGTAATAAAAAAAAAACTATTCTAAATAATATATAAAGAATATTGTAAATGCTAACTATAATTTGATTTTATCTTAGACAAAGCGAGATGCTATCAATCCAGTATTTAGTACATTTGTTCTAACAGTTAACGACGGAACCTATAAAGTATATGGATCTGCTTTAACATTTTACGAAGATTTTGAGTATGTACCTTGAGATATCAGATTCAGAACGTTTTTATTTATTTTTTTTTTATATTAGCGAAAAAAATCTTACGGAAAAGCAAATAGAAGGATTAGGATATGACGATGAGGAGTTTAAAAATCGTCATTCTCTTCACATCATCAAAGCAATTTGTTTGCTTTCACATCATCCTTTTGGTGATACATTTGATAAATGGTTAAAATATTTACATGTACACACACACACAATTTGATTTCATTGAAGAGTGGTGACTGATTTTATTTATTTTTAGAGAATGGCGTCATTAGGACATCCATTACCCATACCTATTGAAAGGTATATTACTCAATTAATCGACGAAGTTCCTTTCCCATCTCCTAGCATTCATTTACAGGTGATTTTTTTTTTTTCATTCAATTTGTAAAATGATTTTAATATAAAAATACATTTTTAGTTATCGAGTGAAAGCAATGAGCGTATTTTACTTACCCAGCCAGAAGATTCTCCCCTACCAAGGAGTGGAGCTGGTTTTCAGTTGCTGTTGTCAAATTTGGGAACAGAGAACTGTCTGCATGTTTTATTGTTGGCTTTGACGGAACAGAAAATTCTAATTCACTCATTGAGGCAAGTTTTGTATAGTACAAGATTGTGGTGTAGGTACTTCTGTCGTATGACTTCACTCACAATCACAAATCTGTAACCTGTAAGGTATTCTAGTTGCAGTATTAAACAGATTTTTTTTTTCTTACAGACCCGCTACTTTAACTGCTGTTGCAGAGGCTGTTGTATCATTGCTGTTTCCATTTAAATGGCAATGCCCATACATTCCATTGTGTCCATTAGGACTAGCAGAAGTCCTTCATGCGCCACTTCCGTACTTGATCGGTGTGGATTCTAGATTTTTCGATTTGTATGAACCTCCAACAGATGTGACTTGTATCGATCTGGATACCAACACAATTAGTGTAAGTTAATTTTTAAACTCATTATTAGGAAAACTGAACTAATTATTTGTATTTTCTTAGCTTTGCGAGTCGCAGAAGCATTTAACACCAAAACTTCTACCAAAACGAGCAGCTCGAATTTTAAAAAATACACTCAACTATTTAGAGAATTTAAAACTAATTTGTGCACCAGAATCAACTAATAGTCTGGATAGGGACTTTAAACGAAAGAAGCGTGAAGTAAGCAATTTACAATGTCTTATGCAGCTCTCCGTTCTCATTAATTCTTCATTTTTTTTTTCAAGCAAAATCTCGAACAACGAATTCAAGAGGCCTTTTTGCTCTTTATGACATCCATTCTTCGTGGGTACAGGGATTTTTTAGTACCAATTTCAAAAGCACCCTCAGTTGGAGCGACTGATCCAAATGCTTTATTCCAACTTAATGCATTTTTGCGTTCTAGAGATAAGGTTTGACTTCAGAAGAGGGACATATATTCAAAAAGCATTTTGTTAACTTTTTTCTTTTACAGTCTCATCACAAATTTTTTCAGTTACTTATGAAAACCCAAATGTTCATTCGATTCATTGAAGAGCGTTCGTTTGTGTCAGATGGTGATCATGGTCTAACATTTTTTGATGAATGCGCGGAGAAAGTGAGTTCCTATGATGAAACTCCGTCCGATGTGAGATTGGTCGATTGGGAGACTGGTCACAGCAGTGAAAGAACAAAATATATTTTCCCACCAGATAGCATTGCAACAGCAGGAAATGGTTGGTATACTTGCTGCTTCATAAAAATGAAAAATAAAAAGTGAACCCAAAATATATGTGTCCTTCCTTGTTCCTTTAATAAAACAAATACCTTTTTTGTTTTACAGAAAATACAACAGGTTATGTGTACGAAAATTTCACGCTAGATCCAAGCCTCTTGAAGCCTGCAAAGAAAACTCTTATAAAGAATTTCCTTCAACAACAACAGCATCTAAGCACAGCACCTGGCTCCCCCATCGCCCGTCGCACAAAACATGAAATTAAGCTAGCCCAAAAGCTAGCACGTCGCTGCCAGATGCAGCCAGAAGCATGGGCCAAGTACATGCTAGCTACATGCTATTCATTATACTTTTTAGTATTGCCTAGCATGATGTTGGAAGCACATGGTAAGGAACATGCTGTGCTGCGTGCTGCTTACGATTTGCTCGTGCGTGCAAGCAAACTCAAAATAAATTGTGACGAGTTTTGCTATAGAATTATGATGCAATTGTGCGGCATTCATAATATGCCGGTTTTGGCTGTTCGACTGCATTACCTGATGAAACGATCCGGCGTTCAGCCCAATGCTCTGACATACGGTTTCTATAACCGCTGTGTTCTTGAATCAGAATGGCCATCTGACAGCACAACTCTGAGTCAGTTAAGGTGGAATCGCATTAAAAATGTTATTCTCGGAGCTGCTCTTTTCCGACGTGCCGGTAAAAAACGTGCAACTTCGAAACCCTTCGCTGGTTCATGCGAAAACAATTTGAGTACGCTGGAAACTGTTGATGGTACATCACGAACCAGCTTAGAATCAACCAATTCGTCTCAAGTTGAACACCCACCAGTTGTTACAACCAGCAGCACTATAGTTGATTTTGCGGCTTTTGATAAGTTGCGTGGTAAACTGGGAAGCATTGTAAGACAATCGGGACCACAGGAATCTTCTGATGTCATTAGCAGCGCCGGTTTGTTGATATCAGGCGATGCTAAAAGCGACAGCCCACAACCGGCCTCAAAATTACCACCGTCCAGTCCAAATTGTGATCTAACCAAACGAAAGCTCACTAGAGCCGAAAGTTTTGGTGGAGATACCAAGATTCTAGATAAATTGCAAAGGCAACAATCCATGTCGGGCAAAGAAGTGAATTCTCTGCAACAACGCTTTCATATCATGAATATGCAAGATGAAGAGTCCACAGAGCGTTTGAACGAAATTGCAAGTTCACAAGAAGAATTAGACGATGAAGGAAACGACCAAAATCAGTCCGTCAGCAGTCCTACAAAGTAAGCTATAAAATATTTTAAGCTATTGAATTTGTTTGAGCATTTTTTTCGTTTCTTTTCTCAGACTTTCACCACGAACTCCGGTAACTCAAAATGATCCATTGGGAGCATTGAACGAAGACGCTGACGAAGTTCTTAACATGCCAAACAACAACAACGCTGCTACGAATGTTGAAAACAAACCACTTTTAAGCAACAACACTATGTACACGGATCAGCCTGTCTTGTTTAAGGGTCAACGGAGTGCAACTTTTGACGAATCGACTCATCTAAACAAAAGTATGCATCGTTCAGAGACAATGCCTGGGTCAAGCGTAACCAACAGTTTGGCAAATTTTGGATCGTCGTTAAAATTCAATTTTGGGTAAACACATTGGTCCATAAATATCTTTCCAATTCTACTACCTAAATAGCACGAAACTTTTTTTGAGTTTACTTTGATTTTTTTTTTTCATATTTTTATTTTTTGTTGAAATTTATTTGCATGATCGTTATACTTTTTTGATTTAATTATTCTCATGATTATCGCCCTTGATGTAGACGCTATTCACCTGCACGATTGTCCTTTAAGAAAGACTTGAAATTGCCCGCGAATATCATAGAAAATATTTCGAGTATAAGGTAAGTGCAGAAGTGCTGGACATTCAGCCACAATCATTTCCAAGCTGGCTTCGTTATTTAGTTTCTCTTGTTTGAACATCATTATAATTGCTGGAGCTTTGATTCTTGGTGGTGGTTTATTTTTTCTTCGTGTAGATTAAACGGTGAATGGTATAAATATTATATATAATTTTTATTTTAAAAAACTGCAGTCTTAAGTAGTTTTAAGTTTCGGAAATAGCACTCAGCACACCAAAAAGAGAACAGCATTTAGAGATATAGATAGTAAAGCTTAGGGGCCTCAGTGGTTTGCTTATGTGTTTAGGAAGCTGGCAGTACCCTAGTACCGAGAAACATTTTTTCGACCTTATTTTTAGTGCTTTTGGTTTCTGGAGATGGGTTTTCAGCTCATTGCTTATCTTTAAAGTTGAACGTTGAAGATATGGTTTCGCTATATACACTACAAATATTCCAAAAATCTTTTCAAGGTTGCCAAGCCTTCAGACTTCTTTAGTGGTGCTCTTTAATTGTATTCATTTTTATTGGAACACTTTTTCGTAACTAGGATGTGAACATATTTGTCTAGGATACTAATATACAAACACATTGCGCTACCAGAACTTTTTTTCTACAGTAATCTATCGTGATTGGGATATGACGTTACGTCAGCGTATGTAATTTTCTTAATCCCGTTATCAGCTAAATTTTGTTTTCCCCAATTTTGTATAGCATTTGTTTCACTGATTACATGATGTTCTGGCCCACCCTTTGAAGAGAAAATTGTTAATTAATCTTATATCGTTCTTCTTCGTAAATGCTTTCAAACTTCTAGATCCCTCTTTGTAGGGAACACAAGTTTTCTCGTTGTTGTCGACGCTGGCTTTTAAGAGTCCGTTCTTATTTTTGGAGAGCTTTTGCAAGAAATGAGAAATCGTTACTGCCTTGTAACTAGCACATGCTAAGCAGAATTCCAGTCCACTTTTCATAGTTTAGAGTAAAGCACTCGAATTACAACGATCTCATATAAGCATCTATCCCGATCGTTTGAGTATATTTAAATAATTTGTTTATGATCAATATACTTTTCAGAGCATAAAAGAACGGAACCCAGTTATACATAATGTCCCCCAATTCGCCAATGAAAATTGGGAAAATAATAAGAAAAATATAGTTAAAAGGTTCTCTATCAAAGTCAAAATATGGAACAGAAATTAAATATCTAACTGAAGACTCAAACATGTTATCAAACATTTTTAAACGCTGTCATAAAGGCTAGTATCTGTTCTACGAATAAAGTCCTAAACAATATTTCTACCCTTCTATTACCAGAGAATGGGTGTAGTAAAGTAAAGCCTTTCTTAAATACCCGATACATAATCCCAAATTCCCAATTTTCCTTTGATGAATTAAGAGACACCATGTACTTAGGTATGTTTAAACAATTTTTTAATGTTAACCTTACTTTCTAGACTAAAGAAATACCAAGCTGTTGAATGTGCTAAGATTTTGTATTGTATTGTTTGCTTCTTAGAAATTAGAAATAATTTAAAGCCTTTATTTATTACAAACAAGATTTGTACGCTGCATTGGAATTACGAGTATATACGTCATCTGAATCGTCCAAGTTAAGACAGTTGATGAATAATAACTTTCAAGAGGCTACTTTGCAGTTCCATTAGTCAACAAAATAGATTTCAACTATCCGAAGTAACGGTCATTTGGGCAGTGTTTTATAGCGTATCATCTTAAAACCAGAACTCTTTAAAATTGCAAATGTCACGACCAGACTATTTCACATTTTCAAATAATTTGGATCTTGATCTTGGAGCTTAAAAATTAATAAAAGTCTACCCGTCACCAAATAAATAGTATCAGTATCAACACAATTATTGTAATTTTCAAAATGTTTACATTTTATTTATTTAAACAAGAAACTGCTTACACTTATTGCATTTTAATTCTAGCTTAGTATCACATTCCATAATTTCTGCAAATGGGATTCTTATGCGCTTACTGCCACTCAATAGGTTTATTCGATGCCCTCACCGAAGTACACTGGTTTGCGCTGAACATGTGTCATTGTGGGTTTGAACTGTGTTTATAATGTGTTTGTAGTTCGGGATTTCGATGCTTCAAATAAATGCATTGACATTAATTTTTCAGTGCTCATTAGGGTAGGTGGCATCGAACAAACCTGATGATTAAATTTTTAAAAGGGTGATGGGGGATATTAACATTTACATACGCAATTTTAAGGTTTCTAATTGGCTTTAAATAAAATGTGCTTTGTATATAAATTCTACCTATATTTATTTAAGATTATTTTAAATTTGTTTTTGACTTATTAAATGTGCACTTAATTGGGTTTGAATGTTTTTCATAATTTGTTTACGGTTCTATTAATATTTTTCAAACGGTCAGTATGAATTTCCAAATAATTATTCTCTTATATCTTTCTCAGTCCAAGTTTGACAGGTAAAAAGTCAAACGAAATCATACAGGGTAGTTTGAGCAGTATTAAATACGCCGCCAATTCAGTGGCTCGAAAATTCGATGAGATTAAAGAGGCTATATCTGCGAACTCTACTCCGGTGAAGACTTTGGGTGGTATGAACGATAGCATGATTGACGATGATCCAGATGATCCATCTTCAAGGACAAGACGTGTTTCTGGAGACCTAGATCCATGGGGTCGTCTAAGTGAATCTAGAAAATCCAGCTATAACAATTTGGTACCGCTAGGAGAAAATACATCAACATCTAGTTTAAATGCTTTCCCCAGTCTGCCTGACAACCTATACAGTGCTGTGGCTGATGTAAGAGTTTCTAAGGAGAATTGGAAATTTGCATTTATTGTTATTTCATGATTCTTTTGATTTTTAGGTTGTTGACAGCCCCGAATGCGATATCTTAATACAACTTACTTCATGCTCACAATGCCACAATTGTTCGGTATTGTTATATGATGAAGAGATTATGTCTGGATGGACAGCCGAGGATTCGAATTTAAATACAGCTTGCCATGCATGCAATAAACTTACTGTGCCATTCCTCAGTGTTCAAATAATTGTCGATGATTCCCTTAAGGATGTCAAGCAATCCGATAGCCTTAGTATACCTTATTTGAACCCGCTGGTATTGCGCAAAGAACTGGAAAATATTCTCACTGAAGAAGGAGATTCTGCACTGTTAAACTCTAACTTTGTTGAAGAACATCCAATAATATATTGGAATTTGATTTGGATAATGGAACGAATTGAAAGTCATACGAATCTGCCTGAATTGTGTCTTCCAAAGCAGGTAATTATTGTTGTTTTTTTTTTTCTGATATTAATATTTATCAATAGACTACCTTATTCTGTATTTAAGCTCATAAAAAGGTTAATCTGTACATCACATTCTTCTTGGAAATTTCTGTTCTTTTTTCAAAAACTAATCCATTTCTACTTCCAATCGGTCTATTTCTGGTTCTCCATGTCACTTCTTTTACTTCAAAATTTCGCATTCCCATGTCTCTTGCTTTGAAATAATTTTATTTTTTAAACACAATAATTTATCATCTTAATGTCTTGTCAGTCCAGTTCATGCACGCCCTATTATTTACAATACAATTTTAAAGCAGTCAGAACTACATAGATTGTTAACGAAGATATAACAATATCCTCAAAAGTCTTGAGCCAATGTTAACTAAAATAATTTTTAATTTTTTAATTTTTCAGGCTGATGAGGACATTGATCCATTGAGTAAAGTTAAAACTGTCAAAATCCAATGCATGTGGGATAATTTACGTTTACATGCTGAAGCGGGACCACCCATGTATATTTTATGGAAACAAAATCAACCGGCTAGTCCACTTCTCAAGGCGTTATTAACAGACCAGACTTACCTAAACAAAACGTAATTTAATTAAAATTAAAAAAAAAAAAATTTAAACAATCATTAAATTACTCCTCTTTTTTCAGTGCAATTCAACAGATTATTACTGCGATTCGATGTAATGATTTGCTTGCGCCAGTGAAACGTTTAGCAAATGAACGACATAAACTCAAGAACAGCGGTGTCGACCGAACACACTCAATATACAGGGATATTCTCTTTTTAGCTCTAACCGCAATAGGTCGTTCGAATGTTGATCTAGCCACATTCCATCGCGAATACGCTGCGATCTTTGACAAGCTCACAGAAAAAGAGTGCAATATGTATTACCGCAATCAAGATTTGCCACCATCGACTGCGACAATTTATTGTCGTGCTTATTTTAAGCCGTTGCTTCTTCCTTGACGCGAGATCGCATTTAGCCGATCCGAGTTCAATGACATACGAAGATAGACTCGGTAAAAAAAAAAATTATATATAAAGAAGAAAATAATATGAACTGAGCGACATTAATATTATGTGCACGAGTAAAATACACAATTTTTACTCTCCGTACGTGTTGCACTTTATTGTTAACATTTTTATTTTACTTTATACGGTCTAAATACAAACGTACTTAATTTGTAATGTTCTTTTTAAATAACATCTTCTGTTTTGTTTCTTTTTTCGGTGAATTTACATGTTGTTTTAATTCTGACTGGTTTTCGACAATACATACTTACTTAAAATATATAAAACTACTCGTATTGAAGCATCATCAGTTGTTGTTTCCATAATCTGCCTTACTATTGAGATATGAATTAAATTATTTAAATTATATATTTGCAAACCATAAAAAAAAATCACCGCCATTGGCTTTGAATTTTTTATAACAATAGAATTAAAATTTGAGTGAGTGTCATAATTAACAACATTAACATCAACATCAACAACAATAACAACACCAAAATAAGTCTTTATTACTTATTAAGAGATCTTCTTAAAATTTATAATGAAATTATGTTGTGGCCATCATTTTTATATACCTAATATGTCACTGTTTGTAAATTTCATAATTTTTTTTTATCTGTTGCTAAACACACAAAAAATGTTAGTCTAAACATTGCACACTTCATTAAATTTTATAGTTAGTTGTTTTTAGATTTTTGTCGTTAAAATTTTTCACCAATCAATTTTTAGCTGGGTATACTAGATAAAACAAAATAGAAATTTTAGTTTTCCAATGAAAAATGTAATATATGTGATACGAAAGGAAAATAAAAATAAAGAAAAAAAATTATATAAACGGAATTATGAGAAAATATTTTTTAATAGAGAAATTTAAAAGAGTTTAGAAAACAAAAAGCACATGATCTGATGATGCATTCACTCTCGTACACTTCAAAAATATTTAAAAAAAATATATATATATATATTATTTTAACGAGCAAAACACATGTACAGCATAAATTAAACAAAAAACTCTCTTTTGACTCTTGGTCGCAAAATAAAAATTAAATTTTAAATGTATAAATTTCGCACATTTCCTTTGATCTTCAAAATTTCTGGCTAAGAAATCAGTTAGAATATCATTTCGATATTCTCTGATCATCTTAAACTGAAGACAATTAAAACGTATTGGATTGTGATTGCATTGTATGAAAAATGACAAAAAATCAGAAATTCAAAAATACTCTTCCGTTTAGGAGGGAAGGACAATTTTGTTAAAATTTAAATAAAATCCAACCTGGGCCACAAACGAACTTGCTATATGTTAATATATATATGGCATACAGTTACCTTGACTTGAAACTTTATAATAAAGCTTGTGACAAATATAACGCTTAAAAAATACCTTTTGGTTTCCTTAAACTCTAAAAATCTGTTGTGGGCTTTGACACTATTAAATATCACTGTCCCAAGGGCTTTATTGCAAGTCAACTCTTTTAATGTTGTTTAAGTATTTTCTAAACAAATGTGGCTTACTTTGGTGTACCCTGATCCATGTTAAGGCTGTTAAAACTAATGATACAAGCTTCGTTTAGGCTTTCATTTTTAGAAGAAATACCAGCCTTTGTAGTTGCTTTAAAATAAATTTTATAATTTATCTCAGTGTTAAGATATCCAGCTTGCCTGTTCCATTTTCCTGGTCATGTTAGTTTTTTTTTTTTTTTTTTTTTTGGCTTTGGGGTCAATTTTATCCAGAAACCTCGTTTCAAACATATCGTTTTACTTAGATAAAAAAAAATCAACAAAGAGTTTTCGGAAGTCCTCACCGATACAAAGTTACATTGGGTAAAACCCGAAGCAAGATTTTTCCAAGGGTGTGAGGAGCCACTGCATAAACACGAAGGATGTACGAAAATGACAGCTTTTATCACTTTTTCGGATTCCCTTGTCATGGTTATATAAAGGTATCATGTTTCATTGTTATTTTAAATTTCACTCGAATTAAGTGGATCAAAAAACTCGATGTGTGTCCTACAGAACACAGGTTCTTAGGATATTTTGGATGACGTTCTTTTGCAGGTTACTTTCAAGAGCAAAAGAATAAATTGACAAAACCCCCGTGATTCGACGAAAAGGGCCGGGGCAAACTTACATGTAGTTCTAAATACTTAAAAAAAGAACACAACATTTTACATGTTTCAAACCAGAAGCATTACATTTTTAATTTATAAACAATTTATTGTAATAGATTTTAAAAAAAAGTTATTATCCATTCGGTTTAGAAAAATTACATGAAACTTAAATAATATTATCGTGTCGTACATACTTCAAGTCTTGCATTATCTTTCTAATGTTTTGATCTCGTGCATTTCTTACGTCTTGGCCAGTTATTCTTAGGAACCAGTCCTGTTCCTGTAGCATGTTATTCACTTCCTTACCACAAACGTATAGTTTTATAGGTTGATAGCATTCAAGATCAGCTTTTGCTATATTCGCTGCTTGCAACGATTGCTCGTCTAATTTTATTTCTTCAGTGATCAAAATTGCATCGACAGCAAAGACTGCATGTAGCATATAAAACAGTCCACAGCAAAGTGCTGTAATACTCTGTTTTTTGCTTATTGCAAAAAAAGGATGCACAGATTCTTCATAGTCAGATAAATACATTAAGTGGAAATCTTTTTCGGCATGGTACATTGAAAATATTGATGAAAGTATAAAAAATAACGAAGCAACTCCACTTACTATGGCTTCAATTAGTATCGAAGGCTTAGAGCCCAAACTGATTCCTATGTTTCCAAATATTGCAATTATTGTAAATCCAAAAAATGTTCCACAGAAATACATATGATGAGGTAATGGTTGGCGATCATCAAGGAATCCTTGAATGTGAAAGATCATACAAGTTGCACCAAGTATCGTTTCGATGAGCTTGAAAAAAAACCAAACTTCTTCCATGTTTTTTTTTTTTTTCTGATGGATATTTTAAAAAAATTAAAAGCTTCCTTGTTTTTGTTTACTTTTGAAAATGTGTATTTTCTTTTATTACATACATGAGCGATACTTGCTGAAAATCTATAAAAACATACATAATAATACGCTTAATGGAAATATTGACTGACAATCGAAGGGCAAAATGTGAGTTATAACAAATAAAACTACTAAATTTTTTTTAAAGCTACTTTAAGGAGAATCAATTGGGTGATGTATTTCTCTTTGGTGTTGATGGAGGTAGATCCATAGTCTTGCATACCCAACCGGCAATATCAACTTCTTCAACTTCAGCTTTTCTAATCCATGCATGATTCTATCAAAAACAAATTATTGAACAAAATATTTGAAATATATTTCGATTAAAAAACTTACCAAGAGAGTTTTAAGATCCGCTCTTTCATCTGGATTTTTCTTAAGACAAATATCCACAAAGTTTTTAAAATCATCGGTAAAAATGTTATGTTCTAATTTGGGTGGAGGTTCATTTACTATGTAATCTAGTAGTTCAAAAATGGCCATGTTTTTCGGTTCGACTGTAGTTTGGTTACCCTCATCGGTGTTCTCATCGAAAATTGCTTCGAGAGTTTTGGCATCCGGCGGTGGAATTGGGTACATACCAATAGCCATTTCAACTAACGATAGGCCAAGTGACCAAATGTCTGACTGTACGGAGTAATGTGTGCCTTGCAACCGTTCTGGCTGTAAAAAAAATAAACAATTGGGTACATGGTTTATTATAAAATGCATTCACAGATTGGTTCACTTGGGAGAAAGTCTTACACAAAAGGTAAACAACATAACTGATTTTGTATAAATTTTAGGTTTCGGATATATTTCCCGAAATTTGGAGAATCAGAAAATGTACCTTTTTTCTTTGTATGTGGGTGTGGATGAATATTGCTTCACATTCAAAGCTCACTGCAACAAACCCCGAGTGCATGTTATGAGTTGATTAATGTAAAATAAAGTGATGATTGCAGATCATCGTATCGATTGGACATTGCATAGGTTTGGTATTTTATAAAAAAGTTTCCACTTCAAATTTACCGCACTGGATTTTTAATGCAGCCAGTCAGGATCAGTACGGCCTATAAAGTTTTTCATGGGAATCGTAAAAATATTTCTTAAAATCTGGAATAGCTTTGGCTGAGGTACAACAATGCAGCTGTAACCTTAGGTTTTTCTGAATGTAATACATACAAGAGTATTGAATACAAAAAAAAACAGATAAATTAATAAGACATGTTTTGGTAGATACATCATTCAGAAAGATGAATTTTTTTAGATAATTGTTTTTCTGGTTTTCAATTAAACATTTTTTAGGTGATTATAAACAGAACTAGGTGAATGACAAAACAAATTAAATGTTTAAATGAAATTGTAATGCAACAACTAATGACGACTTCCTTTTTATCACATAAATATAATTCTTGAATGCGATGAATAAATCATCTACCAGAGTCGTAGCCCTATATAGATGAACATTTGTATAAAACCGTGATTTTATAGCCTATATAACAAAACAACAACAAAAATAGAAGAATCGAGAAACCAAGGTATACGTTTTCGACTCGATACAAAATAAAGTTCACGACTGGGTCGTACGAACTTGCTCTAATGTGTTAAAATGGTCTTGGGGCTTGAGATTTCGTGAAATAAGAGCATTGAAAAAATTATATGAATTTTTCTTAATCACTTAAAAATCAATAGTTAAAACGTTTTTTGAATAAAATGAAGTATACCATCAGTCTTCTTTAGCTTGTTTGAGTTTTAAGGAACTTTTTTTCCAAAATCGTTCGACCTTCGGCTTTTTTAAACTTTTCGAAAACATTTGCCAAAAAAAAATGTTTTTGTGTTTTTTTAAACTCAAAAAGTTTTTTTTTGAAAAATTGAAGAATTAATATTATTTTGTTTATAAAAAAAACTTTTATATTAAAATTTTTGAAATACGAGAAAATCTGATTTAAAAAAACCGGTCCTATGGGAGGTACCGTTATAAGACTTTTCCTGAAAAATCTGAAACCAAAACATTAAGTTTATTAAAAAAAAACACCATTCAAAAGGTTTTATCAAAATCGTAGGAGCCGTTTTTGAGATAAATGAGTATTTCATAAGAAATCATATAGCAGGTACCTACCGTTAGTTTTGGAGAGCTAGAATGCTAATTCCAAAAACCCCTCTTTAGGACATAATTATATGTACTAAGTTTGAAGCGAATCGTTCCAGCCATTTAGGCTGTAGGTGCCGATACAGACAGACGGACAGACAGAATTGTCGGCCTCACTTTTTTCGGCTTCTCTATCATCGTAATGTTATGTTTGATTTTTTTACGAATGCATAACTTGCCTAGTACCTATAATCGCAAGTAAAAAATACACCAACGGTTAAAAAAACTGGAGGTCCTTTAAAAGAATAAATCATAAAAGACTAAATTTGGTTTTATGCATTTTTTTTTTTAGTTTTTTAAGTCAATTTCAACAACTTTTTACTCACCGACATGTAACTGCGTGTTCCCACAAAAGAGTTCGCCATGGAATCAATCAACTGACCAGAAACTCCAAAATCACAGATCTTTATTTCACCACTGCTGTTAACCAATATATTGCTGGGCTTAACATCTCTGTGCATTATGGCGTGTTTATCACGCAAATAGCTTAATCCTTTCAGCACAGCCAATGTTATCTTTCCAAGAATTGATTCTGGTATTCGCCCAGCACGTTTTAATATGAGATCGAGTGATCCGCCGTCCATATATTCCATGCAAATACTTATTTCGCCATCGCTATAAAATGCTCCATAAAAACCAACAATATGCGGGAAGTTGCACTCATGCAACACTTTCAATTCTCTGATTATTTGTTTTTTAATAGCAGGTTTCACTTCAAGATGAATCAATTTGCGAGCCATTATCAGTTGAGTTGGAATGTGTCTCACTTTCATAACAACACCCCCATTTCCGGATCCTAATTCACCTAATTTCTCCAAATCTTCGTCGCTTAGTTCACCAATTTTTTCCTTTTGGCTTAGAAAGACTTTGATACGCTTCCTTGCGGTATCATCCATCTCCAGTTCCTCGAGAGTTTCAGTAAGCGCTTCAATGCTGGTCTTTGTTGGTTTCCCCAACAAACTATGTTTTCTTTAATTAGTTTAAGTGAATTCACCAAGGAAAAAACCAAAAACAAAAGAAACACACAAAACGCCGAAAGCAAAAAGTAAGAAATAAAAAAATAAAAAATAAAAAACCAAAAACAAAGTAATTTAGTTGAAATTTGGAATATTTACTCTGTGCCAGATGGAGTTTTAAAGGGTGGAGTTGGAACCACTTGCTGGGCTGTTGAATCTACAGATCCTGGAGGCAAGGTAAGGTTCAACTTGTTTTTTGACATCCTTCAGTCTAGCTAGGCTATATCCTATAATGTACTTATGAGTATAAAAAAACAGACACTGATTTGTGTATTAATCACAGAATTTTTAATTTCACTGTATCAATTAATTACTGCATCTATTCTAATTGACCGAATATAATATTGGTTTTTATGATACATATAATAAGAACAATCAATTTTAAAATGTAATCTATCGGGAAGCTGCTGCCCTACCCGTAAAAAGTTTTTCCAATGAATCCTCTGCTTCTGTGTCTGCTCTTTTCAGCTAGACGAAAGACGAGACGAAAAAATCTGTCAATTTATAAAGGTAACTGTTTAATCGCATTCATGTTTGTTGCCAGTTCCAACAGTACCAAAATTGGTGACACTTTTTTGAACTCAGAAAATTTCGATATAATTGCTTTAGTAGAAAAACAAGGTATTGTGAGGAAAAGTAGACATGAAAAAGGATATGGACTCCTTTTTATCCCGCAAATCAACTTATTCAAAAATATTATTCTGGTGAAATAGACGACCGTGCTCCTAACGAATAGACACCCAATTTAAGCTGTCAAATATTTAGTTCTGTTTTTTTATTATTTTTTAAGGAGTGCGTGTTTTTAACTGCCTGAGCACAATGTAGCTGCAGCAGTAGTAGCATGCACGAATACAATGGTGTAGCACAAAACTCAAACAAAACATCATGTCTGCCTTTTCGTTTGTTGCACAGCAAATACGTGAAGTTGGAGTCAAGTCAACTAGTTATTCAGCTACTTTCTGTGGTGCAGCTGCAATACGAATTACGTACATTGAACTTTGACAGTGCTCCGTACGATTGTTGAAGCTACACCATTGTGCTCAGGCAGTTAGAGGTTCAACACTAAACCTCGTTTTTAAACAACCTATTCGGTTCAGCACTAAGCCTCGTGGATCAACGGATCAAGAACTAAAAAATAAGTTTGAGTACTGAACTACGACTGATCGCGTAGTTTCGCTGCGACGAACAATCATAGTGCAGACGATGAAGATGAACATGTTCACTATAATTTTCAAGCAGCATCCATAATTTTCCTATAATCTGCATCCATGAAGACGTAAGCATTTTGGCCTTCCCTCTCTATCACACAAGTATGATTTATTATATTTTGCATCCTCTTTTTTACAGATCATGGCTTGCAGCTCCATGTAAAGCCACTTTTATGCACTTTACCCTGACGCCACACATGCCATCTACTGGCAAGCAAGTTACTACATGTGTTAAATGTCAGATACCTATATGTTCCAGTTGGCTGGAAGTTTGTCTGCGTGAGTGGAAAATGTGAGTGTATAGCAACTGTCTTGCCAGTAGCTGGCATGTGTGGCGTCCGGGTCAGCGACAGTAAACAGCTCAGTTGATAGTCTACTCAACTAGTGCAGTGCAGTTCTGCTGAAGTACAGTTCTAGTGCTGTCTTGCCATAAATAAACTATAGCTGACTTACAATAAGCCCATTCATGGAAAACATATATATTGAAAGGAAGTAATTTTAGTTATTTACAGAATTAATTTGCTTTTTCTTGTTTTGAAACTTGATTTCAGTGTTTTTGTAATGACCCTTAAGGTGGCTTTACATGGAGCTGCAAGTGCAGACGAAAAAGCAACAACAACAATCATGGCGCAGACGATGAAGATGAACATGTTCGTCTTCACTATAATTTTCAACCTGCATCCATGATTTTCCTATAATCTGCATCCATGAAGACGTTTGCATTTTGGCCTCTCTATCACACAAATATGATTTATAGATTTTGCATCCTCTTTTTTTGCAGATCATGGCTCGCAGCTTCATGTAAAGCCACCTTTACCGCAAATGCGCAAATAGGTCTGTTGGTGTATAAGGTCCTTAAGGAAAAATAACAGACAAATAGACCGCTGCTGCCACCTATGTCTTAAATGAAAAAACTTAATTTAAATCGCATCTAACTTCAGCTATCAATTTAAGAAACAGTTGGCGCGTTTTCACTTGAATTGACATCCAAGAAAGCGGGTTCCTCCTCAATTTTTCGTAAATAAAGTGAAAAAACAATTATTAAATAAATTAAATTCATATGAAAACAATTCAGTCAAATAGTGCCCAAAAGGCAAATATGAGAAGCTCTCGAAAATCAACCAAAATTACTACAACACCGAGCAGTGAGAAATCAAAAAATGAAAAAGAAGCAACCAGTGGGAAAAAACTCGTACAGGCTCGGCTTCCATTCAAAATACTCGCTGGGACTCTTTTATCAAAGCCAGATGGAGAATCTATTGCTTCTTCTGAGACTTCATTGAAAAAAAGGAAGCTATCGTACACTGAAGAGCTTGAGAACCAAAAGAAAATTGGTAAGTCTGATAGTAAAGAAAATCTAACAACCCTTGAGAAGACAGATTCTGATCCTACAAGTCAAGTTATTGTCCTCGACGATGATGAGTCAGAAGAAGAACGTCCTTCAAATGTATCATCCCCGAAGACTCCAGCTGCCGCCGCTGTGGTGTCCCAAAGTAAGAAAAAGAAAAACACTCCTCGTAGCTCTAGTACTGCTGGTGGAAGTATCACCATGCCCAAGCTACAAATAAGACTCCCAATGATGGGGAAGAAAAAACGAAAATCAAAGAGTATCTCTCAGTCCGCTACCAAAACTGATGCAAGCGATTCAAGTGATGTAGAGTTATTGTCTGACGAACAACATCAAAATCCTCAAAAAAAGCTAAAAATGGAAGACCTTTCGAAAACAAAAACAGATGATGCTGGAGGAGAACAACATACGAATTTAGGTGATCAGGTTGAGGATGAAAGTCTACCAATAGCTTCTGATCCTAAAAGTAAAAATAAGAAGTCCAAAACCTCGCCTAAGTCAAATTCAAAATTGAAAGCTGAGACTTCACCAAAAGATAATACAAAGGAAGAACAAAAAAGAAATAAACCAATTGAACCAGAGGCCCAAACACCGAAAACTTCAAAGCCGACTAGGTCTAGTCTCAAGGGCAACAACATAGTTGAAGATAATCCTAAAGAAAATAGTTCGAAAGAAGTTAAAAATGTCTCAAAAGAATTATCACAACCGAACTCACCAGAAAAATTAAAAGGCTCTCCAAAGAAAATTGACGACAAGAAAGGAGGAGGAGACAGCAAAACATCTGAGGAGGAACAGCACATCGTCGAACGAAAAAGCCCAAGTCCAACAAAGGGAAACAAATCTTCGCGGAGATCTACAAGGATTTCCGAAAAAACAGATGCTGGAGCAGATGACTCGTCCGATCCAGAAATAGTGTCAGAGAAAACCAACGCAGCTGATACATCACTCAACAACAACTCTGAGCTTCGTACCAAATTACTGACTCCCAAACAACGAAAGTTAATGGAACAGCGAAAAAAAGCACGAGATGAAAAAGAACTGAAGCTGCAACAGTTGAAGGAAGAAAGGGAACGCAAATTGCAAGAACAGCGCGAAGAACGCGAGCGTAAGCTGCAGGAAGAAAAGGCCCAGAAACAAAAGGAACGTGAAGAGCGTGAATTGCAAAGAAAGAAAGAACGCGAGGAAAAAGAAGATCAAAAACGCCGTGAAAGGGAAGAAAAAGAAGATCAACGTCGTAAGGAAAAAGAAGATAAGGAGCGTAAGCGTTTGGCCGAAATAGAATCAAAAAATGAAGAAAAACGCAAAAAGGATGAAGCCAAAGAAGAAGAACGTCGCAAGAAGGACGACGAAAGAAGACGCAAGGAGCTCGAAAAAGAAGAGGAGGAAAATAAGAAGAAAAAAGCTGCGCAAGCCTTTACTAAGTTCTTCGTTCCAAAAACTGCAAAGACAGTAACTGATGAAGACCAAGAGTCCCGGGAAGACGCCGAGAGTGTTGACTCTTTGGCATTTCGGCCGTTTCAGGTAAAGGGAGATATGAAACTAGCCCCTTTTGTTCGAAGACAATTTATAGAGCGTGCACGAGAAAAGCTGGATTCTTTTCTTAAAAGTACGCAAACGGATGTATCGACTTTATACTTAGGCGAACTGAAGAGTGGCGCTCATACACCTTTGAAAGGTTTGAGAACTGTTTTAAAGAACAATGATGACGAATATGATGATGTTATTCTTATATGTAAGTTGAAAATAAAAGACAATTCATGTGACCAAGGTAAAAACCCTATTAACCTTTCTTTATAGCTAGCGAACTTGAAGATGCTGCTCAAGCTATTGATGAGCCCACAAATATTCCAGTTCAAACGTATAAAGCAAAATATTATTTTTTCCGCGAAAATCAACGACCGCCATTCTATGGAACGTGGAGAAAAAAAAGTACTGTGATCACACCAAGAAGACCATTCGCTTTAGATAAGGTAGACTTTTTCAAATATTCTAAGCATTTTCATATTTAAGATACATATCTACATTGAATGATCAAGTTTGGCTGAGTTTTATAAACCAATTAAATGTAGTTGTGTTTATGGATTTCAGAAAGATTTTATTTTCTACTAGATTAGTTAACAGGAAGGACACTGCATACAAATTAAGCAACCCCATCTCCTAAAAGCTATGCATTAATTTCCGATCTTAACAGCTTTGTCAAGTTGAGAACTATTACCTATGTATAATTTAATCCTTTAAGGTTCAAAAATCTCTTCATTCTTTAAAAGAAAGCATACCTCCTATGCTACTATAAATATTTCATTCTTGCATCGATCACCTCTAAGTTCTAGGAAAATGTGTATTTCAGACCACCTTCTGTCGAATAAAGTCGTACTTGAGGTCGTCAAGAATTTTGTGAAATGCTCAGGTTGCAAGAAATATTTTTCACGTCTGATCTAGCAGCAATACATTCTCCCTTTCGCTTGAAGTAAGCCTCAAAATTTAAGTTGGAAAAGAACCAAACCCGATCCTTTGTATCAATAAAACATTGTCGCAGTGTATTTTGGCGCATTGTATTGTATAATTTGTTTAACAGAGTCCTAGGGAAGTAGCCAGTTGCTTTTAGCCTGGTGTCGGTCGAACTGTTTATTATCGAGACTTTCTTTAGCTAGCCTACACCAATCGACGGTTAAACTTCATAACCTAGTAAGTCAAAAAATTCAAAAAAAAAAAAACCTACATATTAATGCAAAATAATCAAAAAATTCAAAATCTGTTGGTATTTTCAGCTCAACAATATTGTTTTGAAATTTTTTCAGGAATGACCACATTCAAAAACTCGTATTATAAATCGTATATAAAAATGAAGCAGTATACCTCATTAGTCTCCTACTACAGAATTGAAAAGGTTTTTTTTTATTATTAAAACTTGCAAAAACGACTTACGAGGCTATGAATCTTTACCGTCGCAATGTGGAATGCTTTACACCAATTTCTCCCAATGCTATTATATAGGTATTCATATTTTTGGTTTCCATATTTTGTGCGATGAAACCAAAAACTATTGAGATACAATCCAAGCTCATAATATTTTCAAAAAAAAAAATGTGTATAATTCACACTCGGTCGAAGTGAAACTTCAGAGGAGTAACCTACGAGAGAATGAGATGAAAAACTTAGCCAGCCAGCACACGTTTTCGGGCTGCTTTCAAACTTTATTTTATGAACTAGGTATATTAAAAAAAAAATAATAATATAAAGTAATTGTAAAAAATTCGCGCGAATTTTTCACAAATTACTTTATATTATTATTTTTTTTTAATATACCTAGTTTATATTCTCATATTATGAATGATCAAAAACCTTATTCAAACTTTGAAAATACAAACTGTGTTTTTTTTTTGGAAAATATAAAGTAATTGTGGAAAATTCGCGCGAATTTTTCACAATTACTTAATTTGACCACTTTTCACGTCAAGAACCGATCTCAGACTAAATTTTACACAAGGCCAATTTCAATAGCACGAGCTGTTTGCAAAGAAAACTAACTTGTAACTTAGCAACATGAATAATTGCAACAACTCTGATCGAATCTTAAAAAAACTTACGTAAGAGTGAAGTTATTTCCCTTTTAAAGTGAGAAATAACTTCACCAACAAAAGTGAAATTATTTCCCACAAAAAAGTGAAGTTATTTCCCATGTGAAGTTATTTCCCAGTGAAGTTATTTCCCTGCACCGTTTCAAACCGCTAAAAAATGTATGAAAAAACCAAAAAAAAAAAAAATTACCAAAAAATGTTAAAAGCCTGCATTTTATTTTTGTCTTCTACCCGATCGGAACCAAACCTTCACAGGAACCATCCCTGGACTTAACTTTATTTACCCTGAAAATTTCATAAAGATCCATTGGGCCGTTTAAGAGTCCATAGACAACATACAAACATACAAACATACAAACATACACACATCCATTTTTATATATATAGATAAATGCTTCAAACACGTATTTATACAAAAGTTTTAACACACATTCAAGCATACAAACGTACCGACACGCTTTTTCTCTCGGTTAAGATCTGTAGAGCAGAGAGCATGGCCTTTGGGAATCCTTTTCGTATTTTGACTCCTTTTTAAGCCTAACAAAAATTCGGGAAATTGAAATAATTTTTTCTTATGCATTTTTCTTAAACTAAGCTCTTTTTCTTAAACTTCTCCTGTTAGACAGCATGCAAATCACGTATATTAACATACATCCTAAACCTAACTTACTTGTAATAACGCCCCTGCTCACTCGCTTTAGCTAGACATAATGTACAATGCTCAGTAGACCAGAGTGAGAGGCTATGTAGCATGCGAAAAAATGGGAGCTAGAATATAAAATTCTGTGTCATGATTATACCCTATTCCATAGAATGTGTATATTGTATTTGGTGTGGAGATTGTAACATAGAGAAATAATACCTTTAGGTATAGAAAAGTATGTATATATGTATATTCTGACTCAGAATCAAAATCCTAGTCGATTTAGCCATGTCCGTCCGTCCGTCCGTCCGTATGTATACTCTCTAGAGGTCGCAATTTTTGAGCTAGAAAGCTGAAATTTGGTATATATAATCTTTGGTTCAAGAGTAAGGCTAAGTTCTTGAACCGGTAAAATCCGCCCGCAAACACGCCCACAATCGCCATTTTTGATGAACAACCTCAATTTAATAAAATTAAATTATATTTTTTGTATATTTTTTTGTTTTTATAAAATAACGATTGTTATATTAAAGCGAAAAACATTAATTTTGTGGGTATTACTTGCACATAAACATCTTGTGTATGAAATCAAAAAATTTAAATTTTGGGCGTGGCTTTTTCATTAGAAACTATACAAAAATAGTTTTTGTAAATAAACGGTATTTATAATGAATCCGAAAGCCAAAATTTTGCGTCTCTTAATAGAAACTAAAAGGTTTGTTTATGAAAAGAAATTTTTGAATTTTGGACGTGGCTTACGCCCAACTTTTCATGAAAGAACGAAAAACGTAGTCTCAAAAATTTAAGGCACTTCCAATATTTAATTTAAACCTTTTTCCTTCCGTTCGTTATTTGAGAAATATATCTCTACATTTTCTTGTGTACATTTTTCAATACGCCCACTTTTAAAGGTCTGATTTTCATAAAATACCTTTGTTCAGGTAAGATTGTTTGTCGATTCAGCTGAAGTTTTACACATATGCCTAAATACTGGCCAAAGCTCAGTTAGTGCTTCAAATTTTTAAGACACGCCCACTTTTAAGGGGCGTTTCCGTCAAAAGTTGTATAATGCATTAATTTGTTAACGTTTTTTAACCATCGGTCACAGTTTTGAAGTAAACAGATGAACACTTGGATTTATATTTCTTGGTTACGTAACAGAGTGTGGTCCAAGAATTGTTAAAAACACCCATAATCGCTATTTCCATTCCAAATCTAATTTAAAAAAATTTAAGTTTTGTCTTGTTTTGTTCAAATCGATCTGCAAGAATAAAATTAAATGTCACTGAGCTCATAACAATTGCCTTGACAGTAAAACGTTTTAACTTTGGGCGTGGCGCACGCCTTTTTTTATTGCGCCAGCATTAATTGAACATCACACCGCACAAAATTACTGTTATTGAAATTTTTTCTGTCTGCTAAAGAAGAATTTTGTTTCTGAAACATTGGCTGTTTGCGGGAGGCAGACGCATACACACACACAAATATGGGGAATAGGGTATCCAACAGTTCGTTGCAAACGTACTGTAGCTCTCGCTTATGTTATGATGTTAATTTAACAAACCAGTTTTCATAATTTTTTTTTTCATTCGTTCTCTCAGGCTTGTTGCGATATATTAATTTGATTGATTTATTTGCTTAAAGTTTAATGGCGCATTTCCGTTTCGTCGAGTTTCAAATCACACCGATATTAAAGAACACTTAAAAAAAAATGTCGGGAACCATATCTATTTCTTTTTCTTCAAGTTACAGTACTCATCAGCCCAGCAGGATATCTAATCAAATTGGCAACGAATTACTTAAGAAATATTTTTTTTTAATATTTTCTATTCTATAAACTAACAATTTGCTAGTGAAAAACTAATTATAGTTCCCTTATCTCCAATTGTTGAATTGGGTGTCGATAAATTCCCTGCATCTTTCACGGTCTGCTGAATACATAACTCCTAACTCTGGTCACGGAACTGTGCTTCTCCTAAAACTGTTAATCTCCCGACGTCTGTTTTTATATCTATGAAAGACTACTTCGTAATGTTGTTTAGTTTTTTTTTTTAATTAGACTTCCATACTGGAGACAAGATACCAAATCCCGCAAAATCTTTGTTTATTCTGCTTTGAGCGTTGAGTCCGTATCACCCAAAGAAGATTCAAAATTTCAAAATTTGGTCTGAGGTCATGATTTCGTCTCTTCAACATTAATCCAAACCAAATAGACTGTTCCATTGCACAGAGACAGAACAACAGAGTTTTCAGAACCGTTCTGTCTTCTCTTGTTTTGTTTGATTGTCATCTGTAGTTCATTTTTTCTTGCCTCAAAATACGTTCCTACATGCCCAAAAATTAAAACAAGAAGCATATCTACTGAAAATGTTTTCCTGTTTTTTCTTTCTCAGTTGTATTATTATTTGTCTTAAGGTCCGCTGCAGCTTTGAGCTTTGTAGCTCAGGTTTTAAGACCACCGACTGCCACATGCAGTACACCAAAGATTTCCCGGCTCGAAATACTGTCTTATTTGCTAAAACTATGTCTTACAATATTGTCAGGAGTACATCAGCGCTCTGACAATGGCCTGTCAATAAGCTGACAATAGAAAGTAGCTTACAATGCAATGTCTTGCAATTTTCTGACAATTATTTGTAAGTTCACACGGTTGTAGCCTTTGGGGACAATTTTTCACTGACAATATTGTCATATCTTACAATCGTCTGTACGTAGCTTAAGACCAGCGGGTATTCGATCGTTTTTAAGATTGAAGTACATAGAAACCCACAGTGCAAAGAACACAAGTACATACTTTGAAAGTTTGCTTTTATCCACACAGTTTTAAACAGTAAAATCTAGCTTTGGGGTGTATTTTACAAATCAAACCCATGAGAATTGTTTATGTGGGGCTCAAGATAGCAGAATTATCAATAAATACTTAAAATGTATGTAAAAATACTCTACGCTTATTTAACTTCTTTTTAGAAATTCTTCGATTACGAAGTTGATTCTGACGACGAATGGGAAGAAGAGGAGCCTGGAGAGTCATTGAATGGCAGTGAAGATGAAAAAGACGAATCAGAGGACGAGGACTATGAAGTCGACAATGAATGGTTTGTTCCACACGGTCATTTAAGTGATGAAGAGATGCAAAATGAAGATGAACTTGGTCCCGATACATCTCGTGAAGCACAAAAGGCTAAACTTAAAGCCCTACAACAAGAATTTGCCCAAGAAATGAAAAAGAAAACCGAAAAGATTAAACCAAGACTAATTGGTACAATTTGGGAGGACGAAAATGGTAATCGTCCTAAACTTTGTCCATCTATTATTTGGGATAGTCTCTGTACCCGTGCAATGTTATTCTGTGAGCCGCCTTTGGTTGAAGAGCCCGAAGCCCCGGAAACTGAACCAAGTACACCTCCTCCAGAGAAAAAACCACGAATCGAAATAAATGAAGAGCTTATGAAGACTTTGGTGCGTCTTGTTCATGGAAATCGACATTCCAGGGTTTTCCTTATAAAAGAGTTTATGGAACATGTGTATAACACATGTGAGACGGTAAAGAACGGCGAATGTTTGGCCCCAACAAAGACTCAGATCAAAGAAAAAATTGATGAAATTTCCGAGTGGTCCGTAGTGGACATAGTCAATAAGAAACAAAAAAATAGAAAGAAACTATGCTGGGTTGTTGCAGCAGATGTTTTGGATAAGTATGCCCTTGGCAAATTGGGCATGCGCAATGAATGGTGCTATAAACTTCAACCTAAGTTCGACAAGGATAAGAACGATGATCAAAATGCTGTTAAGGAAACTGAAGAAAAAGTTACGAAAAAAGAAATCTCCGAAGATCTTAAGACGCCTAATAATGAAAAAAAGAAACCCAAACCTCCAGGCATCGCTAAGTTCACTAAGGTGTTAACAAAAGAAGAAAAACAACACCAACTAGCTGCCCCAAAATGCAGTTCTTCCCTAAAAACAACTTCCAAAACATCGAAATCTTCTAATGAAACGGTTTTGGCTTCTACGACAATTGAAGAAATCAAAAAATCTAACACTACCGCGTCAAAAAAGTCTTCACCGTCGACTACAGTAGCAAACAAAACGCCGGTGGTTAAAAAAAGAGTAGCACTATTGATGTCTGGGCCTACAGGACAAGAATTTTCTCCGCAGTCTAAAAACGCATTGATAAGTCAGTTTCTGCAAAAAAATAAAACAACTTCGGCGTCAAAGGTAACAGAGTCCACAGTTGCAGAAAAATCATCAAAATTGCCTGTTAGTTCGGTTACACCAATGGACGTTGATGAAGTTATTTTGCTCGACTGAAGGATGTATTTAAGTATAATGTTATTGATTGTTAAGATGTATTTAGTTGATTTTCGCGTTTGGATTTATCTCGCCGTTAGTTATTAATTTATATTAATCTATATTATGTAATCTATATTAATAGGGTGTATTTTTATAACTTAAAAAGATATCAACATCATTTGATTTTTATATACAAAATAAAACAATCTTTTTTTATGAAAGAGGTCACCTACAAACTCAAATCTTTGTATTGATTTTGCCTAATATGCTGTTTGGTCGGACTATCTAATTCGATTAGTTCAAATACTTTTTGTGTTATATCAAAGTTTCAACATTTAAATGGAACTGTGTGAACAAATTTCTGTGGAATAAAGTTCTGGCCCTCAAAACTTTTGAACTTAGCAGACACATTATCATTGTGTCGCCGTATCAGTATAATCTATAGTAGGTACTCGTGATGGCGTTTGCAAGCGGAGCCTCAAACTTCTTTCTAATAGCTTATGTTTAATAGACTGAAGAAAAAAGCTGTGGCAAGTAGTAAGTAACGTTTGCTCCCGAAATTAATGCCAATAGTTACAATATAGTTTCTATAACAAAGGCCGTAGGTATTTAATTAAAAGCTGAATCAAATAAATGCGTTCAAATGGTGCCCTGTTAACGCAAGCCACGATTACGAACACAAGCATTCTATATATATTTCTTTAGTAATTTTGAGAAGCGGAACTAAAGGTATGCCATCTAGGAAGAAGTTACAGAAGCACTTTATTTCTACTAAAATGAGATGTTGGGGTTCTAGCTCAACCATTGTATATAAAACCTATAGTAATATCACTTTGGAATTTTTAGTATAGTGCCTAGTTTTGTGTAAAAAAAAAATTCATTTTATTTTTTCCTCCCTCCAATATTTTTTACTTTGCGAAATCGTATAATGTAGAGCTCTGGTTTCATTATTATTTTCAATTATGACAATTCTCAGCATATTATTTACTCCCATCCATCTCTTCCTTCTTCGCCAACAATCTGAAATGAGTTAATGCCTTGTTTTGCCGTCCGTGGCTTACCAGTAAAACTCCCAAGTGATAGTAATATGGGCTCAACGAACGAAAAGTTTCAAATACAAAATTCTGTTTCATGAGAATATTGAAGAAATGTACAATGGCACAGTACGAGACAACAGATAAAGAAAAAATATACATATATGTATTATTTTAAAAACTGTGTCACAACTTAATTTTCATTTCAAGTTGACAAGATTTATTCTGAATGTGGAAAATGTACTTTAAATCCAAATAAAAATATAACATTTTTGCCAATTCCAATGTCGTTTATGTTTAAGGGATCTCGTCTGGTTTTCACTCTTATACCTTATTTAAGAAGACAAGTATTGTTTACTATATTGTATATAACCAGTGTTTTGAGCAGGTGGTTATATTGGCGACTTTTTGAAAGGAATCCGAGAGTTTCTGCGATATATTACCAGAAGTCGCGAAATTGAAAATATAATATATAGTTTTATCACTTTTTTAAATCTCTTCCTGAATATAATTATTCTTTAAAGCAAACAGTATTCGATAATTTACTGATGTACTTTTCGAAAACTAAAATCTTCGCCCACTGTTATATAAGCGATAACAATCCGACACTCCTTGTGTTTGCTGCATAATTGACATTCTACAAACCTGAACAATATCAAAATGAACAACCCCAGTAAAGATGAACGTCAGTTTTTTTTTGTCATACCCTTTTGACAGTTCTCACTTGTCAACTTGTCATTTATTTTTCAGTTTGCAAAAAATCGCACCCTTGGTTCTTGGTTCCGGGTGCGTTTCAAAGTTTTTTCGCAAATAAAATAGAACTTGATTTATAAAATAGTCCTTTGAATAATTTATCAGAACCTTATTAATTCGAATTTAGTTAAAATTTCATCAAAATTCCATTTAAAATAATTGCAACACCAATTATCAATCTTCTCTTATCATGGAGTTTCAACAAACAGATTCCAAAATTAGTAAGCTAATATTCATAATTTATATGTCAATGATTATAAAATACATTTCCTGCTTTTAAAACCCAAAGACCTCACACAAAAGAAACCGATGTCGGCTGACGATCGAAATGCAACAAAGAAATCATTGACAATACTCGCAGTGATATTTTTGACGAGCTTAGCGGCAATGGGTTATGTTTATATGATGTTCCCCCAACTAGATGAGTAAGAAAAGTTGATTGGCGATCGCGATAGCACGTTTTAACTAATCATATTTATGTAATCTAATTATTATATTTCAACAGAACGGAAAAGCAGTATATTAAACTACCGCGTGATATTCAAGATGCCAAGATGTTAGCCAAAGTATTAGACCAGTATAAGGACATGTACTATTTTGAAGTTATGTTTGGTGTTGTCACAACCTATGTGTTGTATCCTTTTTAAAAATAACCTAATAAGCTAAAAAATTGCTAAATTAACCTGCAGGTTAGGAAAGAAGCGCTCCTTTTAAACATTAGTTCAACAAAAATATTTACTCATCTCTATCCTTCTAAAAAATCCTTCCGTAGCTTTACTCATCATTCATTAAGTACCTATTTATGTTAAGGTGCTTCTGTTCTATTCATGTGAAGCTCAAAAATTCGTTCTGAACGTATGGTATGTTTAAAGTCCGATGTTGAAATAAACCTACGTTTGACTAGCCTTATATGCTCACCCTTGTCTAAATTAATCGACCGAAAACTGATCTACTAAGGTTCCCAAATCAGAAAAGTAAACTACTCCACTTTTTCAAGAATTTTACATACAATTGCTGCTATTTACAAAACAAAAATTCAAATCGGTTTAAGTCCGATACTTTTGGTCATGGTTTAGCATTACCTTATGAAAGCTAGGTTTGACTTAGTATGTATTGCGCTTTGACCAAGAGCTTAAAAAAAGTAAAAAGTGCCCCAAAACAATCATATGCAAAATTATCCGCTTTAAATGCCTAAATGATTTCTTTTCAACAAAGAAAAAATCGACATCAATTCCATTCAACGATTGAGCTCTTTAAAAGTGAATTCAAGAAAAATGCATACATACACACTCAAATTAATAAGAAGAACATTGTTTTGCTTATTATTAACTTTTTCAAAAGATATACAGATTTAATTACAATGTCATGCCAACAAAAAAAAATGCTGATTACGGGTTTTTGTCCCCTTTTTAACACCCTGCGTGTGTTTAAACAATTGTAGGGAGAATTAAATCATTCGATAGGGTTTTACATAATACTTATGGCCCAGTTTATAACAGATACAATATTTTTAAAAATTCAATATTTTAGTTACATAACACCAACAGCCTGTTTACAAGTTGCCTTTAGAGATCAATTTGATACAAATAAAAATGGTGCTCTACATATTTATTTATTAATTGTTTAATTAATTAATTTTTTTTTAAATTGATGTGCTTTAAACATCAATTTAAAAAAAAATTGATACCGATCAAATTGTTAGAAATATAACAAATTATTAATCAAAGCATACAATCCAACCAATAATACCAAACTTTTCAATTCATTACAATCGATTTAAAAACTTCAGCAATAATATAAATAACAACCACATACAAAAAATTACACAAATAACACTTTTCATTGAAGAAACAGAAGCATGATCCAAAAGCATCAGCAAGCAAGTGTTCTGAAGCCGTTCCTTGGGCACAAAAATAATTCTTCTGGTGATTATTAGAAGAGAATTTTTCTTTATTTGAAGTCAAAATCCGCTTTAGGATCACAAATATACACTCACAGGCACAATTAACCGCCCACCTAGTTATTTAACTTCTAAGAGACGAGTACGAGCTTCTGTTGCAGTGCTAAACCGATCTCTTAGCACATTGTTGACAATAAACCGGTCATCTATGGCCGATGTGCATCGATGTCTGCCTTGACCTGGCCTCCTTGTGTATGATCAACTCTCTCGAAATGGTCTGATGGCATCCCGGGCAGTGGTTGAAGGCACACCAAGTGTCTGACCAGTCCAACGTTGGCTGTACCGACTATCCGCGATAGCCCATTCCCTCTCTACTTCAGTTGGTTCTAACGGTATTTTTTTGCTTGTGGTTACCAATGCTATAGGTTTACAAAAACTAATTTTCCGCTTTCCAATATCCACAAATAAAAAATTAAGGAATAAAATCCACACTACTTAGAGCACTCAGAAATTCAAATTTCAACTGAATCACAAAAATGCATATTCTTTTATAAAAAACACACATGGTGAGATTAATCAAAGGTGGTCGATTATTTTGTAATTAAATGTATAAATATCTAACTGAAATGTACTCCACAGCAGTTTTAGGTCATAAAATTAATGTAATCAACCTTCTAGCAACAGAATTTTATATTGAAGCAATTTCAACGGTGGAGTGATGCTAGGGGTAACATTCGAAATATGTATTTAAAATGCTTTAAACTTTACCTAGCGTAGCCTTGGGTTTCCTTGAGAATCTTTAAAGTTTTGATAGTTGGTTTTTCCATACATTTAAATTTTTTGTTGTTGAAATAGTATCAAAACAAAAACTGGAGAACTTTGATAGATTCAAAATTTAATCGTTTCCTTACTCGTTCCAGCAAAACACCCTGAGGCTCTTTGCCCTTACAAACTCGCGCATACCAAAATTCAGCTCTTATATTTTTGTTGCTTTGATTTGATTTGTAATAATGCTTATACTTGATCCTTTCTTCAAATTTGTTTTTTTATTTTCCTTAACTCAATATTTCCACAGCCTGCAAACTTTTGCCATTCCAGGATCATTGTTCCTATCAATTTTACTTGGATTTCTATACAAATTTCCAATTGCCTTATTTCTTATATGCTTCTGTTCATCGCTCGGAGCAACATTATGCTACAGCATATCGAATCTAGTTGGCCGACGACTCATTTGTCATTTTTGGCCAAAAAAGACTGCCGAATGGACTCAGCAAGTTGAAAATCATCGACATAGTCTCTTTAATTACATGCTGTTCCTTCGAATGACACCAATTTTACCAAATTGGTTCATTAATTTGGCTTCGCCAGTTATTGGTGTCCCAATCTATACATTCGCAATTGGTACCTTTATTGGAGTGGCACCGCCTTCAGTTATAGCAATACAAACTGGAAAAACTCTACAAAAGATGACAAGCTCAAATGAAGCTTTTTCTTGGACTTCTGTTGGAATACTTACCGTATGTGCAGTTCTATCCCTACTCCCAGGACTGCTTAAAAACAAGCTTAAAAAGAAGATGGAATAAATTTTATGGAGTGTGGTTGGTTGTATTAAAATTTAATATTTTATTTTGATTACATTTATTTTTGTTGTTACTATTATACCATATTATTATTTATAGGGGCTACTAGTACTATTATGTGTTGTTTTGTATTTGTTAAGTAAATTGTTGACTTAAAAGTTTTTATCAAAATTAAATCTTTTGATATAGAAGTTCAGTATTTTTTGTTTAATTATTGTGTTTGTTTTCTATCAATAAAATTAAAACCAAATTGCATAATTTTGTTAATATGTATTTAAAGTCATAATATATACAAAAAAGATCACGCATTGAATTACTGTACGTAAAGTATTTAAATCATAGAACACTGATTATTTGTAAATAGATGTTTTGGAAAATAAAAAAACGTGTTATGCTTTGACAAAACAGCAAGATGATGTCTCGTTTTTATTACGCTGATAAAGAAGCAGCAGTCTATAGTATAAAAAAGCATAATTAACTCATAGACTAGTTTTTTTTATTCCAAATCTCCTACTTGTAAAAATATTGTGGTCTTATTTAATATTCAGGAAAATTGACACGCTGTCTTCAAGTCTAGTTTTTCTTTTCGAACCGATGTTATATAAATTATAAATCAAGTCTCATGCTGATTCCAACTCTCGACATTTTAGGCCTCGATATTCGATCTTTGAGCTTCAAGCTGATTTTTCACGTCTTTATTATGGCTACATTAAAAAGTAGGATTCTAATTCCATCGCGTTTATTGTAGAGTGGGGAAAAAGTGTAAATATTACTTCATAGCTTCACAAGTCCAGAATCAACATCCTGATATTGTAGCCTAGGTTTTTGACGATCGATAACAGATTAAGAACTTTAAACCGTGTGTACAAAATGAACAAATAGCATTGATAGTGAGCTACAAATATCAATTCCAATTTAAATAATTCCAAAGGGTTCAGATTTGTTTAACAGATATTGTTAGTAGGGTTTTATTGAAACGGCCTCAGGAAAACTGGGTCAACCTTTTGTTGATAACACAGTTAATAAATTCAAGAAAATCTGGAGATTTCAGAAACGGTAAAGTTTTGCCAGCCTGCAACGAAATCAGCAAAGTTTTGACTTTTAAGACCTTCGATGTGGGTGGGGGTTACGATTCCCCCCATCCGAAGAATTAAACCACGACTAGCTAACATGTCATGACTCCTTACAACGACCCTTACTTTCCCTACCCCAAGTATTGTCCCACCCATTCTTATTTCTAACCTAATATTCCCATGTCTCTCGTTACTTTAACAGTTTGCATACCCTCCATAAGTTCTGCATTCAATTCCTTTTTGAGATTAATTTCAAAAATGTGTATTTGTTTGAATAAAACAAATTAAATTAAATCATTGCTGCTGCATATTTTTTGAAACTTTATTTTTCAATTTGTTAGATAATATAATGTTTATAAATCACACACAAAAGGAGCAAACTTGTACGAGTGTGAACTTGAAGGAAACGCATTACTTGCATCAATTTGTATTTTTGAAGTATTTTTTTTTATTTGAGAGCAGAGATCACGTTTTTCGAATATAAAAACAAATTAATATTTATTATAATTAATGGAAATCATTACGATAGTTTTGAATAAATTATACCTACACATAAGTTTTTTTTTGGAATAAATAATACTCACTTAAATTAAAAATCAATAATAAACTAATACTACACTCGTGAAGTACCTGTAGAACAGCTAAGCTTAAATTTAATGAAGCAAATTAATCAATATTCATTCGCTGCAGAGTACAAAAATTGGAATGATATTCTTTAAACTTATTATACTTAAAAAAATTAACGTATGGTTTAATGTGATATGCTCTTTACAAGCTTTTTTTTTTGTTTTGTTTTTTTGTTTTTATCTTTTTGGTTTAAGGCAGCTCAATGAATTTGTTTGTTAATTTTATTTACTTAATTAGTTTTGGTGTATAGAAAAAAAATGTTCAATCAAAAATATGCAAACTAAAATTTTATTCCGATGGGGTAAGGTCTTTTTCTGGTTCATTTTCATTGAGAATTTGTGACAGTAAGTCATAGACGGGCTCGAAGACCTTTTTCGATCCAGTGTTTGTTAGGTTTTTGTAGTCAAACATATCGTGATGACTGATTGTACCATCAGATTGTATTAGACCTTTGTCTATGCATACTGTTTGTACTCGATTAAGACCTATGCACTTTTCTTTGATAAGAAGATTTACTTCGGAGTTTTTATCACGCAGTCTATTTGGAAGTTGACCGCGAGGGAGAATAGTCTGAAAATAAATAAGATAATGAAACTAGTCATGTTGTTATTGTTTGTGGGTTTTTTTTTACCGGCAAAACTATATAAGTGTCGGGTAACTTTCTTCGAATTTGCTTGACTATTTCACATACGCCATCAGATATCTCTTCGGGGGTGTTTTCTACGTTATTTGTGCCAACGTGTAACACAACTATCTGAAATCAAAGCAAATGATATTAATTTCATTGATCAAAAATATTATCATATACAAATTTTAAATTCAAAATTGTGAAACGCTCTTAATTTCTTCCAATTCACAATTCATTGACAGAAATGGATGAGAGTGGAGTTCACTTGAACTACGCTAGGCAGATGATGATGCTCAAAATATTAATTTAATATTATTAATTTTCTTTGTCAAATGAGCCTGCATTTGATTTGATATCAATACCCTTATCGCAGTGCAAGCGATTAGGATTGTA
Source organism: Platycheirus albimanus (assembly GCA_916050605.2). Classification (NCBI taxonomy): domain Eukaryota; kingdom Metazoa; phylum Arthropoda; class Insecta; order Diptera; family Syrphidae; genus Platycheirus; species Platycheirus albimanus. The sequence continues at coordinate 44,496,695 of OU696697.1, forward strand.
GTAAAGGAGATAGAATGTTATCGATGCACATTGGTTTTGAATATCTGCATACCGCAACAAAAGGAACAAAACTGAGCCGGTTAAAGCATTTCACATTCGTGTCCTGCGACATAAGAAAGTGTGTCCACGCTTTTCAGTATTCTGAAATAAGGCTCGATTTGAAAAGCTATTTTCGTACTTATTGATTTTTATATAGTAAATCTGGTGGAGGTTGAACTATGACTCTCTTAAGGTTAATCAAGACAGCAAATATAGATCACAACACTCCTTCTGCTTTGTTGCAGGATCCTTAGAGCGTTGAGGCAGCGGCACCTCTTCGCCTTTAGGGAACCTGTCGGGCTAAGTTTTGTTGATATTTTGTAGCTGGCTTCTATCCAACCATTACTTCTTTGAAGTGGAGGTGGCTCTGAGATAGAAGTTGGAACTTAAGATAGCATAAACATTCCTATCCTCCGCCTCCGCGTGGCAACCGGGAACAATATGAATGGCAATGTTGGAAATCGTTGTAAATGAAACAGGAGTGATAATTTGCATCTGTATTTCCTTTCCTTGCAGTATTGATTCTTTACCGGTAACGTATGCAAGGTAAAACTTGTATGCGGCAAAGAGAGAAAGGTTTGGTGTGCATATGTTAAGGTTGCCAGGCTTTGAGTATTGATGGTGCCCATCTGGAAGTGACCAATTGTTTGCGAAGCTCCACCGGAAGCTATATTCTGGTACCACGGGAGATAGGCCCTCCTGGGTGATAATTTGTCAATTGATGGCTTCGTCACCTAGGAACTATCTATGAAGTAGCCCCCCTCGTGGGAGTATCGTGGTGGTTGTGGTTAACCGAATGAAAGGATTTTATGCAAGAGGTGTTAGATAGACCTCGCCCCTCACCAAGGAGTGTGGACATGCCTCAACATGTTCCATAAAATTGGTACCAAAATATCTACCTTAGGGTAGATCTTAGGGCTCTGGTCTAAGCCCAATTTGACTCTGTATGCGAATAGGCTCGCAGTGGAATTTAAGGCTTAATTTCTAGGTGTCCACGTAAAGCTTGCCTTCATACTGTATCTAACCACAGACAAAAGAAATATACAGATGTAGAATATGGGCTACGTCAGAGTTTAGTTCACTTCTTTAGTGTAGATGGCACCAGTTACACTATTTTTCGTTGGTGGTATGATCACACAAGTTTAATAAGATTTTCAAACATAATTTTTCTAACGTAGCAACCAGCCGCAGCCGCAGGCCGCAGGAAAGCTAGCATACCTCATACTCAAACATGTCCGAGAAATTGACATCCTTCGAAAAAATTAAACATACAATTACCATACCATACCTCCATACCAAAAAACGGTACGGTGGAACTGGAACCACGATCAAGGAAACACAAAAACACAACTCAACTACTGGTTGAGCTTGAGGATTTGAGGGTTGATTGAAATTTTTTCGTGGTTCCAGTTCCACCACTCCACCTTCCACCGTGCCGTGGTTCGTATTCGTAGGACTAGAAACTGGTTTTTTGGTATGGAGGTATGGTATGGTAATGGTATGTTTAATTTTTTCGAAGGATGTCAATTTCTCGGACATGTTTGAGTTTGCTTTGAATTTTGTTTAGAACATGCTTTTGTTCTACTATTCTACATCTGTATATTTCTTTTGTCTGTGACCTTACTCTGGTAAATAATACATAGTTATTACATACATATCTTCTCAGGTTAAGACCAAGAGCATGTTATAGTCTGACATTTCTTAGGAGTTCTTTGGCTTACTCTAAACTAATAACAAGAGCAGATAATAGACAACGAAGTACATTCTTCACACAAGCAATTAGCCAAAATTATGTATTAAACTTGGTGATTTAAACGTTAAAATGTATTAGGGTATACCTAGTTGGAAAGATGTAACGAATCAATACCTTAATACGACGGGTTTAAAGTTTTAAAACTATGCAAATAGGTACTCTTTAGGACAAACAAGCAAAGCAATGTTGTCTGGTTTAAGTACAAAAACGAAAGCAGTTTCGTTGATGTTTGAGTATAGTTAACTGGACTACGGAAGAATTATTGTTTTAGAACACAAAAATATCATTGATTTTTATTTTATTAGTAAAATTCATGATGTTCACTTACTCTAGGTCTAACATTATCCAGTTCCCCGTTTTCCACTCGCCAAAGAACGTTTTCCGTGCGGTCATTTCTAATGCTGAAATTAAGGCAGTGCATTGGAGCAAAATATTGATTCCAAGTTTCAGTGTCTTGAAGGGTTTCTAGTATACAATCGCCTAAAAATATCACATCTGGATCCTTCTCCCTGCATTCAGACAAAAATCGTTTATGAATGCTAATCCACCTTTCGTCGCCTTCATTGTCCGGAAAGGGTGTTGGTACTGAACAAGAATTCATTACTTTCACTAGTTTGTTTCTACTGTATCTGAAAATCCAAACTAAAGCCCAAAAGCGCTGGTAAGACAATTAACCTATTAGTACTGCTGTTTATGAATTTGTATTATTTTTAATTTTTTAAATAAAGGTTATTGTTTCTATCCAAAATTTCGTTCAAGAAAAGATTGCAGAACAAAAATTTTGTGTTTGCTAGAGCGAACCCGGGCGATGACAGTTTTGTCGTCGTAAAATGCAGTGCTGGCAATGCGCCAAATATGTTCAATAAATGTTGTATATTTTAAAGCTCTTACCACAATAAAAGAGGAAGTTATGTCTGCTCTTGGTTTGTATGTAGTCTCGTAGGAAATATTATAATTATACTTATAGGCTTTTCACACTGGATCAAAAACTCGGTTTTTGTGTGAAACCGCAAAACCTACACCAAAACCACAAGGTTTCCCATACATTTTTCTCTTTCATAAACTAGTAGTTTTTGATAAAACTCCTCAAATCCTACTTGCAATCGCAAGTATGTGTTAATTTCTGTTATAACAGATCATTGCAAACGTGTCGTTGGTTGTAAACCACTGGCGATATTAACCTTGACGCCACAAATGATAGATACTATCAAATGCCAGATAGTGCAATACACTCACATTTTCCACTCACACAGACAAACTTCCAGCCAACTGGAACACAGATAGGTATCTGATAATTATTACATGTAGTAACTTGCTTGCCAGTAGCTGGACTGTGTGGTCGGTAAAGTCGGGAGTAATTAACCCTGACGTACAAGCAAGTAACTACATGTATAAATTGTCAGAAACCTACCTGTGTTCCAATTGGTTGGAAGTTTGTCTGTGTGAGTGGAAGATGTGAGTTCGGCCGATGGAGTGAAAGAGATAGATACCTACGTCACAAACGCTCTATCGCTTGTTCCGGGCTCAAACACTAAATTGTTCGTGCGTGGAGCCGGTGTTCATCGTTTTATAATGCCATAATCTTGTTTAGTTGTATAATGCTGAAAAGGGCTCACCATGGCCAATTTTTTTAAAAGATTTTCATTTCACTTGAAATGCTGTGGAACAGCCCTAAGGATGCGAGCTCAGCTAAAATATCGATAAACATGCACATCTCTTACAAAACAATTGACAGTTCTTCAAACATTTTGGATTTTTGTCACCGTGGAGACGGTGATACAAAACATTTAAATTTATAAATTGAAGTAATTTCAACATTATACATGCTTTCTCACATAATCAAGTGAAAACTCAAATGTTCTTTTAAATATCTGATCCCCGGATTTTCAATAAATATGGCAGTAACTCTAGATAACATTGATTCCTTTTGTCGCACTTGTCTCGATGTGCTGGAACCGGGCAGAGAAATAAACATTCACGATACTCCAAACATAGCCAAGTGGCTTGTTGTGTGTACCTCATTAGACTTTGAACGTGATGATGGGTTCCCAAATCATGTGTGTCAAAGTTGCTATTCCAAAATACAAGCCGCGTACGAGTTCCGGGTGTTGTCTATTCAATCGTTTCGTGAACTGGACAGTGTTGTAAATGCATTCCCCAAGCTTGAAATCGATAGACTCGAATTGGAGGGTGCTTCAAGTAACTTAAATAGCGTACAATGGTTACAACTGGCTAATAAACTAGAAGAAGAATTCTTTCTTGAGCACAAAAAAGAGGTTTTACAATCACATCTAGCTTATTTTTGAATGATTTGTTATTGTTTTTATTTTTGTTATAGATTCCTGCAACTGATGAAGTTCAGGCTACAAACAAAACTGTTGAACCGCCAAAAGTCATACCCGATGCAGTCCTGGACGAACAGGAGATCGATCACGATGTTTTTAATGGTCTCGTTGACGATTCTACTGATTACGATTCCACACCGGAACAGAATATACTGGACGGTGTAGAAGAGAGTGCTGAAAAGAAAAATATTAAACCACCAGCACCACGGCGGGGAAGAAAGCCCAAAGACGAAGACTATACTATGCCTGCTTACATTAAGACCCCAGAGATCTATAATTGTGAAATATGCCAAAAGAAGTATTTCAAAAAGGACCGCTTCGATGCTCATGTTCGTCTTCATGAAGGCCTTAAGCCGTATGCGTGCAAACAGTGTGATAAGTCGTATAACAAGTCTTCTCATTTGAAGGTTCACTTGTTAGATGTACACACAGAGCACAAGGAAGATTTTAAATGCGAATATGAGGGTTGTGATAAGGTATTTCGTCGCAGACAAACTCTTCGAGTGCATTGTCGAATAAAGCACTCTGAAGTTAAGTATGAACCGAAAATCTTCATTTGCGAAGAATGCGGTAAGACTTTTAAAAACATCAGCGCCCTTAAAGAACATCGGTTCAAGCATACGGGCGAAGAGTATCCATTCAAATGTGACCAATGTGGCAAGGGATACGTATCACAGCGAACGTATCGTGACCACCAAATGCGCCATGCTGGCATCAAGAACTTTGTTTGTCCCTATTGTGGTCTCCGGAAGACAACGAAAAGTGAACTACGTATACATATTAATTATCATACTAAAGAAAAGCAATGGCCCTGTCCGGCGTGCCCACAAGTATTTAATAGTTCAGCGAATCTCGGTCTCCACAACAGAATTGTCCACAAAGGAATACGCCGGTTTAAGTGCAAATTTTGTGATCAGAGTTTTGGAAAAGCCGAAACTCTCAAACATCATGAAATGCGCCACACGGGGGAGAAGCCACACGAATGTAACATATGTAAGAAGCGGTTTATCCAAGTGGTTGCACTGCGAGCCCATTTGAAAACCCATAATAAAGCTGCATAACTCTTTTAAACCATGATAAAAACAATAAATATTTTATTTCACACACTAAGTCAAGTCTTTTCAACCGTTGTTGATGGTTGCTTTACAGATTTCATCTCCTGTTCAATAAACTCATCTATGTCATTCAGGGGTTTGTAATATATGTGAACTAATTGCGATCCCGCCATCATGGACAACATAGCGCTGATAAAGAACCTCGTATATTGGCCCCATGATACTCCAGCAGGCATTTTTGAGTTATGCGGTTGTTTTTGCTTCAGCTATGCTTGCTGCAAGTTTGGATTCGATTAAGTTTTTAGCTTGACGCTTTTTGAATGTTCGATCTAAAAATTAAAAAAAAATATTTTCTATCGATGGAACCAAAAATGAAATTGAAAATCATACAAAAATTAGTTTCGCCAACAGTCCAGTTTATCATAGAAAACTCCAAGGCTGCTCCAAGAACGAAAAAGATGGGAAGAAATCTATAAATTCCCAAACGTTGTTTTCCTGGCCACTTATCCAAAAAGTTTCTTAGGCTGCCACTATACCAATGCATTGCTTAAATACAGTGAATTGTGTTAAAGTTATGTAACTTTGTTTGGACTCCTAAATTACCTTAGAACTGGATGTTATATTTCATTATAGTTGTTATTGAAGTAAAAGATTTATTTTTAAGAATTAATGGATTAGTTATTGAGAAAAAGAAAAAAGTGAATCAAAAGTTATGGCGAAATTATCGAAACGTCAAATGTTAAAAAAATTGGCTCCGTTCGATTTTGTATCAAGATCTTTTTGCTGTGCATACTGGACATACTCAGTCATTATCATTATTCACAAGAGGACTCAAAATGGATTGAGATTTGTATTTGAGGGAGTGAAACTCCCTGAATTCTTGCTCCAGGGATTAGATTTTTGAATCGTGGGGTTAACTCTTAGAGCATACTATAAACTTTTAAATTAACAGTGAAACCGGACTTGAACCACAATCCAATCTTTGATTATACAAACAAGAACCAAGGTAAAGGCCAGTTGTACAATCGTAGTTCATCTTCGGATCAAAATTTAAAAACAAATTTACCTCGGTTCCTGTGTAAATAATTTAAGTTAGGTGGTACCAATTTCGGTGGATAAAATAAAGTTGACCCACGGATCAATAATTTAAAAACGAGGATCAGTCTTGAACAACTACTGTACAAGTACTTAAAATGTTTAAGTTTTTCAAATTTTTGATCACATGATCCTTCCGTCTCCTCTTGGATTGTTCTTTTTCGTAAACAGTTATACATTCCTCTAGTGCATTGTAGTTTATTCGTGTAGTTAACAAACTGTCCCCGTTTAACAAAATGACCTGGAGAGCGTAAACATACTCATAAGATGATGCACATCTGGTTGTAAGTTTGTAGGCAAAAAGAGAGCCAAATTTGAGTTGCAGGTCTTTTTGTATGTCAGTGGCATCTGACTATCTCGCCATCTAGTGCCTAAACACTTACTTCATTTTCATAGTACTATAGGAGCTAACAAAAAATTATGATACATTATGCAGACCTGTCGCCGTCAAGGTGGTATTTCAAAATTAAATAATCAAACAAACCTGTGGATTGTATTTGACTCCCATGAAACACTTCCATTTAGCCAGACACCACAATCACAAACGTCAAACTTCTGCCAAAAATTTAACAAAAATAAAAAAGTTTTATCCATTACCTACAACACCCTCCAATCTTCAGAGAAAAATAATTTTTTTTAATAAAAATGCTATTCAAAATATATATATTGTAATGCTTTGTAAAACAAATTCAATCTCATTAAAATAGTCATAATGGAAAATATAGATATAAATTTTAATAATTTATCTAGACATCAAGTTATAACAAAATACATTGAGAACTTGCGTCTAATGAAATCAATTGCAGAACATCATTGCAATATTCGTGCATTCCAATTCGACAATTACGTTTTATTTCAGTATTTCGAGCAAAATCGATCAACCAGCAATAGCAATACCAATCATAACAACTCCAATAATGATGTAGCATTTATCAAAGCTGAAATATTAAAACAGATTATCGACCGCAAGCGAAAAATTCTTTTTTGGATATTCTACGTTGCCATTGCGTGTATATTTATATCATATAAGAATGAAGCATCTACAATTGTTTTACGCAATATACAAACTTTCATATACCCGGGTATGAAGGTTTGGAGGAAGATGACACTGCCAGTGATAAAAAAATTTCCCGGATTAACTGAACTCTATGACGAATCATGTTTAATGATGAATCCATTTTTCCAAGTTGACGATCTTAATTGTGATCCGTGTGCAAATGTAAAGAACGTCTTGGATTTGACAAACATGGAAAAGACAACTGAGTTTGTGCCTTTTGTGTTTAAGGTTTGTATTATTCGTTTATAATTTTTATTATACTTTTATGTCAACAATCAATCAACAATAAGCCTTAATAATAATAAATGTTTAAATTCATTCATTTAAAAAAAGCAGATTTAAATATCTGCTGTATGCAACGCCCACATGTATGTTTGTTCCAATTGGCGATTTGCCAATAAGAAGATAATATATTTTGATGGGATAGTTCAATGAACGGAGCGACCTTGATCTGTTCAATTAAATGTGTTGTGGTCGTGAGTGGCTAGCTGGGAACATTTTTATAATAAATTTACATAAAGGGTAGGTACATTAAAATAATAAAGGAATCAATATCCAGTTGTAAAGGTAGGTATAAAGATTTTAAGCGATAAATCTTTATACCAACCTTTTACCAGACGTGCGCAACGTCTACGTTTTACGGTATCGTCTCCCATTTCGGGGTACCTATAGTCTCGCCTTAAAGAAGTCTTCGATATTAGCATTAATTCAGCGTTTACGAATATTTTCTCGCAGTCCAAGAAATCTCAAAATTGCACATTCTCAGACGCATATATTGGTAACCTTATATGTATTTTGGTGAAAACATTTACGATAGACAACAGACACAAAATTGGTTTATGCAATGTTTTAAGTTTAAAATTAATTTACAGTGTAGTGTAGGCAGTTTCTTTTAGTATTTTAAATTGGCTTGATAAAGTGGTAACTAAAATTTATTTTTTTATTGTTTTAATTAAAAAGAAAACAAAATCTTATTCGAAGTTTCAAAAGGTAAACTTTTAAGTTAGTGATTCAACCAAATAATTAAACAATCCCATGCACCTTGACCGGGCTTCATAGTTTAAAACTATGCATTTTGAACCGACTAATTAAGAAGGTACATCACCATCATCATCAGGTCCTGTAACCACTATCGGAGTATAGGGCGCCAACAAAACGTCTCCATCCTTCACGGTCTGCAGCTAGATATCTTAACTTTGGCCACGTCTTTCTCTGGGAATTAGCTTCTGCTATAACTGTTCTTCTTGGTCTTCTAACCCACTGAACCCTGAGTATATACCTAGTGGTTGTTAAGTTGCCAAGGGATTCCATTCAAAAGACTGCTTTGCAATATCATTGTTTTGTTTCCCAATTGTGTGACCAATCCATTGCCATTAACGCTTTTTTATGTCGACGTCCAACCTCTCCTGACTTGTCCTGTGCCACAATTCTTGGTTAGAAATAGTTTGTGGCCAGCGAATCTTTAGGATGTGACGTAGGCATCGAGACTTTCCAGGTTTCACAAGCATATAATAGCTCTCATTTGCTGATACAGTACTTTCAAGGTAATTTAACTGTTCGTTGTTGTGAAGAGGTCCTGTTAGCATTATTTTTGTGTGTTTACTAGACCGCACGATTATCCTTTCACCCGCAGTGATTGACACATCGCGTTCACCCCACTCATGTTATTTGCCATGAGACATATATCGTCGGCATATTCTAAATAGCTAAGCCTTTCAAACTTTCTCCATTGAATGCATTGCCTCTTGATCTAACCAACGTTGGCCGTCAAAACGAATCTAGGAACATGAGGTAAAGCGGTGATTGAAATTCCGCAGACTGCTCAAGGACGATGCGCAGGGTGTTGATATGGTCGACGCACGAACGACCACCTCGGAAGCCAGCTTTATGCCTCTTGAGTGTAGACATTAACTTTGGAAAACCGGTACATAATACCACTCCCATTATTGCAGTTCATAAGATCACCTTTCTTTGGCAACTTAACAATCACTCCATACTTCCACTGCCTAGGATAAGTTTCGTTTTCCCATACAGTTTGTATCAGCGGATGCAAAATACTTGCTTCTGTGACGGGATTGCTTGCAGGAATTCAGCTATTACTCCATCAAGAAATTCAATTTTAAAGAGCTATCAATAGCTTCAAGAACTTGATTAAAAAAGTTGTCAAATGCAGTTGATACATTTTAAACATTATTACTTAGTGACAATGCTTTATATACTTTTTTTTTTTTAATACTGTGTTTTTTTTCAGTTAATCGATGTTTTTTTTTTAATTTCGTTTAGCAATAAACAGTATGCCATATACCTTACTTTTCATCTATAACTTTAATTTTAACAGATACAACAAAAATACATAGAACTTAAAGATATTTACGAGCTTTACCACAACAATCGGGAGATATTTCAACGCGACGCATATCGCGTACAATCTACAAATAATGAAATCACCAATCTTGATGAGCTATTCAACGATTTCAACTATACCCACCACCCACAAAGTCATAATATATGGCGATGTAATCGAATGCAACCTGCAAGACTTATTCGTCAATTGTTTGAAAGGCCCCAGCGTCTTCCAAAGACAGGCATAGCATTGGAACGTTATTTAATGATGGATACATCAAACGCTGCATCATATACCCTACCAGACTCCGAATGCTCAAATATGTATGTCCAACAGGCGTCAGGTACGCGTTTTATTATTTTAAGACCAACACCCGAATGTCGGCACAAGTGCCGTACACTATCAATTCGCTTGCCGCAATCTTTTGTTTGTAAGTATATATTTTTTTCAATTTTGCTGATTCTCCTAACTATAAATTTGTATTTTTTTTTAAAGTGAGCTACAATTGGTGGTATTGGAAACCTATATCTGCACCAGTTCCATTGACTGATTCAGTTTCGATAAGTCTTATCGGATCGTATTGTTAAACATGCGCCTAAACTTTTTCCTTCCTCGTATATAAATCGATTTTATTACACTACCTACAAATTATCCTAGTCACTAAGTCATGCAAGTATTATCCCAGTTTGATTATAATTTCTATTTAATAACCTTATATATAATAAGAATCGTGTATACGTAATATATTATGTTTGTATTTCGTAAGAGTTTCCCAAAAAAGAAAAAAGGAAAAAAAATTGTTTGTTTTTAAGATCAAAGCACAAAATATGGCCTTATAAATTCGTATAATAAATTGTGTTAAATTTAAGGGGTATTTGCTTCAATTCAAGTTTATCATGGAGTGTTTACTCCATTGAATCTCTGTTTTCGAACAATTTCCAAGAAATAAAATGTTCTTAATCAATTTTAGTTTATTACATTTAGGCTGTTCTAGCTGGGTTTGATTTAAATTGACATAAATCGATCGCATCCCTGGCCAATTCAACGAAGGGGCTGATTTTTTTTTTAAATAATTAAGATTTTATTCCGCAGATGAATATCTTTTTCAGATTTAAATTTTATAAATTTCAAACTTACATTGAAAAACTTTTGATTATGTGAGCCGAGATTCACAAACAGACTGTTTTTGTTGGCTTCATGTAAAATTAACAACCATTGAACTACCCTGCATTCCTGTCATTAAGGAATTCCAATGCTTTTTGTATGGCAAATTGTAAGTGCTTTTTAATTGACTTGAATTCAAATACCCCTATAAATTTGTGAACAATATACTTTGCATAACAAACATATTAATCCATTTACTCCCTATGAATAGTAAGTCCAATCTTTAAAATAAAAAAAATTAAGATATTAACCCAAATTTGGATTTTTGACTGATACCTTGGTAAACATTTCATTTCGCCATAAATTTTTTAAGATCAATTTCTACTTCTATTTTTTAATTTTAAAGCATACAATTTATAAACATTTTAAGTTTCTAGTTGAATGCATTTATCACATTGAGCATATTTATAAAATAATTATGTTTTAAGAAGACATAAGTAATCGCGTATTCGAAAATTAAAATATATACATGTGTATATTTATGTCAAGTCAAATGAAAGGTGAATTGAGATTATGCTTATTAATAACTTAAATATTTATTTTTATTTTAAAATATAATAAAAACCGATATGTAACTGTGTTTGGTTTGTGTTGTTATAATTATTTTGTACACTTATGTTTTGTGGGAAATACGAAAGCTGGCAGCCTTTGAAGTTTCAGTTTCTTACGGTATTTGAAAGTGAACGTTCCTGCGCTACGTTATTCGAACTCAGTGCCTACATCACACAATTTAACACAACTTTATTCCAATTTGAATCATGATTTTTTTTTTATCAAACACGACGATGATAGATACCTCAGTTACATTTAACAGATTTACGCTATTGAAACTAAAAGAAATGGTTTTAAAAATATAAACATCGTCGGCATATATCGCACCTCCGGTGTAATATCAACACAGTTGCATTTTTTGCATTTTGAATAAGCAAGCAAACTTTAAACGTGATTCCTCAACATTTCAGAAAATTGCATTTACGTCGTTATTACACCGGAGGTGCGATATGTATGAGGCAGTTTGAGTACCTACCTTAAAACCGATGGGAGGTCATTTATAAATAATATAAAAAAAGAACTGGACCCAAATGGCTACCCTGGGGTACTCCAGAATTTTGAATGGTAGCCATTATAATTCACAGACCTGTCATTTAAAAAGGATTTGACTGCTCCGCTAACTCCATGAGAAGAGTGACAGTCGACTGGCCCTTCGAAAACCCATGTTGGTTAGGAACAATCAAAGGAGCTTTAACATTTATTTTGTATGGAAAATAAAGGTTAACAGTTATTTCTGATCTCTGGTTTAAGGACATAATCATTCTTTTTTTTCTATTACCTACCACTTTCATATTAATTCAAACCAAACCAAATTTAATTTTTTTAAATTACATATATATTATTTTTGTTAGCCAAGTATAAACATAAAAAACTAAAGGCTGAACACCTTTGCATAAGTATAAAGTTTCAAACTATTTTTTTAAAACATCAAAATATGCCCCCGTCATAAGGTCTTCTTTTTTTATTTTAAAAACTTCCATCAACTCTTCGGCAAAAGCTTGACCCTCATCAATAGTCTGTTCAGGACTAAGGCAGACTTCAAACTCCATGAAATTTCCCAAATCATCCACTTTATCCATGTGAATTCTTGTATTTTTGTAAAGGAATAAATAGCGGTGTTTTTTCAAAATACCTTGGGCTCCATTGCTAGCAGTGAGTATTTTCTCCAAAATCTCCGGTTCATCTACTGTAATTTTATTGAACTTTGAAAGTTTCGGGCCGGCAATATCTGGTCTATCGTAGTAAACTAATTGCGCCTTTCCATTTTGTAAATAGCGCAACTTCAAACGACCCGTTTGCGAATTAAAAAACACATCTTTCTGAACAAGTAGCTCGCCTTCGGATGATGTTAGTTTTTTAGCGATATTCACTTTAGTGTCAAAATCAGCATCCGAGCCAATGCGTGCTTTGATTTCTATATTTCTTTCATCCGCTGGTGTAGTCATTGTTATAAATTTATAAACAAAATTTGGGTTTCCTTTAAAGAATTTGTTATTTGTTAAGTGTATTTAATCAAAGCTTTTAATTTTTCAAGGTTAACTTTTGGCGCCGGCAAAATGTCAAGTATTCGCAGACAAGTCGGCATGCGCCACAGGTGGCCAGAGTACATAGCTAAATGCAAGAAACATGAATCTTAAGGCGCGTCCATATTAAGCCGAATGATGATAGAGACCCTTCAAGCAAAAATCACTGACTTCAGAATTCTCGGTTCATTTCTGGCTCACCTGAGTCTGCGTTTAACGAGGCCTCTCACGAAATTGCATGCATGGCATACAAATTAAAGAAAGAGATTCGAGAATCGAGTATTTTTTTTCTTTTTTAATAGATTGAGAGAAAGAGTGAGAGAGAGGGAATGATAGAGGGAGGGGGAGATCAGGAGCCTTTTATTTATATGCATAATATGTTTACTTTTTGGTTTGCATTGGAGAATGAAGACGACAGTAAAAAGAAAAAAATGTAAAAAAATAATTCGGGCAGTGAAAAACTGTTTTTGAAGAAAACAAAATAAATAAAAATACATAGTTAATGAAACGAGTGCCCATTGTTATTTTTATAAGTTAATATTTGTTATTTTTATAAGTTGTGACCATCAATTTTGTGGAATAAAGAATAAAAAATAAAAAAATATGGCAACAAATTTTATTTATATTTTGTTTTGGACGACATAAGTTGTTTTCAATACTCCAACTCTTTTTTTTGTTTTCAAGTTTGTTTTGGGTGCAATTTCGCTGAGCGGCACGAGCTCGCTCTGTCTCTGTCTGTCTCTCTCTCTCTCTCTCTCTCTCTCTCTATTTCTCTCCCACAAGTGAGTCCGTGGGAATTCTAATTTACATACTAAATGGAGCCGACAAACGTCGTTTTACGGCTCCGTATTTGGACCCGTATGCGGAGTCTAGTATGTGAATTTGACTCCGCGCGTGGATCGAATTCGGATCCATTTGCTTGAAGGGGAAGTATGCGAATACGTCAAAGAGAAATGTCAAATCACTACTTTGAGGGAAAACAATTAAATTCTTCCTGTTATTGTTGTTGTTTCCAGTTGTTGTTTTCCTTCAAAGTAGGATTTCACATTTGATTTTGACTATAGGAGCGAGAGGGAAAGAAGTATATTGCCGTTTGCTTAAAATCTCTATCGATCATGTAGCAAAGATGGACTCCATACTCGAGGAAAACAAAATGCTCTCGATGATCATTTGTTTTTTTTTGCAGTGACACTAGACATGTTCATTCATTGTATATAAAACATATAGTGAGTGATATCACTTAGGAGTTTGTAGAATTGTCATGTTTTTTGCCGCTAAGAGCGCTGCTAATGTGTAAGAAAGCACCAAAAGCAAGATCGATTAAAAACAATTCTCAATCGGTCCGTTTCCTTATTATTTTCGAAGATGACAATTTATTCTCAACATGTTCTGTACTCCCTTCTATTTTTTCCTTCTTCACCAATAATCTGAAATGAATTAGTGCCTTGTTTTGCCGTCCGCAGCTTACCTTAGTTATAGTACTAAAGCTCTTATATACAATGCTTTACTGCAACTACTAGCTTCAAATAAACGTCAAAACGAAAAGCACTGAAAAAAAAAAATGGGACAAAATATCAAATATGTCGCACATTTCTATGGATGAATTATGAACGCAATACGTATTACACGGATACAATGTGAAGTTGCAGCAGTGAAATAAGCTGAACTACAAGTTGACTCGACTCCAACTTCACGAACGAATCGCGCTGCAAAAGAACAACAAACAATGGCAAACACGATTTTTGTTTGTATTCAGCCATTGTATTCATGCATGCTGCTTAGTGATCTACTTTTATTGACATTCATTTTGACAGTGCTACGTACTACTGCTGTGGCTACACCATTGTGCTCAGGCTGTAAATGCGATTTACTCAATATTTAAAAACCGATGTCACTAGCTTCTGACTAAGACTTCATACTTTGGTTTCTGCCTGTACTCGATTCGCATTCGTTCTTTCATTTTCTATTCTTTTCATTATATTTTTTTAAGTACTAAGTATGTACATTATTGTACTAAAAAAGATAAGAAACATGGCTGCCTGAAGAACTGACTTGTTTCGACGTCTCGACGAGTCTTTTTACAAAGTAATGTTATCTGTTGCTTCTAAATTTGCTAATTAAGTGTTTTGTGGTTTATCTTATTAAATATTTTATCCAGCTATTAAATACAGTTTTAAAGTAATCAATTCTTTGTTTAAATACACTTCGTTTGTACGCGACTAAAACATAAAAACATGAATGAAAGCGTCGTGTCATAAGTTTTCTTTTTTTTTTTTGTAGCTCCATGTCGGTTCTTCGTCCGTTCCGTCGATGTCGATGTCGTTGTCGTTGAGATTTGAGAACCCAAATCAAGGAAAAGTGAAAAATAAACGGACGAAACGAAATACAAAAAAAAAGAAACGAGCGAAGTGTGCAATGAAAAGATTTTCGAAATAGAAAATATAAAAGAAGTTATTTAAATTAAACATTTCATATTAAATTTTACGAGTAGTTCTTTTATTTTGCCAAATATTCTTGTGTGTACTTTCCAAACCATTTTCTTCTCTTCTATGTGGATAAAAAAAAAAAACAAAAACTTCCCTTTGTTAAAGGAAAATATTCATAGAAATCCGGAAAAGAAATATTATGTGTATGTGCTATGTACGTACGAATTTCGTTTCGTACACCCAAAGTGAACCGCTTATAAAGTTTGACCAACATGTGACCTCATTTTTTTTAATAAATTTCGCCCGTCGTTAAACATTAAACAATTTCCTATTGCAATTATTTTGTTAAAAAAAAAAAAACAATCTCCTCCACTTCACATTTTGTATGACTATGTCGTTTGGGTGTCAGCAGCATGAGCAGAGCATGAGCGTCGCCAGCTCCAGTCGCAACAGTCGCACATTTCAGCTCGTCAAAATTGATCTTTTTTTTTTTTTTTTTTTTTTTTTGTATTTTTAGGAGGAGATAAAAGTTTATAAATATACGCATACACCACGCATCATTTATTGCAATAAGAGAGTGCACCGCACAAGGAATATATATAATTTTATCCAAAACGAAAAAGGAAAAAAATATGTGAAAAATATCCTCCATTCACACACTGAATGTTTTTTTTTTCTTATGTGTCACGGAAAAATTCTTAAAATAAAAATTCCTTGCGTTGAGCTGCTTTCCACTTGCACTGTTCTTTTGCTGTTGCTCATTGCTGCTGCTACTGCTGCGAATATGCTTTAAAACATTACATTCACAGCATAGGTCAGTGTTGTTATACTTTTGTTTTGTTCTCAAGACAGGATTTTATTACGAGTTTGAGATTTTTGTCGAAATATGTACATACCTCCCTAAACCGATTCAGCTATTGGTGCGTTCTTTTTCTAACTATAGTCAACTTTTGTTGTTATGTCAAATAAAAGTCAAATAAGTGTCATTGTTAGGATTCGTTGGGGTTTTTACAAACCATTTAGGAACGATAGGTACGTTGTTAGAATTTGTAAAACTGTCAACTAATTAAATTATTGTCCTTCGGCTCAAAATTGTCGAAAAATCCATTTTATTCTTTATTGTTGATCACCCAAAGAAAATAAAGACGTTCTTGCTGCTCAAATCGATAATTTGTAATTTGTTGGCTTGATTTTTAA
The DNA here is from genome assembly GCA_916050605.2 of Platycheirus albimanus. NCBI lineage: Eukaryota > Metazoa > Arthropoda > Insecta > Diptera > Syrphidae > Platycheirus > Platycheirus albimanus. The sequence continues at coordinate 44,513,245 of OU696697.1, forward strand.
TAAAGACTGAATTGTTTAAAGCAAAACGTCCAGTTTAACATATAAGTGAGTTGGAAATAGTAGCAAATCGTAACCATTTGACTAGAGTTTAGGAACGCTGTTATGACGTCATATAGTTACAAATCGTAACTAATTTGGATTAAATGATCGCCTTTTTGTTAACAATTGTTGACTATGGTCAGGAAAAGAACGCACCACATGTAGTGCCGGCGATTAAAGAAGTTAGTTACGATCAGGATCTTCTAAGCATTTTGTATATCGGCCGTCTAAACATTTTTCTGTTAACGATCGCTTTGATATACCTAACATTGTTTTTTGTTTGTGCTTTACATTGATGATGGTTCTTTTTATTTTTTAAAATAGGTACCTACCTAGTTTAAAATATTTGAAATGAAGTCTGTGGATTACAGGTTTTAATTCTAAGCATAGATTTTCAGAAATTTAATAAAGCTCGACAAATACTGCCTAACTCTCACACGCATTGAAAATTAGTAGGTATTCCATTGGGCTGATTTGATGTGTGGTCAGAGGTCAATTCAGCATTATTTTCGACACGTAAGACATAACGTCTGGCTGCATGCAGCTGTTATTTTTCGGTCCTGTAATCATTTTAGAATAACTTACGAGTATGCTTAAAAGTGGGCCTAATCTATGTTTGTGTGCTTATGTTAGCACCTATTTCATCACATAAATGTGTATAGCTACATATTTTATTATTCTTTTGCTTGTCAGTTAAAGCATCAAAATAAGTATCTTCCAATTCTTTTGCTACAAATTTTCCGTTGTTGCCTAGAGCCTTAAAATTAATCAAATCATATTTTAAACATATCTTATTACATTCGTACATACCTACATCACTCGGCAAAGTTTTGCCGCTCCGATTTCGGCCAGTGTCATTTATTCTCAATAATGTACCTATGTATGTATTCATACCTACTCAATAAATGTATTGACAAGACTGCGGATGCGACGGTGCCTATTGAGGCTCCTCCGGGCCCATTTTATTAATGCAGCTACCTAGAAACTTCATTATACCTATTTAAAACAACATTTTGTTTCTTGCATACCTATAGATTTTTGTCTAAACGAAAAGTATAAATAAATCAATTAGAGTATACCTATAACAACACTGGCATAGACTGTAATGATACATAATATACAACAGTAGGAATACCTATTTATTTGTTTGCCTTTTTTTTCGACGTGACTCATTTAAAGAAATGATTTCCAGTTTATATACGCGATAGAGGGTGAAAATAAATCATAACTAGCGGTTGAAGAACAAAAAACTTAACCTCCCTTTCGCACCGAAAAGAAAACATTTTCGAAAAACAATAACTATAAAAATACGATAATACGAAAATACAAAAAACAGAAAACATCCTGAATAATCAAAGAAGATGTGAGGAAAGAAGAACGCGAATATTGTGGAATAAACATTGTTGACCACCACCCACTTGGTGTGAAAAGTGTTTTGTTAATATTAGTTTATTTTTTTTTATTATTATTATTGTTGTAGTTGTTCCTGATTTGTTAAGTTACCGACACACGCCGGTGTAACAAATAAACAAACAGAAAAAAACGAAAAAGTGCATAAAAGCTTGTGTAAAATAATAATTAAATATAAAAAAATATGAAAGCACTTGGAAAATGATGTGAAGTGATTAAATTTGTGAACAAAAAAATATAAACAATCGTGTGAACAAATAAAAAATGCAATCTATAGAAGTGAACAGCGATTGTTCAAGATACATTCTGCAGGTAATTTTTAAGAATGAAAATTTGTGTTTAGATTTTTTTTTTCTTTCAGAAATTAAGTTTTTTTTTTTAACAAAATTTGTATGTACATACCACTCACTATTCTATAGTCAGTTTGTATGATAATGATATTTTTATATGAATGTGTTTGTGAATTTGTTATCCTAAACTTGGAGGGATTTGTATAAAATTGAATTATTAATAATTTCGTTGTGGCTTTACTTGGGTTTTTATGAGCTTCGCCGATTTAATTGTAAAATCAAATTAAAACAGAATATCGAATTTCTTTCACATTATTTATACTTCTGAAAGTCATGGGAGCTTCCATCCATGCGTCCAGGGTCATAGCTAAATTAAATGAGTTCGGCAAAGTACAATAGTAAGTTCGAGGAATTATTTATTTTGATTATGATTCATATACCTACCTACCGACGTTTGTATGTATGTACATACATATTTCTTCAATGTTCTTTTATGTTTTCTGATTCATTCATTTGGATTTTGACATTCTTAATAAATGGTGCATTACATAATAATTGCTATAAGGCACAAGCATTTAACACCTAGAAATATGGATGTATGTATGTATATTGTTTATAATATGAATGAAAGGAAAAACCGCACCGGGATGTTAAAATGTCAGGATAAGGGTGATAAAGAGAAACTTAGAAAGCTTCAAAATTGGCATTGGTACCTACCACACAATTGATAACATGCTAAATCTGCGACAAAGTTTGAATGATGGCTTCAAGAGGCACCCTCAAGGAATAGTTATCTGACCGCAATTAATTGGCTAAGAACAGCGGAATTAAAGTCATTGCGCATTGTATTAAAACCGACATTGAAATTCTTTAACAACACAATTACAATTATATATGTTCTCCAGACAGCTTGTTGGAAACTGTACCAAGACAGACAAGAACTAGAGATTCTTTGCTATCCGAAGATAGGTACCTGGTATACCTACCTACCTACAATGAGAATTAGAAAACCACTGAAAGTAAGGATCAACTTTATTCTTCAATCCTGAATTGAACGATATACGCAGGCCTTTTAGGGACCTTTTAGTAAAGCAGCTTCTCGTATTTCGCTTGCTAGTTGCTACAGATGCACCAAGTGGACTTTCGCAGTAATCTTAATGCTGCCTTTTGGGGGTGGCAATGGTAGAATGGATATAGTGCTTGGTTGCTAACCTAGAGTTGTGGGTTTGAGCCCCAGCCTGGGCAGCAATTTTTCAATATTCCCCTAGTTTCAACTGGACGCCACCCCTGGGATTTTCGTGAGATAAATATCACTTAATTCTCAATCCATTGTACCTACCAACAAAAAATCTTCCTACCTTCTATTCCTTCTAACTAATGCCGTGCTGTTTGCATTCAAAAAGACCTTGTGTCTTACAGGCATATTGTAAATTATTTATTATTATGTACCACTAAAAAGGCAAAGTGCGGCTGTACTCTCAGACAGACAAAATATATTCAGACAGCTACATATGTAAAGATATATTTCTGGACTAAAGATGTGATCTAAACTTATTCTCTTCAAGATCAATGGAATACCCTGGGTAGGTTGGTATATACCCTTTAAACTATCTGAACTGATGTGAACTTTTGGTGATACTTGGAGCCTGTACCCCAAGATCATTCCGTAAATATAGGTACAGCCGGAACTGAGGCCTATTATACTGACAGGAAAAAAACGGAAATAATATTGTCTTGGAATAAAACAATCCCATCATTGGAGAAATTATTGAAGGATCACTCAGAAATATTACAACATTTTTTAGTAACATATGGAGGTTCTTACTTTATTATTGAAAAGCCCTTCCAATGTATCAACCAATTTGACAGATAGACGTGGAAAGAGAGATAGCTTCTACTCAAAAGACCATACAGTCCGTTCCAAGTAGAGGGTTTTCCAATAAAAACAATCATTGATGGAATCAATTTTGGAAATGCTTTTTTAATTGACAGCCCGAAGTGCTAAACCAATTTTAAATGATCAAATAAAATACAATGTTTAAAGTGCTTACCTCCACCACCATAATGTGGAGGACGTAATCAATCCTTTTCTATGCGATCTCAAAAACAAGGTATCAATTGCAATCCTTTCAGAAAAAGACACTAAAAGCACCACTCTGTTTGAAAACTATGACTAAAATACAAGAAAGGAAAACAAATTCCAATGGGCAAATCATATACTAAGGTTAGGTACATGCCTAAGAGCTACATGCGACTAAAGAAGACTTCTGCGTATAAACAATACAAACATCTTCGGCTGTCACTGAATCACAGCCTATCTACGAGTATCTTTCAACTTTTAAAACACATCTTAGAGTTGTAGCACTCTCATAACTGATCCTAAGAAGCTTATAAGAACGATGGCTTTATACAAAATGTAAAAACGTTATATTTAAATAGAACTGATTGTGGAGGAATGGATCTTGTTCCATTAACCAGTTTGCATAGTTTCCCTAACCTTAATGCCACAGTTCCTCGTTCGAAATAATGTGTAGCCAATCCGGAGAGTTGTCCAATGTGCAAAACATAAAACTTTGTAGGTAAAAACTATTTTTTCGGGAATTCATCTTTCATAAAGAAATGTTCAAATATGCATTCGGGGTTAACTTGCTCAAAGGCATTTTAGAAATCTAGAAATACAATATAAAGCGGTAGCTGGTTCTCAGATGTCAGCACGAAAATTATCTTTTTAAACTTCGATTATCAAAAATAGACTTCTGCCATCACTTAATCAGACTAGTTTAGTTTTCGGTTTCACTATCATTTGGAACTCCGGAAAAAAAATATCGCTACGCACCAAACTGAAACTCTTCGATTTCATGATATGGAAACGCTCTGCAAACATATCGAGCAAGCCGCAAGTCTTCGTTAACCGTTGTCTGCGGTACATTCTGAAGATCCGGTGGCCGCAAACCATATCGAACGTAAAACTGTGGAATAGGACCGGACAGAAAGAATCGGATGTCGACATCAGTTGGATAGGCCATACTCTGTGGAAACCTAATGATAATATAGCAACAATTCTTTGAATGGAATTCGTTGGAAGACCACGAACAACTTGGAGGTCATCTGTTTTGAAGGAAGCTCGTTCTCATGGTAATCAGCTAAGGCCAGTTGCGGCGAATCGGGACATATGGAAGGATCTTGTTGCTGCCCTATGCTCCAGGAGGAGTTATAAGGCTGCTTTGCAGCCGGAAAACATATATTTGACTATCAGGAAATACGCATGTGATTTTTCACTTCAGGTCTTCCACATTCGACAAGACGATATCAGGAGGAAACAAAGAAATCACCATAATAGTATAACGCCTTTTAGTCAATTGTTATTGGATTCTTCTTGGACATTAAGGTCGCACTTGACGACTATGATGTAGATACTTGTTGAGCTTAGATGAGTCTAGAACCTTATAGCACTGTGTAACGGTAATGTTACGATTTGAATTTACCGGCAGTTGCCGGTAAATTCCTCCTTCTAGGAAGATTCGTAACCATGTGGCTACTCGATCTACCACGCACGAGTACATAGGAAATTTCCTTTCAACGAGCCTGAGAAAGCTGAATGGGCCTTACCAAGTAGTGTTTAGAGCTGTTTATATTTATGTAGATGAAAAACCTCGTTTCAAAATGATATACATACAAAAATGCGCCAAACATTAAAACAATCGAGAACTGGAAAAAATGTCTCCCTCAAAAATATATGATACTTTGAGATTTAGATGACTCAAATTTTTAAGAAGTGATGCTCAATGAATGTTTCACCCAAAGCACAGAAGACATGGTCAGTGGAGGATAGACAACAAATTCTAATACTTGTGGCTCTAAGAAAATGAGAAGCTGTGGAAACCTGCATACATACGGATGATTATGGACATGTACGAAAATGAGAGAAATAATTGCTCGGTGTATTTCAGCGAAGCTTATAACCCTTTTGTTCCTTATTTCAGTGTGATTATTATTTTACTGCAACGCCTGATGTTTACGGTTAATACCTGAAACCACTTAAGGAGTTTTCTTGGGCAATGCTTCCTGTAATTTTACATGTTCTTTTACAAAAAAATGCTCACTCGAGGTAGCCAGCTGCGTTCCACCCCTTAAACATTTCCCCCGTAATACTCGTCTTGCTAGAAACGCTCATCAGTTACAATTGAGCCCAATTTCGGACGTACCGTGAAATATAGGGATTCTTTCTTTAGCCGTACAACACGAAGGTGGAATGGATTGCCTGGCACAATTTTTTCTTGCCATTTTGATCTTCAAACATTCAAGATCAATGTTCATCGACACCTCCTTTCCCTTCCTCCCTAACTTCCTATCGCTCGCGCTGTGACCTATAATTAAAAAGACTATAACAAACCCCTTGAGCGCGTGTGCATTATATAAAAAAAAATGTAGGCCTTTCCCATAACTGCAGAGTTTCAACTCACACCATTCCTGTTGATATTTTAAGTCACTGGACCCGGTTCCACTTTTAACATCCTTCGTAATTAGTGTATTTTTACTTTTGCTATTAGCTTGACGCTTTAATGTGGAAATAAAATTCCCATATGAATTATAATCAATAATTATTTGATACAAAAAGATTGATTAATGTCAGATTTTCCCACGATGTATATTTTCGCGTTCATTTCACAGAAGGGTGTATTAATAGATTCTTAGTTGGTAACAAAGAACGATGGGCTAAAAATTGCCTTTTTGATTTCTACAAATAAAAATGTAGTTGCAAAGTGTTGTAGAAATAAGCTGATATACGTATACTCTGTCAAATCATTTCCTTATTTCGGCTATACTGGCCCTAGCTTCTTTGACAACAGACGATACGAATTTATGTTTGTTATTTTCCATCCTGAGTATTTCATTCAGGGTTCCTCTCGAGAAAGAACGGTGAATTTGGCTGAAGGCTCACTTCTTTTGATATGAATGAAAATGATGAAAAGTGTCATGTTAAATATTTCAGAGATTTTTTTTTAGCATCAATTTTTTAAACTAACCATATTAATTATAATTCTAGGTCTATGTAGGCGCACTGTCACTGCACTATGAAGCCCTTAGTGTCGAGGCTTCTAAACAAACGACTGCGGAGGAGATTGTATCTTGCATAGTTGAGCGATTAGGATTGCTAGGAAGTAATTATGAGTTAGCTGAAGTTGCTGGCGAGTGCAAAGAAAGACGCTTGGCACCCGAAGAAAAACCCGTTTCGGTGATGTTGCTATGGCCAATGCACTCAGACCGAGATTTTCATCGGTAATTTTAATCATTTTAAATTTAAACTGTTTACATAACTTTTTATATATCTATTTATTACAGATTTTACTTAAGAGAATCACAAAGTGACATCACCTGGTTAGATAGTTATGGACTTGACTCCCAAATCTTCCGAGATTTTATTCCGTTTCTTTTACAACCAGAAAATAGAGAGTATCCTGATTTGTGCCAATTGCCAGGTAAATAAAATGCACGACTGGATGTACCTACTAAAATTACAAAACAAAATTCAAACTATTAGTTAAAAACATAGAACGTTGTTAACTTTAAAATTCTTCCACATAATAAAATATACCAAGTCTGAATCATTTTGTGAATGTCGTTGCAGACTTATGGCCAGTTTGGTTAAACCGTAAAAACCAGATTTCTGTTATTAGCATTTTAACTAAAAACTAAAAATGCAGTTTCCTTAGTATATGACATACAAGGTTTAACCAAAATTGTTACAGCCATTTTTGAGCAAATTAGGAAAAACCAAAAACTGTTCGCTTAAACTAGTGGCTCGTTTTATGACAGCTTACTTACTTGCTTAAGGTGGCGCAGACAGTCCATTGTGGACTACGGCCTCAACCAACAATCCTCGCCAGCTAGACCGGTCCCTCTAGTTCTGCACACCAAGTTGGTTGAGGTCGCTCTCCACTTGATCGCACCACCAGTCTTCCAGAACTGTTTTGTCACTCCTCCGGGTTGGAATTGAAGTTTCGGCGGGCTTGTACGTTTTCGCCCATACGCTTCACATGGCGCAGGCATCTAAGCCGCTGTATTTTCATCTTTTTAACCAGGTCAATGTCGCTGCATATCCCGTACAGTTCGCCATTGAATCTTCGCCTCTATCCTACATTGATACATACAGGAAAGAATATCACCCGAAGTATCTTTCTCTCATAGCACCCCAGCCTGTATTCATCCAATTGTGTCAGTCTGCACGTTTCTACCCCATACAGCAGGATTGGGATGATTAGGGTCTTGTATAGTGTCTCCTTGGTCCTTTGAGAGAGAGCTTTGCTACTAAAATGCCTTCTAAGCCCGAAGGAACAGCGATTGGTAAGAGTGATTCTTCGTTTTATGACAGCCACCATTGTAAAAGAAGACACTCACTGCACTGCCATCTTAAAAAACAAAAAACGAGAGCTAACATACTGCTAAACACTATTCCCTCGGTAGCCAGGCGTTGTCCTGTTCCAGAAACAAAATTCTTCTGGACAGGAAAAATACAATAACATTATGTTTGTGTGGCCGATGTTTAAAAACCGTTAGCGCAATAAAAAAGGCGTGTGTCACGCCCAAAGTTAAGATTTTTTTATTGCCAAGGCAATTACTACGATGTTAGTGACATTCAATTTTAAGTTTTCAGTTCGTTTTGAATAAAACAAGATAAAACTTGACTTTTTAAAATTAGATTTTGAATGGAAATAGCGATTATGGATGTATTTAACAACTCTTGAACCACCACCAAAGAATACAAACCGAAATGTTTTTCTTCTATTTTATCGGTTCTTCTACAAAAAAATGCTCACTCGAGGTAGCCAGCTGCGTTCCACCCCTTAAAAATTTCCTCCATAATACTCATCTTGCTAGGAACGCTCATCAGTTTACACTTGAGCCCAATTTCGAACGTACCGTTAGCCGTACAACATAAATGTTGGAATGAATTGCCTGGTACAATTTTCCCTTGCCATTTTGGTCTTAAAGCTCTTTTATCGAAAATGCGTGCATTTGGTATCGATGATACTCTTATTCGTTGGATTAGAAGCTATCTTCTGGACCGTTGTATTAGACGGTTTCAAGTCTGATATCCACAAAATAAATGCTGGTGTGCCCCAGGGCTCCGTTCTGTCTCCGATTGTCTTTCTCATTTTTATAAATGATCTCTTGTCTGTGACTTCTAATCTATTAAATTGTTTTGCTGACGACTCAACCCTCAGCTTTCCATATATGTTTGATAATTCACGTCCTTCTCCTTCGGACGTGCTATTACAACGAGACTGTATGATAAGCTCATTAAACTCCGATTGAAACAGCATTGTGAATTGGGGTATCAGAAATCGTGTGGAGTTTAATGCGTCGAAAACTCAATGCTGTCTTTTGTCGCTAAAGCTTAACATGCCATTATCCATGAATGGTACATCCAAGAGGTCGAAAAGCTATCAGTACTCGGTATGTGTATCAGTGACAACCTTCGTTGGAATGATCATATACTTGGTATTGCCAAGAATGCTGCAAGATGCTTAGGCTTTCTTAATAGATGCAAGAAGTAATTTCCGAAATAAATTACCAAAGCTAAGGAGTATATAAACCTATATCAAATGTACTGATACCAAAAGAGCTATTAAAATTATTCGCAAGTTAGACATTCTGACTGGGCCTAGTTGAAAATCATGCGAGTTTCTTTAAGAAGCTATGTTGTTCTTACTTTGTGTGGAAATTCCACTTATATAAAGCATTTTGCTTGCTTATCTACACTTTTTTCACGTTAAAACAAGTAAACAAGCTTTTCAGTTAAGTGCTGTTCAAGATCTTCAACTTTCCTTCCAATCAATCATTTGTAAAAGGCATTTGCTGTGTATGTTTGACAAAAATGCTTCTTAATTTAAACTACTTTGCATATCCAAACCCCCGGCAGCTTTTATTGTTATTTCGGATCGAAATCATTTTTTGAAGTAACTATTTTGAAAACGAGGAAACTCTTCTAGTGAAGAATAAGTCGAAAAAGACTAATGGACATTATGTAACTGCCAGCTCACAATTTTATATAACCGAACATTTTCACCTTATTTACTGTAAACACTTTTCCTTTAAAAATTATTATCCTGTATCTGAAAAGAAATATTTTGATGTATATTCTTGTAACTATCGACAAAAAACCTCAAATAAAGTGTTTTTATTTTATTCACAGACTTAAATGAATCAACTCTGTTGGAAAACTTAAGGCAACGTTTCGAAGCTGGATACATTTATACATATGTCGGAAGCATACTTATAGCTGTCAATCCGTTCAAATTCTATCCTATATATAATCCTAAATATGTAAGACTGTATCAAAATCAAAGAATAGGCCCAATTCTTCCGCCACATATATTTGCAATTGCTGATAATGCATATTATTCAATGCTTAAAGAGAATAGGAATCAAGTAATTGAACAACATTCAAAATTACCAGAATTTCTTATATATTTTTTCAATTTTGTGTCATGAATTTTTATAGTGTATCGTTATAAGCGGTGAAAGTGGATCAGGAAAAACAGAGAGCACAAATTTTCTGCTTCATCATCTAACAGCTCTGTCACAAAAGGGATCTCATGGATCTGGTGTGGAACAAACTATTCTAAGTGCTGGACCAGTTCTAGAAGCATTTGGAAATGCCAAAACAGCACACAATAATAATTCGAGTAGATTTGGAAAATTTATTCAAGTAAATTGAATTTTCATGATTTTACGCTGTTCGAAAAAGATTAAATAATCTTGTATTGCATTTTTTAAAAGGTTAATTACAGAGAAAATGGAATGGTCCAGGGAGCGATAGTTCAGAAGTATTTATTAGAAAAAAGCCGTATAGTATCACAGGTATGCATGTATGCATTTGTTTCAAACAGAAACAACTATCTATATATTGTCGCTTTATTTATTTAATAGGGTCCCTACGAACGAAACTACCATGTCTTCTACTATTTACTATCCGGTGCCACTGATGCAGAACGTGAATCACTATATCTTCTTCCGGCAGATAAATACAATTACTTAAACTCCAAAAATCTTACATTAGAAAATTGCAATGAGAAATATGAATTCTCTCGTCTCAAACAAAGTATGGAAATGGTGGGTTTTTCTTCGGAAAAACAGCGAAGACTCTTTAATGTGTTATCAGCGGTATTGCTTTTGGGGAACGTTGAGTTCTTTCCAAAAAAATCGACCTACCATCATGATGAAAGTGTACAAGTGCGAAACTTAGATGTTGTGGCCATTATTTCGGAGTTGTTGAAAGTCAAACAAGACACATTGTTGGCGGCATTAACATCGAAACGTGTGAAAGCTAGTGGTGAAACACTTATAATGCAATATAAGCTACCCGAAGCAATTGCGGCGCGAGATGCATTGGCTAAATGTCTTTATGGTGCTTTGTTTGATTGGATTGTTTTGCAAGTATGTATGGAAAATTTAATTATTCAAAAAAAAAAAATAAGTTTTGGCGGGTAAAAAAATATAATTAGTATGTAACACAAAGTCTTCAAAAAAAGTTAAAAAGTTATTATCTTAAGCACATGCGTCTAGTGCTTCATTTATACTTGATTAAAGGAAGCTAACAAAAACCAACACTTATAAAAAAAAATTAACTGTAGTAAGGAAAGAAAGAAATATGTTATTATTCAACGCAAAACTTACCACTCAAGTGTAAAACTATGAACAGACGGCATATAAAGGACCCAAACGTCGCAAATGTATTAACAATCGAATTGGTCGTACACCGTCCCTGGTAGCAAATGTTGTGAAACAGGATCTTTAGGATGTAAGCCAGACAACGGTACAAAAAACTGATCGAGTTTTTTAAAGCATTTCCAAGTTTTACAGACATAAACCTCAATTACTTAGTACGAAGCGATATGAACATTGGAAAACGTATTCTGACTACAACGATTTTTTCTATTTGTGTCGTTCAGCTCAGCCGTTTTAAAATCGATTGAGAGATAACTATAACTACCCAAATAGTTACACGGAGTACTCTCCTCTTTTTTGTCTGTCTTACAGTACCCTGCTGCTATTCATTTTTCCCTCATATTAAGCAACATTAATTTAATTTAATTTAATTAATTTCAATTTTTTTACTCACTCAAAAAGACAAGATTTTGCGAAACATAAGACCTTCGAAGCGTTACTCAACTAGCAACAAGAAAGAGTTCTAAATGTGTTGTTGTCCTGAAATATTTCAATTTGTTTTGATTTTTATATTTCTTTTTTCTATAACGATGTTTAAAAACTTTTACTAACTCTCGGAGATATTTCAACCCTTCTGTTACTTTTGTCAAAACAAAAGATCGATTTAATTAGTGTGGTAAAAGCCGTTGGAAAAATTCTTTTAGTATACGGAAACATGAGACTCTAAGGATACCAAAATTGGTGACATTTAAATAATAATATAACATAATAAACTTAAGTACCAATGTTTCTCTCAGTGTTTTTAATATCTTGTGTATTTTTTAAATCTTTATCAAATAAGCATCACTTTAATTTTGTTCGCATTTAAAGGTTAATCATGCCTTACTCAACAAAGATCAGACCCCTCATACTGGTCACTCAATCGGAGTACTCGATATCTTTGGATTTGAAGACTTTGGACCTCAGAATAGTTTCGAGCAACTTTGTATCAACTATGCCAATGAACATTTACAATATTACTTTAACTTGGTAAGGACTTCTTCTCTTTGTTTGTAATGTATACTTTTTAAAAATATATTATTTGTTTCATGCGTAGCACGTCTTTAAATATGAGCAAAACGAGTACAAACGTGAAGATATTAAATGGAGCGATATAGAATTCATGGATAATTCGGGATGTTTGCACTTGTTTGAGTCAAAACCAACAGGTCTACTTTGTATTTTAGATGATCTTTGCAAGTAAGTGTTGAGGGCCAATTATATTCACCTTTGAATTGTTTTAACTCAGAAAATTTATTATAGTTTCCCAGGAGCAACCAACGAAACACTTCTTCAGAAATTCAATAGTGTCCATAAGGACAATAAGTTTTATGAAAAACCCCAACGAAAAGAAAATGCCTTCATAATAAAACACTACGCGGGAAAAGTAAAGTATCAGGTACTCTAATCAACATAATATTTATTTATATTTTATACACATATGTATATTGATACGTGCTGTTTCTTCTGCTTAAAGGTTGCGGAAATGAGGGAGAAAAATTTAGACCTCATGCGGCAGGATATTGTAAGCGTACTCAAAAATTCCAGCATGGCATTTGTACGAGAGCTCGTTGGAGCCGATCCTGTTGCTGTGTTTCGTTGGGCTATTATACGTGCGTTTTTTCGTAGTTATTTTGCATTTAGGAACGCGGGCAATAAGCATAGAAAAGAGAGGACTGATTATGCTTTGAATAAATATACAGGAAAAAATCGTTACCGTCAACAGAACGACATCATTTTAAGGTATGTATAACTATTTGGGTGTTTTTTTTTTCTTACAAATTTAGTAACAAAAACAAATATTTCAAGTAACCCACCATTGCATAAATTAGTTAAAATCACATTCAATAGGTTTTTATTGTTATCTCAATAAAGAAGATTACTTAGTACTTGTTACTAAAAAAAAAAACAATATGGTTGGATACGAGTTAGTTGTCTTTCAATTAAAATGACTCCAAGTGGCCTGTGTTTTATTGAAATTTTTGTTAGACACAACTCATTTTATGCCTTCATTTATCTAATTGGTATTATTTTGTCTTTTTTGACTTTCCCTATTAAGCCCTTCCCTGCCGCTACCTACATTTTGGCTTGAATCCGGGCTTTTGTAGTCTTTGCGGTAGTATCGTAGCTTTATCCTGGTTAAAAGTCCATTATTGTCCAACAAGAAATTCGGAAATATTATTAAAGCTTTTTTCAGTCGGTGCGAGCCGTGTTTCGACTTTTAAACAAAGCCGATCAAGCGTCTATTCATATTTGGCGGAGTTAACAGTCATTATTCTGACATTGACCGCATTTAAAGTTTTGGTTTTTCCGATAGATAATAATAATGCTTGACGGTTTTGTTGTGCTTTAGCTTTACTAACGTGTCCTTTATAAGTTTTTCAAACCATCAAAAATATTACCCGATCAAAACAAATAGATATTTCAAAATTTGCTCTTTTTTTGTTCATATCTTCACTAAATGGGGGAAATTTTACTATACTGCATGTAAATTATTTTGTTATATTTAACTTTAAATTAGGCTGACCGCAATGGCCTTGACCAAAGAGCCATCTGCTCGGCCGAAAGACGCCGCAGTTTTCGTAGCCGAGTTGATCATATATATTCGGAGCGCAAGTCATCGAAATTTTTGAGTTTGTATTTTTTAACCGCCTAGTCTCGGTGAAATTAAAATTGACCAAAACACCATCAACCTCTCGAATCTGCGATCGACAATGTTTATCCTAATAGATGTGCATACGTACATTTCTCTGAAACAACGTTTGCCGGTGGCAGTAGCACAGTGGATTTAGTGCTTGTTTGCTAAACCTAGAGTTGTGTTTATTCCCCCCAGTTTCAACTGCATGCCAACCGCGGGATTAATTGAGAATAATCACCTAAATCTCAATCCACTGTACCACCGAAAATTCTTTCTCTCCTCGCACAGTATAAAGGTATAAAAAACCCCTCTCAAAAAAAAACGCTCGACAGAAGTGATAACTAAAACTAATCTAAGTTGAACTATTTAATATTGAAACTGTTTAACTTGAGAAAAGCTTAAATTATTACCTAAAATTTATGTAAATTAATATGTTCATTTGAGAGAGGAGGTGCCTGCCTGCTGCTGCCGTATGCGTGAAAGAAAAGAAATCCACTCCGTCGCCGTAACGCGTTACGTAACCATAAGAAGTTATCACTTCAAAAATCACGAGTCTAGATATGTCTGAGTCAGAAGTATTATCCAATTCCGGGTTTCGAAAGTGTCTGATGGATCAAGTGCGGCCCTTTAGCAAGCTTAACTTCATCGCTCTGTCAGCTCTTTTTAAGCTGCAATTTGTAGATTTTGTTGCTACCCAAGCGTACACGGTGAATCAATTGCCACGTGTCCAAATGGCAACGAGACTTGAACAACCGATTTTGGGGTGTGTGATTGCAACAAGTGATCGACCAACGACTTTACCCTAAATAATTACACAGATCAGACCTGACCTTCATCATCTGAAATCATATCAAACAAATTGTAAATCGAATTTAAAATTCAACTACATATTTCTTCCCATAAGTATAAAAATCCCAACTATTTTATATAGAATGTGCTTTATTAGAAAAGAATAAATTTAATTTGTTAAATTTTTCAAGTCATTCGCTAATCTGGGATATAATCATAAACAGAATAAGAGAAAAAGATAATTGTGTTGTAAAAATGTTTGTAATCTCTTTTATTACGATTCAAGATTTGATTTAATTGAGATTTGTGTATAATTTGTTTCAATAGCTTTTAGTAATGAGTACTCCCTTCGGATTCTGATTTACTTCAAGTAAAATGCTATGAAGAGTTTTATATTGTGCTTACCAAAAACGAAAAGAAATTTTTGACAGGACTTGTTTTGTCGCTTTGACTTAGTTCTCAAAATTTAAAGGGTATCCTTCAGATAAATTTTTGGAATCGGCATTCTAGGAATAATTTTGCCTTATATCGAACAAGTTAAATATCTATGTTTTACAACAGTTTTACAGAAAATGAGTTGTTATGATGGAACGTTAGATACGATAAAAAAGGTATAGCTTTAAGAACATCATCGAGTTTATTGTTGCCCGATCGCACTTGGTAAAGTTATTGCTAATGCCTTTTTTTATTCCTACAGTATGAGGGCAAGCTTTACGTGGACACCTAGCAATTAAGCCTTAAATTCCACTGCGATCCTATTCGCATACAGAGTCAAATTGGGCTTAGACCAGAGCCCTAAGATCTACCCTAAGGTAGATATTTTGGTACCAATTTTATGGAACATGTTGAGGCACACTCCTTGGTGAGGGCGAGGTATATCTAACACCTCTTGCATCCAAAAATAAAATCCGTGGATACCATATGTTACCGCATTCGGTTAACCACAACCACCACGATACTCCCACAAGGGGGCCAAGGTCACGAAGCCGAGATTTCAACACCCAGGAGGACCTATCTCCCGTGGTACCAGAATATAGCTACCGGTGGAGCTTCGCAATCGTGAGGTCACTTCCAGATGAGCACCATCAATACTTAAGTCCTGGCAGCCTTAAGATATGCGCATTCGACCACTTGCCAAGATAGAAGCAAATGGTCAAATGCGCACACCAAAGCTTCCTCTCTTTGCCGCATACAAGTTTTACCTTGCATACGTTACCGGTAAAGAATCAATACTGCATGGAAAGGAAATAAAGCTGCAAATACTGACTCCTGTTTCATTTACAACGATTTCCCTGCCATTCATATTGTTCCCGGGTTGCCACGTCGAGGCGGAGGATAGTATATGTTTTCTTAAGTTCCAAATTCTATCTCAGAGCCACCTCCACTTCAAATAAGTAATGGTTGGATAGAAGCCAGCTTCAAAATATCGTCAAAACTAAGCCCGGCTGGTTCCCTAAAGACGAAGAGGTGCCGCTGCCTCAACGCTCCTAGGATCCTGCAACGAAGCAGAAGCAGTGTTGCAATTTATTTGCTGCCTTGGCTAAGCGTTCAAAAACCTTAAGAGAGTCTTAGTTCAACCCCCTTTTTATTTCTACAATAAGTTGTATGGTATATCCGTACTTCATTCAATGATTGTCTGCGATATATTCATGGCTCAGTAAGTTTCGCGTTTTAATACTTCGCTATTGGAATTGAGTTCGGATGATTTTTACGAGCATTCACTCGGTTCTGAAACTTTATGACATAATCCACAAATTAAACATTATACTCGCCTATATCTTTGTCAGTCAAAACAACGTTTTTTACATAAATCTTATAACTTCCAACATATTTGTATCGATGTTCAAATGTAAATCAAATTTTGACACTTATTTATGAGATTTATCTCGAAGTACATTATTAAACTTTCACTGCGAAAATATATTAAATTAAATGACAAACTTTTATTTTCTTGACCTATGTATTTTGTTTAAACTTTCTGAGTGGTGCTTTGTATGTAGGTAGGACCTAACTTTAAGTAAGAACAAATTTGTCTGGAAATTGTCTAGATTTTTAATCAGTTCAAATATCTGAAAACATTATTTGTACAATATAGTCCTTATACGATATTATATATCCTTGTCTTTGTATTTTAAAAACAATTTTTTTTTTAATTATTTATTCAAATGAAGTGGTATGTAATATGTAATGAATGGTTTTAAATTCCATTTCTCAGAGTAATACAAATTATGGGGTAGGAATTGCATACTATTTTGCTATAACACTTTTTTGTTTAGTGTAAATAGACCACATAACAGTAAATAACAACATGAAAATATACAAATTCCAATCCAATTGCAAAGTTTTTTTTTTATTTTTTATTATACATACTAACATTATGTGCACCCTTTCAAAATTAACAACAACAAAATTGTACAAAATACCAATCGGACATTTTCTTTTGTGTATTCATTATAAATTTTCGATATAGCCATCTAGTGACAGTTTCATCTGTAAATCTAACAATAAATAGAATTGCGTAAGTCAAACAAAAAACAAATAGCAGTGTTGAGTGTAAAAAACAAATTATACTGTTGCTGCTCAATTTTCCATTGCATGGTGTTTGATTCTATTGTTGTTTGCAAGCCATAAATATTTTGTTCTTGTTCTCTTAAATTCTTTAATTCAAATAATCTTATCTTTAAATAAAAATTTGTTTTATGTTTATGTTTTTATGCATCGAATTTTTTTTTTTTGTTTTTGTTTGTTTGTTTATTTATTATTTACTTATTTTTTAACTCTGTTTTCGTGTAGTAAAAAAAGTAACATTAAAAGTGAGTTACCTAATGCACCAGTTCAACTGCCGACTAATGCGTGCCGTAACACCAGAAGATCATGGTCAAGTATTGCATTTAATAATAAAAATTTCCCTGATGGTAAACTTGTCTACGAGAGCAGTCAAGCTGGCGGCGTCACTGAAAACAGTTCTAACAAATTGTTTTCAAAAAATTATTCAAGATTTGAGCGCTCCAGTCAGGAAGTTATGGCAAAAGCTT
The DNA here is from genome assembly GCA_916050605.2 of Platycheirus albimanus. Classification (NCBI taxonomy): domain Eukaryota; kingdom Metazoa; phylum Arthropoda; class Insecta; order Diptera; family Syrphidae; genus Platycheirus; species Platycheirus albimanus. The sequence continues at coordinate 44,531,157 of OU696697.1, forward strand.
CGCAGATTGTTCAGTAAGATGTTTTCTTCCTTTCTTTTCATAGAAGCTTTTCAAAAAAAAAAAAAAAATAATTATTCAAATGTTGTTTGTTATGTGTTTACTGATCCAATTCTAAAAATTCTTGCAATTCTTTTTTTTTTTAATAATTTTAATATAATGTATATTATTTTCATAGTAGACCCCTGGGATCTGCTTTATAACAAACAAAATTTCTTCTTTTTTTTTTTTGTTACTGTACAGAAAAAATAAATCCTTCCGTCCGCGAGAAAGACCAAAGAAAGGACTTAAAAATCTCCAAACTGTTAAAATGATGACGGCTGGTACAAATTTATTCAATCAAACAGGCATAAAAACCCGAAAGCAACCTCTAACGGTGACAGCACAATTTCAGAACTCACTTACCGCACTCATGGATACTCTTAATCAGGTAAATTGTTCTGCTTTTGGTTTTTCTAACAGTTGAATAATTGAATTTGAAATACCAATTTCTTTAATTTCAGGCGAACCCCTTCTTTATACGATGCATAAAATCAAATGCACAAAAAATACCAAACAAATTTGACGAGACGACGGTTGTACGACAAGTAATAGGAAATTTTAAAACTTATTCATAAAACAGAATTTTATTAATTTGTTTTTCTTTTTTTTTTTATAAATTTTTAGTTGAGATATACTGGAATGTTGGAGACTGTTCGTATACGACGAGCTGGTTATAATGTACGTCTAACATATGAAGAATTTATCCAACTTTACCGAATACTGCTACCAAAAGGTTTGGTTAGTTCGCAAAAAGATGTCAAAGATTTCCTCAGTACTATGGATTTGAATAAGCAACATTATCAGCTTGGTATGTAAAATATTTTGATTGTTTAATATTTTATTACAAATTGAATCTTTGTTTATAAACGTATTCAATCGGATCTGTTAATGAATTCCGGAAAAAATAATATTTCGATGGGGACGCTCCCTGAAGTTCCTCTTTCAAATTGTTCCATATTTGTCCAAAAAACTTGGCTTTCTACAACTACATTTTGTTTGATAATATATACAGAGTGATTCGAATACCGTGTGACAAACAGCTAGAGCGTACCTATAGGTTGGACCGAGACCAGAAAAAATGGCTATACCTGTTTGAAAAGCCAGAAATCTCTTCTTTAATTTTATTTTAAAATAAAGTTGTTTTAATGAACAGTTTTTGAAAAATAAATTTTCGAACTCAAAACTTTGAAATACAAAATTAAAAAAATTATTTAAACTAATTTATTTTCGAAATTTTGTGAGAAAAAATACTATTTTTGTTTCCCAAACTGAATGCTTTTATAAATTTTTAATCAAAAACAAAACAACCTCATGCTTAGATGTTTTGTGTTTTTGAGAAAATTAAAATTTGCGAAAACCACTTTTTTTAGTTCTTACGTGACTAGACTTTTAAGTCAATTAATGAATTTCCGATTAACTTTCCTTTTATTGTTATTAAAAATATTAAAAGTATGTATTAACCCTATTATACTTACTTTTTATATTGATTAAGTCTATAAATTTACCTGCCAATTTCTCAGCGTCGATGGGTTCTTCATGTTTTATTTAACTAAAAAAAATTTGTATGCTTTGTAAGAACTTTCAATTAAAAATAGGGTTAAATAAAATTTTAAATCACCCTGATTAGAACCACGGCTCCAAATAACGAGGAGCGTTCAAAGTTTTTCCAATGCAAAAAAAAAAAAAAAAAAACTAAATTAAATTACATTTATTTTTGTTTCTTAATATGATACCCCAGTTTTAATGCAATTATTACATCTCATGATTAAATTTTCAGTGCTTTCTAAAAAAACAACTGTCATCCTTATTTGAAAAATGTCTATTTATTAGTTATCGAAAAACTTTTCCCAAATTAGTGAACAAATTATAATCACTAGTGGGTGTTGGATTTCTTCAAAAACCACAGCAGCATTTTAAACCTGCACTCGCTCTGATTTTACTCATTTTTGAACCTCGGTGAACTTTCGCGGTACCAATCTTTCACTAACTTGAAAGGTTAGTGATGAAGAATGATATGTAGGGTACCAAGCGATGCATTAGTCAACATGGTTTTTGTGTACTGCAATAGTCATCCACTCCACACATTCTCATTGATGTGTTTTTCTCTCTCTCCGAGTCCTCGAATCCATGTAGACTTTTAAAGTCCGACTCCCGTGGCTCTTGGTCTTCTTACTTCGATCAGCAATTTGGCAATCGAAATTGTTTTTTTCTTCTTTGATTTTGGGTTTTAAATCCACTATCTCTGCGTTAGTTCCTTGATGGTCAAGCGTTCCAAAGAGCCTTGGAATTAATTATCCCACTTCTGTACTCTTCTAGTGAGACCTGCAATAACATACGTAGCGTTGGTGTAATGTCCAAAAACAAAGGAAATGACATCAATATAAAGCTAGACAAAATTCAAAGATTAGCAACGACATGCATAACGGGATGCACGCGGAAGACAGCTACGTTTGCACAAAATGTAATTTTGGGATTACCTCCAATCCGCATTTTCATAAGAATAGAAGCAGGACTGACTTAACATCGTCTCTTCCACAAACTCAAGGGTCCACCTTTCGCTCCTCAGCAGCTTGGAATATCATAATAAATTTAGTATGTGCCTGGATGTCACAACCCCCCACATATAACTTCACACAGAACTTCTGTATAGTCATCCCTCCCAGGGAAGACTGGGAAAACTAGCGAAGATCTGGTCTGGTATACGGATGGCTCAAAAATGGAAACAGGTACTGGTTCTGGTATTTTTGGGGAATCACATTGCGCGCACCTCTCGGTCATCCTTGGTCTTCATTCGTCCATATTCCAGTGAGAGGTCTTAGCTATTAACGAATTCGAGAGGATAATATGACACTCCAACGCCAAAAATAAAACAATATTCATCTTCTCAGAAAGCCAGGCTGCCTTTAAAGCTCTGGCTTCACCTGTCATAAGATCCAAGCTAGTCCAAGAAACTTAGTACTCACTGAACTTGCAAGGAACAATTTTGTGATTCTCCAATGGATCCCGGCACTATGGCAATGCAAGGGTGACACCCTGGCCAAAGAGGGTGCCTCATTGCCATTTGTCGGCCCTGAACCCTTCTGCAGAATAACTAAAAACTACTTCAAAAACACTGCCAAGAACATCCTACTCAGGGAATTCCAATGCAGCCTGGTAAACAACTTCTGGTCAATTCTGCTCCAAACAATGTTTACCAGAATATTCAAATAAAACCACAAAATTTCTACTCAACCTAGATAGGAAAACTCTCAAAACAATAACTGGAATCATAACCGGGCACTATTCTATGAAAAAACACCTTCACAACATGAGACTAGCTACAGACCCCGTTTGCCAACTCTACCTTGAAAGTGATGAAACGTCTTTGCATATCCTCACGGAATGCCCAGCACTCTTCCGCTTCAGAAAGCGGACACTTGGTGATGAGATTGTTCCCTTGGAAAAACTCAAAACCTTCCACCCACAGAATATCTTAAAGTTCTGGTCTCAGTCTGGAGCAACAGAACTGCTCTAGAATCTCACACGGGTTGGCACAATAGGCATCATCGAGATACCGCAGTGCCTGAGCTGAATAAGCTCTCCCTACCAATAAATCTAAAATCTATCCGACTTCTGAACTGTAAAGTTCGAGTTGTATTCAAAATATATATTTATATTTATTCCTTGAGCTGTGTCATACAAAACAACGTTTTTATATACAAAAAGATGAAATTGTTAATATTTTTCCTTGGTATACATATATGTATTATGTTTATTAAAATCAATATATTGACTAATGAACTCATTTCATTGACAGGTGCAACAAAAATATATATGAGAGAGTCACAAAAAATGCGATTAGATATTAAACTACACACCAAAATTATTGACAGCATTGTTTTGATCCAAAGATGGTTTCGCGGTATTCTTCAGCGTAAAAAGTTTTTGAATTACAAAAGTGCGGCTCTAACAATACAATCATATTGGAGAATGACATTGGCCCAAGAAAAGCTTACGCGCAACCGTCAACGATGCAGTGCAGCAATAATTATTCAGTCTTATTGGAAAATGTATAAGCAAAAAACTTTATATCAAAAATTGAGATTAAGCGTTGTTGTAGTACAGTCCCATGCACGGGGTATGCTGGCAAGATTGCGATTTAGAAGTGTCAAAATGGTAGGTTTAAAGCTGATTTTTGTCTTTCAAGTAATATATATTGCTAAAACGGCCATTTGCTTATTATTTACAGCGTTTGCAGATAGAAAGGAGTCGTTTACGGTGTACTCAGAGTTTGCCCAGCACTGACAGGTAAATTATTTTACCTTCCTAAAGTAATATTTATTTAATATTAAAGTAATATTTTTTTTTTTGCAGATCATTTAATGAAATCTATAAAAATGAAGATGTCAAACGTTCATTTCAAAGGCCGCATCACAGTTTGGATAGTGAATTCGATGAACCAGCTGTACCATCTATACAACACAATTTGGAAGCAACACTTCTTGAATCACAAAATAATGAAGTACTTCAAAAGGCCAGCAATCAATTGAGAAATCTCATGATATTGTCCGGCAACAATAACCGATCGAACCCAATTGGAAACGATTACACACTTCACCAGAATTTTGATATTAAGCTTCATTTAAGGCAAAATGCTACTGAAAATGTAGACAAGGGTGAGGCAGGTGTACGGTATATTGATAAAAGCCCAGAGAATTTTAAAAGGTATGTAAATAGTTTAATAACAGTTTGTATTCTATTATTGGATTGTTATTTTGATCATCTTTTGAAATGGCCATACATTTTGAACAACACAAATTTCTTAACTTAGAACTTCTATCGGTGTTACTTTATCAATTCATTTTTATTTTCTGATAGGCATGACATCAGTAAAACCCCAGTGCGCAGAACAGATTCCGGTCCAACTAACTTCTTTAATGTGGACTACGAAGATATTGGAGACTATAATGTGCTAGACGCAGACAATCAGGAATCAAACAACCCAACGAAAAAAGACTATAGCCTTTCAACAAAAACAAATCCAATTGAAGGAATTTCACAAAATGTCAGTGATATGATTGTTGGTCAGCAGCATCACGGTAGGTATCACACGAGTGATTCTCAAAGTTCTCAACAACCCATAACTGCAGCAGCCGTTGCAGAAATAAATTCCAATTACTCTAAGCATTACGAAAACATAAACGTATTGCCTGACACTCACTCAAACAATCAACTAACGACAGGTCCTCATCAATCAAGTTCCTATTCACAAAAGCATTACAGTAGCACCGATGAGAGTAAGTCATCAAGCCCAGCACAAACTGCAGCAATTGCAAGTACTGCTTCGGCTTCAATACCTAAAGGCAAGGCCGCAGCACTCTTAGGTTCAATATCAGAAGATCAAGCTCAGTTCACAATGACTAGTCGCCTCAGTAAGCAACCAAAAAGCCGTCGAGTTAAATCAAATTTGAGTGATGAATTGAGCTCGGTTGAAGTCGTTCCACCTCGCTTCCATAAATTGAGTGACCTACCTGCTGAAAGATTGCGGCGCCGCAACTCAGATCCCAGCACCAATAAGGTTCCACTGCTCGAGGTGAATCGAGGCAATGACATGTATCAATCTTCCACACAAATCAATATTGCTGGACATCGATTCCGAAAAGCTGCCCGTATTGGCAAAGCGGAAAAGTGCGCAAGCTGCCAAGAGAGTGACGCGTTTGTCAACGAAGGCTACCGTTGCTTGGACTGTAAAGTACTAGTGCACACAAAATGTATTCAAAATGGTGGAGTAAAAACTCTTATTTGCGAAGCAAAAAGATCAAAACGTATGCGAAAAACCAACGACAAGAACATGACACCAAACTCAAAGTATTCAGCGAGGGAGTATACAGATTCAACGGACAGAATCATAAGCGATGCCAAGGAATTAAACTTAATGCAAGATTTCATCACACAAAAAATTTACAAAATGGATGAAAGCGAAGGAGAGAAATCATCTGAAGTGGATAGAGTATTTAAACAAGCATTGCGGGCCTTCAAGGACAATCTAGTGACGCAATATAGTGTTGCACACAAACAAAACTCCGATTCATTAAACATTAAGTATAGAGATCTAATTGATAATTTTGGCCAAGTTATGGAAACGTGCTGTGGCAAACAGAATGACTTCCCTCTGACAATGGGGGTAAACGCGTTTCGTGGTTTTATGAATGAATTTATGAATTCTAGAGAAACGGAAAAACCAAAGGCTAAAAGGAAAAAAGAGAAGAAAAGAAAAGTTGAGGAACACACAAACTATCACGGTAATTTTGAAATAAAATAAATTGTTTTTCATTTTAAAAATAAAATAAAGACATCTTTTTTCTTACAGGACATACGTTCCAATTAACTATAATCAACATACCAACGGCATGTGAAATCTGTCAACTTTTTCTCTTATGGCCAATCGAAAGGGGATTGGTAAGTACGACAATAAACGGTTCTAATAGCAATGTCCAATAGTTCAACGCTGTTTCTAAGTATTTGTATGCAAATTTTAATCAAATCTAACTCGATCTTTCGAAAATGTATTTAACAGTAATAAATAAGAGCAACAGATCTATACATCAATGCGTGCATAGAAATTTTATAATTTGGGGCGGTGACTAATAAAATTAAATTCTTACTTCGGTAAAATACTAAATAAAAACTCCCAAAAAGCCGGGTACAAAACCCACAACAAGAAATACCTAAACATAGAGGGTCAAACGAAATTCTTTCGTTAGGTTCTTCCAAATAATCAAGATTTGATTACTAAATATATTTGTCAATTGATTGTTGAAGTATTTTTTACTTCAGTTTAAAATTTTCAGACTGCACTGCAAAATGATTGTTTTAAAGATTCAACAGCACAACCTACTGAAACTTTTCAGAAATACGAAAGCGTTTGTGTTTCATAAATAAAAAAGCAATGATGTATAGAAACTATTTGTTTAAGCACTACACTTAATGTCTTATAGTATTTACTCTCTTACATTTTGTACGTTCTCCGAAGATATTGAGTTCTCCCGTCCCACTAGGCTTACTCGAGGGTTGAAATCATCATCAAAAGTGGCTTAGTTAGTAACACGAAAAAGCACTGTTCAAGAAATTCAACAAAGGGCAAAGGATTCACCGCTCCCTTGTGCATGTCTTTGCCCATTCGAAGATATGTTTCTGGAAATCCCATGCAAGGTCTCGTAGTAGTGTATCAAATGACTTCTTAAAATCAACCAACACAATTTATGCAAATCCACGGAGAAGTTACGGTATTTTTCCGTGGTGACAAGGGATTTATTATATTTAGCAGTAGGCTTTCTAATACCCGAAAGGCGATCTTCATGGTGGGTGAAATTTCTTTATCTGATTTCTTAACTCTTGTACATCGAGGGAATGTAACTTTCCCGCCATTAATTAGATGGCTGATAGCATCCCATTATCCTCAAAAAGAGAATCGTGATTCTTTTGAATCCAATGTCTTTTTCCTTCCGCATTCTTTGCTTCAAAATTTGCTTCTTACTCAATTGTGAGGTATGCAAATTTATCTCTCTAGATTAGACCAGACCAATTTGACTTGGTTCATTTGTTAAATAACTTCACCATCAAGTTTCATTCTTTATCGATTTTCTTTGCGTTAAAAAACATTTTTTCTTATCTCTTTTAGGTTTGTCAAAACTGTCGCCTTACATGTCACAAAAAATGTTATCAAAAGGCTTCTTCCTGCAACAAAACATCTTCATCACACGGTGGATGCGTATCGTCACAATCTAGTATTACTGACTCAAAACTCTTTGGTGTGCCATTAACGAATTTATGTTTAGCTGAAGGAGCTAAAATTCCCATACAAATCGAACAACTAATCACTAAAATCGAAATGCTAGCTCTCTACACTGAAGGAATATACCGCAAAAGTGGAGTTAATTCCAAGATAAGAGAACTAAAACAAAAAATGTCTGAAACTCCAATTGGTGCAGAAATCGATTACGAGTCATATAACGTACATGTATTAGCAAATGTTCTCAAATCATTCCTACGCGAAATGCCGGAACCATTACTGTCATTCGATCGATACGATGATTTCTTGCGTGCTTCCGACTTACCAGATACGAATACACGAGTACAAACTCTGCTATCGTTGATTAAAAAACTTTCGGCTTCACATCATTTCCTGTTGGAGCGTCTAATTTTCCACTTGGCTCTGGTAGCACAAAGAGAAAAACATAATCGCATGTCGGCGAGTTCGTTATCTATAGTTTTTGCGCCCTGTGTTTTACGAACAAATCGTTTAGTACCTGCTCAGGATAGTCTCAATGATATTAGTCGACAGACAAAGTGCATAGAAACATTGATTACGCAAAAAATGTTAAATGTCAAGAGTACACTAGCTGATATAGATACTTTGGACACAGCCGCACATACCGCCACCACTAGATTAAGTACTCTACGTAGCTCAAAAGTGTTTGCCCCCGAGGAGTTAACCCAGCGGCCATCGCAAATCGAGACTGAAACCGAAGAAATGATATTAGAGGGACATATTCAAGAGATTCGTAAAGAGAAAGCACTTTTAACATCAGCGTTGCCAAATTTAGTTAGGACTACATCAGACGATGATCTGCTTTCGACTGATCTCGACGGAGAAGGTGGAAGCTTGGATGACCTGAGTACGGGAAAAGACAAGGACAGTCATTCATTAGCTGAGTGTAAAGATTTCAAAGATAGTATCGACTCGTCATTTGGAAGTCTTAGCGGAGATAATAATGTGAGTAGAAAAGGATATGACGAAAAACAGTCACAAGAGCATAATCAACAGCCGCAACCGCATCTTATGCACCAGCAGCAACATTTCGATGCAGATTCCGCAAGTGATTCCATAGTTCTAAGTTACAATCTTCGTGATCAAAATATCGATTATATTTCAAGCCCGAGACATCATGTTTCATTGGATCATGAGATGGTACCGTCTGGTTACCCTTCAGTGAAAACCTATTCATCTACTCCCAAATCATCTTCCAATAACGGTGGAAATAACAGTTTTATTGGCAGTGGAACACGCCGCTCGGGCAGTCAACAAAATCTTAGTTATTCTATGTCACAGGCATCAGCGCCAACTACCGGCGCCGGTCCGAGTGGAATCAATTATACTGCAACAAGTCAATCGGGAAAACCAATGGCTGTGCGAAGTATGTCAAGTGGCTACGATAATTCAACAACACATCTTCTTCTCCCAAACACATCCCAGTGTACTTCAGGAGGTGATGGATTTCAACTGCTTTCAGCGATTTCATCATCATCTGCAACATCACCACATGTCATCGCAGGAACGTCTCTCTCTGCATCATCATCATTACCAACACCATTTCCCAATACCAGTAGCAATAAAGTAGCAAGTATTATAGAGGGCGGTAATATAAAAACGACTCGCAAGAAAAAGAAACAGGAAAGTTTGGACGACGAACCAATTATGGTGTAAGTTCTATCTTATAATTTATCCTCAAAGATATATGTAAATTTACATTTATATATAAATCCATATATAAATAATGATAAATAATTTTAGGTAATAAATAACATTTAAAAAAGAATTGAAAATTAGAAAGTATGTATGTTTGCAGCATAATGTAAAACAAATATTTCCAAACATATAAATACGTATATGTCTTAAATTATATATATGTAACTCAAAAATACAAAGACAATGTGTTTTTTTTTTTTAATATACAAATCAAAATTAGTAAAGGCATAGCAAAGTACACATTTATTATTCAACATTCTTATCAACGTTTTACTTTTTCTAATTTTCAACACATCGAGTACTTCAAACTAAGTTTTATCTCCCAAAATTGAAATTAATTTGAATTTGTGAATTTGAATTAATATCATCTAGGCCAATATTGCTCTCCAGAATTAGTAACAAACATAAAAATCCAGTGCAGAGATATTGAAGTTGAATTTATTTTCAATTTCATCTCCGCTTTTTGGTGGCAAAAGACCGTCAATGTCTATAGATGAGAATAACTCGCGTCAGATTAAAGATAATAAAATACACATTCTTGTTGTACCCAGTAGTGGTTTCACTGTCCAAGGCTCCATTTTAATCTTATATATTTTTGTCACACATGATAAGTGTTTTGTAAGCTTCTATTTAAATTTACCTGAAAACATGACAGATTTAAGTCAATCCAATCAAATATGATGTACTAGTTCCGTCACAAAAACACATCTAATAACCGAACTGGAATTTATTTCAAACATGTTCAACCAACAACTTAGAAGCAATATGGAAAATTCATCAAGATAAATTGGAATTTCGTTAAGGTCTTTTGTTTAACATTTGTGGAATCGGCTAAAATGCCAAGAGTTGTTATCCTTCGCCACATTTTGCGTTTCTATACTAGTTTTTAAAAGTGTTGGCCAACAAAAATCTGTGTGAAATTCCAAATAAAAGTTTTTTACACTCTCGATTTATTGATACAGAGCTTACAGTGGCTTTATTAAGTTCTTCAATTTACACCTGTTATATACACTGTTCTTCAAAATAACTTCAGCGATAAATAGGCTTTGGAAATTATTGCTTTTGTACACAGTTAATATTTTAAAAAGTTTTATAAATTCAGCTTTGACTTTCATGCACAAAAAGACCACATTCATATGACCTATTCATACAGAACATTTTTCTGAAGTTCTTTGCTATAATCTAATGGATTCTTGATAAAATGACTGATGTGTTTTTAAAAGACACTCATCCATTGTAACATATTCTTAATTTTGGTTAACTAGAAAATAAAAAGGAATAAACATACCTTTTCTTTATGACTTTTCATCGTCGATTGTCACTGGTTAAACATTTCCGTTTAAAAATACAGCAAAACGGAAAACAACGCCGGAAAATCTGTTGATTTGTAGTGCCCACGAAAATACCCTGCTAGTAACAGAATCACCCACGCCAAGGATCATGCTTCCGTGCAATTTAGCATTGTCGATGTCAACCCAGAATCCGGTAGGATGGGTGTTGGATCCAAGGTTTACGCCATTTGCGGCGGCATCAGGCATATGGGAAGCCAAAAAGGATGGTCTTATTACAAGGAGCTATTAAGCCAGGAGTTTTACATTTAGTGTGTGAAGTCCTTACCCAACTTCGAAATACAAATTTAATTTCTTTTTTTAAACTTGAAAAAAAAAACCTTACAATTGTTCTAGCCATTATGTTTGTTCGTATCAAACATCTATGACAAATAAAAAATATCTCAAATCAAAAAACTGGTGATTGCTGGAGGGCTTTCTGTTTTGATGATTTCAGTGCAATGAATATCATATATGGTTGGCTAATTTTTTGGTAGGATACTAAACCAGGTGCCCAAAAGCTACTTCAGTTCAGTTATTTGAGTACTGAATCGATACTTTCATTCGCGCTCATTGTTGTCTCTTAAACAACCAGTAGACAGAAGAAAAGACAATTTCATGTGCGACATTTAAAAATAAATGATGTCAAATCAGATGAGAACCTTGTTATTTAATGTTATAACATAATTTGTTCTTAACCCAAGATCCTCTCTGAATTGACAGTACATCACTAAAAATTGAACTTCGAAAAAATCACAATGGTGAGGGTAGTATTGCTCTTGGATGATAATTGATTTGTGATATATTTTCTGTTGATTTTACCATTAAGCTTGACTTTATTTTTGTAATTATCACAAAAATATTTTAATATCACTGGTGGACAGCTTATAGAAAACACAACGTTTTTAATTATGAGTCATAACTATCAAACAGTAGTTCCCCGTGGCGTAGTGATTAGTTTTTCGAACTGCCACGACGTTGTTCCGGGTTCGATTAGTGACTCCACCTAAGTTCTTTTCCAGGGTACCTACTGCCTCTTGCGAGGAAGTGACAAATCTTCCAAGAGTAATTAATGTCATGGAAAGTGCTTCTCTGTTAGCCGTTCGGATTGATCGGTAAATTGTAGGTGCCTCCCATTCCTGCAGAATATCAACGCACACACATGAATGGTTGAGAGTGTAAGTCAGGCCATGGCTCCGCTTGGAGCTGTTGTTTTAACAATTTATTTTTTTAACTATAAAACCAGCTATCCATAAAAGTATTTTACATAATCAATCCCCTAAAACTCATATAATATTATGCTGATATTCAAATCAATGACCGCTTCATAAATTCCTATTAACCGATGGCGAAGGGTATATCAAATCATCAAGATAATATTTAGTTTGAAATTCCAACTTATTTGAGTACTCGGACTTTATAACTTTAAAATCTTTACCGAGAACTTAATTAAAATTGTTATTTATATATTTAAAAAAAAATAGATTATTATAACCTATTCCAAAACGCCAAGTAAATTCTAACGTATATGTATTATTTTTGAAAGCCTATATTTTGTGATTTTTATATTTTACAAAAAAAACGTATCTATTGATCAAAGAGATTTTAAAATTATATTAATTTGAAATTTAACAAAAAGAAAAAAATATTTAAAATAAACAAAAACAAAAACATTTACTATTCCATATTAAAATTTTAAAATTCAATTTTGTTTTTATTTTATTTTTAGATATCCTAATGGCAAAAAAATAAATATATGGTAAATGTGATGTAGTATTTGTTTTATGAAAGAAAAAATAAATAAAAAAATAAAATAAAAGTTATTAAAACGTTAACAATAACCCATCAAATTCTCGAAAAGCATTATTAAGAAATAAAATGTAAAAACGCAAAATATTTGTTAAACATTGTTTTCGCCTTTTATTGTCATATCTCTGTTAGCATTTAATTTTTAAAAATTTAAATTCAAAATGAAATAGTGATAGATTTTACTAAACGCTACGTAAAACAACAATATTAATAATAAACAAACAAAAATAAATACTCTGTAGCAAAAGTTGTTCTTTTTATACACAAATTAAATATTATAAACATATGTATATGTATAAATAAATATATATATTATACATATACATGTATTTATACTTTATCATACATCGTTTAAAAATAATAAATGTGAATCTCTTTAATTTCGTATCCATCATCAAAAGAAAAAAAAAGAAAGCTCTTCCAATTATAATAATTATGAGTTTAATAATGATTTTGCAATCCAAAATAAACAAGCAAACAAAAGAAATGAAGAATTAACATGGAACTATATTCAACTTCTGTTCTATTCATAGGATGATCAACATTATTTTTTTATTATTATTATATTATGCATATATTTTATGTAAGTGACCAAGTCAATATTTAGGTTTCACTATTTGTACAGTATACTTTCATTTATTTTGTTAAATAAAGTGGTAAAATAAACAATGAATTATTGTTTTTTTTTTCGTTTAAAACACATATTTATGTACTTCTCACCTCATTTTTTACGCCAGGCAATTAGTTCTGGAAGGAAAAATTAACCAATCCTGCACTTTTAACTCTCACCGAGTATTTTTGTTTATGCCATAAATACTATGGTTGATTTGACTTTACTTAAGCTCTTTATGTTGAAAAAATAAAAACAATAAGCGTGGAGTATGGATACATAAGAAAACATTAAATCAGATTTGATTTCGTACGAAGTCTATGTTAATACATAATTTTGTTTGCCAGATTAATTGTTTTCATAAAATATTATGATTTTCAAGGTGCTTAATGTCGAAAACTGCTAAAGTTATTTTCCTATTTTTCTTGACTAGGCGGTTTTCACTGGAAAAGACAACTGCTTCAGGTACATAATTATCTATTTTTACATTTCGTCAAATCTAGCTTAAAATTGAACAGTTACAGAATTGACTTTTTTATTTTTCTACAGCACACCTTGAGCTTTTCGATAAAACACAAAAAATGGTACCAAGAACACATATTTGGTAAACTTACTGTTTGTATAAAATAACTTTAAAAAAGAAAAAAATGGATTTACCAAATATGAAAGGTTGATGTGTGTTTTTCATTGAACTTAACCCGGGGTCGACCCAGGGGTGGTATCAGTTAAGTTGATAGTTGACCGTTGCTTTTTTGACGGTCGATTTTGATTATCAACTATTATTTCCGATCAGCAAAAAATAGCCAAAGCATTTAAGGAATCATGAAGTACGAAGCACCTAACTTTATGAATTGTTTAATTTTCATAAACATGTTCCTTTGTTGGTTGGCAATAGGATAGGATTAGGAAGTTTGGGATATCATATTATTATGGTCCAGTCTTGTGGAAAATTCGTTATGAGGACCAGTGTAGTAGGAAGGGTAAGCATTTCTGCTACCGGAGCAATGGCAGGCTCGCGACGCTCGACTATCTCAAAATACCACACTTTAAGAGAAGTTGCCGTTGGTAAGCAACCTGGCCCAAAAAACCAAAGATTTTTCTCATTTCTTTCCCTGTTTTCGTTGTAGAAGAGTTCCATGAGAAAAACATTGCAGGATCAGACGATTTGATTCAAACTTGGTGGTTAGTATTTACTTTGTAGCCTCCAGTAAGGCGTTACTCTAGGCCCAAAAATAACAGTTCCTTCCCGAGAACGGCTCCAGATATTTTGATAAAACTTTCTGAGAACTGTTTAATCAGAAGAAACTATCTCAGGTATGGATGAGTTTTTTGTAATTTGTCTTAAAACGTTACCAGTTTTGTTTTAAACAGATGGCCTCATGAACTATGCAATCGATTTCACTCAAATTTTGTTACAAAACGTTAGTTTAAGTACAAAGATAACAACACCAGCTCGGAAATAAAACGTAGATTAGCTCTTGATTATAGCTTCTTCTTTTAGTTAAACAAGCAATTAAGCCATTTTGAGAAAAAACCAAGGAGACGCTGTACAGAATACTCATCGTCAATCGGATGAAAAGCACTTTGAATATTCGAAAGAAAAGCTCTGCGTACGATTTATGGTCCTGTCTGCGTAAACAGAGAACGATTTATTTGGCGAAGAAGATACAACAATGAATATACGTACTGTACAGCGACATAAGTCTAGCCAGAAAAATTTGAATTCTACGACCAAGATGGCTGGGTCATGTAAAGCGAATGGACATCAACGCACCAGCTCGTAAAGCCTTCAACGCCAAACCCGAGGGAGTCAGAAGCCAAGTGAGATCATCTTCGATGGAGCGACCAGTTAGAGGGAGATCACCGACTAGTTGGTGTAAACAAATTGGAGACAGTAGGCTAGAGATCGAGCCGGCTGGAGAGTATAATAAGAAAGGCTTAGGCCTTGTCATTAAGCAGTAATCAATGAACTCTTATTGTTTACCCATAAAAGTGAGATAACGCTTTCTGTCGCGTCGTATTAAAGAGTCAGCGAGGTTCAAAAGTCTCCTACCATTTGCATTACATATGGTGTCCATTGAATCGAGTACAATGCGAGTCAGGGTCCCCCAAAAAGCTATGGGGTAAAAATAAAACTTACCGTACGTATTTTTGGTTTTTCTTTAAACAAACAATTTTCTTCAAAGGAAAATAGTGTTGATCACACTTCTATTCCTAATAAGTTTTATTCGATTTTCCTCAATATTAAACAGCATTTTGTTCACAAGTCAATCAATGTATTATATATAAAAAAAAAACGTATATAATTACTTAATAATACAGGTAAAATATATAGCGAATAACTAATAATGTATTTATACTATATTTTCTAAATTTAAAACAGAGAAAACAAAAAAGATATTAAAAAAAAAACAATTTCAGCCCAAAGTCAATGTAACTCACCCAACTCAATAAATAGTCGTGAAACAAATAATAAAAAGCATCCTGGCTGTTAGTATGTGTTTTTGTATCACAATTTTTATGAAGGGAGAAAACTATTTTACTAACTTTTTAAAACTGTGTTATAGATTCTATTGATTCCTTTGGAATTAAAATAAAAACAATCATGATTTTTAGTACATTAAAATTAAATTAAACATGCAAAACTTTTTTAAGAAACCTTTTATTTTTTTTAATCACGACTATTTGAAAGGGAAAACTTAATGCACATGTATATTTTATTTTAAAAATAATTATTATCTTATATAAATTTATAGAAGAAAACAATAACGCAATATATTTAATATTAATGGAAAGGAAATAGTGTTTAGTAAAATTTTCATTTAGTTTTTGCCTGCTTAACCGTTAATACTTCTTAATCTGCCTCATCTCCGATGAATTTTGCTTATTATTTATTTGATTTTCATACATTTGGTTGGCCGTTACATCGAGGACCATTGTTTGAGGTGAACTTACGTAGCTTCCTGGTGTTAGTTTGTCCATATTTAATTCATATAAACCATTGACGGTTGCTGGTGACACCATTTCAAGTATATCCTTATCCAGCCAGCTGTGTTGGTGCTTACTGTTTTCTTCAGCTTCTTGTACTGCATTGGATTTTTCTATATTAAACCCGCTCGTCTGTAGATGTTGTTTGGTTTCATGTGGAAATTCCACTGTATTTTCGGTCACCGCCGGTTTATCTTTATTCTTGTTGGATAGGTACCAATTCTCATCGTCTACTTCATCTAAGAAATCTGCTCGAGTCAATTTCATTTTTTTACACTTTGGCTCTTCCAATGAGTTGGATGTGACGTAGGTGTTGCTGTTTGTTGTTTTGCACACTGCATTGTTTTCTCGTTCGTTGTTGAATTCGAGAGCTGATACAATATCGCTCATGTTGACTTCTTCGTCAAAAACATCTGTGCTTTGATCTTTAGTGTTGAATAAGAGGCTACGGCGATTTTGCAATATTGTCTCTTGCACGACTTCTTCCAGTTCACCTTCCTTTGCATTTTGACCTAATTTTAAATTAGGAGCTGCAACTAGGGCTAAACTTAATAGCAAAACCATCAAGCAGGTTGTGGGCTGTGTTGTTTTGTTTGTTCCTTTTGTGAGGAGTGATTGCAACTTTTTCATTTGAGACATGAGGGTTTGATTTTGATTTTGAAGTTGTTTTATTCTTTTCATAAGCGATTGATTTTCCTCGGTGCATTGTTTGACACGTTCTTCTAGCCCATCAACATATTCTTTCTTACGTTTTCTAGAATCTTGGGCAGATATTTTATTACGAATTTTGCGTCGAATTCTTTTGAGTTCACGCTCTTCGTGTTTTGTTAGTGGATAGTGAGTTGGTAAGGTGATTCCTTCTTTGCTTAATAATCGCCTTTCTTCTGAAGTAAGAGCAAGTTTTGGATATGGAACTTCTGGGTCGTGTACATAATCCTCGTCGTCATAGCCATCTTCAATGATAATGCTTTCAGAGTCCGAAGAGTGTTCAATGAAAGAATCTTCCTTGACTGTAATAAAAAAAACATAATTTGTAAGTAGTGTTAAATTGGTTTAATTATAGGATACTTCATAAAAAAATTGTTATATTTTGTATGTCTTTAAAATATGACACAAATCAGGAAGACATAATGTTAATGTAGGCAATGTAAAAGCCATTACCGAGTACATGGCTTAAATCACTGGTCATTAATGACCAGAAAGCAGAACTGAATCATCAACTGATGAACCACATACTAGGTAGGATTTCAAGGGGAATATAGATATTTACACCATTCCCATATCAAGTACAGACATAAGAACACATTTCCCCAAGAATAACAGGTCGTACGAAAGATTCACTTACTATCTTCTTCTTCTTTGATGTCGACTGCTGCTTTGAAAATGTTTTGTTTAGTAATGTGCTTCACCTGAAACTGCTGATTAGTTTCATGATGTTCTTGAATCTTTGCAGGAGTCTGTCGAACTGCTGTGGTGTTAACGATTTTAAATGTTTTCAATTCTTTGACATCTTGCATAGAAACTGGTATAAGAATAGATCTGGGATTATTATTTTGTACCCGAACAATTTTTTTCACTGCAAAAACAAAATTTAAATAAATTAGTTGAAAAAATCAAAAATAACAATGCGGTACGTACTCTCAGTTAATTTGGCTTTATTCAAAAACAAAGTGCCAGGTTTAGCTTGAATTTTAGCCCCACTGTTTGAGTTTTTTACTTGAATTGTAACGGGTTTGTTGTTCGACGCTGTAAACATTTGTGGGGATAGTTTTACAATTTTTATTTCATTTCTACGACTGCCATTAACGACTGTTTGTTGTTGTTGTTGTGGTGTTTGAGGAGACTGCCTATTTAAAGTTTGATATTGTTGATTTTGTTGTTTTGTTATAGTTCCATGAGATTGAACTGTATTTGTTAAAGTCATCACTTGTGGTACTTTTTGAACAATCACTTTAGGTTTTAGCTCATTATTAGCAATGAACTTCTTAGCTGGCTGAATTAATTCCAATGATGATAATCCCACAGGCGACCGTGTTTCTAATCCTCTTTCACTGACTGATATGTCAGGTGAAGATGGGCTAAGAGCCTCATATGGTGGACTCATTTCACTAGTTAAATATGGAAGAAATCATAAATCATTTAACATATCACATACAAGACAAAAAATAATATACGCTTCTAGGTTATCCGAAGAAAGGCCACTATCAGATGAATTACTCGATATAACACTGCTATGTGATAACAATGGTTCAGGTAAAGTGGGCTCGCTGATTTCATAGTCTTCTGCTTCCATTTTCATATGTCCGTTGTAGCTTCCTAAAGTTCCGAACTCACCTTGGTGGTCGGTTAAATTGTTGAGAAAATCCATGGGGAATATGGAGTCCAACATGTCATCAGTACTTGATGACCAATTTTCATCCTGAAAGCATCATGAGTAAATAGAAGCATTTTTTTTATTCGTATGCAAAGGTAAAAACAAAAATATAACTCGACAAAATTCAGGCAGCAGCTTTATTCATTAGCCGGTCGGGCCCTACTCCCTATCACCATTTACGCTGTATGGAATGAATGGATGAAATTAAATATCTACTTTTTACGTATGGATCCATATTTTTGTATTGGACCCTAATCTTTGATATAAGGGCAAGTGTTTTATGCCAATAGTGTTGCAACTTTTACGTCTAAGAGGTTACTAAGAGGACATGACTTGACAAACTTTAAGATGCGTGGAGAACTTCTTTAAACGCGATTTGCGGCTAAACTAAGCGTCTTTTTGACTTAACAATTGCATATTTGTCATCTAGGGAATGCCACCTTTCCATCGATGTGCGAAAAACAAAAAATTGCAACATATGCTCTACCACCGGAACGATTTCTGATTTGGGTTTGAGATGCATACAAGAGAGCGCGCAGCAGTTGAGTTCAAGCAACTGAACCAACGGCAACGTCAGCATAATTCTTCAACATAATTGGAGTTTAAACTAATTGGAGACCTCCCAATAATACTCTGGGTATTGAAATGGAGAAGACGGCAGATGATCCCTTAAATGGCCAACGATAGCACTCGCATCACCGTAGTGGGTTACCGACTCTGGATTATTCAGTTCATTCGGCAAAGGAGATCAGCGTACTTCGTGGTCCTGCAGTTGAGCGGTTGTTCTTTGAGGAAACTAAACTAACACGGAAAAAAACCACCTCTGGGTATTGAAATGGAGAAGACGGCAGATGATCCCTTAAATAGCCAACGATAGCACTCGCATCACCGTAGTGGGTTACCGACTCTGGATTATTCAGTTCATTCGGCAAAGGAGATCAGCGTACTTCGTGGTCCTGCTTGAGCGGTTGTTCTTTGAGGAAACTAAACTAACACGGAAAAAAACCACCTGTCTGGTTTTAGGTTACGTTATCTGGTGGGCAAAATCGCATCGTCACCTCCAAGCGGTGCCTGCTGGATAGCCGAGAGGTGAACTAACGACGAGCGTTGGATCCATCGGATCCATAGGTTGTAGATACCTGAGTTCTCTTCTCAGGAACTAGGAGCAGGAGGAAAGATACGCTCTGAAGATCCAACCACCACCAAGATCTATATGTCATGCACAGGCCTCAAGCCGGTCATGAAAGGGATATTTTATTGTGATGAAAACCGCAAAACATGCCTCGGATGACCAAACCAAAAATGTTGCCATGATCCAACTTGTCCCAGTTAATCTAAATGACGACCACGAACTACACCCGCCCGACCAAAATTAAATCAAAGTAGCAATAACCAGACTAAAGATGAATAAAGCAGCTGGATGTAATGGCCTACAAGCGGGGCTTTTTAAACACGCTGGAGATAACCTGGTCAGGAGCATACACCAACTCATCTGCAAATTATGGTCAGAGGAAAGTATGCCCGATGAGTGGAATCACAGTACCTACCATCTGCCGATTCACAAAAAAGGAGGATCCGGCTATTTTTGAATAGCTTGGCCACAAAAAGACATAGAGCCATACGGTTTTCAGTGTTGGACTAAGAATTAAAGAGAGCATTGAATTTTGAAAACAAAAATAATACTTAATAACGTAAAATTTTGAATAAAAATAGTTTCAAATTTTTTTTTTCAAAATTTTGAGTTTGAAACTTAATATTTTGAAAACGGTTCACTAAAATAACTTTATTTAAAATTACAATAAAATAATAAGTTTTTGGCTTTATAAAAAGGTATAGCATGGCATTGTAGGAGTTACCTACCGTTGTTTTTTATTAATTTTTTTTTTTTTCAAATTTAAGTCATGTTTTTAGAAAATTGCACCTCCCGGCTAAATGGAGGGGAATAGACCCCCCTCCGATGCAATTTTGTCTTGTCTCGACCCAACCTACATGATCTAGCTTTTTGTAACACCCTATAAAAATCACCCTGTATAAAAAGAAGTATGTAAAAATGTAAATGTCAATTCGGCAGACGGGTAATAGCCATGTCTAAATGATTTTGTATTATCTTCTTAATGTTATTATATGTAAAGGTTTATTTTTTAATAAAATCAATCTAAATCTAAATCTTATTCTGTTTTTTTTTTTGGGTGAGTAGTTTCTGAAGCTTAAAAAAGGGTAATTTATTCAAGTTATTTCATAAGAATTAAATGACTAACCGGCGCTAAAATAAGTCTTGTTTAAGGATGTCATCTAAAAGCCAGTGGCTGATGAAATACTCGTACCTATGCTATAATGATCGGGCTCAGCTAATATACTTTGGGTTGGTAATAGTTAGGCAAACTTTTTTAAATAGATTCAATAAGGTATGTAGATGTATGTAAAACAACATTGATGGACTGTGATATTTTGCACGAAGAAAGTGATCTGACCTACATATTTCACCTAAAATATTTCGAAGATGCTAGTCATTGTCCTGTGTCTTGATTAACAACAAATTTTGAATTCACAATAAACTCTTACAAGCCATAACAAGGTCAAATAATTACATGCCCCGCCGGCATATTTTATTCGTTGCAAGTTGCAATCAAGAATGCCTACATCTACAATCTGCTTTTTTTGTATGACTAATTTTAATTTTTAAAAAATTGATACGCAACAACACTATACAACCAATGCAATACCTAGTTAAGGCTGATGAAAATCTTGCGTGCGTCATCTATTCCGGTTCAACTACGTTATATTAATTTAATTTTTGTTTTTGCTTCACAATTCACAAACTTCTTATTTACGTACCATTATTTCTGGTGTACATTTTGGAATTTTTGTGTTGAAAAGATCCTCTTTTAGGATATAATCTTCTTCGTTTTGCCTGATGAAAGAAAAATCCATTTTGTTTGATTTGAATTTGACACGTATGTATGCCAATAATAAGGGCGCAGCTAGGAGTCAATGTTGTTCTTGGACAATAAATGCAAATACAAATTATATTTTGATATCTTTCAACTGGAGTATTAAACTCTTTATATGAATCTTTGCTACTTTGTTTATATTATTTATTTTTAGCCCGTTGTATTTTTATAAACATGATTATAATTCCGAATTTTCCCCATTTTTTTCCAACGTGGAACTTGGACGTCAAAGAGAGATGAAACTTTAATCAGGGCTGCCAACCAAAAGGAAAAACTTCAAAAAAAAAATGCAAAAAGGTAGTAGATTTGTTCTAAGGCTAGGCTTACATAATCGGGATGAAGATAAATTAATATCGAAACTAATAGGGTTTTCACACTAGACCAAAAACTCAAAAAGTTTACGAAACCTAGTTGGAGCATTCACACTGAACAAAAACTAGGTTTTGTTTGACGTTTCATGAATATGTGAGTGTTTGAAGGTACTTTTTCCAAAAAATCAATTGACATTTAGCGAAAATCCCACTCAAATAAGAAATACACCTCGCTTTTTCTCTCTTTTGTCGGTAAAAATCCCATACTCTTAAAACACTACACTGTTTTATCGACGAGTTGATGGTGCCAAAAGATCAGTTTGTTTTCACATACTTGCGATTGCAAGTAGGTTTTGAGGAGTTTTATCAAAAACTACTAGTTTATGAAAGAAACAATGTATGTGGTTTTGGTGTAGGTTTTGGGGTTTTAGACAAAAACCGAGTTTTTGATCCAGTGTGAAAAGCCTTTAAAACAGACTGCATATAATATCAATGCAAACGTAGAATTATAGAAATGTCCGATTTAATATTTACGTAAGATAAGAACTCTGTTTCCACTGAACAAGGATAGGAGCTTTGGAAAGAATTCAGTTATATTCCTCGATTCCTCCTGTATATGAGAATACTTGAAGGCATTCGCCACAGACACACAATACAGACCGCCAACTCTTTCGAGTTTCTTTCTTTGCCTACAAACATGATGTGCATTTAATTTTGAGTATGTTTAAGCTCTCTATTAAGCTCACCCGTCCATTTTAAATGGTAAACCAATATACAAAAAATAATATGCACAGACAGAGATATACATTATACATACCGTGCTCAATAAAATATTTTAAGGGTATTTAAGGCAAGAGTACGAGTTAGCTAAACTAAAAGCCAACCTTATATTTTTCAACACTTTAGTATCTAATGTTTGTAAACTACTATACTTTTGTGCTATTTCTTTTTATGTTTTCTTGCTAATGCAGTATATTTTACGGAAGAACAATTAGATGTTATTTATTAAAAATTAAATTTGTGTAAGAAAAAAAAATGTTATTCAATCTTTGTTAAAAAAAAAAATCTATATTTAAATAGAAATTATATTACATATCTCTCTTATTAGATGCTTTTTTAATATCCGGCAGACGGCTTTAAAAGCCATGCTTGTAATTCTTTATGGAAAATAACTTAATGTAACCTTTAAATGAAAAAATAAAGAAATTCTAATCTAATCTAATAAAGAATTTTTGAAACTTTCATACGCATTTAGTAAAAAGCTGATATTTTGAAATTACATATACTTCATTTTTATTATGTGTATAGATTTTAAGCAGAGATATTTTTTCTTTAAATTTTGTGGAAGTCCGATCTCTTTTGCCTGATATGATTATACTTTGATAGAATTGTTTCTCCAAATAACTCTTCACTTACAGTTTAATGTTTTTAAGGCCATGTAAATTGCGTTTAAATGCTGTCTAAATTTAAACCAAATCGTGGGTCAACTACATTAACTACAAATTCTAACTTCAAGCAAATTTATAATACTTTCTAGATGAAGGGTGGTAGGCATAATTTATCTTTTGATTGGATTAGTGACATTTTAAACAAGCCTCTTAAGAGACATGTAATATTGTTGGGTTTAATTCTCGAAAACCCATTTTTTCAATTTTGCATAAAATTGCATACTAAAAAGTGAAATCGATACAAGTATATGCAATGCACTCAAAAATAATTTTAAATATTTAAAACTAAAACTTTGTTCAAGTCGTGGGTTTTTTTTTTTTTTTGCATAACCTGGACAAAGATTTTTAAAGTGGCTATTAGGAGACATCTTTATTATTTTCGGCCTCATCAAAATATAATAAGAAAATTAAAAAAAAGATGTAGGTATGACATGCTCAGTACAAAAATATGATTTTAATTTATTTATTTATTCTATATATTTAAATTGTTTGCTTGTTTAACAGTTTGATTAAATTAACACATATATTTTTTTTATTGAAGTTATATCTCTTCATCCTCGAACAACTGTGTCAACCTTGGATGACTATTTGGAGGACAAATTGCTCCCATGATAAGCGATTGAACAATCCAAACAGTTGAAACAATGGGAATACCATAATGCTGGGCCTTTGCCTTGATTGAGTGAGAAAAATCCGATTCTGCAACCATATAACCTTTCGTTGTTCGTGTAATATCGTCTAGTGATTTTATCAAACGTAACTTTGCACCAGCTGCCTTGCAAACGCGTCCCCAAAGTTCAACAAAATCATTATGCTCGCCGGCTATAAGAACAAATGTTTTTGCAAAGGGTTGCCCATTGACTCTTAGGTAATTATTTTTCCCTATTTTTCAACACTTTAGTATCTAATGTTTGTAAACTACTATACTTTTGTGCTATTTCTTTTTATGTTTTCTTGCTAATGCAGTATATTTTACGGAAGAACAATTAGATGTTATTTATTAAAAATTAAATTTGTGTAAGAAAAAAAAAATGTTATTCAATCTTTGTTAAAAAAAAATCTATATTTAAATAGAAATTATATTACATATCTCTCTTATTAGATGCTTTTTTAATATCCGGCAGACGGCTTTAAAAGCCATGCTTGTAATTCTTTATGGAAAATAACTTAATGTAACCTTTAAATGAAAAAATAAAGAAATTCTAATCTAATCTAATCTAAAATAAGAATTTTTGAAACTTTCATACGCATTTAGTAAAAAGCTGATATTTTGAATTTACAGATACTTCATTTTTTTATGTGTATAGATTTTAAGCAGAGATATTTTTTCTTTAAATTTTGTGGAAGTCCGATCTCTTTTGCCTGATATGATTATACTTTGATAGAATTGTTTCTCCAAATAACTCTTCACTTACAGTTTAATGTTTTTAAGGGCATGTAAATTGCGTTTAAATGCTGTCTAAATTTGTTTAAATTTAAACCAAATCGTGGGTCAACTACATTAACTACAAATTCTAACTTCAAACAAATTTATAATACTTTCTAGATGAAGGGTTGTAGGCATAATTTATCTTTTGATTGGATTAGTGACATTTTAAACAAGCCTCTTAAGAGGCAAGTAATATTGTTGGGTTGAATTCTCAAAAACCCATTTTTTCAATTTTGCTTAAAATTGCATACTAAAAAGTGAAATCGATAAAAGTATATGCAATGCACTCAAAAATAATTTTAAATATTTAAAACTAAAACTTTGTTCAAGTCGTGCGTTTTTTTTTTTTTTTTTTTTTTTTGCATAACCTGGACAAAGATTTTTAAAGTGGCTATTAGGACACATCTTTATTATTTTCGGCCTCATCAAAATATAATAAGAAAATTAAAAAAAAGATGTAGGTATGACATGCTCAGTACAAAAATATGATTTTAATTTATTTATTTATTCTATATATTTAAATTGTTTGCTTGTTTAACAGTTTGATTAAATTAACACATATATTTTTTTTATTGAAGTTATATCTCTTCATCCTCGAACAACTGTGTCAACCTTGGATGACTATTTGGAGGACAAATTGCTCCCATGATAAGCGATTGAACAATCCAAACAGTTGAAACAATGGGAATACCATAATGCTGGGCCTTTGCCTTGATTGAGTGAGAAAAATCCGATTCTGCAACCATATAACCTTTCGTTGTTCGTGTAATATCGTCTAGTGATTTTATCAAACGTAACTTTGCACCAGCTGCCTTGCAAACGCGTCCCCAAAGTTCAACAAAATCATTATGCTCGCCGGCTATAAGAACAAATGTTTTTGCAAAGGGTTGCCCATTGACTCTTAGGTAATTATTTTTCCCTATTTTCCATTCCACGAATGTTTCTGCTAAAATCGACCAGCCAGCTGGGAGTTGATATTTACTTACATCAGCCAATTTATTCTGCCGACAACTATCAATCACCCAATCGTGAGAGATTGCCTATGATGAAATGATTTTTTCAAAAATATATTAAAGTTAGGCTATTGTTTAAATTGTTAACGACATGAATATCATACTTGAATGTCAGATGAAAGACATTGAACGTATTTAGCAGTAATGCATGGTCTAGGTGCAATTAATTTGCACTGTTTATATTTGTTTTTAGGAACATCCTCGAAATAATTATATACTTTAGCTCCACCCGCTTCAAGCTGCTTTTGAAGATAACGTTTAACATATGGAACTGCAGAAAACTGCTTAAATCTGTTGTTTTCGTTGCTTTCTGCCTTTTCCTGTTTAAAGAATTATGGTTATTTATATTATGTATACGAGATATAAAAAAATTACATTTCTGCTATTAGAATTGGTCTTAAGCGTTTAAAAAACAATCTTGAAGAGCTGAAAGATCTTGAATTGCGGCAATGTGACAGTCTTTGAGTTAAGTGCCATAGCACTGCGGAAGTGCATACAAATCAGCCAAGGATGTAAAAATTACTATAAATCTTTCATGATTTGTAGGGTACATTCTAAAAGTCTACACAAAAAAAAAACTCTTTTAATATTGAGAAGAACAATGCGGAGGTTTTTGGTAAAAGTAGACACTTAACAAATGTTAGGAAGATGAATGAATATTTAAAAACATTTTCTCTTTGTGAACACAGTTTTTTAATTTGTTTTAAACGTTTATTTAATTTTGATCGTTGCCGTACTATGTCATTTTTCCTCAATAATGTGAATTTCTAAAAAATGTGAATCGTCATAATGTAAACTTCTGAAATTTTCGAATTCTAGAATGTGAATTTCTTTTGAAATTTCGATTTCTTTTTTTTTCTTGATAGTTTTGCGTGCGATATTAGGGCAGGGACTAACTAACTGTTATTTGTCTAATCAATTTCGAAGCTTAAAATGCAGCTGCAGGTATGCTCTATCCCGAACCCCCAAGCAATTCAATGCACAAATACGTTCTTTAGTACATATTAAGATCAAAATAAATTGGACGTAGAAAAGAAAATTTACTAAAAGCTTTGTTTGTTGAGCCCTGAAGTCACCCTGGGGTCGCCACAACTCGTTTTTTGAAATACCTCAACTCGCCCTGAATAGAAAATTATCTGTTTTTTGAAACCTGGGGTCGCCCTGAAGTTACCCTGAAGTCGATCTTGCTATTAAGCTGGGGCGAGTTGAGGCAACGAATCAGCTGTTGAAGTGACTTTTGCTGTCAAGCATTCTTCTGTATTTGATTTTTCATGTCTTTTTTTCGAAAAAAGTAGAAATGCAAGTGAATGCATTTATTTTGATGAAAGTAAATACAAATCAAGCAAATAAAACAAAATGAAAACTTTTGATTTTGTGCGTTGTGAAAAATATACAATCAGCAGCCCGCCCTAATGCGCTTTTTGAGAACGGGAAAACCCAGGGGTGGAATCGGCTTAGGTGATTTGTGATAAGTGATAGTCACAATCAACAAATTTCGTTTGGCTAAGGTGATTGCCACATGTAGCCAAACGAAATTTGTCACATGTGACAATCACCTTAGCCAAACGAAATTTGTCACTTGTGACAATCACCTTAGCCAAACGAAATTTGTTGATTGTGACTATCACTTATCACAAATCACCTTAGCCGATTCCACCCCAGGCTTTTTTGACAACTATTGGAGTTGTCAAGAAAACCTCGGGCGACCCTGGATAAAGTTCAACGAACAAAGCTAAAGTTAAGGGCAGAAGCAATAGACAGATCAAGCCAGCCTATTTTTTCGTCCAAAATAACGAATTACTTCAACTAGAATTGCTATGTACTTTTTTTTTAATGAATTTTTTCGTAGTAGGTAAACATAATTTGTAAGTATTTTTTTTTCCTGAACATAAATATTAAAACTATGCTTTTTAAATGGTATTTTGTTTTGGTTATCAAGGGATATGAAAATTGTCTCAAACCGTTAATAAGAACCGAAGAATATTTTCCAGTAATGTGAACATCTCTAAATTCCGAAAACGCCTTGTTTTAATTAATTCACATTATCGAAGGACTACTGTATATAACAATAAGGCAATTACTGGCGAATACAGCTGCAATTAGCAAGTGGCAACATTGTTTTTGATAAAAAATATTAAAAAATTGAAGTTAGTTAAAATTAAATAGATCAAACTTTTGAAGTAGTCAGTGACGATAAAATGCGAATATCTAAATCCTCATGATTTATTATCACCTTAGCCGATTCCACCCCACCTCTATAAATCTTAATCCCAATAACTTTTTTATAACTTGAGTTAAACATATCAATAAGCGAGGCAATACTGTCGTATACGTAATAAAATACTTGAACTGAACGATCTTCAAACAAAAAGGAAATCAAGGGTATTTTACTTTAAATCATTCAAAAATTATCAGGTATAGAATTTACTCGTATATAATCAAGTTTAAAAGAAAAATCGACCGTACAATACTGCCATTGCTTTTTAAGAACGTACTTTGCTGGTGGGAAAACGATAGACAAATTTGCAACTATGTATTTTGTTATAGGAAATTAAGAAGGTCTAAACTTTAACACGTTCTCACCTGTTCATATCTATGTGGTCTCAGACCAACTGTACATGTGAGGAGAAAGGGCTTATTACGGAAGAGCGCATTTGTTTTCGGCAATGGACCCAACAGCTCATCTACATCGCAATTCGGTTGACTCTTCTTATAATCAGATATAAATATCATGCCTTTAAAATATAGAAAACAAGAAAACAACTTCAAACAAATAAATAAATTGAATCAAACAGAACATACTAGCGAGCTCAGAGTCATTTGATGAATTCTGCAGTTCTGGTTGTACACCTTCAACTAATTCCAAGCCAACCTTCTCTTTTGGCGAAGGAGGTGGAGTGGATTCAAGTGCATCTGAATCGTCACTATCACCCCCCGCAGAGCGCTTTTCTGGTGCCGAATTAAATGGCAATCTGAAATTTTGTAAGATATTTCATTGTGATAAACCAGTTGAAAAATAATGTATGTATGTGAAATTGATTGATATAAATATTTGAAGAAATAATTACGTGTTGAAGTCCTTTTCATCCAACGAAATAGTAATTGAGTTTTCCATCTTTTCCCTTACTTTTTTTTTTTTTTTTTTGATAAACAAGCAGCACAAACTCATAAAGTTAACAAGAAGATTTATCACAATAAAACACGGATACTTAAGTATGTATAATACCGCGCCGTCAAACAGAAACAGTGAGCTGTATATATTTAAATATACGTAAATTATTTTATAATTACTACCGAACTTATATTCCGCCATCTATTACTACTTCGTTAAATAAAAAGGAAACAAAATAAGACCCGATTAATAAAAAAAAAAAAATTAAACGCGAAAAGAGTGACATGTGAAAAACAAGTAGAATAATTCTATTCAAAGAAAGCCAAACGTCTTCAATAGAAATTGAAAAAAAAATATATATCCAATTCACCCAAATTAAGCTACCGTATTAAAATAAAATGAAAAGAAATTACCATCCAGAGTACAAGTTTTATTATTAAAATTAAATTATATTTAATATGCATAATGTTTTTATGTTGATACATATACAATACATATTATTTATATATATATCATTTTTTTATTTCTTTTACACCAAAATATTTATATATCTAAAATTTAATCCTTATTTTGTTGTCTATATTAAATAATAAGGGAATTTAATGAACTACTAGGATGCATAAGAAGGTGTCCTTTTTTTTTGTGAGGTTGTTTTATTTATGGTTTTTTTTTAGTTTTATTTTCTTACGTCTGATCATGCTTCATTAAACAATAATTATAAAATCAAATGTATTTATTTTATTTTATTTTTATTTATATATTTTATTATTAATATTGTTTAATAAATCTTAAATGTTGATATTTCAAAAAGTAATGTACTTATTTCCTATTGTTACAACATTGATTGGTAAATAAGATATCGCTAATTATAAAATATTTTTTCAATAATTCAGTTTGTATGCCATGTTCTTACGTACATAATGTAGTTTTCTTGCTGTTTCTTTTTAAAAGAACTTAAAGTCATAAGGGGAACAAACATACACACAAATAAAAACTAAACAACTTATAATTTAAATAAACTAATTATAAAAAGCAAGTGAAAGAAAATGTTTAGTTTCCAATATTTACACTCTACGCATGTGTGCCATCATTTTGGCTTCAGAGCTTCAAGTTATTACATATCATATATAAGTGTTTAAAAATTAAATATTATTTAAAAACTTTACCACTTAAAAGGCAAATCCAACTAGCTAGTTAAAAAAGAATTTAAAT
The DNA here is from genome assembly GCA_916050605.2 of Platycheirus albimanus. Lineage (NCBI taxonomy): Eukaryota > Metazoa > Arthropoda > Insecta > Diptera > Syrphidae > Platycheirus > Platycheirus albimanus. The sequence goes on from OU696697.1 coordinate 44,561,289, forward strand.
TAAGTAATTTAATAATACCGATTGCAACCTCTATCGTCTGCCAATACATTATTGATCTTTAGAACATTTACAGACACAGCCTTATTAAGATTTACTTCGAATATAAATTTCATTAAATAAGTAAATTTTTATAATAAATGTTTCTAAAAAAATTACTTTGCCTTAATGTCAAATTTTAGTTTTATCAGGATTAGTGACAAAGTGAAAACAAAAAGCAGTATGTACTCAAATAATCGAAACTTTTTTTTTATTTTTCGCACTGGCTTGAAAAAGTCGATGCGGAAATATTTTTTTCATATTCACTGTTGGCAAAGCTTTTCGATCGCCCTTGCACCTGAATCTTTCTCTTCGTTCTGGAATCGCCTTAAATCGGCCATAATCTTTTCAACTTTTCGAGGATTTATAATGATGGCAAGTACTCATCTAAAGGAAAAGTTCACTGTCACCATCTTCAAAACAAGGAATTCTGACCTCTTTATAAGTAAAAAAATTGAAAACAAAAAATCCAGCTGCCAGAACAACATCAACTGCAACCGAAGTTTCTTAAAAATTAAAAGCACTTTTATGTCGAATCTGGGTTCATATGTTATCAGCGACATGGAACTGCTGAATTGATCAATATTTATGACGGATTTCCCGAAATTTAATACAAAAGCTAGTTTTGGGTAAAGTCGAATGTTAAAAATAAAACTAGAAGACGGCGATTCTCTACTCTACAACAAAAATCAAAATCTTACTCCTGTTATTCCGCTCAACCGTTTGATAAATTCCCTAAAGAAATTAATTGGAGTTACATTTACTTAAAGTGATCTAAGATATGAACTCGAACACGAATCACACGACAAAATTGGGTAACTTTAACTTTAAACATGTTCCGAGAATGTTTTCTTTTTTGTAAATTAATTTAAAAAAAAGGATATTGTCTGTGCTTGTGCTTGATTTTATGTTTAATCTTTTGTCCATCAATTTTAAAATAAACAATACATGCCAAAAATCAATTGGGTTGAAGCAGAGAGTAATATTAATATTAATATTAATATTATTAGTATGTAGTTCGTTAAAGTGACCAACAACAACCTTATGTGAAGACAATGCTGTTTTACTCAATGATTTAACTTTTTGTAAAGTTTACATATTTTGCATTTTAAAAACATTAAGCCTGCTCTATAAAAGCAGTCCATACATTTTGGAGTGAATTGCACAATAATATAGAATTAATTTTGGCAATTATTCACAAATGCACCAAAACAAACATTATCTTTCAAAGTGAAATGAAAATTCTTAATTGATTGTTGGTAACAGCAACTAAATAGTACATGCTCATTTTTGATGCTTGTAGTTTTCATAGTTTGGGCTAGTTGTACAACAGTGTTTCAATTTAAAAACTATATCGGTTAGTGTTTGCATAATCTAAGTTTTGCCGGTGATTCAAGAGTGGTTTAAGAGTTAACCACAAATTTAAAGGGATTAAACAAAGTTGATCCACGGGTCAAGAATTTAAGAACGAGGTTCAGCGCTGAACCACTATTGTACAACTGCTACTTAGAGGAAAAAGGCATCGTTCGAACACTTTTCGAAGTAAATAGTAGTGGAGTTATGATTTGTAAATGTGCTGAATCCAAACGAATCGGATTCTGTCACTTTTTTTGTACGTTTACACTCAATTCAAAAATAAATGCGTCTACTGAAATTGTATTTGTAAGAAACATTATCTAACGAATGCCAACAAATTTTGACTCAGATATGTGTTAGCCCGACAAGTTAGCTTTTCACAGAACATTAGAGACTTCTGCAATATGTATTGTAACAATATTCAAGCATTGAAATCTGTTTTAACATTTTTTTTGTAGCAAAAACGTAACTGCTTCATATCAAATTATGTAAACATGGCAAGCACTAAATTCGATAAATCTGTCGACAGCTTGTCTCAATAAAATATCGACATTGAATCAATGGGCACAGAAGCCCCTGCTTCATTGCCTTTATGACAGACCTTAGATTCGTTAACAGCACCCTTGAATCATAAAGGAGTAAAAAATCATAACTCCAGTACTATTTCATTTAAGTTATGCGTTTTGGGTGCCTTTTTTTTTATTTTTTTTTAGTAAATAATAGGATTAGTAAAACTCTTTGAATTGTTATTAGGTAATAAATGTGGTTGGTATATTTATTAAGTTTGTAAGCTATTAAAAAAAAAACACATACATACATACATATATATTATTCTGAACAGATGACTGTAAAATGTTAGAAGCTTTTCAATTAACATTTTCTTTTAATTAGTTTAAATTAAATACGTTAAGTTTCTATAATGTATTACGACAAAGATACTTGAAGCCCTGATACGGCCGGTTAGTATTTAAAACAAATCTGTGTGTTCAAAAGGTTAAATGAGCATACATTTGTTTCGGGCTTATACTGGTTAAAGTTATGCGTTTTAAATTTGTAAGTGTATCCAACTAAATGAAATTAAATTAAGCATATAAAAATCAATTTATAAAACTAATAGTCTTTATCAACCCAATATATTGATTGTGGGAGAGATTTAGTGAGCGTCAAACATTTTTGCGATTTTGTCGGCGATTAAGTTTTGTTATTTTCTTAAGGGAATGTTATTTGTATACACTCTTCTTTTTTTTCGCATAAAATGGTAAAATACATTCGAACATGGATATAATGATCTAAGTATTGGCTATTTTCTTTTTCTTTTTTAATATACTTAGCGTGTTAAAATTTTAAGTTTTGTTTTCAAACTTATCTTAAGGATGATATACTTTTTTTTTTTTATTAAATTTTTTTTTTCTGTTTAGCCTATTTAATATTATGTACTTATAAAAGTAGTATGGTGTGTGTGTGCAATTTTTAAGAATACCTTTTTTGTCTCTTTCCGCCCCTTTTGCCGACTGCACCAGAATATCCTGCTTCCGGAGTACTGGGGGATGCTGGTGGCCGCTTATTCCTAGATGGTCTGGTGCCAAAGGACTCTTCCTCTTCAACAACTTCGGTTACTTTGACGTTATGAATTTTCTGTATTTCTTTTGCCTGGTCTACTTCCAAGTATATATCTGAAGCAGTGACTTTGACTGTTGTATTGTCTGTCTTAACATTGTAATAAACTTTATTGTTGGACTTTTCTATAGACATAACAACTCCGTTTTCGTAGTCTTCGTCCACTAGTGCATACACCTGTTGGTCTTGCAGTGGCAGTGTGTCACCTTCGCCAAACACTATTGACTCCTTCGGAAGAGTCTTTGATGCTCCATCTTCAAAAAGAACAACAAATTTGCTACCGGGCTTTTCGCCAGTTATTTTTCCTGCATAAAACTTCTTGTCTACCCATTTCGCAAGCACACACGGACCGGCTTTAGAATCTTCACTATCAGCTGCATCATCTCCTCCTTTCGGTGTTTCTTTACTGATATCTCGCTTGGCTTGTTTTGTTTTAGGAGTGCTCTCGCCATCGTCTTCATGCATAGATCTTTTACGTGCGCGTTTTGATTTACTTGCTGAAGTCGATGGGGTCTCCGCGGAAGGACTATTCTTTTTGTTTTTCTTTAGTTGCTGAGTTGGCGTACTTAAACCTGTTGTTGAAGTTGTTTGTTTAGCACTTTCAGGATTCACTGCGTGTTTAATTTTTGTAAATTGATTTATCATGAAATTGCAAAGTTCTTCAATGCCTAATATTGTGTGTTTGTTTTGCGATGTTACCAAGCTGTGGCAGTTTGTTGACGAAGATGTTGATGCCGATGTTGGGGTATCTGAAGTTTGTGGCAATGTATATGCTGGTAAGCTAGTTACGCTGCCATTGGATGAGCTTTGAACAGAACTCTCTGATGCGGATGCTTTGTCCGTTTGGGTTTTATTTGTATTATTACTTGAAAGATCGACTCGTTCAATCGATAGGTACCTTACATCGTTTTTCTCACAGCAAACATTAACCTCGTATGTGCTATCTTTTTTTAAATCTGAACCAGAGAGATCAGAAAGTTTTATTTCAAACTTTTCATTAGTTTTTTGATTTTTTGCCGGTGTTGAAGTGTCCTCTTCATCTGTCGTTGTGTCAGGCATGCCATTATATTTTTTTATAGCATCAATGTATTTTTTCGTAGTTCCATCCGATGAGGGCTGATCAGTTTCACTCGCTAAAATATAATAAATAATTGTTTTTTGTTTAATTAATTGCTTTTGAATTAATCAGATTTAAATTAATAATAAATTAAAAGTCTGAGAAAAATGTTCTGATTTTCATACGTATTGATTTCAATTGTATGTATAAACTACGAACTTAAACATGAAATAATCTTAATGAGATTAAATTGGACAAGATAATAATTGAATACGTTGTAGACTATGTTAACTTGGACAATCGAAATCTTTTTTCGACAATGAGATCGTGCTTGTACTCGTAAATCTGACTTTAAACTTGCCCAACTACCGCAAAACAGTAGACTTTGGCAGATCTAACATGAGATATTGTGATCAATTTTGTCCATTCAATCCAAAAATTTAAAAAGACAAAGAAGGTGCTTATAGTGTTCATAATAATTATAATTTTAACTATGTCTATAAGACCTAAGGTCTTTTGAATACAAATCGCACGACATTAGAAACAAAGTTTATTTTTATTTAAATTTTGTAAGTGTGGGTGAAAGCATGTATCGAGATTCGCAAAAAATGCTCAAAATCAAATCTAGATTTCTCTTTTGGCGTCATGAAAAACGAAAAGTGCTAGAGAACGAATCGAGAGTAATTTTTTGTTTGCATGAAACTCACTATAAGTTTATTTTATTTATTTCAGTAAGATTAAAAAAATACTATAAGCTAGTGCAATGTTAAAATTTTGAAATACAAGAAAACAAAATAAATAAATATGCCTTAAAGTTCCCTCTGAAATCCCTTCCTATCACCAATGTTCTTAAAATGTTGTGGAATGGAGTTCCAAAGTCGGACGGCGTTAACGAAAAACTGACGCTCTGATGTCAAACAAAAAAACTGCGGTTGAAGGATCTGCGCTGTTCTAGTCGAAGCACAGACATTTGTTTTATTGAACAGGTTCGGAGATTGGTGAGTTTGTACATTTTTAAAAAGCATAGTTAATGGTCGAAATTGGAATAACTTATCGATGGTGAGGCTGAAAGATTTGGTCGAAAAATTAGAGATACAGTGATCCCTCGATAATGTGAACTAATTAAAACAAGGCGTTTTCGGATTTTAGAGGTGTTCACATTACTGGAACATTTTCTTCGGTTCTTATTAAGAGTTTGAAACAACTATCAGGTTGAAAGAAGTAAGCTTCCGATCCTACAAAGCCAACCCAACTGAGGAAAATCGGAAGAAACACAAACAAGTTAGGAACTCGTGCAACTCCGTTATACACAAAACGAAATTTTTACATGACCAGAAGTTACGGCAAAAAATTCTGCAATGTCCCAAAGGCAGTAAAAACTTCTGGTCATTTGTAAAAAACGTCAAGAACTCAACGTCATCATCAGTTCCAACGCTCATCGTCGACGATAAACCTATTGTCAGCTCTTCAGAGAAGGCCAATATGCTCGCAGCTCATTTTGCTGCAAGTTCTACGTTGCCTGCAAGCAACAATGCCCCTCCTGTACTTGAGAACGTTAATTTTTCTATGGGACAGATATTTTTCCGCACTCGTACAGTAGCAAGAGTACTTCAAGATCTTGATATACACAAATCCGCTGGCCCGGATGGAATACCCCCTATTCTTCTGAAGAAGTGTTCTTCATCGCTGGCAAAACCACTGCGTAAGCTTTTCCACCGCTCCTATCGTTCAGGAATCTTTCCTAGTAGATGGAAAACAGCATTTGTCCAGCCCGTCCCAAAAAAAGGTGACTCCTCCTCCCCCTCCTCTTACCGACCAATTGCACTTACGTCCCTTCTTTCCAAGGTCATGGAAACGCTGATAAATCGTCAGCTCAAGAAATATCTCGAAGATCGGGAGCTTTTAAATGACCGGCAATACGGCTTTCGCAGCAATCGTTCCACTGGTGATCTGATGGCATATCTCACCGAACAGTGGAACAAATCTGTGCATCGCTTTGGCGAAAGCAAGATTATTGCGCTTGATATTTCAAAGGCATTTGATAGAGTTTGGCATGAAGCTCTTTTATCGAAAATGCGTGCATTTGGTATCGATGATACTCTTATTCGTTGGATTAGAAGCTATCTTCTGGACCGTTCAATACAAGTTGTATTAGACGGTTTCAAGTCTGATCTCCACAAAATAAATGCTGGTGTGCCCCAGGGCTCCGTTCTGTCTCCGACTCTCTTTCTCATTTTTATAAATGATCTCTTGTCTGTGACTTCTAATCCATTAAATTGTTTTGCTGACGACTCAACCCTCAGCTTTTCATATACGTTTGATAATTCACGGCCTTCGCCTTCGGACGTGTTATTACAACGAAATCGTATGATAAGCTCATTAAACTCCGATTTAAACAGCATTGTGAATTGGGGTACTAGAAATCGTGTGGAGTTTAATGCGTCGAAAACTCAATGCTGTCTTTTGTCGTTGAAGCTAAACATACCCCCTATGCCATTATCCATGAATGGTACTTGTATCGAGGAGGCCGAAAAGCTATCAGTACTCGGTATGTGTATTAGTGACAATCTTCGTTGGAATGATCATATACTTGAGATTGCCAAGAATGCTGCAAGATGCTTAGGCTTTCTTAATAGATGCAAGAAGTTTTTCACCCCTTCTGATCTGGCTACAATTTACAAAGCGTTTATACGCCCTAAACTCGAGTATAACTCCCATCTCTGGGCAGGTGCTTCTCAAACTTTTCTTCACCTGCTCGACAGAGTTCAGAAAAAAGCGTTAAAATTGATAGGAGAGAGAAGCATTATGGAAACATTTCCGTCACTCGAACATCGTCGAAATGTCTCATGTCTTTCCTTATTTTACAGATTCTTTTACAAAAAATGCTCACTCGAGGTAGCCAGCTGCGTTCCACCCCTTAAACATTTCCCCCGTAATACTCGTCTTGCTAGGAACGCTCATCAGTTTACACTAGAGCCCAATTTCGGACGTACCGTGAAATATAGAGATTCTTTCTTTAGCCGTACAACACGAATGTGGAATGGATTGCCTGGCACAATTTTTCCTTGCCATTTTGATCTTCAAACATTCAAGATCAATGTTCATCGACACCTCCTTTCCCTTCCTTCCTAACTTCCTATCGCTCGCGCTGTGACTTATCATTAAAAGGGCTATAACAAACCCCTTGAGCGCGTGTGCATTATAAAAAAAAAAAAAAAAAAAAAACTAGTTTCCATTTATTACAAACAAAATTACGGGTAAAGCACAGTTTCAACATTTATTCAGAAAAAAACACATTACCTATGTAGGAGTACCTAATTACCTACTACGCAAAAAAAATCATTAAAAAAAAAACATCTGTATCGACATAGTGAATAGCCTGATTTGATCTTACTATTGCAAAACTTCGAAATTTGTTCAGACGAATATCAGTAAGGTCTTTTCTTTTATATTGCATGCAAAACTAGCAGGAAAAAAAAAAAAATATGTATGTGTGGTATACAAAATTTCCAAAGGAATTCACATTTAAGAGTTCCAAAATTTCGGAAGTTCACATTATAGAGATGACAATGTTAAGTTTTGGCGATTCACATTTTGGAGAAATTCACATTATCGGTGATTCACATTATCGAGAGACTACTGTATATTGCAAGCAACATTTAATTTCCTTTTACACATGACATCACATTTCCATATATGTACCTTGCATCCATAGGTAAGAATAGGTATGATAAGTGATTTGACTAACACAATTATAGTTTTAATAGGAGTACAATATGTACTGCGATGCCCACAAAGAGCATATAACACCATATCCTTATTTATTAAACTGATGTGGTTACTCCAAGTCAGGGTTTTATTGAAAACCATTCCTAAATTCTTGGCTGTGGCAACATATTCTATGGGGAAATTATCAATGATGATCATGAGGAAATATGTATGTAGTGGGTGTACATTTCATAGAGATGGCAATACACTTAGTTTTAGCGGAGCAGATTTTCCTTCTATAAGTCCAAGAGGGTAACTTATTTGAAATTGAACGAAGATCGTTGACGTACAAAATATTCGGAAACTGTCTAATAGCTAGTTTCATTCAAATTTGGAAGATTTGCAATCAAAATCGAGAACTGCTCTTTTCAATGAAACTTCTTTCCATTTTATCGATTGACTGACAAGCACACACATTATATTGACATGACACGCAGAAATAGCAGATATGCATAGTTGATATGTACCTTCAAAATGCCATTTTGGTTTCTTGTGATGACGAATTTTTTAAAAAATATGAGATATGACAATCAAGAACATATTAAAAACTGTCAAATTATCAATTTATTTATTTCCTCCGAACAAAATTAGATTATTGTGACGTCACCATAAAGTCAGCACACCTTTCATGGCTGTGTGTGTGTATCCGTGGCAATTTGACTTTTTGTCATTTGGTTATTGTCTTTTGTTATTGGAAGAAGTAAACATTGGATTATTGCTAATTGATAAATAAATAGATAATTAAAGTATTAAGTTCTTCGTTCATTATTTATTTATTTTTGTTTTATTTATCACAGACTGGCACAATTTCACAACAAATGACAACAAATAACAAATTATTTCTCATTTGACAGAAGAGCATTTAGATCAAATCTCCCAACACATCAGATATCAAATCTTTAGTGTTGAGATTTGATCTGTTTTTGCAATGAAACTTGCAAAACTGAAAATCCTTTCTTTGAGAGAAATTCCCGTTTGATTTAAAGAAAACGGTAAAATAATTATAACATAATTCCAGAAAATTCAAAGATACATTGTTAAAAACCTTTTGGACCTAGATTGCTCATGTGGTATGAGGAGACTTGGGCTTGGTAAGAGTGAAGAACCGATTTTGGCCATTTAATTTGCTATTTCGTTCGCCTCTATATCTTACCACCAGAGGGTAACTGGATTGGTTGTACTAAGAAGTCTTAACTCTTTGGGGCAACAATCCACCAGTTTTGACTTTGTGATTATTGAGATGGCTTTAATAGGCGTTTTTTTTTTACATTCGGAAACGAGCTCTGAACAGAGTTCGAGTATATCGATCTCGCTCTGAACGTCCTCTGAACCAATTGTGTTCAGAGCGTTCTAAACTATTAATGAAACGAATTTAATATCCCATTAATTCCGTTTTCTCATGATACTTGAAAAACCTGACAAATTTTTTTTTTAACATTTAAAATACCTTCGGCGGCCATTTTAATTGTTTTTAATTTCTGCCGCCGTTAAAAAGTCCTTTTTATCAGCTGAAGAAGAACCCTCGAAATTTAACTGAGCTGTTTATGAGTGGCTTAGCTGAAAAAATACGTGAACCTACCATATCGTCTATCTTAGTCCTTCCGTAAACATCGAGACATGATCATCGTTTAGGACCCGGTTCTTCTTCCAGCTTTCTCTTTTTGCGAAAAAAAAACCCTTAAGGGTAATAAGTCTATGTACTGTGTAGTATAATGTAGTCAGTTTGAATGTATATTTCAGTGAAGTTTATTATGGTTCTATGCCCAGACAAGCGTCTTTAGCAATTATACTCTGTTACACATAAATGGGCAGTAGACCTCTTATGAGGAAGCTTTTCTTTTATCAGTAGCGTGACATATTTTTGCACCACAATAAATTGAAGGAAACCCCCATACAAATTGTTCAACCACCACTGAATTTCCAATTGCATCTGACGTGAGTCCCACGTCTTATTCAAGGCACATCTAAATGTGCACTGATTGTTTGTGGCCTGGCTGCTGGCTGCTGCTATTTAAAATTCAACCCCTTTTTAATTGATGTGCATTCAGAGTTACCAGTGTTCTTTTGGTAACTCGTTCAGCTTTCTTTCCTTGGGTTTCTGCTGAAGAGCTTTTGGTTTTAGAGCTTTAACATTTTTTTAAGATTGTTGCTTATTTGAAATGCTTACTACGGAAACCCTGCAAGAGCTTTTGTGTGAAAAGCACTTACGGAAAACAAAAGAGTGCGAATGAGAGACAAACATCCCCATCTTCCCTGTGCTGCCCATTTATGTGTAACAGAGTATAGTACATTGTTTAAGACCTAATGCGTATTTTGCTGCCACGCCATTTGTTTTTTAAACAGATCGAGTGGGATAAGACAAAAAAGAATGTCGCGGTGGTGTAGTTCTCATGGCACTAGTTGTACAAATGACTTAATTGTAGGTGTTAATTAATTGAAACACCAACAAAAAAAGGCGCACTCATATTTTTTAACTTCTTTTTATCATTATGGCAACATGCTGCTATTTTTTGGAAAGTTAAATATTTTATTTTTTTTTCAGTATTTTGCTGATTGATTTGAATGTTTTTTTTTCAAAAATTTCGTTTCTGTCCTGCGTTTACGAGTACCAAGTATACAAAAAGTCATTTGTTCGTACTTTTCCTAAAGTAGGTATACAACTTTTAGGTTTCGTGCTCCTGTAAATGTTTTGGTGAGTCAACTTTTATGGACTTGTTGCAAGAAGTCGCAAGAGCAGTAGCTATAGTTAAGAATGGAAGCGGTGCGCGGTATGCCACTCTCTTTGTCAGAAAACTAGATGACGGTTGGCTCCAAAGTTTCAGAAAAACATACTCCTTCACTCAGCGTCAAGATAAAGGTCGGCCGAGAGCAACTTCTGCCGAAGATGACCTATATTTGCTATTTCAAAATCTTCGAAATGGGAATGAATCAAACAGCGGTTGAATAGTCTCACAGGTTTAAGGCGGTAAGAGGAAAACTGTGCTCAAACGGTTACGACGATTAGTGGAAGGTGGTCTGAGAGCAAGAAGACCCGCTCGAGTACCACGGCTCAAGGTAGAGCACAAGCGATGCCGATTAGAGTTTGCACGCATTCACCAAAGTTGGGCCAAGGCTGACTGGTGCAGAGTTGCCTTTGCTGATGAGTCTTGATTTTGCTTGAGATCTACAGATGGACGTAACAGAGCCTGAAGACGACCAGATGAGAGAAACTCTTTCGCGACGGTTGCCCGAAGGAAAACTTCTGAGGAGGCTCAGTCATGATATGGGCAGGAGTTAACCCTGAGGGGAAAACCGAGCTGTGCATCGTGGATGGATCGGTAAATTCTAGCTACATACATACTCGAAGAATAAGGCGTTCTATTCGCACCATTTAAAAATTAATTAATTATTTGAAAGTGGAAATCGCAGTTATGGATTGGCCTGCGAAGAGCCCGGACATGAATGCTATTGAGCATGTATGGGACATGCTTTTAAGAAGGATTAGAAGTTGGTCGTCCTTACCAAAAACACTCAGTGCACTGAAATCTGCATTGCTAGAGGAGTGTTGGACAACACGGTGGTAAGAAGCCTAATCCAAGGTACCTATGCCCCGTCGAATTAAAACTTTGATTGATGTTCGCGGAGGCAGTAATCACTTTTAAAAGGAACGAGAACTCGTTGAAAAAAAAATTAAAATAATAGTTTTAAATGATAATTTTTGAAGTTATGTTTTCTTTAATTTGTGTTTAATTTATAAATTACTAGCTGACCCGGCGAACTCCATACCGCCTTTTTTATATGTACATATTTTCGAGAATACTGAATTTTTGGTGTTACTGTTTATAAACGTCTCAGCTACACACTTCTACTAAATTAAAATTATCAAAAATTACTTTTATTGACGCATTGATTATAACCGAAAGTGTCGAACAGAAAGATATCGTTAATTTAACATCGTTAATACGCCTTAGACTCGAGTATAACTCCCATCTCTGGGCAGATACTGCTCAAACTTTTTTACACCTGTTCGATTAAAACTGATAGAAGAGAGAAGCATCATGGAAACTTTTACATCACTTGAACATCTTCGAAATGTTGCATGTATTTCTTTATTTTACCGCTTCTTCTACAAAAAATGCTTTTGAGGTAACCAGCTGCGTTTCACCCTTTAAAGAATTCCCCCGTAACACTCATCTTGTTTGGAATGCTCATCAGTTTCCATTTGAACCCAAGCGTTGATATTCTGCAGGAATTGAAGGGACCTACTATTTACAGTCAAATCCGAACGGCTAACAGAGAAGCACTTTCCATGACATTTATTGCTCTTGGGGGATTTTGTCACTTCCTCGCAAGAGGCAGTACCCCGGAAAAGAACTTAGGTGGAGTTGTCAGGGATCGAACCTAGAACTTTCGGTTTGGCAGTCCGACACACTAACGACTACGCCACGGGGTACCATTTTGAGCGAGTGTGCTTTAAAAAAACCTATTTAATGAGAAAAAATGAGATAAAACCTGAAAGAATAGATTTCTAGCTTACCAAAAGGTATAGCATTTTTTTAGCGTTGTTTTTAAATATTTTTTTTTTTCTGTTTTAAGCAATTTTTTGTTTTTTTTTTTGGAAAATTGCCCCCATGGGAATTATTTTTTATAGCTTAAAACGTTACATTACAATGGCTGACAACTTTTGAGATTTTCGACAAAATGCACTAAAAATGGATTTCTGTCAAATTACTAAACTTTATAAAATTTTGACCGAACTACACATAAACCTTTTTAGACATCCTCAGATGACCCTGCAATAAGATTTATTATTAATTTTACATAATGCACTAAAAATGCAAAATTTTCATATCCTATGTCGATCCTTGGGCGAATACTTATTCATTAAGCCCTAAATCGTCAAAATTGAACCATCTGTTCTCGAGTTATAAACGAACACTAATTAAAAAAACGCTTTTGTAGATGAATTACTTTACTTGTTGATATGTTGATAAACATAACTGTCGATGGCATCTAGTAGTCAGCCACTAGCTTATAAAGTACAGCGTTATAGTGAAGGGTTTAATTTAACTTCCAGGCAGAAAATATTTTTCGAAAGCCTAACTGTTCTTGTCTGGGTGCAAAATTTTGTTTCAACTGTAGATAGTAGATAGATGGTGGATGGTAGATCGTAGATGGTAGATGATAGGTGGTAAATGGTAAATGGTAGATGCTTAAACAATAGATGGTAGATGATAGATGATTATTGTTTTATTAGTATGTAGGAAGTTATATTGAATAAGATTTGACTGAAAAATAAGTTCCTTTTTATAAATTATTTATTGTCTTCTGTCTTCTATTTGTTTATTACAACTGTTGCAAAAAATGATAGTTAAAGCCGAAAACAGATGTGCAGAGGGTTTGCACGCAGCGCTGCATGCAGAGCCGAACCTAAAACAGATGTGCATACTTTTGAAATTGTAAAATGCCTAGTTCTGTCAAATCGAAGGGAGAATGTAGTGTCTGTCTGCACGCAAATTTAAAAGATTTTTTGCTTTACTCGTGTGGTTAACTAGTCCTCGTTCAAAATACACGGGAGAGCGTTTATAAACACTTAAATAAAATGTAATTCACATGATTTTAAGTTTTTATACTACGTTTTCATTAGGGCTGAAATAAGGTAATTTGGAAATTTGCTAAAAAAGTGTTGGTTGAACACCAAGCTATCTTTTTTCTTTTTCTTTTGTACAACCTTTTCATTCTTTCTTCTTGTTTTGTTATGTTTACGACTGCCTTTGCCTGGATTTTATTTAAAAAAAAGTTATTTTGTTTTGTTTACTTTTGCCGTTACCTTGGATTTTGTTTCCAAATTGACATTTTAGAAAATATCTGTTCAATTGTTTTCAATAAGATATATGTATAATCATTTATGCACTACCTACAGAAGCAATTTAAGCATTTAATTTTAACATTATAGTTTTTATATAATAGAAATTATCAAATCATTAATTTTTACGTGCTTTAAGCCACACTGTTTTTCTATTAAGATTATATGTAAAGTTTTCTAGCTTGAGCCAAAAGATTGTATTTATAATCTATAGTATATTCCCAATAAGAGGAACGTTTGGTGCCCCATATAGGGAAGAAGTTCACAAACACTTGATTGGTGAGTTAGGAGTGGTTTTTGTCTAGATTGCTATCTGAAACAAAAACAACAATAGAAGACATTTGATGTAAACTAGATAAGACAACTAGTGCCTCCATTAACGAAGTTCAGAACTAAAATACATGTTCCATTAAATTACTATAAAAATGTATATACAATGGCCAAACTCAACTTCTCAGTTCAAAAAATTCAATTGTGTCGACTCTAGCAAAGCTTGTTTATTGTGTGCGAATAAACACCGCACATCTGTTTTCGGCAAAACTGTCAAAATAAGTAATGCCAGATTCTAATTATTTTAATTTTGTTCGTTTGTTGTTGTGGCTGCAATGAAACTAGGCAGCCTTTTTAGGAATAGAGACATCGTGCAGCGCAAGGCTGCGTGCATAACCTGGAAAATGACAGCTCCCATAAGATCCTGTATAATTTATTTGTGCTGCACGGGAAAAAGCTGCACATCTGTTTTGACCATAATACATTTTGCAATGGCTTATGAATCATATAAAATAGATTTACAAAAGGAACTACTGGCAACTCTAGTGGCCGACTACTGGAATTTGCGTAGCCGACTATACAAGAATCCGACTTAAGTCTGAATTATGGTTAATAATTTGTTAAAGGTAGCGATTTAAACAATTGCACCTTTCTTATTTCCCAAACTAGAAATGTCAACCAATCAGTAAAACTGAGTTTCACGTTCAGCAATTAAATAACGGACTTTTCTGGACCAGTTAAACTTAAACAAAAAGTTAAAGGGCTGACTACTAGCGATCACCCTATTAAAAACAAATTCAAGGTTCGCTCCTTTTTGTGTAACTCAGTTTATCTTATTAACTGTAAAATCTTTGGAAATTATAAAATTTGAAGGAATAAAAATAAGAAACAAATCGAAAACTTACTTGCACACGTTCCACTCTCAGTTGTCGAATCTTCAAAACTCTTAGTCAGAGGCTTTGTCGATATTGCCTCTTCATCCTTATCAGTATGACTTAATTCAGCGACATCAGATATTTTGCTTACATTTTCCGATGATATTTCAAATTGCTTTTGAATAGGCGTGCTATTGAATACGTTCGACGATGAAACCGGTGTATTTGTCAGGCTGCTAGAAACAACATTTTCCTTTGACTTTGATTTCAATTCGAGCAGAATTTTATTTTCTGCAGGCTTGGTTGTAATTGTTGCTGATGTTGTTGTTGTGGCGGTAGCCGATTCGACTTTTGTATCATTTTTGTGGTTTGTTGCAAGTGTTGTCACTTCTGGTTCTGGTTTGTGTTTTTCATCTTTTATTTGTTCAACTTTGCTGCTGTTGTTGGTGGTGGTAGATTTTGCCAAATCAGAAGAAGAACTGCTCTTTTCAGGGGATTGTTTTACTTTTTCTTCTTTTTGTTCTGTTTTTTCTGCAGTTTTGGCGGTCAATGATACTTTCATGTCAACGTCATTAAGTTCCGGTTCAGGCTTGGGCTTTGCTTCATTGTCTAAAGAATTTTCTTCAGAAAGCATTTCTACATTTTCAATTTCAGGCGATGGAGTTTCTTTGGCATCTTCTACATCCATTACTTCATTGTTGGCCTCAACTCCAGCGGCAGCAGCATCATCGACTTCCATTTTATCCTCTTCGAGAGTATCCATTTTTTCTAAATCATTTTCCGCCACACATGTTGCTGCTGAAACTTCTTCGGTTCCTGTCGATTCCACTTTCGATTCGCACGCAGAAGCTTGTTTACATGAGGTTTTGTTGGTGGTTTTTAAGTCATTCTCAAGTTTAGGCGTTGTTGAACTGGAAACGGTGGCATCTTTGTTAGGGGTAGTAGCTCCTCCACCTGCTGCTGATATCTTCTCACTTATTTCATCCGATTTTTCCACTGTTTGTTTAGTCGGCGTCAGTTCTTTAGCATCTTTACTTGATGTGGCATTTTTTGATACAACTTCGTCCTCTTTAACATTTAAAACCTTATCACCAACAACAACATCATCAACTGCAGAAGCGTCACATTCAATAATATTTTTAGCCTTTAGTTCCTCAGCCACATTGTTAGTGGCAGTGGTGCTAGTCTTTTCGCCAAGAACTTCATTAGTTTTTTCCTCTTCACTATTTTCCATTTCTTCGATTTTCTTCAAAAACTCATGCTCTGAAGTTTTACTTATATCTTCTGCACTGTTTTCAATAATTAAGACTTTGTCATTGCAAACTTCTTCAATTTGTTCCAGCAAATCATCCTTTTCTGCAGTTACTTTCTCTGGTTCCATTATCGAGCTGCAATCAGCTTCTGATTTCTTAATTTCATTTTCAGTTGCTGTTGCTGCTGCTGTAGCGGGACCGGTCACCACACTTTTTTCAACGACGGCGTTGTTCAATTTTCCGTCTACCACGACGACGGCATCTGAAATGTATACACACAGCAAATTGGCGCTCAATGAATAATTCAATAAAAAAATTATCTTTTCTACTTGAATTTTTTAAATTTTAATAAGAAAAAACACATAGCTATAGGTATATTATATAAATAGTTTTACTAAAACGTTTTAATAAAAAAAAATTGAAAAACAATAGAGGAATTTTTTGCGCAAAGAAAAAACAAAAAAAAAAGAATTACCTTTTTTCAAGAACGACGCGTCCTGTACGCTTGCCGCAGTATTCCCATCAACTTCCATATTTCGTTTCTTGTCAAAAATAACGAAAAATAAAAAGAATTTTTATCACTAATAGTTTCTCAACGATGTTTTTATTATTTTTATCAACAATTTAAGAAATTAGGAGCCGTTATTCGTTCAAAATAATGATAAAATAAAAGCCGAATGAACAATTACACCATTCGCCATTTGTATTCATGAAATCAGGGCTACCAACATTTGAAACGGTTGGGTAAAAAGTCAGAAAATGGAAAAGACGCGCTCTAAGGTTGCGTCTGCATTCCTTTACCGATTTGGAACACAGAAGAAATGAAACAAATTTAAATAATTTCGTTTACACTATGATAAAAGGCAAAGTGACATAACATGATGTCGTTGTATCAATCTATAGTAACCTGGATATTTTGTTTGCTTGTGTCACCCTCTAGTGCATCAACACGTTTTTATAGCAAAGATGATGTAAAATCATCTTGATACAAGCCTAGTATGCAATTTCGCTATGCTAACTCACTATTAGAATTCAAATATCCAGATTAAACAAGATGTTATTGTACTAGAATTTAGAATTTATTTTAAGAATCGAATTAAGAACGCACTCCTCTGAGAACAAAATTTGAAATCTAATTTACAACCGAGATTTAACACACACCACAATAATATTTTACATTTGTCAAACAGCTGTTTTTTGAAGTTTGTTGCCATTGCAAGAATCTAATCGTTCAATTCTTTTGTTAGAAGAATATTAGGGGTATTCACGATCTGGTGCAAACAAGTATTGTAAAAGTGCTAAATTTTTTGTATTTCTTGTAGATCGTGAACTGACTTCTTCCACTCCTCAGCAAAACTCACACGAATGTCTAAATCAGGTTGACACAAATGTCAAAATCAAAAGTACAAATTTTGCAACGTTGTATTTTCCTGTTGCAATGGGGTTGAGGTATAGATAAAGTGCAAAAGTGTAACAAAATGACAGCCAGTATATTTGTTGTTGTATTGCAAGAAAGTAATTGTAATGTAATGTAATTGTTGAAAAATAACAAATAAATAAAAAAAGGTAGACATTTATTGAGAATTCATTACAAATTAAAGTATGTAGGTATGAATTAAACAAGCAAAAAATGATTTAATTTATTTTTGCGGAAGGGAACAAATTAATGTGGTTTCTTACTGCATTTGGTGTATTGTCATTTTGACACACACACACACAATTACAAAAAAAAAGATAAGTCTCATTTTGGTTTATTGGGTGAGGAAAACCTGAAATCTGAGAGCAACATTTCTGATTACCAATAAAAATCGCCATAAGTCACACGAATAAAATAAAGTGCACAGGCAGAGATACACATATACCGTGATGAATAAAATATTTTAAGGGTGATTTAGGCAAGAGAAGTATGAGTTGGCGGTCTGTTTCATGGATCTAATAAGTATGGACTGCTAGTTGGTTTTCGTTTCTATACAATATCTGTGAAAATCGTGTCGCCAACGACACTATACCGCTGTTTCCCTTCAAGCAAATGGATCCGAATTCGATCCAAACGCGGAGTCAAATTCACATACTAGACTCCGCATACGGATCCAAATACGGAGCCGTAAAACGACGTTTGTCGGCTCCATTTAGTATGTAAATTAGAATTCCCATGGACTCACTTGCGAGAGAGAAATAAAGAGAGAGAGAGAGAGAGCGAGTTCGTCCCGCTCAGCGAAATTGCACCCAAAACAAACTTGAAAACAAAAAAACGAGTTGGAGTATCGAAAACAACCTCTGTCTCTGTCGTATGTATGTATGTATGTATATTTATTGAGCTTTTTTTTTTTTACATAAACACTTTCTTACAACTAGAATACATTCTTTCTTAAAATTTAACTTAAATGCTGCCGACTTTGAAGTGGTCTGGCTACTCAGTTGCAATTATATTTTTAGGTTTGAATTATTTTAAACAAACTAAACACATTAAATAGTAGATATTTTATCTATAATTTTCTTTTTTTTAAATAGCGTCCACTCAACATGACACTAACATTATTATGAGAACTTAACCTAAACTAGAAAATAAATAACAAAGAGATAACATGAAAATAGAGGCCAATGAGTCCGTCTCTGTCTGAATCACTTTATAGGTGTGCAATTTTTTGGGAACAACCCTATTTTTTAACATTGTGTAAATAAATGTTTGTCCTGCTTTCTCTTAACAGAGAAGTACATATTAAAATAATTTCCTTTTTTTTTTTTTTTTTTTTTTTCTTTTCTATATAGACTATATAGATTTGTTTCGTTTGTTTGAAATTTTAAGAGCGAATACGCTCTATATCTTGTTGTATGAAAAATGGAATCACATTAAAAATCCATGAAATAAAAGAATTATTAAATGAACAAAAAGTATTTTTTAGAGCAGGAACACTCTATTGAGTTACGAAAATTGAATAAATCACATTTGTAACATGAAATCACGAATTACGTTCACATAAAAATTTTCCTTTTATACGATTACTTTACTTTATAAATTAACAATTACTGGTTAGAGAGTATAAAGAAAATTAGCAAACGTTTTCTATGTGAATAGAATATTTTGTAAACCAAGTTGCTGCATTATGACGTTGCTGCTGTTGTAGTGCCTTTTTTTTCCATTTGGTGGGCTTTGATTAAAACCTCCAAACAATGTTCCTTGTGGAATTCTGTAGCCGATTAAAGATGAATTTACAGTTGCTGCTACGGAATCCGTTGTTTGAATTCGCCGCCAGTTTGCGGTGGATAAAAATTCCGAAAGTTTACCGCTCAGCCTGTTGCTTTAACTGTACACCACGGACCAAGAAGATACAGACCGCCAACTCACCATATGGTCTCACTTTTTGCCTACAAGCTAAAAATCAGCTGATATGCCATTTATTTTGAGAGTGTGACGCTCTCTCTTGCTTTTAAAACCCATTTAGCAAACACATCTAAAAAATAAATGGCATACGCAGGTATAGTTGCCATTACAAAATGCACACAGAGAGATGTACACGTATTCACAGACAGGAAAAAATATTTCGAGGGTGTTTCAGGCAAGGGGAGTACGAGTTGGCGGTCTGTGTATGGTCTGTGCTGTACACTCTCCCCAAAGTTACAGTTAATAACCGTGAAGAAACTTCTAGCGGTGCTGAAGGATACGGGACTTTCGGATGACGAGTTGCTGGGTACAATTTGTGTCCTGGTTGTTTATCGGTAGACCGATGAATTTTTTTTTTTTAAATTTAATTTTTAAATTAAATTTACTCAGTTACTTTTTTAACTCCCGATAAAAATTAAAAAATATTTGCCAATAAAACGTTTACTTTTTTTTTAATAGATTAATGGACGGCAGTGCTTGGCACAGCACAACCGTCCTCTATCACGACCTCGACATCTCTCCTCTGTCTCTGTCGTCCAAAACAAAATATAAATAAAATTTGTTGCCATATTCTTTTATTTTTTATTCTTTATTCCACAAAATTGATGGTCACAACTTATAAAAATAACAAAAATTAACTTATAAAAATAACAATGGGCACTCGTTTCATTTAAACTACTTATTTTTATTTATTTTATTTTCTTCAAAAACACTTTTTCACTGCCCGAATTATTATTTCCACTTTTGTCTTTGTACTGTCGTCTTCATTCTCCAATGCAAACCAAAAAGTAAACATATTATGCATATAAATAAAAGGCTCCTGATCTCTCCCTCCCTCTCACTCTTTCTCTCAATCTATTAAAAAAGAAAAAAAATACTCGATTCTCGAATCTCTTTCTTAATTTTGTATGCCATGAGAATTCTGAAGTCAGTGATTTTTGCTTGAAGGGTTGCTCAATATGTGAACTATTCCCCTACAAGAAAATTGTTTTCATTGTTTGACAGACACATTTTTTTTCAATTTCCTCAAACGTGTTTTTATTTATTTCACTGAGAGTATTGCAGGAATTACCCATCATAGTTGTATTAATTTATCAAATTTACAAAAACGCAGTTCACCAAGAGGTTGCAGATTTTGTGCCATTAATAATGACAACTATAACATTGCAACCATCATTAGTACAAAGGCAATTATTTGGATTTAATTGCGTATATTTTTGTTTAAATGTACATGTCTCTTTGTTTCCATATTTGACGTCGTGAGAAAAGAGCGCTTTTTTGGAACCAACGTGAAGTTAGCTCCTATCAGTCCATACTTATTACGTCCATGGTCTGTATTATATGTCTGTGATCCAAACGTCTCGCAGATCGTATAGCTTTCTGAACACACACAGACTGAACTTTTTTTCCTAAATAATTTTTCTGTCATCTACCTGTCAATGGGAAAACCATCACACGAAAAATGTTGAGGTTAGCAAGTAGATTTTCGAGTTGTAAGTTATATTTATAATAAATTCTTATTAAAAAAACAATAATAAATGATTTATTAAAATAACTTTGAACTTTAAAAATTCAACTTCTGAATTTCCATCAAAATAAATCACAATTTTAAAATGTTATGCAATAAACTCAATCAATGATTTACCTAAATATTTTTCAAAAAAAATTATTTCGTTTAGTTATTGCAAAATCGAGCCGGAATTTCCACAATGCCAGTTTCAAAACTACACGACAACCTTTAGCAATAAACCAAATAACAACAAGCCAGCTTCCTCTGGTAAACGCATCAATTCAGTTCCCCTTGTACCCATCCAAAAATAAGATCATAAACGATGTACCTTTGAATAATGTGATCATTGAAAACCCAAGAGATTCACTCTTAAACGAAATAAGGGAAATAATCAAGAATGAAAACATAATATATACTCCACCAGCAGAGAACACGCAAAATGAAATTCAAGCTGCCCGACTAATAGTTATTAGACGAAGAAAGATGAAGAAGCATAAGCTCAAGAAACTCCGCAAGAAGATGAAGTTTGAATGGGCAAAGGTGAATTGATCATTAAAATTAACTTAATTCAATAAATAAATAATTTGATATTATTTTATAGGTTCGGCAAAGGAGAGAAATGAGAAAAGAAAAAGCATTTCAAGCTGTTCTTATAACACAAATTAAGGAGGCTGAAAAGTTCTCAGCAGAGCAATATGTAATGTCTAAATTGAAGAAAGCCAATGAAACTCCAATTCCAAGATACTGGAAGGGACGACGATTGCCTGAATTTATTATTAAACAAAAGCTAGGCCTTGAATAAAGAAGGAAACTTGATTAAAGCCGATCTGTTAAACAATCTGATTTAATTCTAATTTGAGTTCTAAAGCCACAATTTGGTATAAAAAATGGGGCAAGCAGTCTTGCATGGGCTTGTATATCAAATAATTAACGAAGTTTTTAAAACAATTTTAACCAATGCGGAATGAAGGCAATACCACATGCTGATATCACCTTTTTCATTGACATTGAAGCTGCGATTAAAGCAATTTCTGCCATTGAAAGAAAATCAAAGCTTGTTGTAACTTGCTGTCGCGAAGGCTTAAGGTAATTGGGGCACAGCATAACAAGACTATGCTGGGTTCCTGGCCACTGTGGAGTGGGGTGCTTGGAAACGAAAGAGCTGATGAGCTGACAAGAAAGGGATCATCCCTAGAACGCAACCTGTAATATTAAACAGGCGATTGGGAATAAAGTACTTGCTGAAGCTAACGAGAAATGGAACTCACTCGACTCCTATGTCATAACGAAGAAAATGTGGCCCTAAATGTGGCTACAATCTTTCGTGGGCATACTGACCGGTTTGGGAATGTATAGGTTTTTTATAGATCCAATGCTTGTTGGGCCCGAAACCCCCAAGGTATCACAATGGATCTACATTGGTCTAAATGTGATGGACATAACATCATTGGTGTAATGATACAAAATTTGCGCACGAGAGCAACTATGCTGAAAAAGAATCCCATAATTTAAGAAGATAATCATATTCTTTGAAATATTTTGCCCATATCAGAAATTTTAAAAACTCAAGGCTCAAGGTGCGAAGAAGAGTAAATTACTTTCAAATTTGCGAAGTACTTATCACGTAAAAAGTCCTTCCGTTTTGTTTTTTTTTTTACAGTTTCGAAATGTGTCTTCTGCACCATCTTCATCAAAGACACGTGTCCTTGAAAAGCTTGTATATATTAGTTTGTTTGCTAAGACTAGACTCAGAAACAACACCTCCAAATTTAAAAGTTCTTTTTATTTTGAAATGTTATAGTTCGCGGGTGGTTTGAAGACTAACTATGTTTTACAATGCTTAGCTGTTTTTAGGGTGTTTATGAGCTAAAATAAAAAAAGTGGTATCCGATTTTTTAAATTCGTACTGTGTTTTATAGGTTACACGTACTTAAAGGCCTGAGGGGTTATTTTTTTTAAACAAGCTGGGTAAAATGTAGTTGAAAAAAATATAGTAGATAGGTATCCTATTGAATTTATTTAAATTTACCATAGATATAGCTACTAAATTGATTTTTTAACGCCATTAATAGGGTTCCTAATTTTCAAAAAAAAAAAAAAAGAATATTAAATAAAATTTCAGTTGCATTTGAAATTAGTTCATACATAATTACAACAGTATCTTACATAATATAACTTACTCACTTAAGGTGGCGCAGACAGTCCATTGTGGACCACGGCCTCAACCAACAATCCTCGCCAGCTAATCGGTTGAGGTCGTTCTCCACTTGATCGCGCCACCTTAGATGGGGTCTTCAAGAACTGCGTCGGCCCTCCGGATTGGAATTGAAGACTCGTCGGGCTGGTGCGTTTTTACCCATACGCTCCACATGACCCAGGGATCTAAGCCGCTGTATTTTCAGCTTCTTTACCAGATCAATGTCGCTGAATAGCACGTCCAGTTCATCATTGAATCTTCTCCTCCATACTCCATTGATACATACAGGAGCGAATATCACCCGAAGAATCTTTCCCGCAAAGCACCCAAACCTGTATTCATCCGATTGTGCCAGTGACCACGCTTCTACCTCATACATGATTAGGGTCTTGTATAGTGTCTCCTTGGTCCTTTGAGAGATGCCTTCTATGCCCGAAGAAATAGCGATTGGCAGGAGTCATTCTTCGACTGATCTTTTCACTGATATTGTTCTGAGAGCTTATAGTGGAACTCAAAAAGACAAAGTCCTTGACAACCTCAAAGTTATATCTGTCCATTGTGACGTTTTATCCGAGCCTACAGTGATGATGTTCTACACCCGAGGACAGGATATACTTTGTTTTATCTTCATTTACAGCCAGACCCATTTTAGTCGCCTCCACTTCAATACTTGCGAATGCTCCACTGACAGCGGTTCTTCCAATAATGTCAATAACATCAGCATAGCCAAGTAATTGAACAGATTTAAAAAAAAATCGTACCGCTGGTGTAGTAGTGAAGTGACATGGCTCTGTATAGCTCGTTCCTATTCACGCTGTCATAGGCGACTCGATAAAGAGGTGGTGAGTATTGATATGGAATTCTTGGGTCTTTTCTAAAATCTGCCGAAGTGTGAAAATTTGGTCGTTCATAATATTGGCCTAACAAAATGGAATGGAAGTTGTGATTGGGGTTCTACATGCAGTTGAAGATGAAATTGCAGTAAAATAAAAGAAAAAGAGTTCGAAAAAAGCTTCATATTTACACCATAAAATTTTAAAATGCAACTGCAAGTGCTATTTTATTTACCATCTATTTTTTTGGTGCAAGTTACATTTTAAAATACTTCAACAACAAAAAGATACAAAATATTGGATAAACCAAAGCTGCTCCAAAGTCCAAAGTCTGAGGGAGGGGAATTGAACTTAAAAGAAAATTTGACCATTTGTCAACCAAATACCAACGATAAAACAGTATGGTACACTCGGGCGTATGCGTACTTTTTCTAAGTTTATATTAAAAAAAAAAATCTTCCATATTCTCATATTTTAGACAAACCCATTGGACGGTATAAATATACCTAATAAATTAAGAAGTCAAAATTATAGCTAAATGGTCAAAATTTTTACATCTATCATCGTTCATATCATCGCGCTATCTGCTCGAAAGGGCAGAACAACGTCTGCCGGGACAGCTAGTGATAGATAATAATAAATAATTTATTCTTCTATTTGTGGGTCATACATACATATGCAGCAATAAGTATAATCATTTAAAGATTAAATATTTCAAGAGCGATAAGCTAAGCAGGTACTCTCTGTTTAAGAAAGTACATCAGTTGATTTTTATTAAACAGTGCACTGTATTGTCTACCATTCGATCTTTAAAAATGCAAGTTGCAATTCTTGGCGGTGGAATAAATGGATTTTGTTGTGCACTGCAAATAAAAGAAAAGTTTCCAAGCTCGAATGTTACCATTATATCAGAATTATTCACTCCAAATACGACTGGAGATGGATCCGCTGGATTATGGGGACCATATCTAATGGGTGATACTCCAGACAACAAAGTCTAGTAATAAACACGCTAGCAACATCTTTTTGTTTGTTAAATAAGTAGAACTTTTGATTTTGTTCTGCTTGTAGCGAATGGTCTCTGGGAATGCATAACTTCTTGAAAAAAATATGGCTCTCCGTTGATAGTGGAGAAGCAGGTGTTTGTCTTATTCCAGTTATCCGTCTTACAACGTCCGAACAGAGTATCGATGACTTTTATAAGGATATTGTTTATGGGTGCAGGAATCTGGATAAAGCCGAATTGGATGCATATAGTGGAACACGCAATAAAAAATATACGTAGCTATATAATTGACTCTTAATGTCAAGCATCAGACTAATAACAACTCATACTACCCTTAGATCTGGTTTACATTTCATGACTTATACATCAGAACCGACAAAGCTCTTGCCGTACTTGGAGAAACGATTTAGATCGTACGGAGGCAATATTGTAACGGAAAAGATTAGCGATTTTGATGAGTTCATTCGAAACTGCAAGTATGATGTGATTGTCAATTGTGTAGGACTCGGCGCTAGGTTCTTACTCAACGATAAGATGGTTCATTCTATTCGGGGTCAAGTTTCAAGGGTTAAGGCCAATTGGATTTATCATGTTATTTTGGATGAGAGTGATGATGGAAACTACATTATTCCAAAGTAAGTAGAAATATATGTTTGGTGATACGCAGAAGTTCTTACTATACGTGTAACGATCTTAAAATTCTATTTGACTTCGGCTACTGAGAATATAAAAAAATATTATTAACTTTCTAGGTAATTTGCATATGATGCGAGTTCGTGCTTCACTTCGGAGAGAACCCTTGTTATGGTGTTGATGATTGCGGGCGTTGGTGTTCATTTACCCTACATGACTTAGCTCTCTAAACTGTTGAACTTGAGTTTAGGTCTCGATTAGACTTACACACTTCAAAGAGAGGGGTTAGCAAAAGTTATTCGGCTTTCAATCTCGACACATGTTATTAGTTAGTTAGTTATACATGACAATAGTAACATTCTTTTCAAGTTTGTGATACAGAATACAATATAATCGCTTTCCCTAGTTTATAAGCCGTCCCATTTTACTCGTTGTTGACTCGAAGCTAGAAAAGGCACCAGTTCTTGCAATAAAGTAAATGATAGTCCAAAGTATTTGGAAGGAATGCCTTTCAAACTTTAATCTTAACGTAGTTATGAGAATTTCTTTAATAAGTTGTTGTGGTTATTAATATTAACTTCTTGTTTCTTTTTCTGAAACGAAAAAAAAAATTGATGTTTTTGATGTCTTGAACAAATGGTAAATTTTCTCCTTCCCAATAATTAATTGTTTGTTGTGTCCCAAACCACAGTCTCGAGCCGTATGTTACAGCTTACATATAGAAATTCAAATTTTGAAATAAGATTGGTTAAAATAAAGCGATTAGGACACAAAATATTGTATATATAGAATGCAAGAAGGCTCTCCACCAAGGTCATAATAGGCAGTATTCAGGTTGACACAGTCGTGATCCAGTGACTTATGCTTTCAAACATTGCTATGCATGCGATGTCAGTCTGCAAGAATTGAAAAAATACACAATTTTCTCTCAAATTGGAAAAACCCTCCTTCATGGTGAAAATATTACTCTTGGTTTGTGTATTCCTCACCTAGCAAATTATTTCTGTGAGAGCTGCCGGTCAACTATAATTTGGTCATGAGTATAACCTTCTTCATTAATCGTCGCCTTATTTTTCAAAATCCCTAACTTATCAGCTTCATTTAGTACTTTTTTGAATCCAAAACGAATATTCCAGTTTGAGTAATAAACCCACAGAGAGGCTTAAGGCATTTCTTCCGTTTTGGTTACTTTTCTGTAATTTGTTGTCCAGAAAACAACATTTTAAAATCATTCTTTTTTTCGGATTTATTCATTTAATAATTTTCTTGATAACTGTGTTTTTTAATTTTAAGCGTGGATTCAGTTGTTTTAGGCGGAACACACCAAGAAAACGATTACAATTTACATGTTTGCCCAGATGATAAGAAATTCATTATTAATGGATGCCAAAATATTTTGCCCGGCCTACAGCACGCGCGGCATGAAAAGGACTGGGTTGGTTTGCGTCCTGGAAGAAAGCAAGTTCGTTTGGAAATGGAAATTACATGTAAATTATATGAATATTTACTCTTATTTTTTTTTATTATTTATCATAATAATTTACAGACAATAACAAAATTTTGATTCACAACTACGGGCATGGTGGTAGTGGTGTTACTTTATCTTATGGATGTGCGTCCGAAGTGGTAGAATTACTTCAAAAGGCAATGAAATCGAAATTGTAACATTTTTTAACAGTGTTACTTACATACAAAATATACAAAAGCAAATTAAAAATAATTGCGTTTGATTTCTAAAACATCATTCATCATGAAGTTACGTAGATGCCAAAGACAGTTTGCTACTTTTTCAGGTTGATCTTTAGCATGTTTTCCAAGCCAATGAGCTGGCAAGCGTGATTGGTCAACACTAGGCGTCGAGTCCTGAGTGGCTTTGAGTGTCTTCTGCCACGGTCCAATATGGGGACTGTTGTTCTGTAGGCCTTCAATGTATCTGTAATGGAAGTTATTCAAGTTATAAACAAAAATTCAAGAGAAATTAGTTGCAAAATATTTAAAATACAAGAACGAAAAAGTAAGTGAACACCTTTTTTTAATAACATTACGACTTGTATACATAATTTTGACCGGCTAAAAAATATGCTTAAGCATTGCATAACAAATAATAATTTGTAAAAGCATATAAAAACACGGATGGTACTGTTTTTTTTTTTTGTGATTTAAAGAAAAAAATTTAAGTAAGCGCGACTTTTGCTACCAGCAAGCAATAATACTCTACCCGATTGGTTATTTCTGTAAACACTGCGTAAGTGTGCTCATATGCAAAAACTCAATGTAGGTACATAATATTATGCCGCACTATTTGCAACTTCAATTGGGTTTTGGTGAGTTCGTTTTGGTCTCCAGGATACTGATAAACGCGTTAATGAGAAGTGGAAGATAAGATATAGGTGGCCTGCACTCACTACCCCGAGTTCTAAAATAATTTCAAAATGGTTCGTAGTGGCATGACATCAATCTATTTGTAGAAAAGGTTTTCTCCAAGAACTGCTTTTTAGTCCGAGATAAGCTGGGGAGTTCACAGAGAGCGAGATGATTTATTTATCATTTTGATGTCTCTATTTCCATTTTGTCTTGTCTTGTCATAAGTATTGGGGAGTATTGGGATCGGTTCAGCAACTAAATCCTATTCTTGGTGCGTCGAGAACTCTAAACTTATTGCAGTAACTTTCAACCGGCTAGTCTTTGTAACGAATGAGGAAATGGCATTGATGGCCGCCTGACTTTCAAAGATGATTATCGACTAGTTCCTATATTGCAAGAAAATTAACAAAATGCAAGCACTTCTACTCGGAAGACATTACAGAAATCTGGAGTCTAAATTCAACAGTTAATGGGTGGGTTATTTGAAAATACGCTTAACTCTAACAATTCTTCTATCATGGAGCGTGTAGACCGAAACGTGTTTTCTTCCCAGCATAACCTTGTTGACGTTAGGGTTTAAAGCCAATCATTCAATTCAATCCAATTCAAATGATTTTCAAGTCGTAAAGTACTGTATCCCCTTCTTTAAGGCTTGCCACCAGACCAGATAAGCATAGATCAGACTAAGCCTTATTATAGTTGTCAATAAATGGTTTTGAGACTAAGTCTCAGTCTCTTACTAAAGACTGTACTGCTTTTGAAGATGTTTTAATGCTTCCTACTTTTTTCTTTACAGTTTTATACAAGCAAGTCTCGACGTACTAGAATTGGTAGCAATGGTAGAGGGATTTACCTAATAAGTGAAACTTGATAAGTGGAGCCACAAAGAGCAAACTTATCGAGAAGACTCCAGAGATCGGGGGAATAGTCGGTAACTCAGTTGATTTAGCTTTAATCAGGTTTGAGTTGAGATACAATATGGTCTCTATATACAGTTCAACTTAAGCCGACATATAAAAATAAGCTACATAAATATTTACCGGATATATGCTTCACTATGTAAAACTCTTTGTGGTCTCGGTGGAACTGTAACAAACATCGCCTCTGGAGGGGGTGCTGCAACAATAACTGAAAAAAATTAAATTGTCAAAAACCATAAACAGAATTTTTCAGTTTGTGTTACCTTGTTGTTGTGACAGTTGGTGTTGGCCGCCTGGTCGTGGTGAGATTGGGTTCCCAGAACTGTTTTGCGCGCTTTGTGAAGAACTTTGCGGTGCACTTACGATAGGTGTTTTTCTTGTTACGTAATTCCTTAAAGGTAAAACTTGTAAGTAGTAAGGAAATTATATTAAAAAAAAAAGTATTTACTTGCTACGATCAGCAACCGCTACAATTTTACCGCCTTTACTAAGGTGAACTTCGCGAACATGCTTAATAAGTCGCTGTAAATGAGGAAATGCAGACATATTTTTCTTAGCACGCATACAATTCCTCCATAAGCAATGGAACTCAGCATCAGATCCTTGGTTTACGTAAGACTTTTGCACATGTCCGCTACCATCTTGAATGCAATGTTCCATGCAGTCGACTGCATCTTCAAATTGATAATCACATTTTTCCCACAAACATTCAAAGACCTAAAGACAACACGAAAGATAAGCCCATTCAAATATATTTTAGTATACAAAATTATATTACTTGGTTCTCAACAGGAGTAGGGCATCTATAATTTAGTTGATCTTCAACATGCTTCGCTGCGCACTCTTCGTTCATTTTTGTAGCTTTGTCTTCCCAGCTTTGTCTTACGCTAGCTGGAAGATTCTTCCATTCATTCCCTACCATGCGGGAGATATCTCCAAATGTCGATTCAGGATTACTTTGACAAATACCTTTCCGCACCTCGCATGAATACAAAATATATCCGGTTACTACTTTTGATTTATTGGCTTTTGGAGGCTTTAGCTTTGATGACAATGGGGTGGAAGATACCGATGGTACCGGAGAGGATGTTGCTATATCAGAATTCACTGACGGAGGTCCACCATCTAATGAGTCCTCTAAAACACCTAGACTATCATTTGTGTCCATTTTTATTTCCTTGAAATTGAATTTTAATAGTTAACTTAAATGATACTAAACTTCTTCTACTTACAGCACACTTAATATCTTGGGTTATACTTTGCTTTCGTTCTTTCGTTCTCACTGGCTTTATAATTGTTTTAAAGTGAAACACTTCATCTTGTGTAACAAGTTTTCCATGAATGAATTTCTTAAGTCCAGTATTCGGGTTCAGCTTACGAATAGACTTTTTCATTTCATCGTACACCGAGTCACAAATGTAGACGTCACTTTCTGAGATTTCAGTTGGCCGACATGAAGAATATTCACTGAACTCTAACACAGCACAACGTCCAACAATTGCTATTATTGGACTGATTTCCTGTACAGTCGAGAGCAACAGTTCCTGTCGATAAAATGTTTTATTTGGGTGTGATGAAATTTCGTTTGGTGCCAACAGCCATGGTCCTTGGAAATACGATTTCCTATTTAAAAAGAAAGCAAGATATTATAATGACCCAATAAATATTAAAGCAAATAAACAAACCCTGCTGATTCCCATATTGATTGTATTTGAGCTATTGATTGTTTTCCACTCTGTGTAGCGACATAAACAAAATCACCCAGTTTAATAACTCCGCTACAAATAGTATTGTATTGCTGGTAATAGGTACTGTTTGCTTCTCCGCCCACTGGAGTGGGACATTCAACGTTCTGAAATATTTTGAATTGCATTAGCTGAGGGTTTAAACCAAGCAACATACTATGGATTTTATTTTTTTGATATCAAACAAATTTCTGGTTACTTAAAACTACGTAGATATTCAATTTGTTAGAAAGTGGTATACAAATAAGACATAGTCTTTTATAGTACCTGAGTTAATACAAAATTGTGTGGATAAAATTAAACTGTATAAAAAATTAACAATAACTTAAGAAATAGAAATAAATTAAAGAAAAAATAAAGAGGAAAGCTTTTTGAGAGGTAGAGATGTGATAATATATTTCTTTTTTTTTTATAAGAAAGAAAGAGTAAATAGGATTGAATTAACGATGTATTCAAATTGCTGTTAAAGTATGTTTGTTTAACGAAAACTTAAAAATAATGGTTTTTTAAAGTTTCCTGTTCTTATAATTTGCCTTACCGTCATAGGCAGGGAGTTCCATAGTCTGATGGCATAAGCAAAGAAAGCAGTAACAGAGATTTAATAAGCCTTAGCTTAGTATCTAAAGGCGTCAAGGCGGAGAAAAGATTTTACTTTCGGAGACCACCATAAATTCGGCTGATAGAGAGATTGACATGATAACTAGCTAAGAGTGTTCGATTTATTTTAAAGCCTAAATTAATTACAGATTAAACGAATTCAAAATGAAAACATGATTATGATGACAGGTGGTAGATTTGTCACATCAAATTTCTTTTTAGATATAGCAATAATCTACGATTTGGTCGGATTAAGAGATAACTCGTTGTATAAAGACCCGTGATCTTACTTTTAAAAAACAACAAAGCAGCTGGACTGGATGGCATACCTGCTGAATTCCTCAAAGCAGACCCCGACTTGGCAGCCGATATATTATTGCCACTTGTTGAAACTATTTGGGTAAACGAAAGCTTTAACAGGGAATGGAAAGACGGAGTTATCGTCAAGCTACCGAAGAAAGGTGATCTAAAGAATTGTAATAACTGGCGTGGTATCACCATTTTGTCCGTATTTCCGAAGGTAATGGAAACTATTATTCTCGAGAGAATAAAATCTAAGATCGAGTCTACTCTCAAGAGGTATCAAACGGGATTTCGCAGTGGTCGATCATGTGTCGATCACATTAACACCTTGCGAATTATCCTTGAATAATCATCGGAGTATCAATCGCCGCTTTACCTCATGTTCGTTGATTTTGAAAAGGCCTTCGATCGCGTTAGTCGCGATGCTATCTGGAGATCGCTTGGTGCTAGAGGTATCCTGGATAAAATTGTTGCTCTTATAAAAGAGTCGTACAACAACGCAAGGTGTTTCGTTCTGCACAGTGGACAGCTTTCCGACGCATTTGAAGTTCGACAAGGAGTGAGACAGGGTGATGTTCTGTCACCGATTTTATTCTTACTTGCAATCGATGATGTTATGACTGCCACGGTGGGTGAAGGTGAGAGACTTGGTATCCAGTGGGGCCCCTTTCACAAGCTAAGCCATTTGGACTATGCTGACGACATCTGCTTAATGGCAAACCAAATGTGTCTCTTCCTTCAACAGAATGGTGAGGCAACTGGCTTAAGGATTAATGCAAGAAGACAAAAATAATGCACACAGCAGGAACCAACAACAGCAGCTTATTGTGAGGCAGGAGACAATAGAAGAAGTCACACAGATTAACTATCTGGGTAGTGATCTATCACCCGACGGTGGAACAGACTTGGACGTAAGCAATAGAATAAATAAAGCTCGTAGTGCATTCGGAATGCTTTCTCCTGTGTGGAGCTCTTCAAAAATATCACTTCGTACTAAGTTGAGACTCTTTGAATCCAATGTTAAGTCTGTACTGCTTTATGCCTGTGAAACGTGGAAATGCTCTACTAACATCTCGAGTAGGTTGCAAGGCTTTGTCAACCGTTGTCTGCGTTATATCCTAAAGATCCGATGGCTACAAACAATATCCAACAATGATCTGTGGTTTAGAACTGGACAAACAAAAGTGGATGATGACATCAAGTAAAGAAAATGGCGCTGGATTGGCCACACACTGAGGAAGCCTGATGACAACATAGCAAAGCAGTGCTTTGAATGGAATCCTCAAGGTGCGAGGCGGCTTGGAAGACCAAAGGGAACATGGAGGTCAACTGTCATGAAGGAGGCTCGGTCCCAAAATTTGCAGTCGTTTGCACAGCTGAGGTATCGTGCTAGGAATAGAGAGAGATGGAAGGATCCGGCTGCCGCCCTATGCTCCAGTAAGAGTTAAAGTGTTGAAGAATAAAGACCAATTATTGTAGATCTCGAAAAGGTCCTCATTTACTGTGCAGATAAGATCCTCTAGCAAATTAAATGGTGCGGAAAAGTATAATTGAACATCATCTGCATAAAGATGCAGCATGACTTTATGACACACATAGGGGAGGTCATTAATGAACATGCAACATAGCAAAGTACCCAAAATTGAACCTTGCGGAACATCAGCAAAAAGATTCATTGAATCCGAAAAAGTGTCACCAATTTTAACTCTCTGACTTCGGTGTTCTTAATAGTTTTTAATTAGGCGTGCCGATCTTCTACTGAATCCAAAGTACAAATCCAATTTTGTACACAAGATGTCACTGTTAACTCGGCCAAAGCCTTGGAAAAATCAAGCAAACATAATAATAGTCAATTTATCCAAATCATACTGAATTCTAATATCGTCAAGTATCTTAATCATTGCTGTAGAACAGATATGATTAGGACGAAACCCCGATTGCACCGGTGACAATAAATTATGGTGGTGGTATGAAATCTGCTTCGATAAAAATTTAGACAGACAGTGTAGTATACTTATGGGTCGGAAGTCAGCACAAGATGAAGGATGGAAATTTTTTGGTACAGGAATTATTTTTTCAAGTTTCCAGCAATCGGAGAACGATGAGCTGGTTATACAAAAATTAATTATGTGCGTAAAGGTGGACAGAATTTGGGGTAATATAATTTTTATAAACTTTATGGGAACACCATCCTCACCTATAGAATTCGACTTAAGAGAATGAATGCTCATTACCAATTCAAAATCAGAGACGATTTCAAAATCAAATTCACTAGAATCCCCATACAAAATGTTAGCATTAGGTGCAAAGTTATAAGCCTGTACGTTACTTGATGTAAAAGCATGGTTGAGATCATTTGGGTCAGGAAAATTGCTTTCAACAACCTGCTTCCTACTAACACCAATAGAACGCAAACTACTCCAAAGCTTACGGAAGGTCTAGTTGGTGCTTAGCTTAGACATTCAAAATCTTTTTTTAGCTCTTCGAGTAACGAAAGATGAGAGCACGACAGAAAATCTTAAAGTTTAAAGTGGCAGGGTAATGCCTCCATTTTGAATATAATTATTCCAGCATTAAATATTGAAAAAAAGTTGACTTTATCGTTGACATTACTTAGTTGATCCACTAGAAGAACATTAGACAAATCAGATAATTTCATTAAGTCAAGGAGACTCAGAGCTGAGTTGGGACCAAAACGAGTAGCATGAGAGTTTGTCACGGCAAGGCCTGTAGCTGCAATCATATCAGTGAGTTGGTTAGCTCTTGTATCATTGAAAAAGAAGTCGGCGTTAAAATCGCCACAAAGAATAACATTTTCATAACTTGCCGACAATTCCCGATTAACTGAAAAAAGAGGTTCAGGCGAACAGCTCCTGTTAGGATTGTAAACAACACCTAACAAGCTTTTAATATTGCCATCAGATATCTCTAAGATAAGAAACTCAATTCCAGAACCTTCTGATTTAGAAATAATTTTGCTTTGAAGTGCTGTATGACAATATACTGCCACCCCTCCTCCAAAAGTATCTGTAATTATTTTGTTGCGAATCAATTTGTAGTTGGGTAAGTCGTACACGGTACTAGATGTTTCAGGTTATACAAATAACATCAACAACAGAGGAATCAAAGACATACTTCACAAAATCTAGCTTGTCTAAATTTAAACTACGAGCATGCGCATGTAACAAACTCTGAAACCCTCGCGAGCATTGGAAAGAATTTTTTTCATAGACTTAGTACAAATATCAATGCCACCAGAAAGAAGTAAGCCACGAGACATGATAAAGCAAATCGTTAGGACCTATAATAATTAGAACTACTCGTCCTTACCAAAAACTCAGAAACACCAAAAGGAATTACAAAAACAAAGAGATATATGAGAAAATTAAATTGAAAAACAAAAAAATACTTATTAGAAATAATAATATTATATGCAAGAAAAAAATGAATTTCAAGAAAGAATTTCAAAAAAAAAAAAAAAATAATTCATGATTGATGATCTGCTCCGATTAGTTATGTGCCAAAGTAGAGGAAAGTGTAGAAAAGGTACTCGAGTCAATCTTTTTAATATACAAATAAAAAAAAGAGTTTTTATGAACGCTGGATCTGCAATGGTGATTAGGCACTCTAAGGATACAGCCTTCCTGTGATCAAGATTGGCAAAGTAAAGCAATGACTCATGGAATGCGTTGCGTGGATAACTCGCGTTATTATGGAAAGCACCTATTAAAAGATAATCGTTTGACTTCACCCTATAATAGGTCCATTAACAGTATTAGCTTTGTTACTTGAACTTAATCCAGGGTGGACCAAGGTTTTGTGGACAACCCAAAGAACTGTTGAAAACCTGGGCGTATCGGTTTTCAAAAAACATGTTACCTCTGCTGATTAGGTATTTGTCACAACTCACAACCCAGAACGATTTGATGTATTTTATTTAAAATAAATGCATTCATTAGCATTTTGTTTAATTTCTCTAGGAAACAAAAATTGAAAAATTCAAAAAAGCGCGAGAGCCCACAAAAAATATTTGATAACAAACGTCACTTCAACAGCTGATCCTAACTCTAACTCTAAGAAAAAGTATCAAAAAGAAATTAATTGAAAGCAGTTGTTTCCAAAAGCGAAATGTGATACACAATCTGAGTTGTAGCATAGACTACACAATAATAAAGACAGGCCGCTTCATAGAAGAAAAGAGGAACCGATTTGAGATTGCCTCCACATTTTTCCTTCCTTCCTTTTCCCTTTTTTTCTTCTATGAAGCGGCCTGTCTTTATTATTAGTTACTTCTATGGAAGGAAGGAAAAAGGTGGAGGCAATCTCAAATCGGTTCCTTTTTTCTATGAAGGATTGTCTTTATTATTCTATGGTTACCATAGAACTAACTAATAATAAAGACAGGCCGCTTCATAGAACTTCATAGACTTGCTATGGATCGCCATTGCTTTGTTATCTATATATCGCTTGGTGTTGGGGCATATTAACAAATTTAATCTCATTATAAGGAGTCGTACAAAAACGCAAGGGTTTCGGTTTGCACAGTTGACAGATTTATGATGCACTTGAAGTGCGACAAGGAGATGTACCTACAGTCATCCATTTTCTTCTAAACCAAAAACCTAAAAAACAACTTAAAAAAAACTTCCTACATCCACTCCCTCGGCTTAAATCTAACTTGATCTAAAATATAGCATGATCTTATTTCTACATCTGTTCTAAAAATGCTATGTTAAAACCCAACCGGTTTTTAGCCGTTGCGTTGGTGCCAATACAGATAGACAAGAAACCCCTTTTATCTACTTTTTCCCTATCATCGTAATCTTTTTAAGCATAATTTGCCTTATAGAATTGATATCCAAAAGTCAAAATACGAACATATTAAATGTAAAATAGGAAAACTTACCGGTTTCTCCTTCTCAACCAGTGCTTCTTGAAGCTTCAATTCGGCCAGTTCACCTTTGTGCTTTTCTACGCGTTCCTTAAACACAGACATAACACGCTTAAGCTCAAGTGGAGTTTCTCTCGGTATAAATTTAACAGGATCATTTTCTCGTACATAGTTCCAATTTTTCATTTTGTTGAAACACTTTCCTTTAACATTATAACGAGATTCACATACATAAACATCTTTGTCAGCAAAACCTTCTGGTTTATGTTTAATGTAATCTTTAACATGCATTACATAGCATTTGTTTAGAACTTTGTCAAGAGGCATCGTTACAGCATTACCATTAAATACTTCCTATAAAATGATTTAAATAGTTTTATTATAAAATAAAGAGTTTAATTATGATTAATGTAACAAAACAGTACCTGCTCTAAAAACTTCCTCGTTGTGACATGATAAGTTTCATGAGGTCTCATAAAAATTCGAATTTGCATCATTTTGGCGTTATCATTTGTTGTCCACAAACGTTCAATGTATGCAATGCTGGGAATTTTGTTTTCTGCTGACTCAACATACACGAAATCTCCAGGCGAATAAACTTTCTGATCAATTGTCAAACTTTCACCTTGGGCGGTCTTTAGAAAAGAATATTTTTTTTTTTAACAGAAATTATTAACTTAATGACAAATATTACTGCTTTATCTTCGTCGTCTTGATCCTTTTCTTCTTGAAGAAGCTTTGTTTGACGAAGAACATCCACATCAGATTCCAAATGAGTAGCTGTATACATCAAGGCCGGTGAGCTGAGAGTATCTTTACATAGCTGTGCAAACAAAATTTTAAAAGTTGAATTCAGTGCAGTGTTTGTCTTTTGACATACCTGGTCCCTCTTTTTAATATAAAATGATTGCAATTCAATTGAATCTTCAAAGATTTCAGAATCGGTTCGGGATAGTTTACGTGCTCGTTCCAAACACATGAAGACATCTTCTTGAAATAAATCCAAGCGTTTGTAAACCCCTTTATCTAATCGACGTTTTATCAGATCCAAAGAAATGCCACGTTGTTTGCTTTAAGAATTACGAATTTAACATTAAAACAATAACCGACTGTCAAGTTAATACATGGCTTACTTGTTTGCGTCACCAGAAACAGAATCATATTCTGGTAGTTCTGCCAAGGAATCAGAGTAACATCGACCTTCTGCGTCTTGATGATTATACATGGAAGAGAATAACGAAAGCAGTAATTCCTGTACAGCCAGGGGGACGTCTGGAAGGATATCATCTCCTTCTCTAGAAATATAAAGAATATAGATTTTAAGGAACTTGTTGCAATGATGAATATTTAAAATAAAGTACAGAACTCGGTCCCACAAACTTGTTATGTGCTGAATTTTTTTAAAAACATACAAAAACCAATTCGAAAAATTACCATACCAAGATTTATACTGGATGCTTCCTTATTTGTAGACAATACTTTGGAAATTAATTGGTGAGCGTGTTTTAAGAAAGAAATAATGTGCTACAACAAAGGCCTCAAATGTTCACACACTAATCGTGAATTTAAGAAATAAACAGTGCTCCAGCCAATTGGCCAGATGCATCCCTCCCCCGAAACACCCATTAGTTAGAAGGAATAGAAAGATAAGAAAGATTTTTTTGTTGATACAATGAATTGATAATCAGCTGATATTTACCTCAAGAAAATCCTACGGGTGGCGTTCAGTTGAAGCTGAGGGAATATTGAAAAATTGCAGCCCAGGCTTGGGCTTGGACCCACAAGTCTAAGTTAGCAACCAAGCAATAGATCCACTGTACCATTGACACCCGCAACTATACTCGCGCCAGGTTAAATGAACTGAAGGCACAAAGTGCATTGGTTTGGCTTGCTTTAATGACATTAAAGAATAAAAAAGGAATGCGATTTTACCACGCAACGCCGTCGTCGGTGTGCGATTGTAGAAAATACATGCATATCCCTGGAACGATTCGACGATATTGCCCCCTTTCGAGACCGAACTATAAAACTCTTTACAACTCTATATTTTTAAGTACTTTATGCAGTCTCCAGCGAATATATTATATGAATAAATAAATTACAGGTTTTCTGCAAATGAATTTGAATGGAAACTGTTTCGCTTTTAACCTCAACGCTTCCTCATGAAAAGTCCTGAATCATTCACGTATTCATTTTTTTTTATATAGCAGACGCGCTCAAGGGTCTTGGATAGCCCTTTAAATGTTTAGTCACAGCGCGAGCGATAGGAAATTAAGGAAGAAAGAGAAAGGAGGTGTCGATGAACATTGGCCTTGAATGTTTGAAGGCCAAAATGGCAAGGGAAAATTGTACCAGGCAATTTATTCCACATTCGTGTTGTACAGCTGAAGAAGGAATCCCTTTATTTTATGGTACGTCCGAAATTGGGCTCGTGTAAACTGATGAGCGTTACCAGCAAGACGAGCGTTAAGGGGGAAATGTTTAAAAGGTAAAACGCAGCTGGCTACCTCGAATGAGCATTTTTTGTAGAAGAACCGGTAAAATAAGGAAAGACATGAAACATTTCTCTCTCCTGTCAATTTTAACGCATTTTCTGAACTCTGTCGAGCAGGTATAAAAAAGTTTGAAAAGCATCTGCCCAGAGATGGGAGGGGCGTATAAACGCTTTGTAAATTGTAGCCAGATCAGAAAGGGTGAAAAACTTCTTGCATCTATTAAGAAAGCCTAAGCATCTTGCAGCATTCTTGGCAATCTCAAGTATATGATCATTCCAACGAAGGTTGTCACTGATACACATACCAAGTACTGATAGCTTTTCGGCCTCCTCGATGCAAGCACCATTCATGGATAATGGCATAGGGGGTATGTTTAGCTTCACCGACAAAAGGCAGCATTGAGTTTTCGACGCATTAAACTCCACACGATTTCTAATACGCCAGTTCACAATGCTGTGTAAATCAGAGTTAAATGAGCTTATCACACGGTGTATCGTTGTGATAACACGTCCGAAGTCGAAGGCCGTGAATTATCAAACGTGTATGAAAAGCTGAGGGTTGAGTCGTCAGCAAAACAGTTTAATGGATTAGAAGTCACAGACAAGAGATCATTTATAAAAATGAGAGAGTCGGAGACAGAACGGAGCCCTGGGGCATACCAGCATTTATTTTTTGGAGGTCAAAAACTTGTATTGAACGGTCCAGAAGTTAACTTCTAATTCAAATCTTCTAATCGATACCAAATGCACGCATTTTCTATAAAAGAGCTTCATGCAAAACTCTATCAAATGACTTTGAAATATCAAGCGCAATAATCTTGCTTTCGCCAAAGCGATGCAAGGATTTGTTCCACTGTTCGGTGAGATATACCATCATACGAAAGCCATACTGTCGGTCATTTAAAAGCCTCCGATCTTAGATATTTCTTGAGCTGACGATTTATCAGTGTTTCCATGACCCTGGAAAGAAGGGACGT
This sequence comes from Platycheirus albimanus, assembly GCA_916050605.2. Lineage (NCBI taxonomy): Eukaryota > Metazoa > Arthropoda > Insecta > Diptera > Syrphidae > Platycheirus > Platycheirus albimanus. Next base: position 44,601,218 of record OU696697.1, read on the forward strand.
AAGTGCAATTGGTCGGTAGGAGGAGAGGGAGTCACATTTGTAGGGACGGGCTGGATAAATGCAGTTTTCCATCTACGATAGGAGCGATGGAAAAGCTCACGCGGTGGTACACCGCTATCTATTATGGTAATTATTTTAAAGTTTTTTAGGATAAGCCGCGTAAAAATATATTAAATATTTAGTGAGTGTACTGTACTCACCCCGTACAGAATTGCACTCACTAAATATTTAATATATTTTTACGCGGCTTATCCTAAAAAACTTTAAAATAATGTCCAACAACCGCGAAAACCTTAAAAGTTATATTAGGTTATTGTTTTTTTTTTTTTGTTTAGTTGTTAGTGTTTTTATAATTTCGTTAACGAGTAAATGAAAAGAATCATCCTAGTTTTATTTGCGTCGGCCGCATTTGATTTGAATTGACATAGCTTGGTAAGCATTTCACTTCACGTATTGATATACAGTGTAAACTCTATATAACGACACTCAAGGGACTGTGCATATTTTGACGTTATAGAGAATTGTCGTTTAATGGAGAGAAGAAAATCTCTATTAGAAAAAAAAGTTTATTTCAGACTAGTATTGGTAATTGCATAGAAATTTTTTATTTGAACGCTATTGTCTGTTATTTTCGTCTTTTGGTGTATCAGCCGAGTGATTTCGACGAGTGAGATATTGGTTTGATCTCTAACTCTATTTAATTTTTAGTACGATATAATTATATAATACTTATATAATAATTATATAATCTATTATATATAAAGCAAGTGTCACGTTCTAAAAATCTAACCGATTTTCAAATTTTTTTTTTTAAATTTTTCTTTCGCTGGCGTTCCTAAGACAGGAGACTTTTAATTACATATGTAAATGTTACTAAAATTTTTTGTACTACATTATAGTTCTGTTTTTTATCTCTCGAAAACAGCCAATTTCTACGAATTTCTGCTAAATCTTGTTTATTTACACACAAATTCGGTAGTTTTCGGCAGAAGAGAGAGCTCACGAGAGAGTAAGACATTTCCCCTTCCTGCCGATTTTAGCCCAAGAAATTTCTTTGGGCAGAAATTGTGAACGATGTCAAAAGTCAAATTTGACAATTAAAACAAAAAAATTATTTATCATTTCATTTCATTTTCGTGGTTTTTGCGTCCTGTGTGTATTTAATTGAAATTTATATTGTTTTATTCATTTTTCAAATTTAAAATTCGGAAAATCACGACAAAAAACCGAGTTAAATATTTATTTTTTCTTGACGTTTTAATTTTTTGACGTTGAACACAATTTTTGTGTGGAAGTCAGTGATTTTGCTTGAACGGGACAAAGCACTTATCACCAACGAGGTTGATTACATTATTTCCAGTAAATCCAAGATGTTTCAGTAAGTATTGTTATTATTTTTTTAAAGGGTGTTTCAAAAAACTACACACTTTGGTTGCTTTAACTAAAATAGTCATATTTTTGATGATTGTGGACAGAATTTCATGAAACTTTGAGAATTGCGATTTGAGACAACTTAGTACTCATACGAAATATTAATGGTGTTTGAAAAAATTAGAAACATTTTTTAACTTCAAGAAAAATATGTTAATTTTCAAAGTTTCATTAAGTCCCGCAAAAAAGACCAATTAAGTTAAGACATTGGCATTTTTTTTTTTTTATATGACTGAAGATATTTTAAACCGTGTAAGAATAGCGGAAGCATGTCCGAACAAAGATTTCACACCGGAGATGTAGAATGAAGTATTGGTAATACTCGAAGATTTGTGTATTTTGATTTCGAACTTTTCGCTCAACCACTATGGTCTGCCATCGCCTGATCGCCCGGCCAATGACTTAGTTAACACGGATATGCAACGAGAACAACAATATGACGAAGTTGACTTAGCTTCGATTATTGCATATAATGGGCCATTATTGACAGCTGAACAAAGAATTATTTACGATGGAATTATGTTGGCTGTAGATGCAAAATAAGGTGGTTTTCTTTTCTTAGACGCACCTGGTGGGACATTTTTAGTGTCTTTAATACTTGCAAAGATACGGTCACAAAAAAATTGCATTAGCTTTTGCATCCTCCGGCATTGCTGCCACTTTGTTAGATGGTGGACGAAGAACGCATTCTGCACTAAAGCTGCCATTAGATATTCACAACAATCCAAACGCTATGTGTTATATCAAAAAAAAAGGAACTCAATGGCTGCAGTATTACAAAAATGTTCAATTGTTGTTTGGGATGAGTGCACTATGAGTCACAAACATTCTCTCGAGGCATTTCACAGAACCATGCAAGATTTAAACAGCAATAACCGACTTTTTGGTGGTATCGTTTTTTTCAAATCAACTACTTGATATTGGAAACGGTAAAATTGAATTGCATCAAAATACGCAATTTATCAAATTACCAGATAGTTTCTGCTCTGTTGTTAATTCAAAAACCGAACTTATTGACAGTGTATTCCCAGATATTATTAATATTTACTTAGATCATAATTGGCTCAGTAATCGTGCAATTTTAACAGCAAGAAATGTCGATGTCGACGTTATTAACTGTCAAATACAAAATTTACTGCCGGGTGATTTGATGACTTTTAAGTCAGTTGACACTATTGTTGATGAAAATGAGATCGACAATTTTCCAATCGAATTTTTAAATTATCTGGATATGCCAGGAATGCCGCCACACAAGCTCTGTCTTAAAATTGGTTCACCAGTCATTCTTTTGCGCAACTTAAATCCACCAAAATTATGCAACGGTACACGATTAGTCATCAAAAGAATTACCGGAAACGTACTTGAAGCAAAGATATTGACTGGAAAGTTCAAAGGAGAAGTTGTCCTGTTACCTCGAATTTCCATGATACCGTCAGAATCTACAATACCTTTCAAAAAGCTACAATTCCCGATTCGTTTGGCTTTCGCGATGACGATAAATAAATCGCAAGGGCAGACAATTACGATTTGTGGCTTGTACTTGGAGAATCCCTGTTTCTCCCACGGACATGTTGCATGCTCCCGTCTTGGAAAACCGTCAAATTTATTCGTGTTAGCGAAGGATAGATTAACAAGAAACATTGTTCATCATTTAGTTATTAATTAATATTTGTTAAATCACAATATAATATTATTAATAATTAATAATAATTATTAATAAATTCAACATTTTTTATTCATTAAAACTTACATATCTTGAAATTTGTATCATTCCTTACCAATCACTTCCTTAACCATACCAATTTTATATCCAATAATTAAAAGCAATACAATAAAGCCGCAGCAAAGCGCGGCCGGGTCAGCTAGTAATTATATAATAATTATATAACAATTATATAATAATAATTGAAATACAAGCTTATTCCCCATGAGATGAAGGCTTCTACAATTATATAAACAAAAACAAAAACGTACCTCAAAGTTTGTTTCATTTGAATAACCAATTGTTGTAAAACCAATGCGTCCTTGTAAATTTGCGAGTCTGGTTCATTGTATTTACAGGCATTCTCCAGCATTAATAGAAAATCCGCTGTCAGTTCGTCGACACTCTCATAAGAACATGCTTTTAATTTCTGTGCAATTTTCTCCATGTCAATAGGTTCTTTGATAATATCATAGTAATCCGGATATTCCTAAAATATAAAAAAGATTTTCAAATTTCAAATTAAGAGGGTAGGAGACAGTATCAATTTATAACGGCACATGATTTAATTTACCTTCTTCTTTTCCTATCCAAGACAGATGGATAGTGACAAAAAAGACACAATTTCAATAATAAAAAAAAAATCAGTTAGTTTTAAAAACATACTTACATTTTTCGATGGAAGTTTTGTAAATATCAAAGACAGCTGCCTCTTCCCTTTAGGTTCTTGAAATTCTTTAATTGTTTCATAAAACATCCACAGCTTATTTATGAGAGGAGTCTTTTTACGTCCCAGTTTCATTCTAAATAATAAAAAAAAAAACAATCACCAATAAAAGAAGAAGAATAAATAATAAATAAAAAAATTACTTTGGGTATGCTTTTTTGACTTCGTGAAGACCTGGAAACTCTTTTAATTTTTCATTTAATGCTTTTTCCAAAAGATTGGCATCTTCGAAAATAGGCGAGCCCTCTTCGTTGTACTGTCGACAATTTGAAAACATTAGACGATAGTCGGCAATTAGCTGTTCCAAAGTGTGATATTTGTCTTGACTAATGTTGTTCTCAATAGTTGCCATATCAATTGGATTTTGGATGACATCATAATAATCAGGATACTCTTTTTTTGGAGGTCTTTCCATAAACAGTAGAACAGGGTGACGGTCAGCCAAGGTATATTCTGTTAAATACTTTTGAATATTAAGCATTTTCTTTTTTGCAGCAGCTGTTGGTAAGGAAGGAGTACGGCTTTTTGGTGATAGGGTCGATTGGATGGCCGTTGATGCTACAATTGGGGTCACAGGTGGTGGTGAAGTTATGATGGAATTTATGCGTGGGCGGCCCTTTTTCTTTGGTTGTGCAGAATTTGCGTTTGCAGGGTCGCTAGATGGTGGTTCGTCAGAATCGCTCATTTCCTAAAAAAAAAAGAAGATTTGAATTGCTTTATTTAAGAGAAAAAAAAAATATTAAATTGAGTTTTATATAAACATCGTGCTTTTGAAGCCAGTAAGTTAGTAAGTTAGTTAGCTGCGGTACATCAAGTGTTAAAATTAGAAACAATACTCGCCTAAACATACAAATTAACTTCTAAAATTTTACACTGTTACATCCGAGGATCTATTAAAAATCCCTATTTTTCAAACGGGTTCAATTTCAAAGATTTAGTTTATAACATTTCATTCGGTTTCCCGAACGCAAACAAATCGTATTTGGTTTTGTAACAAATCCCTCAGTTATCGACTATCCAGTCTTTCTGATTACACACCGCTCCCACCCCCTCTTCGGTTTTGAGCCTTCAGTATAGGAATGAATCAAATTCTCTCTCGAGAGTTTTACCTCGTCCCAATCAGATCGTCATGGAATGGAGACTTTGAAGTTGTTTTCAAAAACCCGCTGGGGTATGGTTTACTCAGAGTGACTTGAAATTGATCTGAATGAGTTAAGAATAATAGTATGTCCAATTGAGTTGTTGGTTTATTGAGAGATGGCTCTGAGACGGATTGCCGTACTCGCGGCCGTTTGTTTACTTAAAATGTCAAGGGGTGTAAGACTAAAACGAATGTCTAAGACAGCTGAAGGGGTCGCACGCAGTGCTCCAGTGACACGCTGATCTTTGGACCTTGCTTAGATTTTCAAGGTAGGTCACTTTATGCAAAGCAGTCTACCATACTGTTACCCCATAAGTATGCATCGGTCTAATGACCGCTGTATATAGCCAGTGTTTGATTTGTGGAGATAAGCCCTGTTTCCGATGGCTTTTTTTGAAAGAAAAGACCACTGTGGCATTTTTTACTCTTTCCTGAATGTTTGATTTCCAGTTAAGTTTTTTATCTAGAAAGAGGCCAAGATATTTAGCTGCACTTGAGAAAATAAGAAGAGTTCCATTGATGAACGGAGTTTTTAGTTGCAAAATTTTATATTTCCTTGACCATTTTAGTTTTGTTGGGGTTTACTACCAGCCCGCATTTTACTGTTCATTTAAGAAGCTTGTTTAGGGCTGCTTGCAAAAGCTCAATAAGAGTTTCAGCATGTTTTCTTTTAGAGAAAATGATAACATCTTTGATGATATCACGTTTGCTTCAGGCAAGAATAAAACCTCTTTTACTTTATTAAAACGTATTCTTACACTTACCGGATCTAAACCTTCCTCGACGAGTTTAGCATTCATTATCCTCAACATCTTTGATGCATCCTAAAATTCAGAACAAAAAAAAAATCGAAAGTTAGATCACACTAGTAAAATAAAACAAAATAAAATTATACAACCTTATAAGTTCGATGAGTTGGAGGAAATGCTTTTTTAGCATTATCAAGCATCAAATATAAATCAGCTGTAAGATCAGTTATATTTGCATAAACACCCTTTTTAAGTTTTGTCTGAATTTGACACATTGAAATAGGCCGTTTAATCAATTCAAAATATTCTGGATGAAATCGTCTATATGGAAGCTTCCATAATGATTGTCCAAGAGGGGAGCCTGTTGCATTAGGGTGATCTATAAATGATGTATGTTTTGTTTCCAAAGTTGTGTAGAAACAGAAAATAAAAATAAAAGGGAAACAACGAAATTAAAACAAAATGAATGCAAGAGAGAAAATTATGAAATAAAATAAAGACAAAAATGTGTATTAAATATTTATGTTGTTTGTAATAATGATGTAAGTTGTGTTAATACATGGTATTCACCTTTTTTCAAAATAAGTTTCAGTGACCAAACAAATTTTCACGATTGGAACTAGAATTAAGACACTGAAATTAAACCCGAACATGCATGAACCTTAGTGTATAGATAAGATCACTAATGATTTAACAGGCATTCTCAGGAAAGCACTTGAGAAAGCATGTAATTTCAAGATTGGTAAAATGAGAAAAAAGACACCACTATGGTGGACAACCGAGCTAGGCAACATCAGAAATAAACAAGAAAACTTTTCAACATTGACAAAAGGACAGGAATAGACAACTTTGTGGAAAATTTTCTGTAACGGAGTAGAAAATACCGCTGAATCAGGAAGGCTTAGAAAGATCCTTTCCAAAAAGCGTAATATTCTAGGATTCCAATAAACACTGGACAGAGCTAACACAATCCAGAAGATGAGTATTATGAACGAGTAGCACCACCAGATATAACAACGGAAGAAAGTAAAAAATGAACTATTAGTTTCTCCTCTCCATATAAATCCACGGGATAGATGATACAAATTATCACATACCTAAAAAAAACATATTCTTAAATAGCCACAAAAACATTGCGTGAAGTGAAAGTATACTCTTGTTGCTTTCCTAGACATTGAAGAAGCCTTCAATAATGTAAAAAATGATGCAGTGAAAAGGACCCTTGCCAACCTTAATGTGAACGATATCATTATCGGTTAACTCAGGGCTGAGAGGAGCGTTGATACCACATTGATACCATATTGATACTACTCTTCTGGGTACTCGTGTTTTACGAGATTCTACTGAGACTTAAAAATAGTGGAGTCAGTGAAGTAGCTTATGCAGATGATTTAGCTCTCCTAGTCACAGTAAAATGTTTCTTCACTATTAGTGTACAAATAGAAGGCTCCTTGTTCTTGGTAAATACCTGGTCAAAGAAATGTGCGCTAGCCGTCAATCCAAAAAAGACAGAACTGGTCCTCTTCAGTCTTTACCCACAAAAAAAAAAATACCAGTTTATAATATTCCTTCAATAGAAGCGATTCCACTAATCCTGTGAAATTTCGCCAAATACCTTAATGTTGTTCTAGACAGAAAACTGAAATGGAATCTCAACATCGAAGAAAGATCCAAAAAAGGCAATGGTAGCATTCAATGCCTGTAATAGAATATTTGGAAAGACCCTGGGCTTGAAAAATATTCCTGACCGCTTCCAGAAGTCTCTTACTTTTTCTAACCAAATTACGTTCCCTGCCTTAACAGTTTAGCGGACACCATGAAATATACAGATGTAGTTTTAGTATTGTTTCAAGAAGTATACATTGGGTTCATTTTGTCACATATAAGGCGGGTTTAACATCATAGAGACATCTACAATAACAAATGAACTAACACCTCTGAAAGAAGATGGTTTATTTGGCAAACAGATGTGAAACGGAGATATCAACTTTTAACTTTGTTTGATCTGTAAGAATGCATGTTTGGAGCCGATTTTAGGAGCAATACTGTAACTCTTCTTGGAACAACGGACGATAACGCAGTCTTTACTCCTATCTGTTAAAAGGTAAAAATCTAATTTACATTGCAAAATCTGCCACAAAACTTTCACCATAAGAGTTGAACTGGATGTTGGTCTTGACCTAGCATACCGTACAGCTATGTAACTTTCGTTTTTCGATTCAAAGAAATTTATATTAGAGCGAGTATTTTGAAGGCATTTAATTCGTCTAAAGCCGTTTTGCTAATGATCTTAAATAGGTTCTTAAATGCGGATTCAGACCTGGAATCTACAACCGACTTAATTTCACATTACGTCAGATTCTGGGAAAACCACAAGAATTAAACATCGACACCCACCAACTGTTTGACGATTTTAAAGCAGCCTACGACACTGTTAACAGATTCGTACCATGTCGAACTTTAGAATTCCTGCTAAACTGATACGTCAAAGTTGTTAGGGATTCTTCTGAAACATTTGACACCACCAGGGAGTTAGGAAAGGTGACGCATTGTCATGCAGCTGTTTAAACATTGGACTTGAAAATGAAAAAATGGCATACGCAGGGAGGGTTGCCATCACAAAATGCATAGACAGAGATGTACACGTATTCACAGACAGGAAAAAATATTTCGATGGTGTTTCAGGCAAGAGGAGTACGAGTTGGAGGTCTGTATTGGTCTGTGGTCGTGTCTGCGTAAACCGAGAAAACAACATTTTTGGCGAAGAAGATCAAGCCAAGGTACGCCTCATCTTCCTAGAGTGACCGGGGGTTGAACTATACCCTCTTAAGTGTTTTGAACGCTTAGCCAAGGCTGCAAATAGAAATCGCGATACTCCTTCTGTTCCGGCAGATCCTTGGAGCGTAGAGGCTGCGGCACCTCTTCGTCTTTAGGGTCCCTGCGGGGCTTAGCATTGTCGATATTTTGTAAGCTAGCTTCAATCCAATCATGTATGTGGTTGAGATTGAAGTTGGAACTTGAGAGGGATAGATGTGCCTATCCTCCGCCTCCGGAAAAAAATATGAATGGCAGGGAGTGAATGAAATAGGAGTGAGTATCTGCAGCTATATTTCCTTTCCTTGAAGTATTGATTCCTTACTGGAAACGTATGCAAGGTAAAACTTGTATGCGGCTAAGAGAGGAAGGCTTGGTATGCGTATTTGGCTGTTTGCTTCTGCCTTGGCAGATGGTTGAGTGCGCATATCTAAGGCTGCCATGCCTTGAGTATTGATGGTGCTCATCTGGAAGTGACCTTATGGTTGCGAAGCTCCACCGGAAGCTATATTCTGGTACCACGGGAGATAGTGCCCACCCAGGTGGCCAAGTCACCTGGGAGACTATCTATGAGGTAGGCCCCTTGTGGGAGTATCGTGGTGGTTGTGGTTTATTCCATAGCGGAAACATATGGCATTGGGTAATATTATCTACGGATTTTATTGTTGGATGCAAGAGGTGTTAGATAGACCTCGCCCCTCACCAAAGAGTGTGGACATGCCTCAACATGTTCCATAAAATTGGTGCTATGATTCTACCGAGGGGTAGATCTTAGGGCTCTGGTCTAAGCCCAATTTGACTGTGCATGCGAGTAAGCTCGCCGTGAAATTAAGACTTAATTGTCAGGTGTTCACGTTAAGCTTATTCTAATCCTTCCTAGAGTGACCAGACAGAGGGAAATCTTTTATTACTTGAGTGAAAAATTGGTGACGGCAGGGTAGAGATAGAGCCTGCTGCAGTGACATATTATGAAAGGCTTAGGAGCACCACGTCTTAAAGAGTTTTCCATTTGGCTGATATTGTTTTTTTTTATTATTAATGGATTTCTTCTTCTTTAAATTTCCGATAATTTATCTAAAAAAATGCCATTTTTTTGAATACCAAAATAACACCTCTTATTGGAAAACCCTTTAGTTGAGCCAACATAAGTAAGGTGTCAGGAAATCAGGAAAGAATACATTTTACCAGACTGGCGGTAGAACTTGCAATCGTATTAAGCGGTTGACATGGCTAGTAGTTTAAGATCGAACTCATATCGCAGCGTCAGATTGTAAAGATTTCAATGCCATAAAACCCGAAACCAGATGTCGAGGCCCTTGAGTATCAGGCTTCGAAGCGCCATCAAAACTCAAACCCTAAGTTTAATAATTGAATAAATGTACTTATGCAGGTAAGTATTCAATGGTTTAGTTATAATTTTAGTATTTTATGTGCAATTAAACAAACCATAGAAATTAAATTTTAACAGTTTAATATATAAAAGTAAGCGAAAGCTTTGATTTTTTTACCTGAGGAGCTGGCCGCGTTGTGCAAATGGTCAAACAACGCCCACATTGGGCCCTCGCCTTTTTTGTCTGAATCTTCATCGTCTGAAGTATCAATTTCGACTTTCAAAGAAGCGATAGAGGCACTAGCGGACGTTTTGTTCTTCTTCGAAATTGTTGATTTTGCCCGACCTGTCTCTATGTCCAGCTTTTTTTGTGTAAAAATCTGGAAAACAGAATTACAAAGAAAATTACATTCATTCGATTGACAAAGGCAGCAAGCTATGCTTCGATAGTTTTTACCTTTTTTAATGTCTTAGCGTCCTTGTAAATCTGAGATCCAGGCTCATTGAATTGACAGGCATTTTTTGTCATTTGCAAAAGATCCTTTTCCATTTCCAAAAGGGTTGAGTAAGCATTGGTTTGGATTTTAATCGCAATAAGTCGCAAGTCAATTGGATGTTCAATGACATCATAATAATCTGGATAGACCTTTTTCGATGGCAACAACTGGAATTCCCTATGCAAAGGACGTTCATTCATTGTCGGATCGGTAGCAGTCATGACCGAAGCAAATAGCTCTTCATACGGATCAAAGTCTTCATCCAATTTATTGGAACACTCAGATGTTTCACTCTCGTTGGCAGTCGAACGACGAGGATTACGCCCAACACGTTTGGAACGTGGTTCTTCTTCGATGCCGGCTGATTCCAGGATTTTTGACTTGTTTGTATTGAAAAATTGCCACAATGAGCAGGCATCTTGGTATTCGGGGGAGTCAGCTTTGTAAAATGCCTTTGCATTGTTAACCAAAAGTTCAATGTCATGGGCAAGTTCGTCCACATCGTCGTAGGAATCGGTTTTCAGTTTCTGTTGAACTTTAAGCAGGTCAATTGGATTTGCAACTACGTCATAGTATGAGGGCTCCTGTCGTCTTTTTGGAGCGCGAATAAAAGTGTCGCACAGCATTGAACCATCTTCTTTTTTTATTGTTCGAATTGAGTCGTACAGTTGTTGGCACAATTCAGACTAGAAGTTGTATTTTTTTTAATAGCAAACATTTTAAAGCAATATATTAAAATATATACATATTTATAATAAACAATGTTTATGGTTGGTGAATAGTTTTTAACATCTCAATTTTACTTACCGGATCGAGACGCTTCCTTTTCCTTCCTCCGGTTTGCATTGGAGATTGTTCTGGCGTTGAATCGTCCATAATTTCGTCGTCTTGCCTACTTGCAACGGAGCTACCTCTTCGTCGTCGATTAATCATAACACAATTAATATAAAATACACACTTTTATAAACAATTTTAATAAAAATGAATTGTTAGTTAAATTTTACTTCTTGTACTAAGCGGTGTCGCGTAGCGCTGCAATTCAATTTGGATTAAAAAAAGTTGAACAATGCTAATGCTAATGCAACTACAAGCCGCAAATGTCAAAAAGTGTCACCTGGCGGAAAAAGGAGACGTTTATTTTCTAATGAATGCGTTCAGTTCTTTAAAAGGCGATATCTAAATCTACTGGCGGGATTATACAAAACAGACCAGGTACACAGACGAGCGTAGCGTTCAGTTATTTCCCCATGCCTAAAACCCATTTTAAATATTTTGATCGTAGACATTAATAATGTAGTTTATATAGTACAGGTATGCACTAATATTGTAACCACGGACCAAGAAGATACAGACCGGAGACCGCCAACTCACGATATGGTCTCTCTTTTTGCCACCAAGCTAAAAATCAGCTGATATGCCATTTATTTTGAGAGTGTGACGCTCTCTCTTGCTTTTAAAACCCATTTAGCAAACACACCTAAAAAATAAATCGCATACGCAGGAGCAGGTATAGTTGCCATTACAAAATGCACAGAGAGAGATGTACACGTATTCACAGACAGGAAAACATATTTCGAGGGTGTTTCAGGCAAGGGGAGTGCGAGTTGGCGGTCTGTGTATGGTCTGTGATTGTAACATTGGGTTTCATTGCTGTGTCAGCCATTTTTGTCGACACAGACACTAGCCCTCTTCACTGCGACTAGCGGTAAACGTCAAAACGAAAAGCACTAAAAAAAATAAGAGGTAAAATATCATAGATGTAGTAGTATTAAATTTAAAAAACATCATAGATGTCGCACATTTCTATGGGGATGAAATTTAAAAATTTCCGTTATGGTTTGTTGGTAAATACGACTTTTTGAATTTGGATAACCAGATGTCGCGAGCTTCTATGTCAAAATTTTAAGTTGTTTACTTTATGGGTGAAATTTTGAAAAAAATCATAGATGACGCACATTTCTATGGGATAAAATTTAAAAAAGTCCGTTATGTTATGCCACTTTTGAATTTATAAAAACAGATGTGGTGGCTGGTGGGCTTCTATATCAAAATTTTGTTGTTCATTTTTTCTAAAGTGGTATGCTGAAAGCTAGCATTGCGACCTCACTTTTGGAGACATTACCTATGTTGACAATTATTGCATGAAGCTGACATTAGACTAGCAGTGTCGATATACCATAGGTCCACTTATGTATAACATGTTTCAGCTTTTAGGCAAAAACGAAACTTCGGTCGTCCGACCTTTAGAATCCGTTCGATCTTTTGACGTTGTTGTAAGCGAAGGGTTGGGTGACCCAATGCATTGTATATACAAGGTGGGCCAAAAGAAATCACCCTATTGGAAGATGCTCTTATTTTTGCAAATGGCCGCCAATGTCAAATCTGTTTTGACATTTTTTGCGGACTAGACAGATGCAGAATATAAGTGAACAGGCCATGGAGTGATACATGAACCGAAATGAACCGATATTCTGCAGGCGGCGTTCCCGGGTCGCCTCATCTCTCGTTTTGGCGATTTGCACTGGCCCGCAAGATCGCCCGATTTAACCGTTTCAGACTTTTTTTGTTGGGTTTTTTGAAGTCCCGTGTTTACGTGAACAAGCCCGAGACTCTGGAAGCCCTCAACAACAACATTCGACACGAGTGCGAGAATCTTTCGCCCGAAGTTCTTGCTGAAGTGATGAAAAATGCCATAAAACGAGCATTCAATAAATTGTGACGGTATCATCTTCTCGACTTGACCAATACAATTCTAAAGGTTCAAAGAAACATAATCAAAAATCGAAATCGAAGTTTTTCATTTAGAAAAAAAAGAGAGCCAAACATTACCTTCCCAATGTGCGACCCGGTCGTGCATTTTGTTTTGTTTAAAATAGGCGTTTTCCTGTTTTCATTCAGAAAAGAGCTCTGAACAGAGTTCGTGTATATCGAGCTCGCTCTGAACTTTATCTGACCCAATCGGGTTCAGAGCGCTCTGAACCAATTTATGAAATTAATTTAAGCACTTTAGGGCCAGCTGTATACAATATTGGTTCACTCTCGGGTCAAAATTTAAAAATTATTTACCTCGTTTCAGTGCTGTATCTAAACTAAACATTTATTACCTTCGTCTCACTTTTGATGTTCATGTTTCTGTTCAGCTTTTAGCATAGTCTGTGTCCAATCAATTTATTTGGAGCTCGGAGAGCGCCTTCTTAACACACTCTGAATGAGAAAAGAAATACGAATTTTAAGCAAAAAAAGAAACTCTCATCTTTTTACAACTCAAGCTCTGCTGTGAAGAAAAACGCCTTATTGAAGAATTGAGTTTATATCCATAATCTGTACTTAAATTGACAGATATCGTGGAAACTAAAGACTTCAACCAGAACAATTTTGTTTTAGGAAAAAATATTCTTCAACTCATCAGGTAATGAGGCTTACCAAAGATTTAAAAAAGCACTAACACACAAAAAAAAAAAAAACGATTGGAATGGTATCCTTTGACATTGAAAAAGCTTTAGACAGTATCTGGCATAATGGTCTCGTCCAAAAACTTTTCATTAACGATTTCCCAGAGTATGTTATAAGATTTATTAAAAGTTTTTTGTACAAATTGCCCAAGAAAAATATTCGTTGTACTCAGTTAAAGCGGGTGTCCCACAAGGATCAACCCTCTCCCCCCTTCTCTACAATATCTATGTTTCTGATTTCCCTGTCCTAAGTCACTGCAAAAGATCTTTCTTTGCTGACGACACATGTATTTACGGTGTCTCCAACAACAAATTATGTTCAATCTTCAAAACGCTCTTACTTCAATTCAAACCTATTTCTATTAGTGGAAAATAAAAATAAATCCTTCAAAGTCACAAGCTTATTCTTTCTTTACAAAGAAACGTATACGAACAAACTTGCCCCAAACAAATCTTCAATTGTGCAATGCCCCAATCCAATGGTAACAAAATATCAAATATCTGGGTGTTTGCTTAGACAAAAGCTTAACATACCCAACATAAATTTCCGAAAGCCTTTAAAAAGAAAAATTTCTTATGAAAATCCTATTTCCACTTTTAAACAGAAACTCCCATCTTGCGAGTAGCATCGAAAATAAGTTACATACTTATTTATAAAGTTGTCTTCCTACCTGTTATATGCGTTTCCATGTTGGTATCATTGTGCTGAGTGTCACTACAAAAAAAATTCAAATTTGTCAAAACAAGATGTTAAAGACAATTCTTAACCTTCCTTGGCTTTTTCAACTGTCAATTTGCATGAGATTGCTAAAAGGAAACTGTTAACATTTGTTCAAGCAAAGAAAACATAATATTGAAAAATATTGCTGCTTAATCGGTATCTTTTTTTTTATTTTTATTTTTGTTATCTAGTTTTAAGTAGTTCCAGTTTAGTTTAGTTAAAGTAAAATTGCCTATGAGTTTTTGTTAAATTTTCTCAAAACAAATACATATAGGTACATTTAAATTGAAAATTATCTCTCCCTTTTATCAAATATTTATAGTTGCTAAGAATCAATATTATTATACTGAAATTATCTTATATGATATCAATGCAATCCGATAAATAAAAATATTCCCCCTGCTCTATTAAGCTAGTGTCAAAACCGAACGAAACATTGCCGTCCATACAATTAACACGCTTCCCATAATGAACGGATTGCTGCTTTAGCAAAACATGTATTTTCCTCTGAACAATAAGTTGACTGTGACTTCACACACAAAGTGAGCATACCTCTCACTTTCACAGTCATCCGCAAATTTTAAATTAAAATAAGCATTGTATTTATATCTTATAGTAATTTCATGGAACATTTTATCTTAGTTCTGAACGTCGTCAATGGCGGCGCTAGTTGTATTATCTACTTTACATATATTGTTGTTTTTGCTTCCCATGGGGTTTAGACAAAAACCACTCAAATTTCTCTGCAATTCAAGCTTGTGAACGTCGTCGCTAGATGCCGCACAAAACGTTCCGCTTCTTGGGAATACTATAAAATATAAAAACAATGAAATAAGTCACTCTAGTTTCTAGTAGATTGGAAAGGGGCTTACTTCTAAGACGAACTGCTCGTTAATCTTTTTGTTCAGTTTGTCAGCCCATAAGTCCAATTTTGCTTTAACAGTCCTCTGCATTCAGAGCATTGAATGATTTCTTTATTCTTATCCTTTTGATTCCGGTTGACTGCAAACATAGTTTTAAAAACCCACACATCTGCAAAGGTGAACCATTACCCAGCAAACATTTTTCTTCACTAAAAATGAAGGTTCACTTTATGTTCAGCAAAAATGAAGAATCAAAATTGTAATCGAATTAAAAAGAGATCTACATTGGATTTTCATTCACATATATGAACAAAAATGATTGTGATCAAGAAATATACAAAAATCTAATTAATCTGTCTAAATTTCCTTCACTCTTATGAATAAAAGTGAATGTTAACACACAATTGTAAAGAAAAAGCGCTTAAATACATTCATTTTGGTGAATGTTTCTCTAATCATTTATATATCATTTTCAAAGATTCATAAATGAATGCCCATTTCTCAGGAGATTTGATTGGAATTGAATCGTTAGTGAATTCATATCTGAAGGTTTTCTTCATTTAAATGAATCATAATGATTCATTCTTGAAGGAAAATGTTTGCTGGGTATCAACACTCCAGTCAAGTCTGTAGCCTGCTTTGTGAAACAGTCGATTATTTAAATATGTACATACATGTACGTACGTATTTATAATTTATACATACATATGTATGTAAGTATATATGCATTATAAATGTTTAGTATGTCTTGTAAGTACATATTTAGTTCTTGAATGTAAGATAGATAATAATGGTGTTGTATGACGTATACGTAATTATTTTTTATTCTATCTTTATTCGCGTACCCAGAGGACTATTTGCTTAAGTGTGTATGTTTGTTGAACTATTTGTTCTTAGATTTTAATTAGGATTGTTGTTTACAGGACAATTGAGAGCATGTGAAAGTTGTTTACATCACCTTGAAAAAAAATGAAATAAAATGCACGACCACGTCGCACGAACTTGCTCTTATGTTATTAACGGTATGTTTCCTTATAAAAAATATATATCTACCTACATATACATACTATGTATATGGAAAACCTCTAATTTTTTTTTAATATCTAGTTTAAGAGATTTCTTATGGAAACATTAAGTACGCAATAATATTTCATTGCTTAACATCAATCTAGGAAAAAAAATATTAAACATTCTTCGACCAGTTTCTTTTCAAAAAGTTTATTTTTGAAAAAGTTTTCGAAAATATTGTAGTTTGCATACGGGAAAACAATGTTAAAAAATTCAATATACTCGTTTCCAACATATTTCGAAAAGTAAAATTTTTGTTGAGAATTTTGAAATATTTATATGAATAGCGTTATAATTGACTTCCGGTGTCCAAAATTTTATTGAAATGTAATGTTTGTATAGTTTACGACAAAACTTGATATGAAAATATCGGTTCTATCAACTATATGAGAGGTACCGACCTACCGTTATAAGACAAATTGCGAAAAATATTTTCTTATCAAAAGAAAAACTGTCTTAAAAAAAAACAACATTCTGAAAGTTTCATCAAAATCATTGGAGCCGTTTTCGAGAAAAGCAATTTTCTTCTTCGCGATTGTATAGCAGCTACCGTTATTTTTGAGTCTAGGGCAAAAATTAAAAATATTTTCCCAGGAACGTCCAAATAAATACTAGATACGAAATTTGAAGCTAATCGACGGATCGACTTAGGCTCTAGATGTGCGAACAGACAGGCGAATCCATATCAGTACGCCATTATAATATGCTTCAATAATCGCGAGTAAATAAAATGCACAAGTGGGTCGCACGAACTTGCTCTAATGTGTGACAGTGGTCTTGAGGCTTGAGATTTTGATAAAAATAAATGTTTCAAAATTCTTAAATAAATACTTAAACTAATTTGAGCTGAAAGTACGCCATTTTATTTCTTGGATAAATTTAAATTTATGAGAATAAATTTATAAAAATCTGTGAAGCGGGTTTTGAAAAAAAAAAGTTTTTTGTTAAAACATTTTTCAATAAAATTCAAAAACGCCAGTTCATAGGTATTCAGCAAATAGGTACATTAATTTATAATTTTTGAAAAAAAGTTTTCAAAATATTATTTTTTTTAAATACAAAAAAAAATTTTTTTTTAAATATTGAACCACCTACACATGTGTGAAATTTCAAAAGTATCGGTTGAGCAGTTTTCAAGATAGCCGAAAGCGAAAACAAAAAACGGTCCTATGGAAAGTTCCGTTTTTAGACATTTAAAAAAAAAAAAATGTCAGCCATATAATTGGTCCTACTTAAAAAGCTACAATGATTTTTTTAAATCAAAATCTTTAGAGCCGTCCGTTATTTTTTGAGCTAAAAAAAATTAAAATTCCCCTCTGTACAATACCTAAAAAAATCTATATACCTACCGAATTTGAAGCAAATCGGCCCACCCGTTTGGGCTGTAGGTGTCTATACATACAGACAGATAGACATACAGACGGACAGAATTTTTATATCATCTTTTTACGTCTCCGCTATCATCGTAATGTCATGTTTGATTATTATCTCAAAAATTTTGTTTTCGACGAATGCATAACTTATTGTACCTGCCTTATAGTACCTATAATCGCAAGTAAAAATTCATAATACATAATGCTCGCTAAAGTGACTTAAGGTAGTTTGAACACGTTTTGTGGTAAACCCATATTCAGATTTAGGGCTCATCGAACAATACTTTTTTTACTTGCTCTATAGGACGCAGTGATGGAAATCGACTTTTGTCGATTGTACTGAGCGCTTAAACAAAATTGTACTGAAAAAGACCAAATAGTACTGAGTTCTTTTATATTGATAGGTAAAATAAACACACAAATTCAAAAATAAAATTTATTCATGAACAAAGAACAAAACAAAAAAGAACAATTCATTTTTGTTATACAGAGGTATTAAGGGAACATAATTACAAATAAATGAACTTCATTCTAATAACTAAATTAATAACGTACGGATTCCCGTATCACAGTAAAGCCATTTGTAAATTGTAACTTTCATTGAACTGGTGCTTAATGTAGGTAACTAATGGTGAAATCCACGACAATTTCAGATTGTGTGCCATTAACAGCTGGTTTGTAGTATCATAAATGAAATGATCACCCTTTTTTCACTTCTATCACCTATCACTTCTTTTAAACAAATTTTCAGTTTTGAAAAATTCTACATCATCGGATGATATTGAAGTATAATAAGTTGGTCCAAAGATTTTGAAAAAGAAATTCCTATGCCTTAAAATTCAAAAAAGTAAAAGAAATCTGATGGCTTACCTCCTCTTTTCCCAAAAAGCGTTTTAACTTTTGATTTTCAAGTGAATAATAAAATTTCATAAGATTTTTTCAATGCTTTTTTCCCAAAATCATAAGGCCCAAGACCATTCTAACAAATTAGAGCAAGTTCGTACGACCCAGTCGTGCACTTTGTTTTTTTTCCTGTATCTAGTTGATTCGTTGTTTCGCTGACTGACTTTTCGACTACCGGCGAGCCTTTTACCCACATTGGGAAGACTTCTCTGCTTGGCTTTCCGACCCACGTTGTAAAAGTTTTTCAGAACAATTCATTCAGTTTTTAAAAAATGATATCATGTAAATGTTGGCCACAACTACGTCTGAGCCGTTCCATTCGAAGGTCCAACGAGACCATGAGCTTGAGTTTCAGGAAGCACGTAGTCCGTTAACATTGGCGAGTTAACAGTAGGTTAAGCGCGCACTAGGCGGGCCAGGTCACGCGGACAGGGCGCAGCGGCCAGGTTTTATATGAGCCGCCGCTCGCCTCATGCGCGCACTTGCATGCTTCGTAGAAGAGCTCATTGGCCGCGCGACCTGGTCGTCTAGTGCGAGTCTAGCCTTACCATTGATGGTAACATTCTGATTCTGAAGAAATATGGACCAATGATTCCACCAGCCCATACCGTTGTATTTCATGGATGTTAAGTATGCCTAATGGTAGTTCTTGGTATTCTTCAGGTACATCAGCCCAAATACGTCGATTTTTTTGTATTAAGGGGCCAGTAATAGCGATACGGAAAACCAAACAGAAAAGTTTTCAAATGGAGAATTTAGTATATTATGGTTCGATTCCAAACACAAATGCTACACTGATCGATGGCAACCAACTCAGATAATTTATTTTGCAAATAAAGATTTGAATTGAACTTGTAGATACTTTTTGTTAAAAATTTATTTATTTAATTTTCTGCTATACATATAAAAAAAAAAATTACATTTTTAACAAAAAGTATTAATTCGATTAAAAATTTTATAATCAAACAAAATTCTTTGCTTTAAATGTCATCGATCAGTGTAGCATTTGTGTTTTAAATCCAACCATAACATAGATACTAAATTATCCATTTGAAATTTGTTTCGGTTTGGTTTTCCGTATCGCTATAACTGGCCCTTAACGTAGAAATTGAGCCAGAAATGGACTTCATCACTAAACAAAATTTCACGATAAAACACCGGACTTGCATTGAATTTGTCCAATAATACAGCGATCTATTTGGAGACGATGTTTTGGTGTGAGTAGTGAGTCTTTCCACGATGACTTGTCAAACGATACCGAACAAAAATGAAGAAGCAGTTTGATAATAATTAATTGCGCTTTGGGTATGTTCGCATCGCACATAGACTTTTTTAGTGAAGATAAGTGAACATTTTCAAAGGGAATAAATCAATTTTGTACCGACGCACGATTCAAAATTGTACTGAAAATGGCAAAGATGTACTTACGTACAGAGAAAATCAAATTGTACTGAATTCAGTACAATAGTAAGCCTTTTTCCATCACTGATAGGACGGTTTCGTGCAGAAAAAAATAGCGGTTCGAATCAAACACGACATTACGATAATAGTGAAGCCCAAAAAAGTGGTTTTCGCCATAACGTCCGTCGGTCTGTCTGTGCGTCTGTGCGGATGTGCGTTTTTTCACGTCATGCTACAGCCTAAACGGCTTGACGGATTTTCTTAAAACTTGGTATATAGCAGTTTGAAGAAAAACCTTTGTCGAGATTTTTTTATTTCGTTGTAGCCCGGCCCAAACTGGTACCTTTCATGTAACGGTTTTTTCATTTTGAATTTGCTCGAAAACGGCTCTAACGATTTTGATTAAACTTAGAATTTAACTTACCTAAGATATTTCTAACAAAATAGCGTTTTTTGTATTTTCTTGCGATTATAGGTACTATAAGGCAAGTAATGCATGCGTCGAAAAAAAATTTTTTGAGATAACAATCAAACATGACATTACGATGATAGCGAAGACGAAAAAAGATGGCCTAAAAATTCTGTCCGTCTGTATGTCTGTCTGTCTGTATGTTTAGAGACGTACAGCCCAAACGGGTGGGCCGAATTTCTGCAAACTTGGTATATAGAGTTTTTTAGGTATTGTTCAGAGGGAAAATTGAAATTTTTTTTTAGCTCAAAAAATAACGGTACCTGCCATATAACCGTTACGTTAAAGCTTATTTTTCTCAAAAACGGCTCACACGATTTTGAATTAAAAAAATTAGTGTTCCTTTTTAGGTAGGTCCAATCATATGGCTGAAAAAAAAGTTTTAAAAAATGGCTAAGAACGGTACTTTCCATAGGACCGTTTTTTTTGCTTTCGACTATCTCGAAAACGACTCAACTGATTCCTTTGAAATTTCACACATATATAGTTGTAGGTAGCGCAATTTGCACTGCATACCAATATTTCAAAAAAATATTTTTTTGTATTTTTAAAAGCATTTTTAAGAAAAAAAATTTTTAAAATACCTATATATGTATTTTGAAAACTGCCCATTAAATTTTTTTCTAAAAATTATAAATAAATGTATTTGCTGAATACCTAGGAACTGGAGTTTTTGATTTTTTTTTGAAATTTTTTTTCAAAAAGTTTTTCAAAAAAAACTTTTTTTCTCAAAAACCGCTCCACAGATTTTTATAAATTTATTCTCATAAATTCAAATTTATCCAAGAAATAAAATGGCGTACTCCTTTTTCAGCTCAAATTAGTTTAAATATTTATTTAAGAATTTTGAAAAATTTATTTTTATCAAAATCTCAAGCCCCTAGACCACTGTCACACATTAGAGCAAGTTCGTGCGACCCAGTCGTGCATTTTATTTTAAAATTAAAACCGTTAGGGCCGTTTTTGAGAAAACTAAGCTAAGATCGCGGCATTGAACATTTTTAAAAGATTCAGCGACGGATTGATTTTATGTTCAAATAGGTAGGTATAGTATAAAAGTTTTTCATACAAATGAAAAAAAAAAAATAATAAATTTGCTGCTTTTTGCTTTGCTTTTGGATCCTTGGTGTAGCCAACCTAATATTGGAGACCAGGAATCGCCACTGACAAGCAGACATTGATATTATGGAGTAAAATATAATTATATGTGTAATAGGTAGGTATACCAAATTAATAAAAACTTACCAAACAAAACACCCATTTTTTAGTAAGGAAGAGGATTGATCCCAATTTTTTGAAAAAGATGCTATCGTTTCTGCAACATTTTGCATCACACCGCCATTCACAGACAGAATAACACGTATGTATGATATTTTTTACGATTTTTTTTTTAACATAGGTAAACGACATAAGCCAAGGGGAAGAAAAAACACGATTATTTAGCTAGGGAGAAAAAAAACGCACACTTCAACACTTTCATTTAGGAATCGCGAATTGAATAGACTTAATAAACCCCTTTTTATTTTCAACTTTACAATACGACGAGCACACGGAAACAACTATTTCCGACTGCATTTAGCATTTCCATCACTTTAAAGCAACAAATAAGAAACAAACAAGCCGAATTACTTAATACACATAAAGATATTTTTTTTATTTTTTAATAAATTAGCTAAGCTATAACAAATTCACTTCAAAACGCACTGACCGAACGCGTATTCAAAAACGACGTTTATTTTGAACTTTCAAATCAAACATCGAATTTCGATATCGATACAACTTTCTAGATAAAACAAAAATGGACGACCGAAGACCGAACGGCCGGCGCAGCGGCCAAACACACACACATATACATATACAATACACCCCGAAATTATTTGGTCGGATGTAGGATCAAATACAACTTAATGTTCCCAACAAATTAAAGAGAATCGCGTTAAAACACATTTAAAGAACAATATTTACTTTAAAAATTGTGGCGGATAAATTCAAAAATATAATATTTGCAGCACAAACTGTTTAAAAAACAATTTTCAATAATTATTAGATTAATATTACGGACCGGATCTATACTTGTGTTAACTGCGCGCACCATACCAAAACCAATTCCGAACAACCAAACCGACGAATACCGAAAACGGAACTTTAGTTTTGGAGACTTTTGAGTTTGAGTCTAGACTAGACTGGAGAGAAAACAATCAAACAAATCTGCATCTCCATCACTCCATCTGCATCGAATTAATGTAGCTAGTACGTACGGTGGTGGGAAAGAGATCGATGTGAACCCGAAAAGCGTTTGAGAAATATCAGGGGTGGCGTGTTATCAACTTGATTGTTCGTGGTGCTTTATTTATCGTATTGGAAATCTAGTAATTTTAGTTATATACTAAATTTATCGATTTTGACCTGGTGAGGTGGCTTTACATGAAGCTGCGAGCCATGATCTGCAAAAAAAGAGGATGCAAAATATATAAATCATATTTGTGTGATAGAGAGGGAAGGCCAAAATGCAGACGTCTTCATGGATGCAGATCATAGTAAAATTATGGATGCAGCTTGAAAATTATAGTGAAGACGAACATGTTCATCTTCATCGTCTGCGAGATGATTGTTGTTGTTGCTTTTTCGTCTGCACTATAATTTGTTGCAGCTCCATGTAAAGCCACTTTAAGATAGACCATTTGAGGCACACATAATATTGTTAAGAAATAATTATTAAGGCAGGATCGCACTAGGTGGAACAGTATTTCAGTGCACTAGTTGAGTAGAGTACCAACTGTGACGTTTACTGTCGTGGAAGTGCAGTTCCGTTACAGCGTAGTGCGATTTAACTCATACAATTTCACACAAAGAAGACGTGAAGGTCCGCTGAAAAGCAGTCCCTAGTGTGGCCTTGTCTGAAAAAGAGTTCCTAATGCGATTTTCTTTTGGTAATAAACAATCTTGCTCTCAGAATTATTATTTTGTTCGATCGGTGGAAATTAAATTTTATTTTTATTAATTTTCTGCGTCGTTTTTGACAGTGAATATGATTTTAATTAGAAAAAATGTTTTGAGATAGTAACAGTATATATATCATGCATTTCACTATTTATAATTAAATTGATATAGATATAATACATTATTAAGTGTTGCCTAAAATTTATTTTGCAAACGTTTGATCGGGAATGGACACTTTGAAAAGCAAATGCCAACAAATGTGTTTATGAAAATGTTTATTAAATCTCAAACGAAAATGCGAAAACAGATTTTGCTCGGAGGTATAAAATTTATTGGATCTGACATCTGACTTCGTAGATACTAAAAGAAAACCCTTTAAGCTATGATTATGAACAACAATTATGTTTTTTTACCAGATAAGGTCGGGTTAAAATTCTTAATTTTAGTTAAGATACTTGACTATCCTTTTGAGCAATTCATATACTTAAAGACGTTGATGATGGATATTTAAGTACCTATTTGCATAGTAAACTATGCCATACGTTTTTAGAAAACTTAGCTTAATTCACTTAAAACTAATCAATGTCTTCCTGATGCTCAGGGAAACATGGTAAATCAGCGGCATTTAGTGGAAATTTTTGTTTAAACCAAGATTCTTTTCAGATTATTCACCCGAGTTTTAATAAGTTTTTTCATCGAAGCAGAATTTTACTATTAGGTAGACAAAATAAACTTCTCTACTGAATGCCTACTTCCATTGTAGCCACAACAAATGCAAATATGTAATTGGTATGGCAAAATATATAATGCTTTCGGCAGTATACAACTACTGTCAAAATAATTTATTAAATGTCCGATATTATTTTGCAGTATTTTCAATTCTTTTGTCTACTATTTTGGATGCAATGCAACTTGGCCGATAGTTAAGGAAAGCCAAAAACAGGCCTGGGTGCATGACTCCATGCAGAACCGCACCAAAATACCTTTGACAATTTATGAAGCAGAGCTGTGCCAAACGAAAGCATTTCAAAGGAGTGTCTGTCTGCACGCCAATTAAAAAAAAATTAGTGCGTGGAGTCCCTCCGCGTGGAAGAAGCGGAACTTCGTAATGTGGAAATGAAAATAGGAAGGGGTAGAAATTGAGTATTAGTGAAAACATGTTGTTTCTTTTAGACAAACTTTATAAACATTGTTAACAATTCACAATTGATCGCATCTTTTAATTATCATTTTCGAGTGGCGAAATATCCAAATCTAAATCACTTAATTTGAAAATAAAATATACTAGCCTATTAAATTATATGTGTATCAAATCAAACTAAAAAAACATATCGTCCCTGCTACCCAACGTTCTATTTTTAACAATCAACCGCCGACCTACCCACAGTTTACCTGCAGTTTGTGCTATTATAAAACAAACCTAACCTAACGTTCAGGCTTCAGGTATCTCACCCATGGACCTGTGCGTGATGCGACGTTTGCTCTATCTCACTCTCTCTCTCTCTCTCTCTCGATCTTTCTCACTCGCTTGCTAGCGTTAAACGTTTAATGCAACCTTGTTTTGGAAGTCGCATAAGAAGTTTCACTTCAAAAAGTTTCAGCTATAACGAAACTATTAACTGGACTTAAAAAACTTGTTGATAAACGGTCCCAACTTTGCCATAAACACCAAACAGCTTCAAAATATTTGTTTTGTGCCCGTGAATAAGTGTGCACGAGTTAAAAACGGCTAACAAAACTTTAGATGCACCACGAGTTCGATTTATGTGCATTTTATTTGACTCTTGTAACGTAAGACCCCAGCCCATGAATCCGTTGGTCCGTTGCGTCAACTTTAGGAACATTTTAAAAGTCAAAAGGTCGGCTACTTTTGAATCAAGTTGTTAGTTGAATTCGTCGGACGGACGGGCACAACGGATTCTATGGGTTGGGGCCTTAACTGTCCTAATTCAAAATGCACTAAAGAGTGTTAAGTTATTCATAATAAATTTTACATCAGCCGATCTAAAGCTTCGAGGCGAAAGGAAGAACTAAGCTTTGGTCGCTGGTCCGTTTTGTTTGTATATGCTGTTTATATATAGGTAAGTGCATCCAGCGATACCACTTTACTTTAATTGAAGTAGATCTGCTTCCTTTTATCAACAAAATTTAAAATCTGCTTCCTACTTCGCACCATCACCAAATATACTGAAATCTGCTTCATTTTAAAAATCTCTGTTTCAACATACTTCAATTTTAGAAAAAAATGAAAAATCTACTTCCTTTTCTATTTCACTTGCATACAATATAGAAATGAAATTAAAAAGAATGTATCTTTTTTTTTTGTTAAACTAAATTAAAAAGTGTTATGAAACAATATACTTATATTGAAACAAACATGCAAACAAATATATATTAATATGAAGTCTGAAAGAATTTTAGCTTTGTTTGATTGAATTGTAGTTAATTAAAAAAAAATTGGTTGTCTGTAAAGTCGGTTTACGGACGATAGTTTTACGTGATAACCGGTTCAAAAAACAGTTCATATGTAGGTAGTATCCCTACAACCACCAACCACAAACCCTACCTACAACCAACCACCATTTTTGATTTTTTTTTCTCACACCTTCTCCTCAAACATCGGCCTCTCACCCCACGATACAACCAACAGCCCACCATTTTTGACAGTTTTTGACAATTTTTTCTTCCCACCCCAACACAATAAATCTCCCTTCCTTTTACCACCACAAACCAACCACCCACTATTTTTGACAATCCCCTCCCAAACACCAAATCCTGCCTCAAATCCAACCTACTCACCTACCATTTTTGACAATTTTTTCCTTGCCCTCCCCCCCCCCCCCCCCCAACCACCACCAGCAAACACCTACCCCAACTATTTTTGATATTTCCTTCACCACACCAAATTCCCCCAAATCCAACCACCCACTCCACTTACAACCACTTGCCACTCACCAACCTTTTTTTCACACAATAAATCCCATCTTACTAACCATCAAAAACCACCACCCCACCTAAAACCAACAACCAACCACAGATTAATTTTGAAAATTTTGCCTCACCCCCCTTCCAAATCTTCCAACACCAACCACCCATCCCAACTACAGCCAACAACCAACCACCAAATTCAACCACTTACTCCATCTACAACCACCTGCTACTCACAGACCATTTTTGACAATTCCCCCCCCCCCCCAGTACAATTACCTTTGACAATTCCCTCCACTTCACCCTCCCCCCAAATCCGACCACCCATTACACCTACAACAACTTGCCACTCACCCAACACCGCCAACCACCCATCACACCTACAGCCACCAACCAACCACCAACCATTTTTGACAATTTTTTCCCCAACCCCATCCCAACACCAAATCCCCCAAATCCAAACACCCATGCCACCTACAGCCACCAAGGAACCACCCATTAGTTTTGACAATTTTTGTCTCACCACCCAAACCAGCTACAACCACCCACCATTTTTGACAATTTTTCCTCTTCCTGACACTACCAATACCCCCCCCCCCCCACCACCCGCCTGCCCCACATACACTCCCACCACAACCACCCAACACCCTCCACTCCCACTTTAACGACTTTTTAGGCTATCAAAGCAGCTAGGTAACGTCAGTGTGACTGTGACTGTGACTGTGACTGGACATTTTTCTGTGCGTGCTGCCCATATATTCCAAACCGATTTATTAGACGTTATCACGTCTAAAAATTAATATATAAATAAAGGTTTGGCTAAATTGAATTTATTTAATGCAATAACATTGACAAAATTAAACCGTATGGCGCATTCTTCCACTCCAATTTTGTAAAGCCTTGTTGGTGGTTTCGGGCTGTAGCTCGAGGATTCCTGATTTTGGCCTTAAATTGCTTGAATCGTTTCAGAATTGTTGGTATAACATCGGTCCTTCACGGTTTCCAACAAAAAAGTCCAAAGGGGTCAAATCGCAGCTCCGAGGCAGCCAATTGACATCGCCAAAGATGGCTGATAACACGATTTGGGAATTTGGCGAGCAAAAGATCGATTGTGGAATCAACTGTGTGGCATGGCGTGCCACAGTAAAAAAAAAAAGCCATGTTTACGGCTCTGAAACGCCCACCGTCGACCGAAACGTTGTTCCCTGTCCCATTTTCAAAGAAAATGCCACCACTCTACAATCCGCACCCAACTGTAACTCTTTGTGGATGCATTGGCTTCTCGAAAACAATGTGCTGGTTTCTCGAGTAATTTTTTTATTAACGTCACCGCCGAGGTGAAAAAGCTTTAGTCAGAAAAAAATGCTTTTTCGCCCAAAATCGTTGTCTAATTCAGGCTGTTATAAGCTTCAAATTCTGAAATGGTAACGAAGTGGATGGTCGTGCGCCATCAATTGCTAAGTCAATTCGACCTTGTAAGCGAGTTTGTGCAGAATTCTCCTCCCGCTAGTGCGTGAAATGTTTAGCTGTTTAGATCGTTGGAGAGTTGATGGTCAAAAATTGAGTATCACATTCTAGGCTATAACAGCCACATCCTCGTCTGTGCGATCCTTACGACGACGACGACGGTGACAATGAGTGTTGCCCACAGGCATACCAGTCTCACAAACCTTGTGCACTTAATTGCATACAGCATAGGCATGATGGATGCTTCATTTCGGCCAAAACTTCTGAACACATTTCTAACCTAAACAGAACTCACTTTAGAAATATTTCAATATTTCCCAACGTAGTCACTCATTTCGTTCCGCGGAGGTCTTTTTCAAGATTTCGAGCGGAAAACAGCTGCCAATGTCAAAATAACCTATTATTTAAAAATAAACCACTGGATGGCCCACCCTATTATGAAGTTTTATAGAAAAAAACTAATTTTTAAATCTACTTCGATTTTCTTCAATCTACTTCCCTTTTTTCTTCAAATATACTTCGAATTTTTTTTACGGAAGTGGTAACACTGAGTGCATCCTATCATATCACTTTACATAAAATATCAAGCAACGCAGTTTCGTTGTTAGACTTGCTACAAAGACGGAGCTTAACCTTCTTCATCCTGTTACAAAGATGCCGCCACGTGCGTCTTCATGACATATTGCAAAACTAACGAATAAAGGAAAACAATAGCTCTGGTTTTATAACATAACCTAGGGTCGCCCTAAGTTTTCTTGATAACTGTAGGAGTTTTCAAAAAAATAACTGGGGTTTTTGGTTCTCAAAAAATTAAATTAGGGCCGCGCTGACTGTAGGTATATTTGTCACAACACTGAAAATCAAAAGTTTCCAAATTTTGCTTTATTCGATTGATTTTGATTTACGTTTATTAAAATAAATGCATTTATTTATATTCCATACTTATTGGCATCATTATTTTACCAATAAGAAATATCCTTATATTTTTAAACGCGTAGGTACGGAACGAAAAATGACTTTTTTAAATGAATGTTCAAAAATACAACACCGATTATAATCGGTAAAGTTTAAAATATGAGGTATTATATTTTGATTTTATGTGCAGCATTATCAATTTAATTTCATTATAAAACGATTATTATAAATATATCATCTCCAGCATTTACTTGTTAAATTTTAATTTGTATGTATTTAATAGAAAGTTTTCTCGGGTGTTATACCTAAAAAAAAAAACTAATAAAACATCTACAACAATCTACTTAGTACGACCTTATATTTATGACATTTCTTATTATTAATTTATTATTTAGTAATACGATAGTTAGTATTTTTGATGCACCACGAACAATAACAATGATAACACGCCACCCCTGATATTTCTCAAAAGTTTTCGGGTTCACATCGATCTCATTCAACCACCGTACGTACTAGCTACATTAATTCGATGCAGATGGAGTGATGGAGATAGAATGCAGATGTAGTTTTTTTTGATTGTTTTCTCTCCAGTCTAGTCTAGATTCAAACTCAAAAGTCTCCAAAACTAAAGTTCCGTTTTCGGTATTCGTCGGTTCGGTTGTTCGGTATTGGTTTTGGTATAGATCCGGTCCGTAATATTAATCTAATAATTATTGAAAATTGTTTTTTAAACAGTTTGTGCTGCAAATATTATTTTTTTGAATGTATCCGCCACAATTTTTAAAGTAAATATTGTTCTTTAAATGTGTTTTAACGCTATTCTCCTTAATTTTTTGGGAACATTAAGTTGTATTTGATCCGACATCCGACCAAATAATTTCGGGGTGTATTGTATATGTGTGTGTGTGTTTGGCCGCCGCGCCGTTCGGTCGTCCATTTTTGTTTTATCTAGAAAGTTGTGTCGATATCGAAATTCGATGTTCAATTTGAAAGTTCAAAATAAACGTCTTTTTTGAATTTGTTTTCAAGTGCGTTCGGTCAGTGCGTTTTAAAAGTTGCCTTTTGAAGTGAATGTGTTATCAGCTTATATTAATTTAAAAATAAAAAATAGGTATCTTTATGTTTAAAAAGAAATAAGGCTTGTGTGTTTTTTCTTATTTGTTGCCTTAAAGTGGTTAAAATGCTAAATACCATCGGAAGTTGGTATAGTTGTTTCCGTGTTCTCGTCGTGCGTCGTTTTTTAAAGTTAAAAATAAAAAGTCTATTCAATTGCCGATTCCTAAATGAAAATGCTGAAGTGCGCGTTTTTTTTTCTTTTGATGTGAGTTCGGTTTCTTAATTTAGAAAATTTCATAAAAGCGTAACGTGTTTCCCACCAGCTAAATATCATGTTTTTTCCCCTTGGCATTTGTATGTCGCTTACCTATGCTAAAAAAAATCGTAAAAAATATAGTGTTATTTTGTCTGTGAATGTCGATGTGATACAAAATGTTGCCGAAACGATAGCATCTTTAAACTAAAAAGAAATGGGATTCAGGTATCTCCTGCCTTGCTTTAAAGAGTGTAGGTAGATACATTTGGTTTTGCTTTGGTAAGTTTTTTATTAAATATATTTTTAGTAGTAATAGGTAATACCTACCTTTGTACCTAGGTTCCTAGGTATATTATTATAGGTACATATTTTACTCCATAAAATCAATGAAAACATTTGTTTTTGTTACATGACAAAATCATGTACCTATGGGTACCTGTGCATGATACAACTACTAGAGATAACGCATTCCAATTTTCATTTTTGGTTTATTCTGCGCATCTCGTCATAAGAACACCTTAAGAACACCTGCCTTCTCGTTTTCGCCTTCCCGTTTAACTTTTTTGTTTCGCTCTACCCTATGCGCCTACGTCATAAGAACACCCGGGAATTTGACAATAGTTTGACGTTTTTTTTGGCACCATGCGCAATGCCATATCTTATTAGTTGTATCATGGTACCTATGTATGTTTGTACAAGGTGGGCAAAAGAAATCACCCTATGCTCTCATTTTTGCAAATGGCCGCCAATGTCAAATCTGTTCTGATATTTGTTGACTAGACAGATGCAGAATACAAGTAAACAAGCCATGGAGCGACGCATGAAACATGATCCGACATGAACCGAAGTCGGCGTTCCCGGGTCGCCTCATCTCTCGTTTTGACGATTTGCTCTGGCCCGTTTCAGACTTTTTTTGAGGGTTTTTTTGAAGTCCCGTGTTTAGGTGAACAAGTCCGAGATTCTGGAAGCCCTCAAGGACAACATTCGGCACGAGTGCGAGAATCTGTCACCCGAAATTCTCGCTGAAGTGATGAAAAATGCCATAAAAGGAGCAATTAATTGTGACAGCGCCCATTTGGCCGATATCATCTTCTCGACTTGACCAATACAGGGGCGAACGCAGGGGGGGGTTTTGGGGGTTGAAACCCCCCCCGAAATATGTGAAATGAAAAAATAACCATTCATTAAAAAAAAAATAAACCTGGAAATATAAAATTTATTTGAAATTTTCATTCTGTCAGTGAAAAAATCTTTCCAAATACACAATCTAACCCATCAGAGATCAATTCTTTCGTGTTGAGAATTCATCAAGAATTGCTCTTGTTTTGGAATGAAACTTGCAAAAGTGAAGAAGATAAATTCTTTTGACAGAAAGAGCAATTCTTTTCTTGTATGAAACTCGCTATAAGTAAATTTGATATGTCGATGTGGAATTAGTGTTGGGTCGTAAACAACGGGACCTGCGACCGAAATATACGAAAATTCACTTCCCTTTTTACTTGCAAAATCATCCCATCGGTCGCTCCAAAACTAGCGGTAGTTGCGACCGAAATCTACGAAAATTCACTTCCCTTCTTACTTGTAAACACATTGCATCGGTCGCTCCAAAACTAACGGCAGTTGCGACCGAAATCTACGAAAATGAAAACTTGCATCACACGTACTAAAAGCCAGTCCCTACGTATAAGAACGGGATCGACAACGGCAACTAGGAAAGAGTATACTTTTGTATTGTACAGGGTGCGCCAGAGAAACTTACTTATTTGAAAGGTCAATAAAAAAAAAGTACTTCAGTTATTGTTTTAAATTTTTTTTTTATTTGAGAATACAATATCCCAATTTTTTTTGTATGCAGTCTTAAAAATGACATCGGATAAATGGCGACCCCCATTGCGCATACACTGATGAAGTCGATTTTTGAAATTCGTATCCACTCTTCGCAGCATATCAATCGGTATGTTGGCAATGGCGTCGCGAATGTTGTTCTTGCGGTGTGCTATGGTCCGTGGTCGATCGACATAAACCAGGGATTTCAAATAACCCCATAAAAAGAAATCGCATGGAGTCAAATCTGGAGAGCGTGCCGGCCATTGGAGACCGCCTCTGAGAGAAATGAGGCGGTCGGGGAAATGTTGTCGCAACAAATTCATTGAGTCTCGTGCTGTGTGTGCTGTGGCTCCATCTTGCTGAAACCACACGTTCCTAACGTTCATTTCTTCGAGTCTTGGAAGAAAAAAATTCCTCGATCATGTTCCTGTAACGAGCTCCATTCACGGTAACTGCGCGTTCGTTTTCTTCAAAAAAATAAGGACCAATTATTAACACTTCCACACTCCCGAAATGAGTTAACCCACGACAGAATCGAATTACGGCCAGGAACGAGTCTGTGAGGAGGAATTTCAAAGCGAGCGCGGAAGGCACGTTGCGTAGCAACAAGTGAGCGACCGTTAGAAAAGAAGCTCTCAACTGCGAAGGCCCGCTGCTCTCTAGACCAGAGCGTGATGGCAACTGACTGGAGGGAGAAACAAACTTGGGAACTTCCCCCTCCAGATGCGCCCTCTTGCCCCTCTACCCGCCCAACTCACCGCGCGGGAATTTTTTCAAATAAGTAAGTTTCTCTGGCGCACCCTGTATAAGCATAATACACATGAAAATTAAAATGAAATTGTAGTTTGAACTGTGAGGTCGATTTTCTTTTGATTCCTACATAAAATCGGTTGTTTATTAAAATAAATTAAAAGTTATTGTGAAAAAAATGACTAATTCAATACTAAAGTTTTTTAAACCAGCAGCGAGTAAAAACTGTGCTACACCTACAGTTTCAAGTATTGGGGATTTAAACAAATTGTCTGGAGAAGGTCCCCCCACAAAAAAACAAAAACCTGAGGTATCACAAAACAGTGGAAACCGTAATGTAAGTTCAATATAAGAAAATATTAGTTTTGTTTCCCCTGTGGTGCTGTTTCGTGCTCATGTGTATTTCTAATTGCCTTTTTTAACGGAACTGTTTAAATTGAAATTAATTTTGAACAATACACACGGATTGTGATTAACGTTATATTAACGTAATATAAGTGTGTAAAAGAAAAAATCTTTTGGTTTCATGTTTAGATATTTTTTTTATTTTTGTATGAATAAAGGCACATAGGTGCACATATTTTGAAAAACAAAATTTTTTCATAATCTCATATGGGCACAAACTTAAAAATCATAACGTGTAACAATACATATTTATTATCTTATCCATAGAATTATGTAAACGACATTGCAAATTTTTGTCGGAAGCAATTAAACGACAGTGAAAAATATGAAGTTCTTGTTCATTGTTGGGTTCCTGATTTAGATTTTAATTTTCCGATATCTGGCCAAAGAAATTTAAAATTTCAGCACTCTTGGTTGCGCTCTTTTGTGTGGTTGACGTATTCTGCAGCAGAAGACGGTGCTTACTGCCGATATTGTGTTGTTTTTGCATTAAAGTCCGTCGGGAAAGGGTCTCATCAGGACACAAATATATTAGTACTGACTGCGTTTCGGATGTGGAAAAAAGCCCTTGAAAAATTTAGAGAACACCAAAACAAAAGTTATCACAAAGAGGCTATAGAGGATGGACAAAATTTTACGTCAATTTTCGAAAATCGAAGGCTTGATGTAGTCAGCGAACTTGACACGAGCCGGAAAGTAC
This sequence comes from Platycheirus albimanus, assembly GCA_916050605.2. Taxonomy (NCBI): domain Eukaryota; kingdom Metazoa; phylum Arthropoda; class Insecta; order Diptera; family Syrphidae; genus Platycheirus; species Platycheirus albimanus. Next base: position 44,635,103 of record OU696697.1, read on the forward strand.
AACAACTCGAAAACAGAAAAAAGTTGATTCCGATCATACGAGCTGTTTTTTTTTGTGGCAGGCAAGGTATAGCTTTAAGAGGACATCGAGACCACGGCCTTGTATCAATTGATAAGCAGCCAGAAGAAACCGACGGAAATTTTAGGGCGTTACTGCGTTACGCAATTGAAAGTGGTGATAAAGTTTTGGCAGATCATTTAAATAGTTCGGGGGCAAACGCCAGATATATAAGCTATCGCATTCAAAACGAAATAATTGATGCTGCAGGAAAAATTATAACAATGAAAATTGTCCAACGTATCAACAAATCTGGATACTTCTCTGCTATTGCTGACGAAAGCACGGATATCAGTGGGGTTGAACAGTTTTCAATATGCGCTCGTTATGTTGATACAATCGACCATAAATATTTTATTCGCGAAGACTTTTTGTGCTTTATCCCGGTTGAAGACGTAACTGGAAAAGGACTAGCAAGTACGTTGCTGTCTGCGATTAAGGATATGGGCCTTAATCTAGCTAGTAAGAGGGGACAAGGTAAGTGTCAATAATTGGCTAGAATGATTAAGTATTAATGTTATCGTTTTTGACTGTTCAGGCTATGATGGGGCGCGTGCAATGAGTGGAAAATTCAACGGCTGTGCTGCCAAAGTAAGGGAATTATATCCACAAGCGATTTACGTCCACTGCGCGAACCATAACTTGAATTTGGCCATTACTCACGCCTGTAATATCCCACCAATACGAAATTGCATTGGGGCTATTAAAGAGGTTGTCAATTTATTCAGACTCTCAAACAAAGCAGCTATAATTTTAAAAGACCAAATACATGCGTCTTGTCCAAAAGCAAAACAAACACGGCTTTTAAGATTTTGTGAAACCCGTTGGGTTGAGCATTTAGACTCCTTGAGTTTGTTTTTTGACGTATATGAATATATCTGCTGCTCTTTAGAGATCCTGGACGAAAAAAATTTGAAAACTGATGGAGTTAAACCGCATACTTTACTTACAGCAATACACAATGCCCAGTTCATTATTTCACTAACAGTAATCAAGCCAATTTTTAGCCTTATGAAAAACCTTAGTGAATTTTTGCAAAAAAAAGAATGCGATCTAAGCTGCTGCATAGAATATGCAAACCACCTATATGAAGAAATTGCTGAAATGCGACAGAATTCCGAAGTAAGATTCGGTAGCATATTTGCTGCAGCCAAAGAAATTGCGGAAAAATGGATTTGCAGTTGGTAGTCCCACGAAATGTCGCAAAACAGAGGAACAGGGATAATTACGAAGGTGGTCCTGAAGAATATTTTCGTCGGTCTATCTATGTTCCTATTTTGCCAGAAAAATGTTGCAAACTTAAAGAGGACGAAATAAAAAGGACTGTTGAGGTGTTTTCCCAAGAATGGCCAGATGATATAAAAGTAGGCTTAGATGATTTTCTAGCCGAAATGAAGATGTGGCGCAGGTAAGAATGTATTTCTTTTATTTTCTTTATATGTATTTCATTGTTAAATTAACTATGGTTTCAGAGATTGCTTGAGTATGCCAAACGTAAAACGGCCCAACAACTTTATAGACACCTTAAATGTTTGCGATTCGTCCTTATATAAAACAGTTAATTGTTTTATGCAGATCGGTGCGACACTTCCGGTATCCGTGGCTTCAAGCGAGCGATCCTTTTCATGTCTGCGCAGATTAAAAACTTATCTACGAGGAAAAACCAGCGAGGAGCGACTGAACGGTTTGATGTTGCTGAACATCTATAGGGATATTGAGGTTGACTATGAGGACGTTATAAATATAATGGCAAAAGTTCCAAGGCGCATTGATTTTATTTTATAAAATATTGATCATAACTAAAAATTTATGTATTTAGTTTTATATATATGTAAATACATACATACAGAGTAAAAAAAACTTACAAATATTAAAAACAAATTGTTCGTTTATATTTAATATATTTTTTTAAAAACCCCCCCCGAAAACATTTCCTGCGTTCGCCCCTGACCAATACAATTCGAAAGGTTCAAATAAACATACCTAATCAAAAAACAGAATCGAAGTTTTTCATTTAGAAAAAAAAGAGCCCACCCTGTATAACTGTTTTAATGTCTGTTAATAAGTTTGTCCCGTTTGTGTGAAAAGAAACTTCTGTTTTGACCGACTTACAGTGGTTTGCACGTTTCGGATTTGTTGAAATTGATCAATTTCATTAATTGTCGCGTATCTGTCGTAAATTTGTCGTGAAAGAATAAAATTGTCGCTCTACGTTTTTTAAAATTACCTATACCTAGGTATGTAGGTAGTAGGTACCTTCATTATTATTAATTAAAAATGAAACGCGACAAATTATTTTGTTTCACGACAAATTTGCAATTCGGCAGTTAATCTAATAATTTTTTATGCCCTATTCCATAGAATGGGTATATTGTATTTGGTATGGAGTTTGTAACATAGAGAAATAATACCGTTAGGTATAGAAAAGTATAAATATTCTGACTCAGAATCAAAAGCCTAGTCGATTTAGCCATGTCCGTCCGTCCGTCCGTCCGTCCGTCCGTATGTATACTCTCTAGAGATCGCAATTTTTGAGCTAGAAAGCTGAAATTTGGTATATATAATCTTTGGTTCAAGAGTAAGGCTAAGTTTTTGAACCGGTAAAATCCGCCCACAAACACGCCCACAATCGCCATTTTTGATGAACAACCACAATTTGGTAAAATTAAATTATGTTTTTTGTACAGTTACGATAAAAGCATAACGCTAAAATTTCGCACACTTAAGCTTTAGGTAAACCTTCTTCCAATCAAATAAAAATATTTCAGTTTGGGAGTGGCTGACGCCCGTTTTTCATACAAAACCATCAATATTGTTTTTATAATATAACAATTGTTATATTAAAGCGAAAAACATTAAATTTTGTGGGTATTACTTGCACATAAACATCTTGTGCACGAAATCAAAAAAATTTATTTTGGGCGTGGCTGACGCCCACTTTTCATTAGAAACTATACAAAAATAGTTTTTGTAAATAAACGGTATTTTTAATGAATCCGCAAGCCAAAATTTCGCGTCTCTTAAAAGAAACTAAAAGGTTTGTGTATGAAAAGAAATTTTTGAGTTTCGGGCGTGGCTGACGCCCATTTGTTATACAAAACCATCAATATTGTTTTTATAAAATAACAATTGTTATATTAAAGAGAAAAACATTAAATTTTGTGGGTCTTACTGGCACATAAACATCTTGTGCACGAAATCAAAAAAATTTATTTTGGGCGTGGCTGACGCCCACTTTTCATTAGAAACTATACAAAAATAGTTTTTGTAAATAAACGGTATTTTTAATGAATCCGCAAGCCAAAATTTCGCGTCTCTTAAAAGAAACTAAAAGGTTTGTGTATGAAAAGAAATTTTTGAGTTTCGGGCGTGGCTGACGCCCATTTGTTATACAAAACCATCAATATTGTTTTTATAAAATAACAATTGTTATATTAAAGAGAAAAACATTAAATTTTGTGGGTATTACTTGCACATAAACATCTTGTGTATGAAATCAAAAAATTTGATTTTGGGCGTGCCTGACGCCCACTTTTCACTAGAAACTATAAAAAAAATTGTTTTTGTAAATAATCGGTGTATTTATAATGAATCCGCAGCCCAAATTTTGCGTCTCTTAATAGAAACTAAAAAGTTTGTGTATGAAAAGAAATGTTTGAATTTTGGGCGTGGATTACGCCCACTTTTCATGAAAGAACGAAAAACGTAGTCTCAAAAATGTAAGGTACTTCCAATATTCAATTTAAACCTTTTTCCTTCCGTTCGTTATTTGAAAAATATATCTCTACATTTTCTTGTGTAAATTTTTTCAATACGCCCACTTTTAAAGGCGTGATTTTCATAAAATACCTTTGTTCAGGTAAGATTGTTTAAAAACTACTCGATTCAGCTGTAGTTTTACACATATGCCTAAATACTGATCAAAGTGCAGTTAGTGCTTCAAATTTTTAAGACACGCCCACTTTTAAGGGGCGTTACCGTCAAAAGTCGTATAATGCATTAATTTAACGTTTTTTAACTATCGGTCGCAGTTTTGAAGTAAAAAGATGAACACTTAGATTTAATTCCTTGGTTTCGTAGCAGAGTGTGGTTCAAGAATTGTTAAAAACACCCGTAATCGCTATTTATATTCAAAATCTAATTTTTAAAAATTTAAGATTTGTCTTGTTTTGTTCAAATCGTACTGCAAGAATAAAATTGAATGTCACTGAGCTCATACTAATTACCTTGGCAATAAAAAGTCTCAACTTTAGGCGTGCCACACGCCTTATTTACTGTGCCAGCACTAATTGAACATCACACCGCACAAAATTAATGTTATTGAATATTTTTCTGTCTGCTTAAGAAGAATTTTGTTTCTGAAACATCGGCTGTTTGCGGGAGGCAGACGCATACACACACAAAAATATGAAGAATATGGTATCCAACAGTTCGTTGCAAACGTAATGTAGCTCTCGTTTTTAAGTAGTTTTTCCAAAAATTGGTTGTCAATTTTGTATACCTAAATCGGGGTGGGTAGGTATATGTACCTAGATCGGGGGAAAAAAATCTGATTTTTGTTTCCAATTGATTAGGGTTAGGTACGGATGACCAACAATTCGCGAATGTCTGAATATTTTTCATTTGTTTCGCAAGAGTCAATTTCGCCTTTTGTTCATCTCGTTTAAATATTATTAGTTATTCCGCATTTTTTTGTTTTGCATTTTCATCAACTGGCTTATAAGGTAACCCTTCTAAATGAAACCAGAGAAAATTTCATTTAATTTCTTTTAGCAGTTTTTTTTTTAATGCAAATGACATTTATGTAATTACGAGACCTGTATAGTCTGACATAAATGGAAATAGAAAGACACAAATTGTGCAAACCAGACGAAACAAACAACAGCAGGTTATTGTGAGACAGAAAGACGTCACCCAGTCTAAATTTTAACTTCGAAAATTTCTCTTCCGTTGGCGCAACGGAATCGGACCAACGGATTCTATTAGCTGGGGTCTTGAGGAAATCTGATGCAACATACCTACCTATACATACTCATAGCAAAGCAGTGTTTTGAATGGAACCCTCAAATTGCAGAACTGCAGTCCCAGAATTAGCAGTTGTGGTCGCAGCTGAGATATCGTGAGTGAGTTTCTTTATTCATTCATTTTTGCGTTTCTTTACTCAATGGAATATTCCGGATAAACTATTTCCTTGTTTTTTTATTCAATCTGGAATATTTGGAACGCATTCTTTTCATTCCTAGTGAAGAGGTGGTTTAAATGGAATATTCTCTAGTTTAACTGATGCAGTTCACTGTTATTGCTATTGCTATTGTTTATTCTTTTTATTCTAGTTCTGTTTCTTTATTTATTCTATTCTGGATATTCTGGATAGATATTTTTTCTTTTCTGTCTTTTCTATTCCCTATCCGGAAAAAATAAAGAAACACACTCCGTATGATAGGTGCAGAGAATAAAGTAATGATCTGGTTGCCGCACTATGCTCCCAGGAGGATTTAAAGAGTTGTTGCCAACAGTAGCTTCTAGAAATCAAGGAGAAGAAGAAGTTATGGATTCGTGCAAGAAAAAAAAAAAATTTTGAGATAACAATCACACACCACATTACGATGATGGAGAAGTCGAAAAAAGTGGGTCTGGAAATTCCGTCCGTCTGTCTGTCTGTCTGTATGTCTGTTAGCGCCTCTAGAGCCTGAACGGATGAGCCGATTTGCTTCAAATTTGGTATCTAGGATTTATTTGGCCGTCCCTCGGAATAAATTTTTTATTTTTGCTCTAGGCCCAAAAACAACGGTACCTACCTGCCATACAATCGTGAAGAAAAAAATTGATTTTCTCGAAAACGGGGCTAACGATTTTGATTAAATTTTCAGAATGCTATTTTTGCAAGACAATCTATCTTTTGGTTAGAAAAGATTTTTCAAAATTTGTCTAATAACGGTACCGTGAACCCGGGTGACTTTGGCACTTTTTCATTTTAAAATGTGAATAACTTGCAATATTTTTTTGTTTTAAAGAACATTTGAACCTTTTTACCTACTTCGCTCACTCTATAGGTATGATAAGTCTTGAACAAATCTATCGATCAGTTCTATATATAGAAGCTAAAATATGGGTGGCCAGAGTCACCCTCCCATTTCGGGTGACTTTGGCCGGAAGTACGTTTTCGTCATTTTCATGCGAATTACAAGCACCAAGTCAGTATCACCCAACCCAAATGAAAGACCAGATATTTTTTTATATGTAGGTATTTTTTTATGAGTTAACTCTGAATTTTTGTTTTTTAAAATTTTTTTTTAAATTCAAGTACGTTCATGTTAATTTCCTTCAAAAGGTATAAACGGCTTTTTTCAAGTGGCCATAAGTTAGCAACGGCTTGATTGAATTGACTCAAACTTCGTTTGGCATCGTTTTTTATACCGTTCTATAGGATGGCTTTGTAAATTTTTCAGTGAAGCCTTTCTAAATGGTAGCTCCCATACAACGAGCTTTTCAGTTTTAGCCAACTTTTTTAGGTTTTTTCTAATTTGCTCAAAAATGGCTCTGAGGATTTTGATTAAATTTGGTGTAATATATTCTCTTAGTGTTCTTAAGGGAACTGCATTTTTAGTTTTTGGCAAAAAATGCGAACAACGGAGATCTGATCTTAACGTCTTTTTTTCAAATGTTCATAAGTTGTCAACGGTTGTATCGAATTGAAACAAACTTTGTTTGGTATAGTTCCTTACAACTCTCTATCAGATGGCATTGCATTTTTGTCAGTTACTCTTTTTTAAATGGTGGCTCCCATACAAAAAGCCACTAGGTTTTGGCCAAATTATGTATTTTTTTTTTAATTTACTCAAAAAAGATTCTACCGATTTTTATTATACTTAAGATTTGCCAAATATGTATTAAACGTAAACACCCAGACGATCAATTTCCTCAAACAACACAAGAACATCGTCATCGTACCAGCTGACAAATGGAACGTCACAGTGGCGATGGAACGGGTGGAGTACGATGAAAAGATGAGTGAACTGTTGTCTGATAGAAATACATATAGGCGAGTGAGGAATAACCCAACAACAACACTACAGACTCGCAACAACGAACTAGTTAAGGGTGGGTCTCCCATGTAAATGTAGGGTAGTGCGTGCATAAAACTTAATATATCTCCTACATTTGAAAAGATATTTTAATGAAATAAAATGTATTAATTAGTCAACAAATGTGAGCAGATATGCTTATCATCAAATAATTATTTATCATGATATTTATACTTTCAAAAGATAAAAACTTTAAATTTTTCGTAAAATTTAGACACAAATTATTATGTCCTCTTAATTTTCCCCTGTTAAGTAACTTTTTATTTTCTTTTGCTTCAGTTTCTTAATCAGAATAAATAAGTTCTATTTGTTATAGAAACCAAAGTTTTTTTTTTTTTTTATATATATAATAAAATTGAGGTCAACCAAGGGGTCTTTTTTTTCTTTAGACAAGCGCAGTTTGTAAAATATTCAACCAAATCGACCAAGATAATTTTTTTTAATATCATTGAAACTAGATGTTATCATGAACATCGATAAATATTTACTTTTTTTTAATTTACCGGTCTAGGAAGACCCAAAACAAAAAATAGCATATTTTTCATATGGGACGCTTTGTAAACCGCTTATTTATTTCAATTTAGGTAAAAAAAAAAAATTATAAAAATATTTGTTTAATTTGGAAGCAAGCTATAGAAACATTTAATTTTTTTTTTTTTTTTATGTGCTTAAAATAGCAATTTAATATGTTAACATACTCACTCGTTTTTGTAAGTAGGGAAAACTTTTATCGTTTTGTTATTATTTTTCTATTTTTTTTTGGAATTTTTTCTTTTTGTATCAATTTAAAGAAAAATTATATCATTTGAAGTCACTTTACTATCTTATTTTAAAAAAGTATCTTTTTTACCTTTTTTGAACAAAAATTTCACACTTATGAAAATGTAGTTCACGAAATTGTCACCACAATTAATGGCGTTAACATAGATTCTCTTTTATTGCAACCTCTTTGTAAGAGAGTATTTCTCATTTTTTCTTATTTGATTTTTTGTTGGTTTGATTTTGGTTTTTCCTTTTCTCTTATGAGGATTTGAAATTTGAATACCAACACAAAAGTCAGCTGTACCTGTTCTTATAAGATCATTGTTCCTTGCATTTTTGAATGATTCGGGCAATTTTGGTGACAAATCGATAGATGATTTTTAATTTGTGATTATAAAAAAATATTGGTGTTATTTTGTATGACTATAAAGAGTCTTGTGATTGTGACACATTAAAATTTTGATCAGTGCTGCTCATATTTAAAAAAAAACAAATAAACAATATACGCACATAGTTTTTCCAATCTGAGTGAAAAAAAAACATTTAAAAAGTTATGCCTCGTAAGGTGAAAAATGCATCCCAGATATTTGGGCTGAAAAAAAGGAAATATTTCTTTCAAAAAGTTAATAAAAGGTAACACTTTGCTTATATTATGAATAAATGTTTTTAGTTGTTGTGTTCAACTTTATTTTTGTGTACACAAATCGTGTGGTTAGGATAGGTAAGCGATGGGAAGGTATTTCGATGGTCGGTAGTAGTCCTCTTCAACGTATGTACCATGTACCTGTTGTAATATTTGTTTTTTTTTTTTTCATTCTCGCTCCTTATATTCTTTTCAAAAAGTACAGCATCCATTATTGTAAAAGGTGGGTGATTGATATAATTAGATTTGTCATCACCCAACAGGTAGGTAGTACCTACCTGTTGGGTGATATGAAAAATATTTTTCTATGCATGTCTATGTACCTACTAGGTACATAGACATGCATGGTAAAATATTTTTCTTATGCGCATTGACGGGATATGTTATGTAGTCGCAGTTGCGCATAGGAATGTGTGTGACCGCAATGTATCTGCAGTGCGTTTGGTACGTGCGGAGGGAATGGGTGTTCTGTGTGAGAATGAATGAATTAGTACCCGTAAATAGACCGGTATAAGCGGGTGCTGTACTCGTCGTCGTCCGCATAAGTAGGTATTCGAGTGATTTTCTAAATATCGTGTGCGAGGAGAGGTCCTTTGTCATATCGATAAATAGATATGTACTAAGGTCGGAGAAGCATTGGTCGTTGCGGTGGTACATACATATACATAGATATCAATACACATTGTGTGTTTTCTTATCGTATGTAGAAGAAGTAGGTTCGGTTATTTTTGAATAGCTTGGCAACAAAAAGTCATAGAGCCATACGGTTTTCAGTGTTGGATTTAAAATTAATGGGAGCATTGAATTCTACTTTATGACGAAAAATTTTGAAAAAAATTAGTTTTAAAATAATTTTTTTTTAATTTTTTTTTTTAATTTTGAGTTTGAAAGTTAATATTTTGAAAACGGTTCACTAGAATAACTGCATTTAAAATTAAAATAAAAGAATAAGTTTTTGGCCTTTAAAAATATATATATAGGTATATAACATAGCGTTGTAGGAGTTAGCATTCTTTTTTAATAATTTTTTTACTTGCGATTTGTAGGTGCAATAAGGCAATTCATGCATTCGTAAAAAAAAAAATTTTGGACATAACATAACGATGATAAAGAAGTCGAAAAAAGTGGGTCCGACAATTCTGCCTGTCTGTCTGTCTGTATCGGCACAGCCTAAACGGCTGGACCGATTCGCTTCAAATTTGGTACATAGTATTATTATGATGTCCTACAGAATGAATACTTTTTGAACACTTTGAATATGTTATTTATTTGCATTTAAATTAAAGGAAATGCAAAAGAACTGAGATTCAACCTGTTGACGAATCGGGAGTGATTGCTGGCGAAGTGGAAGAGCCCGTGGCTGAATTTGTTGATGCATCCAGAGTTACTGCCGAAGAAACAGCAGCAGAGGCTGTAAATGAACAGGGAGACACAATCACTGTTTCGGAAAGTTTTTCTTCAACGTCAACAGCATTCAGAAATTTCGTTTTCGAAATTCCCATTGAGGTGGAAAATAGTAATGAAAACTGTTGTTTTGTTCCTGAGGGAAGACGAATTATTGACCTGCATCTATTTTTGAACAACTTAAAGCTAATTTCGAAACACGGCACAAAATTTGGATGTACTTTAAATAACTTAATTCTAATTCAAGAAATTCGGCAAGGTACCTATCCTTTGAAAATTATTTATAGAAAACAAATATTTGAAATTCATTTAAAATTTTAGGATTAAGCTCAAAATTATTGTTCAAGTGCAATATGTGCAATTTGCCTTTCCATATATACACCAGCAATGAGGCAGAAGAATGTGGAGAGGATACCAACTTTAAAATTAACAAGGAAATTGTCGTAGGAACAATGCTAGCAGGAAACGGTTATTCTCAATCCCAACGAGTCCTTGAAGCCATTAACGTTCCATTCATGTCTTCAAAACTATATCGAAAAATCGAGAACGAAACAAAAGAAGTATGGGTTGAATCCGCCGAGAGCCAAATGAAAGAGGCTATTGAAGAGGAAAAGATAATAGCTCTAGAAAATGGAAACGTTGATGCAGATGGCTATCCTCTAATTACTGTGGTAACTGACGGAGCTTGGTCCCATAGATCATATGGTTGCAATTATAAGTCATTATCGGGGATCGCAACTATTATTGGTCACAACACCAAGAAAGTTCTATATTATGGTGTGAAGAATAAGTATTGCCACATATGTAAACTGAATGAAAAGAAAGCAGAAAGTGATATACCTGAACATTCTTGCAACAAAAGCCACACAGGACCATCAACAAAAATGGAGTCGGACATCTTGGTTGATGGGTTTAAATTTTGTTTCAAAAAGTATGGAGTTGTATTTAATAAATTTATTGCTGATGGTGACAGCAACGTTTACAAAAAACTATTGGAAGCCAAGCCTTTTCCCAACCATACCATCCAAAAGATTGAGTGTGTCAACCACCTGTTCCGGAACCTCAGAAAAAAACTTTTGAATCTGACAAAAAATACTAAACACAACCTCTTAGGCCGAAAAATTGTATCCTCCGCTATAGCCAAAATAATAAAAGGAATCAAATGTGCGACTCAGCACCGCAAACAGGGCGAATATCAAGAGGAGGAAAAGCTAAGATTGTTACAAGCTGATATTTCAAATGTCCCTTACCACGTTTTTGGAAGCCATTCAAAATGTGCACAATATTTTTGCGACGGTGTCGATATCGAAGAGAAAAACAATATAAAAAAACTAGAAGCCGATGGAATCTTGGACAGTTTAAGGCTATACATATCTAGAATGGTTCAAAATGCAGGAAGTCTACTTTGTGGTTATGACTCAAATGTCTGTGAGCAATTTAATAGTGTTAGACCCCAAGTCTATACATTTTTTCATCTTCCGATACTACTTACCTTGTCGTGGTGAAGATGCCTAGTATGCTCTCTTTTTTACTATAATGTTAACATATTAGAACAATTCTAGTAGTTGGCAATATAGTAAGATATTAAAAATCACTTGGAAAGCTTTGTTTTGTCAAATTTAAAAGAAACCAGGGGTGGAATCGGCTAAGGTGATTTGTGATAAGTGATAGTCACAACCAACAAATTTCGTCTGGCTAGATGATAGTCACATGTGACAATCACATTTTTGTGACTTTTTCTTGTGACACCTAAATAGCTGTCACAAGAAAAAGTCACAAAAATGTGATTATCACATGTGACAATCACCTTAGCCAGACGAAATTTGTTGATTGTGACTATCACTTATCACAAATCACCTTAGCCGATCCACCCCAGATGTATGTATTATTTAATAAGAATGGTTCACTGTTGATAGCTTCCTAAGTGATTTTTCTTGAAGAGCAGAAGCTAAAGAGTAGTTTAATATCTCCAAATCTAAATAATAGACGTTGTTGGCAATGTTTAAAGCACTTGCTAGGTACGTTTAACAGTTAAAAAATAAAAATAATTTCTTCAAATTTTAACAAGTAAAATATTTCCTTCATTTCTTTATATATAAAATTTGCTGCTCTGGCGAACTTCTTTCCGTAATTTAAGGTTTTTACGATTTTTCAAAATGTTCTGTCCAAATTTTAAAACTTTCCACGCCGTTGTGTGTTTACCTTCAATAAAAATCCAACAAAGACATCCACATGCAAATCGGATAATATTCAGCAGAGTAATCCGCGTACAAACACACCAATTAATTTTTATATATGTAGGTAGGTATATAGATACAACCTATTATAGCTAGGTAGGTACCTACCGAATTACATCTAAGAAGATACAAGTTCTAAGGCAGATTGTATGAATATTTGCAACTCAGAGTTGGGCGATTTTGCATGTTTATTAACATACCTTACCTACATATGTCTCCCTGATTCCAAACATCAAAAAATAATTTTGGGGCATATACATACATAGATACCTACCTACCTACTTATATGCATGACTTTTCTGTTTGATTATTTCCTTATTTATTTGAATCCAAACTCCAAAAAAATGTCGACAAAAGAAAACCATTGAATATTTTTTTCTGAAAACAGAATGGAGTTAGGTATACCTATACCTAGGTATGTATAACTAAGTAAAAAAAAGTAACAATGTTTCAATAATTGCAAAACAAAGATAGGTAGGTTGGTTTGTGGGTATATACCTACTCAAGTTGTTCTTTTCAGTTTTCACGTGTTGTCTGAAATCTGACAACAACAAAAATCCAAAAGAAATCTCAAATTTCGCATATTATAAATGAACAAGTTACCTACCTAAATCTTTCAAGATCTTTACTTGTAAATTATAAAATTCACCCATTTGCAATAAACCCAAAAGTAATTTTAAAACAGATCAAATACGTAGTTACCTATATTGACCTACCTACCTCACACTTTTGTTACATGCAACTTTTTAAAAAAAAAAACCATATCAATGTACCTATCTACATATACCTTTACCTACATTTAATATAATCTAACGTTTACCTATTTATGCATGTTTTTTTATGTGTCCTGAGTCCTGACCTTCATCAAGATTTCGATCGAGTCCCAAACGAGTTCACACTTTTTTTGTTACTGTTATGGCAGCAACAGCAAGTAAAATATGAAAAAAAACAACAAAGCGAAAATAGAAAAAAATTACCCACATTTAGCTATTAGGTAGTGTTTTGAAAACAAAATTGAAAAATATCCCTTCACCCTTCCATACGCACAGAGAATAAAACTTGTCATCCCATTACTAAATCAAAAGCGAAAGGACAACAACGAAACCCACAGAAAGACACACACAAAAATATCCCCTACTAAAACGTCCAATGCCAATCACCATTCCATTGATCTTTTCCCTCTGCTTTCCTTTCCCCTACCTGCTCTTCTACTGTTGCTGCAGCCGACGCACCGCTTTGAGAATATTTATTGTGAGTTCACTGCGGACGTCGGACGATCACAAAATTATTTTGAAAAGAGAACAAGAGTAAATGAGTATACCAAAAACAATATAACGAAGAGAAAAGAATATCGCACTACCACATAGAACACAATTTACATGGCGTTTAAGTTCTGTTCTGAGGTAGACCCACCCTTAAGTGGCTGAGAAACAATAACTTTATTGATGATCGAGAAAGAGGGAGAATGACAACATATACAGCACAGGTTCCATCTATCTATGGCTTACCCAAAATCCATAAGCCAAACATGGCCTTGCGACCCATCACGTCATCAATAAAACTACCATGTTATGAGCTTGGAAAATTTGTCGGTAAGATTTTACAGTACGCGACGACAAAATCGACACACTCGATTAAAAATTCGTTGGAATTTATTGAAAAATCAAAAAATATTAAATTAAAAGCCAACGAGGTTCTGGTATCTTATGATGTAGTGTCTCTTTTTACAAACATTCCCATATCACTAGCTGTCACCATAGTGAAAAAGAAATGGGATTTGATAAGTGAGAACACCAACATCAACCAGAAAATTTTTTTGGAGATACTTGATTTTTGTCTTCAAGAAAACAATTATCTACAATTCAAAGATGATATCTTCAAGCAGATTTTTGGAATGCCTATGGGCAACCCTCTGTCACCCACGATCGCAGACTTAGTACTAGATCACGTTCTAGACGAATGTTTTGATGCCATGAAGGAGAGACCTTCGTTCATCGCGAAATATGTGGACCGGTGGACGACATATTTGCTGTGATTGACAAACAGGAAGTTGACAACGTGCTTTCTATCCTCAACGGATTCCACCCAAAAATACAATTCACAGTTGAAATGGAACACAATAATGCGATTTCATTTCTGGATGTTAAAGTCCACAGGGAAAACGACCGCTTATTGTACAATTGGCATCAAAAACATACTGCGTCAGGCAGAATCGTCAATTTTCGTTCGAACCAAGCCAAACACATCATCATGAACACTGCCTCCAACCTCGTAAGTAAGGTTTTCACTCTTAGCAGCGAACAATTTCATCCCTCCAATGAAAAAAGAATAACGAAAATTCTCGAGGACAATGGCTATCCTCCTAATATAATTCGTGCTTTAATCTTCAAACACAAATACAAGACACAAGCTACAAGAACAGAAACAGATACAAACAATGGTTTCTACAAAAGTATAGTGTATGTTCCAAAACTCACTGAAAACTTCAAACAGGTTATCAACAGAAGCGTAAAAGACGTTCGTTTGGCTTTCAAATCCAACAAAACGCTTAACCATCTATACACCAAACTAAAAACAAAACCTGACAAAGACAAACAAACAGACGTAATCTACAAAATTAATTGCAACGGCAAACCAAACGAGCCTTGCAACCTATGCTATATAGGAACCACAAAACAATTTCTTCGACACCGGATCTCAAACCACAAATCTGATATTAAGTCCAATAGTTCTGGGAAAACAGCCCTGGCAAGTCACAGCATCGAGAGTGGTCATTCTCCAAACTTTGAAGATGTCAAAATCCTACAAACGGAGAAACATGTATCTAAACGATATACCTTGGAAACATTACACATACTAAATAACAATAATAATATGAACAGAATACAAGACACACAAAACATTTCTTCTGTCTATTGCTCTTTAGTGTCTTCATCCTCATAGTTTTCATTCTTTTGTTTTTTTTAATACACAGACGAAACTTCATTCGAAGTGTCATTTCTTATTTTAAAATTGTTTAAATTTATATAATTTTAAAAAACAAAGTAAGTGTAATTCCCACTGTTTTAAATGTCACTAGGTATATATTTTGTATAATAAATGTATTTTTTGTTCAAATAAAGTTCCCCTGAGGAAGGCAGCAATCCCTACCGAAACGTCGGGAAAAGCAAATGTAACAGAGTTGTTTCATTGCTAAAACTACAGTGACCAAAAAAGCCGACGGAAAGAACTTTTCCAAACACAAATTAAGATTTTTATTATACTTTGTATGTAATGTTTTGAAGAAAACTGCATTTGAGTTTTTGGCTACAAATGATAATAACGGAAATTTGTTTTAACAATTTTATTAATTTGGCCATAAGCGGACATTTATATCATTTATAGCACCCAAAAGATGACATCTAAATTTGATATACTAAAGGTTTCTTAACGTAAACTTCTGTATATCGGGTTTTCCAATTTTAGCCAAACTGTTTTGGTTTTTCCCCAATTTTTCCAAACATGAGTTCTTTATATTGCTCGAAAACATTGTTTTCATCGTACTATTGCACCCTCAGAGCAAGTACGTGCGACCCAGTCGTGCATTTTATTTTTTAAATAAAATAGAGAAATGCTTTTTTTAGTACCATGTGGCTTAGTTGTTATAGTGTGTCCGACTGCCACGCCGAAGGTTCTGGGTTCGATCCCTGACGACAAAGTGACAAATCATCCAAAAATAAATTACTGTCATGGAAAGTGCAGTTCGGATTCATCTGTAAATTGTAAGTCACTTCCATTCTTGCAGAATATCAACGCACACACAGGAATGGTGGATTGGATTTTGGATTTTTTGTGCCAATAATTTATTTTGCTTAAGCACTTTCGATTATGATTATAATATTTTAAATATGGAGTGTGCGCTTCAATGATAATGTTTATTCTAAATTGGATAAAATAATCAGATAAATTGCTCTCATCTTGTATGACAACCATACATTTTAAAGAATATGATTTTCGGGACACCTTGTAGACTGTAAGAAAACGCATGGGAGTAAAAAAAAGACAGCTGAGATTAAAATCCTTCTCATGATATAACTAGCGACAAAGCTTGACATTTTAAGCAGTATCATGACATCATGAGGATTCGAGTTAGAACAAACGTAAACATTCACATATGGCAGAAATACCATCTTCGAAAAAAGAGAACCACAAAAATTGAGTAAACTCGATGCTAAAGTCGAAAGAGGGGAAGCTGTCGCAATATTCGCCGCATTCGAAACTCGAATATCGGAACCGGAAACATGGGGTAAATTTTTATGTTCGAATGTTTGAAATTCGAACTACTCTTAGCCTTCTTTATCATGTGGCTTTTCTCTCTTCGCCATAATATGAAAAAAAAAAAATTAGGTTATGATGGCACACCAAACACCAAACACCAACCCCAAGCTACAACTTGGCATTCAAATCTATTTCAAATGTATAGTCGGATTTTGGATATTGAAAATCTTTAATGGAGTACTGTGCTGCTGCTAATTAATGCCCTTTGTTCAAATTAATTGGTATAATTTATCCCTTTAGTTCTAGATACTATGAATCAAATTTAATAATAATCAAATTAGCTTCCTATGTTCAAACTTTGAAAGCATATACCAGCGGTGATAGTAATAATTATTGTTGTTCAAGAGCTTGAGGTTGTTATAGGTTAGTTACGTGCACACTAGGTATAATGACCGAGTAGTGTTTATTGGAGCGTGTTTAGTTGGGAATAATGGGAACCTAATCAATCAGGCTATTGATACAAAAAGCTAATTAACAGTCGGTACTGCTCTGCGGTGCGTTTCATTTGTTTGTACTGGCAACAAAGTGCATTTACATTAGAGCAATGCAGTGAAAGTTATAAGTTTAAAAAAGACTGAGGACTTGCAGGCATATATACCTATAGTTGCAAAAAGTTATTTGCTTTGAGAACAAAATTCGAAAAGTACGGATCTGGATAAAATTCAGCACAGAGGTAGCTTCTAGTCTGGAGTAGCAGATAGGCTATTTTTTATCCCGGTAAAATGTATGGTTCCCGTGGGATAGATTTGTTTTAATTTTTGAAATTACACCAGAATGGCTGAACGGATCTGGATGAAATTTGGCACAGAGCTAGATTATAATTAACACGGTTAAATGTAGGTATTAAATTATAAAGCTATAAAAGAAGAAGAAGCTAGATTACGATAGACTATACTCCTCAAGCAACAGTCTACTTCTTGATCAGCTGAAACGCGAGCGAAGCAGCGGGTAAAGGCTAGTGTATTATATATGTATATGGTATTATTTATACATACTAGAAATGTCAACATTGAACGATAAAAACAGATATGCATTACAAAAAATGATTCAATAGAGGGTCAGAAGGTGTATTTACTAACATACATTATGTTGGCTCAACTAGAGCGTGGTGCTCCTAGACCTTGCTTAGTATGCCCCTCCAGCATGCTCGATCTCTAGCCTGCCGTCTCCAATTTTGCACTCCAAGTTGTCTGAGGTCTCCCTCTTCTCCCTCTACCTGGTCACTCCATCAAAGATAAGATCTACCTTGGCTTCTGAGTCCTTCTGGTTTGGCGTTGAAGACTTTACGAGCTGGATCTTCGATATCCATTTGCTCTACATGGTCGTTGTATCTTCTTCGCCAAATGTTGCTTTCACGGTTTACGCAGACAAGACCATAGATCGTACGCAGAACTTTTCTCTTGAAGACTCCAAGTGACTATTCATCCGATTGGGAGAGAGTCCATGCTTCTGCACCATATAGCAGGACCGGAATGATGAGTGTTCTATACAGCGTCTCCTTGGTTCTTCTCTTGGTTTTATTCCTTATTCAGCCCAAAGAAACACCGATTAGCAAAAGTTAGTCAACATTTGATTTCCGGGCTGTTGTTGTTGCCTCATGTGCTTACAGTAGTGCCCGGTGGAAAAATTCACCGACTGCCTCACCTGTCGGGGTGGAATTGGACTTCTTGATAAAAGCATATACTTCGTCTTGTCCTCGTTCATTTTCCGCCCATTCTGCTTGCTGCTGACTCCATAGTAGTTGTACAGGTTACTGCTCGCTTTGTTCTTCCTATCACGGCAATGTCGTCCGCAAACCCAAGTAATTATGTCGATGTATTAAAAATGGTGCCCGATATGATGGCATGGTTGTTCTGTATGACATTTTCAAGCACAATGTTAAGACAGCTGCATGACAGTAGTGCGTCACCTTGTCTTATCCTTTGGTGGTGTCGAAGCTTTGACAGTCCCTACCAACTAGTGTTGGCTAAACATCGAAATATTTTACTCTGGATAGTATCAATGTTTTTCGGAAAAACTATCGATACTATCGATACTTTCGATAGTTTTTTAAAATCATTATTCAATCAAAGTGAAAATGAAATAATTCTGTTTAAATAAAAATAAAACAAAAAAAATAAGCTTTAAACCATAGATAGAAGTAGAAAAGCGAAAAGAAATATAAAATTAGTCTTCAAAAATGTTTGAATTATGTTTGATAAAAAGCAAATGGTTTAAGTTTTTATCTTTGAGGCGATTTCTTTTTTTGGTCATTATATCTCCTGCTTTGGAAAAAATTCGTTCAGAAGGAACCGAAGAAGCTGGAATGCAGGGACACTTAATCGCGATTTCTCGTAGTTTAATTGTTGATTAATTCCAATACGTAAGTGAACAAGAACTTCTATCCATTAAAGATTTTTCCAAGTAGTGACGTATGTCAATTAAGGCTTATGCTTCTGTCAACCGAGTGGAACTTGACATCTGGTCACGTATTGTGTTATATTCCATTTAAACCACCTCTTCACTTGGAATGAAAAGAATGCGTTCCAAATATTCCAGATTGAATAAAGAATCAAGGAAATAGTTTATCCGGAATATTCCATTGAGTAAAGAAACGGAAAAAGAGCGTTCCATATATTCCGAATATACGGAATGAATAAAGAAACTCACTCATTACTACAGTTTGTGTATCAAAGAACTGGAATTTGAATTTGCAAGTGTACAGGGATGTCCACGAGCGAAAACAAATAAAAAAAAAAAGTTATATTCAATTTTGATATTAAAATATTTGTTGAAATATTTGTCCTCTTCGATAGTATCGATAGTTTTTTACTATCGATAGTATCGATAGACTATCGATGTTTAGCCAAAAGAACTACCAACTTTGACGGAACAGCGAGCATTTTCCAACGTCATCATGATAAAGTGTATCACTTTACGAGGAATTCTAAAGTTGGACAAGGCACGATAGAGTTCAACTCTGTTAACACTTTCGTAAGATCTCATAAGCTATAAATTAAAAGGCTATAGTTGGCTCAGAGTAAGCGGTCTCCTTATTGTGGATCGGGCAGATGGTACTGAGATTCCACTCATCGGGCATACTTTCCTCCGACCATATTTTGCAGTTGAGTTGACCGTTTGTATACAATCGCATCCAGCTGCTTTGTTCATTATGTACTCTGGTGATGTCTACTCTGATTTCATTTTGGTCGGGTGGGTTTAAGCTCATGGTCGTCATCTAGATTAACTGGCACAATCGATTTGGGCGGGATCTTGACTGTTATCTCCAATTAACAACTGGTTTAAGTAGTCTCTCCTGCGTATTTACTATTATGTTGTTCCCATTCCTACCTTTGCAGGGCCCAGGAAGTCTTGCAAAAACTGATGTTGATTGTTCTTCTTCTATAGAAGTTTCGCACCTCTTTTCTGCAAAAACATCTGTGCATCTGATCGATTTCACATTGTTATTGTTGGTGATCTTTTTCTTTCTCCTGAGTAAGCGTTTCTCATCCTTCCTTCGCTCAATTCTTCTAATACTTCTCTACAACCGCAGTCTCTACAGTGACAGGTTTGAATACATTTTTTCCGTACGAAAGCATTGAGTACTTGTCTTATACAGAAAGTAAAATGTGGAGATAAATTTTGGGTTCTAGTTAAACCAAACACAACTCTGTACTTACTTATGCATACCCAAACCCAACTACCCTGAATGTAATGTACGTAAGCCCTATGTAGTAAAAAAAATTAATTAACTTTTCGTTTAGTGGAAAGGAACTTGAACTTCAATTTAATATTAATAATTATATAAAAATATTTGTCTTAGAAAATGTGGAGCTTATTATGAGGGGTTTGAAATAATATGAGTACGGTAACATAGAGGCATTTTCCATTTTATGTTTTATTTTCATTATGACGAAGAAAGTTATTTGAACACTTTGGTTTTATAATAAATTGCTTCAATTCACTCTAGTCTCTTGAATATGTGCCCATGCATATTGACCGGATCTACTTTGGTCGAATTTAAGGAAAAATCGCACTTGACATACTGTGAATTTGTGAGAAAATGTAGTAGGTCCTTTTTACCTGGCATGGCACTCACAAGTCAGCTTATATGGCTACGTTTTGAAATACCATATAGAATTTGCTTCTTTCCGTTTTCGATGTAGGTTTCACTTTATTATCATATATAGGTTTTTTCAATTAGAGTGGGGTAGATTTTGGGAAGCCATGTATGGGACTTAGGCCTACACCAGTACAAAATCCAACTGACCCAGGAGATCAAAAATCATATTTAGCGACAAGCAAATTTGCCGTATATGGGACGACACCAATCTACATGATTTTCACCAAGTCACAATGAATCTCCAAAAAGTTACCATTTGGTTTACAAGTGCAATAGTGATAGTGATAGCGGAAAGAACGTCTTTAATTTAATGGGGGTCACAGCCCCACAGCCAATCAGTACACATTCACACTCAGATGTGTGCTGAATAAGAATTGTTGGATATGCGTCAGATGCAATTGGATATTCACTGACGGGTAAAAACTTTGTAGGTATGGTTTTTTTTTATGCCCTATTCCATAGAATGGGTATATTGTATTTGGTGTGGAGTTTGTAACATAGCGACATAATACCGTTAGGTATAGAAAAGTATATATATTCTGACTCAGAATCAAAAGCCTAATCGATTTAGCCATGTCCGTCCGTCCGTCCGTCCGTATGTATACTCTCTAGAGATCGCAATTTTTGAGCTAGAAAGCTGAAATTTGGTATATATAATCTTTGGTTCAAGAGTAAGGCTAAGTTCTTAAACCGGTAAAATCCGCCCACAAACACGCCCACAATCGCCATTTTTGATGAACAACCACAATTTGGTAAAATTAAATTATGTTTTGTGTACAGTTACGATAAAAGCATAACGCTAAAATTTTGCACACGTAAGCTTTAAATAAACCTTCTTCCAATCAAATAAAAATATTTCAGTTTGGGCGTGGCTGACGCCCATTTTTCATACGAAACCATCAATATTGTTTTTATAAAATAAAAATTGTTAAATTAAAGCGAAACACATTAAAATTTGTGGGTATTACTTGCACATAAACATCTTGTGTGTGAAATCAAAAAAATTTGATTTTGGGCTTGGCTGACGCCCACTTTTCACTAGAAACTATAAAAAGTTGGTTTTGCAAATAAACGGTCTTAATAATGAATCCGCAAGCCAAAATTTTGCGTCTCTTAGTAGAAACTTAAACGTTTATGTATGAAAAGAAATTTTTGAATTTTGGGCGTGGCTTTCGCCCACTTTTCATGAAAGAATGAAAAACGTTGTTTTAAAAATTTAAAAAATGTACCAATATTCAATTTAAGCTTTTTATCCCTTCCGTTTGTTTTATGAAAAAAATATCTTCATTTTCTTGTGTTAATTTTTTCAATACGCCCACTTTTAAAGGCGTGATTTTGATAAAATACCTTTGTTCAGGTAAGATCGCTTAAAAACTACTCGATTCAGCTGCATTTTTACACATATCCCCAAAATACTGACTAATGATCAAAGCTTAGTTATTGCTTCAAATTTTTAAGGCACGCCCACTTTTAAGGGGCGTTTTCTTCAAAAGTCATATAATGCATTAATTTTTTTACGTTTTTTAACTTTCGGTCGCAGTTTTGAAGTAAAAAGATGAACACTTAGATTTATATTCCTTGGTTACGTAGCAGAGTGTGGTTCAATAATTGTTAAAATCACCCATAATCGCTATTTCCATTTAAAATCTAATTTTTAAAAATTTAAGTTTTGCCTTGTTTTGTTCAAATCGATCTGCAAGAATAAAATTGAATGCCACTGAGCTCATACTAATTGCCTTGGCAATAAAAAGTCTTAACTTTGGGCGTGGCTCACGCCTTTTTTTATTGTGCCAGCACTAATTGAACATCACACCACATAATATTAATGTTATTGAATCTTTTTCTGTCTGGTAAAGAAGAATTTTGTTTATGAAACCGGATCATCGGCTGGCTGCGGGAGGCGAACGCATACACATACACAAAAATAGGGAATAGGGTACCTATCCAACAGTTCGTTGCAAACGTACTGTAGCTCTCGCTTATGTTTTTTTTTAAATTTAGAATGGTACGCAAATATGACCGTCTACTGATTTTGAAAAAGCTTCCGCATAAGTCGTGCGCTGCCAATTTATGTTGAACAGAGTATAATAACAAAAATATCTATCTGGGATTTGGACACTGGACACTTCTGCCAATCTGGAGTCGTATTTGTTTCTGGCGTGTTTTATTGTTTGTTCAAAAGAAAGTTTTTCCGATAATCTTTGATTTTTAGTGTGAAATTAGTCTCTGGTTCTACAAAGCATGGACCATCATACGGTTGCTGAAGTGGTTTCTTTTAACTGCAACTTACGTTAGGAAGGAAAACATGGCTAGAATTTTGGAGGTTTCTGGCTATGAATGTTTTGTTAGAGCGAGGTTGGACTGGCTGAAGTTTCATCATCTTGTTTGAAAATGTATTATAGCCAAGAAATCATGATTGGATATCATCGTCATCAGCTGATCTGAATAAATCGACTAAAAGTTTTAATGCAGTACAATAAAATAAGTTCAGCTAAAAAGATGTTCTTAGACAAGCAGAACAATTATAAGGAGTATGACAATCATTGCATTTGATCTAGGTTTTCGGTGGAATCGCTCTTTCATGCCAATTTCCAATGGCGTTGATCGGTGTCTCTTGGTACCCAGAAGTTTTGAAATTTTGTTGAAAAGAGACGATTCAAATAGTCTTCCTTGGTCCGTCATGATTTCTTTAGGGTTTCTGAACCTGAAGATTCATCCAGAGAGAAAAGCTGTCGCAACTTTTTCGGCGGTCATCTTTTTAAAAGATCGATAGATACAGATGAGGGCAAAGATCCAATTACGTCTAGATGAACATTTTGAAATCTTTCTTCAAGTGGTGCGACATTAGGGATAGCGTTTGGGTATTTCATGTGCTGTTGGATCTAGGTTTTTTGGAAACTTATACATGTTTGTGACCATCTTTTGCGATAGTCTTTCTTGAGGCCTGGTCAAATAAAGCGGTCTTTGAGAATCTTTTTATTTTTCATTTAATTGATTTCTCTTCCAGACCAATTGTTGGTAGTTAAATTTTAAAACTCATGCTTTTCCGGATGTGTTGATGAATTGAATAAATAATACCAGCAGAGTGTCCAATTTGTAAAGGGTTTTTAGACGTGTGCATGGTTTTCAAAAAGATAATTTAATGTTATAGCCAAGAATTAAGCTTTATTATAAAGATAAGGGCTTACCATTATGTTTTAAAAATGATTTCGGGCAAGTGGCCGCCGCGGCTGGCTCGAATAAATTCCTGGGCGATTATGTCTACCGAATATTGGACGCAGCACGCGAACCGAACCATGATTTTGGTAATAAATGTGCACGATTTGCATTTATTATGAAATTGCAAACCAAACTCAGCATAAATCTAGTGACAGCTGTCAAAAAGAACAACTCCGAAAAAGTATTGCCAGATTGAAAACCACACGTCTTGAAAAACACCCTTTAGAGTGTTTGAATTTCAAGTTCAAGTCTTAAAATAAATCAGAATTCCATTTAGCTTTCTATTACTGATTCATGATAGCGTAAGTTTACGGAAATTATACACAATTCTGTCCCGAGCAATGCGAGAAAAACAACCTCGAGAATGAAGTTCAAAACTTAGTTGCGAAACAAAATAACATTTAACGAGCGCCAGAAGATTTTCTCCTAGCTATCTGAGAGAATCGACACCCCGTTCCGGTAACGAATGAAGACGCAGTGATAATAATAAAAATCAAAAAGTACTGCCCAACTTTCCTTCATTAAAGTAAAGTATAAACCTGAAAGTATACGAGTAAACCATATAGAATTTCTCCGCCCAGAAATATTTTCTTATCATTAACCCTAATTGGAATATACTCATTGTCACAAGAAGTATACTTTTCAATATGACACCATAGCCGGTCTCGGTCGGTAGATCGTTCAACTCGTTTTAAATAAAAAAATATGTCATTTTCGTATAATTAAGAGATTTTTCTCACATACATACATACTCGTATAAATGTATGTATATTTCGTATACGTATATGACGTTCCAGTTTGTAAACAAAGCACATCCTCAAACCTTCCACGCGGACATCAACATCAGTTTTTAATTACTCCATAAAGTTTTTCCTCGCTTCCACTTTCTTTCTACAACTATACAGTCATTGCCCGCAATTCCGCATTAAGGCTTCGCTTCGAGTAAATTGTGTTCTACTTTAATACCAGAAAATTCTACTGTACACATACATATACCTACATAGGTATATATATACATAATATAGAAGATATACTAATGGACCACCCAACAGCCATTAAGAAAAGGATGACAGGAAATGTGGATTTTGAAGGACATGCTTCTGTGCTACCAGTGATATACGAGTAAGAACATTATAATATGGGCTTTTTGGTTGTGAGTGTGTAGGTTTTGTGAAGTTGATATTAATATTCGGCTTTTGTTGTTGCTTTCCATGGATGACATCCTTCTGATGAAAATCCTGGTAATTTTGAATATTCAACGATTTTTTCTCTGCTAAGATTGAGCCCATGATTGGGAACTGTCGCGAGCCATATGTTTGACAGTGCAAATACTCCCCCGCACCGTATACCGTTCTTAAATTTATTTAAAGAGTTTAAAAAATAACAACATGACAGTTGTTATAACGCTGTTGTACAATATGGCGTCATATTTACTATATAAGTATGCATGGATGTAAATCTGAACATGGACAAGAGTAATACTTTAAGAAATCGAGCTCAATTGAGGACCGTTTTCGCAAAACTCAACAAGTCCATTTTGTAAATTTTTCATTAGAAGGTTTTTTGTGTGTGTATCAAAACATTAAAAAATATATTTAAAAATATAAAAAGCCTCTCCCCTTTAAGACAACTTTGTCATAGTAAACTGGAAGAATAGCAATAATAAAGTATTGAACTTAGAAAATATTGAGTCCCAAAAATTAACATTTTTTTTCAAAATAAAAAAAAACTTCATAGATTTCAAAGTTTTTTTTTATAGAGCCAGTTGATTTTTGCAATTTTTTTTTTAGCTTAGTCGATGCGCCTTGAAATAACGAAAATTTCGATACTCATATCTCATTTTTCGATTTTTGGCGCTTGTTGAGTTTTGCGAAAACGGTCCTCAATTCGTTTTCGAAATTTATTCAAATTCGATTGAAATGTTTTATATACATATTTATAAATTACTAGCTGAAACTTCGGCAAATTAAAGAAAAGTCAGAGGAATTCCAGATCGATACTCACCACCTTTTTATTGATTTTAAAGTCGCCTAATGGCAGCATGAATAGGAACAAGCTATGCAGAATCATGTGACTTCTTATTTTCCCTGCGAAATTCATTTGTTTGTGCAGGATGACTTTGGAGAACTCGCGCTGCGCTGTTCAGTTAAGGTTCGTAAGAACTCCACCGACTCATTTAATGTCGAGAGAAACTTTAGACAAGGTGATGCTCTGGCATGTAACCTCTTTAACATCCTTCTTGAGGCGTAGAATTTTTAATTTTCACAAGAACTAGGAGACATAAAAGCTTTCGGTTTTTTTTCGATAATATGAGCACAGAAAGAAAATTGTATTTTCCACTTTACAATTTTGAAAAAAATTGGTTCAAACATATTTTTTTACGTTTTTCAATTAAAATTTTATTTTGAAAACTATGGACACAAATAATTTAATTTAAATGTAGGATTAACGAACAGATTTCCAGCTTTTAAAACCGTTATAATGATGTGATTTGAGGGCTGCCGTTGTTTTTAATATTTATTTTTCCATTCAAGATATTTTTTTCAAAAATCACCCTACCACCTAAACGGGGTGAGATAGACCCCCTTCTTATAGTAAAAAATACTTGTATTTAACTCCGAGTGGAGAACGACTTCAACCAACTTATGGTGTGCGCAACTGGAGGCGGTGCAGGGAAATAAGTCTCCGGGTACTAAGTCCACCGAGGGACTTTATTCTCACTTTGTGGGAACTTAGTGCACTTAACAGAAGTGTACTTGTTTCCCATGGAAGGTGGGAACGTGCTGCACTTTCTTGTGGGAACTTAGTACACACTTCGAATCATGAAGAAGGAACTAACTTCCAACAATAATAGTTAAGAATCTTACAAACGGAACTATGTGCAAAAATTTTTGTTATCTGTAAGCAGTTTCGCATACACCCAACTCCAAATCTAACAGTGAGCATAAGCAGGGGGGTTGGAGAAGGGCAGCATGCCCTGAACCACTGGAGGCCACTGGCTGGGGACCTAGCGAGCTGGCTTGGTTTGTTGATTGAAATCGTTGCGTTGGTTACAACAGACTGTGTGCGTGAGTAAGCTGAAACCTCGCTATCTTCGCAAGGCATTAATTCACACGAAAAATTGTCAAATATGGTAGATGGTTGGTTGGTGTTTGTGGGTGGTGGTGAAATTCTCTTAAGAATATACAAACAAAGTTAATCAAAATTGTCTAAGCAATTTTTGAAAATTAAAAATTTAAAAATTAGCGCCCCTTTGGCTCCTTATTTTTGGAGCTTAATATCACCTTATTAAAGAAACGTTTGAAATTAATTTTTGCCAATGAAAATGACACTAACGGTGGAAACTCAATGGATAACATTTTAACATAATTTTAAAGAATAATTAAATACTTTTTTTCTGGACATTTGATTAGAACCCCCACTTAAAAATGACGAATAACGTAAGAAAATGGGTAGAGACTAACCCCAAATTATTTTTTATTTTTATTCCATAAATTATTAACTTGTTTACAAAAGAATTAATAATGTGTTATACCACCACGGTGAACTATGACCTCGTACATCCCGTTGGGTAAGGGGCTATATAATATCTTTATATAATCAAGTGAAATTCGGTCGTACTCTACAGGATCTACATGGAAGAACTCTCGCTTCAGTATGAAATGGTGAAGAACTATCGAACAAGTTTGAAACAAGGTTGGGGCTAAAACAGGGATGTACATTGTACATGTACATTGAGCCCTATGCTATTTTCGCTATTTATTGAGGACATTATTGATGCTTTCCCTGGTAGAGTAAGATTTACGGGAGTTCTTATTAAGGCCCTTCTTTTTGAAGATGAATGGGCCTACCGGGGACACCACATTAAAAAAAATGCGCTAAGTAAGCTACCTCAATGGTGGTCTGGAAACTTGTGCATATTATGACGATTACAACTCTTTCAACTTCACAAAAACAAGAAAATGTATCCTTCTACGGATTGCATTTTTAATCATTAACCAATTTTGTCTAGTTTTTGTGAAGAAGTAGGTCCAGCTATTTTTGAAAAGCTTGACAACAAAAATCCTAGAGCCATACGGGTTTCAGTGTTGAACTAAAAACTAATAGGAACATTCAATTTTGACAACAAAAATTGTACCTAATAACGTAAAATTTTCAAAAAAATTAGTTTGAAAATTTATTATTATTTTTTTTTTAAACTTTGAGATTGAAATTTATTTTTCCAAGACGGTTCACAAGAATTACTTCATTTGAAAATACAATAAACGAAGAGATTTTTGGCTTTACAAAAAGGCATTGTAGAAGTTACTGTAATTTTTTTATACCTATTATTTTTTCCAATCTAAGTAATTTTTTTTATAGATAATTATCTCATCTACAATTTTGTCTCGGCTAATTTTATGATTAAACTAACCGTTTTCATGACCTTTGACAACACGTACAATTTTTTTCAGGTGTCGGGTCGATGAGGACTTTTTAGATTCTGAATAATCCTACCAATTTTCAACTTTAGTGCGAATTTTTGTACCCTCGGATGTCTAAATTGACCGCACTATAAGTTTGTTTCCCACATTTGTAATACAATGTTTTTTTTTATTTTTAAGAAGGGTATGAGTCACGCTGCTCTTATAACAAACATAAACTTTTAAGACTAGAAAGAGAAGTTTCTTTTGAAAAATAGAAATACCTAACCGTTAAAAACCAAATGGTGGCATGATTACACTAATTGTGCTCAAAATTAGGTTTTTGGCTCGTGTACTGATATTCTTTTTTGAACAACGAAGTCAAATGTCAGCGCCTCGGATTTTCCGAGGGCTCTATCATTATAAAGGGTGAAAGTAATCATAGGCTTTCGATTGGCAAGCAGAATAGCAAGTTTCAAAAACTAATAAAGTTTTTACTAACGGCGACAAGTTAAGAGATAAATACCTTCACAGTGTATCTAAACTGTTACCGTCCGCACAATTATGCTTGTACTATGTAGTTCAACTTAAGCCACACATGTTCCCATGTGTACCATCTGCAGACTATTAAAAAGAATATAATTTTTAATCGCTTAATCATTAAGGAGTGGCAGCTGCAAAAGACAACCAAAAATAGTCAAAAGACCTTGACAATGCAATTGACTGCATTCCCATATAGCCATTTCCACCAAATGCAAACACTTCTGTATGATACTTAGGAAAACTATTTCCCTCGAATTACAAACCAACATACTTCCGCTTGTTCAAACCATCAGTGGGATAATGTCCAAGTGGGTTCAGGACATCCCAAATGCCACCAACTAAATTTTATTTGTCTTCACTATATTGAATCCTATTCAACCATCACCATTCACCACCCGTTCCTTTAGCTCTTGCCATTCGATTTGAGGGCAATCTCTTCGCTTATAGAAATTATATGAGATAACCCCGATTCAAGCCATTATACTTTAAATTGGTATTCCATTCAATCCCATATGAAAACACACACAATCGAATTATAGTTTGGCTTCGAAGACTAACGTAATGTCAGAACCCTTAGGCTGTAAGTGTTGAAGTAAAATCATTTTCAATCTGTCTGTAGCAGGAGTTGAGTAGATTTACAACGAAGGAATCCCCAATAATTATTGAGAAAAACAGTTATTTCAAATTCGAATAGAGCCTTATGGAAGTATAGTTCTGAAAATTTGGTGGAAATGACGCCAAAAGGATTACTACAAAAAACGGATATATTTCTGAAGTACAAAGCATTGTATTTTATGATGTTCCTGACCTTCCACTAGACAGAACAACAAAATTTAATTAACCATTCAAATTCATTCATTAAAACCTGTTTGGAATGAATACTGATTCATTCCAAACAGGTTTACAGTGAATTTAGTATACAAACTGTTTTTTTCGATGTTGTGTTATTTGGACGATGATGAACAAAACTTCCTTCCGCCCGACATTGTATTTACATTTTTATAGTAATTTCATGGAACATTTTATTTTAGTTCTGAACGTCGTCAATGGCGTCGCTAGTTGTATTATCTACTTTACATATATTGTTGTTTTTGCTTCCCATGGAGTTTAGACAAAAACCACTCAAATAACTCTCCAATCAAAGCTTGTGAACGTCGTCCATAGATGCCGCACAAAACGTTCCGCTTCTTGGGAATACTATAAAATGTAAATACAATGGCCCGACCAAGAAAAGTTTCGGGTAGTGATATATGTATGAACTAAAGTCCAACAAGGCTGCTGGAGCAGATGGCCTTACGGCTAAACTCTTCAAAGCAGCGGGAGATGACTTGGTGAGGAGCATACACCAACTCATTTGTACAATCTGGTCGGATGAAAGTATGCAAGACGAATGGAACCTCAGGATTGTAAGGCATATCCCCAAGAAAGGAGATACTCTGAACTGTTCAATAACATGGCTATATGCTGAATATATTGACGTAATTGAAAAAACGAAGCGCGATGTCAGTGGAGCTGAAGTGGAAGCGTCTCGAATGGGTCTGGCTGTAAATGAAGACAAAACAAAATTATGCTGTTCTCGGGTACAAAACAGCATCACCGAAGGCTCGGGCAAAACAGACAGATATAACTTTGAAGTTGTCAAGGACTTTGTCTATTTGGGTTCCACTTAGTCGAAGAATCACTCTTGGTAATCGCTGTTTCTTCGTGCTTAGACGGCTTCTTAGTAGAAAAGTCCACTCTCAAAGGACCAAGGAGACACTAAAAAAATATATACATACATCTACATACACTATACAAGACCATAATCATCCCATTCCTGCTGTTTGGGGCAGAAGCGTGGACACTAACACAATCGGATGAATATACAGGCTGGGGTGCTTTGAGAGAAAGATTCTTCGCGTGATCTGTCCTGTATGTATCAATGTAGCATGGAGGACCAGCGACATTGACCTGTTTAAGAAGCTAAAATACAGCGGCTTAGATGGCTGCACCATGTGAACAGTATGGGCGTCAACGGACCAGCCCACCGATACTTCAATTCCAACCCGGAAAGACGACTCAGTTCTGGAAGACCACATCTAAGGTGGTGCGATCAAGTGGACAACGACATCAACCAACTTGGTGTGTACAACTGGAGGCCACTGGCTAGGGACCGGCCTAGATGGCAAAGATTGGTGGTTGAGGCCGTCCTCCATAATGGACTGTCTGCGCAACCTTAAGTAAGAAATTAAGTTTTTCCTGTCTGTGTCAGTTTGAAGAGATTCGCAAATATTATTAAGGAGAAATAAAAAAAAAAAACATCCGTCCTCAAATTATTCAGAAAACAAGAAATGTTAAATAAAATTCCATTACCACTTTTAAGTTTAGTTATGGCAGACAGCTCCAGCGTTATTAGATTTGTTTCCAATTATTCTTAAAGGATACTATACTCTTATACCAACTAAATAACACTTAGAAAGTTTCATCAAAATCGTTATGGACTATTTCGAGAAAAAAAGCTTTCCGGTTCCTTAATTTTCATAGCTGCAATGCTTATTAATAAAACAGTTTTATATTAGCGCATAAAACGACCCTGCATGCAATGTACCAACTCCAAAGCAAATCGGACCAACCGTTGAGGGCTAAGGTTTTGTTACGGAAAGACGGAATAGCCGAACCCACTATTTGCGTTCTCCTTATTATCGTCATGTTTCATTGTTATTAAGGGTGTTGTTTTTAGAGGTAAAGAACTTAAATTTAGTAGCACTGATTTTAGATTTAGATTTAGATAAGATTTTTATTGGATTACAAATTATTATAAATAACAATTATTACACTTTTAATATATATACAAAAATCATTATGACATGGCATTTGCCGTCTGCCAGATTGACAACTAACATAATTTAAAAATACTGTAATAAGCTATCATAATTTAGTTGATTTATAAATAATAATACAGATTGAAAACAAAAATTAGTGAAACACTGTGAAACTGTGAAACAAATCAGAAGTCTTCATTGATTATCCTTGATCTATATCTTAAAGCAATTTAACAATATTCATACAGCTTGTCTACATCCATCTCATTTAACTTGTTAAGAACTTGTTCCTCCGACAAAAAGTCACTTCCAAGAATGCTTCTTCTAGTTTCCCTCAGAGTGGGACATTTACCGACGAAATGAATAACGTCCTCTCTTGCAGCCAAGTTGCAGATACTACACTCCAGTGGTAAATCGGGCCTGTGTGGTATGAAGTTTAGATTCAGCAATTCGCTTCGAAGTCTGACCATTGTAGCAATCACGTTTACGTTATTTGAATCACAAAAGTAATTTCTTTCTGCGAGATTATGGTTCAGCCTGCTGTACGTTGCTCTGAATAAGGACCCGGAGGCTTCAGCTTCATATTCTGCTCTACACTTCTCATCTACCGTTGATATGATAGTAGCACTGTTTTCAGTGACAGCCATTTTGTCATATGCCATGTTATTTATTTTTTGGTTTGGTTTGCCTTTTCATAATGAAACGACTGGCGCCATTACATTTTTATAGTAATTTCATGAAACATTTTATTTAAATTCTGAACGTCGTCAATGGCGGCGCTAGCTGTCTTATATACTTTACATCAAATGTCTTCTATTGTTGTTTTTGCTTCCCATAGCAGTTTAGACAAAACCACTAAAATTACTCTCCAATCAAAGCTTGTGAATGGTGTCCATAGATGGCGCACAAAACGTTCCGCTTTAAGGGAATACTATAAGTTTTAAATACAATGCTGGCGCCTGAACAACGCATGTAAATGATTCCCGCTGAATATATAGCACACCAAAAAGTGACTTTTTGAGGATGTAACGGCATCTCAACAATGGCTTGTGGATTATGATCACTCCAAATACGACAATTTTGCTTATTAACGTACCTATTCAACCAAAAGTGAGCTTCATCGCTGAACAAAATTTTCTCCTGATGCTTCGCGCGAACCGAACCTTTATTTTTTTAATAAATTTGCAATATTTGCAAACGTTTTTAGGAATAAATCTATTTATTATGAAATGGCAAACCAAACTGAACATAAATCAAGTGACAGCTGTCAAAAAGACCAACTCCATAAAAAGTATTGCCAGATTGAAAACCACACGTCTAAAAAACCACCTTTTACAAGCACTTGGGAATAAAATATTATTGCATAGGTACTTATGATTTGTTTTTCAAAGAAAATTACTTAAAACCAATTAGAAACTTGTTTTTAAGTAATTTTGTTCACCAACATCTAACATAGCCATGGTCTAACGAATGCCATTACTCATACCTTTCATTACTTGTATACCTTTCATCGCCAGTAAAAACATCAGGAACATTTACAAAATTATTCCAATTTACAAAACTCAACTGAATCAAAGAAGTGTCACCAAAATCTTGTATTCCAAAGAAATTCCTTCCTGTCCTTAAGTGGGCGGTCGGTCGGTGGTGATAGATGAAAACTGCCCGTACAAATCCATATGATTTTTTTTTAGCAATAGAGAGATTGAACAAGAACAGGAACAGCAGTAGGAAACAGGATATCAAAATATACACTCCCTTGCATACACTATTAGTTTTATGTCAATGAAATTGACAGCATGTTGTACATTCTTTGTCCCAACCATGTGTGCTATGTCAGTCCAGGATATACATACCCATATGATGTGACGTGGTGTTGTGCAGCAAATGACGACGCTCAGTATAATTCATTCTATTACCCATCGCCATCCACCATCCCTGCACCGGAAGTTGCTATACACAGATGATGAATATGAACACGTCCTCTGCTGGTCAGGTCACCCAACACATAAATTGCTTTCGAGCATATTTTGTATGAGAGGTCCTACACGTAACTATAGCAAGAGAAATGCATTTTCAAAATGTTTAAGTAAATCCTGCTGCCTGCTGCACGCTGCAGTAAGGCATGGACATGGACAATACAGGACCAGGTGTTGGTGTGTGAAAAATAGTTTCTTATGAATACCATAACTATATGTTTGAAATAAGGATACAAAGATTGAAAGCTAGTATATTAAAGTTTAAATTATTTCAATTGCTTTTCTCGAGAAAATGTATTTTTACATACATCTTCTCTGTAGATTGTAGAAGATGCCGACAGCTATAAGGACCACTCTAAGACTAGGTAAACAAATTTCAAATAATAAAAAACAACAACTTTAATCAAACTTTGAAAAATATTAATGGATTAGGTAATTGAATAGTGTAGGGAAAAGTCTAGTACCTAGGCTAAGCTAATTTTACCCTTTCATCCGTGAACAAGAAGCACTTTCAGTCATATTCTGCATGCTGCTGACTCCATTCCATAGTAGTAAAGGCATCGGGTTTTGCTTACTTTGCTTTTTCCCAAACTTCAATTTATTAAAGATGGCGCCCGATGTGCTGGCATAGCATGGGTGTTCCGTATGACGAAGGTTTAAGTAGAGTCCCTACTTAA
Source organism: Platycheirus albimanus (assembly GCA_916050605.2). Lineage (NCBI taxonomy): Eukaryota > Metazoa > Arthropoda > Insecta > Diptera > Syrphidae > Platycheirus > Platycheirus albimanus. The sequence continues at coordinate 44,669,329 of OU696697.1, forward strand.
GTATAAGTACTTTGACTGAACAGCGAACATTTTCCAACATCATCCTGATAAGGTGTATCAGTTTAGCAGAGATTCTAAAGTTGGGCATGGCACGATACAGTTCGATATTGTATTCTTGGGCTATCTCCATAATCTGGCGTAATGTGAATATTTGGTCACTTTACGCTTGAACAATGCTGGGAAATATTGAACATTTATTACCAAAGTTAGTGTTGTGTAGCCCAAACAGTGCGTTTTTTGGAAAGAAGTTTACGCCGTAATGAGGCACCCACCGGCACCGCGCTTACTGAACGCAAGTTTGTGCAAAGACTTGTATGCTAAAAATACAAGAATCATGGTCCCCGTCGTCGTTTACGGTGCGCACAGATGAAAATTTGGCTGCTGGTAGATGAGAGTGTGAAACTCAATTCACGTACATTTTCATCTCGGCGGCTACTTTTACACACAAAATTGCCGCATCTGGGGCTCGGAAAGCCAGTACACGGGATATTCTAGAGAGTGACAGTTTGATGCGGATTGTAGAGTGATGGCATCATTGGACCATTTTTCTTCAAAAATAAGACTGAGAACAACGTTTAGACTAACAGTGGGCGTTGTACCATGTTATATGACTTTTATTTTACTAAAATTAAAGGCATGCTTTTGGCGAACTCTGGTGCATGCAGGATGGCGCGTCATACTACACAGCCCATGATACAATCGATCTTTTGCACACCAAATTTCCAAATCGTGTTATCAGCCATCTTGGCTTTGCACCGGACATCTGCGTCAGCGCTGTCGTTTGAAAACTTTCAAGGGGAGGGTTTTCCGTATATTTTGGGGAGTATTTTTGATTGTTGAGGAGTACTAATCGCAAAAATACTTAATATTTTGCAATCTCAGATTTTAATTTTATTGGTTTTTGATTTAAATGTTCGTATAGCCTGGGTGTTGTTGATCTTTGGTTGTTTTTTTCAGTATTTGAATTGAAACCATGCACAATTTGCAAAATGACCTTAAGGTATCATTTGGACCAACTTTTTCTTCCATCCATTTAAAAGTTTTCAAGCCAAACCTTTCTAAATTTTTGCAGTGACTTCGTTGCGGCTTTTTTGTTGCTTACATCTGTCTCATCTGTTCTATCCTCCGATGGTTTTTTTCTTTTTGGAGTATAGTAGAAGCCATTGAAACACAGCTTTTGGATGTCGACGGCTGAGGCTGAGTTGGACTTGTTGGTGATGCAATCGGACTATTTTCTTTAGGAGAAAATGAAATGTTTGATGTTGATGGTTCTGTTTGCATTTGCAATACATCAAATGTTTGTGTTGTTTTCGGGATGGGTATGGATTTGGTCCTGCTTTTCTTTATTAAAAATCTGTTGGGATGGCAAACGTAACATTTGAATATTTTTCGTACGACAAAGAAAATGTTAAAAACGGCCTTACTTTTAAATTTTTATTTATTTTTGTAAAATAAATACCAAAATTGAAAAAGGCTGCTTTTATGTTTCAACTTTCAACTTTGAAGAAACGGTACTTTGGATGCGTTTCAAACTGTCTCGCTCTATCGCAATCATTATAACGTCATTTTATAAGAGAAGAGGAGACTATAAGGGGTGATGGTTTTTGTAATATTGGAAAATCGACGTGCGATTTTGTATGGAAACAGAAATTGGCGATTTTTTAACTAGGTGTGCACATTTAGAATTGTTTTTTCTTATCTGACTAAGGTACGGGGGCCAAATAAGGCACTGTCCCTAATAAGGCCCACCACACCGAAAACACCGAAACGAACAAATAACGGGACTTTTTTTGTTTGTATATATGAACTCTCTCTATAAGATCTCAGACAAAGCAAAAACAGCCAGCGGCGCGATTCATGTCGATTCCTGCAGTTGATAGAAACTTGTTGAAGGGTGACGATTACTCAAATTGTTTAAAAACGGGTATTTCTTTTTTTTGAGAGAAATTCAACGAAGTAAGAACATTTTTATTATTTTTATCATAAAATAAGTTCAATTTAGATTAGATTGAGATATTTTTTATTTTAAAACCGTTTTATTGTTTAATTTTTATATTTTTTTTAAAAAGTGTCTTCCATTTTCCTAATAAAGCCCATAGAAAACCGTGGTGGGCCTTATAAGGCACATGACAACATTTATTTAGATATATTCCTTCACCATCAAAGGCTGCGCAAAAGCAAATGCGTCGTAACGAAGCTTGGTATTGTCATGTCTGCAAAGAAGATCGCATTAAGAATATGAGGCAATGTCAAAATTGTGAAGCCTGGTACCATGAACTCTGTGTTGGGTTGACATCAGCTGATGAGGCGTTTGAGTGCCCAGGTGGATGCAAGTGATTATCTGTTAATTAATTTACCAACGCTGAACTGTGTTGCTGTTTTTTTTTAATAATAATTTTTATTAATTTTTTAAGTTTTTTTTTGAGATATTGCCAAGGAAGGGATTTAAGTTAATTTTAATTTTTTTTAACAAGAAGGTTTTTTTAAGTCTTATGTTAATCTACAAATCATCTCGAAGAGGCTCTTTTTTTTAATTTTTTTAAAATTGATTTTAAAAAAGTATTGTATTCTATTTTTGTGTTTTTACTTAAAACACGTTTTATTTCCGATAGAAACATCGCTAAAATCCTATGACAAATGAATGGGCCTTATTAAGACCCCCTGTTCTTAATAATAAGGCAAAACGTAAGCTTTTTTAAAATTTCAAAAAAATATATTTTCCAAAGTAAGAAAATAAAAAGCGAACAGGTTAAGGGAGACCTCCGACTTCTGGAAAATACAAAAGGCTACGGCTTGAGCCAGCTGAAGTGGCATAAAAACTTAGACCCAGGACCACCAAACTTTGTTATTGTAAAGGAAGCAAGTTAAGTAAGGTGCTGAGTTATAAAGCATTAAATTCAGATTCATAAACCCAACTTGAATACTTACATATGTACATATGTACATTCGCATTGCTATTTTTTTTAAATCACGCAATTTCAAAGAATTCAAACCATACAACACTATACTTTTCTGAATTGATAGAAATCTTCAAATAGGAAGTATTATTGGGATCGGCAATAAAACTAAAAGAAAATTTCAAACAAATCTCTCCACACCGAAGTTTTATCTCACCCTTTCAGCACAACAAAGACAAATCAAGTTCCTTGACGGAAAACCCTTGTGGCATTCGCTTAAACATATCATACATACATACATACATACATAGATATATCTGAAGATTCAACACATATTCAATAAAGTTGAATGGCGCCCTTTATAATAAATCAGAGCCCCGTTCAAAAACATGAAGCGTGAAAATCAAAGGGTAACATCCATTTGTTCATAAACAGGTGTAACATACAAACGCTTACCCCCGGCGGGTCTATGACAGGAAACGACAGAAAAAGGATATCAAAAACCCTTCATCTTAGTTCAATTCAGGGTAAAATTATTCAAATGCTTTTTTTTGCGAACAAAAAAAAAATCCATTGAAAGATTTTAGTCCTAAAGTTATGTATATAGATGACAAAACATCTGCAGAATATTCTGTTTTTTTTTATGTTGAAAACAATAGCAGAGAATAAAAGATAAAACTTAAACTTACACAGATGACCGAACTTTCAAAAAGAAAATATTATTATCAAATTAAAAGTCAAAAGCACACTGAACTAAAATATAGCTACAACTAATAAAAAGTATCCAATTTTAGATCGGGATGATATATCTATACAATTTTTGTTTTTATATCCTTTCCTATGACCTTTGAGTAGGCCTGTATGTTTCCTTCACTTTAAAATATACAAAATAAAGTGGACGAGTTTTTCAAAAAAAAAAAAAAAATCAAAAACGCCAGTTCATAGGTATTCAGCAAATACATTTACATATTTATAATTTTTGTAAAAAATATAATAAGCAGTTTGCAAAATATTAATTAAAAATGTTTACTTGCTCAATAGGGCAAGTACAGTACAGCCTCACTAGTCCGGACACATAAGGTTTCGGCCGTGTCCGGAATAGCGAAATATCCGGACTTTAGAGAAACAATTAAATACAATGGAAAACCGAAAACTTTTCAAAACATTTTAATTACAAATAGAAGTATATACTCGTACATAATTTAAATATCTACATATATATGTGCGTTCGTACCTATAAGCAATATGTACGCGTTTTAAATTTTGCCAAGAGTAGGAAAGCACGTGTTAATTTTTGGCTGGAACGCTTTATCTGAACAAATCATATTGGCTTTTTAGCGTAACCCTTAAGGAGAAGGATATCCATTTGAGATGTACCTATTTTGAAATTTCTTTACTGTCGTCTTCGTCATCTTAGACAAAATTTTGTTGTATTTGTAAAGCGGACTGAATAATGTCATTATCATGCTACTTGTCTAACTGATTTGCCAGTTTCAATATCATCCAATATTTTACATTTCTCAAAAAGTATCAAAGCATGTTCCTTTTTTTTGCCGAAGCCATCATAAATAATAACTTATGTTTAAAAAAAATTTCATTGAGAAATTCAATCCACACCAACAAAAATTTGTCTTCCAACGAGTAAAGTTGCAACGTTTAAAATGTCTAGATTCAAGAACCAACTACAAGCGACAAAACTAGTAGAGGATTCCCCGTAATCGTATGAAAAAACGTTTTTCCAAAGAAAAGAATCAAATTATATATACGTATGCACATTGCACATGCATTTTAATACGCTGTCCGGACTGCAGGGGTAAAATTTTGAAAGTGTCCGAAAAATAGAGGTGTCCGGACTACTGAAGTGTCCGGGCTAGCGAGTGTCCGGATTAGCGAGGCTGTACTGTATTGGTTTCGTGCAGAAAAAAAAATCCAGGTTTTAATCAAACATGACATTACGATGATAGAGAAGCCCAAAAAAGGAGTCTTCGCCATACCGTCCGTCGGTCTGTCTGTGCGTCTGTGCCGATGTGCGCCTTTTCACGTCATGCTACAGCCTAAACCGCTTGACGGATTTTCTTCAAACTTGATATATAATAGTTTGAAGAAAAACGGTTGTCGCGGTTTTTTTTATTTGGTTTTAGCCCGGCTCAAACTAATGATTTTGATTAAACACAAAATTTAGCTTACTTTAAGCATTTCTAACAAAACTGCGTTTTTTGTTTTTACCTCAAATGGTCGTAACGAAAATCATGTTTTAACGGCTTTTTTTCAAGTAGCCATAAGTTCACAACGGCTTGATTGAATCGACTCAAATTTCGTTTGACATAGTTTTCCATCGTTTTCTATAGGTTGGTTTAATACATTTTTCACTGAAGCCTTTCTAAACGGTGGCTTCCTGGGAGACCTGGGATAGAAACTGTCAAGAATTGCAGACAAAGATCCAGAAGTCAAATTTTTAAAACTTTAGGGAACAATCCCAACGAATTGAGACTCGAAACATCTACATACTTCTCCGCCACAACCTTGGCGTAAAAAACTATTTTGACAATCCACCGTAGACACAATTTATATTTTTTTCAAACCGAGAGGTGAGCTACTTCACTTAAAATACCGACCTTATGGTACGAAAGAAAATTTGGAGTGCCCCCTTTTCAACTTCACAGAGTCTTAAACCGTTGAAAATTTAATATCCAACATTTTTAAAAATGTATTTATTAGTTTATGAAATTTACAGTAGCCTTTTGTAACAATGCTTACAGATTGTAATTTTATAGGGTTTTCACACCGAGCCGAAAACCCGGTTTTCAGCAAAAATTTACGAAAACCTGAAAATCATTCACACCGAACATTTCAAGTTTTAGATTGACATTTCACATATTTTTGGCAGCCGACTGCCAAATTTTGTATTATAACATTTTCTTAACTTGAAAATAGAGTCGTATTATTTGTGAATTTTGTGAAGGACATGTCCCAATCAGCCAATCCCAATGACTACATCCACCCAAGCACATACACGTGATTGGTGAGTAAAAAAAAAGTTTGGTGATAGAAAAAAAAAAAAAAAAAAATGTGTGTGCGTAATTCACAATCGGTTGAAGTGAAACTTCAAAGAAGTTGGTATACCTAATTTACGAGAGAATGAGATGAAAAACTCAGCCATCCAGCACCAGTTTTCGGATTACTTTCAAACCTTATGTTATGTATGACTAAATGCTTTCAACACGTAGTATCTGTGCAAATACAAAAGTTTCAACACATATTCAAGCATACAGACGTACCGACATACTTTGCGTCGTTTTGACTCCCTTTTAAAATATGAACTCCAGGACGCCACTATTTAAAACAAGTCAACAAAATATTCGAAAACTGACTATTTTCAAAAATTCAGGATACTTTTTTAAAATTTAAATAATTTTTTGAATGCCAATTTTTTATAAATACTTTTGTTATGTATTTGTTTGAATTTTATATTCTTCTTGAATTAAGTTTATTGAAACCTTTTGTAAAGCTTTTCTTGTTAGACAGCATTCAAATCACGTACCTATATTAACTAACATACTAACTTAATCGTACCAACGCGCTTGCTCACTCGCTTTTGTTTAACATAATGCTTAGTAGACCTGAGTGAGAGGCAAAACGTATGATAGGAGAAAATGAGAGCTAGAATATAAAATACTGTGTCATAATTTTTTTTTCATTCGTTCTCTCTCAGACTTGGTGCGATATATTTTTGTTTTAATAGATTTACATATTTGCTTAAAAGTGTCATGTTGCATTTCCGTTTCGTCGAGTTTCAAATTTCCCCGATATTAAAGAAGTTTCACTTCAATAATAAAACACCACGCTGACATCTTACTAAAAAGCTGTAATACGCAGCCGCATACAGTGTACAGTAGCTCACGTAGTTTTCACATACACTAAAACACGTTAAATGCTCAAATACAAGCACGTATTAAACAGTGTGCAATATACATACACACCGACATCTGCTCTCTCGCTCTGGCTCACAAATTACAGGCGACTTTGCTTAGAAGACGGGAGTGGGGACGCTACGAAGTATGGGACAAAGAGGAGAGACCGATAATACAAAATAGTATGTATATTTCTGTCTCTTCTTTCCTGGCTTCATCCTACGCATTTTTGTATTTGTGTCTCTTACTTGTCGTTTTTTCCGTTGCATCCGGTTTGAAATCACAACGATTCTAAAGAAGTTTCACTTCAAAAACATGGGTAGTTACCAGATAAATAAGGGCAGATTACCTTCTTTAAAAATACCTCAAATACTAACCTTCCTAAAAGAAACCAATTTGGAGGAAGTTCTGTATGACGAGTATCCTCATCCAGCTCTAAAAGGGCCACAATAGATCTTTAAGATCGCAGTGCGCTTTTCCTCAATTTAATTCATTCATGCAACTTAAAATAAAATGCATACGATGAAACATAACACAGTTTCCGAGCAAAGAAGTTTAAACTCTTGTGTTTATGTTCCGCATTTTTATTTATTAAATTCAGTCGTTTATAAACAGAGATGTCCGTTATTTGTATTTTTAGCCATAACAACATTTAAAAAAAAACATACTGTTTTCTTCATATCTATTCTTTTTTACGAATTTTGAATGCTTTCGTAATATGTATGAATAATCATGAGAAAACTGACGATATATCGATATATTGATTTTTTTCACCCGATAATTATCGATACTGTTAAAGAATATCGATACGATAAATATCGATATATTTTTTACTTGCCCAACCCTACATTGATCAAAACAAACAAATGCCATGGAGCACGTGCATGAATGAGTAAGATTATAGTATTTATATTCTCACTCGTTCGTGCACACGGTGAGCTAATGCGAGTCATCGGTGCCGCCATATTGGAATACTGAGCGTTACTTCCGTCAGAAAAATAGTATGTATATTTCTGTCTCATTCTTTCTTGGCTTCATCCTACACATTTTTGTATTTGTGTCTCTTACATGTCGTTTTTTCGTTGCATCCGGTTTGAAATCACAACGATTCTAAAGAAGTTTCACTTCAAAAAAAAAAAAAAGAACAATCACGAAAGCAATTCTACCTAGAGTTTTTTATGCATGCACCCAGCAATTAGTACCACGACAACACGACACCCTTCCCACTGCCAGATTCAAAGCACTATGACACAAAACCTTGCGGCTACATTTGGACCAACCTGCGCCCTATCGAATGACAAAAATAAATGAGGCACATAATCTGGCAGACGATTTATTAGTTTATTTCTATATAATGTACACTTAAAAGACTCAAATAAAATGACTTTGAACCTCAATCTCAATTAAAATCATACTCGGGATCCTTGGATGATTGTTGTTGATTCTTAATTTGGTCTTGATTGGAAAACATGCTCTCAGCTGTTTTTTTTTACGTTTATAATCATTTTTAGGCGTGTTCATTTCATATCACAACAAGTTTAGGTGTGTTTGCTTTGTATCCCAACAAGTTTTCAATAGGTTTTATATAAAACCAGTCGTTTTTATAAAACTTGTGATGAGGAAAAATGTAAGGTAAAACCTGTGTTTCGGTTCAGGTTTTGAGGTTTTTTTCGTGAAAACCGCGTTTAAGCTCGGTGTGAAAACCCTATTACGCGATTACGTTTTATTGAGAAATTTTGTAAAATAAAGCAACCTTCAAGTGAAATAAAAACACACTTTCCATCCTATACATATATATTCTTATTCTTATAATATATGTACGTATGACGTACACTCTCTTCATGTACACATGCCTATCTATAAGCCTTGCATAGTAAATAAAAGCCTAAACAATTCGGATTTCTATTCTTCCTTTAACATTCTTTATGTCTCTCACCCGATATAGTTATCTTTCATCCCATTGTATAGGTATTTTATGTATATATGTATTTGTATACATTATATTTCCATCGTTATCGTTGCATTCTTTTTGAAGGAGTAATTTGAATAAATATTCCAATTATTCTCGTGTTTATTGGGTTATGTTTTATGTTTCATTTCCCCCATTCTCTCGTCCTTCAACTTTTTTTTTATACTTGCCTCAAGGATATCCTTAATTCGCAGTGCCCGCCACCGCCGCTAGTCTCCCCAGTCCCGACTCATTCAAGTAGCACTACTTTAAGAAGAGTAAAAAAAAAAGTAGACATAATCCGGTAATGGAGAAAAGTGAAAAGGATATCTCCACTATTCATAATAATAATTCAAAGCACATTTCACTTAAATAGAATATCCTTTGCGAATTTATTTATAAATTTATGTCGATTCTCGAGTGACAACGCCGACCGACGTTGTACTAGAACTATTGAAGAGAACATTTTGATGGGATTTAAAAAAAATTATATTTTTTCCCAGACTTCCTTAAGAGGGTTTCGTTTATTATTTTTCGTTTTTCCATTCTTCAAAAGATATTATTGATTTATGTGAGTTTGAGTTGAATGATACAACTTCTTGAGAAAATGACGAAAAAAAAATTCATGACGACGACGACGGACGGCTTTTTGATATTTAAGTTGTGTAAAGTCATGTTTTCTGTTACGGGCATTACTCGTAGTCTCATTTTTTTTTCAAATTGAAATTTAAGCAAAAAAAGCTTAAATTCAAGCAAAAAAGTGAGATACTTTTATTTGGCCTGACTTGTATGGCAAAGAATTTAAGTAGGGACCAAAAGAGATGGATGGATGCTTCTCCCAAACGAGTCGTGGTTGATTTTACTTCCCATAAATCAGTTCTAAAATGAAAAAAATGAATTGAAGTGGAAAAATTTCATCTAACATAAATAAACTGTTTATATGAAAAAAAGAAAAACATTCAAACCATTAAACTTTGGCATTGTACAAGGTGAAGACACCTAGAAGATAGGTTGGGTATATTATTTGTAAGGTGATTGAATTTTTTAGGGAATCAATTTAACTAATTGGGTGAGGGGAGAGGGGAGTGAATATATAGTTGTTTTATATTTTTCTTCACCGAAAGATATAATTTAAAATTCCGAAGTTCATTTGTTTACAGTAGACAGTTCTTATTTGCATTGATTTGATTGTTTTACTTTTCATTACTAATGTTCTACGATGATATGAATACAAGATCCTCTTTATGCGTAGTTTTGTCTGAAAGTGAGTGCTTCAGTTAGTTCAAGTGAGCTGGATCAACATTTTTGTTATTTCTGCATATTAGGGCAGATTATTCAAAAGTGATAACTCCCGACTTTGTTTCCTTGAATAAGCTGTGAGGGGCTGACAATGGTCTGTATGAGCACGATGGTAAATCTATATGTTGGAGCCCTACAAGAAGACAAACGTGCTTGTTGTTGAATATGAAAAAAATAGAGATGTAGATAGGGGCGTTAGCTTGCTGGAACTTCCATTCCAAGGTCTAAAAATATTCCTGATTGCAGAAAAAGCACTAGCGTATGCTGTGGCATTCATGAAAGAAGTCAGCAAAGGGTAGTCTACCCATTTTCTTACGTTATTCGGCATTTTCAAGGGAGGGCTCTAATCAAATGTCGAAAAAAGTGCATTTGTATACCCTATTCCATAGAATGGGTATATTGTATTTGGTGTGGAGTTTGTATTCTGACTCAGAATCAAAAGCCTAGTCGATTTAGTCATGTCCGTCCGTCCGTCCGTATGTATACTCTCTAGAGGTCGCAATTTTTGAGCTAGAAAGCTGAAATTTGGTATATATAATCTTTGGTTCAAGAGTAAGGCTAAGTTCTTGAACCGATAAAATCCGCCCACAAACACGCCCACAATCGCCATTTTTGTTGAACAACCTCAATTTAATAAAATTAAATTATGTTTTTTTGTACAGTTACGATAAAAGCATATTTTTGAAATTTTTGAATTTTGGGCGTGGCTTACGCCTACTTTTCATGAAAGAACGAAAAACGTAGCCTTAAGAATGTAAGGCATTTCCAATGTTTAATTTAAACCTTTTTCCTTCCGTTCGTTATTTGAGAAATATATCTCTACATTTTCTTTTGTAAATTTTTTCAATACGCCCACTTTTAAAGGCGTGATTTTGGTAAAATACCTTTGTTCAGGTAAGATTGTTTAAAAACTACTCGATTCAGCTGTAGTCTTACACATATGCCTAAATACTGAAAAAAGTTCAGTTAGTGCTTCAAATTTTTAAGACACGCCCACTTTTAAGGGGCGTTTCCGTCAAAAGTCGTATAATGCATTAATTTTTTTAACGTTTTTTAACTATCGGTCGCAGTTTTGAAGTAAACAGATGAACACTTAGATTTAATTCCTTGGTTTCGTAGCAGAGTGTGGTTCAAGAATTGTTAAAAACACCCGTAATCGCTATTTATATTCAAAATCTAATTTTTAAAAATTTAAGATTTGTCTTGTTTTGTTCAAATCGATCTGCAAGAATAAAATTGAATGTCACTGAGCTCATAACAATTGCCTTGGCAATAAAACGTTTTAACTTTGGGCGTGGCGCACGCCTTTTTTTATTGCGCCAGCACTAATTGAACATCACACCGCATAAAATTAATGTTATTGAATTTTTTTCTGTCTGCTAAAGAAGAATTTTGTTTCTGAAACATCGGCTGTTTGCGGGAGGCAGACGCATGCACATACAAAAGTATGGGGAATAAGGTATCCAACAGTTCGTTGCAAACGTACTGTAGCTCTCGCTTATGTTTCATATTCAATTCATTGAAATTCTGTTAAAATGTTATTCATTGAGTTACCACCATAACTTTCATTCTTTTTCACGTATACTTTTATAAAATTCCATTGGTAAGAAATTCGTTTCAAAAGGTTTAGTAGATAAACTGATATTAAGCTCCAAAAACAAGAAGCATAAGGGGCGCTAATCGGTTGTCGGGCAATGTATGTACAGTACATATACAGGGTGGGCCAAAAGAAGTCATCCATCCGATGTTGTTTAGCTCTTTTTTTTTTTTAAATGAAAAACTTCGATTCTGTTTATTTGAACCTTTAGAATTATATTGGTCAATTCGAGAAGATGATATCGACCAAATGGGCGCCGTCAGAATCGATTGCTCGTTTTATGACATTTTTCATCACTTCAGTGAGAACTTCGGGCGACAGATTCTCGCACTTGTGTCAAATGTTGTCTTTGAGGACTTTCAGAGTCTCGGGGTTGTTCACGTAAGCACGGGACTTCAAAAAACCCCACAAAAAAGTCTGAAACGGTTAAATCGGGTGATCGGGCCAGTGCAAATCACCAAAACGAGAGAGAAGGCGTTCCGGGAACATCGCCTTCAGAATATCGGTTCATGTCGGTTCATGTATCGCTCCATGGCTTGTTCACTTGTATTCTGCATCTGTCTAGTCCACAAATATCAAAACAGATTTGACATTGGCGGCCATTTGCAAAAATGAGAGCATCTTCTTTCTTTTGGCCCATCCTGTACGATGGTTACGCAGTAGGATCGAAGTTGTTCCATTTTGTTTTGAAGTTATTTTTTTATGGATTTTACCATGACTGATAATATGAAAACTATTTCTTTTTATAAAGGGAAATAATTTGAATTAATAATGTTCCTCTTTGAGTCTAAAATGTTCGTTTTCGACCTTGAATCACTTAGAAATCTACTTCAATTAAAGTGGTTTTCTTGTAGTGAAAAGAAAACCAAAATTTTTTTTGTACAATCTGAAAATTTTTCATTTCTAGTCCCCCAACTTAAATCAATCAAGACAAACTCAACTTTATTTGCATTGGTAAGGAACAAGTTTTTCGCATTTAAACAACAGTAAACTAGGCTTTATGACTGGACAATCATTGTCTATATAAAAAATAGGTACTTATATAGAGATCAATGTGTTGTACACACATAATGAGTAGTGGAATTGAATTCAACTGGCAAACAGCTTATGCTACTAAAGGTTGAAATTGAAAATGGCTTCCATTTTCAAATCTCGAAGATATTTAGAACTATGAGTTTATTTCAGACTGCATCAGATTAATCCATAAAAGAAATGTTTTTTTTAAATTATCTTGGTGCTGAAATTCTCCCCATTCCACAAATTTTCCACTTTAATGCTTACCCACACGTATATAATTTTTGTATATACACACATACCTATTACTGGAGATAATTCTGTTGAAAACAGATTTGCTTCCAAGGGATAATGCTACTTCGTCTTCCGAGAATGGCTGCGAATTCAGCTGAAAAATGCAAATTTTCCACCCAAGGCCTTGAGTGCGAGCAACCATAAATGAAATTCAGGAAGAATGTATTTTAGAGTGGGCTGATGGGTGAACATGGGGAGGGGGGATAATATAATATGTATTTTTTTTCTGAGGGTACATTAGCAAGACACGGAGGTAATTTCCATACCTAAGTGTAACTTAATAAATGAAAACATAATTAAATTTTTTTTTTTCGGGGTCAACTCTTGCGCGCTAACGATAACGCAAAATTCAAAATTGATTTAAAACTTGGAATCCGTAATATAGATATGTAATGTACCATAGCATCAATCCTTCGACGTGCTAGAAAGTAACTACAGAAATAATATATTAATGTAATAATAGGGCGGCAAACACATTGATTGCGTATATGGTAACAAAAATAGGCGCATACCACCGCTAATTAGGTTCTTCTTTAGGAGCTTTTCCAGCTCAATGAAAATTACCATTTCTTTTCTACCTACCTATCTACTTACAGGCACTTTTTTAATTATATTCCCAGTCCTTCAAAAGGAGTGATGTTCAGTTTAACAAGTCAAGTCAAATCTCATATTGTTACGTCTAATCACATCATTTACATGGCAAATTTTTGCATTATAATATGTCAAATTTCCACATCTTTGTTTTTTCGATTTTTAACTGTCAAACTGTCATTAGAATTTCCGATTCCTGTCAAGAAGTTCTTGCATTAGATTTATAGCGTTTAAATTCTTTAAACATATTTTGTTCTGTTTTTACAAGAAGACAAGATGGTTAAAACCCTGCTTTCTTTGAATCATTTATTCGAATTTATTTTTAATGAAAAAAATTCCATCAAACTGAAATGAAAATTCTAAGAAAACTTAGTACCTTGGCCATCACTGATGATAAACGATATCCGTGAATTTTTTTTTAATTGCTCTATAGGGCAAGTATTTATTCAAACATGACATCTTAATGATAGAGAAGCCCAGAAGAGTGGTTTTCGTGTGTCTGTGTGCGGATGTGCGCTTTTTCACGCTATGCTAAGCGTGCCACTTGATGTATTTTCTTCAAAAATTTTAAGTATAAAGCTAGTGTTACACGGTCATCGAAATCTGTCATTGCAATGACATTCTAAAGTCATTATGACGTAGTTATCTGTCCTAAAGACGTCATGTCGTGTGATCGCCATCGTAAAATGCTGCCATTGCACTGACAACCAGAATGACAAGCACAATGACAGACATTTTTACGTCATCGAAATGACAATTTTCGATGACCGTGTAATCACCCTGTCATTGTTGATAGGACACAATGACAGATTTTTTGATTAATTTGTCATTGCAATGGCAGTGTCCCAAAAATGACATGGCAGGAATTTCTGCCATGCCATTGCTGTCACGGTTGGCTGAATAAATTAAAATAAGTGCATATCGCTTTCCAATAATATATGCCATTTATTAAACAAAATACTTCAAACAAAAAGCAAATACGATATTTTTGGAAACTATTTTATTGTTAATGCAGCAGAGGGTTTGCATTTTTGAATTGCATTGATAATATTTTACATAGTTTAATTGAAAAGCCTTATTTCCCCGCGCGGGTTTTGGTGCAGCAGGATCTTTAAACTCTCATAATTCAACATCATAGTACAAAGCAGCTTTATATGGTCTGAGTTCCCATGGAACTTGAACTTACATGGCGGTTAACTGAACACTTAAGTCCCCGAGCTTTGGGATTTCACTCAAAACATTGTCATTGAAGCTCTTCAATAGGATTTCTAGGACAAAGAAATTCCGTCACTTCGGCTTTTAAGATAAAAGTTGGTTCAAACTTCAAAGCGCATATCGTACCGCAAATACCTTACCATTTTTTATCCTTTCGCATAACGCATTACAACCAACCAACTAAATCACTCAAGAGATTCCCAAGAAGTAGGTTCTTCCATTCTTCAAAATATAATGACATTTCTGTATCAAGACGTAGCAAGAGCAACCATTTTTTGGATACACAGAACGAACTCTTCGTGATGGTCTTTGGTTGTCATCGTCTCCTTCGGCTGTGCTCTCCTTCAATTATGTTGCTAGAATCGCCATCTACAGTGTATTTTTCCTTGACATTTTTCCTTCATTTGATGTACATAATTAGAATTATATTATTTATTGTTTTAATTTAAATTATTTTGATCGAGGAACTTCAAAAACTCACATCAATATTTTCAGACATCGTGACTCAATTTATGAACATCGTGTGATCGGCATTGCGAAAATGACTTCTGTCATCGCGGTTTCAGGTAACGATCAACTTTCTAAGTTTTGAAAGTGGTTAAGTCGTGTGACACTGAATGTCAAAAATCACAATGACTAGCTCTGCCCGTCATCGCATTTTGGGACACCAATGACAGACCTGCTCCATTCGTGTGGTCGTCACTGTAGCTAGCAATGACACTGTGAAAAATGACAGTGCACTGACGTTACAATGATTTATTTTCTTGTGACGTCAGAATGTCATTGCAATGACAGATTTCGATGACCGTGTAATTCTAGCTTAAATGTGAAAGTCTTGATGTTTGTTGCTCAATCACACCAGGACGGCTAAAGGGATATGGATTGGCACAGAGATAGATTATAGTCTGGAATAGCTACTTTTTTCCCGTAAAATGTATAGTTCACTTCGGATCCGGATTTTAGGTCGGGTTAAGAGTGTATGGTATAAGGCTTTGGCTTTCAAGAGCTGTTCTTGGCACAATATTCATTTATTTACAAAACACTCAATATATTTAACTTTTCCGGTTTGTCAAGGTCATTGTGTGTAAAAAACAGAGATCTGAATGAACGCCACGCTCTAAATTAAATAACTATTAAATATAGTTTGATATCAAATATTTCAGGTAGTATTAGGAATATGGAACCAAATTTATTAAATAATATAAGGAAAGACTTATTGGCTCAGAAGAAAGAGGGGGTACAAATCGTCCTGAGTTTGATCTAATAAAAAAGAGGTCGTGCCATGCTAGATAACTTGGCTGATAACGTGCCCTTTGATCGAATTATGAGCTCCGCTACTCATTTCAGGTAAACTAGGGATCAAATCTTACAATTTTTTATTTTTTAACAAAAGACTTGATTAGATATTCATTCACTGTGGCGTATGTGGAATCTTTTTTTGATTGTCTAAGTAAAAATGTTGCAACAGTTTTATTACTTTATGGGGTGGTGTATGTATGTTCAGCATCTAGGTTACATATTGTACATATAAAAAGTGTATCTTTTTGGAATGCTCTCGGATTTATATAGGATTCTCCAATAAGAAGTGTTCTGTTATTTTGAATAACTGCTCTATTCCGGTAGTTGTCACTTTTGGATCTATCATTTTTTGACATTTGACAAGTAAAAACTGCGTTATTAATCAAAATGGAAAGATACACGCTTCAACAACGCATTGATAGTTTTAAAATTCACAAATAACACCTCTTATTAAAAAACCCATAGACTACCTCTTGCTGTAAAAATTAAACTGACCAGGGGTCGGATTTCCATCAGTGAATCATAGTTTAGCACACATTTTCCCAGTCCACGACACAGTGATTGTCTCTTTTATGTGTACATATTTTTTTAGGGAATCCTAAATATATTCAAAATGAAGAGATAGTGTTCGTAGTTACTGTGTTCTCAAGCCAGTTTCCAAATGCAGCATATAATTTGGGGTGTTACTAGGAGTTTTATATAAGATGGCAGTGCAATAAAAAGCAAAACCTTTCTAAACGGTGCAAGTCAAATTAATTTAACTTTACTTGGTTGTTAATTTTCTCAAAAGGGGCTCTAACGATTTTAATTTAACTTTTAATGAATTATACTTAGATATCTTCGAAAAAATGCATTTTTAGACAATAACTGAAATCAGTTTTAACGGTTTTATTAAATTAGACCATAAGTGGACAACGTCATTAAAAAAAGGATTCTGACTTGCTAAGGTATACATATCATAATATCTTAAAGATGGCATCAATACCTTTAAAATATTGAAGGTTTTTCAACCGTAGCTCCTGTATATCGGGTCTTCCGGATTAAGCCAACATTTTTTAGTTTTTATTGATTTTTTCAAAAATTTTGATTTGCTTTGTAGTTATTATTTGAGAGTATACTTCATTCATTAGTATAACGATATAACTGGCAAAATTAACGTGACTATGAACATGCTCAAAATGCGGGACATAAACACTTCTTCTTAAACAAAGAATTTGAACTTCCTCTGTTATTTTATAGAACTAAAACTAGCTTTTAATGCTGAAAAAACTTGATATCATTGTGCTATTGCACCCACAGATCAAATACCTGCGACCCAGTTTATTTTATTTTCCTTACATCTTTCAAAAGTTAAAAGACCACATAAATCTACCCAAAAAACTTTTCGGATGCTGTCAACATTATCTTCTAAAAAATAAATCGATAATTGAATTAAGTTAATCACTTCATATAATTTTCACGTCATTTTAATACTCATTACCAGTTTTCCAAGAACATAAATAAAACATTAAGATTAGAAAAAAAAAACTCTAAAAAGATTCTGAGGTAATTTTTTATACTTCACGTTCATAGGTTAAAAATATCATTCTTTTGGAGTGGGTAAAATCAATATTTTTTTATCTTTGGACTTAAAAACAGTTCAGTTGATTAAATAGATCAATTTTAATCTGATTCCTCTTGGAGTGGCATTGATTGAATTATTTATCCGAAACTCTCATTCTTCAACACAGCCCAATTGCTCTTTCAATAATCAAATTTATTTTAAATCTAATCAAAAGCTTAATCCCAATGACCGGATTTGAATAATAAATTGTTCAAATCCTTTGAAATTGAATCCTTAAGCGCATAGATTAAGTTCAAGTCATTTGAGGGTATAATCCATTTAATTCCTTTATTTTTTTTAATCTTTTCATTGTCTTCATTTATATGGCCCCATCGTCCAATATAGAAGTCCGGAACTTTGTATGTACAGGTGATTTCAAACATTTAATTAATTAAGAGTCCCAGTTAATCTGTTCGTTAATAGGTTTATTATAGACCTGATTTGCTACATTTGTCTTCCATTTTTTCGTACGCTCGTGCAAGGGAAGGCACATGTATACCCACACCCATACTACTATAAGAGCAGTCCCGACTTTGATCAAATGAAATATGATGAGCAAAAATTAAAATGTACTTAGATATGTAATTTTTTTTATTTTTATACGACACAACGCGCTCAAGGGGTTTGTTATAGCCATTTTAATGATTAGTCACAGCGCGAGCGATAGGAAATTAGGGAGGAAGGGAAAGAAGGTGTCGATGGACATTGGTCTTGAATGTTTGAAGATCAAAATGGCAAGGAAAAATTGTGCCAGGCAATTTATTTCACATTCGTGTTGTACGGCTAAAGATAGAATCCCTATATTTGACGGTACGTCCGAAATCGGGCTCAAGTGTAAACTGACGAGCGTTCCTAGCAAGACGAGTGTTACGGGGGAAATGTTTAAGGGGTGGAACGCAGCTATCGACCTTGAGTGAGAATTTTTTGCAGAAGAACCGGTAAAATAAGGAAAAACACTAAACATGTTCAAGGGATGGAAATGTTTCCATTCTCTCTCCTATCAATTCTAATATGTTTTGGAAAGTTTTCAAAAAGAACCTTTTTTGAAAAACTATGTCGAAGCATTTTGAATTTTTTTCTTAAAATTCAAAACAGCAGAACAAATCACAACACTTTCATTGCCCTGCCAGAAAAGCTCCTCTGTTTCAATTGTGAACTAGAGAAGATAGCTGATGAGCCGTTAAAGGGCAAACGGTAGCTCTCACATCCCTGTAGTGGGTTACTGACTCTGGATCTCTTCAGCTCCTTTTGTCCAAGGAGAGCAGCATAGGGCCCAGGTTTGGGTTCGTGGGTCAGGGTAACTTCCCTACCACGTACAAAAATCAATAGTTCCGAAACAACCTATTGCCTCGGATATGGATGACCCTACTGATGACGACTCTAGCAAAAAAAAAAGTCGACCAAATTTTCACACTTCGACAGATTTTAGAAAAGACCCAAGAATTCCAGATCGATACTCACCACCTCTTTATTGCTGTGAAATTTAGCACCAATGGAGAACATTTGAGAAACTAAGTCACATAGATTATGCTGAATATATGTGTCCCATGGCAAACATCACGGCTGGTTTGAATCAAATGTATATCAGTCGCTGCAACTGAATGGAGAAATAGCTAGCACAATAATGACCACAGGTCAAAGCACACAAGTTATTTTAAGACAAGCGACAATAGAGGATTCATTGTAGTATTTTCATGAAACATGTTTTTCTGATTGTGAACTTCGTCAATGGCGGCGCTAGTTGTCTTATCTACTTTACATTAAAGGTCTTATATTGTTGTTTTTGTTTCTTATGGCCGTCTAGACAAATTCCACTCCTAACTCTCCAATCAAGTGCTTGTGAACTTCGTCCATAAATGGCGCACCTAACGTTCCGCTTATTAAGAGTGGGTACTATAGTTTATATATATACAAGAGGTGGTTACGCAGTTTTTTTATATGGACAGTTATGTAGCACACGATTGCGGAACAAACCTGGATGTTAACACTTGAATAAACAGTGCCCGTCATGAATTTGTGCAAAATATAGCTACGCACCAAGTTGAAACTCTTCGAATCCTACTTTAAATCTGTGCAATTATATGTACTACGAGTAAATGTATTTACATAAGAGACTGCAGGCCTTCGTAAACCGTTGTCTGCGGTACATTCTGAAGATCCCAGTGCAGTGGTTGCAAACGATATCGAAAGTGGAACAGAACCGGGAGGATTTGATGCTGACATCATGCAACAGAAGAAGCATTGGATGGGCCATACACTGAGGAAACCTAACGCCAATAGAGCGAAACAATCTTTTGAATAGAATCTTCAGGATAAAAGACGAGGCCGAAGACCAATAACAAATTGGAGGTCATCAGTGGTCAAAGAAACTCAATCTCAAGGAATAAAATCGTAGCCACACCTATACTTATGAAAGGATGAGAATAAGCTTAACGTGAACACCTGACAATTAAGTCTTAATTTCACGGCGAGCTTACTCGCATGCAGAGTCAAATTGGGCTTAGACCAGAGCCCTAAGATCTACCCCTCGGTAGAATCATAGTACCAATTTTATGGAACTTGTTGAGGCATGTCCACACTCCTTGGTGAGGGCCGAGGTCTATCTAACACCTCTTGCATCCAATAATAAAGTCCGTAGATAATATTACCCAATGCCATATGTTTCCGCTATGGAGTAAACCACAACCACCACGATACTCCCACAAGGGGGCCTACCTCGTAGATAGTCTCCCAGGTGACTCGGCCACTTGGGTGGGCACTGTCTCCCGTGGTACCAGAATAAAGCTTCCGGTGGAGTCTCGCAACCGTGAGGTCACTTCCAGATGAGCACCATCAATACTCGCAAGGCCTGGCAGCCTTAGATATGCGCACTCAACCATTTGCCAAGGTAGAAGCAAACAGCTAAATACGCATACCCAGCCTTCCTCTCTTTGCCGCATACAAGTTTTACCTTGCATACGTTTCCAGTAAGGAATCAATACTTCAAGGAAAGGAAATATATAGCTGCAGATACTCACTCCTATTTCATTAGGCACATCTATCCCTCTCAAGTTCCAACTTCAATCTCAACCACATATATGATTGGATTGAAGCTAGCTTACAAAATATCGACAATGCTAAGCCCCGCAGGGACCCTAAAGACGAAGAGGCGTCGCAACCTCTACGCTCCAAGGATCTGCCGGAACAGAAGGAGTATCGCGATTTCTATTTGCAGCCTTGGCTAAGCGTTCAAAACACTTAAGAGGGTATAGTTCAACTCCCACCTATGTATACTTATGAAAGGCCAGTTGCGGTGCATTGGGACAGGTGGAAAGATCTTGTTGCTGCCCTCTGCTCAAGAAGGAGTTGAATTGATGTAGTATTTTCAGCCGGACAAAATTGTGTGCCGAAAGAGCAATAATACTAATGCATATTTTCATTTTAAATTAATTTAATTAATATTTCAAAATTATTTAATTTATTGACGACACAATTCAAGCCTGGAGAAGTAAACACAAAACAATCCTTTGATGAATCGAAGAATTGAATAGAAGCAAGGAAGTTTTTTTAATTAAAAATACTCACAAGGTTAAACTGAAGATATTCGCAGATAAAAGAAGAAAAAGGAATGCAAAAGAGGACAATGAAAGTAAAAAAAAAGGACATTTCAATTAGTCAAACAAAATTTAATTTTTTCAATCAATTTCACCTAAGACCTTGTTTGAAAGTATTTTAACAATATTGCATTGTGCAGCTACATAACTGAAATATTGTCACTATTACCAGGGCTTTGTTTTCTTCGTATAAAAGTTACCCTAAAATAAAGTGGGACATAATACATTGCTAAGGTGTTTCCAATTAAAAACATTTGTCTGGTTTGTCTTAAAAGTTGGTACCTACATTTCAGGAGCTACATTTCAATATATTAAACTTCCTGACATGCTCATTCCCACACATACCTAAAGTACTGTATTCTATGTACCATAAATGTGGATGAAATATTCATGACTGGACTGTTATTAATTACTTCTGGACGTTTTGAATATTGGACAGACTTCAGCATCAGCATATGCAGTACATTTCCCAAACCAAAATGGTGGTACACTTTTTTTTTATACCCTGAAATATATGAATCCATTCATCAAGAGCTTTCAATTGTATGGACTGAGATAATATTTAGTGAGTTAACTTTTGTTGTGCCATGTGGTTCCTTCGGATGAGTACACCTTCGGGAAACGGGGTAGAAAAAGCAGCAAAAAAAAGTTCCTAATAAATTTGTCAGTATGTGTATTTGTTGAGTGGCACTTTGAGTTCCATCTAAGGATTCTGTTTTCACATTAGGACAAAGGGTATAGACAGGGGGAAGACATAAAACTCAAGGACATTGGGAGCTCTTCCTGTGAGTTTGTTCTCATGTATTCTTCACGACGCCGACGACGAATTGATATACAAAATTCATAAACTGAAAGCCAGAGAAAATCGACAGGATGTCTTAGCTAAATACCCCATACACGGTGGATGGATGAGTTTCCTCGTGAAGAGATTATAATATACTTTCCGCAAGATTGCAAAAAGTTTTTCACTGGGAAGGGGAAGGGCGGTCGGTGCGTGTTGTTGGAACAGCAGTGTTGGATTTACTTTAACAAGTTATGGATTTTTACATTCAGTATAAAGAAAAGGACGTCCTCGTCCTTATTCTAACAAACAGTCTTGTATTTAGCTGCAGCAATTGTATCTTATATTTTGGATTGGCTTAGGTTTCGTTGTTTTGTTTAAAAAAAAAAAAACATTTTTATTTAGTCCTGGAATACAAATGGAATATTATATTATTAATCTTGATGAGGGATTTTCTAGTAAGGAGGGTGCAGTATAATTTTAGCTTATCTTTGTGAGAACTTAGATCCATTGTTTTGCTTTTGAATAAATTGTCTTTATCCTGGATATTCAAGCGATTAGGAATACACCTGCCAGCAGGTGATGCAAATATGTTGTTATGTTTTCTAATACAGGCAAATCGAATAATGCTTCACATTTTTTTTGTTTAAAGCAGCAACTGAATCAATTAAGAAAATGCTTTTTGTTGAAAACGTTTTTAATGATGTATAAAGATGTATGCTTCGAACTTGAGAAACAGATTAAAGGGATTAAAAACTTCACTATGTACACTACAGTAAATGGCCAGCGACCAGCGATGCAGTAGGGATCACACACTTTGTCTACTGAATATGGGTCCGTTGGTTCTAATATGTATACAGCTTTCCAGATCCTTTTCTTAATAAAATTTTATAAACATATCAGTTATTGATGAAAGGATGATGGGGGATATTTAATTATATGTTGACTGAGGCAAGTGTGACAATGTTTTTATTTTTAGTCAATGCATGCAGTGTTTAAAAGCCAAACTCTGCAGGAGAGAGTTAGTTTAAAAACAGAGGTTTTGTCTTATGAAGAAGGCATAATATCCCACAATACCGACATTTTTAATATCAGGAGAGACATTTTATAACCCATTGTTTAAAACTATAGCGTAATCTTTACATTCTGTTCCAGAACGTTGTTTTTGCATTCAGTAACTTTGACATTAGCATATTTTGTATGCTGGGCCAAAATAAATCACCCTATTGGAAGATGCTCTCATTTTTGCAAATGGCCGCCAATGTCAAATCTGTTTTGACATTTGTGGACTAGACAGATGCAGAATACAAGTGAACAAGTCATGGAGCGATACATGAACCGATATTCTGAAGGCGGTGGGCGTTCCCGGGTCACCTCATCTCATTGCCCGATTTAACCGTTTCAGACTTTTTTGTGTGGAGTTTTTTTGAAGTCCCGTGCTTACGTGAACAAGCCCGAGACTCTGGAGCCATCAAGGACAACATTCGACACGAGTGCGAGAATCTGTCGCCCGAAGTTCTCGCTGAAGTGATGAAAAATGCCATAAAACGAGCAGTCAATTGTGACGGCGTCCATTTGGCCGATATCATCTTCTCGACTTCACCAATACAATTTTTAAGATTCAAATAAACAGAATCGAAGTTTTTCATTAAAAATAAAATGCACGACTGGGTCGCACGAACTTGCTCTTATGTTCAATAAATTGAGCCACTACGCAATTTATTGAACATAAAAGCAAGTTCGTGCATATATGGATATTAAAAAAAATTAAATAATTTCGAAAATTCTTTTATTTTTTAAATAAGTTTAAGAGTTTTCTCGGAAAAACTAAGTATGCAATAAAATTTCAAAGCTATACGTCAATCTAGGAAAAAAAAAATATTGAAAATCGTTGGACCAGTTTTTTTTAAAAAAGGTTATTTTTGAAAAACTTTTTCAAAAAATATTTTGAAATTTATTTGAGTATGCAAATATATGGCAATCTGTAGTTTACATTTGAAAAATAATTTAAAAAAAATCAATGTACCCGTTTTCAACATATTTCGAAAACCAAAAATTTTTTTGAAAAAATTATAAAAAATGAAAAAAAAAAGTTTTTGAAAATTTTTAAATGTCATATTAATAAAATTATGAATGACTTCCTGTGGTAAAAATTTTATTGAAATCGAATGTATAGTTTACGAGAAAATTCGATTTGAAAATACTGGTTCTATGAAAGGTACCGTTATTAGACAAATTTTGAAAAAAAAAAATTCAAACCAAAAGATAGATTTTCTTCCAAAAATAGCATTCTGAAAGTTTTATCAAAACACATCTGTCTGTCTGTCTGTCTGTCTGTCTGTCTGTATGTCTGTTCGCGCCTCTGGAGGCTGAACGGGTGGGCCGATTTGCTTCAAATTTGGTATTTAGGATTTATTTGGCCATCCCTCGGAACAAATTTTTACTTGCGATATAGGTATGTACTATAAGGCAAGTTATGCATTCGTCGAAAAAAAAAGTTTTGAGATAACAATCAACATTATGATAACAATCGACATTACGATGATAGCGAAGACGAAAAAAGATGGTCTAAAAATTCTGTCCGTCTGTATGTCTGTCTGTCTGTCTGTATGAGACCTACAGCCCAAACGGGTGGGCAGAATTGCTTCCAACTTGGTATATAGACTTCTTTAGGTATTGTACAGAAAGGAAATTGAAATTTTTTTTTAGCTCAAAAAATAACGGTACCTGCCATACAACCGTTACGTTAAAGCTTATTTTTCTCAAAAACGGCTCTAACGATTTTTAATTAAATAAAATGCACGACTGGGTCGCACGAACTTGCTCTAATGAGTGACAGTGGTTTATGGGCTTGAGATTTTGATAAAAATAAAATTTTCAAAATTCTTAAATAAATACTTAAACTAATTTGAGCTGAAAAAAAGTACGCCATTTTAATTCTTGGATAAATTTGAATTTATGAGAATAAATTTAGAAAAATCTGTGGAGCGGTTTTCGAGAAAAAAAGTTTTTTTTGAAAAACTTTTTGAAAAAAATTTTCAAAAAAAATTCAAAAACGCCAGTTCATAGGTATTCAGCAAATACATTTATTTAAAATTTTTTTAAAAAAAATTAATAAGCAGTTTTCAAAATATTAATTTTTTAAATTTTTTTTTTTAAAATGCTTTTAAAAATACAAAAAAATGTTTTTCAAAAATATTGGTATGCAATACAAATTGAGCTACCTACAGCTATATGTGTGTGAAATTTCGAAAGAATCGGTTGAGTCGTTTTCGAGATAGTCGAAAGCAAAAAAAACGGTCCTATGGAAAGTACCGTTCTTAGCCATTTTTTAAAACTTTTTTTTCAGCCATATGATTGGTCGTACCTAAAAAGCAACACTGATTTTTTTAATTAAAAATCGTTAGAGCCGTTTTTGAGAAAAATAAGCTTTAACGTAACGGTTGTATGGCAGGTACCGTTATTTTTTGAGCTAAAAAAAAAATTTCAATTTCCTTTCTGTACAATACCTAAAAAAGTCTATATACCAAGTTTGAAGCAATTCGGCCCACCCGTTTGGGCTGTAGGTCCAATACAGACAGACAGACAGACAGACAGACAGACATACAGACGGACAGAATTTTTAGACCATCTTTTTTCGTCTTCGCTATCATCGTAATGTCATGTTTGATTGTTATCTCAAAACTTTTTTTTTCGACGAATGCATAACTTGCCTTATAGTACCTATAATCGCAAGTAAAAAATCAGTGTTGCTTTTTAGGTACGACCAATCATATGGCTAAAAAAAAAGTTTTAAAAAATGGCTAAGAACGGTACTTTCCATAGGACCGTTTTTTTTTTGCTTTCGACTATCTCGAAAACGACTCAACCGATTCTTTCGAAATTTCACACACATATAGCTGTAGGTAGCTTAATTTGTATTGCATACCAATATTTTTGAAAAATATTTTTTTGTATTTTTAAAAGCATTTTTTAAAAAAAAATTTAAAAAATTAATATTTTGAAAACTGCTTATTAAATTTTTTTTTTTAAATTTTAAATAAATGTATTTGCTGAATACCTATGAACTGGCGTTTTTGAATTTTTTTTGAAACATTTTGTCAAAAAGTTTTTCAAAAAAAACTTTTTTTCTCAAAAACCGCTCCACAGATTTTTCTAAATTTATTCTCATAAATTCAAATTTATCCAAGAAATAAAATGGCGTACTTTTTTTCAGCTCAAATTAGTTTAAGTATTTATTTAAGAATTTTGAAAATTTTATTTTTATCAAAATCTCAAGCCCCTAAACCACTGTCACTCATTAGAGCAAGTTCGTGCGACCCAGTCGTGCATTTTATTTATTTTTGCTCTAGGTCCAAAAATAACGGCACCTGCCATACAATCTTGAAGACAAAAATTGATTTTCTCAAAAACGGCTCTAACGATTTTGATAAAACTTTCAGAATGCTATTTTTGCAAGAAAATCTATCTTTTGGTTAGAAATTTTTTTTCAAAATTTGTCTAATAACGGTACCTCTCATAGAACCAGTATTTTCAAATCAAATTTTCTCGTAAACTATACATTCGATTTCAATCAAATTTTGGCCACAGGAAGTCATTCATAATTTTATTAATATGGCATTTCAAAATTTTCAAAAACTTTTTTTTTTGATTTTTTATAATTTTTTTAAAAAATTTTTTGGTTTTCGAAATATGTTGGAAACGGGTACATTGATTTTTTTTTAAATTATTTTTCAAATGTAAACTACAGATTGCCATATATTTGCATACTCAAATAAATTTCAAAATATTTTTTGAAAAAGTTTTTCAAAAATAACCTTTTTAAAAAAAAACTGGT
Organism: Platycheirus albimanus; assembly: GCA_916050605.2. Taxonomy (NCBI): domain Eukaryota; kingdom Metazoa; phylum Arthropoda; class Insecta; order Diptera; family Syrphidae; genus Platycheirus; species Platycheirus albimanus. Next base: position 44,696,208 of record OU696697.1, read on the forward strand.
CCAACGATTTTCAATATTTTTTTTTTCCCAGATTGACGTATAGCTTTGAAATTTTATTGCATACTTAGTTTTTCCGAGAAAACTCTTAAACTAATTTAAAAAATAAAAGAATTTTCGAAATTATTTAATTTTTTTTTAATATCCATATATGCAGCCACTACGCAATTATTGAACATAAGAGCAAGTTCGTGCGACCCAGTCGTGCATTTTATTTTTTCTGCACGAATCCATAACTTGCCTTATAGTACCTATAATCGCAAGTAAAAAGAGAGCCAAACAACATCCGATGGATGACTTCTTTTGGCCCATCCTGTATTTATAACGAGTGTTTTTTTAAGAAGCATAACTTTAAGTTGGCAAAACTATTTTAACTGGCTGCCATTTTGTCAGCTGTTAATTGATTTATTATTATTTTGGTTTGGCATTTGAACATGAATAGACTGACGTCTGAACACCGCTTCCAAATTGTGCAAATTTATTTTTAAAGACATGGTCCTGTTTGAAATACGTATCGCGCACTACGTCCATTTTACGTTGTTTAGCGATGAAGCACACTTTTGGTTGAATGGATACGTCAATAAACAAAACTGCCGTATTTGGAGTGATGATAATCCTCATGCTGAGGCACCGTTACATCCACAAAAACGGACTGTTTGGTGTGCTTTATGGGTTGGTATGTAATAATTGTTGCGTACATCTTTAAAAACGATGCTGGCCAGAACGTTACAGTCCAATGGTGACCGCTATAGAGCCATGATTACTGACTTTTTCGTTCATATATTGGACAACCACGATGTTTAGGAGATGTGGATTCAACAAGACTGCGCCACATGTCGAACAGATCGTGCCACAATTAATTTGTTGAAGGAAACATGCGGTAAGCGGTGTGAATTGGCTTCCAGGATCGTGCGATTTAACGCCGCTTGACTATTTTCTGTGGGGATATGTGAAGTCGCTAGTCTTCGCCGATAAGCCCGAAACGATTTACCACTTGGAGGACAATTAAATTTGGAAATTGATTTGAAAAAATAAATAAAATACAGATAAAATTCACCTGTGGCGATGGGGAACACTACGCTCGGATATTTGACGGAAATAGAACAGAGTCGAAAGCCAACAAACCTAAAAAAAAAAAAAAATGAAATGATCCTTTTTTTCTTAGAAAAAAATGGAAAAAAGAAGAAAAAAAATCGAGCGGGGATATCCGGTCAAAGTCGGCATTAGTTTCGATTTGGCTCCTCATGGAGATAAGTCGGCATTAATAGGAACATTTCTTCCGCTATCACCTCTAGCTCTGGTAGGCTGAATGAGCGATTGAGGAATCAAGCCCTGTCGAAAAGAACCAAGGAGACACTGTATAGAACACTCATCATCCCGGTCCTGCTATATGGTGCAGAGCCGCATGGACCCTCTCTTAATTAGATGAATAGCCACTTGGAGCTTTCGAGAAAAAATGTCTGCGTACGATGAATGGTCCTGTCTGCGTAAACAGAGAAAACAACGTTTGGCGAAGAAGATATAACGACGAACCATAAATGCTGCACAGCGACATAAGCCAAGTCAGAAAAATTGGATTCCAACAAAAAGACGGCTGGGCTTTGTAGAGTAAATGGACCCACTCATAAAGAATTCAACGCTAGGCCAGAGGGAGTCAGAAGCCGGGGTAGACCTCATCTTTGATGGAGCGACCAGGTGGAGGGAGATCTCCGACTACTTGGAGTACGAGATCGGAGACGGCAGCCCAGAGATCGAATATGGAATGACATATTCAGCAAGGCCTATAGGAGGACCGTGCTCTCTAAGTAAGTTAAACAAGATTCAGCTACCCGCAAATACACAATAATAACTAATGGAAAGTCGTCAAGCTGAATCTTTATAGATGTGCGTTCATAGTACTTTGTAAGGAATATTTTACTCGTGTGTGGCGAAGACCAAAAATGTGATTAGGTATGGGTATGACTCCATTACCTTGAGAGTCTATAAGAAGGACAAAGTAGAGGCAGAAATGATTGCGCACATCCCTTACCCTCAGAAATAGAGGCGCCTGGGCCATGGGCGTTTGTGGTTTCTACGCCCAATGTCCAAGTGGTAACGTTTCTTTAAATGGGGAAAATCCAAAATTCAAAATTCGCTCTTCCTTTTGCGGAGGATATAGCCCTGATCCAAGAACCATTGATACATAAAAACCAGGTTCGCGGACTAAGGACTCAGGGATGCACACTCTATGCATTGGGCAAAGGTAATCTGAGGTCGTACATTATGGTAAAGATTTTCAGCAATGAACATACATATAATGGTCGAAAGACTGGAAACGGCAAGAAGCAACTGGCGATAAACTATTAAAGCTGGTGAAGTAAGCTGTATTCCTAAGAACTACAAAGCCGACGAATTTGCCAAAAAAGGAATAACGTTACCAATTTTAATTAAACACAGCTCTTTCTGGGTATTTCCTACAATTGCTACAATTAACTTTTTACTAAAGCAAGATGCTATTGAGAGGACGAACCTTAGGTGGACATGTGGTAACACTGCCACGTAGCAATGTTTAAGTTAAATGTACGTAAATCGTATTGCACGGCTACAATGTGAAGTAGCAGCTGCAGCATAGAGAGCAGCTGAAGTACAAGTCGACTCGATTCCAACTTCACGAACGTGCTGCGCTGCAAAACAACAACAAACAAAAATGGCAGACATGATTTTTGTTTGAGTTCAGTGCTACACATTGTATTCGTGTATGCTGCCTAGTGCGCTTCTTTTTTTGACATTAAATTTGACATTGCTACGTGCTATTGCTGCAGCTACACCATTGTGCGAAGCCAGTTAGTCTCACCTCTCATTCTATTATAGGTGTCATACTGTCATTACAAAACAAGTCTTATAGGTAAATCCGCCACAAGACTTGGCGTGAGCGCCAAGTCCTTGGACTAAGTTTGTCAGCTTCAATATCTACAGCCACTGTAACCTAACCTTACCTAGTTATTAACATGGTATCATGTTATGAGGCTGGGTGTGCTACTTACGCGTTCGGCTCATTTCGATAGAGTTAACAAGATACCATGTTTTTTTTTTCTAGTAGCAGCAACAGAATTCAGTCTTATTTATCCAACATTTTCGCATATACTCGTATACACCAACATCATCCCGAAACATATTACAAATAATCAAAGTCATTTCCTGTGAATGTATTTTTTTTTCTTTTTGCGATTAGCAATGTTCTTTTCTGTTTTCTGTTTTTATGCTCAGCACAAAATAAATGTGCCTTATCCAACGCACTTATTTATCAAAGTTAAGGACAAATTGACAATTATATACCGCTGGCGCTTGTTGGTCCCACTATGGCGACACGGTGGCAGCGGCTGCGGTGGCGTTACGCAAAATGTAAAAAGAAAATAATAAGTAGATCAACGAACCGAAAACTCAAGCAACCGAATGTAAATATCCCTCTTGCTAGGTCTTTTCTTATTATAGATCCTGAGAGGAATTCAGAATTTCAATTTACAAGACAAAAACATCTGATAGGAGTAGATACACCCACATAATGTCATGTAAATAATTTTCCCGCTACATTTACAATCCCAACATGACGGGTATTTTAAAAAAGGCTCCTGAAAAAAAAAAATAATAAAAAAGTAAAAAAGAGAGAATAGCATTCCAGGAGAGGTGTCAACTAGGCCCAAAGGTCCCGTCCCGAGCGAGACTATATTCATTCAATGTACAAGGAAATGCTAATGTAATAAAATAAAATTTAGAGACTTTTTTTGCGAACGTATATCCTCAATGTTGACGAGAAAATTTGATATCATTTGTGGGCTCATGGAAAGAGTGAGTTATCATAAAACGTGCTTGTTCGCGGTTGTCGTTTTATCGTCAACGTTTATAATGTTGCAGCCTCCGCTCCATGGAGTGGATGAATATGCGGCTTTGCTCCTTATCTGCACTCTAGGCAAATTACTGTTTGTGTATGTATATTGTATTTTATCGTTACAAAGTGGGTGGAAGCCTCCAAGCCCGACCAGGAGCAGAATGCGGACAATGCGAAACCTCTGGGATCGATCTATGTATGTTCCTCGTTACGAGTTTTTTTTTTGTCAGAAAGAAGTTTTGTAAAGGTAGGCAAGATATTTAAAAAAAAGAAACCTTTTGATAGGGGTTTTTCGCTGCCATGGGGAATCTTAAATAACTGCTGCAGGCGCTTGCAGGAGTAGTTAGCAGGGAAACCGAAAGTGTATTATAGCAAAAAGGATAAAAGGGCTCTATACGACGACCATGAACAAAAAGTAAGGTAATAGGATTTGTATTAGAGGGTTATTTAGATTTTTATTACAATGCCGCTGTTTGCCAAGAGGGACTTTTTGTTATTGTTGGTTCTAGAGGAAACAAAATGGTTGAAAAAAAGTAAATATCACGTTTAAAAATGTTTCCATGCAAAAGAAACATTTTCTTCATCCTGTTTCCATCCACAGAAGTATGTAGCCACTTTCTTTGATATTTATATGGGCAACTCAACTTGAGTTTTTGTTTTGCAGAACGCAATGCGGGCATACTAAAAGGATTAATTAAAAATAAAAAAATAAAACAAAGTAATTATGCGGGAAACCTGGTTATGGCTGAGACGTAAAGCTTACATAATACATTTAATTAAACCTTAGAACTAAGAAAACTAAAACTACAGTTCATACAATTAATGAGTTTGAGAAGAACACTTTTGATAAATATTGTATTAAAATATCTCCACTAGCTTCATTGTCTTTGAAATTGTATCCATGCCAGTATTAAATTGATAAACAATTGATGCTAACTGACAAGTGGGTATATAGGAAAAAGATATACGTAGGTTCTTAGTTCTTTATATTGCTCCGCTGCAAGTTCTGCAATGCTTCAACTCCTCCTGGAGCATAGCAAAGCAACAAAAAAATTTCCACCTGTCCCGATTCACCGTACCTGGTCTTAGCTGTGGCCATGATTGTATTAATTGAGATTGAGCATCTTTAATCACTGATGATCGCAGACATCGGTTAAAGAAGGCCTGTACTTTTTCGAGAAGAGGTGGTGAGTATCGATCTGGAATACCTGCCTGGGTCTTTTCTAAAATCTGTCGAAGTGTGAAAATTTGGTTGATGGTTGACTTACCGGGCCTGAAACTACACTAATATTGGCCAATCAGTTCACGTGCGAAAGGGTTCAGACGTTCACAAAGAATGGCCGACAAGATTTTATAGGCGACATTTAGGAGACTTATACCTCTGTAGTTGGCGCAGTCTAGAGTATTTCTTGTGGATAGGGCACACAATGCTGAGGTTCCATTCGTGAGGCATACTTTCATCCGACCAGATTGTACAGATGAGTTGGTGTATGCTCCTCACCAAGTCATCTCCTGCTGCTTTGAAGAGTTCAGCCGTAAGACGATCCGCGCCAGCAGACTTTATGGCCACTGGACATCTGGGTTTGGCGGAGGCGCCGGGCTTGTCGAGAGATAAGAGCAGAAATGGTTTGCAAAGGTTGTGCCGGTCACTTGTGATTGTAACTTCACATCAAACTTTCTCACTGTGGGTGCTCGATCCTGCGGTCTGATGGAGATCCGCATTCGCACTTTAGCTACAACAAAGTAGTGGTCCGGGTCTATGTTGGAGCCTCGGAAAGTGCGGACATTCATGTTTTTGGATAGGCATGTCTGCTATCAATCGCAATGTGATCAATTTGGTTGAGGGTATTTTGATTAGGAGACCGCCAGGTCCCCTTGTGTATATTGAGGTGTGGGAAGTACATGCTAGCTATGATGACAATTCGCCTCGCAGCAAAGTCGATTAGCCTGTGTCCGTTACCGGAAGTGTTGTCGTGCAGGCTTTGCTTACCGATTGTCTATTGTTAGTGTTGATCCTTAAACAAACCACTTCTCCATTTAGTTGCAGTGACTGACATACTCGTAGTTGATTTAAACCAACCATGGCCGGGTTAATTGGCATGAGAAATATATCGTCAATGCAACTAAGTTTGGATGACATGTTTTTCTTCTTTACTAACCGTTGTAGTCATCACATCGTCAAAGCAGAATTAATGACAGTACATCTCACTCTGTCACTCCGTGGCACACATCAAAGAAGTCGGAAAGGTACCCATTGCGCTGTTGAAGGACTCTTTTGGAACAGCGAAAATATTTCTCGGGATAAGCAATCTTCGGATGCATTCACAATTTACTCAATTGAACGCCTTCTCAAATCAACAATATGCATTCGTTAAAAAAAAAATTTTGTTTGGATAACATTACGATGACAGTGAAGCCTAAAAAAGTGGATTCCGACAATTCTGTCTGTCTATCTGTCTGTCTGTCTGTCTGTCTGTCTGTCTGTCTGTCTGTCTGTCCGTCCGTATGTATCGGCACCTACAGCCTAAACGGCTGGACCAATATTTTTTCGAAAAGTTTTCCAAAAAAAAAAACGTTTTTTGAAAAAACTGGTCGAACGATTTTGAAAAAAAAAAAATTCCTTAAAACTTAAAAAAGCAAAAGAAATCTGATTCATTTTCTCCAAAACACGTTTTAACTATTGATTTTTAAGTGATTAATAAAATTTCATATGATTTTTGCAATGCTTTTTTCCGAAAATCTCAAGACCCAAGACCATTTTAACACATTAGAGCAAGTTCGTACGACCCAGTCTTGCGTTTATTACATCTTCTTCCACTGCTTACTCTATTAAATTTCATATAAGCTTGAAAAGGATATACACAGCTGGTCAAAAAAATAGGTGCAATTATTTTTTTTTTATATAAACTTAATTTTTTAATATGTTTTGTTTTTTTAAATATTATTTTAACATTAGTTTTCATTGGACTATCAATACTTAATGAAATATTAATATTTAAGGCTTTTAAATTAAGTAATTATAAATTTTATACAATAAAACCGACGGTGTAGACATTTGCGCTTGGACAAAAAAATAAGTGTGTCTTCTTAAATTATGAATAATGATAGTTTGAATGCAAAATTTGTTGTATTTATAATAATTTTCGTTTACCATTCTCTTATAACCCGAGTATACGGCATTGTTATCCAAAACTTTTTAAAGTCAGCGTGGTATTAACTCTACAAACTTTTGGCATCTTTCTTGGGGTATAAAATACCATTCACTCTGAACAGCATCCCACAATCGGTTCCAGTTTGGAAAATATTGGCATCCTAGTTTCCGCATAAGCTCATTCCTCAAGTTCTCAATCGGGTTGAGATCTGGGATTGACTTGGCCGTGAAACAATTGAAACTTCTTTCTCTCGATACCACTCTTTCACAAGATTTGCCATATGTTTCTGATCGTTATATCCTGCTGAAAAATCAACCGGAGAGTCATGTTTTCTTCGGCAAATGGAAGCATGATATCTTCCAAAATATCCCTATAACCTTATTTGGTCAAGATGTAACTAATACGGAATATAGGAATTAGGGCCCACACCATACTAGAAAAAACGGAACCAAACCATAATATTTCCTCCCCCGTGTTTGATTGTTTTCCCTGTATAGCTAGGGTGGTAGTCCTTTCCTTTTGGTCGCCTGACATTACGCCCCGAATCTGATGAGAACAAATTAATTTTTGTTTCGTCACTTCAGAGGATATTTCGCCATTTTTTTGCTCCTTCAGGTCCGTTCCAACTTCTATGGTTTAAGGCAAATTCTTTTCGGGACCTTATATTACTTGCTCTTAGTAAAGGAACTTTCCTGGCAACTCTTCCTGGTAGGTTGAAGCTCTGAAGCCTTCTGCGGATTGTGCGGGCACTGACTTCATTATTGATTTGTGCTTCTATTGTCCTTGACGAAACAAAAGGTTTAGATTTAGCCAAAAGGAGGACACGGCGATCAGTGGTGACTGATGTTTTTTCGGCCTCTCACGATTTTCGCGCACTAATCTGGCCTCAAGTGCATTTGTCACAAAATTTTGGGATCTTCCTAGGGCTTCTGCTATAAATTTGTAAGTCTTACCTTCATTTCTTAGCTGTAAAACTACCCGCCTTTGTTCCGCCGAACAGTGGACGTTTCTACCCATACTTAAAGTCTAATAAACTATTATTTATTATTTTATTTATTAACAACTATCATTTATGGATACTAAAATTATTAAAAAGAGGTTACCTTGAAATTTAATATTTTTTTGAAATAACGGAGATATAAACTGGATTTATTTGGAGAACACCTATTTTAATGACCAACTTCTTAAAAACACCAAATCCTAATGCAACAAAGAAAATAGAACAGCTCAACATAACACACACAAAATGCAGTAAGCTCAGCATCAGTGTCAACAGAATAACCGTTTTTTTCTTAAAACAAGAACTTTTTGTAAGGCCTGCGATGAAAAAAACAGTTATTTTGCATCAAAGACAACAGTGGTGCGAAAAAATTTGATCACACCTATTTTTTTGACCAGCTGTGTATGTATGTAGTTGTTTCTTTTTAAGTCACAGGTTATTTTGAAACTAACAGCTGTTTCCCGCTCGAGATCTTGACAGAAGGTCAGGTTCATACTCCGCGGAACGATATACATAAGTCACTTTACGATTAAAAAATATATTGAAAACTTATATTTCCCAGGAGAGTGCTGTGTAGCCCAAACAGTGAGTTAAAAAAAAAAAAAGATTTGGCTGAAACGCAGCACTCATGTTTCTTGTGGTCGCAAATTCGCACGTTATTGTCGAGAAGCCTATATGCACCCAGGCATAGAGTTATAGTTCGGTGAGGATTGTACAGTGGTGGCATCATTAGACCATTTTTTTTTCGTAAATGAGGCTTCGAACAACGTTTCGGTCAACAGTGGGCATTACAGAACGAAGAACCATGTGATGTGTGCCGACTTTTCTTTTTTCCTGAAATCGAAGACATGGATGATTGACAATTGGCCGCTTTGGAGCTGCGATTTAACCCTTTTGGACTTTTTTTGTGGGAAACGGTGAAGGACCGATGCTTAGGTCAATATAATCCAAGCAATCCATGAGCTGGAACCCAAAACCATCAACAAGGTCTTGAAAAATTGGGATGACATAATACGCTACTGCAAAGCCAGCAGAGGCAGTCACTTGAACGACGTTGTGCTCCATAATTAATGGGAATCTTTGTTCTTACTAAGAAATCCATAACACCTGGACAAAATTAAATTTTCTTCATATTATTGCAATTTTAAAAAGAAACTTGTGTTTGGCCCTCCCTTTATGTATGTTTACAACGGTGTTTTTATTCGCTAAAAAAAGATAATTTTGCCGCCTTTATTTATTTTGCACCAAAGTAATTCTAACGAAGAAAATCAATGGACTAACGTATCGTCTATCATCAATGGCAGTTAGAAATAGATACTCAATTTACCCTGATTATATTTGAAGCTCAAATCATAGTCCCAATAACAATAACAATATGGTTTCTTGGCTGTGGATTTTCAATACAAATTAAACATTATTTAGAGTTTTACATTATATACGAACAAAATTGGATTCAAAACAATGCACAATAAATTGTGTGTCTTGACTTAATAATAAGGAATAAGGAGACGATACTATTGATTTCCTTACTCGAAGAAAGTTGAATTTATAAAACAACAACAATAAGATACAGTCTTATTTACAAAGAGCTATCAAATTTAATTTAAAATTATTTAAACAGCAAACAATAATGCGTTAAGCAAAATTCAACGAACATTATTTGATTAAAAAGCAGTAAATGGTAAATCGTAAAATGTTATGGCTTCCATTCCTTGAAATGAAAAGGGCTTGGCATGGCAACGTTATAAATTGGTGATAATGAACGTGCTAATGACTGCTTTTGTTAATGAAGGAAATAAAATTAACTTGAGTTTTGCATTTAAGCACGTTCACATTTCACTATTATAACTTAGCAGAGATTTCGTGAAACAAGGATAAATTACTTCGTTGTTTTGATATTTTTTTTTGTACTCTGATGCCTGTTTTATTTGTCTGTTTTGTTTTCATAATTAAAACTTGCTCTATCAAGTTTGGACATCAATCATGCTCAGAAAATGCAGAGCTCCAAATGGAGGTTATATATTTTATAACTTTAAAATTCGCTTTTTTTAATACTTTAGAGACTTAAACATAATGAGGAACATTGAAAGGCATTCCACCTTGTGTGTGTGTATTAAGTTTGCTTTGTTTTGAAAAGATATGAAAGGAAAACAACCTTTTAAAACTAACACTATATAAATTTAAAATAAATTTGCGGAATTTTTGTTTCTACAAAGTTTTGTGTCCAGGAACCATTTAGATAATAGGAAATTTATTTTAATCTAATTTTGTTTTCATTTCAGTCACGTAAAGGTCAACAGAACGTTCAAGATAAGCCATCCAACCACATCCTAAAGGATTCTACAGATTAATTAATCCAATTTAATATCCAATTAAGCTTAAAATGTTCAACTGTCTGCTATGACCTCTTTTTAACCTTTTCAATAACCTTTTTCTGACTTAACAAACTTTGAAACAAAACACTCATATAATTTAAAAAAACATCGCTGACACACTGGAACATAAATGATGCTAATAGGAAGCAACACATCCCGAGCCTTCAAGCCGATAAATCAAATCGAAACAAACATTGTTAAATGTACTGTTAAGGACGCGGGGTTGTTCCCAATCAAATCACCGCATCTTGACTAAGATCTTGACATAAAGATATGACAGTTTAAATTATGTTCTAACAGAAGCTTCCTTCTAATTACTGTCACTCGGTTGAAGAAACTTTACACCGAATAGTAGATATACACCGCCCCGCGCACCGTGCCGCACTTTGTGTTGTGTCTTACGTCGTTGCCGTTGTATTATGCCTTGCGGAAGGTAATGGATTGCGAGTTATGGGCCAAAGGAGCAGACATTCTTCAAGAAAATTCTCAGAAACATCATCCTTTGCAAGAAAATTAAATTAATTTTTATGACGAACAGTATATATATCTCCCAGATGGGATGATGTAGATAGCACGTTCGCTGCCCCGCCACCACCGCCTTTGCCACCGCCACCGCCACCGCCACCGAAACCACATCCATGTCGGTCGGGTCAGATTGTATCCTTTCGGGAAGATAAAAGACAAAATGGGAAAATATTGCCTGAATTGATAGCTATCTGGAAAATATTTGGTTTTGTATTTCGACTACGTTATATAGTGCGGTTGTGGCCTTGTGGTGGGAAATTTGACTATTTTCCAATTGAATGATTTCAAATGATAAACAACTTGTTTTACATAGGCTTTTAAGAAGAATTTAAATGTGTTGAAGGAATGGTGTTTCGATTTTATGAGAAAAGAGAAAAAAAAAAAACGAGAGCTACAGTACGTTTGCAATGAACTGTTGGATACCCTATTCCCTATATTTTTGTATGTGTATGCGTTCGCCTCCCGCAGCCAGCCGATATTCCATTTTCAGAAACAAAATTCTTCTTTAGCAGAAAATCAATAACATTAATATTTTGTGTGGTGTGATGTTAAATTGTGCTGGCACAATAAATAAAGGCGTGTACCACGCCCAAAGTTAGGACTTTTTATTGCCAAGGCAATTAGTATGAGCTCAGTGACATTCAATTTTATTCTTGCAGATCGATTTGAACAAAACAAGACAAAACTTAAATTTTTAAAAATTAGATTTTGAATGGAAATAGCGATTATGGGTGTTTTTAACAATTCTTGGACCACACTCTGCTATGTAACCAAGGAATATAAATCTAAGTGTTCATCTTTTTACTTCAAAACTGCGACCGTTAGTTACAAAATGTATGCATACGACTTTTGATGGAAACGCCCCTTAAAAGTGGGCGTGTCTTTATAATTTGAATCACTAACTGAGCTTTGATCATAAGTCAGTATTTATGCATATGTGTAAAACTACAGCTGAATCGAGTAGTTTTTAAACGATCTTACCTGAACAAATGTATTTTATCAAAATCAATTTTTGTATAGTTTCTAGTAAAAAGTGGGTGTCAGCCACACCCAAAATCAGTTTTTTTTAATTCACACACAAGATGTTTATGTGCAAGTTTTATCCACACAATTTAATGTTTTTCGCTTTAATATAATATTGTTATTTTATAAAAACAATATTGATGGTTTTGTATGAAAAATGGGCGTCAGCCACGCCCAAACTGAAATATTTTTATTTGATGGGAAGAAAGTTTACCTAAAGCTTACTGTCCAAAATTTTAGCGTTATGCTTTTATCGTAACTGTACAAAAACATAATTTAATTTTACCAAATTGAGGTTGTTCAACATAAATGGCGATTGTGGGCGTGTTTGTGGGTGGATTTTGTCGGTTCAAGAACTCAGCCTTACTCTTGAACCAAAGATTATACACACCAAATTTCAGCTTTCTAGCTCAAAAATTGCGACCTCTAGAGAGTATACATACGGACGGATGGACGGACGGACGGAAGGACGGACGGACATGGCTAAATCGACTAGGCTTTTGATTCTGAGTCAGAATATATATACTTTTCTATACCTAACGGTATTATTTATCTATGTTACAAACTCCACAATAAATACAATATACCAATTCTATGATGAAATGGGTATACACATATACAAAATAAAAAAATATTATAATCAACACAGAGTGTATTTTATATTATACTTACATAACATAAAAAATTCCATATACAAACAATGAATATAAAATTTTGAAATAAAATCCTTTGAAAAAAAATTTTCTTTGAATTAGAAACGAAGAATAATTGGTTATAAATATGAAAATGTCAAAACCGTAATAAAAATCTTCTTCTGGCTTGTGAGATAAAGAAAAAGGAAGAGCATAACATCTTGTATTTTATATTCTTAAATTGTTGCTGATTGTTACTTGCGATAATATAGGTACTTGATATAAGGCAAGTTATGCATTCATAAAATAAAAATTGGAGATCGCAATGAGCCATGACATTTATGATGAGAGCAAAGTCGAAAAACGTGAAAGTGAGACGATTCTGTCCGTATCGGAACCTATAGCCTTTTTTATACCCGAACCGATTTGTTAAGCTTGTTACACAGTTTTTGCAGGGTTTTTTTTTATATCTGAACGTTTTTGAAATTGGCTTTCAAGCTCTTTAACTAACGGTATCTTTGATACAACCGTTACCGGAATACTTTGTTCTCTCGAAAACAATTCCAACAATTTTGATAAAACTTTCTTAGTGCGGTAGTGGTGTCTAGTATGCAAAGTCAAATATTTCATCAAAAGTCTCATAAAGGTACTTCTTATAAAACAGTTTTGTAATGTGGGAAATGTTTTATAAATTATTTAGAATTGCGTTTCAAAAATTCTAGTGGAAATCCGCGTTAGCATTTTAGCTACTACAAGGTAGGGGTCTGAGGTTATGTTGGCCCCTCGATCGCTATATGGTCAGTTTGGTTGACGGTGTGTTGATATTGACTTGTGGGAAGTATGTCCTAACTATGATGGTTCCTACTTCTTTCTGGAGCAAAGTCGATTAACCTGAGTCCGCTTCCGGATGTGTGGTCGTGCAGGCTGTGATTTCCAGCCGTCTAGCAAAAGTTACTCCTTTCCGATGTCGATGTCCATGTGGCACTAAGAATTATATTAATCAGGCATTCATCCACGTACTCTCGAGAAGATCGTAGAACTATTTTTTGGTTTTGTCATCTTCCTTTTATTATTAAACCGCGTCCAAATAACCATTTTCATTTTGTCCTGTAGCTGTAGCACTTGCCGTTATACAAGGTGGGCAAAAAGAAATCACCCCATTGGAAGATTTTTGCAAATGTCCGCCAATGTCAAATCTGTTTTGACATTTGTGGACTAGACAGATGCAGAAAACAAGTGAACAAGCCATGGAGCGATACCCGTGCCGATATTCTAAAGGCGGCGCGGCGCGCGTTCCCGGGTCGCCTCAACTCTCGTTTTGAAGTTTTGCACTTGCCCTCAGGATCGCCCATCTTAACCGTTTCAGACTTTTTTTGTGGGGTGTTTTGAAGTCCCGTGTTTACGTGAACAAGCCCGAGACTCTGGAGCCCTCAAGGACAACATTCGAGACACGAGTGCGAGAATCTGTCGCCCGAATTTCTTGCTGAAGTGATGAAAAATGCCATAAAACGAGCAATCAATAGTGACGGCGCCCATTTGGCCGATATCATCTTCTCGACTTGACCAATACAATTCTAAAGGTTCAAATAAACATAATCAAAAAACAGAATCTAAGTTTTTCATTTAGAAATAAAAGAGAGCCAAACAACATCGGATGGATAACTTCTTTTGGCCCACCGTGTAGATATCACAGTTTACCACTCCCGTGTGACTTCATCATCCGATCGTACTTTCTGGATAGATGTTATGTGGGCTTTGAAAATATTTTGGGCTACCACTAATTGTGCGGCTGCATGTGGCCTATTTAAGGTCCACGTTTTTGTTTTGTTTGCCAGATTCGTCATCAATATGGTGGTCTATATCCGAGGCAGTTGGTTGTTTCGGAACCATTCTTTTTGTATGTGGGTAGGGAAAGTACTACTACGCACAGCCTCAAAAAAACTGAGGGACCAGGAACTATGTTCTTAGATAAAAGTACATGGAGAATCCAGAGTCGGTAATCCACTACGGGGATGCAAGAGCTTACCGCTGGTTGGCTCTTTTTGGGCTCATCTGACAAGTAGTGAAAGGTCTCACTGACCTATGATTCAAATAGGTCGAAGTAGCTCGTGGGGATTGGAAAATCTGTTATAAACATATTCCATATTATGATGTAATGATGAGGAAAATAATAGCCAGTTGTTCCTTTCGTTCGGTCAACTATTAAAAAATTACCCTGTACAAGTTAAGTGAGCAAATCTGTCCCCACGATGCTTAAAAAAATATACAAGACTCGTTACCCATGGCAGAAGCTGATCTGCCCTTAGAAGCAGGTAGATAATTTCAATATGCATATTTTGTCATCGTTCAGACGAAAATGTGGATCCTGTAGGAGAATTCTGCACAATGATCTTGGATAATTCCCTTACAAGGTCCAATTGACTCAGCAATTGAAGGCGCACGACAATCCGCTTCGCTATCACTTCACAGTATGGGCCTTTGAGCAGCTTGAATTGGACAACGGTTTTGTTAGAAAAGCCATATTTTTTGACGAAGTGCATTTTCATCTCATCGGCTACATTAACAAATAAATATGCAGCATCTAGGGCTAGAAAAAAACAGCACCCAATTGTCGAGAAGTCTATGCACCCACCATGTTAACTGAAATTAAAGACATGGATTTTTACGACTTCTGCCATCCCACACAGTCCATGCCATAGTTGATCTTTTGCGCACCAAATTCCCAAATCGTGTTAGCAGCCGTCTTGGCAATGTCAATTGGCCACTTTGGAGCAGCGATTTGACCCCTTTGGACTTTGTTTTTTTTTGTGGGCAACCGTGAAGGACCGATGTTATGCCAACAATCCGGAAACAATTCAATTACTTAAGGCCAATATCACCCAAGCAATCCGTGAGCTACAGCCTGGAACCACCAACAAGGTCTTGGGAAATTGGAGTGACAGAATGCGCAGCGAAACCAGCCAAGGAGGCTACTTGAATGAAATTGTGTCTACACGGTTAGAAATTTTGGGTTAGATTTTAATATTTTGAGGGTTACATATATGACAACACCAGAAAAATATTAAAATCTAATAAACTGCAAATATTAAAAGAAGATAAGTAATAAAGCAAATATTAAAAAATAATACTGATGAGATATTAAAAATTAATACTTTTTGTATTAAAAATAATACAATTTTATATTTAAAATTAATAAAATCTTGTATTTAAAACTAATATAACTTCGTATTAAAACTTAATACAATTTCGTATTAAAAATTAATCCAATTTTGTATTAAAAATTAATACAATTTTATATTAAATATTAATAAAATGTTGTATTTAAAATATATGAATTTTTTTATTAAAAAATAATAAAATTTTGTTTAAAAAATTAATAGAATTATATATAAAATTAATAAATCTTTATATTAAGAAAAAAATAAAATTTAATACAATTTTATGGATTTGTATTAACATTTGAAAAAATATGGAAATTCAGATGAATTCGAAAAATATCGAAAAGAAATACTTTCTGTATAACTTTTTGACTTGGAATACAAAATATAAGATAATAATGAATAAATCAAATTAAAAACTATACAAACCATTTTCATCGACCCACCAATAGATTAGGAAATAAAATTTTATTAAATTTTAAAACGAGGGTATTAAAATGTAATACAGTGGGTATTATATTTTAATACAAGGGTATTAAAATGTAATACAGGAGGGTTTGTTTTTAATAAAATTGTATTACTTTTTAATACATGGGTATTCGAATGTAAATTAAACGAGTATTACATCTTAATACAGTTAAAATGTAATACAAACGGGTATTACATTTAATTGTAAGTATATTAAAATGTAATACAGGCGGGTATTATATTTTAATACAAGGGTATTAAAATGTAATACAAGAGGGTTTGTTTTTAATAAAATTGTATTACTTTTTAATACATGGGTATTAGAATGTAATACAAACAGTATTACATCTTAATACAGTTACAATGTAATACAAACGGGTATTACATTTGAATGCAAGGGTATTCAAATGTAATACATGAGGGTTCGTTTTTAATAAAATTGTATTATTTTTTTCAAAATAAAGGTATTAAAATGTAGGAAAACCAGTATTAAATTTTGGTTTTAATTCCAAATGTATTAAATTTTAATCTTTTTGTATAACATATAGTAACTTTAAGACAAAAATATTAAAATTTAATCCAAAATAAATAAAAAATAAAAAAATTTATCCAAAAACATTAAAATTTAATACAAAATATATTAAAATTAAATGTAATAATTTGAAAATATTAAAAAGTAATATTTTGTGTATTGCATACAGTTGTAATACAGGAGCTGTATTAAAAAATATCCCAAAATTTTTAACCGTGTAGTTAAATTGCATGTTTGCTCTTAGTAATAAGGCCATAATACAACATGGAAGAAAAATTAATTTTGATCATTTTATTGCATTTTTAAAAAGAAACTTGTATTTGGCCAACCCTTTACACACACATTTTTGTTATCAAAATTGGTTTTGCCGTTTACAAGGAGTGATATTACGAACATACTTTTACTGGAATTTTATAAATAAAGATATCAAATTATTTTTTGGTTTTGAATACTGGAAATTGGTTCTCTTCCGAAATCGTACAATATCCAGCAAGCGTTTAACTTATGCATACAAAACTTATGAATGATATTCCCTCAGCTATCAAATGCTTCCTCATAAGTTTGTTGCTAAGCTAGCTTAATCGAAATTGGCGATATCATTTTATGTGTGTTTTGCATTTTTGATGATTTAAAAGCATTTTCCTGATGCTTGCCTTCCAAGGGACAAAAATCCTTTCATTTCAATAAGCAAAGCACGCCCTTCATATTTTTATGCCTTACAGCTTACAACCTTATACATGTTCGGATCCATTACAAACTGCAAGAAAAAAAATGTATTTCAATAAATCTTTCTTATAAAATGACGAAGGAGGATTCACATCTTTATCTGCAAAGTTAGAGAAATCACATTCGTCATGTTTATTTTTTTTCCTCATAATTTTGTTCATTTTTTCTGGAGAAGTAAAATATACATCTGGCATCCATAAGGCTTCCTTTCCTGATGTACTATGTACTTATTCAAATCTTCAGTGACACGTATTCCGCATCAACATTCAAGTGACTTCAGTCGTGTGAATAGAAATGTGATTGAGGGCACTCCGTCAAGTATAGCACATCCTGGGTAGTCAGTTGATGCTTATTTGCAGACAAATGATGGATTCTTATCAAAATATATCATACAGAAGAATAAGCAAGTTAAGGAAACTTGTAAATCCTTGCATTGATTTATCAGCATTTGAACACGGAGGCAAGTGATACCTGTTTTGATATCTTTTTTTTTTATAGGTTAATAATACAGTAGGGCCTCGGTAATTCGAACGTTCCACTAAATCGAACACCTATTTTTTTTACATTGAGAATGGATCTTGTAATTCGAGCACGAGCCAAAATTCTAACCCTGTAATTCGAATTTGTCCATTGTTTCTCTGCTTTTGCAGTTTCAGAGGGGTTTAATTTTTTTAGGGACAATTAAGTTGAACATTTGTGTGAAGTTATTTTTTTTTGTGTTAACTGGCTAAGTGAATGTTTAGTTATTTTAATAAATTTCACTTTTAAAGCAGTATATTTTCCTATTAATATAAACCACTCGAAAAAGAAGCACAAGTTTTCGACTCTTAAGCAGAAATGCGAAATTTGGAGCAAATTAGAAAAAGGGAGGAGTGCCACCCATGTAGCACGTCAGTTTTGGATTGATTCTCTTCAAACTGAATCAGGGACTAGAAAACGCTAAACCTTAGAATTTTAAAATACCAGAAATAAAAATTTGTTTTATTGTAGTCAAAACTACTTTACATTGCTTTCTCATTCAACTTCACTTCATTCAACTTATAGGCACATGCGCTCAAGGGTTTTGGATAGCCCTTGTAATGATTAGTCACAGGCTGTGTGACTCACTGTGACTCACAGCGCGAGCGATAGGAAATTAAGGAGGAAGAGAAAGAAGGTTTCGATGAACATTGGGCTTGAATGCTTGAAGATCAAAATGGCAATGGGAAATCGTACCAAGCAATTTATTCCACATTCGTGTTGTACGGCTAAAGAAAAAATACATATATTTCACGGTACGTCCTAAATTGGGCTCAAGTGTAAACTGATGAGCGTTCCCAGCAAGGCGAGCGTTACGAATTAAATGTTTAAGGGTTAGAACGCAGCTGGCTACTTCGAGCATTTTTTGTAGAAGAACCGGTCAAATAAAAAAAGGAAAGACATGAAACATGTCGACAATGTTCGTTAGATGGAAAAGTTTCCATAATGTTTCTTCCTCCTATCAATTTCAACGCTTTTTTCTGACCTCTGTGGAGCAGGTGTAGAAAAGTTTGAGAAGCACCTGTCCAGAGATGGGAGTTATACTTGGGTTTAGGGCGTATAAACTTTTTTTAAATTTTAGCCAGATCAGAAGGGGGAAAAACTTCATGCATCTATTAAGGAAGCCTAAGCATCTTGCAGCATTCTTGTCAATCTCAAAAATGTTGTTGATCAAAGTATTTAATTTAGTTTTGTAAGCCCTTCTGGCAATGCTTTTTACCATTGGTTTACCAAACCAAGTTTCATCGGTTGTAAAATATGTAATTAAAAAAAACAAGTTTGTTAATAATAATTCTCGTTTGTGCTGGCTGTCACGTCAAATACAAACTAAAGATAATTTAATCGTCTTTTATTTAAATAGGTAATCTTAAAGGCCTTTAAAACAATCGCTAACAAATGTGTTCATTCCAACGAAAGTTGTGATTGATACACATACCGAGTGCTGATAGCTCGATGCAAGTACCATTCATGGATAATGACATAGGGGGTGTGTTTAGCTTTTAGAAGTCACAGTCACAGACAAGAGATCATTTACACAAAATAAGGAAGATAGTCGGATTCAGAAGAGAGCCCTGGTGCACACCAGCATTTATTTTGTGGAGGTCAGACTTGAAATCCTCTAATACAACTTGTATTGAACGGTCCAGAAGATAGCTTCTAATCCAACGAATAAAAGTATCATCGATACCATTTTCTATAAAAAAGCTTCATGCCAAACTCCATCAAATGCCTTTGAAATAACTTTGCTTTCGCCAAAGCGATGCAAAGATTTGTTACACTGTTCGATGAGATATGCCATCAGATCACCAGTGGAACGATTGCTGCGAAAGCCGTATTGTCGGTCATTTAAAAGCTTCCGATCTTCGAGATATTTCTTGAGCTAACGATTTATCAGTGTTTTTCATGACCTTGGAAAGAAGGGACGTGAGTGCAATTGGTCGGTAGGAGGAGGGGGAGGAGGAGTCACCTTTTTAGGGACGGTCTGGAGAAATCTTACTACTGTACAAGTGCGGAAAAATACCTGTCCCATAGAAAACTTAACGTTCTCAAGTACAGGAAGGGCTTTCGTTGCTTGCAGGCAGCGTAGAACTTGCAGCAAAATGAGCTGCAAGCATATTCGCCTTCTCTGAAGAGCTGACAATTGGTATATTGTCGACGATGAGCGTAGGAACTATTGATGACGTTGAGTTCTTGACGTGTTTTACGAATGACCAGATGTTTTTACAACCTTTGGGACATTGTAGAATTTTTTGCCGTTACTTCTGGTCATGTAAAAATTTCGTTTTTTTGATAACTTGTTTGTGTTTCTTCTGATTTTCCTCAGTGGGGTTGGCTTTATCTATAAGTTCGGAAGCTTACTTTTTCCAAACTGATGGCTTCTTTACACTCTTTTTTGTTCTGTGAGGGACAAAAGTTCTCATTCCAAGAAAAATCACTTCTGTAATCATTTCAGCACTGGCACGAATGTCATTATCGAGAGCTCTGACCCGAAGGACTTCGTTCCGTTAAATATTTGACGACAATAGAATACATACAATCAAGTAAACATTTTAATTTAATTGAATTATAGATATAGGTTAATAAGAATTGGGAAAAAAGTATCTCCAGCGCCAGCTAGGGGTAAATTTTGATAATCAGCTATCTGCCTGTGAAAGTCCCGTCAAAATCGGTATATAAATAAGAATTTTTGAAAAGTGCGACCGCAGTGCCACCTGGAAGGGTAAAATAAATAGCCAAGTTACCGCTTAAAACGTCAACTATCCGCCGTTTCCGAGCCGGAACAAACAGACAGACAGACAACAATTTTAAAAATTGCTTTTTTTGTTATAAATACCGTATATACTTTCTTATGCATTTAATTAAAAGCTGATGTTTTAAAATTACAATTACGAACAGACACTTAATTTTTATCTATGTATGTGTAGTTTATAGATGAAAAAGTATCCATTAGTTCGGACATCTTCGTGGTTCGAATTAGGGTCGGTTGAATTATCGAGGTCCTACTGTATAGTATATATTTTTTCCTAAAGTTGTCTCAAAAGGGAAAATTGAGTGGCAAAAGGTTGTGCTACTAAACGGTTCCTTTTTTAAGTTCGTGATTCAAAGAGGGGTGGAAGGTCTTTAAATGCGGTTAATAACTCTCCAGTCATGTTATTGCTACTTTATACGGTATATAATTAACCGAAACAAATCCTATTTTAATAGACTACTTAAAATTTGCACTTTTAATTGCTTGTCGGGGCATCGTTTTTCTAAGGAAAAGTCTGTTATTTTATGGCCCTATTGTTCATTAATTTTCCTTAGAAAAAGTTAAGGCTTTTCTCTTGTTCTATATAAATTGGTTGAGTGACAGCTTTTTTGGCAACCTAGCTATTTCACTGAATTGTTATAAATAAGACTCATACCCCGTTTTAATTTGCCGAAATTCTTTTAACACTTGACCCCGTTGTAATTTACACACGCCTATATATACGGATTCTGGTGTATAATGGGTCCGAAGGTTATCCTTTTCGGGAGAAGTTTATGTTAAAGGATTTGTAAGCAAATTTTCTTATCTTTTCAATCCCCATAAAGTGCTGGGACCTACTCCCTGAACCTGAATAAGATTAATGGCGGTTTGCTATTTTTGTATTAAAATAATCTGGCGCTGTAGTTGATAGCATTATATATTTGGGATTAGATTTTGGTTTAAAATCAATGATGTATGGAATCAAAATGTGCAAAAATCGATGTGGGAATTCTGTGCTTTAGTGTTATCGACTTGTTTGTAAGCCATAAATATAAGATTCAAGAATGAGATGAACTCAATTAAAATTCAATGATGTTATATAAAGAAAGCTTGGATCTTTTATCTCCTTACAAGTTTATCGTTCCTGATTATAAAGGCTATTTTAATAGGGGTGGTTTGATGTTGAAATAAAATAAAACAAGCTGCACTGAGGGGACGTAAAATTTAATAGATCGTATTTTATTTTATGTTGTAACACAAAAATCTTTAATTATTATACGTTGTGACGAAGTCACCTTTTTCAACTACCTCAACCACCAACCACTCTTTCATTCAAATAATTAACAGCCGGTTATGTGAATTTGTTAAGATCGCGGCCATCATGCTATTTCCGCTTGTTTGAATTATAACCGCCCTTTTTCAAATAGAAACCGCAGCCGTATGATCACACTGCAAAAAGTGTATTCATTACCCAGCAAAACCAGTTTTACATAGGAAAGTGATTTTTGTCATTACAATTCACAGTATGTTCGTGTCAATATATTTGATATAAGAGGTTGGTTGGACACACTATAATTCGAGAAATTATCGATGGTTACATAGTAGGAATACTACTAAGAGCCAAAAGACAATTCTCCACTACCGGAAAACCAGGGGTACGTGGTGTACCGAGAGATTCCTAATATTTTGTCGCTGATACTCATAAGAGCACAGTCCTGCCCGTTTCTCTACCGTTTCCTTACCGTAGTATTAGTTAACTATCACTTTCCTGAAGTCGAGGTCTATCTCGTCCCTAACTAAAGCCGTACTTAGTACGTTTGATATTGCCGTACATTGGTTACGTTTGATATTGCCAGACATTGGTTCCGTTTGATATTGCCGGACATTGGTTCCGTTTGATATTGCCGTACATTGGTTCCGTTTGATATTGCCGTACATTGGTTACGTTGATAATGCCGGACATTGGTTCCGTTTGATATTGCCGTACATTGGTTCCGTTTGATATTGCCGTACATTGGTTACGTTGATAATGCCGGACATTGGTTCCGTTTGATATTGCCGTAAATTGGTTACGTTTGATACTGCCGTACAGTGGTTACGTTTGATACTGCCGTACATTGGTTACGTTCGATAATATCTTAAGCATATAAACAAATATATACTTTGAATTATATAACGTTATTTTAAGCATATAAGACAACATTGTAAAACCTATTATACCATTTGAATTATATAACGTTAGAGTTAAGCACATTCACGTTTGCTTTTCAACTTGTAAAATTAACGAAATTACTCTATTGAATTCGAAATAATAAATAAAACATTTAATATTCCAATCCGGAGTTTTACAGTCTTTTCTTCGGCTGACCCTGGATCCGCTGAACTACCTCAGCTATAGATAAAAAAGGACACTCTTACAACGTTGAAAATGCATTAACAAAGCAACGTTAATATCAGGAGGTTCATTCTTGTTTTATGTTGTTTCATTTTACGTTGTTTTTACTTGCGATTATAGGTACTATAAGGCAAGTTATGGATTCGTGCAGAAAAAAAATTTCGAGATAACAATCACACATGACATAACGATGATGGAGAAGTCGAAAAAAGTGGGTCTGGGAATTCCGTCCGTCTGTCTGTCTGTCTGTCTGTCTGTCTGTCTGTTCGCGCTTCTAGAGCCTGAACGGATGGGCCGATTTGCTTCAAATTTGGTATCTAGGATTTATTTGGCCGTCCCTCGGAACATAATTTTTATTTTTGCTCTAGGCCCAAAAATAACGGCACCTGCCGTACAATCGTGAAGAAAAAATTGATTTTCTCAAAAACGGCTCTAACGATTTTGATAAAACTTTCAGAATACTATTTTTGCAAGACAATCTATCTTTTGGTTAGAAATTTTTTTTCAAAATTTGTCTAATAACGGTACCTCTCATAGAACCAGTATTTTCGAATAAAATTTTCTCGTAAACTATACATTCGATTTCAATAAAATTTTGGCCACAGGAAGTCATTTATAATTTTTCAAAAACTTTTTTTTTTGATTTTTTCATAATTTTTTCAAAAAATTTTTGGTTTTCGAAATATGTTGGAAACGGGTATATTGATTTTTTTTTAAATTATTTTTTCAAATGTAAACTACAGGTTGCCATATATTTGCATACCCAAATAAATTTCAAAATATTTTTTGGAAAAGTTTTTCAAAAATAACCTTTTTTAAAAAAAACTGGTCGAACGATTTTCAATATTTTTTTTTCCTAGATTTACGTATAGCTTTGAAATTTTATTGTATACTTTGTTTTTCCGAGAAAAGTCTTAAACTAATTTAAAAAATAAAAGAATTTTCGAAATTATTTAAATTTTTTTTTAAATCCATATATGCAGCCACTAAGCAATTGCTTATCATAAGAGCAAGTTCGTGCGACCCAGTCGTGCATTTTATTTCTCTGGGTATATGTGTGAGGTATGTATTGAGGAAATTCTTTTTTATTTGAGAGGTCAATTTTATTATATTTGACGTCGGTCATTCAAATGCACACCTCGGCTTCTTACATGGATGTGTGGTCATGGATCAGTGTGGTCCAATTTTCAATGACTCTTCCGTATAGATCCGGATGAATGTCAGCTGAACTGTGTAATGGTTGATTTGCAAAGACCTGCATCTGCAGGAAACTCTGCAAGAAAAAGTGTACGGGCTCAAATCGCATGATATTTATATCATCGTTCTGTAGTGCCATGGACGGTGACGCCCTCATCAACGTCGATTTCAAAAAAGGTGTGGACCAATAACGCCGCCGCGACGTCCAGAAATCCACACCATCCATATTCTTACTATTTGAGGATGCATTGTCACTTGGTGAACTTCGTGTGGGTTGGTGTCGTCCCAGTTACGACAAATCCTCTTGTTAACACAGCCATTCATCTTAAATTGCTCATCGTAGCTAAAGATAATTTTTCGATGAAATTGAGGTCCTACGCTTGATGTGGTGATTTGGAACCACTTACTGAATACTAAACAGCATATTCGATAGACCTCACCGAAACAAAATGGCCGCTACAGGACGCCAATTACAAAGCCCTTTAACAATTTCTATAAACCAAGTCAGCATATCGTCATACGGCTATATTTCTAGATATGGCCATATAACCGATGGCAAATTGTCATGGCACCACCGTATACATACACACAGGAATTTGGCCACGTTTTGGGCAATGAAACTGACTTTACTGTAGGTCCATTGTGAACCAAAGCTTTAACGAACATGCCTGAAAACAAATAAAGATACACACTCCAAGTTAGTTGAGATCGCCCCCGACTAGTTCACACCAACTAAACTTAATTTTACTTAAAGCTTCAAAAAGATCTTTGTTTTTGCCCCATAAAATATGACCAGAATGACAAATCACCTTTATAGTGATTCCTTGGTTCTTTGCATTAGAGATGTACTATTAAGATATACGTTCTAAGCCCGAAGTTACAAAGATTTTCAAGACTGATTCTTCGATAAGGTAATATTGTCTTAAAAGGAAATTAAAATTTTGTGTTTTGATCATGTTCTGCTCATGATGATAGAAAATACTTAATTTATTCTTATTAACAGAGCAATTTTGACCTGCTATACTTTGGGACTAGACTTGCTCATTTCGATCTTGAGGTATTGGTAATGTACAAATCATCACCATAGCCAAGTTATTGGATGGATGTAAAAAATTCTAAAGAAGAAACGTAAAGAAGGAGTTTGACAGGGGTGCCAAGACTTTAAATAGGGGTCTGTTTTGCTCGTCTCTATTCACGCAGTTCTATTCCTTCAGAATATCAAAGAACACACAGGAATGGTTGAGAGTGTAAGTCACAGGCCCCGGCCCCGCTTAGAGCTTTTGTGCCAACAATTTATTTATTTATTATTATTCACGCGGTTCATGACGGTTCAATATTTCTTATTGACGTAACAGGCAATTGAAATGCCAATCACCAGAATTACGGTGGCAATCGCTCAGCTAAACCACTTTAGTGCCATGCACCAAAAAGAGTGCGCACTTTTTTTTTTTACACTATCAAATCAAACTTTGTTTAAATAGAGAATTTTGAAAACAAAATTTTGAAGTCAGTACTTTCTTCATACAGAATTTTGTGTAACCAGAATTTTGAATTACAGTATTTCGACCCCAACCCGAAAATGGATCTGGTTGTTAATGAAGAATAAAAATGAAGTATGTGCTGCCCTGGGGTGCAGAACATCATCACCGTTGGCTCGGGCCAAACGTGATGAAAAATATAACTTTGAAGTTTATTTATTTATTTACTATATCTAGCGATGGTGTTATTAGACTAAGCATAGCCATATTTTACTTAAATCTTAATTTAAAATACAGTTACTTATAATTTTAAGTAAATTAATAGATTTTTAAACAATAATTTGATTCTACCAGGTGTTTTTTTTAGAGGTGTAAAACTTCAAGTTGGTAACACAATTTTAACTGGCGGCCATTTTGTCAGCTTGATTTATTTTTAGTTTAGTTTGACATTTTAACATGACTAGACTGACGTCTGAACAACGCTTCCAAATTGTGCAAATTTGTTTTTAAAATCATGGTTCCGTTCGAAATACGTATCACGCACTACTTCCATTTTACGGTGTTTAGCTATGAAGCTCACTTTTGATTGAATGGATAGGTCAATAAACAAAACTGCCGTATTTGGAGGGATGATAATCCTCAAGTGTATGCTGAGACACCGTTACATCCACAAAAACTGAGTGTTTGGTGTGCTTTATGGGTTGGTATGAAATAATTGTTGCGTACTTCTTTAAAAACGATGCTGGCCAGAACGTTACAGTCAATGGTGACCGCTATAGAGCCATGATTACTGACTTTTTCGTTCATCTATGGAACAACCATGATGTGTAGGAGCTGTGGTTTTAACAAGACGGCGCAATATATCAGATCGTGCCACAATAGATTTATTAAAGGAAACGTTCGGTGAGCGCATAATTTCGAGTTTTGGTCCTGCGAATTGCCGTCCAAAATCATGCAATTTAACACCACTTGACTATTTTCTGTGATGATATGTGAAGTCGCTAGTCTACGCCGATAAGCCTGAAACGATTGACCACTTGGTGGACAACATTCGCAAATTTATTGTCGATATACGGCCACAAATGTTGGAAAAAGCCATCGAAAATTGGAACTCCAGATTAGACTACGTCCGAGCCAGCCGTGGAAGTCATTGGTCATATGCCAGAAATCATATTTAAAATATAATGCCACAAGATTATCTTTCGAATTAAGTAAATTTCATGCGAATTTAAAAAAATCTTTATTTTATTCCATTTCAAAGTTCTATACCTCTAAAAAAACACCCTTTATAACAGTTGCTGTTATTTTTAAAATTTTCTCTGCTGAGGCAAAGGTCAATATGTTGGCAAATGGAATTAAATTTAGATTAAATTGGATCAGTTCTTCTGTAGTTGGTATGGAATCGGGAAACAAAAAAGAAAGTTTCTCATGTCATTAATTGGCTTGAAGTAGCGTATAATTTAGAAAGAGAGAAAGAAGTTTTGGACAATCAAAATGATCCCGTGCCCAGCATTTTAATATAGAACTTCCGTCTCATTTTAAGTGTTTTTAAATGGATCACCAGACATCTTATCCTAAAAGAAGGCAACACAAAGTTAATCCCACCTGAACATCTTTCCGACTCCTTCGATGTGCTACAAGGAGTGAGACAAAAAAATATGCTTTCAACAATTCTGTATATCCTGGCAATTGACGATTTTACAAATGTAAAAAAATTCCAATGTAAATAATGCCGATTATATAAGACTCATTACTATACGGCTTATTAAAATCAAACATATTAATCACTCCCATTTTTAAAGAGGTTGCGTAAAGGGCACAAATAATGACTTTACGTGAGAGGGAATCGTAGACTTGGTCAAGCAATCAAGCTATGAGGGCCGTTTTATATCCCTTGATGGAGAAGCGCACCTCGATGCTAACAATATAGAAAAAAAAAAAACACACCGACATGAAGGGAAAGTAAATTATCACGCCCCAAATTTATTTTCCTCTGTAATTTCCTGGCTGTAAATTGAAATTTTGATATATGGTTCAGGAATGTATATGTATAACCCCTGGAGCCTTGGAAGTGCACTGTCATCAAAATACCTAAGGACTCAGCTGGGTTATCTGTTCAGCTGATATAATTTGATACTGTTTTCTGTTTCCAGGAGAGTGAATATTTATTAACAAAAAAGAAAGTAGAAATCCTTAAAACTGTTCTTTTTTCATTCGTCATTTAATGAAGTGAAAGTTGTAAGTATTTCCAATTCTCATTTTTCATTTCACAAAATCCTATCCCATACTCCCTTCCATATACAAGAATACACACAGTTTAGAGTTTTTGCCAACAGCAAAAAAATTAAAACAAATTTAAGGGTAACACCTGGGCGGCCTTCTATCATGATGGCTTTACAATATTTTTTATGAATCAGCTACTATTTCTGCCGTACCTATATATATTTAGAATCCTTGTGACCCAGTTGCAAAACAAATATACAAAAGTTATTTTTTTTTATCGGAAACACGGAAACTACAAAAAATGTAGGCTGCATGCCGTTGTTCAGTTGTTGTTGTGTCTTACCTCAGCAAATGTTATATAAAAGTACTTACTTGGTGCAGCCAGCCAGCGAAGGGAACTTTTATGATTGTAGGAGAAATTTAAAAAAAATCGATATCAAAGAATTCTCGTTTTAGCTTTAAAGCACGAGTGGTTATGAATTTTTAATGGACAAACTCTGTCCTGTAGGTAGAATAGGAGTAGCACAGAGATCGTAAACATTTTGTTTTAAGCCTTGAAAGAACTCAAATATTTGTCTGTTTTTTTTCAAAATGGCAGGGCACGCAATAATGATAAAAAAGTTTGTTTTTTAGTTTCTTGAGAGGTAGAGGTTAAAAGAAAGGAATCCAGAAATATAAATTTAATTTTGTGTTTTGGTTCTGGGATTCATCGTCGGAGAAGAATATGAGTTCACTACCGTTACGAATTTGCTGGGTAACGGTAGTGCTTCTTCCAGTTTTTGTTGAGAGAAAATTCTTATATACATATGTATGTACGTGTGTAGGTAAACTTAAAGCGAGCTATAAAATAGTGATCCGAGGTGGGTCAGGTCTTAGCCAACAAAACTTATTTACTCAGGACTGTGCCGGCACTTCAAATTCAAGTAGATCTTGGTTGAGGTCCTCTTTCGTATGCCTCTTCTGCCACTATCCATCATCCCTGGGGGATGGATTCGAGGATTTACAGAGCCAGAGCTATATTTTATCTATCTACATTACATGAACAGGCCGTTGGCCCTTCCTTAAGACTTTTTGTAAAGTCAGGTTTCATCATTTATTGTTTCAGCAGTTGATCTTAAAGATCGCGATAAACGAAAATCCTCTGGCTTGGATTGCTTGGACTGAGGACTGCTTCCACGCTGAAAAAACCACTGGGTAAACTATTTCTTCTGTTCTAATCTTAAATTATGTTCCCGAGTGGAAAGAGAACAGTATTTGTCCAGCTTATACTTTATACTTACTTATGTTGACTCAACTCTCCTTCTACCTGGTCACCCCATCGAAGATGAGGTCTACCTAGGCTTTTTACTCGCTCTGGTTTGGCGTTGAAGACTTTAGAATCTGGAGCGTTGATGTCCATCCATGACCCAGCCATCTGTGTCGTTGAATTCCATTTTTCTGGCTAGGCTTATGTCGCTGTACAGCACGTAATAGTTCGTAGTTGTATCTTCTTCCTCAAATGCTGTTTTCTCTGTTTACGCAGACAGGACCATAAATCGTACGCAGAACTTTTCTCTCGAAAACTCCAAGTGACTTTTCATCCGATTGGGAGAGGGTCCATGCTGCTGTACCATATAGCAAGACCGGGATGATGAGTGTTCTGTACAGTGTCTCTTTGGTTCCCCTCGATATATCTTTTTTTTTCCAATTCAGCCCAAAGAAACGAATTGACTGACTACCTCAAAGTCATATCTATCAGTGGTCACGTTCTGACCAAGTCGGTGGTGGGATTGGACTTTTGTTGATGAAGACATGTACTTCGTCTTGTCCTCGTTTATTTTCAGTCCCAATCTGCTTGGTGTTGACTCTATAGGTAGTAGTGAAGGTACCGGTTACTGCTCGCTTTGTTCTTGCTATCACATCAATGTCGTCCGCGAACCCAAGTAATTGTTTCGATTTATTGAAAATGATGCCCGATGTGCTGGCATGGGTGTTCCTTAAGACAATTTTCAAGCACAATGTTAAAACAACTGCATGATAATGCGTCACCTTGTTGAAGCCCTCTGGTGGTGTCGAAGGTTTAAGTAGAGTCCCTACCAATTTTGACGGAACAGCGAGCATTTTCCAACTTCATCCTGATTAATCGTATCAGTTTAGCAATGATTCTAAAGTTGGACATGGCACGATATAGTTCAACTCTATAAACACTGTCGTAGGCTGCTTTAAAATCAACAATTATGTGGTGGGTATTGAGGTTACATTCTTGGGTTTTCTCCAGGATCTGGCGTAATGTGAATATTTGGTCGGTGGTAGATTTTCCAGGTCTGAAGCCGCATTTATAAGGACCTATCAGATCATCAGCAAACGGTTTGAGACGTTCACATGCAACGCTGGACAAGATCATATAAGCGATATTGAAAAGTCAGTTGGAGGAGAGTGAATCGGGCTGATGACACTGAGATTCCACTCATCAGTTGAGTTGGTGTATGCTTGTGACCAGGTCATCTCCAGCGTGTTTAAATAGTTCCGCTTTTAGACCATCGGATCCAGCTGCTTCGCTTGTTTTTAGTTTGGTGATGGCTATTTTGTTCTCATATTGGTCGGTTGGAAGTAGCTCATGGTCGTCACCTAGATTTACCGATACTTGGGCGGGATTGTCTATATTGGGCGGGATTTTGGCTGTCATCGTCATTTAACGACTGGTCAAAATAGTCTCTCCAGGTGACTAACATAGCCTGCTTATCAACTATGGTATTTCCGTCCTGATGTTTGCAGGGCTCAGGACGCTTTGTGAAAATTGATATAGATTGTTGCGCTCTTCTATAGAAGTTTCTCATCCATTTTCTGCAAATAAATCTCTGTGTCTCCTCGACTTCGCGTTGTTGGTGTTCTTTTTGTATTTGTCCAGCAGGATCTTCAACCCCTTACCAATTGCATTTACATACCTACTTTACAAGGTCATAGAATCGCTCTTAAGCTATATCCACCAAAAAAATGTTGAGAAACTAATAGTTTTGGAGAGTGTAAAATAATTTTGCTTGATATTTCAAAATCATTCGATAGAGTGTGCCATCAAGCTGTTTTATCTAAAATGATGTTTTGACTATTGTCCAGTGGGCAATGATACTGTGGATTTAAGTACTTCAAAAAAAGAATGATGACTTCTGACTATGCATAAATATCACCACATGTATCGTAGAAACCGGACATAATTGAGTTATAGGTGTGTGCATTTCAAACAACTTCCTATGGAATGATTTGAAAAATACTAAAAAATGTTAAGGGTGCTTTGTTCATTGCAAAAAAAGACCTGTGTCCATTCATTCTATCTGATCTATTGTTATAATCCCCAAGGGATCATATTAAACAATCGCGAATCCTGGATAGATTTCAGGAAAGATCCTTAAAATTGATGGGTTCAAGAACAATAACGAAAATATTTGGTTCAATTGAACATTGTCGTTGTGATTAATTTCTCACCTTATATTATATAGTTACTTCTATAAACAACGCTCCACCGAAAAACAATTTGCAGTCCTTCCGTCAAACAATTTCCTCGTAACACAACTCTTAGAATGACCAGTTTACTCTTGAGCCTGATTTCAGACGTACTGTTCAATATAGTGACTTCTTTAATCGTACTACACAAATGAAGCCTATTTTGCCTGGCTAAATTTATTCCCCACATTGCAATTTGTCGGCATTTAATGTGTTTTGGTATCTCCTCTTATATCTCATTCGAGATCCGACCATCCTTCAACTCTCGTATTACATAGTTTGATAGAAATCGCTCATGTAGCTCGTCTCCAACGACGCTGTCATACGCAGCCTTGAATTCAATCAATAGGTGATGTTTATCGATTTAAAGAGCAGTTTTATACATTATCTGCCTTAATGTGAATATTTTATAAGCAATGTTAAGGAAGCTGATGCTTCAGCTGGCGTAGTTCATAGGCTCTTCTTTGTGGAGGATGAATTGATGCATTTTCCTAATGAAGGCACTGCCTGTCACATGGAATAGGTGAGCAGTGACTTAGGTTCATCTATACGTTCGTATAATGGTACAATCCACTTGGAAGTAAAGGGTGATTCTATAAGACCTGTTTTAGTTTAAGATAAATCACATAGATTGAATTCGGATATGAAAAACCTTATTGAAGAAAAAAAGTTTTAAACACGAAACTAGCTGTCCACCAAAGTTGATTCTTAATTATTATTGTAGCCCCATTTTGCTGCAAGCGTTAGAAAACAAGAACGCAGATCCAATTTCGAGACATTATTGAGTTGTAAGCATTCCATCATAACTTGTCAAATAATACTGAAAAAAATTAACATACATCATCATGAGGCCAAAGCAAAAAAAAAAAAAAAACAAATCCTAAAGGAATCACCCTATATAATTCAGATACCTAGTCATTGCCACTGTATAGTTTGCAGAAATGATCATTCTATATCCTCAGCATGAACTGCTTTGCAGCTCTTAAAACTTCTTCAGAACAGAACCTTTTTTTCCTATCGCATCCCTTTTTTTGCATAAACCACGCGTTTCGTATTATATATGCTGGTTCTTCCGGTAATCCTCTCTTCTTTTCTTCTCGTGAAGAAATTCTTTTAAATTTCATGAAAAGTACTGCAGTGCATCAACTCCTCCTAGGAGCCAAAGGATAACAATAAGATCTTCCCACCTGTCCCGATGCGGGGCCTTAGATATCTGTGCCCATGATTTTATTCCTTGAGGTTGAGCTTCTTTAACCACTGATGACCTCCAAGCTGTTATTGGTATTCCATCGCGTCTGGTTAACCTGAAGAAAGATTGTTTCGATATATTGGCGTCAAGTTTCTTTAGTTTTTGACCTACCCAACGCCACTTCCGTTGCATAATGTCTGCATCAAATTTGTACTGCCCGGTCCTGTTCTACGTTCGATGTAGTTGCGATTACCAAATCTTCAGATTTTACAGCAGAAAATGGTTGACTCAGGCCTTCAGCCTGGTCGAGATTTTGACAAAGCATTTCCATGTTTTGGAAGCATATTATAACAGCTCAGATTTAACATTGGATTCGAAGAATTTAAACTTGGTGCGTAGCGATATTTTGCTGGAGATCTAAACAAGAGAAAAGATTTCAAATGCACTCTTAATACTATTGTTAACATTCAAGCCCGTTCTATCACCGAGTACTACATATATAACTAACCAGATTTATTTAATTGCGTTACTTCCTCTATGGTTCCATGCCTGAGAATAAGTTGTCGTGTGTCTTAGCCCGTGGCCATTTTTTGTATTTATTAGCGTTGATCCCAAAGTCAGCCACTTCTCCATTTCGTTTGTTATGAGACATATCGTCAGCGTAATCTATTTGAAGTAGTTTTTCAATTGGTTACCATGTCTTTCATTTAAACCCAAAATGGCAGTCATCTTACCGTCTATTGCTACCTGCGTCTCACTCCTTGACGCACCTTACCGTTGTTGTAGATTTCTTTAAGAACAGCAAACTTTTTCGGAGGGATACCTCTCACAATAAGGGAGGATACATTAACGATTTTACCAGATCGAACGCCTTCTCAAAATCTACAAACATGAGGTAGGTAGGTACAGTGGTGACTGCGATAATCAGATAATTGTTGAAGGATGACTCGAATGATGTTTATGTGGTTGGGGCATCATATCGACCGAGATTCGATCCTGATGCACTTTACCCTCTCGGGAGTAATACATTGTTGCCATTAACTTCGGAAAAACAGACAGAACGGCAATACAACGCCAGTAATTGCAGTTCTTCAGATTTCCTTTCGTTGGAAGCTTAACAAAAACTTCATATTCTTCCAATCCCTTGGGTATGTGTCCGTCTCCCAAGCAGCCTGTACATGAAATGTTGATAATAAAATATCAACAATTTAATAAAAAGTCAGAAAATAATTAAAAGTGTTCATATTAAAATCAATGAGGGTAAGAGTAGAACTTGATCGTTTTATAATTATTTAATGTTAAATGTGTTCAAAAATGACAAGCCTGACTTATGTAGGGGTTGCCAGGACAAAGAGGCAGAAGTGGACTCTTTTCACTTCATCTGTGAATGCCCCAGCTTAGCCCGAACTAGGAAAGTTACCCTCGGTGAATACTTTTTCAACGAGTTGGCCGATGTCTCTAGCATGGCACCAAGAATCATCCTGACACTTAACCCACCCACTCCCCCTCAATCCTTAACCCCTCTTCCTTATCATCACACCCAACCCGGGGAGCACAATGGATCCAACGAGATCCGAATGAGAAGGTTCGGCATTCCATACCATCAAACCTCACCTAAAGATATATTATTTATAATAGTTGGCTAGTGTAAAATCTACGGTTCTCTTTCCACTGGACTAGGCAAAGCTCTTTACCATTTTTTAAGTAACAACTTTAATATTAAATTAAAATGTATTTATTTTTTCTGAAAAGAAATCTAAATATTTTTTTTTTTGATTATGCCATTTCAAGCCATGTTTATTTCTTTTCTTAAACCAATTTTTATTTGTGTTTTCAATACGTAAATGTATTGAATTGGTGTCTGTTTGTACGCGCCTAACTCGGCTGAATATCATCCGATTTGCATGGGGATTTTTTTGTTCGATTTGTTTTGAACCAGGTAATTACACAAAGGAGCCGATTTTTTTTTTTTTTAATTTTTTTTTTCACTTGCAAAAACAAACGAGTTTCATCTCCACCTGTGCAAGTGACCCGTTCGCCAGAACGCTGCTCTACTCGGAAATGTCTCGCTATAATATTTGAAAACAAGGGCAAGCTGTTGCCGGATATGCGGATGTGTATGTGTATTAAACTGATGCGTTTGGTCGTATCTATACTGTTCATTCAAAAAACGACGACTGCTTCTATCTGCGATTGCTTTTGGTCAATGCGCCTGGTCAAACTTCGTACGAGAACCTGCGGACTGTTGATGGTGTGTTGTGTGCCACATTTAGAGAAGCCTGTCAGCGGCTGAATTTGCTTGCCAACGACAATCATTGGGAAGCAACACTTGCCGATTCTACAGTTTCTGCGCCTGCGACTCAAATTCGTAGATTGTTTGCCATCATCATTTCGACATGTTTTCCATTGAACCCCCTCATTTTGTGGGACAAATACAAGGACAACATAGCTGATGATATTTTGCATCGAGTTCGAAGAATAACATCAAATCCCGAACTTAAAATGAACGATGAGATCCGCAACGAGGCGCTGATATTGATCGAAGACATGTGTATGCTCAAGTGCAGCAACCTGTTGAGCGAGAACTCAATCGAGACGCTTTGACAGAAACAGTTCGCACAATGTCCCACTGCTCAATCCCGAACAAAAGAACGTATATGACTCTTTGATGAAGGCGGTTGACGACGGCAATTCATATTCGGATTGTCATATTCTTAATGGATGCACCTGGTGGAACTGGCAAAACGTTTCTCCTTTCGTTGATTTTGGCTTCAATTCGGTCAAGAACCGTAATCGCGGTTTGCCTCTTCTCGAATAGCGGCCACGTTGTTGGAAGGTGGTTGCACAGCACATTCAGCGCTAAAATTGCCACTGAATCTGCAGTTGAATGACGAACCAACATGCAATATTTCAAGAAATTCTGCTATGGCACAAGTGTTAAAAACTTTCAAAATTATCATCTGGGATGAATGCACAATGGCACACAAGCAAGCATTGGAGGCTCTTGATCGAGCAATGAAAGATTTACGGAACAATGTGAGACGCTTTGGAGGAGCAATGATATTGCTAGCCGGTGATTTCCGTCAAATTTTACCAGTAATCCCGCGATCAACGTCTGCAGATGAACTCAACGCTTGCCTAAAATTATCGTATTTCTGGCGATACGTAAAGAAGCTGCAGTTGACGACGAACATGCGAGTTGCGTTGCAGAACGATTGGCAATTGGAAATGGTTGAATTACCGTTGATGCTGCAACTGGCCTGATTTCGTTCCCGCTGAATTGTGAATTCACATCATAGAAGGAATAATTCATCAGCAAAGTGTTCCCTAACATCGGTCACAATTATTTGAACCACAATTGGCTCAGTGAACGCGCGATTTTAGCTGCGAAAAAAAGGACGTCGATGATTTGAATTTCATCATTCAAAATAAAATCGCAGCTCCACTGCATTCGTTCAAATTGGTGGATCGCATAACAAATGATGACGAAGCAACAAACTATCCAATTGAATTTTTGAATTCGTTGGATGTTCTCGGTCTACCACCGCACAATTTGCAACGCAAAGTCGGCTCTGTCATCATAATGCTGCGCTATCTGAACCAACCAAAACTATGCAATGGAACTAGGTTGATAGTGAAGAAACTCATGAACAACGTCATTCAAGCGACAGTTATCAAAGACAAGTTCAAAGGCGAAGAAGTTCTCATTCCAAGAATTCCTATGATGCCGACCAACTTGCTATTCGAGTTTAAGCGGATTCAGTTTCCCGTTCGACCCGCATTCGCCATGACAATTAACAAATCGCAAGGCCAATCGTTGCAAGTGTGTGGCCTTAATCTTGAATTCCCTTGTTTTTCACATGGACAACTGTACGTGGCGTGTTCGCGTGTCGGAAAGCCATTTGCATTGTTTGTTTATGCACCGGACAAAAAAACAAAGAATGTTGTTTATCACAAAGCGTTGCAGTGACCTAATAATTTCTGTTGAAATAAAGGTAATTTAAATCAATTTAATATCAATTGTTTAATTCTTTCTTAAGAGAGGCTCGACTTTCGAAATGGACATTTAATCAATTTAAGGCGGAACGAAGTTCGCCAGGTCAGCTAGTAGATTTAATAAATATTTTAGGGGAATGATTCCATTAATATGTATGAAAAAGTATACGTACCTAAGCGAGTACCTAAAAACTGATATTAGCTAAGTTGTTTTTAATGTTTCACGAACGTCTCCTTTGATTACGTGATGATCCTAAGAGGTAATTTATATTAAAACACTTACACAATCATGCTCAAAGATTGTTTTCACTTTATTCATTTTGTGAATTTAAAGATGAGATGTCAATCAGATAAATTGCACTTGATTGAAAAAGGAAAAGGAAATGACAATCATCCGCTTACTCCATTTGATTCAATTCAATTTCTAGTAGACTTTTATATTCTATTTACCACCCCCACCACCCCCTCCCTCCAACGGAGCCGACTTGCTGGAAAAAATTATTAAAAGAATACAAAAGGTTTCAAAAGATTTGAGCTATATACCATTGTAGGAAAGATGAACTTATTTGTTTCCATTGTCTGTTCAAATAGAGACGGAGATTTATTTAATCTGTTTTTATTGTCCCATTCCCTCCGGGCTCCGTCCGGGTGGGTATTGATTTTCGAATCAAGAGACCAGACTCAACCGCCCAGAAACAGAAACACACAACCTAAATTATCAAATAATAACAACAACAACTCTTTTCACATATTTTGCTATTTTTGCCAAAGGGGATGATGTCAATCGATAGGACACGACTGTTTATGCGATTCTCGGGTTAAGGAAGGTTCAAGTGGTAGAAACTATTGCGTATACGCCCGCCACAGTAGCCAGGTGGGAGGGTATTTTATATGATTTGTGGACTAAATGCTGTATACTGCAGGGGAAATGTATTTATTTTATTGCTAAGATGGATTTTCTGATGTTGGCCCTGATGGTCAATTCCAAAACTAGGCTGATGATGTTATTAAGTGTTTTGGGGTGACAATTGGTATTTTTTTTTTATTGCAAATTAATGCTAGGAGGTGACGGATGAAATCGTTTGGTTAAATTGCTTTTATATATAATTGTTGGAAGCCTAATGATTATTGTTCACTTATGTCATTCAGGATTTAACCTTTAGCATTGTTTGTGAAAGAAGGTCTTTTGTGGACTCAGTGGTATATTTTGATTTATGTTTTATTACTTTAAAGAATATATGGACAAAATATTTAAATGTGGGTCTGTATTACAACAAGGCTGTATTTTACGACACTGTTACCATCAGATATACCAAGTTATCCTTAATTCTAAAACTATCCATATTTTATATTTTTTTTTGAGTATTTTTCTAAGAACGCATCAATTACATGATTCATATTTTATTCATACTCGTACAAATTTCTTTGTCGCTGTTGTCAATACAGGGTGATCGGTATAAGGTGCATCAAAACCTAGAGCGAGTAGGTTGAGTTAAGGCACATAGTTATACAAATTTATCAATATTTTTTTGCAAGAAAGAGATCGAAAGATTTTTAATGTTTTTTTTTTCTAAGATAGATATTTTGCATTGAAATATTATTGCTTAGTTCCATGAAAACATTTAATTTTCAATAAAATATTGTCCTTTATCAACATAATCAGCAGAGAAATTCACTTACACATAAGTCAGGGTATACACCAAAGTAATCTTTTTCTTAAATCCCCGATAAATGATATCAGCATTAAAGATAGACCCTTTATTAACATAAATTGTGTTCTTAGGATATAGCCGAAAATCTTTTCCTAAATTTTCGTTGACGATTAAGGAGATGATACTCTTTATATTGAAATATTGTTTCAGTCTATGACAATGGAGAGTTTTAAAATTATACTTTTACGACCACAAATGTAATATGCATAATATATACAAAATGTATATGGTGTTTTTTTAAGAGCTCTTTAAATTAAATAAAAACAGAAGACAGAAATATCGGTGGTCGGTGGTTTGAATTTTGTATTAATAACGGGTGTTTTTGTTTTAGAGGGATAAAACTTTAAGCTAGCAACACCATTTTAACTGGCGGCCATTTTGTCAGCTGTCAAGTGATTTATTTTAAGTTTGGTTTGGCATTTGAACATGAATAGACTGACGTCTGAACAAAGCTTCCAAATTGTGCAAATTTGTTTTTAAAATCATGGTTCCGTTCGAAATACGTATCACGCACTACTTCCATTTTACGGTGTTTAGCTATGAAGCTCACTTTTGATTGAATGGATAGGTCAATAAACAAAACTGCCGTATTTGGAGGGATGATAATCCTCAAGTGTATGCTGAGACACCGTTACACCCGTAAAAATGACTGTTTTGCTTTATGAGGTTGGTGGAATTATTGTTGCGTACTTCTTTAAAAACGATGCTGGCCAGAACGTTACAGTCAATGGTGACCGCTATAAAGCCATGATAACTGACTTTTTCGTTCATCAATTGAGCAAACATGATGTGCAAGAGCAACATGCCACACAGCTCGTGCCACAATTGATTTGTTGAAGGAAACGTTCGGTAAGCGCATAATTTCGCGTTTTGGAGGCCAACAAGATGGTGCGAATTATCGCCACTTGACTTTTTGTCTGTGGGGATATGTAAAGTCGCTATTCTACGCCGATAAGAGGATTGGAGGACAACATTCGCCGCGTTATTTCCGATATACGATCACAAATGTTAGAAAACGTCTACGAGAATTGGACCTCCAGATTAGACTACGCCCGAGCCAGCTGTGGTGGTCATGCTAGAAATCATATTTAAATTATGATGCCAGAAGATTATCTTTCGAATAAAGTAAATTCCATGTCAATTTAAAAAAATCATCTTTGTTTTATTTCATTTCAAAGTTCTGTACCTCCAAAAAACACCCTTTATAATTTGGTAGATAATCTTATGGTATTTATTTTTAAATATGATTTCCAATAAATCTGGCCAATGGCTTGACATAGCCCCATAAAAAGTAATCGAGTTGCACGAACTATAGGGGGGTAGTTAACAAGACTACTTCTGGAAATTAAGTTGTCTGTCGCCAAATGGATTTTGCAATAAATGGATGGTTAAGCAGTAAGCAAGCTGTGTGGTAAGGTTGCGCCATCTTGTTGGATGTCGTGGATGTTTAGCTGATTAATTTTTGGAAAAAAAAAAAAAAATCGGTCAGAGCTGCTCGATAGCGCTCGCTATTCATCGTAACGGCATCGGCAGCTCCTTTCTTATTTCGAAAGAAATAAAGACCCATGGTGCCGCGTGTTAACCAAACCAAACAGTCAATTTTAATGGATTGATGGCTTGAGGATTGTCTTCTCTCAATAAACGGCAGCTTCGCTTATTAACGAAAAACAATTTAACCAGAAATATTGATGATTATGCTGACCTTAAAATGGACGAAGTGCTACATATACCCGCATACGACCATCTGTATTTTTTAAGGCTCTTCTACTCTCGTCTGAGAACAATACATTCATCCACAGTTCAATAGTCCAGTTTTCATGTTCTTGGACAAAATGAAGTCTTTCCCTATGTTGCTGTGGGAGCAATTCAGGGGCTCGGGCTGGGCGAAATGACCTAAGATTTCCTTCTGCCAGTCTTCTCCTTATTGTTTGCTCACTAACTCTTACATTTCGCACTTCTTAAAGGCGAGTACTTACGAGCTTCTGTAGCAGTGCTAAGCCGACCTCTATGGCTGATATGTGCATCGATGTCTGCCTTCACCTGGCCTCCTCGATCCTGAGCAATCCAACGTTGGCTGTACTCACTATCCGCGAAAGCCACGGCACTCGTTACTCCAGTTGGTTCCAACGGCATTTTTTGTTTGTGGTTACCAAT
Source organism: Platycheirus albimanus (assembly GCA_916050605.2). Classification (NCBI taxonomy): domain Eukaryota; kingdom Metazoa; phylum Arthropoda; class Insecta; order Diptera; family Syrphidae; genus Platycheirus; species Platycheirus albimanus. The sequence continues at coordinate 44,736,729 of OU696697.1, forward strand.
GCACCAAACACTCAAGTTTTTGTCGATGCATCGGCTTTTCACTTCTTCTACAGACCCGGTTTGCTGAAATTTGCTCACAATTCTCCCGATTGTGGACACATTTCATCAAATATGCTCCATGGTCGAATTTAACAAGGACTGAAACAAGGAAATGTCAAATAAAGTTGGCCAAAAAACTTGACGTTAAGGTGTGACTCACAATAAACATCGTTAATTTTCATATACGCCGACGCAATGTGGACAACAATTCGAGATATCGTCAGAGCCATGCTAGTGGGAGTTCTCATGAGAGGTAAGTTGTTGGCAGCATGTCCCCTCCCTCTTTATCCAAATTAATCTTGATGCACTGTAAGCTTTACATGCTTTTGTTTCCATCTTTCATGCTTAATTTGGAAACTGACTATTATAGGTAAGAAGAAAACAGTTGAAAGTGAGATAAGGCCGAACTGGCCATATTACGTTGCTTTATGTCAATTGCCATTTAATTTAAGCTCCGGATTTTCCGTGTGTATTATGTTTTATGTGTAAGTAATTGAAAGCGAAATGGCTTATGACATACATAAATCCGAAGCCCATATTTTGTATCATTTCGTTTATGTAAATATAATCAAGAAAAAAATTAAATATTTGACATTAAAAAGGAATTAAATCCACACAATTTTCTTAGGCTTGAATTCCCGCCTTTCATGGAAACTAAGTCCACTTCATTAAAATGGTGGGCTTAGTACGCTGGGACTGCACCTCATATATTTTGGACATAATTTTTGGACATTTGAAAAGGAAAATATATACCAAATTAATACAAAGTGCCAAAATCCAAGATGGACATACTTTTCCGACCTGCTTGATAAATTCAATTCCTCTTAAGTTATCTAAAAATATAAACTCCAGCCATTCGTGGTACACGAAAGAGCTTAAGTCTCTACGCAACAAACGGAATAAGGCTTGGAAGTCTTACATTAAAAGTCTTTCAATTTCTGATCAAAATGTGTTCCTTGCACTTTTCGAAGAGTTTAATTTACTTTCCAGAAACCTATATTCAGCATATTATGTGAAGGAAATGGAAATTTCGTTGAAGATTGATCCAAAGAAATTTTGGAAGTTTGTAAATTTAAAGAAGAAGTCTGTTAACAAAGATTCCGCTTTGACAAGTTCACTTTAGATATGCAATGCATTTGCAAAGCATTTCAGTAAGTCGTTTATTGAAAATCCTGTCAATATAGACTATGATTTCTTTGATTACTCCCGTGATTTCCCCCAAGCCACTTTTAACAACATCCAAATTGAAAATGATAAAGTTTTGCATTATCTTTCATTGCTGAAAGATGAATATGATGGCATTCCTCCTATAATATTAAAAAAATGTTCCTCCGTTCTAGCTTCTACGTTGCAATTTCTTGTCAAGCTATCCCTTAAGTTCCTTAATTTTCCCCGAGTATGAAAAGATTTATTCATTACTCCCGTCTTCAAAAAAGGTAATAAGTCTGATATAATGAACTATAGACCGATTTCTAAACTGTCTTCTATGTCTTCTATTCTAAAGCTTTTCGAACAAGTAGTTTGTTTCTAGTGAGATCCTTGTTTTCGCTGATGATATGAAAATTTTCAAATCTATTAACTCAGCTAATGACCGCGTAGAATTGCAAGCCGACATTGACAGATTTGCTATCTGGTGTTTTTTAAGCCTGAATCCAGCGAAATGTCAGACAATGAAATTTTCAAGGAAACGGGTACCAAGTACGCACGGCTTTTACATTTCACAACAAGTTTTGCATCGCGTTTTTAGTTTTAAAGATCTGGGAGGAAACTTTAGCCCAGACTTAAGTTTCACGGAACACATCAACTTTATTGTTAAAAAAGCTAATTCCATGTTGGGACTTGTTAAAAGATGGTCGAAGGAATATCAAAATCCTTATGTAATCCTAGCTTTATATAACTGTCATATTCGCCCCCATGTAGAATATGCATCACAGGTATGGTCTCCTTTCTACGAAGTTCATAAGTCTAGGATAGAGGCAGTTCAGCGTAATTTTATTCGATTTGCTTTAAAAGGTCTCTCCTGGACAGATCCATACAACCTCCCACCTCACAAACACCGGATTCAATTTCTACAGATTCAATCCAAGGCGTATTAACAATGATGTTATTTTTAATCACCAAGTTTTAACGGGATCTGTGGACTCACCCGATCTTCTATCATGTGTAGGTTTTAATTATCCTGGAGGGACTTATCACCTTCGTAGATTAGAGCTATTACACTGTCCCCAACACCGTACTAATTATGGCATGAATGAAACTCTTACCCGCATGTGCAAACTTTTTAACTAAAATAAAAGTATTGTTCATTTTAATATTAGCAAATCTTGTCTAAGAAAACATTTGAAACCAGTGCACCATGCTCATAGTTTATGTTTAGTATGTTCTCAATGTTTTTGTGTCCATTTTGTATAAATGTATCTGTTTATTTATTTTTTTTATTTTTTGTGCTTGTGTTATGCTATTTGTATATTTTGCTAACTAACGCCTGTACTAAATGATGTAGCCAGTGAGCACATAATAATGTAAGTTAATGCTTGATATAAGCTCTTAATAATAAAAAAAAAATCAAAATAATTTCGAAATTTCTTTTATTTTTTAAAATAGCTTAAGAGTTTTCTCGGAAAAGCTAAGTATGCAATAAAATTTCAAAGCTATACGTCAATCTAGGAAAAAAAAATATTGAAAATCGTTGGACCAGTTTTTTTTTTTAAAGGTTATTTTTGAAAAACTTTTTCAAAAAATATTTTGAAATTTATTTGAGTATGCAAATATATGGCAAGACGTAGTTTACATCTGAAAAAATAATGTTAAAAAAAATCAATATACCCGTTTCCAACATATTTCGAAAACCAAAATTTTTTTTGAAAAAATTATAAAAAATCAAAAAAAAAAAAAGTTTTTAAAAATTTTGAAATGCCATATTAATAAAATTATGAATCACTTTCTGCGACTAAAATTTTATTGAAATCGGATGTACGGTTTACGAGACAATTTGATTTGAAAATACTCGTTCTATGAGTGGTACCGTTATAAGACAAATTTTGAAAATATTTTCTAACCAAAAGATAGATTATCTTAAAAAATAGCATTCTGAAAGTTTTATCAAAATCGTTAGAGCCGTTTTTGAGAATATCACTTTTTTCTTTACGATTGTATGGCAGGTGCCGTTATTTTTGGGTCTAGAGCAAAAAATAAATAAAATACACGACTGGGTCGCATGAACTGGCTCAAATGTGTGACAGTGGCTTAGGGGCTTGAGATTTTGATAAAAATAAAATTTTCAACATTCTTAAATAAATACTTAAACTAATTTGAGCAGAAAAAAAAGTACGCCATTTTATTTCTTGGATAAATGTGAATTTATAAGAATTTTGAAAAACTTTTTGAAAAAAATAAAAAAAAAAATTCAAGAACGCCAGTTTAAATACATTTGTTTAAATTTTTTTTATAAAAATGCTTTTAAAAATACAAAAAAATATTTTTCAAAAATATTGGTATGCAATACAAATTGAGCTAACTACAGCTATATGTGTGCGAAATTTCGAAAGAATCGGTTGAGTCGTTTTCGAGTTAGTCGAAAGCAAAAAAAACGGTCCTATGGAAAGTACCGTTCTTAGCCATTTTTTAAAACTTTTTTTCAGCCATATGATTAGTCGTACCTAAAAAGCAACACTGATTTTCTTAATTCGAAATCGTTAGAGCCATTTTTGAGAAAAATAAGCTTTAACGTAACGGTTGTATGGCAGGTACCGTTATTTTTTTAGCTAAAAAAAAAATTTCAATTTTCCCTCTGTACAATACCTAAAAAAGTCTATATACCAAGTTTGAAGCAATTCGGCCCACCCGTTTGGGCTTTAGGTGTCTGTACATACATACAGACAGACAGACAGACATACAGACGGACAGAATTTGTAGACCATCTTTTTTCGTCTTCGCTATCTTCGTAATGTCATGTTTGATTGTTGTCTCAAAATCTTTTTTCTGCACGAATCCATAACTTGCCTTATAGTACCTATAATCGCAAGTAAAAAAAAAATAATCGGAAGTATAAAACTATATTTATTCAAGGTGTAGCTATGCCAAAATATGGGCAAGATATTTCGTAAACAATTTATTGAAGATTTGCATAATGAACTACATCACAGTTCCTGATAAACTGACCAAGCATTTATTATTTTCGTATGGACAAATTATCAATCGAGTACCATTAAGACATTTTCAAGAACCTACCTTCTCGGACAACAACATTATATCAGCATATCAAATTAACTTTGTAATCCATTGGACTCATTTATAACACCAGAGATTGCAACGTTCATTAATCAATTTAAGACACACACTCTTACCACTTAATTTTCCAAGTTCACTTCATTATGAGAATCTTCGTCCTGAGCCCATTTATCACTAAATGACACCGTGTAATTTTGTCGTTTTTCCATTATAGCGCACCTCAAAGTTGAAAATGTTTAAAATGCTCCTCTAGGATTATATTAGTATGGAAACTGGAAACATGCAAATGAAGTTGTGAATAGCTTTTCCTTTGATGTGAGACGGAGACATTTCTGAATACAATGCTTTTAGGTCACAGCTCGCTCTCAGTAGTGTTAGCAGTTAGGACGGGAAAATTAATTTCCGGTTCGGTAGAAAGCGTTTTATTACTAACCCGCATCAAATACTACTCTCTCTCTCTTGTGTTCTTGTGTCTTGGGTGTTGGGTCTTGGGCTATATCAGCTCCCAGGAGAATTTTATTTTGCACTATTCAATCGATAGAGTGTTTGTTCTTTCAACCAAAGAATTCTTGTTCCCAACGAACGTTTCAATTTGCAGAACATAAATTGCTTTAATTTATGGCCATCCAACTCAAGATGAGAAAAACTGACAAAGAAATAGGGTTTCTCTAAGTTTTACTTCTCAGTAGATATATATATCCTGGTCCTGGTCCTGGTCCTGGAATAGGTATTAAGAAAACTTCCTTTTTATTTTTCTTTTGTTCTTATGAGCAAGATGTCGAAGACTAAAGAAACTATAAACGTTTCGTGCCATTAACGTTGGCTACGGTTCGTTAGCATAACCTAAAATTGTATTTCCTTCTGTTAGCACGATGTTAGCTTAATTCTATTTTAGCAGCCGGTAACACTTATTAAATTAATTATATTTAAGTTAAAGAGAGGATTTAAGCTGGTTAAGTTAATGAACTTAAGTGAATTCGTTTCAAGAAAGACTTATATTGGTCTTTGATGTTGAGTCTATTTTTGTTGATAGCATTTCAAAAGAATACTTTCTCTTTATTCCCGAATAATTATGAACTCCTTGTCACGCGAAGATTGTATTTATATTAATTGGAAAATCCGTCGTTATGTCTGTTAATTGTGCGAGAAAGGTTAGTGGGTGAAGGACCATTCTAAATTATGTCAGGTATCCTCGTTTATGAAGGCCAACATTCGTAGAATTTAATGGAAAACTATTGGTACGATGTCGAAGGAATAGGTTTTGCATTTTGGAAGAAAATTTCTGGCGGTCATCTTTGATTTTCGTAGTTTTCGAATGTGGAAAAAATTAAGAAATACGACTACACTAATTTGCCTTCTTTTAGTCCTCCAGAAGGAAGGGTTTTGGAGAAAAATAGGTATGTATACATAATAATACTTGTGCTGCCCGAATATCTAGACATTAATTTTAATTGATCAGTGATTCTCAAGAGTAAAAAGTTACATTATCTAGGATCTATGATTAAGGGCAAAGCATCTAGTGATGAAGACACCAATCGTTGAGTAAGCGTGGGGATGGGGATGCAGTGGCTGAAAAACTTCGCTATCTTCTGTGTCTGTAAATGCCTCCTAGGCTCTACACCTTAATTGTGCATCGGGCATTTTTTAAGGTTCACAATGTTCGACAATGAACAAAACGTATGAGAGTACATTAACTTCGGAACAAATTCTGAGATGAAGATGCTTCGTATGACAGCAGAAGTAACAAAGTTTGATCATGTAAGAAAAACAAACATCTGAGGAAGCTTTCACGTCGCAGGACCATCTTGCGAAAAATAGACACGACCGCATCAGCTTCTACTGTCACGTTCAAAGGAGAGACCCTGAGAACCCCTTGAAAAGGGCAATATCAAACAACTTTCCAACACACTAGAGAAAAGCAGGCCCAGCGATATCAGAAGGTTTCAGAAATGGAACAATCCAAGACCAAGTATAAGGATTGCATCGAATAGCATTTATAATCGGCCTTATCATTTAGTCTGGTTGGATAAAACTTAGTGCCATTACTATTTCCCTTATTTTACTTATTTTCGGTTGTTGATGAGTCTTCCGCCCATACTCTTGACTTGTTTCTTACTTCCCATCCTGATATACTTATATACAACTAGGTTTTACTCGCGTCTTCGCTCAAGTCAAATACGTCAAAAAAATGGCAGCGCTCGTCAAATTATTACTTTTAAAGGATTTTATTACTTCGGGATTTTGTCATGCGGGATTATATCTCTGTCAAAACACTATGCACCTCGCTATGGAAATTATACAAGATAAAAATACTTATGAAAAGTTACCTAAAATCGTAAGAATCAACAAAAATTAGTAAAACGAGCTAAGAAATTGAATTTGATTTTTTTTGGTATTGACCAGTAGCAAAAAAAGAAGTGAACAATTCGGGATTTTGTTATTCGGGATTTTGTCATTCGGGGTTCTGTCGTTAGGGATATTGTAAATCGGGATTTCGTACTTAACCCAAACAAAAATATATTAACTCATGTAGATCAGTGAAATCTCAACTAAATTTTACTATATTGCTTCAAGAGGTTTAAATTTATTTTGAGTCTTCCAGCTCTTGTAAGCTTTCTGTCCTCAATGCAAGTTCAGCCAAAGTATAATTACATAAATGTATTAAGATTAAGTCATTATGAGTTCCAGGACCAACGTTAATTTTAAGTTTTGTCGTTCATGGCAGAGGCAGTACTCCGTAGCGTTGCCACCGCACCGAATGTACCGGGTTCGATTACTGTCTATACTGAAGTTTTTTTTTCCGGGGTACCTACTGCTTCTTGCGTAAACTTCAGGTCCTTTCAAATAATGCAGAATATCAACGCTCACACAAGAACAATTTATTTATTAATATGGTATTACAAATCTGCTGTTAGTAGCATTACTCTAAATTCTCTGGGTGAACACCAGATTCCTCATCTCTCTCTACATAACTGAGCTGTGACCCCTACTCCCAGTTCTGGGACACTTTCATTGAAGTTGCCCTTCTTGTTTTCTTTTGTCTTCCAAACCGTTTTCATTTTTGGATTCAATTGAAGAGATTAATAACGCTATGGTGTCATTGGGGTTCCCCAGGGTATGACCAAGCAAGCATGTGTAATGTCTGCCTAAATCCATTTTTGTTTGTATAGTATTTAACGGCGGACTCAAAAAACTTAAACTTTAATATAGTTTTTTTTCAGGATACTGAAGAACAGATTCCCAATGAACTACGAACTTTAAATAAAAAACAAAACCAAATACTTTTAAGTTGATTGTATTTATGACTAGCTTTCACCCGCGGCTTCGCTCGCGGCAAATACAGGGTTGGCCTTCGCCATAGTAATTTTTAAAAATAAAGTCCACTACTGGATCACACCAACTTGCTCTAATAAGACATTGGTCTTGGCTTGAGATTTTGAAAAAAATTTATTTTTCGAAACTCTTATTCTTTGGATGAATTTCAATGTATGGTAGTAAAATTATCAAAATTTGTGGATTGGTTTCTTAGAATAAAAACATTTTTTGGAGACCATTACCCAATACATAGGTATTCTGCATTTATCATATAACTTATTATTTTTGAAAAAGTTAATGATCTGTTTTCAAAATATTAAATAATGAAAAGAAATGTTTTTGAAAATCGAAAAAATATTTATTAAAAATATAGGAATGTAGTACTTAGGTAATAATTAAGCTACTTAAACCTATATATGTATATGTATGTGTAAATTTCCGACAGAATCGGTTAAACCGTCTTCGAAAAAGCCGAAAGCAAAAAAAACCCGTCCTATGGAAGGTACCGTTCTTAGCAATTCTTGGTAACTTTGTTTCCAGCCATTTGATAGGTCATACGGTCATACATAAAAAGCTAAACTAATCAAAATCGTTTGTCATTTTCAAGAAAAAATGAGCTTCAACATAACTATAGTTGCAGGTACCGTTAGTTTTCGAGCTGCGAAAAAAATCAATTTTCCTTCTGTACAATACCTTAAAAACTCGATATACCTAGTTTGAAGGAATTAAGCACACCCGTTTGGGCTTTTGTAGGTGTCTTTAGGTACAAACATATAGTCAGACGGAAAGGCAAACAAATAAGACAGACAGACGGACAGATTTTTTTGACCAACTTTTTTGGTCCTCGCTATCATCGTTCAAATTTGTTTCTTTCCGACGAACTTGCAGTTTATGTATATTCGCATGTAAAAATTCCAGCGCATTTCAATTATTGACTTCTAAAGGAATACTTTTGATACCTTGGGTCTCATTATGTCAATTTTCATAAGGATCTCTAGTTGAGAGTTGAGACTAAAGAAATGTATAGCCTATGTAATTCACAGATATTGTATAGCTATCTTTTAGTTAAAGAATTTTAAAAACGGTTAAGTAGCTTCGGAGCGCAAGCCTTACAAATAAACGCACTTACTTTTCACATTTTTACTATAAGGCAAGTTATGCATTCGTAAAAAAAAATAATCTAACAATCAAACATAACATTACTATGATAGAGAAGTCGAAAAAAGTGGGACCGACAATTCTGTCTGTCTGTCCATCCGTCTGTATCGGCACCTACAGCCTTAACGGCTGAACCGCTTTGCTTCAAACTTGGTACATAGTATAATTATGACGTCCTACAGAGGTATTTTTGGAATCAGCATTCTAGCTCTAAAACTAACGGTACCTGCCATACGATTTTTATGGGAAAATTGATTTTTATTTTTGATAAAACATTCTGAATAATGTTTTCTGTGCAAACTTTATGTTTTGTTCGGAATAGATTTTTCAGGAAAAGTCTTATAACGGTACGTCCCATTTAAAATTTAGATGTCATCTTTTGGGTGCTATAAATGATATAAATGTCCGTTTATGGCCGAATTAATAAAATAAATCATTTGTAGCCAAAAACTTAATTGCAGTTTTCATCAAAACATTTTATGTATCTATATTACATACAAAGTTTGATTAAAATCGGCGGAATTTTTTTTTCGATTAAATTAGAAAAAACTATATAATTTGGCCAGAACCTAGTGGCTTTTTGTATGGGAGCCACCATTTAAAAAAGAATAACTGACAAAAATGCAATGTCATCTGATACAGAGTTGAAAGGAACTATACCAAACAAAGTTTGTTTGAGTTCGATACAACCGTTGACAACTTATGGCCATTTGAAAAAAAGACGTTAAGACCAGATCTGCGTTATTAGCATTTTTTGCTAAAACTAAAAACGCAGTTCTATTAAGAACACTAAAAGAATATAACACACAAAGTTTAATCAAAATAGTTAAAGCCGTTTTTGAGCAAATTAGAAAAAACCAAAAAAAAGTTGGCTAAGACTGAACGGCTCGTTGTATGGAAGCCACCGTTTATAAAGGCTACACTGAAAAATGTATAAAGTCATCCTATAGAACACTATAAAGAACGATAACAAACAAAGTTTGAGTCAATTCAATCAAGCCGTTGCGAACTTATGGCCATTTGAAAAAAAGCCATTTAAACCTGATTTTCGTTACGACCATTTGAGCAAAAAAAAAAAAAAACCCAGTTTTGTTAGAATTGCTTAAAGTTATCTAAATTTTGAGTTCAATCTAAAATCGTTTGAGCCATTTTCGAGAAAATTCAAAAAACCGTTACTTGAAAGATCTAAATCTAAATCGTTTAAGCCGTTTTCGAGAAAATTAAAGAAACCGTTACTTGAAAGATACCAGTTAGAGCCGGGCTAAAACGAAAAAAATTTTTTTTTATACGAATGCATAACTTGCCTTATAGTACCTATTATGGCAAGTAAAAACCTCAGCAACCGTTTTTCTTCAAACTACTATATACCAAGTTTGAAGAAAATCCGTCAAGCCGTTTAGGCTGTGGCTGGACGTGAAAAAAGCGCACAGACGCACATCCGCACACCTGCAAAGACAGACCGACGTACGGTATGGCGAAAACCACTTTTTTAGGCTTCTTTTTCAGCGTAATGTCATGTTTGATTAAAACCTCGATTCTTTTTTTCTGCACGATAACAATACTTGCCCTAAAAAAAGACAATACACTATTATTAAAGATAGTTTCTTACTGTATGTATGTATGTATGTATGTATGTACGTTATGTTCAAATCGATCTGCAAGCTTAAAGTTGAATGTCACTGAGCTCATAGTAATTGCCCTGGCAGTAAAAAGTCTCAAATTTAGGCGTGGCACACGCCTTTTTTATTACGCCAGCAGTTATTGAACATGGGCCACACAAAATTAATGTTATTGAATTTTTTCCTGTCTGCTAGAAGAATTGTTTCTGAAACTGGAACAGCGGCTGGCTGCGGGAGGCACACACATACACATACAAAAATATAGGGAATAGGGTATCCAACAGTTCGTTGAAAACGTACTCTAGCTCTGCCTTATGTTTTATATTTTTTTTATTTTGAAATATTAAAAATCAAATAAATTTTATTGAAATAAATTCCAATAAATACTACGAATAAATATTCATTTACAGTGGAACAAATCTTATAAATGGGCTACAAAAAAATCAGCTTGACGGTGTTAACATTTTTTTTTCTTCTAAACCATCTACATTATGGTCCCTTTCATTTAAAAGAATATATATAAAAATCCACCCATCCTAACTCTAGAAATAAGGTCACACACAAAAATTAAATTGATTTTTATATATATAGATGAATGAATCTTGCTTTGTCTATATTTTATTCACTTTTAGTCACAATACAAACAAAGCTCCCAATGTTTGGACAGGAATTTCTTCTCTACTCAAGGGATCTTTATTTAAAGTTGAAAACATAAAAGTTGGAGAAACATGTTTTTAACATTGGTGTTTTTCTAGAGGTATAGAACTTTAACTTGGCAGCACTGTTTTCATTGACTATCATTTTCTCATCTGCCATGTAGTTTATCTTTAGTTTGGTTTTCCATTTCACCATGAATTGACTGACGCCTGAACAACACATGAACATTTTGCAGATTTATTTTGAAAAACATGGTTCTATTCGTGAAATGCATCGCACACTAGGTACGTTCATTTTATAGTGTAATGTGTAATCAATGAAGTCGTCATTTCAGGCAATACCCAAAATTCCACAGAATCAGCTCCGATTTTAAATTTTTTTGTTTTTTGAAATTTTTGTTTATTTATCATTCATATAGTGGATGGACATGGACAATGTTGTTTTCTTTATTTTTATTTTTCTCAAAAAGAAGAAGACATTTAAAAATCCGGTTTTCAGTTTTTGACTCAAAATTAATAAGAGCATTTATCACCTAAGAGTGAATCACCCTGTACAAAACCTAAACATCTTGTAGACACAATCGTCCATCAGAGAAATTAATTCGAGCAACGATGGAACCTTTTCGCACTACGATAATTTAAATACTCATCATCTGAGACGTGCGTCGCATAGTGCGACCAAAAGAGCTATTTCCGCTATGGTGTGCTGCATCAAGGAAGATCAAAATGAGTACATCCGCCATCGTGAACAACAATTAGATCTGCGTCTATGAAAAATTTTATGGACAAATTTGCTGACTGTTATAGAGTGACTGATCACTGATCAGTAACTTTTTCGTTCCTGAATTGAATCGCCTTTATTGATTTGGGGGAGCTGTGGTTTCGACAAGACGGTGCAACATGTCACTGAGTACGTTTCAAAGTGTTCATAAAAATAAAGGACTTTAAGGGGCCAGTTATAGCGATACGGAAAACCAAACCGAAAAAATTTTCAAATGAAAAATTTTGTATGTTCTGATTGGATTTTGAAGACAAATTCTACACTGATCGATGGCAATCAATGCAGATAATGTTTTTTGTTCTAAATAATTTTAATTGAAGAAATACCTTTTGTTAAAAATGTAGTTTTTTATTTTTCTTTTATACGTATAACAGAAAAATAAAAAATTACATTTTTAACAAAAAGTACAAGTTCAATTCAAATTTTTATTTGCAAAATAAATTCTCTGAGTTGGTTGCCATCGATCAGTGTAGCATTTGTGTTTTAAATCGAATCAGAACCTACAAAATTTTCCATTTGAAAATTTTTTCGGTTTGGTTTTCCGTATCGCTATAACTGTCGTCTAAGGAATTTGAGAAAAACATACAAAACCTTAGCTTGCTCATAGCTTCTAAAAATACAAAAGTGCAACCAATCATACAAATCTGTCTCATACAAAGTGTAGAAAACAGTCTTTTATTAAACGTTTATTCTGAACTTAAATATTTTGACTTAAACGGAGTCTCGTGTTGATGGGAGCAATCGTTAAGAAAATTATGACTTGAAAAATGAAATGCAATATGTCCGCTCATTCAAATATTTTTCTAAAGCTTTTCCTATGCTTCGCTCGCTCGCTTTAACTTGACATAATGTACAATGCTTAGTAGACCAGAGTGAGAGGCTACGTAGCATAGGTGAAAATGAGAGCTAGAATTCATAATACTGTGTCATGCCATTTTTACTTGCTCTATAGGGCAAGTATTGGTTTCGTGCAGAAAAAAAAATCGAGGTTTTAATCAAACATGACATTACGATGATAGAGAAGCCCAAAAAAGTGGTCGGTCTGTCTGTGCGTCTGTGCGGATGTGCGGATGTGCGGATGTGCGGATGTGCGCTTTTTCACGTCATGCTACAGCCTAAACGGCTTGACGGATTTTCTTCAAACTTGGTATATAGCAGTTTGAAGAAAAACCATTGTCGAGGTTTTTACTTGCGATTATAGGTACTATAAGGCAAGTTATGCATTCGTCGAAAAAAAAAGTTTAGAGATAACAATCAAACATGACATTACGATGATAGAGAAGACGAAAAAAGATGGTCTAAAAATTCTGTCCGTCTGTATGTCTGTCTGTCTGTCTGTCTGTCTGTCTGTATGTATAGAGACCTACAGCCCAAACGGGTGGGCCGATTTGCTTTAAACTTGGTATACAGACTTTTTTAGGTATTGTACAGAGGGGAAATCGAAATTTTTTTTTTAGCTCAAAAAATAACGGTACCTGCCATACAACCGTTACGTTAAAGCTTATTTTTCTCAAAAATGGCTCTAACGATTTCGATTTAAAAAAATCAGTGTTGCTTTTTAGGTACGACCAATAATATGACTGAAAAAAAAGTTTTAAAAAATGACTAAGAACGGTACTTTCCATAGGACCGTTTTTTTTGCTTTCGACTATCTCGAAAACGACTCAACCGATTCTTTCGAAATTTCACACACATATAGCTGTAGGAAGCGCAATTTGTATTGCATACCAATATTTTTGAAAAATATTTTTTTGTATTTTTAAAAGCATTTTTTTTTAAAAAATTTAAAAAATTAATATTTTGAAAACGGATTATTAAATTTTTTTCTAAAAATTTTAAATAAATGTATTTGCTGAATACCTATGAACTGGCGTTTTTAAATTTTTTTTGAAATTTTTTTTCAAAAAGTTTTTCAAAAAAAACTTTTTTTCTCAAAAACCGCTCCACAGATTTTTATAAATTTTTTCTCATAAATTCATATTTTTCCAAGAAATAAAATGGCGTACTTTTTTTTCAGCTCAAATTAGTTTAAGTATTTATTTAAGAATTTTGAAATTTTTATTTTTATCAAAATCTCAAGCCCCTAAACCACTGTCACTCATTAGAGCAAGTTCGTGCGACCCAGTCGTGCATTTTATTTTATTTTGTTTTAGCCCGGCTCAAACTGGTACCTTTCAAGTAACGGTTTTTTTCAATTTGGATTTTCTCGAAAACGGCTCTAACGATTTTGATTAAATTTAAAATTAAGCTTACTTTAAGCATTTCTAACAAAACTGCGTTTTTTGTTTTTGCCTCAAATGGTCGTAACGAAAATCAGGTTTTAACGGCTTTTTTTCAAATAGCCATAATTTCTCAACGGCTTGATTGAATCAACTCAAACTTTGTTTGACATAGTTTTTCATAGTGTTCTATAGGATGGCTTAGTAAATTTTTCACTGAAGCCTTTCTAAACGGTGGCTTCCATACAACGAGCCGTTGAGTTTTAGCCAACTTTTTTTGGTTTTTTCTAATTTTCTCGAAAATGGCTCTAACGATTTTGATTAAACTTTGTGTGTTATATCCTTTTAGTGTTTTGAAGAGAACTGCGTTTTTAGTTTTTGGCTAAAAATGCAAATAACGGAGATCTGCTCTTAATGGCTTTTTTTCAAATGGCCATAAGTTGTCAACGGTTGCATCGAATTCACTCAAACTTTGTTTGGTATAGTTCCTTACAGCTTCCTATCAGATGGCATTGATTTTTTTTCATTTTCTCTTTTTTAAATGGTGGCTCCAATACAAAGAGCCACTAGATTTTGGCCAATTTTTTCATTTTTTCTAATTTACTCAAAAAAGGCTCCTCCGATTTTTATAAAACTTTTTATGTAACATACATAGAATACTTCAAACAAAATTGCATTTTTAGGTTTTGGCTATACATGATAATAGCGGAAATTGCTTTTAACAGTATGTATAATTAATTTGGCCATAAGTGAACATTTGTATCATTTATAACACCCAAAAGATAACGTCTTATTTTAAATATTAAAGGTTTCTTAACGTTAGCTCCCGTATATCGACTTTTCCAGTTTTAGCCAAATTTTTTTGGTTTTACCAAATTTTTCAAAAATGAATTGTTCTTATTGATCGAAAAGTTTGTTTTCATCGTACTATTGCACCAACAGAGCAAGTACGTGCGACCCAGTCGTTCATTTTATTTTTTATTCGTTCTCTCAGACTTGTTGTGATATATTAATTGGTTTGATTCATTTGCTTAAAAGTGTCATGGTGCATTTCCATATCGTCGAGTTTCAAATCACCCCGATATTAAAGAAGTTTCACTTGAAAAAGCACATTTTACGCAAATTTAAAGAAATTTCAAATTCACACAAAATCGTTTCATACTTCGAAAAGCATTTTGTATTACCTGGAAGATTATTCTCAGTATCCTATCAAATCCTACAGCTCTTGAAAATTGAACAAACAAAACTTAACTAAAATACTATCCTACGAAAATCTTCTGTTCTTCCTCCCTAAGGCATTTAAAGTATATTCCTCTTTTAAATGTGTTTTTTGTGTGACTAATTTAAACCATTCTATCTAGACTCATAAAAAAAGTTATCCTATTTCTCAACTCGAAATCTATGTGAGTGCCATATAAAATGTTACCCAAAGCATTTCACCCCTTCAAAACTTTTTGTATTCTATTCAAAAATATCAGTAGAAAAAAAAGGTCAGTAGAAATTCATGAAGCCCCCAGTGTAATAATAAAAGAATCAACAAATTGCAAAACATATAAGAACATGCAAACCCTTCGTCCTTAACATCATGGATGGAACAACTCAACCTAAAATCACTCCCAATGCAGTGGTTGGAAATGTGACCTTTCGCATTTTTAATTTTATTTTTTGTTCTTCCAAAGATAAAATAAAATGTTATACATATCATCAAACCACTCTGGATTAATAATAAATGACGTTATTTTTGGTAAAACAAAACTAAAAACTGAAACCTTAAACCAGACATCATCAGGACAGCATTATGCAATTCATAAAGCAAAACATCAACCATGAACTTTGTCACTGTGTGTGACTTTGATGACGATGAATTATTAAAATCAAAATAAAAAACATATCTACTATCTATACACTATGATGATTTGGTCAATGAAGCTGTAGAAGGAGATGCATTCAAATATCAATTGAAAAGCGAATTTAATTGAAAATAAATCGATTCATACCGTCACTTTTGGTACTAAGGGGAAATCGAATACATACCAGGACCAGCTCCTAGGAGTTACACAGGAACATGAGAGAAATGGTCTGGTCAGCAGTCAATTTGAAATGCATTCAGTTATCATCAGAAAATCAGATAAAATCAGATTCATGAAAAAACAGTAGCACGAGTACATACAGAGCAGTGGCGTAGGTGCACAAAATGCAAATAAAGACGTGCCATAAACCAATAAAAAAGATGACAATATTAGGTAGCTCAAAATTAAATTATAAAAACCTGAAAATATAAATCGCGATTCAAAACATTTCATGGTTTTCATACTTAGCAGACATGTTTTGAGTTGGATAAATTGTTTGATGAGTGTAAAACTTAAAGTAATGGACGTGTTCGCCATTTGACTATCTCGAAAGCTGTTCAACTCATAATGTAATCCCATTTATCAAGCAATCTGTAATAAACATTATAATAAACAATGTAAACCCTATTCTAAAGAATGAGAAATAATACCTACCGTTAGGTATAGAAAAATATTTATATTCTGACTCAGAATCAAAAGCCTAAGTCGATTTAGCCATGTCCGTCAGTCCGTCCGTATGTACCTATACTCTCTAGACTCAAGAGGTCCCA
Organism: Platycheirus albimanus; assembly: GCA_916050605.2. Taxonomy (NCBI): domain Eukaryota; kingdom Metazoa; phylum Arthropoda; class Insecta; order Diptera; family Syrphidae; genus Platycheirus; species Platycheirus albimanus. The sequence goes on from OU696697.1 coordinate 44,753,366, forward strand.
ATTTTTGAGCCAGAGGTATATATAATTGTTGGTTCAAAAGTGAAACTAAATTCTTGAACCGGTAAAACACGTCCACAATCGCCATTTTTGGGAAACAACCTTCATTTGGCAAAATTAAATTATGTTTTTTGTACAGTTACGATAAAAAGATCACGCTAAAATCTTGAAAACGCAAGTTTAAGGTGAATCTTCTTCCATATTAAATAAAAATAGTTTTAGTTTGGGAGTGGCTGACGCCCACTTTTCATACAAAACCATCAATGTGGTTTTTATAAAATAACAATCCTTACATAAAAGTGAAAAACATTAAATTTTGTGGGTATTACTTGCACATAAATCAAAAAACAAAGATTCTGGGTGTGGCTGACGCCCACTTTTCACTAGAAACTATAAAAAAATTGTTTTTGCAAATAAGTATACGGTATTTTGAATGATCCCACAAGCCCGAATTTTTGCCGTCTCTTAGTCGAAAATAAGAAGCTTGTGTATGAAAAGAAATTTTTGAATTTTGCTTGTGTCTTAGGCCCACTTTTCATGAAAGAACGAAAAACTTACATACGAGTAGTTTTAAAATTTTAACGTAGGTTCCAATATTCAATTTTAGCTTTTTTTCCGTTCGTTATTATTTGTAAAATATATCTCTATATTTTTTGTGTACATTTACAATACGCCCACTTTTAAGGGCGTGATTTTAATAAAATACCTTTGTTCAGGTAAGATCGATTCAGCTGTAGTTTTACACATTTGCCTAAAAATCAAACGATCAGAGCTCAGTAAGCGCTTGAAATTTTTTTTTACAAATTTTTAGGACACGCCTACTTTTGAGGGGTGTTTCCGTCGAAAGTTATAGTACTCATTCATTTTTTTAATGTTTTTAAACTATCGGCCGCAGTTTTGAAAAAAAGCAGATGAACATTTCGGTTTGTATTCCTTGGTTACGTAGCAGGGTGTGGTTGAAGAATTGTTAAATACATCCATAATTGCTATTTCCATTCAAAAACTAATTTTTAAAAACTTAAGTTCTCTCATGTTTTGTTCATTTCGATATGCAAGCTTAAAATTGAATGTCACTGAGCTCACAGTTATTGCCCTGGCAATAAAAAGTCTCAACTTTGGGCGTGGCACACGCCTTTTTTATTGCCCCAGCAGTTATTTAACATCTGCCACATGTTATTGAATTTTTTTCTGCCTGCTAAAGAAGAATTTTGTTTCTGAAACTGGAACACCCGCTGGCTGCGGGAGGCGAAAAGGGTATCCAACACTTCCTTGAAAACGTACTGTAGCTCTCGCTTGTATTTTTTGTAGTTTTCAAAATGAGTAATGAGAACAAATATCGAAAACGGTTTCCAAAAAAATTATTATACAAATTATTCTTCATTGAAATCCGTCTTTTTTCCTGTCAACTTTGATAGCGAGTTTAAAATCAAACAGATCTAATGCATCAGCTGAAACCTGAAACAGAAACTTCCACGAGAGAATGAACAAGGACATGGTGTCTGGATTCTCGTTGAGTATATAGGTATGGTTCCTTAAGAATGTGTCGCTAAAATTCATATTATGTAATGCATTACATGCAATCAATATGCCCATACTTAATCTAAAATTTCAAAAAGGAAAAAAAACTATGTTTTTATCAAACTCGTCCGTGATCGCCCCCGATTTACATCACCACTGCACTGGTATGGTTAAGGGTATTTCCTATTGCCTGTCAGAGAAATCTCATTGAATTTGAATCAATAAATTGAATGGACTGAGGGAGTTGAAATTTCATACTGATATAGAGTTCTTTTGAAAATAATTCTTTTGGAAATGCATCACAATATGCAAATATATGTATAAACCTGTGGAAGCTTTATAGTTCTGAAAATCTTTGAATACCGTGTTGGTTTCTATAACTCAAACAATGAAATAAATTTGATTTAATTGATGACATTAAGTATGATATCAAAGAAAACACCAGCTTTAGAAAAAGGACATTTGAAATTTTAGTGAAAAAATATATAAGTAAAATAATTTAGTTCAGACATACCTCGTTCAGCAAAATAACTCGAAGCCTAAGTCACATTATACCTAATTACTTATGTTGGCTCAACTAGAACGTGGTGGTCCTAGGTTTTGCTTAATATGTCTCTTCAGCCGGCTCAATCTTTGGCCTGCCGCTTACAATCTTGCACTCCATAATTATTCCCTCTACCTGTTCGTTTCATCGAAGATCATGTCTAATTTAGCTTCTGACTCCCTCTGGTTTAGAGTTGAAGACTTTACAATCTGGAGCCTTGATGTCCGTCCAGTCTATTTTCGATTCGATTTCTCTGCGGCTAGGCTTATGACGCTGTAAATATAGATGTCGTTGCACGTATTGCTCGTCGTTGTATCTTTTCCTCAAATGCTGTTTTCTCTGTTTACGCAGACAGGACCATAAATCGTACGCAGAACTTTTCTCTCGAAAACTCCAAGTGGCTTTTCATTCGATTGGGAGAGGGTCCATTCTTCTGTACCATATAGCAGGACCGGGATGATGAGTGTTCTGTACAGTGTCTCTTTGGTTCCCCTCGATAGGTCTTTTTTTCCAATTGAATATTCAGCCCAAAGAAACGAATTCACTGGCTACCTCAAAGTTATATCTATCAGTGGTCACTGGTCACGTTCTGACCAAGTCGGTGGTGGGATTGGACTTTTGTTGATGAAGACATATACTTCGTCTTGTCCTCGTTTATTTTCAGTCCCAATCTGCTTGGTCTATAGGTAGTAGTGAAGGTACCGGTTACTGCTTGCTTTGTTCTTGCTATCACATCAATGTCGTCCGCGAACTCAAGTAATTGTTTCGATTTATTGAAAATGGTGCCCGATGTGCTGGCATGGGTGTTCCTTATGACAATTTTAAAGCACAATGTTAAAACAACTGCATGATAATGCGTCACCTTGTTGAAGCCCTCTCTCTGGTGGTGTCGAAAGTTTAAGTAGAATACGGAACAGCGAGCATTTTCCAACTTCATCCTGATAAATCGTATCAGTTTAGCAATGATTCTAAAGTTGGACATGGCACGATATAGTTCAACTCTATAAACACTGTCGTAGGCTGCTTTAAAATCAACAATTATGTGGTGGGTATATCGAGGTTACATTCTTGGGTTTTCTATAGGATCTGGCGTAATGAGAAGATTTGGTCTGTCGTAGATTTTCCAGGTCTGAAGTCGCATTGGTAAGGACCTATTAGATCATCAGCAAACCGCTTGAGACGTTCGCATAAAATGCTATAGGCACTCTTGCTAATCGCTGTTTTTTCGGGCTTAGAAGGCATCCAATCATCTCAGCCCTGCTTATATGGAGCAGAAGAGTAGACTCTGACAAAATCGGATGAATACAAGCTGGGGTGCTTTGAGAGAAAGATTCTTCGGTTGATACTCGTTCTTGTATGTATCAGTGGAGTATGGAAGAAAAGATTATAGACGAATTGTACGGGCTGTACAGCGACATTGACCTGGCTCAAGAGCTGAAATACAGTGGCTTAGATAGCTGGGCCATGTATAACGTATTGACGAATACGCACCAGCCCGCCGAGTCTTCAATTCCAAACCGAACTGCCGACGCAGTTCTGGAAGACCCCATCTAATGTGATGCGATCAAGTGGAGAACGACCTCAACCAACTTGGTGTGCCAGCTGGAAACCACGGGCTAAGTATAGTTGCCGCAGAGTAGGCGGTCTCCTTTTTAGTGTATTGGGCAGATTCCACTTATAGGATACAACGAAGTATACAACTCTCTTCGCTACCTGTAATTGGTTAAGAAAACAAAAGCCATTTATAATCAAAAAGAGCATGAATGTAGCGACTACGTTTCAATTGGTGCTAGTAACACATATTATGCTTGTTTCGATTTTTAACGGGACAAATCGATGAACTAAGCGATCAACCTAGTGTAACGGCAGTGAACGGTATGTATATCGAGAGTGCTTTGTCAAGTCTTGATAAGTATTCATTTGTCAAGCATGTTAAAGGAGTAGGTATCTAAAACCTGCTTGTCCTGAGTTTCATTCGTCTTATTATAATAAAAACTAAACTTTCCTTACAGTGAGCCTTTTCTACCTTTTCTGCCTGTCTTTGGCGTTAGGAAATAGCGCCCAAGGAAATATCGCCCAAACCGATTTGGAAATAACGCCCAAAAAATAGCCGAACAAATTGTTGTTGTATTTATTTTTCCATTTTGGGTGCTATTTCCTTGTTTTAGTTTGTTTTTATAAAAGGCAATACTGCCCAAAATATGAGGCCGAAATGGTGTAAAAGGAATTAAAGCCCAAAAGTAGGAATAACCGCCCAAAAGTGCAAGTACAAAAAGAAAAAGCACCCAAATAGGGGAAATATCGCCCAAAATTTTATTTTTCAAATAAATACTTGTATACTATCTACCACTATTTGCCTGCATAATGGGCACAAACAGTTTTCCTCATTATTTGCCAAAGCTTGACCCTGCAATCTCATAAAGCAAACGTTACACATTTTCAAATGCCTACAAGGCTCTGATAGGCAAGCTTTAAAAAAAGACCTAGGGCACTTAGTATCCTTAGATAGTCCATATGTGTTCCATATGGACTCGTGTTGAAAAGCCTCAATTACATCCAGGGGCGTTCGCGGAGATTGAAGAAAAATTTTCGATGACAAATATTGTAAGCCTCTTCGAAGTTTTGAATAAACTAATTCCGAAGTAGATTCCTGATTGCTGCAAAAAAAAAAAATTAAATTATAGTTACAAAACTTGTCAAAACAACCTACATCGCGGGGGGGGCGACGCGGGTGACGCGGGGGACGCGGGGCGACGCGGGGCGCACGCGGGGCGCACGAGGCTTCGCGACCGCAGTGACCGGGCGGCCGCCGCCGGTCACTGCGGTCGCGAAGCCTCGTGCGCCCCGCGTGCGCCCCGCGTCGCCCCGCGTCCCCCGCGTCACCCGCGTCGCCCCCCCCGCGATGTAGGTTGTTTTGACAAACTTTGTAATTATAATTTACAAATGATTAAGTAAATGTTACCTTTCGCAGACGGCACGCTCCCGCCTGGTCACTGCGGTCGCAAAGCCGCGTGCCCCCCGCGTCGCCCCCCCCCCACGCACCGAATTTAATTTCCAAATCTTAAGGATATTGTTCAATACACTTTACAAGAGATTAAGTAAATGTTACATGCTTCAAAATTGTTTTTGGGTGATGAGAACCAAACATTTTTAATTAAAATAGTGATTGGAAATTACGCCCAAAATTTTGGAAATATCGCCCAAATATTGCAAAAACAATTCCCATATAAAATTTTTGGGCGATATTGCCATTTATTTATTTGGGTGATATGGAATTTTGGGTGTTAAGCCCTAACTTTTGGGTGATAATTCCTTCTTTTTTTTTGATTTTGGGCGTTAAAAATTTTTTTGGGCGTTATTTCCAAATCGGTTTGGGCGATATTTCCTTGGGCGCTATTTCCTAACGCCCCTGTCTTTTCAGTTTTAAGTTATAAAAGTGTTTTTATTTTCCTTAAAAAAAATCCTTTTCATGCACTCAAGTCAAAATCGCTTTGAAAAATTATTTCATATTTAACACCCTTTGCGGAAGCATTACTATTTTCATTTGCATAATTTCCAAGTTTCGTACATCAATAAAGCCTTTTATACAACTTTTCATGCTCAAATCTTCCCAACGCCCCGCCCACTCTTGTGAATGTGATACCCTTCCCAGAGAAAAGAGAGCACCATATTGGTATAAACCACAAATCATGCTAACGTAGACTCTTTCCATGTCCATAATCTATTCATTTTCTTTGACATATCAATCTTAGTGACACAACAAATCCTTTGACAAATTTGTGTCTTACCAACTTGGTCACAACTCTCATGATTAAAAAAAAAAAAACTTTACCAGTGTTAAGACAAACAGCTTTAAGAAAAGGCATCCACTTGAAACCACACACAGCAATCAATTCAATTTGCTGTCACTGTTAATCTTTTCTTTCTATAAATCCTCATGCTTGCAATTTGTGTTTAGCCCTAAGGAAAACTTTTTAACTCTCAAATGGAGCTACAGATACAGATACAGAATTGAAAAGTTTGCCTTTGCCATTGGCTAAACTCAAACTCAAACTTTAACTTGGTTTCCGTGTCTGTTTTTATTCTTCGTCTTAAGATGTCGGCAAGCGAAATTAATTTCTTCTCATGACTTTGTGCGCGCGAGTATAATTGGCTGTGAAACTCATTTTCTAAAGTTAAATTCATCAATTAAAACAGGCAATGTCAGTATTGTTGTATGTGGTGTGGGTGGTTTAATTTCTTTAAGGAATAAAAGCAATGCGCACAATTAAAGAGTGGGATTAAACCAGCATAATTGAGTACACGTCGCCTGAAATCGTGTCAATAATTATTCATGAAATATTATGAACAATCAGAAGAAAATATTGCGGTATGGAGGCTCTCTGAGTAAAATAGGCTCCCAGAAATTGAGCCCGAGTTTTTTTTCGCTCAAAAATAAAAAAAAGCAGTTTGACGAATATGACACAGGCTAATCCACTTTGCTGCGGGGCGAAGTGTCATCTTAGCTAGCACATACTTCCCACACCTCAATATTCACAAGGGGACCTGGCGGTCTCCTGATCAAAATACCGTCAACCAAATTGATCACATTGCGATTGATAGCAGACATGCGTCCAGTGTCATTGATGTCCGCACTTTCCGAGGGGCCAACATAGACTCGGACCACTACCTTGTTGTAGCTAAAGTGCGAATGCGGATCTCCACCAGACCGCAGAACCGAACATCCACTGTGAGAAAGTTTGATGTTGCTAAGTTACAATCGCAAGAGACCGCCACAACCTTTGCCAATCATGTCTCCTCTTATCTCTTGACAAGCCCGGCGCCTGCGCCAAACCCAGAGGCTCAGTAGCAACATTGCAAAATGGCCATCAAAACCGCTGCCACGGATGTTTTGGGTTTCATTAGGCGACCACAACGAAACACCTGGTTTGATGATGAGTGCAGGCTCGCACACTTGGCCAAAGACGAAGCCTATCATGCGGTTCTGAATGCCAGAACTAGAGCTGCCAAGAGCGCTTTCCGTGCGGTGTACCAGCAAAAGAGGAAAGAGGAACATCGGCTTTTCAGAAGAAAAAAAAGAGAACTGGAAAAACGAATGGTTAAATCTATTGAGGGGTGCTACGGCAGAAGCAATGTTCGAAAGTTCTACCAAAGGGTAAAGCATTCGTCCAAGGGTTACAAAGCCCGAGCGGAAGCATGTAGAGACGAGGGTGGGAATGTCGTTGTAGATACACAGTCGGTGCTGAGAATTTGGAAAGAACACTTCTGCAGACTGTTAAACGGCCAAGACAACCAACTAATCGCTGTCAGGCAGAATGATCCATTTGATTTGGATGATGATGAACAAAATTTCCGTCCTCCCGACCAAGAAGAAGTTCGGATAGCAATATCTAAACTAAAGTCCAACAAGGCTGCTGGAGCTGATGGCCTTACGGCTGAACTCTTCAAAGCAGCGGGAGATGACTTGGTGAGGAGCATACACCAACTCATCTGTACAATCTGGTCGGATGAAAGTATGCCTGACGAATGGAACCTCAGCATTGTGTGCCCTATCCACAAGAAAGGATATACTCTAAGCTGCGCCAACTACAGAGGTATAAGTCTCCTAAATGTCGCCTATAAAATCTTGTCGGCCATTCTGTGTGAACGTCTGAACCCTTTCGCACGTGAACTGATTGGCCCCTATCAGTGTGGTTTCAGACCCGGTAAGTCAACCGTCGACCAAATTTTCACACTTCGGCAGATTTTGGAAAAGACCCAAGAATTCCAGATCGATACTCACCACCTCTTTATCGATTTTAAAGTCGCCTATGACAGCGTAAACAGGAACGAGCTATACAGAGCCATGTCGCTTCTTAGCATCCCTGCCAAACTCGTTCGATTGTGCAGGATGACTATGGAGAACTCTCGCTGCTCCGTCAAGGTTGGTAAGAACACCACCGACTCATTTAATGTCGAGAAAGGCTTACGACAGGGTGACGCGCTGTCATGTAACCTCTTCAACATCATTCTTGAGGCAATCGTACGCAACTCGCATGTCAACACCAGCGGTACGATTTTTTTTAGATCCGTTCAATTACTTGGCTATGCTGATGATATTGACATTATTGGAAGAACGAAGCGCGCTGTCAGTGGAGCATTCGCCAGTATTGAAGTGGAAGCGGCTCGAATGGGTCTGGCTGTAAATGAAGATAAAACAGAGTATATGCTGTCCTGTTGTCAAGGACTTTGTCTATTTGGGTTCCACTATAACCTCTCAGAACAACATCAGTGAAGAGATCAGTCGAAGAATCACTCTTGCCAATCGCTGTTTCTTCGGGCTAAATAGGCATCTTAGTAGTAAAGCCCTCTCTCAAAGGACCAAGGAGACACTATACAAGACCCTTATCATCCCAGTCCTGCTGTATGGGGCAGAAGCGTGGACACTGACACAATCGGATGAATACAGGCTGGGGTGCTTTGAGAGAAAGATTCTTCGGGTGATATTCGGGCCTGTATGTATCAATGGAGTATGGAGGAGAAGATTCAATGGCGAACTGTACGGGCTATACAGCGACATTGACTTGGTTAAGAAGCTGAAAATTCAGCGGCTTAGATGGCTGGGTCATGTGGAGCGTATGGACGAAAACGCTCCTGCCCGACGAGTCTTCAATTCCAACCCGGAGGGCCGACGCAGTTCTGGAAGACCCCATCTAAGGTGGCGCGATCAAGTGGTAAACGACCTCAACCAACTTGGTGTGCGCAACTGGAGGCCACTGGCTAGGGACCGGCCTAGCTGGCGAGGATTGTTGGTTGAGGCCGTGGTCCACAATGGACTGTCTGCGCCACCTTAAGTAAGTAAGTAAGTTTGACGAATATGCCCGAAATGTTGGAAACTAGGCCAGAAAGGCGTGAAAAATGAGATTATTGGAAAAGGAGTCAGAAAATTTATCTATTTTGACTTAGTTTCCAAATAAATAAATAAATAAATTGTTGGCACAACAGCTCCAAGCGGGACCGGGGCCTGTGACTTACACTCTCAACTATTTCTGTGTGTGCGTTGATATTCTGCAAGAATGGAAGGGAGCTACAATTTACCTCCGAATCCGAACGGCTAACAGAGAAGCACTTTCCATGACATTAATTACTTTTGGAGGATTTGTCACTTCCTCGCAAGGGGCAGTACTTTTTTATTTGGAGTCGTCAGGGATCGAACCCAGAACCTTCGGCGTGGCAGTCCAGCACACTAACCACTTACGCCACGGGACACTACATCCAAATAACGTTTTGGAAAAAGGACCAGAAAATGTTTTAACGTATTTTCAAAACTACGCAGGTGTCTGTCTCCCACCACGCCCCACATCTGCAATTGCCAAAGGCAGGCGCGTGGAGACCAGCCCGCATTCGCGTCGCAGCCCCTCCTCCGGCGGCCTGGTGTTTTGATATGTCCCTGAACCCTTCCAACTTTGTCTTGTGTACAGCGATATTCCACACTCTATCTATCTCTATCTATCTATGCATTAGTTATCACTCTTTCCTTATTATTATCTTATTATGATGTTATTATATACTAAAGAATAAAGAGTCAGTCTGCATTCTCCTTTCAAACTGTGCGTTTGTCTTTCCGTGCTTTGCCAGCTTCACATGGCGACCGTGACAGTGTTCAATGTGATTTTCTTTCGCGAATAAAAAAAAAAAAAAACTTATTATTTCCGAAAAGTGCACAAAACAGTTTTTGTCTGCCTGTCAAGCAATAATTAAATACTCGAAAATAGAGTAAAGTTTATTTTATAAATGCACAGTACACAACCAAATACCGCAATCAAAATAACTGCATTATTAAATTATATTTATATATTATAAAGAAGATATTGGCTGTCTACATGGGTGAAAAATATAACCTAGGAAGAATAATAACTTATAAAAACCTATAAATAAAAAAAAAAGTGGAAATAATATAAAACTGAATTTTGCAATTAAATTTCGTGATAAAACAACATACGTATGTAAATAACTAAAAAGCGTGTATATAGGTATACAAAAAAAAAATATATACATATTTAAAATATACCTAAAGTTGCGTTACACAAATTGTGCTGATGATAAGTAAATACAAAATAAAAAGAAAAAGAAACAAAAGAGAAGACATTAAAACAGTTTTAACTGCAACGTTGAGTGTAAATGTGAATCGCCTCAATCGTCTGATATTGGCATTCCCAACACACAAGTACATAACAAAAGAGAAGACATTAAAACAGTTTTAACTGCAACGTTGAGTGTGAATGTGAATCGCCTCTGAATCGTCTGATTGGCATCCCCAACACATAAGTACAGAACATAATTTGCCCCGTTAACTATTGCTGCTGATGGAACCGTATGTTTTTTTGAATGCTTTTGCTGTTATTTGCTGCTGTCTGCTGTTGTCTGCTGCTTTATAAAAAAAAAAATATATGAGTACCTTCCTACATATTTTTATATTTGAACTAGGTTTAATTTATTTAAGGCATATGAAATTTTAAATTGATGGGAAATGGCTTACTAACAAAATTAACTTTATCTTTATCGTAATAAAAAAAAAAAAAAAAAAAAAACAAAAAAAAAAAAATATTAAAATCCATTTTGTGTGAGCATTTAATTTGTTCTTGAAAAAAAAAAAAATATAATTATAATAATAATCTTGAATTCCTTGGGTGTCACTGTTCGTGGTTTAGTTTTGCTATGAGAATATGATGATGCAATGTATCGGTACATAGGGAATATTTTTTTTAGTCTTCTTGCAGTATAAAACCAAATTGGTTATTATGTTTGATATTTCTAAAGTTAATACATTAATAGATAAAAATAAAGAAGAATTTCTAAAGTTACACAAATGTTTAAACAAAACAAAGCTTCCGAGTAATAACAGAGAAACATTTGTGCAATTATTAAAAAGCTTCAATCTCATCAAAGATATTATTCAAGTGAACATAGACAATTTGCAAGAAGACGAAAAAAACAAGTTTTTTGAGATACATCGCCTTTTAAGAGATAAAGTAGTTGGTATTTGCAGCAGGCTTCAATTGGAATTTGAAATACCGTTTGAAATAAAAGAAAAAATTGATATTAGTAGTTTAAAAGTCGAAGAAAAATTAAATAAAATGCCGATTTCTCAAACAGATTTTATAAATTTAGCAACAAGAGTACTTCCAGAGTTCGATGGGCAACCAGAAAACCTAACAAGATTTCTTGATGCACTCGAGTTGTTGGAATTAACAGTGGACACACATATGTCAATTGCCATAAAGGTTATAAAAACAAAACTTTTAGGGTCTGCTAGGAGTTATTTAACAGATGAATCGACTATTGAAGCTGTCATTAAAACCCTCAAAACAAATATTAAGCCTGAGTCATCTCAGTCTGTTGCAGTAAAACTTATAAACATTAAACAAAACAATAAGTCAGCAAATAGTTACGTAAAAGAAATCGAAGACTTAACCGCTTCTCTAAAACGAGCTTTCATAACAGAGGGGGTGCCTGCTATAGTAGCAGATGGTTATGCTACCAAGCAAGCTATAAAAGCAATGTCCTTAAACGCAGCAAACGAGAAGGTCAAATTAATTATGGAAGCGGGTCAATTCAGTAGTTTAAACGAGGCCGTAGCCAAATTTGTTTCAACCACTGATTCAAATCCAAATCCATCAGTTTTCCACTTTATGCCAAATAATCGTGGTAGTAACGCATATTATAATCGTGGTAGGGGATATTATAATCGGGGCCGCGGAAATTACAACAACACTCGTAGGCATAATTACTCTCGAGTAAGAAACAATGATAGAGCCTACCAAAATTCAAACAAAACTCCCAGCAGGGGCAATAGAAGCGATTATGTTCGGTATGCGGAAGTGGATACGGATCCGGAAAACGATGGATCCCCTCAGCAAATCAGACTGGGGGATTGTTAAAAAAAGAACACAGTATAAGTATAAACAAAATTGGTGAGGTGGAGAAGTCTCCTCCTCATAAAATATTTAAAATGAATCTTAACTTAAGCAGCTATGCTGTGCTGTCAAATAACATGACAGGCACAAGTAGTATATTTTTAATAGACACTGGCGCTACAATCTCAACAATTAGGAAATCGAAGCTTTTACCAAATATTTATATCGATTGCAACACAAAATGCAATATATCGGGCATCGCAGAAGACTTGGTAGTTACTGAAGGACGAATAATTGGTACTTTAATCATAGAAGAAGCATATTTAGAACACACGTTTCACGTTGTTGATGACAATTTCCCAGTGCCGTCGGACGGTATTTTGGGTCTTGATTTTATTCAAAAATTTCGCTGTGTTTTAGATTATGATCAAACCTGGAGACTTATTATTAGACCAACTCACCTGTCCTCAAATATTATTGTTCCTCTTCGCGATTCGTTATCTTCTAGATGTCTGACAATTCCGGCTCGTGCCGAGGTCATTCGTAAAATTGACATAGAACAAAAAGACAAAAATATTTTGATTCCTAATCAGGAAATCGCCGTTGGTGTATTTGTAGCACAGTCAATAGTTTCAAAAAAAAATCCTTTTGTAAAAATTCTTAATACAACAACAAACACTCAGGTATTAGAAAACGTAAAGATTAACTTTGAAAAATTATCAGACTATAATATTTATTGTCTTAATGAGTATAAGCCAGATCATAGAGACAAAGTCTTAGAAAAACTTGACAAAAACTTTCCCGACTTTGCCAAACATGAAATAACAAAGCTTTGCAAAGAATATTCTGATATTTTCGCACTTGAAGACGATAAACTAACAGTCAGCAATCATTATACACAAAAATTAAGACTTAGCGACAATACTCCGGTATTCACCAAAAATTATAGAATACCAAACTCTCAAAAGTCAGAAATAAATAGACAAGTAAATAAAATGTTGAAAGATGGTATAATCGAACCTTCATGCTCCGAATATAACAGCCCACTTCTCCTGGTCCCTAAAAAATCTTTACCAAACAATTCAGAGAAGCGATGGCGATTAGTTATTGACTATCGTTTACTCAATAAAAAATTAGTAGCAGATAAATATCCATTGCCTAGGATTGACGAAATTCTTGACAGTTTGGGTAGAGCAAAATTCTTTTCTTGTTTAGATTTGTTTTCGGGATTCCACCAAATTTCATTAGACCCTGACTCTAGAGACCAAACTAGTTTCTCAACTGACAAAGGAACATTTCGTTTCACTAGATTGCCATTCGGGCTAAAAATATCGCCCAATTCTTTTCAGAGAATGATGTCGATTGCTTTTTCGGGTTTAACACCTGAGCAGGCATTCGCCTACATGGATGATCTAATTGTTGTGGGATCCTCTGAAAAGCAAATGCTAAAAAATCTCCAAAGCGTTTTCGAAATATGTAGAAAATATAACTTAAAACTTAACCCTGATAAATGTAGTTTCTTCAAACATGAAATTACATTTCTGGGGCATAAATGTACGGATAAGGGAATTTTACCAGATACAAATAAATATGAAGTTATTAAAAACTACCCAAGGCCTACTACCGCGGATGAAGTTAGAAGATTTGTCGCGTTCTGTAATTATTATAGACGATTCATCGCAAATTTCGCTGATCATTCGTATCATTTAACAAGACTTACAAAGAAAAATGCTACGTTTGCCTGGGAAGAAGCGTGTGAAAAAGCCTTCAACTATTTCAAAAAAGCTCTTATTACCCCCCCAATCTTAAAATATCCAGATTTTTCACAACAATTTTTTGTTACTACAGACGCCAGCAAAAAAGCGTGCGGTGCCGTTTTAAGCCAGGAGTTCGAAGGAAAATTGCACCCCATAGCATATGCGTCACGAACTTTTACAAGAGGGGAAAGCAATAAATCCGTTATCGAACAGGAATTAACTGCAATACACTGGGCAATAAATTACTTCCGACCATATATATATGGCGTAAAGTTTGTAGTTCAAAGTGACCATAGACCATTAACTTATCTATTTTCGTTAAAAAATCCATCATCTAAGCTAACAAGGATGCGCCTTGACTTAGAGGAATACGATTTTGTAGTTGAGTACATCAAAGGAGAATCAAACGTTAGCGCCGACGCATTGTCGAGAATTGAATTTAGTGACATACGACAAAATACCATGCAAATATTAAAAATTACTACAAGGTCAATGAATAAAAAATCTTCTAATGCAACTCAAATTAACAGAAAAGATACATTAAAAACTAAACCAAAAGTTTACGAAGCCTTACATGAATCTGAAACAAAAAACAACCCTATTATAAAATTTCATTTAAACATTGATGTTCCAAAACTAATAATAAACAATAAAAAGCATAAATATTTTGAAATGCCGATAGATAAGTATTTTGTTAAGGACAAACTTGATTTAGGACAAGTTTTGTCTGGGCTCGAGGCCGAGGCCGGCAATTTATTTAGCACCAATCTGCAAATCTTTTTAAATGATGAATTGTTTCAATTGTATTCCATTGAGGAATTTAAAAATATTGCATGTAAATACTTAAAAAAAATAACATTTATTTTAAGGACCCCCTTAGTAATGGTTTCCAGTAGAAAGGACAAAGAGACCCTATTGGATACTTTTCATAAAGACCCGTTGCAAGGAGGGCACTGCGGTCAAAAAAGGCTGCTTTTAAAACTTAAGTCCAAATACTTTTGGAAAAATATGTCCAAGGACGTAGCAAAATATGTGAAGTCCTGCAATGAATGTCAGAGAAATAAATCTACTGTTTGTAACTCAGAACCATTGGTTCACACACATACACCTCAAAAAGCCTTTGATGTAGTTTTTGTAGATACAATAGGGCCGTTAGCAAAATCATTTAATGGTAATGAATATGCTGTAACCATTATATGTAGTCTGACTAAATATCTAATAGTTGTACCTGTAACAGATAAAAAAGCAACAACGGTTGCAAAAGCCATCTTTGATAACTTTGTGTTAGTGTATGGACCAATGAAGCAAATAGTCTCAGACAGAGGAACAGAATATTTAAATCAAACCTTACAAGAACTTAGTAAACTATTGAAAATAGATCACAAATCTTCGACTAGCAATCATCACAGGTCACTAGGAACAATCGAAAGATCTCACAGAACTCTCAATGAGTACCTCCGATCTTATATTAATACCAATAAGAGTGACTGGGATCAGTGGCTGGTATACTTTGCTTACTGCTTCAATACTACCCCTTCGGAAACAATTGGTAATTATTGTCCTTATGAACTCATATTTGGTAAGCACCCGGATAAATTTGATTTCGTAAGTTCAGGAGTAGTTGAACCATGTTACAATATAGAATCTTATGCAAAGGAAGTTAAATATCGTTTACAAGTAGCCGCCCTAAGAGCGCAACAATTTCAGGAAAAATATAAGGCTAGTAGAAAACAAAAATATGATCAAAACATTAAACCACAGACATTGCACCCTGGGGATCAGGTATTACTCTTAAATGAGCCTAGGCACAAATTGGACTCGGTATATAAAGGTCCGTTTACCGTTAAGGAGGTAGAAAATCCTAATGTTACACTTGAAAATGCGACGGGAAAACAATTTTTAGTCCATAAAGATAAAGTTAAAGCTTTTCAAAGAATTTTTAGCTATAGATTTATATAAAAAAAAAAAAAAATTAATTTAATTAAAAAATATTTTAAATTAAAAGTACTAATTAAGAAATGATAAATAGTATATGAAGTACATACCTACCATATGAAATAATGTAATTTATTTTTCTACCTTTTAAAATAAAAATATTGAAATGCAAATGATGTATAATATGTATAACTGCCTAAAGTAAAAACATAAATAATTTGTTATATGTACCTATATAAAATAGATTTTAACATGATTTGTAGATTAAGTATCATATTATGAAATAATGTATTTTTCTTTTCTTCTTTTAAACTTATTGTATCTATTGGTTTAAAAATTAAATTTAAGATACGTGTGATCCGTTATGATCCCACCTTTAAAAGGGGGAGATGTACAGCGATATTCCACACTCTATCTATCTCTATCTATCTATGCATTAGTTATCACTCTTTCCTTATTATTATCTTATTATGATGTTATTATATACTAAAGAATAAAGAGTCAGTCTGCATTCTCCTTTCAAACTGTGCGTTTGTCTTTCCGTGCTTTGCCAGCTTCACACTTGTTTAAAAATTCCTTAAAGCCCCGTAATGGGAGAGAGACAACCTGCCTACATAGGCCTACCCTCGTCTAGTTTGAAACTGTAAATTAAGATTTTAAGTATTTTTTTTTTGCGTTTTTTCTCTTTCTGGAAATGGATGAAGTTTGAAGCAAATCGTTCCAGCTGTTCGGGTTGTAGGTGCCGATATATAGATACAAACATTTACATTAATTAAAATATCGTAGGGGAAGTGGGGGTAAAACCGCATATTTAGTGTTTGTCCACTTTAAAAACTATTAAAACAAGTAGTCTTTATTTTGCGAGTCTGTTTATTCATCAAGGCACTTTGAGCTTTTTTATAAATAAATAATTTAGTGAAAAGAAAAATTTAATAATTAAAAAAAAAAGTTCCTAAAAAACGGTTTGCTCATATGGGGGGGGGGGGGGGGGGGCAAGACAGCCCTTCCTCATTGACTCCAATTTAAAAGCTTCGCGAGCCCATTCAGAGAATTAAGTGCACTAAATCCATCCATCTGTTGTTTTGGATTAAGAAGATGCATTTACAATCGTCTTCAGCATTGGTTTCATTTTCACTTTGGGTTTCAAGACCCCTGTTTGGTAGTTTTGATGTTTTTGGAATTGGGGGGTCTTCCAGATGTGATTTGTATGGTGAACCTTGTTTCGCCCCCATGTGCGGTTTTGCTCACACTTTCTACATCAAAATTTATCACTTGTGTTCCTGAAATATTTTCCCGTATGAAGCTTATGGAAGCCAACCATTGATACTGAATTTAAAATAACTTTAATCGTCTAATTTAATTACTGCAGAATTGTTTGAATAACTTCAAAGGAATTTTTAATAGAATAATACATCAGCAATAAATCATGTCCATAGTACAAAATAAGGGTTCGTTTGTTGAATTGAGATTAAAGAAACACCATAATTCAAAACAGGAGAAAATCATTCCATAAAAATGTAGACTGAAGAAGTACCAATTACCAAGCTATTTACTAATCTTTTGGACTTATTATAGCTACTTTCTCTCTCCTTTTTGATAGTCCTCCTATTGATCTTTATTGGGAAAGGATTTTTGGAAAGAATTTTTTGTTATTATACTTTTTACAAATTTAATAATTTGAATATGGACAAATTTATCTAAACAAAAAAAAAATTCTTTTCATTACCAACTATAAATTTATGTGACTAACGATTGCACATAAAAATAACTTTATTTCAGGATACTCTGATCAAAAGGCACGGTAGTGCTCAGCCAAGTTCTAGCAACTTTTTCACTACACCCTTATTTACAATCACTAACTCAGGCAATTTTCGACCACCCTCTAACTTCTGAGCCAACAAACCCAGAACACTTATTTATCATGGCAAGAAAAAGCAACCCTGATGCTTAGCATGATTAGTTTCTGAGATACAGGGCTTCAAAAATCGCAAAAATAGTAACTGACTCGCTCACTGACTGGCAGATCATCAAAATTATGGAGCTCTTACCGTCACCGCAGAACCTTGAAATTTTGCACAGCGGTTGACCATGCGATACATACAAAATATAAAATCGAAAATTTAGTATTTTTAATTCAGGGGGCATGGTATCCGCCCATTTATTCGGAAATGTTATCAAATTTTTGGAGCACTACTAATTGTTGTAGAATGTTGATACTTGGCAGAGTGGTAGAACTTGTGTTGCATACCAATGAAATAATCTAAAGTTTGATGTTTTCGGTTCAGGGGGGCGTGGTAACCACCCATTTCTTCTCATCTTAGAATCTTGAAATTTGGTATAGTGGTAAGCTATACAAAGAAAATAAAATGCACGACTGGGTCGCACGAACTTGCTCTAATGTGTGACAGTGGTCTAAGGGTTTGAGATTTTGATAAAAATAACTTTTTCAAAATTCTTAAATAAATACTTTAACTAATTTGAGCTGAAAAAAAAGTACGCCATTTTATTTCTTGGATAAATTTGAATTTATGAGAATAAATTTATAAAAATCTGTGGAGCGGTTTTTGAGAAAAAAAGTTTTTTTTGAAAAACTTTTTGAAAAAAATTTAAAAAAAAAATTCAAAAACGCCAGTTTATAGGTATTCAGCAAATACATTTATTTTAAATTTTTAAAAAAAACTTAATAAGCAGTTTTCAAAATATTAATTTTTTAAATTTTTTTTAAAAAAATGCTTTTAAAAATACAAAAAAATATTTTTCAAAAATATTGGTATGCAATACAAATTGAGCTACCTACAGCTATATGTGTGTGAATTTTCGAAAGAATCGGTTCAGTCGTTTTCGAGTTAGTCGAAAGCAAAAAAAAAACGGTCCTATGGAAAGTACCGTTCTTAGCCATTTTTTAAAATTTTTTTTTCAGCCATATGATTGGTCGTACTTAAAAACCAACACTGATTTTTTTAAATCGAAATCGTTAGAGCCGTTTTTGAGAAAAATAAGCTTTAACGTAATGGTTGTATGGCAGGTACCGTTATTTTTTGAGCTAAAAAAAAAATTTCAATTTCCCCTCTGTACAATACCTAAAAAAGTCTATATACCAAGTTTGAAGCAATTCGGCCCACCCGTTCAGCCGCCAGAGGCGCGAACAGACATACAGACAGACAGACAGACAGACAGACAGACAGACAGACAGACAGACAGACGGGCGGAATTTCCAGACCCACTTTTTACGACTTCTCCATCATCGTAATGTCATGTGTGATTGTTATCTCAAATTTTTTTTTCTGCACGAATCCATAACTTGCCTTATAGTACCTATAATCGCAAGTAAAAATTATAAAGTTTAGGATTATCCATTCAGAGGGCGTGGCAGCCACCCACTAAAAAAAAATTCTCAAATGTATGGAGCACTTCTAACTTTTGTAAAAATGTTAAATTTGGGAGGGTGGTAGAGTTTGTATTGCCTTCAAATGAAAAAATTGAAAATGTTATATTTAATATTCAAGGGGTGTGGTATCCAACCATTGAGTCGGGTATATTATCAAATTGGTAGAGTACTTCATATGTTTGTAGAATTTTTAGATTTGAAAAAGCGGTAGTAGACTTTTAGATGAATACAAGGAAAAAACTAAAAATATAAGATTTTCTAACACCAAATCGTGGCTGACACCTCCATTTTTAATTTATTATACCTGTAAATTGTATCCTTCACAATTATTGCATTATTATCTATTTCTACTTATATCTTTATTCATAAAAGAGATTTTCACCTTATAAAAAAAAAACTTTGCAAAAAGTAATAAAGTCACACCAAAAACATAAATTAAAAAAAAAGCCAAGTTCTCCTATGAACCAAAACACTGTGTGTAACAAGTCAGCCGTGGAAAGTAATGTGACCTAAAAGTACGCCAATTTCCTAAGACTCAGTATACTTATTACTAGCTTTTGCCCGCTACTTCGAACGCGTGGATTTTAGAATAATGTAGGTATCTCAGTATATTTTTGTTTTTGCACAACCGGTTCAAAATGGGGGGTATGCGTGGTATGAAAGCTAAATACCTTACCAGCTCTACAGCCGTAAGATTTTTGGCTTCTGTATAATATTATTTCGAAGTATCATAACGGTTTAAATTGCAAAGTTGGAGTGTTAAGTTCTGAAGCAATATACCTAATTGAAATGCCCACTTTCAAAACGATGCTGCGCGCCGATACTGCTATTTATGGCAGCTCCGCTTCATCAGTTTTGGGCGTAAGTATTGCTCGTTCACCGTTCTTTATGGTTACATTATTTTTCGATTTCTGCTTTCGCTGAATGAGACATTTTCTATAAGGTGGTAAATAGCGCCATCTATGATGTTTTTGATGTAACTTCTATTCAGAACGACTAACTTATTTCTATTAATGTATATGTAGGTAAGTGTGGCGCTATTTTTATGATTTGCAGCGCCATTATGTAAGTGAGACGCTAACTTCCTTAAAATCTTTTAATTTTGCGTTAATTTCATTGAATAACGTTCGATTTCAGCAATATTAAAAAAACAACCAGAATTATATAGGTATGTAGCCCATATTTTAAGTTGGCGTACTACCAATAAATCGAAAACCGCATTCAATTCCATGCAGTAGTTTTTGCGTGATGCGCGTACAAACATACAGACATACAGACAGACAGACAGACAGACAAAAATTCTAAAAACGGTTGTTTTGGCTTCTGTGGGTCTAATAGAGACTCCCCATATTAGTTTTGCATCTATATCTTCAATGTACAGACATCGACCCGTTACAATTTTATTATATGTATAGATGGTGCCCGGTGTGCTTGCATGGGTGTTTCGTATTACATTTTTACGGCGAGCATTTTCGAACGTCATCCTCATAAAGCGTATCAGTTTAGCAGGAATTCTAGTTGGACTCGGCACTATATAGGTAGTTCAAATCTATTATCATTGTCGTAGGCTGCTTTAAAATCGAAAATAAGGTGGTTGGATATCGATGTTAAAATCTTGGGTTTTCTCAAGGGTCTGGACTCTGGAGTAATATGAAGATTTGATCGGTCGTAGATTTTCCAGGTCTGAAACCGCATTAGTATGTACTATGTACCCATTAGATCATCAGTAAACGGATTGAAACGTTCACATACAAATCCTGGAGAGGATCTAATAAGCGATATTCAAAAATCTTAAGCCACTATATTTGGCGCAGAGTAGGTGGTCTCCTTTTTTGTGGATCAGGCATCAGATGGTACTGAGATCCCACTCATCAGGCATACTTTCCTCAGACCATATTTTGCAGATGAATTGGTGAATGTTTCTGTCATCTCCAGCGTGTTAGGTTACCGTATTTTTATTCAAAATAAATATCGTTTTTAAAATTTCAGAATAGTATTCCAATATAAATATGTATACTGACGAAAAATACACAATAAAAATTAGAGTTCATTGACTGGACAAAATTTTCAATTCGCACCTCTGGTGTAATATCGACACAATTGCAGTTTTTTTCTGAAATTGAGTCAAAAAAGAAGCAGGTGAAAAATATCTCACTGAAGTCAGCTATTTTTAGGACTCTTGAAGTCGATCCTGTAGGCCTATTTAAGGGCGTTTTTGCATTTTGAATAAGCAAGCAAAGTTTAAACGTGATTCCTCAACATTTCAGAAAACTGCAATTACGTCGTTATTACACCGGAGGTGCGAATTTATGTCTTATTTTCGAAATAAATTTATATTTTTCTTGGTTTCTTATTATTATCATTGCGATAAATAATTTCATTTCTAAAGACAAGTTTTACAGCTGTGGTCCGCGCTAAATCACAGTTTAACTCATTTAGAAGTTTGTTTTCGGTGTACATTATTATGAACTAATTTTTTCCGGTGGAAATTTATGAGTAAACCTTACCACAATTCTTATATCATATTTTTGATCACAATTTAATTGCGCAAGTACTAAACAATTTCACAGACATACGAAGTCATGTTGACCTAATTCTTTTTTTTATCAAATCTAAGCCCTTATGTAGTAATTGATGTAAAAATATCTAATGTTATCAAAAAGTCTTTTTTTTTTGTTAAATAAAAAAAGTTTATAGTCACTGGCAAAAACAAGAATATTATTTATTTTCTTGCACCTAAAAAAACAAAAAAAAAAAAATATATTCTACAATGGACACATGAGACATGAATGATGTCTTGTGTAGTTTTGTTTCAGTTCCAAAAGTTTATGCCTGAAAAAACTTTGGTTTCGGGTTCGTTGTTTGGTTCCAGCTCGACAATGTGAACATGTGAAGACTTGGATATAGGTACATATAAATATTGATCATAAATTAAAATCCAAACACTACAACATTTTAAGTTTTTTTTTAATAAAATAAAACTTTATTTCTAAATCTATATACACTATTACACATTTTGCTTTATTCAAGATTTCAATAATAACAAATAAGAATATTAATATTAAGACAAGGATTTACATTTCTTATCGTCTTGGCTTCGGAAGCAACTAAACAAAAGTTAAATCATTTCTATATATAAAAAAATATAACAATATTATTACAAAGGTTCCTTATAGTGTCGTTAAGATAAATGGTTTATTTCTTAAAAAATATTTTCAACAACCTCACGACCGGAGCCTCAAATATCACCGAAATAAAAAACGCAACTCCAAAGGAAACAACAGCATTTCCTAAAAATATAACCCAGATCATAATGTTATTCAAATGAACAGTCCCATCCATTTGAAACGATGTCAACAGCATAATCACCGGATGGACAAGATATGTGCAATATGTCAGACGACTCAACGGCAAAAGGCCAGGATACGAAAGCACCTTGTTAACTGGATTAGCCAGACCCCAACAACAGGAGAGAACAACCCAAGCCAGACCAACTCCAAATGCTGTGGAGAAAGATAAAACGAGCAAACCATTACGAAAACGAAAAGTAACTCTAAATTATTATTCTGTTAGTGAAATGTGATTCACCCTAATGTTGATTTATGAAAAGGTCAAAGCATGTGGAGGATTCTTATTTTTTTTTTTTTGTATTTTTTTTTTATTTACAAAACCGACTTACCCGTATGACCAATGCTGACATAAAACGCTGTGGCTATAACACTCAGCTGGCCAGACCAAACGCCAAAGATAACAAGAAATAATAGCCCGAGACTGGCGGACCAGAGGAGTAAGTTCAGTCGAAAGGATATTTTTGGCGGTGTTTTGTTAACGTAAACTACGTATCCGACAATCATACCTGCAAAAATATAAGAGGAGTGTGTGTGTGTGTGTTTGAATTGGGTTAATGGTATAAAGGCTAAAAGTAAGGGTTGATTACAAACAAATTGGATAACTTTACTCTCGAGGATGAGAGTAGATTCATTTTAATTTTCAGATTTAATGCTTTTGATGGTGCTTTCGGTCTACAAATTACTTAGCTTTATTTACTCATCTTTATATTACATACTGACTGATGAAGATGTGTTAGGAATTCAAGGTCAGTAGACAGTAGACGTAGACACTTTGTTTTAGGGTTGAATTAGGTTATTTGTTTAATAGATTTGAGTTGAATACAGGTTTTTTTTTGTTGGCCAATATCACCTGCTTTTACAGGAACCATCTCAAAATATTTCCCTACCTCTTCTTACAACTCCCTCAAATTTTAAGAACCAGTACAAAATTCGAATATCGCATACATAAATCTTTCTAATTGACTGATAGATCACCGAAAATAATTACCACTCCACTTTAAATCATTGTAAACTGAATCCTAAAATTTGAAGGGCAAATAATCCCTTAATCATATTCCAGGCAACAGAAAACATCGAACACTTTCAAAATTTATTCAGGGTCGTCGAAAATATAATATTTTGAGGCCTAACACAAATAAAGATACAAAAAAAAATACCTTTAGAGAATTTCTGATTTTCCATTAAGGGCGCGAAAGTTAAACGTTTTTCAATATGATGGCTAGAATCATCGAACAATTTGTTCAGTATTTCCAACTGTTATGTTGGTAGAAATATAAAATATAGCATTAATGCTGCTAGAATAATTGTTGACACGGGGAAATTGAAAAATATACATTTTGCAGTTGGGTTTTCGCGTTTTTCACTGACTGTCCATTTTAATTGTTAGAGTAGGTAGGTACTTCTATGCATGTTGGCATAACTGATGACTGTGGCAGTTTTCTATTGCATTCAAATCAATAGCTTAATATTTTCCATTCAGTAGTCGCATTATCATTCATCATCAAAATATTATTATTATTCCAGTCGAGAGGTAAGAAAGAGTGGGTTTAGGTGGAAAAAGGTCAGAAGCTAAGGAAACTCGGGATTTTGTTCAAAGCTAGTTTGTTAACTAATATTTTGCTTAGTGTTTGGCCTCGAGCGCAGTATTTTAAAAGAGGAGGTGGAGGAGGGCGAACTGCAATTTTTTCGACTTTGCTCTGATTTTTCCTCAATAACTTTTTTCTTTTTTCCTATGGCAAAAGGATATTCTACTTTTTTTAACCGTGAAATTTCCTAAAATTTTTTACTAAAAATATTTTTGTATGTCAATTCATTACCGAGATTTGCCGCTTCAGGTAATTTTTCAAAACTTTTTGACATTTTTTATCGATTTGAAAAATGGCCTGTTTTCGAAAACCGGAGCAAGTTCGAATTTTCCTCCCAACAAAGTTATAGAAAATTCAACGCTTTTCAAAACAAGTCAAATAATAAATTAAAATTACTGCGGGATGACAATAGTATCAATCGGTATGACCTGACCCCTGGTGCATCAAAAAGCATCAATAGTTGAGTAATTATAATGAGGAACCATAAATACAACAACATTTCATGATTTTTCGGGTATATGCGAAGAAATAAGGTGGAATTCGCCATAATCTCGGTAACAGATTGAAATACAAAAATGTTTGGGCTAACAAAATTGTAGGAAATTTTATGTTCTACAAAAAAATTAAATGTGCTTTATAATAAGACGTTAAGAAAAAAGTTATTGAGGGAAAACTGGAAAAATTTGCAGTGCTCCATCCCCCCTCCTCATTTATCACAGGGACCGCGAGGTCAAAAACTGAGCAAAATGTTATTTAACTATTTCTGAACAAAGTCCTGAAGTTTCATTAAATTCTAACCTTTTTCTACCTAAAAGTAGGTACCCGTAGACTGGACTATATGAAGAGCTTTTAAATTTTGTACGACATTTGTCCTTGCAGAGCACAACAAGGAAATAGTTTTCGTTTGATCGATTTTGTTTAATACCTATTGCTTTTAATTAACTTAAAAAAAAGACTTTGATTGTGTTATAATATTACAGTTTGATAAACTATTTTCCGTCTCCTTTTGTTTGATTCAGAAAAGAAGTAACCTAACCTTTTTAGTCTTGGAGACATATGAATTAAAATCAGCTAGGCAAAATCAACTGAATCCTTATTTCCTAATTCAGTATTTTAGGGACCCAAGATGGTGCCGAGATATTTGGCCATTTGTCACATGGCCATATTTTGATATATGGCAATATGACACCTTCAAAATATGTCATGTGGCCATATTTTAAAATAATGGCCATCTGTCACTTTGACAAAGTGTCTTATGGCGATTATGGCCTAATGTCACTTTCAAACGCATTTTCTTACCCCTCAAAAGAACTTGAAAAATTCTAAATAAAAAATAGCTCTCTAAGGAACTGAAAATATTTATTCAAAATATATGTACATATATGTATGTGGATATAAAACAAAAAATTTAAAGAATTCATATACCTTATTTGAATATACAATGTATGTACATATGCTTTTGTTTTTGAAATATGGCCACATGACACATTTTGAAAGTGTCATATTGCCATATTTCAAAATATGGCTTTTTTATATACATAGATTTATATAGATTTTATATACAAAGAAATATGGCCGTATATGACGCATGGCCAAAATGTCACGGCATCACCCAAGCCATAGAGATATTATTTCTATGAACTATAACTCATGCCAGCAATGTGTTCTCTCATTGGTTCTTCATTTATTTCGTATTATCAGAAGGCTCAAGGCTGCCTACAGGTCATACCTCTATGTGTGTTCTTTTTGTCCATTTAGATGGCTACATTAAGAATATTTTCAATAAATAAAGGACCTTGCCCATTTACAAGTATTGAACATTAAGCTATTTGAAAATAGTCAGGATTTCGTGGTTTCAAGTTTGTAGCTCTGGCACTTCACACTTGTCAAACTCAGCTGTCATCTGAAGTGTCATAATATAAATATTAGTTTAATTGTTTTCCATATACGATAGTATATTAAAATTATTAAATTATTAAATTCAAAAATGGGTGGTGGAACAACATTTTCTTTACCGATAGGCACATTTCTCATTCGATGGATATGTAAACAATATGTAATGGCAAAGTTTAAACTTTATAGTGAAATAAAATATGCATTAAAAATGTGTCGCGGTATCTGCTTTATTTAGATTTACTTTCGAAACCAAAAAATTAATGACCATATATTACCTATCTGATACCTTTCATAGTTTTCTTTCATGGTTTTCAAAAACAAAGTTATTTAACTGTCGACTTTAAACTTACTCGATTTGTAATCCATATAAATATGAGCTATTTTCAATCTCATTAAAATTTTAATTGATACGAACTATCATAAACCAAAGTGTTTTAACAATCTGCCCAGTGAGTGTTTGTTTGTTTTAAGAAACTAAGCATTCAATTTAATAATAATAAAAAATAAAAATATAATTTTAAGTGCATGCTTGCAAGTCCTAAACCCTTTTTGACTATTAAAAGCAAATTGCACGGCATTAGAAAGAAGGAGTTGAAAGATAAGAAAGGAATTTTGTCGGAACAGTGGATAGGGATTCACGTGGTATCTTCTTACCTCACGAAAATCACACGGGCGGCATCCAGTTGTAGCTGAGGGAATAAAGCGAAATTACTGCCCAGGCTGAGTTTCGAAACTGAAACTCTAGACACGCAAGACTAACCATCAAGCACTACATCGACTGTACTAAATACCCACCCGCAAGTTTATTTCAATTGAACTAAAAGTCTTTCATGACAGTTAGTCATTTTGAGTAAGTTGGGTTGAAAAGACAATTCAATACTTCACATCAAAGTATATTTCCAACAATAACATGCTACGCTAAGTTCAAAATTCCACCACTTAGCCACGCAGCTTAATTGAAATAGAATTTAATATACCAATAACTGTTTTTCCATTGGTCCCAAGAGACATCCTTTCACAAAGTTTTAAACCCGTTCACATATAAAAAAAAAGTTGCGCGGAGGACAGAAGTTTTTTTTTTTTAGAAATCATGTTTCACATATTTCACCCATATCACGTCTCACATCCTATTCTTTTATCTAAAAAAATAAATAAAGTCACTTTAGAGCATATCCACACGTATGTTCTATAATGATCTCTCTTCCTTCCGAGAAAAGATGTACTCTTTCCCATAGTAGTGTCAAATAATTGTATCCTTTTACAGAAAGCAGAGCAAAACGATATTCCCTCTGTCAACCGGCAATTCTCAGCACATGCGGCGCTGCTAGCCTCACCAACCCACCCCACCATTTGTTTTTGAAAGGAAAAACTTTTCGAATAAAACATAATTTCCAGGACATAAGCGGTTCACACTGTTGTTGCTCATCGCATCGCTGTCGGTCGTCACCAGTTTCACACAAAAGCAACCTTAAAAAAAAAAAAAAATTAAAAAAACAACTGACATTGTTTCAATGATTTTGGAATTTATTCGTTTTGTTCTTTTTGTTCTTTTTGTTTTCAAGACAAACAGAAAAGATGCAGAAAAGTTATTTTCTTGACATTTTTCATTTAACAGAGTCCTTCTGTCTTCTTGAAGAATGTCTAGCATTTAAATTAAAGTCGAGGGCATTTTATGGATTAAAGAAAATATCCAGGGCCGCACTTGGTCCAGGCAAATTTAGCGTTCTGTATCTATCAACTTTTATCGACTAAAGTGGGTAATGTTTTTGAACTCTATTAGGATCTGATCTATTTTTTTTTGTATCCCAAGTGCTTTTTTTCTTTTTTGTAATTCAAAAGAAAAATAAACCGGAACGTAGTAATTTAATGTCGCAATTGTACTAGACTTTTTGCACCAGATACTTCTTATTTTTATATGAAAAAAACTGGTTGTCTGTAAAGTCGGTTTACGGGCGATAATTTTACGTGATAACCAGTTCATAAAACAGTTCATGTGTAGGTATATCTCCAACCACCCAAGCCACCTACCATTTTTTACATCCCCCCCCAAAAAAAAACCGCCAACCACCCATCCCACCTACAGCCACCAACCAACCAGCCACCATTTTTGACAATTTTTTCCTCACCCCTTCCCAACACCAAATCTCCCAAAAACAACCACCGGGGGGTGGTTGTGAGGAAGGGGTAGGTGTGGGGACACCTACCATCACCTTCCACTCACTCACCATTTTTGACAATTTTGTCATGGCCCCCCATCAAATCAATCATCCCCGCCACCAAAACCGCCAACCAACCAGCCACCATATTTGACAATTCGCCCCCCCCCCCCCGCATACCAAATCCCAACAACACCAAACACCCATCCCACCTACAGCCACCAAGAAACCACCCATTATTTTTGGCAATGTTTGGCATTTTTATCCCCGATGTTTTGGACTTCTTTGGCAACATCAGCCGTTAAAAAGAAGACTCGGACTCATAAATACCCCAACTCTGGTCTCTTACTGCGATCATCACGAATTGATTGTCTCAATCGATTTTTATTAAGCATGACTACTTCAATTTAAGTTTCTGTTTAAGCGTG
This sequence comes from Platycheirus albimanus, assembly GCA_916050605.2. Lineage (NCBI taxonomy): Eukaryota > Metazoa > Arthropoda > Insecta > Diptera > Syrphidae > Platycheirus > Platycheirus albimanus. The sequence goes on from OU696697.1 coordinate 44,781,817, forward strand.
AGGATTCTTTTATTGGCCTTATGTTTAAATGTATTTGAAAAGTTTTTAATTGTAAAGGGTGTTTTTTTTAGACGTGTGGTTTTCAATATGGCAATACTTTTTTCGGAGTTGGTCTTTTTGACAGCTGTCACTTGATTAATGCTCAGTTTGGTTTGCTATTTCATAATAAATAGACTTACTCCTGAACAACGTTTGCAAATCGTGCAAATTTATTACCAAAATAATGGTTCGGTTCGCGCGACACATCACGCACTGTGTCCAATATTCTGTCATATAATCCCTCAGGAATTTATTCGAGCCAGCCGAGGCGGCCACTTGCCCGAAATAATCTTTAAAACATCATGTCAAACCCTTGTCTTCACAATAAAGCTAAATTCTTTGCCATAACATTGAATTATATGCGTTTTATTTCTTTTTAAAAACCACACGTCTTAAAAACACCCTTTATTTGTCAACCTAGCACAATGCTTGTAACATTGAATTTGGTTTTTACAAAATACTGTCTCGGACCTGAGCCTTAATATGTCTTTTTAGTTCCACGACTTTACCCCGATCCCCTTTTCATCTTTAAGGTTTTTTCAACACTAAATCCAGCACTGGCGAATAATATAACACGACCAAAAGCACACAAAATACTCACCCACAATATATGACCCGACTCTCTGCCAGGGCTTATCGTATAGAAAATTAAACGATTCAAAAGGATTCGCCACTTTGTGGGTGTAGTTGTAATGTATTGATATCATGCCTGATACACCCCAAGAACTCACCAGACATGCCAAAAGGATCAAAATTGTTGTCTTAAAATATCTAGAAAAACAAAACACAAAAGAAAAAAATACAATATATTCCCAAAACAGGAATGACCTTTAGCTTAAAGTTTTTTTTCTTACCTTGTGGAGAAAACAAGAAGTAGTGTTGCCATGATATAGAATTGCATGTCGTTGGCCATATACCAGGACCATACCATACACATCTGGTTAAGTGGAAAGAAATTATTGATGTAAAGGATATTGCGCCACCAATAATCGGTGCAGGTCTGCACAGCAAACATTGGTTGGAATACAGATCTGTCGAATGTGTATCTTAAAATAAAACAAACAATACATATATAAGTATATACATAAAAAAATAAAAAAAAAAAAAACAATCAAGATAAAAAAGGGGAGATATTCTAGTCACATATCGTCGTTGAGAGAACAAAATATTTTTGTTTCGAGAAAAAGGATATGAGGTGGATTCTACCCATCAGACCCATTATGTACCTACTGCGGCAGTTTGAGTACCGAACGGAGACAAGAGCAAAAGATATAACTTATCTAGGGACATTAAATTATGCTTATAAACGATGTAAGCACCATTTGAGTTTTTTTTTTTTTTAGTTTGGGGAGGATATCTAATCGTTATTGTATTCGTTTTTGATAGAGGAATCAAGCTTCTCAGAACATTTTACATGACATAGCTACATATAATTAAGGATACAGAAGGGACTTTTAATAAATATAACCAGAAGAAGAAAAAGAAGAGTTTAAACATTAAAGTATTGGAAATGGATGACGATGGTTTAGGATAGCCAAACATGGTTATGGTTTGTTCAATGCTAGGGTACATTTGACATTAAGCTTCTGACATAAGGTGGATAGAGGAGAAACCATTAAAAAATAACTCAAGATTGAGTCTAGTGGTTATCTCACAATCACCCTTCTAACTATGATGTACATTGTAACATTTACATAAATCTCTTGGTTTCCTATGGCCGAGTTCACCGGTAAGAAAGATCAAATACTCGTATTGACACAGGAATGATAAGTAACAGGATCAAGAATTAAATAATAAAACAAAACAAATTATCACTTTTGCAGTTTCTGATCCTCCACTGAGTCCAAACTTTTGAATCAGAACCAAACGGCTTTCGAGGACATTTGTTACATCTATCGCGAAAGGATAAACTGGGGTTTCTAATACAAAGACAGGTGTTTTGAATTTTCAGTGGACATGATTATAGAAACGAACATGTAAGCAAATATGGTGGGCCATCTAGTGGTTTCTTTTTAAATCAGAGGTTATTTTGACACTGAAAGCTGTCTTGACTCTTGACAGAAATTCAGTAATATACCTCCGCGGAACGAAATGAGTCGTTTTACGCCCAAAAACGATGGGAAATATTGAAAACTTATTTCCAAAGTGAGTGCTGTGTATAGCCCAAGCCTATAAGTGTGTTTTTTGAAAAAAAAGTTTTGGCCGAAATGAAGCACCCCCACGCCTGCCTTACCCAAGTTTGTACAAAAAGTTAGTGAGACTTGTATGATAAAAGACCATACGGTACGCACAGACGATAATGTGGCTGCTGTAGCCATGAGTGTAAGACTCAATCCAAGAACACCAACTCGCCATCGATCTCAACATTTCGCGCACTAGAATGAAAAGGATTCTGCCCAAAGATCTCGGATTATTGGCTTACAAAGTCCTATTGAGTTAGCGAACCGACTTTTTTTTTTTACTAAAATTTAAGGATGTATTTGGACGACCTCTGGGTTTATCCGATTTAAGGATGGCGCTCCATACCACAAAGTCCATAACACAGTCGATCTTTTGAGCCCCAAATTAACAAATTGTGATATCAGCCGTCTCGGCGATGTCCACTTTTTATCTGCGGTTTGACTAATCTGGACTTTTTCTTTTTTGGAACCAGGAAGGACCGATGTTATGCCAACCATCCGAAAACTATTCAAGCAATTAGTGAGCTACAGACCGAAACCATCAACAAAGTCTTGAAAAATTGAGAATCCAACGCGTATGATGATAGCTTAATTAGCGTTAGGCAAGTGAAGATGATTTTAAGTGACAAATCTTGAAATAAATAAAATGCACGACTGGGTCGCACGTACTTGCTCTGTTGGTGCAATAGTACGATGAAAACAAACTTTTAGATCAATAAGAACAATTCATTTTTGAAAAATTTGGTAAAAACCAAAAAAATTTGGCTTAAACTGGAAAAGTCGATATACGGGAGCTAACGTTAAGAAACCTTTAATATTTAAAATAAGACGTTATCTTTTGGGTGTTATAAATGATACAAATGTTCACTTATGGCCAAATTAATAATACTGTTAAAAGCAATTTCCGCTATTATCATGTATAGCCAAAAACTAAAAATGCAGTTTTGTTTGAAGTATTCTATGTATGTTACATAAAAAGTTTTATAAAAATTGGGGGAGCCTTTTTTGAGTAAATTAGAAAAAATGAAAAAATTGGCCAAAATCTAGTGGCATTGGAGCCACCATTTAAAAAAGAGAAAATGAAAAAAAATGAATGCCGTCTGATAGGAAGCTGTAAGGAACTATACCAAACAAAGTTTGAGTGAATTCGATGCAACCGTTGACAACTTATGGCCATTTGAAAAAAAGCCGTTAAGAGCAGATCTCCGTTATTTGCATTTTTAGCCAAAAACTAAAAACGCAGTTCTCTTCAAAACACTAAAAGAATATAACACACAAAGTTTAATCAAAATCGTTAGAGCCATTTTCGAGAAAATTAGAAAAAACCAAAAAAAGTTGGCTAAAACTCAACGGCTCGTTGTATGGAAGCCACCGTTTAGAAAGGCTTCAGTGAAAAATTTACTAAGCCATCCTATAGAACACTATGAAAAACTATGTCAAACAAAGTTTTAGTTGATTCAATCAAGCCGTTGAGAACTTATGGCTATTTGAAAAAAAGCCGTTAAAACCTGATTTTCGTTACGACCATTTAAGGCAAAAACAAAAAACGCAGTTTTGTTAGAAATGCTTAAAGTTAGCTAAATTTTAAATTTAATCAAAATCGTTAGAGCCGTTTTCGAGAAAATCCAAATTGAAAAAAACCGTTACTTGAAAGGTACCAGTTTGAGCCGGGCTAAAACAAAATAAAAAAAACCTCGACAACCGTTTTTCTTCAAACTGCTATATACCAAGTTTGAAGAAAATCCGTCAAGCCGTTTAGGCTGTAGCACAGACGCACAGACAGACCGACGGACGGTATGGAGAAAACCACTTTTTTGGGCTTCTCTATCATCGTAATGTCATGTTTGATTAAAACTTCGTTTTTTTTTTTCTGCACGAAACCAATACTTGCCCTATAGAGCAAGTAAAAAGTAAAGTTATGCAAATATACATGCAATGCCATCTAAGAAAATATGGCGCATAACCGCAATAATTTGTAGATTGACTAAAGCGACATAAACTCTTCTTATTGTTTGAAAGTTTGAGTTTATTCTTTACCAATTTGTTGCTCAAAAACGAAACACGCGGCTTATTAAAAGAGTTTTAAAAAATAAAAATACTAGCCTTTACCCGCGGCTTCGCTCGCATTTCAGCTGGTCTAGATTCTAGAAGTAGCCTGTAGCCTGATAATTATCAAGCTACTTTTATAGCCCGAGCTTTATTATTCCATACATTTTACCGGGATAAAAAGTAGCATATATTTCTATTCCACACTATAATCTATCTCTGTACTAAATTTCATCAAGATCTGTTCAGCCGTTCCAGCGTTATTGAGCAACAAACATCCAAACACCGAAACTTTCACATTTATAACATTAGTAGGATTATGAATACGAATACGAGTTTGCTTTGTCTCTTTGCTCTTCTTTAACTGCTAAACTACTCAACCGATTTTAACTCTGCTCGAACGTCTTACTAACTATTCCTTGACTACTCAACCGATCATTATGAAATTTGGTCCCATGTTGCCAGTGGTAAGGAAAAAGGGACCTTTATTCTCAAAAAATACTTTACGTGAAAATTAGAAAAGACGTAAAATGAACTACATATGTTGTAAATATGTAAGTATGTACATTATAAAAGGTGTTTTTTAGGCGTGTCGTTTTCAATCTGGCAATATACTTTTTTCGGAGTTTTTTCGGAGAGACAGCTGTTACTTGATTTATGCTCAGTACGCAAATTGTGCAAATTTATTACTAAAATAGTGGTTCGGTTCGAACGATGCATCACAAGAAAATTTCGTTCAGAGATGAAGCTCACTTTCGGATGAATGGGTACGTTAATAAGCAAAATTGTCGTATTTAGAGTGATCATAATCCACAATCCATTGCTTAGAAGCATTTAGCATCCTTGGTGTGCTCCATGGGCAGAGGAAATCATTGGTCCATATTTCTTCAAAAATGAAGCCGGCCATAATGTTACAGTCAATGCAACACAGCCAACAAAACAATCAATTTATTGAATAAAACTTTTGGTGGTCATGTGAATTCGCTTCTCTACGCAGGTAAGCCCGAGACGACTGACAGCTTGGAAAAGAATATTCGGCGCGTTATTGCTGAAACACGGCCCAATTGCTGCAAAAAGTGGTCGAAAATTGGGCCTCTGGGGTGGAATTTATTCGAGCCAGCCGCGGCGGCCACTTGCCCAAAATTATTTTTAAAACATAGTGGCAAACCTTTCACTTTATAATAAAGCTAAATTCTTGGCCATCACATTAAATTATATGCGTTTTATTTCTTGTACTTGTACATAGATGCCTACATATGGTATAACATTCGATCATAGATTTTCACTCCTGAAGGTATGGAACTTTATTAACTCTGATCAAAAGCCTAACTAACTACTTATTGACTAACGATCATTCAGCAACTTTGTACACACGATAGTCAGGTACAGGAAAGGGTGTCTTTTGTTCCGAAAATTTACTGTTCCCGAGGGATAGACAAATAGTTGTATATCCAACTATGGGCACCTGTTAGCTCCACAGTATTACGAAAATTATTGCACAAAAAAACTCATTAAGGCTGTCAATAACATAGCGCAGTATCGAGTTTAGCGCCGCATAATGGATAATGTCAATTGTTTCGCGTATAACGTTACTGTTTACAACTTCTTGAAAGAAATTAAAAACTCTTATTTCAATTAAAATTAATCTCAGAATATAAGTACTTACTTCAGTGAAAGTTCATAAAACACAACGACAAACAAATAAGCTGGAGTCAATCGTATATACCGGTAAATAACGATAAGGAAACTCTCATTCAAATGTTTCTTAAAAACACCATCGCCTTTGATGCTTGTCGATTGCTTATTTTTATCCTGTTTCAAAAAGAGCAACGTCACTAGGAATCCACTTATAAAAAAGAATGTGTCTACTGAAAACGTTGCATTGCCAACAAATTGATATATAAAAGTTCGTTCCGTTATCACACGCAGAAACTGAAATAAAAGATTTTTGTATAAATTAATTTATCTAATAAAAAAATATATCATCTATATGTATATCTACCCTATTTTCTCCAATTACCATCATCTGCAAGTAAGTATGCACCATGATGGTCCAAAGCACTGACAACACTCTTAATCCATGAATACAGGAAGTTTGATTCTGTCCAATTATTAATCTTTATTAAAATATGCAAATTCGAAAAAAACAACAACAAAAAATCCTATTTCGATTTCTTACCTCAACCCTCTGATCCATAGAGAGTATTGTGCTGGCATTTCTTTGAAATGCAAAACACAAAAGTATCTCTTGATGAATTCCTAAAACAAAAGAAAACACATATAAGCATACGGTACTCTATGGATTAATATCTTTTGGTATTCCTTGCACATTTTCAATTTTATACACACCCAATTCTTTTTTCTTCATCCCTCCGGAAGAGAATTCAACATGATTGGCATTTACATCACTACATGCCTGTTTTGCTATTACTCCTTCATTTGCTTGGATGGCTTCCTGTTTCACTTCCGGCTGTGTAGCTGCTGCCATCTTTGTATCTTGTTTGTTATTCTTCTTGAGATCTGCCTCTATGTCAACATTATTGCTATGGGTTTTGGTGCTTATTTGTGTCATTTGATATACTTCAAATGCTTTGCCATTGAAATCAGGATTTACTCCAATTTTTGGATCTACTTTAAGGTTGTTGGTCATTTGCCGAAGTCTTTTCTTTTCATTCAGATTCGATTCGTAGAAAGTTGCAGCTAACACCACTCCTACTAGTCCTATGCAAAGGAAGCTAAAAATATTTTGTTTGTTTATAGTTTGTATATCAAAATGAAAATTAAGTAACTTACAAAAATGAAACAAATTTAAGATCCTTCCATAGACAGTACGGTCCTGGTACTGAACGGACTGATTTGATGTTTACGTGAGTATTGTTATTGGGCACCAATCCTGATGTAAGCATCAGGGCATGTGGATCTAATTTGAGTATCGCCTCGACGTCTCGAGCTGTGCAGGACTTTGGCAGACATTCACCTAGTTGTATTTCAGCTGTCTAGAAAGACATGGTTATTAACACAATTTTTATATATATGTACTTAGATAATAATAATAATGTAACAAGGGTTTATAAAGTGGATATATGTACTTTATTTTTGGTTAAGTTCAAAAAACATAAAATAAAACATTATTTTGTTGGTTGAGGCCGTGGTCCACAATGCCTGTGCCAACTTAGGTAAGTAAGTAGATAAGTATTAATTTTTATTAAAAAATGTAAGCGAGTGCTACAGTACGTTTGCAACGAACTGTTGGATACCCTATTACTTATATTTTTGTATGTGTGTGCGTTCGCCTCCCGCAGCCACCCGCTGCTCCAGCTTCAGAAATAAAATTCTTCTTTAGCAGACAGGAAAAAATTCAATAAAAGTAATTTTTTGTGGCCGATGTTTAATAACTGCTGGCGAAATAAAAGGCATATGCCACGCCCAAAGTCGAGAATTTTTATTGCTAGAGCAATTAATATGAGCTCACAGCTCAGTGACATACAATTTTAAGCTTACATATCGATTTGAACAACACAAGACAAAATTTAAATTTTTAAAAATTAGATTTTGAATGGAAATAGCGATTATGGGTGTATTTATCAATTCTTGAAACAGACTCTGCTACAGCTACGTAGCCAAGGAATGCAAACTGAAGTGTTCACCTTCTTACTTCAAAACTGCGACCAATTGTTTAAAAACATTAAAAATAAAGTGCGCGACTGGGTCGGACGAACTTGCTCTAATCTGTGACAGTGGTCTTGGGGTATGGGAAACATAAAATAAAAACAAATGATATGAAATTTTACTGATCACTTAAAAATCACTAGTTAAAACGTTTTTTGGAAAAAATAAAGTAAGCCATCTGATTTCGTTTACTGTTTAGAATTTTGAGAAATTTTTTATTTTCAAAATAGTTCGACCAGTTTTTTCAAAAAACAGTTTTTTTTTGAAAAACTTTTCGAAAATATATTTTTTTGAGTATGCCAAATTCTAGAACTTTGTAGTTTTTACCAGAAAAAAGAGAATAAACCGTTTTTGGAAAAAAACAAAATATAAAAAAAAAATAGGTTTTTTTTTCAACTAAAAAAAAAACTTTTTTCGAAAATTTGAAAATGCATATTATTTTGTCTACAATGCGTCTACGTTAAAAATGTCATCGAAATCCGTCAAGTGGCTTATGAGAAAATCTGATTAAAAAAAACCGGTCCTTGGGAGGTACCGTTATAACACTTTTCCTGAAAAATCTATTAAAACCAAAACATAAAGTTTGCACAGAAAACACTATTCAGAAAGTTTTATCAAAATCGTAGGAGCCGTTTTTGAAAAAAATAAATTTTTCACTAAAAATCGTATGGCAGGTACCGTTAGTTTTGGAGCTAGAATGCTAATTCCAAAAACCTATCTGTAGGAAATCAAAATAATACTATGTACCAAGTTTGAAGAAAATCGGTCCAGCCGTTTAGGCTGTAGGTACCGATACAGACAGACGGACAGACAGACATACAGAATTTTCGGACCCACTTTTTTAGGCTTTGATTGTCAAAAAAAAAATTTTCTTTTAAGAATGCATAACTTGCCTTGTAGTTCCTATGATCGCAAGTAAAAATGAATGCATATTACGACTTTTGACGAAAACGCCCTTTAAAAGTGGGCGTGCTTTAAACATTTGTGAACAAAATTTAAAGCACTAACTGAGCTTTGATCATCAGTCAATTTTTAGGCATATGGCATAAAACTACAGCTGAATCGAGTAGATTCTTAACGATCTTACCTGAATAAATTTATTTTATAAAAATCACGCCCTTATTGAAAATCACGGCGTAATGAAAAAAATTACTCAAAAAAAGTTAAGAGATATATATGTTTCATATAACGAACGGAAAGAAGGTTAAATTTGATTAAATTTGGACCTAAAATTTTTAAAACTACGTTTTTCGTGGGCGTAAGTCACGTCCAAAATTTTGGCTTGTAAATTCATTATAAATACCGTTTATTTGCAAACACTATTTTTATAGCTATTTATGATAGGTGGGCGTCAGCCACGCCCAAAATCAATTTTTTGGATTTTATACACAAGATGTTCATGTACATGTAATACATACAGACAAAATTTAATTTTTTTCGCTTTAAAAGTGGGCGTCACCCGCTCCCAAACTGAAATATTTTTATTTAATTGTAAGAAATTTCTTTTAAAGGTAGCGTGTGCAAAATTTCAGCGTTGTGCTTTTATCGTAACTGTACAAAAAACATAATTTAATTTTACCAAATTGAGGTTGTTCAACAAGAATGGCGATTGTGGGCGGATTTTAACGGTTCTAGAACTTAGCCTTTCTCTTGAACCAAAGCATTTATATGTAAGCTCTCTTGCTATAGAATTTCGACCTCTAGACGGTTTTTTGCAGTTTTATTAAGCTGGCCATAAGTGGACAACGACAATGACGAAATGGTTGAGACTGGCTCAGGTATACCTTTCATAGCATCCAAGAGATGGCATCTACATTTTAAATATGTAAGGTTTCTTATATATAGGTAGCTCCCGTTCATCCGGTTTTCCAGTTTTAGCCAAATTTTTTTAGTTTTCACCAAATTTTTCAAAAATGACTTTAACAATTTCGACTTACTTCTATCATCGTGTTTTGTTGAGGGTACTCAGAGCAAGTATACGTGTGACCCAGTCGCGCATTTTGTTTATATTTATAGGGAGGATTTATTCTTCCCAGTTTTTTCGTTCAAAGCTTTGTTGAACAATTTTCTGTTTGAGAGCATCCAGTTCTGCGTCTTTCCAGCAATGTGGATTTTTCTTGTCTCTTGAAAGGATAAGAGGCCCAGATGTTGCCAGAGTAAAATGTAGGGCATAGGTAAGATCAGCGTTAACCTTCTTATCTAGCTCTTGGATGTTAAAGAAGGGTTTGAAGATATCACTGTAAACGAGATTGTCAGTGTGTCTCTATATTTTATGATTTTTAGTTAAAAGCAGTGTATATACACTGTTTTTCTAAATGAAAAACTTCGATTCTGTTTTTTGATTATTTTTATTTGAACCTTTAGAATTGTATTGGTCAAGTCGAGAAGATTATATCGGCCAAATAGGTGCCATCACAATTGATTGCTCGTTTTATGGCATTTTTCATCACTTCAACGAGAACTTCGGGCGACAGATTCTCGCACTCGTGTCGAATGTTGTCCTTGAAGGCTTGCAGAGCCTAGGGCTTGTTCACGTAAACACGGGATTTCAAAAACCCTAAAAAAACTCTGAAATGGTTAAATCGGGCGATCTTGCGGGCCAGTGCAAATCGCCAAAACGAGAGATGAGGCGACCCGGGAACAGCGCCTTCAGAATATAGGTTCATGTCAGTTCATGTATCGCTCCATGGCTTGTTCACTTGTATTCTGTATCTGTCTAGTCCACAAATGTCAAAACAGATTTGACATTGGCGGCCATTTGCAAAAATGAGATAGGGTGATTTCTTTTTGCCCACCTTGTATAAACTATAGTATTACCACTTGAGGTGCGCCATCTATCGACGGAAAACTATGCTCTTGATTTTAGAGGCTTTTGCTTTGATTACCATGGGAAGCAACAACAACAATTTTTTTTACGTTCCACCATTTTAATTGTTGTTGTTGCTTCTCAAGGTAATCTAGACAAAAACCTCTAAAATCAAGAGCTTAATTTTCCGTCGACAGATACCTTAAGTCGTAATATTAAAGTTTATATACACAATGGTTTAAAGTATTTCTACAATCACACCTCTCAAAAAATTGTTTAAATGTGCTTAAATATGTTTAAAAAAGCAAGACAGACACACAAAAACCATAACGAAGACAGGTTTGTTATTCTGGGAGACCTATAACTACGTATTATAATTCTGATGACATTCCTTGCATCAAATGGACAATTTCATATCATAAGAATTCAGTATCAAAGAACAATGTAATTACTTACCAAATTGGATGGCACCCAGGCAGCGATATGAATAGTTGCCACATAAAACTCAAATTCAAAGTTCTTCCGCTCGTCTTGGAAATCCTGCCTGTTGACTTCTAAACAGCATTGTAGTTGTCCTAGCCATTTGTTGCTTCCAAAGAAAAGTTGCCCCCTATAATGACCCGATGAGTCATACGCTGAAAGAAAAAAAAAAAACCGAACAATTTTTTCAGCATTGTCATTGAAAACATATAAAATGACCCAAATGAAAGGTTAATTAAAGTTTCTTTAAGACATAACATCTAAAAGGTACCTACTAAAAGAAGGAACTTAGAATGTATATACGCCAACATTCATAGGTTACTATAGCAAGTTTCGTAGCTACCTACGTATATCCCCTTCAGATAGCCAAGAATAAATGAACATTATCAAAATGACTGGAAAATTGAAGACATCGCTTCATAATTTAACTTAAATACCTTGTTTTGCGGAAGTCATTCATAAAAGATGGATGACTGGCAAGTTTACTTTACCTCCATTGAACAAAATATAAGACAAATTATTAAGGTAACATCTGTCATGCTGAACATCACAGAAATTGTATGTCCTACCGCAAAACAATTCATTTGCTTGATGCCTTTTTGCCTGAGTTATTGGGGGGAGCGAGCTGTGTTCAAATGAAATTTATCACAAGCAAAGCTAACTAATGGAAAATTAGGGCAATGTTTTGGATATAACAAATCGATTGAGCACAATTGAGTTTCAATATCAAAATTAATCAATTTGATTGGGGCGATTTTCCAAGTATAATGCATTCCGGAATGTGATATTAGGTAAATGGTGCATAGTTTTCAATTTGATTTTAATATAGACTGTGGTTTTTGATTTGTTCGTAACAATCATTGGGAATTATGTTAATATAATATTAGTTGTCCGAGTTAAATTAATTTTGAAATTCGGAATCCAGTTGGTGCTGTGGTGGGTATAGATTTGGATGCTCTTTTTTTTAATGAGTTTGCGTAATATAAAGTTAAACATTATTTTAAGCAGCTAAAAAAATATTGTGTTATAAATTCAACGAAACGAAATCTTTATGTATTCATTTAAACGAAATACAGTGTTTCTTCTAAAAAGTCCGATCTATTTTTGTAAGTCATTATGATGACACCTTAATGTAATAAATTCTTCAATTTCCTCCCTCCTTGCACATATCTTAAAAAGCAGTAAAAAAAAAAAAAAAAAAAATAAGCGAGAGCTACAGTACGTTTGCAACGAACTGTTGGATACCCTATTCCCTATATTTTTGTATGTGTATGCGTCTGCCTCCCGCAGCCAGCCGATGTTTCAGTTTCAGAAACAATATTCTTCTTAAGCAGACAGGAAAAATTTAATAACATTAATTTTGTGTGGTGTGATGTTTAATTAGTGCTGGCACAATAAAACAAGGGCGCCACGCCCAAAGTTAAAACTTTTTATTGCCAAGGCAATTGGTATGGGCTCAGTGACATTCAATTTTATTCTTGCAGATCGATTTGAACAAAACAAGACAAAACTTAAATTTTTAAAAATTAGATTTTGAATGGAAATAGCTATTATGGGTGTTTTTAACAATTCTTGGACCACACTCTGCTACGTAACCAAGGAATATAAATCTAAATGTTCATCTTTTTACTTCAAAACTGCGACCGATAGTTAAAAAACGTTAAAAAATTAACGCATTATACGATTTTTGACGGAAACGCCCCTTAAAAGTGGGCGTGTCTTAAAAATGTTTAAGAAAAATTTAAAGCACTAACTAAACTTTGATCATTAGTCAGTATTTAGGCACATGTGTAAAACTACAGCTGAATCGAGTAGTTTTTAAACGATCTTACCCGAACAAAGGTGTTTTATCAAAATCACTCCTTTAAAAGTGAGCGTATTGAAAAAATTTTCACAAGAAAATGTAGAAATATTTTTCATATAACGAACGGAAGGGAAAAATGTTTTAATTGAATATTGGTGGTAACTTAAATTTTTAAAACAATATTTTTCGTTCTTTCATGAAAAGTGGGCGTAAGCCACGCCCGAAATTCAAAAATTTATTTTTCTATACCTAACGGTATTATTTCTCTATGTTACAAACTCCACACCAAATACAATATACCCATTCCATGGAATAGGGTATAAAAAAAACGGGTGGTTTATCTGTAATGCCGGATACACGTAATGTTACTACATTCCAGTTTTACGTACAAAACTAGTTTGATTTCTGTACAGTTAGGTCTGAGATATTTTTTTTATAAATTTGAAACTATGTATTAGCAATTTTAACAATAGCTTTAATGAAAGACACAGGAGATGCGAAGAAATGGGAGGGAATGGGAAAGGAATGAGAATTGTATAGAAAACTGGATGGGAGCAGGTCAAAATTCTGGTTTCAAAATACTGCTTCTCAAAATTCTGCTTTTAAAACGAAAATTCTGCTTTTTTTTAATTCAGAAAAAAAGCGCGCGCTTTTTAACATTTTCCAAACATTTTCTTTCATTATAATTTTCAGAATTTTGATAACCAGAATTTTGAAAAGCAGAATTTTGCGAAGCAGGATTTGGAAGAGCAGACATTTGAAAAGCAGAATTTTGTAAAAAGAATTTTGACCCCGGCAGAATTTTGACCCCAACCCAAACTGGATGTTTGGATGCGAATTCGTTGTCAAAAGAAGACTAAGACAAGAAGTCTTAAGCTTTAGCGAAGTCACAGAGAGAGAGAGAGTGAAAACGATCCGTATAAAAGTCAAATTCAAGCACCTAAACCTCTCAAGCACCCATACCCCTACAGAAGAGAAATACGATAATACAAAAGAAAGTTTTTATGAGCTCCTTGCCAAAACCTACCAACAGTGCCCCAAACATGACATTTAAATCCTTTTGGGAGACTTTAACGCCAAATTTTGGAGAGAGGATATCTTTGGTATGACGATCGGAAACACAGCCTGCCTCAAACCACTTCCTATAACCTACTCAGGATCATCGATTTTGTTTCATGCGACAAACCCTTCGCCTTCGACTGTTGATATGATCCTGGAAGACCAATGGCAGTATGTTAATCAGGAGGAAGAAAAAAGAACACCAGCAACGCGAAGTCGAAGAGATGTAGAGATGTTTTGTAGGAAAAGAGGTGCGAAACTTCTACCAGAAGAGTGGAACAATCAATGGAAACCCCATAGTGGAAACGCAGGCGATGTTAAGCATCTGGAGAGACTACTTTAACCAGTTGTTAAATGGCGATGACAGCCAAGATCCCGTCCAAGATCAACTTGTACCAGTCAATCTAGATGACGACCATGAATTAAAACCCGCTCGACCAAAATGAAATCAGCTTAGATATCACCAGACTAAAGACAAACAAAGAAGCTGGATGTGATGGTCTACAAGAGAAGCTTTTTAAACACGCTGGAGATGACCTGGTCAGAAGCATACACCAACTTATCTGCAAAATATGGTCGGAGGAAAGTATGCCCGATGAGTGGAATCTCAGTACCATCTGCCCGATTCACAAAAAAGGAGACCGCCTACTCTGCGCCAACTATAGAGGCATAAGTCTTTTAAACATCGCCTATAAGATCCTGATGATCTAATAGGTCCTTAACAATGCGGCTTCAGATCTGGAAAATCTACGATCGACCAAATTTTCACACTACGCCAGATCCTGGAAAAAACCCAAGAACTTAACTTCGATACCCACCCCATTATTGTCGATTTTAAACCAGCCTACGACAGTAGAGTTGAACTATATAGTACCAAGTACAACTTTAGAATGCCTGCTAAACTGATAAGCCTTATCAGGATGACGTTGGAAAATGCGTGTTGTTCCGTCAAAACTAGTAAGGACTTTACTGAAACCTTCAACACCACTAGAGGGCTAAGAAAAGGTGACGCTCCGTCATGAAGCTGTTTTTAAGTTTTGCTGGAGAATGTCATACGGAACACCCATGCCAGCACATCGGGCACCATCTTTAATAAATAGACATAACTACTTGGGTTTGCTGACGACATTGACGTGATAGGAAGGACAAAGCGAGCAGTAACCGGTGCCTTCGCACTACTATGGAGTCAGCTGCTGGCGAAATGGGGCTGAAAATAAAGAAGGACAAGACGAAGTATATTATGCTGTCATCAACAAAAGTCCAATCCCACCACTGACTTGGTCACAACTTGACCATTGATAGGTACAACTTCGAGGTAGTCCGTGGATTCGTCTACCTGGGCTCTAGTGTAGACACTGGTAGCAACATCAGCGCTGAAATCAAACGTAGACTAACTCTTGCTAATCGCTGTTTCTTTGGGTGGAATAAGCAATTGAGGAGTAAAGCCCTATCGAGAAGAACCAAGGAGACACTGTATAGAACACTAATCACCCCGGTCTGGGTATGATGCAGGAGCATGGACCCTCTCCCCGTCAGATGAAAAGTCACTTGGATTCTTCGAGAGCAAAGTTCTGCGTACGATTTATAGAAAACAACATTCGGCCAAGAAGATACAACGACGAATTATTACGTGCTGTAATACCTAGCCAGAAAAATCGAATTCAACGACTCAGATGGCTAAATCGTAAAATCTTGCTCGTAAGTCCTACTCGTGATTGATGCATTGAAACGACGGAGGTTTTCCGATTTGATTTTTTCAAATCTGTAAGCCCTCTTTAACAGAATTCAGTAAATTTCAGACTCAAAAGTATTTCACTAAAAATAAAATTTAACGGAAAACTTAGATCTTTAAAGAGTGTTAGAAAGTTTTTTAGAAGAGCGATTTGCTATATGCAACCTTGTCACTAAGTTGAGTTGCCAATCCTTCCGGACGTCCGGTCCGTGCGTTAAACGGCTGACACAATACAACTTGTTACAACTTCTACTGATATCTCATCTCTAAGGTCTCAATAAAAAAAAAGAAGTGACAACGAAAGCTTCCAAGAAAAGGATTCTGGATGGAGAGAAACACAACGTAAGGTCAGAAAATAAAATAAAAAAAACATTTCGACAAAAATACGAGATTAAGATGGAAGAGTTTTAGAATTTTTAAGGATTAAGATTTTTCCTCCGCTTAAATATTTCTATTGGTTACTATCTGAATATTGTTTGAATCGGGATTAAATTGAGGCCGTATTTTGTTTGCTGTCTCTGAGAATGATTTGACGCCATTGCACAATCGTACTCATATCAATACACTCTCACTCACACAAAATTCGTTCAGCCTCATACAATGTCAGCTTATAAAAATGATATACAAGAAGGCTTTAGAAACAAAAGTTAATGGCTTCTGTTCTTGGTCATTGGTCCCTACTGAGAAATTTCTACAGAAATTCACACGAAATTCAGTCAGATGCATATTTCCATAATAAATCAATAAATTCTCTTACTGAATCAAAAACATACCTTTTTGTGCCCATTCGGAGTTGCTGTTCAGTGCTGATAGATACGCCAAAATTTCCACACCACATGCCGGAGAAACCTTGTTTCGGATCTCTGAAGGTTGCCAAAAGAAATGATCGTACAAATTAACCATCAATTGGAAAACATTTATATGCGACTGAAGTGCATCTGCTGTGGAGTTTTCATCAGTATCTCCAAAAAACGTACTGATGCTGTTAAAGTGGTTCCCGAAAGTCTTTTGCTGTTCATCCTTTAAATAGTATTCATGTCCTGCACCCTTGATTTTTGATTTATTTTTTGACAATATCTTAAATATGTGCGGACTCACTATGTCCCCTGAAGCAGCTGATGCTGTCAAACTTTTGTCTGTTGATGTCGCCACATCCATTTGTGTAGCTGTCACTTCTTCTGTTGATGATAAATGAGTCGATGATGTCGACGAGGGTGTTGTCGAACTTGTCGTTGTTGTAACTACTTCACTGGATGGACTAATTGATGAAGAGCTATGATATAATTCCGTTGACATTGGTGTGACATAAGTGCTTATGGCACTTGGCGTTATCAATGGCTCCTCGGAGTATGTCAAGTCCTCATCATTTGTGTTTCGCAGCAAATGCCGTTCCTCTGAGCTTAAATCTCCATTTGGCAATATGGCATCATGGACATCTTCTAAGTCACCCAAATTAAAATCGAATGCCACCGCATGGGCGTTGTACGCTTTTACAACCGGGATTTTCACATATTCACTAGATTTGTCAAGAATAGGATAGGGTTTCTTTTTGGTTGACTTTGTGGGTAAAACTTCGTGTGTGTTTAGTTCCAGGGGGTCGTTTTCGATCTCATGGAGTATAGTTATGTTACTTTGGTCGAATTCATCTCCAAATGTAGGGTGGCAGTGCATATAAAATACAATTAGAAGAGATATGCATACTTTGAAGTTCATTGTAATTGTTCGATGTTTTGGGATTGCTTTTGCTCGCCAATATAACTATCACTTTTTTCTAAACATTTTTGAAATTATTGTGTTTTAAGCTTTTGAAGAGACTGAATCTGAAAGAAAACAAAATTGTTAATTGTATTGGTGCTTAATTTTTAACAGAGAAGTAACTGTAACTATATTTTATTGTGTACATTATATGTTGGGGTGCATCGATAAATCGTTGAAATTGGGTTAAAATGTGAAAATTCTAAACAAATTCTTGAGAACGGTTTTGTTGCAAGTTTTGATTGCAAGCGTTTTGATTACAAAAGTTTTGTAAGCAAATACTTATTTATTTGTGTGGGGTTCTTACCCTACTGGGAGGTGGTGGTGGGTGGTCAGTGTTTGCGTCTGTATGCTCTTTTAAGTTGCGCTATAATAGTTTGAATGGTTTTGCATTTAAAGGTTGGTTTCTATAGGTTAAATCTTATATTTCTCAAAAATGGCTTTAACGAATTTATCCTTATTAGTTGACTTGACGAACTTCGTACCGCCAAAAGTCATTAATGTATTGAAAATATGAAAATAAATTCTTTGATTGCATTTAGTAAAAAGTGGGACTTTGAAATTACAAACAGACACTTCATATTTAGTTATGTGTAGATAAATATTAACATATGTACCTTCCATAGGACCGATATTTTTGCTTTAGACTTTCTCGAAAACGGCTAAACCGATTCTTTCGAAACTTTAGGCATATGTTGGTAGCTCAATTTATGCTGCATACCAATATTTTTAATAAATATTTTTTAAAAATTTTATATTTCGAAAATAGTTCATTAAATCTTCTTAAGAATGATAAATACAGTAGAAGCACAATATAGCGAACCAATAAAAACCAACGCCTGTTCACTTAATCGAAATTGTTCACTTTTTCGAGCGGAAGCTTTTAAATGTTTACCAACACTAAATTTGATTAAAAATAATTTTTTTTTGTATTTATTCAAAAATTTGAAGAAGAACAAAAATCATTACAATTTTTCACAGGCGCATTGCGACAGAAAAGTTTTTCGTTGAATTTCGCCAAAAAAAATAAAGTTCACTATAACCCCTATCATGGAAACCGTTCGTATAGAGAAATTTTCTTCCATTCGGACGAATTGTACGAATTTTGTATCATGGTCACCGATAAGTCAGTCATTCTGAATAGTTGTTTTATCAAAAACATCATAGATGGTGCTATTTACCACTTTCAAGACTGTATCTCATTCAGCGAAAGCAAACATCGAACAATTTTTAAACATAGAATGGAATAGACAGTAGAGCGAAGCACAAAGAACAGTGTAAGCATTACGACAATGCTTGCCTTGGTGAACGAACAATACATACGCCCAAAACTGACGAAGCAGAGCTGCCATAAATCACAGTATTTGGAAGAAATTGAAAGTCCATAAACATAGTTCTATTCATACCGAACCGATGCTACCACTTATTCAATAGAGTTTCTTTACTCTATTTCTTCCGGAGCGTAACATCGTTTTGAAAGTGGGTATTCCGATAAGATATAAATTGCTTCGCAACTGAACCCTCCAACTATACAACAGCAGCCGTCTTAAAGTTATGTTACTTCGAAATAGAATTATACAGAAGCCAAAGCTCTTACGGGCTGTGGAGCTGGTAAAGTATGTAGTTTTTAAACCACGCATCAGGTGGAACTGTTCCTCACACGGACAACTAAAAGTTGCTTGCTCTCCTCTAGACATGTTTTATGTAAACAAATTCTTCTAGTTTTGTTGCTTCATTTTGCACAAAAATAAGCATTTTATCTACCCGTTCCCAGTCCATTTTATTTGTTTTCAATTTTGAACTGGCTATGCAAAAATAAAAATATAGCATTGTATTTAAAATCTATAGTATTCCCAAAAAGCGGAATGTTTTGTGCGCCATCTATGGACGCGTTCACAAGCTTTGATTGGAGAATAATTTTAGTGGTTTTTGTCTAAACTGCTATGAGAAGCAAAAACAACAAAAGAAGACATTTGATGTAAAGTAGATAAGACAACTAGCGCCGCCATTGACGACGTTCAGAACTAAAATAAAATGTTCCATGAAATTACTACAAAACGTTGAACGGTTCACTTAAAACACATTTTTCATTTACTGTTATGCACTATGCAGGCGCCGTCAATCTTCTGCCTCGATTTTCCAAAAACGTTCGGGCAGAACACTTTGAAGATAAATGTTGCATTTTTGGTTACTAATTAACTTATTCTGTAGTCATGTGCAGTTTCATTGCAGTATAGTGCAGTTTGGTTCAGACAATTTTACTCAAATTATATTTTTTGGATAGTTTCATACAATCTTCAGACGGGTATTAGACACATATATTTTGACAGAAGTTCATATACAAATGAAAGAAAACACAGAATAATTGTTTAATTTTCATAAAATTGACTTCATTTTAAAGATAATTATTTGCCATTTTGATTTTTAGCATATATGGCAATCATGGCTAACTAGGAAGTTGTCCAATATTTAAGTCTAATTTTCGATATATCCTTGCAACACTTCGCGTCGTATATTGGCAATAACCCCGGTGAATACTAGTGATTTCACATACCCCACAGAAAATAGTCTAGCGATAATAAATCGCACGATCTTGGAGGCTAACTAATAGGTCCAAAACTTGAAATTTTGCACCAAATGTTTCCTTCGACAAAATCAATTGTGGCACGTGTGTATGACATGTTGCCCTGCGCCGTCTTGTTGAAACCACAGCTCCATCTTTATTTTTCTTCCGATTCGGATACCATTCGGAGAATCCTCCGATTGGAGCATTCTCCGAAAGGATACCTTGATAGGGGGTCTATTGATATTCTCACAAGTTCATTATTTTAGTGGTTCACTATAATGGAAAGTTAACTACACAGAGGTTCACTATACCTAGAGCATCTACTGTATATATGTATTTGCTTAATACCTATGGTTTGGCTTATTTGAAATCTTTCAAAAAAAAAAAAAATTCAATTTGATAATTTTATTCTCATTAGTTCTAGTTTGTCCAAAAAACAATAGAGCGTACTTTTTTCAGCTCAAATTAGTTTAAGTATTTATTTAATAATCTCGAAAAAATTAAGTTAATCAAAATCTCCAGCCCCAAAACCACTGTCACACATTAAAGCAAGTTCATGCGATAGTTCAGTTTTTTCCAAAATATTTAAGTCTGTGTATAGTAAATACAACAAACTTAAAACCTGATACATGTAGGGGGGTTTATTATATCTGATTTTAATAGTTTAACTTAACTGGCCATCCATAGGTTACAAAAGATACTTACGTAGGTAGTAGTAACTACGTTACAACAATATGACTGAAAATTTAGTTATTTCAAGGAAAGGCTTCTAATTTATTTTACTTTTTGGTTTTTTCAAAAAACCGTTTGGTAATTTTTTTTATATTTTATTTTTCTAATAAGAAAAACTAGAAATTGGCGTACTTAAAAAATAAAAATTGGAATGTAATATCGAAAAGTTTAAAAAAACCGTTTTTTGAAAGAACTGGGTTTAACTATTTTGGAAACTTTTTTCTTAAAAATTCAAAACGTTATAAGAAACAGATGGCTTACTTCTTTAAAAAAAAAAAAAAAAACGTTTTAACAGTAATTTGTAAGTGATTAATAAAATTTCAAATGATTTAATTCTTTGTTAAGTTTTTTGTTTGTATTGTAATAAAATTTTAATAATGTAAGTTGTATAATAATTGTACCACCTGCCTACAGAGCTTTGAAAAAATTAAGCGCAACATTTGAAGTGAATAACAAACCAAGTATTTACTTAAAAACAATTACTATAGAACTAATTTGTTAATATTTAATATATTAAAAAAATCAAAATCATTTATCCCACCAAAGAGACATATCTATTAATTTATATGTATATGTGTATACTGAAAAATTTATTCCTTCAAAATAGATTGAAAATCTTGTCTATTTAAAACGCTAAGTCTAAAGTGTTTAAAGCAAGTCGACTTATTCGCATAGCTCCATATCTATACATATAATAAAATTGTAACGGGTCGATGTCTGTACATTGAAGATATAGATGCAAAACTAATATGGGGAGTCTCTATTAGACCCACAGAAGCCACAACAACCGTTTCTAGAACGTTTGTCTTATTGTCTGTCTGTCTGTGTGTATGTTTCTACGCGCATCACGCAAAAACTACTACATGGAATTGAATGCGGTTTTCGCAGATTTATTGATAGTACGCCAACTTAAAATATAGGCTTTATTTTACCGCAGGAAAATATCTAATTCTGGTTGTTTTTTTAATATTGCTGCAATCGTAGGTTATTCAATGAACTTAACGCAAAATTAAAAGATTTTAAAGAAGTTAGCGTCTCACTTACATAATGGCGCTGGAAATCATAAAAATTGCGCCACACTTACCTACATATACATGAATAGAAATAAGTTAGTCGTTCTGAATAGAAGTTACATCAAAAACATCATAGATGGCGCTATTTACCACCATATAGACAATGTCTTATTCAGCGAAAGCAGAAATCGAAAAATAATGTAATCATAAAGAACGGTAAACGAGCAATACTTACGCCCAGAACTGATGAAGCGGAGCTTCCATAAATAGTAGTATCGGCGCGTAGCATCGTTTTGAAAGTGGGCATTCCAATTAGGTATATTGCTTCAGAACTTAACCCTCCAACTTTGCAATTTAAACCGTTATTGAAAATTTAGAATGAAACAACAACAACTTGTGTGTGCTACCACCAAGTTCATAGGCTGGAGTTATAGCTATTTCACGGGGACCAAGAACAACCCGATCATCAGACTCTTTTAGTGGTGCTTAATCGCTTTATGTTCAATTTAATTTTTGAAAAACTTTTGCCCGAGCTGGGCTTGAACAAGCGACCTAGCGTGTGAGGAGCCTATGAACTTGGTGGTAGCACACACAAGTTGTTGTTGTTTCATTCTAAATTTTCAATTGTAAATTCGGCAAGCAGCTGCCTTAAACTGCGAGTATAAAATTTCATACAAAAACCTCCTTATAAACCGTTATGATACTTCGAAATAATATTATACAGAAGCCAAAACTTGTACGGCTGTAGAGCTGGTAAAGTATGTAGCTTTCATACCACGCATACCCCCATTTTGAACCGGTTGTGCAAAAACAAAAATATACTGAGATACCTATTTTATTCAAAAATCCACGCGTACGAAGTAGCGGGCAAAAGCTAGTTCATATATACAGTAGATGCAAACAAACAGACGGACATAATATTAGTACCGACTTTTGTTGACTTCCCTTTCATCATTATGCCACTATAATGCCCTAACAATCAAAACAAATCAACTTTTCCAAAACTGCTGAAATGGTGAAAACGGCATCTCAAGAGTCGTATAGTGGGTTTTTGAAAAGTGATTCTTATTGCGTGCGTCTTAAGTTACTTTCCAAAATGAGTTGGAATCAGTCATAAAATTAACATCATCGTTCTTTTTGGCTCCTCATTTTCGGTAATATTACCGGCAATTTGACTGGAGGATAATACATTTATTTTCCTCAACAATGCATAGAGCAATTTGTAAAATTACGTATTCAAAGTCTCAATTTATTTAAATAGCCTTTCATCAATCACAGAAATCTGTTCAGAATCGTTTTCGCCAGAGTTATTGCCTCAAATAACCCAAAATACGGGCATTGTGATAAAATAGAAGATGGACACCACAAACAAAAAGGTTCATGCATACATAGATATATATTATGTCAAATTTGGTCCTTGAGATATAGCGTTTCTTCAAGTATAAATAATACACTTACCAAAGCATTTTTCATCAGTATATGCCTTGTAAATTTGTGATAAGAATAAATTGTCAGCCATTGGCATTGCTTTTATACATTACATTTCACATAGAGAGAGAGAGAGATCAACATTAAGGTTCTAAGAATATTCTCTTGGATGGAAGTCAATGGCTTTGTCACCGAATACCCACCAGCCAGAGATATATACGGTTCTGTATGAGAAAATGACAAACTAAGCACCGTTATTTATTTCCCAATATCGGCGAACGAAATAACTATGAGTAAGAGGATTCTTCTTCTGGCTCTCGCCAGAACTGCCCTTACTCGTATATCACCCAGTATGGTGCAATGCAATGGATTAATTTGGAATTTTATTAATATTGGTTAAGCAGAATGCTGTCATCCATATTCCTATGCCATTATCTTGAGCTTTAATAAGAGTTTGCTTATCATTCGTGCAGTTTAATATTATATACCCAAACAAATTATGGACCGTTTTAAGTTTTAAACGACATTACTTTTGAAGATGGTGCTTTAAGTCAAATTATTAAGGCAAACTATGGCCGGAAATAATATAAAGGTAATACTTGTCTGGTCTCTTCTAGAGGCTTCACATTGTCATTAATTGAAAATTGTGATAGTTTCATTCCGGATGCTGAGAGAAATGTCTATTATGAGAAGTAACCAATAAATTGTGAACTTTCGGGATTTCAAATAAATTTAACCCATCTGTGCTGGGTTAAAGATCAGTACAGTTTCTTATTTATTTGTTGGGTCAACAAGGTTGCGAAAGCTTGCATATCTTGCGGTTACAGGTAATTAAGATTAATTTCGTTATGACTTATAAATACCTTAAATTTAAAAAACTATAACTATCTTATTTGACATTTGACAAAATTCTGTCGCTCGAAAATCGAACGCTCTTTAATAAAGGGTTTTCCAATAAGAGGTGTTATTTTGAATAGCCCGCTATTTCGCTAGCTAGTTGTCTTTTTTAAAGCTGTAATTTTTTGACATTTGACAAGTAGAAACTATGTCATTAATAAAATTGGAACAATACATGCTTCAACAACGCATTGAAATTATTAAAATTCACTATAAAAATGGTGAAAATTTATTATGAAAATGATCCGGAATTTCATCGAAAAATCGCCTTGACTGATGAGGCCCATTTCGATCTTAGTGGCTTCGTCAACAACCAAAATTGACTCATATGGGGCTTGGAAAACCTCAGTATCAAGTATCTATTTGCCAACCGTTTTCGAAGTAATTCAAAATCAAAATATAAGTTTTTGCATTGCAATATTAATAAAGTGCACGACTGGGTCGCACGAAGTTGCTCTAATGTGTGACAGTGGTCTTGCAGATTTAGATTTAAAAAAAATAAAAAATTGAAGGAAAAAATCATATGATATTAATCACCTAAAAATCACTAAAAAAAACCGTTTGATAAAATTTTTCAAACTGGAAAGTGTTGGGTGGTAGATGGCGTTTTGGGTTGGGGGTTGGTAGGGGGGAAATTGACGAAAAATGGTAGGTGGTTGGTTGTAGGTGGGGTGGGTGGTTGCTGCTTGGGGGAATTTGGTGTGGGGGTGAAGAAAAAATTGTCAAAAATGGCGGATGCTTCGTTGGTGGTTGTAAATGGGCTGGGTAAATGGTGGTGGTAGGGGGACTTGCTCTGGAAGGGAATCGACAAAAGTGGAAGGTGGTGGGTGGGTGGTTTCAGGTGGATTGGGTGGTTACTGGTGGTAGCTGGTAGGTATTAGGTGATGAAAAACTTATAAAAAATGGTGCATGGTTGGTTGCTAGTTGTAGGTGGGCTGGGAGTATGGCGGTGGTGCCGGTATCTGATGGGTGGGTTGAGGAAAATTTTGTTCCTATGTGTTTATAAATGAATATGATCAGTTATAATTGATATTATAATAAAATGATAAGACAAATATATTGATTTAATTAACGAAATACTAAATTATTACAAATTATTTAACTCCATATTTGCTTATGGTTTTTACAAATTATGAATTTTAATGTAAACTTGAATGTTTCACATATGCCGGTCGTCCCGTGACGGCTAAGTTTTTTGTGAAAAACTTTTCAAAAACATATTCCAAATTTTTTTTTTTGAGTAAGCCTACTTCTAGCACTTTGTAGTTTTTATTAGAAAAAAATTTAAAAAAAAGTTGATCAATCCGAAAAAATTTAAAAAAATTTACTTTTTTAAAAACCTCAAAAAAAACTTTTTTAGAAAAAATTGAGAATTCATGTTATTTCGTCTATAAAAAGGCTCCTTCAATAAAAATTTCATTGATATCCGTCAAGTGGTTTACGAGAAAATCTGATTTAAGAAAACCGGTTGTATGGGAGGCTTTTTACTGAAAAATTTATTTCTACCAAAAACAAAATCGTAGGAGCCGTTTATGAGAAAAATACATTTTTCATTAAAAATCGTATGTCAGGTACCGTTAGTTTTGGAGCTAGACTAGAATGCTTATTCCAAAAAAAAAAAAAAATTAAAAAGGGGGACCTTAAATCCTACTCATCAATCTCTCCGTGTCTGCCTTTTGCAGTGTTGGACTCTTGTTACTAAGTATTATAACCATTTTTCAAGAGAGGCACTACAACTGTGGCACCTAGGTCTATCTGAAGTGACAAAATTATGCTATTGGTTGCCAAATTGCCCTGAGGGAATCTTCAGGAACTATTTTCTTTATAACTTTTGAATTGTTGAATGGAAACATAGAATTAAAAAATAACCCCTTCTTTGATTTAATTGCTGGTCGTACTAATTAGTAAGGTGGAAGTCAATACATATAACTGGCATATTTGTTTTCGCTTTTCAGGATTAAATTGACATGCATTTTTCGTTAAGATAGGCCAAACTATTTAAATAACATATCAAGTTGATTCAAAATCGCACAAAAGTATGCTATAATTTTATTCTGTGTTTTTATCCCCATTTATTGTATCAAGCCACAAATGTTAAGAAGTATAAGGAAGGGTCTTCATCTGTTCACTTCCATTCAAAGATTCGCCAGTCGCCATTTCTTGTCAAAAATTGGAAAATGTTTGTATACCCTATTCTATAGAATGGGTACTGTATTTGGTGTGGAGTTTGTAACATAAAGAAATAGGTATAGAAAAGTATATATATTCTGACTCAGAATCAAAAGCCTAGTGGATTTAGACATGTCCATCTGTCCATCCGTCCGTCCGTATGTATACTCTCTAGAGGTCGCAATTTTTGAGCTTTCTATAGCTCAAAAATTGCGACCTCTAGAGCTAAAATTTTGTATACATAATCTTTGGTTCAAGGGCAAAGCTAAGTTCTTGAACCGGTATAATCGGGGCACAAACACGCCCACAACCACCATTTTTGTGATACAACTTCAATTTGGCAAAATTAAATTATGTTTTTTGTACAGTTACGATAAAAGCACAATGCTCAAACTTTAGGGAAATCTTCTTCCAATTGAATAAAAATAAATAAATAAATAAATAAATAAATATTTCAGTTTAAACGTTGCTGACGCCCATTTTGTATACAAAATCATCAATATTGTTTTTATAAAAAAAACAATGCTTATATAAAAGCGAAAAACATTAAATTTTGTGGGTAATACATGTACATAAACATCTTGTGTATGAAATGAAGAAAATTGATTTTGGGCTTATCATTAGAAACTATACACAAAAATTGATATTGCAAATAAACGGTATTTACAATGAATCCACAAGCCCGCATTTTTTGTCAATAGGTCCACTAAGGGTGTGAGTTTTGTAAAACACCTTTATTCAGCTAAGATTGTTAAAAAACTACTCAATTCAGCTGTAGTTTTACACATATGCCTAAAAATTGACTAACGATCAAAGCTCAATAAGTGTTTTAAATTTTTAGGACACGCATTCTTTTAAGTAAATAGGGTATCCAACAGTTCGTTGAAAACGTACTGTAGCTCTCGCTTATGTTTTTTTGACATTTGGTTGGAATCGGGGAAATAGAAATCAAATGTTTGTGCTTTTAGTTTTTTGGTGTTCGCCTTTGTAATTGGTTCATATAAATAATTGCAAATTAAAATAATAAACAGATTGCAGAAGAAGTTTATCAATTAATTGTGATAAGATAAGTTTTGATTTTGTAGTGCGTCACAGTTTTCTCATCGAAGATAATTATCTTGAAGGAATTTGTCAAGTGGTACAAAAAGAAAAAGATTATAAGCTTGGTGGTGTTGGAAAATTTTATATTCAGTTACAGAGTCAATTCATGTTTTTGTAATAAATTTAATTCGAATCCATCGTTGAATGAATAAAGCTAAGGAAAGATGTAAGTCTTGCATAGCCCGAAGGAAAGCCTTCGGTACAAGCGTCCGTTGCAACGAATGAATTTACCCCGATCTGTATATATTTGTCATTCGAATCCAAAGTAACAAGTGGACCACCCGAGTCACCACTGCAGATACTCTGCTTTCCTTCATTTGCTCCAATTGCACAAATTGTAGAATCTATAACTATCTCATTGCCAAATTGAGCAATGCATTCGGTATTGTTAATGATGACCACCATAGCGCCTAATAAAGGTATTGAGAACTCAAGATCTTCGTCGTCTGTAAATCCATGGCCTGCAATTATTGCAGAAGATCCCAGGAAGCTGTTATTCGCGTCGTCAGCACTTACAAGTTGTATTGGTTTAATACTCTTCGAAAATACTAGCAAACTTGGCAACTTGATCAGCGACACATCGTTATTTAAAGTTGCTGGATCATATTGTGGATGGAGATAGAATTCAGTGGAAGTCATCGATACACTGTATTGCTTTAAATTATTGGTTCCAAAGACGAGAAAGAGCGATTTTTGTTCGTACGTACAATGACCAGCAGTAAGAACCCAATTAGCTGCTAAGATCGAGCCACCACAGAGAAGATCATCAGAAGCGTCCTTTTTGATGATGACTTGCCAGGGAAGTGCTCCAACTGGTACTTCTGCTCCATTGATAATCCTCGGTTTCTAAAAATGAAAATTCTCTTAAAATGTTGCTTTATGTCAATAAGTTAGAATCGCTTTACAGGAATAGCCGAAACAGTATGAAGTACCACCAGCGTTAGGGTCAAAACAATTAACTGTTGTTCCTTCATTGTGTACCGCTCTTTCTGAGTTAATAAATTGACTGACAGCCATCGCTTGGTGGCTTCTTAATTATTGTTTTTTAAAATTTGTGATAACAAAAAATTCGAGATAAGGTTTGGTAATGAAGAGAGCATGCGGCGCGGCGAAGAATTTGAGCACAGAAACGCTACAAATATTTAGTTGTTAACTTTTAATAAGCCTGATAATTGGAAACTTCCGCTGCAGTCTTAATATTTTTTTAATTGATATTTTACGAAAGTCATTAAGTGGGATTTTTTTTTTATGAAAACCATAAATAATTATGAAGTGATTATGAAGATAAGTTTCTTGAACAATAAATACCAAGAGCTAGTCACACATTAGAATTTTAAGTGAAAAGGCTTTTTTTTAATCGTTGTAGCCATAAAATCGTCACAAATTTCTTATAAGTTTGAATTGTTGTTATTGTTTTTTGTTCTAATCGGGTCTGCTCTTAAGATCAGAATTATTAGATACCAAAATAATTTCTTGTGAATGTCTTCTATGGACTTTGAATAAAAGTGCTACTATGCAATTTTTTGGGGGTTTTCTTAATATTGTTTTAAGTAAAAAATGGATGAAATATTTTGGATTAGTCATTCACAATAAGAAAATTGTGTGAATAAACTGAAAACCAGTCAATAACGATTACCAGTATTTTTGAATTATGGTCCATAATGTGTGTGTTTTAGATTTATCATCATCTTGATTCTTGACTTTGTGATAAAATCATATCGACGACCTTTAATAAATTCACAACTGACTCGCCGAGACTTGAACACAGCTTCAAAATCAAAAAAAAAAATATTATGAAAGATTAACTGACGAGCATTTAGGAGCAGGGCTGCCAGTTTCTCATGATTTATCATTATTATCATGCTTTTTGGACTCGAAAAATGTTCTAATGTTTTCCAGTCGACTATCAATTTTTTTTTTATTTTTTATTACTCTACTGTAAAACAATATTACCACTAAACCAAAAATAGTTTAAGGTAATTTTATTTCTAAGTGCTCAATATGTGAACATATTTTTAAGGTACCTGAAATATGATTTTTAGTTTTGTTTCTTCGATTTTTTGCTTTTTTTCTTAATAAATAGAACCACTCTACGGTAGGACCTCGGGAATCCGAACACTCCGTAAATCGAACGCTAAACTAATTCGAACACCTATTTTTTTTTTAACATTAAGTATACCTACCTCATTGTATTTAAAATCTATAGTATTCTCAAGAAGCGGAACGTTTTGTGCGGCATCTATGGACGACGTTCACAAGCTTTGATTGGAGAATTATTTGAGTGGTTTTTGTCTAAACTCCATGGGAAGCAAAAACAACAATATATGTAAAGTAGATAAGACAATTAGCGCCGCCATTGACGACGTTCAGAACTAAAATAAAATGTTCCATGAAATTACTATAAAAATGTTGTTATTCGAACACGTGGCAAAATTGGTACTCTGTATTTCGAATTTGTCCGTTGTTTCTCTGCTGAGTGCTTTTGCAGTTGCAGAGTCGAAATTTTTTTTTACAGAAATATTAGGGGCATTTCTACGAAAGGTTTGCATTTTATTTTTATTTGAAGAAATTCCTGATCCCCAAAAACTGTCAGTAGCGGCGACACTATGCGAAATGTAATCCAATTACTGGACAATCGAAGAACTCAACATATTACAAAAATGTAGCTCTTGGTTTCTACATCAGGAGTGTCTAAAGCAATCAATGTATATATACTTTAACCAGTTAGCTTTCTTATCATTTCTGAAATGGAGGTCTGAAAACTAGTGTCTTTATACATTACATTGCTTTATTAATTTACTCCGTAGATGAATCGATCGAAGTAGACACACTTAAAAGCACTGACAACTCAGGCCTTCGACTCAAGACAGCACAAACACGACAGAAAGAAAAAGACAGAACAGAAGAGAGAAGAACACACAGATGAGAGTGATGTCAAGTAAGTAAGAAAGCATTGGCATCGCTTCCAATTTTGAGTGCAATTTTTTGTATCTTGATCCATGGAATTAGGGAGTAAAAACACTTCAATGTTACTTTTCAACATCATGCACGATCAGATTACCTTTGTCCGATGCATACGATATGTATCCTGGAAACCTGAGACCAAAAACTTGGTTTTAATGTGTCCATCGTTCCTGGATTAGGACTTTGTCATACCCAGTGATTGAAAGCAAATGGAAAAGTGTTTGAAGTGTTTGAGGCTAACATGAAATAACTGCAGTCTGCAGCATGCTGGCTCGTTGCAATCAGGCATAGAAACCTTAACCACGCTTTTCTTTAAGTCTTCAGTATCTGAAGATGATGATGAGATATAGGAGTCGTCCGTCTCCTAGCTAATAGATAGTCTTTGATTCGACTTGTCATGGTTTTTTTTAAAGAAGACTCGGATGCAGATACATCGCTAAAGCCTTTCACCCATTTATTGGACAATTAACTTTTGTGATCTTCGGCGTAGAAACGACCGACGCCTCCGGATCGAGTGCCTTTGCGTCTATTTTGTTCTTCAAGGTATTTAAATCTCTCTTCTCATCCAGTTTAGTGAATTTTCAGTTATGAGTCAGTGTTTGTGGGTTGCTTAATTTTAGTTTTTGGATTGATATCATCTAAGGAGGAGAGTTTCTTTGGAATCCAGGTACGATTTCTTGGCCTCATATCCACGCTAGCCACAACCTCAAGCCTCAAGACTGGCCAGACTTTCCCGAGATTGCCGATAGCGAACTTAAGCAGGTAACATGAACTATGATCTTCATATGCAACTTATTTAAAGTGACTCTGATTCCATGATCTAGCAAAGCGGGTCACCTAAGTAATGTTGTCTTCCCGACAATCCAACTTTCTTTCCTATCTTCTATTCCTTCTCTTCCCTCGCTCGCACATATATTAATTCATTATAAAGGTATTAATATCCCTTTGAGTGCGAGTGCATTATAAAAAAAAAATCCATTTTAAGAAGGATTAATCCATATTCACGGCGTCTGGTCAATGTTTCCGGCAACAGCTCGACATCCTCGTCAACAGCGGCGATATTCTCAGCACAACGGGGGCTCCGGGACGGCCACTCGTGGCAACGTCTCGTGTGGTCCCATACTCTTCAAGGTTGGTGGCCAAACGGCGCAGTGTTTGCGAAGTCGGTGTCGGACGGGCGTGGAATCGGCCGGCGACGGAATTCGCGCTGCGCCAACACTACAGACGAATTGTTACGCAAAAAAATAGACACGATTATTCCGCGTTCTTGAGGATTGTATCGCTCCATATGGCTTGTTCACTTGTATTCTACATCTGTCTAGTCCACAAATGTCAAAACAGATTTGACATTGGCGGCCATTTGCAAATATAAGAGCATCTTCCAATAGGGTTATTTCTTTTGGCCCACCTTGTACAAAAGTGCGTCTGTCTGTTCGCACATCTAGAGGCCAATTTGCTTCAAATTTGGTATTTAGTAATTATGTATTTAGAATTCCCTAGGGGGGTCTCTTTGTTTCATTTTCGCTCTTGGTCGAAAAATAATGGCACCTGCCGTACAACCATTAGCAACGAATTTTATTTTCTCGAGAACGGCTCTAACGATTTTGATAAAACTTTCAGGGTACAATTTTTTTTGGGACAATGCCTATAAATATATTTTGATTAAAATAGATTTAACAGAATTTCCATTATAACAATACCTCTCATAGAAGCGGTTCTGACTTGAAAATTTGGGACAAGGTAAGTCATTTATAATCTTTCTTACGTACACCACATTTCAAAAACTGGATTAATCTTTTTCAAAATTATGTTCCAACTCTAAATTTCCACATATTCATACAAATTTCAGAATACTTTTTCGAAAAGTTTTTCAAAAAACTTTCTTATAAAAACGACTTTCAATAATTTGTTTGGGATAGAAATGAAATATTACTGCATCCTGCATGCCTAGTTTTTCAAGAAAAATTAATTTTTTTTCAAAAATATAGCACATAAGCAAATATACATTGTGTAGCATAAAAGCAAGTTCGTGCAATCCAGTCGTGCATTTTATTTTATTTGATTTTAGTTAGATTGACAAAGAGTTTGTTATGTAAGGGCAAACAAAGAAGTAAAATAAAAATTATTTCAGGTAGACTAAACAGTTTCTGGGCTTATTTTGACAGACAAATACAATATTACTTTGTAAATAAAGCTTGTATGGATTCTTGTAAAAAAAATTATATAAAACAATCAAACATGACATTACGATGATAGAGAAGTCAAAAAAGTGGGATCATTTCTAACTTTCTAGCTCCAAAACTAACGGTGACTGCCATTATGATTTTTATTGAAAAAGTCTTTTTTTTTGTTAACTTTATGTTTTGGTTGGAATAGATTTTTCATGAAAATTCTTATAACGGAACCTCCCGTTGTTTTCAAATCATATTTCCTTTCAAACTATAAATTACAATTTCCATTATTTAAGTTGTTTATTTTATGTTTTGAAAAGAATCATTAATACAATAGTATGCGTACAAGAATGTATCAATTTATGAAACAAAATTCTTTAATGAATACCTAGTATTCAAACTTCCCGCCCACATTACTACATCTATTTAATGGATTTGAGTCAATAAACTCATGTTTATTTCTGATAAACAAAAATAGAGGATGTAGAAAGGGATGAAATGCTTCACTAACTGAAGTCAAAATAAAAAGCAAAGAGCAGACAATACCTTTCGGCTGATGGCGAATTTGATATTTGAATTTGAGAGAGAAGATACTCTTGGAATTCATAGCCTTCCCCTTATAAGTATAGTACTATCAGCTCAGTATGGGGAAACAAAGAGCAAAAAAGGCACAGGAGTGAAAGAGCTTACTTTCTCTCTTAGCGTTGAAAAAGTACACTTCTTAGATTCACTGTGGTGTGTGGTGCTATGAAAATATTTATAAGCATACCCAAGAATGATTCCAAAATACAAACAGCTTACAATGAGAATTGGTACGGGGGATCGGGGTTGGAAAAAGAAGTATGAGATATGCTCTTGTCCTTACATTCACAACACAACACAACGTAAGCTCTTTGAAGTGCAACATGAGAATTTTAAGACATGGCGTAGAAGAGTATGTTTTTTAGATTTTGGTTGAGTAAAGCATGTACTTCTTGAAATTACTGCGATACAATGAAAAAATTGTTAAATTTTGTCTTTGTACTCATCATATTACCAAAGTAGTTTTAAGACAAATTATTAAAAGTTATACTGATACAAAAATCATGTCTTCCGTTTTTAAATCTTTCAAAAATTTTATTTTATTTTTAAATCAAAACGTAATTAAGTAGACCAAAATTTGACAATTTAAACCATCAAGGCATCTTCATATTCACCTATGAAACTTTTTGTATTTAATTCGCGTATTTTACATTTTTTATTTACTTAAAACTGTTTATGTTGAATTTGATTTCAATAATTGCATAAAAACAAAACCAAAAACTCACCATTTTAATGTTACAAAACATATTTTAAAAATTTTAAGGGACGATTTTTTTTTTTTTTAAGTGATAACTTCTTTAGGGAGGGTAAGCCGCTTTGTTACGTAACGCGTTGGGTATTGTGTTGACGATGGCCGAGTGGGTTGAGAGTTGGTCGCCAGATATTAGAAATTATGAGTTCGATTCCTAGCCAGAATCGTACAAATATTTTTTTTTTTGGTTTTTTGTGTCTGCATCTGCAGTTGTTTTGTATGAGTTAATTGTTCATGCAACTGCGTGAGATGGAAAATGGTTGAGCATTTCTTGCACACTTTCTCCCCTAACCAAATAGGATTTTCTGATCCAAACTGATCCGTTGACGTTTTGCCGGATCGACAGATTGGGGTGACAAATCGTTTGTATGTAACTACTCGTACATAGAAGTAGTACATAAGTCATTGAGATAAGCAAACATATTTGAAATCATGAAATAACTGTCATCTGTCACAGCGGAAAATATCGTTGAACTATCCATAGCTAGTTAGTTAGAATGCTATTTGCTTAAGACAATCTATCTTTTGGTTGGAAAAGATTTTTCGGAATTTGTCTTATAACGGTTAATTCTCATAGACTTTCATAAATTATATGTACATCGGATTTCCATAAAATTTTAGATACAGGAACTCATTTGTATCCCTATTAATAACGCATTTCAAAATTCTTAAAACTTTTTTTTGTTTTAAATCATTTAAAAAAAAATTGGTTTTCGAAATATTTTGAAAACGGGTGAATTGAATTTTTTTTAAATTAAATAAAAACTACAGATTTTCTCATAATCACATACTCAAAAAATTTTGAAATATTTGTTCGAAAAGATTTTCAAAAAAAAAACACTTTAAAAAAAAAAACTGGTCGAACGATTTTCAATATTTTTTTTTTTCTAGATAGACATTTAGTTTTGAAACTTTATTGCATACTTAATTTTTCTGAGAAAACTCTCAAACTAACTGAAAAAATAAAAGAATTTTCAAAATAATTTTTAATTTTTAAAGTGATAACTTCTTATGGGAGGGTAAACCGCTTTGTAAAGTAACGCGTTACTTTGCCACTCTGTCTGGCTTCCCTTTCTCTCACGCATATGGCGGTAATAGGCATGCTCCTCCTCTCTCACTTTAACCCACAGCGCATTTTAAAATCAATAAAAGATTTTATTAATAAAAAACTTTTCCTCACATCATCATTTTAATCTATCTATATCTAATATATAAAAATAAGTCGTCTTATGTTCGGGCTCGATAAACTCGAGAATGCCTGGGCAGAATTTTGTAATGTTTTTTATAAAGTTAGCTATCCTATTGAGGAAGGTCTTTTTGTGAAGATTGTTCAAATTTCGGTAAACCGCAAAATGCATTTTTAGTGAATTTTGTCATATTACTAACAAAACTTTTGGTGGGGTCTTCTGAGGATGTCGACGAAGGTGTTTGGTTAAATACTATAAAGCGGTAGCGAGGTTCTTTTGATCCAGCATTTTTGTCGACATAACAAGTGTTTTTCCCATAATTGTAAACAAATATTTGAATTTTTTATTTGTCAATTTAATTTTGATAAAATTGGAATAAGTTTGTAATCTGCGGACATTAACTAGAATCGGTTCATTACTTTTATCTTAAATTAAGTAAATTAGAATGGACCAAAAATTATTAAATATAAAAGAAAAGTTGGTGAATAACGGTGAAGTATGTGAAGATAGAATTCTAAATATACATATGTAAAATAAAAACGTCATCAGATTTTTTTTGTTTGAACATTCATTTTAGACTTTTCTTTTATATTGTTCAGATTGGGATAAAAAAGTTTAAATGAATCAAGTTAATAATTTGGGATGAGTGCACGATTGCTCACACGAAATCATTGGAAGCCCTTAATCGAACGTTAAAAGATTTACGAGGAAACCAACGTGTATTTGGTGGTGCCATGATATTGTTAGTAAGTGATTTTAGGCAAACATTACCTGTAATACCTAGATCTACTGCTGCTGATGAGTTGAATGCATGTTTGAAATCTTCAAATTTGTGGCAGTATGTGAAAACACTCAAACTTACTGTAAGCGAGTTAAACTGCAAAATGATCCTACAGGGGCTGTGTTTTCGAAACAATTGTTGAACATGGGCAACGGCAAAATGAATATTGATAACATTTATGGTCTAATAACATTGCCATACAATTTTTGCCGTTTGGCGGAATCTAAAACAGAATTGGCACAGAATGTATTTCCAAACATTGCCCAGAACTATAAAATTAATTCGTGGTTAAGTGAAAGAGCTATATTAGCTGGCACAAACAAAGACGTAAATAAAATTAACACGTAAATCCTTAAGAAATTACCAAATGAAATTGTTGTGTACAAATCAATAGACACCATCACAAATCAAGATGAAGCTGTAAATTATCCTACAGAATTTTTAAATTCTTTGGATTTAACTGGGATTCCACCCCATATTTTGGAGCTAAAGATTGGTGCACCTTTTATCATGCTTCGAAATATTAATCACCCAAAACTTTGTAACGGCACTAGATTAGCAGTAAAGCGATTAATGAACAATGTTATCGGAGCAACTGTTTTAATTTTAAAATATAAGGGAGAAGATGTGCTTATTCCTAGAATTCTCATGATTCCCTCTGATTTGCCATTTGAATTTAAACGTTTGCAATTACCGATTCGTCTTGCGTTCGCTATAACAATTAACAAATCACAAGGACAGTCTTTACAAGTATGTGGTATACATTTAGTGTTTCCAATTTTTTCTCACGGACAACTTTATGTTGGATGTTCGCGAGTTTGTAAACCATCCTTATTGTTTATTTATGCTTTAAATGCGAAAACAAAAAACGGGGTTGGGTTCGGGAGCCCGTTTTTCAGAATCCTGTTTTTTAAAATCCTGTCTTTAAAATCCCGTTTTTTAAAATACTGTTTTTAAAAATCCCGTTTTTATAAAATCCCGTTTTTTAAAATCCTGTTTTTTACCATCCCGTTTATTAAATTCCCGTTTTTATAAGCCCGCTTTTGGAATCAACACAAATTGTTTTATTTTAAAAGTCGCGGCGATTTTTAAAATAAAACACCTTGTGTTGATTCCAAAAGCGGGATTGAATTTATTTTACAGCCCAATGATGATGATGATGAGGTGACTTAATGTTCATGGGCGTTATGTCGTATGAAAGGAGACAAAAAGAAAACAAAAAAAAAATATTTGGAGAAGTTTTTTTTATTGATTTTGTAACTTAACAAATAAAAAAATAAAGAACATAGAACATAACAAAAATGAGGTTTCAAGATTTTAGATATTTTTTCGAAATATTAAGATTAAAGTCTTATATTGTGAGCTATACGGCGCAAAAAATCTGTTTTAGTCATTGATTTTCTATCTTTAATTATTTTAGATATTGCTCTAGATTTCAAAACATTAATTTTTTTGAAAAGCTTTTCAGCTTTTCAGCACACAAACCACAAACAACTTTATTGCTCAGCCCAGCTTTTCAAATTGGGGAACTGCTAGGTAATATTTAATGTGTACTATATTGAGTAAATTTATCAAAATATGAAACGGGCTAAGCGGGATTAAACGGGATTTTAAAAAGCGGGCTCACGAGAAACGGGATTCTGTATAAACAGGATTATTAAAAGCGGGATTTTAAAAAAGCGGTACTTTAGAATCGGGATTTTATTTTTTTTTTTGCGGGATTATAAAAAACGGGATTTTAAAAAACGGGCTTCCAAACCGCTCCCCAAAAAACGATGTTGCTCTTGAAAATGCTTCATTTAAAAAATTGTTAAATTAATTAATTAATTATATAAGAAAACTAATTGTATTCAATTAAAAGCTGCATGATATACAACATTTTGTTTTCTGATCCGGAGCGTAATTAAAGAGTGATGATGGTTTCCCAACTCGGGAACATGCCACATATAATAGCTGACGGCAAATCGGTTGAAGTGAAGGAAATTCACGGAATTCGACATTCTTCTCCTTTGAACTTTTAAAAACCTTGCCACTATCAAATTGTTCATAAGCTTCGTCACAATCAGTTGGGTTCTATTGCGCAGTTTAGGAGCATGCAGATTTCGAAGGAGGCATGATAGGCAAATCCAAAGAATACTCGCATATTGCGGGTGGCAATGGTACAGTGGATGAAGTGCTTGGTTGCTAACCTAAGAGTTGTGGGTTCGAGCCCCAGCCTGGGCAGCAACTTTTCAATATTCCCCCAGCTTCAACTGGACGCCACCCGTGGGATTTTTATGAGATAAATATCACCTATTTCTCAATTCATTGTACCAACAAAAAATCTTTCCTATCTTTCTATTCCTTCTAACTATTGCCGTGCAGTTTGCATTCAAAAAGACCTTGGGTCTTACAGGCATATAGTTAAAATTATTATTAAAATTATAATTATTATTATATTCACACTCAATGGAATGATTTTCTCATACCTCCATAAATATGATGGCTTGAGACATGAGTTTACTTCAGCCGCCGCTGTTGGTTTCAGAATCACGGGAAGTGTTTGTTTTGGAAATCACCCGCCAACTGTATCATCACGCAACCAGAGCGACGATTATTGTTGCGCAAATGATTTTTTTAAATTGTATTTCATTTAATCCGTATGAAACTAAGATTTGTCTAGCCGAGCGAAGCCGGGTGGGTCAGCTAGTATATGTATATAAATATAAACTTCGGAACGAATCGGTCAAAATACACAATTCTTAATTTTGTGTTTTTGTTATCGTCAGGAGAAGGTTTGTGTAAAAGAAAATTTAAAAAATCGGTTTCTCATGAATGCATTTTAAGTGCATTTTGTCAAATTAAGAACAAATCTTTTGGAAGGACATTTTGAGGATGCCTACGAAGGTTTCTATGAAGATTGGTCAAAAATCGGTGAAGTAATTTGTCACCTGAATAGGTAAGAATCAAAGGGTTTTCGACAATGAATTAAAGTTTTAAATTTGTACGATCAAATCAATTGCTTTTTTCAACTCTATCGATAATGTGTAAACAAGCCGAGAGATGGGATTTATACTCGAGTTTAGGGCTTTGTAAATTGTAACATCCTAAACATGCAAGAAACTGGATTTGATTCAAAATTAATTTGTTGGCAACTCCTTATTTCGATATTAGCTGTCAAATGATTCGATATTGCATATAGGTTTAAATTAACTTTGGTCAATGTTTTCGTTTCCACAAGGAATAAAAGTTTATCTCAAGACTTAAGCCATTAAAATAATATATCTTTTTGTTTATTTTTCGATTGATTTCTGCTTAGCATAGACAAAAGCCGTTTTCCAATAAACAAAAGTAAAAATGTGTGAACTTAAAATAACGATTTTTGCATATGTTGACTTAAGCTCTTTTAACTTATTACCACATATTTTTTGATCATTATTTTTTTTTATAAAACTAAACAAATTTTAGTAGGTACTTATTATCCTATGATGTATGATGATTTGATACTAACATTTAAGTTCATGAGAAAAATTCAACAGGAAAAGATAGAATACCTAAAACCTAATTAACAAAATCAAAACTAAATTTTTATAATTTGTTTCTGTTTGATATTTACAGCTCTTTCTTGGACATATTTTAGCAGGGAACAATTTTTTCCTTATTTAACTAAAATTTTAAAAATTAAATATTTAAAAAGTTTTGAATGATTTGTATTTATTTACAAAAAATCTTCAGTGTAAGCTTCGAATACTGTGTTATCTGTTTCTTTAAAAAAACATACCCATTAAAAATACCAAACAAACATAACAAACCCACAAAAAAAAATTAACTTACCACAAAAAACAGCAAACCAATATTTTTGTACTAGTGTAATCCAATAAGTTTCCTGTTTGTTGCGGAAATTTGCGTTTATCCTTAAAAACAATCACTTAAGCAAACAGACAGGGAATGGAATTTTC
Organism: Platycheirus albimanus; assembly: GCA_916050605.2. Classification (NCBI taxonomy): domain Eukaryota; kingdom Metazoa; phylum Arthropoda; class Insecta; order Diptera; family Syrphidae; genus Platycheirus; species Platycheirus albimanus. Next base: position 44,821,667 of record OU696697.1, read on the forward strand.
AATTCGCACTTTCACAATTAAAACTGGTTATTCCGTTATAAAACTGCATTAATTTTTTTCGTATCTCCTGGATTGAAAATTACAACTTCTTTTAGCCACCGGACCACAGATATTAGAGATTGGATGTTATACAACTAGATTCACTTGCACTGATTTCTGTGATGTAATAATGAAATAAAATTATTTGGTTTTTTTAAATAAGAATCATTTTACTGGTTTTTTTTTTTATAATATCGAGACACAAAAACAAAGGTTTTATTTTGTTAATAGAAATATAAAATTACAATTAAAAATTAGACGTTTTAAATGTTTTTGGATTTTTTTCTATGGACGAGGCCAACGAAAGCGAATCTGAATTTCAGGTCTGAATCGACGAAAGTAAAATCTGCAACTGATCGTGTGCATTGCACCTGGGCAATGTTGAACGAATGCAATTGCTAGCTATTTCCAGCCAAACACCTCCTCTACTCTCCCTTGTCATAGAGTTCAATCACCGACCATTAACACCGACAATATGCAATGGCAAAGTTTTGCAGATGGAGAGCTTAGAGTGGTAGCACACCAGAGACAGCCTATACCACTCTATGGGTCTATACCACAAGCAATAGAGATCTTTTTGTAGATAGATCATTTACAAGAAAAGTTGGTATACTCAACTGAAAGGTAAGTGGCCAAACGCAAAAAGTAGCTTTGAATTGGATTTCTTGGGTTAATTTTTTTCGCAGTTTTGTTGGGCTATCGACTTACTTTTGAACTCGATGGCTACCAGTGTAAGTGATAGTGTGTCTCTGCTAGTCTGGTATTGTATGATGAAATGAATCTATTCGATCTGGATGTGTTATGATTCGATTACATGATAATGGGCAAAAAGGTGCGCAGAATATAACAAAAATATAAATGTTAGACAAAAAACGGGTGAGGGCCAAGGAACCGGTCGTATCTGAGCAAGAAAAAAACACAAGTATTAATTTTAAATCGTTTTCGTAGTTGACCTGATTTAAGGTTGGACTTTGTGTAACTGTAATTGTAATTATTAGCTACAAAATAAGTCTCTTTGACGCATGTTTCTCATGTCTTCAGATCGTTGTTGGTAGTTTGCAAAAAATATTGATGATATCCAACTAACAAGGTGACTTATTCCGTATCATATCCGTTGAGGGGACGTCCGCCGTCGACGACCAAAATTCTACTAGGGCTGGAAGGGAAATAAAGTATTTTATGAGCTTAGCATTATGTCCTTCCAAGGGGGGAGTGTGCCATTTGTATACCCTATTCTATGGAATAATTTTTGGTTCAAGAGTAAGGCTAAGTTCTTCAACCGGTAAAATAAGCCCACAATCGCCATTTTTGTTAAACAACCTCAATTTGGCAAAATTAAATTATGTTTTTAAAGCACAAGGCTAAAATTTTGCACACACAAAGCTTAAGGTAAGTCTTCTTCTAATTAAATAAAAATATTTCAGTTTGGGCGTGGGTCACGCCCACTTTTCATACAAAACTGTCAATATGGCTTTTATAAAATAACATTGCTTATGTTAGAGCGAAAAACATTAAGCTTTGTGGTTATTACTTGTACATAAACATCTTGTGTATAGAATCAAAAAAATTGATTTTGGGCGTGTCTGACGCCCACTTTTCATTAGAAACTATAAAAAAAAACTGTTCATGCAAATGAACGGTATTTATAATGAATCCACAATCCCAAATTTGTGAGTATCAAAACTACGAAGCTTGTGTATGAAAAGAAATCTTTGAATTTTTGGCGTGGCGATGGCGTACGCCCACTTTTCATGAAAGAACGAAAAACGTTGTCTCAAAAATTTAAGGCACTTCCAATATTTAATTTAAACCTTTTTCCTTCCGTTCGTTATTTGAGAAATATATCTCTACATTTTCTTGTGTACGTTTTTCAATACGCCCACTTTTAAAGGCGTGATTTTCATAAAATACCTTTGTTCAGGTAAGGTTGTTTAAAAACAACTCGACTCAGCTGTAGTTTTACACATATGCCTAAAACTGATCAAAGCTCAGTTAGTGCTTCAAATTTTTAAGACACGCCCACTTTTAAGGGGCGTTTCCGTCAAAAATTGTATAAAGCATTAATTTCTTAACGTTTTTTAACTATTGGTCGCAGTTTTGAAGTAAACAGATGAACACTTGGATTTAAATTCCTTGGTAACGTAGCAGAGTGTGGTCCAAAAATTGTTAAATACACCCATAATTGCTATTTCCATTCAAAATCTAATTTTTAAAAATTTAAGTTCTCTCTGGTTTTGTTCAAATTGATCTGCAAGCTTAAAATTGAATGTCACTGAGTTCATAGTAATTGCCCTGGCAATATAGAACATCAGTTTTGGGCGTGGCACACGCCTTTTTTTATTGCGACAGCAGTTATTGAAAATCGGCCACACAAAATTAATGATACTGAATTTGTTCCTGTCTGCTTAAGAAGAATTTTGTTTCTGAAATTGGAACAGCGGCAGGCTGCGGCAGGGAAAAGCATACACATACAAAATATAGTGAGTAGGGTATCCAACAGTTCGTTGAAAACGTACTGAGGCTCTCGCTTATGTTTAACATAACAGTTTGTGCTGGTGCCTGGTTGCAGCAATTTCTGAAGAATGGTAGAACTGTGTTACTGTTCTTTTCAAAGTTTGATTGCAAATTGCTTTAAAATTAGATTTGCAAAAAATAAAATCCTGACTAAATTTAAAGCTTGACAAAAGCCTGATGTGTCAGCTTAGTGGTAAGTATGTCCAGTTAAAACGCTGAAAGGTGGGTCCAGTTTCTATTTTTTAGGTTAACTGCATTTTTCTTGAAAGTGACTCATTCAAAGAGGATAAAATGACATACAAAAATGAAATAACGGCGGTAAAAGTTCACTCCGGAAAGTATCAATGCGTTTAGCAAATTTTCAACTAACTTAATAAACTTTACTGTGCAGTTGCTGTTGCTGATAGATAGTAAAAAGAAACACAAGAACATATATAAATTTCATTAGATTAATTTTTTTAGTGGGTCCCACACAAAAGACAGAAGGTGAACTAAAGTAGAGTGTTGGATCCTTGGGTTGTATAGATACATGAGTAAAGTTCCTGCTCCAAAGATACGCTCTGAATAATAAGTCATCAGGAAAGTGGTAAAGATTCGTAGACAGGCCAAATTCCACCACCTAAGACTCATAAGCGCCCATGCTTCTACAGAAGGGAAATACGACGATACCAAAGAAAATTTCGATGAGCTTTCCGCCAAAACTTATGAGTAGTACCCCAAACATGACAATAAGATCCTCTTGGGAGATTTCAATGCCCAAATCGGGATAGAGGACATCTTTGGTATGACGATCGGACGACACAGCCTGCACTACACCACTTTCGATAGGGGAATCACCAGGCACTTCGATTTCGAAGCGGGGAAAAAAATTGATCTGAGTAGCACACGATTTCTAGATCCCCATATCAAGGGTGAAAAGGACACATGGCGATCTCCAGTGGTCGAACCATGCAACCAAACAGAAGACACTCCCCTAGCTTTCAGAATGTCCGTTCTTTCCGAGGAGCAAACATCGAAAGAGATCACTTTCTAGTAGCTTGGGTATCCATTGAAGCTCTTAGGCGAACATCAACTACGCCGATGATCTAATATGTCCCTAACAATGCGGCTTGAGACCTGGATAATCTATCACAGCCCAAATCTTCGCATTACGCCAGATCCTGGAGAAAACCTAAAAATTTGACATCGATACCCATACTGACTACCTGTTAGTCGATTTTAAACCAGCCTACGACACTGTCAGTAGATTGGAACTGTATAGTGTCATGTCCAACTCAAGGATTCCTGGTAAACTGATGCAACTTATCAGGATGACGTTGGAAAATGCTCGCTGTTCCTCCAAATAGGTATAGGAACTCTACTGAAACCTTCGACACGGACAGAGGGTTAAGAAAAGGTGTGTCACGCAACTGTTTTAACTTGAAAATGTTATATTGAACACCCATTCCAGCACATCCGGCGCCATCTTTAATAAATCGCCACATTTACTTGGGTTTGCGGACGATATTGACGGCGTGATCAGAAGAACAAAGCAAGCAGTAACTGGTGCCTTCACTACACTGAAGTCAGCAGCAAGCAGAATGGGACTGAAAATAAACGAGGACAAAACGAAGTATATGCTTTCATCAACAAGTCCAATTCCACCACCGACTTGGTCAGAATGTAAACATTGATAGGTATAACTTCGAGGTAGACAAAGAATTTGTCCACCTGGGCACTTTTTTAACCACAAAAATCAACATCAGCGCTGAAATCAAATGCAGACTTACTCTTGCTAGTCGCTTTTTCTTTGGGCTGAATAAGCAATTGAGAAATAAGGCCCTATCGAAAAGAAAAAAGAGATACTGTGTAGAACACTCATCATCACCCTGACCCAATCGGATGGAAAGTCACTTAAAGTCTTCAAAGGAAAAGATCTGCGTACGATATTAAGGCCTGTCTTCGAAACAAAATTTGGCGAAGAAGATACAATGATGAATGACCTATAATTGCTGTACAGCAACATAAGCCTAGCCAAAAAAAAATCGAATTTAACTACTAAAATGGCTGGGCCACGTCCAGCAAGTGAACATCAACGCTCCAGCTTGTTAAGTCTTCAACGCCAAACCAGACGTAGTCAGAAGCCATGGTTGACCTCATCTTCGATGGAACGACCAGATAGAGGTAGATCTCTGAATACTTGGAGTGCGAGGTTGGAGAGCGCAGTTCAGAGACCAAGCCGGCTGGACGGACATATAAAGCAAGTCCTACAGGAGCACCACGCCCTAGTTGAGTCAGCATAAATTAAGTAAGTAAATAAGATTGGTAAAGCCCCTTTAACTCTCTTTCTGAGTCTTAAAGAAAATATTAGTGTATGCACTTATTCCAGAAAATAAGCTTATCCAGCTATAACCTAGATTTGTTTTTTAACTACAAAATCTTAGAAAAATCTATTTTCCGATGGTCTTCTTCCAGTCACTTATGTCTTGATTGAATAAATTTGATTGAACCAATATCGTTACTCCAAACAGAAATTCTCATAATTTATTTAAACAATTTCGAACCACCAATTTTCAGTTGCTCACATAAAGTACTTTAGTATAATTTTAAGCTTTTATTTTGCAGAATTGCTTTCAACATAAAATATACCGCACCGTGCTGGACAAGCATTGTAAGACTGCTTCTACTGTCTTCAACAATAGATGTGGACGATATACATTAATGCCGATTGTTGTACAAATTGCGAAACGATTACTCAATGAAAATAATAAATTACCTTCTTTCAGGTACAATCACTGTTACTGCTTAACTGTGTCATAATGAAGTCGATCATTACAGTTCCAGACCAACAATTAATTAACCAACGACAACAACAGCAACAACATACTGTGTGATGGCCAGACTATACCAACCAAGCAATTGAAAACAATTTCTTAGGTGTTCAGTGTTCAGACTTAACTATTTTTATTCACGTTGGAAATTATGAAACCCTAATTGACTGTGAATGGTAATAGTGAATTCTATTTGTGTGAATCTTTCAGGTGGAAAATTGCGTGCATTGTGGTTGCATGATGCAGGCGCTGCTGGCACTGTTCTTTAATGTAAACAATGCGTGGTGGAAAACTTTTTTTTAGCAGCCAAATACATAAGTCAAATCCATGTATGTTTACCTACATTTTGAACCACGAAGCACGCAGAACATACAATTGCCATTAATTTAATTTAAAACCAAAATGTTGTTTCTCTGTACACCATATTGCAAATCTTCCAGAACATATATGTTGTACATATACGAGCCGAGCACAAAGAATTTGAAGGGTGATCCAAATCGAGCCTCGAATGTTGGTAATACTGCGAATTCAACAGGTGAACAGTAACTCTTTGTTTAAGGGCGTGCTGCGTCATTTATCATCGCGTAAATTTTTGTCAGTTGTGTTTTACACAAATTAAAGGGCAACCCTTCATGTTATTGAACTTTACTGTGTTCAACATAAATTGGCAGCACACGTCTTATGGGGAAGCTTGTTCAAAGTCAGTAGACTAAATAATTGAAGTAAACCCAATAAAAAGTGTTTACCCAAAAGAGAATTTCCGATTGCATCTGACCTCTGACGTAGAACCAACACGTCTTATTCATCACATGAGTGGAGTGTTGAGTGTGCATTGATTGGATGTGGCCAGAAGATGCTACTTTGCAATTCAATCCCAATTAAATTGATTCATAATATTCTCTCTGATTTAGATTACCAGTGCTCAATTGGTATAAGGGTAAAGCTAGTATTACACGATCATCGAAATCTGTCATTGCAATGACATTCTGACGTCACAAGAAAATATGTCATTGTAACGTCAGTTCACTGTCATTTATCACAGTGTCATTGCTAGCTACAGTGACGATCACACGAATGGCGCAAGTCTGTCATTGGTGTCCCAAAATGCAATGACGGGCAGACCTTGTCATTGTAATTTTTGACGTTCGATGTCATTGCCATGACATGCAAAAGAATGACGATTACACGACTTGACCACTTTCAAAACTTTGAAAGTTGATGGCGACCTGAAACCGCGATGACAGAAGTCATTTTTCGCAATGACGATCACACGACATTCATAAATTGAGTTATCGTGACTGAAAAATTGACGTGAGTTTGTGAAGTTCCTCATATTATAAACAATAAATAATATAATTCCAATAATATAAAACCAAAAATGTCGAGAAAAAATATTTTGGAGATGGCGATCCTAGCAACATATTTATTGGAGGATAGTTCAGAGGAAGAAGACGACGACAACGAAAGACCACAACGAAGAGTTCGTTTTGTGTGGTCAAAAAAATGGTTGCTTCGCCGTGATACAGAAGGCTTCTGTTCCAAGTTGCTGCGGGAATTGCGAGCTGAGGGACCGGAGCTATATCGCAATTTCCTGCGGATGTCAGCCACTCAATTTAACTTTTTGTTAAATTTAGTGGCTCCTATAATATCAAAATAAGACACCAATATGCGAACTAGCATTTCCGCGGAGGTGCGATTAGTACTCACACTGCGTTACCTGGCAAGTGGTGACAATTTTAGGTCATTGCAGTACCTTTTCCGAATTTCACAGCCAACCATTTCTACCATTATTCCGTCTACCTTGACAACAATGACATGGCAGAAATTCCTGCCATGTCATTGTTGGGACACTGTCATCGCAATGACAAACCAATCAAAAAATCTTTCATGTTGTCCTATCAACAATGACAGGGTGATTACACGGTCATCGAAAATTGTCATTTCGATGACGTAAAAATTCCTGTCATTGTGCTTGTCATTCTGGTTGTCAGTGCAATGACAGCATTCTACGATGGCGATCACACGACATGACGACTTTAGGACAGATAGTTACGTCATTATGACGTCAGAATGTCATTGCAATGATAGATTTCGATGACCGTGTAATACTAGCTTAACTCGTTCAGTTTTGATTTTCCTTTTGTTTCTGCTTAAGAGCTTTTGGTTTCAGAGCTTTTTTGTTTTTTTGGTACGTCAGTCAAATTTATTTTTGGTCTGAGATCTAATCTGAGATCAAAAAATGCTGTTCATTTGGAAAAGATCAATCTTCTTTTATACCCTATTCCATAGAATGGGTATATTGTATTTGGTGTGGAGTTTGTAACATATACCGTTAGGTATAGAAAAGTATATATATTCTGACTCAGAATCAAAAGCCTAGTCGATTTAGCCATGTCCGTCCGTCCGTCCGTCCGTCCGTCCCACATTAAATTTTGTGGGTCTTACTGGCACATAAACATCTTGTGTATGAAATCAAAAAAATTGATTTTGGGCGTGGCTGACGCCCACTTTTCATTAAAAACTATAAAAAAATTGTTTTTGTAAATAAACGGTATTTATAATTAATCCGCAAGCCAAAATTTTGCGTCTCTTAATAGAAACGAAAAGGTTTGTGTATGAAAAGAAATTTTTGAATTTTGGGCGTGGCTTACGCCTACTTTTCATGAAAGAACGAAAAACGTAGCCTTAAGAATTTAAGGCATTTCCAATGTTTAATTTAAACCTTTTTCCTTCCGTTCGTTATTTGAGAAATATATCTCTACATTTTCTTTTGTAAATTTTTTCGATACGCCCACTTTTAAAGGCGTGATTTTGGTAAAATACCTTTGTTCAGGTAAGATTGTTTAAAAACTACTCGATTCAGCTGTAGTCTTACACATATGCCTAAATACTGAAAAAAAGCAGTTAGTGCTTCAAATTTTTAAGACACGCCCACTTTTAAAGGGCGTTTCCGTCAAAAGTCGTATAATGCATTAATTTGTTTAACGTTTTTTAACTATCGTTCGCAGTTTTGAAGTAAACAGATGAACACTTGGATTTATATTCCTTGGTTACGTAGCAGAGTGTGGTCCAATAATTGTTAAAAACACCCATAATCGCTATTTCCATTTCAAATCTAATTTTTAAAAATTTAAGTTTTGTCTTGCTTTGTTCAAATCGATCTGCAAGAATAAAATTGAATGTCACTGAGCTCATAACAATTGCCTTGGCAATAAAACGTTTTAACTTTGGGCGTGGCGCACTCCTTTTTTTATTGCGCCAGCACTAATTGAACATCACACCGCATAAAATTAATGTTATTGAATTTTTTTCTGTCTGCTAAAGAAGAATTTTGTTTCTGAAACATCGGCTGTTTGCGGGAGGCAGACGCATGCACATACAAAAATATGGGGAATAGGGTATCCAACAGTTCGTTGCAAACGTACTGTAGCTCTCGCTTATGTTTTGATCTCAGATCATTTTTCAGACTAAAAATAAAATCTCATTTTCAATCAATTATACTGCATACCAATATTTTTAAAAATATTTATTTGTATTTTTAAAAGCATTGTTTTTAATTTTTCAAAAAAAAAATTAATATTTTGAAATCTGCTCATTAAATTCTTTTCAAAAATCTATACATATAATAAAATTGTAACGGGTCGATGTCTGTACATTGAAGATATAGATTCAAAACTAATATGGGGAGTCTCAATTAGACCCACAGAAGTCAAAACAACCGTTTTTAGAATTTTTTTCTGTCTGTCTGTCTGTCTGTCTGTATGTTTGTACGCGCATCACGCAAAAACTACTGCTGGAATTGAATGCGGTTTTCGCAGATTTATTGGTAGTACGCCAACTTAAAATATAGGCTCCATTTTATCGCAGGAAAATATATAATTCTGGTTGTTTTTTTTTAATATTGCTGCAATCGAACGTTATTCAATGAACTTAACGCAAAATTAAAAAGTTTTAAGGAAGTTAGCGTCTCACTTACTTAGTGGCGCTATAAATCATAAAAATAGCGCCACACTTACCTTTATATACATGAATAGAAATAAGAATAGATTGTTACATCAAAAACATCATAGATGGCGCTATTTACCACCATATAGACAAAGTCTCATTCAGTGAAAGCAGAAATCGAAAAATAATGTAACCATAAAGAATGGTGAACGAGTAATACTTACGACCAAAACTGATGAAGCGGAGCTGCCATAAATAGCAGTATCGGCGCGTAGCATTGTTTTGAAATTGGGCATTCCAATTAGGTATATTGCTTCAGAACTTAACCCTCCAACTTTGCAATTTAAACCGTTATGATACTTCGAAATAATATTACACAGAAGCCAAGAATCTTACGGCTATAGAGCTGGTTAAGTATTTAGCTTTCATACCACGCATACGAAGCAGCGGGCAAAAGCTAGTTATTAATAAATAATGTATTCGCGGAATACCTATGAACTGGCGATTTTGTTTTGAAAAAGTCTTTCAAAAAACACTTTTTTTTTTCAAAAACTGCTCCACAGATTCTTATAAATTCTCATAAATTCAAATGCATAAAAAGAAATAAATTGGCGTACTTTTTTCAGCTTAAGTTAGTTTAAGTATTTATTACAGAATTTTGAAAAAATCATTTTTATCAAAATCTCAAGCCTCAAGACTACTGTCACACATTAGAGCAAGTTCGAGCGATTAAGTCGTGCATTTTATTTTTATAATGCAATCCCACTCAAGGACTCAAGTGAATATGAATACCCTTATATTGAATTTACATATGCAAGTGAGGAGAGAAGGAAGAAAATAAATTCGGTACAGTTAAATGAGATTTTAGGTAATAATTTCTTTCAGATTTTTGCTAATTTGAAATGGTTACTCGTTACTACGAAAACCCTGTTAGAGCTATTGTTAAAACATAAACTACGGAAAACAAATGAGTGCGAATGAGAGACAAACATCCCTATCTCCTCTGTATTGCCAATTTATGTTAGACAGCGTATATTATCAATGTTTCCTCGATAGTGGCGTAAACTGCAGCACTGACATGATGAAAAACTTTTTTTTTTCTATTCTTTGAGTATTTAGTGAGTTATCCATTAAGCTGTTGCGATGAGCTAATTCCCAGTTTTATGAAAATTTTCGTGTAAATGAAAAAGGAAAACTCATAACCAATTCTTATTTATAAAATCAATAAATGAATAACTTCAGGCCATCTATTTAAACATATAAGTTGAAGAAAATAATCAACATAAATCAATGTCAATGTACTTTCATGGTGATTCGCAATTTTCCGTTTAAAATAAATGTAAATAGACTTATACATACTTATTGATTCGCTCAAAGTTTCCATTGGATTTAATTTCAATGCGAAACTCTTGAAGCGAAAATCTCATAGCTATGATTTACCAATATTGTATTGCATTCGCACCAAAATACCCCCCATTAACGCCCAGAAAATTTATAAGAAAATCTCTGAATGAGGTTGGGTTGGGTAGGGTATGGATTGGATATGCAGCAACACATACAAACTGCCTGATACAAAAAAAAAAATATCCATTAACCTAATCCGACCCCATAATTATTATTATTTTAGCAGCGACGTCGACGACGGAGAGGATTATAATTTATTGATGATGGAAATATCTTGAAATCGAAATTCACTCAAACTGGTGATGATTATGCGTGAACCTGAGCATCCCAAAGTAAACAGAAAATGGATGATAAAAAAAAATGTAATTCAACAATGCATAAGAGGATGCAGTTGATGATTGCAGTGATGTTCAGTTAATGGGACCCCAGGGATGGAGAAGTACTTTTAATCTGACATCGGGAGTAAGGAAGTGTTTTGCAGTAGCAATAAGTGTGTAGAGCGTGTTTACTTTCATGGCTCCATCTATGGTACATATATGTATGATGATATGATACTACGATGTTGTATTAAAAAATTACTCTAGACAGTATCACTGTCACGACGAAAAGATACGAGATCGCCGACTTCGACTCTTGCTTGCAAAAGTAAGGTGTGAGCAAAACAATATAGTTGTTACCCATGTTCCTGCTGCTGGTAAGAAAAGGAGATTGACCAAATCAATTTGCAGTGTAGTAAAGAAAGTATGAAGAAATACAAAATGGTGAAGTTTTTTTTTATAATTTATTAACTTTTATTTATTTGCAAGTAAGAATAAATTAAATGCACAACTGGACAAATCGTGATGGTAATAAATGCCCTTTCCAATGATATAATTTTTTTTTGTATTTTAAAAAGAAATACAAATTTTTTGTTTTGTCCATTTTTTCGGAATTTAATGCAAAAATCAAAAAAAATATTTAAAAGGGTAGCCACATGATGAGAATTAACAAGAACGAAAAATGCTAGCAAAATCCAAAAGAAATGTCTCGTCCTATTATTCCATTTTCCATATATTTTGTAAAAAAAAAAAATATTTGTCCTCTTAGAAAATTCCGTCTCTTACAAAAATCGCCAAATCTTAGTGCAAAAGCATGGTTTGGAGGAGGGATTGGGGGGTGAGAATTTTTTTTCAAAAATGGTGGGTTCTTGGTTGGAGTTGGGGGTGGTGGGGGGAGTTGAGGGATAGAAGTTTGCGTAAATAATTGTTGATGAGCATACTACACAACAATATTCAAGCTGGGTTCTCCGTTTGCAGTAAATCTAGGCAAAGTTTTTTTGCTTTATCTGCTGGGTTCTCATTTAGGCCAGAGTTTATCACCGGGATATGTACAACGATATTTCTTTCATTAGGTTTTGATTCCAGGAACTCCACCTGTCGTTCAAGTGTCATACATTTAGCTTCAACCTGTTGCAGTTGTTTATGCAATGACTCATTAACTGTTTGTAGTGTTTGGATTTTTCTAGAAATTCCCTCCATATCTTCCTTAGTCGGAAAATGTTTGAGTTTTTCATCCAAAAGGGTAGCCATAGTCTTTGTGATTAAATCATTTAAGTCATTCACCGACATATTCACTCTTGAACCGGATTGATGAGATTCATTGCAAAGTGAAGAGTTTGGTGACATTTCTATCGAACGAGGTCGTTTTGGTTGCGAGCCGATGTCACCCATTATGTTACTGTTATTTGTTTTAATAGGGGTTCTTTGCATACCTCCACCCACCATAGTGCCGAGAGTTCTTTTTAGTTTAATTTAAACAGAAATAAACTTTCTCACCTTGGTTATACAGTTTAATAATTATGTTCGATCTCGTTTTAGTTCTTAATTACAATCAAATAGAGTAAGTTTTAAAAATAGAAACTTTTCAAATTCAAGAAAAACTACAGAGCTAATTTTCCACCAACTAGACACAATCAAAACAAAAAAATCGACCATTAAGCCATGCCGTCACGAAAAACGGCATAATGCTTTGTTGCCATCCGGCCAATCATTTCTTGAATGCCGTCTAATACACCTTCAAAGCTACTGTTAAGAAATTATCCACAATATGTCAAATAATAATTCGTAGCTGCGTTGTAAGACAGTCTCTATTAAAAATATTTACTTTTTTTTATTTATAAAAAGTATTTATACGTATTCTGTTATTGTTATTATAATCTAAAAATATGAATAATTTTCACATCTGCCGGGCGTCCCGTGACGGTTAACTTTTTTGTATTTGTTGCTAGGGTATCAAAAAGTGAAATAAAGAGATTTTTTCAAAGGAAGATTTCATAAAAATATGGTAGAAAAATGGATAGTTCAATTATTCTCTCCTTCCAGTTCTCGTGATTTCAGGCCCAATATCAAATTATAAAAAATATCTTGAAAGTTTGAAAGTGAAAAGTGAAATATGAAAAGAGGGGAAGCAGATATGGTGTTGCGCTGTGCGGAGGACCCTTCAATGCAAAGCAAGATTGCACATAACGGAAAGGGATATGGAAGCTTCATAGTGCAAAGAACAATAAGCGACCACAGCCAAGGAACATGTTTCTTCTAGTGTAATAAAACGGGATGTGGCAATTCATAAAGACCCAGCTTGTCGGGTCCACCGAGTGCGCGTGAGCTTGAAAAATAGCCAGAGAGTCTGGAAGATATTTATATCCCCAAGCACCTTCGGTGAAGGTGAGCTCTTTGTGCTTTCGGAGGCCGTGTACTCGAGTGGATTGAACATATTGTTGATGTTCTGCATGGGAACCATACGAAGTAAAATCCCTAAGATCCGAAGCAGGTATCCCTGATGAGCAAGTATCATTCTGCACCAACACAACAATCATGTACTAACTTACCTATATATTTCAACTCTTTCCGGTCCATGGATACCTCGTATACATAGTCGTCCCAGTAGTCTACTGCTTAGTGAGTAATAGATCAACTGAAGCCTATGAAAAGTTCTGGCTGCAACTATTTCGATGTGCGTTCGATCTAGACATCTAGACTTTGGAGCCAGAACTCATCATATCAGACTTCGAAAGGGCTATAATAAACACCAACACTATTTTCTTTCCAAATATAGACAAAAAAGGTTGCATATTCCATTTTGGGCAGATTATTTGGAGGAGAATCCAGACTATGGGATATGAATATGGACACGACGATTAGTTCTAACAGGAAGTCAGGATGTTGAAGGCCCTTGCATTTGTACCAGCGGGTGAAGTGAAGCAGTAATTCGTAGAACTCTACCCAGCTGCCCAAATGGTTCGACCCGACCACCACGGTACCAACCATTGTTTTGGACCACTGAAAATGCCACCACGGAACAACACTTTCCGAGAATACAAAACAGTGTTGAAGCGTAGCATCGGCGGGCGATTGAAAATTGTGGTTAGCCTACGACACGCCGGACTGTATAAGCTTATTGCTGACCTCGGACCAGAAATGGTCATGGCGAAACTGGCTGTTGAAAAGATTCGCAGGGGTGAAGAGCCGCCAAGGACGCGAATCATGTATAGAAGAACGAGTGGATCCAAACGGTCTTAAGCAAGAGGACAACCATCACCCCACCAAAAAACAATTCCTGATTAACATTGCTCACAATGTTAACATAGCCTGACTTCATGCACCTAACGTAAATCCGTCCTTTTCAGGACGACCGAAAATTCACTAAGAGATAAGATTTATTTTTCTTGAAAGTCATTGCTTGGCTTAGGGTAGGTCCTGTCATCTGACGGGCAACTATATCAACAGTACTTGGGTGGCACGCTCGGCGGGATTTAGGGATTTTATCCTCCTTTTTCGAGGGCACACCGCGTTTAAGCAACTTTGTTGCTCCGCTAAGGGTTTGTCTAGTCGTCAGGCTGGCGCCTATTTCAAACAGTTTTCTAATCAAAAGTACATTGGTAACCCAATTCGCTGGACCTAGGGATTTGATCCTCCTTTTTCGGGGGCACATCGCGTTGAAGGAATGTCTCGTCGTCAGGGAGGCGCCTATGTTTTTGTAATCAAAAGTACCTGGGTCGTCATGAAGGCCTATGTCAAAAAGTTGTTTTAATCAACACCTTTTTAATGTTCATGAATATATTTAGCAAAAACTCTGCATTTAGAATACAGTTTAGGAAAAATAAATATTTCTCTTTAAATATTCATAATTTTCAAAATTACAATTTTTTAGTTGAATAAAAAAATTCTTAGTACAAAATAGTACTTTTTGAAAAAGTTTAAAAAGTACTGCCGATCCCGCCGATAGTATCATAATAATTTCTGCGGGAGAACTTGATTTGCAACATCATCTTTTTGCACTAAGTGTTTGAAAAGGTAATTAAATCTGCGGGGACATATTACGCGGGATATCGTTCTGCGGGATATCGTTCTGCGGGATATCGTTCTGCGGGAAATCGTAACGTTCCCGTTTAGGCTTACAGGCTGAAAAAGAAATATTTTCAGTTTTTTTTTTTGTTTTGAAGGATCGTAAGTCCGAAATGTGTATTAATGGGAGAATTGAATTCTGAGAACAAAAATAATACTTAAATACGTAAAATTTTGAAAAAAAATTAGTTTTAAAATTATTTTTTTTTTAATTTGTTTCATTTTGAGTTTGAAAATTAATATTTTGAAAACGGTTCAATAGAATAACTTCATTTAAAATTACAATAAAATGATAAGTTTTTGGATTTACAATAAGGTATAGCATGGCATTGTAGGAGTTACCGTTACTTTTTAATAATTTTTTTTTTCAAATTTAAGTCATGTTTTTAGAAAATTGCCCCTCCTGGCTAAACGGAGGGGAATAGACCCCCCTCCCATACGATTTTTTTTCTTGTCTCGACCCAACCTACACGCTCTAGCTTTTTGGCACAACATTCGTGAATCACCCTGTGTAGATAGATATTAATATTTATTATTCGTTGTCCCAATCAAAAATAACGTATCAGAAAATAGAAAGACAATGTCAGCATTCTCAAACGAAAAACTTATCTACACCCAAGATGCTGCTACGATTATTTTATAATGTCACTGTCATATTTACGAGTATAGTGTATATAAAATTATGACTGCATTTTTTTCATAATGTTTTCGTAAAAATAATAAATAATTTATGTATTTGTTAAAAATTGTTATTAAATGTATTTTTCTTGTTAAATGTGTCATCGGAGCCAAAACTATCAATTTTCGACTTGTAGTTTCCTATTTATTCAGATAATAGGTATATTAGCCCATAATTTATCAATTTATTAAACTGTATACCAATATTTGATTATTGCTTAATGCTTCATAACAGAAACACCATAGCGATATTACGCTTAAACATAATTATATTTTATTAACATTATAGCACCCCGTTTGTGGTGCGATGCCTAAGAAGAAAATGGATGCTGACCATCTTAATAGTAAGCATAGTAATCACTTTAAAGGAGTACGAGAGGCGGATTATAAGCACTGAGTAAACGGTACGGTTAGACAATAAGTGGTTTGGAACTACTTCATGTAGCAGGTTTTATGAAATAACACTAAAACAGATTGGACTGCTCCTAACCTAAACAACCGATAGGTAAGTTTAAAAGAAAGTTTTGCAAAGTCACATAGCCAACTTGCGACATATATATTAAATTAGACGTAAATTTGGAAGCAGATAAACCGCTTTATCAGGATGTAAAATATCCATTGCAAGCCTCAAAAAAAAAAAAAAATTTTTATATCAGGGGATAGTATTATCTAATATAGCTAGTTGGTCGTATTAGAAAGTTACGTAAGACATTTAAAACATTTATTATGCCACCGAGCTATAGTGTTTTTTGGCGGATTTTTGAGTACGGTTACTCATTATTCAAATGTGTTGACGATGAAATGTTGAAATGAAGTTGAACAAACTTCAATTCTGAGGGAATTTCATTAGTATTGCTCATGCTTAATGTTTTTTTCTTATATAGATAGCTACATATTCAAATGAGTATCAAAATTTTTGAGAAACCAATAAAATTCAATCTATCTATCTATCTCATGCATTGATTGTAGGTACTTGGTCCTAAAAAATAGCAATACCTATTTTTATATATTTTTGTTTTACCATGACCATTTTTAATTACATTGGGCCCGATCCAGCTTTTCCACCGCCCTGGGCAAACATTTAATTTGACGCTCTTTGCAATGAAAACATAAAGATAAGTTATAAAATTGTTTTTTGACCGACTTTTGAAAAGTGGAGGTTATCTTTTTTTGTTGAAGTTGTATTATATTCACATCCATATGTTAGTCCGATAATTTTTCTTAACGAGTAAATCAAATTACATAAGTGTATGTATCATGCATGTAGGAGTTACGTGTACATATACCTTCTTTCATTGTAACCTTCTTTCATTGACTTACAAATTCATGATAATCGGTTCAGTTGTTGAAAAAAAGATATACACTAAATGTTTTTTTTAAGTTAGTTTTTATTTAATGTTTATATTTTGTAACATCGACTAGCTTGATCCATTTTGCATTTGTACACTAAGTTTTAATATAGTGAGACAGATGACGTGTCTCACAATGTTTGCAATAAAATATGCGGTTTTGTTTACATTTTTCGCCACCGCCGCGCCACAAGTTTGGTGCATCACATCTCAAATATTTTTTTCAACATTGGTTGATTCACCAGGCGCTCATAAATAAAAGAAGGCTATTTTTTGCATTTATTTGAAAAGTGGGTGGAGCTAAAAGCTGAAAGAAAACGATAAAGATCAATTTGGAAGTAATGGTTTCCAGGCGAAAGGTAATTTAATTCACATCTCAGAGGAGGAGTGTTTAAAAAGCTGGTTTCTGTGTGCTAACTTGTGCTGTTTCTGGGTGGGCCGCTTTAACTCCTTCCCTTTATGTATTTCTTTTGATATTCACGTCCTTGTTACGGTTTCGAGGTCCACCTTTCGCACTAGCTCATATTAAAATTTAATACTTTCACTCAATCCGATTTATCTGATAAACAGAAGAAAGTAAGAAAAAGGCTTTTTACTGGCTAGGATCAGTGGCGACCATTTTTGCGCTGGGCTTGTGTCAGGTGCTATTTTTATAATATGTATGTAATAGGGTGACTGTGCCTTTTGTTTTGAATATTTTTTTTTTCTTCATAAAGAGAAAACTAAAGAGTGCTCGTGCTGTTTTTTTCTATCTAATCAATCAATTATTTATTTGATTTTTATTTTATTGCATTGTTGACTTAATTATTTTTTTATGTTTACTTCGACCATTTTGTATTTTGTTGTGGAATTATTTCTTCGCTTTTATTGTGATTTAAATAAAATAAAAACATTGTTTATATTACAACTGATTTTATTTTTATGATTTAAAATTTGTAACTTATATTTTATTCACAATGAAGCCTTTGAAATGCATTATAACATTTCAAATACAAATATTTTTTTGATTGCTTTATTTTTTTTTTTTTTGATTTAGGAATAATGTTACACCATTTAATCTTTCGCTCCGTCCGGCACTAAATTCAGACGCTGAAGCTGCGTAGCGTCTGCCATAGGCTTCAGAAAATTCATTACGTTGGTAGTTTTTTATGGATTGTGCTGTACAACAGGAAACACCTGGAATTAGAAAATTGAAAATATCAAGACACATTTAACAATGAGGGGATTCAGTAAATGGAATTTGGAAACTGCATAATTATGACACTGACACATTCAGAAATTGGTAAAAATTCTTTCTGAGTTATATATTTCCCCCTTGATGTTGTTGAGGAAAGAAGTAAAATTATTTTGGAAAGGTATAGCTACATTATTAGTAGTCAATTTTAAAATTTTGCCGCACTTGAAATTTGCCTCCCAGGCAATTGCCCGGCTCGCCCCCGCCTAGGTCAGGGCCTGACGAATTACATTTTGAAAAAAATTTATACTTTTGCAGAGCCAATAAGAAAGTTTTGATTTATAAACTAGTTATCTGCTTAATAGATATAAACATTTTTAAACATAAAGCTTGTGTGGCCTATCAAACATGACAATTCTTAAAATCGGCCACCCCTTTTTTGCTTTTAGCCCATTTCACCCTATAAAGAAAGATGATTAAAGAAATATTAATAAAAAAAAAAATACATAAATAAATCGTTTTAGAGTAAATTTTGTTGAAATTGTAATTTGAAAACATACAAATAATTTGTAGGTCGTATATTCTAAAAGAGGAAATATTAAACCGGAGAAGGGTTTCTCTTGCACCGAGAAAAAAAATTGAAGAACGGGAATATTGGGTGTGCTCCGAGCGGTAAAATTTCAGATTCAAGGCTCGCATGATAACCATCATTTCTGACGAAAGGTATGTTATTAAAAGCTCTGCAAATGACCACAGCCACGCTCCACTTGCCTTTGAGAAGGAAATGCATGATGGAAATGACTCGCTTAAGTACAACGCCAAGCCTGCGCTCGCATTCGGGACACCATCAAGGAAGTGAATAGAGTTTGCCGCCCCACTTGCCAACAAATGCAGCTCAAAAAATGAAAATTCATAGGGTTCGCGCTAGATTGATTAAGGAGCCAGGAAGTCTGCATCCCAAGCATTTGAGGTATATGGCGGGAGAGTTATTTGTGCTCTCGGAATCTATTTATTCGTCAGGGAAGAATGTAATCCTTGGGACGAACACCACATAAGAGCTGCTCCCGCAGGCCAAGTGCTGGTTGCTTGATGGTACATTCGCTGTTGTGCCTTCAATATTGGGATAGCTGTTTTTTATGCATGGCCACATTGAAGACATCGTGTGCGTGTCCCATTGGTCTTTTGCCTCATAAGCAACAGGAACAATGAAGCTTATGATTAATTTTGGCTCCAGCTTCTGAAATGCGCTTGGGACCGCAATATCGCCCTTGAACCAGAAGTAAAAATTTCTGATTTCGAGAAGTCAACTACTAAAAGTGCTAAAAGTTTTTCCCTCAAGTGCAGACAAAGGGCAGTCTTTTCCATTTTGGGCAAATTTTCTGAGGGAGAGTTCAGTCCTCAGGATTTGCCATAAAATATGGATGGGATGAGTCATTTGCTGTGGAAATATGTATGCTGAAAGCCCTCTCGTTTGTGACAAGCAATGAGGTGTTTGATTACTTCACGGAGTTCTACACCCAACTGAACCATGAAGAATCGAAGACTGTTGCTAAGTGGTTCAAGCGGAACTACATCGGCAGCCGAGTGAACCGTGAACAAGCCTGAATTCTGGTCAACAGGAGCTATGGCGGAACATCAACACTTTCCGAGAACTCAAAACAGTGTTGAAGCGTGGCATCGGCGCTTGAGAGTCGTTGTTGGCCAAAGACATGTGGGTTTGTACAAGCTGATCGGTGATATCTCGAAAGAAACCGTCCAAGCCAAATTAGCGGTGGAAAAAATGCAACGAGGGGAGGAGCCACCAACGACAAAGACCACCAAAAAGAACGAAAGGCTGCAAACTGTTCTGGCCAGAAGGGCTACATCAGAAATGGTGAACACCGCTTGAGTCTCTTTTTCATCCAAATCCGTCCTTTTCAGGACGACCAAAATTTCACCCAAATCCGTCTTTTGAGGACGACCAAAATCTCAAAATTTCCTTAAAGAATAAAAATGATGATTTTCTTCAATTTACGACGGGTTGGCTTGTTTGGTCGCAAAACATTTTGTCGTGTAAAAAATTGTCAAAAATGGTGCAAGTGGTTGTAGGTGGGTTGGGTGGTTGGATTTGGGGAGTGGGTGGTTGGTGTTTAGGATTAAGAGATGAGGAAAACGAAAGGGGAGATACAACCTACGTGAATTGGTTATCACGTAAAATCGTCCTTAAACCGCCTTAACAGACAACCAAGTTTTTTTTGTTCTAAAAATTGATATAACTTTGAACTTGCAAATCGATTTGACCATGTTAATTCTTCACCTGTGGGCCAATTTTATTTAAACCGTGGATATAATTACGGGTTAGTTCTCAAAACATTCTTGAACCACCGACCGTTGCAATTTTGATTATGTAAACATGAACCGATTTAAATAGTTTTTAAACTTTTATCCGATAAACCACTGTTGTTCAACTGGCCCTAAATAGAATTAACTTCTTGAATAATGCCTGATATTATCTTAGTAATCTAAATAATTAACCCACAGTGCCACCATTGAAAAATATGTAATATCAAGACGATACATAAACGACCAGTAAAATTTATATAAGTTAAGTAACAGAACAGTAATATCTTTCGATTTAAACACAATTGCATTTAAAATGTATTGTACTGTGTTTTCATTGAACCGAATAATGTAATTTCCGATAAAAATTCCAATTTCGATTCCATATCAATACAATTTCTCAGTTTGAAATTAATTCATTTTAAGCTTATATGTATATAGGAAAAATAAGGTTCCAAATGAGGTGAAATCCTTCAACATCAAATATTTTTCTAGTACAGTTTTAACCCAATAAAGAAGAAGGCAAAAGCTGAAATGTAAGATAAACATCTTTTTCGAAATGAGCTAATTTCCGACCTAATGCATTATTTTGTCCTTAAACCAGCTTTTAAAACAAGTCAAAGCTCCTAAGCTTTAAGCAAACACTATTCGCCTCTAGATGCTGCTGTGATACCTAATCTTATTTTCATTAAGAGATGACGCTTTTCGGAAGTTATATTATTATTTCGCCAACAGATGGCAAACATTTAACGGTTTTGAATTTTTAAATTTAAATAGCTGTTTCCGGAATTAAGATAATTTCAAACCAACAAAATAATATTTTAGTTTTTGTTTTTCACGATTATTCATGAACGCGAAATGAAATTAAAAAACAACACGAACCACAACAAACAACACAAGAAATTGTGGGTTGTGACTTGTGAGCCCTAACAAAAGAAGAATTGGGCTGGTAATTAAATTAAAAACTAGCTAATTCTCCCGACATTATTTCTGTTAAGGTAAAATGCATCCACTTCCTGTTCTGCTTTAACATTTTCTTGTTTTGTAAGTATTAAATTTAATTTTTGGTTTTCCTATATGAAATCACTGACTACCTTATAAATAAAATGCACGACTTGGTCGAACGTACTAGCACGAAGGCAACAAGCAAAGAGCAAAGTATATTAATGGGGTGGTTGAATTTGATATTTGAATTTGAGATGAGATAGATACTCTTGGAATCCATAGCCTTCTTTTCTTACCCTTAAACAAAGTATAATATGGGGAAAAAAGAGCAAAAATGGCACAGGAGTGAAAGAGCTTACTTTCTCTCTTAGCGTTGAAAAAGTACACTTCTTAGATTCACTGTGGTGTGTGGTGCTATGAAAATATTTATAAGCATACCCATGAATGGTTCCAAAATACAAAGAGCTTATAGATATATAAAGAGAATCGGTCCGGGGGATCGGGGTTGGAAAACGAAATATGAAATATGCTTTTGCCATTCACAACTGAAGAAGCTTTTTGAAGCACAAAATGAGAATGTTAAGAAATAGCGTACAAGAGTATGTTTTTTGATTTAGTAAAGCGTATTTTTTTTTTATTTTTAAAGCATGTACTTCAGTGAAGTAGTAGGTTCGGTTATTTTTGAATACCTTGGCAACAAAAAATCGTAGAGCCATACGGTTTTCAGTGTTGGATTAAAAATTAATGAGAGCGTTGAATCCTGAGAACAAAAATTATACTTAATTACGTAAAATTTTGAAAAAAATTAGTTTTAAAATTATTTTTTCAAATTTTTTTTAAAAATTTTGAGTTTGAAAATTTATGTTTTTTAAACTATTCGTTAAAACAATTTAATTTAAAAGCGAAACGAAAGAAAAAATGTTTGGCTTTCCAAAAAGGTATAACACGGTGTTGCAAACGAAGCGGTTAATTTTTAATATTTTTTTTTACAAAATAAGTCAATTTTTCAGAAAATTGCCCCTCCTGGCTAAACGGAGGGGAATAGACCCCCCCTCCTATACGATTTTTTTCTTGTCCCAACTTAACCTACACGCTCTAGCTTTTTGGCACAACGCTCGTGAATCACCCTGTGTATCTTTCATAGCACTCAAAAAATGGCATCCGCATTCTAAATATTTCTGAATGGTTACTTCCGTATATCGGGTTCCCCAATTTTTAGGTTTTATCAAATTTTTCAATGATTTACGTGAGTATTTTTTGCTTCTAGTTTATTTTAACAACTGAGAGTAGTTATTTTTGTTCGACAAAATTGTTATCATCGTGCTATTGCACCCACAGGTTGAGGTAATAGAGCAAGTATCCAGGCTTCTACAGTTGCTTGATATCTTGATCGTTTTAAAAATCCTTAGCACTTTGAGATGTTTAAAAAAAATAAAATGCACGACTGGGTCGCACGAACTTGCTCTAATGTGTGACAGTGGTATTGAGGCTTGAGATTTTGATAAAAATATATTTTTCAAAATTCTTAAATAAATACTTAAACTAATTTGAGCTGAAAAAAAAGTAAGCCATTTTATTTCTTTTATAAATTTGAATTTATGAGAATAAATTTATAAAAATCTGTGGAGCGGTTTTTGAGAAAAAATGTTTTTTTTGAAAAACTATTTGAAAAAATTTTTCAAAAAAAATTCAAAAACGCCAGTTCATAGGTATTCAGCAAATACATTTATTTAAAATTTTTAGAAAAAAATTTAATAAGCAGTTTTCAAAATATTAATTTTTTAAATTTTTTTAAAAAAAATGCTTTTAAAAATACAAAAAAATATTTTTCAAAAATATTGGTATGCAATACAAATTGAGCTACCTACAGCTATATGTATGTGAAATTTCGAAAGAATCGGTTTAGTCGTTTTCGAGTTAGTCGAAAGCAAAAAAAAAACGGAAAGTACCGTTCTTAGCCATTTTTTAAAACTTTTTTTTCAGCCATATGATTGGTCGTACCTAAAAAGCAACACTGATTTTTTTAAATAAAAATCGTTAGAGCCGTTTTTGAGAAAAATAAGCTTTAAAATAACGGTTGTATGGCAGGTACCGATATTTTTTGAGCTAAAAAAAAAATTTCAATTTCCTTTCTGCACAATACCTAGAAAAGTCTATATACCAAGTTTGAAGCAATTCGGCCCACCCGTTTGGGCTGTGATCTTCATACAGACAGACAGACAGACAGACAGACATACAGACGGACAGAATTTTTAGACCATCTTTTTTCGTCTTCGCTATCATCGTAATTTCATGTTTGATTGTTATCTCAAAACTTTTTTTTTCGACGAATGCATAACTTGCCTTATAGTACCTATAATCGCAAGTAAAAGAATTGGAAATAAGTTTTTCTTTACTCTGTGTATCGAATTGCATGAGTCCTGGCAACTCTGCATTCGATGGTCAAATAAGTATAAGAAAATACAATCAAACGCAAATAAAACTTAACGTAAGAACTTAACGAAAGAGTGCTTGTTCTGCGAACAATCACGAGTGAGAGTTAGTCTTAAGCAGGATTTTGAAGTGAGATGAATAAAATTTGCTAAGTGGTTTTTTTATAACATTTTTTCCACTATAAATTATCGTGTTTTATTTCTTTCTTCATATTTATTGATTGAGATGATATTATAAAGTCCATTTGAGCTTCGATACATTGGTCCATGTCGAGCGTCGGATATTGTGCGGTATGGTGCAGGCGGCTTCCTTTACAAAAAAAAAAAAATATTAAAAAAAAAAAAATAAGTGCAGTGATTGATTGTGGTTCGTTTTAAAACGAACAAAATATTGTGAATAGTAAAAATGTGCTCAATTGTGTCACAAAAAATTAAAGTGTGCGCAGCAGCAGCAGTTTGTCGAGACACGCGACAGGAGTGTGGGCAGGAAACTGTGTATCACCAGCAGGCGATGTGCAAAACGGTACTTCATTATATAATAATGATCAATATGTACCAACCAGCATGTAAGTAGATCAATATAAATTGTTGTTGTTTTTCCCCTTTTTCAAACGGCGTTGACCGATGAAAATTCTTCGTCAAGACTCAAGAGAACAAGAGCAGGTAAGAATGTACGTATTCTCTCGAGCAAGAATACACACTTACGAGTTACGCATACACAAAACACATTATGTATATGCGCAACTGTGACAAAGAGAAGGAGAAGAATGACAAATTTCGTCATTCGAAAAAAAGCGGTCTTTCGACAGAAAACCAATTTAAAAAAAAACAACAAACAACAACAACAATATCTATACAATAATAATATTAACATACATATTTACATTTTAAATAACATTTATTGAAAGCAAAAAAGGATGAGCTGAAATATAGTCCTAAAACAGGACAAAGTATTTTTTATTGTTAAGAAGTGCAAATATTTGATTGTGTGAATGGTGGTAGTTTTTTGGAGTATTTTGCAACGGAGCAGGTTTCTTTTTTTTCCCTTCTTTATCTTTTCCCGTTGCATTGAATGTGTCCCGATGTATGTGTGCAGTGTCTATGAGCGATTTTGTTTTGTTTTCGGTGAAGTGTGAATGAGCAATGAAGGGGCGATCTGAGTTTATTTGTTTTCTTATGGAGAATGAGAATTTTTGAATTGAGTGAAGTGCGCAGGATGTTCTTTTTCCTCTTTTGGTGCGTGTGTGATTTACATACCCTTTTAATTTCTTTTTTTTTTTATGAATAAGATATTTTTTCAATATTACCTAGATATATTGCGGTGATGTTGCTGCTTTGTTGTTTGGTAGGGATCAAAAATTAATTTCTTTTATAGGTGTTAAGTTTTTTTTTGTGTGTCACTTTTTTTTCTCTTGAATACTTTGTTGCTCGAGATATAGCAGGGGCGAGTGGAACTCAAATCACATTTGTGCGAGTTACCAAATATGAGAGAAAAGTTGTGAAGGACTCGAGATATAGCAGAGGCGAGTGGGACTCAAAGCACATTTGTGCGAGTTACCAAATTTGAGAGAGAAATTGTGGACTCGAAATATAGCAGGGGCAACTCAAAGCACATATGTGCGAGTTACCAAACATGAGAGAGCAGGTATGAAGAAGGAACTTGAGTGCAATTGCACCAGTTGCCATGAACAAATTATTATTAAAAAAAAAGGACACATAGCTGGGCAGGAAAAAACTCAAAGCACGACGGTGCTAGTTTTTAGAGAAGGAAAGCTTGCAAGCGGCAGGAATAAAATATTTTAAATTCAAAAAGAATAAATATTTTTAAAGCAGGAAAATGAGCCACAAAAACTTCGTTTCTCGATGCAACATACCTTATAATAAATAAACTATATTTGCAACAACAAAAGCAGCAACAACTAGCCGACCTTTTTTTATTACATCTATTATTTATTTTATTTTATTTTTGCATACTGGGAATTTTAGTACCTACTGCAAACTATTATTAATTTATGTATCTGCATATTGGGAAATTGAAGTACCTACTGCAATCGAGTATCTCTTTCATTTTCAGGGTAGGACATTTTTGAGAAATAATTTCTAATGCAATACGATTTTATATTTACAGAAAAGAGCAGCGAATAAAAAAGATTGACAACCAGCAGGAGAAAAATCACCAATATGTATTGGATGCTGGTGTATTTTCATTGAGCAGGATGCTTGCCTTCGTGGAGTCTCCAGCCTTTGGAACTTCCACGATGGCAGCAGTGCGGGTCAGGCTTGAAGCCTTTCAGGATGCCTGGACGCAGATCAGGTTACGCGATAGCAGGATTGCGTTGGCCGACGATATGTTGGTCAAGGTGGAGATACAACGCAGGATTGCTGGAGCGGAAGAAAATTACTTTGATGCCCACGCAGTGTTGCAGGAAAAGCTAAAAAAATGGCTCCAAGAACACGCATAGCAGGCATACCAGGTAGAGCAGAACAGGCATTGAGCGGAGCGATGGCAGGAAATTTGAGCAGCCGTTGTCACAACTTCAGACGCATCCAAATTCGAGCTGGTATATGAGGACATGCGAGCAGCTGGCAGTAATGCCTGAAGAGCAGGAGCACCAGGTGACAAGAGGCTGTTGCCTTGTCACTCGTGCGAATTTCTGAATCATCCAATGTGACGTTGTCCAGAGTTTGCAGTGCTGAGCATTCGTGCTAAGCAGGATCTCGTGAAGGAAAAGGCACTTTGCCCCAATTGTCTTAAGACGTTCCATGCCCCAAAGGACTGCTTCCAAGGGCCGTGCTGTCGATGCCCCGGGAAGCAAATGCACAATAGTGCTACGAAAGAGATTGGGAAGGGTGCAGAAACTGTTTTATGTATATGCGCAGGAAAAATTAAAGAAGAGAAGGAGCCAGACAAGCGAAAATAAGCAAAAGGCAGATTGACTAATTGTGCTTCCCAGGAAACGCCCTCGGTTGGAGAAGCGCAGGACGGAAGAAGTAGCAGGAAGAGAGAAAGCAGGAAGTGATTTGGAAGAGGTGATGTCCTGGGGGATGTTAAGAGAGCTAGGCGTTTGCCTTCTAAAAAGAAAAAGTAAAGTATGAATATAATTTATTTCGTCTTTTTATTTTTAATTATAATGAGCAAGAGCAGGAAAGAGTTACTTTGATGCCTACGGCACAAGTAAGAATTGAGATGGATAACAGGATATGGGCCGGTAAGAGCACTTTTAGAGACGGGCGCACAGCCCAATCTGGTTTTAATAGAGCAGGACTTTTGGATTCTTCCTGAGCAGGTTAAATGGCAGCCAGTTGTGCCAACACACAACTTGAAATTGCCACGGATAAGTATTGCTACAGCATCTCTTGCTGATCCACATTATTGGAAAGCAGGTACTGTAGATTTATTGCAGGTTCATAGCAGAAGCATTTACTTCTGTCTTAGAGCATCGACGAGGTGGTGTCCTTGAGATGGAAATTGTTTTCGGCAGAATAATATTGGGAGAGTATGGTAATGAGAAGGATAGCATGAACAATGAGCAGGTATCGCAGGCAGTGCGCATGAATAATAATCAACTTCATGAATCGCTTAAGCGTTTTTGGCATAAATGTTTTAAATGACATAGAAATGTCGTTGAGCAGGTCAAAATAGCAGGAGGAGCAGGTGGAGCAAAATTTCATGAAAAGATTTTCACGTGATGATTTTGGCAGGTTTCTTGTGACGATTATTTGAAGAAATCAGTGAAAGAGCAGTGAAGTTCAGAGCTTACAGCTAAGCGTAGGTTCTTTGCTTTGGAGAGAAGGTTGGCAGGAGATCCTGAGTTGAAAAAAAAAAGTACCAGGAGAGGACATGAAGAAGCAGGACATATGACACCAGTGACTGGCACAGTGCATGGCAAAACCATATACCACATCATGGCGTCACCAAAAAGTTAAGGGTCGTATTTGATGAGAGCTGCAGGACAAATAAAGGTACTTCATTAAATGAAGTGCAATTGCTTGGAGAAAACTAACAGAAGGATCTGCACGAAATTTCGATGCGCACCGTGTCGCCATTACTGCGGACATTAAAATGATGTTCAGAATATTGAAAGTAGCGAAGGAACAATGGGATTTGCAGGGTATATTCTGGAGAGAAAACCCGCAGGACAATTTGAGAGAATATTGGCTGACAGTAGTCACCTATGGTATGACCTCATCAGCTTATAATACTGTACAATGTGCAAGGGAGGCAGGAGTTTCCAGAAGCTGCAAAGACAATTAAGCAGGAATTTTATATGGATGACTGCACCACAGGTGGTGATTCTGAAGAGAAGGAGATCAAGTCATCAAAAGATTTCGATCATGTTTTAAAAGGGGCAGGTTTTGAGCTTAGAAAATGGAAATCCAATTCCAAAGCTCTTGTGAAGGACATGAACTATGAAGAGCAGGAGTCAATAATGTTCCAGGATGATGAGAAAACGTCAGTTTTGGGCTTGAAGTGGCTGCTTGAGAAGGATCAATTCACGTTTGTGGTAAAAACACCGGAGACTCAGCAGTCAATAACCAAGAGAAGCGTAGTGAGCTGTGTTGACTCCCTAGAGAGATAAATGAGAGATGGAGAGATTTCTGGCAGGAAATAACATATTTAGAGAACGTGAAAATTTGGAGATGGATAGGTACTTCAGAAGAAATACGAAAAGAGCTACATGGATGTTCGGATGCTTCTGAGAGGGCATATGGAGCAGCGATTTATCTGAGAACGATACGTACGGCAGGATTACAGCAGATCTCATCACAGCAAGAACACGGGTTGCACTTACAACGGTGGCAATATAGCGCTTAGAGCAAGCAGCAGCGGAGCTATTGGGACGGCTAATTGTAAACGTCATTAAAACAATGAAATGGGAACGTATTGAGTATGATCTTTGGGCAGATTCACTCATAGCGCGGCATTGGATAAGTAAATTACCATCAAATTTAAAAACATTCGTAGCGAATAGAGTCTCGTCTATACAAACAAATACCGAAATCAAAAGGTGGAGACATGTTGGAACGAAGGATAACCCGGCTGATATTCTAAGAAGAGGAATAAGGCCATCAGCATTGGTTGATAACAAGTTGTGGTTGCATGGGCCGGAATGGTTGGCAAAACCTCGGTCGAGCTGGTCATCTGAAAAGTTTGTGCCAAATGTTTCAGATGGGGGGAGGGATGAGATGAAAGTTTTTGTGATAACAAAATTTACAGAGCCTTTATCTATTTATTTGAAGTGCTGGAGAAGGAGTATTCCATTGATTGAATACACGTCTACATTAGAGAAGGCGATTAATGTAATCAGCTATGTAATAAAAAGCAAAAATAAAGCAACGAAAAGAAGATGAAGAGATAGATGGAAAGAGATGAAGACGTTCTGCACGTCAAGTGAAAAGAAGGAATAGAGCATATGAGAGTGCAGGAGATACAGCAGTACTTGGCCAACCATTCTCTGAAGAGAGGATGAAATCAATCGGTCACCTGTTGACAAAAGAGCAGGAAAAGTATTTTGCGAAGGAAATCATTTTTATAGAGAAGGACAGGTGTTTGCCTGAAAAGAGCAGGATAGAATCCTTAAAGCCAATCTTAGATGGTGAAAAGATTCTGAGAGTAGCAGGGAGATTGGAAAGAGCAGAGATGGAATGCAAGAGAAGGCATTCAGCTATCGTGCCAAATGGTTCTCGATTGGCTTGGTTGATCATGGATAATACGCATACAGCAACGAATCATGGAGCAGTGCAGGTCATGATGCAGTACATTCGTCAGAGATTCTGGATTCCGAAGTAAGCTGAGGATTTACTTACATATGTAAGTGTTTGGTTTGCGTGCGATATAATCATCGTTTTGAGATGCAATTGATGGCTGATTTGCCATCAGAGAGAGCAACAGCAGGGAAGGCTTTTCTACACACAGGAGTTGACTATATGCAGGTCCATTCAAAATAAAGATGATCGACAGAGCAGGTGAGCAAATAATA
Source organism: Platycheirus albimanus (assembly GCA_916050605.2). Lineage (NCBI taxonomy): Eukaryota > Metazoa > Arthropoda > Insecta > Diptera > Syrphidae > Platycheirus > Platycheirus albimanus. The sequence goes on from OU696697.1 coordinate 44,851,639, forward strand.
AGACAGAAATGTTGGGTTTCCGTCTTTGTTAGCCTTAAAACTAGTGCAGTGCATACAGATTTGGTATCAAATCTGACGTCAGTGGCGTTCATTGCTTGTTTCGAAAGATTCATAGCAAGAAGGGGCAGGTGTGGAAGGACAATGGTACATCATTTGTCGGTGCAGCGAAGGAATTGCAGAAAGCCAAAGAGCGTTGGTTAGTGAAGGACACATTTGAACACTTAAGTTTGAAAGAGACGGAATGGAAGTTTATGACTCCTGCGGCACCACATCAAGGTGGGATATACGAAGCAGCGGTAAAGTCGATGAAATATCATTTGACGAGAATTGTTGGAGCGAAGGTTTTGGCATATGAGCAGGTTTTGACATTAATTACTGGGATAGAAGCCATCTTCAATTCAAGACCGCTACATCCATTAAGCAATGATCCTGATGATTTGCAGGCGTCAACGCCGGGACATTTTGGTTGGTGAATCGCTTGTTTTACCGTTAACGTTTATAACCAATGAGATGCCAAATACCAAGGGCATACAATTGTGGAAGGAGCGCAAGTGTATGCTTGCACTCTTCTGGAGCAGATGGAAGGTAGAGTACTTATCTACTTTATACTAGAGAAAGAAATGGCGAAAGGAGAAATATGGCTTGACAGAAGGACAACTTTGCATAATCAGGAGAGACAATTTCCCATCATCAGCGTGGGCGAGGGCGCGGATACTAAAACTAATACCAGGCAGCGATGGACTAATAAGGAGCGTGGTTCTGCAAACAGCGAGCAATCAACTTACGACACCGGTACAGAAGATCGGCATCTTACCAATCAAGGAGCTTGAATGATTTATATATTAAAATAAATTTGTATTTAGCAGAGATATATTTAAAATAAAAGCGAAAGGGGTGGAAAACCGTAGGTTTTCGCCGGGACTGTATCGAATCGCATGAGTCCTGGCAACTCTGCATTCGATGGTCAAATAAGTATAAGAAAATACAATCAAACGCAAATAAAACTTAACGTAAGAACTTAACGAAAGAGTGCTTGTTCTGCGAACAAACACGAGTGAGAGTTAGTCTTAAGCAGGATTTTGAAGTGAGATGAATAAAATTTGCTAAGTGGTTTTTTTATAACATTTTTTCCACTATAAATTATCGTGTTTTATTTCTTTCCTCATATTTATTGATTGAGATGATATTATACAGTCCATTTGAGCTTCGATACACTCTGTAAGTAAGCCTTTCTGAAATCATAAATGGCCATTATGACGGCAAGCTAAGACTCGTTAAATTGCTTACCTTTTATAGATAATCTTTTAAACAATAAAATATTAAACCAAGTATGCATCTTTGTTTGCGAAAATTCAAATGATCTTTTTTATGTTGAGCCCCCAAATTATAGAGGTTGTTTTTGAAGTGAAACTTCTTTAGAATCGTTGTGATTTCAAACCGGATGCAACGAAAAAACGACAGGTAAGAGACACAAATACAAAAATGTGTAGGATGAAGCCAGGAAAGAATGAGACAGAAATATACATACTATTTTATATTATCGGTCTCTCCTCTTTGTCCCATACTTCGTAGCGTCCCCACTCCCGTCTTCTAAGCATAGTCGCCTGTAATTTGTGAGCCAGAGCGAGAGAGCAGATGTCGGTGTGTATGTATATTGCACACTGTTTAATACGTGCTTGTATTTGAGCATTTAACGTGTGTTAGTGTATGTGAAAACTACGTGAGCTACTGTACACTGTATGCGGCTGCGTATTACAGCTTTTTAGTAAGATGTCAGCGTGGTGTGTTATTATTGAAGTGTAACTTCTTTAATATCGGGGTAATTTGAAACTCGACGAAACGGAAATGCAACATGACACTTTTAAGCAAATATGTAAATCAATTAAAAAAAAAATATATCGCAACAAGTCTGAGAGAGAACGAATGAAAAAAAAATTATGACACAGTATTTTATATTCTAGCTATCATTTTCTCCTATCACACGTTTTGCCTCTCACTCAGGTCTACTAAGCATTATGTTAAACAAAAGCGAGTGAGCAGGCGCGTTGGTACGATTAAGTTAGTATGTTAGTTAATATAGGTACGTGATTTGAATGCTGTCTAACAGGAAAAGCTTTACAAAAGGTTTCAATAAACTTAATTCAAGAAGAATGTAAAATTCAAACAAATACATAACAAAAGTATTTATATAAAATTGGCATTCAAAAAATTATTTAAATTTTAAAAAAGTATCCTGAATTTTTGAAAATAGTCAGTTTTCGAATATTTTTTTGACTTGTTTTAAATAGTGGCGTCCTGGAGTTCATACTTTAAAAGGGAGTCAAAAGGACGCAAAGTATGTCGGTACGTCTGTATGCTTGAATATGTGTTGAAACTTTTGTATTTGTATAGATACGTGTTGAAAGCATTTAGTCATATATAACATAAGGTTTGAAAGTAATCCGAAAATTGGTGCTGGGTGGCTGAGTTTTTCATCTCATTCTCTCTTAAATAAGGTATACCAACTTCTTTGAAGTTTCACTTCAACGAATGTGTGAATTACGCACACACATTTTTTTTTTGTTAGCTTCATGAGAAGTTTTGATAGTAGTTGTCTATGGTTTGAAAATTGAGAATGTCAAACTGTGTTGACATTTATGTTGAGTAAGGTTTAGCAATTCATCATGAATCGTTAAACGTCGGAAATTTACGTCGAAAAAATAAAATCTGTTCGCCGAGTTTATAGAGCACTTCGTCCATTCTACGGTCAACATAATCGGCCTAGTAATCTTCGTCAATAAGCAAAATTGCCATATGCAGCATATACAGAGCGGAGACAATCTCCAAGCCATTAGATATCGAATCACCATTACATCCATTAAAATGTTCTGTTTGGTGCGACTTACACGCTAGCGGCATCATCGATCGATATTTCTTTCGAAATGAGAAAGGAGCTGCCGTTACGGTGAATGGTGAGCGCTATCCAGCCATGCTGAGATGCTGACTGATTATCTGTTTCCAAAAATTAATCAGCTAAACATCATCCACGACATTATTTGGTTCCAACAAGACGGCACAGCTTGCCATACAGTGCGTTTAACCATCAATTTATTGCAGTTTCGTGTCAACTTTATTCCTATAGAAGTGGTCCTTTTAACTGGCCCCTTCGTTCGTGGAACTTAATGCCTCTCGATTAGTTTATATGGGGCTACGTTAACGTTAAGTTATTGGTTTATGCCGACAAACAGCAACCCTTGAAGCATTGAAAGCCAATATTCAAGCCACCATTGAAGCCATACGGCCTTTTGGATAAAGTATCGAAAAATTACACTGATCGATGGATGGAATATGTAACTCGTAGCCGCGGCGGACATATGCCGAAAATCTTATTTAAAAAATAAATGCCATGAAATTATCTACCAGAATATAATAACAAAAAATTCATTCCAACGGAATTTTTTTCTTTTCTATTATTTAAAATCCTCAAGCTCTTAGAAAAACACCCATTAGTTGGAGTTATCGAGATTGTCAATTGTCATGAGCACCGACAAAATATGCTTCCACACAGTCGCAAGGAAATAGAAACTGACCTTCAGGACACCCACCCTGGTTTATGAAATGTGATCAAAATAAAGAAAAATAATAATCTATTCTATACTTATAATAATATTGTAACGGGTCGATGCCTGTACATTGAAGGTAGATAAATAGTATAGATGCAAAATTAGTATGGGGAGTCTCTATTAGACCCACAGAAGCCAAAACAACCTTTTTTAGAATTTTTGTCTGTCTGTCTGTATGTTAGTACGCGCATCACGCAAAAACTACTGCATGGAATTGAATGCGGTTTTCGCAGATTGATTGGTAGTACGCCAACTTAAAATATAAGCTTAATTTTATCGCAGGAAAATATATAATTCTGGTTGTTTTTTTAATATTGCTGAAATCGAACGTTATTCAATGAACTTAACGCAAAATTAAAAGATTTTAAGGAAGTTAGCGTCTCACTTATGTACATAATGGGAATGGAGCTGGAAATCATAAAAAATAGCACCACACTTACCTACATATACATGAATAGAAATAAATTAGTCGTTCTGAATAGAAGTTACATCAAAAACATCATAGATGGCGCTATTTACCACCATATAGACAATGTCTCATTCAGCGAAAGCAGAAATCGAAAAATAATGTAATCGTAAAGAACGGTAAACGAGCAATACTTACGCCCAAAACTGATGAAGCGGAGCTGCCATAAATAGTAGTATCGGTGCGTAGCATCGTTTTGAAAGTGGGCATTTCAATTAGGTATACTGCTTCAGAACTTACACGGAGAGATTTGAGAAATCACCAATTGCGAAATATTCAGTTGCAATTTACAAAACATGTTTTTTTGTAAATCACGGCGCTTTGATTCGAAACTGATAGAAAAATATGGCAATTTAACTTTCAATTCATCGCAAATTACAACAATTCCTAAGTTGAGATTTACAATTCAAAGTTATAATTCAAGCTTGTGCCCTTCAAAGTAAATTACAACCTTTTTGTCGCAATTTACTACTTCAAGGGAATAATTCCATTTATACTTTTTACCAATCTGGATTTGCTAAAATTTTTTCGTGGTTTACAATCACTGAGTATTAAATTCAACTCAAGTGTGTCTGACGGCTACATCGAAGGTCCGGAGTTCGATCCCTGCCTCGAACTAATAATTATCTTTTTTTTTTTTGGTACTGTCTCTTTTGAGGAAATGTAAAATCATCGAAAAATAAATCTATTTAATATTAAAAGTGGATCTTTGTAAGCCATTCGGATTCAGCGGGAAATGATATTCCACCAGAATATCAACGCACATACAGGAATCGTTTAGAATATAAGTCATTAGGCCCTGGCCCCGCTTGTGTCTCCAATAATGCCTTTTTTGTAGTTCTATTATGTACATAGGGAGTACAAGGTTGAATTTCAGCTACTCATTATATACAATTTCTTACCTTTATTTAAATGATCATCACAAAAAATTGTACATTAGAGGTTAGACGTCCAAAATAAGACGACTATATTTTTCTCGCCAATAAAACATAATCTTAATTCAGAACACCCCTAAAATGTAACTCATATTCAGGTTGCTTCTTATTATTAACTAGCTTTTGCCCGCTACTTCGTACGCGTGGATTTTAGAATAAAATAGGTATCTCAGTATATTTTTGTTTTTGCACAACCGGTTCAAAATGGGGGGTATGCGTGGTATGAAAGCTACATAGCTTACCAGCTCTACAGCTGTAACATTTTTGGCTTCTGTATAATATTATTTCGAAGTATCATAACGGTTTAAATTGCAAAGTTGGAGATTTAAGTTCTGAAGCAATATACCTAATTGGAATGCCCACTTCCAAAACGATGCTCCGCGCCGATACTGCTATTTATGGCAGCTCCGCTTCATCAGTTTTGGGCGTAAATATTGCTCGTTCACCGTTCTTTATGGTTACATTATTTTTCGATTTCTGCTTTCGCTGAATGAGACATTTTCTATATGGTGGTAAATAGCGCCGATGTAACTTCTATTCAGAACGACTAACTTATTTCTATTCATGTATATGTAGGTAAGTGTGGCGCTACTTTTATGATTTCCAGCGCCATTATATAAGTGAGACGCTAACTTCTTTAAAATCTTTAAATTTTGCGTTAAGTTCATTGAATACCGTTCGATTGCAGCAATATTAAAAAAACGACCAGAATTATATATTTTCCTGCGATAAAATGTAGCCTATATTTTAAGTTGGCGTACTACCCATAAATCTGCGAAAACCGCATTCAATTCCATGCAGTACCTAGTTTTTGCGTGATGCGCGTACAAACATACAGACAGACAGACAGATAGACAGACAGACAGACAGACAAAAATTCTAAAAACGGTTGTTTTGGCTTCTGTGGGTCTAATAGAGACTTCCCATATTAGTTTTGCATCTATATCTTCAATGTACAGACATCGACCCGTTACAATTTTATTATATGTATAGATTTTGATATCCGACTTGGATGCATCACCATGGCCTAGTAGATGTGTGCTAGGTTGGTATGCAGAGGGTCTCGAGTTCGATTCCTAGAATCAGCCAAGTAAGTAAAAATTACATTTTTCAATAAAAAATAATAAATGCTTTTCAATAAATAGAAAAAGTTGCTCCTCTGAAAGCAATATAATTTGTTACAAATTGAGTACAATGGGGTTGCAATTTACGACTTTACCACTCATTTTTTCAAAAACATATTTTTGATTCAAAACAAAAAGATGGAAATCTACGACTAGCTTTTTTGCAATTTACAATCGAGTAAATATAAAATTGATACAAATTTGGATCAATTTTCGATTCGCGATGGCAATGTTTTATTTCTCAGGATCGAATTATTGACCCAAAAAAGTGGTAATTTGCTATTTTTGAGTGTCAATATCTTCATTTCGTTCAATTTTGAAAATTGCGAACAAGGAGTCGTAATTTACAAAACCCCGAGCTAGGGTGAGAAACTGCATAAGATTTTCGTGATTTGCAGCTCATTTTTCTTGATCTGATCTAAAAATTCTTTCCGTGTAACCCTCCAACTTTGCAATTTTTATGATACTTCGAAATAATATTATACAGAAGCCAAAAATCTTACGGCTATAGAGTTATTAAAGTATGTAGCTTTCATACCACGCATACCCCCATTTTGAACCGGTTGTGCAAAAACAAAAATATACTGAGATACCTACTTTATTCTAAAATCCAAGCGTATGAAGTAGCGGGCAAAAGCTAGTCAAACAATAAAATAATAATTTTAGTGAAGTGTAACAACTATGAACTGTAACTGTAATTGTGACGGAAATATTTACATTTGAAGTCGAAAAAAGAAATACAAATTAAATCGTTATTATTATAATTAAGAAGTTGTCCAGAATCTGGAGTTATTAGAAGCATTTTTTGAAGTGAAACTTCTTTAGACACGCTTGACTTGGGGAGTAAGTTGGTGAATGCATGATGAGAGCGTTACGAAAAGTGTGATCGGGCGACTCGAACGGAAGGTGGAAAGTAGATATGTTAGTAAAGATAGTAAGAGAGAGAAAGTTACGTTTCGTACATTACTGTATGGGCAAGAGAGTGAGGTGCGCGCGCACCATGACTTAAATTAAAAAAAAAAATTATTAAAAAATAACGGTAACTCCTACAATGCCATGCTATACCTTTTTGTAAAGCCAAAAACTTATTATTTTATTCTAATTTGAATGAAGTTATTCTATTGAACCGTTTTTAAAATATTAATTTTCAAACTCAAAATTTGGAAAAAAAAATTAAAAAAATTATTTTAAAATTAATTTTTTTTTTTTTCAAAATTTTACGTAATTAAGTATTATTTTCGTTCTCAGAATTCAATGCTTCAATTAATTTAAAATCCAACACTGAAAACCGTTTGGTTTTATGACTTTTTGTTGCCAAGATATTGAAAAATAACCGAACCTACTTCTTCACAAAAACACGAAAAAATTGGCTAAATGATACCTTGTGCCATCCCGTATTCTAGATTTTCTTGTTTTTGTGAAGAAACAAGAAAATCTACGAAAACATCAAATAAATTGGAAGAGGAAGACGTTCAATATATGTATATCTGAGTTGTTTGTTAATGAAGAAGATGAGTTTACAGCCTCACCAACACTGATGGGCCTTCAACTTCAAAGGAGTTCTTAAAAAAAGTAATAGAATAATATGTATTTTTAAGGTGGGTCGATTTTTATTTTTTCGTCAAATTGACTTGTAATAGAGAAATTATGTTGCGTTTCTATCTCAATTGGGCACACCTAAAATATAAATCAATTATTTTCAGTGTAAGAGCCCGCGCATCGAGATTTTATTTTGATAAGATCGTGCAATATAACGTTTAAATGCAATTTCATCCTAGGCCATTAGAATTATAAGTTTGGAAGCTAAATGCGTATAATTTTAATGTTTTCAATAGGCATAGAGATTTAATGTCCGTATTTTTAAATAAAATCTCTGTTTCGCAAGACTTTGAGATGGTAGTTGAAAGCTGTTTTAAGCCTTTCCCATCATATAATATTGCGATTGTTCTACTTTGACCTCAGTGCGACAAACAATTGTTACATTAACTTTTCTCTACTCCCAAAATATAATATTAGCTTTTGTCAGCCAAAGAAAACAAATCACCCTATTGGTCTATTTATTGCAGCTTAGTCCCAACAAAATGACAAAAAAAAATATTTTAACAAATGTGAAGGTCAGCTAATGCACTTGTACCAAAGATAATATGCTCTCTGTGAAATAGCGGGAATTAGAATTTTGTACACTTGTTACTAATAATAAAACAGCAGTCACATAATCTCGTGTCAAACACCAATCTTCTCTCTGTGCAAAATAGCGGAAGTACACTTGTAATTTTAATAATAATAATTTTTTTCGATCAAATCTATAGTTTTGAAGGTAAGTTAAGATAACATTTATTTAGGTTCCACCATTGTTTGTTTCGAATTAATATTCAATAATGCTGGTATAATTATTAGATTAATATGGAAACGAGGAGACAAAGTTATCAGTGCCCTTTATTTGGAAGTGTAGGAGATATAAAAGATGATATTTTACCGACTTACGAAGATGTCATGAAATGTTATGAATGGAATAGATTAGAGCTCAAAATGATTCGAAATTCTAAAAAAGAACCAACATTTTTAGATATTGCCGTGAGAGTGGCACAGAAACTTGAAGAGATATGGAGAAAATCATCGCTTCCAACGGTTTCACACACTAGGGTCATTCAGCTTATAAAAGCCTACCACTTGAAATGCAAAAACATCATTAAATCCCTAAAGCGCCTATCAGCTGAACAGAAGAACGATTTCTTACAGCAAAGCAAGATTCTTTTTGATATTTGTTCGTGTAAATGCAAACTGATTCAACTTTGTTGCTGTCGAAGAGAAAACAAGGTACCAAAAGAAGAGTGGAGCTTTTTACTGGATCAAAGACAAGAAAGGAAGATGCGAATTGGTGGAATTGACAGGATTCCTACAACTAAATTGCAAAAAAAGTTAAATCGAACCACTTGTACCCAAAAACTTAATGTTAACCTCAACAAAAATCAAGGTGAGTCTAATACTCAAGAACATGAGTTTGTTTCATCTTTAAGTGACTCTGAAGTTACGGAACACTCTCCTAAGAAACTAATTTTACCTTCATCCAATACACCTTCACCTGAACATCCTAACTTACCATCTACATCAAAAGCAGCAAAAAAAAAACATTATTAGTTAAAAATTTGCCTATGGTGTCAAAAACATGTGACCGTTACGGTATTTCTGACAGAGCGGCTGCAGCAATTGTTTCCTCTGTATTTCATGACATATCTGCTGATTTTGAAGTTGTTGATAAATAAAAAATACGACGGAAAAGAATGAAAGAACGCAATGAATTGCATGAAAAACAAAAGCAGCTTCACTTACCTGCTCTGTACTTTGATGGTTGAAAAGATAAGACACTGAACATTGTACAGAAAGGAGCAAAAAGGTACAGACAAACAGTGATTGAGGAACATATATCTGTTCTTAAAGAACCAGGTTCAATTTATATCGGTTACGCTACCCCTGATGCAGGAACTGCCAAAAGTATTGAGGCATCTATTAACGAGCTTCTTTTGTCACACAACATTAAGGAAGATGATTTGATGGCTCTTGGTTGCGATGGAACGATCACTAGCACAGGAAAATTCAATTGCGTTATTAGACTGTTCGAAAAAAGACTTCAGCGTCCCTTACAGTGGATCATTTGCATGCTACATTTGAACGAATTGCCCTTGAGACATTTGTTTAACAAATAAGATGGGGTTACCACTGGTCCATCCTCACATGCTGGTCCAATTGGCAAGTTATTAGAAAATTGCGAAAAACTAGAAACTGTTTGTTATGAAAAAATAGAAAGTGAACTGCCACAAATTCAGTTTGATGATCTGAGTACCGACCAGAAATACCTGTACGATATAACAAAGTCAGTTATAAATGGACAATGTCCTGATGATTTGGCTAACAGATCCCCAGGAAAGATGTCCCATGCCCGATGGTTAACAAAAGCGAATAGAATATTGCGACTTCATATTTCTTCTTCAACTCCTTCAAATAATTTGCAAATATTAGCTGAATATTGTGTCAAAGTATACGCTCCGGTTTGGTTTGAAATAAAAACAAATCCAACGTGTAAAGATGGATCTAAGAATTTGTGGATGTTAATTAAAAGTTCTCGTTATCTGCCTTCAGAGTTGAAACTTTTAATTGATTCCGTAATTCAACGTAACGCCTATTTTGCTCATCCAGAGAATTTGCTGCTATCGATGTTATCTGATCAAAGTCAAACAATCAGGGAACTAGCAGCAAGGAGGATACTAAAAGCACGAAACTCACCTCATACAAGAAAACAGCCTCGTGTCTTTGAAGTTCCTCAGATTAATTTCAATGCTGCAAGCTATATTGACCTCATAGATTGGCAGCAAGAGTCTTACAATCCGCCAATTCTCCGATACATCACCAATGAAGAAATAAACGAAGTTATTAGTTCTCAGGGCAACGAAAATCTTCTTTTCCTAAGGCTACCATGTCACACACAGGCAGTGGAACGTTCTGTGAAAGTAGTTACGGAAGCGTCAATGACTGTCTGTGACAAAAAGTCAAGAGAAGGCTCGATTCAAGCGAAACTTGCATCCAGAAAACTAATGCCCCGATTTGAGAGCAAACAAGATTTCATGCCCAAAATGTAAAAAAAAAAATCTCTTAATTAACTTAAATTTTGTAATTTCAACTACCAAATTGTGTTCTTTGTTAATTGTTAATGAATAATTTCCTAATTGTATGCTTATATTAAATTTGTTTCAATAAAATATTTAAATTAAAGAAAACGATGTTTTTACAAAAATCTCCGAAACTTCAAAGCCCATGCGCGGGCTAAAGATATGGTTTAATTTAACTTTTTTTTCACAATTATTATTTGTTTGGATTATACACAACATATTATTGGTATTACCATATGATCAAATAACTTTTATTTATTTCCATACAAAATCAACCCACCTTTTTAGGGTGAATAAGGGAAGCAATACTCTTATCTTTTTGATGGAATATAATGTTGTAATTTTCTTAAATAAAAATCTTTTTGTTTGTTTAATAGAAAAGTGTTTAACGGTGTTAAAAATCGTCATAGAAGGTTTAACAACAAGCGCATAAATAACTCAGTATCAAGAAGGACAATATTGCGTTTTTGGATACTTGGAAATGTTTTATCACTCAAAAATTAATCAAATTTACCATATAAAGTAAGTAAATTTTGTAAAAGAAATTATACTTTGAAGCTTAAACCATCATCTATAAGCATCACCATTCTTACAAATTTTTCTTTTTCACATCGGACCTAGATAGAAGCTTATTAGATTAGCCCGGACGAACGAAGAAACAAACAAATGCGCTTTCCACTTTATTAATACATTTATACCACAAGCTGGTTCAATTTTAGTCTCAGTAATTTTGGCGACACAAGCCCTCTTCACTGCAACTAGCGTAAACAAAAATTCGGAGTAACCTAATGAATGTAAGATTAAAAATATCATAGATGTCGCACATTTCTATGGATGGAATTTAAAAATGTCCGTTATGGTTTCTTGGTAAATGAGTCTTTCTGAATTTTTAAAAATACATAGATATCGCGAGCTTCTACTTCAAAATTTTAAGTTGTTCATTTTTTCCTTGTAGTGGCGTGCTCCAGAGCTGTTATCGCGATATCACATTTTGGTGGCATTTTTTGACAATACTGTCGTACGAAGCTGACATTACACTAGCAGACAAAACTTATAGTTTAAAAAATTAGATTTTGAATGGAAATAGCGATTATGGGTGTTTTTAACAATTCTTGAACCACACTCTGCTATACGTTACCAAGGAATTTAAATCTAAGTGTTCATCTTTTTACTTCAAAACTGCGACCGATAGTTAAAAAACGATACAAAATTAATGCGTTATACGACTTTTGATGAAAACGCCTCTTAAAAGTGGGCGTGTTTTAAAAATTTGAAGCTTTTACTGAGCTTTGATAATTAGTCAGTATTTAGGCATATGTGTAAAACTGCAGCTGAATGGAGTAGTTTTTAAACGATCTAACCTAAACAAAGGTGTTTTATCAAAATCACGCCTTTAAAAGAGGGCGTATTGAAAAAATGTACACAAGCAAGTGTAGAGATATATTTTTCATAAAACGAACGGAAGGGAAAAAGTTTTAAATTGAATTGGTAGTACCTACCTTAAGACAAAGTTTTTCGTTCCTTCATGAAAAGTGGGCGAAAGCCACTCCCAAATTTCAAAAATTTCTTTTCATACACAAACGTTTTAGTTTCTACTAAGAGACGCAAAATTTTGGCTTGCGGATTCATTATAAATACCGTTTATTTACAAAAACAATTTTTGTATAGGTTCTAGTGAAAAGTGGGCGTTAGGCACACTCAAAATCAATTTTTTTGATTTCACACACAAGATGTTTATGTTCAAGTAATACCCACAAAATTTAATGTTTTTCGCTTTAAAATGTCAATTATTGTTATTTTATAAAAACAATATTGATGGTTTTGTATGAAAAATGGGCGTCAGCCACGCCTAAACTGAAATATTTTTATTTAATTGGAAGACGGTTTACCTAAAGCTTACTTGTGCAAAAATTTACCAAATTGAGGTTGTTCATCAAAAATGGCGATTGTGGAAGTGTTTGTGGCAGGATTTTATCGGTTCAAGAACTTAGCTTTACTCTTGAAATAAATAAATAATAAATAAATCGACTAGGTTTTTGATTCCGAGTCAAAATATTTACATATAATTTTCTATACCTAACGGTATTATTTCTCTATGTTACAAACTCCACACCAAATACATTCTATGGAATAGGGTATAAAAAAACGCCATCTACTGATGAAAAACAAGTCACTGAAAGCTGTACCAACTGCCAACCGAAGCTTGGAAATTCTTTTTTGTATATAAGCTTGATGTGCATTTTAAGTATGTCAAAGCTCTCACCAAAGTCATAAAAAGATACAACACAGTCAAGCGACTGGTTCCCCACTTGCCAAAACCACCCTTAAAATATTTTGTTCACCTAGGTTGTATGTGTATATAGCTTAAAGCTATCCCTGTCTGCATTATATTTAGGTTGCTCGTGATGTGAATACTCGGAGGAGGTTTAAAATACTTATAATAAAATACAAGCTTCGGTCAACTGTCTTTGTTGCATGTCTCTCTAGGGTCTAGGACTCTTCTGTGCGATTCAAATGGTCCCCATTGTACATAAAATATATAAAATCTATAGTACTCTTACTCTAGAGAAGCCGTTGACTGTGTCGCCATCTAGTGAGTCAACACTTCGCTTCTATTAGCTTTATACAATACAATCTGAAGATATCAGCGCCGTCTAGTACCCACTGATTGCAACAGTAACTACTACCTATTCATAGTATTAATAGTTTGTATACAAAGTATGGGGACTACTTACACGAGTGGAAGAAAATGCAGAGGCAGGGATATAATTATATACCTTTGTGAATAAAATATTTTAAGGGTGTTTTAGACAAGAGGGTTGTGGTTTGTATTGTATGGACTGTACTGTACTGACGTCAAATAACATTGTATTGCGAAAAGCTTTCAGAGCTTCTTGAAAGCTGTTAAAATACAGTCAGCGACACAATAAATTCTGTTTGATTAATTTAATTTCTAGGAAAACTAAAGAAGTTACATTTTGAATATTATAATATATTCACAACATGAAAAGCAATATTGATGCATCAAAACTTGTTTTGATCTAAATGAAGTCAATTTTTTTCTGCAAAAAGTTATTGCAAATGTGTAAAGAACGCAAAATTTAGAAAAACTATCGAATTCAGTGAGAGTTTCATGATGACAACTTAAATAATAAATTGCCATTAAATGTTTTATCACAATGAATATCTGAGGTATTTTATTTTTTAAATCAGCACTATTTCGATTATTTTTTTGATTACAAAACTATATTTTTTATTTTTATATAACTTACCTTATACGTACCTCACTATGTAACTATAACCGCCATTTAAAATGTTTGACCTAGATTACCTTATATAAATCACTAGCCAAAAGGGCTTCAAGAGTTATAAGTTATGAGTTATGACCAGTCGTTAAATTTATTAAAAAAAAGTAATTTATAAGAGTTTGAGTAATAAAATATATTCATGAATAAATATACTCGAACTCGTATGCAGGGAATTAAAAAGGCTTAATTTCAAGTTGACCAATTTGAAATGCCAACTTCAAATCTTTATCTTTTGCCTGTTACTCAAGTCTATCGGAATAGATTCAAGATAGCAGTACATTAAAATCAAAGCTATAAAGAGGAGACAAGTCAACGCAAAATCAGTCTACATTTACAGTTTTTAGCGTATAATGCTTCGGATTGTAATCTGTGTTGCCCTTCTGGGTTGTTCTTTGGCCGGTTTGATTGAGCCTCGTTACAAGCCAAATGATTTTGGTGGGCGTATTGTTGGCGGTGAACCAACAACTATCGAGAAATTTCCTTACCAAGTATCGCTGCAAAAAGGTGGGAGCCATTTCTGTGGCGGGAGCTTGTACTCTCCAGACATAATTGTAACCGCAGCTCACTGTCTTCAATCGTACAGTCCCAATCAAATCAAAATTAGATTGGGGTCGGCCAACTACAAGTCTGGAGGTGAACTGGTATCAGTAAGGTCATTCAAATACCACGAGAAATACAACAGTAGCATCATGACCAACGATGTTGCTGTAATGAAGTTAGACACACCAGTGAGATACACCGCCAAGATTCAACCTATCAAACTGGCCGAATCTGTGCCAAAAACTGGAACTCCAGCCGTTGTTAGTGGATGGGGTACCGAAAAATTCTTAATAGGATCTATACAGAAAATTCTTCAACAAGTTCAGGTTGATATTGTACCAATGCAGGAATGCTCTTCAAACAAATACAAATATGGCAGCCAAGTCAGGGAGACAATGGTGTGTGCTGCCGTTGAAGGAGGTGGCAAGGACGCTTGTCAAGGTGATTCCGGTGGACCATTGGCTTCTGGCGGTAAACTTGTAGGAATTGTGTCTTGGGGTAATATGTGTGCTCGCAAGGACTACCCAGGTGTTTACTCGTCAGTTCCTGAATTGCGGTCATGGATCGTAAGAAACGCTGCTCAATTATGAAATAATATATGAAACATTGTTTTTAATACTATTCTGTACAAATAAAAAACTCGATGATTTACTCGTCTTTGAAACTTTCTCTGGATTTTGAAAATCCTATTAAACTATTCAAAAAAGTAAGCTTTTATTGCAGTTGTTTATCAAAAACCGATTAATATTACAAAGTCGTAAATCAAAGCTCAAACACACTCACCCAGCAATATCATAGCTCATAGGTGATATCAGCAATACGCAAACCGTATTAGCCATGAAAAGCAACAGTGTTACCGACTCGAAAAAGCATACCCCTCGTGTAATTATCACCTAAATCTCAATCCTGTACCACCACTGTACCACCAAAAATTCTTTCCTATGTTTTTATTCCTTCTCTCCCAAATAATGCTCGCACATGTTAATCTATCATAAGGATATTAATAACCATTTGAGTGCGAGTGTAATATACAGGATCCGTCAAATGAAGTGTTACTAGCTCAAAGTCAATAGTTCCTTTATTTTAAGAGTTTTGTATTACAAATTTTATGAGCACACTATAAATACATTTTTTTTTAAACCATGCTATTGCTCAAAATAGCTTTCTCTTGCATGGATAACAGCATCAATCCTTTTGATGAAGTAATTGCACGCTGCACAACTATGGTCATGTGGGATCCGTGACCATTCCCGATGAAGCGCTAAGTTCAATATTGCAACACTCTCATATTTTGTTGTTGATATTTAAGCCTCCAAGATGGATCATACAGGGTAGTCCATTGGATTGAAATCTTGTGAGTAGGGAGACCACTGTTGCGAAGAAATGGACTGGGGAACGCGATCTGTAAGAAATCGTAGCGTTAAACGAGCTTACTAGACGCCGGTGTTGAGTTTTAAAGCCAGAAGTACAACGGTGAATCTTGTAACAGTTATTAACTATTATAATAAACTTTCAAAAAAAAAAAAAAAAAAAAAAAAATTATTCCCTCGTCGCCAGTGATGTCAACATAAAAACAGTAAACCTTCATTTGACGGCCTGTGAGACACACATAAATATGCCCCGTCGACGTGATGAAATCCCAAAATTCATGAGAAACAAGAGAAAGAATTGAATTACCTTCTCCCGCTCTCTCTCTCCGCCACAGCTCATCTACACTCCAGCGGTCACACCTCCAAGCTCCTTACTAAATCTATCTGTAACTCTTTAAACATAATCATAGGGACGACCAAAAATAGTGGTTTAGGACTGAGCCTGTTTTTAAATTTTTAATCAATAGATCAACTTTATTAAATCCGTGGCAATCGGAAGTTTAATTCTTAATCCACACTTGAACCACCGTCTAAGCTTCGATTATATAAACACGAAGAGAGGTTAATTAATTTTAAATTTTGATCCAAGGTAGAACCATACTATTGCACATAACTCTGGCCCTTAGTGATTATAATATTCAATCAATTTGAATGCCAAGATTTCCCCAAATTCCGGCCCATACAGAATTCAGGCAAAATGAGATATATCATGTTCAAGAAATATGAATATGGAAATATAAAATTAATTCTTAAATTTTCAAGTTTATTTCAACAAAAAATTCCAAATTATTATTTCCATCGTATCCATTAAACTTAAGCTTTGTTATAAATTAAGCCATCTATTTAGGCATCCATTAGGAAAAATGTCTTTATTAAATATAATAATAATGCATAAATATTACTCGAAGCTTAACATTTTCCCCAATACCATCTTCTACCCAAATAGAAAGCATGGTTTGAAAACAAAATTTCACCCTCAAATTAAGGACGACTTCTCTGTAGTTTTTGTCATTATCCGTAATTATTCGCTTGGAAACGACATCGACTCAGAGTATATAGAAGCTACCACCCAAAGCATATTATTTCGATGAACAAATAATTAAAAGTGATAAAAGAGAACACATTACTTTTAACTAAGAACTACCTAATTTGGAAAGTCCTTTAATACAAAAAAAAAGCAAAGAATACAAAAAAGACACAAAGTTGTTACGTTAAGAGAAAATATAATTAAAAATTGAAGTTAATTCCTTCAAAAATGACCCCACCCCCGCCCGTCCCGGCAGGGAATAAGATGAACTTTCAGTTCAATGATTTTGGAGTGACTGTGTCAACTTGACTGAGTTTCATTCAATTTGAATCAGCAATAGAGAAACACTTGATTTCATCAAAGATTTTCATCATTTGGTGATAGGGCTCAGAAGAGTGAAAGGAGATTTTTTTTACCTTATTTTCCATTTGATTCCACAGTTGTCAGGGTCAGTAAGCAATTCAAGAGAAAATTAAGAATTCTAAACGAATTTTTGTGAATGCTTAACTTTAATCACTTACCTACTCAAGAATCATTAGTGCTTTTTTGTAAGATTTGCTTAAGCAAAAGACGAAATCGATATAATTATTATTTAATAGCTTTTGTGTTCACGAGTTCTTACGAGGGGAAAATAGAATTAAGTATCTTTGAAATATTTTTGTATTTCCAGAGACATTTGAGAATTATAAAGCCATTAAATGCACTTGGAACGCAACGAGTTGGTGCTTAGTTTTGTGCAAACTAATGCATTTATGTACGTACCTATGTACATTATTTTTGATGTTCTTTCTACTCATAGGAGCCATTGTAAACATATTATCTCAGCTAGTTGCCCAATATACCATGCAACATAAAATTGTCCGTGTGAGAAACAGTTCTGAGGTCGAAGTGTCCTTGAGAATTATTGATGGCCACATCTAAACACACACTGAAAACTTGAAATTGTTTGGAGTAAGGAAAAAATTGTTGGGAATGAGGGGTATGTGGTAGAGATGAGCGTATAGTGATTTTTCATTCACAGGTATAACTCGCTGTGGTTTTAAACTGTGATATTGAATTGTGATTTTTCACGAAACCACACATCATTCACTTGTTTTGCCATGCCACTCCGACTCCGCATCGTTCTTCATTACTTCTGCCACACGTATTGAATTTGTTTGTTAGATGTTCTACGTTGCTTTTACATCGCATTTTCGTTCTTTACGTAATGAAAAATGTGAATGAAGGTCGTTTCAGGTGTGGTTTCGGTTTGTTGTGATTTAAACCGCGAAATTAAAAAAAAAATGCATTAAGCACGCTTTGGGAATACGCAGTTTATTTGTAACTCATTCACAGGTCACGATTGTGATTTTTTTTGTTCGCAGTTCATATGTCACAGGTCGTGAATTTTTGCTCTTCTCTAGTTGTGAATAGAATCAACTAATAAATAAATAAATGATTATCGAAAGTAAATCGAGTAAAAATGGCAAAATGTTTGTTTCTGAACGCGATCACTCTACCAAACTTTCATTTTTGGAACGCACCACTAAATGAGATATGACATTTAAATTGCTTGTCATTGTCAATTTTTTCGATCAGCCTTTTTGATATTCATTCATCTTTTAAGTATCGTTTGTGCGGGTGCTTGGTATAAGCTCCCTACCAATTAAAATTTAAGTGTGATTTTCTCAACCCTCCTTTACATCATGGGATCCATTTGGACCCCAGAGCATGTTTGAAACGGTCCTAATCCGAACATTTTAGTTTCTAATTTTTTCTTGGTGACAAAAAATTTATTTTTTATGTTTCAAAGATAATTGGAATTAACAGAATTTTCTGCAATTTTTTTTCTCGAAATAATTCCTGGCATGGGGTCCCTTTGGACCTTACTACTGAAATTATAGTAAAAACCATATTTTTTCTAGTAATTAGCCATTTTATGTAGCTTGAAGTTGTTGGGTTCCGGGAGACATTTAACACATAAGTTATTTGTGGAGCGAAAGCACCAATATCTTTCACAACCTCAATCGCAGGTGGGGTGGTTCTGCTTTTCTTGTCTTCTGCTCTTAAGACCCTTTTACAAGGAAGCCTATCGGGGACTGTTCATAAGACCGGCTTAACTCTTCCTATAAAAGGAAGGACTTATAAAGCAGTCTTTCTTACTGTGTAACTTGATGCTTGTTGTGAACGCTCGTTCAGTTCCGACTCTATTATAGCTCCTCAGCCAGGGGGGTCATTCCGTAACTCGATTATCGGCAGACGATATCGTTTCGACGATAGACTTGCTTCACGTAAAATTAAAAATCACTATCGTCTGGACGATATCGTTTTGATACTTAAATTTTTGCTTCACGTAAGCCAATAATCGTCAAATCAATGTCGTCTAAACGATAGCGTTTGCACGATAGCTAAATAGGTATCGTTTCTATTTGATTTTTAAAATGTTTGATAATTTTATCTTTCATTGATAGTTTTAAACGACTGATTGGGAAACCAACTTTCATTTCAATACGCGTTTTTGTTGTTATGTATGTATTTAAAAAAATATCATACATACATATATACAAAATATCTTACATTTTGGAAATTCCTCTATCAAATCAAACCAAACACAAAACTACTTAAATTCACATTAAATTTAAAAAAATTTCTCAAAAAAAATCAATAAAACCGAAACCGCGAATGCACAAAAAATAAGTTAAAACGTATCGAAAATGCGCGAAAATTAAAAAAAAAATACACAAATTTCATTCACTACTTCATTATTTTGAAACATTTTTAAATTTAATCAAAGAAAAGCGTAAAATTTTTGTTTTTTGACATTATATACAGTTTGAGAGGGGTTGGGTAATCGTAATCGAATTTAAAAATTAAAAATTCTTTTCATATCAATAAAAGGATGAAATAAAAATTTATATCTCTTTAAAAATTTTTTTTAGTCCTGAGAAGAACCGTGTTAGTACAACGTATAAGTTATACTAAGAAAAAATCGATCAGCACACCTCCTTATATACTCTCACTTCGACAAACAATTTTCCAACTGGATTTCCTATGGATGTCTTTTATACCTACAAAAATAGTAGTGAAGAAATCGGAAAAATAGTACGAAATTTCGTTCTTGGTGATTCTCATCATTTGACCCCCTGATTCATATGGAAATGAATAGTATCATTTAGTATTAAGAAAATAGTACGAAATTCGGTCAAACGTTATTCGGTCAAACGTGATTCGGCAAACCATTTTTCGGCAAAACGTAGTTTCGATGAAACGTTTTTCGGTCAAACGTTATTCGGTAAAACGATATTCGGTGAAACGATTTTCGACAAAACGTACCCAACCCGTTATAATCAAGTATTATTACCGCTTTATTTTGACAACAGGAAGTGGCTCTCTTACAGTTATGTTGCGTAGATAGCAAAACATAACTCTCCAACACCATTTTCTCATAAAATCCAAAGTCACATCGACTAAGTCTTGTGTTTTAGTCAGAGCTTCCATTGCAGATTAAAAATTTTAATGGACAACTCATTGAGCGTTCCTTGAGCCACCAGAACTTCAAATCAATTTTATAAGGCTTGCTGGGCATGTATTGGCAACATTTACATTGCCCCCCCGAAAACCTTTTAACTGTTCATCGATTGTAAAATGTTCGGATGGAGTATAGTTCGCCGATAAAGTCTGGTTCGACTCATCCAGAAGCAATTTAACTGACAAGAGCAGGCTTCGATTGCTGAAGCCAACATAATCATCAAAACGAATGAAGGAGTTGATCATCTCAGAACGTTTAAGGTTAATCACTGCTATAAGCATCCCATGTCCTTTCATGGGGTCCTCCAATGTCCACAAATGACAATGACCACGTGCGGTGCGCCGTCTATCGACGTAAAACCAAGCTCTTGAGGTTTTTATCTAGATTACCATGGAAAGCAACAACAACAATTTTTTTTACGTTCCACATTTTTTGGGGGTTTTTAGAATTAGCAATCTAGCTATTAAACTAACGGTACTAGCCATATGATTTTAAATAAAAACTCATTTTTCTCAAGACTATATTTCAAGAAGCGTCCACATTACAAAAATATTTCGTGCTCCATATTGTGTTTACAATTCTCAACCTAAGCTAGAGATTTTCCAGCTCAACCGTTTTCTCTTTACAGCGTGTTTCTTGCCTATGGAATTTAAGATAATGTTTTGTTATGATACTTTTGACACATTATTCGATTTTGTTTGCAAGGACAAACGACCATTTTTACTCGCAAAATAAAACAAGAGAAATAATAACATTTATTGTTTGTTTTAAGTTTTTTGATGATAAACAAATTATTTAAGATGTAAATTTCTCAAAAACCAAAAGTAAAACTCATCCAAAAAAACCTAATCTCTTCCAAGACCTTAGCAAAAAACGACTAACTAGTTTGTCAATCTAAAATGTCTCTTAACACATAAGCTTAACTCTACCAAAGGGCAAAACTTTGAAGCAACACAACACACACTTTTCTTAAGCTACTTCTAAGGAACGAAACGCAACTTGTTATTTCTACCAACTGCAGTTGTTACGTTCAGCTCAAGGAATTTTCTTCTATCATTAATAGATACCGCAACATTAAGTGTAGAGTGAAACCACTGCAAACCAGCAACATCATCCTACTTTATTCATTGCAGAATCGTATAAATTACTTCATAAGGACTACACTACCACACACCTCTGTTAATACACACTAGCGCAATTTAGTAAGAGTTCAAGAGTCTAATAAATAAGTTTACGGCTTCCAGACGTTCCGCATCTGACCTACTACCATAACCACCCATTTCATTCTGGGATATAAATGGTACCCTTTGAAACTTAATTAAAACGTGAAAACGTAAATTTGGCTAGTAGGAATTATTGTTGTGTTGTTGTTGTTGTTGTTATAAAATAATGCATTACGTGGTTTTGTCTAGAATGCAAGGTTGTTTAACTTGAAGGAAAGATATCCTATTACCTCAGTTCTCAGTAATTCAGACATTGTTTTGGGATTATTATGTGTAACGTTAACGTTTCTCGAGATATTATGTAGCGTCAAATGGAGATTTCGTTGACATTTTATATTTATTTAATAGGCTTAAATCAAATTCCTATAAAGCCGCTAAAAATTGTTGAAGATTTATTAAAGGAAGAAGTGGCGCAGGCAGTCCGCTGTGGACTACGTCCTCAACCAACGAACCCCCCCTCCAAGCCAGTGGCTTTCAGTTGCACACACAAAGTTGATTGAGGTCGTCCTCTCCTTGATCGCGCTTCCTTAGATGGGTCGACCCTCAGGGTTGGAATTGAAGACTCGGCCCAGCCATCTTAGACGCTGTGTTTCCAGCTTTTTGATCAGGTTAATGTCGCTGTATAGCCCGTACAGTTCGTCATTGAATCTTCACCTCCATACTCTATTGATACATGCAGGACCTAATATCACCCGAAGAACCTTTCTCTCAAAACACCACTTATCCTCCGATTTTGACAAGTTTTTGTATAATAGCACACTCGCTCAAGGGGTTTGTTATAACCCTTTTTATGATTAATAACAGCGCGAGCGATAGGAAATTAGGGAGGAAGGGAAAGGTGGTGAAGATTAACATTGGAATATTGGAAGATCAAAATGGCAACGGAAAATTGTGCCGGGCAATTTATTCCACATTCGTGTCGTACGGCTCAAGAAAGAATCCCTATATTTCACTGTACGTCCGAAATTGGGCTCAACGTAAACTGATATGAGCGTTCCTAGCCAGACGAGTATTATTGGTGAAATGTTTAAGGGATGAAACGTAGCTAGCTAGCTCGAGTGAGCATTTTTTGTAAAAGAACTTGTAAAATAAGGAAAGACATGAAACATTTCGACGATGTTTAAGGGATGGAAATGTTTCCGGATAATGCTTCTCTCTCTTATCAATTTTAAAGCTTTTTTCTGAACTCTGTCGAGCAGGTGGAGAAAAGTTTGAGAAGCACCTGCCCAGAGATGGGAGTTATACTCGAGTTTAGGGCGCATAAACGCTGGTGCAGGGAAAAAACTTCACTGCGAAATAACTTCACATGGGAAATAACTTCACCATCAGTGGGAAATAACTTCACTTTTTTGATGTGAAGTTATTTCCCACTTTGAGTGGGAAATAATATCACTTAAAATTTGGTGAAGTTATTTCCCACCTTGTTTTCTAAGAATTGTTTGATAAAAATAGCAAAGAGTAAGGGTTTTTTTATTTTAATAACAATTTATTTGAAATTGACCACCGAAAGTTTTTTATCGATGGCACTTTCAATGTTGTCCCAGTATCTTGTGGCTATAAGCAATTGCTAATTGTTCATTTTGCTTACTCCGAACATGTAAGTATATACTTATTATTTTCATGTTATGATCCGCACGATTTTTTTTACAATTACATACTATATATTTAAAAAAAAAAATTGTGTATATAGTATAAAGTAATTGTGAAAAATTCGCGCGAATTTTCCACAATTACTTTATATTTTCCAAAAACAAAAAAAAAACACAGTTTGTATTTTCAAAGTTTTAAGGTTTTTGATCATTCATAATATGAGAATATAAACTATATTAAAAAAAAAAAATAATAATATGAAGTAATTGTAAAAAATTCGCGCGAAGAATTCTACGATCTTCTCGAGAAGACGTATGATGAATGCCCGAAGTACGACACTAAGTTTATTCTTGGTGACTTCAACGCCGAAATCGTAAAGGAGGGTAACTTTGGCCCGACAGTCGGAAAGCATAGCCTGCACGACAACACTTCCGGTAACGGAAACAGGCTAATCGACTTTGCTGCGGGCCGAAGTGTCATCTTAGCTAGCACATACTTCCCTCACCTCAAAATACACAAGGGGACCTGGCGGTCTCCTGATCAAAATACCGTCAACCAAATTGATCACATTGCGATTGATAGCAGACATGCGTCCAGTGTCATGGATGTCCGCACTTTCCGAGGGGCCAACATAGACTCGGACCACTACCTTGTTGTAGCTAAAGTGCGAATGCGGATCTCCACCAGACCGCAGAACCGAACATCCACTGTGAGAAAGTTTGATGTTGCTAAGTTACAATCGCAAGAGACCGGCACAACCTTTGCCAATCATGTCTCCTCTTATCTCTTGACAAGCCCGGCGCCTGCACCAAACCCAGAGGCCCAGTGGCAACATTGCAAAATGGCCATCAAAACCGCTGCCACGGATGTTCTGGGTTTCATTAGGCGACCACAACGAAACACCTGGTTCGATGATGAGTGCAGGCTCGCACACTTGGCCAAAGACGAAGCCTATCATGCAGTTCTGAATGCCAGAACTAGAGCTGCCAAGAGCGCTTTCCGTGCGGTGTACCAGCAAAAGAGGAAAGAGGAACATCGGCTTTTCAGAAGAAAAAAAAGAGAACTGGAAAAACGAATGGTTGAATCTATTGAGGGGTGCTACGGCAGAAGCAATGTTGGAAAGTTCTACCAAAGGGTAAGGCATTCGTCCAAGGGTTACAAAGCCCGAGCGGAAGCATGTAGAGACGAGGGTGGGAATGTCGTTGTAGATACACAGTCGGTGCTGAGAATTTGGAAGGAACACTTCTCCAGACTGTTAAACGGCGAAGACAACCAACTAATCGCTGTCAGGCAGAATGATCCATTCGATTTGGATGATGATGAACAAAATTTCCGTCCTCCCGACCAAGAAGAAGTTCGGATAGCAATATCTAAACTAAAGTCCAACAAGGCTGCTGGAGCTGATGGCCTTACGGCTGAACTCTTCAAAGCAGCGGGAGATGACTTGGTGAGGAGCATACACCAACTCATCTGTACAATCTGGTCGGATGAAAGTATGCCTGATGAATGGAACCTCAGCATTGTGTGCCCTATCCACAAGAAAAGAGATACTCTAAGCTGCGCCAACTACAGAGGTATAAGTCTCCTAAATGTCGCCTATAAAATCTTGTCGGCCATTCTGTGTGAACGTCTGAACCCTTTCGCACGTGAACTGATTGGCCCCTATCAGTGTGGTTTCAGACCCGGTAAGTCAACCGTCGACCAAATTTTCACACTTTGGCAGATTTTGGAAAAGACCCAAGAATTCCAGATCGATACTCACCACCTCTTTATCGATTTTAAAGTCGCCTATGACAGCGTAAACAGGAACGAGCTATACAGAGTCATGTCGCTTCTTGGCATCCCTGCCAAACTCGTTCGATTGTGCAGGATGACTACGGAGAACTATCGCTGCTCCGTCAAGGTTGGTAAGAACACCATCGACTCATTTAATGTCGAGAAAGGCTTACGACAGGGTGACGCGCTGTCATGTAACCTCTTCAACATCATTCTTGAGGCAATCGTACGCAACTTGCATGTCAACACCAGCGGTACGATTTTTCTTAGATCCGTTCAATTACATGGCTATTCGGATGATATTGACATTATTGGAAGAACGAATTGCGCTGTCAGTGGAGCATTCGCAAGTATTGAAGTGGAAGCGGCTCGAATGGGTCTGGCTGTAAATGAAGAAAAAACAAAGTATATGCTGTCCTCGGGTGAAGTAGATCATCACCGTAGGCTCGGACAAAACGTCACAATGGACAGATATAACTTTGAGGTTGTTAAGGACTTTGTCTATTTGGGTTCCACTATAACCTCTCAGAACAACATCAGTGAAGAGATCAGTCGAAGAATCACTCTTGCCAATCGCTGTTTCTTCGGGCTAAGAAGGCATCTTAGTAGCAAAGCCCTCTCTCAAAGGACCAAGGAGACACTATACAAGACCCTTATCATCCCAGTCCTGCTGTATGGGGCAGAAGCGTGGACACTGACACAATCGGATGAATACAGGCTGGGGTGCTTTGAGAGAAAGATTCTTCGGGTGATATTCGGGCCTGTATGTATCAATGGAGTATGGAGGAGAAGATTTAATGACGAACTGTACGGGCTATACAGCGACATTGACTTGGTTAAGAAGCTGAAAATTCAGCGGCTTAGATGGCTGGGTCATGTGGAGCGTATGGACGAAAACGCTCCTGTCCGACGAGTTTTCAATTCCAACCTGGAGGGCCGACGCAGTTCTGGAAGACCCCAACTAAGGTGGCGCGATCAAGTGGTAAACGACCTCAACCAACTTGGTGTGCGCAACTGGAGGCCACTGGCTAGGGACCGGCCTAGCTGGCGAGAATTGTTGGTTGAGGCCGTGGTCCACAATGGACTGTCTGCGCCACCTTAAGTAAGTAAGTAAGATCTTCGCGATATTTCACTGCATCTGTCCCATACAGTAGGACTGGGATGATATATGGGTCTTTTATAGTGTCTTCATTGAGAGAGGACTTTTCTATTAAGATGCCTTCTAATCCCGAAGAAAAGCGATTGACAAGAGTGATTCTCCGAATGATCTCTTGATATTGTTTTAAGAGGTTATAGTGGAACCCAAACTTGACAACTTCAAAATTATATCTGTCCTTCGTGACGTTTTTTCCAAGCCGGTTATGATGTTCTGCACCCGAGGACAGCATATAAAGGGTGTTTTTCTTAGGGGTGTGGTTTTCAATCTGGCATCACTTTTTTCGAAGTTGGTCTTTTTAACAGCCGTCACTTGACGTATGCTCAGTTTGGTTTACCTTTTCATAATGAATAGACTTCCAAATTGTGGGATTCGAAACAAAATCGCCGTTGATCGCGATTTTTACAAGAAAATTTTGTTCAGCGATGAAGCTCAATAATAAGGCTAATAAGCAACATTATCGTATTTATAGTGATCATAATCCACAAGCCAGAGCCGCCTTTACATCCTCAAAGTTCATTGTTTGGTGTGCTCTATAGACAGACAGAATCATTGGTCCATATTTCTTCAAAAATGAAGCCGGCCATTATGTTACAGTCAATGAGGAACTTTAATGACTTTTTCGTGCTTGAATTGGAGGATGTTGATGTGGACGACATTTGGTTCCAACAAGATGGCGCTACATGCCATATAGCCAATGAAACAATCAATTTATTGAAGCAAAATTTTGATGAGCGCATTATCTCGCGTCGTGCGTTATCTTAGAAGTTGGAGTTCTTGAGCTAGAAAAATGCCAAATGGCACACAACAGCACCATGAGAATCATCATCTTCCGAATACTTCTGGAAGGTGCAGGGAACTAACTTCACGGGCACTACCTTCACATGGGAATTAACTTCACCACTGGTGGGAACTAATTTCACTTTTTTTTGATGAAGTTAATTCCCACCAAAAGTGGGAATTAATTTCACTATTTTGTGGGAATTGATTTCACTTTTGTATGAAGTTATTTCCCTCGGTGGGTGGGAGATAACTTCACTTCTTACTACAGTAAATGATATAATTATCGTTATTGTGTTATTTAGTTTGGCATTATAAACTAAGCCCACTTCTGCCGGCTTTGTATTAAAGAATGCACTGAAACTGCATTAGCAGCGAAAATAATTAAAACCAAATGTTTGCAAAGATCAACTTTAGTTTAAGTTAAAAATTCGCGCGAATTTTTAACTAAAACTAAAGTCAAACATTAGTAGCGAAAATAATTAAAACAAAATGTTTGCAAAGATCAACTTTAGTTTTAGTTAAAAATTCGCGCGAATTTTTAACTAAAACTAAAGTTAATCTTTGCAAACATTTAGTTTTAATTATTTTCGCTGCTAATGCAGTTTCTGTGCATTCTATAATACAAGTTGAAAAAAAAACGAAATGTTTGCAAAGATCAACTTTAGTTTTAGTTAAAAGTTCGCGCGAATTTTTAACTAAAACTAAAGCCAAACATTAGTAGCGAAAATAATTAAAACTAAATTTTTGCAAAGATTATCTTTAGTTTAGTTAAAAATTCAATGCATATGTACATATTTCTTTAATAGGTCTATCCCTTTTTGCAAAAACTTTTGCTTATAAATTATAATAAATTGCTTAAGTCCATATGGATATGATCTCTTTAATTTTTCGAAAGTTTTTATCTCTTGAGATTTTCAAATTTTGGATGGGAATTTATTTCACACGATTTTTTGGTGAAATTAATTCTCACTTTCGGTGGGAATTAACTTCATCAAAAAAAAGTGAAATTAGTTCCCACCAGTGGTGGAGTTAATTCCCATGTGAAGGTAGTGCCCGTGAAGTTAGTTCCCTGCACCCTTCTGGAAGCTTCTTTTCCTTCTAGGGATCCTTGTTTCAAGCTCTCTTACCCTTATAACTGCTTAATATCGACTTAGGAAAGAAAAAAGGCAACGGCGCGGCGGCGGCGACGGCGGAAGGAATAAAAACTTCAACAAGGTACTCGTACGTGAAAAAAATGGTTCCCTTTTTTATTACAAAACAGAAGCAACAAAATAAATTAAATAAATTATGATTTGATCATCATGCCCTTTTTAATTGTCGCTTTGATTCCAGACACTTCTCCGCCATAGCGTTTGGATTCCTTGCTGCGTACCGTCCAAACAGCGCCTTTGCGCCGGATAAGTGCTTTGCGGAGCTTGCTGTGCTGATTGACACGTGGATTCCGTAGTTTATTTTTGCGATGAGGCATGAGCGGTTTTATAAGTGATGGCATGGCGCGGCGTTCAGCATCGCCTTCTTCGCCACCTTCAAGTTCTCCCTCGCCGTCCTCTTCTTCCTGGTCATCTTCATCATCTGTTGAACCAACTCTGTTTTCGGAATGGAAATGTTTAGCTAGCTGGTAATTTATTATTTAAAGAACACACACACCTTTTACGACGCTTATTTGCTTGGTGAATCAAGAAACTAACTTTTGAAGAGAGACTTTTCTTCTTCAATGATAGTGGTATAGATAGCGGCATTGTTTCAGTTACATTGTCCACTGAAAGATTAGATTCACACATTATTTTTAACATTCAAAAGTTTAAAGTGCCTACATATTTAAGTTTGCATTAGAGCATTAAGCATTAAGATGATGAGATGCGTTCTAATAAGAAAATCTAATTTAAATTCATCAAAACTGATAACAAGGATTTTTCCAAACACATGAAATTTAAATAAAGAAGACTGTACCTTTGGTTGAGATCTTGCATAACTCCCTGAAGATATCTTCAAGTGCGTCCTGTTTATCCTCTTCCTCATCTTCTTTCTTCAGTAAAGGAGATGTTTCACAAAACTTTAGAGCTGCTTCATCGAAATTATGTTTGCGTAAGTATCCTATTAAACAATAAATAAACTTATTAAATCAAAACACAAAGTAATTTAAAACGAACGAAAGAAAAAAAAAACACCAACCAAGCACCATTTTAGCAATGTCCGAATCAAGAAATACGGTTTCCATTTTTAATTATTTAATTTTAGAAACAAAAGCTACTATGTATAACAAAGATTTATTGAATAATGAATAGAAAAGAAAATCAAATATTTACGAGTATGAGAGTAAAAACTAAGAGACTACGTTAATTTAAATTATGTAAAGTGTATAAATGCAAAGTTTAAAATTTTTCATATCAACTCTTCTCCTCAATTTTAGAATACAATGTTTAAATTATTTACATTTCATTACCTATTAGTGATCGTAGATAAATAAATTTTTCTGAACAAAGTCCCTTCGTGAATATGTCAGCCTTTTGTTCATTTTAAGACAAATATTTTACTTCGATTACATTAGATCTCGAACAAAGTTGTACTTGACGTCTATGTGCTTCAGCCTTTGATGTTTCCACTTCTTTAACAGAAAACTGAATGTCTACGTAGAACACTATTGGATCAACCAAAATCTTGAAGCAGTTTCTTAAGCCATAAAGCTTCGGTAGATGCTGTAGCCATTGCTACATATTCTGCTTCAGAAGATGATAAAGCAACAGTTGATTGATTTTTCGTATCCCAAGATATTGTTGCACCAAAAACTTCAAATATAAATCCAGTAGTGGACTTTCTGTCGGAATCACCAGCCCAATCTAAATCATCATACCCTGTCAGTACTAGTGAGCAATCTTTTTTGAAACAAAGGCTTAGATCGATTGTTCCTTGAATGTAGGTACCTCAATATACGCTTTAAACCTTGCCAATGGTTTTCTGTTCAATTGCTCTGAAACCGACTTTAGAATTGTCGGTTATTGGTGGTGTCGGGAAGAGGAAAAATTGTCAAAAATGGTGGGTGGTTTAGCTGGTTTGGGTGGTGAGACAAAAATTGTCAAAACTAATGGGTAGTTCCTTGGTGGCTGTAGGTGGGATGGGTATTTGGTATGATTGTGGAGGGGGGGGGGGTGAATTGGCAAATATGGTGGGTGGTTGGTTGGCGGTTTTGGTGGTGGCGATTGTTGATTTGATGGGGTGCGATGAAAAAGTTGTCAAAAATGGTGGGTGAGGTGAAGGTGGTGGCAGGTGGGGTAGGTGGTTGGATTTGGGGGATTTGGTGTTGGGAGTTGGTGGGGAAAAAATTGTCAAAAATGGATGGTGGCTGTAGGTGTGATGGGTGGTTGGCGGTGATGGGTGAGTGGCAAGTTGTTGTAGGTGTAATGGGTAGTCGGATTTGGGGGGAGGGTGTAGTGGAGGGAATTGTCAAAGATAATTGTACTGGGGGGGGGGAATTGTCAAAAATGGTGGGTGAGTAGGAGGTGGTGGTAGGTGGAGTAAGTTGCTGAATTTGGTGCATGGGGGAAATTGTCAGAAATAGTGGGTGGGTGATTGGCTGTTGTAGGCGGGATGGGTGGTTTGCGGTGGTGTTGAAGGGGGAAGGAAAGAGGGTGATTAGGTGTGGACGGATATGTCAAAAATGTTGGATGGTTGGTTGGTGTTGGAAGATTTGGTAGGGGGGTGAGGCAAAATTGTCAAAAATGGTGGGTGTTGGGTTGGTAGTTGTATTTGGGGTGGGTGGTGAGGCAAAAATTCTCAAAAATAATTTGTGGTTGGTTGGTGGTTTTAGGTGGGGTGGGTGGTTGATTTGATGAGGGGCGATGAAGAAATTGTCATATAATTTAATTGTCAAAAATGGTGGGTGAGTAGCAGGTGGTTGTAGGTGGAGAGGGTGGTTTAATTTGGTGTAGGGGCGGGGGGGGGGGGGGAGGGTGAATTATCAAAAATAGTGGGTGGTTGGTTGTAGGTGGGGTGGGTGATTGGTAGTGGTTAGGAAGGGGGATTTATTGTGTGGGGGAGGAGGAAACAATTTTCAAAAACGACGGGCTGTTGGTTGGTGGTTGTATGTGGGGGTGGTAGGTTGGTGTTTGGGTTAAGGGGTGAAAAAAATTCAAAAATGGTGGGTGGCTGTAGGTGGGTTGGGTATTTGGTGGTTGGAGAGATACAACCTACACATGAACTGGTTTGCTTACTGGTTATCACGTAAAATTATCGTCCGTAAATGGACTTTACGGACAACCATTTTTTTTATTAAGTTTTGAATTTGATTCCTTTGCAGAAAGCTCTGACAATGCCAAAAGGAGTGGGCTTTGGATTGAGTTCATTCAGCTAGAGATGAGACGTGGCCTTGAAGCAACCCGAAAGTAAGTAGCAAGTCGTAACTCTTAAAACATTCTTCACAAACATCTCTTTCAAGGCTCTTTCGCAAAGCCCTTCATTCTGACAACCTTGACAATCCCTATGTGATAGTTTAAGGTAGCCGCGGCGGCCACTTGCCCGAAATCATATTTAAAACATAATGGCAAACTCTTATCATTATAATAAATCTAAATTTTTGAATCTTGAAAACCACACGTCTAAAAAAACACACTTTGCTTTGTTTTATCTTCATTTACAGTCAGACTCATTTTCGCCGACTCCACTTCAATACTTGTGAATGCTCCACTGACAGCGCGCATCGTTCTTCCAACGATATCAATGTCATCCAGCACAGCGAAGTAATTTAACGGATTTATAAAAATCGTAGCTCTCCGAGTTGCGTATACGATTGCCTCAAGAAGGATGTTGAAGAGGTTCGTTACATGATAACGCGTCACTTTCTTTTTCGATACTAAATGAGTCGGTGATGTTCTAAATAAGCTTGACGGAGTAGCGTGAGTTCTAAATGGTCATCCTGCACAATCGAACAAGTCAAGAAGGGTTGCCAAGAAGTGACATGGCTCTGTATAGCTCGTTCCTATATTCACCCTGTCATAGGTGAATTTCAAATCGATAAATAAGTGATGAGTATCGACCTGGAATGCCTTGGCCTTTTCTAAAATCTATCGGAAAATGAAAACTAGGTCAATGATTGACTTATTGGGCCTGAAACCACACTCATATCTCATAGTGCCCAATCATCTATGACAAACTCCACCACCTTAAATATTTGCTCTAAATGTACAACGAAGACTTACGATATTGAGTGAAAACGGTAAAATAATCACACACAATTCAGAACAGGCAGGATTTTCTTCCTCCTCCAATTATCTGAAATTTTATGACGCCTAATCAGGTTCATCAATAAAAAAGGAATTGACCTTACACCTCAATAAATTTATAACTCTTTTTTAAGATGGTGTTGTATTTAAGAAAGAAGTTTCAGCTTTCAGCAATATCAAAAAAACAACTTTTCTGCACCTGTTGTCCAGTTACGGCGAAGACCTTAACTCAACCAACATGGTGGTACCAAAACATTTTTGGCTTATAGCAGAGAAGTTTTTTTATTAGTTTCGAAATTTATGGGAAAAGCATATCGCAACTGTTCCTTTTTTCTATAAACTAAACATCTAACTAGGGGAACCTCTTCCTATAGTCCTCACACAACTGATGCCATAAAAAAATTCAGGAAACTCAATTCCTCGTTCGGACTATGCAATTTAATTCAATTTGTAAGGGTTGAGATGAAATTGGTTTCACTCTTGATTAACTACAGATGAAGAAACCCCACAAGCTCAAGGCCGCTTCTATATTTAGTTGTAAAAAAGATTCGTTCTTCGACTTTAAGGGAGGCATGACATCTTATACTAAGGAAACATTTTCCTTCATTTCAGTTATGGATTCAGTTTCAAGGATAGAAAATTTGTACAATTGCTTGTAGGTGCCGTATCAGAGATTTCATCCTAACCTAGTATGACGGGCAAGGCAGAATACTCAAGTTTTGAATTTTTATTTTATGTTCTCCCGTTTTGGGATCGGCTGGGCTGAAGTATAGTCCTACACCATAAACTGATGGAATAAACTTTAAAATATAAAAATAAAAATGGAAAACATAAAATGTAACATTTCCATCAGGCGTTATTTTTTTTTTTTTTTTTCTTCTTCAAAACCAGAAACCGAAAGGATAAAACTTGTAATCTTAAAACCAAGAGTGTTTTGAAGGTAATATTGCACAAGTGCGGCAGTTTCCGCTTCTCTTTTGAGATAAATAGAAGAAATGAATGATGCTCCTTACATTTGTAATAAGAACCAAGTTAAATTTCCTTTTCTGGTTGCAATAAATAAAAAAAAAGACTTTATGATAGCCTTATCTGAGGAAAAAGGAAATCGTAGTACGTAAATCTTTCGGAACAAATTTATGGAAAGTAGAAAATAAAGTTGGATTTTATGATAAGTACCAACTCAAGCAAAAAAGAAATATTATAAATAAATAAAATTTACTGAGAGAGAGAGATCCTTGAACCTTAATTTTGTAATGAAGTGGTCTACAGTTCTCTTTTTGTAAAAAAAAAAAACCTGTTGAAGTCGTTAATTCAACTTTAAGATGTTTTTAGTGTATAAATGCACTACACTTTACTTTACTTTATATAAAGGGTGGTCCAACTATAACGCACGATGTTAATAAATTGTGAGTCACACCTTAACGTCAAGTTTTTTGCTCAACTTTACTTGACATTTCTCTGTTTCAGTCTTTGACAAAATCAACCATATGGATAGATACACAATTGAGCAGAGCGTTCGAATAGTTGAAGCGTTTTTTGAAAATGAGTGTTCAAATCAAAATGCAATTGGTGCACATCGTCTTTAGCGATGAGGCACACTTTCACCTCAATGTATTTGTTAACAGCATGGTCCCACTTCCCACACAGCCAACGAAACAATAGCTTTTTTGAGCGAGAAATTCAATGACCGCGTTATCTCACGTGCGTCGATCAGAGTTGGCAAGTAAGTTACATGAAGTAAGTTACTCGTTTAGTTACGCGTAACTAATATACGAAATAAATATAAATTAGTTACGCCCAATATTTAACTCTAACTTAATAATAAAAAATAAAAAAAATGATATTTCATCCTGAATCCCAATCAACTATTGACAAAATTCTTTTATTAGCAAGGGCAACGACAACCTGGCAAGGAATACAATTGAAATAACTATGTTCCTGATGAAAAGGAAATCTTATAAAATATTATATTCTTGGAGCATACAATAGATTTTTACTTACATTCAAAGTTTTCCCTTCTTTCTTGAGATTCCCGGACATTTCTTTGTTTATTGTGATTTATTTTTGTATGGTAAATTCAGATTTGATCTCAGATTTGGTCTCAAATTTCAGATTTGGCTCACCCAAAGGAAATCAAACGAGATCTATTTGGTTTTATTATTTTTAAATTTATTTTGCAGAAATACCTATAGTAATTTAAAAATGTATTCCTTGCCAGGTTGCCGTGGCCACAGCTGGCCCGTCAGCAATTTCAATCATCCAGCTTTGCCATAAAACAGTGTAGTCATCAGTGCTACCACTTCAGGAAAAAAAATCGAAGCAGATTTGAAGAAAAAAGTGAAGAAGATTGAAAAAAATCGAAGTAGATTACAAAATTAAACTTTTTTATTAAAATCTACATCTAGCGTGGGCTATTTAGTGGTTTATTTTTAAATCGTAGGTTATTTTGACATTGACAGCTGTTTCCCGCTCGAAATCTTGAAAGATAGTCCGTATCATACCTCCGCGGAACGAAATGAGTGGATTTATGCTTGAACAGCGTTGGAAAATATTGAAAACTAATTCCAAAGTGAATGCTGTGTAAGTTCGTTGGGGCTAAGAGCTGCTTGAATTGGACAACGATTTTCGGCGAAAAATCAACTTTTCTGATGAGGCGCATATTCATCTACGTTGACAAACAAAATGTCTCGGGAAAACTCGCCCGTTGTTGTCGAGGAGCCAATGCATCCACAAAGAGTGTGGCAGTTTGGTTCGGATTGTGAAGTGATGGGTTCATCGTTCATTAGACCATTTTTGTTCGAAAATGAGGCTGGGAACAACGTTTCGGTCAACGGTGGGTGTTACAGAGCAAAGTGAAGACATGGATCTGGATGACCTCTGATTCATGCAGGTTAACGCGCTATGAAATACAGCCCATTCTGCAATCGATCTTTTGCTCACTAAATTCCAAAATCGTGTTATCGATTGGCCGCCTCGGAGCTACGATTTGACTACTTTGGACTTTTTTGTGGGAAACCGTGAAGGACCGACGTTATGCCAACAATTTGGAAGCTTTTAAATCACTTAAGGCTTATATTTCCCAAGAAATCCGTGAGCTACAGCCCGAAAAAAACGGGTTTGGACACCCTCTAAATTATTAATTTTTTTTAAATAGAATTAATTCAATCAAACGAAAACCAAACTCAAAAACTTTCCGAATTCTTTATTGTTTCATAACACTTTTAAATTTAATTTAAAAAAAAAATTATTTTCATCTTCATTTCTACACGTGTAGTATGTAAAACAAAAATTAGAGTGAAATGGAAAAAAGGGAGTAGAACGGCTTTTTCTGTAAAGTTGAAGTAGGTTGAAACAGATATTTTTAAAATGAAGCAGATTTCAGTATTTTGGTGATGGTACGAAGTAGGAAGAAGTTTTTAAATTTTTTTGATAAAAAGAAGCAGATCTACTTCAATTGAAGTAAAGTGGTAGCGCTGGTAGTCATTCGATCGTCATTCGTTCGGGTTTGTGGACGGAACTTCTAAATTTCAATTTAACATAAAATGTGAGTTTTTGTATTTGAAAAATTCTTTTAATTATAGTTAGTTACATTTAGTTACAATTAGTTACATTAGTTACATAAGTTACATTAGTTACGTGTAACTAATTAAAATTTCAAAGTTACGCGTAACTATCCAACACTGGCGTCGCTTCGGCGTCGTCGTGGCGATGTCAATTGGCTTCCTTGATTGTGAGATTTGACACTGCTGCACTTCTTTCTTTGGGGATATTTAAAAAAAAAATTTTATACATCAATAATCCCAGAGCAATTCAAGACGAAAAGGATGAGATTTTCAGCACATTAACGACATTCTAAAATATATATAGAGCTCAAACTTATAGCAAATCTTTTGTATTGTTCCGAGATTGTTTTTATAAGGTTTAGTCAAAATCAATCATGTAGTTTGACCACAAGACGAAGAAAAATATGCCGGGTCCTTGAAAAGTTTCTATATTAGTTTGATTGTTAAGAAAAAACTCAGAAACCACACCTATAATTTAAAAAAATTCTTTTTGTATTGAAAGGTTGTTGTTTGGGGGTGGCCTCGGGTACGGGTACCTATATCAATTTTGCAGTTGCATTTTAAATTGTTTTAAAATAACAAAAATATTTTACATAATTTGGGTAAACAAAATTAAATGGAAGAAAAAAAATTCCATTTAAGAAAAAAGACTTCTTTTTACTTGCGATTATAGGTACCATAAGGTAAGTTATGCATTCGTAATAATCAAACATAATATTACGATTATAGAGAAGCCTAAAAAAGTGGGCCCGACAATTCTGTCTGTCTGTCTGTCTGTCTGTCCGTCTGTCCGTCTGTCCGTCCGTCCGTCTGTATTGGCAACTACAACCTAAACGGCTGGACCGATTTACTTCAAACTTAATACATAGTATATTATGACGTCATACAGAGGGGTTTTTGGAATTAACATTGTAGCTCTAAAACTTACGGTACCTGCCATACTATTTTTAGGGGAAAATTGATTTTTATCAAAAACGGCTACTACGATTTTGGTAAGACTTTCTAAATAATTTTTCTGTCAGAAATTTATGTTTTGGTTAGAATAGATTTTTCAGGAAAAGTCTTATAACGGAACCTCCCATTGGACAGGTTTTTTGAAATCAGATTTTCTCGTAACGGATTTCGATGAAATTTTTAATATGATCCTTTTTATAAACAAAATAATATAAATTCTTAAATTTTCAAAAAAAAAGTTTTTTTTTATTTAAAAAAATTAAAATTTGTTTATTTTTTTTTTTTTTTTGTTTCCAAAAACGGTTTGATCTTTTAAAAATTTTTTTTCTGATAAAAACTACGAATTGCTAAAAGTGGGCATATTAAAAAAATTTCGGAATATTTTTTCGAAATGTTATTCAAAAAAAATTGTTTTTTGAAAAAACTGGTCGAACGATTTTGAAAAAAAAAAAAAAAAATTTTGAAATTTCTAAACA
The DNA here is from genome assembly GCA_916050605.2 of Platycheirus albimanus. NCBI lineage: Eukaryota > Metazoa > Arthropoda > Insecta > Diptera > Syrphidae > Platycheirus > Platycheirus albimanus. Next base: position 44,888,920 of record OU696697.1, read on the forward strand.
GTACCTAAACGAAATTAAATAGCTTACTTCATTTTTTCCAAAAAAGTTTAAACGTTTTAGTGATTTTTAAGTGTTCCATAAAATTTTATATCAATTTTTTAGAGCAAGTTCGTCCGAACCAGTCGTGCACTTTATTTTTGTTTCCCTTCAATTTTCGTTTAGTTGTAAAATAACTTCAATATATCGATATACTTATCTATTCAACCTATCTATCTTCTATCATACCTACATATCCATGAAAAAAGATTTGTTTATATGTCATATGCTCTCCCAAACAGCTCGACCGATTTTCAGTAAATTTTTAGGCAATCATCAGATTAGCCCGTGATCATTAATTTTATATTTTTTTGCAAGCCCTGTATTTTTCGTTTTGATAACCTTAGAATTCATTTCATTAGTACACTCTACCAATTATTAACCGTTATATCTCATACAAAAAAAAAATACATTTTCTTAGGCATAAAATGAAAATAAAAATCCCATTTTGTTCACTGCTAAGGGATTGAACTTTTCCAAGTCTTGGAATATTGAATTTAAAAATTCTGTATCCTATGTAAAAAAAGAAAATTGTTTGTCTAACATATCTTCAAATGACAACATTTTCATCAAACTAAGAAACCGAGATATTCGGCCCTACTGCTATCAAATCCGTATCTGATACTTCCCTTAAAACTTTGTGGGACACTTCCTTATTTTTCCCGCAAACAGCTCATACAAACATCTGATGTGAATTTTGGATATTCCCGTAGGTATTTTTACCATCGTTCATCGATGCACTGGTTTTCACAGAATTCGAAAACTGCCTTTGGTTGTGTCATGTAAGGTAATTTTCCTGCTTGGCTTTGATGAAGAAATATTTCAGTTTTATTTAACGGCTTTTTTCAAATAATATTAAAGACGATATTTATTTGAATTTTCGTTCAAAAAAGAAAATCTCAAAAATTCTTTAAGAAAAATTCAATAAAACATACCTAGTTAAGGCTTTAATTTTGCATTATAAAAGTCTTTAAAATGTTTGAAACATTAACAAAAAGTTTTTTATTATGTCTTTCTTTTCTCCAAGTTGAAAACTGCAAGCCCCCGGAGCCCGAAGGCGCGTTTTTCTTGTCTCATCCACACAAATATACCTTATGCCCTTTGGGGGTTTGTCTAGATTCTAAAATTTGCTTATGCTCCTTCTCACAGGGATATTGCCTTAATTCTGTCAATCTTAAGAAGGAAATATATAAACAAAAAAATCTCGCACTCTAGATTATTAAATTATTATCTCCTAAGCTCCATTTCTTGTTTTCTGATTTCCATTTGCTTATATATTTCACCATGAATGACGAAATGTATCTGAGCTAAAAACTTCACTCGTGGATGTACATTTTATTTTCATATTTTACCGCTGGAGGGTGGCAGAAATTGGTTTGTTGTTTCCCCTCTTTGTGTACATTTTGTGAATTGCTATTTATTTATTCAAATCGCATTTATCCTGCTGTGTATTTAATGGCTGAAGGACATTGTCATGACATTCTTTATTTGGAGATGAATTTCTTGCTCATTGGAAATTTGAACTTTGGATTTCGTGTTATTAGATACATTTGCTTTTTTTTTTGTTTTCTTTGTGGGATAAGAGAGGTTGAGATGTTCGTACACGGGACATTGGATTTAATAATTTCAAATGTTTCATGATTTGTATTAGCAATGAGGTACGAGTAGCTAAAAGGACATAAGTAGCTTGGATTTTGTTGTTTTTCTTTCGTTGTCTGTTTCTTGGAGCATTATTTGCTAATTTAATTTTTAAGATAACGAAGACTTCCATAATCCATATGAAGAAAAGATTTTGGAATGTTTTATTAAGATTGTACGTACGAAGTGTAGTTTTTCAAAAAAGTCTTGTAAATGTTAAATGTTTAGGTAAAATCACTAATCACTAATTAATTAAATAGTCATGATCATGAAAACATCATATTCTTGTATTTAGACTCAAGTTATTTTTCAAAAATAATTTTCTTAAATAAACATTTTGAAACGAATTCGTATGCCACAATGAAGGTTCTGGTTTCGATTACAGGGATCCACCTTAGTTTTTCTCGTCCTTCGTTGGCAGATTCCATGCAACCGTTTTCACAAACCTTCTTTATTTTAACTAATTTTAGCTTTCTCTTGCATTTATTAACATATCCAGAGTCATTATCCCTAAATATCAGACGATAGGTCCCATTTTGCCATTAATGACTTTCAAATTGCTATGCCCATGCCAACACGAAATATCTCCCCAAATTCTAGTTCAATATAATTATTTCAAGTTGTTTATCTGCTTTCAACATAATAACTGAAGTGACATCATTAAGGCAACATCAGCAATGACAAAGCTAAAGAAACGATCCACTTGTTTAGGCAAAAGATGTCCTTAAGCATCCACTAATCGGATCATAAAGCATATGTCTTTTAACGCAGGAATCCCAAGTAATTGCTGTTCTCTCTGGGAGGGAAGCATGATGTATACTATATATAAATTTGTTGGGTTCACCCTGCCGACCGACCTTGTGAAGTATGCAGTTCATTTGAAAGCCCATCCCTTGCCATAAATCGTAGATTTTTGTACAAAGGAACACAGACACAACACAGCCAGCAAGGATATGAAAAGTATTTACGTATAAGATTAGGGCTTAACACTGATTGCGTTGTCATCCTTTAAGGTACGACACTGTTTTCTGTGTGTTCGAATAAATAAACTGAAGACCCTCTACTCAACCACTCCAGCTTTTGCTGGTGATGTTTAGCTTATCCTGTTTTGCATTATCTAAGTTGGTGCTTTGCTTAGGTTGGGTTTGTGGCAGTGGCAGATGTTCTTTTATGGCACACTCGGGTTCAGTCATCAAGCAGAGAGAAGGCAGTAACTTTAACTAGATGCTTCTCTCTTCTTTTTTTTCGCTTAATATTAAAAAAAAAATCGAACTGTACGACTAGGTCGCACGAACTTGATCTAAGGATAAATAATTGCCTGAGGGCTATATATTTGAAAAAAAAAAAACATTTAAAAACTAATTAGAAAATATTTTTATATGTTTTTTTATGAATTTTGCTCTTACCCCGTCTTAAAATTGAGTGAAAATATGTACGAGTATATCCAATATTCTGCTTTCGGTGCGTTTATTTTGCTAGAAACTTTGCGAAATATACCGCCAAGTCAAAGAAGTAATACAAAATTCACCAATTGTGAAAAGTATACTAAATTTTGACAACATAAATAGTATTTAAAGAAAGTCAAAAGCAGAAAGTATGGGAGCTGGCCTATAGACCAATAACAATGAGTCATATCTCGTTGAAAAGGTATTTTTGCGTAGATCAAATGTTTATATGGAGGCAAGTCTCATTCGCTGTGGGAAAAAAGTTACAAACAATTGTATTGCATGACATTAGAGGAGTTACCCCTCCCATATGATTTTTTACTTGCTCTATAGGGCAAGTATTGGTTTCGTGCAGAAAAAAAAAATCGAGGTTTTAATCAAACATGACATTACGATGATAGAGAAGCCCAAAGAAGTGGTTTTCGCCATACCGTCCGTCGGTCTGTCTGTGCGTCTGTGCGGATGTGCGGATGTGCGCTTTTTCACGTCATGCTACAGCCTAAACGGCTTGACGGATTTTCTTCAAACTTGGTATATAGCAGTTTGAAGAAAAACCATTGTCGAAGTTTTTTTTATTTTGTTTTAGCCCGGCTCAAACTGGTACCTTTCAAGTAACGGTTTTTTTCAATTTGGATTTTTTCGAAAACGGCTCTAACGATTTTAATTAAATTTAAAATTTAGCTAACTTTAAGCATTTCTAACAAAACTGGGTTTTTTGTTTTTGGCTAAAACGGTCGTAACGAAAATCAGGTTTTAACGGCTTTTTTTCAAATGGCCATAAGTTCACAACGGCTTGATTGAATCAACTCAAACTTTGTTTGACATAGTTTTTCATAGTGTTCTATAGGATGGTTTAGTAAATTTTCCACTGAAGCCTTTCTAAACGGTGGCTTCCATACAACGAGCCGTTGAGTTTTAGCCAACTTTTTTTGGTTTTTTCTAATTTTCTCGAAAACGGCTCTAACGATTTTGATTAAACTTTGTGTGTTATATTCTTTTAGTGTTTTTAAGAGAACTGCGTTTTTAGTTTTTGGCTAAAAATGCAAATAACGGAGATCTGCTCTTAACGGCTTTTTTTCAAATGGCCATAAGTTGTCAACGGTTGCATCGAATTCACTCAAACTTTGTTTGGTATAGTTCCTTGCAGCTTCCTATCAGATGGCATTGATTTTTTTTCATTTTCTCTTTTTTAAATGGTGGCTCCAATAAAAAATGTCACTAGATTTTGGCCAATTTTTTCATTTTTTCTAATTTACTCAAAAAAGGCTCCCCCGATTTTTATGAAACTTTTTATGTAACATACATAGAATACTTCAAACAAAACTGCATTTTTAGTTTTTGGCTATACATGATAATAGCGGAAATTGCTTTTAACAGTACCTATTATTAATTTGGCCATAAGTGGACATTTATATCATTTACAACACCCAAAAGCTGACATCATAATTTTAAATATTAAAGGTTTCTTAACGTTAGCTCCCGTATATCGGTTTTTCCAATTTCAGTCAACATTTTTTAGGTTTTACCAAATTTTTCAAACATTAGTTGTTCTTATGGATCGAAAAGTTTGTTTTCATCGTACTATTGCACCAACAGAGCAAGTACGTGCGACCCAGTCGTGCATTTTATTTTGTTTTGTTTTAACCCAACCTTTTCACGCTAGCTTTCTTATGCACCTTATAGGGATCACTCTGTATCCAATTAGTGTTTGCAGTATGTTTATTTTTAAGTTCAGCATTCGAAGCTTTTTACTTGCTCTATAGGGCAAGTATTGGTTTCGTGCAGACAAAAAATCGAGGTTTTAATCAAACATGACATTACGATGATAGTGAAGCCCAAAAAAGTGGTTTTCCCCATAGCGTCCGTCGGTCTGTCTGTGAGTCTGTGCGGATGTGCGCTTTTTCAAGTCAAGCTACAGCCTAAAAGGCTTGACGGATTTTCTTAAAACTTGGTTTATAGCAGTTTGAAGAAAAACCATTGTCGAGGTTTTTTTTTGTTTCGTCTTAGCCCAACTCAAACTGGTACCTTTCATGTAACGGTTAATTTCATTTTGGATTTGCTCGAAAACGGCTCAAACGATTTTGATTAAACTTAGAATTTTACTTGCCTACGATATTTCTAACAAAAAAAGCGTTTTTTTCTTAAATGGTCGTAACGAAAATCAGGTTTAAACGGCTTTTTTTTCAAATGGCCATAAGTTCGCAACGGCTTAATTGAATAGACTCAAACATCGTTTGGTAAAGTTTTTTTTAGTGTTCTATAAGAAAGAATTGCAATTTTTTCAGTAAAGCCTTTCTAAACGGTGGCTTCAATACAACGAGCCGATTAGTTTTAGCCAACTTTTTTTGGTTTTTTCTAATTTGCTCGAAAATGGCTTTAACGATTTTGATTAAACTTTGTGTGTTATATTCCTTTAGTGTTTTTAAGAGAACTGCGTTTTCAGTTTTTGGTAAAAAATGCAAATAACGGAGATCTGATCTTAACGTCTTTTTTTTCAAATGGCCATAAGTTGTCAACGGTTGTATCGAATTCAAACAAACTTTGTTTGGTATAGTTCCTTATTATAACTCTTTATCAGATGGCATTGCATTTTTGTCAGTTACTCTTTTTTAAATGGTGGCTCCCATTCAAAAAGCCACTAGGTTTTGGCCAAATTATGTTTTTTTTTTTTAATTTACTCAAAAAAGCTTCTGCTGATTTTTATTAAACTTTGTATGTAATATACATAGAATGTTTTGAAGGGGTTGGGTTCGATATCCCGATTTTTATAATCCCGTTTCTTTAAATCCCGACCTTGAAATCCCGCTTTTTATAATCCCGCTTTTTTAAAATCCCGCTTTTTAAAATCCCGTCTCTTATAATCCCGTTTTTTGCTATCCCGTTTCCTATTGTTGCGGAATTCCAATCATCATTGAATGCAGCCATCAAAAACGAATTAATTGTCAACGAGCACACATGTTTCAACGAAGGTGAAAATCGATGAGCCGAGTGTACGAATTGAGTGTACAAGAGGTCATGAGTTTAGTTTCAATTTACCTCTCGGGAACCACACATCATTTAAAATAAAAGTTTAATTGTAATCTTAACGATTTTGGTTTTCTTTTCTCTTTTTTGGAACAGCTACTGCCGTCTTTGTGCAACACTATTATCCCGCTTTTACAATCAAAAGTAGTTGTTTTATTTTAAAAAATCGAGCGATTTTTTAAAATAAAACAACTACTTTTGATTGCAAAAGCGGGATAATAAGAAAATTAAAATAAATTAAGCAATGAGTGATTTTTTTAAATGCATTTTATTTTAACAATTAATATGACAATCTTCAATAAATTACAAGAAAATAGTATAAATTAATGCTATACGATATTATTCAAAAGGGAACAAAAAAAAAAACTTTAAACCATTAACAAATTTTTTTATTTTATTAATTTTGTATATTATAAGCAATGCGACGCAAAAAACCTGTTTTACTCATATTTTTTTCTATTTCTCATTAAAAAAAAAACTGCATTTAAGTTTTTGGCTACAAATGATAATAACGGAAATTTGTTTTTAAAATTTTATTAATCTGGCCATAAGCGGACATTTATATCATTTATAGCACCCAAAAGATGACATCTAAATTTGATATACTAAAGGTTTCTTAACGTAAACTTCTGTATATCGGGTTTTCCAGTTTTAGACAAACTGTTTTGGTTTTTTCCAATTTTTCCAAACATGAGTTCTTCATATTGCTCGAAAACTTTGTTTTCATCGTACTATTGCACCCTCAGAGCAAGTACGTGCGACCCAGTCGTGCATTTTATTTTTTCTGCGTTACCACCTTTAAGTAATATTGTTAAAATTCGAGGTACTAAGTTTTTGTTAATATTTTTTTTAAATTAAAATAAAGCGCGGTGACTTTGAAGACAAATGGCGACTGAACTAAATTATTTCAATATTGTTTTAAAACAGCATTTGACATTAATGTAGTTTAGGGTATTTAATCTCCACAGGGTTTAAATTTTACACTAAAATATAGTGCCCCGTTTCAAAAAGTGTATTTTATTTACCAAATTTGGTGTACAAAATATGCCATGTTGGTTGATTTTGATTTTTTTTTTGCACCATTAATAATGGTAGGTATATGAAATAAACATCTACCAACCGGTTTATTTTGAGCACCGAATTTGAAAGAAAATGACGAAATTCCGCAAAGAAAAGGCAATGGTGTAATTTCGTCAAATACACCAAAGTATAAAATTTTACTTCAATTTTCTGAATATTACACCAAAATTCAAGAAATGACACCAAATTGTACACACTTATTTGCTGCTTGAGGAGTTTTTCAATACTTTTCGAAAACATTTCTTTTTCAGTAATAATGATTTCTTTTTCAAAAAAAAAAAACATAGGTAATACATATGCTTAAAAAATATTTCAAAAATTAAAACAATAAAAAAAAAGTTTCATCAAATTTAAATTATTAAATAGCCATACTTTCTTTATAAATTTACTAGCCTTAACCCGCGGCTTCACTCACTTGTTTCAGCTGATCTAGAAGTAGACTGTAGTTTGAGGAGTCGTCTCTCGTAATCTAGCTACTTTTTTAGTCCGAGCTTTGTTATTCCATACATTTTACCGGGATAAAAAGTAGACTAAGTGCTAGTTCAGACTATAAACTATCTCTGTCCAAATTTCATCCAGATCCGTTCAACCGTTCTGGCGTTATTGAGCAACAAACATCCAAACATCCAAACATCGTAACTTTCACATTTAGGAAAACATTATTTGAAAAAAAAATTGCTATCATATTTTACCAGCCGATATAAATGAAAACAAATTTCTTTTAATAATTAATAGTATTAGTAATTTGTCCCTAAGAGCAAAAATTAAAAATATTTTCCGAGAGGCGGAGGTGCGAAATGACAGAAAGACCTATAAACGGACAGAATTTTCAGTTAAATTTTGTTTTTAACTTCAATATCATCGTGATTTTATGCTTGACTGGTATTTCATTTTTTTAACGAATCCATAACTTACCCTAGAGGTAAAAATTGATGTAGGTGCGCTTTGGATAAAATTTGTTTCGCAACTGAAACCCATAATTTATTTAAAATGAAGCATAAGTTCAAGGACTCAGTATTTTCCTTTGAAGAAAACACTTTCCTCTCACGTATAGCTCTCAAAAAAATTCTAACCCCAATAAGTAAATCGCATTGAAGGGGAAGAGAGTAATAGCATACAAGATGAGTCTTTTTCAAAATATGGTATGTTTATAGAAGACGTTCATCAAGATGAACGGTGATAAATCTTGCCGATATTGAACTTATTTATTCCGTTTATTTAACAGGACTTAAATACTTAGTTAGGTACCGTGTTTGGTTTCTGCACTGAGGATTGAAAATGATGTAAGACTCTTTTTAAGAAAATCAAGGTGCGGGTTTGCATTTAATTAAATGTAGGTGGGAGGATATAAATGTAATCCCACCTTTTAAAAAGTTTTCGTATAAGAACCATCGCACTTTTTTGGTTGATGATGGATATTTTGGTGTTTAAATTTATGCATTTGAAATGCAAATCTGTTGGTCGCTCTACAAATAATTTATCGAAGAAGGAAATATAAATGTAAGCTTTCAATTATTGTTGCACATGATATAGTTTTGGAATCGTGAAAAGAAAATTAAATAATCAAGCATAAATGTATTATATTAGTAAGTAAGAGAACTCCGACCGTCTGTGTACTGTGTGAGCCTAAATTGTTGGGCCTATCTATTTGCTTCGAACTTGTTAGTCTTCCATGGCTTTCTATGTATGACTCAATTTTGGTTATGGTTGGTAAATCATTTAGAACTTTTTAAGATTTTCTGATATTTTTGAAATGGGTGGACTTAATTTTGAACTTGATTTTTTTCAGATATCCTACATTGCAGAAAATTTGGCCACCCAGTCGTGTTTGTAATTAAGGTTTGAATTAAAATTAAATTGAATTGAATCGAAAATAAAAATTCGAAATCACGATAAAAGAAAATTTAAAAATTAGTTTTCGTTATGCTGTCCATCGGTCTACCGGTGCTCATGTGAGTATACATGCGTAAAGTGCGTCCATTTGAGTCACTGAGATATAGCTCAAATAATAGATGAACGGATTTACTTGAAACTTTTCAAACCGCACTTCTTTTGATTCCCTATATGAATAAATCGAGTTTTCGTTTTATACCAGCTATAACTTGTCTTTCTTATACAATGGCTCTAAACCATTCCTGGATATAAATTCAATAATTCAAATACAAATGACTCGTATTCTGCGGGCGGAGTGGGTGCTTTTGTAAGGGATATATATGATATATGTGACATGAAATGTTATAGTTTGTCGAGTGCTGATGTTTTGCAAATTTCTCTTTGCTTAGAAAAAGAGCTTTTCTCCTTTGTTTGTTTATATCGATTTAATTCACAATCAATTAACGTATTTTTGGAGGAATTCTCTGATTTCTTGCGCAATGTTAAAAATGGTAATCTTGTAATTTTCGGTGACTTCAACTTGGACTTACTTAAATATTGCCCTAATTTGGATACCTACCTTGCCCTTATCGCTGAGCATGGTTTGACTTCATTTGTAAATGAAACTACTAGGCCGATTTCAAGTTCATGTCTTGACCACGTTCTAGGCCGATTCGTAAATATTCAGCCCCTTGAATGTGATGGTATTAATTGCGATCTTCAAATTTCTGATCACTGTTTGACCGGAATTTTGTTCTCTACCCTTATTCGAATAAAGACAAGTACACCTTACTCACCACCTTACGTAACCAAAATTGACTTTAATCAGCTTAATAATTTATTGCGATTCCAAAATTGGGAGGTTGTTTGCGGGGTAGATAATGTCTCTACTGCTTACGATATATTTTTAAAAATTTTGAAAAAATCTATTGCTGCTTCTAGCCACGTTAAAGTACTGATTAAGTCTAAAAAAAGGCTTAAGCCTTGGATGAACCAATCTCTCCTCAGTAAAATAAAGCATAAACATAAACTGCGTATTAAATGTAAGAAGCACAAACGAAATACTTGTTTAAGAAACCGTTACATTCGAATGTGCCGTATTCTGAATAAGGAAACTCGAATATGTAAGGATAATTTTTACCATAATCAAATAAGTCAGTCGCAAGGGAACCTAAAAAAGGAATGGAGAGTGGTTAATAGTATTATTAATCGTAGTGTTAGTGATCGAAATTATTCGATAACACTGAACAATGGGGATGAATTGATCTCTGATCCTACAGAAGTAGCTAATGCTTTCAATGAGTTTTTTTGTTTCTGTTGGACAAGATCAATTTTCTGGGGAGTTTCAAATTCAGTGTGATTGTTGTCCTGTACCAAACTCTGAAGTGGTTGGTCCTATTCAAAGAAATAGTTTCTATTTTGAATCTTTTTCCGGTTTAGAATTACTTAAAACCATTAATGCTCTTAACAATTCCAAATCTTCTGGTGACGATGGTATTTCCAACCTCTTGTTAAAAAAATTGCTTTGAACATTGTCGATATATCTTTTTAATTTGAGTATTTTCTCTGGCATCCATCCCGATGAGCTAAAACGTGCTATCGTAATACCTCTTTTTAAAAAAAGGGAATAAAAAAGACAAAAACAATTATAGACCAATTTCACTGTTGTCCTCGATCTCTAAAATATTTGAAAAACTAATAAAATCTAGAGTTATAAAATTTCTCAAAAAAATTAATTTTTTTAGCTCAAAACAGTTTGGTTTTAGGGCTGGGCTCTCAACAGAAGATGCTCTTTTGGATTTTTGCTCAATTGTTCATAAAGGACTGGATGATCAGAATTTTTGTAGTGGACTTTTCGTGGATATTAATAAAGCCTTCGATATGGTAGATCACAATATTCTTTTAAATAAATTGTATTATGCAGGCTTCCGTGGGTTTTTCCCACATCATATCTAAATAATAGAGAGCAAAGAGTTAAACTTGGTGCGAGTTTAAGTAACTCTAAAATTATTAATCTCGGAGTTCCCCAAGGGTCTGTTCTTGGTCCCATTCTGTTTTCAATTTACATAAACTCTCTATTCGAACAACCTCTGGTCGGTGAAGTAAGAGCCTTTGCTGATGATTTGGGAATTGCTTACAAATCTCAAAGTATGCTTAATTTAGTGGCTGATTTAAATCACGATGTTCACGTATTGAGAATTTGGTTTAATGAACATAAGCTTATAGTAAGTAGTAAAACTAACCTCATGTTTTTCAGCCTTAGCCCTTATTTGACTCCAGATATTGATGTCACATTTCATGCTTAGAATTGTTCTAGGTTCAATCTCTTTTGATGCTCCTTTCAAAACATAAACAACTATTCTAACGGAAATGTTGCTTGCAACGCAAACTGCTTTACAGTTAAAAACGTTTATTCTTTTAAATACCTAGGTGTTACTATCGACAGAAACTTGAATTGGTCCGAGCACATTTCTAACCTGAAACAGTACTTTCTTTCCACTATTCGTTGTTTTTACCGATTAAGAATGTTCTGTACGAATAAAACTCTTAAATCTATTTACTACGGTATTTTCCACTCCAGACTCCAATACGGTATGACTTGTTGGGGAGGTGCATACCGCAACAAACTTCAGCAAATTATTGTTCTGCAAAAATGCGTTATAAGAAAGGTTTGTAACTCCTCTCGTCTTTCTCATTCCATGGAGCTTTTTAGACTCACTAAGATCCTGCCTGTAAGACAGCTGTATTATTACAAAGTACTCAAGATTTTCTTCATGAGAGGTGGATATTTGCAAAGTCCCATCTCTGAATCACGCATCTTACGCAGTTATTACCAATCGTTTGTTACTATTCCTAGCTTTCGTACTACAAGTTTTAGAAATTCTTATCCTATTGTCTCTTGCAAATTGTTTAACCGGCTCCCTGCTAGTATACGAAATCTAAAAACTCTATTCTCCTTTTTAAACAAAGTCAAACTCTGGCTTCTTGGTTTCGATCATAATCAAATTGAAGTTTTGCTGAACTATATAATATAGTCTTTTCATATCTGTCAATGAACTTGAATTCGCTTCAATAAGTTTGTTTTTTGCCCCATATTTCAGTTTTGATTTTCTTTTATACTTGCTATTTTGATTTTTAATTGAATTTATATATAACTTTTATTTTTACTTAAATCTGTTCACCCACACTAAAATATTTTCTTGAAGTGGCATTATCTCTATTTTTTATGAAATACAAATGTCACTAACTATTCTATTCGAACTTCTGTAATTTTTATCCGATTACACTTAAGATACTGAAATTTGTAATATTTAAAGTTTGTATTATGAGAATAATGAATAATAAATAAATAACAATAATAATAAAGTTTTTGCAAATTTTGTAAGAAACTAAGAAATTAACTTATTAATACCTACCATTTCTAAGACAACTGCGTTTTTAGTTGCTGGCTTTATTTGCCGCAAGTAACCTTAGCTGTGGCCGTGATTGAATTCTTTGAAGTTTGGCTTCTTTTACTATAGATGACCTCCAGGATGTCTTTAGTCTACCGACGCGTCTATAACCCTGGGGACTCCATTCGAAAGATTGCTTCGCTACATATATTGTCGTGAGGTTTTTCAGGTGTATGGCCTATTCAACGCCACTACCGTTGCATGATTCATTCAATTTGTCCACCCGGTCCTGTTCCACGGTTCCAAGTTCGATATATATGTATATGTATGTTTATGTATGAATATCAAGGTTTAACATTTGTAAGTTTTCTAAAAAATGGCTTCAACAATGTAAATGATTTACATGTCTCTAAATGCCACTAAGTTTTTGATTTTTGATTTTAGTGTCATGTGATTGCAGGATTGTCGAAAATAAGTTAAACTTAGTGATTTTGTAAAAGATTCTGGTTAAGGTATACCTACTTGCCAAGTCTCCTCTTAATTTTAAACTTTAAATTTTTGAAGTTCAAATCAATAGAATTCAATGATCCTTACATTATCAGAATGAAAGTTCGTCCTCATGTATGGAATTATAGCATCATTCGATATCTTTCGTGATATTGAAATTGAAAGGTTATAGTTCATACGAGTACAAAATAAATCATTTTCTTGTGTGCACTGAAAGACTACTTGAATTGCAATTTTGAAACATTTTGATAACCACCTAACGAAAGCCGTTTAGAATTAATAAATTTGGAAAGTCGTGACAATCAAAGTAAACTGCATATGAAGCCCTATTGGGTTTATGGTATCGGGAAGACATTAAGGTTTTAAAATCTTTAATATTAGTGTTCATTCATTAAGGCACACTTTATTTTAAAGAAATGAAAACAGCATTTTTTAGTTTTTAGCTTAGAATGCAAAAAAAGAAATCTGGTATTTATTAATTAAACAGACCATAATAGAGGATTTTCAAATAAAAGGCGTTATTTTGATATTCAAAGAAAACCGGAATTTTTTGAAAAAAATGATCGAATGTTTACTTCAATGTAAAGAAAGTATGCCAATAATAATGAAAAACAATATCAGGCAAATGGCCGCCACGGCTACGCTTACACAACAATATCCTTTTCATGGGATTTTCCATCACCAAATCACTAAGTGGCTGCTGTATGCCCTCAATGGCTTCATGAATTCCATCTTTGAGGTCTTGAATCTGCGCTGGGCTGTTGACGTAGACCTTATGTTTTACGTGGCCCCAATGGAAGATGTCGCAAGGTGTTAAATCACAAGATATCGGTGGCCGATTGTGATCACCTCTTCGATGGATAACACGGTACGGATACTTTTCCAGTAAAAGATCGATGGTTTCGTTGCTTGTGTGGCACGTAGCGCCGTCTTGTTTTATTATTCAACTCTCGATAACGCAATCCATTCACAGTAGCTGTTGCCCCGGCCTCATTTTCGAAAAAGTAAGGTAAAACGACCCCACCGGACCATAAACCGCACCAAACAGTTACTAGTTGAGGATGGAGAGGCGTTTAAACAATAAATCTTGGGTTTTCCGAGCCTCAGATGCGACAATATTGCTTGTTAACGTATAGCCACCGAGTTGGAAATGGGCCTCACCAGTCAAGATGATTTTTCGGATCTTTTTTATGCATTTCAAGTACCCAATCAGCAAAAACACGGCGCGTTGTTGATGATCGGTCGGCTTGAGTTCTTGTGTAATGACGTTTGTGGAATGTCCAATTAAAAAGTACGACGAGGAAAACACACCTCGGTTTTCTTCAACACTTGTAACGAAGTGTTACACGCTCATGGATATTAATATATTAATATTATATTATTATAATATTAATCCACACCAGCCGACCAGTGTAGCCGCCTAAAAATAAAGATCGACTCAACATTTACCCACCGACCCAGTGCCACCGATTCATTGGCACACCAGATCGCACCCCCGCTACCTGCGAATTCAATCAAAGCCATCAACCGCCTGACTACCTACGGTAGATATACGACACACAGTATTTGCCTGTTAAGCCACTCAAAGCCTACCGCCCCTGCTACCCACCGTTCTATTTTTAACCATCAGCCACCGACCTACCTACAGTTAATATGACGAACCAGTTTGTGTCATCATAAGTATATCAAGCTAAGCAGCACAATGCATACTGCCCCTGCTACCCACCGTTCTATTTTCAACAATCAGCCACCAACCTACCCATAGCTACTATTAGGCTGAACCAGTTTGAGTCATTATGTGTGTATAATGCAATCAGCATAGTTTACTTGTCAGCCATACGAGACATGTGAGTTTATATTACATTCTTACAACTCACACTTAGTAGCTGTAGGACAATATGACATAGGGAAGGCAATTTAGTAGCCAAAATTGTCTTCTGCCTTCCAGTTGAAATAAAAGTACCAATCCAGAGTACTGAAGAAAGAAAACCAGGGAACTAACAGAGTACCTTTTTTACTCAAGGGGTACATAGTTAGTTATCCAAACTTTTTGGTGTATCACCGTAAAAAGGGGCCTCTCTCCTAACCGATTTTTCCCTTGCTCTACTTTAGTAAGTATAGCTTGGGCCGAGAAGCTATTGCCAGCTGATCAACCGATTTTTCCCTGGTTTGAATTGCCAGGGCCGGAGCCTCTCTCCAACCGATTTTTCCCTTGCTCTATTTTAATAAATATAGCTTGAGCCGAGAAGCTATTGCCAGCTGATCAACCGATTTTTCCCTGGTTTGAATTGCCAGGGCCGGAGCCTCTCTCCAACCGATTTTTCCCTTGCTCTATTTTAATAAATATAGCTTGGGCCGAGAAGCTATTGCCAGCCGATCAACCGATTTTTCCCTGGTTTGAATTGCCAGGGCCGGAGCCTCACTCCAACCGATTTTTCCCTCGCTCTACTTTAAAAAAGTATAGCTTGGGCCGAGAAGCTATTGCCAGCTGATCAACCGATTTTTCCTCGGTTTGCATTGCCAGGGCCGGAGCCTCACTCCAACCGATTTTTCCCTTGCTCTACTTTAGTAAGTATAGTTTGGGCCGAGAAGCTATTGCCAGCCGATCAAAACGATTTTTCCTTGGTTTGAATTGCCAGGGCCGGAGCCTCTCTCCAACCGATTTTTCCCTTGCTCTACTTTAGTAAGTATAGTTTGGGCCGAGAAGCTGTTGCCAGCCGATCAAAACGATTTTTCCTTGGTTTGCATTGCCAGGGCCTTATATGAAATACCTTGTTATGTTATTATTAGTATATTTTTTTAAGTCAAGAGTAAAACCAGAGCTGTATATATGAAATACCGTGTTAATTAATGTTACAAGAATATTTGCTTTACGAAACAAAAACCGAATATAAAATACCATGTTATTTTGATTATTTAAGCATAATAATTTGTAATAAAATTGTAAAATAAAATACCAGCAAGACAAATAAAAAGATTTTAAACGGAGTTCTGAACTTCCTACCCAAGTTTTTATTGCTTTTCATTGGGAACACCTTGGACACCGGCGAGCTCACCTCAGCCTTAGTATAAAAAGCATCACACACTTTGGGCTTCTTCTTCAAGTCGATCGCTAACTTGTCCCATATAAGCTCAAATTTTTCCACCAATTTCTGAATTGCGGTCCGACAAGGTGTTTCACGACGACAAAAAATGTTTACGTTTTACGAACCGTCTCTGCCAAATTTTCTCCATTTTTATAGTGATTTTTTTTTAAATTTCAATGCGTTCTTAAAGCGCGTGTATCGTTTCATTTTTATTAATAACGTAGTTTGTCAAATGTAAAAAATTTACAGCTTCAAAAGTGACAACTACCGAAATAGCGGGCTTTTCAAAATAAAACCTCTTATTGGAAAACCCTATATAACTTGGTTTTATTCAAACATGACATTCCAATGATAAAGCCCAAAACAAATGTTGTCAATATGTTTGTGGTCTGTGCGGCTATGCAAATATGGGTCAATGCACTTTTGTACGTCATTCTACAGTTTGACGGGTTTTCTTAAAACTATAAGCAGTTTAAAGAAAAACGGTTGGCGACGTTTCCGTTTCATTTTGTTTTGCTTTTTGTTTTGGGTATGCTCGAAAATTAATCTGACGCTTCTTATTAAACTCAAAAATTTACAAGCCGCGTTTTTCGAATCTGCGAAAATTGGCTCAACGAAAATTAGGTTAAAACGGCTTTTTTTTTAAAATGGCCATATGTTGGCAACGGCTTGATCTAATTAACTCAAATTTTGTTTGGCATAGTTCCTTATAGATAGTTTCCTTCGAGATTACATTACAATTTTTTCAGTTCCGTAAGTGGACAACGACACTAACGAAAAGTTTCAGACTATATAACTTAGGTATATCTATATTCGGGCATTTTAATTTTACAGATTAAAGGTTTTCTTAACGGTAGCTCCCACATATCGAGCCTTTCTGCTCTGGCATTTTTTTTAGTTTCTATACCAAATAGCTCACAAATTACTAAAACAATTTATTTTGATTTATGTACATATTATTTCTAAACCAACAACTGTTATTTCAAAGATTTGATTATTTTATACAACTATGAGTACCTACAGTTTCTATTGCTCGAAAAAATTGTCATCATCATGCTATTGCCCCCACAGAGCAAGTAAGTGCGACCCAGTCGTTTATTTTATTTTAAATATTTTTGTATATAATTTTGTTTCGTCAAATAAAACAACGTTTAAACATTGTGAGACTATTTTATGTTTGATATATCCGAATTTATATACAAGCCTGCAGGAAAAATTTTCATTTATTTTTTTAAGAATGTCAGTCATGTCAGTTACGTTTAAGATATACATACATAGGTATATGAATATCACTTCCTTTCATAATAAAGGCGTGCAATTTTGGTAAAATAAAAACCATCTTGCAGCATTTAAATGTAACTTAATGCACAGATTTGTCGTTAAGGATTTTTAAGGCAGTTGATGTGACCATTTTCAGAAAACATTTTTAATGATGCCACCCACATACACTTTCTGAAAACCGAAGGATGGAAACAGTCAAATTATATCAATCACAATCTCAAACTTCAAAACGTTCCAAACGTTTCTAATATTTTTACTGTTTGAAAGCTATTTTAATCAAAATAATCGAACTCCTTATCGGTTGCAAGGGAAACAGAAATCAGAATAGAAGGTTATTCTATTCTGGTTTCCGTTTCCCTTGCAACAGAGTCCCTGAGCTCATCACGATTGGGTAAGCTCTTGACTCATATTTCATAAGAAGCTTCCCTAAAATCGTTCAATATTATTACCACTATTAGTCCTTATCGCACCACACATAAGCTAGTATAAGATGAAAAATATGTGTAAGCAACAGAATGTTCCAAAAGCAGCTGTGTCAAAAGAAAGATGAATTATAACAAAAAAAAAAAAAAAAAAAACAAATCCTTGTTTCTCACGTTTGGCATCTAAATCATACATCGACCTAGTTACTCTTTGGGACAAAAACAAGGTAAAGGAAAATATTTCTCTCCTCATCAGTCCCATGCATCAACATATCTCAATTGAGAGCCTGATGCGCAAGCCTTGGAATTGATTTAATATGGGACAGCACTTTAAAGCTGTTACCTGGAAAGTCTTGTACTACGGGCACCTTTGAGACACATCATAAATTATTAAACAAAAATAGACTCTCATAAAAAGGAGAACTGTACTAAAAAAAAAATGGAATAATAATAACTGGTGTCTTCTACGTTAGTACCCTTAACCTTAAAAAGGATAATATAGGATTTCATACTTAAGCTTAATAGAGCAAAACATTTTGAATAGGTTCCATGACATGGATATGGTGATTGTGTTCTGGAACACATATGATGCCAGTGCAACAGTTGAATGAAATTTCCAGACTAGTTGATAGCGAAATAAGATACTTGTTACTTCAGGAACTAGGTCGAGTAGTGCGTTATAACGTTATAAGCATCAAATGCTCTGAGAGTTTTTTTTTTTTTTTTTTGCTTTTCAACGTACATATATACAGAGTTTAATAATAATAATGGAAAATGAACGGATAAATGCACATTCGCACAATGTACTCTGACTGTCTCTGTTTTTCAATAAATTTGTATACTGATGTAAATTGAAGAACCAACATTTTTGTTTCTGAAGTTTTAATAGTTGTTAAGGTACCTTTATCGCAATAATTGACACCCACCTAAACATTTGCTTAGAAATTATTCGAATAAATACACAAATATGTACATATTTTTGCAATTGAAATTAGATACAGAATGTGTAAATACATATGTACATATGTACATATGGAAATTTTTCATCTTTTTGAATCTCACAGCTATTGGTTATTGTTGGTCAATTGCATTATATTTTTTAGCACCAAAGTTAGTGTTTCTTTCAATGGCTTATAGACACAAATTTTAGGAGTGTTTGATTTGCTTTGCAACTGGCCTAATGAAACAAGATGAAAACATCTAAACAAAAATTCGCCTTTCACTTTTTCCGTTCACATTTTGAAAAAAAAAAATCTAAAGCATGTAGGTTGGGTCGAGTCAAAGAAAAATAGCTTCAGAATAAAAATCAGATAAATAAATTTTAAAAAGCAATGGTAAATTTCTTGATCACTGTTTTTTTTTTAAGACATCTATCTTTGTTTGAATAGATTTTTTGGAATTTATTTTATAACACCTCTCATATAGAACCGGTTTCTTTTTAAATCAGGTTTTCTCGTAAAGGATTCTTCCGATTTCTATAAAATTTTGGACAAATAATTGAGTCATATATAATGTAAAAATGTTTTTGAAAAATTCGAAATGTGATGTCAAAAAACTCGAAATTCTCAAGAACATTTTTACTTGCGATTATAGGTACTATAAGGCAATGTTATGCATTCGTAAAAAAAATTTTGGACACTCAAACATAACATTACGATGATAGAGAAGTCGAAAAAAGTGGGTCCGACAATTCTGTCTGTCTGTCTGTCTGTCTGTCCGTCTGTCTGTATCGGCACCTACAGCCTAAACGGCTGGACCGATTTGCTTCAAACTTGATATATAGTATTATTATGATTTCCTACAGAGGGGTTTTTGGAATTAGCATTCTAGCTTCAAAACTAACGGTACCTACCATACGATTTTTAGTGAAAAATTGATATTTATCAAAAACGGATCCTACGATTTTGATAAAACTTTCTGAATGGTGTTTTCTGTGCAAATTGTATGTTTTGATTGGAATGGATTTTTCAGTCTTAGTCTAATAATGGTACCTCCCATAGGACCGGTTTTTTTAAATCCGATTTTCTCGTAAGCCACTGGACGAATTCCGATGAAATTTTTAATGTAGAAGCCCTATTACAAACGAATTTGTAAAAAATCTTTAATTTTTCAAAAAAAGTTTTTTTGAGTTTTTTAAAAAAGGTTAAAAATTTTTTTTATTTTTTTGTTTTTCCCAAAAACGGTTTGATCAATTTTTTTTAAATTTTATTTTTCTGATAAAAACTACAAAGTTCTAGAAGTTGGCATACTCACAAAAAATTGGGAATATGTTTTCGAAAAGTTTTTCAAAAAAAACCGTTTTTTGAAAAAACTGGTCGAACGATTTTGAAAAAAAATTTCCTTAAATTTTGAAAAAGCAAAAGAAATATGATGGCTTACTTCATTTTCTCCAAAAAACGTTTTAACTATTGATTTTTAAGTGATTAATAAAATTTCATATGATTTGTTCAATGCCTTTTTACGAAAATCTCAAGCCCCAAGACCATTTGAACACATTAGAGCAAGTTCGTACGACCCAGTAGTGCACTTTATTTTAATTTAAAACAAAATTTGGTTTCGAAATGTTTTGGAAACGGTCGGAATGATTTTTTAAAAATTAATTTCGAAGACAATAACAGAACATTGACATGTATTCACTTACTCAAACAAATTTTAAAATGTTTTTTTCTAAAAGTTTTTGCAAAAAAAAAACTTTTTAAAAAAACAATTCCTCTTAAATAAAAATATTTACCAATAAATTATTGTTGCATACCTAGATTTCCAAAGAAAACTCTTCAAAAAAAAAAAAACCGATTTTTCTAAATTTTTTTCTTTTTTGAAATATCTAGCAAAGGAGCAAGTTCAAAATTTTAAACCTGAAAATTTAATTGCTCAAAAACTGTTCACTAAAACAACTTTATTTAAAAAAAAGAAACATAGCTATCTAAGCTTGCGAAAAAGTATATCCATGACATTGTTAGTTACCGTTGCATTTTAATATAGTCTTAAATGATTTTTTACTTGCGATTATAGGTACTATAGGGCAAGTTATGCATTCGTCGAAAAAAAAAGTTTTGAGATAACAATCAAACATGACATTACGATGATAGCGAAGACGAAAAAAGATGGTCTAAAAATTCTGTCCGTCTGTATGTCTGTCTGTCTGTCTGTCTGTCTGTCTGTCTGTCTGTCTGTATGTAGACCTACAGCCCAAACGGGTGGGCCGAATTGCTTCAAACTTGGTATATAGACTTTTTTAGGTATTGTACAGAAAGGAAATTGAAATTTTTTTTTTAGCTCAAAAAATAACGGTACCTGCCATACAACCGTTACGTTAAAGCTTATTTTTCTCAAAAACGGCTCTAACGATTTTTAATTAAAAAAATCAGTGTCGCTTTTTAGGTACGACCAATCATATGGCTGAAAAAAAAGTTTTAAAAAATGGCTAAGAACGGTACTTTCCATAGGACCGTTTTTTTTGCTTTCGACTATCTCGAAAACGACTCAACCGATTTTTTCGAAATTTCACACACATATAGCCATATAGCTGTAGGTAGCTCAATTTGTATTGCATACCAATATTTTTGAAAAATATTTTTTTGTATTTTTAATAGCATTTTTAAAAAAAAATTTAAAAAATTAATATTTTGAAAACTGCTTATTAATTTTTTTTTTTTAAATTTTAAATAAATGTATTTGCTGAATACCTATGAACTGGCGTTTTTGATTTTTTTTTGAAATTTTTTTTCAAAAAGTTTTTCAAAAAAAACTTTTTTTCTCAAAAACCGCTCCACAGATTTTTCTAAATTTATTCTCATAAATTCAAATTTATCCAAGAAATAAAATGGCGTACTTTTTTTTCAGCTCAAATTAGTTTAAGTATTTATTTAAGAATTTTGAAAATTTTATTTTTATCAAAATCTCAAGCCCATAAACCACTGTCACTCATTAGAGCAAGTTCGTGCGACCCAGTCGTGCATTTTATTTTAGAATATTATGCTCCCCGCCAAACCGGGGAAATTAAATAGAATATCTTCCAAGACTGTTTTTCTTTGTCTCAACAAAACCTACACGTTTGAGTTTCTTGTCATACCTTGCGTATACAACCATGTATTACCTACTTTTTTAGCATCCTTTTTCTAAGTTCCTGCACCTTGCTCGAGAAAAAGTTTATTTTATGCCGATGATTTATCAGACAATACCATGGATAACCTCTAGCATTGATGTTGCAGTTTGAAGGTCCAATTAAATCCTGAAAGTCTACCGGTTTTAACGCTGATTGGAAGTAGGAAACAAAGCAAACTTAAATTGAAGTCTATTTGTATATGTACCTATATTGTAAGTATATACTAAGATTCCTGAAGTAAAGAATTGCAAAATAAAGAATCCTCGAACGAAGTGCTTTTCATACATATTTGGTTTTGAAATTTAAGCTTAAGAAGTGGTAAGCACAATTCATCAAAATAATTTTACCATTTTTATTTCTGAACAAATTAAGTCAAATCCGTTCTACTTATAACTAAGGTTGGGGGCCAAATAAGGCTTACCTAAAGGATTTTTTAAAGGAGAATGCCCAAAAATATATTTGTGAAAACCCCAGATTTCAAATTACTTTCTTTTCAAGTAATTCCCAGGACTGTGCATGACAATTTTTCCAATTTTAATATATTAATGAATTTCTTCATGTTAATAATAATTGGTTGTAGTACTTACTAAGATAATACACAATGTGCAATGTAAATAATCCACAATAGGTTTTTTATGGGCTATCTCCTTTCTGAAATATTTCTAATAACATCGGAGTGAACTAAAAAGATTATTAGTATCATTTTACCTACAAACTAGCGGTACCCGGCGTGCGTTGCTAAGCCCAAAAAAAAAAACAGTTATTTAATGTGAAATCAAATTTATTTATTTGTTTCATCTCAATGCTATTGGATAAACAATATTTTTGGTTAAAACCTGCATTTTTCTTGTCTTCGACCCGTCCGGCCATTCCGGAATTTTCGCTGATGTTTCAAACCGCTAAAAATGTATGAAAAATAAAATGCACGACTGGGTCGCACAAACTTGCTCTTATGATAAGCAATTGCGTAGTGGCTGCATATATGGATATTAAAAAAAAATTAAATAATTTCAAAAATTCTTTTATTTTTTAAATTAGTTTAAGAGTTTTCTCGGAAAAGCTAAGCATGCAATAAAATTTCAAAGCTATACGTCAATCTAGGAAAAAAAATATTGAAAATCGTTGGACCAGTTTTTTTTTTTAAAGGTTATTTTTGAAAAACTTTTTCAAAAAATATTTTGAAATTTATTTGAGTATGCAAATATATGGCAATCTGTAGTTTACATTTGAAAAATAATTTAAAAAAAATCAATGTACCCGTTTCCAACATATTTCGAAAACCAAAATTTTTTTTGAAAAAATTATAAAAAATCAAAAAAAAAGTTTTGGAAATTTTTGAAATGCCATATTAATAAAATTATGAATGACTTCCTGTGATCAAAATTTTATTGAAATCGAATGTATAGTTTACGAGAAAATTTGATTTGAAATATTGGTTCTATGAGAGTTACCGTTATTAGACAAATTTTGAAAAAAAAATTCGAACCAAAAGATAGATTTTCTTGCAAAAATAGCATTCTGAAAGTTTTATCAAAATCGTTAGAGCCGTTTTTGAGAAAATCAATTTTTGTCTTCAAGATTGTATGGCAGGTGCCGTTATTTTTGGACCTAGAGCAAAAATAAAAAAATTTTTCCGAGGGACGGCCAAATAAATCCTAAATACCAAATTTGAAGCAAATCGGCCCACCCGTTCAGCCTCCAGAGGCGCGAACAGACATACAGACAGACAGACAGACGGACGGAATTTCCAGACTTACTTTTTTCGACTTCTCCTTCCACATCATCGTAATGTCATGTGTGATTGTTATCTCCAATTTTTTTTTTCTGCACGAATCCATAACTTGACTTATAGTACCTATAATCGCAAGTAAAAATGGACCAAAAAATGTTAAAAGCCTGCATTTTATTTTTGTTTTCCACCCTATCGGCCATTGCGGAGTTTTCACTGATGTTTCAAACCGTTAAAAAATTTATTAAAAAATCAAAAAAAAAAAAAAAAAATGCGTCGGGCCTTGTTGAACATGTAATCTTTATAATTAATTATTAATTTTTCATAAGATTTTTGCAAAATGTATATATTTTATTATTAATGTTTTTTTTTAAAAACAATTTTTGAAAGGAATACCAAAAAAACCGGCCTATTTGACATAGTATCGTTTTAAACGAAAAACTCAAAATTTATTAGCGCTTGGAAGATTCATGTCGCGACAAACCACGTTCTACAGATTTCGATTGGCTTTTTACTTTCTTAAGCCTGGTGTTCTGTCTGAAACCGGTCTGCAATTTGAGCCTTAATGGGCAATTATTTGGCCCCGTTTGTTGTGGGTCATTTTCTGTAAGCTTGCCCGGGGAAAGTGGGTTAGTGCATAAAATGCAAAAAATGGGCCACACCAAGTGACCTCTTCGGGTATTCGTATGCTTAAACTGTGAAGCGGATCAAGTTTTTTTTCTAGTTTTTTTTTGATAAATTTTAAATGAAGTTTTGTTTTGAACTTATTTATTTCTTTAAACATTATCTGTTTTTTACATATCTAATATATTAAAATACCCTAATATAATATATTCTTGCTATTATTTCTATTTAATTGAATTAAGAAGTACGTTTTTTTTTAACAGCTTTTAATAAAGTATCAATTGGCTCAAAATAGTATTTTTTTTTTCTTATAATTCTTATCCCTTCCTATGTTACAACTAGCTCCATTGTCGGACTAAGTTGTAACAACACGTTTTTTGGTCAATGCAATATCCTGACATTTTCTGAGCAGACTTTGCTTAACTTTTTTGGTGGATTTTGTATCTGAAACATGGATCTTAAGTTTAAAACATTTTTGGCTGTTTAATTTTCAAAATCTAAGAAGCTTAAATCGCAAAAGAAATATTAAGGGTAGCGGAGAATGTCAACCTGTTGCGCACAAATAAACTGAAAATTAGTTTGTCAATTTGTTGTATAAACGTATTTATGTATACCATATTGGGTACGTAAATAGTTCGGTGGAGAATAAGTGAACCTTATGATCAATTTTGTGGTCTCAAACACACCCTGCACATGAAAATTTCTCATAATTTATTAAAAAAAAATTTTTAGTTTCCTGGAAAATAAGCAGTTAAAACTTCTCGAAAGACTCCCCATATCTTTGAATATCACTATATGATCATCTAAATCACTTCATAAAAACCTATTTCCTGGTTTCGAAATAACACCAAATGTGAAATGAATTTTGTCCTTGGATAAATGAATCAATTTCAATTTTGCACCTGTAAAAAAAAAAAGAAATGCATTTTTCAAGCCCAATTTCACTATTGATTCAATATCTTCACCAGGAAATGACATCTAAATTGAAAAACTAATTGAAAAAATCATCTAATTCATCAATTTGTAGGGTAGTCTATTTCATATTGCATTCTTAATATCATTTCATAAATCCACTCAACCATTAGTATCTTATATAAGAAAATAGGGAACGGCAACACAATAAATAAATAATCCAAGCAAAAATCCTTTTATCCCGTAAATTAATTTGATAACAAAAAATAAGCTGAGGCAAACAAAACAAAAGAAAGAATATCGAAAACATTAATATTATTGTGAAAAAGAAAAATAAAAGCAAAATAAAGTATGAAAGTCAACATGAGAATAACAAAATCCAGACGCCACACATTCGACTCGGGCTCACAATCGTGATCCGGAAAAAAAGGACACAGAAATAAACGAACAATCGAGCTTCGTTCCAAACAGACAGTAACTTTTCTGGTATCTTGTCTTTCGCATCGCTGGGAATTAATTGCCAGCATAAGGCTAGCACTATGACCTGGAGGGAGATATCAAAGCTCCACCACAGACAACATAGAGAAAGGACTCCCGATTGGAGATTGCATTGAATAGATACGAGAACAACCAACAGTTTGTCTCAACACCTATATAAATATCTACTCTTGATACCCCCTAGTACATGTCATAGTCGTTCGTTGGTATATGTAGTGTGGAGTGTAAAGTCAAGCTACATCCGAGAACGAGGACATAAAGGACCTCGACTCGATGACAATTGATTAGAAATGTTCAAGCATGGGCTTGGGTGGTTGGTTGGTTTGAATCCATGTGACTTAATTAAAGTAGAAAAGTCTAGAACTCCCGTTTGCATTTTTTCGATGTGTGTTCTCATAATTGGTCGATAGGTAGTAAATAATTTGTGAGGTACCTATACCTAAAGAGTGGTACCTACTGTGCTAAAGAGGTTCAATAGTCCATAATGTGCAATCCTCTTTGAGGTGGCTTAATTAAAAGAATTTCCTAGAGTAGATCGGAAATTACTCTGGTAAATTCTTAAATCACAATGTTTTGATTTCTCGTTAAAAAATTCAATGTATTTTTTTTTGTTGGGACATTAACCTTTGTTACAGCTTTTTGAAACCCCCTTGGTGTTTTTAATTTTATGTTTTCTGTTTCTTAATGTCAGCCTACATGATGGTAAGGTCGGGGTAGAAACATCGTCGATTAAATAAATGTTGGAATCACAAAATTTTAAACGAAAGAGGAAAAAGCAACGGCAATCTTTTACATACTTTCAAGGCACACAAAGTAAATGATTTCTTAAGGAAGACATTAAAATTAGTTGAGTTAGAGTTTTCTAGAACACAATAATATTAACTCTTTTTTTTTTTGCTTAGCCATTTTGTTTTAGCGATCGATAGAATTTGTTTAATTAGTTAAGGTACAGTAAACACTGTTAAGCTTTTACAGATGAAGGGTGTTTTTTTTTAGACGTGTGGTTTTCAAGAAGAAATAAAACGCATATATTATAAATTTAAGGGTTTGTCATTATGTTTTAAAAATGATTTTGGGCAAATTCCAGTCCAATTTTTGAAACCTTTTTGCAGCAATTGGGGCCGTATGTCAGCAATAACGCGCCGAATATTCTCTTCCAAGGCGTCAATTTTCTCCGTCTTATCAACAACTTCACAAAAAATAGTCAAGCGGTGTTAAATCGCACGATCTTGGAGGCCACGCCACAGGCCCGCGACGCGAGATAATGCGCTCACTAAAAGTTTTCTTCAATAAATTGATTGTTTCGTTGGCTGTATGGCATGGAGCGCCGGTCGTCTTGTTGGAACCAAAGGTCGTCCACATCAACATCCTTCAATTCAGGTACGAAAAGTCATTAATCATGGCTCTATAGCATTCCTCATTGACTATAGCATTATGGCCGGCTTCTTTTTTGAAGAAACATGGACCACTGATTCCCTCTGCCCAAAGCGCACAACAAACAGTGACTTTTTGAGGTTGTAACGGCGCGGCGCGGCGTCTCAACATGCACCTGAGAGGATTATGATCACTCCAAATGCGGCAGTTTTGCTTATTAACGTATCCATTCAACCAAAAGTGAGCTTCATCGCTAAACACCGTAAAATGGACGTAGTGCGCGATAAGTTTTCGAACAGAACCATGATTTTCAAAATAAATTTACATGATTTGCAAACGTTGTTCAGGAGTTAGTCTATTCATTATGAAATGGCAAACCAAACTGAGCATAAATCAAGTGACATTTGACAGCTAAAAAGACCAACTCCGAAAAAAGTATTGCCAGATTGAAAACCACACTTCTAAAAAAAACAACCTTTATAAAACATCGTTAACTTTAGTGCTGAATTTAAATTTTTTTAATTTAACATTTTCTAGGCTGTGAAAAATATTGATTTGATTTTTCAAAAAAAAAATCATCTTTTGCGACTATCTCGCAAAATTTAAGGAATAAGGAGTAACATTACATTTTTGACATAATAATGAGAATATACAGAAATATTTATTAGAATATAACATATCATTTTGAACAAAAACATGGATATATGTACATACTAGCGGTACCCGGCGCGCGTTGCTACGCCCAAAAAAACACTTATGTGTATTTAATGTGAAACTAAATTTATTTATATGAATATTTTATCTCAATGTTAGCGGATAAGCAATATTTTTGGTCGGTTTGGTTGGTGTATAAATATACAAATTTTTTGGCATACACACAAAGTGCAGTTAATTTGATTGTTAAACTGAACATGATAACATTGATAAATTGTGGCTTGAATATTTTGCTGCATTTGACAAAAATTTGGGAAAATAAAATGTCATTTGTTGTGCGATTCAATTCCTTTTCCTATGTTTAAAAGTTGTTTGGAAAATGTTTGGGTGGACGATTCTTGCACCAAATGGACACGCACGTTCGTTCAGAGTTTGATTTTTTCGACTCAGTTCCATTAATATGATGCTTTTATTCAACGAAAGGAAAACATTTTTATAAAAAAGTTGAAAAAAAAACTTTGCCAAAAGCCCGCATTTTTCTGTCTTCCACCCGGGCATTCCGCTTAAAAATTTATGAAAAAAACCAAAAAAGAATTAAAAAAAAACTGAACCAAAATTGTTTAAAGCATGCATTTTTTCTCCTTCCACCCGATCGACACGAAACCTTCACAGGAACCATTCCTGGACTAAATTATATTTACTCCAAAAATTTCATAAAGATCCATTGCATTGGGTGGTTTAGGAGTCCATACGCAACATACATATATACACACATCCATTTTTATATATACATATATAGCCTTTAACCGCGGCTTCACTCGCGTTTCAGCTGATCAAGAAGTAGACTGTACCTTGAGGAGTATAGTCTATCGTAATCTAGCTTCTTCTTCTTTTATAGCTTTATAATTTAATACCTACATTTAACCGTGATAAAAAGAAACCTATAAGATATACCAGATTATAATCTAGCTCTGTGCTAAATTTCATTCCGATCCGGTCAGCCATTCTGGTGTGATTTCAAAAATAGCCAATATGCTATTCCAGACTATAATCTATCTCTGTGCTTAATTTCATTCAGATGAGTTCAGCCATTCTGGTGTGATTTCAAAAATTAAAACAAATCTATCCCACGGGAACCATACATTTTACAGGGATAGAAAGTAACAAATAAGCTATTCCAGACCATAATCTATCTCTGTGCTAAATTTCATTCAGATCCGTTCAGCCATTCTGGTGTGATTTCAAAAAATTAAAACAAATCTATCCCACGTTAACCATACATTTTACCGGGATAAAAAGTAGCCAATATGCTATTCCAGACTATAATCAATCTTTGTGCTAAATTTCATTCAGATGAGTTCAGCCATTCTGGTGTAATTTCAAAAATTAAATTAAATCTATCCCACGGGAACCATACATTTTACCGGGATAAAAAGTAGCCAATATGCTATTCCAGACTATAATCTATATCTGTGCTAAATTTCATTCAGATGAGTTCAGCCATTCTTGTGTAATTTCAAAAACTAAAACAAATCTATCCCACGGGAACCATACATTTTACCGGGATAAAAAGTAGCCAATTTGCTATTCCAGACTATAATCTATCTCTGTGTTAATTTTCATTCAGATCCATTCATCCATTCTGGTGTAATTTCAAAAATTAAAACAAATCTATCCCATGGGAACCATACATTTTACCGGGATAAAAAGTAGCCAATATGCTATTCCAGACTATAATCTATCTCTGTGCTAAATTTCATTCAGATCCGTTCAGCCATTCTGGTGTGATTTCAAAAATTAAAACAAATCTATCCCACGGGAACCATACTTTTTACAGGGATAGAAAGTAGCCAATATGCTATTCCAGACTATAATTTATCTCTGTGCTTAATTTCATTCAGATGAGTTCAGCCATTCTTGTGTAATTTTAAAAACTAAAACAAACATATCCCACGGGAACCATACATTTTACCGGGATAAAAAGTAGCCAATTTGCTATTCCAGACTATAATCTATCTCTGTGCTAATTTTCATTCAGATCCATTCATCCATTCTGATGTAATTTCAAAAATTAAAACAAATCTATCCCACGGGAACCATACATTTTACCGGGATAAAAAATAGCCTATCTGCTATTCCAGACTATAAGCTATCTCTGTGCCAAATTTTATCCAGATCCGTTTAGCCGTTCTGGCGTGATTTAGCAACAAATATCCAAACATCCAAACATCCAAACATCCAAACATCCAAACATCGTAACTTTCACATTTATAATATTAGTAAGATGTATGCTCAGAGCAGACGGTAGAAGCTTTTTAAACAAATGTAACGACTTGTTTCCTATCAAAATCAAAAGATTGCTCCCTAAATAAATCACATTTAGTGCAGTCAGTATACACTTGTGTCTTATAAATATACATACATACATATTTACCTCGTTTATCGATTCCAAATGTGTGAAATTAATTCCCAGGAAATATTTTACTTTCAACATATCTTCATAGGATGGCATTATACCTTTTCTTCTTCTATTTTCAAACCGAATCAACACGTCAAAAGTCAGGAAAACGTTTTTTTATTCACATCTACTCACATCATGAAATATACCCAATTTGGCCAAAGGAAGTATCCCTATTAATGGTGATAAATTGAAGGACCCTTCTTTGTATCCCGAATAATTTTTTACTCGCTCTATAGGGCAAGTATTGGTTTCGTGCAAAAAAAATCGACATTATGATGATAGAGAATCCCAAAAAAGTGTTTTTCGCCATGCCATGCCGTCCGGGTGTCTGTGCGTTTTTCACGTCCAGCTACAGCCTTTACGGATTCATATACCTATAGAAATTTAAAGAAAACGGTTGTCGACTTTTTTATTTCGTTTTAGAACGGCTGAAACTAAAACCTTTCAAGTAACGGGATTTTTCATTTTGGAAATGTAACAAACCTAGAGCATTTTTGATAATACTGTTTTTTTTTTTAAATCTCATATGGTCATAATGAAAATCGGGTTTAAACGGCTTTTTTTTTTAAATGGCCAAAAGTTAGCAACGACTTGATTGAATAGACTCAAAATTTGATTGGCATACCTAGTTCCTCATAGTTTTCTATAGGATGGCATTGCAATTTTCCAGTAAAATATTTTATAACGGTAGCTCCCATATATCGAGCCATTCAGTTTCAGACAACGTCTTTTAGATTTTAAAAATATCTCAAAAAAGGCTTAAACTATTTTGATCAACTTTGTGAGTAGTGTTTTGGAAGTATTTCAAAGGTAACAGCTTTATTCTTAGATTTTTGCTAAAAATAATAATAATAATAATACTTTTTAATCAAAGAATTTGAACTTCTGTATAGTTGTTATTGCTCGAAAAATCTGTTATCATCACAGAGCAAGTACGTGCGACCAAGTCGTGTATTTTATTTCTTCGTGTATTCGTAAAAGAAGGAAAAAGTAACAAGTCTTTGAAATTGTTTTAGTTTGATCGTGTTACCTTCGTTTTATCTGGGATAGTGTGGTTTGGGTAAGGTATGACAAAAAGGTCTTTTTTCATCGACAAGGTGGAAGGGCAATTTTCTAAGAAACTGACTCAAATTAGAAAAAGGAGGTCAACACTAACAATGACATTCTACTGATTTATTTAAAGCCATTTTTTTATTTTCCCTTTAAATCAAGATTTTTTTAAAGAAATTTTCGTGAAAAACTTGATATTTATGAAAACATTTAATATTAACATTGAGAAAGGCAATTAGTCTTAGTCTTCAGTTTTCTCAAGAATTCTTTAAACGATTTTCATATGTTTTGAACACAGTCTTGAGTCTAAGAGAGAGTTTTTCTTTTTGAGCTGCTCAGTAAGAAAGGTACAATCGGACACTGATACTAATCAATCGAAACATAAACAAAAACATATTTATTTTTAGTGGCTTAATTCCTGAGATACGCTCTAATTTTTCTTGTGGAAACCAAACGAAATTATAGCTAAAATCAACCCATACGTTTATTTTAACCTACGCTATATCAAATCATTTGACTGCCAGTTTTTTAAAGCTTAAGTTCATAAAACACCTTTCTTTTTTGCTTTGTGTTTATTTTATAAAAACAAATTGATATGAACTTTAAGGATTTTACAAGAAGAATGTGCCCTTTCACTAGTCTAGCAGCAAGACTTTATTAGTAATCACCAAAAATATTTTCAAGAACCAATTTGCAAAACTTTATTTGATAATACTAAAAGTAATACAAATTTACTGAAGCTGTTTTAACTCAATGGCACAGGTTATCTAATATAAATTTTATAGTTACAAATTCTAATAGATTGCTCACCGAAATTGAAGTTGTGTATTTAAGTATATTTATTGTTCAATAGAGCTTGGTTGTAATTCTAATCGTCGGTCGAGAAACTAAATCTAAAAATGTATTTATGTTACAAATCATCTCCAGCTCTCCAATTCAATTCAGATCTTTCAAATTATTAAACTTAAAGTTAATCATGTAGAACAATTTATTGTGAGATTATAGTTTTGAGATAATTGCCTCATTAAACACTATATCAGGTGATGATTTAAATGACAGATGATACGATTGCATCCAGACATTAATAATAGACGTTTGTATAAATATTGAAGATGTACAGCAAGCTTGCTATCAGTCGCTGTTGACAAGTTGCATTTAAACAACATTTTACTACTTTAACAATCCAATCAATAACTATGTTGAAATACGTAAGTGTTTAATTATACACCTGTTAAAGCTTCATAAAATAATATATTTTTTTACTAGTTTATCCTGGTTATAACTCTTCTTTTGGCATTGGCCGCTGCTTTACCAGAGCCTGATCCTTACTTTGCATTGCCACAACTTCTAAGTGCTCGAGTTCCATCACAAGGAATCGGAAGAATCCATGGTTAGATACAGATAATATTGTAAACATGCTAATTTTGAAATAAAATCTATATTGCATTTAAAACAGTAGGTAACTTGATTTTTTTTATACGGCACACGCGCTTAAGGGGTTTGTTATAGCCCTTTTAATGATTAGTCCCAGTGCGAGCGATAGGAAATTAGGGAGGAAGGGAAAGGTGGTGAAGATTAACATTGGAATATTTGAAGATCAAAATGGCAAGGGAAAATTATGTCAGGCAATTTATTCCACATTCGTGTCGTACGGCTCAAGAAAGAATCCCTATATTTCACTGTACGTCCGAAATTGGGCTCAACGTAAACTGATATGAGCGTTCCTAGCCAGACGAGTATTATTGGGGAAATGTTTAAGGGATGAAACGTAGCTAGCTAGCTCGAGTGAGCATTTTTTGTAAAAGAACTTGTAAAATAAGGAAAGACATGAAACATTTCGACGATGTTTAAGGGATGGAAATGTTTCCGGATAATGCTTCTCTCTCTTATCAATTTTAAAGCTTTTTTTCTGAACTCTGTCGAGCAGGTGTAAAACAGTTTGAGAAGCATCTGCCCAGAGATGGGAGTTATACTAGAGTTTAGGGCGTATAAACGCTTTGTAAATTGTAGCCAGGTCAGAAGGGGTGAAAAACTTCTTGCATCTATTAAGAAAGCCTAAGCATCTTGCAGCATTCTTGGCAATCTCAAGTATATGATCATTCCAACGAAGATTGTCACTGATACACATACCGAGTATACTGATAGCTTTTCGGCCTCCTCGATGCAAGTACCATTCACGGATAATGGCATAGGGGGTATGTTTAGCTTCAACGACAGAACACAGCATTGAGTTTTCGAAGCATTAAACTCCACATTATTTCCAATACATCAGTTCACAATGCTGTTTAAATCGGAGTTTAATGAGCTTATCATACGATTTCGTTGTAATAACACGTCCGAAGGCGAAGGCCGTAAATTATCAAACGTATATGAAAAGCTGAAAGTTGAGTCGTCAGCAAAACATTCGAAGTCACAGACAAGAGATCGTTTATAAAAATGAGAAAGAGAGTCGGAGACAGAACGGAGTGCTCGGGCAAACCAGCATTTATTTTGTGGAGATCAGACTTGAAACCGTCTAAAACATCAACATTTACTTAATGAAAGTCAATTAGAAAAATTAATTCAGAAACAATTTAACATTTTTTATGATGTCTGCATATTTTATCTTTTAAAAACGACTAATTTCGCATCGTTTCATGAAGGTAGGATATACAGAGAAGAGGATATTTGGCGACATAATTGGTATTATTCTGATAGCTAAGACTGGAACCGAAATGGAAAAGTCCTGGACTATATTTTAAAGTTATAAGTGTCCATCGTAATTTTTTCTCGAAGCCTCGGATGTTAGCTTTACTCCTGATGATAGCATATACTTCATTTTGGCCTCATTAAAAGTCATTCATATCCGGGCAATGGCAACTGATGTTACATAATGGCGACTTTGTCCCAAACACATCAAAGAAGTCGGTGTGGGTGGTTAAATTATTTCCACTTCAGCTATCGATGAAATAGAGCTTAATATTGTTTTGATATTGTTATTGTAAAGA
This sequence comes from Platycheirus albimanus, assembly GCA_916050605.2. Taxonomy (NCBI): domain Eukaryota; kingdom Metazoa; phylum Arthropoda; class Insecta; order Diptera; family Syrphidae; genus Platycheirus; species Platycheirus albimanus. The sequence continues at coordinate 44,923,097 of OU696697.1, forward strand.
TCAGTTGTAATCGGTTGAGATAAACCTTTAAAATTCATCTATGTATTTGTTTTGAGCGATAACTATAGTATACGAACGACTAACTGAAGCATAAAATCTGTTTATTGAACAGTTTATTAAATAACGTAAAATCCGGCCAATATTAATTTTCGAACAACCGGAATAAGATATTTTACCTGCGGTAAAATGGAGCCTAGCTATATTTTAAGTTGAACGCACCTCTAAAAAAACATAGATGAGAACTACATTCAATTCCATGCATTAGTGTTTCCGTGATGCGCGTATACAATCATATAGGTATACTGCCAGACACGGACAGTAATAATAATAATGCCACAGCAAAAATAGTGCTTTCCCTGCAATCAGGGATATTTTTGGACTCTTGGAAAGGAAGTTCCAGCAAGCTAATGCCCCTATCTAAAGATCTAAGCTACTAAAGTCGAGAAATCGTGGCGTTGCATCTTTAGACGGATTTTTCATAATCAATTCTTTACAATTCTGTTAAAATGTTATTAATTGAGTTAATACCATAACTTTTACTTTTTATACCCTATTCCATAGAATGGGTATATTGTATTTGGTGTGGAGTTTGTAACATAGAGAAATAATACCGTTAGGTATAGAAAAGTATATATATTCTGACTCAGAATCAAAAGCCTAGTCGATTTAGCCATGTCCGTCCGTCCGTCCGTCCGTCCGTCCGTCCGTCCGTCCGTCCGTCCGTCCGTATGTATACTCTCTAGAGGTCGCAATTTTTGAGCTAGAAAGCTGAAATTTGGTATACATAATCTTTGGTTCAAGAGTAAGGCTAAGTTCTTGAACCGGTAAAATCCGCCCACAAACACGCCCACAATCGCCATTTTTGTTGAACAACCTCAATTTAATAAAATTAAATTATGTTTTTTTGTACAGTTACGATAAAAGCATAACGCTAAAATTTTGCACACGTAAGCTTTAGGTAAACTTTCTTCCAATTAAATAAAAATATTTCAGTTTGGGCGTGGCTTACGCCTATTTTTCATACAAAACCATTAATATTGTTTTTATAAAATAACAATTGTTATATTAAAGCGAAAAACATTAAATTTTGTGGGTCTTACTGGCACATAAACATCTTGTGTATGAAATAAAAAAAATTGATTTTGGGCGTGGCTGACGCCCACTTTTCATTAGAAACTATAAAAAAATTGTTTTTGTAAATAAACGGTATTTATAATTAATCCGCAAGCCAAAATTTTCCGTCTCTTAATAGAAACGAAAAGGTTTGTGTATGAAAAGAAATTTTTGAATTTTGGGCGTGGCTTACGCCTACTTTTCATGAAAGAACGAAAAACGCGTAGCCTTAAGAATTTAAGGCATTTCCAATGTTTAATTTAAACCTTTTTCCTTCCGTTCGTTATTTGAGAAATATATCTCTATATTTTCTTTTGTAAATTTTTTCAATACGCCCACTTTTAAAGGCGTGATTTTGGTAAAATACCTTTGTTCAGGTAAGATTGTTTAAAAACTACTCGATTCAGCTGTAGTCTTACACATATGCCTAAATACTGAAAAAAGTGAAGTTAGTGCTTAAAATTTTTAAGACAAGCCCACTTTTAAGGGGCGTTTCCGTCAAAAGTCGTATAATGCATTAATTTTTTTAACGTTTTTTAACTATCGGTCGCAGTTTTGAAGTAAACAGATGAACACTTAGATTTATATTCCTTGGTTACGTAGCAGAGTGTGGTCCAATAATTGTTAAAAACGCCCTTAATCGCTATTTCCATTCCAAATCTAATTTTTAAAAATTTAAGTTTTGTCTTGTTTTGTTCAAATCATAACAATTGCCTTGGCAATAAAACGTTTTAACTTTGGGCGTGGCGCACGCCTTTTTTTATTGCGCCAGCACTAATTGAACATCACACCGCACAAAATTAATGTTATTGAATTTTTTTCTGTCTGCTTAAGAAGAATTTTGTTTCTGAAACATCGGCTGTTTGCGGGAGGCAGACGCATACACACAAAAATATGGGGAATAGGGTATCCAACAGTACGTTGCAAACGTAATGTAGCTCTCGCTTATGTTTTCACGTATAATATTATAAACTTTCACTGGTAAAAAATTAGTTTCAAAAAGTTTATTTGATTAGCTGATATTAAGCTCCAAAGACAAGAAGCAAAAGGGGCGCTAATCGGTTGTCGGGCAGTGTATCTAATATACACCTTGACGTTGTTACACGGAAACAATTTTTAGATCAGATCAAGAAAAATGAGCTGCAAATCACGAAAATCTTATGCAGTTTCTCACCCTAGCTCGGGGTTTTGTAAATTACGACTCCTTATTCGCAATTTCCAAATTTGAACGAAATGAAGATATTGACACTCAAAAATAGCAAATTAGCACTTTTTTGGGTCAATAATTCGATCCTGAGAAATAAAACATTGCCATCGCGAATCGAAAATTGATCCAAATTTGTATCAATTTTATATTTACTCGATTGTAAATTGTAAATTGCAACCCCATTTTACTCAATTTGTAACAAATTATATCGCTTTGAGAGAAGTAACGTTTTCTATTTATTGAAAGCATTATTTATTATTATTTATTACTTACTTGGCTGATTCTAGGACTCGAACTCGAGACCCTCTGCATACCAACCTAGCACACATCTACTAGGCCATGGTGATGTATCCAAGTCGGATATCAAAATTAATAATAAGAAGCAACCTGAATATGAGTTACATTTTAGGGGTGTTTTGAATTAAGATTATGTTTTATTGGCGAGAAAAATATACCTAGTCGTCTTATTTTGGTTGTCTAACCTCTAACCTCTAATGTACATTTTTTGTGATGATCATGTAAGTAAAGTTAAGAAATTGTATATAATGAGTAGTTGAAATTCAACCTTGTACTCCCTATGTACATAATAGAACTACAAAAAAGGCATTATTGGAGACACAAGCGGGGCCAAGGCCTAATTACTTATATTCTGAACGATTCCTGTATGTGCGTTGATATTCTGGTGGAATATCATTTCCCGCTGAATCCGAATGGCTTACAAAGATCCACTTTTAATATTAACCAGATTTATTTTTCGAGGATTTTTCATTTTCCAAAAGAGACAGTACCAAAAAAAAAAGAAGATAATTATTAGTTGGAGGCAGGGATCGAACTCCGGACCTTCGACGTAGCCGTCAGACACACTTGAGTTGATTTTAATACTCAGTGATTGTAAATCACGAAAAATTTTTAGCAAATCCAGATTGGTAAAAAGTATAAATGGAATTATTCCCTTGAAGTAGTAAATTGCGACAAAAAGGTTGTAATTTACTTTGAAGGGCACAAGCTTGAATTATAACTTTTAATTGTAAATCTCAACTTAGGAGTTGTTGTAATTTGCGATGAATTGAAAGTTAAATTGCCAATTGTTCTATCAGTTTCGAATCAAAGCGCCGTGGCTTACAAAAAAAACATGTTTTGTAAATTGCAACTGAACATTTCGCAATTGGTGATTTTTCAATTCTTTCCGTGTATCTGCACTTTAAAGTATATTTCATCTTAATATCATTATTATTTCTATTTTTAATGATTTAATAAAAAAAAAAAGAAACAGTGATATGGTAAAGCCCCCCAGAAAGGAGGTTTTGACAAAGGGGTGGGGGTGGGTTTACCAGGTACCTTAATATCAAATTAAAAAAAAACTCTTATCATTAAGAAAACGTAACAAAACAGGTTTATTAATTCTTAAGAATAAGAATTGGATAGAATATGGCTTTGCCATTGGTAAATGTAACTCATGTTACCCCATTTAACACTAGTAAAAGCAACTCATGGGCCATGGGGTAAATTTACCAATGGCAAAAGCAACCCATTGGGTTACAAACGATATTTATATCTAAAATTTACATAGCGCTATAAGAATGAGGACCGCTTTTTACCTTATTTTTTTGGTTCGAGCAGACAAAAAAAAAATACACGCCTCCAAATTGGTTGGTGTCTATCTGAGAACTGTCAAACTTCCTGGAAATTTTGTAATTAAAGATGTGAAACCAAAATCGATTTTTCGATAATAATTTACACTTTGTTGGTTTGACCGAAAAACTGAATTGGCAGATGTACCCCATTGGCAAATGCACTCCCTTCTATACATTTATACACACATTTTATATAATTGTTAAAAGTTTTAATAAAGTACATGAATAATAATAATAATAATAATAATAATATACATATACTAGCTGACTGTATGGGATACAATCATCGAAACTTAAACACTTCGATTTTGTAGAATATGAAGATACTGTTGTACTGAAACTCTTGGAAAAAAATGATATGTTTATTGTACCTTTTTATGTCAATTGTAATAAATGGTCCGATGATTTTAATAGATTGAGTAACGTTATGTCTACCCTTGCCAGTAAAAGTGATATGTTGATCGGAGATCTGAACGCAAGAATTAGCTGCAATCAAGTAAAAACATTAATTAATATCAACAACAATGCACTTATCAATGCGAATAACAACAGAACGTCAAAAGATATTGTTTGCAACCAAAATGGAAAACAGCTACTCGAAATGTTGCAACTCTTCGACAGTATTATTTTAAATGGCTGTACGAAAGGAGATCTTGAGGGCCAATACACGTTTATCGGAGGCCAAGGAAATTCTGTGAACGATTACTGCGCCATTAACAATGATTGGATTAATCTCATTTCTAACTTTCAAGTTATGACCAAACATTTTTCTGATCATATGCCATTGGTGGTTGAATGGAAATCCGAATTTGAACCACAAAACAGACGCATTAATTTACTTCCAAGACTCAAATGGGGAAACACAAACATGGAAACCTTTCATCACTCGTTAGACAGTCTAATTTCAAGATTTCCTTTTTCGCCGGACGAGACAGCTGACGCTCTTTCAAATCATATAACGGAGTGCATAAGAAAATGTGCGAAAAATCCTAATTCGAAATTAACAAAAACATTTAAACAGAAATGGTTTGACAGAGAGTGTCTTAATGCTAGGAATAAATCATTTGCTCTCTTGAATGCATTTCGTAACTCTCCTAGTGAAGAACTTCGAAAATGGTACGTCGAATCCAATAGAAATTATAAAAACCTCTGTTTCACTAAGAAAGTAAACTATGAAACAATGCAAGCTCAAGCTCTTGGTCAAACCAAAAACACAAAACAATTTTGGATTATGGCAAAGGAAATAAATGGCTCAAGCCACATGATTGGCTCAAGTGTATCTGCAGATGACCTCTCTATTTACTTCAAAAATCTTCTGCAAAATAATCTAATCTCAAACTTTTCATATGCTGAACCGTTTATTTGTGATGACATATTGGACTCCGAAATATATGTTGAGGAAATTCGCTCTGTTTTAAGTAACGCAAAAGACGAGAAAGCTCCAGGAGAAGATGGCATACCATATGAATTTTTTAAATATGCTTCTCCAACTTTGCATAACTATCTGGTTGTACTTTTTAACAAGATCCTCATGAATGCTGAAGTTCCCTCTTCGTTTAAAAGGTCTGTTATTTTTCCCATCCACAAAAAAGGTTCCTTAAATGCAGTAGAAAACTATAGAGGTATATCTTTTATGAATGTTATAGCAAAAATATTTTGTGGAGTGCTTGCTGGCAGACTAGAAAGGTGGGTGGAGTCGAACAACATTCTCACGGACCTCCAAGCTGGATTTAGAAAAAAATACTCAACAGTTGACCACATATGTACTCTTGCTTCAGTAGTACAAGCGTTTCGTGCTAGAAATAAGAAGGTTTATGCTTTATTTGTAGACTTTAAATCCGCATTTGATCTAGTGAATAGGAATGCATTGCTATACAAACTTTCGCAACTTGGAGTTTCCACGAGATTTCTCAAAATAATTAGAATTATGTATACGGATACAGAAGCTGCAGTGTGGGATGGTGTACTTTATTCTGAAGCTTTCAAAACTGATACTGGAGTTAAACAAGGATGTCCTCTCAGCGCTTTGCTATTTTCCCTATTCATAAACGACATCGTGGCTCATCTCCCTGGCGGTATTCGAATTGCAAATACCATTATCAACGTGTTGTTATATGCCGATGATCTGTTGATTCTATCTGAGTCTCCAGAAAATCTGCAACTAATGATTAATAGACTTGCAGAGTATTGTTCAAAATGGGGTCTAGTCATAAACACAGAAAAGACGAAAGTTATGGTTTTCTCACGAACAACTCGAGGTGAAGTAAGGTATAACTGGATGTTTAATGAAAGGCGTTTGGAAGTAACGAAGGAATATAAGTATCTAGGAATAAAGCTGAACCCAACACTGAATTTCGGAAAACACCTAGCAGAAAAAGCCAATACCTCACAAAGCCTTATAAATCTTACATGGAGGAAAATTTTTGCAAACCAACACATAAACCTCTCATCAAAATACACTATTTTCAACTCAGTAGTAAAGTCTACACTATGTTATGCTGCGCAAGTCTGGGGTATGGATGAATACGAAGAAATTGAAAAACTACAGAGAAATTTCGTCAAAAAATATTCAGCCTTCCTAACACTGTACCATCTTATGCTATCTATCTGGAAACTGGTTTACCGAAATTATACACTAGTACTCTAAAGTTGCAAGCTGACTACATAATTAAAGTTTGCGGACAAAGGGAAAATCGTTTGAGTAAAATTATGTTGCTTTATGAAATAAGGAACAAAGACTGGTGGTTGGGAAAATGGGAAACTATTGGTGCGGCCTGTGGAGAAAATTTGCAGATAAACCCGAATAATATTCTTTTCTTAAAGGAGCAGCTTTACAAAATTATTCAAAAAACGGAAGATAATGTTCGATACCAGCTGATCGAAAAAGCCTGTCAATCAGAAAGCAGAATTTTATACAGCCAACTAAATTTTAATTTATGTGACAAAAATTATTTTCGAGATTCTCTGCACTTCAAAGATATTTCGTTAATATTTAAAGCAAGAAGTGAGGTCCTTTATGTCAATGGTAGTCCATATAATGGAGGTTTTAATCAATTCTATGATCTTTGTAACCAAAAAGCGAAAGAAGACTGTTTCCATTTCTTAAGCATATGTCCAATTTTCGTGCAGCAGAGAATAACATATTTCGGAAAACGTACACTTTCAATGCAGGAAACAATAGACGTACTAAATGGAGCACACTGGATAAATCTTGCTAATTTTCTTAAAGATAGTTACCGTTATAGAATGCTACTGATATCAGAATATGTTTAACTAATTTACAATCAATTAGATTAAAATGTTCAATTTTGTAAATTTTGTATTTTATTTTACCAGCCGAGCTGACGGCAATGCCAAGGCTTTAATATTCATTCAAACTATTTAAAATGTAAAGAAAACAATATTATAATAAATGAATTTTTACTTACTTTTTTTACTTACTTACTTACTAGCTGACCCGGCGAACTTCGTTCCTCCAAAGTTCAATAATGTATTGATAATAATTATTTTTTCATATGCATTTAGTAAAAAGCTGATATTTTGAAATTACAAACAGATACTTCATTTTTATTTATGTGTGGATAGATCCTGTGTAATTTTAAGTCCAATCGGCCCAAAACCGAGACTTCGAAAAAAGTATTCCGAGCACCAGTTAGGGGTAATTAACAAATTGATTAAATTAGAACATCAACTATCTGCCTTTGAAAGTCTTGTCAAATCCATGCAGGGGAAATTATTAAATAGCTTAAGTTACTCCTCCGGATAGCTGATGTTCTATCCGCTATTGAAAATCCCGGAAAAATCGATCCTGCCGTTTCCGAGATTAGCCTGTACAAACAGACAGACAGGCAAAACTATCTTGCATACACAGAAAACATCCTCTGCACTTGCATTAGTCAAAAGATACAAAATGAAATTCGTTCAAGCTTACTGACAGAGTGATTGATGCATCTATACTCTAGCGTCAGCCTATACATAAATCGGCAGTACACGTCTTATGAGGAAACTTTTTTATTTTAATTTTTGTATAAATAAAACAAAGTATCTAAATGAAAATTTCAATCTTAAAAAAAAAGACGGTAACCCTAAATAAATTTTTTTGATATTGTTGCTTATTTGAAATGCTTACTACGGAAACCCTGTAAGAACTTTTGTATGAAACACCCTTACGGAAAACAAAAGAGTGCGAATGAGAGACAAACATCCCTATCTTCCCTGTACCGCCGATTTATGTTGAACAGGGTATAGTTATTTTGTTAAAAGCGTGATAGCAAAAGCAAAGGTTTTCGTCGAAAATTTAAACAAAATAGATCCCCACAATATGTCGTCCGGTAATTCTATTGGTTGCGAATGAAATAAAAAATGTGTTCTAATTTTGTTTTAAAATTTTGCAAACTTTTCACATCTCTTAAGCTCTTGTTATTAATGAATAATAGCAGCTTATGCCACTATTTGGTAAATTTTAGAGTTCGAGCGCAACATCATCTTTGGTCATCGAAATAGTATATTTAAGCTTTAACGGCAAATCTACAAGAGCAAACTACAATTATTTTATGCTTTCAAATTCAAGTAAACGAACCCTATCCAGCAAATGGTGCCAGATTTATACGATAAGATATTCTAACGACGTCATATTCGACACCTTAGAAAGGTGTTCTTCCATGATGATATCACAGCAATTCAACTATCATTTCAAGAAGGTCACGCTCTGATCTTTCATCAGATCTTATATGGCTGATTTAACTACGCGTAAATTGAAGGGCGTCAAATTAAGTTCACTTCAATTTCAAGTGTTCGTAGAAATATGGAAATATTATGAATACTTTTGTGTGGTTAGTTAATTTTTGTTTGTAAGTTCCTAAATGTCATGAATTTTTAGAATCATTTAATGTGTCAACTGGAACTAAATTCAAATAAAAAAGTTGAATAGCAAGGTAAAATAAAAAACATTATTGCTATGCAAATATTTTGCCGTTTATTGGGAGTATTCAATAAGGATTTACATCTTTCTTCTATTAACCGTAAACCACTCCTAATGATGGGTATCCACCTCCAATCCTTCCACCAATAGCTGGAATTCCAACAGCTGGATAGCCGATTAAAGGTTCAGGCTCTGGCTCAGCAAAAGCAATTGCCAAAATAAGAGCCAAAACAAGGACAAGCTGTTAAAAAAGTAAATGTATTAGAATCTTAAGTACATATATCACAATATAAGGTACTTACGTATTTGAACATGGTTCTAATTTATATGGACTTTTAATGTCTTAAAACAAGCAATTGCAACTGAAAGCAAGATACTAATAATTAACTTCAGGTGTCTTCCAATATTTATATCAACTGAAAATAGGCGAATTCAAGTCAGTCATGCAATCAGTGCATTCTATATGCACATACGCTTCACGGCAGATAATTTGCTTGTTTGTAACTTTGTTGCATCTTTAAAATATAATATCTCTTCGTATCATAATTACAAAAGGGAACTCGATATTCCAAATATGTAATAACAAACATATATCTTAAAAATGTTCCACAAATGTAGGTACACAAACTTCAAATATATATTTAATACATAATACATAATATTTTGATTTATTTAGTTTAACACAAAATTATCAGACAAGACAAACTTGCTTTAATGTGTGAGAGTGGGGTTCGGGCTTGGAATTTGAAAAAAAGATTGTATGGAGTTTAATTAATCACTTGAAAATCACTAATTTAAACGCTTTTTGAGCAAAATGAAGTAAGCCATCTGATTTCTTTTACTGTTTTGGGTAAATACCTATTTTTTTCAAACACGCTTTTTTTTGAAAAATTTTCCGAAAACATATTCTAAATGTTTTTTCAGTATCTACATATATATATTCTAAATGTATACAAATTTTTAGTTCTTAGAAGGACAATTATTGGGCCATTTTTAAATCATCCAAAAATTAAAACAAAAGTTACTCAAAATACTTTTCTTAAAAACATACAGAGTTCCGTTCATAAAAGATTTTTCACAGTAACAATTTCAAAATAAAAAAAAAATGGTTCTTTGGAAGGTACCCTTATACCATTCCGGAAAATACTTTCAAACCAAAGGATAGAATATGCTCAGAAAATATTTTTGCAAACGTCTGTATAGCAAGAACGGTAATTTCTGATCCAAGAAATTAAACTCCTCGTGAGACTTTATTAAGAAACAAGTTTAAAAGCAAAAAAGACGTTAGAGTAGTAAGTTTCCGATGTTACAAAGCCAAACCTTCTGATTAAAAGTTTGCTGCCAATTCGACACTATCATAGAGTGTAATGACTCCTCCTTGAGAGCGTAAATGGTTTTATGGGACAAATCTCCTTTCGCACTCGTTCAGTTGCAAGAGTTCTTATAGATCTCGATACATCAACACAAATAGTATCTTCACTATAGCTCGAAGAGGTGTGCTTCAGAACCGGAAAAACCACTGCGTAAGCTTTTCTATCTGTCCTATTCTACAGATCTCTTTCCGAGTGGATGTAAAACAGCATTTGTCCAGACACTTCCCAAAAAGACATGTCGTCATCTCCCTCAAATTACATCGCTTGCATATCATACATACATCATACATATCTTGGAAAACGGAAACTTCTCAATGACTGGCAGTACGGTTTTCAAAGCAATTGGTCCACTGGTGATATGTTAGTATATCTCACAGTGGAACAAATCTTTACAATGTTTTAGAGTAAGGAAGATTATTGCGCTGGGCATCAAGCTCATTTATCAAATATACGTGCATTTGGTATTGACGTACCCATACCCCTTCTTCGTTGGATTAGAAATTACCTTTCGTACCGTTCAATTCAGGTTGTCTGGAGGGTTTTCATTCTGCTGTCCACGAAACAAATGCTATTGTGCCTCAAGGCTCCGTTCTGTCTCCGACTCCCTTTCTTATCATTATCAATGATCTCTTGTATAAGACTTTTAATCCACTTGATTGCTTTGCTAAGGACAGTACTCTCGTCTTTTCATATTCGTTTCCAGATTCACTCACATCCATTTTCTTCGGATGTGGAACTGCAACAGCAGCGTATGATAAGCTCATTGAATTCCGATTTAGACAGTATTGTCCAATAAGAAACTACCAACCGATTGAAATTTAATGCTTCACAAACTCAAACTTGTCTTCTGTCGTTTAAGCTTAATCTACCCCCAATAATGTCTCTTGTCTAACCTTGTTTTATCTTTATAAACAACGCTCCAGTAAAATAGCCAGGTGCATTCTTCTCCTAAAGAAAATTTCTCCGTAGCACTCGCATTGCTAGAAATGCCCATAAATTCACCCAACGAGCCTAACTTCGGACGCACTGTTAAGTATATAAACTGTTTTTTTAGCCGCACTACTGGAATGTGTAATACTTTCCACCGCTTCTCCCCTCCCATTGTGATTTAAAGGCATTCCAAACCAACATGCATCAGTTTCTCCTTTCATTTCGTATCCAACTTTCATAAATATGCTCGCACTGTGTTAATTCATGTTAAGGGTATTAAGGGATAGGATTTAAAATTGATCAATTTACCGCCGAGCCTAACTTCGGGTGTTCTGTTTAGTTTAGAGAGTCATTTTTTAGCCGCACTACCTACATGAATATAGAATGCTTTTCTTGCCTCTATTGCTATACTATCTTATAGAAAACTGCTTAGAGCTATGCCAAACAAAGTTTAAAAGAATTCATCCAGCCGTTAAAACCTGATTTTCGTTAAGCCAAAAACAAAAAACCAGTTTTGTGCAAAATGGTCGCATGATTGTTAAATTTACTATCAAAATCATTAGAGCCGTTTTCGAGTAAATCCAAACCAAAACACACAAATTGTAACTGCACACAAACGCATGGCCGCAAAGACAGACCGACCGAAGGACGGACGGTAGGCATTTATAAAATCACTTTTTTATTTCATACTTGCTTAAAACATCGATGTTTTTGCACGAAACCAATACTTGTCCTATAAAAATTAAGTCAAAATGGTTTGAAGCATTTTTGTTTGCTTAAAAAGATGTTCTAAGGTAAATAAATTTCATTTTATTACAAAAGCATAATAATTAAGCTTTATATATTAGTTTCAATGCCATCACAATTCCTTTATGGTGGGCTCCAACCAATGTACCTACATGGATTTATCCTGCAACCCTTATTTGGCCTTCATTCACTTTACTGCGAATCCATTTCTGAATGTCATCTATTGAAAAAACGTCCTTGGCTCATATTTATACCCTGAATAGAAAAATTGTCCTTCCACACCGTGTGCTTGCTTAAAAGCATTTGATTTGTAGAAATTTATCTTCACTTTTTCAATAGATGCTTCCCTTGCAATCAGCGTAAACAAAAAATCCTTCTATACCCAACGTAATCTTTTCAACCGACATCGACATATCGATTGCATGCACAAATAATATCTTCTGTTATTATACAGCTTTGTTTTGAACGCTATATTTCATCCGCATTTACCATGAAAAGCAGCGTCCTTCGAATGAGTGGAATCCATTCGTTCTTTCCTCGTGAAGATGAAAACAAAAAAAATTCTTACTTTGGTTCAATTTTCGGTGTCATGAGTTGAGGTGTGTATTGATTTCGCATTTGTGGTTCTTTTCTTATGGGTAGGTTTATTAAAAAAAAAAATCAAATCCTTTGTTTCTGAACAACGAATTTAAACGTTTCTTGTTTTTTTTTTTCGCTTTCCAAATCCTTTTTTATTAATACCATCCTGGATCCTGCTACCAGCATCAGGTACTTTATAAAGGACAGACACATATTTTTAGAGGTACCTATATCCCTATTGGTTCATGGATTACAACAGATTACACTAAATACTAGACGGAAATATTCTTGTTGTGGTTGCACAAAAGTAAACATAATTGGTGTATTAAAGTAAACAAAGTGAACGACTGGGTCGTACGAACTTGCTCTAATGAGTGACAGTGGTCTTGATGCTTGAGATTTCAAAAAAAAAAAAAAAATCGAAATTTTTAAATATAATTACTTGAACTGATTTGAACTGGAAGAAGTAAGCCATTTTATTTCTTGGATGAATTTTAATTTGTGAAAATAAAATAACCAACATCTTTTTTAGAAAAAAAAATTGTGTTTGAAAAATTTTAAAAAAAAAAATTCAAAGACACCAATTCATAGGTATTCAGCATACATTTATATACTTATCATTTTTGAAAAAAATTTAATAAGATGTTTTCAAAAAGTTAAATTATTGAATTTTTTTTTTAATTACCAACAAATATTTATTAAAAATATTGGTATGGAGCGTAAATTGAACTACCTCGTCTGGCTTCGCAATAGCGCATTCCTTAACTTCAATTTTCCAAGACATTGTTGATTGTTTCGGGCTTGAGCTCATGGATTGCTTGGTGATTTTTTACTTTGGTGCGCAAAAGATCGATTGTAGCATGAGTTGTGTGGCATGGCGCGCCATACTGTATGAGATCGTCCAAATCCATGTCTTCAATTTAAGTAAAAAAAAAGTCGGTAACATGGCTCTGTAACGCCCACCGTTGACCGAAACGTTGTTACCAAAAAAAATAAATTGTTGGCACAACAGCTCCAAGCGGGGCCGGGGCCTGTGACTTACACTCTCAACCACTCCTGTGTATGCGTTGATATTCTGCAGGAATGGAAGGGACCTACAATTTACCGCCGAATCCGAATGGCTAACAGAGAAGCACTTTCCATGATATTAATTACTCTTGGAGGATTTGTCACTTTCTCGGAAGAGGCAGTACCCCGGAAAAAAACTTAAAGTGGCAACGTCAGTGATCGAACCCTGAACCTTCGGCGTAGCAGTCCGACACACTAACCACTACGCCACGGGGTACTACAAACGTTGTTAGCATAGTCTTATTTTCGAGGAAGATTATGGTTAAATAACGCCACCACTCCACAATCCGCACCAAACTAAAGGGTTTTCCAATAAACGGTGTTATTTTGAACAGCCCGCTATTTCGGTAGTTGTCACCTTTGAAGCTGTAAATTTTTGACATTTCATCATATTGACTGATGAGGCCCATTTCCACCTCGGTGGCTATACGTCAACAAGCAAAATTGTCGCATCTGGGGCTCGGAAAACCCAAGATTTATTGTATTTATTGCCTCTCCATTCTCAAATAGTAACTGTTTGGTGCGGTTTATGGTCCGGTGGGGTCGTTTTACCTTACTTTTTCGAAAATGAGGCCAGAGCAACGGCTACTGTGAATGGATTGCGTTATCGAGAGTTGAATAATAATTTTTTATGGCCGGAATTGGATGGTATTGATCTGGACAACGTTTACTTTCAACAAGACTGCGCTACGTGCCACACAAGCCACGAAACCATCGATCTTTTACGGGAAAAATTTCCGGACCGTGTTATCTTTCGAAGAGGTGATTACATTAGGCCACCGAAAACTTATGATCTAACACCTTGCAACTTCTTCCTTAAGAGCCACGTGAAAGATAAGGTCTACGCCAACAGCCCAGCGTCGATTCAAGACCTCAAAGACAGAATTCGTGAAGCCATTGAGGGCATACAGCAGCCACTTTGCGATTTGGTGATGGAAAATTTCATGAAAAGGATATTGTTGTGTAAGCGTAACCGTAGCAGCCATGGCTAATATTGTTTTTCATTATTAATGGCATAATTATTTTTTTTCTTTACATTGAAATAAACATCCGATCTTTGATCTCGAAAATTGCCATTTTTCTTTGAATATCAAAATAACGCTCTTATTGGAAAACCCTATAGCTCTCTTTGGAATAATCCGAGACCTTTGTGCAGAATTATCCACAGGCTAGTCCGTGATATGTTGAGCTGTTAAGATCGACGGTAAGTTGATGTTAGTGGCTTGAGACTCAAACTCTCGGATACCATGGACAATACTCGTCCATACTAGCATACCAAGAAGTTTTTGCAGAAACTCGCGTACAGCAGGTTCGGTGTCTGCTTCATTTCGGCCAAAATTTCTTTTCAAAAAGCACAATGTTTGGGCTACACTGTGCACTCATTTTGAAAATAAGTTTTCAATATTTCCCAACGCGTCGCGTCGTTTAAGCTTTAAGCGACTCATATCGTTCCGCGGAGGCATGATACTGACTTTCCGTCAAGATTTTGAGCGGGAAACAGGTGTCAGTGTCAAAAAAATCTCTGATTTAAAAAAGAAACCACAAGATTTCCACCCTATATTATATGTAAAATTTCTAATGGATCGGTTGAAAGTCGAATGCAAAAACTCGGTACTATATGGAAGGTACCTTTCTTTAAGTTGGACTTTTTTTTCACGCCACATGATAGTTTATACCTAAAAAGCTGAACTGATTTTTTTAAATCAATGTCGTTAAAGCGGTTTCGAGAAAAACAAGCGTAAACATAACGGTTATATGGCTATTACCGTTATTTTGTGAACTAAAAAAAAATTCAATTCAATTCAAGTTCGGCCCACCCGTTTAGGCAGATACATATATCAAATTTTTAGACCAACTTTGTTCGTCTTTGTTTTCATCGTGATGCTCATCTGTCTGTGCGGATGTGCGCTTTTTCACGTCATGCTACAGCCTAGACGGCTTGACGGATTTTTTTCAAACTTGATATATAGCAGTTTCAAGAAAAACGATTGTCGAGGTTTTTTTTATTTTGTTTTAGTCTGGCTCAAACTGGTACCCTTCAAGAAACGGTTTTTTTTCATTTTGGATTTGCTCAAAAACGGCTCTCACGATTTTGATTAAACTCAGAATTCAACTTACCTGAGATATTTCTAACAAAATTGCGTTTTTTGTTTTTGGCTAACATGGTCGTAACGAAAATCAGGTTTAAACGGCTTTTTTTCAAATGGCCATAAGTTCGCAACGGCTTGATTGATTTGCCTCAAACTTCGTTTGGCATAGTTCTTTATAGTCTTCTCTATGATGGCTTTATACATTTTTCAGTGAAGCCTTTCTAAATGGTAGCTCCCATACAACGAGCCGTTCAGTATTAGCCAACTTTTTTTGGTTTTTTCTAATTTGCTCAAAAATGGCTCTAACGATTTTGATTAAACTTTGTGTGTTATATTCTTTTAGTGTTCTTAAGAGAACTGCGTTTTTAGTTTTTGGCAAAAAATGCTCATAACGGAGATCTGGTCTTAACGTCTTTTTTTCAAATGGCCATAAGTTGTCAACGGTTGTACCAAATTCAATCAAACTTTGTTTGGTATAGTTCCTTACAACTCTCTATCAGATGGCATTGCATTTTTGTCAGTTACTCTTTTTTAAATGGTAGCTCCATACAAAAAGCCACTAGGTTTTGGCCAAATTATGTAGTTTTTTCTAATTTACTCAAAAAAGATTCTGCCGATTTTTATTAAACTTTGTATGTAATGTACATAGAATGTTTTGAAGAAAACTGCATTTAAGTTTTCGGCTTCAAATGATAATAACGGAAATTTATTTTCACGATTTAATTAATTTGGCCGTAAGCGGATATTTATATCATTTTTAGCAACCAAATGATGACATCTTAAATTTAAATATTCAAAGGTTTCTTAAAGTAAGTCCCGTATATCGGGTTTTCCAGTTTTAACCAAAATTTTGTAGTTTTTCCCAAATTTTTCAAACATGCTTTTTTCATATTGCTCAAAGACTTTGTTTTCATCTTACTATTGCACCAACAGAGCAAGTACGTGCGACCCAGTCGTGCATTTTATTTTTAAATCCTTCTCTTAAGAAAAATTTTTTGAACATAAACCTTTGTGAAAGATACTCTGGTAAAGTTTTCAAAAATTAAGGCGAAAAAATATTCGATAACTTTTACATAATTTACATTACTCACCTAGTTTGTTGTTCCGCAAAGAAACACTCGATTTGCCGACCCAAGGATGAGTCACGTCCAATGCATAAACATCCATCGATAATGTGCACTTTTTATGACTCCATATTTCGAGTTGGCATTCAAGGTTGCACACAGGAAAAGGATACAATAGGGACAAAAGGAAATGAGAGTCCAATGATCAAATCAGTTCGCCCACTCACACAAAAGGCAAACAACGAAAAAAAAGCCATATCGCAGGAGAGAAAAGTATTTCAGGATGAGCTGAATTAAGTTTAATCACTTGGAAAGACTTCAAAAGACGGGCAATCCCTGAGAAGTATATTATTGATTCGATAAAATTGGTTGCTGGCAGTGATATGAAAAAGAAAATTGAAAACGAAACAAAGCGGAAAACGTGGAGCAAAAAGTGAAAAGAAGTGGACCCGGAAATTGAAAGTTTCTATTTTTCCGTCCGACCAAACGAAGTGGAAATGTCAGGATGAATACTTTAGTTGTCAATGTTGAAATTGCAATTTATGAAGGTCAAAGGAAGAGAGTAAGGTCCTGATGAAAATCGGCCAGTTGCATCTTCAATAGGTATGTTTTGATTTTGTGAAGTATTTTAATTTTTTGTTATTAAAAAAAAATACAGGGTGCATGGGAATACTTTTTTTAATTAATTCAAATCAATTGAACATAATAGGTTTATTAAGGTGCATATTTACTTTTTTAAATTATTGATTTAAATTGGGAAACAAATATAAAAACATAACTTTTTCGAAACTCTTAGAATGTACGCCATTTTATTCTTTGGATGAATTTAAATTTATGAGAGTAAAATTATTAAAGTCTGTAGGGTGGTTTCTTAGAAAAAAAAATATTTGTTGGAGAATATTTTTCAAAAAAAAAATTTAACAACCCCAATTCATAGGTATTCTGCATTTATCATATAATTTCTCATCATTAAACAAAAACTTAATGAGCTGTTTTCAAAATATTTAATTATTAAGAGAAATATTTTTGAGAGTATATAAGTTAACAACAATTCATACCCATATTCATTTCATATACCTTTCCTAAAAGATTCCCATATTCCATATTCCTAACTAAGCGCATTCCTATATACCTAAGTGCATTACCCTTAGCACCCAACGCCTCATTTCCTACACACTTCCTTTCATTAGCTTAGTCAGCATAATAATAATAATAATAATAAAATTGATTTGTAAGCAAATATAGCATTAAGTTAAAATCAATAAACGCAATGAGTCAGTTGTAAACTCACAAAGAAAGATAATACATCTTTTATTTACTGGCGCCCAACTATTTTTTTTCGCATAGTATTGTGTGCTCCGAAAATCTTCATAAAAAGAGAATAGAGCAATTATTTTACACAAAAACGCGTATAAATAAATAAAAAAAAACCCACTCTTTATTTTTTTCTGCGGAACATTTTTGTCTCAATAAAAGCGGTGTATTAAGCTGTGATTTGTCTCAATAAAAGCGGTGTATTAAGCTGTGATCGAGAAATACTTACATACGGAAGCGATGCTGGTTTTTATTTTGTAAGAAACTAATAAGTATTATTTTAGTGCTATTTTTTGTATTATTTAAAAATAATTTATAATTTGAACGAATAATTTTGGTTATTAAATCACAATGGCTGAAATTGCCCAAATCATTTCATCAGCCGTTCAAGCAGCCGTAGAAACAGCATGTGCGTCTATAGTTTCGCGAATAAACGAGTTAACTGAAGAAAATAAGCAAGTTAACGAAGGTGTCTTAGATAAAATTGAAGAATTAACAGACAAAGTAAACTCAGTACATTTACAATCCCCTTCAGTCGTGGCCTATGAGCCCATTTCTGTCGTTCTTCCAACGGTAAAATGTGAAATTTCACTGGATGTAGTTAAATCCATACCAGATTTTCCTGGTGAAAGTGCAAAATACATTTCTTGGCGCCAAGCTGTCAAGACTGCCATGAAATTATTTCAGCCTTATGAAGGATCCGAGAGACACTATCAGGCTGTCGCAATAATTCGTAACAAAATTGTCGGTTCCGCTGATTTAATTTTATCTTCTTTTAACACGGTCCTTAATATTGACGCAATAATTGCTCGTCTTGACAATTCGTACTCTGACAAACGCCCACTTCACGTTTTAGAGAACCAATTGAGCATTTTATGCCAAGGAACTTTGTCCATATCGGAGTACTTCGATAGAATAGAGAAGCATCTAACTTCAATCACTAACAAAATTTCCATGGATTATTCAGGTAATAACCAATTAATTAATTCTTTAGCAATACCGAGGTGATGCACTGCGTGTGTTTATTTCAGGCCTTAATAAGCCCATTTGCAATATTTTGTTCTCTGCTGGTTGCGAAGACTTGCCCTCTGTATTAGCCAAGGCCCAAGAGCTTGAAGCAAACCAATATAGGTATAACTTCGCTAGAGCCTTTGATAACAGCCTTTATGCTGATCCCAGATCAGTAAACGTTCCTCTACGGAACAACCCCAACTATAGGCGAGTTACTCAACCGCACCCCCCGAATATCTATCAGAAAAATCAAAATTACCAACCAGCAGCACCCAGTGATCATATGAGTGTCGACAACTCGTCTAGAGTCCGACACAGTCAAAAATCACAGATTCAACAAGCGGCACCTGCGGGCAGTAGTAATCAGACCATCAGGCAACAGCCGCAAAACTATGAATTTAGTAGGACTTTTAAGCGCCCACGTGATTCCGATAAGGTACCGTTGGCAAAAACGCAACGAATAAATTTCATAAAGTCAAAAAATGACAACAAAGAACCAAAGAGTAGTCCTGGTCCTGACTGCGATACAGAATATGAATTTGAAGACGAATATCAAACCTTCAATGGGGAATACGACGATCAGCTACATTTTTTAGAATAAAGTCGGCTCTACCATATGTTGAAAAGAAACTCGACGATAAAATCGTTATGAGGATTCTAATAGACACTGGTACAGCCAAAAACTATATTAAAAATATACCCTTTTTAAAAGCTATCCCTAATAACAAACCATTTAAGGTTAAATCCCTTAACGGTGACAACACAATAACCGAGAAATGTAGAATACATTTTTGTGGTGAAACTACAGATTTTTTCCTGCTTCCCCAATTAAAAACTTTTGATGCAATAATAGGGTATGATTTTCTCGTGCAAATTAAAGCACACATTGATACCGAACGGTCTTTACTAATTTACGAAAATGGCGAAATGCAAATTAAATATTTTGAATGCCAGCAGGTAAATAATTTAGAAATCGATTCGACAACAGTTCCTGAAACCGTCAGGGATGAGTTTAAAAAATTAATTGAAGACTTTAAGGAAGTTTTCGCTCAGCCCAATGAAAGTTTGCCTTTCAACACAAACATAAAAGCTAGCATTAGAACGCTAGATTTAGAACCTATTTATTCAAAACCAAGACTATACAACATGGCGGCTGTCCCCTTCGTTAACAAAGAATTACAAAGAATGCTTCATGATGGAATAATACGACCATCACACTCCCCATACAACACTCCCATATTGGTAGTAGGGAAAAAAGGTAAGAACGAAGACGGTACTCCCAAATCTAGGCTAGTGTTTGACTACAGAAAGCTGAACGAACGCACTATCCCGGATCGGTATCCCATTCCCGAGAGTTCTGTCATCTTATCGAATTTGGGACAAGCTAAATTTTATTCAACAATAGATCTAAAATCCGGTTTCCATCAAATTCTTTTAGAAGAAAAGGACCGTGAAAAAACAGCTTTTTCCGTAAATAACGGAAAGTATGAATTTTGCAGATTGCCTTTTGGCTTGAAGAACGCTCCAAGCATCTTTCAACGAGCAATCGATAACATTCTCAGAAGCGACATTGGAAAGCGTTGTCACGTCTATATAGACGACGTAATAATATTTTCGCAAACCGAAAATGAGCATTTAGAGGACATAAGAATAGTATTTTCTAAACTCTTTAACGCTAACATGAGAATATCTCCCGAAAAATGTAAATTTTTCAAACATGAAGTTGAATTTCTAGGATTTCTTGTTTCTGGAGAAGGTATTAAGACCTGCCCTAATAAGGTAAAGGACATTGTTGGTTTCGAAGTGCCTAAGACACTTCGTGTTTTAAGATCTTTCCTAGGACTTTCCGGCTATTACCACCGATTTGTGAAAGACTATGCCCAGATAACTAAACCTTTGACTGAATACCTTAGAGGAGAAAACGGACACATAGGGGAAAATAAGTCTAAAAACATAAAAATACACTTGAATTCAGAAGCTATATGTGCTTTTAACAGAATAAAAAACATTTTAGCATCAGAAGATGTATTACTATTTTACCCTGATTTCCGAAAGCCTTTGGATTTGACTACAGACGCGTCATCGCAGGCAATTGGTGCAGTTCTCTCTCAAGGCGGAAGACCCATTACAATGATATCTCGAACTTTGAGCAAATCCGAAGAGGCGTTTGCAACGAATGAACGTGAAATGCTTGCGATAGTTTGGGCATTGCAAAACTTGAGGAACTACCTTCACGGTGCGCCCGATGTTCATATCTATACAGACCATCAACCACTCACTTTTGCGATATCCGAAAAAAATCCTAATACCAAACTGAAAAGATGGAGAGCATTCATAGAAGAATATTCTCCAACCTTTCACTATAAACCTGGTAAGGAAAACAAGGTAGCAGACGCACTATCTCGACAGCATATAAACACGATCTCTACCTCAGGACAAACTGTTCACAGCGAGGAATCATTAACTAAAGTTATACCCTCAGTAGAAAATCCTATCAATTGCTTCAAGAATCAAATATTTATTAGTCAAGCTTCTGAGAAAAGCAAAAAAGTAAAAATTCTTTTCAAAAAGCAGGTTAGACATGTTATAACATTTACAACTATTGCAGAACTTATTGAATTAATGCGTGATATTCTTCATACTGAAGTAGTCAATGGAATCTATTGCACCCTTGAAACTTTAGGAAAAGTCCAAAACGATCTAATGATTGCATTTCCCAATGTAAAAATGAAATATGCAAAAAAACTTGTTCAAGATGTGTTTAACATAAATGACCAAGAAGAACTGATCGTAAATGAGCATAACAGAGCACATAGGGGGCCACAGGAAAATTTCAAACAAATTATCGCTGAATATTATTTCCCAAATCTTAGGAAACTATGTAATACATACGCTTCTAAGTGTAAAATTTGTAAAGAAAATAAATACCAGCGCAGACCAACACAACATCCAATCGGTGCAACACCAATTCCCACGTATGTAGGAGAAATTCTGCACTTGGATATTTACAATACTAGTAAAAAATATTTTATAACTTGTATGGACAAATTTTCAAAATTTGCCATCATAAAACATATTCCTTCAAGAAATTCTCTAGATATCAAAATTCCATTGATTGAAATCATTTCCCAATTCCGAAATCCAAAAATAGTAGTTATAGACAATGAAGGTGCTTTTACATCATTTTCAACTCAAGCATTATTAAAAAATGAGTTTAATATTTCAACACATTCCGTACCAGCACTTCATAGTCAAAGCAATGGACAAGTGGAAAGATTTCACTCCACTCTTGCAGAAATAGCTAGATGTACAAAAGAGACTACCACAGATGTTGTCGAGTTAATGCTACTATCAACCTTTAAATATAATAACTCAATTCACTCAGTTACAGGTTATAAACCTTCGGAAATATTTCATGATATTTCTAACCAAATGAGAAACGAAATAATTTCCAAACTTAAAATCAAACAAATCAAAGATCTAGAATTTCACAATAATAATACCACACCCAAGGAATTTAACCCAGGTGATAAGGTATACTTAAAAACCAATAAAAGAATTGGAAATAAACTATCTAAATTATATAATCAGAAAACAGTTCAGGCTGATTTAGGCACTGCAATTATAATCCAAGGCAGACAAGCTCACAAAAATAATTTGAGATGATACTCTACTTCCAGATTAACCCAAATATGGCTAGGAACTGCAAATATTATAGACTATTCTGCAGCCCTCTATATCCCCATACCAGCAGGTGAAGTTGCTATCTATCAAGATTATTTTTACCTAAAACATACTACGAATTTTTCTGACATTGAAACGATTTTGTCTGAAAATACAAATATGTTAAACCGTATCAAGGATGAAAGATGCAAAGAAGTACTCCTACAAGACAAAGATGAATTGGAACGTTTGTTAAGATTGCTTAAATCTCCAATTAGAAAAAGACGATCCATAGATTTCATAGGTTCCGCAATAAAATTTATCGCAGGGACACCCGATCACCAAGATATGGAAATGTTAAAAATACAGGAAGATGAATTGACTAGGAGTACTAACAGGCAAATCGATATTAACACCCAAATTCAAAATAAATTAGATGAAATTACCGACACGATTAATAATCTAAATATTAACGCTCTAAGTAAACAAGGAACGGCTGATAACTATGAAGTTTAAAATTAAGAAGGGGAGAAGTTAAAAACAATTCATACCCATATTCATTTCATATACCTTTCCTAAAAGATTCCCATAAGTTAACAACAATTCATACCCATATTCATTTCATATACCTTTCCTAAAAGATTCCCATATTCCATATTCCTAACTAAGCGCCAGTGTTGGATAGTTACGCGTAACTTTGAAATTTTAATTAGTTACACGTAACTAATGTAACTTATGTAACTAATGTAACTAATGTAACTAATGTAACTTATTGTAACTAAATGTAACTAACTATAACTAATAGAATTTTTCAAATACAAAAACTCACATTTTATGTTAAATTGAAATTTAGAAGTTCTGCCCACAAACCCGATCGAATGATCGGATGTTTTTAGGGCAAAGCTGCACCAGCTGCCAGCTGTGGCAACGGCAACCTAGCAAGGAATACATTTTTAAATTACTATATTTGTGCAAAAAAAAATTTAAAAATAATAAAACAAAATAGATCTCGTTTGATTTCCTTTGGGCGAGCTAAATCTGAAATTTGAGACCAAATCTGAGATCAAATCTGAATTTACCATACAAAAATAAATCAGAATACACAAAGAAATGTCCAGGAGTCTCAAGAAAGAACGGAAAACTTCAAATGTAAGTAAAAATCTATTGTATGCTCCAAGAATATGATATTTTATTAGATTTCCTTTTCATCAGGAACATAGTAATTTCAATATTTATTCCTTGCCAGGTTGGTGTTGCACTTGCTTATAAAAGAATTTTGTCAATAGTCGATTGGGATTCGGGATGAAATGTGATTTTTTTTATTTTTTATTATTAAGTAAGAGTTAGTTTTATTTAGTTACAGTTAGTTACAGTTAGTTACATTTAGTTACATTAGTTACATTAGTTACGCCAAATATTGGGCGTAACTAATTCATATTAGTTACGCGTAACTAAACGAGTAACTTACTTCGTGTAACTTACTTGCCAACACTGCTAAGCGCATTCCTATATACCTAAGTGCATTACCCTTAGCACCCAACGCTTCATTTCCTACACACTTCCTTTCATTAGCTTAGTCAGCATAATAATAATAATAATAATAAAATTGATTTGTAAGCAAATATAGCATTAAGTTAAAATCAATATACGCAATGAGTCAGTTGTAAACTCACAAAGAAAGATAATACATCTTTTATTTACTTATATACCTAATCGTACATGTATGTGCAAATTTTCGACAAAATTAGTTAAGCTGTTTTCGAAAAAATCTGAAAGCAAAAACAAAAACGGTTTGAGCACTTGTTGGTAATTTTGTTTCAAGCCATTTTACGGGTCATATTGTTTGAGGCGTTTTCGAGAAAAAAGAGCTTCAACATAACTTTAATATGGCAAGCAAATCTCCTATTTGCAAAACAAAAAATCAGTTTCCCTTTTATGAACCTTCAATAACTAAAACACTCGATATACCTAGTTTGAAGGAATTAGGTACTAGTATACCCTTTTGGGCTTGTCTGTACATACATGCATAGAGACAGACATACACAGATTTTTTGACCAACTATTTTCGTCTTCGCTATTATCGTAATGTCATGTTTGATTGCTATGTTTAAGCTTTTTTTTTTTGTGCAATGAATGCACAACTTGTATATTCGCGTGAAAAATCGGCAGCACATGTCAATTATTGACTTTTAAAAGAACCTTAATACCTTGGGTTATATTATTTTAACTTTTGTAAGGATCTCTAGTTGAGATTAAAAAAATAAGTAGCCTATATTAAGTACAGATAATGAAGCTTTCCAGTAGTGAAAGAATTTTTAAAACCGGTTTAGTGGCGTAGTAATGAAAGCTTTACAAACAAACACACTTACTTTCATAACTGCAATATGTACTAGCCTTTACCCGCGGCTTCCGTCGCGTTTCAGTTGATCTAGAAGTAGTAGCCTGTAGCCTGAGGAGTCATCTCTAGTAATCTAGATAATTTTATAGCCAGAGCTTTATTATTAATACATTTTACCGAATTACAAAGTAGCCTATGTTCTATTCCAGACTATAATTCATCTCTGTGCTAAATTTCATCTAAATCCGTTTATTCGTTCTGGCGTTATTGAGCAACAAACATCCAAACATCGTAACTTCCAAATTTATAATATTAGTAGGATTACTAAATATTAAAAAACTTCAAAAAAACTAAGGTTAATCTAGAACTTTTGGTCTTTATCAGGATATATTATATACCTACTCGTACTATACCTATACAATATACAGGAAAAGAAAATGAAAGAAAATAGACCGGGGCATTTCAAAAAATGTAGTTTTTTTAAATTAAAAAAAAAGTAATCGTTCTTTATTTTACGTGAAAATCTGATCTTAAATACCGATTATATTAGAGCTACCGTTATAAAACTATTTCGTAGTTTCTTACAAAAAAAATACAAACAAAAATGTGTTCCAGATTTAAAGCTAGTTGTTGTTGTCTTAAACATAATGTTTTATTATTTTTATAGTTATTCGTTAGCAATAATTTTTTAGAAAACAAAGTGCACGACTGTGTCGCACGAACTTGCTCTTATGTGTTACAATGGTCATAGGGCAAAAAAATGGAAAAAATCTTTTTAATTTAAACTTAAATATAACTAACTTAAAAGACTTTTTTTTTTGGAAAAATGAGATGTAAGCCAAATGATTTCTTTTACTGTTTTGAATTGTAGAGAAAAAAAATTTTCATAAGCGTTCGACCAGTTTTTTTAACGTTTTGTTTTTACTTTTCGAAAACTTAATCCAATTTTTTTTGAGTATGCCAACTTCAAGCAGTTTGTTGCTTTTATCAAAAAAATAAAATAAAAACAAAAATTACGTTTTTTTTTTAAACTCAAAAAACTTCCTTTTTTCATTTAAGAACTAATAATATTTCGTCTTCAAGTGGGCTTCTACATTAAAAATTTCATCGAAATCCGTCAAGTGGCTTACGAAAAACCCTGATTAAAAATAATCCGATCCAATGGGAGGTACCGTAATAAGACTTTTCCCGAAAAATGTATTCCAACCGCAACGAAAAAGCTAACAAAAAAACAAAATTCAGAAAAAATTATCAAAATCGTATTAGCCGTTTATGAAAAAAGTGAATTTTTCATTTAGAATCGTTTCAAATCGGTTCAGCTGCTCAGGCTGTAGGTAGCTATACAGACAGACAGATTTGTCAGACCCACTTTTTTCGTCTTTCCCATCATCGTATTGTATGACAATATTTGATTGTAAAAAAAATATAATTTGTAAATATTAAAAACAGAATTTGAAAACGAGTGGATCTTATTTTTGTACAACAAATATTTTAGATGAAAACTGCAGATTTTACATACCTACTCAAAAAAGTTCAAAATGATTTTTTTGAAAAATTAAAAAAAAAGAAGATTTAAAAAAGCCACTCCTACCATCTTCGATATTTTTTTTTATAAGATAAATATTTAGTTTTTAAATTTGTTTGTATATTCATGGTTTTTCCTACTTTTTTCGACTTTCATAACAATTTTTTTTTTAAGTTAACTCTGTAGATAAATTACGAAGCATGGGTGACAACGACCACGAACATTATTTAGATATGTCGATATAATATATTTATATCGATTATATGGAAGTCGAAAAAAATATATTACACAATTTATTCTTACTGTCTTTATGTCATTTCTATGGGCACGGCCACTTACAGGCTACGGCTTTATACAGGGTGATTCACCAGCGTTGTGCCAAAAAGCTAGAGCGTGTAGGTTAAGTTGAGACAAGAAAAAAATCGTATGGGAGGGGGGGTCTATTCCCCTCCGTTTAGCCGGGAGGGGCAATTTTCTGAAAAATTGACTTATTTTGTAAAAAAAATATTTAAAATCAACGGGTTCGTTTACAACACCGTGTTATACCTTTTTGGAAAGCCAAAAACTGTTCCTTTTATTTTGTTTTTAAATTAAATTGTTTTAACGAATAGTTTAAAAAATATAAATTTTCAAACTCAAAATTTTGAAAAAAAAATTTGAAAAAATAATTTTAAAACTAATTTTTTTCAAAATTTTACGTAATTAAGTATAATTTTTGTTCTCAGAATTCAACGCTTCCATTAATCTTTAACAACACTGAAAACCGTATGGCTCTACGACTTTTTGTTGCCAAGGTATTCAAAAATAACCGAACCTACTTCTTCACAAAAACACGAAAAAATTGGCTAAATGGTCACTTGTGCCATCCCGTAAGGCTAGGTTTTCTTGTTTTTGTGAAGAAGTAGGTTCGGTTATTTTTGAATACCTTGGCAAGAAAAAGTCGTAGAGCCATACGGTTTTCAGTGTTGGATTAAAGATTAATGGAAACGTTGAATTCTGAGAACAAAAATTATACTTAATTACGTAAAATTTTGAAAAAAATTAGTTTTAAAATTATTTTTTCAAATTTTTTTTTCAAAATTTTGAGTTTGAAAATTTATATTTTTTAAACTATTCGTTAAAACAATTTAACTTAAGAACAAAATGAAAGAAGAAGTGTTTGGCTTTCCAAAAAGGTATAACACGGTGTTTTAAGCGAAGCCGTTGATTTTTAATATTTTTTCTTACAAAATAAGTCAATTTTTCAGAAAATTGCCCCTCCCGGCTAAACGGAGGGGAATAGACCCCCCTCCCATACGATTTTTTTCTTGTCTCAACTTAACCTACACGCTCTAGCTTTTTGGCACAACGCTGGTGAATCACCCTGTATATACGAGTATATCAACAGATCGCATTTATTGGGCCTATTGTAAACACAAAATCATGAAATTCACTTTGGTTTATTACAATATTTCCGTTATAATGTACATATATATGGTAGTTCTTATGCTGTCCAGGATATTGCAGGTGTGTTGTGTAGTGCAAATTATACCGAAACTGTACGAAAATAGACAAAACAAAATGTATCATGTTAAATATTACCATTCTAATAACTGACGCAGACACGTTCTCTGGAGGAATGAAGACAGAACGATATTTACTTTTTGTATAGGCCGCACATGCTACTCCACTCTTCACAGCGCAGCTTGTTCGGTTGATTTCTAATGCTTGAAATGTTCAACATAAATAGCAGATGCCATGGCGGCTCCGTGGGACACCAAAGTTATAAATTAAACCCTAGAGCCTTACTGACAGATGAATTCAACGCCAGTTTGTGGTTTCGGACATGCGTTGCAAATGAGTTCAGCGTCCATTTAATAACCCCCTACTAAATTATGTTCAAAACGTTCAATGCACTTTTCATTCAGATATTAACGATATCATAAAGGCAATTAAGTAGAGTTTAGTGGATTGTATATGTTGAAAGCATGTTATTTATGTTGTATGGTAAAATCGTCTTATTACATAATACGGACGTCAATATTGTCTTTTTGTCAAATAGTAAATGTATGTATATAAAGGGTTTTCCAATTAGAGGTGGTATTTTGATGTTCAAAGAAAAATGACTGTTTTTCAGATAAATGATAAGATGTTTATTTCAATGTAAAGAAGAACGTACGCCATTGATAATGAAAAGGACAACAATATCCTTTTCATGAAATTTTCCATCACCAAATCGCAAAGTGGATGCTGTATGCCCTCAATATCAATATCTTCACGAATTCCATCTTTGAGGTCTTGAATCGACGCTGGGCTGTTTGCGTAGACCTTATCTTTCACGGGGCCCCAAAAGAAGAAGTCGCAAGGTGTTAAATCACAAGATCTCGGTAGCCAATTGTGATCAACTCTTCGAGAGATACACGGTCCGCAAATTTTTCCCATAAAAGATTGATGGCTTCGTTACCTGTGAGCCACGCAGCGCCGGCCGTCTTGAAACGATGTCCAGATCAATACCATCCAATTCCGGCCATTCAAAATTATTAATCATCTCTCGATAGCGCAATCCATTCACCGTAGCCTCATTTTCAAAAAAGTAAGGTCCACAATGACCCCGCCGGACCATAAACCGCACTACTTAAACAGCAGTTACTCGTTGAGAATGGCGAGGCTGTTCAATAATAAATCTCTGATGAGCCTCATCAGTCAAGATGGTTTTTCGATGAAATTCCGGATCATTTTCATGATAAATTTTCACCATTTTTATTGTGAATTTTAATAATTTTAATGCGTTGTTGACGTGTGTATCGTTCTATTTAATTTAGTAATGGCATAGTTCCTACTTGTCAAATGTCAAAAAATTACAGCTCCAAAAGTGACAACTATCGAAATAGCGGGCTATTCAAAATAACTCCTCTTATTGGAAAACCCTTTATAACAGAGCAAAATGTGTGCCCAATTTTTACTAGATATGTATTGCAAAATTAACTTTACACAAATTTCATTTAGTACGTTCAATGATAAAAGTATAATAGGCAACTTATATTCATTCCATGTGAATTGTGAATATTTGGTAGGTAATCAAGATTGCTAAGATAATTTCTAGTTCCATTTTATCTACTTTATTTTTCTCCACTCAGTGAAAGTATCATCTGCTTTTCACCATATCATAAAAATAAAACCATGATTCTCAATTAACTTAAAATAATTCAAATATTTAAAACTGTGTGAGCAAATCAAATGATCGGAAAACAATGCTTTTACAATTTTACGAACCAAGTTATTAAAATTACATTTTTTCCACTCCAGGTTCCTGTTGATGTGTTGTTTTTTTTAACATCATCATTACACATTTTTTGTTGTGCCTCTGTTTGTTCCCTTATCAACCGTCAATTTATTGGCAATATAATGAATTTGCCGTTCTATCTAAATACTCCATTTCCACTTTGTGCCCACAAAACGAACGTTGAACATGTTTGACGCTCAGTTTTCGTTAAGTGCTAAGACGTTAAACGCTTCAACATGAGTTCTGTGTGCTTCTTTTATGTGTTTTTTCTAATTGGATTTGCTGGCTCGTCATTTCAGGTATTTTATATTTTATTATATTCCATGTAAAGGTATACGTACGTACATTTGTATAGGTATATTTTGAGTGTGTTTTGATTAAGTTTTTATTCGCAGCAATCACGCCATGATAAATTTTATATTTCTTTGATTGTAGTTTATGATCCAAGTTAGATAGGTAAGAGCACGTAGATGGATAAGGTGCCTTTTATACACATATAGGTACTCGTTGCACGTACATGAATATTTGTTTTTTTACTCAACGCTAACAATGCTCACGGCATTATGTTTATTTTTTTTTTAAACCATTGGGCACCTTTCCCTCTACTTACTAGCTGACTTTATCTGCTTTGCTCGAAAGTGTTCAAATAAATTTACTGTCTTAAAAAGGGTGGTCCAACCATAACGCGCGATGTTAATTGCAAGCTAAACAAACAATTTTCAGAGAATTATCTTATGATAGAAAAATTTATGACAAATATGGTAGCAAAATATCGGCTAAATGCTATCTAATAATCCATATCTTTTGTTTTTATAAATATCCCCATAAAAAAAGTAAAACGGAGTCACATCACATGATCGTGGCGGCCAATTGACATCGCATCGACACGTGAGATAACACGGCCATTGAATTGGTGACATGCAGAGGGGGGTGTGGAAGTGTATTTCATGCCAAGTGCATTAATCTAGCTGAGTATGACATTGCCAAAACAACTGTTAACAAACCATATTTGGTTATATTGTGTGAACAGTGTCGCGAAAAACTAACTTCTCTTAAACACATCGAAGAGAATATTAAGAAAATAAAGGAAAATTTTGAAGAGCTAGGTTTAAAATTCGATAAAGTAATAAACAGTGAAATTAAAGTACCAAGTGAAAATAAAATTATATCGGAAATAAAAAAATCTATTGATGAAAGTTTAAAAAACGAAAAAAAATCATATGCAAGTGAAATTAAAAAACCAATTGATGAGAGCCTTAAAAATGAAAAAAAATCCTACGCAAGTGAAGTGAAAAAAGGTGCTATTTTGATTCAGCCAAAAGATCATCAGAATGCTGAGAAAACCAAGTCTGAAGTTAAATTAAATGTCAATCCGGGTGATTCCGCTATACAAGTTTCAGGAATTAAAAAAGTGCATAAAGGAGCAATAGTTGTATCTTGTGATAACATTGAATCAGTGAATAAAATGAAAGAAAAAGTGGAAGAAAGCTTGGGCAGCAATTATGATGTGAATGTTTTAAAAAGAAATAACCCCAGGATTAAAATTTGCAACTTATCGGAGAGACTAGACGAGAATGTTTTAATTAGTTCACTAAAGCGGCAGAATGAAATTATTAAAAATGTGAATTTAACACATAAAGCAACATGGCAAAATAAAAATAAAAGATCATATATAGTGCAGTGATTGAACTTGATAATGAAAGTTATAATGAAGTTATGAAAGCCGGTAAGTTAAGTGTTGGTTGGGACAAATGTTTTGTGCAAGAGTCATTGTATGTTAAAAGATGTTATAAATGTTTGGGATTCAACCATACTAGCAAAGTATGTAAAGCAGAAAATAAATTGTGCTCTAAATGTGGTGGATGTCATTTGGGAACTGAATGCCAAGCTGAGAGTCTTAGTTGTGTGAATTGTGTGAGAATGAACAATGAATTGAATTTAAATCTAAAGACAAACCATAGTGCATTTGACAATGATTGTGAAGTGTATCAACGTAGACTTAAGGTGGAAAAGGGGAAGTACTTGTAGCAAACAAAAAAAGACACGGAAACCTTAATTTTTTACTATTTAAACACTCAAAGTTTGTTGGCTAACAAAAGTGAGGTTGAGGTATTGATACAAAATTATAATCCTGATTTTGTAATGCTGACTGAAACATGTATAACAGATGAAATTGAAGATTCTGAAATAAGTATTGTTGGCTACAAGCATTTTGTTTGTACTTCACACTCTAGGCACACCGGGGGAGTGTTGTTATATGTTAAACAAGGTATACGTTTTAAAGTGGTGGATATATCAAAATTTCAAAATTCTGTTTGGATTTTGAAAATGCATGTCTGGTTTAATAAAGAAAAGTGGACCTTAGTAGCGTTGTATAGATCTCCTAGTGCTTCAGAAGTTGATTTTTTAACATTTTTGTCCGATTGGTGTGATCATTCATTAGAAAACGAAAACAATATCCTGATGACTGGCGATTTTAATATTGATTTGTTAACCCAGGATCGTAATGCAAACAAAGTGTTGGAAGTTTTTGCTGACCAAGGTCTGTTCCAATTAGTGAATCAACCAACTAGAACCACTGAGGTCTCAGCAACTTTGATAGATTACATCATAACGAGTAGGGACTTGAAATCTCAAGTTAAAGTCATGATAAATGCTGACGACAAAATAACAGACCATGAAACTATAAGAGTGGAAGTGCGAATAAAAAATAAATCGGTAATTAAAAAACAAAAATATAAATCCATTCGTTATAATAAAGAACGTTTCGATTTTTTCCTAAATGCGGAAAGGTTCTCAGACATATACTTTGAAGATGATTTGAATGTGCTATCGAGAATTTTTTGTGAAAAGATTAACGCGTGTTGTGAAGCCTTGACGATTCAAAAAGTTGTGACACAAACAGTAGATAATTCATGGTTCAATTCCCATTTACGAAATTTAAAAAAGTCAAAAGTTATAGCTTATAACAACGCGGTTTTTAATAACTCTGTAGAAAATTGGTCGAAATATAAATCTATTCGCAATAAGTACAAAAGGGAAATAAGGTCTAGTAAAAACAATTACATAACATCTCAAATTACAGCTAAATCTGGCAATCAGATAGAAATGTGGAAGACTCTCAAAAATATTGTATTAAAAAATACAAAATCGAATATGATTGAAAGTGTTAAATTTGGGGAAGTGACGTCAATTGTTGCAAATGAAATTGCGAACAAGTTTAATGCATACTTTGTAGACAGCATTCGGGAAATAAATGCATCAATTCCAGCGGTTTCATTTGTGTCACCAGATATTAGTGTTAACTCTATTTTTACTTTTCGATTTTGTGATGAAAGTACACTTTACAGATTAATTCAAAATTTGAATAATAAAAAAGATATTTTTGGACTAAATAGAGATATTATTTTAAAATCAATAGAGATCATTGGACCAGTGCTTATGAAATTAATCAATACTTCGCTAGGAACGGGTAAGTTTCCTGAAATATGGAAACAGTCAGTTGTTGTTCCTGTAGAAAAAGTAAAAAATACGAATAATTGCGAAGAGTTTAGACCAGTGAATATGTTGCCTACGTGTGAGAAAATATTAGAAAAATTCGTTGCAGATCAGTTTCAGAGCTATTTAGAGAACCATAATGTTTTGATCAATGAACAATCTGGGTTTAGAAGAGGTCATTCATGTGAAACTGCGATAAACTGTGTTGTGTGGAAGTGGAAGAGACAAATTGACTGCGAAAAATCAGTGATAGCAGTGTTTTTGGATTTGAAACGTGCATTTGAAACTATTGATAGACAAATCTTGTTGAAAAAGTTGTACTTGTATGGGGTGCATGGTCGAGAATTGGAATGGTTTGAATCTTATTTAAATAATAGAAGTCAGAGAACTAAGGTGAATGATGAACTATCGAATGCAATTGATAATGATTTGGGTGTTCCTCAAGGTTCAGTGTTGGGAGTATTTCTTTTTCTCTTATATATAAATGATTTTAAAAAGTGCTTAAAACATTGCAGTATAAAGCTTTTTGCTGATGATAGCCTCATCTATATTTGTGGAGATAACAGTGAAATGATGTGCCAAAGATTGAATGAGGATTTGAAAAGTGTTGACAATTGGTTGAAAATGAACAAATTAAAGGTGAATGTTAGCAAAACTAAGTGCATGAAATTCAGAATAGATAATGATATTAATGTGTGCATGGATAACGTTTTAATCGGTACAGTTCCATGTTTAAAATATCTGGGGGTAATAATAGACGAAAAGCTCAATTTTAAGGAACACGCGAGTCATGTTTGTTCAAAAATTTCAAAAAAAAGTTTATTTCTTGAGTAGAATAAGAAAACATCTGACATTTGAGACTTCTATTCTTTTGTATAATTCTCTTGTGTTGCCGCACTTTAACTATTGTTCAACTTTACTCTTCGGTTGTAATGCTGATGTTAAATTAAGACTACAAAGACTGCAGAATAAGGGTATGAGAGTCATCTTGAAGCTGAATATATATACACCGATTCGTGCTATGCTGGAGTGTCTTAATTGGATAAATGTTAAACAAAAACTGGCTTACGATGCTATGGTCTTTATATTTAAAATGCGTAATGGAATGCTTCCTGATTACGTTTCTGATGGAATTTTGGGAGTTTCTGAGGCCCAGCCATACAACTTGAGAAACAACAACAACTTGAGACCAGAGAGATGTCGTCTTAGCAGTACACAACGTAGCATTTTCTTCGATGGAATCAATTATTTTAATAATCTTCCGAGTGATGTAAAAAATGAAAGTGGAATAAATCAATTTAAGAGAAAACTAAAGATTTTTATTAAAAGCAATATCATTTTGTCATGAACAATTTTGTGATTTTTTATTTTTTATCGTTTATATCATAAAGTTTTTTAACTAATTACTTTGTTTCTTTTCTTTACTTTTCTAGGCAAAGTATAGAGCCTAATCTTTTGCAATACAAAGATAGGTACTCTTGGCTTAAGCCAGGATGGTATGCAGAAACTCTATAAAAAAAAAAAATAAAAAAAAAAAAAAAAAAAAAAAAATTCTTGCGCAACAGAGCTATTGTTTCGTTGGCTGTGTGGAGAGTGACACCGTCCTGTGGCATCCTCAGTTTCTGGCCACCAAATGTCCAACACCATTCACGGTAAACTGTTTGACCGTTGGCCGACCTAATTTTCGAAGAAGTACGGCACGATGACGCTGCGCACAACTCAGTCGATTATGGACAGATTTG
The DNA here is from genome assembly GCA_916050605.2 of Platycheirus albimanus. Classification (NCBI taxonomy): domain Eukaryota; kingdom Metazoa; phylum Arthropoda; class Insecta; order Diptera; family Syrphidae; genus Platycheirus; species Platycheirus albimanus. The sequence goes on from OU696697.1 coordinate 44,958,176, forward strand.
GTCGATTATGCAGCACAAAATTAATTTTTATTGGAACGACCATTTTTATAAAACGTTTCAACAATCCTAACGCGCTGTTAAATTGTGTATCTGTCCGTGGATGAATTTGTCAAAAATTGGAACAAAGAAAAAATGTTAAATAAAGTTGAGCAAAAAACTTTAAGATAAGGTGTGCCTCACATTTAAAATCGTGCGTTATGGTTGGACCACCCTTTACAATAAGTACATTAAATTTTAATCCACTCCGTAGATGATTTGTTAATCGTATTTCGGGTGATTGATTTCTCTCTCTATATTCTTTTTATGCCTTAATCCCACTTGAAGTAACTAATGCAGAAAATCCAGTTTTAATTTTAAAGTGCTTTAGAAGAAAAATTAACTTCTTCAGCAAAAAATTTTTCAGGGAACTTTGAACTCAGAAAAAGTGTGACTTCAAAAAGTGGCTTCACACTTCTTTCAAATTTCTTCCATAAAAGGTTTTTCATGTAAACCTTTTTAAATTGCACTGAAAAAATAATTCTTGAGTAATTACCAGATCTTTCATACTTTTTTATTTTTCCTGGATTATAATCAGGGCCGTATTAAGAATGTCGGGGCTCCTAGGCAATGCAATTCTTGGGGCCCTTTTTGTTAATGGAGGATGTGAGTAGCTTACAGAGGTCTGATCGACTACAAATTTGGTATCCTGTCCTGTTCTGTTACTTCAATGTATGCACTATGCATTGATATGATATATGGCAACAGGATTATAGTTACCTGAACCTGATGCTGCAATGCAATAAAACAAATCAAAGAAAGAAAATAGTTTTGTGAAATAAGTACATTAAAGTTTAAATATGACAAACGATTACTGTTTAGTTAAGTTAGTTCTAAGAATTTATATTTATCATATGTTTAGTTAAGTTAGTTTTAAGAATCTGTATTCCCATATTGTTTACTATCTATAGTTTATGACGGTATAGAATATAGATTAAGATAAAGCAAAAAGCGACGCGAAGCCGCCGCATGTTGATCCTTTTGTGAGGCAATAAACGCATTTATTACTCACATCCACCGTCCGTGATGTTTTATGATGTAGACAATAAATGCCTGCTCGTTTCGCTGTTTGTTTTATCTTCTTCCATATTTATTTTAAGATAACTGGTAATTAGGCCTAAGACAAAATAGATATAAGAATAAATAAATGTATTTGGTTAAGATATACATACATATTTAAGAATTGTAATGTAGAGGTAATTTCTTTAGAATAAATCAGGATACGTTGTACCACGGAAGAAATAAGTTGTTTTTACCTTGTACTGAGAGTGTCGACCTTATTTTCAGCGGTTTTTTCAATTACAGTTCTTTACTGTTTTGAAAAGTTGCGTTCACCGTGGTGTTTAATATCATCAGACTTCTGTGTTTACTAGGTACAATTGTATCTTTCTCTACATTCCCCACATAATCTTATGGTAACATTAAGTACTTTAACTGCACCATCATCTTCATAAACTAGGCCACAATGTCTTCGGAATAATATTCGCAATATTTTGTACAGGCCTTTTTAATTTCATCGTTGGCCTCTGTCATGAAATCTGTTGAAAACCCAAACAGAGAACTAAACTCACGATATTTATGCTTCATTGTATTTACATTTTTATAATAATTTAATGGAACATGTTCTTTTAGTTCTGAACTTCGTCAATGGCGGCGCTAATAGTCTTATCTACTTTGCATGAAATGTCTTCTATTGTTGTTTTTGCTTCCCATGGCAATCTAGACAAAAACCACTCCTAACTCACCAGTTAAGTGTTTGTGATTTTCATCCATAGATGGCGCATCAAAGGTTCCTCTTATTGGGAATACTATAGATAATAAATACAATGTATGCTTCTAGTCGCCACGATAATTCTGCATACAGCATATCTAGAACAGGAAATTTAGCTTCACTCTTTTTTATTTTTTCCTCTGATCACAACTCTGATTCTCATCGTCAGCAATAGATTGCAAAGCTTTCTACAGGGTGATTCACGAGCGTTGTGTCAAAAAGCTAGAGCGTGTAGGTTAAGTTGAGACAAGAAAAAAATCGTATGGGAGGGGGGGGGTCTATTCCCCTCCGTTTAGCCGGGAGGGGCAATTTTCTGAAAAAATTGACTTATTTTGTAAAAAAAAAATATTAAAAATCAACGGCTTCGTTTGCAACACCGTGTTATACCTTTTTGGAAAGCCAAAAACTTCTTATTTCATTTCGTTTTTAAATTAAATTGTTTTAGCGAATAGTTTAAAAAACATAAATTTTCAAACTCAAAATTTTGAAAAAAAAATTTGAAAAAATAATTTTAAAACTAATTTTTTCAAAATTTCTGAGAACAAAAATAATACTTAATTACGTAAAATTTTGAAAAAAATTAGTTTTAAAATTATTTTTTCAAATTTTTTTTCAAAATTTTGAGTTTGAAAATTTATGTTTTTTAAACTATTCGCTAAAACAATTTAATTTAAAAACGAAATGAAATAAGAAGTTTTTGGCTTTCCAAAAAGGTATAACACGGTGTTGCAAACGAAGCCGTTGATTTTTAATATTTTTTTTTAACAAAATAAGTCAATTTTTCAGAAAATTGCCCCTCCTGGTTAAACGGTTTTTTTCTTGTCTCAACTCAACCTACACGCTCTAGCTTTTTGGCACAACGCTCGTGAATCACCCTGTATAAGCTCTTGAAACTTTACAACGAAGCCTTAGTCGCAACGGCTCTTGCACACCACCTTGTGCCGGTCACTTTTTTCAGAACTAAACCATTTCCGATATGTTTCCTCATAATTCCCCATCGATGAGTTGACACCGAAAAAAAGAAAATGTTTCCTAGGGATCAGGATTTTGCAATGTTTGAAGATTTTCATCTTTTAAGAATGTCCCATAAGTATGATAACTATTAAGTATTCATAAACTGACACTATGCGTCGAAAAAAATCAGTAATAGATACCTATTGATTGGGGACACAAATTTGCACTTCACAAAACATTTTCAATTTGTTTTGTGCGCAAGCAGGGAAACTAGCTGTAGTGGGCCCATAGACCTAATGGTTAATCCGGCCCTGACCATAATTCACAGAAAAAGTAACATATAAACGCCAATGAACTTTTAACCCAAATATATAAAAGCTAAAGAGGATTATAATGCTATTGGTATATTATATATTTTTTTAAGGTCTCCTCTCCTGCTGATCCGTTTTATATAGCTGGTGTTGTTGAATTTGCACCAGCTAAATACCACAACTCATCGCTTCAACAACTAAACGAAAATCTTCGTGGTTACTTAGAAATCCTCCAATCGGATGAAGCTGCAACTACAGACATAATTGTGTTTCCTGAATTAAGCCTATACAATGTGCAACATTTGACGTACGTTCCAGATCCAAAAAATGAAATAATTCCATGTAACAATCCAGACTACGAACAATTTTTTCAAGAGCTGTCTTGTGCTGCCAAAAATATAAGAAAATATGTTGTAATCAATGTTTTAGAGAAAGAAAATTGCACTATTGAGTCTCAGGTTGAGATAAATGATCCAAGACCGTGTGCTGAAAACGGCCTGAACACCTTCAACACTAATGTGGTTTTTAATCGTAATGGCATGGTGATTTCAAGATACAGAAAATACAACTCTTACGATAAGTCAACCAATGTGACTTATCATCCAGAGCTATCAACTTTTGATACAGATTTTGGTGTCAAGTTTGGAATGTTTATTTGTTTCGACATTAACTTTTATTATCCAGCCATGGAACTTGTAAGATCTGGTGTGAAGGACTTTATTTTCTCATCTTTCTGGTTCTCAGAACTGCCGTTTCTGACAGGTTTGTTAATTTGAATTTTGAGAAAACGAGTTTCTGACATTTTTATTTATTACATTTGATGTTTGATGATAGTTTTGGTGCAAAATTAAATCAGATTTTGTCTGACAATTTTTTAATCAATTCTGCCAAAACATATAGCTCGTTTAACAAAGCTTAGCTTTAAAAATGTAAATCAAGTACAAAATCTTCTTCTTTTCCAGCGGTTCAACTCCAGCAGTCTTGGGCATATGCCAACGAGGTGAACTTGCTAGCTGCTGGAGCAAGTTCCCCCCAAGGAGGAACAACAGGGTCGGGAATTTATTCAGGCAGACAGGGTGCTTTAGTATCAGTAATGGCAAGAAGCCCCGAACGAAAATTGTACATTGCTAATGTGACGAAAAGTTCGCATTGGAATACAACATATCCTTCTCCTTTAAAAGTTAATGTACAATATAAAAAGAACAATCTTAATGGACTAAGGCTCATGAGAGAATATCGCATGGAAGCTTATACATCTATGCTTTTAGATCCCCTTGAAGACATTGCTGTTCGAAAAGAGATTTGTCATGAATCATTTTGCTGTCACTTCAATTTAAAACTGAAACAAATTCCTCCACTTGTCAATACTTCATCTTATAAATATCATTTGGCGGTATTCGACGGAGACCGCAATTATTCAGGATACGGATACACAAAATATAAGGTGTGTGCTATTTTTGCTTGCACCGACATATCCTTGGATTCATGTGGAAAAGTTTTTGACGATAATATTCAAGTTGCTCCTGAACTTGTTTTCGAGCACATATCGATTGAAGGTAACTTTCCAAAGACAGATACATTTCTAATCATGCCCAATAGTTTGGATCAAGACTTGAGTCCTCTAACTACTGATCGTTTTATATATAACGTAAAAGATGAAATGTAAGTATTGGCTTGTGAAGTCCTTTTTGTTATAAGTTGGTTTATTTTTTTCAGAAACACCCACCACGTAAGATATTCACTTTCGTCTCCTTCGGATGATTTGTTGACTTTTGGTATATATGCAAACTATTATAATAGAGGAATACCGTTCCATTCGAAAACCGTTACACGAGATGTAATATTGACATCTATTGTAATAACAACTATTTATTATACTTATAGAATTTTGTATTAAAATATACACATGAAGACAAAATATTTTTTTTGTTATGGTTAACACGATGGATTAGATTAGATTTAGATGATTAGATTAGATGGATTTTTATTGTCTTCTCAAAAATTTTGATACACATTTTTTTTTTTATCTATAAAAAAATCATTAAGCATGGCTTTTGCCGTCTGCTCGATTGACAGTATAAGTTATTAGTATAAAATTACAAATTACAAAAATTCAAAAAAATAAATAATAAATGAAAAGGCAAAAAAAAAAATTTAGTGTTTCTAAGAGTATACATTAATTTTGATACTTTTTTTTTTTTTAACTATATACTTTGTCTTACTTTAAAAGGCTTCATTCAAAATTTGTTCTCTATATAATATTGCTTTCTTATAATAATTGTAGAGCTGGCTAACATCATCTTCGCAGTTAAGAAATGCCTGAACTCTTTCTTCGGTTAACAGGTTGCTCCCCAGGAAAACTCTTCTTATTTCTTTTAGGATAGGACATATTCCTATGAAATGCACGACGTCTTCTCTCACGGAAAGATTGCAAAGACTGCAAATTATTGGTAGATCCTCCCGGTGCGGCATAAAATTCAATTTTAGCAGTTCGCCTCTCATTTTAAACATAGCTGAAATAAGATTTTGGCTATAGTCAGATCGAAAATAATTTTGTTCACAGAGATTGTGTTGCAGTACACTGTAGGTTGCTCTATGCACAGAAGAAGTCGCTTGGTTGATACAGTTCAACCTATGTTTTTCATCCGCTTTTGCAACAAGATCATAAAGTGTATCCTCCACTTCTCTTCCGACACCTCCTTGTAAATTCAGGTTAAGATCCAGGCCACAATAATCTGCAAGCTCCTTCAGTTTCCCAAAAAAAAGACTCTTCCTTCCTATTATATGCAGGCTTATTACTTTTGGTAGCCTTTCATTTGGCATTTTTAAAACTTTTAAAAGATAATCTACGTGCAGTTTGAGTGATTTAATGAATAGCGGTGGCAGTCCGGTTTCTATATTCAGCATGTAATTTGGAGTATTCCTCGGTAATAGGAAACATCTTTTTAGGTAGAATCTTAACAGTTTTTCCACGGTTTCATATTGTTCATAGCCCCAAGCTTGTGCAGCATACATCATGACAGATTCAGCAACTGCTAGAAAAACTTTATATTTAACGCTGTGTGTTATAAGGTTATTTGCAAAGCATTTCTTCCAAGAAGCACATATTGCACTTTTAGCTTTTACAAGTTTATCTTTTAGGTGTGATTCCATTTTGAGATTGCTTTTTATTATAACACCAAGATATTTGTAGGTTCTAACAACTTCGATTGGTTCATTGTTCAAATGCCATTTTTCATTTCTGGCAATTCTACCAGAACCGTTTTTAAACACCATCACCTTCGATTTGTTTAAGTTCACCGTCAGATTCCACAATTTGCAGTACATATCGAGTCTGTTGATCATAAGTTGTAGTGTTTGCGGTGAGTAAGCAAATAGTACGACATCGTCGGCAAAGAGTAAGGCTTTGATTAAAATCCCGGCAAACTCTATTCCACCTGGAAGGTAGTCAGTTAGGTCATTTATAAAAAGAGCAAAAAGATTAGGACTCAGGGGACATCCTTGTTTAACTCCCATTGTTGTATCAAACTGATCAGACATGTCCTCTCCGTTCCATACCGCTGCCTTGTTTTCTTCATACAGGTTTTCAATGACTTTTCCAAACATTGAAGACAATCCAGCATTGTAAAGCTTGTAGAACAAGGCCCTCCTATCAATTGTGTCGAAAGCAGCCTGGAAGTCAACGAAAAAGACATATAATTTTTTATTTTGTTCCAAGAAAGTTCCCGCAATGTTGCTTAAAATGAATATGTTATCGATAGTTGAATATCCGCTCCGAAAACCAGCCTGGCATTCCTTTATAATCTTATTGTGGCTTAACCATCTACATAGGCGGTTGTTTAAAAGAGAAACAAACAATTTGTAGGAGGTATTAAGAAAGGATATTCCCCTATAGTTGTTCGGATCAGATATGTCTCCTTTCTTATGAATCGGGAATATTATCGCTTCCTTAAACTGATGGGGTATGCTTCCAGTTTTCAATATATAGTTAAATGCATTAGTAAGTTTATTCTTAAGGTCCGCCGTTCCATATTTCAGCAATTCTACTGTTATTCTATCTATTCCTGGAGCTTTTCCATCTTTGAGTTTAGTTATTGTTAAGTGCACTTCTTCAACAGTAAATGGAGGATCAAGAATATCATTGAAATACCAGGGTTTAGCATAAAGAATATTTGGTGCCATGATAGCAGGGTTTAGTAATTTTTGAAAGTGCTCTTTCAATAAAACAGCAGAAAGTTTGTCGCTGATTTTCAGATTTCTTCCGTTTATGGATCTTATGGCTTTCCAAAATTCTTTTGAATCCTTGCAGGATGTAAGTTTCAAAGCCTCACGTTCATAGTACCTTATTTTTTTTGCTTTACAGATTTTCTTAAAAAATTTATTTTCTTCAATGTAGCGTTTTTTAAAATATGGGTTGTTGTACTTTCGAAAAAAAATAAGCCATCCAAAGGATCTCCTCCTAGCCACTTCACAATCAGCATCAAACCACTTTTCTTTTGCTTTGGTTTTGCAAGTATGTGGTTGTGTGTTTAACGGATATGAGGTTTTTATTACTCTTTCAATATCATCCAAACTTAGCTCTCCTTCCGTTTGTAAATTTCTCATTAAATTTTGCCGATACTCCGTTGCTTTTGTTTCCTTCCATAGCAGTTTCGGGGGAAGTTTGAGGTTCCTGGTCTCCTCGTGTGGTATAACATATGAGTTTAATCGTACAGTTATTGGCATGTGGTCCGAAAATGGAACAGTCAGCACCTCAAAGTCGTGAATTAGACTAATCCATTGTCCTCTTGCTAAACAAAAGTCAACCACTGATGAACCTTGTTGCCCCAAAAAAGTATATTCGCCACCTTCATCAGACTTGCTCCCACCATTCATGATATAAAAACCAAATGAGTCACAAAGTTCCAATAGTTGATTTCCTCTTGCGTTAATAGTTTTATCTTTGGAGTGTCTTACTTTGCCCGCAAACATATTTTCTCTGCCTGCCTCCTCTCCGATTCTTGCGTTTAAATCGCCTATTAGCAATATATTTTCCTCGTTGGTACGTTCTAGAAAACCTTGTACGATTCCAAAATCACTCTCCCAATTGTTGCAATTGACGTAAGATGGTATTATAATGTACTTCGTAGAATTAATGACAATACTTAAATAGCTAACTTCTTCCTCCGATATAAATTCGCACGTTATATTATTTACAGACTTTTTGTACCCAAAAAAGCAACCACCACTCGGCCTTCCTCTTGTACTTAATCTAATTGCAGGTATCCATAGACCATTGAAATTATTTAATTGATTGTTGTATAAATTGTAGTCTTCTTCCAAGACAAATGTTTCATACAAAAAAACAAAATCATAGTTGTTTAATAATTCATAAAAATTTCCATATAATGACTTAGTACTAAGACCCGATATATTATAACTTATTAAATTTATATTTCTTAATTCAATATTATTTTCTTTATTATGGCAGACGGCACCATTACCCTATGCTGGATTCACACTCGATAACGTTGTAGTGGTTTGGGCCCTCACTAAGCGGCTTCCTTTTTGACTGCTAGGTGTCGCTCGATCCAATCTATTTATCCGGTTGTTTTGACGTACATCAGTCACTGTCACATCCAGATAACCATGCTGCTTGCTAAGATCTTTTTGATAAATTTGGCTTAATTGTGAAATTCCATCTGCAGTGTTGTTGCATAGAAGTCCTAATGTTTTGCTCCAGCGGAAAATTTTATCAAAGATATACATTTTGTCGTCTCTTACATATACCTTTATATCTGCGTTTTCTTCAATGAGTTTCTTTCGAATGCTCAAAAGCTGGTTTCTCTTTTGTCGGATTGAGACAGGAAGGTCTTTGAATATGGTGACTCCGGTGTTCTGCAAGCTTTTCGATGCTTTTAAGGCAGTGATTACTTGGTTTTTCGTCTCCATTTTAACCACGAAGTTCTTTTTATTTGCATTCTTGGATCGAAGTTCTTGAATTTGCAGATTATCTGTGCATGGTGGCGGTTGAACTATAGAAGCACATACACTTTTTATCAGTTCTTTCTCATCTTTTCCGGCTTGAACATCGACTCGCACCATCAAATTATTTTCTGTGTTTTTTTTCTGTATTTCATCCATTTGGCATTCTAAAAGCTCGTATTTTTCTTCTAGTGCGGCTACCTTATTAGATAAATGGATATTTTGTTGCAAAATTTGTTGGTTGACGTTCACTATAGCTTCGATGTCAGCTTTTTTTGCAGTGTCTTGCAACTTTGTGTCGAGCAATCCAGCAATCATATTGGCTAAATCCAGTTTAGTCATATTTCCAACAAACTCTTGCGGATCGGACATTTTATCGCAGATTTGAACTCTTTTTTGCAAGTTAAAACTTTCTGGTGATGTTTCGCTAACTTTTCGTTTGTTCATATGCACGGAGAGGTTATGTGCAAAAACACTTAGGAGATTGGCAAAACGAAAAACAATCTTATAGCTTAAGGACTCACTTGTTCAATGTAGGGACGTGTCTTTTTTATACCTTTATATTTTTCAGTCTCAGAAACACTCAAAACTACTTTTATTATTCACTATTTAGCACTTTTTCTAGGAGCTATTCTGAAAAATTTCCAACTTTTACTATTGACAGCTGTCAATCCCACGATGGAAAGTTTTTCAATAAGGCAGGTAGGTACTGAAACGGCATAAAACAAGCTGTGTGTTAACAAAATGCTTTTTATTCGAAAGTCAAATGCATAAAATATGACATTTTATAAAAAAAAATCCAGCCTCGACTTCTTTCGGTGGCTCTGATCCGGGTGGTCCAAATTTTAATCAGTCTTCCGCCAAGATCTAGTTGAATTTGAATGATGATCTGCCATACATTCACTTTAAGGGTATCGGTCGATGGATTGGTTTACTCACAGAGAACGGCGACTTTAAGGAACCCAATAAGAAAGAGTCTATCGTGGCCGAATTGCATGACTTTAGTGACCAATTCACATCACGCCTCAAATCGTTCATGACCAATGTCAATCATTTCGTCCGCTGTGCAGCAAAAAGTGACGTCCTGCTGGAACCACATGTCGTCTAAGTCCATATGGTTCAATTTGTGCCAAAAGATATTGTTCATATAATCGTTCTGTACCGCCCGCCATTAACGGTGACCGGCTCACCAACGTCGTTTTCGAAAAAATACCAATGACGCTGCTGACCCAAAATACACACCGAAAACGTTAACTTCTTAAGGATCTATTGTCACCTGGTGAACCTCGTATGCGTTCGTGTCGTCCGACATACCGCAATTTTGCATGTTAACACAGCCATTCATCTAAAAATGAGCCTCTTCGCTAAAGATTTTTCTTTCGGCCAAAATTGAAGTCCTCTCCTAAACTCTCCGAAGCCCGGTCAGAAAATAAAGGGTGTTGTCTAATGTCATGAACTTTTAGTTACTGGGTCAGTTGGATCTTGAATGGATGTAGACCGAAGTCTCGACGCAAAATTTGACAGTTTAAAGTCTGCGAACGACCAACTTCTTGTGCTAGACGAAAGCTGAACTAAAATCCAAAACAATTGAATAGTGATACAACAGCCATGTAGACTTCCCCTCATGCAGGAAGTCGAAATCATCTGGCACTCTGGCACCAATGATTATGAAGCTTTGAATTGAAGGTAAAAGCAGACAAAATACAAATCTCGGAACTAATGCAGTAAGTTTAAGATCCAAATCCAATCCATCCACTTATTTCACTTGTTTCTCTGGGCTGGTAACACACTGCGAAAGCTACAAACAATATCATAGTGCACCAGTATTAAATAAACAATAGCTAGTCTTTCTAGTATAGGTTAGAAGACAGCAAATAAAAATCAAAAGTCTTAGACGAGGCAGAGTTTGAAGGAAGAAAAACGTGGCAACAGTTGAGTTATCTTACCGTAGAACGTAATTTTGCCAACCACTCTTGAATAAATTTTAACTGAGATCCGGTTTAAATCTGCATTTGAATGATTGAATGATGAATTTAAAAAAAAATGCACGACTAGATCGCACGAACTAGCTCTTATGCTAGATATTTGCTGGGTCTATGTATTTTGAAAAAAAAAAAATTATTTAGAAATATCTTTCATTTTTTTAAATTTTTTTAAGAGATTTCTTGGAAAAACAATGTATAATGTAATATTTCATTGCTTAATATCTACCTAAATATCTAAATATTAAAAATCGTTCGACCATTTTTTTTTAAGACTTTTTTTGTAATGTTTGGACAAAATATTTTAAATTTTTTTTTTTGAGTATGTCGTTATAATTTTTTTTTTGGTTTTCACCTAGTAAAAATATTTCAAAAATCAATCCAACCGTTTTCAAAATATTTTGAAAACTAAACTTTTTTTTAGAAAATTATTAAAAATCGAAAAAATAAGTTTTTGAAAATTTTGAAATCCAATATAAATGGCTTCCTGCATTAAAATTTTAATTGAAATCAGAAGAATAGTTTACGAGAAAACCTAGTTTGAAAAAACTGGTTCTATGAGAGGTACCGTTATTAGACAAATTTCGAAAAATCTTTATTTTACTAAAAGGTAGGCTTTACTAAAAAATAGTATCCTGAAAATTTTATCAAAAACGTTAGAGCCGTTTTCGAGAAAATCAAACCTTTTGTTTATGATTGTATGGCAGGTACCGTTATTTTTCGAACTAGATCAAAAAAGGAAAAAAGACCCCCCTAGGGAATTCCAAATAATTTTTAAATACCAAGTTTGAAGCAATCGGCCCAATCCGTTTAGGCTGTAGAAATGCGAACAGACAGACAGACAGGTAGTTGGCCATCAATGATAGTGTAGACGAATACGATGAAACTGTTACGAGTAGCATGTGACAAAAGATATACTTTTCTCGTATGTAATAGTAGTGAAATGAAATCATTCCTAATAGTATTGCCGTCTGCCCTAATAATAAAGTAGTTAAATATAATAATAATTTAAATTTTAGTATATTATCATATAATGTAGCTGGAATAATAAATAAAAGCAAATATTTAGATTTCTTTGAATATGTTAAAAAACATGAAATATTTTTTTTATATGAAACCTTTTTAGTAGAAAAATATGAAAATTTCGTAAATACATTTAATGAATTCGAATTGTTATGGAGTGATGCAATAAGAACACACACAGTAGGAAGAGCAAGTGGGGGAAAGGTTTTTGGTATTAAAAAAACATTTTCGTTGAAAACAAATTGCTGCTTTATAAGGAGAGAAAATAGAGATCTTATCAAAATAGACATCGAAGGAGAGCATAAATGGAGATTTGTCCGATCTACATAAACTGTTGCAACTGGCAGCCTGAAAACAACGATCTAATCGATTGCCTACTCAGCGCAGGTTGCAAAAATATGCTTCTAGTTGGTGACTTTAATGCTAGAGTTAGAAAGGAACAAATAGCCCCTGTAATGAAAGGAGAAGTTCAATATTTTTGCAACGTTATAAGAGAATCTAAGGATGAAATTATTGATACAAAAGGCAAACAACTTATTGAAGCATGTGAGACCTTTAGTTTGTGTCTTTTAAACAGTAAAACGGCAAGTGATAAATATGGTGAATTTACGTTTTTGAAGGGAAATGGATGCTCAGTGATCGATTATGCGCTCATAAATGGAAATTGGCAGGAACTGATACAGGATATGGAAGTAGCAACTCAACTTTACTCGGATCATTTACCCCTATCTATACAATGTGGAAAAAAATTAAGAACCGAGGTCACGAAAAATCTTTCGTTACTACCAAAACTTATCTGGAAAGACAACTGGGTCTATGAATATCACCGCAAAATAAATAAATGTGTCACAATGCTGGAAAGGGAATGGGCTAATGCTTTTTTATATCCGAGTTTTCTGACAAGTATAATCAAACACATAGCAGAAGCAAGAAGTACAAAGAAAAATCTAAGTAAAAAACAACCCTGGTTTGATGAAGAATGCTCCAAAGCTAGGAAAAAATCACTTGGGTCCCCAAACTTGTTTAGAAAACTGAACACACAGACAACAAAACAAATCTATATTGAAGCGAATTGTCACTACAAGAAAATTTGCGAGACCAAGAAGAACGTTTACTTTAATGGAATGGCGAACGAAATAGCTGAGATCACCAGTAGCAAAGAGTTTTGGGCAGTTGCGAAAAAACTCTACGGAAATGTATACAAAGTAGGCGCACTTGTTGAAGTTAACAAGCTTAAAAATCATTTTCGAACAATGCTCAACCCAGAAGGACCGCAAACTGTGTACATGTATGCAGCACCACAAGTAAATGATGAAATTCTGGACCCACCATTCAGCATCGTCGAGCTCTTTGAAGTGTTAAGAAAATCCAAACAAAACAAGGCACCGGGAGAAGATCGAATCCCCTACGAGTTCTTCCAAAACGCTACAAATAACTTTCTTGAAAAAGTTGTTGGATCAGTAAATTATGTTTTTGAGGAAGCAAAGGTGCCGGAAGAATTTCAGAAGTCAATTATCTTCCCAATATTCAAGAAAGGTGACCCCAATGAAGCAGCGAACTATAGAGGTATCTCCCTTATGAATACTATAGCAAAAATTTTCACTGGATTGTTGAATACGCGTCTTATAAAATGGATGAAAGAGAATACAAAGCCCTCTGATATTCTCCCTATTTCTGGATGACATCACAGAGTGCCTGCCAGCAGGAATCATGGTTAAAGGTATCAATATTAAGACTTTACTTTTCGCGGACGATCTGGTCCTCCTAGCTGAATCACATAGCTCTCTACAGCTTATGATAAATAAGCTAGAAAACTACTGCAAGTTCAATTGCCTGCAAATTAACACGGAGAAGTCGAAAGTGCTGGTATTTAGAAAGGGAACAGGTCGATTAGCTAGTTATGAAAAATGGAAATATGGCGGAGAGGATCTAGGAGTTGTTAAATCGTACAAGTATCTGGGAGTAACAATTAATCACCACCTTTCATTCAAACAACACTTCAAAATCAAACTTGCAGATTCGAAAAAAGCAATCAATTCAACGTGGACAAATCTAATGTCTAATTCCAGGGTCGGACTTCAATCCAAAATAAAGGTCTTCGAAGCTGTTATGCGTTCTATAATGTGTTACGGTGCGCAAGTCTGGGGAGGCAAATACTACGAACATGTGGAGAAACTTATGCGTTTCTTCTTGAAAAAACTCTTGCGGCTGCCAACAAACACTCCAAATTACATGTTAACAATTGAAAGTGGCATGTCACCTCTCTTTGTGTATACACTTCAACTAAGCATGAACTATGTGACAAAAGTTTTAAATGAGGAAGATGACTCACGGCTGACCAAAGTTCTCGTCAAGAAGGCACTTAGAACCAAAACGTTGTTTTATAAGGATTGGGAAAATGTCGCAACGAAGTATAACATCGAGCTGGACCTAAGAGAACATAATATCGCGGATTGGAGAAACGTCACGCGAAAATTCGTCCTTGATGTGGAAAAGGCTATTAAAATAGAATGCGTAACTCAAGCTGAAAGTTCAACATCACGTTTCTTGTATCGGCAACTAGACCACCAACAGATAAACTACCGGAACACCGACCTTAGTACTGCACAAATATCTATGGTTATTCGAGTGAGAGGAGAATTACTCAACCTAAACTATATGCCCCATCGGGAAGATGGTTCCCTAATCTGCTGCCTATGTAACACCAGGGAAAATGAAGATGTGATGCACTTTCTTGGATCCTGTCCCATCTTAAAAGAGATAAGACGCAATCACTACGGAGTCAATGAATTGAATATTGAAGATGTAAAAAGAATATTGAACGATAAAGAAAATTGGAGCAAACTTTCTTCCTATTGCCACAATGCTCTTAGATATAGAACAAGAATAATCGATGAAACTTTCTAAAATATTTATAATATTAGATAAAGATACTCTTCTTTAAAATATTTGTTAAAATAAACCTTTTATTTAAAATTTTGAACAAAAAACATTGTTTAATTAGTTGTCATTTCTCGGCAGACGGCGTAGCCATGCTTAAATGTACTTAATTATTCAATATGTAGTAACTTTTATAAAATTTTAAAATGATTTAATAAAGTACTTAATAATAATAATGAAATAGTAGTGAAATTAAATTGATATTTAAAAAGCTATTAGATTTTGTGTGAATAAATTTCTTTAATTTCAGGCAGTTTTGTTTTCCTTTTTGATACAATGTAGAACAACCAGTTCTAAGTGCTAGTACATAAGATCCACATATTCTTTTGTATCTTTTCCCTATATTTCCATATTTAAAAAAATGATATTAAATATTTATTTTAGTTATTATTTTTTAAATTATTTAATGATCACCAGCTGATAAAGTTAATCTTTTGGTGCATTTTAGATCCTTTTGTCATCAAAACAATATTTTTTAATCCGTTAAGAACATTCTTGATAGACTAAAAGCTTTAAGGCTTTCTGTCAGAGTCCGTAGTTAGTTTTAGAATCCTTACTTAATTTTATTCCGTTCTAATTTTATTCACAATTTAATCGTGAATGGTATAGCCAAGTTTGTAATCGGATTAATTAATTAATTGAAAGTTTTTACACCTTTTTGACCGCAAAAAATCGAAATAAAAAGACTCAAAAAATTTTTAAATAAATTTAAAAAATGAAAACTTTGTTTAAAATTTAATAATTCTTTTTATTTAAACGTATGCATTTCGGTTCTCAGCTGCGGAACCATCATCAGCGAGCGACAGTTGAGAACCGAAATGCATACGTTTAAATAAAAAGAATTATTAAATTTTAAACAAAGTTTTCATTGTTTAAATTTATTCAAACATTTTTTGAGTCTTTTTATTTCGATTTTTGCGGTCAAAAAGGTGTAATAACTTTCAATTAATTAATTTATTCCGTTCAATGATATAATCTTACAAACCAGGTCATTTTAAGAGTAAATTCAAGTCATAGGGACTGAATCTGTATTGTAATCCTATTCATTGTACGAAAAACTTGAGAACTGTAACAAAATTATGAGTCTCACTTATCTTTCAAATCTTAAAATAAGCATATTTACTCGTGGACATGAAAAAAAAAAACCCAAAAACTACAAATAACTAACAAATAATGAAAAACCATTTGTTTAATTCGGCAACACAGTTTTTCAAAGATTTTTTGCTTTCCAATTTAAAAATGTTCTCCCCCATTCATTGTTCACCATTGTGTTAACATTTAAACTGCTCTCAAGTGCCTCTACATTGTCAATTAACTTCAAATAAATGAAAAGAAAATGGACTCTATACAATAATTCCAGTCAATTTAATTAAAACGTAAATACTTGGATTTTTTATCTGCAGGGTTTAAGTCGTGTGTGTAAATAGGCTTTTCTTATCTGCAGACATGTGTTGACGGTAAAAAGTCATTTAATCCAAATAGCACTTCATTGTTAATGGAATTAATTGCAGGGATTTCGAGGAGCTTAGTTCGCATGAGTTGGTCCCATTTTGTATGTTGAAAGATTAATGGCGAAAACCGATACTACGGATTGTATAGCAAAAATTATTAAGAAAATGAGTTGATATGGAGTTTTATGACTTTAGACATTTGTGTTTGAAATTATGTAAATAGAAATGAAGAAATTAGTCCAGTCAACGAATTCTCAAAATAGAACGTCTTTTTTAACTGTTGGGGTCAAATTCTACAAAATGTATTGTTTGTTCAAAAGGGGTTCCAAAATTTATAATTAAAACAAGAAGCAGGTTTTAAGTATGTATTAATCTGGTCACACAATTAATGAGTTTGAAAAGGGGTTTCTTTGAGAAATTTATTATTTTTTTGTATTCCAACTAAACAATCAAGAGTTCTAATGGAAATGTGTACGGTGCTTTCAAGGAAGAAAATTCTATAAATAAATGCAAAAGTTTCTAAATAACAATGGCAAAACATGAGTGCGTTCATCTATCCTCTTAGTCGTAACATCATAATATATTTCTTCAACGCAATAACCATCTCTAAAGTATTAATTGTTTGTCTTTGGTAATATTCGTATAGATATGATTAAGACTTTAGTCATAATCATGTAAATATATTTATGCAAGCAGTATAATTATGATCAGCAAACAAAATTGCTTGAAGTGTTCACCACCAAATTCAATATTCATGGTAAATAAATTATTAAAAAGCGCAAAAAAAAAACTTGGACTGAGTCAAC
This sequence comes from Platycheirus albimanus, assembly GCA_916050605.2. Lineage (NCBI taxonomy): Eukaryota > Metazoa > Arthropoda > Insecta > Diptera > Syrphidae > Platycheirus > Platycheirus albimanus. Next base: position 44,975,414 of record OU696697.1, read on the forward strand.
ATACTTAAGACATTCCACACCGCTGACTTTGTTTTATTCTACTCGTAAAAGTTATGATTCGTTTTTCCAAATTTAAATGACTTTTCCTTTTATGTTGTTTACTGTGCTTTCGAAAAATTATTTAGCTGTATCACCTCCTTAGGAGGACATAATTTAAATCATTTGAAATTGAAAATGATTTGAAACCCGCATAGTTTTCTTTTATAATTGGTCAGTTGATTATATGCATGCATTTCAAACAAGTTTGCACCATTCTTATACACAAAATATTGAAAAGAGAATTCTGAAAATATTGTTTAACAGTTCTTGTCCTTACAGTCCAGTCGACAGGTACTTTTAGATGGAAAAGGTCAAAAGTTAATGAAACTTGGAGGTTTTGTTCAAGGATAGTAGGTAAATTAACATTTTGCTAAGTTTTTGACTTCGAGGGCCCTGCGATAAAAGAGGGAGGGGGGGGGGGAAAACTGCAAATTCTTCGACGTTGCTCCGGTTTTCCCTCAATAACTTTTTTTTCTTACGTCCTATGGCAAACAAAAATTCAGTTTTTTGTAGAACATAAAATTTCCTATTGTTAATACAAACATGTTTGTGTGTCAATTTGTTACCGAGATATGGCGCTTCAAAAAACAGGTAATTTTTCCAAATTCGGCAAAAAATTCAAAAAAATGAATAATTCGGCTTTATTTTTTCAGAAATACTAAAATATTCATGATTTTTTTGTAATTATGGTTCCTCGTTAATATCACCAACTTTCTAAGCCCCCCGAACCATCCCCGCTTGCCCAGCAGCCATACACATTATTATTGTCATCCCGACTTAATTTTTATTTATTATTTTGTTCTTAGTACAGTGGACGGGTAGAAAGAGGTCGGAAGTTTATGAAACTTTGGGACGTTACTTAAGAATAGTTAATTAACATTTGAAGCAGTTTTGGACCACGACGGCCTTGTGGAAAAAGAGGAGGAGGGGGAAATGCAAAATGTTCGACCTTGCTCTGGTTTTCCTTCAATAACTTTTTTTTTTACTTCCTACAGGAAAAACATTCCAATTTTTTAGAACTTTAAATTTCCTCCAATTTCAATAGTTCAAATATTGTTGTATGTCAGTTCGTAACGAAAACATGGTGTTTCGAAAAACAGCAATGTCAAGAAATGCAGAATTCCACTATATTTCTTCGTATATACCCGAATAATCATTAAATGAAAAATGACCTGTTTTTTGAAGCGCGATATTTGTGAAATTTTATGGTTAAAAAAAAGTGAAATATGTTTTTGCCATAAGACGTAAGGAAAATAAAGTTATTGAGGGAAAACCAGAGCAACGTTGAAACATTTGCAGTCCCCCCCCCTCTTTTAGCACAGGGCCCTCGAGGTCAAAAACTTAACAAAATGTTTGTTAAATATCCCTGAATGAAATCCCCAAGTTTCATTAACTTTTGTCCTTTTTCCGTCTCAACCCACTTTTTCCGACCAGTCTACTGGACTATTACGCTATTACGCACGTTTTTGATTCAGTTCTCGGCTGGAGTTTATGAGAAAAATTCTTTTTCATTGAACTATAGATACATTTCTTACATAGCCGTTTAAATAGAGAGTCAGGCGGGTTGGTGGCACCCAACATCTGGCAACCGGGCTTGAAGACGTTCAAACCTTCACAAACCATTGGAACTACTAAGCCGGATATTATAGACAACAAAACAGTAGAAGAAGATACAAGCCCAAAAATATTTGGAAGTCTATATGATTGTCATGGTGATGGTGCCCAAGTTGAAGAAGCCCTTCTGTTGGAAAGGTTTGTAGAATCAGAAATCCGAAGAGCTTATGTGATAAAAACGTATATGGCTTCTTCAATCTATAACTTTCTCTTTGAAGCATGAATAATATATTTCTCTTCTAATGTTTCATATTCAGTATGGCAATGGTACAGTGGATGTAGTGCTTGGTTGCTAACCTAAGAGTTGTGGGTTCGAGCCCCAGCCTGGGCAGCAACTTTTCAATATTCCCCCAGCTTCAACTGGACGCCACCCGTGGGATTTTCTTGAGATAAATATCACCTATTTCTCAATCCATTGTACCAACAAAAATTCTTTCCTATCTTTCTATTCCTTCTAACTATTGCCGTGCAGTTTGCATTCAAAAGACCTTGGGTCTTACAGGCATATAGTTAAAATTATTATTATTATTATTATTCAGAACAAATACAAAGTATGTATTTTTGTAATTACAAAAATTAATAGTGATTGTTGGTCTGTTTAAGACTGGATAACGAATGCACCGAATTAAATACATAATTCTGGATCTGAGGGTTTGTTTCTAATAATTGCTTTACTTACTTACTTATGATGGTGCCACTGACTGGAGCGCGGTGCTCCTGGGCCTTACTTAGTATGCCCCTCCAGCCGGCTCGATCTCTAGCCTGCCGTCTCCAATCTCGCACTCCAAGTTGTCGGAGGTCTCCTTCTACCTGGTCGCTCCATTCGCTCTACATGGCCCAGCCATCTTAGTCGTTGGATTCGAATTTTTCTGGCTAGGCTAATGTCGCTGTACAGTTCGTATAGTTCGTGGTTGTATCTTCTTCTCCAAACGTTGTTTTCTCGATTTACGCAAACAGGGCAATAGATCGTACGCAGAACTTTCCTCTCGAAGACTCCAAGTGACTTTTCATCCGATTGAGAGAGGGTCCATGCTTCCGCACCATATAGCAGGACCGGGATGATGAGTGTTTTATACAGTGTCACCTTGGTTCTTCTCGATAGGGCTTTATTCCTCAATTGCTTACTCAGCCCAAAGAAACAGCGATTAGCAAGAGTTAGTCTGCGTTTGATTTCAGCGCTGATGTTGTTGCCTGTGCTTACAGCAGTGCCCAGGTAGACAAATTCACTGACTACCTCGAAGTTATACCTGTCAATGGTTACGTTCTGACCAAGTCGGTGGTGGGATTGGACTTTTGTTGATGAAAGCATATACTTCGTCTTGTCCTCGTTTATTTTCAGCCCCATTCTGCTTGCTGCTGACTCCATAGAAGTGAAAGCACCGGTTACTGCTCGCTTTGTTCTTCCTATCACGTCAATGTAGTCAGCAAACCCAAGTAATTGTTTCGATTTATTGAAAATGGTGCCTGATGTACTGGCATGGGTGCTCCGTATTGCATTTTCAAGCACAATGTTAAAACAGCTGCATGATAGTGCGTCACCTTGTAGCCCTCTGGTGGTTTCGAATGTTTCAGTAGAGTCTCTACCAACTTTGACAGCACAGTGAGCGTTCTCCAACGTCATCCTGATAAGGCGTATCAGTTTAGCAGGGATTGAAAAGTTAGACATGGCACGATACAGTTCAACTCTATTAACACTATCGTAGGCGGCTTTAAAATCGAGGAACAGGTGGTGGGTGTCGATGTTTTATTCTTGGGTTTTCTCCAGGATCTGGCGTTATGTGAATATTTGGTCGGTGGTAGATTTTCCAGGTCTGAAGCCGAATTGGTAAGGACCTATTAGATCATCAGCAAACGGCTTGAGGCGTTCACATAAAACGCTGGACAGGATCTTATAGGCAATGTTTAAAAGGCTTATGCCTCTATAGTTGGCGCAGAGTAGGCGGTCTCCTTTTTTGTGAATCGGGCAGATGGTACTGAGATTCCACTCATCGGGCATACTTTCCTCCGACCATATTTTGCAGATGAGTTGGTGTATGCTCCTCACCAAGTCATCTCTATGTGAAAAGCCCAATACCTCTGACGCAGCACTTCTTATGGCTTGTTGACATAGCTGCCATTGGTCTTCCGGGTTTATGTCATCAGTCGAAGGATTTCTCGCAAGCTCAAGGGATACGCGGTCGGCATAGGCAGCGGCGGTTACTTTCGATTGAAGACGTCCAACATCGAATTTCCTAGGTGTAGTCGGTGTTCGCCTAAGAACTTCCATGGAGATCCGTACCCTAACTTTTGCACCGACTAGGTAGTGGTCCGAATCGATGTTTGCTCCTCGGAATGTATGGACATTCATAATGCTGGGATCGCCATGTGCCCTTGTGGATGTCGGGACGTGGGAATCGTGTGCTGCTCAGCACCATGTTTTTTCCTGCTGCAAAATCGATGAGCCTGAGTCCGTTTTCGGAGGTGGTGTCGTGCAGGCTGTGTTTTCCGATCGTCATACCGAATATGTCCTCCCTCCCAATTTTGGCATTAAAGTCAGCCAAGAGGATTTTAATGTCATGCTTTGGGCATGGGCATCGCTCGTATGTTTTGGCGAGGAGCTTGTAGAAGCATTCTTTAGTAGCGTCGTCTTTCTCTTCTGTAGGGGCATGGGAGCTTATTAGGCTTATGTGGTGGAATTTGGCCTTAATGCGAATCGTTGCTGACTTCGCGGAAACTCAAGACCTTTTGCCTAAGTCTTCCTCTGACAGCGAATTTGCACCCAAACAAGCGCGATCTCCCATCAAGGTGGCATTTTCCATAGTAGAAATTACAGCTTTCTGTCTTTCTCAGGCCCGGTCCATCCCATCGCATCTCCTGAAGAGCAGTTATATCTGATATAATAATTGCTTTACGAAGGTTAAAAAAGAAGTAAATCAGACAATTCTCAACAATTGACGCACATTGGGCGCACATTGCACATCGTTTTTCAGTTCATATTCGTTGATTTTTCGTAAAATAGTATAAATTTACAAAAAATATCACTGCAAATCCATTCCGTTTGACAGTTCATCATATTGTTCATTCTTTCTGATTAGGTATATTTGTATTATTTGTTATTGAATCGTGAATTGGATTGCGAGCATGCGCTAACGACAGGATAATTTTGTATTGATTATTTGGGATGAGCTGATAGGCGACTTCCGACAAATACTTCCCGTGATTCCGAAATCAACAACGGTGGATAAATTAAACGCATGACTCAAGTCATCGTTTTTTTGGACAAACTATTCCATTGAGTGTAAATATGACAGTGTTCCTGCAATAAACGGCAGAAGTTTTCACAAAAGACCTGCAGAGAACCGGAAATGGACAAATTCCGGTAGATACTTCCAGTGGCTTATAAACGATTAAGCTTGCCATTTGCCAATTCAATTCAACGAAAGATGAAGTCATCACTAATTTATTTCCGAACATTATTCAAGCGCACGCGCAATATAAGCAGTAAAAAATATTGATGTCAATTACTTGAATTCGACGATCAAAATCTAAATCCGGGAGTACAAATCGATCGTACAAATCGAACAATCACGTAGAAAACTAAATTCAATTACATAAATACTCGATTTTATTGTATTTTCGGCAATTATTTGACTGGACGAAGTCCGCCGGATCAGCTAGTTTAAAATCCTTTTCGATTGAAATTGCAGATAAGTTTGGTTAAGTATTGTTAAGCGTTTCATTGTGCCAAAAAAACTTTTAAATTTCTACAAAAAATACAATACAACATAATATAATCAGAATTTTTGAAATTAATACTGCAGGAGCTGTAGATCTTTCACTGAAGTAGTTTACATAGATTCCAAACTGTATCAAATCATCTCTTGGAGTTAAGAGTTCAAAACGAGCGTTCTTCTCAAAACTGAAAAAAGTCATGTTAATTGCTTATTGTCCGGCGATATATTCTATAAGAACTTACATTAAATCAGTAATGTCAAACTTAAAGCTTTCCACTGGCAAGGGCATTAGACTGTCATCAACGCTGTTTGGCATCAGTAAAACATTTTTAGTGTTCGTGAAATTAGCTTCAATTACAATGTGATCGAATCTTATGTTGGGACTAACATTAACATTTTCGTCAAATGCCAAGGCACACCCTTGCATTGTATTGTTGATGCAAGCCATGATCGAACAAATTGACCAACCTAAAGGATCGATTCCTGGATAAAGACGATCGCCATCAAACGCCGCTAAGCGATATTGGTAGGATTTGGAATTTGCTGGAGGTGTTAATAATGTGGTTGTGTAATTAAAATGGCAGCATAATTTCTTATGGCAGACATGTTCGTGATTTGCTGAAGTATTTAATGGAACAGTTGTGAAGGCATCAATTCTTGAGTCTCGTTTCACAAGAATATTGTTCTTGTAACTAGTTGTGGAACGTTTATTTATGATCTGAGGTCGTTGCTCTGGCATTAATTTCGATTCCGTTCGACCATGTTTAGGCACCCTTGCAACGTACAATTTTCTTTCTGGTTCACTTTTCATCACTGAAAGAAGAACACCTTTTTTTCCAATGTAAATCCCAGAGCCAGTATTACCGGTAGAAGGGTTACTGGCACCTGCAGCTAAGAGATTCACATCATAAGAGTACGCCCATGACTGCTGATATTGTACAGCTATAAATAAAATAATCTTGAGTTTGGATTACAATTTATACATATATATGATCAGATGTGAGTAAATACAATTACCTGTCAAAAAAGGAAGTTCAGAAAACCACATGGTTGTAAAAATGAAATCAGTTATGTTTAATTTCACAAGTTCCGTAGCTGGTGTATAGAACAGCATGTCAAAGCAAATAAAGTGACCGAATTTAACACCGAAATCAGTAGTAAACTGTCCATATTCTGACGTCAAAGTAACATTCCATGGTTCAAAATACAAATTATATTTTCGATAACGGGATATTACAACTCCGTTACGATCAAATACTACATTAGTATTGAACTCGTTAAGTCCATAACTCGAACAAGGTCTGGGATCTTTCTTTGTTTCTTGGATTTCTTTGGTGCAGTTTTCTTTCTCAACTAGATTAACGACAATATACTTTTGCGAAATCCTTGCTTGGCAGGAAAGCTTTTGGAGAAAATAAGCATATTGCGTTTGATTACACGGGGCTATATTGTTTTTTGGGTCAGGAACAAATGTCGATTGCAGAGCACTATTCAAAGTTGCTTCGGGAAAGACTATTATGTCAGTTTCATACGCTTCTTTTGAAGCTATTATTTCAATGTAGGCGGCCAAATTGTTATTGACTTGATCAAAGGCATCTAAATTGCTTGAAGCCCGTTTAAATTCAACTACACCTGCTGTGTAAAAAGGTGATGCTGTCGTTGAAGTCTGTGATATAGATAAAAAGAAGAAAAAGAAACAGAACATTTATTAATCATTTCAATTGATCTCTTGTAGTCGGTATGATAATGCAGATATTTTTCATCATTGTTGCGTCAAATATAGTGTCTAAGGGATCGCCATATTAATCCTAATTTTTAAAAATGAAGTCCATCATTGGATCGCACGAGCTTGCTCTTGCTCTATTAAGACATTGGTTGTGTCTAGAGCAAAAAAATTTACCGTTCTTAGCAATTGTTGGTAACTTTGTTTCCAGCAATTTGATAGGTCATAGAGCCATACCTAAAAAGCTAAACTAATCAAAATCGTTTGATTTTGAGAAAATTGAGCTTCAACATAACTTTAAGATGGCAGGTACCGTTAGTTTTTGAGCTGCACAAAATAAAATCAATTTCCTCTCTGTACAATACCTAAAAAACTCGATATAACTAGTTTGAAGGAATTAGGCACACCCGTTTGGGCTGTTGTAGGTGTCTGTACATACAAATAGTCAAAAGGATAGGCGAACAAAAGGACAAATATTTTGACCAACTTGACAACACGAATGCATAACTTGCAGTACCTATGTATTATCGCATGTAAAAATGGCAGCGCATTTCAATTATTGGCTTTTAAAGGAATATTTTTGATAACTTCGGTTATATTATTTTTATTTTCACATTATTTATAGGTAATATTATAGATATGATATGATTCCAAAGAATGGGTTTCTTGTGTCTATTTGGTGTGGAGTTTTTAGCATGAGAGAAATAATACCGCTAGGTATAGAAAATTACATAAATATTATACATATATTTTTACTGAGAAAAAAGTAGAGTTTATTAAGCGGTGTCCGTCCATCCGTCCACATGTATTAAAAAAAATTAAATTAAATTGTTGGCACAACAGCTCCAAGCGGGGCCGGGGCCTGTGACTTACACTCTCAACCATTCGTGTGTGTGCGTTGATATTCTGCAGGAATAGAAGGGACCTACAATTTACCGTCGAATCTGAACGGCTAACAGAGAAGCACTTTCCATGACATTAATTACTCTTGGAGGATTTGTCACTTCCTCGCAAGAGGCAGTACCCCGGAAAAAAACTTAAGGTGGCAACGTCAGGGATCGAACCCTGAACCTTCGGCGTAGCAGTCCGACACACTAACCACTACGCCACGGGGTACTACCCGTCCACATGTATACTCTCTATAAATGTCAAAATTTTTGAGCAAAAAGGCTTCAATTTGGTATACATAATCTTTGGTTCAAGAGTAAGGCTAAGTTCTTGAGCCCAAAAACAGCCCACTTTCTTCGTTTTTGTTCAACAACCTATATATGTATATCAATATTATATAATGCTTTTTGTACAGCATAGTATAGCAAAGCAGAGGTAATGCTTAAATTTTGCACATACAAGCCATAGGTTTTCCTAAATTAAATATAAATATTTGAATTTGGACATGGCTGACACCCGCTTTTCATACAGTATTGTTATAATTAATTCATGGTTCTTATATTCAACCGAAAAAATCTAAATTTTGTAGCTATCAGTTCAAAGCAAATATTTTGTGTAAGAAGGAAGAATGTTTGATTTTGGGCGTGGTTTTGCCCACTTTTCTTAAGAAACTATAGATCTTTATCCTTGAAAATTAACGGTACTCGATATCTTATCTTTAAAAGAAAATGTTTATATTTCGGGCAAGGCTCACATCCATTTTTCACTGAAGTACAGATAAACGTAGTTTTAAAAGTCAAATGTGCAATTAATCAATTCCAAACAATAATTTTTTGTTGTTTTGGACACACAAAATCAATATCATTGTATATCCTATCCTATCCCTATCTAAAAAAAAGCAGAATTTTATTTCTGGAACTAGAGCGGCGGACAACAACTATTAATAAACATACAAAAATGGTATCAAAAATTAAAGGCACAAATACTGGGTCACACGAACTTGCTCTTATGTGTGTCGGAGGTCTCGGCTCTCGGGGCATAAGATTTAAAAAAAAATTGTGTGGTTTTCGTTTTATGAAACCACGATGCAAGTGAAACTTTTTTCGAATGGCATTTCGTACTATTCTTGGTTTTTCTCTTGTTTGCCGGATTATTTGATTCACTAGCTCTAGCTGTATCATTGCCCATAACGAAACAAGTAAACAACAACATTTATATCAATAAACTGATCAAAAACACACACATACCGCGGCGCATGTGCACAAATGAGTGAGAACATAAATTATACACGGTCAGCTGACGCCAACCATATCGGCGCCCCCATATTGCGACATGCGAAAGATGAACGAAAAGATTTGTGGCGATGAAAAAAGTTTCAGTTTAAAAATTGAAAGGCAAAAATCATATCAAATTTTATTTATCACTTAAAAATCAGTAGTTAAATCGTTTTTTGATAAACATGAAATAAACCATCTGATTTCGTTTACTGTTTTGAATTTTATGAAAAAATATTTTCGAAATCCTTCCAGTTTTTTTTTCCAAAAGGTTTTTTTTTTAAATTTCGAAAACATATTCCAAATTTGTTTTAAGTGTGCCAATGTTTAAAATTTTATATTTTTATCATGATAGTAAAATTTTAAGAAATTGAACAAACCGTTTACGAAAAAAAAATTTAACTTTTTTAAAATATTCAAAAACACTTTTTGAAAAATTTAAGAATTTTTAATTTTTTTTTATTTATAAAAGGGTTTGCATTTCAAAAATTTCTTCGTTCGTCAAGTGGCTTACGAGAAAATCTGATTTGAAATACACCCTATCGTTAGTTTTGAAGCCAGAATGCTAGTTCCAAAAACTATGGACAACGTAATAATAATAATGTGTACCAAGTTTGAAGCAAATCGGTCCAGCCGTTTAGACTGATGTTTTATTGTTTTAAACACACATAACTTGCCTTTGCAACTGCAAAAGATTTAATCAAAAATCTCTAAATGTTTTAAAAATGACTTTGTTTTTTATTTTTCGTTAAAGAAAAATAAAAAGTTAAATCTTTATGACACACCCACTTAGGGCATGTATTGTTGCAAGAAAAATTTGGTACCAAATAGTTTTTCATACACGAACTAATGTACTCAACAGTTCGTTATGTTTAATAACTGCATTATACAAAAATTTCAGTTTTCATGTTATTTAAAATACAACAATGTGCAAAATGTATTAATAATTGATCCCACTAGAGGAAAACATTAAATTTTCAGCAGAAAAACTAATTTTCCTCAGACAACTAGTTCAGAAGAAGAAGTAAGTTTTAAAGTCCATTAATAGTCAACTGTAGTTTCTTGAACACTGAACTATTTGCTTCCAAAAATGTTTGTTTGGATTTTATACTGAATCACTAACTTAGGTAAATGTCCTATTATTGACATGATTTTTTCAGTTTGGTTGAAATCTCGATCACGTATTAAAATTTTTTTTTAATGATTTGCGGATTTTCAATGATTGTTCCATTGCAAAAAAAAAAGAAGAAAAGTATTCAAACCTGCTGTGTTAACACAACGGCACCAAGTACTACAATGACTATCAATCCTTTTACGATCATGTTTACTGGTTCAGCGAGAAACTACAACTGATAAGGTGAGTAGTAAATTACTTGAGGTTCGGAAACTCATATGAAATAAAATTTTTAGGGTTTTATCTTTAAACTGATGATGTTTTTAGCTTGTTTTCTTTTTTGAAGCTTTGGAAAATAAAGTCCATGTTGATAATCTAATGGCGCTGATAGAAGATAAATAAAACAGTTTATCATGACTTCGTTACAAGCTTATAGTATTTATATATAGCTTAGAAAATAATATTGAAAATAAGATAAGTACCAAAAATAGAAAAATGACGATGAAGGTGAAGTACATAAAGAATTGCATCCTTAACGGGCTAATATCTTTCAAGCTTAGTGTTACATGCACTATAACATAGGGTTATCCAATAAGAGGTGTTATTTTGAATAGCCCCTTATTTTGGTAGTTGTCCTATATATATATAACTTTTGAGGGATTTTCGATTTCCAAGTTAACTTGTTTTCCCTCTACTCATATAAATCCATTCACGCCTAGTCTCATTGTATCTTTGTTAGAAAACACAGAATAAAAAAATTACTATACCAAAAGATTTCTACCACTGTCTTCTTTCTGATGATCGGCTTGGAAGCTGTGGGATAGCTTTAACTACAACTTATACAAACATGGTGGCATCACACTCTCTCCAAACCTTCTATTGCTTTACGACACATCTTATGAAAAATTAAAGTTGATTAATTCTTACGTAAGAAAACAAAATCCAGTTTAACTGCTGATTGACTTCTGATTCAAAAATATAGGATAGTGGCATGTGTGTATAATATAAGCACACAGTAAGTAAGACAGAATATCGTTCAATGAACTATTGTTCAAAAAGTCAAATACCGAAAAAACTCTAAAAACTGATTTTAATAATATATATAATCGTGATAAAGCATATTATATTATCAGATCACCTATAATCAAAAGATAAAAATTGTGCTAAATTGTATAAATTGGTCTAATGTTAAACAGTCGTGTCATTCCTATAGAATAGAGGGTGTCCCTTAAATCTTTGTGTACTTTACTCGGCCTAAAACCCTTGTGTCTTCGAAGAACTTACTTGTTTATAATGTTTGCCAGAGATTTAATTACTGGACATATCGACTGTCCTCCTCTTTTGGCTTTGTGTGTTATTTATGCTCCGTCAAGAAACCAAGAATGTATGGTCTTTTTTTATATTTCTCGTCATTTTATAAATTATGGTAAAAATGAACCCATCACTGCTGTTAACAGTTTTAATTATTTCGCTTTTTTTTAAATTTTTCAGAAGATATCTACTTCTATTTTTTTTTTTTTCAAAAACAAGACTTTGAATTTAATAATAATAATTGTTTAACTATATTATGCTTGTAATGTAAGACCCAACTCCTAGGTCAGCAACCAAGCTTTTCGTACACAATACACTGTACCATTACCACACGCAATTCTTGTTATAATACATACTCTAACCTACTAATGTGTCTTCTAATACCGAAACATGACAGTTTTTACTCACACTTAACGGAATCATAATTTTCAACACAATCATAATATGTATACAAGGTCATAGAACATACAAACACAGTGTCCACAAACCCAATCCTTATGGAATGCACTTGTAAAAATCCACAGAATTTGGGAATTCCCCTAAAAAAATTCGACTTATTGAAGGTGACACCAAATAATATCTTTGAGTTATCGAGACATTTCGAATTATAGAAATTTGAGTTATCAAACAAATATTACATGCAAACTTTAGGCTTTGCGCTATTGACAACGAATTTCATTCGAGCTATCAAATATTTGAGTGATCGAAGTTCGACTTATCGACGTTCGACTGTAGTTTACGGCATTTTTTTTGGCACAATTGGTCACAACTTCAATCAGGCTATAATGTTTTTTTTTTTCAAATGACCATAAGTAAGCAACGGCTAATTCAAATTCACTAAAACTTAGTTTCGCATAGTTCTTCATAGCTTTTTATAAAACGGCATTGTGCAAGTTTTCCAATTGCACCTTTTTAAACAGAAGCTTTCAATGCAACGATTCCCTTAGTCCTAAGCCAACTTTGTTTGGTTTTTTCTAATTAAGCCATAAACGTCTATTAAGATTTTAATTAAACTTCGTATGTATGTAATATACTAAGAGTACTTTTAAGAAATAGCAGACATCTGTTTTAAACAGTAAACTTGTTCTGACGTTGTATGGCATATATCTAATTTTATCATGCACCCGCAAGGAGATATTCAAGTCTTAAACATTAACGTTTCCTTTATGATAGCTTTATTTTATATAAACGGCAATAAGTTCAAAATGCTATACATAAATACTTCTTATAAGAGTTTTTTGCTTTTTAATACATCTAACAAAAATAATATTATCATGCTCCCAAAGGACAAGTTCGTGCGACCCAGTTGTGCACTTTATATTCTTAAAGCAGCTTTGTTTTGCAACTGTGACAATGATTCACTTCTGCAAATATTTTTATTTTTTGAACTTTACATAGCTTTAGGGAATTATCCTCAAAAAATACATTCTACTTTATACTTACCTATATTTAAGGTAATGTGTTAAATGTGTTTGTAAAACAAAAATGTGTTCACCTAATAATGACAAGGACATGAAATTTTATAAGCAAGTAATAATAATATATATTGATATTCTCTCCTATTTTTGTATTATGTCTTTTAACACACTGTGAGTGAAATTTGGAAGAGCACTTCTAGAACAACTAAAGAGTAATTTGTATATATTAAGCAATACGATTACGGCTATTCAACATGTGTTTATATCATTTTTATGGGCAGTTAACAACGGCAATTCAAAAAGATTCATGGTTTCATAATGATGAAATGAAATGTTGCTTAAAGAGTTCTGTGGTTTCTTCGGGTAATAAAGGTTCAAAATGACAAAACACTGAAATAAGGACTCTGTTTTTTAATATATTTTAGAAAAACTATTTGCAAATGTCTTGAGGGCGTAAGTGGTATTGATATTTTTTTAAATCGCTTGTATTATTATATATTTGTGCTTAGTACCTATAAGTTGGCGTTTTCGTTTTTTTTTTTTTTGAAAATTTTTAAAAATGTTTTGAAGAAGTTTTTCAAAAAAAAAATATTTTCCAAAAAACCACTCCTCAGATTTTAATAATTTTGTTCTCATAAATTGGAAATCACGCAAGAAAAACAATATGGCTCAAATTTAACATGCAGCTCAAATAAGTGTTAGTATCTAAATCTTTATTTCAGAACTTCAAATATGTTTCTTTGCGATTAAGCCGATCTAATCAGAAAAAAAAAACTCTAATATTTACCTGCCTCAAGAATTGCCTGACTTAAATAAGATCCCTCAGTTTGAAACGAAAATCCAACGCAATTTTGAAAGCTTAAGCGCAAGATTATTAGACGAATATTAACATATATATAATATGCCTCGACAATAAAATAATCTCATGAGTGTAGGTACCTGATCTTACCAAATATTGCACATTAAACTGTCTCTATTTTGGTTTTCAGAAGTAAATTTAAAAATTATTGCACTCTTTTCCCAATCAATATATGAACTCGTATGTATATAAATATACATATGTATAAGCACTTCTTTTTATTGCATATTTAACCCCATGAATTTTCATCGATTTTCATCTACCGACGGCAACATTAATGAGCACCTAATCAAATATTATAATGAGAATATACTGCTATGCTAACAGTATATTTTTTTAAGTGGTTAATTTCTGATATTGGTTGTTAGCAAATTCAATAATTAGGAAGTTAAAAAACACTAACAGTGTTATCTTGTTAAACCATCGGTTTTTTGAGCTTTCGAGGAAAATACGTTGAGGTCAGTTTCTATTCATTTCATAGGAACACCAAGTCTACGCTGAAACTTGTCAAAGGTAAAGCCTACTTTTATTTTATTATGATAAAAAAAAACTTATTTTTATTACCTGCTAGCACTCAAGGGGTTATGGTTATTAATACCGTTTTTATTTTATCATGAATAGACAAAGTGCGAGTGTTTAAGAAAATTTGATTAGAGATATGATATAATGATGGAGTTATTTCGGGGAAATCGTTTAAGGAGCAACCGTTTATTTTGCTTTAGCATTGCTTAAAAAGTAGCGATAAAATAAGGTGAACTAACAACATTACTGCGATGTTCAAAAGCCAGGTCAGAAATTGCGCCCTTTATTTGCGACGTCATCTATGTGTTCGTCAAAAAGAAGTTATTTGTTTCCACACATACACCTAGAACGCAAAACTATTCGGTTTTCTCTATGTAAATGACACTCATGGATAGTGGCATATGTTGGGCGGCAGGTTATTTTGTAATTAATGACATAAGACAGCATTAAGTTTTTAAAGCATTAAATTCCATATTGTTGTTAATTAACTTGAACAATGCTTTCAAGATCGAAGTTTATTGAATTTATTAAACACAGCTGTTGTGAATCTGGAAACAAATGTGAAAGGCTGAGTGTACTGTAGTCAGCAAAATTATCAGATCAAAGCTAAGACAAGAGGTGTTCGACAAAATTGATAGGAAAGGGGTTGGTGACAGAGCGGAGTCTTGTGGCGCACCAGTATTTACTTTGTAAATGTTGGATTGACAACCTTCCAAAACGTTGCGAATACAAGAGTCCAAAACATTAATTCTAATCCATTGAAGGAAGCGTTCGTTTATACCATATGGACTTATTTTAAAAATGCTTTTAAAATATCAAGCGCGGGTTCTAAGGGTCGTGGTGACCTACAGTACCTTAATTGTACTCCAGGACCGCATTCCACCCCACCGGAAATGGATGAAAAAGCCAACTGCAGAGTGGAGACGAAACAGTGCGATCTTCTGCGCTATTTGCACCGTCACTGCCCTTGCAAAACTGTCGATCCCGGGGAGGAACACGTCACTGTTGGTGAAAGAGCCGCGACCTACGATTCCACAATTAACCAAGGATCACTTCCATCGAGAACTCATTAAAGATTCCGTCCTGCGATGGTGGCGGAACTGTGACTTAAAGAAAGGGAATATTTCACCCAGATCAACGTAATACGGAGAAGCAAATGAAGATCAACGGTAAACTTTCCAGTGTCTGATCTAAGCTCTCAAAGAAATAGCTTTCAACCATTGAACGAAGGCCCTGAAATAGCTGCAATCCTCTTACTGGATTCTGATTATAGAAAACCTAGGGTAACAAGCGATCAATAAGGATTCGGGCTTCCAAAACCGGAGAATACATCTACATTGGAGGAACCTGTTGACATCGTGAACCACCCTCAACCGAAGTGTAATGGGCGATGGTCTCATTGTATAGATAACTAAAGTAGACTGAATAAAGTGCACGTCTGGATCGCACGAATTTGTTCTTATGTGTGACAGTGGGATTGAAGCTTAAGATTTTGGGAAAAAATTAAAGGAAAAAACCATATGAAATTTTATTAAACAATTGAAAATCAGTAGTTTAAACATTTATTGGAAAAAACTAAATAAACCGTCTAATTTCTTTTACTGTTTTAAATTTTACGAAAAAAAATTCAAAATCGTTCGACCAGAATTTAAAAAAAACGGATTTTTGACAAAAAAAATTTTTTAAACCGGGAGGTACTTTTATAAGATTTTTTCTGAAAAAACTATTTCAACCAAAACAGTTTTATCAAAATTGTAGGAGCCGTTGTTGAGAAAAATGAATTTTTCATTAAAAATCGTATGGCAGGTAGCTTATATTTAGAGATAGAATGCTAATTCAAAAAAATCCTCTGTATGATGGCATAATAATAAAACAAGTTTAAAGGAAATCGGTCCAGCCGTTAAGGCAGTAGATAACTATACACACAGGCAGACAGAATTATCCGACCCACTTTTTTCCACTTCCTTTATCAACGTTATGTGTAAATGTGTGATTGTTAGAATTTTTTTTGACGAATACGTAGTTTGGCCTTATAGTACCTCTACCTACCTATAATCACAAGAAAAAAAGTGCGTATACGCCATACGCCAAATGTAAAATTCGACGGAATAACTTCAAAAATCATCCAAAATACTTTCCAGTGTAGATTTAGAATTTACCTAATTATACAAAACTACAACCTTCTTGATTTTGTATGCCGTAAAGGAAAACCATGTTTGAATCAGAATATGTGTTTCATATTAACAAAATAGAAATTTATTTCAAAATGATTAAACATTAAAATTTGTTAGTTGAATTTAAGGAAGAACCAAGTAGCCATCAAAAACTAAAGTCGTTGTATGGGAGGTGTTTTTGATTAAAATCTTCGAAGTTACTTGTTTCACAGAAAACTCAAAGCACATTTTCTAAAAATGTATCATTTTTAGATAATTTTTTTACGACTTCAAATACAATATTGGTACCCATTGTATGTAACAAAGTATAAAAAAGACCAAACAGTGTTCTTGTTTCTTTCTGAGTTTAAACAAAATCCTTATCCTTAAAATTATAGGCTGTCTAGTAGTCAAAATTCAACCGTAATTCAATGTAAGTGTTGCACTCTCTTTAACTTTGCTCTTACATAAACATTTATTTTATTTTCTGTCATAATTGGTGCTGTATAAAATAAAAGCACATGTTTTATCTCTATATGGAGTTGTTTTACCTGTGTAATCGTTGGCTTATTTGGATGAAACTTATATTCTGATGACTGTTGCGTTGTCTTAACCTTTCAAAAATGATATACATACGTTCTATCCAAAAAAGTTGACATTTACCTTTAGTCTAAAAATGAGAGTAAAACGAATTGTAACTGTGTATTAATACGAGTAGGTACCTCTATTGAAGAAGTGCCAAATCCTCAAAGAGAAAATTATGTCATACAGATTCGAATTTCTGCCAGTCCTTTGGATACGGAGTCAAATTATAAGCCTTTTTTATTTCTGCAAACTCACACACAGGTTTTGTTATTGAGATTTAGAGTAACTAAGCAACCAGCTCCTCTTTAAGCTATATTTTTATTTTGTGTGGTGTGTTCACATATTGAAAAAAAAAAAAATTGTGAACGAAGTTAAAAGTATTCCATTGTTTTAAAGAATGTGTCAAAATCATGATTAAGTATTGAAAACCAATTCCTTCGAACATAAACGGAAATTTGTGTTACTGCATTTCTAAAGGGCTTCAAAAATAAATCTGGACATTTTCAAACTTCTCCTCTTCTTTCCTCTTCGACGTACATATTTTGTCAGATATATTTCGATTTTTTTTTAAACAGGCTTATGCGATCAATGTTTTTTTTTTTTTTTAAGTAAATTTGAAGCGATAAAAGTCTTCATCGGGAAGCGTATCTGCAACATGTGTCTAAGAAAATCATAAATATTTCAAAGAAAAAAGTTCTAAATCATCTCTCCTATCATAACTATAACTTACGACACGAGAGTTATTTCACTTCCCCCTTCCTACAGCAGCCTACACTGCTCCAACTCCAAATATACACTGTGAACAAAACTCTCTGAGTTAAATTCACCTGTTTCCATATTTTCTCAACAACAACAAAAAAAAAAAAACATATTCCCAGAGGAATAGCTCATGGAAATTTTCATCTGTTGCTCGGATTATTTTGCTTTCTTAAATAAACAAAATCTCTCCCATACAAACATTCAATCCCACCACCTTCCCAGTTTTCACATCATGTTTCATATGCTCACTTCTCTCGTTTTGAAATTCTCATGGAAATTCCAGTGTTGAGTACGCGTCCGCGCAAAAGAACTTAAAACATTTTTGTTTCACCATTCGCAAAAGTCTCATTATAAATTCTGTGGAAAATTTACCTGCTCCCCAATCGACCCCGATGTATCTTTGGCCTAGGCCTGTACGCCGATAAATCCAAGGGAAAAGAACTTCTTTGAATTTAGTAGGCTCTCAGCCTCCGAGCGGATAACAAAAGTTTTCTTCCATAAAAGTCTTGCGAAATTTTTTTTGCGAATAGTTTTTTTTTCCACATAAAAGCTTAAATTTTTGCTTTAAAGATTTGCTGTTTAATTTAAAATTACATTTAAAGCATATAACTTCAATAGTATATACAATTTGTGCCAAAACAGGATTCAATATTCTTGAAAAGAAAATTTGATGAAAAAGTATATATATATATACTAATACCGACCGTTATAAAATATTCACAATGTAGGGTGAATGTGGACAAAAAACCAACAATCGATCGTGGGATTTAAGGTTAAAGTATCCTAGTGCTTGGTATAAAGTTTCACGATTTCGTATTTTCGTTTTTAGTTAACAAAAAATACCAATAGAAAAAAAAATACTATATAGATTCCTTAAAAATTAACAGAATTAATTGTGTTAATGATGGCGGCTGAAAACAAATTGAAATATCTCCCCAAAACCGTTAAATACCAACCCAACACACATTGTTTAAAAGAACAAAATACAAAACAAGTTTAAATAAATAAAAACCAAAAGTACACATCATTCTAGCATTGCTGAAACATCTTCGCTTCGCTGCCTGCCTGGATAATGTTTTTCAAAAAGTTGAGATAGAAAAAAAAAAGAAAAGAATACAAAACACCATCATCAGCCAGCTTGTGTTGTGTACCTATAGTGTATTTCTTTCACCTGTGCAAATTTTAATTAGTGCTACTACACTCCAGCTACAGATATGGATGTTGGATGTGAGATTCATTTTTTTCGTGTTCGGTTTGTGTTGTTTTAAGTTTTCACCAAGGATATCCTTTTGGAGTGGAAAGTCGAAAAAGTGTTCGACTAGATGCATAGTTAACAGTCATAGTGAAAAGCAAATGTTAATTTTGAGAGAGAAAAATAAAATAACAAGAGATGGAAAAATCCAAAAAAAAAAAATATTTTGTTCTCCTTTCCCAGATGCAACAGCATCATTTAAATAGAAATTTCAATACAAAGTGCAATTGAAAATAATTAAAAAAAAAAAAATTATGGGGAATCTTTTGGAATTATTTGCTGTGCTTCATTTGAGAAATTTGCGTCTTTCGTGATTTTTTTTTTTTGATTCGGCGTTGATTGGAATATATATATTTAAATTCTATAAAATATATAGGTACATACCTATATTTGCAAATGTGTTTATTAAAGAAAAACCCGCAAGGAAAAAGATACAGAAAGAAGTATTTTTATAAAGAGCTAATTTTATGTGCTAGTTTCTATCTGTTAGTGAATATTTGCCAGTTTGTATATAATTAAAAAAAAAATATGTAGTTGACTTCAGTGTATAAAAAAATTATAACGAATAATATTATTCTATACATTTATTGGTAGTTCGAAGTTTTTACGATATTTCATGGTCTTTTTTTAGACTAAACATCTAAAGTCAATGAATTTGATAATGTAAAAATGAAAATATTATCTTTATAGACATAAATGAATACATGCTCCATAAAGATTTTTAATAGTGTGCATAATGTTTTAAATAAAACACATATATATATAGCTGTGGAAAACAATGGAAAAACGAGTTAGAAAAGGTAGGTAAGTTAGATTTTTTTTTTTTAATTTTTAAACATTTGCTTTGCCTTGTTGCTTCAAGAGATGCATTTGATAGTTAATCGTCCAGCAGATAGGAAATTGAAAATCAAAAGTAAACTACGTTTTTACATTTATCTTGTTTTTTTTTTCGTTTGTTGGTTTTAACAAACAAATAATTAAACAAAGTGTTTACAAACAGTTTGAGACTTTCAAAATACTAATTTTTATGTCTATTCAGATTCAGGTGTACCACAAGGACGTTTCCTCGGGTGCAGGGAAATAAGTCAACGGGTACTAAGTCCACCGAGGGACTTTATTCTCACTTAGTGGGAACTTAGTCCACTTAAGAGCAGTGGACTTATTTCCCATGAATGGTGAGAATTTAATCCTAAGAAAATGGTAGGAATTTAATTCCGCTTTAATGTGAAATACGTCCCAACTTCCTTTTCCAAAACAAAAGAATTAAAAAATGTGCAAAAACAGGCATAATGAAGCTTACATCGAAAAAAGTGAAATTAGCCCCTGCTTGGGCTCACTGTTAGATTTGTCCTTGATTTGGAGAAGGTGCGAGGTTGGGTATATGCAAAACGAAAACAAAACACTAAGTGGGAATAAAGTCCCTCGGCTGACTTAGTACCCCGGAACTTATTTCCCTGCACCGTTTCCTCGGTACTTTACTACTTTTCTTATATACATTACATAACATTTTAATCTAACCCATTAACTACTCAACGAAGTGGACACACTTACAAACACTGGCAGCTGCAACACAACACAAGACAATAACACGACAGAGAGAGACAGACAGAACAGAAGAGAGAAGAACAGACAATACATGCCAACAGCACGCAGCTAGTTGCTAGTATTAATGACGGTCCCCGATCGAATTTTTATATTTGTAAGATTCCTTTAGTTTTACTAAATTTACTATACTTTTTGAAACAAGTGACTCAAAAGTGAACTATGCGAACTACCACAAGAACATTTTGGAAAAAATGTAAACATCCTTCAAATTAACGTAATAAATGTAGTTATGTAATATATAAATGATTTCATTGGTTTATTAATTCAGCCCAGTAAAGAAGCCGCCTTTCACCTTTTCAGAAATGCACTTAGCTCCCCTCAAATCTGTCTACAAATTTTTGATTTTCGGGGTGATAAGGCGATCGCAGTTTCTTTTTTTTTTTGTTATTATTATTTTTTCTCATTTTTTGCGTTACCAAACCTTTATCACGAATTAACACAGCGCAAACCTTTTGGACAGTTGAATAGGAGATACAATAGGATACCGATGCATATCGGTTTTGAATGTCTGAAAATTGATGCGCAATCCTGGTAGAACGGGGGACACAATTATTGTTTCCGCAATGGTTATTTCATGTTTCAAGTTTATGTTTTCTATTTGAACCCTATCGTGCAGACGCAAATGTGAATAAGGACATAACCTTTCCTTTCCAATGTATTAGGACTAATATTTTTTACATCGACCTAGGAAACCAAAACTGCATTTTCGTCAACGTCAATAATATATCTAAAGCTGAAATTTTTGTAAGAAAAACACATCAATTTTTCGATAAATGTGCATACCATAACGTAAAGTAATAAATTGTTGAAAGGAAATGTTTTAGTCACATAACTCATAGAATTAATTCATTCTGAGAAATAATATGGTGATCTTAGAGTGGGTGAGGAAAGGGGAATCCCCGCTTCCCGTTTAAGAGCTATTAGAGCTTTCTTTAACTCTGTGAGCTCATATTTCTGCTTAATGAACTCGAAACTCAAGTTTTTTTTAACTCAGTTGAAATTTAATGAAGAAATCTGAGGAAGACCCAAAAACAAGGATGCAATGAACAAGGCACACCTCAATTTTCAAGTTTAAAGACGTATCAAGCTTGTCCCATTTGAAGTAAAACAACGAAATTGGCGACCTTATCTTTAAAGAACTTAATATTGGTTATTTAATTCAGAGTTTCGTGTAAATGCCTGCCCAAATTCTAAAGATCTTTTGTTCCTTAACGCAGTCAAATATTTTGTTAACATTAGGTTTACTTTATTTATCATGAAATAACAATCTTTATTTTGTGTTTCAGACAATTCTGTTCGTCTGTCTGTTTGCATCTCTACAGTCTAAATGGACGGACCAATTTTCTATAAACTTGGTACTTAGTATTTGTATGGTAGTCCCTAGCAAAGTGATTTACATTTTTACTCTAGGTCCAAAATAGACGGTACCTGGCATATAGTCGTGAAAAATACTTTGGTCTTTGAATCTCGATAATTATGTTTTTTGAAACTTCTCACATGTTAATCAAAAATTTATTTGCACTGATATACTCAAAATAATATAGAGTTCGAAAATCATTTAGTCACCAAATTTTATTGTTATTTCAAGAAAACTCTTAACTTAACTAAAAAAAAAACTTAAAGATTTTTCTAAATTATTCTTGGATGTTTTAAATTACACATCCCCTAAGCAATATGATTTAGCATAAGAGAAAGTTCGTGCGACCCAGTCGTACACTTTTTTTTTTTTTTTTTTTGGAAATTCACGATATTTTTTTTTAAATAAAAGTTACATTCACCAATTTCACTTAAAGCTAATATAGTTTCCACGAAAATTACATCTACTTATGATTTTCATATTCCATTTCTTAAGAAAATAATATAAAATAAATGTAAACATACCATAAAAAAGCACTTTAAGCAAAAGATTCGCCGTTTAGATTTGCCTTTGAAAACCCTACACTTGATTATTTCTGCTGCCATTATGTGATTGATGACGTGGAAATCCATATAAAATGTTGCAATTTATAAATATATTCTTCATACGTTTTAAGGAATTGCGCATGGCAATAAGAATATAATCCATTTCGAAGACAGAAAAACCAATACAATTACAAGAATATCCAAGATTTAATTAAAGCAGCTATACAACTACTAAATGTAAACAATGAAATGTCTAAAACTAAAGAAAAACCAACATAGTTATAAAAACACAGTGGAACAACAAAATTTCCCTCTACTCGAACACTAAATCAAGAATTTATAATCTTTGGATTTTCTTTTTGTTATTGTTATTGGATTGGATAATGGTCCGTGTCCTTAGGCGGATTTTCCATTCTCTTTGGTGTATTAATTTGTAATTTTGTGAAACTTGTCAAGCGTAAATAAACTTGGAAGAGGAAATAAAAATGAAGGGACAATAAAAAAAAGCAAGTTCCTCTTTCGAAAATGTCCGGAAACAATTATTTTCTCTCACAGAAAACTTTCTTTTGTTATTGCGCAAATAGGTTTATACTTGTTTTTGGAAGTTTTGAAGCATAATTTCGTTAATAATTTGAACTTTAGGTTGTCTTAGTGTTTTGTGTAGATTCAAAGAACTTAATCGGAAGTTTCACAACAATAGGGCAATGGAATTATAACTTAGAAGAAAGTACATTATTTCGTTGAATTGTGAATATCCGGTTCTATGAACTTTCCCTTTTGCCTTTAATAGATCATTCTTTAGTAGGTAGAATTAAAGGCATTCTTTTTATAGTATAGCAATTTTACTTTTTGATCTCTTTGAACTCATTTACCTGCAGTTTCAGCTACATTTTTTATTAACAATGTAAAATTGTATTATATATACGTAATACCATTATCTTTATTCTATAGGTTCTTACTTAAATTTGAAACCTTGGCTCAAAGTAAATTAAACCAGAGGTAGGTCAATGTCGCAAGAATGTATGATTGAAGTTTTAGAGATTGGAATTTCGGAAAAAAGCAGGGAAAAAATCAAATGAAATTTTATTAATCACTTAAAAATCACTAGTTTTCTTTTATTGTTTTGAATTCTAATGAAAAAAAATCTTGATATTATTTTTTTCAAAAAAAAAATCAAGTACCGCTAGTTTTAGAGCTAGAATTCTAATTCTAAAAACCCCTCTGTAAGACGTCATAATAATACTCTGAACAGTAAATGACGCTTATAAGAAACTCTAAAATGCCACAAGTTTTGTTTCTAATAAGCGTGTGTTTCTTATACCGGAACCACAGATATAAGAAAAAAGTTTCTTATAAAAATATTCTTCCAAAAAAAAAACACAATTACATTTCATGGAAGTGCATGTACATGTTTTTTCTTAGGGTGTGTTCACATTTAAGGAACATTTAGATGGGCATTTTCGTGTGTCATAAAAAGTTTCTTATACACATCCAATTTTACAGGCAAATTAAGAATCGGTGTTGTTAAAAAGTTCATTATATCAGTGTGTTTCTTATAAGCGTCTTTTACTGTACCAAGTTTGAAGCAAATCGATTCAGCCGCTTAGGATGTACATAGGTGCCGATACAGACAGAATTGTCGGACAATTTTTTATATTATTCTCTATCATCGTAATGTCAGTATTTATTGTCAATTTTTTTTTTTACGAATGCATAACTTGCCTTTTATTGCCTAAAGTCCCAAGTTAAAATATAGGTAACTTGAAATCCAAAATCAGTGTTTCGTTTCAAAGATATTTCAAATAACAGAAGTCTCTTTTACAAAATATGTCCTTAAAATCAACAGAGTTTTTTTTTATTTTGGAATATATTTCTACATACATACATATATATGTATGTAGGTATATTATGAAAACTGACAAATGTAATGTACTAGGTTTCCTAATTTCCTAATGAGTTGAGAAGTGTGGTTCTGTAATTAATCAACCAATTTTCAAACGTCAAAGCAACTCAAGATCGACCGAAAAAATCGCCAAATTCCGTGAAAGCGCACAGCAGAACCCGGTGTTTTGCCAAGCTGAAAAATTCAGGTATTCGCAGACTTCAACTTGGCGAGTTTTGAATCGGAACTCGGACCTACACCCGTAAAATATCAAATTGACCCTAGAGCTCAAAGTTTATGACCAAAGACAAAGCTGTTTGATCGCTGACTGGGTTTTGGAGCATTTGGAAAAAGACACAAAGTTTACAAGTTAAATTGCCCACTAAGTGACAATGCATCCTCAAAAAGTGAACGTTTGGTGTGGATTTGTGCGCCATTGTTCCGTTCTTTGGTACATGGTTAATGGCAAGGTCAACAGAACGATAGTAAATAAATTCTTATAGCCCAAATTAAACAATATGTCGACATGTGGTTCCAGCAGAACAAGGTCATGCGATTTGGCTCCGATAGACTTTTTCTTGTGGAGTTTCCTGATGTGAACATACTTAATACAGGAAATCACTCAAATACAACCGAATCTATGCGGAAGAATAAGTGAAAATTGGACCACTTGGATCCGTTCTATATAAATAATTAAATGTATAATATTGGAGAGTCACTTTACCTATCAACTCACCTTCTGAAGATTTTGAACGAGAACGTTTGGTCTAGGTTCAATTCCCAGTGTCGGAAAAACTTTTCAATTGAAATGAACTCCAGCCTATAAGACACTTAAGTTGTTTTTGTATAGTGTGAATGCTAGCAGTCTACAATACGTGCCTTTATACAAAAACCGATTTCAATAGAAATTTAAAAAAATGTTATAAATCAATAAGATTGAATATATGTATTGTATATGTACCTTGTGCCCAAACCAATTTTTTCGTTTAAGGCCAAATTTACTCGAATTTAATTGAGGATCATTTAAAATTACAGAATCGAATATATTTAATTGATATAAAAGTTTTGCATTTGAAATTTAACAAAAAATGTTTTGAAATTATTCCAATTTAAATATTCTACCACTTGAGTAAGTATTGTTCCAAAAATCTTTTAGAAACTTTTTATTATGGTCTTGTTCAATCCAAGTTGCAGTATGGTCTTGTTTGTTGGGGTGGTACTTTTAACTGTAACCTTCAACCTTTATTAGTATCCCAAAAACATATTTTGAGATTAATTTGGAAAAAGAGACGTCTTGAGCATAGCCTTCCACATTTTTCGCTTCGAATATTCTTCCTTTAAAGCATCTTTATTTCTATAAGGTACTAAAAGTTTTTTTTTTCAAGAGCGGGAATCTTCTCAATCAGGGTTCATCGGTACATGGTTTACGTAGCTATGAAAGAAAACTTGCCAGCGTTCCAATCCACAACACTCACAGGTTTTTAAACTTTTATACAGCATAAAGCCTAGTTGGCCTTTTAACAAATTACCAATTGAAATTCGCTTTCTCCAATATTTCTCCTCTTTTAATCGAGAGATTAAAAAATGGTTGTTTGGCTTTGATTTCGTTCAGATCAACAATATTCTAAGATTGATAACTTAATACTATTTTTCAATTATTTTTGGCATCCTTATACCTTTTAACCCCACAATTTTCTTCTTTTCTTTTTTAATTACTAGCTTTTATACTCTACTCGGCACTAGTTTCTTAACTATAGACGGTACCTAACTTAATTCAATTAGCTTTTTTTATTGGTTCCTATGAAAAACACTTAACAGCTTGCTAAATTGTATTCCTACTAAATATTAATTTATAGCTTGCACATATTAAGTTTGTATGATTGTTCTCTATATTGAACCTAATGAAAACTTCTAACAAATACAAAAAATAATTAAAAAAAAAACGTATTGTCGTTGGTTGGCTAGTATTAAAATACCTATACCACATTTATATGTTTCAATCACTTCCTATCAGGCTTTATTTAATCCTTAACAATTATTATTCCTTAAAACGTAGAGCCATGCCATATTTTCAATTCAAATCCAATATCCAAAAACGATAATGAACGAATGGTGTTTATCGTTATTTTTTTGAATGTCTTGATTGAATTAGATTCCCTAATAAACATATAGACAGAAACAGAAAGCATTAGCATAGCATTATAATGTCACCTTACAAAAGATTGAAGGGAGCGTTCACCTTGGAGCACACCGTTTCCGAAGAATCGACTTCTTTATTGCTTTCTTAAGCTTCAAGGAAATCGTTTCCTGCGAAATTGGGTAAGGTGTCTCCTTTTCGATTAGGTTAAGTAGGTATAGGTTTATTATTAAAAGGGACGAGATTTGAAAGCAAAGTTCTTTTTTTTTTTATTAAAGCACAGATGGGACTCTTCCTTTATGAAATTTACATTACAATTGCTGAGGACTTTTAGTCACGTCTCAATTTTTAAAGACAACTGATACCAACACAAAAATTATGTATATCGATAGAAATTAAACAACTGTATATATTTTGTCAATATTTATATTTTTTTAACTTAGGACACTTTTCCATTTTCATACCCAACCTATGCCCCTCCAAACAAAACATTATTTTCCTCTATTTAAATTATAGGGTGTACCAAGAATGTTTGTTGTGTAGCGCGAGGTGTTAAACACACCGAACGTGTCTTCAAAAAGTATCCATGGTATTAGCCTATACACTTGATGACATTCACACTTTGTCCAGTGACATTTTCGGTATGCTTTTCCTTGTTTTAATCAATAAATACGTCTTTTGCACCCGCATTCACCTCTCGTTAGCTCTGCGGTCGTCGTCGTTTGGCCCAAATATATTATTTTTATCCAAATTAATTTTGGCGTATTGAGTGTGGGTAAATATGACGAAAAACATAGCCACCAGGCAGTAAATTGACGCGGCTGGTTTTTCGCTTCCCTTTTTCTTTCGAGATATTGAATTTCAATTCGATCGCATTTTTGTGCGTGGACTTTAGGGGCTGTTGGCAGGCGTATTTACATATATTTATGGTGAAACAAGGGTTGGAACTAAAGAAAGATAACGGTAGGCAACTAATTGGATATTGGTGAGATATTATTTATAAAATATACAGCAAATTATGTAGCCATATTTATGCCGATGGCATCAGGAAAATGCGAAGAAGATAACTTTACAAGGATTTAAGTTTTTTTTTATAGTAGGTATAGCCATTATCCTTATCTTTGATTCAGAATATTGTGTGGTTATGATTTATGTTATTGATTTCACAAATACATGCAATGGAAGTGTATTAATTTATGGCTTACGGTGCTTACTTTCACATGATTAATTAATATTGTTTCTAGTTTCCGAAGAGTTGGGGTAAAAGCATTACAAGAACATTTTTGTTCTATTTCAGCCTTATCTTTTACACGTTAGTTTGGTTTTGGTTTTACGCTTTAGCTTTTGGAGATGTTGTATCACAATGGGGTAATTGTTGTCTAGTTAACTTTTATACCCCGCCTACAAAAGCTAAAAACCCTACCCGTTATTTTATGTTAATCTATATCTAATATTACATCCCAAAATATACGCCAGTGAATAAAAAATTCAGTTAAAACTTTATCTAAAGGTTCTTCCGATTTCTAGGTTAATTTAAATTTTTATAATTGGGTTCATGAATTGTCTATTTTAGTTTCAAATTAATATTTAAAATTGCAACTGGCCGATGTCTGTACATTATAGATACTGAAGAAAAAATTTTGGGAGATTTTAATGAGAGCAACAAAAGCCAAAACAATAGTTTTTTAGAATGGAGCTGGTGAGGTAGTTTTCATACCACGAATATTCTTCATTAGTCATAACCAACAATTTTCCCTCATTCCCAGCAATTTCACGTTTTAAGAGTATTTTTCGCCATGACCATCAGAAATTATAGGACGGGCACTTCGAACCATATCGGTCAGCGTCGATCTCAGGATGAACTATTCTCTGCTAAAATGAAAATATATAGTAGATACTTGATTCGAAATTCCAAGCGTACGAAGTCGCGGGCAAAGACTTAAAGTTTTGAAGGAAAAGGTAGCATATGCAATAAAATATATCACAGTATAAAAGTTTTCATGTGGCCCCCAAAATATTAATTACTCAGAGACAAAAATTTGGGT
Organism: Platycheirus albimanus; assembly: GCA_916050605.2. Taxonomy (NCBI): domain Eukaryota; kingdom Metazoa; phylum Arthropoda; class Insecta; order Diptera; family Syrphidae; genus Platycheirus; species Platycheirus albimanus. Next base: position 45,004,209 of record OU696697.1, read on the forward strand.
TGCATTTTCAAATAAACCAGAGTAAAAGAATTAAAAACAAAACAATATTTATATTCCATAAATAAAATTCCAGAGCAATGAAAAATATTTCATTTAACAACTCTGATGTTTACGTTTAGAGTTCATTTTCAAAACGCGTGTAGCTTTTTCTTGGAAGGTATATTTGTAAAATGAGTCAATGAAAATGTTTTACCGAAAATCATCACTCCATCAACATGATGGCGGAAAATATTGCGCCTGACTAATGCGTTGTGGTATTATTTAAATTTTAAAATATAGTCGATTAAATCTTTCCATTTTTATTGGTATTTCAATGCAATTAGGTAGTTTGTACTTGGGAATTTTTTTTTTTATTTTATTCAAAAATCTGAAAACATGAACAAAAAAATAATAAAAACGTTAAACTTTTTTTCTTGACAATATATGTAACTTAGATGATAAAAGCCTTTAATTTGTTCGAAATCGGATGCTTATTTGACGGAAGAGTCTGATTTTTAAACTTAAAGATAGATAAATGTGACAATACAGCACCCAAATTTGTATCAAAATCTGTTTTCAAAAAAAAACTCTTATTCTATAGTAAATACCGTAATGTTTCGATAAAGATTAAAACTGAAAAAGACCTTCCGGGAGATTACGAAATAATTAGTTAATACCAAGTTTGCGAACAAACAGACACTGTTTAGAGCTTAGACGGACAGATTTTTCATAACGAATTTATTCGACTTCCCTTTCACGGATTTTGGCTTCAAAAACCTCACCTTATAATAATCAAACCTTCATCTAAGTGTTTGTCCCTGCAAAGAATAAATTCATAAATATTAAACTCCTATATAGATACGCAACACCAAATTCATCAAACTAAAACAAGTGCATTTTAACACCGCAATTAAAATTTAATAATCTGGGTAATTTCATGGCACTTGATGGCGGAACGGACCTGGATGTTAACAGTAGAATAAACAAAGCCCGTAGTGCATTTGGAATCCTCTCTTCTGTGTGGAACTCTGCCAAAATATCGCTACGCACCAAGCTGAAATTCTTCGAATCCAATATGAAATCTGTGCTGTTATATGCATTCAAAACATGGAAATGCTCTGCAAACATCTCGAGCAAGTTGCAAGCCTTCGTTAACCGTTATCTGCGTTGCCTACATTTACATTCTGAAGATCCAGTGGCCGCAAACCATATCGAACGTAGATCTGTGGAATAGGACCGGACAGAAAGAATTGGATGTCGACATCAGGCAACGGAAGTGGCGTTGAATTGGCCATACTCTGACAATAGCTAAAGGCTAAACAATCCTTCGAATGGAATCGTCAGGTTAATAGACGGTTGGTAGACCAAGAACAACTTGGAAGTTATCTGTTTTGAAGGAAGCTCGTTTTCAGGGTATTCAATCGTGCACACAGCTAAGGCGAGTTGTGGCGAATCGGGACAGATTGAAGGATCTTGTTGCTGCTTTATGCTCCAGGAGGTGTTTTGAAGAAGAACATGTATATTATATAATCATAAAATCAATCCAAGCAAATAATGCTTTTCACTGAGTGCCAAGAATGTAGGCATAATTAAAATGAAAAATCTTCCGACTCGATGCTACGACAATAATTCGATGTCGATTTATTCAGGAAATGTGTCTAAGCTATACAGTAAGAAATTTAACGTGACGGACAGTTCACTGAAGTAAAAATTGTACCATGAACTAGCAAGCTTCATAATTAAATATGATTTATCCGATTTTGATTAAATTTTATTTTGATGAAAAAGTTTTGAATCTCAAAAGTGAAGACGTATTTAAATAAAAGCAATAATTTTAATCGATAACAGACGAAAAATTCAATTAGACTCGACCCCATCTTTGCTTTTATTTTTCCCTTAAAACGAATGCCAATAATCAGAATTTATGGTGTTCTTATTTATGTGTTGTTCCAAAAATAATTTGTCTCCCATTATAATGAAATATTGTGGCATCGATGGTAGCCATGATGTGTTATGTGACATCTTCATTTGAATCTGTTCATAAACAAGACTGATTAAGATGTATTTTTTTACGAGCCTAGCTATATTCGTAAAATTGATGAATACTCAAATTGATGGAATATGAATGGAAGCTTGCGAGACATAATGATTAAGAGAAACAAAAATTTGATTTGTGAGAAAATAAGGTTGAAATGTGATGATCAACTTGTCTATCCATCATACTGTTAGTAATAAATCATTGTGATCTCAGTTGGTGCTGTATAAATCTTTGTGTGGCGCCTCGATGTTGGTGGCACCAATTTATAGCTTGACAAACATTAAATAGGAGATTTTGACAGTGGAAATGGATGTGGTTGAAGGCAACCAACATTGATATCGTCTTAATTAATTTAAGAATTAAAGGCTTTAAATGTCACAATTTTCATTGGCAATTATAGATATTCCAGGGTGTTTTCTAATTTGATTGCAATATTTCATGGACATGTTTTTAGTAAGTATACAACAAACATGGATCTATTAAAAAAAAAAAGATACACGAGAAAAGTAAACGAAAATCATAAATTTTCATGGAAATTAAAAAATAAGCAGTTACAAATGATCATTGTTTTTTTTTTTTTTGTTTCTATAGTTAAAGTTTCTATCAATTTTAAGAGATCTGATATCGCTGGCATGGTTAAGGGTTTGCCAAACTAAGCTTTTTACTTTATAATTCATTACACTACACTACTTTTTTTCTAAATACACGAACAAACAAATTTTCAAAATCTTTTGTTTACGATTGTGAAAAGAAAAATTCACACAATACAACCCAGCGAAGGATTTTAGCACCACCAGCAAGCAAGTGTGATCCACTTATGCATTTTCTTTCATATAAAAACAACTGGAAGAATATTTTATTATACTAGATTTTTTTTATATGATTTTAAAGCTATGTGGATTGCTTTAAAATGAACGAATATAGTTTTATTTTCTTTTGCTATCAAAAGGTCATCAACTCATCGGTAATGATCCAACGCAAGAAAATACTTCATATTTACCATCACCATTAAATTTAATACATATGTCCTTCATATCCCTATTTGTATTGTTACTTCATTATGTTAAAACCAATAAGCTCCCCTGAAAGAAAAAAATATTATTTCAACGCCCACAACAATCATAATATCAAGATTGGATGGACATTTGCATTGTAATGTAAAGAACTTTTCTGTTGATTATAGAGGAGCTTTCATAGCAACCCACGATTTGCCGTGTTGGAAAAAATTAACAAACTGGGTGGCTAAGTGCTTACTCAAAGCCACGAAGGATATTAATTTCTGTAATACTTTTTGTTCGTTTAGTCGTCACAATGAAAGGCAAGGACATTAAAAAACCAGAGATGACTTGTTGATTTTTCACAAGAACTCATGACGGTCAAATTTGTGGGTATGGTCGTATATTGTAATTTGAAAAATCAATACTCCAATTGAATTCTCATCGATTCTCTTGAAAATGTCTCAAACTTGTTAAATACAACAATTGAAATGTTGGAGAATTGTAAAGTCATCATTGCGACAAACTTGCCTTGGGTTTATAAGTAATGACAATGAATTTTGTGAAATAAATCGTTTAAACATTTTTGTCTGCTACATCACAGCTCGTAAAAAGTATCAGCAGCTGGAGTTAACATAACCAGATTCTATACATCATGTTTGTATCATTTTAGAAGTTCTTCAACAAAAAATGCTCACTCGAGGTAGCCAGCTGTTTTCACCCCTTAAACATTTCCCCGTAACACTCGTCTTGCTAGGAACGCTCATCAGTTTACAATTTGAGCCCAATTTCGGACATACCATCAAATATAGGGATTCTTTCTTTAGCCATATAATACGAATGTGGAATAAATAGCTTGGTACAATTTCCCCTTGCCATTTTGATCTTCAAACATTCAAGACCAATGTTCATCGACACCTCCTTTCTCTTCCTCCCTAATTTCCTATCGCTCGCGCTGTGACTAACCATTTAAAGGGTAATACAAACCCCTTGAGCACGTGTGCTTTATTAACAAAAAACATAAGCGAGAGCTACATTACGTTTGCAACGAACTGTTGGATACCCTATTCCCCATATTTTTGTGTGTGTATGCGTCTGCCTCCAGCCGATGTTTCAGTTTCAGAAACAAAATTCTTCTTTAGCAGACAGATAACAATTCAATAACATTAATTTTGTGTGGTGTGATGTTCAATTAGTATTCTGGCACAATAAAAAAAGTGTGTGCCACGCCCAAAGTTAAGATTTTTTATTGCCAAGGCAATTAGTATGAACTCAGTGACATTCAATTTAATTCTTGCAGATCGATTTGAACAAAACAAGACAAAACTTATATTTTTAAAAATTAGATTTTGAATGGAAATAGCGAATATGGGTGTTTTTAACAATTCTTGGACCACACTCTACTACGTAACCAAGGAATAAAAATCTAAGTGTTCATCCTTTTTACTTCAAAACGTGTAAAACTACAGCTGAATCGAGTAGTTTTTAAACAATCTTACCTAAACAAAGGTATTATATCAAAATCACGCCTTTAAAAGTGGGCGTATTGAAAAAATTTACACAAGAAAATGTAGAGATATAATTTTCAAATAACGAACGGAAAAAAAAGTTTTAAATTGAATATTGGAGGTACCTTAAATTTTTGAGACTACGTTTTTCGTTCTTTCAAGAAAAGTGGGCGTAAGCCACGCCTAAAATTCAAACATTTTTTTTCATACACAAACTGTTTAGTTTCACTTAAGAGACGCAAAATTTTGACTGTTTGATTCATTATAAATACCGTTTATTTACAAAAACAATTTTTTTATAGTTTCTTATGAAAAGTGGGCGTCAGCCCAAAACCAATGTTTTTGATTTCATACACAAGATGTTTTTGTGCCAGTAATACCCACAAAATGTAATGTTTTTCGCTTTAATATAACAATTGTTATTTTATAAAAACAATATTTATGGTTTTGTATGAAAAATGGGCGTCAGCCACGCCCAAACTGAAATATTTTTATTTGATTGGAAGAATGTTTACCTAAAGCTTACGTTTGCAAAATTTTAGCGTTATGCTTTTATCGTAACTGTACAAAAAACATAATTTAATTTTACCAAATTGAGATTGTTCATCAAAAATGGCGATTGTGGGTGTGTTTGTTTGCGTATTTTACCGGTTCAAGAACTTAGCCTTATTCTTGAACCAAAGGATATATATACCAAATTTCAGCTTTCTAGCTCAAAAATTGCGACCTCTAGAGAGTATACATACGGACGGATGGACGGACGGACGGACGGACGGAGGACATGGCTAAATCGACTAGGCTTTTGATTCTGAGTCAGACTATATATACTTTTCTATCTCTATGTTACAAACTCCACACCAAATACAATATACCCAACTGAATGCAGGAACTCATGAAAATATGTTCCAACTATAATTGGTACAATCAACCAATTCAGCTAATTTATTTCATGCCAGTATTATGAAATATCACTGAACACAGTTTATGGAGATACAGTAGTTCTCTAAAAAAAAAAAAAAAAAAACGTCGCTTCGTTGCTGTCTTTAGTGCACAAATCATCTTAAGGCTTTAATATACGAATTCTGAAATTAAAACAGATATTATATTATACATAAAATATGTACATTGTACAATGTACATGCATACAAACATACAACATATTCATTATTTTGTACAAACAAAAGGCTATACATTAATGTTACATAAATAAAAACAAATTACTGCCAAAATCATAGCAATTTTTCTTATTATTCGAGTATATAGGTACTACGTGTATGCAAACTTGAATTATTTCGAAAATCCTTCAACAAACCTATTTAATAATGAAAGTCTTAATTTCGTTTGTCTTTGCACACCCGCTTATGATGTTCAGTGACAAGAAGTATGCGGTGGTTGCTTAGAAATAACGCTAATTACTTCCGAAAAATCTTGAACCAGCACTCCATATACCATCCAAACCATACCTAGCTAGACTTACACACACATTTTATGAAACTCTCCCCTTCCAACAAAGCCATTAAGAAAAGGATCCCAACAATTTCCTATTCAGCATCAGGTACAAGGAGTTTGGTATTACTTGCTTAATCCTTTCCAAATTGAGAGCATCTCCCTTTACCATTGGGATCTGGGGTGGGTGAATACGCGAGTTTCTTATATTTAGCCCTTAAGACTATGTCCTTGGAATGGGATTTTGTTCTACCTGCACTTTCTTCTTTTCCGAAATAAATATTAACGAGCTTGCTCCAAAGTTTGCTGTTCCTTTTATTTTCAACCGGACTTGTTGTTCGTCTCCCACCACTACCATGTTTATTATTTGCCGTACTTTTTGTTGCAGATTGAAGTGATTTGTTCCAATATGTTGCCTCCTGCTACGCCATTGAGTATGCTCTGTTTTATTTGGATTTGTGTTATAATGGATGTAATTTCGTTTACAAGCAAATAATTAATGGATTAATGAATAGTTAATGAAATTGTTAAAATATGTATAACAAGACACGCTGTTTGTCAAGTTGTATAAGCAGATTTTTCTATCTTAAGCGATTTTTAAATTTAGTAAGAATGAAGTGTGATTATATAAAATGCTCGATTATGCCGCCTGCTGCTACACACTCGCAGTGTGGATGCAATAACATAAAAATTGAAAAACAACTATTTCCTTTTAAAATAATATAATATAAATAGCAAATTTAAGAAAACAGTCAATTAATTAACGAAAAACAAATGTAGTAAAAGGGGCAAAAAACCGTGCCACGAAATAAAGTCAAATGCAATAAAGTCCAAAACCAAATTTTGCTACATAATGTCAAAAACAATTTTAGACTTTATCGCACTCATAAAAGTGCAATATAGCCATTTGACTTTATTATAGTTAATTGCAACTATTTCTGAAGAAATCTAAAGCAAAAGACGTATTTTTATATATAACATAATTTATCTCTTTCTTGGTATAACAAATACAAAATTTCACTTTATCTTATATACAGGGTTTTCCAATAAGAGATGTTATTTTGATATTCAAAGAAAAATGGCACTTTTTGAGATATATTATCAGATGTTTATTTCAATGTAAAGAAGAAAGTATGCCATTTTCCAAAAATTAAGGTCGAATGACCCCGCCGGACCATTTACCGTACCAAACAGTTACTCGTTGGGGATGGAGATGCTTTTCAACAATAAATCTTGGGGTTTTCAAGCACCAGATGCGACAAATTTGGCTTGTTGAAGTAGCCAAGCCACCGAGGTTGAAATGGGCCTCATCAGTCAAGATGGTTTTTCGATGAAATTCCGGATCATTTTCATGCATTTCAAGGACCCAATCAGCAAAGACACGACGTTGTTGATGATCGGCTGGCTTGAGTTAACTGAACTTTATAAGCCTTAAGACCCAAATCTTTATGCAAAATACGGTGTAATGATATTTGCGGAATGTCCAATTCCAAAAAACGACGAGGAATGGACAAACCTGGGTTTTCTTCAACACTTTGGACTACAGCAGCAATATTCTCAGTTGTTCTTGAGCGACTTAATGCATTTCGGAATGTTGTTATTCCATCTTCCATCTATTAGTAGCAAGGTTCTCCTTTTAGTGATTTTGATAATATAAATTGTCTATTTTATGTCAAATGTAAGGATTTAAGAATTCTAAAGCGCTATTTGCATTCTTCTTTAAAAAAAGATTAAAGTTTATATTAAGTAAAGACAAGTCGCAAGTGGGCGATCCGATAGAAGGAATTAAGAAGATAAATTGATTCTCAAAATCTTCTTTAAAGGGAATCTTAAAGCATGCTTTAGTCCTTCTTAAATCAGTATTAAATTTACTTTGCCCTTCAAATTCTTTTTTACACCTTCTTAAATAGGTATTAACACCTTCTTAACTCCCTCTTAACTCCGTCTTAGAAAAAAAAAATCATTCAACGTTTGAAAAGTTATATAAAAGGATTTATTACATTTTTTTGAATTTTGTTCTTTGTCTTTTTACTCATTTTTCTTTATTTTTATTTTTTGTTGTCCATATTTTATTTTCGCTCTGTTCTGTAAAGTCCAGATTAGTAGATATTTAATTTTTATATTGTAACTGAATATTTTTATTTATCTGTTTTTTTTCAGCACCCGGATTCGAACTCGAGTGCGAGTTCGAACGGTAGAACAACTTATTTAAGAAAGCATTTAAGAAGGATTACAAAAATTTAAGACGGAATAAAGAAGTATCGAAAATGTCGATTTAAAGAAAAAATGTTTAAGAAGGATTTAAGACGGACTAAAGAAGTATCGACAATCCCGATTTTATTCCCTAAACAAAATGTCTTTAAGAACGGTTTAAGAGCTATTAAGAGGGATTAAAGAAGCTTTTTACTTGCGATTATAGGTACTATAAGGCAAGTTTTGGATTCGTGCAGAAAAAAAATTTTGAGATAACAATCAAACATGACATTACGATGATGGCGAAGTCGAAAAAAGTGGGTCTGGGAATTCCGTCCGTCTGTCTGTCTGTCTGTCTGTTCGCGCCTCTGGAGGCTGAACGGCTGGGCCGATTTGCTTCAAATTTGGTATTTAGGATTTATTTGGCCGTCCCTCGGAACAAATTTTTTATTTTTGCTCTAGACCCAAAAATAACGGCACCTGCCATACAATCGGGAAGAAAAAAATTGATTTTCTCAAAAACGGCTCTAACGATTTTGATAAAACTTTCAGAATCCTAATTTCTTAAGGCAGTCTATCTTTAAGTTAGAAAATTTTTTTCAAAATTAATTTGTTTTATAACGGTACCTTTCATAGAACCAGTATTTTCAAATCAAATTTTCTCGTAAACCATACATTCGATTTCAATAAAATTTTGAGCACAGGAAGTCATTAATAATTTTAATAATATGGCATTTCAAAAACTTTTTTTTTGATTTTTTATAATTTTTTCAAAAAAAATTTTGGTTTTCGAAATATGTTAGAAACGGGTATATTAATTTTGTTTTATGTTATTTTTTCAAATGTAAACAACAGATTGCCATATATTTGCATACTCAAATAAATTTCAAAATAAATTATTTGGAAAACTTTTTCAAAAACAACCTTTTTAAAAAAAACTGGTCGAACGATTTTCAATATTTTTTTTTCCTAGATTTACGTATAGCTTTGAAATTTTACTGCATACTTTGTTTTTCCGAGAAAACTCTTAAACTAATTTAAGAAATAAAAGAATTTTCGAAATTATTTAAATTTTTTTAATATCCATATGCAGCCACTAAGCAATTGCTTATCATAAGAGCAAGTTCGTGCGACCCAGTCGTGCATTTTATTTTATTGTATATTTAGACTAGCAGACCCGTTTAAAGATAAAATTGCGTTTACCTAAATAAATATTATTACCCATATAAACGAAAACATTGCTCCTTGGGGCTAACCCTACTTTCTGGCATAAAATCAACCAAAAGACTATTAGTGCTTACAGAAATATACAAATAAAAAATTTGATTCTTTTTCATTTGAAATTTCGATAAGCAATATAATTTAAATCATAAAAAAATATATAGATATTTGTTTAAAATCCGTGTGTACCGTTACCGAGATAATGTGGTCTGATTTGCTGTGCTCTGGCTATGGTTGTTACCGTTAAGGTTGAGCTTTTAAGGCCTTACGAATTTGTGTAGATACTTGATACAGCGTTTTATTTCTTGAATATTTTCATTGTTAGACAGTAATTCCGAAATTTTGTTTAAAAAAAGTTTTTCGTTAAAAGTAACAAAGGTAGCGTTTGATTTACGGCTTAAATGAAAAATCCAAAAATACCTCTGAATGATGCCCTAGAACGGACTAATAAACAGACTGACAGGCAAACTTGTGCTGTCATGTTTTGTCGTATTTTCTGTTACCACAAGTATTTTCTGACGCATGCATAACTTGCCGTATAGTAACCTTTCATCTCAAGCAAATAAAAGGGTTTGAATTCAAACATATAATGCATATTCATGAATGTTGAAATCCTTATCCACACGGGATGAGATTATATAAAATTATTTCCCCAGTAAAAATAAAAAATTCTATTCAATTTCAACAAAATTCTAAAGAAAATACGAAATGCAAAAACTCCTGTCTTGCATAGCTAAGCTAAAGGTCAAGCAAACAAAAAAAAACAGAAAAGCATTCAAAAACTAAAATTCATTTAAATTTTACGGAGCTCTGAACTATAAAATTCTGTTATTACATCAAACGAATTTAAACTCTTTTTTTTTTTTTGTGAAAAAAATTCCACTTCTTCTGTTTTCATCTTTAATGATAAAAAACAGAACATATTTTGTAGAGGAAAAAGTTGACATCTCGTTTTTGTTTCAAAAAGAGCTGGTTTTTGTCTTCTGTCATAAAGGACAAAGAAGAGTTTGAGAATTTCAATATCGAAGGTTTCCATCCATTTACCTATTGCACAAAATATTTTTTTTTAGAAAATCAGTTTGAAATGTACATTTAAGCAGCTTACTGTGGTATAGTTCTACTCGAAGTAACCTTATGGTTGTCTATTTTACCAAAGACTACTTTGTCGGTTAAAGTTTATTCTTTAGATTCCAATGCAGAAAACTAGCCAAAACCAAACAAAATGAATAAAAGCTTTAAATGAGAATTATTAAACAGGTATCCTTAAATGAAATGGAACAAGTACAAGAAAAATTAAAGGCTTCTGAATTGCATTTCATGACTTATTTCAATTAGAGCTTGCATTATTGCATTTATTTTTAATTGCACCCTTTTCTGGAACTTTAACAATTTTTGGGAGTATTGCGGGAAAAAATATTTTTCTTTAGATAATAAATAATAAATATGTATTTCATGTTTCAAATACTCCTCATTAAGGTTTTTTGAACAACAAGATGTATCCTTTTAAAATTGACATCTTGTAAATTTAAAGGCTCCGAAACGTACCCATTGATTTTTTCAATCTTCTGATTGTTTGAAATGGACGATATCATATACCTATATGTACACAGTTTTGATGTATCTCTCTGGTCTTTTGATTATTCCAGGTTCTTATGATTTGTGAAAAAAAAATCTAATAATGATAGGGGAAAATGGAGCTAGAAATATTGGGGGAAAGAAGTAACAGCTACAAAATGATTCCTAAAAGTGTCTCTTGTGGAAAAGAATAATATTCTTCTTGTAGCAATCTATAATTTAAAATTATACCAGTGCTGAAGCCTTTGAAAATGGTAGGATGAAACCCTCAAAATTTCACATAATGATTAAAAAAAATTTCGATGAAGTTTTTGTTGTTGTTTTTTTTTCTTGCATTTTCTGAGAAAATCTACCATTGCTATGAATTTTTTTTTGTATTCCATCAGAAAGAAGAGATTTCAAGAAACAAAAAGCCCATCGACTTATTTATTTATTTATTTATTTATTTATTTATTAATTTACTTTCATCAATTGATTCGAAGATCTGCTGATTACAAAATTACAAAAGAAAAAATAATAAAGATAATAAGATACATTATACAGGGTGATTCACCAGCGTTGTGCCAAAAAGCTAGAGCGTGTAGGTTAAGTTGAGACAAGAAAAAAATCGTATAGGAGGGGGGGGGGTCTATTCCCCTCCGTTTAGCCGGGAGGGGCAATTTTCTGAAAAATTGACTTATTTTGTAAAAAAAAATATTTAAAATCAACGGGTTCGTTTACAACACCGTGTTATACCTTTTTGGAAAGCCAAAAACTTCTCCTTTTATTTTGTTTTTAAATTAAATTGTTTTAACGAATAGTTTAAAAAATATAAATTTTCAAACTCAAAATTTTGAAAAAAAAATTTGAAAAAATAATTTTAAAACTAATTTTTTTCAAAATTTTACGTAATTAAGTATAATTTTTGTTCTCAGAATTCAACGCTTCCATTAATTTTTAATCCAACACTGAAAACCGAATGGCTCTACGACTTTTTGTTGCCAAGGTATTCAAAAATAACCGAACCTACTTCTTCACAAAAACACGAAAAAATTGGCTAAATGGTCACTTGTGCCATCCCGTAAGGCTAGGTTTTCTTGTTTTTATGAAGAAGTAGGTTCGGTTATTTTTGAATACCTTGGCAACAAAAAGTCGTAGAGCCATACGGTTTTCAGTGTTGGATTAAAGATTAATGGAAGCGTTGAATTCTGAGAACAAAAATTAAACTTAATTACGTAAAATTTTGAAAAAAATTAGTTTTAAAATTAATTTTTCAAATTTTTTTTCAAAATTTTGAGTTTGAAAATTTATATTTTTTAAACTATTCGTTAAAACAATTTAATTTAAAAACAAAATAAAAGGAGAAGTTTTTGGCTTTCCAAAAAGGTATAACACGGTGTTGTAAACGAACCCGTTGATTTTAAATATTTTTTTTACAAAATAAAACAATTTTTCAGAAAATTGCCCCTCCCGGCTAAACGGAGGGGAATAGACCCCCCCTCCCATACGATTTTTTTCTTGTCTCAACTTAACCTACACGCTCTAGCTTTTTGGCACAACGCTGGTGAATCACCCTGTATAAATAATATATATATATATATATATATATATTATTTCACCAGAAAGAAGAGATTTCAAGAAACAAAAAGGCTTGACGTGAGCTTTGATTGAAAATGTTTGTCTTTTTTCGATATTAAGACAAAATAAGGCGCAAAAATTAATATTTCTAATCAAAAAAAACAAACAGTGTGTTTGAGACATAAAAACTTGAGTTTTCACCAAATTTCGTGAAATTTTTCTTTTGTAAAAGATACAAATAAAAAACCAAAAATTTGGTTACTTATTTAAATTTTTCACATAAGTTTTGAGGTTTTGTGAAAGAGTGTAAGAGTGTAGATCGTTGTATTACCTAAACTTTGCCATTAAATTTTTTTCCATAGGACGTTTAGTTTTGCCGGAAATCGGATAGTCCCTTTTTTACCCTTAAACCACCCTTTTCTACTTCCGGACCTCAAATCGCCCTCAATTTATTTTTCCTCTAATTTTTGTTATGTTCTCTTCCTTTTCCAATGGGTTTCATCCTACTATAATTTGATTTGGTTTCAAAAATTATTGACCCTGGGTCTAAATACTCCGTTATAAGCTAGAATTTTCTTCTAGCTCTAAACCGCTCAGCTCAACCATCTGAATATGTACATTTTTATTTTACTAAAGAGGATATGAGGCCTTACCCGATAGTTTGCTGGTTTAAAACCCTACAGTATACACAATCATTCAAAAGAAGTGTTCCAACCTTAAGTATAGGAAGTAATCCCAGTGTTATTTTGTACCAATTTTGTATGTGTTTTTAAAAACATTTACTAAAATAAATATAAGTTTGTATTTTCTTAAACTCATAGTCACGTTTTCCTTCTTATCTGTGTAAAATAAATTTTACTTGTTACAACTTACTGACTTATGGTACAACCAACTCAATAACCGGTTAAGTTAAAACACAAAAAGTTCTTTTTTTTTTGTATATTTAACTCATTAAACTCATGTCATCCAATTTTTAAATAAGTTTGGCGGTTCACTAAAAAGTATTACTTACTCATAGCTCCACTTTCGCCTACCCCACGAGAACATCTTGGTTATCTAGATCGGAGTTTCTCGTAAATTACTAAACTTATTACAATAAAATTTTGAGTAAAGGAAGATTTTTATTATTTGGTGTACCCACACATTGTCTATTAAAATAATTTACTCATATTTGTTTAAATTTAATTTTCATTTATAACACCTTTTTTTAGAAAAAACGATTCAAGATATTAATCAGGATATTATATTGATTTTTTAGATTGTTGTTTTTTTAAGAGTTTCTAAAAATTTTGCTGAAATTTTATCAAAATTGTTAAAGACGTTTTAAAGGAAATCAAACTTTCTGTTAATAATTTTATGGGATGTACCTTTATTTTCGACCTAAAGTAAAAATGAAAATTACCCTCTGGGAGATGCTTTAAAGCAAATCGGCCCATCTGTTGGGGCTGTAGTAGGGCGGACAGATACAATTTCCAAACAAACTTCTTCGATTTCTCCATGATTGTTATGTCATGTGTTATTGTTAGCTAAAATTATTGGTCTTGCACGAATCAATAACTTGGCTTATAGTCCCTATTCCCTAAAATCGCAAAAAAAAACCTTATGACACTCTGGCGCCTCTCTGTCGCTCTTTTGACCGAATGATGTTGCCGCCACAGCACCAGTTTAAAGTCGAAGATGAATATTTGGAAAATAATAATTATTGAACTGTAATAACTTCAAAAACTCGCCCTTGCCATGGCACATGAAAATTACTATCCATTTCTACACGGTTCTTTTATATTTTCTGTTATGGGATAAAGTTTGTTGATTCGGATGTAACGAGTTTTTAGCCTTGTTTTCAAACTTATAAGTGCACCCCTGAGTAGAAGGACTTACCCTTAATTAAAGACTATTTGCCAAGGCAACAAAAGAAATCCTGACTCAATATTGTAGCCAACATAAACACAGTTCTTCGAACTTGCATAGCAAGGACCAAGGACATACAAATAATAATACTCTACATTTTAACAATTGAAAAGAAAATTTCTGGAAAAGTAGCTGTAGTCATCTCTTATTTACATAAATCCGGCGAAGGTTGAGATATACTCGTAACTATAAAAAGGGATTGTCACAAAAAATAAGAAAAAGAAAGTTAGCAAAGCGACTGTTGAGTGCTGAGTTACGTTTTGCAAGTATTCAATGCATTTCTCCGGAAGCCAGACGAAGAAGGCCGGCGACATTACGTGACGATTTGGGTCGTTAACTTACAGACGACAAAATTTTCTATAGAAGGTTTTTTCCAACTCTCAATAATTCTTTGTCGTGGATGTGATATTTATCCTCGACTGTCAATGCCATGCTATTATAGATGAGAAACGAATGAAAATCGCTGGCATTATCGAATGAGTTTGATATTACTACCATACTTGAATACCTACCTAAATAAATGTCATATATGCTAAACTATTCTGATGTTGGCAATGCAACGTACTCCAATAAATCTTGAAGTACGTCGGACAGTACGGATTGACAATTAGATTTTCGTATTCGCAAATTTGTATGTGTTCTTTAGTTCGTATTTGGGATTTGATTAAATACATTAAAAGTTAGGTATGTCAAATATATCAGATTCACATTACCTCTCAAAACAATATCAATGCAAGGCGGCGAAAGAATGGTTTCTATTTCTCGAGCTTCTCAATTCAGATATAAGTACAGAACGAACATACATTTTCAAGGAATGTTGACAGCAAAACAATTTTTTATTGACTGAATTCTATATCAACCCGTTTCAATTTTCACTATTTCAAATCAAACGTGATTTTATCAAATTGATTCAAATTTGTCTATAAGACAGTTCTGTCATCAAATCAAACCACTGACTTTCAATAAAATAATTTCAAAAAAATTTATATTTTTTCTCGGTGAAGATTACAATCACACTTTTATACAAATTTGTATTTTTAATAATTAAATCATATTTGATAGATTTCTAAATTGAATATTGCCGTCTGCCATTATTTGTGAAATCGGATTGAAAGACAACACACAGATGGCGCAATAGATGGCGTTATTGCATCTCGTGGGAGATCCCAAGAGAAGCAAGTAAGCAAGTGTATTTGTATTTTAGTAGTAATAGGGAGCAGAATATATTCGGAATTAAAAGTAGAAATAAAAATAAAGAGAAGGACGTGATAAGGAGAACATGATTGTGCAAAATAAAATAAAAAATTGTTACTATGTCAAAAACCCTTCTTAGACTTATTTTGACGGACAAGCATTTACCAAGGCAGAAGCATATCCCAACTGGATGAATAATTTTTGACACCCTGCCAAACAGAATTTTTACATCCATCTAATTCGTTGTCAAGAGAAGATTTTGAGAGACTATTTAATTCGGGAAAAGAGTTAAAATGTAATAACTTGTGCATGGGAATATTCATTGAGGATTTCAAAAGCTCAATACCAAAGAAATTTTTTGAAAATTTTTAAAAATCAAAAAATTTTGTTTGAAGATAAGATTATAAATGACTTCCTTTTTCCGAAATTTTATTGAAACCAGAAGAATAGTTTACGTACCGGTATAAGACAGATATCGAAAAATAAATTCCAACAAAAATAGATTTTTCAAATTAAATAGCACCCTGAATGTTAATCAAAATCATTAGGGCCGAAAAAATCGAACTTTGTTTAATGATTGTATGGCAGGTACTATTTGTTTCGACTTAGAGCAAAAATGAAAGACATCTATCAAATAAATACTAAATACCAAGTTTGAATCTACCCATCGGTTAAGGCTGTAGAAGTGTGCACAGACAGACAGATGGACGATATTTACGGACCCATTTTATTGGCGTAATGTCATGTGTGATTGTATTGTAACCTCGACATTTATTTTTACTTGCGATTATACAGTGCCGTTCGAAAAATTTTGGTCAAACTTTTTTTTCGAATTTTGTCAAAGTTGTTGCAATAACTACATACATTTTAATGAGGTTTCGTTTTCTTATGCGGTTTCAATCGTTTCATGATACATTTAGAGTACCTACTATAATTTTTTACACGCAGTCACGGGAGTAAAATGTTTTTGAGTACCTGGCTCATTTTTAGGGATTAAAGAAAAATGCTTTATTTGTGCAGTTTTTTTTTTTTAATGCTTCTCAGTAACATTCTCTATCCTATTAGTACTTTGTTGGACCTCCTATTGCTTTTATTACAGCTGCACACCGGCGAGACATTGACTCAGATAGGTTTTTCCATTTGGATGCAGGTATGGTGTTCCAGGTCCAGATAAGTAAATTTTTAAGGTTTCCAATTGACACTGGACGCTTCTTCGCAACCTTGAGTTTCATTATTGACCAGATATTCTCAATTGGATTAAGATCTGGACTGTAGTGAGGCCAACTTAATACATCGACATTATTTTCTTCGAAGTACTTTTAACCTAAAAAAAAAATGCAAATATTATTTTTAGTCAAAGAAGTTCTAGCTTATTTAAAAGCCTAATATTAATCTTTAATGTTAAAAAAAATCAAGTTCATACTTACAATTTTGGCTGTATGGCAAGGAGCATTGTCCTCTTGAAATATGAATCTGCAAGTGTCACCAAAAAACTCCAGCGCAGAGGGCTCAAATTCATTTTTCAGAACCCGTAGGTAAACTTCTGCATTGACTTTAGGTTCTAGAAAGACCATTCTACCTTTTTACATCTCCAGAGAAGCATCCCCAGACCATCACACTTTCAGTTTTGGGGGGCATCCGTAAGATGCATTCAGAGCTTAGTCTTTCCTTTGGTTCTCTTCGCGGAAGAATTCTCCCGTCTCCAACATGCAGCTTAAACTTTGATTCGTCGTAAAAGATAACGTTGTTCCACATGTCTAGAGTCCAGTTAAGATGCTCCTGAGCCCAGGCCAATCGTTTTTCTCTGACTCTTATTGGAAAATACGGCTTCAGTACTGGCTTGAGTGCTCTAAGTCCAGCTTTTACGTGCCTTTTCCTCACTGCGCTTGACGAAATAACTTTTCCTGTAGCTCGACAAAGATCGTTTTTAAGATCCACGGAAGTCTTGAACCGATGCCGCCAGCTTTGCAGCACCAAAAAACGATCTTCCACTGGGGTCGTCTTTTTTGGCCTCCACGGGCCATTTTTCCTGCTGGTAGTCCCGGTCGCACGATATTTTTTCAAATTCCATGCCACAGTTTGTTGAGAAACATTTTTTTTTTTTTGGAAATTGTACGAGATATCAAATTAAGACGTGACAGACACAAAATATTGGCTTTGCACTTATTTTTTCCATTTTTTTTTTCACTAAATCACTTCGGTTCGCTTCGGACTGCAATTACGAGCTGAATGCACCTCTTCTTCATAATAACATCGACTTTTATGCACTTTTTGAACGACATTTTGCTACCTAATGCAAAAAAATCTCTTACCTCTCATAAATTCCAAGAACTGCGCCGAAAAAGCATAATAAAGGGTTTGACCAAAATTTTTAGGTACTGCAAGTTATGCATTCGTAAATTTTTTTTTTTTTTTTTGAACAATAAAACATAACATAACGATGATAGAGAAGTCGAAAAAGGTATTCAATTCTGTCTGTCTGTCTGTCTGTCCGTTCGTCTGTATCGGCACCTACAGCCTAAACGGCTGGACCGATTTGTTTCAAACTTGGTACATAGTATTATTATGACGTCCTACAGAAGGGTTTTTGGAACTAGCATTCTAGCTCTAAAATTAACGGTACCTGCCATACGATTTTTAGGGTAAAATTGATTTTTCTCAAAAACGGCTACTAAGATTTTGATAAAACTTTTTGAATAATGTTTTTGTGCAAACTTTATGTTTTGGTTGGGATAGATTTTTCAGGAAAAGTCTTATAACGGTACCTCACATAGGACCGGTTTTTTTAAATCAGATTTTCTCGTAACCACTTGACGGATTACCATGAGCTTTTTAATAAAGGAGCCTTTTTATAGACAAAATAATATAAATTCTTAAATTTTTCAGATTTTTTTGAGATTTAAAAAAAAATAAAATTTTTTTTTATATTTTATTTTTTCCAAAAAACGGTTTGATCTACTTTTTTTAAATTTTATTTTTCTGATAAAAACTACGAATTGCTAGAAGTTGGCATACTCAAAAAATATTTGGAATATTCTTTCGAAAAGTTAAAAAAAAAACTGTTTTTTGAAATAACTGGTCTAATGATTTTGAAAAAAAATAAAATGCACGACTGGGTCGCACGAACTTGCTCTAATGAGTGACAGTGGTTTATAGGCTTGAGATTTTGATAAAAATAAAATTTTCAAAATTCTTAAATAAATACTTAAACTAATTTGAGCTGAAAAAAAAGTACGCCATTTTATTTCTTGGATAAATTTGAATTTATGAGAATAAATTTAGAAAAATCTGTGGAGCGGTTTTTGAGAAAAAAAGTTTTTTTTGAAAAACTTTTTGAAAAAAATTTTCAAAAAAAATTCAAAAACGCCAGTTCATAGGTATTCAGCAAATACATTTATTTAAAATTTTTTTTAAAAAAATTAATAAGCAGTTTTCAAAATATTAATTTTTTAAATTTTTTTTTAAAAAATGCTTTTAAAAATACAAAAAAATTTTTTTCAAAAATATTGGTATGCAATACAAATTGAGCTACCTACAGCTATATGTGTGTGAAATTTCGAAAGAATCGGTTGAGTCGTTTTCGAGATAGTCGAAAGCAAAAAAAACGGTCCTATGGAAAGTACCGTTCTTAGCCATTTTTTAAAACTTTTTTTTCAGCCATATGATTGGTCATACCTAAAAAGCAACACTGATTTTTTTAATTAAAAATCGTTAGAGCCGTTTTTGAGAAAAATAAGCTTTAACGTAACGGTTGTATGGCAGGTACCGTTATTTTTTGAGCTAAAAAAAAAATTTCAATTTCCTTTCTGTACAATACCTAAAAAAGTCTATATACCAAGTTTGAAGCAATTCGGCCCACCCGTTTGGGCTGTAGGTCCAATACAGACAGACAGACAGACAGACAGACAGACAGACAGACAGACAGACAGACAGACAGACAGACAGACATACAGACGGACAGAATTTTTAGACCATCTTTTTTCGTCTTCGCTATCATCGTAATGTCATGTTTGATTGTTATCTCAAAACTTTTTTTTTCGACGAATGCATAACTTGCCTTATAGTACCTATAATCGCAAGTAAAAATGTTGGAAAAAAAGCAGGGCAAAAATGATATGAAATTTTATTGATCACTTAAAAAGCACTAGTTAAAACGTTTCTTTGGAAAAAATTAAGTAAAACATCTGTATTGAATTTTAAGGATTTTTTTTTTCAAAATCGTTCCTTCAGTTATTATAAAAAAAGGTTTTTTTTGAAAAACTTTTCCAAAAGATTTTAAAAAAATTTCCTTTTTGAGTATGACAATTTCTAGCACTTTATCATTTTTTTAGGAAAATAAAATTAAAAAAAAAAAAATAGAACAAACTGTTTCTGTAAAAACTAAAAATCAAAATAAAAATTTAATTTTTTTTTAAAAACTAAAAACAAACTTTTTTTTTGAAAAATTTAAAAATTAATATTTGATTAAACACCACTAAAGGAGTCTGATGATCGGGTTGTTCCCCGTAGAAAAGCTGCAACTCAAGCCCATGGTAGCACACTCAAGTTGTTGTTGTTTCATTCAAAAATCTTCATAAAAATTCTAATTTCGGTAAGCTAACTGTAAGTATATTAATTCATACAAAGACCTCCTTAATATTATTTTGTTTCTAAATGGCCCCCAAGTGAAATTGAAAACGCAAGTTCTTTATGAATACTCCGTTACAAAGCGAAAGAAAAATAGTTTTGATAATGGAAAAAGTGAGCTTTTTTTATCAGCACAATTTTTCTTTCATCATTTACATAATTTTGGAATACAGAATTATGCGATACCAGAATTTTAAAATGCAGAATTTTGAATTTACAGAATTTTGCAAGCTCACATAACAGTATAAGGTTAAGGTGAAAAATATGGCGTTCCATTTTGTTTCTATAGCACTGTTAATTTTATCTCGAAAATTAATCAAGTCCCATAGTAGATATACCGTGATTATGCAGACCTTTGTGATAGTATTTTTCTTAATAAAATCTTTATAAATTATAGAGGGGTATTATTAGAAAACGAAATTTTAAAGAGAATGCATTACTTTGGTAACACCAAAAACTAATGAAAAAGGTGTTTGGAATACAATTTCGAATTCTAATTCCTTGGTGTTTTAAATAAATATCATGGTTCGATTATTACAAATGTGTAAAAAAGTATTATCAAACGGATATATAGTTTCTACGTACTTTGATGCACTTGGTATAAATGTGTTTATCGTACTCATACCACATAAGGTGTAGCTGTTAAAATACATTATGTTTGTTGCAGTATATGTTCCTTTCTTTCAGTTTATTGATTTATGATAACGATGTATTTGCGAGTTTCGTTGGAAAAAAATGAAGATATTTATGACTTTTCTGAGGACTTTTATTGGAAAAAATAACTTATGTTTTGGGTTCGTATGCACAAATGGGTAGCATAATTCTTCCCCAGACACATTTTAAGGAAACGACCGTGCTCCTATCAGTGTCGGAAATTACATCATATTTTATGTCTTACCTACCATGATTCTTGCCATACTAAGAATCAGATCTTTTTTTTTCATTTTCTATATTTATGTTCAAAACTTTATGTTTTATTTCACAAATTTTTATCGGGCTCGTCTTTGGAGACTCTGCATTCATTTATACGTATGCCTATCAATTTTACAATGTTACTAACGCTTTTCGAGTGTGAAAACGGAATACAAATCACCTCTTGGCAAGATTTCTTAGGATAACCTTTTTTCACGCTTCAAAATCTCATAAATTATCCCCATCAACCTTTATTCTAAGAAAAAAAAAGTATATACACAAGAGCGCCTTAATATATATTATACAAAAAAAAATAACTACACAAAAGCTTATTGCCATAGCCATCACCTCCAAAAACGAAATTGAATCCACTTTTCAATTTCCTTATTTTTTGCCAACCGCCCACCCCATGCTCTTTTTAAACGAACAGCACAAAACGAACGTGCGCCCGTTTTGAAGGAACGGATTTTCATACATAGAGGTGAAAAAATATTTTCGGAACATGCTGATGGTATTGAAAACGAACAAAAAAATCAATTTACGCTTTAATACCCCCTGTGGGATGTGATGGGCGTGGGTCCTAAGTGGGATGTGTTTGGCCGAATCACATGCTGAATCGTATATGTGAATACGTGTGAATGGGATATCTGTTGATTTTATTCAAGATGCCTACACAAACACAAGTTTTCTAGGGTCTATTTCGTTAAGGACTTTATGACTTTGTAATGATGCTTGGATGGGGAAGACGGTATTGGACCAATTCGTGAGAGGGAATTCCAACAGTTGTTATAGGTTCTATTCGTGCCTTCGCTTGCTTGATTTGGTTCAATGATAAAAACAGTATACTTATAGGTAAACGTGCGAGGGATAGAATAATAATCTTGTAATAAGTTGTTCCTTTTGTTGAAAATACTTCTCAATCTAAAAGCAGTTAGGAAGAAAGCCCAAATGAAATTTATATGAAACATTCCTAGGACTTGCTTTCGGCTGTTTTCTAAATAAATAACCTTACTTTCAAAACGAAATTTATTCTTATTAAAGGCAGATGATGTTCCGCACGTTCTTTGAAATATGTAGTACTTTTCTTTAAAGTTGAAAAACATTAAAAAGTGCCTTTATAACGGAGGTAGCGTTGTAAATAATGAAAGATATTTAACTCTGACTATTTTGATTGATAAGCAAAATAATATTTTTATCTCATCGTTAGATTGGCAACCATCTTGGAATTAAATCGGTAGCTAGGGATGGATTGTTATTTAGTACTAGCGGTACCCGGAGCTGATTTTCAGAAGACTCAATCCCAAAAGACTCAGTTTCAAAACTGACATAGAAAAAACGAACAAAGTTTCAAACTCTGGTATGCCAACGCTGCACGATTAAATAAAATGCACGACTGGATCGCACGAACTTGCTCTAATGTGTGACAGTGGTGTGTAGGAGCTTGAAATTTTGATAAAAATACATTTTTCAAAATTCTTAAATAAATACTTATACTAATTTGAGC
This sequence comes from Platycheirus albimanus, assembly GCA_916050605.2. Lineage (NCBI taxonomy): Eukaryota > Metazoa > Arthropoda > Insecta > Diptera > Syrphidae > Platycheirus > Platycheirus albimanus. Next base: position 45,026,865 of record OU696697.1, read on the forward strand.
TGAAAAAAAGTACGCCATTTTATTTCTTGGATAAATTAAAATTTATGAGAATAAATTTATAAAAATCTGTGGAGCGGTTTTTGAGAAAAAAAGTTTTTTTTGAAAAACTTTTTGAAAAATAATTTCAAAAAAAAATTAAAAACGCCATTTCATAGGTATTTAGCAAATACATTTATTTATAATTTTAAGAAACAAATTTAATAAGCAATTTTCAAAATATTAATTTTTTAATTTTTTTTCTTAAAAATGCTTTTAAAAATACAAAAAAATATATTTCAAAAATATTGGTATGCAATACAAATTGAACTACCTACAGCTATATGTGTGTGAAATTTCAAAAGAATCGGTTGAGTCGTTTTCGAGTTAGTCGAAAGCAAAAAAAAACGGTCCTATGGAAAGTACCATTCTTAGCCATTTTTTAAAACTTTTTTTCAGCTATATGATTGGTCGTACCTAAAAACCAACACTGATTTTTTTAAATAGAAATCGTTAGAGCCGTTTTTGAGAAAAATACGCTTTAACGTAACGGTTGTATGGCAGGTAGGTACCGTTATTTTTTGAGCTAAAAAAAAAAATTTCAATTTCCCCTCTGTACAATACCTAAAAAAGTCTATGTACCAAGTTTGAAGCAATTCGGCCCACCCGTTTGGGCTGTAGGTCATACATACAGACAGACAGACAGACATACAGACATACAGACGGACAGACGGACAGAATTTTTAGACCATATTTTTTCGTCTTCGCTATCATCGTAATGTCATGTTTAATTGTTATCTCAAAACTTTTTTTTTTCGACGAATGCATAACTTGCCTTATAGTACCTATAATCGCAAGTAAAAATGGAGGAGCTTAATTTCTATTGGTGAAATATGAAGGTTAGCTGTGATATAATATTATGCATATATTGTCATTTAAAATGCCGATAGAAGAGTAAGAAGAAAGAGAAAAGGTATAATTTTAAAAATTCTTTGCAATTACACTATACTAATACAAACACATGTTGAAGCATCCATTTTTATTGACATTAGCCCCATACTTGGGATTGATTAGGAGACTGATTCAAAAACGCAATTTTTACTGCTATATGGACAATGTATTTGTTGGCGAAACAATTTTTCCATGTAGCACCAATGGCCTTTCCAATCTTCTCCTTTAAATGGTTTTCCATACTTAAGTTTTTAGTAAGACAGACACCGAGATATCTGTATTCTTTGATAACTTCTATACTCTCCTCGTTATAATACCTTCTCTTGTTTGAACAGTTTCTGCCACCACCATTCTTAAGAATCATGACTTTAGATTTGTTCAGACTCACTTTAAGACTCCAAGCTTAGCAGTATCTAAAGAGTTGTTTAATCATCAGCTGTAGCGATTCCGGTGAATAAGCAAATAGAACTATGTCATCTGAAAATAAAAGTACCTTGATAAGGGTTTCCGCATGATCAATGCCTCCAGATAAACAGTCGGAAAGGTCTTCAAACAGAAGAGGGCTCAAAGCGCGTCCCTGGCTTACTCCTAATTTGAAACCATTCAGACACTTCCTATCCATTCCATACTGGTGCTTTAGTATCTTCGAAAAGGTTTTGTAGCACTCTTCCAAGCTTTTTGGACATCCCTAATACAAATAGCTTGTATAAATTAATCTACTTTAGATTATTTTTATTTAAAAAAAATATTTTTTATTTATTTATTCAACTGGCAGCGATTCTGCCTACAAAATATGAATGACAATTAATTGATTTAAAACTACACCTTAAATACCTAATCAAGCACTCTCCTAGTCTTCACGTTCCCACACTGGTGATCTTGTTGCATTTTTTTGTCGATGCACTGGATACCTCTGGAATGCCATGAGCTGCAACGTCAGCGGCTTGCTGCAGTTTATTGTGGGAAACTGTTGCTTGAATTTTTATGGTGTTAACTTGCAGTTTATTGTGGGAAACTGTTGCTTGAATTTTTATGGTGTTAACTCATCCGCCTTTAAAAATCGAACGCCCACGTTCGATACTGATGGTTTAAGTGTTTGTAGGACTTCTTCCACCCCGATTGTTCTGGACACTGGAACAGGGTGTTCCATGGATATGTTTGTTGCCGTGGAAACGAGTTCGACCGTATTAACTTCTTCTCGTACTGTTTTCCTTCTCCAAGTCTTACAAGGCTTCAGGGTTGTTTTTGATAACTTCCAAAGGGTGAAAAGTATTGCCAAAAGTGTTAATGCTGACAATACCAACATGAATATAGTTTTTCTCTGATTTGTTCTTTCTAGGGTTCGGATGTACTGTGTGTTATTGGCTTCTATCTCTTTGATCATTTCTAGCGAGAGTAACTCCTCGAATCGAGGCTTAACAGCGGATGGTTGTAACAAGGCCGGTAGGGAGTTGTGTTTCGTGACTTCTGATGCTGTGAACGTATATTGCTCGGCTTTGATGGTTGCATTATGGAAGTGAATGATGTATGTCCCATTCAATGGCACTTTGTTTCCGTCTATTTCGATGTTGTCGTCAAATTGGTTTAATAAAATGATGCCAGGGGTTAATTCTTCTACTGCGGGAACGTGCTGGTTGTTAATTTGAGTGCAGGATGGAGGTTGGCTTGATAACAAATAACTAATACATTTATCGCTACTTATGTCTAGGATAACATTTTGGTTACAGATAGATAGATTATTGTAGGTTTTACATTGATTGGTTAAGCCGTACATATTTTTTTTGCATTTCAATATTTCTTTGTATTCTAATTTTATTACACTTTTTTTTCTCTTTACTGGTTTAATTAACAGTCTATTACATGATTCTGGACTAGTAATGGGCAAACTTAATATATATAGCAATAATGAATCGTTTGAGGCTATTTTTACCTCCGAAAATTCAACAGCCTCTATTATATTGTTATAGGGCATGTTTTCTTTATTTAACATTTCTTCAATTAATTTTATTTCAGAATTGGATAAGATATATGTATTAACTACCCCAGTTTTTGCCCATTGCATGGCATACTCTATATTGACAATTTCTGCTCTTAACATGTCTAATTTAAATTTCAAATTTAATAAAAGGTCATTTTTTATTTCTGCTTTGGAGCTTTTAATAATTTCATTAGTTACATTACTTAACTCATTTATTTTGCCTAGAAACAAATTGTTGACAATTCTTTGTTGGTTGTTGTTCGTAAGGACATTATTAATTTTTTCCTCAACTATTTGAAAATCATGTCTGTCGGGTGTTCCCGCGATCCATTTCCATGCCGACCCAAGAAGGTCTATAGATCGCTTATTTCTAAATTTTGGGACAAGACGATTGAGGTGAATTTGGATTTGCTTTGTTTCGTGGGATAGAAAAGGGAACATGGGATGTGGTATATTACTTAAGTGTTGTATGTTTTGCTCAATTTCCTTCAAACTCTTTTGGTATAGGTCAATGTCTATGACATGTATCAGTTTGTATGTTCCAATTTGTACCTTAGCAGTGCCAGAATTAATTGTAATAAGTTGGGCGTTGGAATAATCCAGCATTCTGACGTCCGCAATGCCAGGTGTAATGCAGAGCCTAAAAAGATTTAATTTTTTATTAAGGACTTGTGGACTACTCTACCGGATGTTGTAAGAATAGTCGTAGACCTGTTTTGTGATACTATTTCTTTTTTGAATTTTGGGGATAGTTTATTACCTATCCTTTTATTGATTTTAACATAAATTACATCTCCTACAGAATAGTTTTTGGGGGGGGCCCTATTTTTATTGTGATAGTTCAAATCTGCAACTTGTTTACTTTTGATTCTTTCGACGTTTTCCTGTCTTTCAAATTCAAGTTGTTCTGGATTGTTAAGTGTTTCTTTGCCAAAGAAAACATCTATTGGTCTTTTCCCTGTAGTGGAGTGTATGGACCTATTGTATTCATAAATTGTCATGTCTAGCAGCTCTGCAAATGTGTTGTGGAGGTTTTTTTGTTTGATGCAACGCATCGTTTCAGAGAGCGTGGAACGTGGAATGAAATCTTTCCACTTGCCCGTTGGCTGAGCTAGTGTAGGGAGGAACTTTGAATACTTTAATTTTGAACAGATTTTCTAACATGAAGGACACGGAGATTGCACTCAAAGACTTTTCATTGTCTAAAACAATTATTTCGGGGACACCAAAGGCCAATACAATTTCCCTTAGTGGTTGCTTCACGTCTTCAGTTGCTCTGGACTTTAAAATTCTTGTTAGTGCGTACTTTGAAAATTTGTCGATAGCTGTTAAAATTACCTTTCCATCGGTAAAATAAATATCTACGTGCAAAATTTGACCGGGGAATTTAGGTATGGGAGTTGGTTGAATTTCAGGTTTGTTGGGATGACGATCGTATTTGTTCTCTAAGCAGATAGTGCACGTTTTGGTAACTCTTCTAATTTTTCCAATCATGCCTGGAAAATAGTATTTTTTCAAAATTTGAATTTTGTTCTCTCTTGAGTCTCTATGAGCGCGTTGGTGTGTATCAATTACGATGTTTTCTTGGTCTGACTCGTCTGTAACATCCTGAACTTGTAATTGCGTGAATCTAATTTTGAAGTTACTGAAATGGGAGGCAAATACAATTTGTACCATACCCATTATATGCTCCGCCGTTTTTATGGCGTTTATCACCGAAGGATTCAGGACCTTTTTAAGAATCTGTTTAAGATTCTCTTGGTTGAATTCCGGCTCTATTATTATGTGTCTGTGAAAGGTGGGAAAAATTACTTGGAAGGTTGTAGAAGAAGTGTCGCCTATTTGTAGGATAATTTGGTTCTTGAACACGTTTATTGGAACCTCTACGCTTGGTATAAGGTTTTGCGATGAACTGTCATCGCTGTGTTCTGTATCTGTAAGGGAGTTTACAAGCGAGTTTATTTGTGGAGGGCGTGACAGTGCGTCTGCCACAATGTTCGTTCTGCCTGGTTTGTAATGCAATTCGTAACTATATTCTTCAAGAATTGCCTTCCACCGCTTCATCTTACTATTATTATTTTTGTTGCTGAGAGCATGTGTAAGGGGCTGATGGTCGGTATAAATTTTGACGTGTGCAGATCCGTAAAGGTAGTTACGCAGGGAATTCAAAGCCCATATAATTGCTAACATCTCCTTTTCATTGGCTGCATAACCTTCTTCGGTTGAGCCAAGTGTTCGAGATATGAATGTTATTGGCCTGTCTTCTTGAGACAAGACCGCACCAAGTGCAAAATTGGAAGCGTCCGTAGTCAATTCGAAAGGTTTGCTAAAATTTGGATATGACAGCACAAGGTCTTCAGAAATAAGGACATTTTTTATTTTTTCAAAAGCATCAATAGCCGTAGGGTCAAGAAAAATTTGTTTTTTAGCGGATTGTGTCTTGGACATGCGTCCTTCCTCACCCCTTAAAAGGGCAGTTAGGGGCTTCGCAAGCTTGGCATAATCCTTGACAAAGCGGCGATAGTAGCCTGACAGCCCAAGAAATGAGCGTAAATCCTTTAAGGTTTGTGGTACTGGAAAATTTTTTATTGCTATAACCTTTGCAGGGTTAGTCTTTATACCCTCGGGTGAGACAATAAATCCCAGGAATTCTACTTCCTTTTTATAAAAATGACATTTGTCCAATTGCACTTTCATATTGGCTTCATAGAGCGTTTTAAAAATGTCTGCTATGTGCTGGGCATGGTCACTTTCGGTTTTGCTAAATATGACTATATCGTCGATATAGACATAGCAGGTTTTACCTATGTGCTCTCGCAGGATGTCATCGAGTGCCCGTTGAAAGATTGACGGTGCGTTTTTTAATCCGAATGGGAGTCTTGTGAATTCGAATTTTCCGTTGTTTATAGAGAAAGCTGTTTTTTCAACGTCAGATTCCTTCAAAGGAATCTGGTGAAAACCACTTTTGAGATCGAGAACGCTAAAAAATTTGTTTTTACCTAGTTGTGAAAGGACTTCGTTGATGTTAGGAATGGGATAGCGGTCGGCTATAGTTACGCTGTTTAGCTTTCTATAATCAATTACCATTCGGTATTGTTTTTTTCCTGTTGAGTCCGGTTTTTTCGGTACGATCCATACCGGGGAGTTAAACGGAGACCTGGAGGGTCTGATTATTCCATCTTCTAGAAGTTTCTGAATCTGTTCTTCAACTTCATATTTAAGTGACATAGGGAAGGGATAATGTTTGCTATAAACAGGAGAATCTGTTGATGTTCGGATTTCTCCTACGACCTTTGTGGTGAAGGTTAATTTTTCGTTGGGTTCACAAAATAAATTTGGAAAGTTACAAACGGCTGAATTTAAAAGTTGTTGTTGCGTTTCTGTCATGTGGTCTGTTTTGAGGGTAAGGGTATTCACGCCTGGGGAATTCAACTGTTTAATTTTAATTTTAACAGAATCTAATATTGACATGGTGTTATTTTTTGTGTCTATGATGGCAGATAGTTGCTTAAGACTATCATTACCTATGATTCCATGAAATGTGCGTAAAGTAGGTAAAAGGAAAAACTTTAGTTTAATATTTTCAATATTAAAAAGATTAATATTTGTATGCTGAGTTATCTGGACGTCTCCAGCTATTGATTTGGCAAAAAATGGGTTTTCATTCTGCAAGGGTTTTTCTACAATTGAAGGTTGTATGTAATTCTTTGAGGAGCCTGTATCAATCAGGAATTTGTACATGTCGCCACTCTTCGACTTGCACTCAAAATAAGGCAAGGAAGAGTCCCTTAGCCTAAAAAATTAATATCAGTGTGTTCTAGCTCTCCGACTTCTAGTTCGTTATTGTTAAAATTTGCGTCTATGTTTTCAAGATAATTATTGAAACTTTGATCTTCTTGCTCGTTGCTCAAGCTTAAGTTCTGATAATATAGGCTTAGTTCGTCATCGGATGGGTCAATATGAAAATTTGGCTGATATCTTGCCATTTGAGGGTTTTGGGAATTTTGAGGTAGAGATGCACTTGGTCTCCACGAGGCATTATTATAGTTTTGCCTATTTTGGTAGTGGATTTCCTTAGCATGGGCACTGCGCCCTTGCGTTAAAGGTTCTTGTTTGAAAGGCTGACCTTGCGGTCTGCTATTTTGATTAGGATTTATAAAATTCTTTTGTGGATAATTGTTTTGGTTGCGATTAATAAATAATTGGTTAGGTGGTGGTGAACGAGAGGGTTGGAGTTGAATAGGTGGGTTGGGATATGTACGATAAGTTGGGAAAATAGGGGGTTGTCTGGATGGACCTACATTTATATTTCGTGGAGGAAATGAGTTTTGTGGACGTGTCGATTGAGGACCGAAATTCTTCCTTATTGTTCCTTGAGTGCTTTGAATGTAATGAGATCTAAAATGTTGATTCTCATATTTTTGACAAAGGTGTAGGGCTGTCGGGAGATCCGCGGGCTCTTTCATGCCCAGAAGATCGGACAAGTTCCCTTTTAGCCCCCTGATAAAGGTATCTAATGCTTTATCACGATACGTTTGGGTTAATAACTTCATTGACTCTTGGCTTATTTTCATGCAGGCAATGTTGTTTGTTATTAATGTTAATTGCGAGGTGACGGCCTGGTAGAACTGTTGTATGGATTGGTTACCTTGAACCAACCCCGACATCTGGTATTCTAAGGTTGTGATGTCTCTTTTATCCGCATAGTGGGTTGTTAGACAATCTACAATATTATCCCAGTTGAGAGGAGTATTGTTGGCTTCTAAGGCGGCGTCCGCCTGGCCTATGATTTTATTACGAATTACGTTCAGTATTCCGTAATACTTTGTGGTTTCTTTGATAGGTTCGTAAAGTTTAATGACGCGTTCGACACTCTTTTTCCAAGATGAGAACTCAGACGCTTCTCCTGAAAATGTCCGAAGGCATCTTACGATGTCTGGTATTTTTTCTAACGCATCCATAGAAATTTGACATTGATTTATCTGATCCACTCCAGAGAGGAAGGGATTCAGTTGTTGCTCAAGTACTCGACTCACAATCGATGTAACTAGGGCATCTAATTCAGGAGTTGACCTAACCCCTTGAGCTGAGGAATTAGTATTTGGGGGAAACATACAATTGTGGGTTTGACCACTAGCCGTGGAAGTTTGAGAGTTACCATGAATTAAAGATATGGAATTTAATAGGGCTGTGGAGATGGGAGTTGTTACTTGAGAAGTACTAGGATTTAAAGCTGGGGGAATTTGACCTTGGTTTTGGCCTTGGTTTGAGTCTTGGTCGTCGCCGGCCCCTGTTCTTGTAAGAACCATAATGATTTATTTATTTTAGGAATTAAAATGGTAATAATTTTAGTTAAATTTTTAATAATTTCTATTAACACTTGAGGGTTTGTTATTCTATTCGCTTTTTTTTTTTTTTTAATAATCACTTTCACGTTGTAAGTTTTTGAAATTTTTAATTTAGTTTGAAAATAATACTTAATGACTATGTCTTACTATCTTACATTAAGCACCAAAGTGCGACGCCGGCCATGGGGATTGCTCCTTTTTATCCTTAGGTTTAGATTACTCGGGATCCCTCGCTGACTCCTTGCTACTGCTTTCACCGCTGCTGCGTGCACTTGTTGAATGTTTTTTTTTTTTTTTTTTTCGAGTGTGTGAACTTTGACAGCCACTCACTGGGGGGTTTTTTTTTTTTTTTTTTTTTTCAAAGCGAACGCGGAGCTTAATAAAGGTCACTATCACTCTTTGATTGGTTCTTTTATTTTAGAACACCGGATCTTTACGATTTATAGGTGAGCTCGGAACTACTTAAGAACACTATCACTCTTTGATTGGTTCTCTTATTTTCGAACACTGATTTTTTATAATTTCCAAGTGAACACGGAACTACTTGAGGTCACTATCACTATTTGGATGGTTTTTTTTCTAGAACACCGATTTTTTATAATTTCCAAGTGAACACGGAACTACTTGAGGTCACTATCACTATTTTATGGTTCTTTTCTAGAACACCGATTTTCGCAATTTTTCTAACGAAGCGCGGGAGCTACTTGAGATCACTGGCTCTTACTTTTACGAATACCGGGTCCCTGCTGCTCGGGCGCCAATTAATCTACTTTAGATTATTTTTATTTAAAAAAAATATTTTTTATTTATTTATTCAACTGGCAGCGATTCTGCCTACAAAATATGAATGACAATTAATTGATTTAAAACTACACCTTAAATACCTAATCAAGCACTCTCCTAGTCTTCACGTTCCCACACTGGTGATCTTGTTGCATTTTGTTGTCGATGCACTGGATACCTCTGGAATGCCATGAGCTGCAACGTCAGCGGCTTGCTGCAGTTTATTGTGGGAAACTGTTGCTTGAATTTTTATGGTGTTAACTTGCAGTTTATTGTGGGAAACTGTTGCTTGAATTTTTATGGTGTTAACTTATATTAAGGGCCTGTCTGTCTTTCGCATCGAATGCTGACTTAAAATCAATAAAAAAGCAAAATATTTTTTCCCATTTTGAAGAAATTTTTCTGCCGTGCCTTTTAGCACAAAGATCTGATCTATAGTGGAGTATCCGGGCCTAAATCCAACTTGAAATTCCTTAATTAAAAGATTTTTATCAATCCAGGAGCTAAGTCGTCGTTGTAGAATTGTAGTTAATATTTTATAAGAGGCGTTAAGAAAACTTATCCCACGATAGTTTTCTGGGTTTCTCGTGCATCCCTTTTTCTAGATCGGGAAAATTAAATATTCTTTAAACTGCTGCGGAATACTTCCGGTATCCATGACCTGGTTAAACAAAACATTGAGCTTTCCTACTAACTCCATTCTCTCATATTTGAGAAACTCCTCTGGAATATCCATCAGGCCCAGCCGCCTTTCCATCCTTTAAGATCCTTCGAACATCCGTCATTTCTGCACTAGTGATATGTCAACAGCCTTGTGCTTTCTGAGAACATTAAACCTAACGGAAAGTACTTTTTCCTAATTATGCAAATCCTTTTTTAGTTCTTACAAGACTGGACTTATCTGGTGAATTAATAAATTAAAAGATTAACATGTGCCTTTTTTTTAATTATCCAGCAGCTAATAAGCATAAGCATACTATTAATAGCCTTCAATAAACTGTCAAAGTACTGAATTAAACCTATTCTAAACTTTTTTTATTGATAATACCTGGAAATCAATAAACAGTTAATTACCCCCAAACTATATTGTGCTGCAGCCCAATCTTGCTCTAAAATTAAATCATTTGATATGGCTATGGTAACAATGTCGAGAAAATCAATATCGGAATTGAAAAACTATGGTTCGATTGCCCTTTGCCCAAGGAGATTTGTTTTGTTTTGTGGATTGGTGTTTATCCATTGATGAAAATAATTGTCGAAATTAGTTATCCCATCAATGAAAAACTATGCTTCATCCGCCCAAAATATCCTTGCAAAATAGTTCCATTAGCAGATGTTCCCTTCTTCGACACCTTAGCAAATCTCGAAGACGTTGGTGGACTTTTAAAGAAGTTGTTCTACTAAGACACATTCTATTTGGCGGAAAGTCTTTGGGCTTCACGATCCTGACTAAGATGGTATTCTAAAGGTCATTTATTATTATTATATTTATTTGAATGGCCATAATGTCACAGTACATGCACACGTAAGAAGGTACATCATAATTGCGATTGAATCGAAGTATGTTCGTTTCAAACGATTAAAAGAGAAAGTTATTTGAAAAACATTCTAAAAATGATTACAGAAATAGCTCATTTATATTTTTTGATATAAATTTCGTAAAGATTGTACCAACTGTTTATTGGTTTAACCTAACATCAGCAACTAATTTCGTTTAGATCAAATTGACAACGAAACGAATTACGTTAACCCACCTGCTCTCCAAAAAGAACATTGTCTCTCAAATGAAACATATTACACCCATGTCCTTCAAACTGACTTTAAGACCATTTTGCTGGATGTAACCTTAATCCCCTTTCCAATTATGGCAAAGAAAAAAATCTTGCTTCGTCTAATGCGACCTGACATTTGGCAGCATTTATATTCTCCAACGCAACAATAGCTTGCCTTCATGTATCCATGTGTGTACGTATATTATGGGCAAATGACTCCTGGTTTGTGGGGAACAGAAACAACAACAAATGCACAGCGACTAAACTGATATGAGATGCTGCCATAACAACAGTTGGCTTGAATGGCTTTGTGTGAAAGGATAGTGCGCTGGCAAAAAAAAAAAACTACACAAAAGGGATGATAGGTTGGGTGTGACAAGGTATACCATCTATGTCAAGTCATAGAAACAAAGACACTTGTGGGTCGTTCGTTTAGCCCGTTGCAGATCTCAACCTCTCTTCAATTGTGGGGATGACAGAGAATAAGTTTCATGGATCATTTTTGTAGATATAGGAAATGTCAGCTTGTGGTGTATCAAGCTCTTATATGTATATCCGTTTTTCATTTGAGGGTTTGAAACTGTTTGAAAGAACTGCACTCTGGAAGTGAGTAAGGTTGATGCATATTGGTTTAAAAATAAGTAAAAATTAGTCTCCGCTGACCTCTTGTAAATTTGTTTGGGTTGATGTAATAGGTTTAAGGAAATGAGTCAATGGGAATACTAAGCTGATATCGTCAGATGTCGTACTATAGTTTAGTAAAAACAGCTAAATTCAAACTTTACACTTAAAATAAAATGTTGTTGCTTCTTGATTAGCTATCTTAAAAGTTCTTTTGCATTACCAATAAGGAACGTTACATAGTTTGATACATACAATTTAGTTTTGAAAGTTAAGTTGAGCTTTTTTGAATAACAATAAAATTAATATAACATATGTATATGTATATATACATACATACATACGTATAGCTCTTTGACACTCAAAATAAAGTCACAAATAATAAATTAAATATATTAATATACATTAATATACATTAAAAAATATATATGTATATATATTATAATATATTATATAATAATATTAAATTTTTTCACGAACAAAAGATACATTATGTATTTCCAAAAATTATGCAAGAAAATATTATAGTATCTTTTGCTTGGAGAATGTTTCCCTTCTAAACACAAATAAAACAAATCATTTAAAATGTACCGAAATAAATAGTAGAAATTATTATAAATGCAAAATGATGTGTTTTTTTCTTATCCTATACCTACGTTACCTGCTTAGCACCATGAGAGTGTAATCTCCTTGGCGCAGAGGTTTTAAAGAGAAAAGCTTATTCTTTTAAAGGCAAATTCAAAGGAATATATAATCTGAAATTTTCATATTCAATAAATTACTGCCGACATTTTTTCTTGGCTACGAAAATAATCAACAACTCTGTTTATCCCAAGAGAGGGCGTTATACTTACCGCTTGTTATACCAACGTGTTAGTCTTTTTGAAGAAGATTACGATCCTTGGGAGTAATTTATCTTGAAATTTTAATGCATTTAATACATCTACCTACACTTTTCATTTAAATATATGTAAATACATACATTCGTAGGTTTTTACATTATAAAAATGGACTAAAACGAATATGAGAAGTGAATTGGACCCTTGGTGTATACTACCATTACTTATGCGAACAGTGTCAGCATTGGAATATTTATTTTCATTAAAATTAAATCTATAGACTGAAAAAGGATAATGGACTAGAGGTACATTGAGTAATGAGTTAGTTATTTAAGTTTTTTAAGGGAATAATAAATAAAAAGTAATAAGAATTATATATTATGTTCTTGTCATAATATCTATATCTAAAATAATTGGTTAGCCTACTCTATAAATAGCCCAGTAATTTTAGGTTTTATCTGCGGAAAAATTCCAACCAAGCTGAATTTTGGTACACACCTTTATTAAGGCATTGTAATGAAGATGTGAAGAATTGACATAGAAGAACTTTTGAACTACTAAAATTGTAGAAAATTTAACGCTTTACAAGAAAATCAAAACGTTTTTTCCGTAAGATGTAAGGAAAAAAAGTTATTGAGGGAAAACCAGAGCAAATCAAAAATTGTGCAGTTCCACCCTCCTTTTCAAATTCCATTTCTTGGTAACGAATTGACATACAACAATTTTCGCCCTATTTCTATTGTAAAATTGAATGTTTTACAAAAAAGGTCTTGAATACTTTTGCCGTATTAAGTAAGGAAAAAAGTTATTGAGGGAAAACCGGAGCAAAGTCGAACATTTTGCAATTCCCCCTTTTCCTCTTTTTCCGTATCTCGGTAACGAAATGACATACAACTATTTTTGTACCAACAATATTTTAGTAAATTTAACGCTCTACAAAAAAGTTTTGTACACTTTTGCCGTAGAACGTAAGCAAAAAAAGTTATAGAGCGAAAACCGGAGCGAACTCGAAAAGTTTGCAGTTTCCCCTCCTCCTCTTTTTCAACAGGGCCGGTGAGGTCCAAAACTTCGTCAAATGTTAATTCAATATTTCTGAACAACATCTCAAAGTTTGATTAACTTCCGACCTTTTTCTACCTGCCCACTGTACTAAGAACAAAGTAATATGTACAAATTACGGCGGAATGACATATGACAATAGTAATGGGCATGGCCTGGTACCTGGTGTGCAAGCGGGGATCGTTGAGGGGTGTAAGAAGTCGGTGATTTTAACAAGGAGCCATAAAAACAGCAATATTTGATGATTTCACGGGTATATCCGAAGAAATAAGGTGGAATTCTTCATTTTTTGGGATTTTTTTTGGCGAATTTTGAAAAATGACCTGTTTTTCGAAATGCCATATCTCGGTAACTAATCGACATACAAAATTGATTGTACTAACGAAATTGTAGCAAATTTTATGTTCTACAATTTTGTCACACACGTTAAAATCATTGCTATAGAAACCCAGATATTTGCGAAAAACGGTTTTTTTTAGGTTTTCGTGACCTTTTGACCTTCATAACTTTTTTTGCCGTCACGATATCAATGTCGATTTTTCACATCTTCATTACAATGCCTTAATAAAGGTGTGTACTAAAATTCAGCTTTGGTTGGAATTTTTCCGCAGATTGGGGTTTAAAATGCCTAAAATGACTGGTTGTATTCGAGAACTTTAAGAGAGATGATTAGAGTTACACGTTATATCATTTATATTTCCATAGTTTTAAGGTACAAAATTCTTCACCTAGCTTATTATTTACTTACTCTTTATATGAGATATAGAATTTCTGCAACCCGCCGGCCGCGATCGAGAAGTCTCACAAGTACAAAATTCTGTTCCATGATAATATTGTAGAAAATATATACAATACCTCTTCCATTGTATATACATTTCAATAGTAATTTCATGGAACATGTTTTTTTAGTTCTGAACTTCGTCAGTGGTGGCGCTAGTTGTATTATCTGTTTTACATTAAATGTCTTCTACTGTTGTTTTTGCTTCCCATGGCAATTTAGACAAAAAACACTCCTAATTCACCAATCTAGTGCTTGTGAACTTCGTCCATAGATGTCGTTCCTCTCATTGGGAGTGCTATAGATTATAAATAAAATGCCTCATCCATCTGATCACGGTATTGAAGGTTAATTCTACCATGGTGTAGGTGTAGGTTAGGTGCACATACAGACAGACGGACAGACAGACAGAACTATCGGACAAACTCTTTTCGACTTTTCTATCATCGTAATGTTATGTTTGAAAGCTTTTTTTACGAATGTATAACTCGCCTTATAGTTCCTATAATCGCAAGTAAAAATTGGTTCAAATTAGCTTGAGAGTCGGGTTTATTTGAGAAACCGGTTCTATGAGTGGGTACTTTAAAAGGCAAATCTTAATCTTAAAATATATACTGCGGAAAGTATATTCTTAAAAAATTTGGAGCTGTTTTAGACATAGTATACATATAAGATTTATATGAACGCTTGCATGCAAAATATCAGCCCTTATTTTTGAACCAAGAACCTAAAAAAAAAGTCCTCGCTCAGAGACAAGCATCAAGCAAGTCAGAAAGACGGTCAGAATAACCAAAAAAAAAATTTGAATGTCCTATCATCTTAATGTTATGTTTGATTGTTATCGCAATATTATTTTAAGCACGAATCCATACCTTGCCCAACAGCATCTAAAACCGCATAAATAAGTTTAGATATTCATAACTTCTGCAACTACCTACCTACTTTTTATTTTCTATGATACAAGATTGCCTTTTTGATGTATAGAATACATATCGAATATGTAGTTCCATGGTTTTACTTTACACTGTTATTATGATTATAATAACTGTAGTATGTATAGGTACTTGTTTTCTTCTTAAAACTTTAGATTAAAAATCTTAATCTTCAATACAAACAAATGTAGGTACATACGTACACTTAAATTTACCGACATCTTTTGGCATTATTACTTTCAAATTGACTGGCAGGATAAAACTTACTCGCACACGCTCATTTTAACATCTCTTTAAAGGGAAGCCAATATACATAATGTTGATGTGTCACAGTCCTCCTACCCCATGCATTAAGGAGCAATTTTACGCCGGAAGTCATGCATGATGTGCACAAAAACTTGCAAAGTGGATATGTACACCTCCGCCCCCGCCAAATACGGTTAAGACTGTATAGTCTCGTTTTATTTTTCGAATATGACTACGACTATGCGAACTTTCAAGTCCTTGACACTAAGGAAAAGCTGTATATAAATGTACCTTCACCAAGTGAAAAAAAACAAGTAAAAACACCTCGTGTGATTCAGGAGGTGGACGAGAAAGTGAGAGGCAAAATAAATAGAAGACCCAAAGCCACTTATTGCTTTTTAGGGGAACAAAAAATATCAAGCCAAGAAGAATCGTATAAGAAAGCTATGAGATCCCCTCCTAGGAATGTTTGTAATGTAAAAAAAAAAAAAAAAAAAAAACAACACAGGATGCCAGAATACAACATCACTAGAGAGCTATTATGAGGAAAGAAGGTGGAAAATGTGTAAGCGCCCTACCATGCGAAGACCAATCATTTTTCAAGTTATGTTCCTTTTTTTCCTCTTTAAAGGGATCCACTTCTTTAGCACGATAGCAGCGACTACCATCACGACCCATGTCATCGTCATGATGGGTTTCTATCTGAAAATGGCGTGCTACTAATGGTTAAATTCTGTTTTTTTATCTTTTAAATAAAATTCATGCTAAATGAGACGAGATATCTAATGTCTCATTTTACTGTATACATACATATTTATATTTCTCTTGTGTATTTTAAACACTACTATGAGAAAGAGAATACTATAAGGACTAAACCTATTTAAAAATATGCCCTCGCTCCTTTCATCGAAGGTTCTTACGTTAACCAAAAATAATAAAAAAAAAACAACAATAAAAAGGGGCGACATTAAGATGGTTAAATTAGCAAAGCCCACGTTTAAATCAAAAATGATAAAATCCCCACCCTCACAGTTGTCAGAGACCTATTTCTATAGAATTGTCGTTTGCCGTTGACATTTTAATATTTACTTGAGAGATAAATTGAATGTAAGGATCCCTGTCAGTTTGACATATGAGTTTTTTGGCTTTGGTGGTTTTGTTGGCAATTTTTTTTTTCCATTTTGTTTTTTGATGAATAGATGATGGGTGCCACTAAAAAAGCTCTAAATTGTGGTGAGAAATTTTATCATTTAGGAAAAGAGAGTGTATTATAAAAGAGATTTGTTCGTGATACGGTTTATTTCAAAAACAGATTTAAAACATCAATACGAACAATGCAACCATGGAAATTGCTGAGGGGCTGGAATATTTTAGAAATATAAAAAAAGGTTTTCCAACCCAATATGTACATACAATTTCGGAATGGATTATTTATTCAAAAGTAAAGTAAATTATTTTAAAATAATTCTTCTTTCGTATATACATACATATCAGTGGCGTGGCGTGAATAATTTCAAAAGGTAAGTCAAAGAAAAATTAGATTCTAGTAGAATTTTGCCTACCTACTTTGTTTGGGCAGAAGGTTTCGACACTTTATTAATAAATAAAATGCACGACTGGGTCGCACGAACTTGCTCTAATGTGTGACAGTGGGGCTTGAGATTTTGATAAAAATAAATTTTTCAAAATTCTTAAATTTGAGCTGGAAAAAAAGTACTCCATTTTATTTCTTTTATAAATTTGAATTTATGAGAATACATTTATAAAAATCTGTGGAGCGGTTTTTGAGAAAAAAAGTTTTTTTTGAAAAAATTTTTCAAAAAAATTCAAAAACGCCAGTTCATAGGTATTCAGTAAATACATTTATTTAAAATTTTTAGAAAAAAATTTAATAAGCAGTTTTCAAAATATTAATTTTTTAAATTTTTTTTAAAAAAATGCTTTTAAAAATACAAAAAAATATGTTTCAAAAATATTGGTATGCAATACAAATTGAGCTACCTACAGCTATATGTGTGTGAAATTTCGAAAGAATCGGTTTAGTCGTTTTCGAGTTAGTCGAAAGCAAAAAAAACGGTCCTATGGAAAGTACCGTTCTTAGCCATTTTTTAAAACTTTTTTTTCAGCCATATGATTGGTCGTACCTAAAAAGCAACACTGATTTTTTTAAATAAAAATCGTTAGAGCCGTTTTTGAGAAAAATAAGATTTAAAATAACGGTTGTATGGCAGGTACCGTTATTTTTTGAGCTAAAAAAAAAATTTCAATTTCCCCTCTGTACAATACCTAAAAAAGTCTATATACCAAGTTTGAATCAATTCGGCAAACCCGTTTGGGCTGTAGGTCTACATACATACAGACAGACAGACTGTATGTATGTACACACATATAGCTGTAGGTAGCTCAATTTGTATTGCATACCAATATTTTTGAAAAATATTTTTTTGTATTTTTAAAAGCATTTTTTAAAAAAAAAATTTAAAAAATTAATATTTTGAAAACTGCTTATTAAATTTTTTTTTTAAAATTTTAAATAAATGTATTTGCTGAATACCTATGAACTGGCGTTTTTGAATTTTTTTTGAAAATTTTTTTCAAAAAGTTTTTCAAAAAAAACTTTTTTTCTCAAAAACCGCTCCACAGATTTTTCTAAATTTATTCTCATAAATTCAAATTTATCCAAGAAATAAAATGGCGTACTTTTTTTTCAGCTCAAATTAGTTTAAGTATTTATTTAAGAATTTTGAAAATTTTATTTTTATCAAAATCTCAAGCCCATAAACCACTGTCACTCATTAGAGCAAGTTCGTGCGACCCAGTCGTGCATTTTATTTTTTTGGGCAACCCACCATTTGTCAAATGAGACGGCAAAATGAGAGTTATTTTGTAGTTTTTTCTCTTAGAATGAACTGATTTTTTTAACAGAAACCCACCCAAATCTAACACACTCGCTCAGTGCGTATTTCTCATATAAATAATGAACACAATAATTGAGGACCGTTTTCGCAAAACTCAACAAGCGCCGAAAATCTAAAAATGAGGTATGGGTATCGAAATTTTTGTTATCTCAAGGCACATAGACTGAATCAAAAATAAATTCACAAAACTCAACTAATTCCATAAAAAAAACTTTGAAATCTATGAGGTTTTTTTTTTGTAAGTTGGAAAAAGTGTTGATTTTTAGTACGCAATAATTTGTAAGTTCGTTACTTCATTATTGCTATTCTACCGGTTTACTGTGACAAAGTTACCTTAAAAGGGAAGACCGTTTTCACATTTGAAGATATTTTTTTAGTTTTTTGATTCACACACAAAAAAACCTTCTCCTGAAAAATTTGCAAAATTGACTTGTTGAGTTTTGCGAAAACGGTATTCAATTGCTTCCTGCTTCTTCTTTCCTTTACCAAGTGAATGAATGATACATACAAATTCAGATTCACCAAATAAGTCGATGACAAGCCGGTTATTTCTATCCTTAAGAAAGCGTTTGTTGAACAAAGAGGGTAAGCTGCAGCGAGAAGTAGAATCAAAAAAGGGACACAAAACAAATCTGTTCCAGCTTTCTTTTCTATTCAGCCATGAATTTAGTGTTTAAGTTTTGTTCCATGACATAAGTAATGTAGCTAGCGAGTAAAACTAGGTAAGTATGTTGTATGGGAAGAATAATATCGAAAGCATGCTGTTGTATGATTCGTTCAGATTCATGTTGCAAAAAGTTTATTTGTGTTGAGAGTGAGAAATATAAAAGGTAAGTCGATGGGAATCGACTTGTATGGAGCCAACGCCACTGATACAGTGATACATGCCTAGTTATGTTAATGTACATTGTACAGCTCCTACATGCTTTAATAGGAAAAAAATGATTTATCAAAATTTGTAGTCGATGTGTATATTTTGATAAAATTTTCAGGCAATCTTCAGATTGAACCTGCGGGTGATCCTGGTGAGTTTTTTTTATACCCTATTCCATAGGGTAATATTGTAGTAATATTGTATTTGGTGTGGAGTTTGTAACATAGAGAAATAATACCGTTAGGTATAGAAAAGTATATATATTCGGACTCAGAATCAAAAGCCTAGTCGATTTAGCCATGTCCGTCCGTCCGTCCGTCCGTCCGTATGTATACTCTTTAGAGGTCGCAATTTTTGAGCTAGAAAGCTGAAATTCGGTATATATAATCTTTGGTTCAAGAGTAAGGCTAAGTCTCAATTTGGTAGAATTAAACTATGTTTTTTGTACAGTTATGATAAAAGCATAACGCTAAAATTTTGCACGCGCAAGCTTCAGGTAAACCTTCTTCCAACTAAATAAAAAAATTTCAGTTTGGGCGTGGCTGACGCCAATTTTTCATACAAAACCATCAATATTGTTTTTATAAAATAGTAATTGTTATATTAAAGCGAAAAACACAAAATTTTGTGGGTATTACTTGCATATAAACATCTTGTGTATGAAATCAAAAAATTTGATTTCACTAAAAACATAAAAAAGTTGTTTTTGCAAATAAACTGTATTTATAATGAATCCGCAGGCATCTTGCGTCTCTTAGCAGAAAGAAAAACTAAAACTTTTATGAAAAGAAATTTTTGAATTTCGGGCGTGGCTTACGCCCACTTTTCATGAAAGAACGAAAAATGTTGTTTTAAAAATTTAAGGTACTACCAATATTCAATTAAAACATTTTTCCCTTTCGTTCGTTATATGAAAAATATTTAATTTTTTTCAAAACGCCCACTTTTAAAGGCGTGATTTTGATAAAATACCTTTGTTCAGGTAAGATCTTTTAAAAACTACTCGATTCAGCTGTAGTTTTACATATATGCCTAAATACTGACTAATGATCTAAGCTTAGTTAGTGCTTTAAATTTTTCTTAAAAATTTTTAGGGCACGCCCACTTTTAAGGGGCGTTTCCGTCAAAAGTCGTAATATGCATAAATTTTTTAATGTTTTTAACTATCGGTCGCAGTTTTGAAGTAAGAAGATGAACACTTCGGTTTGTATACCTTGTTTACGTAGAAGAGTGTAGTTCAAGAATTGTTAAAAACACACATAATCACTATTTCCTATCAAAATCTAATTTCTAAAAATTTTAGTTTTGTCTTGTTTTGTTCAAATTCAAGCTTAAAATTGAATGATGAGCTCATATAGTGATTACCCTGGCAACAAAATGTCTTTTTTTTTTCCCTGCCTGCTAAAGAAGAATTTTGTTTCCGATACTGGAACAGCGGCTGGCTGCGAAGGAGGTGAACGCATATGCATACACAATATACATATACAAAAATGTGGGGAATAGGATATCCAACAGTTCGTTGCAAAAGTACTGTAGCTCTCGCTTATGTTTTTACTGGCGATCGGATCAACATATTTTTTTATAAAATGAAATTTTTTCTATTTTAATTTTTTATTATTTTTTGTCAATTTCTAAAGTCCAACAAAGCTGTATACCTTGATGTCTAATTAGATGAACTATGTATATTTATCAATTCTTGCTTTACGCAGTAAGGTTTTATACGATTGCTTTATTTTTACATACATATTTAAATTATTTGACAATCCTAACGTCACAACCTCTTTAATTCAATTCAATGAATTTATAGTCCATAGACAATTTCTTAAAGCCCTTTCAAAAATCAATATGATTATCAGCAAAATGAATATTTTAAATTTACATACCGAAAAATGATTTATTGAAAAGATAAAAATTCTATATCCAGTTTAAGAATTCCTTAGCACCAAAACTCAAAAAAGCTCCAACCATTTTGACACATCCTTGATTTGATGAATAATAAAATACAAATCCAAGAAAAGACAGTGGCATATTACTGAGTGCCTACAGCACCGACCAATGCCATCCTCTTAACTATAAATATGTTAATTGCAGAAAACAAACCAGAAGAAAATACACAACCTGCAGATCAAAAACCCAACAAAGTCAAGAATTCCTCTGTAATTTTTTTGTATACAAACTTAAACAGAAGATGCCAGTCAAGGACTCTGAGAACTGTGCTTTACAACGATTGTCATCTAAATTTCAAATGTAGGCTGCTGACATGATGCCATCCTACCTATCCTTAAGTTTTTTTTTTATTATATCTATGACTAGCTATATGTACTTCGGTCTATGCACCCCCTTAAGGCTTGAAGTAAATAATTCTAAATGAGAATTGAGTTCTGACGTGTTGTAGACTTGCAGTCAACAGAGAATGGACGAACAAGTTTGTTTGTTACTACTTTTAGTCGTCCATGAGGTGTATCCTTCTATGTTTATATAAATGTATAAGTTCATCTCTTGTTCAACTTCAAAAATGGAAGTGTTTCATCATAAAGGTGTTTATCTTATTTGAGTTTTGTATGTATTCGGTTTGAGGCGAATTTGTGAGGCTAAACGTGTTATTTTCCACAAAAAACAAAAATAGAAATAGGCAAAACAAAAATAATATATACTATACCTATGTAGTATATATGTATGTCGTCCTAGTGAACAGTTTGTTGTGCCTTTTACTTGTATGTCCCCAGGAAATGACGATTTCATGTTGAAGAGGGTTGATTTGCTTGTAGTTGTCAGAGAAGTTTGTAAGATCAAACCAATAATTCATACTAATATCTATGTCTATGTACGTATACATTTATAGGACAGTTATGAAAAATGAAAACATTCAAGGACCTTCTTTCAAAAAAGAAGAACTTTTAAAATAGAGGGGTTTTTTATTTGACTTAAAATAATTTTTCGAAGTTCTAGGTCATTTCGTATTTTCTAATCTTATCTTTCTAAGTCAAAATAGACAAATGTTGGGCTTTAACACTTGTTTCAGACTAAGTCATCAATTACGTATGTATAACAGTTTCTATTGTTACTGTGATTAAGTAAATACACGACCATCATAGACAGCTGAACAGATTGACATCATAATCAATTATTTCTAATATTTTTAAAAGCCCCCTGTCAAGCTGAACTGATTTCAAATAAACTGTCCTCGACTTATGTTCAGTGATGGAAACATTCTTGACAAATGCGTGAAAATACTCGAACACGAAATAAAAGGTTTCAAATCCAAAATTGATAAAAAGATTATTGCCTTAAGTTACTTTCAGAAAAGAACTTTTATCGACTGTGAGTGGGAAATTCTCAATCTGACTGATAGCATCGTTGCACATCATGCCAAGCTTGATCTAGTAGATCACAATGTTAACATTATTCATCCAGAAATTCCCAGGTCTCAAAGAAAGCCTTGTATTTCAAAGCCTAATCAAATCACTACTACTTTTTCATAGTCTTCTGACGTATACGGAATCAACATAATGGGGCACATCTACTTCAGAGCTTAGTTCAAAGCTTACGAGTTGCTGAATATAAAAGAATTAATAAATCTATTCGGACTAGGATGGTATACAAACACCGATTGGTTTTGTAACGAGCTCCAAATTCTATTAGTTAAGCGTGAAGGATTTAGTTACGAGTAAAATGAAAATGGTGCTCCAGAACTCCATTTTATCAGTGGGTTCAGTATTATTTTATAATACATATTCGAACGAAATTTTGAAAAAATTATATAAAATTGTAAACTTTAAGGCACATGTTAAAACAAAACTTTATCTTATGTTAGACACAACATGTTCTCTTGTGTCCTTTTTTTTCTTTGTATAGGTATAATGTTTAATACCAAATGATTTATCTTGTGCATTTTTCATTGTTGTGATTTTTTTATTGTCTTGATGATTTCTTTTTATAGGTTATAGGTATGTGTATTATAAAAACATTTCAATATCTGCTTTTTAATTTTTAAAATTTAACATTTCTTTAAAAATATTAAACACAATGAAATGAAAAACAAAATAATGTCACGTACATTACCGACAAGGTTAGCTTCCCTTTTACCTATTTTTAATCCCGCGTACCAGATTTTCTTTAAATATTCCATGTGAATGAATCTCAATATACGACTGATCAACACATGTGATTCCTACTGATGCTGACTAGAATGATTAAGGGACCAGTTTTATCTATCATTGAAACGCATCATTGAAACACAAATCAGTGATACGTTTTATATTTTCACTGACAGGTCGATTATAGCAATCATTAAAATAGTCATCATTGAAAGCAATTTAGTTCACACAAAAAGCAACATACTGAGGTTAGAGTTGATCATTGAAAATAAAACTGATATATGAAAACACAATGAGAATTGAACACATTCAGTGGAACGATTGTGTTTCATATGCCAGGAACAAAAATCAACTGTACATTGAAATCGATTTTTGTCAGTTAATGATAAAATTGGATTTTAAGAGAAATGCTAATAAATATAAAATATATTTTGCATTCAAAAAATTCTAAAATTCATTATCTTTAGTTTGGTACCAATAAAACTCAGAAAAAATTTCACGGATGCATTTCAATGATAGCTATAACTGGCCCCTAAAATAGAATTGAAAATATCTTAAGCTAAGCGTCCTGAACAGCGAAATAAGCCCACAGCCATAGTTGAATTTTAAAAAAAAGTTTTCAACGCCATATCAGAAGCAAGCCTTACCTAATGTACATACAGCTATTTATAAATCATTTTTGATTCTTGCAATCAAATGTTTAATAAGTTGTTCTTTTTCCTTGAGAAAGTGTGTTCCTGTAAATCATTTAAAGAATTTAACTCAATAATTCTTGCTCTTATAAAAACATACAAGGTGGGCCAAAAGAAATAACCCTATTGGAAGATGCTCTCATTTTAGCAAATGGCCACCAATGTCAAATCTGTTTTCACATTTGTGGACTAGAGAGATGCAGAATACAAGTGAACAAGCCATGGAGCGATACATAAACCAACATGAACCGATATTCTGAAGGCGGCGTTTCCGGGTCGCCTCGTCTCTCGTTTTGGCGACTTGCACTGGCTCGCAAGATCGCCCAATTTAACCGTTTCAGACTTTTTTTGTGGGGTTTTTTGAAGTCCTGTGTTTACGTGAATAAGCCCGAGACTCTGGAAGCCTTCAAGAAGAACATTCGACACGAGTGCGAGAATATGTCGCCCGAAGCTCTCGCTGAAGTGATGAAAAATGGCATAAAACGAGCAATCAATTGTGACGGTGCCCATTTGGCCGATATCATCTTCTCGACTTGACCAATACAATTCTAAAGGTTCAAATAAACATAATCAAAAAACAGAATCGAAGTTTTTCATAAAAAAAAGAGAGCCAAACAACATCGGATGGATGACTTCTCTTGGCCCACCCTGTAGAATGATTCTACGAATTCATAATTATATAGGTAGTTAGGCACTTAGTGCTTTTTGTATAAAACAGATCTGTTGTACCGCATTATAATGTACAATAAAATTTAATAAATTATGCATTTCATATAAAATCTAATCTCGAAACACTATTGATGACAGCAGATTGTGTGCTGCTTCTAATGGCTAATATGGTTTTAATCAAAGTGTGTCAATCCTTACCTTGAATTAATGTACATACATATGAACGTAATTAATTGCACTTGATTGATTCGCATGTGGGAGGCTTTTAGTTATTTGGATTGTGGGGCATGTATTCAAGGATATTTGCATAATCTTAATTAACTTTAAGACAAGGTTTATTGCAAATATCCATTGGATTTTATTAATGTTGCGGCGGGTGTGCCAATGCTGGTCCCACTCAACAAATATATTATTATGTTTATTTAAATAAAAGTCTTTTATTTGTTCCAACAAATTTATGCTTAAACACTTTTTTTTTTGTTCAACCGTCTGTTGACAACTCTATAAAAGTGTGGATTTTATTTATTCGAGCTTCCCATTCAACTTTAAAATTAACATAATTTTTTTTAAGAAAACGCGTTTAGATCTTTTAATTTCTGAAGATTGAACATATTTTAAGAATATTGTGCATGAAAGATTAATAGCTTTTGAGCAAAGTAAAAGTAAAGTCAATCATTATTTTATTGTTTAAAAAAAATGTTACAACTTATTTAAGTAAATTCTCAAGGCACACCATACAATATGCAGGTTGTTTCATTTAAAGCGTATACATATCTGAATGTCTTGAAGGTCTGAGGACCGACTAGTTTCCAGTATTCAACTTGAATCTTATAATATTTTTGAATTCTGAAACCAAAAAGATTGATCTAACGTTCAATTTTCAGAAAAAAATAAATTGAATATATTTTGGAAATTTTATTTCTTTCGCTTCACGCTCTGCATAAACCAAAATTTATGTGGTAATAAGTCAGATGAGGATACAAATTTGAATCGTAAGTGTTTTTGTCCTAAACATCTTCGCAATGACAATACATTAGATATTGGCAATGTTACTTAAATATTTTCTTGGTATAAAAGTTGTTTCATTAAGACTTTTTTTACCCTCATGGTGTCACAACATTCCTTTTCCGTACTTTTTGATATATCATCATAGAAAGCCTCAAAATAATTCAGATGTGCTATGAAGTTTTTCGTGCGCTTTTAACACCACATATCGTGCATCATTGATCTTCCGGGTCCATTTTTGCCTATCATCCACAAATTTAAGTCTCAGCGTACGTTATTGGATAGTAAGTAACACGCTACCGTATAAACCACAGGTGGTGGTCAATCGGTTTGACGCCGAACGAAACATATGGGCTTATCATCGTCGACAACTTTAAAAAATTTAAAAGAGTATCTTCGTTTAAAGGCTTAC
Source organism: Platycheirus albimanus (assembly GCA_916050605.2). NCBI lineage: Eukaryota > Metazoa > Arthropoda > Insecta > Diptera > Syrphidae > Platycheirus > Platycheirus albimanus. Next base: position 45,052,815 of record OU696697.1, read on the forward strand.
AAAATCCACCGATATTCTGAGTCAACTCTCCCAAGAGGTTAGTCAAACAAAAGCGAACCGCAAAAACTCAATGAAGTTCCACGGTGCAGTGATGAAGCCCATTTCTCAAATGCCTCATTCTGCCTGATATCGATTAATCGATTTGTTTGCCATTTTACAGTCTGAGAAATTGTTCTTTCCTAATTCTCATCACCGACAATAAATTTACGAATGCTATTCTTTCTGGAAGAACTTTCGAGTATTGCTTATTTTATAGCACCCTTCAATAGATTCTACCGCTCGTTTTTTCAGCGATTCTTCACACTGAAGCTGCTCTATGCTGGGGTCTAGTGAACATCCGCATTCCCATTTTAGCTACTATTCAAGGTAGTGGTACGAGTATATGTTGACTTCTCGGAAAGTGCGCACATCCAAGCCATTGGGTAGCAATATGGTCAATTTTGCTAAAGGTTATGATGACCAGGACACTTCTTTTGGTTTAATGAGTATTCTAAGCAATTTTTTTAGGAAATGTCAGGTTTATTTTTTTAATCTATAAACTTACACATATAAATGTAAAAAGCTAGATATATTCAATGTTTAATAAATTGTTAGAAATACAAAATGAACCCATTCCTCAATCTTTCTCACGGCATATGTATTATTAAGTTCTGAATGTGCGACCAGATGACGTACTGTGTGAAATTTTTGTCAGAAAGTTAATTTTGCTTTAAAACTATAAGCTGTGTAAGGTCGAGTTATAAAATCCACGACGATAATGTTTGTATGGAATTTGTATTTTAACTCAAAAAGCGTACAAGTCCTAAATAATAAAATCCTCTCGATAAAAAACTATTCCATGTTCATAAATTATTAAAAACTTATTGTTAAAATGTTTATATTGACCAAGTTTTTTTTCAAGGGGTTTGTTTAGCCCTTTTAATGATTAGTCACAGCGCAAGAATAACGTGGTCAAGAAAAGTCAAAATAAATCGTTTACTCAATGTAATTTTATTGAAAGCTTAAACAAGACTAAATTCTAAAAAGTACATGGTATGAATGCTTAGTTCTAAAAGTTATATTGCAGCTCTTGTGTTGATCTTACCATCAAGAAGATCAAAAAGATACCGCAAGCAATTGAACCTGTTTTCTCTCTACTCTCATTTTGATTACTAAAATGGGAGAGAAGGAGGATTTGGAACCGGCACAACAATATAGGGTTTGATGTTAGATCATTCTTAAGAGAATGATGTAACTTCTCCCCCCTTTGTTTCGAAATCTCCGGATTCGAAATCTTATAAACTAATAAATTTTTTTTTTTATAATATTTATATATATATTTTTTTTTATTAATTTGTTTTTTTTTGTCATTCAATTTTCAGTTTTCATTTAAAGATTAAAGCCATAGTAATTTTTTTTTTTTTTTTTTTGCTCTTGAAGAAGTATTTTACAAACGAAAGAAAAATTAAATTTGTATGATTCTATAGTATATACATGTTACTTCATATTTTGTTTGTTTTATTATTATTTTATACATAATATCTAAATATACACTATTTAATTCTAGTAATTGTTTTAATCTAGGTATATTTATATTTTCTTTTGATATTAGATGGGTGTAAGTTTTTGTTTATATGCAATTTATACTTCGGTTCTTGTTTGTGCCTGAGGGATTTATAATTCTTTATTAAGACCTGGGCTTCTCCTCTTAAAGGATCTTTTTGTCTGCCTTTATTTAACTTTTCTATTCTGCGTTCTTTTTCAATTTGAATTCTTTCCTTTACTTTGTTTCTACTTGTATTAATTTGTCCTAAAATAAAGTTAATAGGTTTTTCTTTTGTTATTGAATGAACTGAATTGTTATAAAATTCTGCTGCCTTAAAACACTTGCTTTTCATATCGAGTTCTTTAAATTCTGGACTTATTTCTATTACCCTTATCTGTTCATTTAATGTGCCATGAAGTCTCTCGATGTCCGCATTGCCAGTATGGCTGTTAGGTTTTGTGAGATGGAGTTCAATGCCCTCTTCTCTGAGGAAGTCTTTAATAACTAGTCCATCAAATTCATTATCAGCTATGTATAGTTTGGGTTTCCCTAATGAGGCATGTCTATTTCTTAACGCTTCCCTTATAGTTATGAGATTCCTATCAACAAGGTAAAAGATCATTGCATGTTTTGTAAAACGATCAATACTTGTTAAAAATCGTTGACCTTTCATAGTCCATGTATCCAAACCAACAATTTCATTTTGGTCAGATGGCGTATCTGTTAAATTGTATTTTATTTTGATTGGACTGCGATCATATTTCGCTTTCTGACATATGGAACAATTATTTATATATTTTTGAATAAGTATTTTTAATTTTGGAAAATATACCTTATTTTTCAAAAACTCAAAGTTTTCGTTAATACCCCGGTGATTTGATTCCTTTTCATGAACATTTCGAATGTACCTGACAGCTTCCTCCTCATCTGCTAGATCTTCTGCCATGTAAGCACATCTTTTAAATTTGATACCCTCATAGCTTCTAAAAAGTTCTATCAATTTTAATTGTACCTGATTATATAGATGATCGTCTAGTTCTGTGTAAATTCCAATACTACCTTTTCTTATTAGTTTCCTCAAAATGTCTGTCATTGCATTGCTATTGATATCTAATTTTGAAATATATATTTTTCTATTCTTATGAACGACGTCAATTTCTTTAATTTTTGAATGAACTAGAATTAATTGTGTTTTATATTTGTTGACAATTGTGTCAACTATTGGTATGTGGTCGTCAAAATTTTCAACCTGACTGTGAATTGTGCCTTGTTCTGCACTTTGAGAATTTACAGAACTATTTTCATGTAGGCTAACAGCGTTGATTTCCTTTTCATCTGTGTTTATTCTACTCAGAAAATCTGCTACATTGTTATCTTTTCCCTTAATGTAGTCTACTCTGAACGAATACTCACCTAACTTCAAAAGCCAATGCTGCAGCCTTGAACTTATATCTTTGCAATCTCTTTTGGAATGTAGCCATTTGATTGGCTGGTGGTCCGTAAGGACGTCGAATTCTACTCCATATAAGTATGGTCTAAAGTATCCCATTGACCAAACAATAGCTAGTACCTCTTTTTCGATGGTGCTGTACATTATTTCGTGTTTATTCAAAGTCCGGCTGGAAAAGCAGATGGGATGGTTGTCCTGACTGAGGACAGCACCTATCGCATACTTGCTAGCATCTGTAGTCAATTTAAACCTTTTGTGAAAGTCAGGGTAATGAAGAATGGGGTGATTAGTAACAAGTTCTTTAAGCTTTTCAAACGCATTGATATATTGACAATCCAAAATATTAATTCTCATATTTTTCTTTAAATATTTAGTCATAGGCTGGGCGACTTTGGCGTAATCCTTTATAAATTTTCTATAAAAGCCCGTCATACCCAAGAAGCTCTTAATTTGTTTCGATGTCTTTGGTAACTTGAGGTTCCTTATTACTTCTATTTTATTGGGGTTAGGCTTGATGCCATTATCCGTCAGAATATGTCCCAAATATTGCGTCTCTTTTTGGAAAAAACTACATTTGTCAATCTGAATTTTCAGATTATATTTTCTTATTCTTTTGAAAACTTCATTAAGATTGACTTTATGCTCCCCCAAGCTCGTACTAAAGACAAGTATATCATCGAGATACACCACACAAATTTTGTTTATTAAACCCAGAAGCACTTTGTTCATCACCCTCTGAAATGTTGATGGGGCGTTTTTAAGGCCGAAAGGCATTCTGATATATTCAAAATGCCCTAGAGGAGTGGAAAAAGCAGTTTTGGGCTGGTCTTTCTCATCAACCATGATTTGGTGAAAGCCTTTTGCTAAGTCCAAGGTGCTAAAATATTGAGCTCGACCCAACTTGTCAAAGATATCATCGATGTTGGGAATCGGAAATTTGTCACTTATAGTAACCTCATTAAGTTTCCGATAATCGATTACAAGCCTCCATTTTTGTTGGCCTGAATTATCGATTTTTTTCGGAACTACCCATAAGGGACTATTATAAGGACTATTGCTTTCCCTAATGATTCCTTGACTCAACATTTCTTTCACCTGGCTCTCCACCTCTTTTTCATGAATCTGGGGAAATCGGTATATTCTCGAATAAATTGGTTGTGTAGTTGTTGTTAAAATCTCATGTTTCATAACATCTATACTCGTCAGTTGTTGGCCTTTAATATAGAATAAGTCGTTATTATTTTTTAATAATTGCTTAACACTCTCTATCTCTTCTTCATTTAATTTAGATAAATCAATTTGTTTTATTAAATAATGAGTTGGTTGGTTTTCTATAGGTTCTAATAAATTAACTTCATCGTAGGTATATGGACAGTCATATCCTTTGAATTTTATCGTTTGGTTATTAATTTCGAGCTGACAGTTATTGAAATCAATTTTTGCTTTCAAGGGCATAAAAATATTTGAACCTATTATTGCATCAAACTGTTTGTGTTTTAGATTAATTAGCTTCCATGACATGGTAGCATTGAGCTTCCATTCCAGTGGAACTTCTGTAATTTTTTCTAGAGATATATTTGTTTTGCCTATTACTGTACTAATAGGTATGGGTTTTATTTGTGTACATTTAATATGTGGAAACAAAGTTTCATGCAGGATAGATATAGATGAACCACTATCTACTAAGCAATTAATTTTTTGGCCATTTACAGTGAATTCTATTATTGGAGGTGGAAAGTTTCCGAGGCTTCTACAGGAAAATTTTCTACACTTTGACAATCTCTTTCTATGTTGCCAACATCCATAGCTTCTTGACCATCGAAACTTTCATTCCTACTCTGAAAAGAGTTTCCCTGACCCGTTCTTCTGTCATTATTAAACGATCTACTATTTGAAAATTGTCTCGACTGGATATTTCTTGGGTTATTGTTGTTATTAAGAAACTGTCTTGAACTAATCTGCCTATTGCCACTATTGTTAAATTGTCTGGGAGTATTGTTCTGAAACTGCCTGGGAATATTGTGATTACTCTGGTCAGAGTTGAAGTTATGAGACGAACTGTTATACCTGGTATTATTTTGATAAAACTGTCTTAAATTTGAGTTTGGATCTGAACCACTGTTCCTAGCATCTTGTCTTGATTCCTGTCTGTGAAAACTATTAGTTGACTGGTTTCTGTTTATTGGTCTAATATTATTTGAACTTGAGGGATATGAAAATCTTCCTATTTCGTAATTGCCATAGCCTTGATGGTCAATTTCTACTATAATTTTGTACGCATCTTTTAGTGAGCTCGGATTCCTACTCAAAATAATTGTTTTTGTCGGCTCAGGCAAATTATTTTTAAATGCTTCCAAAGCTATGCGGTTGTTAGAGGCTATAATCGCTGGATCAATATTGTCCTGGAGCAGATTGGCATTATTAATTCTCCAAAGATAGTTATTTATTTCAGAAAAATAAGATTCAATATTTGTCTTGACCCTAGCTGAACGTATTTTGTCTATCAAAATTTCGGCACTAACCCTTTCACCAAACTCTTCAATAAAAATTGTTTTCATATCGACCCATTCAGTAATCTGACCTCTTCTTTGAAGAGCTTCTCTTGCTTTGCCAGTAATTCTATCTCTAAGGTATCCTTTTAAAATTAATGCAGAATCCTCATGAAAAGAACTAATTATTGGAATCAAACTTTCCACCCTATCAATAAATTCTATTAGTTGTTCCCTATTCCCAGCAAATTCAGGAATTCGGGTAATTAGATCTAATGCTATTTTAAATCGGTCTGCAGCTGATATAGCATCCATTATTTTTTATTATGTTTAAATGATATAAAATAAGATATTTAATCAATTATATAATATAATAATACAGTTGCTTTAAAAAAAGGGAAAAAAAATGAAAATAGATGTTTTTATATAATGATGTTGAATGTTGTTCATAGACTCTCTTCTTCTGTGTTATCGCCTTTCTTTTTTTATCGCTTTAATGTTATAACTGTTATCTTATGTTGCTTGTCTTTGTATATGTATATGGAAATCTTAGCTTTTATTTACTACTGCATTCTTTTTTGCTGTTGTTGTGCGAACTTTAATTAATTTTTTTTTTGTATATGCATATTATGAACTTTTTTTTTTTTTTTTTTTTTTTTTTTTTTACGGTTACTCAAATGAAAACTTTGTTGAACATTTCAAAACTGTTTAAGCACCATGAATTTCAAATTTTTTTTTTTTTTTTAGAGTATATTTTTTTTTACTATCAGCACTTTTTCAGTCTTGTTAGAAAATACTTTCGTTAATCGAATAATTTATTGTAAACTTTTTTTTTTTTTTTTTTTTACGAAGTTTTTAATGTTTTTTGGTCTTGTCCGATGAAATTTTGTAAAACTTATTTTTGTTTAAATTTTAGCTTGTAACATTTAATTATTTGTAATTCTTTCTCTGATTCGATATCCGACTGCGCCAATAACGTGGTCAAGAAAAGTCAAAATAAATCGTTTACTCAATGTAATTTTATTGAAAGCTTAAACAAGACTAAATTCTAAAAAGTACATGGTATGAATGCTTAGTTCTAAAAGTTATATTGCAGCTCTTGTGTTGATCTTACCATCAAGAAGATCAAAAAGATACCGCAAGCAATTGAACCTGTTTTCTCTCTACTCTCATTTTGATTACTAAAATGGGAGAGAAGGAGGATTTGGAACCGGCACAACAATATAGGGTTTGATGTTAGATCATTCTTAAGAGAATGATGTAACTCAAGCGATGGGAAATTAGGGAGGAATTGAAAGGAGGTATCGCTGAACAATCCAATCCGGTTGGCCACCGTGGACGATTATGGCCATACCCCCCAACAAACTGAAAATGCTACAAGTGAAACAACACCTAAATTTCCACCACAAGCATCATCGCAACCTACTCCACTACCACCACCAAAACCAACATCCCCACAACCAACATCCCCACAACCACCATCTCCACCATCTTCACACCCATCAACTTCACATTCGTCATCCCTAAACTCAACTTTCAAGAATGAGAAGAAAGAAATTGAAAACGAGATCTCCATATGTACATACAATGCTAGATCACTCTTATCAGAAGAAAGAATGCACGAGTTTGAAAATGCGAGGAACAAAATTAAATGGGACATTATTGGATTAGCGGAAGTAAGAAGATTGGGAGAAGAAATCGTGGAAACTCAAGAAGGCCACATATTCTCATATATTGGTCAAACTAAAGGGCAATATGGAGTAGGATTTTTAATTCATGAGCGCTAGAAAAAATCGATAATAGAAATAAGAGGATATAGTGAAAGAATCATTGGAATGAAAATTCGAATTGGAAAAGTTAAAACCTCCATCATACAAGTTTATGCCCCCACAGAACAAGCTTCGGTTGAAACACTAGAGAAGTTCTACAAAACATTGGATTTAGCTGTTAATCAACTCAAATCTGAACTAACCATAGTGATGGGTGACTTTAACGCACGCATTGGATACAAACAACCTGGAGAAGAACCAATTATAGGACCGTATGGATATGGAAACAGAAATGAGCGAGGGGAAAGGATGCTACAATGGTTATGGCAACATAAGCTTACTGTTGCAAATACACTGTTCAAGAAAAAAGATAACAGGATGTGGACCTGGATCTCACCGAATCACCAACATAAGAACCAAATTGACTTCATTCATATTAATAACAGATCGATGGTTAAAGATGTCGATGTCTTGAATAAGTTTGAATACGACTCAGATCACAGGTTAGTAAGAGGAAAGTTAGTGATTAATCATAAGACAAGAAAACTTCACAAAAGGACACACAAGATAATGAAAAAAGGACTTAGCCAGATCGAAATTGGGAATTATAATAATGAGTTGAAACTCCGCCATGGCATTTTAAACCAATTGAGTGTTAATAGGACGTTCCAAGAAAAATACGACCAATTCGAAACAACTTTGAAAATAACATCCTCTAAGCATATTTTCACAAGACAAGAGAAGAGAAATGAAAATAAAATATCAGCGGTTACCCAAAACATGATAAAAAGAAGAGAATTTTTAAGAAAAATTGAAAACATCTCGGAAAGGGAAAAAATAGAACTACGATTATTAAGAAAGGATATAAGGAGAAGAAGCAAAAGAGAAATCAGAGAATTCAATGAAAAAACTATAAGAAATGTCCTAGAAAGTACAAAATCGATTAAAAAAGTAAAACAAAGTATGAATGTGAGTAAGGAATGGGTGTTAGGTGTTTCAAAAAACAACAAACAAATTCGAAATAGAAAACAAATAAATGAAATTGCCACAGAGTTTTACAAAGCCCTATACTCAAACGACCAGCAACAGAGTAACCTTCTTGAACGAAGATTAGAAGAGGAATCTGAAGATATTTTACCTTTCTTGAATGAGGAAGTAAAAAAAGCAATAATGGAACTTGGAAATGAGAAAAGCCAAGGTAGCGATGGGATCGAAGCTGAGATTCTTAAACTTGGAATTGAAACATCTGCAGTATGGTTGAAAGATATTTTCAATGAAGTTTTGGCAACCGAAGAAACTCCAATACAATGGGCGAAGTCATACATAACACTGATACACAAAAAAGGGAAAAGAGACGACATCAACAACTACCGACCAATAAGTCTCATATCAAATATATACAAAATATTTGCAAAATGTGTCTACAAAAGGCTAGAAAAAGATCTAAGTCAAAACCAACCTGTGGAGCAAGCTGGATTCAGATCAGGTTTCTCAACTGTAGATCACCTCCAAGCTATCAATCAAATTATTGAAAAAAGTGGAGAGTATCAAATACCAGTTTATTTCCTTTTTATTGATTTCAAGAAGGCCTTTGACACAATAAACCAAAACTTTATGTGGAACGCACTTCTTAACCAAGGCGTAAACGTTCGTTGGGTAAGAATCTTCAAACATATTTATGACTCTGCAACTGCTCAGATAAAAACTGAAATTTTCGGAGAACCATTTAAATTGCACAGCGGCACAAAACAAGGAGACCCAATCTCGCCACCATTTTTTGCAGCTACTCTAGAAGAATGTTTTAGGACACTAGACTGGGAAAGTATCGGAATTAAAATAAATGGAAAATATCTCTCAAATTTGCGGTTTGCTGATGATATAATTTTGATGAGTGATAATCCTGAAGACCTTCAAAATTTAATTAACCAACTAAGTACGGAATGCTCAAAGGCAGGTCTCCAGGCCAACATAGATAAAACAAAAGTCATGACAAACGCGGTCAAAGTTCCTATTTATCTTAATGGAGAGACGCTAGAATATGTCGAGGATTTCATTTACTTAGGGCAGTTAGTTTCATTCATCAGAAGAGAAGAAAAGGAGGTCTCTCGTAGAATTACGAACGGTTGGAGGCAGTTTTGGGACGTGAAACCTATGCTGGACTCAAATATTTCAAGCGTAACAAAAAAATACATCTTTGATTCAACAGTTCTGCCAGTACTCACATATGGATCCCAAACATGGAGTAATAATGTTTTGTTGAAAAGGAAGCTTGCAGTTACTCAAAGATCTATGGAAAGAGCAACATTGGGAATAAGAAGATCTCAAAGAATTAGAAACACCTACATACGCAGTTGGACAGGGTTCGAAGACGTCGTTCGGAAAACAAAAAGGTTAAAATGGGACTGGGCAGGACATCTTATGAGAATAACAGATGAGAGATGGTCAAAAGTATGCACAGAATGGACACCCCTCAGCGGTACCAGAAGAGTTGGACGTCAAACAAAAAGATGGAGAGATGAGCTGCATGCATTTGACAGACTATGGTTTCGAAGAGCAGAGGAAAGGAATGAATGGAAAGTAATGGGGGAGGCTTTTGCCCGTGCATAAATATATCTTATTTATTAATTTGAATTATTTAAGATTGAAATAGAATTTCGAAAAATAAAATAAAATTAAATTTAAACTAAATAAATACATACATATATATATACGAAATGTTATGATGAAATGTAACTAGTTTTAAGGCAGTATAGCTAATAAATAATAATAATAATCGCTGAACATTGGCATTGTATATGTATATATAAACTATAGTACTACCACTTGAGGTGCGCCATCTATCGACGAATAACTAAGCTCTAGAATACCATGGGAACACCCAAAAAAATCGTCGCTGTAAATTTTACAACATGTGGCAGTCAAATTCACAATTAAGTACAAAGTTTTATATTTCACAGCAAACGCGTTCACTTTCACAATTAATTGCAAGTTTAACAGCGTTTGCTATCACTTTTACAATTAAACTGTCAAAATGACAACGATCTCTTGTTGTTAAATTGACAGCGCGTTGTCAGTTTTCGTTGTCAAAATGTACAAATACAAAATTTTAAAATCTACATAAAAAATTGTGAAATCTACAACCAAAATGTAAAAATTACAAAAAACTGTAAAATACACAACAAATGCATTCAATTCTACAACGATTTTCTGTTGAAACTACGTTGAGTTGTGGATATGACAGCAAATTTAGCGTAATCCACTTACATTTATGTAGGGCGTTAAGAAAAATATTGTGATGAAACATATTAGCTTAGTGAGTAGCGCACATGAACGGTAGCCAAACAACTCGAGTTCGAATCCAGGTGGAGAAAAAAAGGTAAATACAAAAAAAAATCAGTATCAAAATAATTAAAAATTTACTATAATTACAAATAAAAACATAAGCGAGAGCTATATTACGTTTGCAACGAACTGTTGGATACCCTATTCCCCATATTTTTGTGTGTGTATGCGTCTGCCTCCCGCAAACAGCCGATGTTTCAGTTTCAGAAACAAAATTCTTCCTAAGCAGACAGAAAAAAATTCAATAACATTAATTTTGTGCAGTGTGATGTTCAATTAATGCTGGCGCGATAAAAAAGGCGTGCGCCACGCCCAAAGATCGATTTGAACAAAACAAGACAAAACTTAAATTTTTAAAAATTAGATTTGGAATGGAAATAGCGATTATGGGTGTTCTTAACAATTCTTGGACCACATTCTGCTACGTAACTAAGGAATATAAATCCTAGTGTTCATCTGTTTACTTCAAAACTGCGACCGATAGTTAAAAAACGTTAAGAAATTAATGCATTATACAACTTTTGACGGAAACGCCAATTAAAAGTGGGCGTGTTTTAGAAATTTGAAGCACTAACTGAGCTTTGATCAGTATTTAGGAATATGTGTAAAACTACAGCTGAATCGAGTAGTTTTTAAACAATCTTACCTGTACAAAGGTATTTTATCCAAATCACGCCTTTAAAAGTGGGCGTATTGAAAAAATTTACATAAGAAAATGTAGAGATATATTTCTCAAATAACGAACGGAAGGAAAAAGGTTTAAATTTAATATTGGAAGTGCCTTAAATTTTTGAGACTACGTTTTCCGTTCTTTCATGAAAAGTGGGCGTAAGGCACGCCCAAAATTCAAAAATTTCTTTTCATACACAAACCTTTTAGTTTCTATTAAGAGACGCATTTTTGTATGAAAATGGGCGTTAGCCACGCCCAAACTTAAATATTTTCTTTTGATTGGAAGAAGGTTTACCTAAAGCTTACGTTTGCAAAATTTAAGCGTTATGCTTTTATCTTAACTGTACAATAAACATAATTTAATTTTATTAAATTGAGGTTGTTCATCAAAAATGGCGATTGTGGGCGTGTTTGTGGGCGGATTTTACCGGTTCAAGAACTTACGGACGGACGGACGGATAGGCGGACGGACGGACATGGCTAAATCGACTAGGCTTTTGATTCTGAGTCAGAATATATATACTCTTCAATACCTAACGGTATTATTTATCTATGTTACAAACTCCACACCAAATACAATATGCCTATTCTATGGAATAGGGTATAAAAAATATAATACATAAAAATAATATTTTTTTTTAACTGAGTTGAAAAGGTGTTAATTCAACAATTAATGCTTTTGTGTCCACCACATTTCTACACATTTCTAGTTGTAAAATCTACAACAGATGTTGTATTTTTCACAACGATTAGTAGTGAAATCCACAACTATGTTACAGTAAAATTGAAAACATTGGTTGTCGGGTCGATTATGACAATTAATGCAGTCGAATCCACAACGATTTTCAACATTTTTACAACAATTTTTTTTGGTTGAAGCAACAACAACAATTAAAATGGTGGAAATAGTTGTTGTTGCTTCCCATGGTATTCTGGGAGCTAAGTTTTTCGTCTATAGATGGCGCACCTCAAGTGGGAATACTATAGTATATATATGCAATGACATTGGTCATGAATGTTTGAAGATCAAAATGGCAAGGGAAACTTGTACCACGCAATTTATTCCACATTCGTGTTGTACGGCTAAAGAAATAATCCCTATACTTGACGGTACGTCCGAAATTGCGCTGAAGTGTAAACTGATGAGCGTTCCTAGCAACACAAGTGTTGCCGTGGAAATGTTTAAGAGGTGGAACGCAGATGGCTACCTCGTGGTTGACGTCACATTAGATCTAGCATAGAAACAAAAATAGTAACTTTATATTGTCCCGACGCTACGTTCCGGAATTGGTTGTTGTCTAAAAACTTACAGTGATTTTTTAACTTTAAAATGCCTTAAATATGTTGAATATTAAATCATTTACATTATAAAATTTTAAATCTCACCATCCCCCATCGAAATGAAACTAATTTAAAATCCACAAGTGGCACATCATCTTGTCTATAACCCTATCCCAAAGACTCATTTATCCACCCAACTACAGGTCTCTGCGATAAATTACCTGTCTAACTTTTAATTGGATTTAGGTAGGTACCGATTTCTTCTGCTGTTCTTCGTTAAAAAATATGTCAGCTGATGCAAGCGATAGCTTTAAGAGCCTGTGAAAGTTTTCCTCTTCCATTTTGCAAACTTTAACAAACAGATTTCCATCATATTCTCATTTTATAGTTTTTAGGTAGATACTTATTTCTGATTTAAAAAAAAAATCTTTTTCTGCTTTTTAACCACACTAAGCCGAAGGCTAAGAAGGATAATACTAAATATAAATATATATACCTTCCGTATACTCGTTCAAGGGAAAATATAATTTTTTGAAAGTTTTCAGAAAAATAAAACAAAAAAATGTTGGCTCATGGCGTAATGTAGCATAGACTTCTTTCCTTTTATAAAAGTTTTTTTTTGCTTATGTGTGCTTAAATAAGGATTATGTGACATTTCTTGAGGACATGTTTACATGTCCTTTAGAATGACATACAAATACAAAATGAAGATGCCTATTGGAGTATTTTCTGGATGGTGTGCAATGCAATAGACGGGAATACTTATAAACTTAAGCGATTGTTTTCCTGTTGATTGTATTCAATAAAAGTCAACGACAAATCAAATCTCTATCTTCCTTTAGGGAGTCATTTTCAAATTGATTTATAATAATTTGGGTCTGATCCAAGTTTTGTATTTAGTTGTCTTGTTGGTCGAAAGAGTTTACAAAGTTCATGGACTACTTAAGTGATGTTTATACAATAGCATTTGGGTAAAACCATTTTTTTTTTTTTTCAATCCAAAGGAAAGATTCCGGCAGTGTCTACCAATTATATCTTTCAAAAAATTAAACATCTAGTGTCTACATAATGCTAGATTTTAATGAAGATTATGATGATGGAGAAAATTACATACGTATATTAATGTGATTAGATTGATCGTGCCTGTCTATCCATTTATCTGGACATTTAGGGTCAATAAGTTTAACTAACTTGCTTAGGAATAGGTTCTTGGAGTTTGAGTAGTATTCTGAAAATCCTTTTTGAAACTCGTATTCTAAGTATGAAGGCAACTTTACCTTTATATAACAAGATTTTCTTCAAAACAAATATAATTTATTGTTCAAGTGTCGTCAAATATTTATTTAAATAATAATAATTTTTAATAATTTTCATCTGTTTTCTATTAATTTTATCCATCTAACACAGTCGAGGTATTTAATTATTTTCGTGAATTCCTAGTCCACCATAATTTGTTTCATTGTAGTTCCTTGTTTGTGGACAATAATTGAATCGATTAGAAAATAAAGGAAAACATTACACAAGAAAAAAAACGCTTTACAGTCTAAATTAAAAGTTCCTGATGTGAAGTAAAATGACGAAAAATTAGGTAAAAATGTTTGAGGATAAGTCCCGTTGAAAGGTTTTTCATTTCTTCTTATCAATTTGAACAATTTTTTGAGAGCATGTCAAAAGTTGTTGACAGTAAGTGTCTAGTTCCAATTTGTTCATCACATACCGCGTGTAGGTACAAAAAAAAAACTTGTTTTGACGTACCCTGTCTTTTTTGCTGAATAGCAGGGTGGTCCTGGTCAGCTCAAATCACAATAATTGAAAGACGATAGAAATATTGACTTGGACGTTGTCCTCTTTAGAAGAAAATACGAACTTTCCACACGGATTGACGCCATCTTATTAATGGTATAAGTCTTCAACTGTCTTACGAAACCAACTTATGGTAACAGGGCTTTCTACCAAGCTATCTCTTTTTTAATTTCTGACGAAATAAATTGAATTATTCGGCAAAAAAAAAAATACGTTAATATTGAATTTTTTGCAATTTTTGTAATTAAAATGAATGTATTTTCTCTTCACTTATTAATTTTTTTTAATTGTCTCTTTAAGCTTTTGGAAAATATTTTGAATAAAAGTGTCTTGCCGCCAACAAAGAGATTGACAGACACTGACGTATTCGTGGAGTGAGCTATATTGAGGCCTGGAGCCTCATACAAGCCATCGGATATATTACCTCTAGATATAGTTAAATACCCTCTTGGATGAAGAACACATTCAGTTTTTTTTTTTTCTTATTTTATTTTACATCTGCGAGATTGCGAAGAAGCTCGAAATTAACTTTTGCTGGGTAAAAGGGCACTGTGAAGCTGATAGAACTTGCCCAACAAGGAATAACAATGCACATTTGAACTTTTCATATTTACATTCAATTTGCTACGTGGCAATTTAAGCATAGGCGAGGCGTGTGACTGAAAGAATAAAAATCTTTTATGAAAAAGTGGTAACATGTGTCTAATGTCGAGTTTAAGAGTTTTCTCGGAAAAACTAAGTATGCAATAAAATAATTTTAAAACTAAATTTCTATCTAAGGAAAAAGAATTGAATATATCGGTCGACCAGTTGTTTAAATAAGTGGTTTTTTGAAGTGATAACTTCTTATGGGAGGGTAAACCCGTTTGTTACGTAACGCGTTACGTGCCACTCTGACTGGCTTACCTTTCTCTCACGCATACGGCAGCAAGCTCCTGCTCTCTCCTTCAACCCACAGCCCATTTTATAATCAATAAAAGATTTTATTAATAAATACACTTTCCTCAAATTATCATATTAATATACATAAAGTTTGAGTAACAACACAAGCTTTTCTCAAGTTAAACAATTTCAATATTAAATAGTTCAACTTAGATTAGTTTAAGTTATCACTTCTGTCGAGCGTCCCGAGACGCACACGTTTTTTACTTGCGATTATAGGTAGGTACTATAAGGCAAGTTTTGCATTCATAAAAAAAAAAAAATGTTGGAGAATCAAACTTAACATTACGATGATAGAGATGCCTGAAAAAGTGGGTCCGACAATTCTGTCTGTCTGTCCGTCTCTCTGTATCAATACCTACAGCCTAAACGGCTGAACCGATTTGCTTCAAACTTGGTACATAGTATTATTATGATGTCCTACAGAGGGGTTTTGGAATTAGTATTCTAGCTCCAAAACTAACGGTACCTGTCATATGACTTTTTATGAAAAACTCATTCATCTCAAAAACGGCTAGAACGATTTTGATAAAACTTTCTGAATGGTGTTTTTTGACTAAACTTTATGTTTTGGTTGGAATAGATTTTTCAGGAAAAGTCTTAAAACGGTAACTCCCATAGGAAGAGTTTTTTCTTAACAGAGTTTCTCGTAAACCACATCACGGATTTCGATGAAAAATTTAATATGAAAACAAAATAAAACTAATTCTTTGATTTTTCAAAAAAAAAACTTTTTTTGGGTTTTTTGAAAATAAGTTAATTTTTTTTTTTTAATTGTTAGTTTTTCAGAAACGGTTTTTTCAAAATTTTTGTTTTCTGGTAGAAACTTAAAACTGCTAGATGTTAGTATGTATTACCAAAAAAAAATTGGAATATGTTTTTGGAAAAAACCGGTTTTTTGAAAAAACTGGTCGAATAATTTCCATAAAGTTCAAAAAAGCAAAAGAAATCTGATGGCTCACTTTATTTTCTCTAAAAAACGTTTTAACTATTGAGTTTTAAGTGATTAATAAGATTTCATATAACTTTTGCAATGCTTTTATCCGAAAATCTCAAGCCCCAAGACCATTTCAACGCAATAGAGCAAGTTCGTACAACCCAGTCGTGCACTTTATTTTTATTTTAAAAGCTTTTCCAAAAAATATTTGAAGTTTTTTTGATATGGGTATGTCATTTGGAAAAATGTGAAGATTTCATATGAAAATGAATTTTTTAAAAAATTCAATGCAAGTGTTTCCGAAATATTTAGGAAACCAAATTTTTTTTTGAAATCGGAAGAATAGCTTACGAGGAAATCTAATTTGAAAAAACCGGTTCTATGAGAGGTACCGTTATGAGACACATTTTGAAAAATCTATTTTATTCTTTTCTAAGATAAATTGCTCTAAAAAATGGTATTTACCCTGAAAGTTTTATCAAAATCAGACTTTTGCTTATGATTGTATTGTACGTACTGTTATTTTTTTAACTAGAGCAAGAATGAAAGAAGACCCGAGAATTCCAAATAATTACTATGGTCAAAGTTTGAAGCGAGTCGGCAGATTCGATAAGGCTGTAGAGATGCGAACAGATAGAAATTCAGGAAACTATAAAACCTTAAAGTTAAATACTCGTACTTATACGTTATACACAAATGAATGAAAAACTAGATCCACATTCTTTTCCCACGTAGTTATATTTAAGTGTCACAATGTGCTTCCAAAATAAAAGTTTAACAATGATCCAAAATTATGGATTTACTTAAACCTATTCAAAAAAAAAAGATCTTTCTTTTACCTAGGCCAAACTGAAGACTAAACATGCATTTTGTATTTTCATTTTATTGTTCGTATTTCGCAGACCTTTAACATAATTTGCCAAACCTAAGTGTTTGCTATTACCTACATGAATAGAAAGTTGTCCAGAGTAAGTAATATCCCAACGTGTATTTTTGCTCGTCCTCCATCAATGTTCAATGTATATACGTTGAAACAATAATTATAATATATAAACGGTTTCCTTGTGAGTATAGAAAGAAGCCTCAATTGTTGAATTATTCATGAAGAACAAACCGCCCAAGCCCAAACCCCAATAATATAATAATAAAATAAAAAACCTTTCACAAATATTTCTCCATTTCATTCATCATTTCAATTTCAATCCTCCGAGGAAAAGAAACTTTTCATAAGATATTCGATTTATAAACAATTTTGAAATTGAAAAAAAAAAAAACACCAAGCTCATCCATTTATAGTAAAGAAAACAATTTCAACCTCAAATACCGAACAGAAATATTTTCAAAAAACTCTTGCCTCAAACTCAAGAGATGTTTTGACAGGTCACTGTTTTTTGAATTTAAATGCATTTTACTACAACAACAAAAAAACACAGAATCAAGAGGCAGGCTAATAAATTGAAGCCACGTACAATATTGAAAATAGCTCTTGTTAGCTTATAAATTGTTAGAAAATACTTTATTGTTCAACTACTTCATCGTTTGTCAAAAAAAGAATTTTCGTTTTGTAAAAAATAATTTTTTGAACATTTAACTTAAAGTGCTTTGAGTTCGTTCCAGCTTTGTTGACATCAGTTGAAATTTTATTTCAATTCAAAAGAAGAAGTTTAAAACAGAAAGATTTAGGTCAGCTGTCATTTTATATGTCAGTGTGTGCTATTTGACTAGTATTGAGTGCATTACTTTTTTAAACACTTGTAAAAAGGCATTCTTAATGGGTAATGGAATATGATATATAAATATACATAAGTATATGTACCTACGGACACATAATGTTTCCTAATAGGGTGTTTCATAATTTGTAAAAAAAACTTTGAGAAATTGCTTATGGACAATGGACATGTTTGAAGAAATATAATTGTTCTAGATGTAGAACGCATCAATCTGCAATTTTAATATAGGTTTTATGTGGTATTCCCTAACCCATGTTTACGCAAATATAGATCTCCTTACCTTGTATGTCCATACTAGCAATAAAAGTTCATTTAGGGCTATATTCTTAGGCTTACTGTGAAAGTTAATTTGGTTTGATATCTAAGACCAGTCTTTAGATATCCAGCTTCTTAGCTGTTTCATTCTTTCTGAGCATCCTGTTTTTTTTTTTTAATTTTAATTTTTTTTTTTTTTTGTTTTACATTGAATGATCGTAACAATAATAAAAATAAAAATTTCTGACAAGTTTTCAAAAAGCCCATAGCTTTTGTGATGTTTGGAATAATCCGTAGCAGTAAAAAATTTGCCCATACAGATTCTGTACTTTAAGATAATTTTGCTTAAAACAAAATTGGAGATAGGCCTTTACTCTAGAACAATTTTTTTTATTCAAACATTATAAAACCATTCCCCAAATGATTGTCCACGAATAAGGAAACACCCTATATAAAAACACCTAAATGCATGTTCCGCAATTGCAAAGAACGAGAAAAATAAATAATGAAATGGTGATCATAATGTGTTTAGCTTCAAAGAGATGGTGTAAAAATAAAGTGTTGGTACGTATGTATTGACTTTATTCTTATTCTAATTTGTGAACTATAATAATTATTGTGCCATTTTAATATTATATTAAAGTAAAATTAAGAAACAAATAAAAACATTTTCGACTAATTTACACATTAAAAACCTCTATCGGTTCTCATAAGTCATCTTCGGCTTCAAGTAGTCAAGCTTTTAACTTAATAAAATAAAATGCACGACTGGGTCGCACGAACTTGCTTTAATTTGTGACAGTGGTCTGGGGCTTGAGATTTTGATAAAAATATTTTTTTCAAAATTCTTAAAAAAATAATTAAACTAATTTGAGCTGAAAAAAAAGTACGCCATTTTGTTTCTTGAGCAAATTTAAACTTATGAGAATAAATTTATAAAAATCTGTGAAGCGGTTTTTGAGAAAAAAAGTTTTTTTTTGAAAAATGTTTTAAAGATTAAAAATCAAAAAATTCAAAAACACCAATTTATAGGTATTCAGATTTATACATTTATTTATAATTTTTGAAAAAAACTTAATAAGCAGTTTTGAAAAAATTAATTTTTAATTTTTTTTAATGCTTTTAAAAATACAAAAAAATATTTTTTTTAATATTGGTATGCAGTATAAATTGAGCTTTATATGTGTGAAATTTCGAAAGTATCGGTTGAGCTGTTTTCGAGATAGTCGAAGCAAAAAAAAAAACGGTCCTATGGAAAGACATTTTTTAAAAAAATTTTTCAGCCATATCATTGGTCATACCTAAAAAGCTACACTGATTTTCTTAAATCAAAATCGTAAGAGCCGTTTTCGAGAAAAATAAGATTTAACGTAACGGTTATATGGCAGGTATCGTTATTTTTTGAGCTAAAAAAAAATTTTCAATTTCCCCTCTGTACAATACCTAAAAAACTTTATATAATAAGTTTGAAGCACCTGTTTGGACTGTAGGTGTCTATACATACAGACAGACAGACGGTATAACATTTTTTGCAATGAAATTTTGTCAAAAACAGTCATGCAACAAGACAGTTGATTCGTCCCATTATAATAAAGATGTTTTTCCTAAAGAACAAATAGTGCAAATGACCCGAACCAAATTTGATTTGGTGGACGAGTCATGAGAAAATCTCACTTAACGGTATCTCAAAATGTCAAGCTAGCAAGGCAAGGTGACAATAGTGCAGTGGAAGTAGTTTTTGGTTGCTAACCTGGACTTTAGACTCCAACCAGCGTGGGTAGAAACTTTCCAATATTCACTCGATTTCAACTCAATCGAAAATATTCTCATTTTGTGGACCTTAAACTAACTAGTGCATGTGCACAAAATTTTTAAATTTCCATATATAATTATCCAAAGATTGTATGGGGTTTTCTCTCAACGCAACCCGTTAAAAACGGACTTTTAGTGTTTTATTTAAAATCAAATTTATGCCATACAGAAAAATGTGTGTGTTACAGAATTCCAAGCCAAACAAATGACTAAATAAATTTTTAAGAACTTGAAAAATTTCATTTCAAGACCTTAAATATATTGTTTCGAATTTTATTTTTTGTGAATTTATAAAAGAGTAATTTTTTTAAAATTAAGATATCTAGTTTCTAGCCTGTTCCATTTTTCCTTTCCATTCTAATTTTTTGACTTTCGTGTCGATTTTCCCCGGAAAGTGCGTAGTAAACATAGCGTTTTAATATTTTTTTGAACGAACCTAACAATTGTTACAATAAAAGCCAATGAGAAGTATGCAGAAAAACGCACAGATTTAATGATACTTGGAAAAACCTGTAACATCAAATAATTGGACATTATGTCCGTGGACCCGCTGCCATCCCGCCGGAGCTATAAGTTTATGTATGTAAATCATATCGTAAAAACCTTTGTCATAAGTATTGGCTAGTTAAATATAACAATTAAAGCCTACTGGCCGTTACTGCCCAAAAACTGAAACTGCTGTGTTGTTCAAAATACTGATAAATTATTACAAAGCAACTACAAATTTGCTGCGGAACATCAATTTATACAAATACATACGTATACTATACTTTGAGTGGTCAGTAATATAGAGAAGTGGATCAGTTGGTTGAAGGGTAGAGGTGGATTGTTGGTGGCACAAAAACTGTAGTGCTTCGTTGCAATCTCTATACGATACATTTATGTATTTACAATATAGTTAATTTCTTCCTATTTAAAAGCTGGTATGCTATTAGCTGGAAACTGATTGCGAATGCCAACCTATGTGTAACAGAAGGCGAACAAATATGACTATATTACAAGCTTCATTAAATTACATACATATATGCATGTCTGATATCTATTATTACGTATCTTAAAACTTTTGGTTTACTTTCATTTTAAATTTCACTAAAACATTGTTTATATATCAGAAAATAGACAAATTTTGATTCAAAAAATTATACAAACGAATTTCGGTCTAAATATTAAAATAAAAATCCAGTACCATTTATCCCGGACAAAAATTAAAAAAATCATATAAATTATTATAATACATTTTGGCTCGCTCTTTCCACAAGTTGTTTATTATTCAATAGAAACATAACTGGTGTGTCACAGGTGCTTTAAAAAAAAAATCGCAGATCCTATTTCAATTCATGCACATTCATTCTTTAATGGATATTGCCACCCTGATAAATAGTATAACATCGAAATGAAACCCCGTTCAAATAAAAAGTACGCTGACAAAGGGGGATAACAAATAAATGTGGAACACGCATTCAATTAATTTACAAGGATACGGAAATGCTGACAGGTGGTGTCGTTTACGAGACTATGACACCTTTCTATTCAACCACATATTTGCCGCAGGATAAAAAAGAGCACATTCATACATACTCGTATATACGGAAATATAATACTTTTGTTAAAAAAAAAACACTCTTTGATATCTTTTATAAGAACATATGTACATGTACGTGCACTGCAAAATAATGTACTGGTAGATACTTAATATTCTATATTTATCATTGATTTACTGCACATAAGAGCTCAGAGTTGGAAAGGTTTATATTATTTTTAGTCATGTATACGCAGTGTCGTCCGGTCATTATCTGTAGTATATTTGCATTCAAACATTAGTATTGATTTTTGCGTTCTTGCTTTCATCATAGTACAGGGTTTTCCAATAAGAGGTGTTATTTTGATATTCAATGAAAAATGGTATTTTTTGAGATAAATGATCGAATGTTTATTTCAATGTAAAGAAGAAAGTACCTATTCCATTAATAATGAAAATATCAGCCAAATGGCCGCCATGGCTACCTTACACAACAATGGTCTTAAATCGACGCTGGGCTTTTGGCGTAGACCTAATCTTTCGCCTGGTCCCAAAGGAAGAAGACGCAAGGTGTTAAATCACAAGATCTTTTTATCATTGGCGTAGTTTTTTCTTGTCAAATGTTGAAAAAATACACCTTCAAAAGAGATAACTACCGAAATAGCGGGCTATTCAAAATAACACCTCTTATTTGGAAGCCCCTTTAGTTAAGCATTGTTCTTCATGTGTTTTCTAAGCGCAATATTACAAAGCTGCAAGGATATTAACATCTTATACTATACTATACAAAAAATTGTTTAGTTCAATATAGATGTATGTTAGAATCCTTACACACTTTTTGTCACTATCACACTACTTCTTGAATCGTACTTAATATCTTGAAATACTTATCTTTCTAACGTTATATTACAATAGAATTGTGGGACTCATACAATTTTTAAAATACGAACAAAACCATTTGTAAATCATCTTTTCTTCGAAAAATGAATGTTAAAAATTTGGTACTTTGTTTTTATTTGGTAGTCTTACAGATGGTGTTTTTCATTTTTTTCAAAAATTTCAATTTAATACTTATTTTTAAAATTTTTTAGTCCTTGGAATATTTTAATAATGGATGGACTGAATCTTTTTGAAATTATTTTCCCAGATATTTTCTTTAAATATAGTTTTTACTTGCTCAATAGGGCAAGTATTGGTTTCGTGCAGAAAAAAAAATCGAGGTTTTAATCAAACACGACATTACAATGATAGAGAAGCCCAAAAAAGTGGTTTTCGCCATACCGTCCGTCGGTCTGTCTGTGCGTCTATGCGGATGTGCGCTTTTTCACGTCATTCTACAGCCTGAACGGCTTGACGGATTTTCTTCAAACTTCATATATAGCAGTTTGAAGAAAAACGGTTGTCGAGGTTTTTTTTTATTTCGTTTTAGCCCGGCTCAAACTGGTACCTTCCAAGTAACGGTTTTTTTCATTTTGGATTTGATCGAAAACGGCTCTAACAATTTTGATTAAACTCAGAATTTAACTTACCTGAGATATTTCTAACAAAATTGCGTTTTTTTGTTTTTGGCTAACATGGTCGCAACGAAAATCAGATTTAAACGGCTTTTTTTCAAATGGCCATAAGTTCGCAACGGGTCGATTGAATAGACTCAAACTTCGTTTGGCATAGTTCTTTATAGGGTTTTATAGGATGGTTTTGTAATTTGTTCAGTGAAGCCTTTCTAAATGGTAGCTCCCATACAACGATATATTGATAAGGTTACTTAACGTTAGCTCCCGTATATCAAGTCTTCCAGTTTTAACCAAATTTTTTTTAGTTTTTACCAAATTTTTCAAAAATGAGTTGTTGTTATTGATCGAAAAGTTTGTTTTCGTCGTACTATTGCACCCACAGAGCAAGTACGTGCGACCCAGTCGTGCATTTTATTTTTCACATATATGTTCACTAAAACAAATTCAAATTGGAAATTAAATTTTATTGCAAAGCTTAGTTTTTAAAAGAAAACTCTCAATCCAATTAAAACAAGTAAAATACTTTTCTAAACAAATTTGTATTCTTTTTTTTTTTTGCGATAATCAGTATTTGGGTTGGGTAAGATTAGTCGATTTAAAAAAATCGATCGTCATAATGACGAATTTCGAAAAGTCGATTGGTAAAAATACCGAATGATCAAAATGTCGACTCTTAGAAAATTGATTTAAAAAATATCGACTCCATAAAAGGTCAACAGGAGCAAAGAAGAAAGAGAATGATGTTCACATGCAATCGGCGCAGCATGTATGTGAACATCATTCACTTTGCGACTGCCGGTGCCGATCAGTATTGCGCTCCTAATACTATGATATAAAAATAATTTTAAAATGTTAACTGTCGATGCATTCAAAAGAACTAAATTTTGTATCAGGATAAAAGTCGACAGTATTAATGACACTTTATCAATCGACATTTTCGTGGTCTGGATTTTAAATTGTCAAATTTCTTTTTGTCGATCAAACATCGGTCGACATTTGGACAGTCGATGAAATTTGTATTTATCCAGTCGACATTCATTTGTTTGCCGACCATTCGTACTCTTCCCTGTGTTTTTTTTTTTTTTTTTTTTTTTTTTTTTTTTTTTCAAAATGACTGTTTCAATTGTTTTTTTAATTTTAACAGATGGCACATCTAAGTGTTTTTCTGAATTATAAATTTACTAGGAAGTATAAAATTTGGCAATGCCGCGGGCTCCGATATAAACCTATCATGTTGGGAGAGGTTCTTTTTATGAAACATGACAAACAATGTTAAAGACGTATATCAACTATGTAAATTTTTAAAACCAATTTGATATAAAAAATTGAAATTAAACATTTTTTGAAAGATTTAGAATATTTTCTTAAATTTGTGTTTACAAAGCTATATGGTTTTTATAAATATTTTAAGCCTTAGGTATAGTTATCTATTTTGATGATTAACCGAAAAAGTTGTAAGTCTTGTTTTCAAAATTTTCTAATAATCGTCTTGTTTAAGTCTCGGTGGGTGCATATTGCATTAATACATAAGTAACGCCTCGGATGTATATTTATTCTTGTTAATCTCACGAGTCATATAACTCATAACCTTTAATTTATTGTTTATACAAAACAATTTTCTTACAAACAAAATTTTTATGTATCCTTAACAAATAAATCTTTCAATTTGAATTTCTGAATTTTACCAGATGTTGTTTTTGGAAAGTCTGTCACCACTTGAACATAACGAGGTATTTTAAAATGTGCAATCTTTCCCGTACAAAATTCCTTTATTTCCTTTTGTGTAAGAGTATCGATCCCATCGTGCAAACGGACGAAAGCACATACTTCTTCGCCCATGCGTTCGTCCTCAACACCAATCACCTAAGAATGCAACAAAATAAGGAAATGTGTTTTATGTTAAAACTAATAAGCTTACATATGTTTCTATGATATCAGGATGCGTGTTGAGCATGTCTTCGATTTCCTTGGGAAATAAATTCTCTCCACCACGAATTATCATTTCTTTCAGGCGTCCAACAATCTGTCCATAACCATCTTCGTGTAGAACGAATTGGTCACTTAAAAAATGTTTTTCTTTAAATTATTGCTAAACACACAATGCAAATGGAAAAGCTCTTACCCAGTTTTTAACCATTTATCACACCCCAATGTCTCCTTTGTTTTCTCATCATCCTTAAAGTATTCCAACATAACACTATGCCCACGAATGCAAAGTTCCCCAGGTACACCAAAAGGAACAACAAGTCCAGCTTCATCTATTACTTTTGCCTCAGAGTGGTCGAGAAGATGCCCAACTGTGTTGAAAATCTTTTCATCACTATCATCAGGCATGGTTTGAAACACCGTTGAAGTAGTTTCTGTCAATCCAAATATGGTTTTAATTTTTTCAACTCCAAGAACTTTTTTCATATCTCTGAATAACTGGGGTGAGCACGGAGCTCCTCCTGTAACAGCCATTTTGAGTGTTTCAATGGGCTGAAGTAATTCTTTTTGTTTTCGAATCAGGTCCACATACATAGTTGGTGTTCCATAAACTACTGTACACTGTTCTGTTTTAATAGCTGACAGTGATTTTTCGGGTTTAAAGCTGGCTGCAGGAAGGACCATAGTTGCACCACAGCTCATAGCGGCAGAAATAGTTATTGTCACTCCAAAAGCATGAAATAGAGGAACTTGTACGCAAATCCTTTGACCTTCTAGTCCAGCTCGAGCACCAATTAGGATCCCATTGTTGACAATATTAAGGTGACTTAGCATAGTGGCCTTTGGCTTACCCGTACTACCGGATGTAAACTGAACATTGCAAGCAGAATCAGCTGAAACAAATGGTTGCAGAGCTGAGAGATTCTGAAGGGCATCAGAATTGTCACCCATATCAAGAATATCGTTAAAACGAAATACTCCTGGGTGTTTTTCTTCAGAGTTTATTATGACAGCTTTTAAGTGAGGTAGGTGAGAGCTTCTAATATCACCTGGCTTCGACGATCCAAGCTCCGGACAAATGCTGCTTAAAATACTATAAAATTCCTGGGTTTTGAATTTATAAGGTGATACGATTGCTTTTACTCCAACTTTTTCCAAACAATATTTAACCTCCGGGCCCTGGAAAGCTGGGTTGATTCCTACCGATGGAAGTCCAGCCTTTGCTGCCGCAAACATTGTCAAGTACCAGTGCAAATAATTTGGTGCCCATATGCCAATCGGATCACCAATTTTTAGGCCCAAGCGAATGAATCCCGCTGCAAGACGATCGACTTCGTCCTTTAGCGTGGAAAAAGTGTAACTCTTATCCTCATGGCAGGATATTATTGCCTTAGCATTCGGGAATTTTTCAACAGCCACGTCAAGATGCTGTCCAAGAGTTCTATAAACGAGTGGTTGTTTTCCAATATTGTTATAGTATGCCGGTTTCTTTTGTTGGCTTGAGGAAGCATATCCTCTCCTAATACTAAGGTTTTTATTAATGACTTTTCGTATTGATTTCATTTTTGTTATGCTTTAGTTGAACTAAAAAATAGTATTTCTATGAACCCAACTGATAACGCACTTTCAAACGAATAGATTCGTTTTGTCTTAGATTATGATGTGAACTATTTTGTGTTCATGAAAATGACGGAGAGGGAGACTATAAGCAATACTTTTGTCTTATCTTATCTACAATAAAAATATCTCAACGAAAAATACTTCAACAAAACTAAACATCTTTCAGTTAGAATATAAAAATTAATGTTATCACCACGTGCTGTTTGCGTTGAACTGGTGAAAGCATAATGTTATGATCGATAACGAAAATTCATTGATGGTAACATCGAATACTAAAACGATATCGATTTGCTGATACGACTCGCTTTTAGTTATAGCCTTAGAGGAAATTATATAAACAGGCAAATGTTCCGTGCTTCCCTTGATTTTACATACAAGCAAATAGCTGAATGCTGCAAATAGAGGCGAAATTTTATAAGCGCATAATTTTGAGAGTGGTACTTTTCACTTACTTCAATATATCGAGGCAAGTCATGCATTCATCATCCAAAACGCAACAAAGCGAGTTTTAAGTAGGGCAAGCTGGGGTAAATAAACATCGGTCTCTGAAAGTTTATTTTTCCAAAATATTATTGTAAAATGTAAAAAAAAAATGATAAGAAATAAATAAACAAATGATAAGACAGTAGAAGTCTTGGGGCAAGAAATTTTGGAAAAAAAAATCAGGAAAAAAATCATATGAAATTTTATTAATCACTTAAACATCACTAGCTAAAGCGTTTTTAGGAAAAAAAATAAAGTATAAGCCATCTGTTTTGTTTAACTGTTTTGAATTTTAAGGACAAATTTTTTTTTCGAAAACATATTCCAAATTTTATTTGAGTATGCCAACTTCTAGCACATATTGTAGCTTTTGTCAGGAAAATAAAATTAAAAAAAAAATCGATCAAACCGTTTTTGAAACACCAAAAATAAAAAAAAAATAAACTTTTTTTCTAAATCTCATGAAAGCTTTTTTGAAAAATTAAATAAATTATATTATTACGTCTATAAAAAGGCTTCTTCTTTAAATTTAATTGAAATCCGTCCAGTGACTTACGAGAAAATCTGATTTTGAAAAAAAACCGGTCCTATAAAAGGTGACTTTTCCTAAAAAATCTGTTCCAACCAAAACATAAAGTTTACACAAAAAACACCATTCAGAAAGTCTTACCAAAATCGTTGGAGCCATTTTTGAGAAAACTGATTATCATTAAAAATCGTATGGCAGGTACCGTTAGTTTTAGAGCTAGAATGCTATATCCAAAAACCCCTCTGTAGGACATCATAATAATACTATGTACCAAGTTTGAAGCAATCCCGTCCAGCCGTTTAGGCTGTTGGTAACTATACAGACAGACAGACAGACATACAGACAGAATTGTCGGACCCACTTTTTTAATATTCTCGATCATCGTAATATCATGTTTGATTGTCAAAAAAAAATACGAATGCATAACTTGGGGAGAGGTCTATTCCACCTTGTTTGGTGAGGAGGGGCTATTTTCTAAAAATTTTACTTGAATCAGAAATTTGTTTAATAAAATACAACGGCTAAACTCATAAAATGTCCTGCTATACCTTTTTGCAAAAACAGATATATAATCTGCTTTTATTTTTATTTTAACTAAAGTTGTTTTATTTTTAACTACAGTCGAACCTCGATAAGTCGAACTTCGATAACTCGAATGTCTCGATAACTCGAAGATATTATTTGGCGTCAACTTCGATAAGTGTGTGTGTTTTACTTGATAACTCGAAGTCTTGATAACTCGAATTATTTTTTTGGAAATTGATGGTTCGAGTTATCGAAGTTCGACTGTATTTTTGTTTTAGAAAAAAATAGTTTCAAACTTTAAATTTTGAAGAAAACATAAGCGAGAGCTACAGTACGTTTGCAACGAACTGTTGGATACCCTATTCCCTATATTTTTGTATGTGTATGCGTCTGCCTCCCGCAGCCAGCCGATGTTTCAGTTTCAGAAACAAAATTCTTCTTTAGCAGACAGAAAAAAATTCAATAACATTAATTTTTTGTGGTGTGATGTTTAATTAGTGCTGGCAAAATAAAAAAAGGCGTGCGCCACGCCCAAAGTTAAAACTTTTTATTGCCAAGGCAATTGGTATGAGCTCAGTGACATTCAATTTTATTCTTGCAGATCGATTTGAACAAAACAAGACAAAACTTAAATTTTTAAAAATAAGATTTTGAATGGAAATAGCGATTATGGGTGTTTTTAACAATTCTTGGACCACACTCTGCTACGTAACCAAGGAATAAAATTAATGCCTTGTACAACTTTTGACGGAAACGCCCCTTAAAAGTGGGCGTGTCTTAAAAATTTGAAGCACTAACTGAGCTTTGATCAGTATTTAGGCATATGTGTAAAACTACAGCTGAGATGTTTTTAAACAATCTTACCTAAACAAAGGTATTTTTTCAAAATCACGCCCTTTAAAAGTGGGCGTATTGAAAGAATTTACACAAGAAAATGTAGAGATATATTTTTCAAATAACGAACGTAAAGAAAAGTTTTAAATTGAATATTGGAGGTACCTTAAATTTTTGAGACTACGTTTTTCGTTCTTTCATAAAAAGTGGGCGTAAGCCACGCCCAAAATTCAAAAATTTCTTTTCATACACAAACTGTTTAGTTTCACTTAAGAGACGCAAAATTTTGACTTTCGGATTCATTAAAAATACCGTTTATTTACAAAAACAATTTTTTTATAGTTTCTTATGAAAAGTGGGCGGCAGCCACGCCCAAGATTAATTTTTTTGATTTCATACACAAGATGTTTTTGTGCCAGTAATACCCACAAAATGTAATGTTTTTCGCTTTAATATATTAATTGTTAAAAAAAAAAACAGTATTGGTGGTTCTGTATGAAAAATGGGCGTCAGCCACGCCCAAACTGAAATATTTTTATTTGATTGGAAGAAGATTTACCTAAAGCTTACGTTTGCAAAATTTTAGCGTTATGCTTTTATCGTAACTGTACAAAAAACATAATTTCATTTTACCAAATTGAGGTTGTTCAACAAAAATGGCGATTGTGGGCGTGTTTGTGGGCAGATTACTCTTACTCTTGAACCAAAGATTATATATACCAAATTTCAGCTTTCTTGCTCAAAAATTGCGACCTCTAGAGAGTATACATACGGACAGACGGACGGACGGACGGACTTGGCTAAATCGACTAGGCTTTTGATTCTGAGTCAGAATATATATACTTTTCTATACCTAACGGTATTATTTCTATATGTTACATACTCCACACCAAATACAATATACCCATTCCATGGAATAGGGTATAAAAATAATTAAAATCAAAGCATTATTTTTCTTTAAATTTAACGTACCTACCTAATTAAATAATTCTTTTTTTTTTTAATGTTCAGTGGCTTTTATTGATTTAAAAAAAAACTGAAGAACTGAAGTTTTGTATCTACTTTCGCTATACCGATGCGGGTAACGATGTTTTTAAAACATTTTTTCTGATTTAAGTCAATTTATTAGAAAATTCCTTCTGCCGGCATAACAAGGGGTACAAAAACCCCTTCTATGCAATTTTTTGTTTGCTCAATTGCAACATAATTCCTTAAAGCTACTCAATCGATTTACATGACAACTCCCCAAAAATTTAATCGCTTTCCGGCAAGAAGTCAATCCAGCAGAAACCACGCTCGAACCACCGAATGATCAGTTATAATCACACTCAATACCAAAATACTTAAACTGGGAGGAAACACATTTTATAGTGTTTAAAATTCCTAGAAACTACATTCCCCGGTTCTCATGAAAAAAATATTTTCAATTTAATATTGTTTTCCTGTTTTCATTTTGTATCCCCATTTGGTATAATAATTTAAATTTAATAATTCCCATAGCAATAATAATATAAGCTTGACCATTTGCATTGCCTACACCCTATACCCATAGAGAAAACATTTAATTTCAATTGAAATTCAACAGCCTTTACCCTTTTCCGGTTAAATCATTAACAGCTACTAAACATTAAACACACTAATGAGCAACAGCTTCAAAACAAGATATGAAAATTGCAGACAAAAAAAGGTATAAGCTCCAATATTCATTAAATTTCCAGTGTGTTAAGCTCGACCCAAAAGAGGGAATCTCAAACGATTTTCCAATTTAACTGCACTTATCGTTATCGTTGTTGGCTGGGTTCCAAGTTCCAAGCCATTTGATTTGCAGGAAAAGAGCAACAAAATTCAAATAAAGTTAGTATTTTAGACGAAGCCTCATGAAATTCATCCAAAATCAAAAAGGTACCTAACCTACCTACCAGCTACCATCCTTTTGCAAATAAGACCATTATTTAAATTTATGTGTAAACGCCTGCGGTGCTGTGGTAAAACGAAAATTTGAGTAAATATATCGTTTGGTTCCAATAAAAAAAGAAGGTCGGTCATCGTCCTCATCATCCAGAGAGAAATGAACACGAACAGTAAGGACAAGGAGTCTGAATTTGTGATTTGACTGTTGGCAGTATCCTTCTGTAAAATCATAAATTCAAATTAAATTTTTCTGAAAACTGTTTGACAAGCCAAGTATTAACATTGCTTTGACAAAATTAACAATGATAATAATGATATTCAATTTTTTAATACAAGGGGTTTTGAGATTAAGTTTTATTAACATGTTTCATACATACATACGTACAACAGACCAGGGTCTATAATATTTGAAACCAAAAAAAGAAAAAATAGTAGAATGAAACCCATTGGAAATGAAAAGAAAGAGAACATAAAAAATGAAAGGAAAAGTATATTACGGGCGATCTGAGGTCGGAAAGTGGAAGGGGGCAGTTTTAAGGGTACAAAATGGTTTATCTCGATTTCTTGCAAAACTACAAGTCCTATGGACAAAAGTTAAATGACAAAGCTGTAGGTAATAAAAAGATCTACAACATTTAACACTTTCTTAAACATTACCTCACAATGTATGTGAAAAAATCAAACAACCAAGTTTTTGGTGAAAACATACCTATTTAAGTCTCACCATACAGCAATTTTTTGGATTTAAAGTATTTATTTGTTCGCCTTATTTTGACTTAATATCAAATCTAATTTTCAATCGAAAATTCTAGCATAAAAGTATCTGCTTTTGTGAAAAAGTCGGTAATTTTTTCGTTTGCTGAAATCTCTACTTTCTGATGGTGCAAAAAACTATACAAATTACTATGGAAGATTTTCTCAGAAAATGCTAATAAAACAACAACAAAAACTCGAATCCGATTTTTTTTTAATCATTATGTAAAACTTTTAGCTATTTATTAAAATGTACGCTTTAATTACTTCAAAAACGTAGGATTCCATTTTACAATTATAACAAAAAAATTTAAAAAAACATTAATTTCAATATCGTACTAGGTATGTATTATTTTTTTCTTTTTATTTTTTATTGTTCACCTTTTTCAAAGGCCCTGGTATAATTCACACATTTTTAAATTTAAATTTTGTTTCTTTGAGGTTTAAGACACTCCCCCACCCATTGCTTTCTGCGTTTTACCGTTTTACACTGTTTCTCATCTCTGTATTTTGATCGATGTAGTTGTAAGGTCGTTGGTCGTCGGACTTCTATCAGGTGTGCAGTTAATATAAATTAGGGTATAAATGTGACCTATTTATAAAGCTGCAACAAAATATGAATTTTATTTATCAAGATCGTGTTACTATTGTTAGCACATAATGTACTCATAGGTCTCACATCCTGTGCTTCAAAGTCCAACCAATTTTATATTTAAAATTTTTGTAGATCCCGAATATAAGTAGAATGATTTAAAAAAAATTTAACATAATTTTTTGGCAACACTTATAATTTTGTATTCCATTTTCGAATCTAATATATCAATAATTGCTTTATTCCAAATCAATTTAATATAAGCTTTTTCTATCCAATCAGTCAGTCAGATTGTCGCTTGTTTTTGTCTATGTTTTCCAACTCAAATCTCTTCCATTTCGCCAAGACAAGCCATTTTCGTAAAACTTATTTCCCTGCAAAACGTTTTGGGGTGTACAAAATGTGTCTGTTTTCTTGTTTGTTGAAGAACAAAAGTTTTTTGTTTTGAAATTTGAGTATAGTTCTTGAAGTTTCGAATTAAATTTTAATGGACAAAGTTTTTCATCACATTCCTACTTAGTCTCCGTGACTTACTTTCAACATTATGTGTTTTTATAGTTACCCTACTTGATTATATGAGTATATTATGTTTCTAAACTACCTTCAAAAGTTTCATTTGCATGAAGGAAAATAAATTGTATTACTTCAAATGGTTCTACTGTTCAGTTAATAACAAGTTTTGTCATCAAACAAAGGTCAATGAATATAAATTAACAGTATAATATTATATTATGTGACAGTAGTCCTTACAAAAAAGTTTATTCAAAGGTATCTAAGGTCTTTTTTAAAACAAATAAAATCAAATTTGTTTCCAAGCCAGATATTTAAAACTTCAAACGTAGAAACAAATTTGAATTCAGTATAAAATCTCTCATAAAAGATAACTACTTCAGTTTACACACATTGGAGTGTTATTTTTTTTTCTGACTAAAAGCTAAAAAAAAAAAAAACAAATACCTTATCCCTATGTAATTTTCTTCTGTGAGCGAACCTTAAACTTTGAGTAGAATCCTCGGCGCCAAAATTTCATATTTGAGGTAGAAATTGGTTTGAATTTTATATTTATGAGATACCATTATGTGGAAAACATTAAGTATGTAATTTGGCGAATATTGGAATTCATTAAAATGGGATGTCATAACAAAAAATTTAAGATCAATTTTTTGTGTTTGTGTATATGTATCTTAAAAGTGTAAATGTATTCAAATAGGAATTTTATAACAGTTATTTCAATAAAGCTGCAGAATTTTCCAAGCGTGCAAATTGTTGAAACTCTGTTTTTTGTTTCTTTTTTATTTCATGGTTTTTTTTATTATATTACGACATCTTGAAACGTGAGTCTTTCTAATGAAATCATGGGTTCTCGTTTCACAATTTTCCATGAGTTCCAAGAGTTTTGTAAATTGTATGTATTCGCATATGAATAACACAGCCTATATTAAGAGTATATACTCGTACACCTGTATTAACCTTGTTAAAATCGACAAAATGAAATACGTTTCTTTAATCTTTAAATTGTCACTACAGAAAATAAAAACTGGTCAATATGAAAAAAAATTATTGAAATTTTATAATTAAACATTTTTCCGAACAAGACATATTTTGTGAATAACAGAAATATTTCCAACAAGAGAAGTTTTGCAATTGGCATTCTGGTCCTAAAATTAACGGTAAATGCCATATGATTTCATATGAAAAACTAATTTGTCTTAGAAACAGCTCCTATACGACCCTGATATACATTCGGAATATTGTTTGTTATGTAAGGTTTATTGTTTGGTTGAAATAGATATTTTACAACGGCGCCTTCCATATAGAACGGTTTTTTTTTTTATAATAAGTTTTCTCTTTAACCAATTAACAGATTTTGGTTAAATTTTTAATGTGAAAACTCTTATTGAACGATATTATGTAATCTTGTTCCAGAAAAAGTGAAACAAAAATCTTTTTTGAGTTTTTTTTTAAAGATCGCGTTGGTGTTTAAGTTTTCTTTCCCCGATTAAGAATCTATGCAGTCACATACCCAAATATGAAATATGTTTTCGAAGTTCTTAAAATAAAAACACAGTAAGGGAATTTAACTGGCTTACTCAATTTCAAAAAAATTCGTAAAAGCACCGATCTTAATATCACAAAGACTTTCACAAAGACCCCTAGTTTATCAAGATTTATCTTTAAAATTTTAGATTGAGATATAATGCCACCAACCAGTTATCCACCAAAGTATCAAGTTGGTGAAACCCAATCGTGAATTTTTACTTGCGATTAAATGACCTTTAAAGGAAATTATCGGTTCGTACATAAAACAAATCGTGAAAGATATCAAAAATGGCATGACAATTATAATGAAGTTGAGAAAAGTGGGTCTGTGGCATTCTCCCGGATAAGGGATAAGATATTTTTAATTTTTGCTTTTTAGATTTTATTTTCCCTCGATAGACATTTTGTGATGCTTTTTCTACTCAGACTGAGGTAAGCTCATGTATATTTCTTATCTTATCTTTCAATAAAAGATTACAATTGAATTCTTATGATACCTTAGATACTAGGTCTGTGGAGATTCCTCTAAAAAGGAAGGGCTCCAAGACAATAAACGAGTGGCCTGATGCCGGTCAACGATCCACTGCGACCAACAGCGAAGTGGAAAGCTGGCAAAAAACGGTTGAGCAAGGCTCGATCTATGGTACCCCACGACAAAAAACGGTTAGTTCCAAACTAGGTCTATGGAGAGGGTTACAAGAGCAGCAACCCCACGACAATAAACGGAGGTCTACAGAGATTCCTCTATAAAGGAAGAGCTCCACGACAGTAAACGAGTGGCCTAATGCCGGTCAGCGATCCACTGCGACCAACAGCGAAGTGGAAAGCTGACAAAAAACTTCTGCTTCAAAATTTGGTGAGGTTGGTGTTCCCCGCAGCGTACCTTCGAGTGATAACTCTAATCCCGGTTTTCTATTTGCAATAGAACTTCTTCCAATGGCTGGGAGATCGAGTCTGATTTTCAATGCAAATTTCACTTCTACTTATGGAATTTCACTGAAAGGAGAGACTGTGAATTATAAAGTTAAAAGTTAAAAATACTTGCAAATGTGTAAATCTTTTTGAGTGATGACTTTCTGGTTAAGGTACTCGGAAGTGGTCGGCAGTCAAAATCAGCGGTGCGGGTAGAGGGGTAGGTGGAGTTGCCTCAATAGAATACAATGTTGGCGTTACGTCACGTGATGGTGATTCTATTATTCATTATACGAATAATTGTAAAGAATCCTTATCTCATTCGGTGGCGGTGGTGGAATGTATGGTGGCGGTCAGTGGCGGCGGGCGGTCGGTGGTGGTTATTATTTGGCTTTAGCCTCACTGGCGGTCGGAAGGCAGACGGGGCGGCAGGAAATGTGTAACTTCGTTACAATTTACACATGAAATATTAGTGCATACTTAATGTATCCATTCGATTGCGAAATATATTAACCCCAAGCAAATATCCAGCAAAATAGCATGCAGTTTAGTTTTCCTGCCCCAACACAATCAGCGCTTTCTGGCTGTATACAAAGGAACTGTGTTCCGAATTTTAAACAATATCCTTTCACCCGTTTAGTTGTGAAAGGTTGTACAAATGCAGCTAGCTAAACACATTCAAGGGTTTGATACATTTTGTGTATGCGCTTAACCATCAATTGCCCTTGTGCGCACTTTGAGAAATATAATGTGTTAGGTGTCTTTTAAATGATCTTACGTCACGTGTCGCGTCGTATAATTTTTTTTTATGTTTGGAAACTTCAGCTGCAGAACTTTTATAATACGATAATGAGGTTTGCGTCAAACCTTCAAAACCTAAAATAAGAACAGATCCCAAAAGGCTTCTTAAGATTGACATTAATATCCTGTTGGATTCAATCTAGCACAGTGCACACACACATCACCATTCACCAACCATCAGTTACTACTATTTACACAGTGTTGTTAAGAAGTACTTCCAGTGAGGTGGATGAACTGGTCCATCTCGTAAAAATGTATTCTTGAATTCATGTGGATTGTAGAGTCCCAAAGAGCCCAAGTGAACTATACGGTACAGTTTATTTGATAATAAATTTGCAAAGGACTTCTGCCGCACAATAAAGTAATTCCCACAAACAGACGTCCTATTTAATGAAAAATAAGATATAGGTAACGTATAAGTTGAAGTAGAAGTAGAAGGATAAGCAGAGCTCTTCACAAATGAAAGGCTGTGCTGTGCAGTTTATTTCTCGTTTCATTTTTGTGGCTAGCTTGTGGATGCTATATTGTCGTGGTTGATTTTGTATTTCATGGGCCAAAACCTCATTCTCATTTCGTTTCTACATTTCGAAATGGGTTGTTCTGTGACTTTCTTTTAAGTTGATGAAGCAATGGGATGACCTTAATTTTTAATAATGCATTTCTCTCAGTAAACTTGTGTAAATATTTTACTAAATTTGAGCATAGAATAATTGCTGAAGAGAAACAAATCGTTGGATGATTAAGTTCTTTGAGCTGACCTGTTCCAAGTTCAAATTGCTTTTAACAGAAGTTGTGAGTATTAGTAAACATAACAAGCAGCAATAGTTTATCGATGCGATTTAGATAGCGCCATTACTGTTGGGGACTGAGCAGAGAAGCCAATTCATTTTAACTTGCTGAAAGCGACAAGCGAGCGATGCGAAAATTATTTAAAATTAGCTTGCCAAACATTTTTATATACTCTGGATACCTAGTATACAAATGGGAATACGTTAAAAAAAAAAACATAAGCGAGAGCTACAGTACATTTGCAACAAACTGTTTTATACCATTTTCCCCGTATATTTTTGTATGTGTATGCGTTCGCCACCCGTAGCCATCCGCTTTTTCACTTTCAGAAACAAAATTCTTCTTTAGCAGACAGGAAAAAATTCAATAACATTAATTTTGTGTGGCCGATGTTTAATTACTGACGGCGCAATAAAAAAAATTAGTGTGCCACGCCCAAAGTCTTTTAAGACTTTTTATTGCCAAGGCAATTAGTATGAACTTAGTGACATTCAATTTTAAGCTTGCAGATCGATTTGAACAAAACAAGACAAAACTTTAATGTTACTTCAAAACTGCAACCGATAGTTAAAAAACATTACAAAATTAATGCATATTACTACTTTTTACGGAAACGCACCTTAAAAGTGGGCGTGTTCTAAAATTTTAAAGCACTTTGTAAATGAGCTTTGATCATTAGTCAATTTTAAGGCGTATTCGTAAAACAACATCTGAATCGAGTAATTCTAAACGATCTTACCTGAATAAAGGTATTTTATAAAAATCACGCCCTTTAAACTGGGTACAGATTTTTTTGTCATATACCTAACGAACGGAAAAAAAGTTCAAATTGAATATTGGTTCCTTAAATTTTTACAACTACGTTTTTCGTTCTTTCGAGAAAAGTTGACGTAAGCCACGCCCGAAATTCAAAATAGACGCTCAAATTCGGGCTTGTAGATTCATTATAAATAGCGTTTATTTGCAAAAACAATTTGTTATAGCTTCTAATGAAGAGTGGGCGTTATCCACGCCCAAAATCAATTGTTTTGATTTCATACTCAAGATGTTTATATACCCACAAAATTTAATGTTTTTCGTTCTAATGTAGGCATTGTTATTTTATAAAAAACACCATTGATGGTTTTGTATGAAAATTGGACGCCAGTCACGCCCAAACTGAAATAATTTTATTTAATTGGAAGAAGATTCACCTAAAGCTTGCGTGTGCTAAATTTTAGCTTTGTGCTTTTATCGTTATTGTACAAAAATCATGATATAATTTTGTCAAATTGAGGTTGTTTAACAAAAATGAATTTTACCAAGAATTTAGCATTACTCTTGAACCAGAGATTATACAGGGTGGGCCAAAAGAAGTCATCCGATGTTATTTGGCTCTTTTTTTTCTAAATGAAAAACTTCGATCCTGTTTTTTGATTATGTTTATTTGAACCTTTAGAATTGTATTGGTCAAGTCGAGAAGATGATATCGGCCAAATGGGCGCCGCCCGCCGTCGCAATTGATTGCTCGTTTTATGGCAATTTTAATCACTTCAGCGAGAACTTCGGGCGACAGATTCTCGCACTAGTGTCGAATGTTGTCCTTGAGTGCTTCCAGAGTCTCGGAATTGTTCACGTTAACACGGGACTTTAAAAAACCCCACAAAAAAGTCCGAAACGGTTACATCGGGCGATCTTGCGGGCCAGTGCAAATCGCCAAAACGAGAGATGAGGCGACCCGGGAACGCCGCCGCCTTCAGCATATCGCTTCATTTCGGTTCATGTATAGATCCATGGCTTGTTGATTTTTATTCTGCATCTGTCTAATCCACAAATGTCAAAACAGATTTGACATTGGCGGCCATTTGCAAAAATAAGAGCATCTTCCAACAGGGTGATTTCTTTTGGCCCACCTTGTATATACAAAATTTTAGCTTTCTTCCTGAAAAATTGCTACCTCTAGAGAGTATAAATACGGACGGACGGACGGAGATGGACGGATATAGCTAAATCGACTAGGCTTTTGACTCTGAGTTAGAATATATGTATATACTTTTCTATACCTAACGGTATTATTTTTCTATGTTACAAACTCCACGAAAAATAATGCTACAATAATCGTTATCAGACTCAAAACAAACAGAGGTATACGAGTACAACAGGTAACTCCAACTAATTCTTTTCCTATATAAAAACAAAATTTTATAACTTTTTAATTCAAACAAAAATTTGTTTAGTAACAATTTGAAATATAAAATCTTATTAAATGTGACTAAAATTAGAGTAAGCTCCTCATATTTTCTGCAAAAAAAAAAAACTGATACCTTTATTTTTGTTCCATTTTTCTAAAATTGATTTCAATTTATTATTTAAAAAAAAAGGAATGAATCTCTTTATTTAACAGAACGTCTGATATTAGGCTCGAGTGTAAATTGATATGCATTCATAGAGCTGCATGTTTCTCGAGGACATCGCTTGAGGAAGGAATGAGCATGGGTGGAGAATTGTTTATAGCAATAGTGAAACAATCGTTTCCTTAAATGTTCTTCCACGTTCCACCAATCAATTTTAAGACCCTTTTCTATCCAGGATACGCAAGTCCCCTGGTTTGATTTGTTCCTCTTATTCTAGTTTGCAGACAATGTACATTGGTATCTTCTTTTATCTCCTATCCAACATAATAAGTCAAACTTTTGGTAAGGTAATGCCTTGAATATCGTAGCCAGGTCAGATGGGGAGAAATATTTATTGCAGCGTCCAAGGAAACCTATACATTTTTCGGCCTTTCTGACACATTTTAATAGACTTCCAATGTGTGTGGGTTCCAATGCAGGGGGAGAAATGGTCGCATTGTAAATAAGAATGTAAACTGACTGGAAATTTTCATTTTTTTAAATATGAAAGCACAAGCATTATGTAAAAGGCTGACATTTGTAAAAGCATACACCTGTTGATACACCTAGAGAAACGTTTTAATTCTTAAGCTATCGCATTTAAAAAGAGAATCGGTGTTTGGCGCGTGAAAAGATTAACTGAATTCCTCCTTAAATACTTTGTGAAAAATTGATGAATAAATTTGGGTGTTAGAAGCTTCACCAAAAGGAAATAAGGCCTTCCTATTCTAGCTTTTGTGTTAAAATATAATGGGACTCCTGTTTTGAAAACTACTAAAAATACCCTACGCGCTTTGGCCTTTCAATGGTGATGGTGACTGGTATGCACATCTTTGAAAAGCAAGAAAAATTATGTTTTTTAGAAATTAATGCATCGAACCACTTTCGCTTAATGTTATGGGTTCCCGACAGAGGTAACAATATATTCACTTGCACTAAGATTATTGCAATACAATTTAAGATACCTTTCTACCCAATGATCAAACAGAAACATTGTCCTAACTAAATTTTCCCAGCCAGAGAAATCTAACATGCGAGTGCGATAGTGGCCTAATGGAGAGATTGGCACTCATGCTTTTGAATTTTGTATGGTTGGCCTAAGATTAAAAAGTGCCGTAATTTCAATGCAAGGTTCTCAATTTGAAAAATTTTAATTTTGAACTGATGGGATTGAGATACAGATTAAATTTAGCTAAAAAAATGAATTTCGACAAAATGGCAGTTAAGCCACTTTGGCTCTCATCGCCTTTGATTCTCCTTTGGTTTTTGATTATCTCAGTGCTCTTTTACAATCATCTTAATTCTTATATCCTCCCTGAGAATCAAAAGTAAGATCTGTGGCGTAGGAGGCGACTGGTAGTCAACCTCATTATAAGGTGTGATCTCGTACCATTGTATCATAACCCTTATTTTCGTAGATAATAATTGTATTATTGAAGATAATACACATTTCAAGTAGCTTAAAAGAGGTTAATTAATTGTCAAAGTTTTGGTTACGTTTTTCAAAAAATTAAACATATACAGTCGAACTTCGATAACTCGAACCATCAATTTCCAAAAAAATAATTCGAGTTATCAAGACTTCGAGTTATCAAGTAAAACACACACACTTATCGAAGTTGACGCCAAATACAGGCAAAGCTCGAAAATTAGAATAAAAAAGTTTTGGCGAATTCTAATTTTCAAATGTTTCTAATTTCCAAGCGTTTTTTTTTTGTACAGAAGAGATCAATACTTACCTGTTACATTAGTCTTAAAGCTAAATATACCTATTTATCGTTAAAATTAAAAATAGTATTCAATACCGAGTTATTTTTTATATTAAAAGCATAACATAGCCGTAAGACCCATGCATAAAGTTTACATTACATTGTTGGGACTTCAGTTGAATTCAATATGAAGGGTTTTTGTTTTTAATGGCAAGAAAGACTTTAATACCTTGGCCATTATTAAATGTTACTTTTTCTTTAAATGAGAAATAAAAGACAGCCCAACATTATATACGTATACCTAAGAGCCAATGCTTTGTTGGAGGCAAGTTATTTAATTTGTTCTTCTATTTGAAGTTTAATTTCAAACGACAAGGTGTTTTCTTTTAATTTTTTTGGTTATGAGCACAACATGCAATATATTTTTGCAATACTGCATAACCAGAAACACACAACATAGTAGGCGATAGTTGTAAAGGGAAAGTCTTTTTTTATTTTTACACGCCTACATAATGTTTTCGAAACAAAATATAAGTTTTTCTGAGCTACTATTCTAAAGCTTGAAAATTAGAATATTATATTCTAATTTCCAAGCTGTTAACGTTATATAAAATGTTGTTCTAATTTCCAAGCGATTCTAATTTCCGCGAGTTCTAATTTCCGAGCTTTACCTGTAATATCTTCGAGTTATCGAGACATTCGAGTTATCGAAGTTCGACTTA
Organism: Platycheirus albimanus; assembly: GCA_916050605.2. NCBI lineage: Eukaryota > Metazoa > Arthropoda > Insecta > Diptera > Syrphidae > Platycheirus > Platycheirus albimanus. The sequence continues at coordinate 45,094,373 of OU696697.1, forward strand.
TCGAGGTTCGACTGTATTAAGTACTTCAAATATGAGGATTATTGTTTTAATCATAATAACGCTTGTAATACGTCTTATGCAAATCCTTTACCTGAAAGTGATCAAAACATCTTATGTTAGTCGTAATATAGACAGTAAATATTTGTTTCAATTAGCTACCTATCTTATGTTTCTGAAGAAACACTAGCACCATTATATTGTTCAGGGAAGAAAACTTGATTGTTCTCAAAACAATTAGGAAGCCTCTCCCCTTGTCTATAATGACATTAAGCCTAACCTAATACAGTTAGTTTCTAAACCAGACAAGCAGTCATTTACTCTTGTTGTCATACCAAACTCAGTTGGCTACACCATCATCATCAGTCATTTACATCTGGAGTTTTCCTTCCTTTTTCCCATCAGCTAGTGGTGGCTTCTTATAATCGTTACACTCTTCCAGGACCTTCCTCATGCTCTATATAACTCGCATGCAATGAAAGCGAGCCAACCAACTCGCCTTTTGCCTATGAAACCAAATTGAATAAAAGATAATGGAAGGTTTATAATGAATTCATCCTTATAGACTGGTTACGGGTTGTTTTCAGTGTTGCTAGCTCCCGGATTCTGTGTTGCCGAAGCTCCCGGATTCTTCACGTTGCGTGTACAGCTTTATACGCTGTACGACGAAGAGGAATGAGGTGAGGGCTTTAAATTAATTCCATTTGTATACAATTCCGTGGTTCGAGGATGTGGAAATGCTACTCGTTCAAAGTTGCCAGGAAATATCGTTTGGTTAACCCAGACATCACAATTTCGTTGTCGAAATCGGTTCGATGAGGCGTTTTTTTTTCTCCAACAAGGGCTGTATGAAAATATTCAAATTATTATGCAAAGTGGTAATGCGTAATGTACGTTCGCGTTATGTTGGGTTGGGGTCGTAATGAAAACAAACGATGGAGTTTATTTTTTGTCGGTTAGTTAAACGAATTAATTAGACTTCCAGTGTTTCTAGAATAACATTTCATTAAGCGGGAAAGCTAAAAGAATTGTTTTTATTTTAACTTATAAAAAAATGGAAAACTTTTCGAAAATTAAATTTGTGCTATTAACGGTCGGTGCCTTTTGTAATGGACGTTAGAAAAACATTCTTATTTTTGGGTGTTAGGAGCTTTCAGGTTACATAATAATAGCATCACAATAAGAAGAACAAGCCAATATTCATTATACAGGGTGCTTTGTATAATGTGCATTAAAAAGCTAGAGCGAGTAGGTTGGGTTGCGACAGGAAAAAATCGTACGGGAGGGTGGTTTTCCCTCTGTTTAGTCGGGACTGGCAATTTTCTAAAAAATGGCTGACATTTGTCACTGAAAAATAACAGTAACTTTTGCCATACTTTTTTGTAACGTTAGAAACCTCTTCTTTTATTGTGTTTTTAAATAAAGTTACTTTATTAAACTGTTTCAAAAAAATTAATCTTGAAACTCAAAATTAAAAACTAGTTTTCAAACAATTTTTTTTCAAAATCACACAATTGTCTAGTTTAAATTCCAACACTGAAAACTGTTTGACTCTGGGACTTTTCATTGCCAAGTTATTCAAAAATAACCGAACCTATAACCGACTATTTCAAAACAAAAATGTTCGTGGGTTTTCCGAAAATATATGTAACCTTTTATCTCCGGCAAAAAAACGCTGTTCGTTCTACTAATTCATGACACGTGTTCAATTACTCCAACTTATAATTTTGACAATATATTAAAAAAAGAAACTCTTTTTTATATGAACACAATTTTTATTAAAACCGGCTTATAGTTTTGTGTTTAATTAACTGCTATTTATTGATTTTTCAAAAAATTGGAAAGAAATCTTTTTTAAAATGAATATAAAATATATTCAAAGTAAATAATTTTTTGAAATGTTTATATCAAAATACATAATCTTTTTGTATATCTACAAATCTGTTTTGGTAACAAATTTGATCCAATCTGATAGAACTATGTACTTTCAAATGTATTGCAGTTAATCGGAATTGTTATACACATAATTATATGCAATACAATATCTATTTTTCTTTAATTTCAATAGAAAACTGTATCCATTAAACCTACAATTTGTTTTGGTGATGTAAAATTCTTTTATTTAATCTTATAGAACGTACAGTAGAATCTCGAATAGATGAACAGATATAAAACGTTCATTTATTCGAGTTGTTCATCTTTCCAAGCGTCAAGCATAAGTTTAAGAAAATTGTATATGGCTATTATATACATAAAAACATTGCATCTATCATACTACTTTATCATTTTATTGAAAAAAAAACTTAATTCATAGCAGGATACATAATAAAGATGTTCATACAGATTTACAAAAAAAAAAAAAAACTGACTTATTTAGACAATTTTTTTTAAAACAGCTCTATGGCAGATTGTCGTATCTTTCCGAATTGTTCACGTTTTAGAACCGTTCATGTTTTCGAGATTCTACTATATATAGCTTTTGTTTATATCAAAAGTCCTTTATGAACGAAACGCATATAGACTCTTTTATAATTCTAACCTTCTTTTTTTCTTTGCAGACTGCCTCAGAATAATCTACATTATATCAAAAATCATATGAGACAGTTAAGAACGAGTAACAAAGTCAATTCATTACATAACCGTGATTGTTAATTTAAAATTCAAACCAAAAGCAATACTTAAGAAATAGTAATAAACAAACTATATAGAATAAACTTAAGGCAAATCACTTCGTAAAATGTTATACTCCTCTATGGAGTCAAGAAAACAAACATTTTCAAATAACAAAATCAATAACAACACCAATAACCGTCAAACCGTTAATATCAACACCAACCCAGCGGTTACTCGGACAGATAGTTTATCAAGTAATGGCAACGCAAAACGAACTAAGCCAATCATCTCCTCAGACCCAACAAATATCACTGCGTACCGATTACCAAAGCCATACACAAGCAACTCTCATCGATCAAGGCTAGAGAATCCATCGTCCAGCATGGAAAGCAATAGTAATGGTGGCACCACAACCGCCGCCGTAGTTGGTAGAAGTGGCAGCTTACGCAGTAAAGATCGACCTAATATAAAAAGTTTAAGTTCCTCAAGTGCCAGAGAAAGCAGTGGAAGTGGTTCTGGCCTTGTGAGTGGGCCGGATGTCGGAAGTGCGAACGAAAAAGGTGCAACTATCGCCGCCGCCGGTTGTATTGTGGATGTGCAAAGCTCTTCAAAGAATCCTATTAATGTGAAGAGTTTAAGTACTAGTAGTAAAATAAATCGCCAAACAAGTGAAAGTGTTAGTGAAACTGGTGCATCTGATGCTGTTGTGAGTAACAGACGTCGACGCACCGGTGCCCCTATTACAACTCAGCCCCAAAAGGGGAGGAGTCGTCGAGAAAATTCGTCAACACCAACCAAACAGCATCGACAGTCAGAAAACTTTTACAGCAGTCAATCAACAATGCATTCTGTAGGCCCAGGAAAATCACCCTCTAGAGGAACATCTTCTGGACACCATCGCCGAAAACACGGGAAACAGCGGCGTAGAAGTCTTGCGTCATCATCTGATGGCTCATCTTCATCTTCATCGTGCAGTGGTTCATGCAGCAGTGAAGATGGTGACTCGAACTCCACATCATCAGGTGAACCGAATCTACTATATCCAGGGTTCCCAGCAGTGGCATTGAAATATTTGACACAAGATACCAAACCTAGGAATTGTTGTCTGAGACTGATCACAAATCCATATCCTTTTCAAATTACGAATACATTTTTTAATATAATTTTTTTTAAACTACATATTATACATTGATATACATATTGTGTTTCGAAAAAGGTAAGTCGTTTGCAGAAACTAATTTTGATTAAATTTGTGTGTGTGGTAGTTCTGGGTTCACCTGTATGAGTTAGCTATACTTTCGCGTGACTGCCAAAAAGAACAGAGCGACACGTCTGCTACTAGAGCATGTGTAGGTAAGGCTGATACAAGAAAAAAGTTATATTGCCGGGGAGTGTAAATACCCCATTGTTTGATGGAGGGCATTTTTCTAAAACTAAAATATGACTTAAATTAGAAAAATTGTTAAAAAACAACGATTGTTCCTACAATGCCATGACATACCTTTCATTTACAAATAAAGTTGTTTTAGCAACAGTCAGCGGCGGATTTTCATATTCGCCGCCAGTAGGCTATTCAAATTTTGCCGCCCCTACTGATCTCTGCAATTCACTATCATAATGATATTATTTACATGTTTTTAATGTTTTACTTCGAAAATCAAAGCCGATCGTTTTGAGGTACCAGGAAGCCGTTCCGACTATTTTCAATAAGACGTCCGTGTATATGTGTAACTTATATTTGATGTCTGATATCTTAAGAACAAACCGAGCGATTGAGATTTCTGACACAGCGTTCGAAAGGGTCTATTCAGAATTGGAGCTGAAAAGATTTTGAAGTCAATCAGTCGAGCGGTTTCGAAGATAGTCAAAAAATAAAAATTTCGAAAAAAGAACTATCTTCAAGAGCTCAAAAACATAAAAACTAATTTTTGTGGACACGAAGAGCTCAAAAACGTGCAAGCTTGGAGCTTGCAATTATTAAAAAGTTTCAGAATTGGCCTGCAGGGTTTACCGCTTTTCTAATTACTTTTAATTTTTTAAGATAACTTTGACAATTTTCATTCAAACGATTTTTGTCCTAATATAAAAAAATTTGTGATCGAAAAACTACGTTAAATGCCGCCAAGCGGATCAAAATTTGAATTCAAAAAGCTTGATAATCCCAAGTGCCTACATTTTCGAGCGCTCCGAGCCCGAAAGTAGCGGGAAGCTTCAGTTATGGCCTGCAGGGTCAATCGCTTTTCAGATAGTTGTCAATGAGATTGCAACTTTTTTTTTTTTTTTTTTTTTTTTTATAATGCACACGCGCTCAAGGGGTTTGTTATAGCCCTTTTAATGATAAGTCACAGCGCGAGCGATAGGAAGTTAGGAAGGAAGGGAAAGGAGGTGTCGATGAACATTGATCTTGAATGTTTGAAGATCAAAATGGCAAGGAAAAATTGTGCCAGGCAATCCATTCCACATTCGTGTTGTACGGCTAAAGAAAGAATCTCTATATTTCACGGTACGTCCGAAATTGGGCTCTAGTGTAAACTGATGAGCGTTCCTAGCAAGACGAGTATTACGGGGGAAATGTTTAAGGGGTGGAACGCAGCTGGCTACCTCGAGTGAGCATTTTTTGTAAAAGAATCTGTAAAATAAGGAAAGACATGAGACATTTCGACGATGTTCGAGTGACGGAAATGTTTCCATAATGCTTCTCTCTCCTATCAATTTTAACGCTTTTTTCTGAACTCTGTCGAGCAGGTGAAGAAAAGTTTGAGAAGCACCTGCCCAGAGATGGGAGTTATACTCGAGTTTAGGGCGTATAAACGCTTTGTAAATTGTAGCCAGATCAGAAGGGGTGAAAAACTTCTTGCATCTATTAAGAAAGCCTAAGCATCTTGCAGCATTCTTGGCAATCTCAAGTATATGATCATTCCAACGAAGATTGTCACTAATACACATACCGAGTACTGATAGCTTTTCGGCCTCCTCGATACAAGTACCATTCATGGATAATGGCATAGGGGGTATGTTTAGCTTCAACGACAAAAGACAGCATTGAGTTTTCGACGCATTAAACTCCACACGATTTCTAGTACCCCAATTCACAATGCTGTTTAAATCGGAGTTTAATGAGCTTATCATACGATTTCGTTGTAATAACACGTCCGAAGGCGAAGGCCGTGAATTATCAAACGTATATGAAAAGCTGAGCGTTGAGTCGTCAGCAAAACAATTTAATGGATTAGAAGTCACAGACAAGAGATCATTTATAAAAATGAGAAAGAGAGTCGGAGACAGAACGGAGCCCTGGGGCACACCAGCATTTATTTTGTGGAGATCAGACTTGAAACCGTCTAATACAACTTGTATTGAACGGTCCAGAAGATAGCTTCTAATGATTTGTGCATGTAATGACCCGTGTTTTATAATAAAAGACTTGACTTCGAATTCAAACAACTTTATTTCCAACTTTTATTTCGAACTTCTTTCAACTTTACGCAACCGTACGTCCGTTCGCCATTCGCACAGTGCATAATCGTCCGCATTAGATACATCAGCCTGTTCTCGTTATTAGCATGATCTTGCACTAAAGGTTCCTCTTGTTTTTATACCCTATTCCATAGAATGGGTATATTGTATTTGGTGTGGAGTTTGTAACATAGAGAAATAATACCGTTAGGTATAGAAAAGTATATATATTCTGACTCAGAATCAAAAGCCTAGTCGATTTAGCCATGTCCGTCCGTCCGTCCGTCCGTCCGTCCGTCCGTCCGACCGTCCGTATGTATACTCTCTAGAGGTCGCAATTTTTGAGCTAGAAAGCTGAAATTTGGTATATATAATCTTTGGTTCAAGAGTAAGGCTAAGTTCTTGAACCGGTAAAATCCGCCCACAAACACGCCCACAATCGCCATTTTTGTTGAACAACCTCAATTTAATAAAATTAAATTATGTTTTTTTGTACAGTTACGATAAAAGCATAACGCTAAAATTTTGCACACGTAAGCTTTACTTAAACTTACTTCCAATCAAATAAAAATATTTCAGTTTGGGCGTGGCTTACGCCTATTTTTCATACAAAACCATCAATATAGTTTTTATAAAATAACAATTGTTACATTAAAGCGAAAAACATTAAATTTTGTGGGTCTTACTGGCACATAAACATCTTGTGTATGAAATCAAAAAAATTGATTTTGGGCGTGGCTGACGCCCACTTTTCATTAGAAACTATAAACAAATTTGTTTTTGTAAATAAACGGTATTTATAATTAATCCGCAAGCCAAAATTTTGCGTCTCTTAATAGAAACGAAAAGGTTTGTGTATGAAAAGAAATTTTTGAATTTTGGGCGTGGCTTACGCCTACTTTTTCATGAAAGAACGAAAAACGTAGCCTTAAGAATTTAAGGCATTTCCAATGTTTAATTTAAACCTTTTTCCTTCCGTTCGTTATTTGAGAAATATATATCTACATTTTCTTTTGTAAACTTTTTCAATACGCCCACTTTTTAAGGCGTGATTTTGGTAAAATACCTTTGTTCAGGTAAGATTGTTTAAAAACTACTCGATTCAGCTGTAGTCTTACACATATGCCTAAATACTGAAAAAAGTGCAGTTAGCGCTTCAAATTTTTAAGACACGCCCACTTTTAAGGGGCGTTTCCGTCAAAAGTCGTATAATGCATTAATTTTTGTAACGTTTTTTAACTATCGGTCGCAGTTTTGAAGTAAACAGATGAACACTTGGATTTATATTCCTTGGTTACGTAGCAGAGTGTGGTCCAATAATTGTTAAAAACACCCATAATCGCTATTTCCATTCCAAATCTAATTTTTAAAAATTTAAGTTTTGTCTTGTTTTGTTCAAATCGATCTGCAAGAATAAAATTGAATGTCACTGAGCTCATAACAATTGCCTTGGCAATAAAACGTTTTAACTTTGGGCGTGGCGCACTCCTTTTTTTACTGCGCCAGCACTAATTGAACATCACACCGCATAAAATTAATGTTATTGAATTTTTGTCTGTCTGCTAAAGAAGAATTTTGTTTCTGAAACATCGGCTGTTTGCGGGAGGCAGACTCATGCACATACAAAAATATGGGGAATAGGGTATCCAACAGTTCGTTGCAAACGTACTGTAGCTCTCGCTTATGTTTTTTTAATAATTCAATCAAAATTCTAGAGTAATAATTACTTGAATAATAAATTGTTTTCGTTAGTGTGATCTTGTGTTGTAAACTGTGAACTTGTTGCATTTTGGAGTTCACATTTTTGTAAAAATGAATATTTCGATAATAAAGTCAAATGAAAGAAAGGACGAATTGTACGTTGTTTCTAAGTATAAATTAATAGAATTTTTGAAAAGCAGATTAAAACAAACAAGACAAGAAAAACCAGAATTATAAGAAAAAGAATTTTAAAAACAGAATTTTGACCGGATCCCAAAAGTCTTATAACGGTACCTCCCATAGGACCGGTTTTTTAAATCAGATTTTGTAGTAATCCACTTGACGAATTTCGATGAAATTTTTAATACAGAAACCCTTTCGCAAAGGAAATAACATAAATTCTTAAATTTTTCAAGAAACGTTTTTTTGATTTTTTTCCCCAAAAACGGTTTGATCTATTTTTTTTTTTTTATTTTTTTTCTGATAGAAACTACAAAGTTCTAGAAGTAAGCATACATTTTGAATATATTTTCGAAAAGCTTTTCAAAACAAACTGGTCCAAGCATTTTGAAAAAAAATTTCTTAAAATTCTAAACAGTAAACGAAATCAGATGGCTTACTTCTTTTTTTCCGAAAAAACGTTTTAACTAGTGATTTTTAAGTGATCAATAAAATTTTATATCATTTTTTTTTTGCTTTTTTTTCAAAGTCTCAAAACCCAAGACCAATGTCACACATTAGAGCAAGTTCGTCCGACCCAGGCGTGCACTTTATTTAAATATACAGAATATTATTAGCATACAATTAAGAAACTGGATTAATTGTATTCTCCCATTTTCATTGAAAAAACTGTAAAGACTGCGGTAGATATTTTTAGCACGTATTCAATTGAATGAAAATACTGTTTTTTCAAAGTCTTTTAACTTACGAAAGGTCTTAAGCCTAGAATGTCGGTCAGAAGTGGGGAACGCTACGAAATCCCGAATAACAAAATCTGGAATGCAAGAAATCCCGACTATTTTCAAGGACAAAAACGGAAAAATCCCAAATACAAAAATCCAGAGCGCCAGAATCCCGAATTTCAAAAAAAAAAACCCGATTGACCGATTTGAAAATCCCGAAAGTCAGTACTTTTTAGAACTTTTTAATTTTACACTATTTAGAGAAATTTTGTTTACGTTTTGTTCGTTCTTGTTGATTCTTATGTTTTAAAAAGATATTATTGCAATTCAATTCATTCGCGGGAATTTCTTGCTATTACCTTATGCTCAAACTAAAGATATTGGTTTTAATAATTTGACATATCGCGAATTTCTTACTATTTCTTTATTTTATGCTAACGCGATATCGAAAATGGAAAATACCACGAAACGGGCCACCCAAATACTGTGGATTATTAAGAAAACTGGAAATCTGAACTCTTATTTGCATCATTTTATATAATATCGATTTATATCTCTTTTTGAAAATTGGTTCGCACTGAAAAAAGAGCCGTTAAAACAAAAACAACAAAAAATTCACAGAAAAAAATATAAATATAGATTTGGGTAGATTTCTCTATATTTTTCCGAGTACACGAGTAAAACAAAAATAAATAAAGTGCACGACTGGGTCGGACAAAGTTGCTCTAATGTGAGACAGTGGTCTTGGGGTTTGAGATTTTGGAAAAAAGCAGAGAAAAAATGATACGAAATTTTATTGATCACTTAAAAATCAATAGTTAAAACGTTTTTTTGCAAAAAATGAAGTAAGCCATATGAATTTGTTTATTGTTAGGTAAAAATTTTAAAAACTTTTTTTTTCAAAATCGTTCAAACTGTTTTTTTTTTGAAAAACTTTTCCAAAATATATTCCAATTTTTTTTGTGTATGCCAACTCCTAGCACTTTGTAGTTTTTATCAGAAAAATAAAATTTAAAAAAAAAAGCTCAAATAGTTTTTGAAAAAAAACAAAAAATAAAAAAAAAATTTTAATTTAAATAAAAAAAACTTTTTTTCAAAGATTTAAGAATAAATATTATATCGTCTATAAAAGAACTTCTACATAAAACAATTCATCGAAATCCTTTAAGTATCTTACGAGAAAATTTGATTTGAAAAACCGGTTCTATGGGAGGTACCGTTATAAGACTTTTCCTGAAAAATCTATTCCAACCAAAATTTTGCACAAAAAACAGTATTCAGAAAGTTTTATCAAAATCGTAGGCGCCGTTTTTGAGAAAAATTAATTTTTCACTAAAAATAGTATGGCAGGTACCGTTAGTTTTAGAGCTAGAATGCTAATTCCAAAAACCCCGCTGTAGGACGTCATAATAATACTATGTACGAAGTTTGAAGCAAATCGGTAAAGCCGTTAAGGCTGAATGTAACTATACAGACAGGCAGACACACGGAAAGACAGACAGAATTGTCGGACCCACTTTTTTAGGCTTCTCTATCATCGTAATGTTATGTTTGATTGTCCACAAAAAAAAATTTTTTACGAATGCATAACTTGCCTTAGAATTTATTTACAGAAAAAAAAAAATTAAAATAAATATAGATTCGTATACATTTAATATGTATCTATTATATATGATTCTCGTATCACGTTGCTGTGAGCGATGAACTCCGAAACTATCCAAACGATTCCGACCAAACATTATTTTTCGTTCAAAGGTTGCAAGTCGTTTTTAAAAGTTATTCTGCTATTCGGGACGGAGACAAATCAATAAAAATTTATTTATTTTGAAATGTTTTTTTTTCTAGTTCACAGCAGAGTCTGAGTTGTCAAATAAAAAAGTGTTTCTTTTTTGCTTTATAGAGTTCAGAGCATATAATTCGTATTTCTTTTCTTCTTCAGAGTGTGTTCAGAGTGCGCTCCGCGAGCTCCAAATAAAAAGATGGCGCAGACTGAGCTAAAAGCTGAACAAAAATAAACGTCAAAAGTGGATGATTTGCAACAAATTCAATTGATACAAAAATTCTAAGCGGCCGGCGGCCGGAAATGAAAATAAAATGCAAGACTGGGTCACACGAACTTGCTAATGCTCATATGCTGGCTAATCGCCTTTTTATTAAAATTTTTTGTTGGAAAACATTTGGAGTTTAAGAGTTTTTTTTTTTCAAAAACTAAGTATGAAATAATATTCAGTTGCTTAATATCTATCTTAAAAAAAAAAAAAAGATTTTAAATCATTCGACTAGTTCTTTGTTAAAAAGGTTATTTTTGAAAAACTTTTCGAAAAAATATTTTGAAAATTGTTCGAGTATATAAATTTATGGTGATTCGTAGTTTGCATCTGAAAAAATAATGTTTAATAAATTCAACATACCCGTTTCCAACATTATTTCGAAAACAAACATTTTTTTTCTTAAAAAATCCACCAAAATTATGCAACGGTATACGATCAGTCATCAGAAGAATAACCGGAAAAGTACTTATAATAAATAATAATAATTTTAAAATAAAAAAATCAAAAATGCCAGTTCTTAGGTATTCGGAAAATATAAAAAAAAATTCATTCATAAAATTCATTTATAAATTTTAGAAAAAAATTTAATAAGCAGTTTTCAAATTATTAATTTAAATTTTTTTTTTTAAAGCTTTTAAAAATACAAAAAAAAATATTTTTTAAAAATATTGGTATACAGTACAAATTAAGCTACCTACACCTATAAATTTGTGAAATTTCGCAAGAATCGGTTGAGTCGTTTTCGAGATAGTCGAAAGCAAAAAAAAAAGCGGTCCTATGGAAAGTACCGTTCTTAGACATTTTTTTAAAACTTTTTTTTCAGCCATATGATTGGTCGTACCTAAAAAACTACATTGATTTTTTAAATCAAAGTCGTTAGAGCCATTTTTGAGAAAAATAAGCCGTTATTTTTTGAGTTAAAATTTTTTTTTTCAATTTCCCTCTGTTCAATACCTAAAAATCTCTATATACCAAGTTTAAAGCAATTCGGCCCACCCGTTTGGGCCATAGGAGTATATACATACAGACAGACAGACATACAGGACAGAATTTTTAGACCATCTTTTTTCGTCTTCGTTATCATCGTAATGTCATGTTTGATTGTTATCTCAAAACTTTTTTTTTTACGAATGCATAACTTGCCTTATAAAGTACCTATAACCGCAAGTAAAAACACACAAATTTAAATTTAATTAAATTCTTGGTTGGTTTTTTCCATATTAAATATTAAATGTTATGGAAATTGCCAAAGATAAAAGCAAAAACACAATAAAAATACTTATGAAAAATCGACAAAAAAAATGATCAAATTATCAATTAACAGTTTAGCACATTCAATATGATTTTAATGTAGTATTCCCTACTGTTTTTATTGGAATTGATATTGTAGTTTTTAATTAATGGGTACCTGGCTTTTAAATCGATGGTGAAAAAATAGGAAAAGTTTTCAAACAGTACCGCAATGAAATTCGAACCTTTTCTGATTGAAGCTATATCTTCTAGGATAGGACAGTGTAAAAAATAATTTATTTTGAATTATTTGAAGCAATTTTTTTTCAATATTTTGAAAACGGATTGACTAATTTTCGTTTGTAGATTTCATAAATAAACACTACAAATAAAATGAAAGCATTTTTTTTAAAATAATAAATAGCTAATTCATAAAATCTCATAATTGTTTACTTTTTGTTGAAATTTTAATACTTATAGGAAAATAAATTGTTTTGAGAGTAAATATCTAATCATTTTTATAACATCAAGTTCAAATTCTTTTAGTTCCACCAGTTTTAGCTATACGTCGTTTAACAAATGTTTTGCATTCCAACATACCTATTCTTATTTGGTTTGACCATAGTGATAGGGTTATAGCCAAAACGTACATCAGTATGTCATGGACCACTATTCCGATTCCCAAGAATGTTCTCCACATTAACAATTTTGTATATTCGAATTTGAATTTGAGAACGAAAAACGAAACCACCTACTAAATTGAAAGCAACAACATATACGGACCCATTTCCATTTGTTGAACATTGTGGTGTAGCATGAAATTAGAAACTAACCATTCCGTCTCCAGCCAGCATGAATGTGTGTGCTTTGAATGAAAAGAGGATTGTCCTTTGAAAACAGAACCCCCATTTTTGCCTAGACTCTTTTTAAGGATACAAAAATATTTTTGCAAACATCGCATATCGGTTTCGGTTTGAGCTGGCTGAATGAAACATATATATCCTTTGTCGACTTTTGTTCAATTTAACATGCTTTTCGAGGACAAAAAAAATATCAAGAATTTTTGGATACAGATAAGCACGGTCTTGCGAGCATTGCAAACATATTTTCAATGTTTTATCGAGCAGGCTTCTAATACGTTTCATGCGGGTTTTGTGTTGAATTTAAGTTGAATGAATATTTATATGAATATTATAATCTGTTCAATAGTAGGCATAGGCACTATGCACGTGCATACATTATATAGGTACCCTAAGCCTTGCCTTGTTATATACTTATATGTATTGTATATGACATTGCCAGAAAATAAGGTATAATTTGTAAATGTTTGACGGTGTGGTATTGTTGTGTTTAGTAAATTAAACATAGCTTATAGCTAAGCTTTTGTGAATTTAAATTACAATTTAATATAATTTGGGTGTATTTTAATCTAAATTTTGCAATAAACTGTTTCTGTTCGTAAGTAAATATAATTTTATGAGTTAAAATGAAAATTTTAATTTGAACAATGGAACCAATAAATTTCGCATGGTTTAATGTTTCCCGTTGAATAATGGCGTTAAGACCGAAATTTAAGATGATGGTAGTTTGTTATAGTTCCATTATATTGGAAGCATAGGATTGAGAGCTTGATTGACGATAATGCAAAGCTGTTGGAATGTACTTACTTCTGAATACTAAGTCGGAATCAAAAGTTCATCGCAAGTTTAAGGTAAAAACTGGTAAATTCTAAGAAAGAAATTGAGAGAACGTATTTTTAGTGAAGAGCGTTGACAAGATAAACCAGTGCAGCGGTCGTATTAATGTACCGTCTGACAACTTTCCATCTTATTTAAAACTTCAAAAGTTCAAGTATTGGATACCCTAACTTATGTTAAAACCAATATGTGTAACTCTGTGGTTCTGGCATTTTTTTTTTTTTTTGGATCTAAGACTAAATATTTCATTAGACACGAGGTTCGAATCCGAAGACAGAAAAAGAATAATTGTTTTATATTATTGCTAAAATCTGTTCTTATTTCAGAATACCTACTGTTTATTAGTTTTGTTTAATATTATTGCACATAAAAGAGTTAAGGAATTAAAATTATTGTAGGTCCTTAGATTATTTGAATTAATTTGGTTGGAGCAGCTTTATAATGTCAGAAAACTTTTAAATCCATCTTTCTACCTTAAGTAAGAATATGACGATTGATCTTGTTTAAGATCTTGATCTTGTTTAATATAGTGCTCTATTCAGTTGGGAGGACATTTTTATACAAATAGAGTAAACATTTAAAAATAAAAAAAGATTTATGTATCTTATTAGCTTACCAGCTGCACAAAAAAGAAATAAATACCTGTTTTTTTTTTTAAATATATTTTCATGGTTTTGGCTTCCTTGGATGTTTGTGTTTTAATTCTATTCGGTTTTGTTTGTGCTACTACCTATCAGCTATACTTTAAAGAACTTCTACAAAACGTATACAAAATTAGGTAATTTTTTTAAAGCAGGACGAATTTTTCTTTTGACCACATAATTACAAGGACCATTAAAAGACTATTTTATTTTACGATGACCAAGCATGTCAAAAGTCAGAGTGCTAATAAAAAGAAGAAATAATGACAACTTGATGCGAACAATGTATTTCAGTGCGCATTGCACAATATGTATAGCGGATTGTATTTGGACATTGTCCACTATAAAACACAGAAAATTGCATGACATGCATTCATTATGTCATGGTGGTCGTTTTGTTTACTGACATATAAAATTAAAATGAATCACTTTTTAATACAATGTATGTACATGTACATAATGCATTTCCAAAAAAAGTTCCCTCTTTCATTGTTGCATATCGGTTTTTTTTTTCAAATCAATATTATCTAAATGAAAACAAAGTAAAAACAAAAGGCACTGGTAGGAAAAACGTCAGTTCCACAGAATCGCACAATTTTTTCAAATTTCCTCCTTATACACCCACAACCACATTTTCAATTTCTTCTCTGAATTTATTAGAGCAAACTAAAATTGAATTTTGAATAAAGCACCTGGATATCAGTTTTTACGATTGTCATAATATCAAATGCTGTTAACGTTTGTCAAATATCAAATAGTGTGACAGTATGACTACGAATATGAAAGAGATGCGTGTAGTGCAGCACTAGGGCAACTCCATATCTATCTCTTCTGAATAATTCCCCAATCAATCATAGAATGCTTGTCCATCGATTTTTCTTGTAGCAATTGCAAAGGGATTTCGATTTGTCAGTTGGCGTGTTTCAATTCCTATCTACCATTAATATGATTGCACTTGCCCTTGAGTGTTGACTGAGAGATGATAAATCTTTTGAAAAAAAAAAAAATAACACAAGCACGTTTAGAATTTACAGAAAGCTAGAACTTTATCTGGTGTACCTACTTGTAGTTTAAAAGAGTACCTAACGTGAATTGAGGAGTGATTATATTTTGCTGAGTTGGTTCGAAATTATGAATTTGTGCAAATGAATTAAAGGTGTTTTGGATGAATACACTATAGATATCAATGTGTATGAATAAATAAAATGCACGACTGGGTCACACGTACTCGCTCTGAGGGTGCAATAGTACGATGAAAACGAAGTTTTCGAGCAATATGATGAACTCATGTTTGCAAAAATTGGGAAAAACTACCAACAAAATTTTGGTTAAAACTGGAAAACCCGATAAACAGGAGCTTAAGCTAAGAAACCTTTTAATATTTAAAACTTAGATGTCATCTTCCGGGTGCTATAAATAATATAACTGCCCGCTTATGGCCAAATTAATAAAATTGTTAAAACAAATTTCCGTTATTATCATTTGTAGCTAAAAACTGAAATGCAGTTTTCTTCAAAACATTTTATGTATATTACATAAAAAGTTTAATACAAATCGGTTGAACCTTTTTTGAGTAAATTAGAAAAAACTTCATAATTTGGCCAAAACATAGTGGCTTTTTGTGAGGAACTATTTAAAAATAAAATGCACGACTGGGTCGCACGTACTTGCTCTGTGGGTGCAATAGTACGATGAAAACAAACTTTTCGATCAATGAGAACAACTCATTTTTGAAAAATTTGGTAAAACCTACAACAATTTGACTGAAACTGGAAAAACCGATATACGGGAGCTAATGTTAAGAAACCTTTAATATTTAAAATTAAGACGTTATCTTTTGGGTGTTATAAATGATACAAATGTCCACTTATGGCCAAATTAATAATACTGTTACAATACTGTTACAAGCAATTTCCGCTATTATCATATGATAGCCAAAAACTAAAAATGCAGTTTTGTTTGAAGTATTCTATGTATGTTACATACAAAGTTTCATAAAAATCGGGGGAGCCGATTTGAAAAAATTGGCCAAAATCTAGTGGCTTTGTATAGGAGCCACCATTTAAAAAAGAGAAACTGAAAAAATCAATGCCATCTGATAGGAAGCTGTAAGTGAGGAACTATACCAAGCAAAGTTTGAGTGAATTAAATGCAACCGTTGACAACTTATGGCCATTTGAAAAAAAAAACCGTTAAAGGCAGATCTCCGTCATTTGCATTTTGAGACAAAAACTAAAAACGCAGTTCTCTTTAAAACACTAAACGAATAAAACACACAAAGTTTAATCAAAATCGTTAGAGCCATTTTCGAGAAAATTAGAAAAAATCAAATAAAGTTGGCTAAAACTCAACGGCTCGTTGTATGGAAAAAACCGTTTAGAAAGGCTTCAGTGAACAATTTACTAAACCATTCTACATAACACTATGAAAAAAACCGTTAAAACCTGATTTTCGTTACGACCATTTGAGCCAAAAACAAAAAACGCAGTTTTGTTAGAAATGCTTAAAGTTAGCTAAATTTTAAGTTTAATCATAATCGTTAGAGCCGTTTTCGAGAAAATCCAAATTAAAAAAACCGGTACTTGAAAGGTACAAGTTTGAGCCGGGCTAAGACGAAATAAAAAAATCTCGACAATTGTTTTTCTTGAAACTGCTATATATCAAGTTTGAAGAAAATCCGTCAAGCCGTTTAGACTGTAGCATGACGTGAAAAAGCGCACAGACGCACATCCGCACAGACAGACCGACAGACGGTATGGCGAAAACCACTTTTTTGGGCTTCTCTATCATCATGTTTGATTAAAACCGATTTTCGATTTTTTTTTCTGCACGAAACCAATACTTGCCTATAGAGCAAGTAAAAAATAGTTGATTTGAATTAACTGAAAGAAACTTATCTTTAATGCCTACCTATATGGGGCCTACAAATAAACTTAAATATTATATCATAGGTTTCATGATACAAGTTTTGATGAAGTAAATTAAATAGCACTAAGTTACCTATATCCTAGGAAGCTAATGCAAATGGATGCACCCAGCTTGGAACACCCTGAAATATATTGTTGTTAAATCCGAATTTTTCTTCCAATAATAAAACGAAATCACCCGACTCAGACATTTAATTAGGTAGATAGATAGGAAGAGTTTAAACTAATTATACCAATTATCACTAAAATCTGTCGTGCTGATATCATTATTCACAACTCTCTTAATCTGTCGGTACTACAGGGTAAATGGGTATTGTTTGATACTACCAACTATCTTACTTTCAGTTGAATGTGGTTGTGGTTTATTGGCCCGAGACAGCCAATTTATTGAACAATTAACAACATGATCAGCGATATCGAGACCCCAAACGCTATCGATATGTCGTCGGAAATGTCCACACGACAGACCTAAATACTATTATAAGCAGGTCATTGGCACAAGAAACCATTTCAAGGTCATTTTCTTTTCTGGCCAATCTATAGATTAGACTGATGTATATGTTACGGTCAAAGCCCGATATCTAGTCAAACCTAGGATTGACTAGTCAATACTCAACATTGACCAGCAGCGTTGGTCAAAGCCCGATGGATACTTTAGTTTCGGGCTTTGACTGATGAGTTTTTAGTAAAACCTAGGTTTGACTAAACTGGTCGGTCAAAGTCCGAAACGAAATTATGAGATTCGGACTTTGACCAAGGCAATTATGATCAAAGTTAGAGGAAAAATATTGTTTGTATGGTGTGAGAGTATGAAATATTGTTTGGGAAATATTGTTTGTATGGTATGAGAGCTGAGAGTGGGAATTCTCTCAATTGAGAGAAGTCCCACTCTCACACCATACAAACAATATTTTCCCTCTAACTTTGACCATCAGTGCCTTGGTCAAAGTCCGAATCTCATAATTTCGTTTCGGACTTTGACCGACCAGTTTAGTCAAACCTATCTCTCAATTGAGAGAATTCCCTCTCTCACACCATACAAACAATATTTTCCCTCTAACTTTGACCATCAGTGCCTTGGTCAAAGTCCGAATCTCATAATTTCGTTTCGGACTTTGACCGACCAGTTTAGTCAAACCTATCTCTCAATTGAGAGAATTCCCTCTCTCACACCATACAAACAATATTTTCCCTCTAACTTTGACCATCAGTGCCTTGGTCAAAGTCCGAATCTCATAATTTCGTTTCGGACTTTGACCGACCAGTTTAGTCAAACCTATCTTTCAATTGAGAGAATTCCCTCTCTCACACCATACAAACAATATTTTCCCTCTAACTTTGACCATCAGTGCCTTGGTCAAAGTCCGAATCTCATAATTTCGTTTCGGACTTTGACCGACCAGTTTAGTCAAACCTATCTCTCAATTGAGAGAATTCCCTCTCTCACACCATACAAACAATATTTTCCCTCTAACTTTGACCATCAGTGCCTTGGTCAAAGTCCGAATCTTATAATTTTGTTTCGGACTTTGACCGACCAGTTTAGTCAAACCTAGGTTTGACTAAAAACTCATCGGTCAAAGCCCGAAACTAAAGTATCCATCGGGCTTTGACCAACGCTGCTGGTCAATGTTGAGCATTGACTAGTCAAACCTAGGTTTGACTAGAGATTGGGCTTTGACCGTGACATATACAATAATTAATTGTAGGTTCGACTTTGCAGTCTATAATTAAGTTGTCTCAATATGTACCTATTGAATATTTACAAAAACTACGGAAGTTATTTATCTGCAGTAAAGAATCAGAAATCTCGAGTTTTTCAACAGCGTCCTAACCCATTTAAGATACCCAAAACTCGAAACTACCTTAATTGGTTTGAAAATAATTCACTATTTGGCTAGATTTTTATTTTTACTATGTCCATTCTCAAACATTTTTGCCAGTCATACAATACTCCTTTTATAATTCAGCTATTTTGGCTTAACGACAAAAATGTCTTTAAAAAAACGTCACCTTTTTAAATTTAGTATTAAAGTATTTCCTCCAGCTAAATATTCAATTATTTGAAGAAGCGGTTATGTTGTTTTAACCTTATTTCACTTTTGTTAAAAATAAAAATAAATGCATAAATACAGCAGACAATTTTATTGCTTCTTCACGATAAAGCCTTAAATACTCTTGGCCCGTTGCCAAACTTTTGGACTTTTAAACCGAAAATAAATTTCTTTTTGATTTTAGTAGCTTCTAGGAGACTTTCATGTGGACTCCATGGCAGACAATCGACGTATTAATGTTCCATATTCGGAACAATGGCGAGCAATGCTATGTTGTACTAAACGATGCAAACAATGCCTTTGAATAAACTCTGCTGAGTGGGTGGATAGGATAAAAAGGAAGTAGGAAGCAGAGCTTCTTAAGTCACTGCAATTAAAGGGTATACAAAGCAAAAATAAATATCTTGAATAATAATCTTGAAAAATTTAGCTGTTGTTTGATTTCACGTAATGGGAAAAATAAAGCTTATCACTCATCCACTACACTGAAAGTTTTCAATCGCAATAATGTTTATAATTATGAAACAAAATTATTACAACAACAAATCTAATTTTAAACAATCTCAAAACCTCAACAAAAATTTTAACTTTACATTTATCTTTCCATATTGCCATTGAAAAATATACATTTATCAAGAGTTGTCATCAGATGATGATTCAAGAATCCCTAAGTCCTAAGTCCGTCAGTGTGTGCCATAAGTCCTTTCCTAATTATATAATTTTCAAATAAAAGTGTTTTTTTTTTAATACATTAAGTGGCCAGCATTAGAATGCATTTCAATAGCACTTTTCATGATTTTTTTAAGTGTTTCTGTGCCAATGATGAGCTTCATAATCTGTCTGCGTGAATCATTTCCTTCAGAAAAGGTAATCCCATAAAAAGATCAGATCAAACAAAAAAACTGAAACTAAAAGGGTTGTTGATTTTTTTACATAAGAACTCCCCTCTAAACTTAAATCAAATCCAATTTAAATATAACTCTTTCAAATACACAGAGTGTTTCCAATTGAAACCAAAAAGTTTACTCATGTTTTTCACTATGCATTTTTGTAACTCTTAATCTACCCAGCTCTCCCATTTTGTGTCCTTGCAATGAAACATTTCAATTTAATACCTACCCACACACAACTTACAAAGCAAAAGGATGATGGTTTATCTGCAAAAAGAACAGGATCATCGTATCCTTGTGCTAGTTTTTTATTTAATTATCGCACGATGCGAAGGATTGTACAACTTTGTACCGCCATGTAATGTGACTCACGACTCACGAAGTTTTATAGTGGTGTAGTTTTAGTGCCAACTTCCAGGAGACGCCACTGCATTGCAATTAGCGATGATAATTGCATTTGTTATTATGCGAGTCAGAATATTTACCCAAAAGACTTAAGCTGTCTCAGTTTGCTGTGCACGAATGTCGTTTTGGTGATTCCATAAGTTTATTTCTATGTATTTCAACTTCTGCAAATAGCAAGCCAAAGGATTAAATTTCCATCTAAGATGGTGTTGCAATACTTGACAATAATTTTGCCAGTAGTTGATGGTGGTTTAAGAATTGAATTCAATTTCAGTTTTCCTGTTATAATTCAGTATACAGGCACATTGCAGAGCAATGCTGATTTTGGCTCGTGATGGGTTTGAAAGGATTATGAACAACTATTCCGGCGGAAATCAATTAGGTTACTATTCATAGAAATCGCTCTTGCAATAGAACTCATTTCAGGACCTAATTTAACGTGGCGCTATAAGGACTAAACGAATGAATAAGTGTGAAGCCGCATCCAATAAACATTCAAAAAGTTTTTCCATTGGAGTCATTCTCTAATTAATTGAGCTGGTTGAGATTTAAGGGATTATCAGACGATGTTAATTAAATTTGGAATGGTGGATGTGTTCAAAAAATGTTTACTTATTTCTTACCTGTTTCACTCTGAATGCCTAATTAAGTTACTTTTTGTTATCAACAATTGCAATTTGTGTGGCAAACAACTGATAACAAGTAGTTTTTTGATTGTGTATAGTGCATGCTATAGTGATTTTATATCGTTCTAAGCTATATGAATTGCTATGAAGTTGTACGGATTAATAGTGTGTATTTTCAAACTTAAGGTGACTTTGAGCGATTTACAAGTAAAAAAAATTAGACCGATGTTCCTGTTGATCAGATATTTATCTTATCTCAGAAAATACCAAATAGGACGGTTATTGGTAACATACATATCAAATATGAAAACTTAATGAACATGAGTACCCAAGAAGTAATCGAAGTGGAAAAATCTCAATATGCAGGATTCAAAAATTATATTTCGTTTAAAGTGTTATAAAGAAGTAGAGAGATTGTCAAATTATTTTGTGTGGGGAAAAGACTAATACGAAAAAAACTCTCTTCCCCTCTGTTAAGATTTTTATATAAGAAAAAGAAAACTATACCAATTAAGCTAATAATCAGAAAACATTTGAATAGAGTGACGAAACACATTCCAACTTGACTTTTATCAATAAACAGCAAAGTCAATCTTACATTACATTACATATTAATCTGCTCCATCGATAAATCAACGAAGTAGACACACTTACAAGCACTGGCAGCTTAGGCCATCGGCTCAAAAAAGTCAATATTCTGGCCCAAATTATTAACACACCAAAGACCATTATGTTAAATAACTGCATTGTTCGCAATTCGGTTTTGCGGAACCATTGGTTCACATTCTAATGGGGCCGACATTTTACTTTCAAAATTCTGATTTTTAAAATTCTACTTCTAAAGTTCTGCTTTTCAAAATTCTGCGATTTTTAACATTTTCCAAACCTTCTTTTTCTTAATAATTGGCAGAATTTTGATAATCATTGTGAACTCTTGCTTTCTAAAGAGTATAGAAAATTAGTTTTTTTTATTTCCTAATTCCCTGTTAATGTAGAAAATAAGTTTCCACTTCCTTCCGCGGGAAAGATGCAAACAAAGGCATTTAAAGCTTAAAGTCTATTAAAAGTGAGGTGGGTTGGGGGCCATGCTGCCCCCTGCAACCCCCCTGCTTGAAATCACTGTTAGACTTTGAGTCTAAGCTGGCCATAAATGGAGTGGACAACGATATTAACGAAATGGTCTAGACTTGCTAAGGTTAGGTATTATGTCATTCATATCATCCAAAAGATGGCATCTACGAGTACATTTTGAATACTTATAGTTTCTTAACGGTAACTTCCGTAGTTTCCAGTTTAAGCCAACATTTTTTAGTTTTTATCAAATTTTTCAAAAGTGGATTAAAACAATTTTGATGAATTTGATGGGTATTTTTTGGGAGCGTTTTTAACGGCGGCGGCGCGGCGTTCTTATGTTTTGGCTAAAAATACAAGTAACAGACATCTGTTTATAAACGACTTAGTTTTTGATGCATAACGAAATAACGAGCAAGTTTAACGTATATTGTGGTATAGAGCACTGCTTCCTTTAAACAACGATCCTAACCCAAACAAAAAATCTTAAGCCTACTTGAATTTGGCATATAGATCTTGTTGAAGATCATAGTAAAACGTGTAATGTATTAAATAGAACACTTTATGATAATTGACTACAAGACTTTGTAATACAAAGTATCAAGTCTTGTCTTTTAATTCAATCATTCCGTTTTGCATCTAATAAATATCCTAATTTATGAAGCAAATAACTTAACAAACCTGATTTCATAATTCTAAGCTTGAATTTTAAATTAATACCAAGTTCCGTTACAAAGGTATTAAAGACGAAATGGACGGACCTTTCATTCTTAGAAACACTCTCAGCTTTGATTATAAAAAAAATCCCATTAATACGGAGCTTAAATACATGGGTATCATCGTCTTCATCATATCGTGAAAATTTTGTTGCAAAACGAATAGTAAATTCGTATAAATTACATATATGTATATATACATACTTATATATATGTACATTGTACATATATATATTCCTTAACGAGGAAAAAACCATGGTATTCACTTTATTCTTTATGAAGCGCGAAGGCTACGTAGCCACAAAAAAAAAAATTTCCTTAGCTATTGTTTTCCAGTTTCCATTCGAAAATAAAACTGAAGAAAACAATGAGAGGAAAAATGATTTTTCTTTTTTGCTGGTCGAGTGCTACTGCAGTTGGCATATTCAAGAAAATGGCGGATGTAAGCCCCTCGGTAACACTGATGCAAGACAATTTTTCCTTCTTCCGCCATAGGTTCTGTAGAAACATCAAGTAATCGTCAAAAAGGACCATGTAGTTGAAGAAAAAGAATGCAAAAGGATACTGCAGTCACCGTTCAGGCCATGGATAACAATGATGAAAGGTTGATACATTGTGTCTGTGTTTTCTTGGTTATTTTAGGAATACTTTATACGGACATTTAAAAGGAAGTGGTTATTGAATAGCAAGCCTAGGTATTTAAAGTTAAAAACAAATAGACTAGAGCAATTAAATGTTAAATAAAATTCAGTCAGAAGTTAGATGGAGATGAAAAGTTTAAGTGTTGATGGTTATCTATAAAATTAAACTTTTCTACTTTTAACAGCTAAGGGCCTAAAACACTTCCCAACAAATATAGAAATAGATTTAAGTTTCTATCTTTAATTGCGAGTAAACTTTATTTTGTTGATTGAAATAATTGTTCAGTTCCACAGAACAATCGTCATAAAGTATAAAATTCATATTCAAATATTTTTTCTTTCTTTACATAATGTAATGATTTTTGCATTTTCATAATATTCAATTGTAGTGCCTTCTGCATTTTCAGCATTAATTTAGGTTTCAACCAATAATGTAACAAAACACCTTGCACACTTTAATTATTTTTAAATTCACTTTTTTGTTAATTCGGCATTATTTGTCACACCAACCAAATTGTAAATAAATATAGACTAAGCATATTTTTAAGTATAAATATCGGTAGGAAATAAAATTGATTTCAGATAGCAACGAAACAGTACCCAAGACTTTTATTTACTTCAAGTGAGTCTGCTTGAAGCTGTTTGTGTCATCTCAAGGAGTTATAGTGCTGCACTATATACTCCACCCCAGTCACAGTACAAGAACTGTGATCTGGACAGCATAAGACGATAGAACAATCGTTTACATTTGGTGACCCCGACGTGATAGTTGCTTCCCCCCACCAGAGGTAAGGGGTAACTATCAAGGTACTTAAGCGTTATCAGGGCTTTAACACTGATAAAAACTCTAAAACAAAGAATTGCTTCCCCCCATCAGAAGTAAGGGGCAATTTTCATCGTAAAGTAAGCGTGACCAGGGCTTAGACACTGGAATACCTTCAAACGTACTACAATCAAGGGGATACATCAACAACGTACATCGAAGACGTCAAATATGGATGAGAAAGCTGCAAAACAACAGGAGACTGGAGGCAACATCCAGCGTTTACTATCGAACTATAAGAAGGATGGGCCAGACAGGAAGACACTCCCGTATTTCCAAAAGCTGACAGCCAAACTGGACGAACTATGGGAAAAATTCGAGTCCATGAACACAGCGATTCAAGAAGAGCATCCGACTGAGTTGTTACATGCATACCACGTCAACATGTATTTCGACTCAGTCAAAAGGGTGTATAGCTCATATAGAGAAGAATTCTCTGCCAAAATGAAGGAATTAGAAAAACAGAATAAGGTCGACACCGCCAAAATTCCACTACAAGAGGAAGAACTCAATACTGGTGGCGACAGCACCAAATCCGAAGGCCAGGCTATTTTACACTCAAGCCAGAGTGAAGATATGCAAAGGCTTTCTCGCAAACAAGAAACAATAATCTCTTCACTGCGAAGGGCCTTGAACAATGCAAAACACACAGGGAAGTCAAAACAATTTTATGACCTCCAAGAAAAAACGATCCAAAGACATTGGATGCAAATCGAAGAAATTCACAATTCGATTGGAGGATCAACGGAAGCTCCAGAAAAAATTGGATACAACCAAGGCAGATTCATAGAGCTGGAAGAAGAGGTGCATAACGTCCTCATTTCATTAGCACAGCAGCTTGAAACCAGCCTGCTACCCCATCAACCGGGTACTACTACCCCAAAGATGAATCTGCCAAAAATAACGTTACCAAAATTCGACGGGGATTACCTAAAATGGCCTCAATTTCACGATTTGTTTACACAGATGGTAGACAAACAAAAGATGTCAAGCTGCGAAAAAATGTTCTACCTCAAAACTAACCTTACAGGAGAAGCAGAACGGGTCATAAGACATGTGGCTCTATCGGAGGAAAATTACTCAGCAGCTTGGAAGTTGCTCCAAGCAAGATACAGCAATCCCAGACTACAAGTATCCGCACTACTCAACCGACTCTTGGGTCAACCGTCTCGGTCGTCAGACGCAGCATCCGCTGCGGCATTAAAAGACCTTCATGATACAACACAAGAATGTATGCATGGCCTCACCAATCTTGGATTAGATATTGCTGAATGGGATCCAATACTGCTTCACATACTCACAAAGAAGCTAGATAAGTCCACTCATACACTATATGAACAAACCTTGACCAACCCCAAGGAACTGCAGCCGCTAGATGAATTTCTCAAATTTCTAGAAACTCGTTTCCAGTCATTAGAGGCACTTAGTGTAAAGGGCAACAGAAGGGACATCGAAGAAGGAAGGCGAAGGTACCCAAAGGCAACGAGCTCCATTACCATCCAGAATAAAAATTGTACGTTGTGCAAGAGTCAGCATCAATTATACTCTTGCCGTACATTCTTGAACCTAACGCCTTTGGAACGATTAAACCATGTGAGAAAAAATAATTTGTGCGTGAATTGTCTCCAGGATGGACATACCTCCTTCAACTGTCGACTGCGAGGCTGTTTAAAATGTGCTAAAAAACACAATTCCTTAGTGCACTTGCCCAAATTCACCCAACCGAAATCGAGTGCATCAATTTCAATTTCCGGTACTAAAGACGTGGCACCACCAGATCCAGAACCATCCACTACATCCGAAGTTAATAATGCGATACTAGCAGCGTTAAGCACAAACAAGAAAGAGGGTTACGTATTCCTCAGCACCGTTATCATACATTTGATAGATCAAGATGGCTCACCGATCAACTGTCGCGCTATTTTGGATTCCGGCTCACAAATCAACATCGTCACAGAAAGAATGATTCGCAAACTAAACATACCATTATCTTCCCGCCCCATGATCATACAAGGAATAGGAAATTCCAAAAGGGATTCAAATAAAAGAGCCAACATATGTTTAAAATCGACTACTACAAATTTCACCACCAGGCTCGAAGCAATCGTATTGCCTCAGATTGTATCCCCTCAGCCAACACACACAGTTGATATATCTACGTGGAAATTCCCAAGGAATGTCGTACTAGCTGACCCGCAGTTCAACCAAAGAAATAATATTGATCTGCTCATCGGAGCCGAATTTTACCATCAGTTACTCTGCGTTGGTCAGATTAAACTTGGCACCGAATTACCCCTACTCCAAAATACGCTGTTAGGGTGGATAGTCACTGGAAAGATGAACGAAGATTCATCTAGAAATACAGTTTGTGGAATAGCTACCGAGGAATCATCCCTCGAGCAAACAATCAGCAAGTTTTGGCAAACCGAAGAACTTTTGTATCCAACATCAAGTCGCACCATCGCAGAAGAAAAATGTGAAGAACATTTCTATCAATCGACGTCAAGAGACGCAACGGGAAGATACGTTGTCAGTCTACCCTTTGCTGAGGACGCAAATAAACTAGGGTCATCTAGCGACATTGCCCTCAGTCGATTTCATGCGTTGGAACGCAGATTAGACCGAAGGCCAGAATTATATAACCAGTACCGAAAATTCATGGATGAGTACATTCAACTGGGACACATGACAGAGATTGATTTTAAATCAATTCCAACACCACACTACTTTCTGCCTCATCATTGCGTGCTCAAGCCAGAAAGTAGTAGTACAAAGTTACGAGTAGTCTTTGATGCCTCTGCAAAGACGTCAACTAACCTGTCGTTGAACGACTTACTCTATTCTGGACCAACAATTCAAGACGAATTGTTTTCAATATTATTGCGTTTTAGACTGCCAAAATTTGTTATTAAGGCCGACATTCAAAAAATGTATAGGCAAATACTCATAAGAGAAGAAGACCAACAATTTCAGCTGATATGGTGGCGACCCAATCGAACTGAGCCTATAAAATGTTATAAACTTCATACCGTGACTTACGGAACCACTTCAGCTCCATATCTCGCAACAAAATGCCTTCAGGTCTTAGCTACAGAATATTCTGCAAAATATCCATTAGGCTCGCAAGTTTTGCTCAAAGACTTCTACGTTGACGACGTTATGGCAGGTGCAGACAGCATTGTAGCAGCAAAAGACATCCAGTCACAATTGTCATTGTTGCTGCGGGAGGGAGGGCTCCAGTTAAAAAAGTGGTGTTCAAACCACCAACAATTACTTGATAACATTCCATTAGAAGATCAGGAGATACCTCTCACCGACGACAATAACGAAGGCGCTGTCAAGACCCTTGGGCTAATATGGAGACCCAAGTCAGACGTCTTCTGCATAAAAACAAATTATAGAACGTCAAAAAGATTCACAAAGCGATCTGTAGCCTCAGATATAGCACGTCTTTTTGATCCACTCGGAATAGTCGCTCCAGTAGTAATCGTCGCAAAGCTCTTTCTGCAAGAATTGTGGGAACTTAAGTACGACTGGGATGCTTCCCTACCAGAAGAAATGTACACCAGGTGGAACAATTACTACCAAGGCCTCCAAGAATTAGACAAATTCCAAATTCCTAGACACGTTTTTGGTCATTACATCACTTCATCAATGCAAATGCATACCTTTGCAGATGCGTCAGAGAAGGCCTACGGGGCTGCTGTATATATCAGATCAGTTAACAAGGATGGTACAATCGTAGTACGACTGCTGTGCTCCAAATCTCGAGTTGCACCAACTACTAAAACGGCATCAGGAATGAGATCGATGACAATTCCACGTCTAGAACTATGTGCAGCATTACTAGCTGCCGAACTCTCAAAACGAGTCAAGAGTGACCTTAAATTGGACAACACCAATAGTTTTCTGTGGTCTGACTCCCAAATTGTATTGAGTTGGATTAATTCAAATTCAGAATCCTTCCAGACATTTGTTGGACGTCGAATTGCCAACATCCAATCTCTAACCAGCACTAATCAATGGCGATATGTGAAATCAGCTGAAAATCCAGCTGATGTTTTATCCAGAGGCATATCCCCAGAGAAACTGCAGGATCATACACTATGGAAGTATGGTCCGAGATTTTTGCATGGATCGGAATCAATTTGGCCACCCCCTTACAAACTCAGCAAAATTTGGACAGATGAAAGGAAGGAAGTTGCGTTATTGACCACTAATGACGACGATCATGTACAAAGTATGTTGGAAGGAATAAAGCATTCCAACTCATTCAACAAACTTAATCTAATCCTAGCCTACTGTTTTCGATTTGTCCAATTATGCAAGTCAGGTAAACTCAAGGATGCACTTAAATCCGTCAGACAACCCCCAAAAAAAGGCGACAAAACGGCATGGTCATTATCAACCTCGGAACTAGAAATATCCATGCAGTTTATTATCAAGGAAGTCCAAAATCACGGTTTCCATAAAGACATACGCTTCCTGAAGGCACACAAAGAACTAGATAAGGAAAGTCCATTGAAGGGACTCGCTGTATTTTTAGACCAAGATGATCTTCTGCGTGTCGGAGGCAGACTTCAAGCATCAAATTTACCATACGACAGCAAGCATCCAATGCTGTTGCCATATTCTCACCCACTCGTAAAAATGCTCATGACGGATCTTCACTTCAATAATAATCATATTGGACCCCAAGGCCTATTGGCAATCACGAGGCAGCGATTTTGGCCAATCAAGGGCAAGAACATTGCCCGCTCTATTGTCCAGCACTGCATATTTTGCGTCAAAGCGAAACCGAAAATGTACTCGCAAATAATGGGAAATTTGCCAGCGCCAAGAGTGCAACCATCACGTCCATTCATCAACACAGGAGTGGACTTCTGCGAACGGAAGCGAAGAAATGATAAGTCTGATCCTAGTGAATTATCGTCATCAAAGGCAGCAAGAAAAACAACAACTCAAACTAGGGCAGACTCAACAAACCCAAACTTCTTCACTACACTATTGTTAATTGGTCTAATTCTTCCAATTGTAATTGCAAGTGACATAGAGGTTATAAAATTCAACAATGCTTCCCCTGGAATTTATTTTCAACGACATGGAACAATAAGTCTGATTCATCACAGATGGAACCTTGTAGTGTACTATAATCTCGAGCCATACATGAAGGAATTCCAAGCATTAGACAACAGTACTACAATATTGGATCATATTTGCAATAAACTTTCCTCCAAAGAACTCTGCTCCCAAGTTATACAACAGCTGCGGCTTATAACACACGAATTAGATGAAGATAATATTATTCCATCAAACAAGTCCTCTGTAAGAATTAAACGAGGTGCCATCGACGTTGTCGGAAACATAGCTAATTCACTCTTCGGAGTGCTTGACTCCAAATACGCTAATGAAATGTCGCAACGTTTAGAAAGCATCCAATCAAACGAGGATCAACTTATGAACCTGTTAAAAAATCACACTTCCATTCTAGACTCGACAGTCAACATCATGAAATTAAGCCAAGACGATATGTCAAAAAGACAACATGCGCTTGATAATCAACTGAGTCAATTGTTCAATCGTGTAAACAATGTCACTGAAGAACTATACCAATCCAAACTGAAAGAATTATTTCTGTCTTGGTGCACCCACGCTACCCTTATAATCATTAACATTCAAAGAATGCAGACATCCATAACAGATGTTTTGGCAGATACTCACCAAGGACGAGTAAATCATCTTTTGATCACCTATCAACAACTTAAAATTGAAGTAGGTAAAATAAGAAGTCATCTTCCACCAGGTCTTCGGATTCCAGTAGAACCTGACCAAATCCTACAACTCTATAAGCTAATGAATGTCGAGGGACACGTTAGCTCAAATCATATCGTATTCAACATTGAACTGCCGTTACTCGGGTTAGAAGAATTCATAGCATACAAGCTAATTCCCATCCCAGCAGCAATTAATAACAGCTACATAACCATACAATTGTCAACAGACGTCCTAGCTGTAAGTGCTCACCATGATCAATATTATCCCATAACCGAAGATGAACTTTCTAGATGTACCACTACTAACGGAGATCATCATTTATGTAGACAAACCCATCCGGTATATCAAGCTGGAACTAATTTGAGTTTGTGCGAAATCAGCTTGCTTAACAATAAATCAGATCTGTCAACATGCGAACTAAAAATGATCAAGGCTAATTCAGTGTGGACCAAGCTTCCTGAATTAAATCAATGGATATTTGCAGTTAACGAAGAAACTATGCTTAATGTCGTTTGCAAGCAACAAACATCATTTATAGCATTAGAAGGAAATGGTTTGCTGAAACTTCAACCGTATTGTGTGGCAAAAAATAAGCATTTGACACTTCAAGGCCAACAAATTTATTCATCTAAGGTTCAAGCTTCATACACCAGATTAATTCAAGATGTTCCGTTTCAAAGGGCGATTCAGTTAGCCACACTTCACTACAACATGTCAAATACCAGCTCTTTAAATCAAGAGTTGAATGAACTGCGAGATCAGATCAGACGTCAGCAGCTGGAATTACCCAATCATATCCGGTATCATAACATTCCCCACAGCATCGTGAGTTCACTTGGACTACTCATCACCATTGCAATAGTGGGATTCTTAGTTTACAAGAGATACTGTCAGAAACACCCTCCGCCTATTCCGGCCCCACGGAGAACACGTTCATCAAGCTACACCATAAGTATCTAAGATATCATCCTGATGAACCCACAGATCATCAGCGCGGGGCAGGATGTTCAGTTCCACAGAACAATCGTCATAAAGTATAAAATTCATATTCAAATATTTTTTCTTTCTTTACATAATGTAATGATTTTTGCATTTTCATAATATTCAATTGTAGTGCCTTCTGCATTTTCAGCATTAATTTAGGTTTCAACCAATAATGTAACAAAACACCTTGCACACTTTAATTATTTTTAAATTCACTTTTTTGTTAATTCGGCATTATTTGTCACACCAACCAAATTGTAAATAAATATAGACTAAGCATATTTTTAAGTATAAATATCGGTAGGAAATAAAATTGATTTCAGATAGCAACGAAACAGTACCCAAGACTTTTATTTACTTCAAGTGAGTCTGCTTGAAGCTGTTTGTGTCATCTCAAGGAGTTATAGTGCTGCACTATATACTCCACCCCAGTCACAGTACAAGAACTGTGATCTGGACAGCATAAGACGATAGAACAATCGTTTACAATAATTATATTCCATTTATTTTATTCCTCACTAGTAAGCCGAAAGATAATTGACGAAAAAAAGAAATCTACAAGTCCTTAACAAGTCTGTCTTTTGGTTTTTATTTTACTGTCACGTTATTGACATGTATGTATGGTCAAAGTTCTATTGATGCTTCATTAGCCCAATTATTTTGAAGTACTGGTTAAGTACTATTGCCCGTAGACTAAATACTCGTTCCTAAAACCTCTTCGATGTCTCGCAGTTACAAAATCTTGTACTATTAAATCTCGATGAATAAAATCTCGAATTTAATAATATTGTTTCCTAATGAAATAAAATACGGGATTTTAGTTTGCAAGATTTTGGTCCTGCTCAAAACACGATATTTTGTTATTCCATATTTTGATTTGAGAATTGCGAAAGTTTGTGATATTAAAAAAAAAAGCGGGATTTCGGTAAAGTAATTAAAGTCTGCCCTCATTCATAACTTAATTGGAACTAATGAATTGGTTACAATCAAAGTTCGATGCGTTAATCTTATATTACTTATATGTATAAAAAATTGCAACCGGTTGCAAAAAATGCTCTTTGAGTTTTATTTTAAAGTATAGCACCTACATAACTAAAAAATTTCAAATTTATAAATGTGTTGTTACATTCTTACAAAATGCAGAATTTCAATATGCTATTATTTTATGCAGTGTTTAGATATTAAAATATAAAACAAAAAGAACTGTAATAAAGTACATTAACCTAGTTTAACAAATGAAAAATATAGGAACTATTTATGTTATACCTACCATCAACAGTTGTAACAAAGTTTAATAAATAATAAATAATAAATTATGTTGTAACAAATTGCCAAAGTATCAACTTAATACATAGATAAATACTTTTATATTTACCTAATATTTTAGGGAACGTGTTAGTCAGTTTTGTATGAACTTTTTGACAAAATGTTTGGTTCAAAAGTTATTGCTTTAGACAAAACAACAATCAACTAACAGCAAAATAATAAGAACCTACATATCTTTCTTAAATGTTACTATTTAAATTCAATTCAATTTGTATATATTTATATATTTATATGAAAAAACCTTTAGATTTAAAATTTAACTTATGCATTCAATAATTGTTACCACCATTGGCAACTCATCACTATATCTAACTATGATCTAGTACACTTAATAGTAGCTTATCTGTTCTTTTTCTCTTCCATTATAACGAATGTCAATTTAAGTTTTCCTTTCTTACATTTTTTACGTAAAGTTATTAACGTAAATCGTATCCGAATTCCTTAAAGTAATCTCTTGCTTTTTACACCATGATGTAAGTCTAATGAAATAACTATTGAACTAATTATAACAACAAATATATTCTAAGGAATTCTTACCTGAATTTTGTCAATGAAAAAACCAATAAAGAAGTTTTCACCGAACCCAAGTTTTCTTAAATTGACAAGTTAACAATTTAATTTAATTAAAACTAATGCTTACAAAATGTTATAAAAAAATAATTTAATTTATTTCATCTATACAATTTGATTCATTCAAATAGTTTCCTGTTTAGTAGCTATGTATTCCATTTCAAGTATTAAAAACAAAACACTAATGGCCGACATCCGACGTTAACTTAAAAAATATTATAATTTCCAGTTCTGAGTATAATATTTCATCCAAGCCAACCCTGCTGCAAGAAATAAATCAATCTCCCAACAAGAAGTCCCTCCTTAATTCCCACAAATCACTGCACTTAACAAATCGTAGATATGTATGAATATGTATATTTTATACTCCATCTGTGTATTTAGAACAAGTTGTTGAGGTTCACATTTTTTATTAAGCATTTCTCAGAAATGGTGATGGCAGCCTTTCAATTAGTGCACTTCCTTATCCTTCACACCATGAGTCAGTGCAAAAAAATATTCTCGACGTCTCTACCAAGCTCATGATAATGGCGGTTGGCAAAAAAAAAAAACATTTGATTAATCACTCAACTTTAGCGAATCCTTTCAGAGATTCTCGTTCACATCACCATCCTTTGTAAAGGGATATCCATTTTCATTTTAAGTTATTCGTCGCAAATATTACGTTAGAACCATGAACTGACATTCATTGAATGGATTTATTGTCAAAAGTTCGTTTAAAAGGAATTTAAAGAAGATAAAATGGGATGGGAACTGTTCCATGATCTCAGATATTAAACAAAGTGTAGTTTTTACAAAAAACGAATTCGCGTTAGGGAAGAAGGCCAAGGACTAAGTTTTTGGGGAGCGGCGTACAATAAACAGATTTTTTTTTTTTTTTTTGAAAAAGTGTCATATAATATTTGTTAAGTAGGTACAGGTTTCATTTCTGAATAATTATCCAGCTTACTCTTATACCACATACAGTCAGTCATACATAATAACAAAGTATTGTATACGATTTACTGGTTTAACTTACTTATGACAGCTCATGGCTTATTTAGTTGTACTTTTTTTTTTTTTATTTATCAATTTTATATGAAAAACAACTTTCTCTTTTCACGTTTGGTGAAACAATTCGTTAAGCTACGATACCGACGAAGAAAATTTATTACACCCACAAAGATAAATGCTCACATCAGAAGCAATAAAACAAAACGCGGTCACAGAATGTTCCTTCGTTTTATAAATTGGTTCCTTTTTATTTAGGACTTTACCTTGAAAATTTAAAATCTCCTCTTAATGGTAGTCAATCCGAAATAAATGTTTAAATTTATGAGCCAGATATACTACAAACAGAGGAAGTAAATATAAAAAAGGAGAAATAAATGTTTACTGTTTCTTTGTAATTTTTTTGTTTTCGAAACAGTTGTTAGCTATGCGTTCTGTTGCTTTATATTGTGCTTGGGAATCACAACAGCAAAAAAGGTCGTTCTTAGAACTTAGATTCTTTTTGTTTTTGATTGAAAGTTTGGGTGATTTTTTAATTCAAAAGGTTCTTTCTGAAAAATAACGCAGAATTCATGAATAAGATTAGAAATGAAAATAATAAAACATTGAGAGCTTGACAGATAGTTAGATATTTTACTTTGGATTTGTGGGTATCATTTCCAGGCTTGACAAATATCTACATTTAAATAACTTAAGTGAACCAATTATTTAAGAGATTTAAAGATCCCTTTGTAGACTAGATAATTGACATAGAATATACAACAAGACGGATATTGTTGAAAAATAATAAAAAAAATCATTATAAGCAAAGTCTTGATACAAAAATTGAAAAAACGTCTTAATCTGCTGTATAATTTTTTTTTATAATTTTAGTTACGTTTATTCAGCGAATGGCAATTCGACGTCAATCTGATAATAACGAGCTGTTTCTTATTATGATTAGAATAAGTGTCCTTATTCAACTTTAAGAAATATTAGAGCAATTAAATTTTAACATTGTTACTTTTTTTTTTATTTTTTGACATGATTTAGTTTCCTTGTTTGTATTCGTGAACTACCTCAAAAATGTCCACAGTGATGTTATAAACAGCTTAAATCAATACAAAAGTTTAGTATAACAAAAATAAAGAAAAAAATAACTTATCTTGTAAAAATTGCCGTATTCAAAATGAGGGTAATGAATACTTTTCAGAAAAAGAATTTTGACACCTTTCAAAATTAGAATATAAGTTATTGGACCAAGAAATTCTTATCACAGAACAGTCGTATATTTTAGGTATTATAACTTACAACATAATGATAATGATTAATAATCTTGAATGTGTGAGTAAAATTCCGTGATAATTTTTTGCCTTATCGTTATCAGCAATCTAATGATGCATTTAAAAGATTCCTCACATATCATTGAATTTGTTTGCCCATTTAAAATTAAAACAATGAAAAAGATTTTTTGATTGCTAGTTTTTTATAGCGATCAATAAAATTATGACAGTAAACAAAATTAAAGTAACAACACATCCTGTCGTTTTCTCCTTTTTCTCTAATCATAATGCATCACCCTTTTACTTGCGATTAAAAGTAGTACTATAAGGCAAGTTATGCATTCGTAAAAAAATTTTTGTATATAACATTAATAAAATTACGATGATAGAGAAGCCTAAAAAAGTGGGTCCGACAATTCTGTCTGTCTGTCTGTCCGTCTGTCTGTATCGGCACTTACAACCTAAACGGCTGGACCGATTTGCTTCAAACTTGGTACATAGCATTATTATGATGTCCTACAGAGGGGTTTTGGGAATTAGCATTCTAGCTCCAAAACTAACAGTACCTGCCATATGATTTTGTATGAAGAACTCATTTTTCTCAAAAACGGCTCCTACGATTTTGATAAGACTTTCTGAATATTGTTTTTTTGTAAGCTTTATGTTTTGGTTGGAGCAGATTTTTTAGGAAAAGTCTAATAACTGTACCTCCCATAGGACCGGTTCCTTGAAATCCGATTTTCTCGTAAGCCACTTGACGGATTTCGATGAAATTTTCAATATAGAAAACAAAATAATATAAATTCTGAATTTTTTCAAAAAAAATTTTTTTTGAGTTTTTTAAAAAAGTTTTAATTTTTTTTTTATTTTTTCAAAAACGGGTATAATTTTTTTTTTAATTTAATTTTTCTGATAAAAACTACAAAGTGCTAGAAGTTGGCATACTCAAAACAAAGAGTTGGAATATAGGTATTTTCGAAAAAACTGGTCAAACGATCTTGAAATTTTTTTTTAATTCTAAGCAGTAGGTAAACGAAATCAGGTGGCTTACTTCATTTTTTCCAAAAAAAAAACGTTTTAACTAGTGATTTTTAAGTGGTCAATAAAATTTCATATCATTTTTTCTTGTTTTTTTTTCCAAAATCTCAAACCATAAGACCACTGTCACACATTACAGCAAGTTCGTCCGACCCAGTCGTGCACTTTATTTCTAATCGTAATGCATCGCCCTTTTTGAGGGTGAATGGAACAGTAAGAAACGTTTTAATTTGTGTGGAATGACAATCAGTTGATAGGAAAAATTAATTATCCCCGCTAAAATCCAATAAATAGATTTCAGAAAAATTACATCCTCGAATGAAGATTTTCTATTGGAAAAGAAATTATTTTAAGTTGTTCATCATCGATTTAGATTCAAACATATTAATTATAGCAAAAGAAAAGTTGTAGGTACTGTTGCGTTTTTTGCCGGTTTTGCTCATCGTCCCCTTAGCATATCTACCCACTTTTTCTGAAATATTTGCGATACATTTGCAACGTTTAGGGGATAGGACCATAACAGATTGAACAGATTTGAAATGTACCATGTCTCTACTACGCTATACCCAAGGATTTAACGATAATACTCGCACCGCTAGGTATCTCCATTAGTTTATCACGAATTGAATTTTGGATATACATAAGTACTGAAGTATGTATAAAACTCCTTCTGTAGCAGCACAAATTGAATGTAGAAAGAAAATTAAGAATGAATAAATAAATAAAATGCAGTTATCCTTGAGTAAGGATATTTTAAAAATATTAAATTTTAAAATTCATTTATGAATCTATTTTCCTTAACCAAAGTTTATTAAGCACATGGTTCGAGAGGATATCAATTTTGGTTATCATACTTAATTGTGTAACCCTAGGAATGTACCAGCCGTGTGTAGATGATGCATGTGTCACGAATCGATGTAAGATTTTGCAGGTAAGTTCATATCATAATACATTTTTCTATACTTTTTTATACTTTACACACGCATAATTATGTTCTGTACTGAGGTCGTAAATTCATTAAAATCATTCTAGAGCCGTAATTTGGGTGCTATGAAAGCTGACACTAAAAGTTCTAAATCTGTATTGTTATTGTTTTGATTTACCAAAATCATGTGATTGCTCACATACCATGACAGAAAGCACATCATATTGTTCTAGGTACATGACAAACTTTGCAAGTCTCCTATAAGAAGTTGCCTACCCTATCCAAGTATTCTGAAAGGCATCGTGTATTCTTCTCCTTAATTACTTCCAAAAAGGAATATATATGTATATAAATACATATATGACCTACCTGTAGAACGCCATACTGGAGGCATTATTTGTCACAGTGATGTGGTTGTTGGAACGTGCGGTATTGCCAAGGGATTATACCTTTTCATGTGATCCACTTAAGTATTCCGAACATGCTTCTATGCTTGTTGAGCATCATTTATTGTAGAAGAAGCCCTCATAGACATAAGCTTTTCAATGTTAATTGACGGCGGCATAGTCTATACAGAACAAAGTATCTATCCATATGTCAAGGTCCCTTGTCTTGGAGTAGTGACTAGTAAATGGATAATGAATATTACCTGGCCGTCACAAAAACGAAGTGATTCAGTGCGGTTTGTAACTTTAACCACGATCTTTTGATTCAAACCCCAAAAGTACTAAATACAAATAATTAGTGAAATTCCTTTAAATATAACAAAAGCATCTGAAAAACAAGGCCAACATTATGGAGAACGAACAATTGAATCTGTTGCAAAAAAAAAACTTATTGGAATGATGATGTAAATGCAATGCAATGGTTCGAAAAAATTGAAAAATATCGAAAGATAAAACAATTATTTAAATTTTGTAATCACTTTTCAATTTTTATTTTTTTCATTTCAAATTAATTTAACATCATCATTGCTTTTTCTAATTCTTAAAATATATTTAAAGATAAAAAACAACGAACTGTTGAACATTTTGCCAATAACTCATTTTATTCAAGACCATAGTAAGTTATTATAT
Source organism: Platycheirus albimanus (assembly GCA_916050605.2). Taxonomy (NCBI): domain Eukaryota; kingdom Metazoa; phylum Arthropoda; class Insecta; order Diptera; family Syrphidae; genus Platycheirus; species Platycheirus albimanus. The sequence continues at coordinate 45,132,760 of OU696697.1, forward strand.
AATGAAAAAGCTGTTAACGTCTTAAATAATTCAATACTGCACAGTTGAAATGAATTTCTTTGTCTATACAACCTTCACCTTTTATAATCTAATATTACACAGTACAAGCCCTTTTTGTATCATCAAGTCTATATACAGGAACATTACACTAAAAAAGTCCATTATGTCCTTGAAAATTGTCACTTCATATTCATTATGCATTAGCGTTCTCAAACCAGTAAATGCATTCACTCTAATTAATCCAATATTTGCTAAAAGAAAATGTGAACACACATTCATGGTTCTTACCTACGTATATATAGAATTTTAACTCAATTAAAATACATCTGGGCTTAAGTCCAGAAGCGTAGTCTACGAATAATGGACTAATGGGCCTATACCAACTTAGGGCATATTTGTAGTGACATTGACACTGCTTTTTGCTTGCTTGTTTTGTTTTCATTAAATTAAAAAATTTTAACTTCACAAATTCACTTACGTTTTTATTCTCCATATTCTAGTACATTATATTTTAATTACATTTTAATATTCTGGTTTTATTTGTTCGATATTTTGTAGCACCCAGCTTAAAAGGTATAACTTATTTCTGTTTTGAAAACTGTCATTAGCATCATGTAGACTTCAAATTTCTTTGAAGATACACACATAAAAAAAATCGTCGAGCAACAATTCAATTAACTCAGTTAATAGAGTCACTTGACTCTTATTCAAAAATACAGTTTTCTAAGTCGAAAACATTTGGGGAATTCATGCAACATCCGACGTTCCCTCCCAGAAAAATTTAGCACTGAAATTTTGAAGTTTCGTTTCAAGATTTAGTTTACACTGTTTCCTTTACGAGTAAAAAGTGAAGCGTAAATTTACGCAAATACATAATCGACAAAATTACCTTATTGCATGCATACCCCTACTATGTTTTTAATTTTTCCATATTTTTTTTCACAACAAATAAAAAACTGTTGGCATAACAACTTCAATCGGGTGGAGCGCCGAGCCTGTGAGTTGATACTCTGCAGCAATGGAGGGACTACAATTCATCGGCGATGCGCCGCCATATTGCGAAATGCGACAGATGAATGAAACAATTTGAGGCGATGGAATAAAAGTTTCACTTTAAAAAAAAAATTGAAAGTACAAATATTTCAACTGTATCTGGTTTAAGATCCCTTAAATTTTCTTTTGCTTTCTTTATATGGTGAAATTAATCGATGAAATTAAATAAAAAAGTTCAAAAGACGGACGTCAGATATTATATGTAATATACGCTTCAAAGTTTTTTTTTCTATACACTCTTTATAACGTAGACTTTAAATGTGTCTCTAATATAATTTTAAAAATGTCTTTAAGCTACATAATTGCAAAAATGTAGAACATTATGCGTTTGTCAATTTTTTAGTTTCTGGGCGCGAAACTATAAAACTACGTCAATGTTTAAAGCCAGTGGCTTTCACTTAACGAACACAAAATGTAGTTCCTCGTTGCTTCTGATAAATAATTTTGATACAACATTCGAAATCTAAACCAATTCGTCTGTTTATCCATTCATTTTCAAGAAAAAAAAAAAACAGCTTTAGCCGTAAATTATGGTATTTAGATCAATGTCTATAATGAACAGTTCTGACTCTCAGTATGTATACAGAAACAGCACCGAGAAACACGAGTCACGAACATTAATTGAATTTTCATGCTTGAAATCATTGATTGGTTTTACGGGTTTTATTTGCAGATGTTCGATGATATAATTTTTGGATTTTTCGCTTTGGAAATGAGCATTAAAATGGTCGCGATGGGAATGTATGGAAAGAACACCTATTTGGCAGATTCATGGAACCGTTTGGACTTTTTCATTGTCCTTGCTGGACTCCTGGAATATGTCATGCATGTCGAGAATTTAAATTTAACAGCAATACGAACAATACGGGTATTGCGACCGCTTCGGGCTATCAATCGAATTCCAAGTGAGTATAATTTTGTTTTGCAAAATATTATCATAAATATTGAAGGCTCATCGGGGATGATTGTTTTTGTAGTTTGGGACAGCATAATATGTTTGCATAAATAACTTAGCCCGTCGTTGTCCGGCACCAACCATATGAATGAGGCTTTATGTACATATATTTGGGTATCTATTTTGTATTGAAAAATTGTTTTATAAATTCCAAAACAATAGCTACATGACGCAACATGATATGCTAATTATCAAACGCACAATACGATTGGAACGATCGCATTATATTGATTTTGTTATTTAATTGTTTCAAAAAAGTAAAATAAAGTCACTTAAATTGAGACTAAAACAAATGTAGTAACTGTCAGGCTCGAATTTTATAGAAATCTGCCCATTTCGCACCATAACTTTGTTTTACACTTGAGTTATTACAAAATTCTGTTCTGTATTCTTAACTTATGATGACATACACCAATATTCTGCTGCAATGTGTCAAAGTATTTTGCATTTTCTAAAAACCTATGTTTTTAACTGAGATCGCTTATGAATAATATTCCATGCAGGGTACGACTTATAACTCATTTTTAATGATCATATTCCTAATTTAAAAGAACTACTAAGCTAACTTTGGACTATATTATTTCTCTGAAATTCGATTTGTTAATGGAAGACAAGAATATAAGTATCTACCAACTATAATGCAGTTTTGAAAAACAAAGTCCCTCTGAATGTTACCTGCCTTCACTTTTCTATGTAAGTAATAGATTCAATTGATTTCAGTTGAAGTTTTGCAAAGCCAATAAAAATGTTCTCCTGACTCTTAACTAATGAATATCACCATAAATCAGTCAACACAGCAACAGTATCAATCTGGCTTTTTTTCTTGACATTTTGAGCAAATTGACATTGCTCTTTCCTCCACAGTCTCATAAATCTTATTGCTCCTCGTTTTGCCAGAAATATCTATGCCAATTTCTTATCCCTTATTCAGTATATTGCTATCAACTTTTCTCTTGGAATTTCTTGTCACAAACGTGATTTTCGAAATTCTTGTGTCTCTATAATTCTTTTTGCTTCGTATCTGCAATGTATATGACATTGCAAACATCATGGTTAACCAACAACACATACCAACCACCCTATCTATAAAATCCGTCAACAAAGATGTAACAAAACCGAGAACTCTAAGTGGATTAGGGAAGACGATGATGCCTTTAGTGAATCTCTTTCCTTTATCCTTGATGTATGTAGTATTACTCGTAGTTCTTACGTGATGTTTTGTAATTTTGTTTATTTTGCTATTTTGTTTGTTTTGGCAGTCACTGCGAGTCCTCACGTTGTTTTTGTGTTTGTAATACTATATCAGAGGATTTAATGCATTAAGAGATTATTTGTTAATACATATTTGTCCTGTATCGATAGAGTGTATGTGTTTCAAGTGCATGCCACTAGCAAAAATATAAAGATTCAAAAACTAACATAATAACATTATAAAGAGCCATTGTTCAAAAATGGCACTACTGAACATTCTAGTGCTTACGGCTTAGATAACTTAATTAACATTAAGCAAACGGATCAAAAGATTCTGATTATTTTGACATTGAATCTGCTACTGAGTATAGGTGCACACACTAGCTCATACACATCATCCACCCAAATATTTGAGTGCACCGATACAAAGGTTGTGTGTATGGGTCGATTAACTTTTGCAAGAGTATTCTACAAGCTGTAAGTAGGTTACTGATTACTGTAACTTACAAAGTATGACCAATTCGTTTACATTGACGTCTATATTAAATACATCCATTAAAAACTTAATGCGAAACTGCTGTTGATTCCATTGTGATTATATAGAGTTTCTTAAATACCGTTAAATACTCGCAAATAATTTTTTCTAGATAACCAGGAATAATTTTTTTAAGACATAACTAATACAATTTATTTTTGATCTGCAGGCATGAGAATTCTTGTTATGCTTCTCTTGGATACATTACCAATGCTAGGAAATGTCCTGCTATTATGCTTCTTCGTATTCTTCATTTTTGGAATAATTGGAGTACAAATGTGGGAAGGAATCCTCAGACAACGCTGTGTCAAAGCGATACCTGACAATGTTATATGGCCAAAGTAAGTTATTTGCTATTAAGTTTTGGTTCCAAATTTTTTGTTTTATATTAGTTTTTTTTTCGAGTGACTTGAGTGAGCTATAGGAACTTATTCTTTTTCAAAATTTTCATTTCTAAATAAAAATATTTAAGAAATCATATAAATTGTTCTGGCTTTTACAATGGCAAAATAACAATACATTTTTATAAATAAATTTTAGTAAGTGTAGCATTAGAACGTATTCAGTACCACAAAATGTGTTACATTGGTAATATTTATTAAGTGTTATGTATCTTATTATAAGGCAATATACAAAATAGTATGTAATAGTAAAAATATTACGCTAATTACCTTACCAATTCTGCTATGAAACCGCCACAGGATTAAGACATTGAACACAATGAAATGAAATATACCTTTTTAAAAATAATGAAAGAATGATTTCACTAATATATTGATGGGAATTAAAAATTAAAAAGAAAACCTAATATTGCTTCCTACGCCAAATGTAAGCGTTGTTACTGTGTGTCATTTTGCTTGCAAATAAATAATTAATACGCGATTTCGGTTTCATTCAATGGACTCAAAAATGACTAATAAATTCTTAGTAGACATACATACTAACTTACTAAGATCCTGGACTGAATTCTTTCAGTTTTTTTTTTCTTTATGTAAGCCTTTACTATTCCTCTTGCAACATTGTATATCATGGAATGGTTTGTGCCAATGCCAATGCATTTCTGCTCACTTAAACTAACAGGATTCGGAAGGGTATAGTACGAGTATAAGTATAAATTCCTCCATGGCCGAGCGTCTTTTATGAAATTGGTTAACGCAATGATATGTGGATGTGGAGTTTGATATTTATGATGATATGATATTGTGGTGTACCCATCTACCAACATAATGTATAAATGTTGAAATTTTTACTAGCCCACAAAATTATGTTAGTTGGTTGCCATCGATCAGTATATGGCATTTATATTTTAAATCGAATCATAACATACTAAATTTTCCATACGAATTTTTTTTTGTGATTGTTTTTTCTGATCGTTATAAAACTACTGGTAAGTGCAGCAGGGCAATTTCTTGGTGATGATTAAAAGGGAAAATGCGATGTTGTTGTAGATTGGTGATGAATAATGATTGTAGAGCTATGTTGGCCAGATAAATAATAGCAGCATAACTAGAAAAGAAGAACCTTCAATTTCTCTTACTGGGAACTACATAGAACTAATTTTTTAATTCACTGAATTTGAATTATGAGCGAGAACATTTTTTAATAAAGAAGAAAAAATAATACCGGCACACGAATTTTTTAAATATCGCACAAGCTTCACAACGGACAATGAGAGAAAAGAGCCGAAGACTTCCTTCAATAATAAATGATAAAAATATTAATAATTTTTACTTGCTCTACAGGTCAAGTATTGGTTTCGTGCAGAAAAAAAATCGAGGTTTTAATCAAACATGACATTACGATGATAAAAAAAGCCCAAAAAAGTGATTTTCGCCATACCGTCCGTCAGTCTGTCTGTGCGTATGTGCGCATGTGCGCTTTTTCACGTCATGCGACAGCCTAAACGGCTTGACGGATTTTCACCAAACTTGGTATATAGGTAGCAGTTTGAAGAAAAACCATTGTCGAGGTTTTTTTTTGTTTCGTTTTAGCCCGGCTCAAACTCTTACCTTTCATGTAAAGGTTTTTTTCATTTTGGATTTGCTCAAAAACTGCTCTAACGTATTTGATTAAACTCAGAATTTAACTTACCACATATTTTTAACAAAATAGCATTTTTTGTTTTTGGCTTAAATGGTCGTAACAAAAATCAGGTTTCAACGGTTTTTTTTTTAAATGGCCATAAGTTCGCAACGGCTTGATTGAATTGACCCAAACTTCGTTTGACATCGTTCTTTAGTTCTGTAGGATGGCTTTGTAAATTTTTCAGTGAATCCTTTAAAAATGGTAGCTCCCAAACAACGAGCCGTTCAGTTTTAACCAACTTTTTTTGATTTTTTCTAATTTGCTCAAAAATGGCTCTAACGATTTTGATTAAACTTTGTGTGTAAAATTCTTTTAGTGTTCTAAAGAGAATTGCGTTTTTTGTTTTTGGCAAAAAATGCTAATAACGGAGATCTGGTCTAAACGTCTTTTTTTCAAATGGCCATAAGTTGTCAACGGTTGTATCGAGTTCAATCAAACTTTGTTTGGTATAGTTCCTTATAAGTCTATATCAGATGACATTACATTTTTTCAGTTACTTTTTACTTGCTCTATAGGGCAAGTATTGGTTTCGTGCAGAAAAAAAAAATCGAGGTTTTAATCAAACATGACATTACGATGATAGAGAAGCCCAAAAAAGTGGTTTTCGCCATACCGTCCGTCGGTCTGTCTGTGCGTCTGTGCGGATGTGCGGATGTGCGGATGTGCGGATGTGCGGATGTGCGGATGTGCGCTTTTTCACGTCATGCTACAGCCTAAACGGCTTGACGGATTTTCTTCAAACTTGGTATATAGCAGTTTGAAGAAAAACCATTGTCGAGGTTTTTTTTATTTTGTTTTAGCCCGCCTCAAACTGGTACCTTTCAAGAAACGGTTTTTTTCAATTTGGATTTTCTCGAAAACGGCTCTAACGATTTTGATTAAATTTATAATTTAGCTTACTTTAAGCATTTCTTACAAAACTGGGTTTTTTGTTTTTGCCTCAAATGGTCGTAACGAAAATCAGGTTTTAACGGCTTTTTTTCAAATAGCCATAAGTTCACAACGGCTTGATTGAATCAACTAAAACTTTGTTTGACACAGTTTTTAATAGTGTTCTATAGGATGGTTTAGTAAATTTTTCTCTGAAGCCTTTCTAAACGGTGGCTTCCATACAACGAGCCGTTGAGTTTTAGCCAACTTTTTTTGGTTTTTTCTAATTTTCTCGAAAATGGCTCTAACGATTTTGATTAAACTTTGTGTGTTATATTCTTTTAGTGTTTTTAAGAGAACTGCGTTTTTAGTTTTTGGCTAAAAATGCAAATAACGGAGATCTGCTCTTAACGGCTTTTTTTCAAATGGCCATAAGTTGTCAACGGTTGCATCGAATTCACTCAAACTTTGTTTGCTATAGTTCCTTACAGCTTCCTATCAGATGGCATTGATTTTTTTTTCAGTTTCTCTTTTTTAAATGGTGGCTCCTATACAAAGAGCCACTAGATTTTGGCCAATTTTTTCATTTTTTCTAATTTACTCAAAAAAGGCTCCCCCGATTTTTATGAAACTTTGTATGTAACATACATAAAATACTTCAAACAACACTGCATTTTTAGTTTTTGGCTATATACATGATAATAGCGGAAATTGCTTTTAACAGTATTATTAATTAAGCCATAACCCATAAGTGGACATTTGTATCATTTATAACACCCAAAAGATAACGTCTTAATTTTAAATATTAAAGGTTTCTTAACGTTACCTCCCGTATAACGAGTTTTCCAGTTTTAGCCAAACTTTTTTGGGTTTTACCAAATTTTTCAAAAATGAATTGTTCTTATTGATCGAAAAGTTTGTTTTCATCGTACTATTGCACCAACAGAGCAAGTACGTGCGACCCAGTCGTGCATTTTATTTTAAATGGTGGCTCACAAAAAGCCACTAGGTGTTGGCCAAATCATGTATTAAACCGATTTGTATTAAACTTTGTATGCAATATACATAGAATGTTTTGAAGAAAACTGCATTTAAGTTTTTGGCTACACATGATAATAAAAGAAATTTGTTTTAAAAATTTTATTAATTTGGCTTTAATCGGACATTTATATCATTTATAGCACCCAAAATATGACATCTAAATTTGATATAATAAAGGTTTCTTAAAGTAAACTACTGTATATCGGGTTTTCCAGTTTTAACCAAAATTTTGTAGGTAGTTTTTCCCAATTTCTTCAAACATGAGTTCTTCATATTGCCCAAAAACTTTGTTTTCATCATACTATTGCACCCACAGAGCAAGTACGTGCGACCCAGTCGTGCATTTTATCTTAACTTGCTGCTTTAGAAAAATCTAAACTATTTTTCTACTACAATTGTCGAGAGTCATGAGAGCGAGATAAAAAATGCATTATAATATATTGTGTAGCTAATAGAAAAGTAAAAGAAAAAACGAAGACTAAACTCAACAACAAAAAATACCTATGTGCTCGTTTTTACGAATTCAACAGATGAAGAATTCTTCAAAGAATTGCTCAAACTAGCATACGCAAGTATTATTGTGTTGAATTTTTGAACAGACAATCTGAGAATCCCTAACACAGCCATATCGTAGCCCCTAGACATTCTGGAGCCACAGGTGGATCGGGCATTTTACAACCCACATGCTGAAACTTCCCTCAGATAAAAATCTACCTTCGCTATCATTATTGTGGCTTGCACAAGCACTCAGGCACATATACCTACACGTAAAAAAAATACTTTTGAAATTATCTTCCCTGCCCCGAGAATACCCAAGGATATAATAGTCCTTCCATCCATCTGACCTACTATCCCACCCAATCCGAAACCCAAAAACAGCAGAAAACAATTTGTTTCTCATTTTGTGGAGCAAAATCCTGTTTCTGTTTTGTGTTTTTTTTTTTTTTTCGTTACGATAGGTTGGGGCAAGGAGGTTTTTGGGGAAAACGGATTGAATGGCTGAAATTGTGAATTGGTTTTTTGTTAACTTATTTTTCCGGTGCCATACATTCTCTTGAGAAGAATAACGGATTTTTATCCCCGGAAAGTCTCGCATCGCAACGAAAATTCGAGTATTTTTTTCATTCAAAGTAATCAATACGGATTGAGAAAAGTATGTTAAGTAAGTTTGTTGGTTTCTGTTGCTTTCTGTTCTCACTCGAGACTTTAAAACCAAATGAGGCGTTTATTTTGGAGTGGGAATTCAAATTTTTTTTTTTTACATACCTATATATGGGACTGAAAAAAAAAAGAAAACTTTACATAGATGGCTAGAATCGCTGGATTAAGAAGGGTTTCCTTTGTTCGTTTGGTAGTGCGGTTAAGACCTTTTTTCTCCTCGATATTTTTTTCTGGGATTATGTGTTTATAAAGTAGAATAAATTTTGTTTCAGGAATAATGATTTGTGTGGTGATATTGAAGTTTTTTTAAATTCAGATTGTTATGGTTGGTAAAATTTAAGAGATAAAAGTTTGAACTTTGCAGATAGTTAACCTCCATCCGTCCATCGGCTTATTTTGAATCTTTTAGAAAAGAGAAGAGCTTATATAAAGGCTTTAAAGGAGGATAAGGATTATTGTATTGTTACTGTTTTATTTTATTCTGTGATGTCAAGCTTATTATTGTGTTTTATTTGCTTTAAAGATTTAAAGGCTTTATTCAAATATAATCTGAGGCAAAGACATGAACATGTTGAAGTCTACAAAACTGAGTTCAATAGTTCCATCCAAACAATATTTCGATAGCCTATCTGAGCTTATGCGTAGGCTGAGTCACAGTCATACAATACAGACCACCAACTCGTCCTTTTTTGTCATACAAAACTATTAAAATATTACATCTGCTTGTGCATTTTATTTTAGTGGTGTAACTGGTCCCCATTTGAAATGCTCGAGGAGAGCGCAAAAAAGAACTTTAATATACTCATAATCAAGCTTGCATGGCAAAAAAAAAACAATAAAGAGTTAGCGGTCTGTATTAAATGAATGTGGCTTGAACTAAATCTCTATAAGCCATTCTACTGCGCAGCTTTTCTCAAATTTCTCTGATCATCTCTTCAAGTTGACACACACAATAATAATAATTTCATGGCTTAGCCATGAATTAGTTTTCAAAAAAGGATTGCTGGGAGAAAAAAAAATAATATCGGATTTAAATCCAGGTGATGGCTCTTTAACCGACCATAAAACCGACATTATATATATTATATATATTATAGCTATTTATATTATTCATATTTTAATTATTATTTTTGTATTGTTTTTTTATATGTATTATTTATTTTATTTTATTTATGTATAACTATTTATTATTCACAGTTAGGCTAGGCGCGCAATAGACGGCCAGGTCGTGCGACCAGGCCGCAGCGGCCAATGAGTTTTGCTAGGAAACATGCAAGTACGCGCAGGGTCCGATCTAGGGGGGGGGGGGCGCCGGGCATTTGCCTAGGGCGGTAAATTTCAAGGGCGGCAAAATTTGAAAATTGAGGATTATTAAAGCTATGTCTTTCCAAAAAATTTTTACTTGTTTCCTTCTAATTAAGATCATCATGAGAGAAAATATATAAGTCAGAAAGAATTTTGATTTTTCGCACACAAGTGTGATGTGTGTGGGGAGCTAAAGTAAATGTAGTCTCTCAACTGTCAAGTAACCGAAGAAACACAAAACATTTTATCCGTCATCAGAAATATATTCATCTTTCTCTACCTTCGCAGTCCCCTCATACATAAATATGAGGTACAGTAAAATTACTTTATAACGAACTCTATACTTTCTATAGCAAATTTCATTTAGTTCCCCTTCTTCTTAAAAAATATCCCATATTAGTTAGGTTCCATCGAATGTATAGATGTATTAAAAAATGTACAGTTATTTAGTTTAAGTTTGCAGGGTCGCGTTTCGAAGGTTAAACAAGTTCAATACTCAGTTGTTTTAACAAAGCTGTCATTGGTACTTTTGACAATTGGTCCGATGAAGACTAAGGTCTAATGTCAGCGATATGATCAATAATAATCGAGAACAACAGCAATTTGAAAAGAGTTTAGTTCAGACGAGACGAAAAAGCCCTTCTGTAGTGATAAGAGAACTGCATTTCAGAATTTTTGAAGTTTTATTGAAACAAGTGATAAAACTAAAGATGATGCAAATTTTTAACTTTCTAAATTGGAAGATTTTTATAATAAAATTAAAAACAAAATTTTAAATGCGCAATCAAAAATTGAATTTCTAAACAAAAGATATAAATTTCTTTCACTAATTTCTTTTTTATACCAATTTTCTTTGAAAATAAAAAGGAACACGAGGTTTCAAAACACATTTCACACTTCTTTATAACGAATTTTATAATTTTTTTATTTTTTTGTTCCATTGAAGGTTCGCTATAAAGAATTTTGATTGTATATTATGTCCGTCAAAAATATAAAGTCGAAGTATTTTATTAATCACTTAAAAAACGCTAGTTAAAACGTTTTTTGGGGAAAAAAATGAAGTAAGCCATGTGATTTCTTGAACAGTTTTGATTTTTTTAGAAAAAAAAAAAACTTCTCGAAAACATTTTTTCACTTTTTTTTTTTCTTTTTTTGAGAATGCACTTTCCAGCACCTTAGGCGTTTTTCTGTTTTCATTCAGAAAAGAGCTCTGAACAAAGTTCGAGTTTATCGAGCTCGCTCTGAACGTCCTCTGAACCAATTGTGTCCAGAGCGCTCTGAACTATTAATGAAACGAGTTTAATATCCCATTAATTTCCTTTTCTTATGCCATTTTTGTAAACACTTAAAATTAATTCGGCGGCCATTTTATTTTTTTTATTTCCAGCCGCCACGCCGCTAAAATATCGATTGAATTGGTATTGGTTGGTTTCGAAGCGTATCACTTTTGACGTTTATATGTATTTTTGTTTGCCTTTTAGCTCATTCTGCCTTATCTACATATTTATTTGGAGCTCGTAGAGTATATTATATGTTGTCATTGCAAAAGGCGGCAAAATAAATTTTTGCCCAGGGCGGCGAAAAGCTGGATCGGGCCGGGCCCTGAGTACGCGCATTAGGCGGCCAGCGACCAGCGGCCAAACTCATATAAAACCTGGCCGTTGTGGCCTGGCCGCACGACCTGGCCGCCTAGTGCGCGCCTAGCCTTACTTTTACATGTTTAACCTAATTAATTTTTTTGTATAAGAAGTACGCCGATATAGTCAACTCCATAACAAAAACAAGGGTAAGACTGGGTCGCACGAACTTACTCCAATGTATGACAGTGGTCTTGGTGTAGCTTGAGATTTAAAAAAAAAAGTAATTAGAATGGTAAAACTTAAATGACATATTATTTATCACTTTAAATCGTTTTACCAGTTTTTTTTTTAAACGTTTTTTTCTTAAACATAAATTTATCAAACCGTTTTTAACATAATCAACAATTTAAAAAAAAGTTTTTTTTTAAAGACAAAACACCTTTTTTTCTTGAAAATTTGAAGAAGCAACATTGTTTCGTTTCTAAAAAGGCTTATACATTAAAATCTCATCAAAATCTAAGAAATGGTTTACGAAAAAGTTAATAAGAACAAATGAATCTATTATTAGACTTTTCCTGAAAAATCTATTGCAATCAAAACATAACATTAACACAAAAAACACCACTCAGAAAGTTTTATCAAATTTGCAGGAACTTGTTTTTGAGAAAAATGCGCTTTTCATTAAAAGTCATATATCAGGTACCGTTAGTATTAGAGCTAAATCCAAAAACCCATCTGTAGGAAGTCATAAGAATACTGTATATACCAAGTTTGAAGAAAACTGGTAAATCCGTTTAGGCTGTACTGCTGTAGTTAACTATACAGACAGACAGACAAACAGACCTACAGAATGGCCGGACAAACTTTTTTTTCTTCTCTATTATTGTATATATTGCCATGTTTGATGGTCCATACAAAAAAATAACTTTTGCCTTAATCGCAAGTAAAAATTAAATATGCAGTCGCCTTTAAATTTCAAAGAAAAACAAGGTTAAGTTCGGCATAGTACAATTTAAGAAATAACCTTCACTCATTTAATCGCTTCCGCTGCATCCTCTCTCTGCGCAAAACCAAGGACCCAATCGTTCATTTGAGTTGATTCATTCAGAGAACTTATTTTTACTTTTCAATAATAAACGCAAATATCCCTTGAAGACCTCCAGTCAAAGTACCATCTTATCAGAAATTACCACCCATTTGGTATTTTTAAGTTTAGGCAAAAGATTTCCGAAAATCCAGCGACAAGTCGAAACAATTATTATCACATTTAAAATCGCAGGAGCTTAGTTTAAACTCTGGGTGTAAATAATTGCTACGAAACTAGAAATTAAGTGGCTTCGTGTAGATATAGATGGAACAATCCTAGACTGGGATCATTATCCACATTTTTTGGATCATTATCACTATTGAAGATGCGTTAAGTGAAGAGAAGGCTCATGAGTCTAGACTCTAGAGTTTAGATCATTCATACAACACATCGCAGAAAATGCACGAAAACATGATGTTATGAAGTTCTTGAAATACTTTCTTCCAACTAAAGTAAATATATACAGAAAATCTAAACAAAATAATAAAAGTTTTGATATTATCATAATCGTTTTAGACAGGCAATTTAAAATGGAATGCTGTACCAAATGTGAACGGTGAGGTAGCCCATATCTCAACATGTATCTTTGTAAGGACTTAACTTTCACATATTCCATGTCTCCTTGAAGACAAAACAATACCCTTATACACTTAAAAGACAATTTTACTAGCGTTTCAACAGAGAATTTTGTTAAAACCATGATAGTAAATGGGTTTGAACTTTTGCAGACCGCATTATTACCTTGTCCTTTTCCACACAATTCATGTTAAAGGCAAAATAACTTTAAGCTAACTTTCCATATTTTCCTAACAACGATTCATTAAGAACATATTTCAAACTCATTTTCAAATTTAAAACTCATTTTCAGATTCACAGCACAAGTTCCTAAAAAGGAAATGTCAACAGTATTAAATCGGTGTAAACAAAGTTCACACTTTGTCGAGTTAATACTTTATCCTATCTATATTTGGCTTTTCCAAATATTATTTCTTTCTTGCAGAAATATTCTAACTGTTTCGCAGAATCCTAATGTTTAGCACTTGTAGCATATCCCCATACCTTTTTTGGTTTGTATATAGTTTTTTGGTTCATGAATTTTTCCCAGTTAAATTCGCACTCACAACTTTTCCAGTTGTGACAATTTAATGGATCCGTTTCGGATATAATATACATATGTTCAGCTTTTGCATTTAAAAGGGGGCTTTCCTCATAGTAATTTGCATACAAAATGTACTATATTCTAGGTAAATGTGTAGGGTTAGTTGAGCCAAAGATGAAAAATGGATGACCGTGTGTCTGCCAGAAGAGAAAATTTTACAATGCCACAAACTAAAAGCCTCATATTTTGTTTTTTTTTTCCGTAAAAGTTGAATAATTCGCATTTCATAAGACCAGCTATCTCTTAGTTAAGAGTTTTTACTGTCTAACTGAGGTAAATTATCTTTTAAATTTTGATACGAGAATGAAACAATATCGTACAACTGGCCCTAAGTCTGACAAGTTCCTCATCCGGCCGATGATGGTAACGTCCTATATAAAATAGAAAACATCCCGGTATTTAAGAGGCAACATCGTTATTCCTGCCTTGGAACGAGAGGATGACCTCTTCATTTTTGGAGCTTACTACACAAATGAATTTTAATTTAGAATAGTCGGGAGCTAATACAGGGTAGGTGTGCGGTTTAGTTATATTTTAAACCGATAAGTATAAAAATTAAATTTTCTATAATTTAAAGATTAAGATAATGAATTTATAGAAATAAGTTAGGATCTAGCCGAATGGTATTATTTAAAGATGTGGAGTGGTAAGTTCTTTTCTAACTAGCCCCACATAGGACCAGGAAGTAATACAAAATTGAAGCTAGCTTTAAGAGTTTTTGGTCTAGGATTAAGAATTATAAAAAAATAGCTATTATTTTGATGTGATTTTACATTGCGGGTGCATTTGGAATGAAGAACTTCCTGCAAATACTTGTAACGTGAGGAAAAACCGTCGCTTAGTATTTTGTGTGGGAAAATCAAGTAGCCAGAAATTTGTAGAATATATTGTTGTATTACTTCACTTTAATCGAGAGATGTATTTATGCAAAAATGAGATTGGTATGAAAACTTTTCAAAAGTTGATAATAAAAAGTCACAACACAAAAAATTGATTCCTAAATCGTTTTCCCAGTAAGGTTTTAAAATTTTGTTCATTTTTTCTGTATACTGTAAATTTTTAATTCTAAACTGTTAACCTGTTTCAAGTGCCAACATACCAGACAACCACATTAGATTCAGCTGTAATGAAGAGTTAGGACTAAATAAAATTTAGAAATTATAAAAAGCAAAATTAAGGCCCGATACATTTTTGTTTCTACTAATTAGGAGGTCCTAGACAAACCCAATAATAAATTTTGTTCCGAAAACAGTCCATCAAAGAGTAAATGATTAAAAAAGCTTAGCATATAAAACTTAAATATGATTTAACCTTTTTAACAGACTAATTTTCTTTTCTAACTCATTTCATCAACATTCGGAAATTCAAACTATGTGTAAGAGGCGTGCTATGTTAACAAATGGTTTCTGTATTTTCAACTTTTTCATCACCTTTCATTGCTTATTCCACTCAATGCTTAGTCAATTATGATGTTTGTGCGCTTCACCCTTGTATATAGCACCACTTAAAAAAAAATTATATACAAGACAATCAAAATTTGAACCCCACCATACATTGTTTTTAAATATAAAAATAATTATTTATAACTGTTTTACTTTTCTAAAAAGAAATTTTACCAAATTACATCGTTAAATACAATCATTAAACAAATTTAAATATTTTGTTCTTGTTTGTTGTTACTTATTAATATGTTCAATTACTTGTTACATATTTTAGTTATTTAACAGTTTAATTAGCTATTTTTAAAACAAGTATTAGAACCCTTGTTTGACTTAGTTTTGTAAATATATATGTATATTTAATTATTTGTTTAAAAAAAAAAAACCTTTATTTAAAATTTACTCACAAACAACAACTTATGTACATTAACTATATATTTTATGTTTATGTGTAAATATACATTTAACGCGTTTAAATCATTTTTTTATAATTTTTTTTAATAAATTGTTTGTAGTGTAAAACTTACAACAAACAACATTTAATGTAAAAAAAAAAAATAAAAAAAAAAAACAAACCAAACAAATCCAAATCATTCCGGGTTTTTTGTTTACAGGGGACTACATGACGATTACAGAGTTCGAGTCCGTGTTAACTCGTAAGAATTTAAAAATATATGCCTATCATACTACATGTACCTATACCTCTAAACCTACCTCTATCTTTCAAGCAAACTTCATATTTTAACTCGTATACTACATTACAATTAATAAACATCTGTCTATACTATGCTGTTGCATCACTGTCGAAAAATGATCCTCTTAACTTAACTTTATTTGTTTTTGTGTTATAAGACTTTGTTTATTATTTTTTCTTTTCGGTGTTTGATGTTTTCAGTGTTTTAAGTGTTTAGCAAACACTGTGTTCATGTAATTCCTACACTTTTTGACATTTATTGTTTTTTTTGGAAAACACGTTTGTACACATAAATAGGGATAACATAAAATACGATGTTGTTAACTACCGCAAAGTTTTAATTTAAATTTTTATTTTATTAAATTAGTTATATATTTTGTATAACATTATTTCTGCACAATTATTATAAATGCACTTAATCATGTAGCGCGTAAGTAGTTGTAGACACTATTTTTTCGTCATGTCTTATATTTTAATTCTTCTATACCTAGATTATGGGTGAATATCAATATTACATTTTACTGGCATAATTTTTGTAACTTCTTTTTTAAAGAATACAGAATTTTTGTTCTTTTCTTACTACAGTATATTCTTTATCCCTATAATAAAATGGGTCCTTTAATTGTTTTTAATAACAGTTGTGCCTCAGGTAATTTTCAGGGATCAGTACATTTATCCACATTAAGGCTGTTTAGCTAAAAAAACTTACAATAAATTCCATTTTGGTGAATTAATTATGCACTTAAGATCGAACAAGAAAAATATTTCAAAGTTTTTTGTACAATCCAAATTAGAGTTCTAATAACTAAATCCAGTTTTTTTGAATTAAGTACAGTTATTTGGTAGTTTTACCTGGAATGTTTTCCGGGAGTTTTGAAAATCGGTGGTTTTACAGATTTCGACATACTCTTTCCGAATTTCTTTTTTTTTTGTGACCTCGTATCGTTTCCGCTCGAGCTGCCATTTTGAAAAACTTTCACATGTCTCAAGAAGTTGGTAGTGCATCAACAACAATTTCTATGCCGTAAAATTCAAACGGAATGACAGAATAAAATCACTTGGCTTTACGAATACAGGCATTCCGATAGATCCTTTATTAATTTTTCAAAGAATGTGCATTGCAAACAAAATCCGATAAAGAACTTGAAAAGTTATCCCTTTTCAATGATGAAGGCATGCGAAAATGCGTAAAATCTTCGATGTATAAGTCATTTGAGCAATATTCTAGAGATATACATTTCGAAGAGGCGATGTATGTTATCGATGGAGGGTATTCATTGCACCGAGTCGTTTGGCATCACGGTGAAACATTTTCATCCATTTGCAATAATTACAACACATTTGTTAGAGCGAACTATACATCCAACGCCATAGCCATATTTGAATGATATCCGGAAGATGTATAGGAAGTCGTAGTACCAAATTTGCTGAGCAATCCCGTAGGTCAAGAAAAATCGCTTCACTAGACATACATAGATACTTTTTGAAGAGACAATGATCCCAACTGTGTCATAAGATAAATTCCTGAGCAGCGACATAGACAAGAAATTTGAAGCTACAAACTTTATAGTAAACAAGCCACGTAAGATGCGGATAAGCTAATTATTAATACGGCAATCAGGGCTTCATCCACATCCGCTTCCGTAATAGTTGTGGATGAAGATGTGGATCTTCTTATTCTTTTAACGGCTCTATCTAAGCTTTCCAGCATATATTTGCTCAAACCAGGAAAAAGAAAAGGACAAATTTCGCAACGAGTATATTCAACTAAAAGTATCAGAGATAAAACAGCTGCAGATCAGATATAGTTCTTGCGTGCCTTCAATGGCTGTGATACAACAATTAGCACTCCTTAATCAAGGACAAAAGAAATTCTTTAATTTAGGTACTCCAAAAAAGACCGGTTTCAAAACCCCGAATGCTGATCCCGAAATCATTGTTGAAGGTGGATAACGCTTCCTTCTTGCATTGTACGGATACAGTGGCTTGAAAAATAATGTCTTTAAATAGCTATAAACATGTATGCTTCACAAAATCGGCATACAAAAATAAATTCAATATTGCATCTCTGTCGAAATCTATAAAACCACCAATTTTCAAAACTCCCGGAAAACTTTCCATGTAACCCCTTTTTGAGCACTGTACTAATTTATTTTATTTATTTCTCCAATTGGAATTGATAGAGAAAATTAAGGTCTTATTTCTTAAATACTTTCTTTTAATTCGCGTTTCCTTTTTTGTCAGATTATATCACCAACAGACACCATAATTGCTCAGGCTTGAGTTTAATACCTGAAAGCATTTACCTAACAGAACCGCTGTCAATTATATCTTTCCTTCAAAGACACTTTTCTTTAAATATTTAAGGTACACAAGAAAAATTAAATGTACCTATGTATTTCCACTCTCTGTGTCAAACATTATTTTCCTTGAATGCCATTACTCCAAAATGGTAATCAGTTTACACAATCCTCAATTTGAGAGCTTGATTTATGCAAATGTGTTGTTTCTTTTTTTTTTTTAAAGAATCATAGCGTGAGAACATTCTCAAATATTCTACCTTTCTACTTTAAAATTGAAACAATAAAACTTCTTTCATAAAAGGAAGAAAAAACGTATGTAATTGCAATCTTTTTTTAATGATCCCCTACCACCAACACCACCCTCCCCACCTCATCATTTAAGTTAAGTTTCAGCTTGTATGCATTTAAATATGACAATGAAAACACCTTAGGAAAATCAAAACCGAGAAAAACTATAAATTTTAAAATTCGAATCCAGAAAATATCGCATATTTCAGTGAATTAGTTCCTTTAAGAAAATAAAAGTTGTGTGATATAGGCTTTTAACTTTGTTTTTGTGATTTTGTGCACTCAACATTTCCTGTGCTTTATTTTGCTTCGCGTTGAGTTTCTGCGGTTGTACGTTAAATTTTGTAAAGTCTCTTACACATTTTTTGTGAAAATGATACTTGTATACACTATATTGTATGTGCATAATTCCAAGCTTTTCATTCTACAGCTTCAATATGGAAACAAAGTTGGAAACTGCATCAGAATTGTTCTCGGTGGTCGCAAGTTTGTTAAATTAAGAATATCACATCGAAAAGATGTAAAACATATTAATAAGCTAAACAGGTAACAGCCTCTTTGTATTTTTTTTAACTTAATTTGGCATTATCATGCATCATCATGATGAGGATGCTCGCAGCAACAATCAAAGTTTAATCTTGTTTCAGGTTAAATTTTCAGTTAGAGTCAAAAGCGTCGTTGTGGAATTTAAAATGTTCATGTTCCAATCTATTTTTAGAATTAAACAGATGAATATTTTAATGATCACACACTTCTTTAACTTTTTCATTGCACAAACATCAATACGTAGCTCTTTTTCGCCATTTTTAAAAGACCTATTTGTCCGAAAAATGTTGGTGACTTTTCTGTGCTCTAGAGCTAGCGCCTAGTTAAGTTGTTTTTTAAAGTAAGTTTCATATTGTCACAATTTATCAAGAAAGTCCTAAGTTTTCATTAACTGTAAGAAATCACCCAAATTACTGAATCTGATGCGCACTGTTTTTTTTTTTTTTTTTTTTTTTTTGAAACGGCGTTTTAAAATTTTTGGAAACATTTCGTTTTCAGGTATGAAAACTAACTAATAAAATGCTTTTATCTTAAATCTACTAAAATGGGGATGTGCCATTTTGTTAATAAAAAAAGTTTTGAAATCCAATTTTGCAGTAAGCTGAAACAAAAACAGTTTAATTTTGTAACAAAGCTTCAATATTTTTGATGCCAAAACTTTGTTCGTTATTTTTTAATTTAAAATAGAGTATTGTAACAGAACGGGTATTACACCTTTAAAGCAAAATTTATTCGATAAAACTCTATCTTAGTGTTATTATTTTATTTGAATGTAATGTAAGGCATAATATATAGAAAAATCTGTTTTAATTGAATCGTTTAGTGTAACTGCTATGAATCCGTTTGTTGTACTAAATAAAGGAACGTTACACAAAACATCACATGTTTGCTTGATTATTATTTTAAGTTTCAAGATTTTTGTTTGCTATTATTATTTTGCAGTTAGATAGTTTTTTTTTTTTTAATACTGAAACGAAAAAAACACAAACAAACTCAAAAAAATATTATGTTCTTTGCAGGTTTAACACTTACAGACTCCAAGAAAGGTATTCATAATGAATTTAAGTAAATGCGATTTAATTGAAAAAATATTTTCCCATACACAAATCAGCCCACACTCAGAACACCCAAATAAAATTGACATAAAATATATAACATTGTAGAAAGTACCCAAACCAAAGTAATGTACAATTTTGAATAGTTTTCACACTAAATAGTAAATTGGTACATACACATAAAAAAAATGTGTGCCCCATCATATTCTTTATATCCCTCAAACTAAAAAAAAAACACTTACCAACAATGTGAATTTTGAATTTTGTTATTTAGCGAATTTTCATAGTTAAGTGGGTTTACCTTTTTCATTGAAGTTTAAACACAATTTTTGAGTCCAACTTCTTCTTGCCTACATTTTGTTCATCATATTTTTCACATGCATTTCTTTATAAAAAAATAAGCACGAAATGTTAAAATCTATCGATTTGGATAGTAAGAAACTCATCAATATAAATTTAAATATAGAATATAGAATATCTAAAATTGGATATGAAAATACCCATGTTTCTTAATTTAAGTCCTTTTTCTTCAAAGAATCACCTCACAAACCTTTTCGGTCGTCCCAACTCAGATATCGCTTATCTAAAGCTCTTTTTTTATTAAAATCGAATGAATAAGAATAGTCCTTTATATTTAAAACATTAAACAGAAATAAGTTAAAATAAAAACAGAATATAAACATTAATTTAATATATAAATAAGAAAAATAATAAATATTCTTGTTAACCATTTCCACTTAGAGTATGAAAGTACCTATCTCTCATTAATTATTTATTTTTGAATCAAAATATCTTCTTTTTTTGATAAAATTATATAAGAAAAAATTTAAAAAGAAATGTTTTTTAATAAATTTATGATAAATTAACAAATCGAAAATTGGCTTAGAACTTAAGGCTAATTTTTAACTCATAAGTGTATATTACGTAATCTTCTGTGTGTGCATTTTTTCAAGCCAATATAATTAGATACTATTAAATAAAAAAAAATTAAACTTGCCTTTTTGCATTTATGCTTAAGATGTGATAGATTTAAACTTTAATACTAATTTAATTTTTGGTAAAATTGTGTTCTTTCAGTATTTCATTTTACTATGAATTTTCTAAAGAACAAGATTACATTTGTTCGATACCAGAAGACTCTGGAATGCATCTCTGCACAGATTTTCCACCATATCGTATTGGAGCACTTGTATGCAATGGTAAGTTGAAATTTTTTTTTTATATATTTTATAAGATTGCTTACCCTGCTGCCGTCCCTGCAAGTTACTGGCAAGCAAGGTAGCCAAACAAATTATTACTTAATATTTCCTGTCACGTAGGTGCACAGACAAGGTGGTTAAAAGTATTTTTTTCTAGATATAGTGAAATAAGGCAAGTTATGGATTCTTAAAAAAAATTAGAAAGCAATCAGACATGACATCACGATGATGGAGGACTCGAAAAAAGTAGGTCTAAGAAATTCTGCCTGGCCGTGTGTCTGTCGATTTTGATAAAACTTTCTGAAAGCTATTTTGTTACAACAGTAAGATAGATTCTTCAGAATGTCTTATAAGAGTACATCCCTCATATAACTGTTTTTTACTTGCGATTATAGGTTATAGGCAAGTTATGCATTCGTCGAAAAAAAAATTTTGAGATAACATTCAAACATGATGATGATTACGATGATAACGAAGACGAAAAAAGATGGTCTAAAAATTCTGTCCGTCTGTATGTCTGTCTGTCTGTATGTCTGTCTGTCTGTCTGTATGTCTGTATGTACCCCAAACGGGCTTCAAACTTGGTGTATAGAATTTTTTCGGTATTGTACAGAAGGGAAATTGAAATTTTTTTTAGCTCAAAAAATAACTACCTGCCATATAACCGTTACGTTAAAACTTATTTTTTTCAAAAACGGTTTTCACGATTTTGATTTATAGAAAATCAATGTTCTTTTTTTAGGCACTACCGTTTTATTTGCTTTCGACTATCTCGAAAACGACTCAACCGATTCTTTCGAAATTTTACACAAATACATATAGTTGTAGGTAGCTTAATTTGTACTGCATACCAATATTTTTTTAAATATTTTTTTGTATTTTTAAATTTTTTTTTAAATTAAAAATAAATGTTTTTGCTGAATACCTATGAACTGGTGTTTTTGAATTTATTTTGAAAATTTTTGTTCAAAAAGTTTTCCAAAAAAAATTTTTTTCTCAAAAACCGCTCCACAGATTTTTATAAATTTATTCTCATAAATTGAAATTTATCCAAGTTTAAGTTTTTATTTAAGAATTTTGAAAAATTTATTTTTATCAAAATCTCAAGCCCCTAGACCACTGTCACATTAGAGCAAGTTCGTGCGACCCAGTCCTGCATTTTATTTTTACCGATTTAAATAAAATTTGGGCACAAGAAGTCATTTAAAATCATTTTAAACCGAAACATAACATACTAAATTTTCCATTTGAAATTTTTTTGGTTTGGTTTTCCGTATCGCTATAACTGGCCCCTAAGATAGAAATATTTTTGTTCTGTTTTTAAGTGGTTGTTTAGCGATAAAAAAAGCTTAACATAATAAAAATGTTAACATATTAAATAAATAAGGAAAAGTGTCTTATTAAGTTAAAAAAAAAGAAAACTTGACATTGCCTATTAATTTTATTCGGTCTGTAGATTTCGCAGAATTGATAGAACATTCCAATTTTTTTTTATAAACGTCTGAAAAAATTCCTTCAAACTTGGAACAGATAGGATTGTGGTTGTCGAAATGAGGGGAAATTGAAAATTTGTTTCCAGATGAAAAATTAACGATAGATACCTGCAATATTACCGTAGCCGTAGAGTAAAAGCTAGATTATTTTTTTCAGAAACCTCTTTATAATGATTTTGATGAAAAAAATCGAAATATTAAATGTTGAAACAGAAAGACTGTTTTGTGCCAGAAAACCACTATTATATGTGTTTATGTAGTTGGACAGCTTAAGAGATAGGTTATGTTTATTATAGACACCTTACTACACATACACATACCTATGCTGAAATCGAAACAACTTTTTCATATACCTACATAGCTACGATTGCTTACAGTTCCTTTAGCGATTTCAAAAATGTAATATTAATTTTAATTGAGTTATTCCAAAATTGCTAAGGGTCACGGGTCGTTCTTTTTTCAGCAACTTATTTTTCTAAAAGCATTTTTGTTTGTGAAATTGTTGCGATTAAATTAAACTTCAACAAAAACAATCTTGTGAAGATAATTGCTATTCTTTCTTCAATTATTGAATCCTTGTTTTACTTTTTGTCCTTATTCTGTATCGTGAAACACTCAAGAACAACCGTTCTTTTCGTTTGTCTACAAACGAATTTGATGACAAAAATAAGTTGCTAAGCATTGTATATATGTATATAAGAAATTGAAACATGCAATGAATTATATAAAGTTTAATAAGAACTTAAAGACATTATGTATACAAAGATTCTACTATAGTAAGAGGGGTTGACGTGAGGTTTTTGTCAAATGTATTGGTGTGCGTGTCACACTTCGTTTACTATGTGAATTGAGTTGTTGAAATAAATGTTTCGGTCAAATAACTTCGGAAGTATGTCATTATTCCTTTGATATATATACATACGTAGATATATATGTATACATATATATAGTTTTCAAACACTTCGGAAATAGCTAACAGACACGATACAAAAAGATTATTTTATTTCCAGCAGTAAAATTATATTCTTTCCTAATATTCAATAAAAAAACGATAAATCTTCTTCCCACTACAACTTGGTTCTTTATCTTTTTCCCCATTCAACCAATTTATATTCAATTTTATTAAAATAACATCTTAATAAATAGGACCATTAGAATAACAACCACATACATTCAATTAACGAATTTATTTTCTCGTTTCAGCTACTGCTCTTCCATATTCCTACAACAATCCAACAAACAAATCCTGTGTGAATTGGAACCAGTACTACACTAATTGCTCAGCTGTAGGTCCAAATCCATTTCAAGGGACGATATCATTCGACAACATT
Organism: Platycheirus albimanus; assembly: GCA_916050605.2. Lineage (NCBI taxonomy): Eukaryota > Metazoa > Arthropoda > Insecta > Diptera > Syrphidae > Platycheirus > Platycheirus albimanus. The sequence continues at coordinate 45,157,130 of OU696697.1, forward strand.
GGAATGGCTTGGGTTGCAATATTTCTGGTAAATATATTTCAAGAAATTGACAACCCAATACGATTACTGCTTTTATTAGGAAACACGGTTGCCACATTTGTATTTGAAGAAATGGGTTTAAAATAAAATACTACAATAGGTACATACGAATAGAACTGATAAAATTTTGTAAACAAAAAAATATTGCGAGTATATTGTTGCTAAAGAAGCACGTACGATCAGTGTTTATATTTATGTACATTATGTTTTTGTACAATTATTGTGAAACAAAAAAGTTTAGGAAATTGCGTTTTGAATGAAAAAGCACACTTTCTATAGACAGAATTGATACTTAAAGCAGCGTTCACACGCAGACAAGACAGTGGAACAATACTCAATTGTCTTGTTCGAGCTTCTTGACCGCCAGTCGATATTGTGCTCAGAGATAGCTAGGCAGGCTAGCTCGTAGGTCATAGGACAAAAAATGATTAATGCCAATTGTCTTGTCCTGGAAACAGTTGTTCACATGGAACAATGATTGTCTTATCTCATTGTCTTGGCCTCTGCATTGTCCTACGTGAACCCCACTTAAAACATTAAAACGGCTCCCTGAAATTACGCCGTAGGAAGTTTTTCCTAGCAAAAAAAAGGCCCAAAAAGTTTGACTTTATTTACACCCGAAAAAAACTGTTTGCTTTTTTTTCCAAATCGAAAAAAATGGATTATTTTAATGTAATCTGTGTAAAAATCGCGCGATTTTAAAACAGATTACATTATAATCGCCTCAATAATTAATTTAAAAATCGCGCTATTTTTAAAGTGATTACGTTATAACTTATAGTAATTGCCACAATAAATAATTTAAAAATTATCACATTGTTTAGACAAAGTAGTAAAGAAAGATCCTTGCAATATCAATATCTTTTTACTTTTTGGGCGTTGTTTCCAAAGCCATTTTGAAGTAAAAAAGTCCACATTGGGATTACATACACTTCCTTATGACAATTCAATTCTTTTTATGAGGGGTAGCATCTTAAAACAATCATTTACTCAATGTAAAGAACAAGATTATTCATTGCATATATAAACTATAGTATTCCCACTTGAGGTGCGCCATCTATCGACGAAAAACTATGCTCTAGAATACCATGGGAAGCAACAACAACAATTTCCACCATTTTTATTGTTATTGTTGCTTCCCATAGTATTCTAGAGCTTAGTTTTCCGTCGATAGATGGCGCACCTCAAGTGGTAGTACTATAGTTTATATATACAATGGATTATTATAAGTCCTCAACTTCCTGTTTGCACAACTTTTCGAAATTGATGAACTCATAAAATATACAAACATATAATATGACTTACTAGCTTTTACCCGCGGCTTCGCTCGCTTCAAATACGTGAAACAAAATGGCAGCGCACGTCAAATTATTACTTTTAAAGGAAAATATTTGATACCTTGCGTTACATTATTGTTATTTTCGTAGTGATCTTTTATTGAAATTAAAAAATGTATAGCTTATGTTATACTCACAGATAATGTATCTTTCTATAAAAGAAAGAATTTTGAAGTTCATTTTAGTGGTTTAGGCGTGATTGACTTATACAAACAAACACCCTTACTTTCAGATTATAATATTATAGTATGAAAATGATATGATATGATGATAATGCCTTTATAGTGTATACCAATGCTAAAATTTCATCGATTTATCATTGGTGAACACAGTTTGTCGAAAAGTTCCAATATTTTCGGTATAAAGTATATTAATAATATGGCAACAGAATGGCAGCTCTCCATAAAAGATCCCTTCATTCCCAGATACATTCAATGTGAACTGCAATTTTTTTGTGGAAATTGGTAACAATGTTCACTCTGGACAATCAGTAACAAAACAACCACCTTCACTTTATAATACTGTTGAACTCCAAACAAAGCACATACTCAATCGTTTAAGATACGCCCCCAAACAATTTAGGCAGATTCACTGGGCCGAATCCTATGGCCAGTAACCAGACCATTTTCTTTACGGACATGCAATTTGCTGTTTGTCCTTCTATTAGAACTGGAATGGCTAATTTACTGCCCGAGCTTTACGATGGCATATCGGACTTTTATGGCCACGTATGGTTGGTATTATACTCCAGTTCCAGTGTCTGTGCGGAACAAATTAAATGTTAATTTTGTAAAATGATCCTCTTTGCTGGGTTTGCAAATAATCCTTACTGCGCCAGCAGACATCATAGCAAATAATGAAGTCGAGGGCCCAACAGTTGCTGTTTGGTATTGCCTTGCTTGCGTTGCGTTGGTTAGTAGGTCGTCCTTGTTGTGATGACGCTTATATGGTGATAATGATGATTATACCTTCGCTAGATGGTCATGCATCGAGGTCGAGTTCAAGCACCTATTTTCGATGGTGCTGCGTGCTTGTTTACCCAGTGGTGGTGCGCGGAGCACAATTTAGTTGAATGGCCAATTTGGCAATTTTTTTTTTGTATTCAGTTTTGATAGTTATTTATATAGCGGGGTCGGTCGAGTCGTTCCCATCACCCCTTTTAATCAGGAAAATTGCAAAAGTCGATACCTCCAATATATTTGAAAGGATGAGAGCGTTTGTAAACGGTTTAAAAATATGTTTGCTTTTGACGTTAGTGAGGTGGATTTTAATTTTGTGTGTTCGTGTTGCAGGTAATAATAAAAATTTTCCAGGAAAATTTAAGGGAGAGAGAGAAGGAGGGTGTTTTATTTGTTGCTGGTAGCACTTACTATGTATATATATGTATGTATGTATAGAGTTTACTTATTTTGCTTGGTTTTGCGTTTCATTAGCGATGGTGCTATTACATGCTTTTGTGATAATGCATTAATGAGTTGCGGGCGTAGTCGTGGTTGCACGAAAAGATATAATACCTAGAGAGGCAGAATTTGATTTTGTGTAATTTAATTTTAATCGTAGTATAATTTGCAACATTTGGTTTAAACACATGTTGATCTGTATAGGAAAATGTTATAGTTGGTGACACGCAAAGGCGAATATTGTTGAAGTGAAACAGCAACTACTTTTTTGTATAATTCCTATTATAGACGAATAAATCGATATCATTATAAACATTGTAAAGTTTAGTAATGGAAACGCATGTTAAGGTGGCTTCAAAACAAAACATATACCTACCTAACAAGTTTATGTTTTGAGTGCCCCAGAAAAAGTAGTGACTACATACATAAAGGGTTTTCCAATAATAGGTGTTATTTTGAATAACCCGATAGTTGCCACTTTTGAAGCTGTAATTTTTTGACATTTGTACGTAAAATACGCCATTAATACAAATGGAACGATACATGCTTCAACAACGCAATGAAATTATTAAAATTCACGTCGCTCAAGAACAACTGAGAATATTGCTGCTGTAGCCCAAAGTATTGAAGAAAACCCAGGTTTGTCCATTCCTCGTCGTTTTTTAGAATTGGGCATTCCACAGGCGTCATTACAACGTATTTTGCATAAAGACTTGGGTCTCACGGCTTATTAAGTTCAGTTAACACAAGAACTCAAGCCGGCCAATCATCAATAAGTTCTTTTTTTTTGCTGATTGGGTCCTGAAATGCATGATGGAAATGATCCGGAATTTTATCGAAAAATCATTTTGACTGGTGAGGCCCATTTCCACCTCTCTGGCTACGTCAAAAAGCAAAATTGTTGCATCTGGGGCTCGGAAAACCCAAGATTTATTGTTGAAAAGTCTCTCCATCCTCAACGAGTAACTGTTTGGTGCGGTTTATGGGCCGACGGGCGCGGGGTCATTGGATCTTGTAATTTAACACCTTGGTTTTCTTTCTTTGAAGCCACTTGAAAGATAAGGTCTACGCCAACCGCCCAGCGTCGATTCAAGCCCTCAAAGATGGAATTCGTGAAGCTATTGAGGGCATACAGCAACCACTTTTCCATTTGGTGATTGAAAAATTCATGAAAAGGATATTGTTGTGTATTTAATAACATACTTTTGTCTTTACATTGAAATACACATTCGATCATTTATCTCAAAAAATTATATTTTTCTTTGAATACCAAAATAACACCTCTTATTGGAAAACCCTGCATAATGTAGGTACACAATGTTTATAGATAAATATTGTATATCAAATATACATATATTAGAATCATTCTGTACCATATAAATATTTAAAGTTCTTGATTCTGTTACCATAATAACGGTATTTTTAGTTTTGTACATACTTTACGAACAACTGCTAAGATACTATTTAAAGCGTATTTTTCGACTGCCATCGAATACGCCAAATTATTTGTTAATGATTGAGACTGGTCTTTCACCGCTTTTTGTGAAGACGTTAAAACTTCAAATGGACTACATTCTCAAAGTTTTAAATATGGAAGATACGCGCCTGCCAAAAATTGCTGCTTTAAATACAATAAGAAGCAAATCAAGTTGGTACGCAGAATGGATAGAACTTGCCCAACTCTGCAATGTAGACCTGGATTTAAACGTCGAAAATACGGAAAACTGGAAACTGGTATTATATAATCTAATTTCTAAAATAGATGAATACTCCATAGTGAAGTTCCAAGCGACTGCATCTGAGTCGATATTCAGAACAACTTATAGCCGTTTAAACCACAACCTTCTCCAAAAAAATTATTTTCGTGATGAAAACAGTACACAGGTAATATCAATGATGGTGAAACTCCGAGGAGAACTCATAAATCTAAACTATATTCCACATAGAGATGACTTACCATGCCTTTGTGAGCTCTGCAACCGTGAAGAAAGAGAGGATGTCTTGCATTTCATGGGGAAATGTCCCATTCTATGCGAAACAAGGAAGAGTGTGTTTGGAAAAACCTTCCTCACAGATCGTGAATGTATAGAACTGCTCAATGAACTTGATGTATCTAAACTCTATTCCTATTCTAAAATTGCTTTAGCTTACAGAAATAAGATAATAAACGAAACTTTTTGAAGAAATTTTCTATACAAACATATTTATATTTATATACTTCTGTTTTAAAACTAAAAATATACAACAAACTTAAAGTATAAAACAAAATTGTCAATCTGGCAGACGGCAATGCCACGCTAAATTGTTTTTTGTAATAAAAATTTGTATTATTGTTCAAGAGTCCAAATAAAGCAACTTAACTAACTAACTAACTAACTACTTTACGAACGAACTTTAATCGAAAATAAAAATATTATGGGGATTCCTGCAACGTTGCATAATGTATTTACCTCAACGTAACTGCGTATGAGGCGTAAGCTTACAACCTCGTGTTTCAAATGTCAAAACTTGTGTAGGAAGTCTTATACACAGGGCTGATAAATTACAGCGATGATTTTGTCGCCCAAACAAGGCCGTAAACTCACACAAATCTTGAATTTGAATTACTGACCGCAATATCTTAACATTGCTTGATTGTTTGCTTTTTTTGGCATTTCGACTGATTAAGCTAGTATTTATGAAACAAGTTTTTAACACAGACATTTCACTGAAGTTTCATTTCAAGATTTAGTTTAAACATTGCGTTCATGAAAAGTGAAGCGTAAATTTACGCAAATACAAAATCGACAAATTTATCTTATTCTTATGACAAGGCATTTTTCATGATTTATTTGGGAGCGGGTCAAAATTCTGTTTTCAAAATGCTGCTTTTCAAAATTCTGTTTTTTTTTCATTCCGGTTGACAAAAATCTGCTGTTTAAAATTCTGTTTTCTGACTATTAACAGAGATAAAATTCTGCAGTGTTTTTCTTTAATTATTTTTTATTTAAAATTCAAATTATTATAGTTGTGGATTTCACAAAAAAAATTAACAAGAAAAAGAATGGATAAAAAAACATTAAACAAACCAAAAAACTTAATCAAAACTAAAAACTGAACAATAAAAAACATACCTTCAAAGGTAAACGAGACCAAGAAGAACAATTTTTTTTTGAGCGAATATATAAGTACCAGTTGTAGTACAATCAGGGTTCAGAACTTAAACTCCTTTTTAAATTCTTGATTCGCTTATCAACTTTATTTAATTCGTGGAAATTCTTGGGTTAAAGCGGGTTTGAACCGTGTCGTCTAAATTTTGATTCGCATAATACACGTACACGAACCGAGGTGGATAAGCCACTGTTGTACAACTTTCCCCAAGGAAATTAAAAAAAAAACTACTTTCACATACCTACTCTTTAAAAAGGAAGAGCTCACAACGATTATCAAAACTCTGCCAATTGTGATGAAATATGAAAGAAAAGGTTTGGCAAATGGAAAGCGCGCGCTTTTCAACATTTTCCAAACCTTTTTTTCGTTATAATTGGCAGAATTTTGACAACCAGAATTTTGAAAAGCAGGATTTTGAAGAGCAGAAGTTTAAAAAGCAATTTTGAAAAGCAAAATTTTGAAAGCAAAATTTTGTAAAAAGAATTTTGTCCCGGCAGAATTTTGACCCCAACCCGATTTATTTTTCAAATAACTTCGTTAATATCTTTTTAAAGCCACATTGCACTAGTTAGAACGTCTTCTATTAATGTAGAAGACAAGCAAACTTTATAAACAAGCAAATTTCTGTTTCAACATTTATATTACTATATTTTTAGGAAAGCCACAACTTTCTGGTTTCAAAAATTGTTAATTGAAAAATGTTCTTTAAAACAACTATAACTATTCATTCTTATGTTGATTGAACAAATTTACCAAAATGTCAATACTTTTCAGAGATCTAATTTATTCAAATTAATAAACCGAAACACCCTAACATCATACCCTTATATTGGTTTTGCAATCATAACTGAAACAAATAAATTCCAATTAAATAGTCAAAAATACTACAGAATTAATTTTCTGGTGTACAACCAAGTGGGGGGTTCAATTTCATCCATGCTACGAGTATATGTTGTTGCTGAACCATATTTGTGTTGAAACAATAATCCGGCTTTGAATTCTTTGCAGTCCCACTCCAAACTCATGGTTCAAATTAATTCACTTTTAATCGGGATTTAGTTTATTTTTAAATGTTTTATTTCCCTTCTATTGTATACAAAGTTAACCATTCCTCGCTTTCAACAACAACTCAGCAGAGCATTAAACTTTGTTTTGGGATCTCGTAGAAAAGTATCAGTATTAAAATTAACATAACTATGGGGATGATGGGGAAGATTTTGGGAACAGAATGTAAATGAGTTGTTGATTGTGAATTAAATGAATTTTCACTAAACCAAGAAACAGTCCGTGGCATTCGGATCAAATTCGAAACTACGCAGAACAAGGATAAGCACGAAGTTTTGTTGTTCCCTATAAAGTTGCAGGGATAAAGTTACGATGCGAATTCCTGGTGTTTGAGTTAAAGTTATTTTTAATTTTAGTTCAAAAATAACATGCATTGAAGAGGAAATTATACATTGTGTTTTTTTTTTGTACAAACTTCAAATATTTAGGTACCTACATAAAGGGTTCATGACTGTAGTAGAATATCAGTCAACTTGTACTGCAACTTCTTTTTGTAATGTACAATTCACTATCTTTAAACGTTGTTAGAGCTATAACAGCTGTAGCTACCCCACTGAATTCAAGTAGTAAGCTAGAAGTGTCAATTAGTGAAATGGTCTGAACTTCAAAAACAATTTTATTTTCAATTTCAGGTTATTTCGTTAGAAGGATGGACGGATATAATGTACTATGTGCAGGATGCCCACAGCTTTTGGGACTGGATTTATTTTGTACTATTGATTGTGGTAAGTGAAATTAAATTAAATAAACAAAAGATTTCAATTTAAGAAAGTAGATAGATTTTATCAGATCATTACTTGAAGCCGATTGAAATTCTAAGAGATGAGAAAATAACTTTTAATATCTCGAATGCAATTAATGTTAAGATGATGAAACTAAAATTCAAACTGTTTTGGCAAAAAAGTCAGAATAATTAATAATATATAATTTAAGTTTAAATATTTTCTGATGTTTTGTTTCATACGGCTTTTAGTAGTCTTAGCCTAAACAGTTCCATTCAAAACTAAAGAGCAAAAACCAACCTGATAGCTTTCGACCAGAATCCCAAAATGTTCTCAAATAATATTTTTTTAATATTTGTTGACTTAGAGGTGGAGAATAAGGTCCAAAGAATACTACTGATATGTATGCTCTTGCATGTAATTTTTTCTCCAAGTCCTTAGCACCTATCAGATGCCAAATGAATTTGCAAATTACAACACCAAAAGTTTCGAGTTTTTGATTTCGACTTTTGTTTTATAATTCCTTTTTGCTTCAGGATATTTTCATATAACAGACAATATTGTTAATCATTCAGATGAATACATGAAAAAATAAATATGTATAAGGCAATCCTTGTATAACGGTATACTTACGAGTATATAGGAGCTGTGTAATATTATTGGTGAAATTAAAAAAAAAAATGTTTTACTTAAAATTTGGGCCTATATATAATTCAATCAAATTAAATCTCAATTCATCAGAAACTCACGAATAATTTGACAAATGGAAATCGAAGTTTAAATATCACTCACCCAACTTGATGATGAGATATTCTGGCAATCACATACTCGTACATTTCAATGGAAATCGAGTTCACTTCACAGTCCAACTGCTATTGTACCAGTTAAATGTAGCAAATTCCTGGAGTGAAGGTTGAAATTCACTCAACTGGAATAGTTTTTCCGGTAGATACATTTTTGTACCTGTGATATAAATTTATGGTTTAGTACTGTAAGGACATTTTATTGGATTCGGAAAAAACATCTTGGCATTGCGATGATTAAGATTTTTAAAAAAGTAGAGCCCATGATATTTACATTATATAAATATTTTTGGTTGTTCTCATTAGTCATTGCATCATAAATAAAAATAACTAAAGGCATTGACGATTTTGACTACGTCGCGTTAGTCGGGTGACAAAAATAAAACTGAACAGACTTCTTGTTCCGCAAAGAATATTTTTTACTAGTCCGGACGCATTTTGTATAAAAAATACATCATGTTGACGATTTTTTTAAAAGTTCGATATAAGTAAATTTCAAGGTTAAATTTGACAAACTTATGTATAGATATAGTACATATTTTTAATGCAACGTTTCGAAGCAATAACTGATTCATTATATTGATAGAAGGGTGGGCGATAGAACAAAAAGAAGGATGTATCTTATGTGGATGTCGATAGCTAATAATGTTGTTTTGTTTTGCATATTCGCTATATCTATGTGTATCTTAATTATGAAGAAAAACGTAAGAAAATGAAAAAATAATTATTTTCATTATTTTAGTTCATTTTTAGTGGACTGTATTGAAGTACATTCAAATTGAAGTATTTAGTAACCTAATGCAAATTGCGTTTCGCCCAGGTACAACAGTTGGGCTCATCAGTTAGATGCTGTTGTACCCTTCTAAAACGCAAAATTTTGGTCGATGATTACCGACTCTTATTAAAATTACAGCGTGAATGTGTATCTTATAAAAACATATATACATAAAAAGGGAAATGTATATGATAAGGTTTTAAAATATTTAGGAATCAACCTCTATACAGTTGTGCAACATAAGGTGCGACAAAAAAATACCGTCTTTAATTTGCCAACAAATTTTTATGGGAGGGGTTTTGTTTAATCTGGTGAGAGGAAACGTAGAATGTTTTAAGATTTGTTGAAAATTTAAAATTTATTGAGACAACACTTGTACAATATCGCACTAATATATTATTTTCTATCACACAAACTCTTTTTTCAAAGGAATTCTGACCAAAACCAAAACTTAGTTTGGAATGGTTTGTTAAAACAAAATGAACAGGAGCTCAGAGTTTAAGCAATGTGTAAGAGATACCCTTTAAGAACAACAACGTGCGACCAACTCTATACTTTATTTACGCCCGCTTAAGTTAGTGCTAAAAAAACATACACGCATACTGAAAAAAGCTGCTCAAAAGAAGAAAAAACATAAATGTATAAACGCTTTGCCTGAAACAGTAACATTCAAAATAAACAACAAGGGAAGTGATTGCAGAAAAAACTGAAACTCGAAATATTGCCCTTTTTCCAGGTAACGAAAAATTAAGGGAAAGTAGCGGAGGGTTGCATTGCTATCCATTTGTTCAATACAAGTATATATCTGTTTGTCCTTTATTGGCCTTCCATATGATGCCTCCAAATTGAGTTGCAAATTGCAATACCTTTCTCACTTCATTGTGCTAAAGCCTGTTGCTGAAATCCAGCGACCAGTAATCGTTGGATAAACTAAGTGGCCTAGTTAACTTGGAGATTGGGTTGAAGGTTATCATTTGGAAACCTTTCGACACAGAAGTCATGTGTTGGCAGAAGCAATTCAAGGTTTTACTTAGTTGTGAATGCTTGTATATGTTCGTGTATGAAATTGCTGTTAGTCGACATACCGCATACATGAAGTACATTTTTATTAAAGATTGACATCATCTACACTATGTTCTGCATTTACTATGTAAAGTCTTGTTGTTTTTTAATCGGCACTGCCCTCTTAGCAGCTCAAAATAAACCTGCAAATCAAAAGTTTGATATCTTTATTTTAAAGGCATATATGCAGTTATAAATACTATTATTATTATTTACTATTATTTATTATTTATAAAGTAGGTATACAAAAAGTCTTTAATTTTTTAAGTGGCTTAAAATTTTGCCTTAAAAAGTTGTGCTTGCAATAATATTTACTTGTTTTGTCTAGGGAAAAAACTGAAAATCTTTAGACCAGTTAAAAACTTTTTTTTTAAACTTTTCGAAACAAAGCAAGGCCAATGGGGTTAATAATTGTGAACACGCTTTCTTTTCCAAGTACCACGAGTTTTCTATTGAAGTATGTCAAACAGATTTCACGTGTTTATCAACGAAAACCGACAATACATACAACATACCTTTTACGTGCAGTAGAAGACGTGCGAAACAAATATAAAATATACCGACAAGCCGCAGCAGCATACGAGGTTAAAAATCCACCTGCCATAATATTACGACGATGAAAACATGCATTTTTATTAAATGTGGAAGATACTATCGCAAGGCACTTTATTTAACGAACATGCGCTGGTTACCCTGCCGATAAGCAAGATCTCCTCAATTCAGTGGATACCTACGTTAAAATCTTAAGAAATTGGCTTCCCATTTCATCAATGGATGGTCAGGCGAAGACTGGTACCGAAGTTTCATGTCAAGGCATTCAAACCTTTTACTAAAATAAAAAAAACCAGAACACTTGCAGAAAGCCCCTCCAAGAAGCTTATAAGGCTGGCATCATTTTCGACTTTTACGAAAAATTGGCAAGAGTTTACCATGAGTTTAATTAATTTGTTACTGATGCTATGTTTGATTATTATTTGAAAATTTTTCTTTGCTTAATAGTATTTATAATCGCAAGGAAAAACAACTATAAATTAGAGGTATTGTGCGTTGGATTTTCACATTGATTACAACATTGCCTAGAAAAATTTGCTTATGACCATGAAACCTTAAATATCAATAATATTGGGCCTGACTCATTGTTCCATGTTGATTGTTAATATCACCAACGAAACTTCTTTATCCTTCCTATAGTACTCCACCCTGTAGTACACTGCCTCGGACCCGGTCCAGAATGTTGCACACATAAAATACTAGCTCCACGTTACAGCATTTTATTGGTTTCCTGCTTTGCTCAAAGGCTCGGATTTGTCTTTGAATCTCTTATTTGTGTTAATTTATAGACTTCATATGGATTCAATCGCTTAGATCCTAGACAACACAATATCTTCAGCTGTTCGTTCTCTGTACAAGGTTTACATTGGATTTAAAAGTTTTCGTTTAATTATTTATTTATTCCTTAATTTATATACCATGGAATCATTAAAAAAAACAAAGCTGGCGTCAACTATTACGCTCCAAAAGGCTTACATTACACAAAAATGATCCAACAATTTTTTTGTTTGTTAATATACATGTTTTTCATTTTTCTTTGCTTCCTCATAAACGTTGTTCCCAGATTTACCATTGCAAAACATCTTAGCTTCAAAAAGTTTGTGCTCAATTTTGGCCTCTTTGAAAAAAAAAAAAAATTCTGGATCCACCTCTTGCTAAAAAGCATTCTCCTGGTTTGATCTATTTGCAAAACAACTATGTCATTGTTTTGCACATATTGTTTAAGTCTCACTGAAACAGACACAAAAATTGAGAGTGTAGCTAATTCACCAAGTTTTCTTCGAAGTGATTTCATTGATTGAAAAATCAACAAAAGTTAGGAAAACTTTACTATCCAACAGTGAACTAAGAATTTTTTTTCTCATATAAACTTTTTAATCTATTGGACAGTTGAAGGTTGTTTTGTGGGAACGCCATCGCTACTCGATCTAAGAAATAAGATTTAGAGAAAAAGAAAAGTTTCGCTTATTTAAAAAAAAAATAAACACTCAATAAGCAATGATGTGCGAATTTGTCCTAAAATTTCTTGAAAAGAAAATTCAATTTCCTTAAAAACGAGCTTCCGTGTCGTTTTATTTGATTCAACTTGAAAAATATTAAAACCACAAACTTTGCCCGCCAGGTATACCTGGTTAAACCTTGGCATTCCTTTTTAGCATTCAAAGAGCTTGTTATTTTCGATATATACAATTACCTACCTATATATTAGGAAGAAAAAAAAACCCAAATAAAATTAGCTCACAAAGAAATAATTTCAAAGCTCTTAGCCGTTGGGAGTAGTGTTTTCTTTTTCCTTTTTTTTTTTTGTCTACACGCCAAAAGAATGTGAGGCTGAAATAAAAACTTTGCCTTGAGCAGATAAGGAAAATTTACCACCACAAACTTATTCTGGCAGGAGCGAAGAACACTCCAGGTGGTTTCAGACACTTTTTAAGCTATTTGTGACTTGTTGCATACTTATGGGAGGTTGGGATGATTATATATAAAAGTGACCAGGATGTTAATATTTTTAGGATTTTTTTTTTTATTAAATTGAAAAATAGATTCGGTTACTGACACAGGATAAGAGTGCTTAAAAGCCGTTTTGTATAATGAGATCATTTTAAATATAAGTACTATACTATATAAGGTACTAATAAGGCAAATCATGGATTCGCTCGAAAAAGAAATCTAACAATTAAACAAGACATTACGATGTGTAAAATCATATGTGACCAACTGTTTGGCCTCAAGGTGATGTCTGAATTACAAACGATCAAAAGTTATTTGCTTTTTTTTGTTATAGTCCAGGAAAAATTGCATTTTAGATCCTGGCTGAAAATTGGCACAATCATTTGTAATAGGGCTCTTTTGTTGCTCTATTTGAGATTCTATATTTGTTTGAAGAGTCAAAACATTTCGTTGTATAACATTAATTTATGTTATCCACATAGTGAAAGGAAAGTAAAACCAATCTTATTTCCCTTTTATTAAAATGGACAACAATAATTTGCTTATTAAAAAGATATTGGGCCCTATTCATAGATGCTTACTAAAGATCTGTTTTACTAACCTACAGGTTAAGGTGACTACTTTAGATAAACACAGCCACTATTCATAAGCAATTTCCTAGCTGTGTTTAGCTAGGAATAGCTTAATGCGAAAATCTACTACAATTATACTTCAAATTATGACATTGATAAAGAATCGCTTCCCGATCGATCAGCGAAATCAAGCATCACTGCGCGTGGTTAGTGATAAGATGGAGGACCGTACACAACAAACCACGGAGCTGTTAACTGTTGACATATGTTGTTCTCTCTTCTGTTCTGTCTGTCTCTCTGGGCGCTGGGCCTATAGGTCGTTGTCAGCCGTGCTTGACAAAAAATAAATAAAAAATGGTTGTCTGTAAAGTCGGTTTACGGACGATAATTTTACGTGATAACCAGTTCACAAAACAATTCAAGTGTACAGGCAACTCTGAAACCACCAACCACCCAACCTACCTACAACCACCCACCATTCTTTAATTTTTTTCACCCCTTGCACACCAACCTCCCGCCACATACATCAACAAACCAACAGCCCACCATTTTTGAACATTTTTTCCTCCTCCCCCACACAGTAAATCCCCCTTCCTAACCACTACCAATCACCCAGAAACTACACCCAACCACCCACTATTTTTGACAATTCCACCCCCCCCCGGCCCCTACACCAAATTCAACCACCCACTCCACCTAAAATCACCTGCTACTCACCCACCCCCAACCACGCCGCCAACCACCCACCACAACTACTTTTGTTAATTCCTTGCACTACTCCCCCCCCCCCAATCCCAACTACCCATTCCAATACAACCACTGGCGACTCACCCACAAATTTTAACATTCCCCCCCAACACCAAATCACCCATCCCACCTACAGCCACCAACTAACCACCCAAAGTTTTTGACAATTCCCCCTACACCTTATCACCCTCCCTCTTCCCCCTTCACCACCACCGCCAACTGCCCACCCCACCTACAACAGCCAATCAACCAACCACCATTTGTGACATTTTTTGTTCACCCCTTAACCCAAACACCAACCTACAACCCCCACATACAACCAACAGCCCATCATTTGTGAAAAGATCCAACCACCTACCCCACCTGCCACCACCTTCCACTCACCCACCTTTTTTGGCAACTTTTTCATCGCACCCCATCAAATCAAATATCCCCACCACCAAAACTGCCAACCATCAACCCCAAACAACCGCCAACCAACCACCCACCATATTTGACAATTCACCCCCCCCCCAACCTTACCAAATCCCCCCAACCCAAAGACCCATCCCACCTACAGCCACAAAGGAACCAACCATTAGCTTTGACAATATTTATCTCACCACCCAAACCAGCTACAACCACCCACCATTTTTGACAATTTTTCCCCTTCCCGACACTCCCCCCCCCCCGCCTGGCCCACACACACTCCCAACACAACCAACCAACCACCCAACACCCTCCCCTCCCACTTTATTGACTTTCTAGGCTAGAAAGCAGCTAGGTAACGTGACTGTGACTGTGACTATGACTGTGACATTTTTCTGTGCATGCTGCCCATATATTCCAAACCGATTTATTAGACGTTATCACGTCAAAAATCGTTCATTTAATTTTAGATGAATCAGGAAAGAAGACATCAAAATATTATAGATGATAAAAAAAAACGACATCAAAATGACGTTCTTGACTTGTGAATGGAAATTTAACAAAGTGTGGAAGCTGTTATGGCAGTTTTTTTGCAATCATAAAAATTAGCAGATTTATGATAAACTAGCTGACCCGCGAAATTCGTTTCGCCAAAATTCATCAATGTATTGAAAATAATAATTCTTTCATATGTATTTAGTAAATAGCTGATATTTTACGCTTTTTATTTATGTGTATAGATACTGTGTAATTTTAAGTTAATTCGACTTATCAGCTATCTGCATGTGAAAATCCCGTCAAAATCGGCCCATAAATAAGAATTTTTGAAAATTGCAACCGCAGCGCCACCTACAGGAGTAATAAAAAAAAGCCTTAATTACTCCTTAGAACATCAGCTATCTGCCAGTGAAAATCCCGTCAAAATCGGTTCAGCCGTTTCCGAGATTAGCCGGAACAAACAGACAGACAGACAAAAGTTTTAAAACTTGCGTTTTTGTTCTGTATTCTGTATTTTCATACGCATTTAGTAAAAAACTGATATTTTGAAATTACAAACAGACACTTCATTTTTATTTATGTGTATAGATGTTGCTGTTTCTTTGTCGAATCGACATCGTTGAAAAAAATCTTTACCATTCAACTCGAATCGACTGAACCCTGCCTTATATATTTTCTTTTGTCTGGTTGGTGGCACAATTTCATACAGCAAATCTACAATGGTCGGAAAAAGTATTTTGACAAACAAAAAATCGCTTATTTTTATTTACATATTTTATTTGATCAATTGAAAAAATTTGAACAAAATACATAATTATGGTAAAGCCATGAGCTTTCAAAAAAAAACTTTAATTTAAGTCAACCTCCTTTAAACGATTTTTTATAGTTTTTTCACAAATTCAATTTTGATACTCCTTTTTTATTTCAATTGCTTCAGATTATGGGGTGTTTAGCACATTTTCTTTAAACTTTCCGACTATTAACGGTCCTCTTTCTTGGAAGTCTTGCGTGGGAGCCCTGAACGTAGTACATTTCGCGTGGATTTGTTTTTTGTCTGCTTATTTATTTGGTAATAGACGGTTTGACGAAATGTCGCATTGCAAATAGTTTTGTCAAAATACTTTGTCCGACCATTTTATGTTTTACAGGATTAAAAATCTCCTTCAGTTTCCACATCTATTGACATTTTAAAATAGTATTTTCAGAATTTATTATTTGTTTTTTTGCTTATGGCAGACAAAAGTACCTACCTATACGTTTTTCAATTATTGTATGATATGTAGTAGTTTAAAAGTAACTTAAACACTACATCAGCCACACTTAAAGTTAGACCCCAGGTTAAGTCCTAATCAATGGTCTAAATACGTTTATGAATAGCTTAAACTCCAGATTTGGTTGATCACAACTTAGGAGGAGTTTAAGATACATCTATCTTGATATCTTTTAAAGTTTCTATGAAAAAAATTTTTTTGTTTATTTTTAAGTTTGTGTTATTTGTACGTAAAAACGAAGAAATAAACAAGAATTCCTTATAAAGCCATTAAAAAGTTACACTTAAAAATGCACGATTTTTATGTCGTCAAAATACTTATGCCGACTAGTGTAGAGTGTTGTCGTTAAATCGAGAGGAGACAATCTAAATTAGAAAAAGTTTATTTCAGATGAAGGTTAGTAATTACAAAAAACAGTTTTTATTTGAACGCTATTGCGTTCTTTTTTTTCGTCTGACGTCTTTTGCTGCAACTGTAATTTTGTTGTATTTTTGACTTGCTTTTTTGCAATATTGAGGCATCTTGGTGATAATAAAAGTACTTTTCCTTCGTTATTGAGAGTAAATGCGTTGCTATAATAGTGTTTCATTGTATGGAAGACAAACTAAAGGGAGTTTTTCGTGAATTCAAGTGACGTTACATGGAATTAATATTGTATGTATTTCATCTGTATTCTAAGCCATATCCTATGTTAAATCAATTTTTACTCTCTATCAATATCTTACATTTTTTTAAATGCTTGAGAATTAATTATATGGGACTTCAATGGACGGAAAGGTTAAACGTATGGTACTGAACATGTTCTCATCACTTACATAAACCACCCTGTTGCGTTGAAAAATATTCTGTTTAAAAATCTGAAAAAAAAAGTTGTAGCTTCTAGCTATATGTACTTCAATATGTGCTACTATAGAGGCCTATAATATGTACCTGAAAGAATTTGTATTTTTCTATGTATAGTATTTCAGAACAACATCATATAAATTCATTTGTTGCACTATTTTATAAAGCTGTGCTGAAAAATGTGTACCCTACATGTATGGACATTGTACAAATGAACTGGTTACTAGGGCTGGGCTGGGACTCTCACAACATAATTATTTACAGATTAAATAGGGTCAGGTAGTTTTTATGGAATGGGAGAAGCAATCAAAAAGAGGCTTCAGTGAGGACAATTTATTTTGCCCCCATCAATTTATATAAGAACTTTTCTGCAACATATACTATCAGAGACATTACCATGGATGATAGTCAATATAAATATTTCCTATGCCGAGTCGAAGTACATAAACATATATTATTTATCATTTAGTTTACAAACACTTACGTTTTCTTACTGTATTCAAAGTTTTATATAATCTTTTTTTTTATTTAGATTGGATCCTTTTTCATGATAAACTTGTGCCTCGTAGTCATTGCCACACAATTTGCTGAAACGAAAAAGCGCGAAATGGAACGAATGCGCCAAGAACGTGCCCGCTACACATCAACATCGACACTAGCCTCAAGTACCAATAATTCAGAGCCTGCCACTTGCTATGCAGAAATAGTCAAATACATAGCCCACCTATGGAGACGCTCCAAAAGACGACTACTTAAGAAGTACAGATTATATAAGTATGATGGTGTTATTTCAGTTTCCTTCCGGTTTTTTTCTACTATTTTTATAAAATTTTAAGTTTTCAATATTTTGGGTTCCCTCTACGTTTTTATTTTTGTGCAAGCCCCAAGAACGAACGCAACATTTTTTTTATAACAAACTTCCCCAAAAACGCAACTGCAAATATATTATCAAACGTTTGTAAATAAATTCCAAGGACAACTTTAATTATTTTGTTTAAAATGAAAAATGTTTTTATATAGCAAACATCAATAGAAAATATTTTACAAAATATTATTTAAAAAAAAAAATATTTTATATGCATTTCAACCAACTATCATCACAACCACCTGCCCGCAGAGGAGGCCAACTACACATTTGTATATAACATGTACTTACATAAAAAATAAACCGCAAAGAAAACAAAGAACAAGAAGATAAAAATAGGCCATTTAAATATTATTGTTCTAGTGAACATAGAGCTAGTATATGTTTCATTTAAGATAATTAGCATCAAAACAGATTTTGATCTCATTCCTCATAAAATTGCCTTGCATTTCTTTTTTCAACAAAATTCAGATCAGTCCTTAAGTTGGCTCTATGAGCTCAGAATAATTTTTGTTTTATTTTTGTATTTAAACTATACAAAGTTTTGTTTGGTTCCCGTTTCATATTCATTATTTTCTTTTTTGTTACAACCTGGGTTTCCTTTGCATTCTTATTGAACTTGTATGTCTGTCCTTGTATGCATGCCACGAAAATAATACCTATAAACTATTACTATATATTATTCAACAGTGATACTCAAGGAAAAATTAATTTTATATTACATTTAAAAATTAAGTCATAACATTTTATATTATAATAATAAAAAAAAATTATAATTATATAATTTCTATATTTAGCAATAGCATTTCAGTTAAAGAACTCGTTCTTTTGTGGGCCTTAAGATGTTCTTGGCTCTATGCCCTTGCAACCTTTGCGATTCCTCTAAGCATTGTTCCAGTGTCCCAATTACCACAAGATCATTATGCGTTATCAATTAAGATAGTATTTCTGAACTTAAAATCTGTCAATGTTGTGTTAAAAAAGAATGTGGAACAATTTATGTCCATAAGCAAAGCTTGTGGTGCATGCAATGAACAAAATTGAGATATGTACCTTTAACTTTTAATTAAATCAGATCTGCTAGTAGAACTCTTGACGAAGAAATTTAACGTTTCATAGTTTCATTTTATAGAAAAATCGTTGAAATTTATAAAAATACAATCTTGAAATAATATCCCAAGTCATACGAAAAGAGAAAAAAATTAAAAATTATACAAAATAACAATGCTTTTATAACTTTTATAACACAAATTAATAGTGGGCTTACACCAGTGGCGTAACTACACCTTCTAAAACCCCTGGCAAAAAAAGTAGTAAAATTAAGCCATTTACGTTCAACTCTAATACTCTTATTATCAGTAATTGGAAGGTATCAAGTAACGTAACATTCTCTGACCACAGAATGATTACGTTCCAAATAAAGCACAAATTAGAAGACCCAAAGCCCTATAGAAATCCCAGAAAAACAAACTGGGAAGCCTATAACAATAAACTGGCCTTATCTCTGGGCCGCTACAGTAAGCAACCTATACTCAACTGCTCAGACATCGAAACAAATGTCAATGAACTAACGCTAGCTATTCGTCTTGCGTACGAAAACTCGTGCCCCATTATCAAAGGAAAAGGCAAGCTCAACCCCGTATGGTGGTCAAAAGAGCTGTCTATCCTTAGAAAGAACTCAAGGAGGCTATTCAACAGAGCAAAATATAGTAGCAACGCTGATGACTGGAATCTTTACAAAACCAGCAAAAATGAGTACAAAAACAGAACCACCTATGCGAAAAGAGCAGCCTGGCGAAAATTTTGTACAGACATCGAGTCCACAAATGATGCTGCCAGGCTCAGGAAAGTCATGTCAAAGGTCCACACTCCTCCAGGTTTCTTAAAAAGACCGGATGATACCTGGACTGACACCTGCTCTGAAACTCTAGAAGCTCTTATGAACACTCATTTCCCAGGTTGTGTTAACATAACATCTCCTATGGAAAGAGACCCCAACATAAATCCTGCCAACAATATTGGCAATCAAATCGTAGACAGTAGAAAGGTGGCGTGGGCCATTGACTCCTTCTCAGCATACAAGTCTGCAGGGCCTGATGGGATAATTCCAATTATGCTCCAATGCTCAAAAGACATAATCGTTCCGATTCTGGTGGATATATTCAGGGGATGTTTAAACATAACCTATATTCAAACTGGATGGAGAGAAGTCAATGTCATCTTCATTCCGAAAGCTGGCAAGCCCACTCACACTGAACCAAAAGACTTCAGGCCTATAAGCCTTTCTTCCTTTCTCCTTAAAACCTTAGAAAGACTCATAGAAACGCATATCCGCCTAAAACTAAATGATAATATAATCTCACAGGCCCAACACGCTTACGTTAAGGGCAAATCTGTTGAGACGGCACTTCACGAAGTTGTTGGCACGATTGAGAACTCAATCCAATTCAAAGAATTCACCCTAGCAGCATTTCTTGATATAGAAGGGGCCTTCAATAATGTAGATAATCACGCGATACGACAAGCCCTAGACTCTGTCAATGTTGATCCTGAACTATCGAATTGGATTGACTCTATGCTTCAAACAAGACTTGTAAATGCGGAGTTAGGTGCCAGCAAGCTAAAAGTCAAGACCTGTAGAGGTACTCCACAGGGAGGGGTTCTTTCTCCGTTGCTTTGGCTTCTGGTTGTCAACCAGATCTTAGGTAAACTAAGTCTTAGTGGCGTTAAGGTCGTGGCATATGCCGACGACATTGTAATAATGTCCTCAGGAAAATATATTCCCACACTGTGTGATCTCCTTCAAATTGCCCTAAACAAACTCAGCAATTGGGCCAGTAGCTGCGGACTTAACGTCAATCCAACAAAGACAGAACTAGTTTTGTTTACAAGGAAAAACAACATTCCAACGGTAGACCCGATCACTATAAACGGGACACCACTTCAAGTTTCAAATGTGGCAAAATATCTTGGAGTGGTGTTGGACCGTAAACTAAACTGGAATGAAAACATAAAAGAAAGAGGGAAAAAAGCATCAATAGCATTCTATACTTGCAATAGAATCTTTGGCAGGAAATGGGGACCCAGCCCCAAAACTATTCACTGGATGTATACGGCCATAGTGAGGCCTATCCTAACATATGCATGTCTGGTATGGTGGCCAGCCCTTGAAAAGGCGACAAATCTCAAAACCATGACAAAAATCCAAAGACTTGCGTGCATTGGCACAACCAGTGCAATGAGAACTACACCAACCGCAGCCCTAGAAACGTTCCTTCTACTAGCCCCACTCGATCTATTTACGAAAGAAATGGCGGCCAAAAGTGCATTGCGTCTCAGTCAATGCTCTAGTTGGAAAAGGGGCCATTCAGGTCACAGGATAATAATGAACTTCACAGACATTAACATTCAAACAGACTATATTACTCCGCACATAGATTTTAACCCAGCAGCCCAAACAGACTTCCCTACAAGAGAATGCTGGATGGAAAACAGGGTCATAAATGAAAATCACGTTTCTGTCTTCACAGACGGTTCCAAAACGGAAGATGGGGTAGGGTCAGGCATCTTTTCAGATAACCCACCCATAAACAAGTCACTAAGACTTCCAGACTTCTGCAGTGTCTTCCAAGCGGAAGTGCTTGCAGTCTATGAAGCTGCAAATCACCTTTTAACGTGTGAACTGGAAAATAAGAATATTGATATTTTCATCGACAGCCAGGCGGCCATAAAAGCCATTTCCTCCATAGTTACAAAATCCAAACTGGTCGATCGTTGTCGTAATGAGTTGAGACTACTCAACGCAACGAATCCAGTAACCCTGCGGTGGGTCCCGGGACATCGTGACATACACGGAAATGAAATGGCTGACCAACTGGCCAAAACCGGTTCATCTCTCGAACCAAGCCAAATGGTAACCTCAATTAACATGCCACTCGAAAGGGAAAAAACCAGAATTAGCCATAGTTTCCTTAAAACCGCTAATGACAGATGGTCATCAATCGACACTTGTCGGGTATCGAGAAATCTATGGCCGGAAATTTCAAAGAAGAAAACTGAATCCCTACTCATGCTAAGCAGGCCTCAATTATCACTCCTGGTTGGTATCCTGACGGGTCACAACACGATGGGAACCCACATGAGCAGATTGGGCATCAGCACATCTGACTTATGTAGAGGATGCCAGGACGAAGAGGCAGAAGAGGACTCCTTCCACTTCCTCTGTGAATGCCCCAGCTTAGCCCGAACTAGGAAAGTTAACCTCGGTGAATACTTTTTCAACGAGTTGATCGATGTCTCTAAAACGCCACCAAGAAACATCCTGAGATTCATCCAGAACTCAGGTTGGTTCAGGGAGGCCTCCACCACTTAACACACCCACTGCCTGTCAATCCTCAATCCTTAACCCCTATTCCTTATCACCCCACCCAACCGGGGAGCACAATGGATCCAATCGAGATCCGAGTGAGAAGGTTCGGCTTGCCGTTCCATCACCCCACTTAACCTAACCTAACCTAAGCCATTTACGTTCAGGTCTCAAGCCAGAGTTACAATACAGTAATGGTTTTCTAGAAAATATCTATGTTTAAAGAAAGAGCAATGGTTGTTTTCGATCACGAACCGATTCACTGTTGATATCTAATTTTCACAATTAACTTTGCTTTGCCTTCCCATTTGCATCAGGTTCAATAGGTATATAGCTAAAACTACTAAAAATAAAAGATACAAATGACCAATTTTGTTATACAAGTAGTAAAAAAATGCATTTTGCCTGAAAAAATAAAATCTGCATTCTGGGCTATTTACTGCAGAACTATTTAATGTAAGTAAGAGGAACTTCAGAACTCTTAGTGTTTAACACATTTCAGGCGTCAGAATTATAAAAAAATGTTAAATGCACTTTTTTGCATACAAACTTGAAATGCATTTATTTGACGTTTTAGGCCAGATTTTTCAAAAATTGGTATGAGGAGCTCTGGAACTATTGGTTGTGAACACATTTATTGCATCAGAACTCCTGGGGGTGACAAAGTTGCGGCTAACATTTTTTAGGGTTAAGAAATTTCAAAGTCCCGATTTTGATGGTTTTTTGCCAGAACTATTTAAAATTGGTATAAGGAACTAAAGAACTCTGGGTAATAATACCAGAACTCTAAAGAAAAACCAGTTTGGTTTCAAAGTTGCGGCTAACTTCACACGACTTCACTAGCTGGTCCGTTCCACCAATTTACAGCGACAAAAAATTAAGCAACCAATGGATGCGTTCTAAAATTGATCGAAATCTTTTTGTTTGTTGAAATCTTAATTATAATTAAATTATAATTTATACATATAATAAAATTGTAAGATATAGATGCAAAACTAATATTGGGAGTCTCTATTAGACCCACAGAAGCCAAAACAACCGTTTTTAGAATTTTTGTCTGTCTGTCTGTCTGTCTGTCTGTCTGTTTGTCTGTCTGTATGTTTGTACGCTCATCACGCAAAAACTACTGCATGGAATTGAATGCGGTTTTCACAGATATATTGGTAGTACGCCAACTTAAAATATAGGCTATATTTTATCGCAGGAAAATATACATATAATTCTGATTGTTTTTTTAATATTGCTGCATTCGAACGTTATTCAATGAACTTAACACAAAATTAAAAGATTTTAAGGAAGTTAGCGTCTCACTTACATAATAAAATAGTGCCACACTTACCTACGTATACATGAATAGAAATAAGTTAGTCGTTCTGAATAGAAGTTACGTCAAAAACATCATAGATGGCGCTATTTACCACCATATAGACAATGCCTCATTCAGCGAAAGCAGAAATCGAAAAATAATGTAACCATAAAGAACGGTGAACGAGCAATACTTACGCCCAAAACTGATGAAGCGGAGCTGCTATAAATAGCAGTAACGGCGCGCAGCATCGTTTTGAAAGTGGGCATTCCAATTAGGTATATTCGTATATTGCTTCAGAACTTAACCCTCCAACTTTGCAATTTAAACCGTTATGATACTTCGAAATAATACTATACAGAAGCCAAAAATCTTACGGCTGTAGAGCTGGTAAAGTAGGTATATAGCTTTCATACCACGCATACCCCCCATTTTGAACCGGTTGTGCGAAAACAAAAATATACTGAGATACCTACTTTATTCTAAAATCCACGCGTACGAAGTAGCGGGCAAAAGCTAGTTTTTAATATAATCAATAGTTTGAGAGTTAAGCACTTGGTGGAAATTAATTTATGACATTTTAAAAAAGATTTAATAACATACTTGTTTTTCCACAATTTAAAATTTGTTGTTTTTTGTTAAAAACTAATAGACCTAAAACCTGAATTTATTTCTAGCTCTTTTCTAAAACCATCTTTACTCCAAATTTTTTTTTTTAAATCCTAACTTCAATTTTAATTATCAATTTTTAATTTTTTATTTATTTGTACGAATACTTATGTTCACCAGTCACCACTATGCCATGTTGTAACCATTGTGATCGTATCTATGAGTTTAAATTAAATTTAGTGCCCTGGTGATGCCCTAACTAAGACGAAACGCGTGGGCTTAATAAGTTTTTAACAAATAAAAACAAATTTTAAATTGTGTTTTGTTTAATCATTTTTAAAATGTACAATTTTTAAGTATTTAGCTACAAAATGTTGTTAAAAATGTTGAGTGATTTCTGAGCTCGCAGCTCGCAGCCTCTTAGGCCGGGGCCTCTCGTTTCGGGGACCCCTGGCATTTTGCCACCTCTGCCACCCTATAGTTACGCCACTGGCTTATATCCCAACCTAGTGATCCAAAAGTACTCAACGAATTACTCTGGACATTTTTTAAGCCCATCGATTGTGGATTTTTGACCCATTTAAGTGAGCCAAAAGATCATAATGGAGTACAACCCTGAGTTTTTTTTTACTAAAATGAGTCCTTTATTGTACTCTTCACAGAGACTGATCATAATACAACAAAATTTAATATCTTAGGCAAGGTAATGACATACAAACAGTAAATTTTTCTGAAGTCTAAAATTCTTCATATTCAGTAACTAATAACATTTGTTTTAATATTTAAACTATGTATTTGCACTATATTTTGAATGGCTGAAGTAAATATTTTTTTTTTTTAAGGGCATAGTTGCATTTCCCTTTGTATTTCCATAGCAAAGATGATTGAAAAAAATACGCTCCAAAAATAAAGAGCTAGTAGGTTGGGTAGAGAAAAAACGTTTAGCCAGGAGGGTCAATTATCTAAAAATAATGACTTGAATTGGAAAAAATATGAAAAAACAACAGTTATTCCTACAATGCCTTTTTATAAAGCCAAAAATCTCTTCTTTTATTGTACCGTTTTATAAAATTTTACATTCAAACTCAAACTTTAGAAAAATATAAATTAATTTTCAAAGAAATTTTTTTCAAAATCTTACGTGGTCATTTTTGTTGCAAAAATTTGAAGCTCTTATTAGTCCAACACTGAAAACCGTATGTCACTAGGACTTTTTGCTGCCAAAGCTATATTCATCATCGATGCCCAAAAAAGTTATATAGGAACGTTTTAATTTTCAAATTCGAAAGTATTAATTCCTTTCTTGCAATCTTTGAGTATCGCTGTTCTAAAGCTTTGAATATCACAAACTATTTAGTTTATAGACTCATGCATTTGCAAATGCTCACTAAATCATTTCATTTAGTTTAAACTTAACAAAACTCCTATAAATGTCGAACAATTAATATATTTCAATAAATATTTTATTAACAAAAATCAATTTTTTTTCAAAATCAATTCCAAACTAATAAACACAGACATCAACGTCAACAGAAGAAGGAAGGTCTCTTGCCAAACGCCGACAATTTAACATTCTCACCCAGTCGGATCAAGTGTCATCACCCCAAATGTCCCAAATATATCAATCGAAAACCGTCCAACATCCAAGATCAAATGATAACTGTAATGGTGCCATTAAACTCAAATAATAATGTCAACACTACTATCGTTGCGGCGGCAACAACATCAACAGCCACAACAAACAGTGGCAATGGTGGCAATACAATGTCAGCAACGGCCCATGCTACTGTATTTCCAATGCATGCAACAACAACCAACGGTGGTAGTAGTGGTGGTGGAGGTGTCATAGCTGCAGGAGGGCCAATAACACTTAATCAGAATCTATCTTACTCATCGATAAATTCCATCCTCCATCATCATCATACCATACCAATGGGCAATGTTGGTAGCAATGGCATTGGAACAGGGGCAAACAGCAGTTTGGTACAGAATGCACTTAACCACAATCACCACCAACAGAATAACCCTGTGATTGTGGGAAATAATGGGACGCATAATTCGTCATCGGAAAATTCTGAGCTGTCAGGGGAGGTATCCGCTTATGGACACCGGGCGTCGAATCTAAAGAAGACAAAACAAAATCATTTGAAGGATGATAATACAAGTTGCAGCAGTGGACAGAAAACGATTTTGCTTAAAATACCGACTGGTATTGACTCTGAGCAATTAATTGTAAGTAGTCCGGATATATTTAAAATTAACGTATTTTGTATAATAGATTTTTCTAAGAAAAAAAATAATATGAAAACAAATTCATGTACATGTATGTAATGTATGACTATTTTATAAAGATACAAAATTTAAACAGGGTAACAACAAAAAACTAATAATTATAAAATGTGTAATTCAATCATTTCTATTAGTTGAAAAACTGTTGTTAAAAATGGCAATTTATTGAATTTAAATATGGTATCGCGGCACTTTTCAGGTGGAGTTTTTGTTTTAGTATTTAGTTTTGCTTGTGTTGATAATCCAGCGCAACACAACGTTTTAGAAGACTAGATCCTCTTTTCATGACCTTACTTTAAGTTATTCTTTTGTCGTTATGTTTTTCTTGAAAGAATTAATGTCTGTTTCTGTTTTTTTGTATTTAATAAACACTCAATCAAAAAAAAAAAAAAAAAATCACCGATGCACATTGGTTTTCACTATCTGAGCAGGACAAAGTATTCTACATTCGTATCGTGCAGCTGAAGAAGGAGGCTCTATTATTATGAACGCTCAAAATAAGTGTTTAAAACAAACGGAGGCGAAGAAGCGAGTGTTACGCGGATAATGTTCTTAAAGAGGAATGCAACTGGCTATTTTGCTGAGTTATTATAAAATATAAAAATAGCAATTAGAAGAAACATTAGATATTTCCGCTCTGGTTCGTTCTTCTATACATTTTAGGACCCTGTCTTACTCCTGCCGGATATGAGAATTATAACCAAGCTTAAAATATTTTAAAAATTTTTGTCGATATTTTTTTATTCGTTCACAGTATAACAACACACCTGGAACACCAAGATGTTCACCCGACTCCTTTTCATCTTATCTTCAAGCTCTAAGCTTCGACCGTTCATACTTAAAACATCAATCAAACATAAGATTCTCAAATATCGTCCGTCTTCGCTATCACCGGCCCGGAATCTGTATAGATCTACCTGAATGTTTTTGCTCGGTCCAGGATCTGTACCATGCATAGCAGAATTTGTGCCTGGCAGGGCTGTGCTAATTACATTACTCACAATTGCTTACATGAAATCTTTCCACTTTGTTTTTCAAACTTATGATCTGTCTTTATCGGCACTGGTGGGTGATCCCTCATCGTGCTAACCAAGGATTTGCATGCAATCTTGTGGGAAGCCTTAAGGGGAAGTGTCGCTAAACTCACCTTGGATTTAATTGCCTTTATGCGATTTCTCCTTTAGTCGCCTATCACAACAAGCTGGGGGACGCTGCAGGAATATTCTAACCCGTCCCTACACAGGCAGATCTTTTTCAATTATTGTTAATAAAGGGTGGTCCAACCATAATGCACGATTTTTATTGTAAATAAAACAAAAAGTTTTGAGAGAATTATCTTAAATTTTTTATAAAAAGTTCTATGACATTTACGAGTATGTGTGAAACACAACGTCGACTAAATGCTTGCCACGGCTCCGGATTGTCCATACTGTGTCAAATTACATGATCGTGGTGGCCAATTGGCATCGCCACGATGCACGTTATAGGCCATTGAATTTCTCGCGCGAAAGAACTATTGTTTGCTGTGTGGCACAGTCCTGTATAGGAATCACATATTGTCCAGCTCCATATCCTCAATTTCTGGCCACGAAAATTCCGTTATAATCTATTGAACACCATTCGCGGTAACTGCATGGTCGACCGCATTTTCGAAGAAGTACGGCCTAAGCCACCAGCCCATAAACCACAACAAACAAACTGTAAAGCATGTACATCAGGCGTTTTCGCATCTCCTATACAGACCTGGTTTGCTGAAATTTGCTCAAAATTCTCCCGATTGTGAACCCATTAGGTCGATTCTGCTAATCAAAAGAATCACTAAGTGCACTAAATTAATTATGACTTGAACATCGTGAGTCATGGTTGGAAAACAATCTTTTTATCATGGGAAGCGGCTTCATCTCTTTTGATGACGTCATCGCAAGTTTCATTTCGCTATTTATAAGAAACTTTGTGAAATAACCTTCACCGCAATAAAAACCCATTTGGTTTCTTTCCCCTTCTCTGTAAATCGCCTCAAATCATCGGTACCTACGGCCAATTATTTGAGATTTGAAAATTATTTAATTTCAAAGGACTAGGAACGAAGCAAAGGTAGGATTTGCCAAATATTATAGTTTCCTAAATATATGTATCGCCTGGCCATCAGTTCTTTTGACCCTTCTTAGAGTTTTTAGCCTCCTTAATTATTTTTTCGAATGCGATGGCAAGGTACTCTTTTCATTATTAAGTGCACTAATTGAAAGCTAGTCGGGGAAACGCATACTCTAAAGTTTCTCCCTTTTTT
The DNA here is from genome assembly GCA_916050605.2 of Platycheirus albimanus. Classification (NCBI taxonomy): domain Eukaryota; kingdom Metazoa; phylum Arthropoda; class Insecta; order Diptera; family Syrphidae; genus Platycheirus; species Platycheirus albimanus. The sequence continues at coordinate 45,186,046 of OU696697.1, forward strand.
ACCAAATGCAGAAGATTTTGTCGTTCTTCACTCACATGCTGGGGTGGCACTGGTCACGCATTTTCTTGGAGTATTGCTTTTCCTTGCTAGCCAAATGAATGCATTCGATTTTCTATCCGTCCAGTTCAATCTTCTATGGCACAGTTCTTATATATCGGTGACACGCCTCAATATCCGCGGACAAAATATCCGGGTCAAAATATCCGCGACAAAATATCCGCGGACAAAATATCCGCGGACAAAATATCCGCATACACCCAACCTCGCACCTACCCCAAGTCCTATAGTGTGTCCAAGCAGGGGGGTTGCCCTTACATAAGGATATTTTGACCCGGATATTTTGTCCGCGGATATTGAGGCGCGCAGCCCTTATATCTATATACTGTAGTAGATGCATTTGCTTCGTTCTTAAAAACAAGAGAATATTCATCCCTTTACAACAAACACCCCAATCCGATGATTCGCGTTCCAAATTAAACTCACGATGTCAATCTCGTGGAAATGGTAACACCCCATTATCTTAAGAACATCACCAAACCACTACCATTTTTGATCGTAAAAAACTTGCATGCAATTGATTTCAAGTAGTATTAGATTCATAAAACAAGCCCCTTAAAGCTCTGTTGTCCTACGCAGGACAATCTTTTTTTTCTTAATTCATATTCTTTAATTGTGGGATTGCCTGCCAGCTATAGTGACAAACACTTTAAATGCCGAGCTTTAACTCATACATATGTCTTGTTATCAACTGTATGGGATTTAGTGCTGCTAAAACTCATTTATGTCTTCTGCCGTTGAAGTTGAATTTGTTAGCCGCACGTAATGAATGTGCAATGATGTGTATGATTAAACCCTTTGCCCCCTATTCTGGTATAGTTAATAATTAATTTTAATGGCAATTACTTTCAGTTTTGATTTGACTGTGTGTTTGTTAAAAATAATTTGAGCATCGTATATGTATATTTCAAATCAGTGGTTTTGTTTCACTATTATTTTTCTTTAAATCGCCTTTTATTTTCAGACAAAAAATACTTTTATACCTAATCTCACATTTTAACAAATTAAATACATACATATTTTTAAGACACAAAAACATCTACATATATGTATGAAACAAAAACACATATTAAAATATATTTTCTAAAGCATTCAAAAAATTTAAATTTCAGAATCACCCATGTACCTCGGGCTTTCTTAGTCCACCATCATCGGCTAGGCGAAGATCCTCTGTAATGTTCAACGAGTTTGTAATATTGCACACTCCACCTACCATCCCAGAACCAACACAGGATAAAAATGTATGTTCATCGGAGAAAATGACACAAACTGGTGATGGTACTATCTGGCAGGTAAGTCGGTTAATCATAATCAAACATTCCAGCCACGTAAAACAGCTTTCAATGTTTGCTTCTGCTTCTTCTTCCCCTATTGACAGGTTAATCTTCCACAAACAATTGCTAGTCATGCTCTAGCCAACCCTTACAGTGATTGCTCAGAATTGGGTCTGCATGACGCGATGACGTGTCAAGAACTCCTGGCTTTCTCAGTTGCCTTTTCTGCAGCGCTTCCAACGGGACAGAGTACACTAGAGTCGTTTTATACTTCATTGGCACGTTTTGATCCACACACAGCTGAGGCGCTTAAAAACCATCAGAACCTAGAGAACTCTAGTGCGAGTAATATATTACGGGGAGCTAATGCCACCATCCATGTCGGTGGTAGTGGTGGTGGTGGTGGGGGTGGTAATGGAAACGGGGGTGGTGGCAATTACATAGAAGACTACTCATGCTGCTATGACTTATACCAGAACGCCTTATCTCCACTAGAAGAGAAAACAAAGCACAGATCGAAATTAATGTGTGGAATCATCACGGTATACCAATATGTTGCTAAAACCCTTCATTTTGCACGTCGCCACATCAAACGGATGGTGGAGCACAAATACTTTCAGCAAAGTATTTTGTTGGCTATACTTATCAATACGCTGAGCATGGGAATTGAATACCACAAACAACCGGAAGGACTAACCGCGATTGTGGAAACCAGCAATGTCGTTTTCTCGGCCATATTTGCGGTCGAGATGTTATTGAAAGTAGTTGCTGAGGGTCCGTTTCGTTATATAGCCAATGGATTCAATGTATTTGATGGAATTATCGTGATATTAAGGTGGGTTATTATTTATGAGTATATTGCTTCAGAAATATTCGAACTATTGAGAATGTATTCAAATGTGTGCATTTTATTTAAAAGTAAGAAAATGTAGATTTACACAACTGTTGCGAATGTATGTATATCTTCTACTTCACTTACTGTTGGTGAAAAAACTACACATAGGTATTACAAAAAGTTCAAACAATTTTCAAACTATCCGTACAACAAAAATTATTACCAAGGTCGTTTCTGCAAAACTTTCAAGGACATATCTTGCTTGGCGACATTCTATTCAGAAAATGTATATCTTTAATCTACTCAACTAGTTGTTCACTTATAAATTGTAAACTTTAAAGGTCTTTTGCCATACCTACATCCTTGTGTGCACAAGAAAACTTTTGAGACTCCTCTGGAGAGTCAAACCTACCAACAAGTGTCTCCTTCATTAAATCACTTCCTTTTTTGCCACAAGGACGCGACACGTGGCGCCACCATAAACATCCCTTTTCCTGGCAAGCATGAGCTGAGCAGAGCATGTCACTGCAGGAGTTTTCCGGGAAAAGACTGTGAAATGGTTGAAGGGTGAAGGGTGGTTTGTTAAAGATTTAACACACTTGTCGCCTGGTTTGGACTAAACACTCTTAGATTCGGCGTTCCCCGTGATTTTCTTTGGGTTTTCTTTTTGTTTTCATACACATTGTTTTATCTTTTGCAGAAGAATCTAATCTTTATTTTTGTCTCTCTTTTCTCGTTTGCTTAGTGCCATTGAAATTTGTCAGACATTCAGCGGTAATGGTGGTGGGGGTGGTTCTGGTCTAAGTGTACTTAGAACTTTTCGCCTCTTGCGTATACTAAAGCTCGTGAGATTTATGCCAAATCTTCGAAGACAATTATTCGTAATGCTACGAACTATGGACAATGTGGCGGTATTCTTCTCGCTGTTGGTACTATTCATCTTTATATTTAGGTAAGTTGAAGTCTAAACTAAAATTTTGTTAATGTATTTCGATTTAAAAATAAATCCTTTAGATATTATTAAAATAGAAAGGTTTCTTAATTTTTTGATTAAGTAATATTTGAGTTACATTTTTATTTTACGTAAAGGGTAAAACGACAGGGAATTTGTGAGCTGACTGTTTCTTATGCAAATAAATAAAAAAAATCTTGCATTATACAAGTTTTTGTAATTTGTTCCAAAAACTTCAAGACTGTGTGGAATATTTAATGTTAAAGGACATGAACGAAGCTATTTCGCTGCAGTCAATACGCAATTTATCATATTGCTGAAAGATGAACTCGCATTTATTACTTCGGGTTCCCTTATTTCGCTTTATTAAATTTTGCAAAATATTATTATATATTTTTTTTATTCTATGACATGTAAAGAATTTTCGCGAAATTTCTTAAGATGTCATAAAATTAAAGCCAAACGAATAAAAAAAATGCATAATAATATTTTGCCAAGCCACTTAAAAGAAATAATTAAGAATAATTTTATATTTTCATATCCAAATATTCTATTAACAAAACAAAAACATTATGCAAATAGATAATCAGTGAATTAACGGTGTGGCGAATTCACGGTTTGCAAGATAAGCAAGATTAAAAACATTATAAGCGAGTTGATTAAAATGCAAAACAAAAAAATTGGGAATATGCGAGTTAATATTTCAGCAAGATGAACGCCAGACGGAATGGCAATTTGCCAACTGACTCTTGCGAAATAAATGAAAAATATTAACTATTAAGGCATTCGCGAGATAATAGTTTGCGAAATGAAATTAGCTGTTTACTATCACCACAGGACATTATGATTTGAGAATATGCAGAAAGACCGTTCCACATAACATCACTTCATGCCTTAGCTGGAAAACCAGTCGAAAGAAAATATCCATTCATCACGTTCTGCGCAGTCGGTCTCGGCGGTCTGCATTTTGGACTTCAGATTCCAAAAAAACGGCTCCCTAAAATTAGGCCATAGGAAATTACGCAAAAAAAAATTTAAAAAAACGCCCAAAAATCTCCGTACAATATTTTGGTTCTTTTTTCTAGGAAAAAGGCCCAAACATTTTTTCTGGAGTTGGTCTTTTTTCCGTGATTTTTGCCTTTACGATTAAGGACAAAAAACCAAAAGAATTGTTTTTTGGAAAAAAGGCCAGAAAAACGGTTTTTGGCTTTTTCCAAATCAAAAAGGAAAAAACGCCAGAAAACAAACTTTTCGGCCTTTTCTCCAAATTGAAAAGGACAAAACTAAAAAAAAAATAATTCTTTGTTTTTTCCCAAATAATTATTGTGGGGATTATTATATTGTGATCTGTTTAAAAATCACGCGATTTTTTAACAGATTACATTATAATAACCGCCAAAATAATAATCGCCACAATAATTAATTTGAAAATCCTCCCATTGCTTAGTAACAGTAGTTAAGAAAGATCCTTGCAATATCTTTTTACTTTTTGGGCGTAATTTCCAAATTGCGGCGTAATTTCCATGCTTTTGGACGTTTTTTCCAAATTTTGTACGCCCAAATTTGGGCGTAATTTCCTATGGCGTAATTTCAGGGAGCCCAAAAAAACCTTAATTTAATATTGGGTGTGGTGATTAAAGATTTTTTCTTCCTCAAAAGCGACGAAGAAGAGTATTCTTCACGATCATATCCGGTCATGGACACCATAGAAGCATAAGTCTCGCTCTCTGGCCACTGGCGCTTTTCACTGCGAGCTTCATACCAAGAAAATATTACGTTTGTTGATCAAGTGGTAGAGTGTTAATTTCATTGTTTTGAATTTCAATAAACTTTCCTAAAATCATGAAATAAAGTTATATAATTTTACGAGACATCAAACCAAATCTTGTAGTGTTAATAAAATCATGTTCTATATCAAAGATATCAAGGCAGGAAAAAAATATGTATCTACCAACGATTGCGAAATAGATTTTTTGATTCGCTGAGAGAAAACGCCATGTACCTACTTGAGGACTCGAATCAAAGTGTTTGGACCTCCCATAATGTTTAATGCATTTTCTTTTGCAAAAGAGCTGAAATAACTGCAAAAATTACTGGAAGCATTAATATAATAGAATAATTTTTGCATTTGATATTTTATAACTTGGGAATTCTGTATTAAAGTTCTGGAATCCTGAGAATTGTGTGGGTCTTTCATGTCACCAAATTGATTTTCAAAAAATATTTTTGCAAGTGTTAAAAAATTTCGATTTTGTAAATTGAATACTCAGTTTGATATTCTTGTCGTTTTACCATTTTGTTTTTAATTTTTAACCAAGTGCAATAAAATCATAGTAATGTTTTCTACTTTCCAGATATTTATTTTTATTTCAATCATATTCTACAATTATATAAAAAATATATAATTTTATTAGGTATTTAAAAATAATGACTTATTTTCATTCTCTGTTTCCTAGCCTTCTCTAAAAACTATCTTCCACATTTACCTATATTTAATCTAACTTTTCAAACCTTATCTCCCAAATACAACCTTATACCAAAATATTTCAATCCTTTCCTCCATTTCCCAGCCCAGCCAAGGAAGACTTGTGTGTTTGTGTATCCATATATTCATCGTGTTTAAGTGGAACATAATTATTTCAGAAAATTTTATTTTAAATTATAACTAATGTTTTGTTGTTTCTTTTTTATAATAAGAAATGTCTGTTATCTTGTTATACTGTGTGGCTTGAACATCAAATTCAAGTTTCCTATCTTTGTCCACTTTTCAACTATTCTAAATGATTTAACATCACCATTTGCTTCTAGAATTCACAAAAAAAAACACATTTTTTCGAAGCTTTTTTATGTTTTATAAAATATAAACACTCACAAATTAAAATAAGCAAGCAATTTTACAAATTGTTGACTTGCTGTTTAAAATAAAAGTTTAAAAATTCTTTAACACATTATTCAAGAAATAATAAATAAATAATTTTATCTTTCAAACTAATTGTTCCGTTTAATTTTTCTCATTCAAATACCTGCCACATTATGTATACATCTCTTTATATGTGTTAGCTTAATGAAATTATATAGATAAGTAATTAATATTGAATTTTCTTTTGTGTAGCAAACAATTTGCATAGATAATTATTGTTACTTTAGTTTTTAGAAAAAAAGCTAAATATAAAACTAAAATAAAAAAAAAAGTATCTAATCTTGATGCGAAATTCAAAATTTCTGCACTATCTGATTTTCTTTGTTTGCTTAGAAGCAATACTTTCTTATCGAAGCTAGCTATATAATCTTTATATTTCAAAGCTTAAACTTTTCTCTTCAATTTCTATTCTGTTTCTTTTTTATTTTTATATTTTTTTCTTTTCCTTTATGTTTTTCGAAACAAATATAAACGAGTTAGGAAAATAACGATAATGGTTTGATACACAAGTTAAGTACAAATACAATTTAAAAAGTACCCGAAATTTTTTTAAACTTAAATTAACCCTCAGAAACTATGATATTAGTGCTTTCTGCTTTCAAAAATCAAAGACCAGTGATTTGAAAACACATTGATGGAGTTTTCAGTTGATTATTGAAACATTTCTTTCGTGCGTGCTCATATTTACAACTGAGTCAAAATAGACAAGTTTTGAATAATATATTTATCTGTTGCACAGTTGTTTATTTGATGATTACGTCGTCTTCGAATCCAGCTCTGATTTTTAGTCAATAAAGTTTTGAGCGAAAAAACTGGGATGGAAACATCATTTCCCTTAAAATCCTATTATTACGACTAACTTTGTATTTCTTTAATTTATCTAATCGATGAAAAACGTCAGAATTGCTGAAAGCTTGCCATTACGGTAAGGGTAGCATAATATAAGTATGTCAAATGAATTCCAAATTTTCAATACTTTCTGACATAATTTGACAACTTACATACAGTTTACATGATGTCATATGATGGCGTAGTAAATGGCTAGAAAAGAACGAAAAGATTATTTTTTTTTTTTGGTCAAATTGCCAGGATGGTATTTTCATTCCTATTTTTTATGAACTATACTTTTTTTACGAAAATTTGATTCGAATGAGTACTAAAATCACGAACGAATACACTTTTAAAACAACCATCCCGTACTAGGATTGTAAAGCTCAAGCTCATTCTATGACTATTATACTTGTTTTACTAGCCTTGCTTTAATTTGAAAAACTTTTTCTATTTATTTAAAAAAACCAAATCTATCATAATACCCAATACTATTTAATTTGTTATAATTTCCTTTCAATTATTCTCTTTCTATCTTTCCTCTTCTACAAATCTGCTGTAATTTATTATCACTTAATCCAAACCAAAATATAAACCTATAAATTAAAAAATAAAATTAAAAAAAAAAATGTTTGTAACTCATAAAAAACAATTCGCAAAATAAAACAAAAATTTAGTATCCTCGGCATGAATCTTTTTGGATGTAAATTCTGCGAAGAAGTTAAAGGAGAGATGGTATGCGATCGCAAGAATTTTGACACCCTTTTGTGGGCGCTCGTCACAGTGTTTCAGGTAGAATACAGATTGAATTTTATAAAATTTAATTTTTCGTTTGTAATTGAAATTGTTGACTATTGTTTTATGGATATTTCTGTTTGAATAATTTGTTTTGTCTGGATTTTGGTTTTTGTTTTTTTTTTTCTTTTATTATTATTATAATTTTCTAATTAAAGTTTACAAATAAATGGACTTGCATATTTTTGTGGCAACCGAATCAGCTCTATATACAAAGTTCTTAGGTGTAAAAATTAAAAATGAATAATAAGATGTACATTTGTATTTTAGATCTCTTTGAGTAGCATGACCGCTTTTGCTTGCATTATTATTTGCTTCAAACTTTTCGAATGAAGAGAGCTCTAAAAAAAATTGATTTACACAAAAAAAAAATAATACTCTAAATAATAAATAGAAACATCCTGCTTGGGGTAAATGTATTTAACATTAAAAAAAATTTCCGAGTCTTTACAAAGGCTTCACCTTATATTATAAACTGTAAATAAGTAGATGTTGTGTGAATATAGTTGTACGGTGGTATTTTAGTGATCTGAATATTAGGTTTCCTTAAAGTAATTTTGATTGCACGTCCTTGAGTCATGATTTTATATATTTTAAAAAGTTTTAATTTAAAAATCAGTCATTAAATACTTGGGGTCATCCTTGGAACCAGGTAAGAATACAAAATTGAAATTTTTTATGGAAAATAACAGCTTTTAAAATCTAATAAATGTTTTGATATTTTTTTATACTGTGGTGCATGTGTGTTTTTGTAACACTGTTTATTGTTTAACATGACACCAAGAAAACAATGACAACTGATAGATAAAATACAAATTATAATTGCAAATTGTATTTATTTGACTTACTGGCTATCGTCACGTTAAATAGAACGTTTGCAAGTATGAAATACCGCATTTGGTTGGAATAATATTGATCGCCCACCAAAGTTTCTACAAAAACGACGCTTATAAGAAATTTTCAATAAAAACCTTAAGATACAAATTTTCGGCCGACCAAGTCTACCAAATAATGCAAACATGCTATACAATTTTGTTTGTGCAATGAATTTAAAAAGAGTTTTTTTTTCAATTCTTGACAAATCTTATCAGTTTTCATCGTTTTCCTTACTAAATAAACTAATCACGTTTTTGTTCGTCTAAAATAAAGTCCCAAAGCAAATTTGGGGTAATATTATTTATTTCTTTTTACAATTTTTTTTTTAACAATATAAACTCATTTGCTGTTTTACTTCAACTTAATTTAAAAAATTTCCTTTTTATAATTAAAAAAAAAAGTTATAAATTCTATTCGAATAAAAATTAAATCTACCTTTTCGCAGTTATAATAAAACACAAAGTTAACCAAAACACACCAAAAAATAAAAACTTTCATCATCCCAGCCAGAACTACTATATACTACTTTCACCACTGCCCACTATGTTGTTTCTTCTAGCATAATATACAAAAATAAAAAATACAAACTTTGGCCGACTTTCGGTTAAGAATTACAAATTCAATTTGAATTTTAAGTTTTATGTGAACAAATTCATTACAAATCCAAATTTTATTTTAAACAGAAGAAAACAAATAAATTTTATTTATCTCCCTCTTAATTATTAATATAACTTATATAACATAACATTTATAGAAAAACATTAAAAATTTATTTATGAAAACAATTTTTAAAAAATAGCAAAAACAAAAATAATCGCTTAGAAAAAAAAAAATAGAAAAAAACAAAATATACATATATATACTATACATACAGCATACTTGGCATGTATCTATTTGGCGGTAAGTTTTGTAAATTTATGGACGAATCTGGACAAGAAAGGGAATGCACTTGTCCTGAAATAATCAGCAAGCATCCACTATGTGAATGTGATCGCAAACATTTCAACAACATATTATGGGCCACAGTAACAGTTTTTCAAGTAAGCCTTACATCAAAACATTTTATCTTTAATTTATGTTTTAAATATTTTTTTAATTGATTTAATCATAAAACATTTTATATAACATGATTTCAATTTAACAATCCTTAAAAACATCATTAAGACTTTTTGAATAGATTTTATTTAAGTTTTCAGTTGTTTTTTCGTAAACATACACCACTTTCTAACAACATATTATCGAAAACAAAAATACTGAACAACAAGTAGGTAAACTCTGGTTAAAAACTTTATTTTAAAAAGTCCGGTTGTATATTAAATGAATTATTTTATACCTGTGTTATATTGGTGTTGAGACCCAATATGCTTTTATACTTTGTTATTTTGTGTATGGCCACGCCGATTTCATAATTCTTGTAACGTTGGCTTAATAATTTACTTGAATAACACGGATCACTTTTTTTACGTGGCACTTTAATTGCTGTACATACCTAGATCAGTAGGCTAGGTTCATATACTTCTTCGAGGATCTCGAGAAAAAACAACGTTTTTCTAAAACACAAATGGCGTACAGCGTCTCGGCCGCCGGAGGCGATATTTTAAATTGAGACCCTAAGGGCTTGATTCACATTGTTAACAAATAATCTTAATGAAAAAGTGTGTCAAATTACAAGTATTTTATTTTGAATATTTTTGCTAATAAACATTATGTGTTTTGTGCTGAACACTTCAGAGATCAATATTTTGAAAACGATTACATTTTTTTGTAAATTTCTTTCGGTAGAAGTTATCTCTAAGGAATATAAATGTTAGCTCAAAGAGCACATTAAATAAAATGCACGACTGGGTCGCACGAACTTGCTCTTATGATAAGCAATTGCTTATTGTGGCTGCATATATGGCTATTAAAAAAATTTAAATAATTTCGAAAATTTTTTGATTTTTTAAATTAGTTTAAGAGTTTTCTCGGAAAAACAAAGTATGCAATAAAATTTCGAAGCTATACGTAAATCTAGGAAAAAAAATATTGAAAATCGTTTGACCAGTTTTTTTTAAAAAAAGGTTATTTTTGAAAAACTTTTCCAAAAAATATCTTGAAATTTATTTGGATATGCAAATATATGACAATCTGTAGTTTACATTTGAAAAAATAATTTAAAAAAAAAATCAATATACCCGTTTCCAACATATTTCGAAAACCAAAACATTTTTTGAAAAAATTATAAAAAATCAAAAAAAAAAAGTTTTTGAAAAATTTTAAATGCCATATTAATAAAATTATAAATGACTTCCTGTGGCCAAAATCTTATTGAAATCCAATGTATAGTTTACGAGAAAATTTGATTTGAAAATACTGGTTCTATGAGAGGTACCGTTATAAGACAAATTTTGAAAAATATTTTCCAACCAAAAGATAGATTGTCTTACAAAAATAGCATCCTGAAAGTTTTATCAAAATCGTTAGAGCCGTTTTTGAGAAAATCAATTTTTTTCTTCACGATTGTATGGCAGGTGCCGTTATTTTTGGGCCTAGAGCAAAAATAAAAAATATGTTCCGAGGGACGGCCAAATAAATCCTAGATACCAAATTTGAAGCAAATCGGCCCATCCGTTCAGGCTCTAGAAGCGCGAACAGACAGACAGACAGACAGACAGACGGACGGAATTCCCAGACCCACTTTTTTCGACTTCTCCATCATCGTAATGTCATGTGTGATTGTTATCTCGAAATTTTTTTTCTGCACGAATCCATAACTTGCCTTATAGTACCTATAATCGCAAGTAAAAAATATCTATACAATGTATGTAAACTAAATGTAAGTAATACGGTTTTTGCTTGCAAATATATATAGGTACTATATACCTAAGGCAAGGAAGTCAATAAATGTGGGTCTAAGAAATTTTGTCCGCCTGACTGTCTGTCCGCACCTTTGCAGCTCAAAAGGTTGGGTCGATTTTCTTTAAACTTGCAGTATTTATTTGGTCGTCTTTCGGAAAGTAATTTTAATTTTCCCGCTAGCGTCAAAAACAATGATAACTGCCAGAAGAACAAGTAAAATTTACATTGATTTTGATAACAGCTTTCTGAGTGAAGTGTTTTCTTAGAATAATCCCTCTTTCGGTTAAAATATGTTTTTCGGAACTGGACTTATGAGTTATGACGGCACTCTCATAGATTGGGTTTTTTAAAATCATATTTTCTCGTTATTCGCACAACCGATTTCAATTAAATTTTGTTCAAAAAGAAATTATTTTACAATTTCTATATTATTGAATTATTAAATTTGAAAACTTCGTTTTTTACTATTTGATATAGGTATTTTTTTATTTTTTAGGTTTCTTATATGTATGTTCTTTCTAAGCGATTGGATTTCGTTAAAACCAAATTCAAACAAAAATTTACATATTCAAAGCAATCCAAATATTTTTTTTTAAAAAGTTTTTCAAACAAATTTTTTTTTTAAACAGATCAAATAAATTTCAATTCTTTTCTTAGATAGACATTTGGTAATGCAATTTTATTGCCTACAACGTTTTCTGACAAAACACTCGAAACAATTTAAAAAAAAATTACCTAGGTACTAATTTTTAATTTTTTTTAAATACATGGCCCCTAAGCAGTTATCTTACAAAAGAGGTTCTGCTACCCAGATTTCCTTTTTTCATCTCCGGATACAACTTATTTGTATAATTTGCCTTAAGTTGGGTTTGTTTGTTATACCCGGTTTTCTTAGAACGTCTGTAAAGTACTTCATCAGCTCTGAAATAATGTATTTACTATAGTAATAGCTATTTTTCCATAGATTACTTAATGCTTTTCCTCAACAAATATTGATATTTCGAACATAAATGTGTTTCTAAACAAAATAAATTCTATTTAAACAACCGGATTTTACATTTTATATTTATTATCTTTATGTTTGCTTATGCTTATTATTTAAGACAAATGTATCTGCTACACGTGCCATAAAACATATTGTAAATACAATTATTATTTTTTGGTTCCTTTAATATTTATTTAACTTTTTTACGTACATAAGCTTATATTCTTTCCAAAGTTCAATTCATAGTAACAGATAAAATAAAATCCTTTGCTAGTTTTATTAAAATTTGATTAAATTTTAGTCAGCAGTTACTGAGAAAAAACGAAAATTCTACACATACCTTAATCGTACAAATTTTCTTAGCTTATTTTTGCACCTAAGCTTTCACTTTTCCCCCATCAAATTGTATAAAAGCTTAAATTCTCAATTCTTAGCCATAAGCTTTTCGCATGCTTTTTCGTATCAGATTTAATATATTTAAAGTTAATTTTTTTTCAATAAAAGGTTTTACTTCAATAAAATTGTACATGTTGATGCGTTTTGATAACATTTTTTTAAAGTTTGCTGGTTGAATAAAAAAAAAAAACAAGAACAGAATTAGTTATAAACATTTGACCTTATTCCGTTTTTCCTCGCTGTTGACCTTATCGCCACCGACTGGTACTGGTATCACAACTCCTTAATAGCAATCATATAAAAATCAAATAAGCTTTACAAGTAACAAATTAAAACTTAAATTTTTTTATATTTGTGTGGAATACGTCATCCTATGGTGAGTCTTAATATACAAATATGTACATATTGCGTGTGCCACACTTTTATAAAGTGCGCAAAATTATATTTACGCTTTTATCAAAATATTTGTTTTTGCAATTACTTTTTCGCGAATTATAATTAAATTTCAGGTGTAGAAAAGTTTGAGAAGCACCTGTCCAGAGATGGAAGTTATACTCAAGTTTTGGGCGTATAAAAGCTTTATAAGTTGTAGCCAGATCAGAAGGGGCAAAAAAACTTCTTCCATCTATTAAGGAAGCCTAAGCATCTTGCACCATTCTTGGCAATCTCAAATATGTGGTCATTCCAATGAAGGTTGTCACTGATACACATACCGAGTGACGAGTACAATTCATGGATAATGGCATAGGGGGTATGTTTAGCTTTAACGACAAAAGACAGCATTGAGTTTTCGACGCATTAAACTCCACACGATTTCTAATACCCCAATTCACAATGCTGTTCAAATCATACGGCATCGTTGTAATAACACGTCCGAAGGCGAAGGTCGTGAATATGAAAAGCTGAGGGTTGAGTCGTCAGCAAAACAATTTAATGGATTAGAAGTCACAGACAAGACATCATTTATAAAAATGAGAAAGAGAGTCGGAGACAGAACGGAGCCCTGGGGCACACCAGCAATTATTTTGTGGAGGTCAGACTTGAAACCGTCTAATACAACTTGTATTGAACGGTCCAGAAGATAGCTTCTAATCCAACGAATAAGAGTATCATCGATACCAAATGCACGCATTTTCGATAAAAGAGCTTCATGCCAAACTCTATCAAATGCCTTTGAAATATCAAGCGCAATAATCTTGCTTTCGCGACGCAAAGATTTGTTTCAAAGAGATGCAAAGATTTGTTCCACTGTTCGATGAGATATGCCATCAGATCACCAGTGGAACTATTGCTGCGAAAGCCGTTATATAAAAGCTCCCGATCTTCGAGATTTTTCTTGAGCTGACGATTAATCAGTGTTTCCATGACCTTGGAAAGAAGGGACGTAAGTGCAATAGGTCGGTAGGAGGAGGGGGAGGAGGAGTCAGCTTTTTTATGCTATTTTCCAAATACTAGGAAATATTCCTGAACGATATGAGCAATGGAAAAGCTAACGCAGTTGTTTTGCCAGCGATGAAGAACACCTCTTCAGATGTATAGGGGGTATACCATCCGGGCCAGCGGATTTGTGTATATCAAGATCAAGATCTGCTACTATACGAGTACGGAAAAATACCTGTCCCATAGAAACATTAACGTTCTCAAGTACAGGAGGGGCATTGTTGCTTGCAATCAACGTACTAAGGCTTTAAAGAATCCACCGTTTAGAACTCTCTAATTTGTCGAATGATTGTTTGGAAGAATTCTCAAAATGCTTTAACATCACTGGCAAAAAATTTTCAGACCAGGGTATGGGATTTGGAGTTGAATCGTGCTTAAAAATTCTAAATAATAATTAAAGATTTCTTCAAAATCAAAACTAATGATTTTAAACCATTGAACTTTTTTAGTGATACAGATTCGTTCTGAAGACAATATTCATAAATTTTAAATGTAAGAACAACTCCACCTAGCTGAAATTGCAGCTTCTTTCATTCAGATCTAATCGAAAAGTAATTTCAGAGTAGCTTAGTTTAAAGATAGACATTATTAGCGTGGAATTGAACATGTGTATTTAGCGAGTATTCATCATAGGTAATATTTAGTGGGCACATCACAAAACTAACTTTCAAAGATCGTACACAAATACACATACCTCCTTTACTTAATTTGAGTAAATTTATTATCGAAGAAAAGATTATTTCAATTTTTTTTTTCAACCAGCGAAACAAATCTTAAATGATAGGGGTTAGCTTGTGTAATTTGTCAAAATATATATTTACATAGGTATATACACTACATATATGTGTGTAAATGTATATACTTATTTAAAAAGAAAAACAAAATCTTATGTACATAGCCATCAGATAATAAAATTTAATCATATTTCCGTTACTTGACTAAGCTTGGACTGGCAATTTGCTATGAGCCGTTGTTGACTTATTCCATGCTTTATGAATTTAAATACTTTTTCGAACTTAAAACAAAGCCAGTGCGCGCTTAGAATGAAATGTACATACATATATCTTATATATGTATAGTTATTTTTAAATTTCCATATTATGTATATATTCAATTTGAATGTTTTTTTGTTTTGAAATTTTTTATAAATAAAACCAAAAAGGGCTAAGAATTTATTTAACTGAGAATGTTTTAAACTTATTAACTTGTTTCATTTAGATTAACGAATCTTAACCGGCTTAGAATGTTGAAATACCCTCTTTAAAAAATATAACCACTAAACTAGCTGTTCCAAATTTGAAAAAACCCTGCATTCAACAAAATATAACCGCAAAGTTTCTTAGACATCTTTCTTATGTAATGATATAATTTTATAATAAAAATTTTGGTATGAAATAAAGTTTTAAATTTTAACTTACACACGTCGTCGGTTTGCTGCTACTAAAATCAATCAAAAAGACAAAAAATATAATAAATTTAATTTAAGCTTATTTTGTTGTCAAAGTTTCTATAGCTTTTCTGTTTGTTTTCAAATAAAAAAAAAATGTACATTGTTCTTATCATAATAATAAATAATGGACACAAAATTGTAGATCCTTACGCAAGAGGATTGGAACGTTGTTCTTTTTAATGGAATGGAAAAAACAAGCCATTGGGCAGCATTGTACTTTGTTGCATTGATGACATTTGGCAATTATGTACTTTTTAATTTGCTTGTTGCCATACTTGTTGAAGGATTCAGTTCAGAGGTAAGATAGAGTCAAGGGACCCGCACTTTATAGTCTTTCAATCGGCTGACTAAACTTTAACTTGCCACTATTCCTCATCATCCCATTTGGTTTTGGTTCTAATGAGAACGAATTATTAAATTTAAATTACTTCGATCATACTATCCACCGTATATCGCCCATTTTGGCGATCATTTCCAATTGGTGCAGCGTCTTAAGTAACTGTTGCACGGTTCCAATTCCAAGTCTGTAAGGAGCGAGAGTCCCAAGGGATTAATATTTGTTGATACCAAATATACCAAACTTTTTTTATAGCGTAATGAACGTCGCGAAAGGGAGCAGAGAGAGTTGGTAAAAAAGCTCCGTGAAGAGACTTTAGCTGAAAATTACAGTGATATAATGTATGATGAATCACGCAGTACATCAGATTCATCGTCAACCAATGAAAGCTTTTATGAAATTCGCAATAAATGGCATAGTGCTGAGGATGTAAGGAAGGTCAGTAAAAGGGCTTTTAATTTTATTTGTTGTCTATTGCTAATAAGAATGAATTATTTTATTTTAATGTTTACAGCTTAATGATGCAACTGAAATAACTATAGACCCAAAATGCAATATACAAAAGCAACGCATGCTCCAGCCTAGTCTTGACTACCAAGTCAACGAATCAAACTCAGCTGTTAAAAAGTCATCGGAAAAAGACATAAGCAGGCTTTTAGAAGATGATAGGAAAAGTTTGAAAAAGGTACATGAAATGATTTTATTTATGAGTTATGAGCTCGCCAAAATATATTGATTAGTTTGTAATTTTAACATGGAACTTACACAGATTTTAGTGCTATGGTGCTTTAAATACATACATAGCAATCTTCTATTGTTTTCAATAACATGTCACTTATTCATAAGTCCAAGAGAATGATGTTTAAAGGTTATTTTAGGGTAAAATTGTCAAGTAAAATGTTTGTTCGTCATTTTCTTAATCCACGAATATTTGAATTATACACTCCGCTCCACTTGAATAGAAAACAAACTTTTCTTTTACTATCAAATCGTGTAGCGCTTTGGTAAGTTTATAAATCTCTTTACTTTACTTTACTACTTTTTACTTGCGATTATTGGCAAGTTATGCATTCGTAAAAAAAAAAATCTAACAATCAAACATGACATTACGATGATAGAGAAGTCGAAAAAAGTGGGTCCGACAATTCTGACTGTCTGTCCGTCTGTCTGTATCGGCACCTACAGCCTAAACGGCTGGACCGATTTGCTTCAAACTTGGTAGATAGTTTTATTATGACGTCCTACAGAGGACGTAGCAGTCTAGCTTTAAAACTTACGGTACCTGCCATACGATTTTTAGTGAAAAATTAATTGTTCTCAAAAACGGCAAACGTGCAAACTTTATGTTTTAGTTGGAATCGATTTTTCAGGAAAAGTCTTATAACGGTACCTCTCATAGGACAGGTTTTTTTGAAATCTGATTTTTTCGTAAGCCACTTGATGAATTTCGATGAAATTTTTAATATAGGAACTCTTTTATAAACGATATTATTTAAAATTCTTAAATTTTTCAAAAAAAGTTTTTTTGAGTTTTATAAAAGAGTTAATTTTTTTTTAATTTTTTGTTTTTTCCAAAAATGGTTTAATCTATTTTTTTTTTTTAATTTTATTTTTCTGATAAAAATTACAAAGTTCTAGAAGTTGACATAGGTACTCAAAAAAAAATTTGGAATATTTTTTCGAAAAGTTTTTCAACAAAAGCTGTTTTTTGAAAAAACTGGTGGAACGATTTTGAATTTTTTTCTAAAATTCTAAACATTAAACGAAATCAGATGGCTTACTACATTTTTTTCAAAAAAAAAAAAAACGTTTTAACTAGTGATTTTTAAGTGATCAATAAAATTTCATATCATTTGTTCCCTGCTTTTTTTCCAAAATCTCAAACCATAAGACCACTGTCACACATTAGAGCAAGTTCGTCCGACCCAGTTGTGCACTTGGTGCAGTAAAAGAGGGTAGTTTTTTATTTAAACTAAAATTTTAATAGTGTGTGCTACCACCTTATTTAAAATAACTTCAAAAACTCTGTTGGGAAGTGAATCATAGTTTTGTATATAATTTAAAGAAATTGCACTCCATGTTTCTTTGATTGCAGCAGTAAGTGATTCTTTGTCTTCATATTGATGTCCAGAATCGTACACTCTACGAACCGAAAAGTAGGTATGGTGGCCATTGAACCAAGGTAAAAATTTTCTCGGATATCCAATTTTTTATGATCCTTGCGTTGTGAATTGGTGCCTTGTCTTCTTGAAATGTCCATAGTATTGGTCCAAAGACATCGGAAAACTTAGGGAACGCTCCTGCAAAATTTGCTTGTAGCAGTTTGCCGTCAATTTCATTGTGGGAAACTCCAGATCAATTGTTCCAAACCAGGAAAACGCACCCCACACCATTACATAACCTTCTCGGCTATGATGGCGATCCAAAAACTTTGGTTTATTTCTCATATCATGAAAACAACATCTAAATTGAACTTTTTTTCTTCAGAAAATACCACTTTTGTCCACTCTTTCATCCACGTCATATACTTCCTGCAAAAATCTAATCTGTTTTGTCTTCGTATTGGATTTAAAGTTGGTTTTTGTCTTCAGTTTAAGGCGCTTTAAATGTTGTAACTAATAGTATTAAGACTAGCTGTAATTTCACTCTTCGCCTTGATTTTAGCAGTAGAGTCGCTAGAATTGGAAGCCAGTCTACGTATCTTTCTTTGGTCTGCTTCTGCGTGCACTTCTATTTTGGCTTTTTCTGCAGCGTTAAATGGGTTTCCGCGGCTTACTTTTTTTTTTGTCAAACAATTATTATTTTTGATTTCCACTTCTATTATTGCGAATAGAGACAAATCGCATATACTGTTTCTATTCAAGTGGCGCAAAAAAACAGTGTTTTTAATGAAGTAATTAAAAAAGTGGTAAAAAACAACCTAATGGTCTTTCTCCGAATTATTCTGCCCATGCAGTTTATTCGCAATTGATCCCTTTTAAAAGAACAAAAAAAAAGTGGATTTATTATCCTTCCAAAGCGCTACTTTGATAGTAAAAGAAAAGTTTGTTTCTATTCAAGTGGAGCGGAGTGTAAATCGTTCTCGTGAAATTATGGAATGCCAAAATTGTTTTCGCTCTGGTCAAACATACAAAGGTGTTTCCTGATTCGAAGACAATGGTTAGGGAAGATATTTATTCGAAAATGTTCGTTCTACAACAAGGTTGTACCTATCTACAATTTTGACGTCACCTACCAAAATCTAAGATAAAGTTTATTTTGGCGTATCCATGTTATAGCAAAAGTTTTTAACACAAATGATAGAAACATTGTTTTAAATTTGATATTTTGTTTCAATCTTTAGAATGTAGGTTTAAGTTTCAAAAACTATTCCCTTTTTTTACCCAAGATAGTGTCTGTCAAATCTGCAACCGCAGTGTATAAACAATTAAAAAAAAATACGACAGACTTTATGATAAAAGGGCGAACCCGCGCCAGGTAAAAATAAACTTTTTTGACTTTTTGGCCATTTTTCTCTTTTTTTTTTAAATTGAAATACCCATTTATTGTTATTTTACTTTTTCCATGGAAATTAGTTATTGGTATTTGTATACAGAACACACAATTATCCAAGATACTAATATACATTTTAATTATTTTTTAACTAACTCCTACATTTGAAATAAATGTTCTCTATTATAATATCTGCTATATATAAATCAATCAACTCATATAAAACCAGAAAATCAAATCCAGCAGCACATAAAAGTATTTACACAAATATTAAGTTTTAGTTAAAAGAATTTAGAGTCCTCTTAATTTATATCGACAACAGTAAAATGTTTCTGTTAACTCCATACATGTGTAAGGATCATAAGCAGTGCAACTATATTCTTGAGAGTGTGTTATCATATAATTTGCTAGTTACTTTCTTACTTATCTAATAAATTAATTAAATCCACTTTTATTTTCGTTTCGGGTATCTGTGACACAGTATTAATCAAATTAATAAGTATTTCTTTCACTAAACACATTCAAGAATTCATTAACTTTAGTTTGACACCAATAAACTGCAATCCTGTTTGCAAAATCGTCTTAAAAACAACAATAAAAATGTTGACGGGTGCATTTCAATTATAGTAAGTCGCATTAATTCATTATTCGTCAAACGTCAGTCTTTTTGATCGTATTTTCAACAACAACAAAAATCACAAAACTGTGTTTTGACATCTGTTTGGAATATGCCACATGCTGAAAAGTAGAATGAAATATCATAATATTGTGTTCTGATGACCGTTTAATTTACGCTTGATAAAAAGATTTCAACATAATCTTAATTATCTTCATATAAATAACGAGAACATTAATGTTAATTATTTAAAATTTTAACATCTGCTCTAAGATGTTTGTACAGGTATTGGTATATATAAATTAAAAACAAACATGGCGTACAGTTTTCTTCGCTCTATAATTGACTATGATATGAAATTCGAAAACAAATTGTGATTTTAATGTGGAAAAAAGAACGCACATTTTTAATAAGCACTAAGCACAACTTGCGCACCCCCCCCCCCCCCCCCCCCTCCACTCTCAAAGTTTCAACTGGATTCCACGATAATTTTCGTGATAAAATTATCACTTAAATTTCAATCCAATGTAACATCAAAAATTCTTTCCTATCTTTCTAATCCTTCTCTGCTAAATGCCCGCACATGTTAATTCATTATAAGGGTAGAATACATTATAAAATAAAAAAAAAACATAGCGAATAATGAACACTCAATTATGGAATAAATATAATTTGGTTTCTACACTGTTTGACCTAACACGATTCGGGAAAAATAATTTTGCTTATAGACATACTCCATCAAGGAACGTCGCAGTGAAAGTGCAAAACTATCCAAACTTCGCCCTGTTAGAGACCCACCCATAATTATGACAACAGCTGCAACGCCACAAGACTCGCCCAATACAACCTTAGAATCGGGGGCGACTTTCAAAAATTGGAACCAGCAGGAATTCGAAGCAGCTACAGCTAGATTGGAAAGTGTTTTAAAGGTAAGATTATGATTTGTAAATACTTGATAATAATACTTCCCATTTGTAGCAGAGTCACAGTTCGCCTTCACTTTTAAAACCACCGATCCTCCTTAACGCTCAATGTTCATTTGACGAAGGTATTCCTTCAATTGAATTCATTCCACCCTCACCACTGATGCCACATAAAGCACCTGTTAATATACTGAGTGCTAGTAACTTAGGAAGCAATACTAGTATTAATCAATTAGGTAGTAACCGAAATCTAACAGATGACAAAACGAAAAACTCCACATCACATTCATACGGTGATGATGGTCAACAGCAAAATAAATCTAATTTTAATCCAGCTTACACGAACAACAGTGGACTTATAATCAATCCTCAAGTTCAACGCACTCCGAGCTTTAATAGATTTCGACGTTCCAGTTCAAAAAAGAAAAAGCACCCAAGTGATGGCGCCGCTGAGGCTGACGAAGAGAATATAATTTTAAACAATGGAAGAGATTCCTCCCAATTGCTTGGGGGTAGCTCGCAACGAGGTGATCCATTTTTACGTTCAGCAAATCGAATCCAGAACAACACTAAAGATACCAACAAAAACAGCCCACAAAACTCAATTCGCCGTTTATCGGTAGCGAGTAGTACTGGTGGCGTTGAAAGTGTCAGTGGAAGTGGTGGTGGCAGGCGTGCCTCGTGTGTATATAATAACTCTCAATTTTACCAGAATATCAACCGTCATAACTCCATAAAGAACTACTCTGGAAGACGGATGTCGTCTATAGAAATAGCCTTTGGCAAGGCGTCAAATTTGAATCTTTACAACTTGGAGGCAAATCGCAAGTCACTCTCATATACGAACTCTAAAATTGATTTAGATAAGTGGCAAAAATCACTGTCGAATCTTAATGAGCCTGAAATGCTGCAGCAGGCCAAAGATGAAAAGGCAGCAAAAAAGAAAGAGAAATATCTTCAAAACCAACAGCAATCGCATTCCATTCTGACAAGTTCGGAGCGAGTTTCGAAAATAAAAATTCTTATAGAACGCCTCAAGCCCACAAATTTTACAGAGGAACGTGACTCGTATTCCATGTACATTTTCCCCGAGGACAATAGGTAAGGTTGAGAGTGTGATTTTATTTAGAATGGGTGGTGATTTTTTATTGAATAAGTTGCATTATAGACGGATACGAATTCCAAAGAAATATCTTCATGAAGAAAGTCTTTCAATTCGATATTTTTTAAGAGTGAGGGAAAAAAGCTATCTAATAGATTTATGAATTTTTTTCGTAGTGTATTTGTACATATACATTTTATTTGATTCAAACAAATTGTTTCATGACACAAGGAAGCAGAATTTATCGAAGACGTGTAATACCTATTTATTGATTTGAATGGAAGAAATTTTATCCATACTACGGAATCGCTACCCATTACATTTCCAAAAAAAACTTTTCTTTGAAAATTGTATTTATATATTTCAAATGGTGAATTCCACGCCAATTTCAGAGTTGCCTAGAGATTTGATCTACATAGGTTTCATGATTTTTCTGGTTACATGGAAATCAAAAAGAGATTGATTTTGTTTGTATTATTGAGTGTGTGCTGGTTTGTAATATTATAAACCAAATGATCACCCACAACAACATCTTTCACAAAATTTTTGAAGAGAATGCTTATCACGTTATCACTTTCCTTTAATAAATTTTAACTTTTGAAAAATTCTCCATCATCGGATGATATTTAAATATAATTAATAGTCGCTGCTCCGCATAAATATACAATTGGATGTGTGTATGAATGTATGTATGTATGTATGTCGTGTTTGGACTTCTAAGCCGCCTAACGGAATTTTATGAAATTTTCAGGCTAAATATTGTTTAGTGCAGGGATGGTTCCAGTGTAGGTTTGGTTACGATCGGGTGGAAGACAAAAATAAAATGCATTTTTTTTTTGTTTTTTTTTTTTTGGTTCTTTCATGAATTTTTAAGCGGTTTGAAACATCACCGAAAACTCCGCAATGGCAAAATATAAAATGCAGGCTTTAGACATTTTTTGGTTCATTTTTTCAAACATTTTTTAGCGGTTTGAAACATCAGCGAAAATTATCCGCTGGCATTGAGATAAAATAAATAAACAAATTTAATTTCACATTAATTAAGTATTTTTTGGGCGTAGCAACGCGCGCCGGGTACCGCTAGTAATTTATAAAATATTATTTTGGAAATAAATGTGTTTCTTTTCACAAAACCACAATGAGAAACCAAAATTTCCAACTGACGTTTAGGAATTTCCATTTTGTTATTGTGTATGAAAGTATGTGTAAATCTGGCTCTGAATCGAGATTCGCAAAACTGATCCAGATTGAATCTGAGATCAAATCTAGATTGCTTTTTTGGCTTCATTGAAAATGTAAAAAGCTTGAGATCAAATCTAGATTGCTTTTTTGGTTGCATGGAATTCAATATAAGGCTTTTAATTCTAGGTGTGTAGATACCTTCATAATTATGTTCTGAAAGATCAGAGATCAGACCCATCAAAATAAGGCAAGATACAAAAATGTCTGTCAGATTAGCGGACCTGCCAATTGAGCTTGCATTAGCCACAGCCCTCGAATATCTTAAAAGAGGAAATCCGCAAGCGGAATAAAGCCGATTAAAAGTACTCTTTCAAAATATTTATCATTGGGGTAGTAGTAAGCCCCAAAAATTAGTACATTAGAAGAGGCCATCGCTCTTGTAACTTGACCCCGAACAATGTTCTAAAAGGAATTATCTTAGATGTTCATGTTAGCCCCATTGTAAGGATCTTTGAAATAATAATAGTATGTGTGTCTGTGTACTCCGACTCTGGTTTTCTGTGCAATCTAATGCAGGCTCTGAAACATTGACACTCAAACACCCGAATTTTTCCCATTTGAGATGGGCAACGCTGAACCACACAATGTACCCATAAGCAATCGCCGGCCGTATTCGCTCCATATAGCACCTTTAATCTGTTATCGAGATCAGTTAGAGATTAGACCCTTTTAAAATAATTCATTATCCCACCTTATACTTACTTTATGCTTTATAAAAGTCAAAAGGTTTTGCGGGTAGACTCTGGCTTAAGTTTTTAAAAGCTGGTAAAATTTTAAATCCAACCTATTGTTACCATTATAAAAACATAAATATGAATCATAATAATTAAATTTTTCATTTAATAGGTTCCGACAAGTCTGTTCCTGGTTTGTAAATCAAAAATGGTTCGACAATGTTGTTCTGCTGTTCATCGCCCTCAACTGTATAACACTGGCTATGGAGAGGCCGAATATACCACCCAATAGCCCAGAACGATTATTTCTAGGCACAGCCAATTACGTCTTCACAGTGGTATTTACAGTGGAAATGTTCGTTAAGGTAAAATTTCTTTAAATCCCTGTTTGTAAAGTGTGTGTGGAAAAACGCTCTAGTGTTTATGTCCCCCAACAAAGGACGAAAGCTCAAATGGACTTACCAAAAACAATCAAATTGCCTATATCTGCACCCTTCAGAGCTCTGAGCATCAATTTCAGACAGATACAAAGAATACCATGACATGGCAGCACACAACCATCTTTTATTATTGAACTCCAGCTGCGATGACTGCCGCTCCCACAGTTGGATATCCCATCGATTGGGGTTTTTATATCCATTTAAGCCTAGGAATAGGAACTGCTTGAGCTTACCAGGCACATTCCACATTCGCTCTCACATGCATATACTTATACATACATTCATTCATTATTATTCATCTTCAGCTAAAGTTTTCATTTTCTTCATCGTTAACAGGTGGTCGCCACTGGAATGTTCTATGGCCCGGATGCCTACTTCACATCTGGATGGAACATTATGGATGGATCTCTTGTAACAATATCAATAATAGACTTGCTAATGTCATTGATAAGTGAATCGAGTCCAAGGATATTTGGGATTTTAAGGGTAAGTTAAGGTGGGATGGATTATGAAGCCGTAGGTAATTCTGGTTGGCAAAGCCAATTGATACATTAGATGCGGTTATACAATCCTACAACAGTGCTTGTTTTACCAATTGAATGGTTGTCATTCGTTTATTTCTGGTGAATGAAATTGACAACAAAATGGTGATTAACTTCGTACAGGAAGAGGTAGATGATTTAGTTATTTAAAATAGGGTGATAACAATGTTGTAACCAATTTACGAATATTAGGCAATAAGATAGCCTAATTAAACTACAGTTTCTGTTGACACTGATTCTGACGAAATGAGAGATCAGGTAAGAATATATTTTCTTGTACCTGAAAACTAACATGGAAGTAAAGTGGCGAAAGAATTCAAAATTCTAAACTGTTTTACACATAATTGTAGGTTATGTTGATTTATCGTGAATCTTTTTTACTATGATTATTATTTTATTTAAAACACACATACAAATAGACACACACATACATAAATGTAGGTAAGGTACATTAAATCCTTGTAAACATTTTTTTATTAATGAAACTTCTCAAAAAAAGGAAAAACACAAAATACACAATGCTCAAAGTTTTACAGCAATTTTCTACACAGCTTCTGATGGTTAGAATGATAATCGCGTTTCTCAACAATATTGTATTGTTCTTGTTTCTGAAAATGTGTTGTTTTGATAGGACTTAGATGTTATAGACAGAATGACAGTATTCTTCTCCGTCTTCAGTAACAGTAGCTATCTGTTCTTTTGGATTCTACATCTTCTATGATTACCCTCTTAGAAGATGTGTTGTTTTTTAAAAAATCTTTAACCTTAGTTGAAAACGTACATACGTGGTTTGACTTCCTTATTTCATAGATTAGACCATTCGTCGAGTTTCTAGTGAGAATCAACGCAGAAGTCAATGGAGTCTAAATGAAAGATTCCTTCAGAACTTTTTGTAAGGCACATTATTTGTATAGTGGAAATACCAAAAAGTATATGGTAGCCGAGTGAACAACTACTCAAAACGTCGCGTCGGCGTCAGCTGTTTAAGCTAATTGTATCGTGTTGCAATATTTTGACAACAGTAATAAGACAGATCTTTGCCGTGCAACCCCATGTGCAGTGGCGTAGCTATCATAATGCCAGGTGGTGCAGTGCACCAGGGCCCCGGAGCTCAGGGGGCCCTCTAACCTCAGCTTTGAAAAAATAATAATAATAAAATAAGATAAGAAAAAATAAAATAAAATAAATTAAAAAAAAATTATTGTGAGCAGGCTAAAGCCTCGAGTCTCTAGTACGCCCGTAGCAAATTAGATCAGCGATAAGCTCATGTGCTTGACGGTCGTGAGATCAATTCGCCAATTCCACCTATCAACTTTATAATGAAGTTTTCATTCACTCTTGCCTTGCATCAGTTCTCATTTATGATATTTGTGGCGATGTTTTCATCTTTCTGGGGTCTGGAACGTACTACAATAGTTGAGGCTAGGTGTGTCGCTGACTGTTGTAATTCGTAATTCCCTACTACCAGCCTTATTTCATCAGGTATCACCACAAATGCTATGATATCTTTTCCGCACATCCATCCATCTGGCATCAAATTCTGCTAGAACTCACTTTCGCTAAAAAAAAAATTCCGATGACAAAATATGTATGATAAAGGTTGCAGCACAACAGTAACCGTTTAATCTATGACAGCTCTCAACATGATCGACAACAAAAAAGCATTTCGATGAATTGGCTTCTGATCACCGATTCGAAAACCAGGAAGAAGTCTTTAGAGTAACTTTTTTCAACAATGAACTCGACATAATAATCAATCAGTTAGATGCGCGTTTTATTGGTATGAGTGCAGTTTGTAAATCGTTCGACTTCCTGATGCCAAAAAAATTGCTTAGCTGGAATGAAACGATTTTACTAAAGAAATGTGATCAGTTTCAGAAGAAATATTGCGTATATCATCTGATCCTCCCTCAATTGATATAAACGTGGTCTATTCGCCAGCTTTGCAAAGAAATTATAACAAAATTTGGCGTGCTCGAATGTGACCTTATGGAAGTGTATACAGCGATGCTACTGTTTCATACAATTCCTGTTACTTCCACGGCATCAGAAAGATCTTTCAGTAAACTGAAGATTATAAAAAAATATTTAAGAAACAGCATTCGACAAGATCGCCTCCGACATTTATCGAAAATTGCAATAGAAAATGAGACGGCATCAAACTTGGATTTGAGTGAAATTATAGACGAATTCGCAAAAATTAAAGCGCGCAAGAAATTATGAATTGGACGGGGAATTCTGTTAAAAATCGTTTTTTTGAGATTAATTAAATCTCATCTGTATAACAAATATACTATATTGTCATGTGCGTCGTTGTTTATTTATTCCCTTTTCTTCTATTAAACACATGGAGATTCTAATAGAGACCTAGTATGGATTTAGCCTACTAGGGATAAGTTCAACTCACTGTTTCCATTCCTATCAATAATTTTGAAGACCAATATAAGTTCAAACTACGCGAAAAGAGGGCGAAAGGCCCGATTCTTTCCCTATGCACCAGGGCCCTTGTCCCCCTAGCTACGCCACTGCCCATGTGCAATGTTATTGGTACCTATTTCATGGATGTTTAAACGATCAGACTCCTTCAGCATTGCTAGTTTAATTCATTTATTTGTATTGGATTCTTTCTTTTCTTTAACAAGTCTTGTTTTTAGTCAATTGTTTGATTGTTTGATAGAACGAAAAATATCCTAATACAGAATTCTTTCTAAATAAAAATTATATCTGTAACTTTATATGGTAGCCTCCAATAATACAAAACAAATTAAAATTCCAACATCATTCTTTCATCAACAAAAATCAGAAACCATTTTGAGTTTGTATTGAAAAAAAACAACACATCATATCTCTTTCTCTGGCTTTTGGAAACAAATATTTTCAAACATTTTGCGAAGTTTCAAAGTATGTTCATCTAGTTAAACAGAATAACATAACATAAGGTTTAAGAAAATATAAAAGATTTGTATAGTTCCTGAAATCTTCACTTACGATATGACTTAGTATATTTTGTTTCAAACCATTGGCATGTCCTCCATAAAAAACATTAAGCATTTACTTATTTTGTGCCTAGTCCAAATTTACAAGACTGACATTCGACAGAACAAAAGCCTTATTTAATGCTGCTCTTATTCAACAACAAACTTTTTTTTTGAACGAAAAATGACCGGAATGGTGATAATTTTGACAGGTTGTAAGTCGTTTTAATTTTTCATTTAACTACAAACCAAACTAATTCTAATTGACATGAAATTTTCGAAATTTTTAAAATCTATAATTGGAATCTAACTTATTTACTCTTTTCGTTTTTCTAGGTGTTTCGACTACTTCGGTCCCTTCGGCCCTTGCGTGTGATTAACCGGGCCCCAGGCTTGAAATTAGTCGTGCAAACGCTCTTATCGTCCCTCCGTCCTATTGGAAACATCGTCCTTATCTGTTGTACATTCTTTATCATATTCGGGATCCTTGGTGTCCAGCTTTTCAAAGGAACATTCTTTTACTGTGAGGGTGAAAATATCAAAAACGTACGCAACATGACTGATTGCCTGAAAATAGAAGGCAATGTATGGATAAATAGAAAATATAACTTCGACGATTTGGGAAAAGCTCTTATGTCGCTCTTTGTCCTGTCATCTCGAGACGGTTGGGTAAATATCATGTACACCGGCCTTGATGCGGTCGGTGTTGATCAGCAGCCAATTGTAAATTATAACGAATGGCGGCTGCTGTACTTCATAGCGTTTATTCTGCTCGTCGGATTTTTTGTCCTAAACATGTTCGTCGGAGTAGTTGTTGAGAATTTCCATCGCTGTCGCGAGGAACAGGAAAAGGAGGAAAAAATCCGACGCGCTGCAAAGCGTGCTCTGCAAATGGAGAAAAAACGCCGACGCATGCATGAGCCACCATACTATTCCAAATATTCCCCGACTCGATTGTTTGTGCACAATGTGGTGACGTCAAAGTATTTCGATTTGGCAATAGCGGCTGTTATCGGTCTAAATGTTGTAACAATGGCCATGGAATATTACAAGATGCCTGAATTCCTTGGATATGTATTGAAGATATTCAACTATTTTTTTACTGCAGTATTTATATTGGAGGCCGTCATGAAAGTAGTCGCCTTGGGAGTACGTCTCTATATGAAAGACAAATGGAATCAGCTGGACGTGGGCATAGTCATTCTTTCCATTGTTGGAATCGTTCTTGAAGAACTGGAGACCAATATTATACCAATCAATCCGACAATAATACGAGTTATGCGGGTGTTACGTATAGCTCGTGTACTGAAACTCCTCAAAATGGCCAAAGGCATTCGGGCCTTACTTGACACTGTGATGCAGGCACTGCCACAGGTTGGCAACCTGGGTCTCCTCTTCTTCCTGCTGTTCTTCATATTTGCTGCCTTGGGCGTGGAATTATTTGGCCGACTAGAGTGCTCTGATGAAATACCTTGTCAGGGTCTTGGGGAACATGCTCATTTCGCCAATTTCGGTATGGCTTTCCTTACATTGTTTCGCGTAGCGACAGGCGATAACTGGAACGGCATCATGAAAGATACCCTGCGAGATAACTGTGATGAGGCAGCCGATTGCGTCCGCAATTGCTGCGTCAGCTCAGTGATAGCTCCGATATTTTTTGTGATATTCGTTTTGATGGCACAATTTGTGTTAGTGAATGTCGTCGTGGCTGTACTGATGAAACACCTCGAGGAGAGCCACAAACAGATGGAAGACGAAATGGACATGGATGTTGAGCTCGAGCGGGAACTAGTACGCGAGCAGGAATTCGAGGAGGAGCAAGCCCTTTGTTTGCAATTACAATCACAAAAGGAAGCTGCCAAAAAACCACTTGAGAAGGTATCTTCACTGCCTTCAAACTTTACATATAGTACACCATCGTTGGATAAAAAGTTTACGAATACGGGGCGTCGGCAAACGGTGCAATACTTTAACCAATCAGGCATGGGACTAACGGACCTAGGTAATTTAACAGTCCAATCATTGGCCATGCTTGGTGAAAAGAATAGCATTTCCGAAGAGGTTGCTGAAGGAAATGAATTCAACGAATCAGACGAAGCTAGAAGAGCTTTTGCTGTAAGCTTGCAAGTGCCACCCATAACAGGACGAAGAATGGGTCGTCGAAGTAGTGTGGCATTCCAAAGAAAGCGAGGAGTTTTGACAAAGGAACGATCTTTGGATGAACAGGTA
Source organism: Platycheirus albimanus (assembly GCA_916050605.2). Classification (NCBI taxonomy): domain Eukaryota; kingdom Metazoa; phylum Arthropoda; class Insecta; order Diptera; family Syrphidae; genus Platycheirus; species Platycheirus albimanus. The sequence goes on from OU696697.1 coordinate 45,216,264, forward strand.
AGATTAATAATGACTTACATTAAAAAGATACATTGACTTATTCTTCATTAAAATATTTCAGGCTAGAACAATGCGTTTTTAGCTTTTTGGGTAAATATAAGACCAAACTTTGATTGTACTTTTGGGTTGGTTTCCACATTTGTTATTAAGGTTTTTTGATACTCCCTCAATAATGTTTAATATGAATGACTTTTTTGAAGTGTTCCCCATGTACTTAAAATCCATTACTGTACAATGTTGTAATCAATTAGAAATTGAATTGGTTTTTCTTTCGATATTTCGTATCACAAGAAAATCTAAATCGCTTAGTTAGTGGGTTTCCATGTCTTTTGACTCATGTAATTTTTTTTTTTTCAATGTTAATATAATCAGTTTTTAAATCCGATGTTTAAAGAGCGTGGGGCATAGGATATCCCTAAAGATATTATACCTACTTCAGTTTTTGGTATACCTACGAGAAAAACATTACGGCTGTATGTAGGTAAGCCCGTCCAAATGCATACATAATATAAACTTATAGTAATACAAGTTAGTAAATAATTATGTTATATTTAATTGTTTCGGTTTCAGATTTTGTATAAAAAACATATTTTGAAATTTAAATTCAAAACTGTATCCAATAGAGCTTGGGTCATTAATATTTGAATCCAATTTTAACATCACTTTTTTTTGGAAAAGAGGCGTCTAGGAAATTCCGTAATCCTCCTAAATTAATCTTTTGAAACAAAATTAAATCTTCTAGAGGATCTGGGAAGAATTATTCCTTGAATGTAAATATGCTTTTAAATGTTCTTAACATAATATTAAGTACCTTTGGAAATAAATAATACGAAATAAAATTTGCTATCCTCTGAACTATCAGAAAATAAACGACGCTTATATTAAAAGGAGTGAAATCGACTAAGGTGATTTGTGATAAGTGATAGTCACAATCTACAAATTTTGTCTGGGTAAGGTGATCATTGCATCTAATAATGACTTTTGTGTGACTATTTCTTGTGATAAACATTTAGTTATTTCTTGTGATAGCTACTAAGTTATTTCTTGTGATAGCTATTTAGTTATTTCTTGTGATAACTATTTAGTTATTTCTTGTGATAACTATTAAGTTATTGAGTTATCACCAGAAATGGTCATACAAATATGATTATCAGATGCGATGATCAACTTACCCAAAAAAAAAATTGGAGATAATTGTGATTTTCACTTATCATTTATAACAAATTACCTTCCACCACATGTTCTTCATGCATTTCCCTCAATAAAGCCCAACTATTTGTGCCTTTTACAGCGAAGTATGAATACGACCTCTAGGTCGTATTGTCATGGCCAACTTATCTCTTAATTACATTTCATCAAGTCTACGGTTTGCAATAAGAGCGGGTAGATGGAGATGTAGCAGAACGTGGCTTCTGCTTCGTGGCGCGTAGCGCAGCTTCCATTTCATTTTCAAAAAAAAAATACGGATAAATGACTCCTCACGAAATACTAGTGAGAATTGGTGTCGTCCCATATACGGCGATTTTGCTTGTCATTCATCCAAACATGCACCTCGTCTTTGAAGATGACCAAAATTTGGGTCCTCTTCCAAACGCTTCGAAGCTGAGTCAGTTAATCATTTGAACATACTGCTCGAACGCGCGCATTGGCTGTATGGCGTTAGCAACTGAATGATAAATAACATATTTGACAGAGGTCACCCAAAAATATCTTAGCCGTAAATTCAACCTACAGACTCTAGGAAAGATGTTGCATTTAGTATCTACATACATAAAGCTCTTTTAAGTAAGTAGATTCGATTCTGTTTCAAAAGAACCTATTTCATTTTAGACCTCAAAACTACAAATGATATGTGTTAATTGTAGAACATGATAAATTGAGGAAAGCAGAGGACGCAGACATGAAGTTTATGTCCAGACCTACACAACTTAAAAAAATGTGGAGATTTATTAAATTCTTGTACTTTTCTATATTGATTATTATCATTATTAAGGTTTCTATAGATACTCACAAGAAGATACGTAAAATAATATAAAAGTTTGTAAAAATGCCTCAATGTTTTATTCTTTGAAAATGATTGTTCCCTATGCTTGACCTTGTATAATACCTTACTCTTGATTGAACTTAATGAAGTCACATTATTTTTGAGCATTGCTTATTTTTTTCTCTAACAGGCTATTCGTCGTCGAAATTTCGAATCGAAAAAAATGAGTTGCGATAGCCTTCCCTGGGGTGGGGTTATATCCGATAGCCGAACAATATTTGAAAGTCTTGAAAGTGATACAAGCCCTCCACCAACCATTCAGCAACCTTATGACATGCGAAGCATCCGAAGTGAGGATTGCACCACCAAACTTCTTGACGCAAGTCCCAGTATTCGCACAATACCATCTGATAAATATCCACCTCCATCAATTGCATCGCAGCCCACAACCCGTGATATCCTGCCATCAAAATCTGAAAGAAGAACACTATCGACATTTGGTCGTTCTGTTTCATCGGATCAAGGATGCTTGGGTCGTGGTAGCGGCGGTGCACTGCTCTCTGTGCCAAGATCAATGCCACCACGAAGCCGTTCCGGTAGTACAAAGCAACTATTCAAACAGCAAGCTCTCGACGAAGATCCTGATATTGACGAGAGTTCGCTTCTCCTACCCGCCACAACTAAAACGCTGCATGAGCGTTCAGCAACAATTGACATTGCCGAGGGTCTTAGCAAATCGGACTCTGCAGAAATACTACGAATTATATCCGAAAGGAGGCGTATGGATAAAAATGACAACAGTGGCAATGAAGATTCAGACTATAATGAATTGTTGCTTGTAAAAACACCTGTGTCATCAGTCGATGCCTAATGAAACATTGTAAAAATTTATAATATAACTAAATAGGTAGTATTAAAACTATGTTAAAATATCTTAGGTAACCTATTTTAATGCAAAACAAAAGAAAAAAAGGTTTTCATTGCAATTTCTGTCGTTAAACATAATATTTATTTGTAAAATAAAAAAAAACTCTGTGATTAGGTAAAGTTTATATAGAAATCAATTATTCTTCACTTTTATCAAAAAAAAAACCTTTAAAAACGAAAACACTCTTAAAGTTCAAACAGTTTAAAATGCAATTAAAATTATGTAGCGTAGTTCTGAACTATATAGACAAACTAAAACAATGGAATTTAAAAAAAGGATCAAGAAAATATATATATGTATATGTATTAAATTTATACTGAAAAGTAAAAAAAAATAAGTATTAAATTTTTTAAATTAAATACTACCTTTATAATATTTTATAAAAATGACAATCTTGTAGAAGCCTTTTCTATGTATTTGTAGTGTATATTTTTAAACTTTAAAAAGTTTGAAGTAAATGATTTTTAATTGTTTTCTTTATATTTTTTTGTTCTTGTACATATTTAAAACTTCTGTCAGAATTATTATATTAATAAAATTCGTTCATTAACAGCTCTTTTTTGTTTGTTTGCGCCTTAAATTATGGTTCCTTTTTCAGTTCTTGTTTTTAAACAAATTATTTTTCTCGTTTTATATTGAATGTTATTCTAAAAATTGCGTTTAGCGTGATCCCGAAGAACATATACTTTTTAAATGGTTTATTGTATAACTATAAGAAATTAAAATTGAAAATTTATTTTCCATGACATTAAAAGATTTTTACTTCACAATCAAAACACACTATTTGATGAACATAATGCAAGCTCAAGATTTCCAATAATCTTAAAAAGCTTATATCTTTGAATTACATACACATGGTACATGATTTCTAAAGAATTTTGATTCAAATCATGTATTAAGACGTACTTGAGCCCAACAATTTTAACAGTTTGATGTTTACATTTTGAAGTTTAATGCTGGAGGGAACGATATTTGCATTGTAACATAAAATACATGAAAAGTATACACTGTCGTTCTCCAGCTCAGAAGCCTCAAGGAATTTCACCCGGAATCAAATCTACAGCTTGGAAGAACTATCCATAGGTATCTGTCTATTATAAATGAAGCAAATTGTTGGAGTTGCTTCGTGCGCCATTGCTTTTGTAGCTCATCAATATCGTGTTTCTTTGGCTCCTAAGTACTGTCTTTTTGAAGCACTCCAAAATGAATGAATGTCCTTTTTGAGCCCACACAAGCTCGGGATGAAATGTTTTTGACTGTTGTCAACCGACGGTTTTATATATTGTATATTGTGCACAATATTGAACAAATCATTAACAATCTCATGTAGTTCAATTGATATTCAATGTTACTCGATACCCATCAAATGTGTGAACGCGGTTTTTTTTTAATTATGTGAAAACAACTCTTAAAACATATTGTTTGCCTGCAAGTAGTCCTTAAGTTGTACTTGTAAGTAATTCCGATTCCAGAACCGCCCTTTCCTTTTCCATAATTAACATTTTTAAACATTTCAAATGTCTCGTGGCGCAATGGTAATGCAGCCACCAGATGCTGGAACCAAGATTTCCAATATACTAGATTTCTAATCTAGTGCGGGTGACCGATTTGACTTTAAAAAATTTCATCGTGGGTGTATAACACATCATCTGAAAGTAAGTCACTTCATGAAGTGCATTTCATTGTACGCCATATTTACATAAACATCGAAATTCTTTACATTGTACAGATCATCCACTCCTTATGATTTGAGAAACATACTCTGCGGTTTTTAGGTTTTACCCACTCTTTAGCACTATAGCTCTGATCTAAACCTTTTCGCTTTGTTATGTTACAATTGGCACCTTATTTTTTTTGGAAAAATATGTTTTATTCTTGGACACCATGACTTGTGTAAGTAAGTATCTTTCTTGTCTTCATTGATATTTCTGATTAGGTTCATTATAAATTAATGCTTTTATTTTATAAATAATATATTTAAGGAAGAAAACGACTTTTTGTATTTTCGAATCGCGTACCTTTAGAAGTAAACATGTGTGTAATCTTATTCAATATGAATATTTAAATGCCAAAATGTATTAATAGGTATTATAAAAACAAAAATATGGAAAAACTGGGTACATACTTAAATGTAAAAAATTAACCTATTATACAAAACTGCAACTACTGAAAGCAATTAAAAAACTATAGAAAAATAACAAAAATAGAATTGTAGGTATTCTCTTGTATCGCGTAGTTGTATTTAAATCTAGGAATCTAAGGTTTTAGTACATATTTTTGTATTCACTAAAAAGAAAAAATTGAATAAAACTATTGTAAAAAAAAAAACAACAACTATTAAAAATGTATTTAAAAAAATATATAATACTCAAAACTGTTCTATTATGATTTTAATAAAAGCAAAAAGAAATCTTACTGAAATTATATGATCAGAATGAACAAAACTATGAATAAGTAGCTCAATAACTTGTAGGTACATAAGTGTTTAATAATGTATAAATAACTAAAAATGTCAATGCAAAAGAACAAATACACCTAAAACTGTTTTGTATCATTTTCAAATAATTTCAAGACAACTTTTGCCTTTTATATAACGAAAAAACATTCATCGTTCTTTGTGTATTATAAATAAAGAATGAAAATAAGTTAAAATCTTAAGATAAAATGTGATTTAGGTGTCAACGAACTTTATTTTGCATTTAAAGTTAAACATTTAAAACATAATTTTATTCAAAACGCCAGTTAAGCTTATACATATAATTATAAAATTTTTTTCCAATGTAGGTACGAGATTAAGTTACGAAATTTAATTTTAAAACAACAACATTGTCCAGTTTCATTATCAGATTTAACCACACAATTACTTGAAGTTTTTAGTTTTAAATTGACTTAGTTTCAGACTATGCTTTACTTATATTTAACTTAACTCAGCTGAAGCTATTTTTGGACGAATTGTTGTCAAAGGAAAAAGTTCGTTAATTAAAAACTGGCATGTGGCTTTGTACAAGTAATGTGCTGACATAATTCTTCAAACTATGAAATATAAAATTGAAGCTCTATTATAGAGAGGAATTTGTAGAATCTTTAGAACGGCTGCTTTCTGACCTTCTGCTCACTAAACTGTCACACAAAATTTCAGAATTAAGAATGGAGGACCCATTATTTCTCCGACTAGTGAGCAAGGTTTTTTTTTTAGTGAGGCATTTCACTACTTTTTATTACACATAGCTATTATGCATTTCTAAAAATGTTTCCATAATATTTTTCCATTTTAACCGTTTTAGCTTCTATTACCCTCTTGCTTATGTAAAGGGAATTATAACCCCTTTTAGTTTTTGGTTTTAGATCAACCCACTACTTTTTCATTGCGTATTATGAGTAACTTTTTCCATTTGACGTGAGGAGAAAGCTTCGTAGACAGCAGAAAGGTTCTTGATTAGAGCGAAATAAATGGCAGGATTTGAAAAATACCTAATAAGGAAAAAAACGAAGCCGTAACTAAAAACGCCAATGTGAATGAATTTTATATGGCTACGCTTAAGTATTTCAGATTTCGACACTTCAATTAAAAATTCCAAACTTCTTGATTGCACTTTTATTGAGAAGGAACTTTATGTAATAAAGCGGATAGAAAACAATTAAGAATATTATTATTAGAATGTAAAACCAAGATATACGAGTACTTCCTTTTTTATCACAAGATCATTTTTAACCATAACTCGATATTAGATATTTTAGATTTTGCCTTTCATATACCTACATTGAGTCAGTCGATGTAATCTTTCTTTTATTTTTGAAATTTCAATAAAGTTAACAATACCAAAAGCAAATTGTTCGCTGAAGACTATTATATTTTACACCCGAGAAAAACAGCAATCCTTTCGTGCCTTTTTCAAACTTCCTTAAATAAAACCTTTTAATTCCCTAGTTTTTCTTTCATATCTATTGTGTAAAATATAATAATTTTCGGTTTTTGGTGAATAAATGATATTACGTTTCTTGTTGATTAATGTATAAGAATTTAAGAAAGAAATATAAACGAGACTTTAGTTGTTTAATTAGCAATCCAATCAATTAATTTGAAACAAAAAAATTACGCTATAAAATACATAATTATAAATGAGATAAATGTGTAACATTTAGGAATTATAATAGACACAAAAAACAGCATTTATCATAAGCAAGTGCAGAAACGTTCAATTGTTAAATTTTTAGCAATTCTAAATTATATTTGATTATCATTAAATTAATTATATATTATATTTATATAGAGTTTCGTGTTACCATTTAATTGATCAAGATGAAACAATAAATAATTTGAAAAAAAAAATTAAGTTTTAACTCAAAAGGATCAACAAATAAAAAGACAACCTAACATGTGTGAAACATTGAGGAGGTGGGTAAAAATGCAAATTGTTATCTTAATTGGAATGATAAGAATAAAAAAAAAAGATGAAGTTCAATTAAAACATTTCTTTGTAAAAAAGAAAATCCTCTGAATTATTTGCCATCGATCCAGTATAGCATTTTTGTGCTTCTAGTTAATTAAAAACAGCAAAAACCCATAACAGCATAAGACTTATGCTCAAAATGAGTTAATAATGTCGTTTTGTTCTTGTTTCGGACTTTATTCTGTAAATTTTTGATTTTGATATCTTTGTCCGTTACAAAGTTATAGCCTTTTGAAAAAAACATAAGTCATGAAATTCCAGATTTGCAAAAGGATAAACAACATAAGTCATAAAATATCAAGTAACCGCACTACTTATGCTGTTATATCAATTTCGTTATTTGAAAATTCACGCGTACAAGTCAACTCATACTTTTTTTCCATTTTTCTTTCATTTACACTTGTAAGCACATGTCTACTTGTTCTTTTCTTCAAAATTTCGTTTGTTCATTCTTATTAGCACATGTATACTTGTGCTTTTCTTCCAAATTTATTGTTTTCGTTCCTTTCTATAAGCATATGCCTACACAAGTGGTTTTTTTTTGCTCAAAATCAGAGTATATTAAGAATTTCAAAATAAGTTAAATTGCAAAACAAAGAAAATTCTACATTTTATCACTTAACATCTTCAAAAATGTGCTTAAGCTATTCCTTTTTTTATAAAAGTGCTTCAACTGATGACCAAAACTTCAATTGCTTCTCTTGAAAAATTGCGAAAATTGACTTATGCTGTTATGGGTTATTGCCACAGTTCATGATAAATTGAGGAATTGTATAAAAATGATTTGATTTGCAGACATATAGAAATATCACTCAAAGCGTACTCACACCAAACCATTACCGAGATTTTACTTGAGTTTCTCAAAACGACGTATACCAGAAACTACCCGACTGGCGTCTTCCCATACATTTTTCGCAATTGATTCGATTTAATAAACAACTCGTAAACATTACCTACAAAACAAACCAACGACCTGAACCGGTACCTACCATCCTTTGCGAAAACACCCTTAAAATGTTTTGTCACGTGTCCATGATACAACTAGTTAGGTGTCGATGACGTCACATCTTTTTGACATATAAATAACTCCCATGCGCAAAGCCATAAACCTTGTGTACTTGTATCATGTCAAGTGTCTCGTGTGCACGAGTTCAACACGGTAAACATCCCTGCGTGTGCATTTTATTTTACTCGTGTATAGGTACAGAACCACAGACAAGCTATACAGACCGCCAGCTTTCTGGATGCGTTTACTCAACTTTGATTTATTTTTTATACATGCATACCTAGCAAAGATGGTAAGTAAAAAATCTAGTTTCAAAGTTTGACAATAGGTTTTAAGTTTTAAGAATGAAAAGGTTGTAAAAAAGAAAAAGAAAGAAGATACGAGTATCTTGCTGTCAAACCAAATGCGCAAACCAAACCTAGATGAAAACACTTTTTTAGTGAATTTCCAAATTACCTTATTTCGGCCCTAACGAAAACGTAGTAGGAGCAAGTTTTGTCGTACACTCACAAGTTTTGTGTTTTCCTTTCACTAAAGTTTTCATTAACAACAGAATTTTCTACTGTATACATAAATTTCTTTTTTGCTTTAGAGAGTTCAGAGCATAGAATTCGTATTTCTTTTCTTCTTCAGAGTGTATTCAGAGTGCGCTCTACGAGCTCCAAATAAATAGCAGGGGCAGACTGAGCTTAAAGCTGAACAAAAACATAAACGTCAAAAGTGATACGCTTCCAAGCCAATTCCATTGATAAAAAGAAGTTTTTAGCGGCAGGCGGCTGGAAATAAAAACAATTTAAATGGCCGTCGGAGGCATTTTAAAGGGAACGTTACGTTTTGTCGCTAAACGATTCGTGGCGGCACGTCTGTTAACGAAGTTACAGCCAAAAAACAAAATGACTAAATTATGAGAATTTTAATCGGTTTAAAACCAATATATATAGCATATAATATGCGTATTAATAATAAAACATTATAAATCATTGGAAATGTACATGTACATTACTTTCAACAATACCTACAAGTAAAACACATAGCTCTCATATATTTTAAAAGTTATTGACGAAAACCCGAGCGAGAATACCAAAATACAAAGAAAAAAAATTAAAACAAACAAATAATTTTTTTTTCCTTTGATTGTCCGGGCCTCCCACGTACTGTTGATAACGAAAACTGTTTGACATATAGACATACCCTTAGCGGAGCAACGAATTTACGTGAGCGCGGAAAGGAGGATAAAATCACTAAATCCCGGGGAGCGGGCCTCCACGACAACGGAGGAGAAAATCAAAATTTCCTGCGAAGCGGCCCACCCAGGTACAATTGATTACAAATACTATTGACACAGGCGCGTACCTGAGGACTAGACATACCCTTAGCGGAGCAACGAAGTTGCGTGAGCGGTGTGCCCCCGAAAAAGGAGGAGAAAATCTAAAGATCCCGCGAAGCGGGCAACCCAGGTACAAATTGATTACAAATACTATTGACACAGGCGCCTGCCTGGCGACTAGACATACCCTTAGCGCGGCAACAAAGTTGCGTGAGAGCGGTGTGCCCCCGAGAAAGGAGGATAAAATCAATATATCCCGCGAAGCAGCCACCCAAGTTCCAAGTACTGATCATGGAAAAGCATTCGTATCGCTTAAAGAATATTTGTCGGCCTGAAAAGGACGGATTTAAGTGAACTATTTGTTTATGTATATTCACATTGTTGACAATATTTAGCAGAAACTTTTTTTTGGTGGTGGTTGTCCTACTGCTCAGAACTCTGGATTATTTCATTTTTCTAGACGGTCCTTGTTTTTGGCGGGTCTTCTCCTCGTTGTATCCTTTCTACAGAGAGATTGGCAATTATTATTTCTTTCCCCAGGTCACTTACGAGCTTATAAAGGCTTGCGTGTCTTTTTCCGAACACGACTTTAAGTCGAAGATGCCACGCTTCAACACTATTTTTTGTGCGAGGAAAGTGTTGGTCCGTGACGGATGTTCCCGTCGTCCAAAAGGAAGGCTGGTATCGTGGTCTGCGGACTCGGCTGCAAATATAATTTCGTTTGAACCAAGTGGCGAGATCTTTCGATTCTTGGTGTCTCAAGCTGTCATAGTAATCCCGGAAGTACTGATCCACTTCATCCGGTGGAACAAAGACAAGTGCCATCAACATTCTCACCTCCTGTGAAAAGGATTATTCTCTCCCATATTGGGCAGCGAATCCCATGGCTTAAACTCTTCGCCAAATAATTTCTCCGAAGTGGAACAAGCAGCCTTTTTTCTTGTTCGGGGGAACACGGTGGTTGTGGAGTTCAGGATTGCCCGTTCGAAATCCGAGATTATGATCTCCGGCCATCGAAAACGACGGCACTTTTGAAAGCTGAAGCCAAAAGTCCTCCTCTGCTTTGCTACTCATAAGGCAGAACACCAATGGAACAACTATGCCGTCGAGGTAGCAGTGAACCGAAAATAGTTGCCCCATTATGGTAAAAACCACAGCGAACGTGCCATCTACCAGCAGCATTGCGATTGGGAAAGTAGTCCTATCGCACTTTTCGTCCCGAGGATATTTTTCCCAGGATAGTATATTGCTTTTCGAGAGCACGAAAAGCTCACCTTCTGCAATCCGTGGGTATGTGGGAATATTGATTTCTTCCACGCTTTCCGGCTTTTTTATGAGGCTCGCTCGTACCCGGTGAATTTTAATTTTCTGAGCTCTTTTGGTAAGCAGGTTAACACGGCCCGCTGGTTAAACTCCAACAGTGGTGTTTCTTATTATGGTGATCGGTGGGAGTGCACCAAACTTTCAAGATACATTTATATTTCATCTCCGAAATCGAACTTCTGCCAACAGCTGATTTAAATTTTGACAGCTCTGATTTCTCACCCTTCAAGCAAATGCATCGGAATTGGATCCGCAAGCGGAGTCAAATTCACATACTTGACTCCGCTCGCGGATCCAAATACGAAGCCGTAAAACGACGTTTGTCGGCTCCATTTAGTATGTAAATTAGAATTCCCACGGACTCACTTGTGAGTGAGAACTAGAGAGAGAGGTAGAGAGAGAGCGAGAGAGAGCGAGAGAGAGGGCTCGTCCCGCTCAGCGAAATTACACCCAAAACAGACTTGAAAACAAAAACGTAATAAAAGCAAACGAGTTGGAGTATCTATCGAAAACAACTTCTGTCGTGCAAAACAAAATATAAATAAAATTTGTTGCCATATTCTTTTATTCTTTATTCAAAAAAATTGATGGTCACAAATGTATTAAAACATGTCTTTTAAAGTTAGAAATATAATGAAGTATGAATGAAAAAACATAAGAGTTAAAAATGAATGATATCTTATAAAAATAACAAAAATGAACTTATAAAAATAACAATGGGCACTCGTTTAAACAACTTTTATTTAGCTCGTCATTTTCTTCAAAAACACTTTGTTCACTGAATTGTGTTAAATTTTAGCTGCCCAAATTTTTCCAAATTTTTCTTTGTACTGTCGTCTATAATGCAAACCAAAAAGGAAACATATTATACATGAATAAAAAGCTCCTACTCTCTCCCTCCCTCTCTCAATCTATTAAAAAAGAAAAAAAACTCGATTCTCGATTCTCTTTCTTAATTTTCGTGAGAGGCCTCGTGAGAGGCCTCGTTAAACGCAGACCAGAAACGAAACGAGCCGAGAATTCTGAAGTCAGTGATTTTGCTTGAAGGGAAAAAACATGGGGCAAGTGAGAGTGCATTCAGAGCGCGCCCCGAGTCCACATCGAACACAGTGCAAAAACACTGGGGTTAAAAAAGTTTCAGTGAGTGTTGATGGCGCACCAGGTCGACCTATAGACATACAGATACAGACCGCCAACTCGTACTCCTCTTGTCTGAAACACCCAAATAATTTTAATGAACACCATATAGCTATGTTTAATCTGGCTGTGCATTTTATTTTTTGGTGTAAGTATTAGTTTCCCATTTAAAATACACGGAAGAGCTTAAGAGAGCTTAAACATACTCAAAAAGAGAAAATATAAATAGTAGTTGTCGGTCTGTATCTGTATGTCTGTGGTTGAAGTGTGAATAATTATTTACGATTTGTTAATATTTTGAACTCACGTCCATAATATGAGTTGAGATTGTTGATCTTTCAAATTGGACGTTTTGCATTAAACAAATGAAAGTCTTTATTAAAAACCAAAACAAAAAATTACAAATTCTCGTTGTGAGCAGCAAGAACGTCTTTATTTTCTTTGAGAGAATAAAATGGATTTTTCGCCAAATGTTGAGCGATGAAGGAGAATAACTTATTTAATTAATACCTCAATATACAAAAATTCTTTCAACGTATCGTTCCTTAATGGTTTGTAAACAACAAATCCTAACAATGACAATCGAACAACTATTTTGACATTTTTTGTTGGCTATGGTTAGGAAGAGAACGCACTAAAGGAACTCACGTCCATAATAGTTCTGTTTTTTATCTCTCGAAAACAGCCAATTTCTACGAATTTCTGCCAATTTCTGCCAAATCTTGTTTATTTACACACAAATTCGGTAGTTTTCGGCAGAAGAGAGAGCTCACGAGAGAGTAAGACATTTCCCCTTCCTGCCGAAATTTCTTTGGGCAGAAATTGTGAACAATGTCAAAAGTCAAATTTGACAATTAAAACAAAAAAAATTATTTATCATTTCATTTCATTTTCGTGGTTTTTGCGTCCTGTGTGTATTTAATTGAAATTTATATTGTTTTATTCATTTTTCAAATTTAAAATTCGGAAAATCACGACAAAAACCGAGTTAAATATTTATTTTTTCTTGACGTTTTAATTTTTTGACGTTGAACACAATTTTTGTGTTCAACGCGTTTATTTACTTTTTCACAAATTTTCAATCTCTGAGAGAATTGCATCCCCACTCCTCAATATTTGACAGTCTTCCCATTTTAGCCCACAACAGTTAAAAAACACAACTAATTTGATTTGAGATTGTTGATTTTTCAAATTGGACGTTTTGCATTAAACAAATGAAATTCTTTATTAAAAACCAAACCAAAAAATTACAAATTCTCGTTTTGAGTAGCAAGAACGTCTTTATTTTTTTTAGTGGTCAACAACAAAGAATAAAATGGATTTTTCGCCAAATTTTGAGCGATGAAGGAGAAACACTTATTTAATTAATTGCTCAATATACAAAAAAAATGTTAAAAGTGGTTTAGTAAAATCTTACAACGCATGATACAACTACTAGAGATAACGCCTTCCAATTTTCATTTTTGATTTGTTCTGCGAACCTCGTCATAAGAACACCTGCCTTCTCGTTTTCGCCTTCCCGTTTAACTTTTTTGTTTCGCTCTACCCTATGCGCACTACGTCATAGAACACCCGGGAGTTTGACAATAGTTTGACGTTTTGTTTGGCACCATGCGCAATGCCATATCTTTATTAGTTGTATCATGCTTACAACGTATCATTCCTTTATGGTTTGTAAACAACAAATCCTAACAATGACAATAGAACAATATTTTTTGTTTGACATTTGTTGGCTATGGTTAGAAAGATAAATGGCTATCTCTTCGGACATGAAGTCGCAAAATAAAAATTGAGTTCCATTCTATGGTAAGATTAATTTCTAAAATAAATAACAACGATATATAGGATACATTGTGTGCATAGCTTAATTCATATCATTACTCTTCTATGTAAACCCACATTTTAGCATTGAGTTTTGTGACATTGAATTTCTTTTCTGACGGAAAATTGCAACACTGTACTTCTTTTGCTGCAATCTGCAAGGCTAAATTGTAAGAATAAACAAAAGCTAGTGAAAGAAAGTGTATCTTATATTTTTTTGTTTTCTTTTTTTTATATTCATTGCATTTATGTGTCCAGTAAATTCCATCGATACCCAGAAATGGCAAATTTGGATGTTTCAAAATCACAAACCGAGAAGAACTACCATAATCCGTCCTTCTCTACTGAAAATCCAATACCAATACGAACACCTAATTGCGGCCGCTGCAGAAACCATGGACTTGAGGTGGCATTAAAAGGGCACAAACGTTATTGTAAATACAAGAGCTGCACTTGTGAAAAATGTGGACTTAATATCGAGCGCCAAAGATTAATGGGAATGCAAACTGCCTTGCGTCGTGCTGAATTTCACGACGAAGCAAGGCCGATTACGGTTAGCGAACCAGTTCCATCGACGTCCATACCAAAACCAGTTACTATTACTAGTGAAAATGAGTCATCTCGTTATGAGTATTTTAACCAAACACCTAATCCAAATGAATACATTTTCAAACGTCCTTTACCGCCATTACCATTACCAGATCCAAGACTAGCCGAATTTTTAGCCAATTCTTATTATTTTCCGATATCTTCGCCAATGGCGGCACCAATGGTTACGCCGACGGGACTTTACCCACCGCCAATTCGTCCGTTCGATCCTAGTCTTCCTATGCCGTTTGGTCAACATCGTCGTCCTGAAATAATGTTGGCATATTGTCGGAAGCTGCTTGACAAGTTCAAATATCCTGCCGAGATGATGCCCTTAATATATGTGATATTAGAAGATGCCAACATTGATATTGAAGAAGCGTCACGACGCATTGAAGAAGGGCAAGTTGTTGTGAGCAACTTTTGTCGTAAAAATAACCTTAACTTTTACGATGCTGGAACATTGCGAGGCTAGATCTTTTTTTTTATAAAACCTTGTCAAACAAGTGGTGAGTTGTGTTGAGGACTTTTTGATAGTTAATGGAATTTTAATAAACATCTCTTAATCGTAAAAAAGGCATTTTTATTGTCAGCTTTGGCTTAAGGCAAGTTTTTTTTTCTCAGAAAGGTTAGATCCAGAATGGATTTATATGGAAGGAGGTAAAACGATTTCAATTTCACAGCAAAATGTGAAAATATTTTTCATAAATAATCCGTTTAATACTTTTTAAAACTGAACCAACATGAGTATTTAAGGATTTTTTCAAGTACTAAAATTTTTGTATATAATGTACGAGTACCTATGTACATACGGTATCTATATATATGTACATATATGCAGATTTTTTTGAAAATATTTTTTGAATCAAAACCTCAGGGCGCATGGCGCAGCATAATTTTTCAGTAGAGCCATAAAAAATACAGCATTTATTTGTAATAAAATCTCCTTTCTCTATCTGCGGTCACTTGCATCCATTCTTTGTTCTCAAAAATATTGAGATGATATTTTTTGGTTTGGTATTTGGTTGGTGCTGTATTTTTAAGAGATTAAGAGATTATTTGCAATAAAAATTCAACAAGGGATGGCATCTCTAGGAAACGAAGAGCAGTTCTTGTTAGGATAATGAAAATGGAACACAAAAGGACCTATTCAGAACTTCTTAGAGAAAGCACTTAGACTCCGTTTGAATTTGTTTAAAAAAAATGAAATGGTACCGTTTCATTCTGAACTACCACCGAAATAATGGCGACCTTGAGACGACTTAAGTATATTATATTTATTTTTACAAGCAAAAACAGCTTTTGTGTTTCAAAAATAAGTATACTTTACATTCTCAAATGAAGAGCTAAAATTTCTAGAACATTTGTATCTTCAATTCCCAATTCAAATAAGTTTCAAGGTTGTCTGCAACAAATAAGACGTAATTAGCAGATTCAATTGAACAAGAATCTTAAACCAGTAGGTAGGTATATTTTGTATTTTCTTTTGTTTTCATTTTTATTTCCGAATGTTTTGTTCCCTGTGTCCAAACAATTTAAAATTATTTGCTAGGTGCATCTGAACTTAGTTCTCAATATGATAGGTATACCTACATACCTAGCTACTCATAAAAATTATTTCTGGCACCTGATATTAGCGGCACGTGCAATGGAATCTTTTTCAATGTCTACTATCTACGTCTGTATGCTTCAATGTAATGAGTGTGGCTCTGGCTAGTTGCTACACTCACTTTACATGCCTTACTTTGTGTATAAACTAATTGGCTAGCATTATAGATAGTGAGATATTATATATACAAGTTGAAAGGGGCTTAGAGTTGAAGAATATTTTTAGACTAAAATACTTACATATTAGCTGCGAGGAATGTTTACCTTCATATATGTTCCATCCGAATTCGAATAAAGACTAATACAGTTTAAAGCAATCATTGGTAGGTATTTAAGTGGAAGTGTGCATCTCACTATCACAATATTGGGATTGATTTTAATTGTAATTAATTTTACGTAATTTCTAAATGATGAAAATGTTAAGTTGTAATAATGTGTTATCTATCAACAAGTACCTACCTACTTAGTGCAATATATCGTCATTGCATTCCATATTTGAAAATAATTTAAAATGCAGCTATTAAAATTGTGATAACGAAGGAAGGTACCTACTATAAATTAAGTTAAGCGTTTTGTAAAAAATAAATTCGAGATAACAATCTAGATTGAAGAAAAAAAAGGGCAGAAAGGTAGGGATGTTTGTTGAGCCCTGAGTACATTGTACACCCTGGGATATCCATAATAATGAGAACATTGTAGGTATGTTTTGTCAAGCATAAAGGGATCGTCTTGAAGTTGTCCAGAACCAAAAGCCGATCTACTTTGATGGGGCTATTGACCTGACGTTTGAAGTCAGCCATTTATTGTGTAATTTCTTCTGTATTTTGATTTTTCATTTCATGTTTTCGAAAGAAATTTAAAAAAATGCCAATAAATTCATTCAAAAATAAAGCTAAATGGAAAATGTTCGATTTTGTGGATTGTGGCAAAAACACAATGATCATTGATCAGCCATAAATAGGTATGTATATTTTTGAGAACAGAAAAAAAAAGTTATTGGTGTTCGAACCTGTTCATAAATCTTTATTTACACCATCGACAACACCGATCGAGGGAATTTTATTTAACTTTACTTAAGTTTACTTCACGATTTATTCTAGTAAAGATTTCTTGTAAACCAAACGACTAATTTTTGATGTGAAACATCTTTTGGCGCGCAACTTAGCAGTAAAATCGTTTATCGTTCGTATTTCGAGACGAAAAATGTCATGATGATCTGATTCTTCACCTATAATCTGAAATGAGTAAATGCCTTGTTTTGCCGTCCGTGGCTAACCAGCGAAATATCCCAAGTGATAGTAATAGTATAGGTTCCATTATATTTCCAATGCAGTGGTTTACAATAATTTTAATACCATTGACTGCTGGAACACAATAGAAAAACGCAACCAGAACCGCAGCCGCAACCGTATCGCATGCCGTACGTACCTAATTAGAAGTGCCCACAATGGAGTCGTACGTACTCCACCTTTTTTTTACAATTTCCACTGAAAAACATACATATATATGCATATATAAAAGATGATAAAACATATATCGCATCATGTATAGTCTTTTTTATACATTTGTACCCTGACCTAATTTCTAAAAGGATTTTATTAGCACGTTGCTCTTTTTTTTGTATGGAATGTCAAAAATACGCACGTATTTATTAAAAGTTGGCCAACTCGTCCGTCGCCGTTTGCGGCTGCGTTTGCGGATCCGTCTCGTTGTGTTCACAACATTGAATTCGTGTGTATTCAATATTTTGACATGCGATACGGCTGCGTTCGCGGATCCGACTCCGGCTACATTGTGTTCCAGCAGTGATGCGTTCTTTTTCTAACCATAATCAATATTTGCTAGGTCAAAAATTGTTGATGTGTCATTGTTAGGATTTGTTGGGTTTTTTGCAAACCATTAAGAAACGATGCGTTGTTAGAATATCAAACGATCAATTTTAACATTTGTTTAATTAAATTATTTTCTTTCATCGCTCAAAATTTCTCAAATGGAGAATATGTAAATTTTTGGATTGATTTTAAATAAAGACTTTGAATTGTTTAATACAAACCATCCAATTTGACACATCAGCAATATCAACTCATATCATACAGTTGAGTTGGAACTATAGTAACAAATCG
This sequence comes from Platycheirus albimanus, assembly GCA_916050605.2. Taxonomy (NCBI): domain Eukaryota; kingdom Metazoa; phylum Arthropoda; class Insecta; order Diptera; family Syrphidae; genus Platycheirus; species Platycheirus albimanus. Next base: position 45,234,560 of record OU696697.1, read on the forward strand.
TAACGACACTTCAACGTGAGTTAAGGAACGCTGATATGACGTCATATAGTTGCAAATCGTAACTCATTTATATTAAAAGAACACTTTTTGTTGATTATAATTGAATCGAAAAGTTATAGGCGTTTTCCTTTTTTCCTTCAGAAAAGAACTCTGAAGCACGGACCAATAAGATACAGACCGCCAACTCACTGTATGGTCTCTCTTTTTACCTACAACCTGAAAATTAGCTGATATGCCATTTATTTTTTGAGTGTGACGCTCTCCCTTGTTTTTAAGCTAATTTATCTAACACACCAACAAAATAAATGGCATACGCAGGGATGCCAAAATCACAAAATGCACAGACGGAAATGTACTTACACGTATTCACAGACAGGAAAAAATATTTCGAGGGTGTTTCAGGCAAGAGGAGTACGAGTTGGCGGTCTGTATTGGTCTGTGCTCTGAAGTCTGAACAGAGTTCGAGTATATCGAAGTCGCTCTGAACGTCACCTGAACCAATTGTGTTCAGAACGCTCTGAACTTAATGAAAATAATTGCACAGGTATATCCCATAATGCCTTTTCTCATGCCATTTGAAAAAAATGACTTTTTTTTGTTTCAACATTTAAAATACCTTTCGGCAAACATTTGATTGCTTTATTTCCAGCCGCCGCTTCTAAAAACTTCTTTTTATCAATTAAATTGGTTGCGAAGTGTATTACTTTTGACGTTTATATTTTTGTTCACTCTTAGCTCAGTCTGCCTCATCTATTTATTTGGAACTATTAGAGCGCATTTGAACAAACTCTGAAATAGAAAAGAAATATGAATTTTATGCTCTGGTCTCTGAAGCAAAAAAAGAAACACTTTGGCTGTGTGTCAATCGCGTTAAAATGTTGGCTAATTTTGATTGTATCACAAGTAATTCATTTAAATGGAGAAGGAGACATCGCCTTGCAGCAAGCTTAATAATATCCCAATTTAACCTTTCAAAATTTAGCCATGGGATCAAATTTAGCCAGCATTTTAACGCATTTTTTTGACAACTCAGGCTATGCTGTGAACTAAACTATGAACTATTGTTGACTATGGGTAGATAAAGAACGCACTACCTCTGTCATCTATATTTAACTGCAGTGACATGAAGTCGGCTTTTTAAGGATGTGCCAAGTGTCAAAAAAAAAACTTTGATTATGTGGTAAATATGACGCAAAGTGTAAACAAGATTATTTAATAATTAATAAAGTAAATAATTGTCAGAGTTTTCAAAAATGTATAATTCAATGGCAGAAATAACATCAATCAGGTACAGAGGAAAAAATAATATAATTGAACTTGCCAAAAATCTTGATGCATTCAAAAAGGTCCCTGAAAAATATACAGAAACAACAGAAATTGGTGGAACATGTACGTATTTTTAAAGAGAACTTACAATAGAATACCTTTTTTAAAAACTTTATTTGCAGTGTCTTTGTTGAGTCGATTATTGGTTATTTATCTTATTTACAAAGAAGTTTCATACTACTACGATGCCAATCCAGTTTTCAGTTTCAAGCCAGATCTCGATATGGACGATAAAGTCCAATTCCATGTTGATATAACAGTTGCCATGCCATGTACTTGTAAGTATGTTTTTTTCATTGATAGTGCATGTGTCCCAAAATTAATTTTTATTTTTAATCCAGCCCTTTCTGGTGTTGATTTAATGGACGAAACCCAACAAGATGTATTTGCTTATGGCACTCTGCAAAGAGAAGACACCTGGTGGGAGATGAGTGACGAAGAAAAGAATAATTTCGAATTAGTTCAGCATATGAATGTATTTTTACGTGAAGAATATCATTCTGTAGCCGACATTTTATTCAAAGACATCCTAAAAAGTAACGATGTAAGCGATGCTCCAGTGACGCAAAGGAAATCGAAGGAAAATGAACAGCATGACGCTTGTCGCTTGCATGGAACATTGGGTATCAGTAAGGTGTGTCTCTGTTCTTGAATTCTCATATATTTACAAGAACTTAAATATTTTTGTTTGTATATATAAAGGTTGCCGGAGTACTGAATATAGTTGGAGGTAGTAGTCCTATTATAGAACTTGTAGAAGACCATTGGCTGATCGATTTCAAAAGAGTTCCACTCAATTTTACACATCGCATAAATCGTCTTAGCTTTGGCAGCTTTTCCCGACGCATTGTCCAACCACTGGAAGGCGATGAAAGAGTAATCGACGAAGAATCAACCACTGCGCAATATTTTATTAAAATTGTTCCAACTGAAATTCAGAACACGTTTTCAACATTCAATACTTATCAGTATTCAGTTACAGAAAATATCCGAAAACTAGGTAAAATTATATATCTATCTTTCTATATAAAGAAAAAGCTAACAAAAGTTTACCTAGATTCTTCAAAAAACTCATACGGATCACCAGGAATATATTTCAAATATGATTGGTCTGCCATTAAGGTTATTGTGCACAGCGACAGAGACAACGTGGTGCAATTTGCAGTAAGGCTTTGCTCAATTATTTCTGGGATTGTTATTCTTTCGGGTATGAACATTATTTTATAAGTGGTTTTTGTTTGCTAATTTAGAACAACCACTTCGTAGTAAATTCGCAGTCAAATCAATTGCAAAATTATAATATTCATATTCATAATATTTCTTTTCAGGAATCATAAATTCTTTGCTCGTAGCTATTCACAGAAGCATATTACGTGTCATGGCTCCTCAAGTGTTAAAGCATGATCTTCGAGCTCCTATCTTGGCTGACATTCCTCAGCAGATTTCTGTTGAAAACGAGTTAATTACTAATGCGAACCGAATGGCACCAAATGTGATGCCTGTGATGCCAGTAATGGCAGGTCCTCAGCAACATTTTATACCACAAACTAATAAAATAAATTAGATTCTGAATAGTTTTTTTTTTTTTTTCAATTTTTGAGTTTTACTTAGTTTCCTTATTGATTTTTTAAGTAGATACTTCTTTGTTAGCATGGTTCATTTCGGCAAATAATCGAGATCCTTCTTGCCTTTTGAATTGGCCTGCCTTTGAATTTTGAATTCTCATTCGATAGAATTTCATGAGTGAAGTTATATCGTGCTGAATGCCTGAAAGAGGAAATATATTCTAAAAACTTACATTTGGAAAAACGAAAACCATTTACCTCATAATGTACAATGAACGCTGGTTAAGAAGAACGTCTGCATAGAAATTACCTTCTAGCTGTGTATCAGGTTGATTTCTATAAGCATCATCGTTCTCATTACTCTTCACTGCACTTGAACTTCCCTGTTGGTATTTTTTCTCATCAGTTCGAACAAGTCTCATGACTGCATCAGATAACATACTGATGCCAGATATAGTTGTACCACAATACTACCAAAGCAAACTTCAAGTAGTTCTCAACTGGGATGGAAAACACTCTTTTCAAAACCTTACCCTGCTGCTATCTACGTGCGGTTTTATTACTCCCTTTTCATCCAAATCCAAAACATGGACATACTGCATGATTTCATCCTCAAAGGCTATAGAACGAACTCTTTCAATTATTTCTCTGTTGTGCGGGTACCAGTTTTTACGTTCGGTTTCACGAAAGCCATGGATTGCCTTTGTTTCCGTAAGGTATTTACCAATCTAGATTTTTTATATATGATGAAAAATATTAAACTTACATCATCCCAGTGGTCAAATTCATAACGTAATCGTTTCATGTACGGCTCGATTTCTTGGAAAAGTTTTGATTCTTCTTCGATGGTAATAAAATCTGGAATTAATCGCATATCTTTGATGAAGTTGGATTGTTCCTCTTCTGGCCATGGTCCATGAAACTCAATAAATTGAAAACCTGAAAATATATTGAACAGTCTGTAGTTGTTGCAAAAATATACAACTTGAACTTACTTGTTGCCTCCTTTGATGTTGACAAATATTTAGAACCTTTGAGTATTTTTTTCTTAAAAAGATAATTATTCGAAGAAAGAATATTTTTTATAAGGCCTTGATTCTTAAAAACTAGTAAAAAAGTCATGTTTTATTTCTATACCAACGGCAATATCGAAATGTGAATATTGAAAATTGATGTTTAATGATATATGATAACAAAAACAGCTGATTTTCAAAAGGATGACATTTGTTTTACGTTCCCGTACGTATTGTAAGGTAAGAGATTCAGTGCAGGGAAGGCCCGACCACAGACCTTTGTATATAGACACTATAGTACTGGCGTCAATGAGCATAAAATTACGCTATTGTTGAACGTTGGATGTCGCTGTCAATGTGCTGGCAGTGAAAATTGCAAAGAAGAGTAGAATGTTGCAAGAATAATAGAAATGATGTTTAGAATGTCATATCATAAGTAATGAAATAAAAGTTGAGTTGAGGTCACAGACCATATACAGACCGCCAACTCGTACTCCTCTTGCCTGAAACACCCTCGAAATATGTTTTCCTGTCCGTGAATACGTGTACCTCAGTGCATTTTGTAATGCCAACTATACCTGCGTATGCCATTTATTTTTTAGGTGTGTTTGCTAAATGGGTTTTAAAGCAAGGGAGAGCGTCACACTCTCAAAATAAATGGCATATCATATCGCAAACTTCGTATAATGCGTAAAGTTTACAACCTCGTATTTCAAATGTCAAAATTTGTATAGAAATTTTTATACACAGGGCTGATAAATTTCCGCAATGATTTTGTCGCGCAAACGGGGTCGTAAACTTACACAAATTCAAATATCAAATCAAGCTGTCATTTTATTGTATGTTATTTTGATGTGGCAATCAAATTTCAAATTGGAAATCAAGTAGTCATTGTATGTTATGTTTTGCTGTGTCAAAAGGTCAGACCAAATTTCAAACAAAAAAAATTCCGTTGTATATAAAAATAAATAACAAAGAAACCAAAAACAACCTTTATTTTCTCCTAAAACTTCCAACATTAGCAAATTATTGACTGCAATATCTTCACAGAGCTTCATTGTTTTTCTTTTGTTGCTTATTTTTGGCATTTTAACCGATTAAAATATTTAAAAGACACTTTTTTCAGAGATAATAAGAACTGATATTCTGAAGTTTCTTTTTTTTTGACGTTTCGTTTCAAGATTTATGTATTTTACACAGCTTGCTTTACGAGTGCGTTCATGCAAAGTGAAGCGTAAATTTACGCAAATACATAATCGACAAATTTATCTTATTGCATGAATACCCCTAGTATTTTTGTTTAAAATGCTAATAATGTAAAATAATATATTTCAAATAAAAGCTAAATGCTGACGGGGTTTGAAAAATATAAATATGTAGATAGGTACCTACATATTTTTCAATTTAATAAAAATGTATAGTCATTGATTGTAGTCATTTTTAATAATTAAAAATAATTAAAAAAAAATATAATTATCTTTGATTTTCGAAATCTTTTCATATTACCTATATATTTTTGGCAATTATCAATATTTTTACTTGCGATTATAGGTATAATAAAGCAAGTTATGCATTCGTGAAAAAAAAAGTTTTTCTTTATATCGTAGAGTTTTTTTTACATATTGTAGGTACCTACCTACAGATGGGAAATTTAATTTTTTTGTAAAACAAAAAATTTCGGTACCTGCCATATAACCGTTAGGTTTAAATGTCTAAAAAAGGTACTCTCCATGGGACCGTTTTTTTTACTTTCGACTATCTCATTAACGTCTCAACCGATAATTTTGAAATTTCACACATATAAAGGTGTAGGTAGTTCAATTCATACTGCATACCGATATTTCTTAAAAATATTTTTTTGTATTTTTAAAAGCATTTTTTAATTTTTTGAAAAAAAAAGTTAGTACCTATATTTTGAAAACTGCCCATTAATTTTTCTCAAAAATAATATATGAATGTATTTGCCGAATAATTATGTACTGGCGTTTTTGAATTTTGTTTGAAAAATGTTTTCAAAAAGTTTTCCAAAAAAACAATTTTTGAAATTTTATTGCAATTAATTTTTCTGAGAAAACTCTTAATTAAATTTGAAAAACAGAAGAATTTTCGAAATAATTTTAAATATAAATTATGCAGCCAACAAACAATTGTATTGTGTTGAAATTGAAATTTGGCAAATTCTTGCTAACTGGACTGGCCATAGATATTTGCAAAAAAAAAAATGCACGACTGGGTTGCACGAACTTGCTCTAATGTCTGAAAATTGTTTATTGGCTGTATAATTTATATTTTAAATTATTTCGGAAATTCTTCTATTTTCACATTTCTCTTTGACGTATACGGATACTTCTCTTTTCAGCAAATACATGCATATATAATTTTTGAAAAAATAATAATGTGCAGTTTTCAAAATATTAAGTTTTTTTTCAAAAAACTAAAAAATGTTTTAAAAATACATAAAAATATTTTTAAGAAATATCGGTATGCAGTATAAATTGAGCTATCTACACCTTTATATGTGTGAAATTTCAAAAGTATTGGTAAGGACTGCACTAGGGGGCGATTAATCTCAATGGAAAAGTGATCGGTTTGTTTTTTAGATTACTATTTCACAGCTCATCCTTTTCAAAATTAAGGATGAATTTTTAAAATTGAATGAACAAAACTTTTACTCTCGAAATTTAATAATGGCGGGCTTTTATGAATAGACCGCATCCCGTTGCACTTACAGTTTGTAGTTGCAGCTTCAGCGCAGAAAGTAGCTGAAGTACAAGTCGGCCCGATTCCAACTTCATGAACGTGCTGCGCTGCAAAACAACAACAAACGAAATGACATAAACCATTTTAGTTTGAGTTCAGTGCTACATTCGTGTATACTACTTAAAGAGTTAGTTTACGCTTACAAGTAAACCGGCAACAGGTTATAGGTTATAACTACCTAGTAAGGCAGTTTTATTTTCATTTTGTGGTGGGAGTCTCCAAGTTGCGTGGTTAATGTGAGAAAAAAAAGAGGTTATGTTCAATTAAAATTTAAATCAATTTATTTTGTATTTATTATAAAACTTATATCACAACTTATATTATATTTTACGTGTTAAGCGTTTCGGAAATTAAATTCCCATCTTCTGGCACTACTAATTACCTAAAATTAATCAAGAATCTATCGATAAGAAAAAACATACAACATAATAGCGCGAAAGTTTAATAGATTCTTGATTAATTTTGGTTAATTAGTTCCAGAAGATGGGAATTTAATTTCCGAACTGCTTAGCACATAAAATATAATATAAATTATGATATAAGTTTTGTAATAAATAAATCTTAAATTGATTTAAGTTTTAATTTACATAATCTCTTTTATTTCTCAGTCATATTTTTGTTTGTCTACAGTCCGTTGTTAGGTTTTCTGATAAATGTTCAGTAGTCTCAAAAACAATTTGACTCTTTATATATATCCTCTTTGGCTTTGGTTTTCTCAAAATCTGGCGCGTTGCAGCCTTTTCAGGTCCGAATCTACAGCATTAGAATAAGAATTTGATCGTCAACAAATGACTCACTTGAAAATGACTAATATATAAGAACTAGTAATAAATTTAAGAGTAATTAATTATGTTTAATACAATAATATTGTCGATTGTCTAGGTGTTGCCGAATAAGTACATGAAATACAAATACGCAAATATTTCTTTTATTGAAAAAACTGTAACAATGTAGTTAATGCAGAGTATAATTTTGCATAAAAAATTTTATATTATAATACATATTCATATAAATATAATTATATTGGAATAAATTGAAGTGGCGGGTAATACAAAAGTGATTCAGAAATCACGCTCATTCCGTTTCCTAATTCTGCAAAACAAAACAAAATGTAAAACAGAGATTATACAGGGTGATTCACGAATATTGTACCAAAGAGCTAGAGCGTGTAGGTTGGGTTGAGACAAGAAAAAAATCGTATAGGAGCGGGGGTCTATTCCCCTCCGTTTAGCCGGGAGGGGCAATTTTCTAAAAACCTGACTTAAATTTGAAAAAAAATTATTAAGAAATAACTGTAACTCCTACAATGCCATGCTATACCTTTTTGTAAAGCCAAAAACTTACTATTTTATTGTAATTTTAAATGAAGTTATTCTATTGAACCGTTTTCAAAATATGTATTAATTTTCAAATTCAAAATTTTGAAAAAAAAAATAAAAAAAATAGTTTTAAAACTAATTTTTTTTCCAAAATTTTACGTAATTAAGTATTATTTTTGTTCTCAGAATTCAATGCTCCCATTAATTTTAAATCCAACACTGAAAACCGTATGATTCTATGACTTTTTGCTGCCAAGCTATTGAAAAATAACCGAACCTACTTCTTCACAAAAACAAGAAAATCTAGTCTCACGGTTGGCACAAGTGATCAATTTGGCCAATTTGTTCGTGTTTTTGTGAAGAAGTAGGTTCGGTTATTTTTCAATAGCTTGGCAACAAAAAGTCATAGAACCATACGGTTTTCAGTGTTGGATTTAAAATTAATGTGAGCATTGAATTCTGAGAACAAAAATAACACTTAATTACGTAAAAGTTTGAAAAAAATTAATTTTAAAATTATTTTTTATAATTTTTTTTTCAAAATTTTGAATTTTAAAATGTATATTTTAAAAACGGTTCAATAGAATAACTTCATTTAAAATTACAATAAAATATTAAGTTTTTGGCCTTACAAAAAGGTTCAACATGGCATTGTAGGACTTACCGTTATTTTTTAATAATTTTTTTCAAATTTAAGTCATGTTTTTAGAAAATTGCCCCTCCCGGCTAAACGGAGGGGAATAGACCCCCCTCCCATACGATTTTTTTCTTGTCTCAACCCAACCTACACGCTCTAGCTTTTTGGCACAACATTCGTGAATCACCCTGTATAATATAAATTTACTTCCGACGCTTACCTTTTATTAAATTTTGAACGCGATTAACTACATCCGAACGTTGAATTTCCTTCCGATCCAACATTTTCTTTAAAAGTGTGTACATTTGTCTCTGTGCCGAAACACTGGAAAGTTCAAAGAGATCCTGCACCATTTTATCCGTGTAACCCTGTCAATGAAGGTTATGATTAAATTTATAGCTTTTGAAAAATAAACTTTATAAGCCCACCTCATATTTGCTAAGATTAGCTGCCTTGGCGTCCCGTTTAAGCAGGTCATATATCAAAAGGAATTCGACATACGGTTTTGTTGGAGGAACCCTTTTTTTGTCTGTAATAGAGTTTCTAGTGCCATATCTATCGTCATAACTCCGAAGAAAATTGTCTATGTTCTCAGCTTCGGTCAACTGATCCTGCTTATCGAGTTCCTTAATAATGTCTTGTGTGAGGAAAAATGTAAGAATATTCAAAATGTTGTTGTCAGTCGTGTCTTAACATTTGAACTAACTGTGGAAAGCTTTGTCGTATTATTATAGGTACCTTCTTTGAGAACATCCTGATTATGATGAGACCTCGTTCGTCCTCTTGCCTCTATGTTAGAGGCATTTGTTGGTATCGACGATTTTGATGAGTTTAGTACAATATTTTCAGCTTTAGCCTGATTGCCATGACTTTGAGCAGCTATTTCAGGGGCATACAATCCCGGTTTATGTTTTTTAGTAGGAAATGGTCTCTCAGTAGTAGATGTAGATGACCACCAACTAGGTGATTGAAACCAAGATGTTGATTTTCGTGTTGTGGTGGAAACAACGTATGCTGGCGTTGTTCCTTCTCCCTCAGAGTAAAATGGAGGCTCAATTGTTGTCGTTGCCACTGGCTCATATTGAAGTAGATCAATATAGTATGCTAATGCTTGCATACACGCAGGAAGATAACTATCAAGTAAATTTCCATTCGTTTCATTTAATGGATACGCCTAGAAAATAATTGGTAAATGTATTTATACAATAAGAAATTAGTCTTATAACTTCGATCTATAGTCTTGACTTATAGGTGAAAAGTATGAAGGGAAATGGTAACCTACCCTATAAGTCTGAAACAGACTGAACACTTGCGTGTCTGTTTTTTAATGCACACATATCCCTATTCCATTCTACACCTTAGGTGTGCATAGAACAATCAAACGTTTAATAAGTTGCAAAACGTTGAGAGAAGAAAATATCGGGAGATGAAAAGAAGCTACTTTGCTAACTCCAGGTTTTACAAAGCTAAATAATATATAATAAGGAAGTATAAAGATACAGAAATTCTACCACTACTCGTAACCCAATATTGGTCGAACGGGAAACTGAATACGCTTAAACTCAAACGGCAAGTCGGTCGGTATCATAGGAATTCTTGAAATGAGAACTTCTTCGCCTTTGAACTTGCCTTTGTATATCGTCGCTTGGATGACGTTGTTCATGAGTTCCTTCACCGTCAGCCTAGTTCCATTGCATAGATTCGTTGGTTCAGATTGCGCAGCATTATGATGACGGAGCCGACTTTGAATTGCAAATTGTGCGGTGGTAGACCGGAAACATCAAACGAATTCAAAAATTCAATTGGGTAGTTTGTTGCTCCATCATCATTTATTACGCGAGTTTATATACATATATACCTATATAACATCTAAAATATTTATAATATACAGGGTGTCCCGAAACTCAACGTCAAGCGGGCACCGGGTGAAAGGATAGGTTATGTCCGTACTGGGAAAAGTAAGGAAAAAAATCCATCTCGCTTTGTTTAGTAAAAATAGTAATATTTATAAAAATTATAAAAATCGTTACACTAGACCACCCTTTTAGGTACTGTGTCAAATTTTCATATTTTGCGGTGTTTATTTTTTTATGTAATCCTTACTAACTATGCTATTATTCCCAATTAAAAATCCAAAAATAAATATCGTAGTTTTCGTAAGAAAAATAAAATTTGACTGAGTCATGGTGAAATTTTTTTTTTAAACTTAACTTTGATACTTCATACTTTAAAAAAAATGTACCGCACTACCCTCGGCAAGTTATTTAAAAAGTTGGCCCATTTTACCAAGATTTCAAAATGGTACAACACTTGCTAATTATTCACCCATAAAAAATATTATCAAAATTTAAACCGCTGTAGAGCATTATAAATTAGGACTAAAAAATTGGAAAATTCTACCCTTGTTAAGAAAAACACTGGCCAACACAACAACAAAAGATGCAACTTCCTGGCAATATCCATTAAATTCCTGAAAACAGAACAAACTAACGGATTGCAGCTGCATACAGATCATTCTAAAGTGAAAATCACAAAAAAGCAGCAGACTAAAAATTTCTGTTTACACGATCTGCTTTCAGTGCAGAACGCTCTTACTTTTGTTCGCAATTTCTAATAATCGTTGGCTTTTTTATTAGCATAATCGTTTGCTTTTGTTTTCCCCTGGATTCGATTAGTGTTGTGTTAATTATTATCTAAAAATTCTGTTATAATTATAATCTAGTAATAGAGAATAAAAACCTTACGTGAAATGCCGTATTCCTACACAGCTGAGGAATATGCAAACATGCACATTATTTACGGTGAATGCGGTTGTAATGCCTCTGCTGCCGCCAGATTGTATCGCGAAAGGTACCTAAATGTGGCGCGTCACCCAGACCACCGTGTGTTCATCTATGTACACATTTCAGAGTGAAATTATAGATGATCCCAGCACTTCAGCACGTGCAATTGAAAAGTCAACTGGAGTTCCGAAGAGCATTGCTCATAGAATCTTAAAAGAAAACAGCTACCACCCGTAACATGTACAACGAGTACAAAGTTTGTTACCTCGTGACTACGCTCCTAGAGTCAATTTTTGCAGAACAATGTTGGCCAAAAATAGTGAAGACCCGCAATTTCTCAACCATATTTTATGGACCGATGAATCGACATTTAAAAAATACGGTTATTTGAATTTGCATAATTTACATGAGTGGCACAGAGAGAATCCACATTTTATGCGTGAAGACCGCTCTCAATATCAATTTAAAATAAATATTTGGACCGGAATTTTAAATGGACAAATAACTGGACCATATGAGCTGCCAGAAAATCTAAATAGCGAAAACTACCTGCATTTTTTACAAAATGAACTGCCGAATTTGTTAGAAAATGTACCATTGAACATCTATCGAGACATTTGGTTTCAACAAGATGGTTGCCCAGCACATTATGCTCGTCTAGTACGGGATTACCTGAGTACTGAGTATCCCGATAGGTGGATTGGGCGCCTTGGATCAATTTTGTGGCCTCCTCGTTCTCCGGACCTAAACCCGCTCGATTTCTTTTACTGGGGCTGCATAAAAGAAAAAGTTTATGATAAACCAATTGTAAATAGAGACGAACTACGCCAAAAAATTCTTGAAGCAGAGAAGATATTAATGCAAGGAGATTTGGACGTCTGATGAACAGATCTTTTCTGCGGCGATGCAGAGCCTGTATTCGTGCCGAGGGTAAACAATTTGAACATTTGCTTTAGTGTAAAAATAGATAAAATAAATGTATTAAATTTGTTTCATTTGATTCATTAAGATTTATGAATAGATAAAGTTTTCAGTAATACATCAATAGGGAACAATACAATACTTTCCAATTTTTTAGTCCTAATTTATAATGCTCCACAGCGATTTTGATAATATTTTTTATGGGTGAATAATTTGCAAGTGTTGTACCATTTTGAAATCTTGGTAAAATGGACCAACTTTTTAAATAACTTGCCGAGGGTAGTGCGGTACATTTTTTTTAAAGTATGAAGTATCAAAGTTAAGTTTAAAAAAAAAATGTCACCATGACTCAGTCAAATTTTATTTTTCTTACGAAAACTACGATATTTATTTTTGGATTTTTAATTGGGAATAATAGCATAGTTAGTAAGGATTACATAAAAAAATAAACACCGCAAAATATGAAAATTTGTGACCACAGTACCTAAAAGTGTGGTCTAGTGTAACGATTTTTATAATTTTTATAAATATTACTATTTTTACTAAACAAAGCAAGATGGATTTTTTTCCTTACTTTTCCCAGTACGGACATAACCTACCCTTTCACCCGGTGCCCGCTTGACGTTGAGTTTCGGGACACCCTGTATATGTAATACATGTACACTAACCAAAACGAATGTGATACTCTGTATCTGATAATCGCAGTGGCATTCGTGGGAACAGACACTACGTCAGCATGTCTGCAGTCGATGTTGTTCCCACTATCATGCCTTGCTGGTATGATCGACATACAAAAAGGATCTATTATCTTTTTCATGATATTAATAAAATTGCTCTCAAACGAAACGGTTGTGTATTGTATATATCTATAATTCGCTATCCACCGATTTGAACGAATGTAGTGGGGCTGCGATTTTACGAAATTCAAATCATCGACGTCCTTATTTTTCGAAGCTTCAAATAATTGTGACCGATGTAAGGGAACACTTTGCTGTTGAGTTCTTCCTTCGATGATGTGAATTCACAAAAATTCAACGGAAACGAAATCAGGCCCGTTGCAGCATCAACGGGAATTCGACCATTTCCAATTGCCAACAGTTGTTTTGAAAAATCATCGGCTGATAGATCGTTCTGCAACGCAACTTGCATGTTCATCGTCAACTGCAGCTTCTTTACGTATCATCAGAAATACGATAATTTTAGGCAAGCGTTGAGTTCATCTGCAGGCGTTGATTGCGGGATTACTGGTTAAATTTGACGGAAATCACCGGCTAGCAATATCATTGCTCCTCCAAAGCGTCTCACATTGTTCCGTAAATCTTTCATTGTTCGCTCGCTCCAATGCTCGCTTGTGTGCCATTGGCCATTCATCCCAGATGATAATTTTGCAAGCTTTCAACACTTGTGCCATAGCAGAAGTTCTTGAAATATTGCATGTTGGTTCGTGATTCAACTGCAGATTCAGTGGCAATTTTAACGCTGAATGTGCTGTGCCAAAATCAACGAAAGGAAAAACGTTTTGCCAGTTCAACCAGGTGCATCCAGGAAGAATATCCTACCGTTACCGTCGTCAACCGCCTTCATCAATGAATCGTGCACGTTCTTTTGCTCAGAATTGAGCAGTGGGACATTTGTGCGAACTGTTTCTGTTAAAGCGTCTCGATCAATTCTCGCTCGCGTTGCAATTCTCGATTAAATTCATCGTTCATTGAGTGATTGGAGCTTGGCATTCCCATTTTACTCAACAGGTTGCTGCATACACATGTCTTTGATCAATATCAGCACCTCGTTGCGGATCTCATCGTTCATTTGAAGTTCGGGATTTGATGTTGGTCTTCGAACTCGATGCAAAATATCATCAGCCATGTTGTCCTTGTATTTGTCCCACAAAATAAGGGGATTCAATGGAAAACATGTCGAGATGATGATGACAAACAATGTACGAATTTGAGTCGCAGGCGCAGAAACTAACATCGGCAAGTGTTGCGTCCCAATGATTGCCGTTGGCAAGCAAATTCATCCACTGACAGGCTTCTCTAAATGCGCAACACAGCACACCATCAACAGACCGCAGGTTCTCGTACGAAGTTGGACCAGGTACATTGACCAAAAGCAATCGCAGATAGAAGCAGTCGTCATTTTTTAGATGAACAGTATAGATACGACCAAGCGCATCAGTTGAATACACATCCGCATTTCCGGCCCTTGTTTTCGACGTTTAAATTTTTTGTAAGACGCATTACAAATATAATATCGAGGCATTTCCGAGTAGAGCAGCATTCTGGCGAACGAATCACTTGCACAGGTGGAGAATAAATTCGTTTGTTTTTGCAAGTGAAACAAAATTTAATTAAAAAAACAAACAAAAAAAACCGTTGTGTGTTAACCTATTTCAAAACAAATCCAACAAATCCTCATGCAAATCAGATAATATTCAGCCCAGTTATGCGCGTACAAACAACAAAGTTATGACCTGGCGATATTTGAGGCATTGAGAGCAGAAGTGGCGTAACCTTATAGGAAACACTTCGGCTCTCAATGCCTCATTTGTTCCAGACCGTCTAAAAACTCGTCGCTCGTCGCAAGCTAACTGCTGACATGTGGACTGTTGCGCCTCTGGTGGGGGTTTAAAATAGGAGTGAGTATCTGCAGCTATATATTTCCTTTCCTTGAAGTATTGATTCCTTACTGGAAACGTATGCAAGGTAAAACTTGTATGCGGCAAAGAGAGGAAGGCTGGATATGCGTATTTGGCTGTTTCCTTCTACCTTGGCAAATAGTTGAGTGCGCATATCTAAGGCTGCCAGGCCTTGAGTATTGATGGTGCTCATCTGGAAGTGACCTTAGGGCTGCGAAGCTCCACCGGAAGTTTTATTCTTGTACCACGGGAGATAGTGCCCACCCAGGTGGACGAGTAACCTGGGAGACTATCTATGAGCTAGGCCCATTTGTGGGATTATCGTGGTGGCTGTGTTTACTCCAAGCGGAAACATATGGCATCGGGTAATATTATCTACGGATTTTATTTCTGGATGCAAGAGGTGTTAGATAGACCTCGCCCCTTACCAAGGAGTGTGGACATGCCTCAACTTGTTCCATAAAATTGGTACTAAGATTAGAGGGTTAGATCTTAGGGCTCAGGCCTAAGCCCAATTTGACCCTGTTTGCGAGTAGGCTCGCCGTGAAATTAAGACTTAATTGCCAGGTGTTCACGTAAAGCTTATTTTCATCATGTTTCGCCTCTGGCGTTTGGTAATATAAATTCATATAATGACAGCCACAAGCGGAACGTTAGGTGCTACATCTATGGACGAAGTTTAGAAACACTTGATGGGAAAGTTAGGAGTGGTTTCTAGATTGCCATGAAAAGCATGAACAGCAATAGAAGACTTTATATGTTCACAACTAAAAAAATATGAAACTACTATACAAATATTATATCCACATAGTAAGTCAATGGGACTGACTCTTTGGTTTCTGGCGGACTACGCCAGTGGCACTGTAAATTGCTTCGATTCGGCAGTGGAGAGTTAAAAATGGTGGGGATGAAGAAAGAGCGCGTAATATTTGATTGTGCCTGACATTAGCGGGTGGCAATGGTACAGTGGATGAAGTGCTCGGTTGCTAACCTTAGAGTTGTGGGTTCGAGCCCCAGCCTGGGCAGCAACTTTTCAATATTCCCCCAGCTTCAACTGGACGCCGTGGGATTTCCATGAGATAAATATCACCTATTTCTCAATCTATTGTACCAACAAAAAATCTTTCCTATCTCTTCCTTCTTTCTAACTATTGCCGTGCAGTTTGCATTCAAAAAGACCTTGGGTCTTACAGACATATAGTTAAAATTATTATTATTATTATTACACCAATAGGTTGAATAAATGAGCTAGCCTATAGAACACTTATTGCCATGTCAACGTCGAGAATAAGGAGTTAAAAAATCAGAAAATATGTGTTTGTGTTTAAAAAATCTTCAATACATGTTAGCTATTGAGCTATTTGAAAACATCGCAACTTAAAGAATTTTTATTTATTAACATTATTCGTTTAATTTGATTTTTCGGCTTTTAATTGCGATTTATGTAGGCACTTTAAGGCAAAATATTTTATCGTAAAAACAAAACAAAAATTAAAATCATATATTAAGATATAACGATGAACGAGAAAATGAAAAAAGTTGGTCTATGACTTCGGTCCGCGTCTGTCTGTCTGATGGTGTATTTGTATATTTTGCTATATGACCGTTTAGTTAAAGCTTACAAACAGCTCGGACCATTTTGATAAAATCAATATTACCTACAATAAACTTCAAGGTAATTCCTCACATTGGACCTATTTTTTCCACTCGAAAACAGATGTACCGATTCTTCCAAAATGAAACAGGTGCATTTATGAACATGTTATGTGTAAATGTTGATTATTTAAAAATTCGCGAAAAATCTAATCTCGCAACAATAGATATTTTCCTAGAGAATACCTACATTAAAAAGCAGTATGCAAAATTCCATGTTTCAGCTTATACTTTATTCGAGTTCTCTTTTGTATAGGGTTATTCTTAAGAGGCCAGAGCAAGTTCATACGACCCAGTCAGTCATTTACATTTAATATCAAACAAGATGATAGAGTTGCCACCTTTCTGGCAACGAACATTATAGTTTTACTAGAATTTAGATTACTTCAAAATGCCATTTTTTGTGACCTAACTTTTAAAGATGACAACTGGGTTGCAAATTAAAATTTTTGTTATCCATTTTGCTTGAAAAAAGATTAAGAGACATTTTTGCCATTCGAAAGATACACCTGCAAAGCGGTAAGAATATTAATAAGAAAAAAGAGCAACAAATATCTTGAAAATACCTTCAAAATGACATTTTTTTGATAACTTAACTTATAAAAATTTTAATTTTGAAAATCAATCGTGTATAGGTATACCTAAACAAAAACTGCAAAGAACTGGGTTTGAATGGTGAAATAGTAGTTTTTTTTTTGTCTTTCACTTAACATTAAGTATAACTGGCTCTTTTTTACATTCAACCCTTTCTACATGTTCCATCTTTTTGTCACACCTTATGCAGATTACCGATTTAATTAAACTAAAAATTGAATAATCTGTAAAATATTTTTACATTTTGGCAGAAATCTTTTATCTAGTTGGCAAGCCTGGCTCCCAGCCTTAAAAAAATATTCAAATATCCAAAAAAAGAATGTTCATCACAAAAATTCTTCAAGCAAACAAAATATCGTCTTGGAACTCATTTCCAATACAATCATAATATTTTTCAACTCATAAAATAATTGTTTGTTTCATTATATTGTATTTATTTACCCCCACTTAAATTTATATTCATTTTTATCCCATAGCATTCTGGACACAAATCATGTTGCCTTGTCTCCCTAGAACCCCCAAGGAATTTCTGTACATTCTTCTGTCAATAAAGCCTTTGGAGAGCTCTCCAACCACAGGGTTGTGGCGAAGCGTAGTAGATGGCGCCTCTTGCGGTCCGGTTTTGAATAATTGTACTATATGGATATAATATACATATCTATATTATATCAAAGGCCATACCTAAAAAATTAAGGTAAGGGAAAGTGGAGATCCTTCATACGGATTTTCCAAGAAACTAAAGGTTGACATACGCACGAAATGATTTTAAAACTAGATACACATTATCTTCTTAATATAATCTAATTAAAAACAAAAGTATTGCTCGACTTGCGGTTTAACACAGAAATGTGAGATGCGTTAGAAACGTTTATAACATATCACACTGAATATTACCTTTCTCAAACTACTAATAATTTCATTTTATTTTAAAGTAATGTCAACAACCTCACATGTTCATTAAGTCTTGTTTTTTTTGCATGAGAAATTATACATTTAAATCGCCTTTAAAGTCTATTGTTTGCTAATGAATATATTTTAAATAGCATTTAACTGTGTGACCCATTTAAACAGAACAGAAACCCATTCATGCAATTTATTTCCTTACAAGCAATGCACTCCCAATCTCCGATCGGTGGACTTACTGACTTTACGACTAGAATCACCAGTGTCGTTTGCAAACAAATATTAAATAATTTGTTCATGTTCCCATAAACAATTCCTTCACGGTTGGTAATTTATTGTATGTCACTCTTTTAAAAATACACTTTATTTGATAGAGCTCAAAAATTTTCTGTGCTGCCGTCGAGCATATCACAACAGAAACAGTCAAGAGACAAATGTTAACTAAAGTTCTAAATTTATATAAGCACTCCGTCAGTGTCAAGAAACCTGTGAGTTTGGCAAAGTGACTACCATCTCATTTGAAAGGTATACTTTCACGTGCGTCGCATAAAGAGAGATCTTCAAATACACTCAATTCTAGTTTTAAGGCCTCAAAATCAAATAATGCATCAAGATACTCAAACGAACTGAACCTGAACTTAAATTTTGTAAGATAAAAAACAAACCTAAAAGTACGACCATGTCGAACATTATTCTTAAGTCAAGGCGAAAACAAATATTTATTCCCACGCATTTTACAGCAGTGCCTTAGAAAATCCACTCAGTGACATAGATTAAATTCCCAAAGTTGTATCTAGAACTTCTTAAACAGAAAAGTAAATTATATTTACAAATGCCCGGCTTTTTATTGAAACATTAGTCTGTATTTTATTAGCATATATATTTTATTTATATTTAATTAATGCTTCAAAATCATTAGCCACAAACAATTTTAAGAAATCGCATCGATTTAGGCATACAATTAATGGAGGTTGAACAGGTATTAAATGACCATTTTACAGAAAAGTTGAGGTGAGAACCTTAGAATAATAGGATGATGAGTATTTTTAAACAAAGTTGTTTTGCAGGTTTGTTGCCGAATTTTATTGCCAATATATTAAGTTGTGATTTAAGCTACTATACGTAAAGTTAGGTATGCATTTGTAAAAAAAATGTAGCGATAGCATGACATTATGTGAATAAGAATTTTAATTTAACTTAACCTGTTATAGAACTTTTAACGAAAAGCTTATTATTCGCAAAAGCGGCTTCAACGATTTTTATGAAACTCTTGTTTCGTGTGTTAGCTGGATAAAGTCTTTCTTTTATTAAGAGAAAATTTTAAGCACATTCTATAAAGCCATTTCTTTTTTAAATCACGCTCTCTCGTAAGCGACTAGACTGATTTTTTTTTTTATATTTTCTCAGCTTTTGTTAACGGTGCCATCAAAAACAAAAGCCAAGTTGACGCTATATACAGATTTTGGCAAAGCTTTCGATTCGGCTAACCACATCATTTTGCTGAGAATTAAACTTCAAGACCAATTAGTTGTATGCCAGGTGTCCCTCAGGGTAATCTCCTTGGCCCATTGCTATTTATCCTTTCCATTAACCCTCCTTTACATCACGGGAAAAGCCTACACAATCGGAAATGGGGTTGGTTTGGACTGCACAATGTTAACTATAAAATTTTTTTTGATATCTATGGTACATTATTGAATAATTATAATTTTTCTCACAAATGTTTTAATTAATTGCAAACATTTTTACAAAACAGTCAAGTTGAGATTTAACTAGAAAAGTAATTTATAGCTATATCTAAATATATGAACATGGGCTATCCAAAAATGTTGGTGCTTCAAATTCTATGAAAATTGCCACATTTAACACTTTTAAACTGTCATAAACTGAATGGGAAACCATTGCAAATAAGGCCTGCAACCACAAATAATATACGTTTGTAATATATCAGGTCATACAAAGTTATGAAAATTGCAACTATACCGTTCGCAGATCTGTTTAATCTCGCACACAAGGTGATAATGTCCTTAGACCTCAAAGAACTATTGGGCCCGTCGCTAATTTGAAGCATGCATCTCTTCTCAGTGTTCAGCGGTTCAGCCTGTCTTTCAACAACCATATCAGTAGGAGTTGGGCCGGTAATCCGTGGGAACTTTTTTATCGGTACCTACTGATGTTTTGGAGACAAGGAGGTAGGCGGTTTTTTAAACAGGCTGTCGGTATGTTTGATGCGGTCGGCAGTATGTGTGGTCGGTTTGTGGTTTGGTTAGTTTTTTTTTGTCGTGTGTCGCTGAAATAAGTGAAAAAACAGTATTGTTTGTTGTGGTCGGCTGTATCGTTTGTTGAAATGAGGTGGCGCTTATGGCTTATCAGTATGTGTGGTCGGTTTGTGGTTAGTTTTCTTTTTGTCATGTGTCGCCTGTCGCTGAAATAAAAAAAAGTGAAAAAACGGTAAATGTTTGCTGTGGTGTGGTGGGCTGTATCGTTTGTTGTGGTGAGGTGGCGCTTATGGCTTATCAGTATGTGTAGTCGGTTTGGTGAGTTTTTTTTTGTCGTGTGTCGCTAAAATAAAAAAAAGTGAAAAAAGTGAAAAAAAATGTGTAAAAACCGTTTTGCTTGTTGTATTGTTTTTTGTGGTGAGGTGATGCTTATAAGTATTTGTGGTTCCTTCTTATCTCTAAGTGGTGTGTGTCGTGTGTGTATTTTGAATGTGAAAGAAAAATTGTCTTATCTCCTGATGACTCATCACACACACAAACAAAATATATAAATGAGATGATTCAACTCAAAGAAAATGTTAATATAATGTAATGATTCAATCATTATAGGAAAATCTTTTCGTGAAAATCATTATGTGTTTGTGAATCTGGATTGTTGGAAATGCGATTTCCGATGTGTTATTCTACGGTACTACTATGAAATATATTGCCTATCCTGAATATGGAAGTGAGTGTGCTATATTTCATTTGCGGAATGACCTTTGCTTGGTAAGAAGAATAATCAAAAAATGGAAACGATTCCAGTCGGTAATGGATAACCTACATCTTTAACCATATAAAAAAGCCCTTGGACTATATTAACATTCTCAGACACATCTCATTAACATATTTTTGTGTGTGTGTTAAAAGTATGCATATATGTTAACAAGTTGCCATAACTCAAAGAACTGCAATACATAGGTATTGCTGATGTACAAATTATCATTCCGTCCAAAGGTGGTTAGTTTCCGAACTTAGAGCGTTTCAAAGATATTTTAAAGACTATAAGATTAATGTCTATGAATATGGTGCAAAAGGAAGAAAAGTGATTTTTGAAGGAATTTCTGATGGAGCCGACAACAATGACGATATAAAGAAAAAAATAAATTTGATGTATTGCAACAATTACTACAACGTTATAACATCATTAACTGCTGCATTTTGTTGTTAATATTATTGTGAAGGGTTGGGTACGTTTTGTCGAAAATCGTTTCACCGAATATCGTTTTACCGAATAACGTTTGACCGAAAAACGTTTCATCGAAACTACGTTTTGCCGAAAAATGGTTTGCCGAATCACGTTTGACCGAATAACGTTTGACAGAATTTCGTACTATTTTCTTAATACTAAATGATACTATTCATTTCCATATGAATCAGGGGGTCAAATGATGAGAATCACCAAGAACGAAATTTCGTACTATTTTTCCGATTTCTTCACTACTATTTTTGTAGGTATAAAAGACATCCATAGGAAATCCAGTTGGAAAATTGTTCGTCGAATTGAGAGTATATAAGGAGGTGTGCTGATCGATTTTTTCTTAGTATAACTTATACGTTGTACTAACACGGTTCTTCTCAGGACTAAAAAAAAATTTTTAAAGAGATATAAATTTTTATTTCATCCTTTTAGTTATATGAAAAGAATTTTTTATTTTTAAATTCGATTACGAAAACTGTTTGAAATATAGAAAGAAATGTGCGAGATATCAAATTATTAAAAGCAATCTTTAGTTTTTGAGCATAAGAGTAGGTAAAAGCAAGAAATTCGCGCGAATTTCTTACTTTTACCTACTCTTATGCTCAAAAAAATCATCCGGACCTGACAAAATATCCAGCTACATCATAAAGAAGCTTCCCCAAGTCGTGATGATATATTTAACAATAATATTTAACAACTGCATCAACAACAGCTATTTCCCGGAAAAATGGAAGAAAGCAAAGATAGTAGCTATTCCGAAGAAAGGAGACAGAGGTTCGGTGTCAGGATATCGGCCAATATCACTGCTAAACAGCACCAGCAAAATCCTCGAAGGACTCATTTTACGAAGACTTAAGTCATACAGCGACGGCAACAACATCATCCCAAATATGCAATTCGGATTCCGGCCCAAACATTCGACTCTGCAT
Organism: Platycheirus albimanus; assembly: GCA_916050605.2. NCBI lineage: Eukaryota > Metazoa > Arthropoda > Insecta > Diptera > Syrphidae > Platycheirus > Platycheirus albimanus. Next base: position 45,257,060 of record OU696697.1, read on the forward strand.
CCTCTTCTAAGGTTCCAAAAGGACGTGGTCAGCACTCTCAACAACTATCAGGTGGTAGTTGGATGCTTTCTTGATATCGAGAAAGCATTTGACAGTATATGGATCAACGGTCTGATCCATAAACTTTCTCTACTCAATTTTCCAGCAACATTAATAAAAATAATCTATAGTTTTCTTTCTTCCAGGTCCTTCTTCGTCCAAATTGAAAACAGCCAGTCAACAACCAAAGCCATCAGAGCAGGAGTAGCGCAAGGATCCAAGCTAGGACCATACCTCTACAGTATATTCACTTCTGATCAGCCACAGCCCGAGAACGCGATGAATCTACTGTATGCAGATGACTCACTCACATACGCCAAATCGATGCCAGCAATTATCGCAGCCAGAAGAGTTGAAGAACACGTGAGAAGGCTGTGGGACTACTACGTGAAATGGGGCATCAAAGTTAATTCTGCAAAGTCGGAGTTAGCTTGCTTCAGAAGACCCGTGCGACGCCAAAATACACGTTCAGCCACTACTTGCCGCAGTATCATAGTGAATCTACCAGACGGAACCCAATTGACACCCAAGCCAATTGTGAAGTACTTGGGAATCAACTTTGAGGAGAGGTTACGCTTCAACCCACACGTATCAGCACTCCTCAAAAAAGCCAATTACGCCTTTCATCGCATTTATCCGCTAATGCGAAAAAGAAATGGCCTTAATCAAAAGACGAAGTTGCTTCTATATAAGCAACTAATAAGGCCCATATTTACATACGGTTTCCCGGTTTGGTTCACAACATCAAAGACAAGTATGAAGAAGATCGGAGTATTTGAGCGAAAGATGTTAAGGATTTGCACGAATCTTCACTTCGATCAACGACGGAAGAAGTACCCAAGCAACAAACGACTCTACGAGGCAGCAGCGATAACACCGTTGGACAAGTACATGACGGAATCGGCTAAAAGGTTGGCGTCAAATTTAGTCAACCATCCGAATCCTCTAGTGAGCACAATCAACAGTGAAGAACGGCATCCTGAACCACGATACCTGGACATAACTGCGCTAATGGACGAAGGAATTATCACAATCAACGACGACGAGGCTATCCAGTTTTACGAGGAAGCAGCGTCAACTTACCACCGTGGCTAGTAGCCAATTCATCAACACATCAAGGACAACCGGATTTGAACAACCCGAGATGGATACCCCCACTTGACTATTAATATAAGTATAATTAATGACAATTTGTTTTAAAAATGTATTATAAAATTATCAATGTATATAGTTAGGCCCCTTATGTGCCAACAAATATTTTTAAGTATCATAAGTAAAATAGAATAAGAATCAATTGTAAATATTATATTGTTCAATAAATATCGTTAAATCGGCTAGGGGATTTTTTCTTAGTATAACTTATACGTTGTACTAACACGGTTCTTCTCAGGACTCAAATTATTTCTTTAAGAGATACAAAATTCAAATTTCATTGAAAATTCAAGAAAAATGTGAGAATTTGTAAAAAAAAAATTAAAATTTAATAAAACAGCAGAAAAAAAATTTTTCCATAATTTGACAAAAAATACCAAATAAAAATTTTTAGTACGAACACTACTTTTTCAAAAAGTAGTGCCAATCCCGAAAAAAAACCATTCGGTCAAACGTTACTCATTCAATTATCTTTTCTGCACTAAGTGTTTGAAATTTCATCGAAAAATTCGGTCAAACGTTATTCGGTGAAACGATTTTCGATAAACCGTAACGTTCCCATTGTGAAACATGTCACATTCCATAATGACACAAAAAGTCATCATAGATGCGGAGGATCCTGCCCTCAATGTCAACAATTTCCATCTTGTACCAAAAGTAAAATAGAAATTTTGTGTAATGATTTTAAAGGTAATTTTAGAGGAAGGCACTGTTTTGAAAATCACAAAGCAAGCGGATCATCAAGAAAAAATACTATTTGAGAAAAGCTGAAAAGATGTATTTTATGTATGAAAACAATTGAAGCGAATAGAAACCATATTTGTGGGGAGTACTTTTGTAAAATATCTAGAAAGCATGAGCATGTACCTGAGAATCATTTATGCTACATTCTTCCTGATAAGAAAAAACCAAAATGTGAGCAATGTTTATAAATATTTTATGATTTAGAGAATCGTCAAGAAAAAGTAATTGGAGAAAAAATATGTGAAGATAACACAGCAACAACAATTTCACCTGTTATAATTCATGGACCAAATTTGTGCGTATATCAAGAGAAATTTGATCAATGTTTAATCTTCCAAATTTTTATTCCTGCCAAAAATAAAAAAAATATTACTGAATGTCATCAAGGGGGAACAAGAAGGAGATGTTGTATCCAAATTTTTGAAAAACATATTGACTGTACTAAAAAAAGTTTAAGAAAGTGATAGCTCACAATGGACAAGCTTACGATCATGAATTCATTTTAAGTTACATATTGGAGAAAACAAGTCGATGTCCTGAATTGAACATGCGAGGAACAAAAATAATATTAATGCAATTAGGAAATGTCAATTTCTTAGACTCATTGAATTTTTACTTGCGATTATAGGTACTATAAGGCAAGTTATGGATTCGTGCAGAAAAAAAAATTTGAGATAACAATCACACATGACATTACGATGATGGAGAAGTCGAAAAAAGTGGGTCTGGGAATTCCGTCCGTCTGTCTGTCTGTCTGTCTGTCTGTCTGTTCGCGCCTCTGGAGGCTGAACGGGTGGGCCGATTTGCTTCAAATTTGGTATTTAGGATTTATTTGGCCGTCCCTCGGAACGTATTTTTTATTTTTGTTCTAGGTCCAAAAATAACGGCACCTGCCATACAATCTTGAAGACAAAAATTGGTTTTTTCAAAAACGGCTCTAACGATTTTGATAAAACTTTCAGAATGCTATTTTTGCAAGAAAATCTATCTTTTGGTTCAAAATTTTTTTTCAAAATTTGTCTAATAACGGTACCTCTCATAGAACCAATATTTTCAAATCAAATTTTCTCGTAAACTATACATTCGATTTCAATAAAATTTCGGCCACAGGAAGTCATTCATAATTTTATTAATATGGCATTTCAAAATTTTCAAAAACTTTTTTTTTTGATTTTTTATAATTTTTTCAAAAAAATTTTTGGTTTTCGAAATATGTTGGAAACGAGTATATTGATTTTTTTTTAAATTATTTTTCACATGTAAACTACAGATTTCCATATATTTGCATACTCAAATAAAATTCAAAATATTTTTTGAAAAAGGTTTTCAAAAATAACCTTTTAAAAAAAAAACTGGTCCAACGATTTTCAATATTTTTTTTTCCTAGATTGCCGTATAGCTTTGAAATTTTATTGCATACTTAGTTTTTCCGAGAAAACTCTTAAACTAATTTAAAAAATAAAAGAATTTTCGAAATTATTTAATTTTTTTTTAATATCCATATATGCAGCCACTACGCAATTGCTTATCATAAGAGCAAGTACGTGCGACCCAGTCGTGCATTTTATTTTGTATGGCTCCAGTTCTCGCCTGTTTTAAAAAGGGCTATTTTCCTCATTTCTTCAGTACCAAAGAAAATGCAAAGTATATTGGAAAATTTCCTTCTATCGAATATTATAGCCCAGGGCAACGTGAACTTGAAGAATATAGTATTAGGGATTTGAAATTTTTGACTTAAGCTTGTTTGAAATAGAAAATTGTTTCTCGGTCAGATTAATGTTGAGATATTCTTGGAGGCAGTTAAAATCGCATCTGAATGTAGTCTTGTATTCAGACGTGATTTTTTTCTACCAAGCAATATAGGGTTGATACCTAAAAACGGATACAGATGAGTAATCACTAAGAAGAAGCAAGATCCTTCCATCTGTCCCTATTCGCCGCAACTGGCCTTAGCTGTGTCCACGATTGAAAACCCTGAGAACGAGCTTCCTTCAAAACAGATGACCTCCAAGTTGTTCTTATTCTTCTAACGCGTCTATTACCCTGAGGATTCCATTCAAAGGACTGTTTCGCTATATTGTCATTCTCATTAGGTTTCCTCAGAGTATGGCCTGTTAAACGCCACTTCCGTGCCTGATGTCGACATCCAATTCTTTCTGTCCGGTCCTATTCCACAGATCTACGTTCGATATGCTTTGCGGCCACCGGATCTTCAGAATGTAACGCAGACTACGGTTAACGAAGGCTTGTAGCTTGATCGATATGTTTGCAGAGAATTTCCATGTTTCTGACGCATATAACAGCAAAGATTTTACGTTGGATTCGAAGAGTTTCGGCTTGGTTCGTAGCGATATTTTGCCGGAGTTCCACACAGGAGAAATGCACTACGGGCTTTGTTTATTCTACTGTTAGCATGCAGGTCCATTCCGCCATCGAGTGATATGAAACTACTCATATAATTAAACTGCCTGACCTCCTCTATGGGCCCCTGCCTTAGGATAACTTGTTGTGTGCTTTGTCCCGTAGTCATTATTTTGGTCTTATTTTTATTGAGCCAACCACTTACCCATTTAATTGCAGCGAATGACATATGTAGTTGATTTAAGCGAGCCGTGTTGCTTGCCATGAGACATATATCGTCAGCATTGTCCATGTGACGCAGTGTGTCAAACAGTCTCCATTGGATACCATGTCTTTCAGTTTCGCCCACCGTGGCCGTCATCACATCGTCAATTAGCAGCAAAAACAAAATTGGTGACAGCACAACTCCTTGTCTCACTCCTTGACACTGTAACGTAAAATATGATATAGATATTGCTAATAGAGATGATGATGAAGACTAAAAGCAGCTATTTCCTATTTTTGTAGAAAACCGAGACTTATGCCATTGATTTCTACGAAACCTCAGGTCACCTTTCATGAGGCCAATGTTAGGAACACAGCTCCGCTTACGTTTAGACTCAGTAATTAACTTACCTACTGAGGTTTCATACACCCTCTCAAATCTCCCTCAATACCTCGAATCTGCCTTACACCTAACATCGCCCTCCAGCATACTGATACACCAATTGGCAATACCCGAGCACACTACAATAGGGGACGAAGCTCAGTTTCGACTACCAGGCACGAAAACCAAATTCTGCACTATAATCTGCTACTCAATACTTGATCTAAACTTTACAGAAAATTCGTTATGGTGCATATCGATGTTCGATGCACCAGTTCCTGAATCAACACAACTAAATAAATACTATAACTGAAAACCTATATATACGGAAGGGACATAATTCCAAAATCTCAACATACTCAATAACCCCCACTCAATCCTTCGGCAGATTTTCAATTATTTATTTACCCCATACCTTCGATCAAACGACCATACTAGACGGACACACGCCCTAACAAATAGGTATCGTCATTGTATATATAAACTATAGTACTACCACTTGAGGTGCGCCATCTATCGACGAAAAACTAAGCTCTAGAATACCACGGGAAGCAACAACAATAATTAAAATGGTGGAAATTGTTGTTGTTGCTTCCCATGGTATTCTAGAGCTTAGTTTTTCGTCGATAGGTGGCGCACCTCAAGTGGGAATATTATAGTTTATATATATATGCAATGGTATCGTCAATCAAAATGGAATGGGGGTGTCGCTGATCGACCTCCGCACTTGGTTCGCAGCATTCACCCCGCTCCGCTCATAGCGCAAGGGTCGTAGGTCTTTGCAACGGGATCGCGACGTGTTTCAATTGTTATCCTGCGAACCTGTACTCCGGGTGTTAGGAGTCACATAATTTTAAGTATCTCTAGGGCCCTCGAATTATCCTCTAACTCTCTTTAAAATTGAACAGAATAAACCACGGCTGATTGTAGAATTTTGTTATATTTTTAATTTATGTTGGGACATTATTAAAGCAGTTTTTTATCATATCTCGTTTGATACGGATTGAGAATTTGTTTAAAATGGATTTTTGGTTTATATATGAAAAGCTATTTGGTAATGAAATAATAACGGTTGTTAAAAAAAGGGTATACTTACCTTACGTTCATTTGCGTTTAAGAGAGGCAACCTCGATCATGTGCGCATATTAGAAAATAATGAAAATGTAACGGTACATGTTAGTTGTTGGAAAAATTATACAAATGGACGAATGACTAAAGGCTCGCGCAAACCAAAGCGGTGGCGGTGGCGACCTAGCAGGTCGCGCGATAAAGAGGCGGGCAAAAATCTGCTCAAACCAACGCGATATTTTCAGTCGCGGCCAAGCCGTGAAAAACAACATTGTTAGTTGAATTGAAATAATAATATTGATTTAATAATATTTAATAATTAATATCTAATTATTCCCCCAAAAATTGATGAAGCCCTACTACTTTTAGACGAGACAAAAAAGTAAAAAAAAATTTCATAAGTGTATCTTGCATATTTCTCAATATATATTTCAAAAACTTTGTTAGTTTTTAAATATTCAAAATGGCTTGCAATAGTTTCAACCAATAAATAAAAAGATATCATGAATGGCAGCTGCGATACGGCGGGCAAATGGTGCATGCAGCGTTCTACATAGATCGCGTGGCTGAACGCAGCAGTGGATCGTATTCACAACCCACATATCGCTTAGGTGTGTGCCATTTGTATGGTTTACATGTGCATCATCTGTTTGGTGATCGCCACCGCCACCGCAGCCGCTTTGGTTTGCGCGAGCCTTAAAGCGGCTCTATGCCGTCGGAGCGATAACGCTTTGTTTTTGAACACGGTACCTTTAACGTCATTGTTTACAACAGATGATCCACCGGAATTTAACTTCGAAACATGTTGTTTTTTCTGCTCCGAAACAATTGGCAGTGATTTTTTAGAAAAGCAAACAAAAAGAGTAAGTGAGAAAAAAAGTGTAAAGTATAAAGTTCAAGATATAGAAAATCCATTTTTAACTCGAAAAATTGAAAGTTTTTTGAAAATAACTTTTTATTGGAAAGAGCTGTCAAAAAAAAGTTTAACGAAAATCACAGGGTTTTTTGTTCGAGTTTTCCGGTTTTAGTATCCGCAAAAGGTACTCTTTAAAATAAAGCAATACAATTCTCTTTACCTATTTTTGTAGATATTTTTTGCTAATTTAAGAAGCTCGTATTATAGCATGACAAACCAACATGGTGGCAAGATAATGATTAGAAATATTAAAACAATTTAGTTTAAACGTAAATGGAGACATTTTTAATTTATTTTATTCTCCTTCTAGATATACTTATATAATAGCTTTAAGAAAATAATAATAAAAATAAAGTAGAACGAACAGCACTAATGCGTCATTTATCGTGAACACTGGAGCTTAGAACTCAATTCATATGGTACAAATATGTTTGTGTAATTTTATAGGTATTATTGGTGCGTGGGACGCAAAAGCCGTATATTTTGTATTGCTTGTATTCGAAGGTAGGCTTCTGGTCTCTGGTGTCGGCCGGGAGTCGAAGTAAATATGCAATAGATTTTCATCGTTCTGATCTTAAACAGGTCACAGTGACAAAAGCTTCTATATTCTGTGACGAAGAAAGCAAATGAACAGAAAGCGAGCCAATAATGTTATGTTCTTTTCCCGGCTATTGAACTTAGTTCATCAACTTTTATTCCAAACAGCAACTTTATTGCTAGCTAGTTTACGTTTTTGGACAAGACGTTTGACGCGCGATTTTTGAAGGATCCTTTATTGGATTTATATATTTTTTTCCGTAACACATGACTTTAATACAACACTAACTATTATGTCAAGATATCTTTTAAAAAAGATCTGGACAGACACTCCAATCTTGTTTCATTTTATGCTCCCAGTAGTTTCCTTTATAAACATGGACAACATTCTCACTATCCTCTTCTTTTTGCTTGGCAAACCATATGGATTCATAAGGTGGGTAGGGTCGTCCTTGAGAGGCTGCATCTTCAGCATCGGATTCACGAGACCTTCGTTTAATACGTTGTTTCTCTTCCAACCTGAAAGAAGATAGATAATGTGTTTTAATATTAATATGGTAACAAAATACCAAAACTGTTTTCCTGATAGACCAGGGTCGATCATTTTATTTTTGAAACAAAAAAAAAAAACATACATTGGAAGATAATATAACAAAAACGAGAGTAAAATACGGTATATGTATATCGATTTCCGGCAGAACTACAAGTCCCATAAAAAAATAAAATGCACGACTGGGTCGCACGTACTTGCTCTGTTGGTGCAATAGTACGATGAAAACAAACTTTTCGATCAATAAGAACAATTCATTTTTGAAAAATTTGGTAAAAACCAAACAAATTTGGCTAAAACTGGAAAACTCGATATACGGGAGGTAACGTTAAGAAACCTTTAATATTTAAAATTAAGACGTTATCTTTTGGGTGTTATAAATGATACAAATGTCCACTTATGGGTTATGGCCTAATTAATAATACTGTTAAAAGCAATTTCCGCTATTATTATATATAGCCAAAAACTAAAAATGCAGTTTTGTTTGAAGTATTCTATGTATGTTACTTACAAAGTTTCATAAAAATCGGGGGAGCCTTTTTTGAGTAAATTAGAAAAAATGAAAAAATTGGCCAAAATCTAGTGGCTCTTTGTATAGGAGCCACCATTTAAAAAAGAGAAACTGAAAAAAAATCAATGCCATCTGATAGGAAGCTGTAAGGAACTATACGAAACAAAGTTTGAGTGAATTCGATGCAACCGTTGACAACTTATGGCCATTTGAAAAAAAGCCGTTAAGAGCAGATCTCCGTTATTTGCATTTTTAGCCAAAAACTAAAAACGCAGTTCTCTTAAAAACACTAAAAGAATATAACACACAAAGTTTAATCAAAATCGTTAGAGCCATTTTCGAGAAAATTAGAAAAAACCAAAAAAAGTTGGCTAAAACTCAACGGCTCGTTGTATGGAAGCCACCGTTTAGAAAGGCTTCAGTGAAAAATTTACTAAACCATCCTATAGAACACTATTAAAAACTGTGTCAAACAAAGTTTTAGTTGATTCAATCAAGCCGTTGTGAACTTATGGCTATTTGAAAAAAAGCCGTTAAAACCTGATTTTCGTTACGACCATTTGAGCCAAAAACAAAAAACGCAGTTTTGTAAGAAATGCTTCAAGTAAGCTAAATTATAAATTTAATCAAAATCGTTAGAGCCGTTTTCGAGAAAATCCAAATTGAAAAAAACCGTTACTTGAAAGGTACCAGTTTGAGCCGGGCTAAAACGAAACAAAAAAATCCTCGACAACCGTTTTTCTTCAAACTGCTATATACCAAGTTTGAAGAAAATCCGTCAAGCGGTTTAGGCTGTAGCATGACGTGAAAAAGCGCACATCCGCACAGACGCACAGACAGACCGACGGACGGTATGGCGAAAACCACTTTTTTGGGCTTCTCTATCATCGTAATGTCATGTTTGATTAAAACCTCGATTTTTTTTTTCTGCACGAAACCAATACTTGCCCTATAGAGCAAGTAAAAATGGCAAGTTGTAGTTTGTAGATAATAAAATTATTTTTGGTTATTTTTCGATGGGATTTAGGTCATTTATGCATTTGAAAATAAAATCAAGTCTTTTCTTTCTTACGACGTTTCGCAAATGTTTATGGGAGGGCTGGGGGGGGGGGGAGTTTGGGCGGTGGTAGGGCTGGTGATTCGTTTTTTCATAAAAATATTTTTAACAGAAACGTCAAAGAGTATGCACGTGTAATTTTTCGTGTCAGCCAATTTTAACAAATATATTGCTCTCTTATTCCTGATAATTAAAATAAATACTCATTATTAATTATCTCTTCATCATTTTCGTTTTTCTTAAATAAATAATAATAATTAATAATTCAACATGCCAACTGTCACAAGGCTAGGGAAAAAAATGCGTGTGAGAACGATGTTACGAATAATGACTTGGCGAATATATTAAAATTTATGCAGCAATCAATTATTGCATTAGAGAAATGTTTTCTTTTTATATACTGCATAATTAATTCTATTTCTTTCTCACTTTTATTTTCTTTTTTAAATGCATTGTAATGAAATTGCTGTATGATACTGTTTTCTCGCTTTGTTTTTTTTCCTTCGTTTTTGATTCTGAACTGGGTTTATTGTTTATATTAATATAATGTCAATTAATGAAAATAATTATACAAATAAAGTGAATGATTATAATATTAGTAAAAACTTAATTAACGTATTTTCTAATCAGAGCACTGGTTTCAAAGTTATACATATATCAATGCTCAGAGCATTACCGAGCACACAGATGAGCTAAGAGATACGCTTTCAAATTCTCCTGTGGATGCCATATGTTTATCTGAATCTTGGTTAAAACCTGAATTTAACGATTGTGCTATAGGGATATCCGGGTACAAAATGTTGAGTAATGATCGAACTTCAAGGAGAGGTGGTGATGTTGCAATATACTGTAAACTGCCATTAACGAGTAAAATTTGATTAAAATCTCCGCCTGATTCTCTCGTCGAGTATATTTTTATTGACGTATCTGATATTTCCAATAAGTGCAGTTACAACCCAAGAAGGGATTTTGGTTTGGATCCATTTTTTGAGCGCTGGCGTGAATTTAGTAGTGACTATATTTTTTGTTATAGGTTTTGGAGATTTCAATGTTGATCTCTTGGAAAATAATGTGGTCTCAAGAAGTTTTTTCGATGAATGTTTTTGTGCGGGAATAGACATTGTTAATCAATCAACACCCACTCATTTTTGACCCAATTGCAGACCCAGTTTAATTGATTTATGTTTAGTTTAGCTATCATGTCATTATTTTCCTTGATATCGATGCACGTAGATATTTCTCCGAAGAGTTTGAATTTAGATGCGTCTCTGAACCTAAAATCATTGATGCCATCAAATGTATTAAATCCAATGCCGTAGGGTTGGATAATGTGCTCTTAAGATTTATTAAAATTATTCTACCTTGGATTTACTACTCTTTTACATGTATTGTTAGTGACTGTATTACTCAATCATACTTTCCTAAGTGTTGGAAACTTGCGAAGGTTTTCCCAGTACCTAAAAATCAAAAAGCTAATGAGCCCTGTGATTTGTGTCCCATAAGCATTTAACCTTGCTTATCGAAAGTACTTGAAGTGGTTTTAAGAAATCAAATTAACCAATATTACTTACTAAAGGTGTCGCAGACAGTCCATTGTGGACCACGGCCTCAACCAACAATCCTCGCCAGCTAGGCCGGTCCCTAGCCAGTGGCCTCCAGTTGCGCACACCAAGTTGGTTGAGGTCGTTTACCACTTGATCGCGCCACCTTAGATGGGGTCTTCCAGAACTACGTCGGCCCTCCGGGTTGGAATTGAAGACTAGTTGGGCAGGAGCGTTTTCGTCCATACGCTCCACATGGCCCAGCCATCTAAGCCGCTGTATTTTCAGCTTTTTAACCAAGTCAATGTCGCTGTATAGCCCGTACAGTTCGCCATTGAATCTTCTTCTCCATACTCCATTGATATATACAGGACCGAATATTACCCGAAGAATCTTTCTCTCAAAGCACCCCAGCCTGTACTCATCCGATTGTGTCAGTGTCCACGCTTCTGCCCCATAACAAGCGATTGGAAAAAGTGGTTCTTCGACTGATCTCTTTACTGATGTTGTTCTGAGAGGTTATAGTGGAACCCAAAAAGACAAAATCCTTGACAACCTCAAAGTTATATCTGTTCATTGTGACGTTTTATCCGACACTACGGTGATGATGTTCTTCACCCGAGGACAGCATTTACTTTGTTTTATCTTTATTTACAGGCAGACCCATTTTTGCCGCCTCCACTTCAATACTTGCGAATGCTCCACTGAAAATGCGCTTCGTTCTTCCAATAATGTCAATATCATCAGCAAAGCTAAGTAATTGAACGGATTTAAAAAAATCGTACCGCTGGTGTTGACATGCGAGTTGCGTACGATTGCCTCAAGAATGATGTTGAAGAGGTTACATGACAGCGCGTCACCCTGTCGTAAACCTTTATCGACATTAAATGAGTCGGTGGTGTTCTTACCAACATTGACGGAGAAGCGCGAGTTCTCCATAGTCATCCTGCACAATCGAACGAGTTTAGCAGGGATTCCAAGAAGTGACATGGCTCTGTATAGCTCGTTCCTGTTCACGCTGTCATAGACGACTTTAAAATCGATAAAAAGATGGTGAGTATCGATCTGGAATTCTTGGGTTTTTCCAAAATCTGCCGAAGTGTGAAAATTTGGTCGACGGTTGACTTATTGACGCTTACAGTCAGCATGGTAGACACCTCATTGAGCTACTTCGACATATTCGGAGTTCAAGTCTTTGGGTCGTTTCACTACTTTTAGTCAGCGTAGTGAAATAGAGAAGGTGGCGGATGAGCCCATATAGGACCAATGGTAGCTCTCGCATCCCCAGTGGGTTACTGACTCTGGATTTCTCCAGCTCCTTTTGTCCAAGGAGAGCAGCATAGGGCCTGGTCCCCCAGGTTGGGGGTTGTGCGTAGGGGTAACCTTCCTACCACATAAAAAACCTTTTGTTCCGAAACAATTAACCAATATATTGAACAGAATAACTTACTTATAGCTACTCAATCTTGTTTTAGAAACAGTCACAGCTCTTCGACTGCAATTGTCAAAATTTTAATTAAATTATCCCACGCCACTTCCCCCCCCCCCCCCCCAGATACCGCTCGCGCTGGAGTCCTGGTACACCGAAATAATCGAAAATAAAAACATTCGTGCAGATAGTAGATGTCAAAAATTTAAAAGATAGGAGAAAAAGAAAATTAAATTAAAATTAATTTTGAAAAATAAATATTTATACACAAGCATGCTAAGGCATTTGTTAATATTAAATAAATAAAAGAAGTTTCAGTTTCTCTCTTGTTGGTTTAGTAGGGAACTATTGATACATGAGCTTCCTTTGTGTAGTCTTGCTATGGTGAAAATCAAAAATAATAGAATTAGAATTTACCTCCCGCAACATTCTTGTCACAGGTTCATTCCTGAGATAATCAGTTCGGTGTGATTCAAGATGGAATTGGGGTACTGATCGAAGAGAACGGTAGTTGATGAAGAATTAGTTTCGCCAGATAGAACTTGATGCACGAAAATTACGTCAGCTACTTCACGACGTTTTTCAAGCGATTGTAAATTAATCAGCCGCAATATGCGATATGCTTAAAGTGCAGTGTCGACCAAGTACTCGTCGTGTGCGGTCGCGTTGCTTCTGTGCGCGTGTGTCACCCAAGAATAATCGAAAAAAAATAAACCAAAACCCAATTCACATACCACATACATTACATAGTGCAATTAAATTAAAATCAGAAATTAAATTCAGCACTTTTCGTTACCCAAAATTAGAAAAAAAAAAAAAATAGAATAAATCAGTGAAAAATAAAAACGAAAAAAATACACCAAAACTCGCTCGCATATGGGCCTATACTGCACGGCTGAAATTAGTTTCGTCAAAGTTGAATTTTGTGTGTTTAGTTTTTCAGAATGGTAAGTGATTTTTGTGTCGTCTATTCAAATGTTCGTGGGCTAAGAAAGAATTTGTTTTCTGTGTACGCCCATACTGTGCAATACAGGTCAGCTGTTTTGGATTTAAAAGACACCCAGGTTGGACAGAATACTGATTTATCAGAATTTTGTTTGTTTGGATATAACTTAGTGCCATTACTTTTTTCCCACCATGTTAGGAATGATATTGCTTGCCAGAGCCTTCCCCAATATGGGCATTGTACAAATACGAACTTTAATTTCCTGTGGCTCAAATTTACTGTCCGCAAGCATATCATTACTGTTTTCTTTACAGGAGTCCGAATTTTGACAGCATGTCTACTTGTGATGAGTAAGATGTTCTCTCTGATTCAATTTCCCGAATTGTTTCCCATTGTCCTCACACTGAAGTCGTGATTACGGGCGACTTCAATGTACACAATTCAAGTTGGCTCCGCTATTCTGTCCAGACAACACTCGAAGGAAGGTATACCGAGATCTTTGCTGAGTATAACCATCTTACCCAGCTTGTCGATGAGCCTACTCGTATACCGGGTGTTGATGGGCATTCCGCCCGTACTCTTGACTTGTTCCTTACTTCCCATCCTGATAAATACTATTTATAAGTAACTTCTCCATTTGGCACTTCGGACCATTGTGTCATTTTAGCTGATTTCTCGATCTCCAACCATCCAGTTAAAGAAAAAATTCCCACTAGGACCGTTTGGCAATACGAGAAAGCCAACTGGGACGGTCTGAATAATTTCTTTCGCAACTTTAACTGGTCATTATGCTTCCTTGATAATGACATTGATGCCAGTGCTGAAATGATCACAGAAGTGATTTTTCTTGGAATGAGAACTTTTGTCCCTCACAAAACAAAATTTTTCAACCCAAAAGAAAAGTCTTGGTTTACCGAAGAGTGTAAAAAAGCTATCAGGTTGAAAGAAGTAAGCTTCCGATCCTATAAAGCCAACCCAAATGAGACAAATCTGAAGAAACACAAACAAGTCAGGAACTCGTGCAACTCCGTTTTCCATAAAACGAAATTTTTACATTATTACGACAAAAAATTCTGCAATGTCCCAAAGGCAGTAAAAACTTCTGGTCATTTGTAAAAAAACGTCAAGAACTCAACGTAATCATCAGTTCCAACGCTCATCGTTGACGATAAACCTATTGTCAGCTCTTCAGAGAAGCCGAATATGCTCGCAGCTCATTTTGCTGCAAGTTCTACGTTGCCTGCAAGCAACAATGCCCCTCCTGTACTTGAGAAGGTTAATTCTTCTATGGGACAGATATTTTTCCGCACTCGTACAGTAGTAAGAGTACTTCAAGATCTTGATATACACAAATCCGCTGGTCCGGATGGTATACCCCTTATTCTTCTGAAGAAGTGTTCTTCATCTTTGGCAAAACCACTGCGTAAGCTTTTTCATCGCTCCTATCGTTCAGGAATCTTTCCTAGTAGATGGAAAACAGCATTTGTCCAGCCCGTCCCAAAAAAAGGTGACTCCTCCTCCCCCTCCTCCTACCGACCAATTGCACTTACGTCCCTTCTTCCAAGGTCATGGAAACGCTGATAAATCGTCAGCTCAAGAAATATCTCGAAGATCGGGAGCTTTTAAATGACCGGCAATACGGCTTTCGCAGCAATCGTTCCACTGGTGATCTGATGGCATATCTCACCGAACAGTGGAACAAATCTGTGCATCGCTTTGGCGAAAGCAAGATTATTGCGCTTGACATCTCAAAGGCATTTGATAGAGTTTGGCATGAAGCTCTTTTATCGAAAATGCGTGCATTTGGTATCGATGATGCTCTTATTCGTTGGATTAGAAGCTATCTTCTGGACCGTTCAATACAAGTTGTATTAGACGGTTTCAAGTCTGATCTCCACAAAATAAATGCTGGTGTGCCCCAGGGCTCCGTTCTATCTCCGACTCTCTTTCTCATTTTTATAAATGATCTCTTGTCTGTGACTTCTAATCCATTAAATTGTTTTGCTGACGACTCAACCCTCAGCTTTTCATATACGTTTGATAATTCACGGCCTTCTCCTTCGGACGTGTTATTACAAATCGTATGATAAGCTCATTAAACTCCGATTTGAACAGCATTGTGAATTGGGGTACTAGAAATCGTGTGGAGTTTAATGCGTCGAAAACTCAATGCTGTCTTTTGTCGTTTAAGCTAAACATACCCCCTATGCCATTATCCATGAATGGTACTTGCATCGAGGAGGCTGAAAAGCTATCAGTACTCGGTATGTGTATCAGTGACAATCTTCGTTGGAATGATCATATACTTGATTTTGCCAAGAATGCTGCAAGATGCTTAGGCTTTCTTAATAGATGCAAGAAGTTTTTCACCCCTTTTGATCTGGCTACAATTTACAAAGCGTTTATACGCCCTAAACTCGAGTATAACTGCCATCTCTGGGCAGGTGCTTCTCAAACTTTTCTCCACCTGCTCGACAGAGTTCAGAAAAAAGCGTTAAAATTGAAAGGAGAGAGAAAAATTATGGAAACATTTCCGTCACTCGAACATCGTCGAAATGTCTCATGTCTTTCCTTACTTTACAGGTTCTTTTACAAAAAATGCTCACTCGAGGTAGGCAGCTAAGTTCCACCCCTTAAACATTTCCCCCGTAATACTCGTCTTGCTAGGAACGCTCATCAGTTCACACTTGAGCCCAATTTAGGACGTACCGTGAAATATAGAGATTCTTTCTTTAGTACAAAACGAATGTGGAATGGATTGCCTGGCACAATTTTTCCTTGCCATTTTGATCTTCAAACATTCAAGATCAATGTTCATCGACACCTCCTTTCCCTTCCTTCCTAACTTCCTATCGCTCGCGCTGTGACTTATCATTAAAAGGGCTATAACAAACCCCTTCAGCGCGTGTGCACTATAAAAAAAAAAAAAAAACCTTTATTTCCATTATTCAGTCGAGTAAATTATGGGTTAAATAGTCCTCTAAATCAATTGATTGCAGTTAACAATAAGTATTACTTTATGATCTCTTCAGCAAATGATAACTTTAAAAGTGTTAAGTGTTATGGTTTTCCTATTTCCATCCATATAACGTATCATAAATAGCACAGAAACAAAATTCATGCGCACAGGTAGGTATTTTGGATACATTTTTTTTAAATCATTATTTTCTCAGATGAAAACTACAAATTGCCAAATATTCTCATAGTCGAACAAGTTTCAAAATATTATTTCGAAAAGGTTTTCAAAAAAAAAATATTTTTTTTAACTGGTCAGTAGGAAAAGGTGCGAACGATTTTCAATATTTTTTCCTTGATAGATATTTAGAAATTCAATAATAGATATTGCATTATCTGTCCTTTAAGGAAAACTTTAAACTCTTAAAACAAATGTACCTAAAGATGTTTTTATAAGTATTTTTTCTAATACAAAGCTCCTAAGCAATTACAGAGAAATATTTTTTTTTGGGATTAAATTGTAATATAAAATCGAGAATTTTCATGAGTAAGAACAACCTAAACGAAACAAATTAAATGATAAATACTGATCTTTTTTTTTTTAATTATAAATCATTAAAAAAATAGCAAATAATAAATTACACTTATTACGAACCTCATTTTTTCCGCATTACTCTCCTCCCATCTTCCTTCTTCCATTAACCTCTGATCAGGCCTTAACCGAGAATCTGTTGGGGCGATACCTTCTTCCATTTCATTTAATTGACAAGCCAGTATCGTAAAATTGTAATACCTTACAAGACAAACAAACTTGATTACAAATAATGTTCCAATTAAAATAATATAGGTAATACTTTACTTTTCACTGTCTTCGGGCGGTGGTCTTCTTGACCAAATGGTTCGGTAACTACCTGTCTTATAAACTGGACTTTCTGCAGAACCTGAAGTTGATAAAACGGACGCAATTTCTATTTTATTATCCCAAATTCCACGTAACACCCATTTCACTTCATTATCTTCATTCATGATTACTCCCTTAACTTTTCGTTGTGCATCCCGAGTGAAGTATGAATATGGAATATATTTTAAGTGACACTTAAGACCTTTCGCCTTGTTCTGGCCAATGATTTCTGTCTCTCCGTGATTATCTATCCAAAGCTTACCCACTATAATATTATGGACTGTTGTTGTAACCTGAAATCAAGAAAATAAAACCTTTACATTTTTATGAAAGTAAGTAAAATAAATAACATACTTTGCGCCATGAGTATTTTTGCCCCGAAGCAAAACCTACGCAAGCATTACCCAGTGGAACCACTTGAAGGTACTTTCCTCTAAATTTGCTAGTCATTGTAAATTCCTGCCAGCAATTCCATGTTCTGCCCTCGCAGTGGATTGCTGCCATCGGTGGGTGATGGGATACTTGTTCGGCTATAACACGCCATCCTAGGTCATCCATACGGTCACATTCGTACGTTTCTCCAAGCAGTGGATTAAATGGCTTTCCAGTTCGATTTGCCGTAGTTGAATAACTGGAAATGGAGAAAGCTGCAACATATGCCAACTGCTCACAGGGATCGGAACATTGAGCAGCTTTATCTAACAAGTCAGCGTATTCATAGTCTTCTGTAAGCCTGGAAATAAAAAGAGGCAAACAAAAAGTTGAAAATATTTTTCGATTTTTCGCGGTTCCAAGCGGGACGTCGTTTACCTTTGTAACATAGAAAGCGGCTCATTAAAATTAACTGGCATAGGTATCTTAGAAAGCTCTTTACCAATGCAATTTTTCATAATCGACCATAGATTAAGAGGATAATTTGGTTTATCAGGAACTCTTGTTCTTCGGTTTTTAATTACACGATTTAAACTGACTGTGCTTCCGAATCTACCTGGCAAAACTGCCTGCACTTGATTATTATCCATAGTGTCAACAGATTGTGAGCTTTGGTCGTTTTCAGGCACAACTAGGACCTATTAAAATAATATAATTCGTTTAAGTAATAATAAAGTTAATAACACAATTAATTAAAGTAAAATGCACTCCATGGTGAAGTAAAGTGCACGCCACGGTCGCACGACCTAACTCTAATATGTGAGAGTGGTCATGGGGCTTGGATTTTTTGGAACAAAATCATGAAAAATTTAAAATTTCTTATTATTACTTTATGTAATGCTGATGCGATATCAAATTATTAAAAAGAATCTTTAATTTTCGTGCATAAGATGAAGTAATAGTAAGAAATTAGCGCGAATTTGAGAAAATCAAATAAAAAAATCGCACGATTTTTTTATTTGGCTTTCTCAAATTCTCAAATACTAAATTTTCTGAAGTTTCTGATAACGAAGAAACGAAACGACCGACCCTGGACAACAACAAAATATTGAAACCATAACCTGCGGTATTTGTTTCGAAAATCCAAGAAACGTATTACTTCAACCCTGCAACCATTGCAAGAAGTGTAGTAGCTGTTTTGCGAAGATAAACGATTGAAAATTGTTTTTAAAACTAAGTGAAACATTATAATTTTAAAAACTTAGTGAGGAAATTTTCTAAGCTTATATAAAAAAATTTATTCGGTGGGACATAAGTCCCAACTTTTATTTTTGGACTTATGTCCCTGCGCCATTGAGGGAACACCGCACCGGTGCAAAAAAATTTGCTGTTCCCTCTTTTGCATATCTTGGTAACGAAGTTCTAGGAAATTCAACGCTCTACAAAACAGTCGAAAATACTTCTGCCGTAGGACGCAAGAAAAAAAATTTATTGAGGAAAAACCGGAGCAAAGTCGAAAATTTTGCACAGGGCCC
Source organism: Platycheirus albimanus (assembly GCA_916050605.2). Classification (NCBI taxonomy): domain Eukaryota; kingdom Metazoa; phylum Arthropoda; class Insecta; order Diptera; family Syrphidae; genus Platycheirus; species Platycheirus albimanus. The sequence goes on from OU696697.1 coordinate 45,276,260, forward strand.
TCGAGGTCAAAAACTTAGCAAAATGTTAGTTTATGTAGAACGCGAATAGACTTTGACAGTTCGTAGGAAGCACTTTGCAGTTTGCGTTGAACAGTTTATTTAATGCAATTTTACTCATTTAAACAATAAAAAGTATCTATTTTATTATACTAACATATTTTAAAATTCAATCTTTATCGATTGGTATAGTTTAAGCAAAGAAATATGATACATTAATGCTTCAAAGATAATTTGATCGCCAATTCGTTTATTCGTTGCTCGCTCTCATGTTAACACTCCCTAATAGTCCGAAAGCCAGCGACCGTTTAGAGTTAGTCGTTTCACAATAGCTGAACATTTTTAAAAGCTTTGTTTGGCATCACTAGAAAGAGAATTGACCTCAAGCTGGCACAGTTCCGGAGGTTGTCTGCAGCCTATGAGCTATGACACACGTAAAATAATAGTACAAAAAACTTATACACCAAAAGTAAAGGGAAGATAGGCCATTCGACTCAATTTCTGGTTGCATTGGCTGTCCTATCCAGCTTTATAATTAGCAATTAAAAAATTTCCAATCTGGTTGCTTTGGCTAGTGGTTTTGGCTGGCATATGGTATCCAGCCCCGCTCGAGTGAATACCCACGCGCAGCGTTTCGTTTAAGATATAAGATTAACTATTGAATTAACGAATTCAGCTTTCGTTGTATCAGTTTTTCAGCGCATATTTTTCATATACGTGGAAAGCTGTTGCTTAATCTCCCACTGTAAATTCGGCTGGATACGTTTATTTGTTTATATTTATAACATAATCAATACGTTTTCCAAATTTTAGCTTTTGTGTTATTATTATTATTATTATTATTATAACAAGCTTGACCTTTAATTTCATACATTCAATTATTTTACATTCATTAATATTTAAACATTTTTACAAAAGTATTAACATTTATTTAACAATAGAAGTAATTTAAAAAAATCCTGAATAGAATTATGTAATGTAGTATTAACAACTAAAAATGTATAACTTATGCATTCGTAATACACATACATATACACATACACATACACATGCACATGCACATACACATACACATGCACATACACATACACATACACATGCACATACACATACACATACACATACACATACACATACACATACACATACACATGCACATACACATACACATACACATACACATACACATACACATACACATACACATACACATACACATACACACATACACATACACATACACATACACAAACACATACACATACACATACACATACACATACACATACACATACACATACACATTCACATACACATACACATACACATACACATACACATACACATACACATACACATACACATACACATACACACATACACATACACATACACATACACAAACACATACACATACACATACACATACACATACACATACACATACACATACACATACACATAGACATACACATACACATACACATACACATACACATACACATACACATACACATACACATACACATACACATACACATTTTGCTTTAACGACAAAAGACAGCATTCAGTTTTCGACGCATTAAACTCCACACGATTTCTAATACCCCAATTCACAATGCTGTTTAAATCGGAGTTTAATGAGCTTATCATACGATTTCGTTGTAACAACACGTCCGAAGGCGAAGGCCGTGAATTATCAAAGGTATATGAAAAGCTGAAGGTTGAGTCGTCAGCAAAACAATTTAATGGATAGGAAGTCACAGACAAGAGATCATTTATAAAAATAAGAAAGAGAGTCGGAGACAGAACGGAGCCCTGGGACACACCAGCATTTATTTGGTTGAGATCAGACTTAAAACCGTCTAATACAACTTGTATTGAACGGTCCAGAAGATTTTCGATAAAAGAGCATCATGCCAAACTCTTTCAAATGCCTTTGAAATATCAAGCGCAATAATCTTGCTTTCGCCAAAGCAATGCAAAGATTTGTTCCACTGTTGGGTGAGATATGCCATCAGATCACCAGTGGAACTATTGCTGCGAAAGCCATGCTGCCGGTCATTTAAAAGCTCCCGATCTTCGAGATATTTCTTGAGCTGACGATTTATCAGCGTTTCCATGACCTTGGAAAGAAGGGACTTAAGTGCAATTGGGCGGTAGGAGGAGGGGGAGGAGGAGTCAGCTTTTCTATGGACGGGCTGGACAAATGCTGTTTTCCATCTACTAGGAACGATAGGAACGACGAAAAAGCTTACGCAGTGGTTTTGCCAGCGATGAAGAACACCTCTTCAGAAGAATAGGGGGTATACCATCCGGGTCAGCGGATTTGTGTATATCAGGATCTTGAAGAACTCTTGCTACTGTACGAGTGCGGAAAAATACCTGTCCCATAGAAAAATTAACGTTCTCAAGTACAGGAGGGGCATTGTTGCTTGCAGGCAACGTAGAACTTGCAGCAAAATGAGCTGCAATAGGTTTATTGTCAACGATGATCGTTGGAACTGATGATGACGTTGAGTTCTTGACGTTTTTTACAAATGACCAGAAGTATTTACTGCCTTTGGGACATTGCAGAATTTGTTGCCGTAACTTCTGGTCATGTAAAAATTTCGTTTTATGAGTAACGGAGTTGTACGAGTTATTAACTTCTTTGTTACTTCTTTCAACCTGAAAGCTTCTTTACACTCTTCGGTAAACCAAGACTTTTCTTTTGGTTTGATACTTTTTGTTCTGTGAGGGATAAATGTTCTCATTTCTAGAAAAATCACTTCTGTAATAATTTGAGCACTGGCATCAATGTCATTATCGAGGAAGCATAATGACCAGTTAAAGTTGAGAAAGAAATTATTCAGACCGTCCCAGTTGGCTTTCTCGTATTGCCAAACGGTCCTAGTGGGATTTTTTTTTTCTTAGCCCACGAACAGTTGAATAGACGGAACAAAAATAATTTACCATATTAAAAAACTAAACACACAAAACACAATTCCGACGTAAATTAGTCAAACCGCGTAGTGTAGGCTCGTACTAATTCCGATTTAAAATGAACTGTCCTAGTAGTCGGAGGCGCAGGGACATAAGTCCCTTTGATATAAGTCCCAAATTTTATTTTTGGGACTTATATCCCACTCAAGTGAGACATAAGTCCCAAATTCGATTTTGGGACTTATATCCCACTTAATTGGGACACAAGTCCCAAAAAAAAGTTGGGACTTATGTCCCACCGAATAATTTTTTTGTGTATAAGCTTAGAGAATTTCCTCACTAAGTTTTTAAAATTAAAATGTTTTACTTAGTTAACAATTTTCAATCGTTTATCTTCGCAAAACAGCTACTACACATCTTGCAATGGTTGCAGGGTTGAAGTAATACGTTCCTTGGATTTTCGAAACAAATACCGCAGGTTATAGTCTCTGATCACGTGATTTTTTTATTTAGGACTTATGTCCCTGCGCCTGGTCGGAGAGCTGGTGAACGTTTTGGAATCTTCATTAGTGCACAGACAATTTTTAATCTATGTATATTGTTAAGCTTGAGTTGAAAATCAATAAAATCAACATCTGGCAGCTACTAGCTGGGGCGTTTGGGCGTGGCTAAGCCTCAAAGGCGCCAAAAAAATGGTGCATTAACGTCATTAGTGCAAAGCTGAATTTTTGTATACTAGCAGTAGAGTTAATTGGTAATATGATTTACCTATTGCCAGACTGGTCGGGTCCAAAAGGGTGCCAGACGCAAGCGAAGATTAAATGTTCACTTTAAATTAATACATTTTAATAAACATATATGTATTTAATAATTTTCAACAAGAAAACAATGATATTTTTGCTGAGAAGTATTTTTGTAAGGATACACTGGTCGGCACAAGTATTCTGACGAAATAAAAATCGTACATTTTTACTAGCGATTTTTTTTGACAATCAAACATAACATTACGATGATAGAGAAGCTTAAAAAAGCGGGTCCGACAATTCTGTCTGTCTGTCTGTTTGTCTGTCCGTCTGTCTGTATCGGTACCTACAGCCTAAACGGCTGGACCGATTCGCTTCAAACTTGGTACATAGTATTATTATGATGTCCTACAGAGGGGTTTTGGAATTAGCTTTCTAGCTCCAAAACTAACGGTACCTGCCATATGATTTTTTATGAAAAACTCATTTATCTCAAAAACGGGTAATACGATTTGGATAAAACTTCTTGAATGGTGTTTTTTTGAGTAATCTTTATGTTTTGTTTGGAACAGACTTTTCAAGGAAATTCGTATAACGGTACCTTCCATAGGAAGAGATTTTCTTAACAGATTTTCTCGTAAACCACTTCACGGATTTCGATGAAAATTTGAATAAATAAATTCTTTAATTTTTCAAAAATAGTTAAATTTTGTTTTTAATTTTTGGTTTTTTCAAAAACTGGTTTTTCAAATCGTTTTAAATTTTTGTTTTTTTTTTTATTTTTTCAATGCTTTTTTCCGAAAATCTCAAGCCCCAAGACCATTTTAACACATTAGAGCAAGTTCGTACGACCCAGTCGTGCACTATATTTTAACCTAAAAAATTTTTTTTTTGTAATCAAGATTATTTTTGAAATTATTATACATTAATACATACAAAACATGTCAATCTAGTACACGGTCCTAAAGCCATACTTAGAGACTTTGTTACTAAAAATTACATTTGAATATTGTATTACCTAATAAGAAAAGATTTATTTCAATAAAAAGGCATTAAAACTAAACTAAACTAAACTAATTGAAAAAAGTCTCAAAGGGGCATCTATCTCAAATTTTAAGTATTTATTCTTTTTATGTTAACCGAAACAATATTCTTGGGTGTATTCTAAGAATCAAACGTTTTACAGTAAGGGACTAACTTAAATTTTATCGGGGATTTGAGAAAAGACCTATCTACTTTGGTGTACCCTGACCCATGTTAACGGTAATTGCGTTGTTAGTACTAATGACAGAAACTTCATTTAGGACTTTATTTACAGAAGAAATACTAGCCTTTTAAATGCATTTTAACAAAATTGATATGTTTACAGTTTTAAGATATCTAGTTTCTTTTCCATTTTACAATAATACTAATAATAATAAAATATCAACAAGAATACAAATAAAAATCGAAGGCAAAAATGCAGAAAAATGCACATATTTCATGATACTTGGAAAAACCATTCAAATTTCGTGCATTTCCTCTTTAAATATTGGATATAGGCCTTTACTGTAGACATTTTTTTTTATAAGAACATACCCAGGAATCATGCAGGAAACAAGTATTGCTGACGAATTAGGCAACAAAGTGTATTTAAAATTTGAATAAAGGGTGTTTTTTTTAGACGTGTGGTTTTCAATCTGGCAATACTTTTTCGGAGTTGGTCTTTTTGACAGCTGTCACTGGATTTATGCTCAGTTTGGTTTGCCATTTCATAATGAATAGACTTACTCCTAAACAAGGTTTGCCAATTGTGCAAATTTATTTTGAAAAACATGGTCATACCCGTGAAACGATTTTCGATTTTCACACGAAAATTTTGTTCAGCTCATTTTTGGTTGAATAGATACGTCAATAAGTAAAACTGCTGCATTTGGAGTGATGATAATCCCCAAGAGTATGTTGAGACACCGTTTTATCCACAAAAACAAGGCGACGCTACATGCCATACAGCCAACGAAACAATCAATTTGTTGAAGGAAACTTTTGGTGAGTGAGATAAACTTCGGGGACCTCCAAGATCGTGTGATTTAACCCCGCTGGATTATATTTTTGTGGGGTTATGTGAAGTCGCTTGTCTACAAAGATAAGCCCGAGACGATTGGCGCCTTGGAAAAGAATATTCGGCGCGTTATTGCTGTCATACGGCGCCAATTGCTGCAAAATGTGTTTGAAGACTGGGCCTCTAGGCTGGAATTTATTCGAGCCAGCCGCGGCGGCCACTTGCCCAAAATAATTTTTAAAACATAATGGCAAACGCTTATCTTTATCATAAAGCTAAATTCTTGGCCATAACATTAAATTATATGCGTTTTATTTCTTCTTGAAAACCACACATCTAAAAAAAAACACCATTTACTTATGTGAAATTCCGGAGCATGTATTTGTGCCCTTAGAGGGTTGACAGATTTTGATGAATTTTGTTTGGACCTGTGGGGCACCTGGATGTTTCCTGTTGAACCCGCTAAATGACGCGGTTGTAGGGAGACAGTTTTTCAATTTATATTGTTTTTTTTTTGTAGTTTTGTTTCTTTTTACATAATTCAATTTTAAATTGGATATTTTTACTTGCGAATTAGGCAAGTTACGCATTCGTAAAAAAAAAATTTAGATAACAATCAAACATGATATCACGATGATATCGAAGACGAAAAAAGATAATCTCAAAATTCTGTCTGTCTGTATGAATGTATGTATAGACGTCTACAGCCCAAACGCTCCACAGATGTTTAAAAATTTATTTTCATAAATTCAAATTTATCCAAGAAATAAAATGGCTTCTGTTTTTGCAGCTCAAAATACTTTAAGTACTTATTTAAGAATTTTGAAAAATGTATTTTGATTAAAATCTCATGCCCCTAGACCACTGTCACATATTAGAAAAAACTAAATTCGAAAAGATGTTATGTTATTGTATTTCTTAATAGAAATAAATTAAAATAAGTTAGGTCCATAACTGGCTTTAGTTTTATTATGCAACGTTCTACGATATTGAAAATAAAATGGTATACTTAAATTTAATTTTAAGCAACGCTAGGCTAATATAATACATTAGCATAACAATTTTTAAAGCATGATTGTCTTCTCTGAATTTTTCAAATACAGCAGAATGTAGGCAAAAAATACCAAGGCCGTTATAACTAACTTTTTAAATTTAATTTAATAAACTTGAATAATTGTTTTCAATGTACCATTTCCAAACAAAAAGAAAACAACTATACCTAGGAACTACGTCACCATATTTCACCATTTAGGTTCATCGAAACTCTCATTAAGCTCTAAAGATTTTTCTTGTGCTCGTTACCTGTTTGGTTTCGGCTTTAACTTCTTCACTTTCCGAAGAGCTTCCCGTCCGGTCACGAGAAAAACGTCTTGTTTGTATCTTTAATATGAATGATGAGTCTTCTACTGCTTCATCTTTTATTGAATTGTTATCTTCCTGAGCATCATAAAATTCAATATCATCATCATCTGATGTCGCTGAATCTAAAAAAAAAAAAAACACCAAAAAATTGCTGATTAAAATAAAGTTTTTTTAATCAACCAGGGATTTGTGTGTGTGATCAAATGTGTACTTGATTGGAAAACTGGAATGATAACATTTGAGTTTGGGCGAATGTACAGATGAGTAGTCAAAAAATGCTTTATAACCCCAAGAGTTGATTGACATCAGAACAAATATGTTATCTTTCAAGTTATAAGTTGATTCATAATGATATTGATACAAAAAACGAAAACTAAATCGACACACAATGCGCTGACTTGCTCACCTTTCCCCGTGAATTCATTTTTGTTTTTTTTTTCTTCCTTCTTACAACAACAATTTGTTGTAGGAGCAGCACACGAAATGATTTTTCACAGCATTCAGCTGACAGCAGCAGCAAGTCTACTACTTAAAACTGGACTTATTGTCTTCTTTTTTTATTACAGCTAAGTTCAATATTTTTTATTTATTTTCTTGCCCTTCGGTGATTGAAATAATAAAAAACGATACGACCTTTAATGTTAACTAGGTATTCTGTTCGCAGGAATTTCACTGTATCTATTTTTTAAAGTAACTAATTAAACTATCGAAATCTTTTATCAAAAGCAACAGCAAAATTAATAAAAGCTCAGAAGAAGCGTTTTCGTTTTAGTTTTCCAAACGTCAGTTTCAGTCTCGTGTCGGTGTTGAGTGCCAGAGTGCCTTATTGGCAAAGTAAATAGCAAAACATTATGTATGCATTTACTTATATCAACAACGAAGGATACGTGAATATCAAAATGATTTTATTACTTTTATTGTAATAAGAAATCATTATTGAAAATGTAGTATGTAGGAAATGTAGGTAGGTATGTATGTATGTTATATTGTTGAATCAGCTGAAGGGGTGACGATGATACTCTTGTGGGATATTTGTGAGAGAGTAGGTACCTAACACTTGAGCCGCGAAATGACTAAAATGTCACCAACTTCGTGGGTTTAGAGGCCGAGGCGAGCGACTCGACAGATTGTGTTGTAGGTATTTTGTATGTTTCCTCCTATGAGTGTGATGAATGTTTTATTCTTTTTTTGCACCGTACGATAATTAAACAATAAACACGAGCAATCAACATGAACATTATCTAAACCATTGTTTTTGGTGTATATTTTTTTATGTATGTATGTAAATTTAACTACTAATAATTGACAGGTTTGTGCTGATTAAGCTTTATATTCTTATATGTTTGGTTGCTGGTCTAAGCGAAGGAAGTATACTAGCTTGTGTGAAAAGTTGAATGAAAAGATTGCACGAAAAGCTGATAAAAGTGCTCAAATGGTGTGAGCTTTTCAAATGGTGGGAGCTTTTCAAATGGAAGCTTTTACTAAATTTTCTCATTCTTAGATAATTATCTCTTTCTTTACTATTACAAACATTAAGTGCACAGTCTTTGAAAAGTTTTGGTTGAAGAAGTCATTGAAGTCGGCGATGTAGTAATGGTATATTTTAAGCACTTCTTAATTTGTACATATTTACAGAAACTTTGCAGAGCAGGCTTTATACATAACTGCCTTGGCACATTGGTGTAGCTGTTGCTCTAGCTAAAGTTCAATTCAATTGAACTTCAACTATTTTTTGTACTACAGCGAAAGCTTCAATTGTAGTCGTGCTTCCATTTGACGTTGTCAGCGCAACGTTTTACAGATGCAACCAAAGCAGTTAGTGTTGATAGTTTGAATGGTTATGCTGAATTTAAAGAACTGACACCCCCCCCCCCCATAAACAATTTCTTTCGCCGCTATCTCAAAATGTCCAACTACCCCCAGCATATTGTTTTAAGGTATAAGTTGAAATTGAATTACAGTTAACAATAATTGTTGTATTCATCATAATTATGTGTGTACAGATTTCAGTCATCCTAATTGCTCTTGGTAACTAAACGATTACTGTGTTTGAAAATAAACGCTGTTATTTTCTTTAAATAAAACTAATTATTATGAACTATGCGAACTGTTATATTTATTACTCAAAATAAAGACAACCCGCATTAAAACAAACAAAATTGATTTCATCAAATGCGGAAGTTTAAGAATTCATCAAATCGTCTTATAAAAAGAAGTAAAATGCACGACTGGGTCGCACGAACTTGCTCTAATGAGTGACAGTGGTTTAGGTGCTTGAGATTTTGATAAAAATAAAATTTTCAAAATTCTTAAATAAATACTTAAAATAATTTGAGCTGAAAAAAAAGGACGCCATTTTATTTCTTGGATAAATTTGAATTTATGAGAATAAATTTATAAAAATCTGTGGAGCGGTTTTGAAAAAAAAAAAATTTTTGGAAAAACTTTTTGAAAAAAATTTAAAAAAAAACATTCAAAAACGCCAGTTTATAGGTATTCAGCAAATACATTTATTTAAAAATTTTAGAAAAAAATTTAATAAGCTGTTTTCAAAATATTAATTTTTTAATTTTTTTTTTAAATGCTTTTAAAAATACAAACAAATATTTTTCAAAAATATTGGTATGCAATACAAATTGAGCTACCTACAGCTATATGTGTGTGAAATTTCGAAAGAATCGCTTGACTCGTTTTGGACTCCTATGGAAAGTACCGTTCTTAGCCATTTTTTAAAACTTTTTTTTCAGCCATATGATTGGTCGTCCCTAAAAAGCAACACTGATTTTTTTAAATAGAAATCGTTTGAACCGTTTTTGAGAAAAATAAGCTTTAACGTAACGGTTGTATGGCAGGTGCCGTTATTTTTTTAGCTAAAAAAAAATTTCAATTTCCCCTCTGTAAAACATACCTAAAAAAGTCTATATACCAAGTTTGAAGCAATTCGGCCCACCCGCTTGGGCTGTGGGTCTCTATACATACAGACAGACAGACAGACCTTTGTATATAAACTCTATTTTATATACAAAGAATCGCAAGTAAAAATGTTTTTTAACTTGCGCATCATCGTTTTGGAATTTTCTCTTAGGGGTTTTGTCCTTGGTGATTTTCTTTTTGGGATTTTGCCATTTGACCAAGCATCACTAACTCACGAATTTCCAACATGTCTTAGAGTTTTGTACCTATGTACATATATTATATACATATATTCTTTGGTTTGACTTTCTGTTTCGGAACCAATAGTCTATGTCTGAGCCGATTTGCTTCAAGCGTTGTGTTTTGTATTTTTAGGGAAACCTGCATAGGTGATATTCCAACCTTGAACTAAAATTAACGGTACAGGAGGTCTATATAAACCCAAATAGCTTGGGCCACGATTTAGATTTTATGAATTAAGAAATCCGAAGATATAAGCTCTGTTTTGTTGGTGAATAAGAAACTATTTTGTTTTTTATTATAATTTGCCATCACTCATGGGGTTATTAATACCCTTAACAGGAAACAAAATGCGAGCGTTCAATTTAATTTGTTAACTGAGAAACATTTGGCTTAGTGAAATAATTCCCCAAGAAATAACTCCCCAAAAAAAATGAAATAACCCCCCAAAAATTTGTAATGAAATAACTCCCCAATTTTGGGGACTTATTTCCTGTTTTTTGGGGACTTATTTCATTTTTAGTTTGGGGAGTTATTTCATGATGAAATAAATAACTCCCCAAATTGAAAAATTAAATAAGTCCCCAAAAAAATAGTGAAAATAAGGCCTCAAAATTGTATCGGTTTTATTTTCTGATAATTTGGTACAAAAATAAAGTGCACGACTGGGTCGTACGAACTTGCTCTAATGTGTTAAAATGGTCTTGGGGCTTGAGATTTTCGGAAAAAAGCATTGAAAAAATCATATGAAATTTTATTAATCACTTAAAAATCAATAGTTAAAACGTTTTTTGCAGAAAATGAAGTAAGCCATCAGATTTATTTTGTTTTTCTAAATTTCAAGGAATTTTTTTTTTCAAAATCGTTCGACCAGTTTTTTCAAAAAACGGTTTTTTTGAAAAACTTTTCGAAAACATATTCCAATTTTTTTTTTGAGTATGCCAACTTCTAGAATTTTGTAGTTTTTATCAGAAAAATAAAATTGAAAAAAAATTGATTAAACCGTTTTTGGAAAAAACAAAAAATAAAAAAAAATTTTAAAACTTTTTTAAAAAATTAAAAAAAACTTTTTTTGAAAAATTTAAAACTGTTTATTATTTTGTTTATAAAAGGGCTTCTACATTAAAAATTTCATCGAAATTCGTCAAATGGCTTACGAGAAAATCGGATTTCAAAAAACCGGTCCTATGGGAGGTACCGTTATAAGACTTTTCTTGAAAAATCTAATCCAACCAAAACATACAGTTTGCACAGAAAACATTATACAGAAAGTTTTATCAAAATCGTAGGAGCCGTTTTCGAGAAAAATTAAATTTTTACTAAAAATCGTATGGCAGGTACCGTTAGTTTTAAAGCTAGAATGCTAATTCCAAAAACCCCTCTGTAGGACGTCATAATAATACTATCTACCAAGTTTGAAGCAAATCGGTCCAGCCGTTTAGGCTGTAGTTGCCGATACAGACAGACGGACAGACAGACAGACAGACAGAATTGTCGGACCCACTTTTTTCGACTTCTTTATCATCGTAATGTTATGGTTTTTTTTTTACGAATGCATAACTTGCCTTATAGTACCTATAATCGCAAGTAAAAATTTACATTTAACTTTATTTAACTTTGTTTTAAGAACAATTTTCAGTTCTATTTTGAAAAGAGTGAACTTATCATCATTAAGGAGCTACCACAAGTTGTTTCCGATATACGTTTTTCAGACGGAATGGGGAAGGGGTGGTTCGGCGCGGCATGTGAAAAGTAATTTACTTTTAGAAGAGAAAAGAAAGCAGGATAAAATTTTGTTTCTGCTTTCTTTTCTTTTTCTCAACAGAAAAACACTGCATAAAATTTGAGAAAAAAGAAAAGAAAGCAGAACAAGATTTTATTTCTGAGAACTAAGAAAAATAAAAGTTAAAATTCGCCGCGAATTTTGCCTTATTAATTAATACTTTTTCATTGGAAAATATATAAAATGGCAACACAATTCTTTAAATTTGGAACTTGTTTCACAATTTTTTTGGGGACTTATTTCATTATTTTTTGGGCACTTATTTCATGCTTTTTGGGGACTTATTTCATTTTCGAGTTTGGGGACTTATTTCATTATGAAATAAATCCCCAATTTTGGGGGTTATTTCATTTTCGTTTTTGGGGAGTTATTTCTTGGGGAGTTATTTCACGGAGCCGAAAAATTTAAGTAGTTAGCTATCTTTAAATTGTGAACTAGACGATATTTTGATTAAAATATACTCTTTTTGGATACTAAGGAGATATGAATTTAAAATTTTCAGCGTCAGTTGCGAAAATAATCGAATATCAATTAAAATTAAGCGATCTGAATTATTACTGTCACTTGCTAAAACAAATACATACAAACAAATTTACATACAGGGTGATTGGTATAAGGTGTAACAAAAAAATAGAGCATGTAGGTTGGGTCGAGACAAGAAAAAAATCGTATGGGAGGGGGGTCTATGTCTATTCCCCTCCGTTTAGCCGAGATAAGCAAATTTCTAAAAACATGACTTAAATTTAAAAAAAAAAATTATTAAAAAATAACGGTAACTCCTACTATGCCATGCTATATCTTTTTGTAAAGCCAGAAACCTATTCTTTTATTGTGATTTTAAATTAAGTTATTTTAGTGAACCGTTTTCAAAATATAAATTTTCAACCTCAAATTTAAAAAAAAAAATTTTTTTAAAAATTATACCTTATTAAGTAATATTTTTGTTCTCAAAATTCAATGCTCCCATTAATTTGAAATTGAACACTGAAAACCATATGGCTCTACGACTTTTTGTTGCCAAGCTATTGAAAAATAACCCAACCTACTTCTTCACAAAAACACGAAAAGTGGCTAAATTATCACTTGTGCCATCCCGTAAGGCTAGATTTTTCTTGTTTTTGTGATTCGGTTATTTTTGAATAGCTTGCCAACAAAACGTCATAGAGCTATACGGTTTTCAGTGTTCGATTTAAAATTAAAGGGAGCATTGAATTTTGAGAACAAAAATACTACTTAATAACGTACAGTTTTGAAAAAAAATTAGTTTTAAATTTTTTTTTTATAAAGCTGTCCGTCGGATAAACACGGATTCTCAAAGTCCAAGCCACAAATTGTCATTGTCTGCCCTTGCGATCTATTTATCGTCATCGCGAAAGCCAAACGAATCGGGAATTGTAGCCTTTTGAAAGGTATTGTAGATTTGGACGGTATCATAGGTATTCGAGGTAACAGGACAACTTCTCCTTTAAACTTTCCAGTCAATATCTTTGCTTCAAGTACGTTTCCGGTAGTTCCTCTGATTATTATTCGTGTACCGTCGCATAATCTTAGTGGATTTAATTTGCGCAAAAGAATGACTGGTGAACCAATTTTAAGACAGAGTTTGTGTGGCGGCATTCCTGGCATATCCAGAGAATTTAAAAACTCAATTGGAAAATTGACGATCTCATTTTCATCAACAATAGTGTCAATTGACTTAAAAGTCATTAAATCACCCGGCAATAAATTCTGTATTTGATAGTTAATAACGTCAACATCGACTTTTCTTGCTGCTAAAATGGCACGATTACTGAGCCAATTATGATCTAGGTAATTATTTAAAATATCTGGGAATATACTGTCAGTAAGTTCGGTTTTTGAATTAACAACAGAGCAGAAACTATCTGGTAATTTGATAAATTTCGTATTTTGATGCAATTCAATTTTACCGTTTCCAATATCAAGTAGTGATTTGAAAATACTTGTGCCAATGGATCATTATGCAATTGTACTCGCTTTTTCATTGTCAATCGAAGTGCTTTAACGTTTTTCCATAAAATGATTGTTTCAAATACGCATTGATCTCATCAGCACACATAGAGCGAGGAATGACAGGTAATATCTGCCGGAAATCACCAGATAGTAATAAAACAACACCACCGAAAATTCGGTTATTGCTGTTTAAATCTTGTATGGTTCTGCGAAATGCCTCGAGAGAATGTTTGTGACTCATAGTGCACTCATCCCAAACAACAATTGAACATTTTTGTAATACTGCAGCCATGGTGTTCCTTTTTTTTTTTTTTTGATATTACACATAGCGTTTAGATTGTTGTGAATATCTAATGGCAGCTTTAGTACAGAATGCGCTGTTCGTCCACTATCTAACAAAGTGGGAGCAATGCCGGAGGGTGCAATAGCTAATGCAATTTTTTTTGTGACCGTATCTTTGCAAGTATTTATGACACTAAAAATGTTTTACCGGTGCACCAGGTGCGTCTAAGAAAAGAAAAATACCTTGTTTTGCATCTACAGCCAACATAATTCCGTCGTAAATAAATCTTTGTTCAGCAGTCAATAATGGCTCATTATATGCAATAATCGAAGCTATTGTTCTCGTTGCATATCAGTGTTCACTAAGTCTTTGGCTGGGCGATGAGGCCCAGGTTTAATTCTTATTTTTGTTTTTAATAAGATTAATGTAGTACAACAAATTTTAATTATATATGTAGTAAAAAAAAAAATGAAGTGGTAACCCAGAGAATCGCACATACCTTTAGTGTTGACGTTTGCCTTTTTTTCTTTTGTGTAATGGAAATTAAATAAAAGTTGAATTTTAAATTAAATAATAAAAAATAAGGAATAAAAACTATCCTATCTTAGGAACGCTTGGAAAACAAAAATTACAAAAAAAGAACGTGAAAATCGGTTAGATATTTTCGGAGTTCATCGTGTGCAACAACGTGACAGCTGATTTATATAGAATAGATAGCACAAGCGCTCAAGGGTTTATGATAGTCTTTTCAATGTTTAGTCGCAGCGGGATCGATAGGAAATTAGGGAGGAAGGGGAAGGACGTGTCGTTGAACATTGGCCTTGAATGTTTGAAGATCAAAATGGCAAGGGAAAATAAATTGTACCAGGCAATTCATTCCACATTCGAAAGAATTTCTGTATTTCACGGTACATCCAAAATTGGGCTCAAGTGTAATCTGATCAGAGTTCCTAGGAAGACGAGTATTACGGGGGAAATGTTTTAGGGGTGGAACGGAGCTGGCTACGTCGAGTGAGCATATTTTGTAGAAGAAGCGAAAAAATAAGGAAAGACATGAAACATTTCGACGATATTGAAGGGATGGAAATATTTCCATTATGCTTCTCTTCTATCAATTTTAACGCTATTTCTGAACTCTGTCGAGCAGGTGTAAAAAAGTTTGAGAAGCACCTGCCCAGAGATTTGAGTTGTACTCAAGTTTCGGGCGTATAAACGCTTTGTAGATTGTAGCCAGATCAGAAGGGGTGAAAAACTTCTTGCATCTATTAAGAAGCCTAAGCATCTTGCAGCATTCTTAGCAATCTGAAGTATGTGGTCATTCCAACGAAGGTTGTCACCTGATACACATACCGGGTACTGATAGCTTATCGGCCTCGTCGATGCAAGTACCATTCATGGATATTGGCATACGGGGTTTAGCTTGAACGACAAAAGATAGCATTGAGTTTTCGACGAATTAAGCTCCGCACGATTTCTGATATCGAGGTTTAATGAGCTTAGCATACGGTATCGATGTAATAACACGTCCGAAAGGAAGGTCGTGAACTATGAAACGTATATTAAAATCTGAGGGTGGAGTCGTCAGCAAAATAATTTAATGGATTAGGAGTCACAGACAAGAGATCATTTATAAAAATGAGAAAAAAAGTCGGAGACAGAACGGAGCCCTGGGGCACACCAGCGTCTTACTTTCTTCTTTTATTTCAATTATTTCTTTTAAGTAGTCTTCTGAATATTTGTGTTTTGGTAATGGTAATATTTCTAAGCTTAGTTCTTCTAGTTTTTGAAGTGTAATTTTATTTTCTATAATTTCTTGACTCGTTAAAATGTTTTGTGTTAGTGTTCCTGACCTACTTGTCATTATTATGTCTGATATTTCGTCAATGGAGTCTGTGACTTCTTTTAGGTTGTCTTTAAATTCAATTTCGATTTTTAAATTAGTTTTTAAATGTTTTCTTAATACAAACTCTATATACTGCATTGATAAATAAAATAAAATAAAATCAACCAAGTAGAAGACTCAGCACTAATTTTTTAAATTATTTAGTTCTGAGTTATACCTTTTTAAGTTATTAATAATTGTTTCTTTGCTATTTGTTAGAATGTCGTTTAATTTTATAAATTGGTCATTAAAATGTTTATTTATTTTTATTTGTGAGTTAAAATAAGGCTATTTAACTAGATGTCTAATTTTTTTATTTTACTAAGAAATGTATTTGTATGGTAAGATTTCATATTTTTCTCTTAATTGGTTAATCAATTGTCTATAATTTGTGGTATTTATCAAGTGTATGTTTGAGTTCTACTTTTTCTTTTTCAATAATTACCAATTCTTGTTCGATTTTATTTATTTGTATGAATTGTGCATAAATTACTGTTGCGATTAACAGGATTGTCATTAGTTTCATCATTTTGGTATTTTTTTAGATTTCTAAATTGGTCTCTGTAAAGTATTTTTATTTCTCTATGAAGTTTGATTGTTATTTTCTTTGCTTTTTTGCTTATTCTTTTAACTTTTCTGTATTTTGTTTTCAATTTGTTAAATTTATTTGGGTTATTTATTTTGATATAGTTTGGATTTATCTTTTCATCTTTGCGATTCTTGTTTATGCTTTTTAATAAATTTTCTTTTGTTTTTTTTTCTATTTTATTGTAAATGTTTTCGTGGTTTATTTTTCCTAGGTGTATGCCGATTGGGCGTTCCTTTGTTGTAAGATGTATGGTTCTGTTGTAGATTTCCACAACTTTTATCTCTTTAAAAAATATGTGTTGGTCCTATTTTCTTTTGATTTCTAGGTTACGATGATAGAGAAGTCGAAAAAGGTGGGTCCGACAATTCTGTCTGTCTGTCCGTGTGTCTGTATAGTTAACTACAGCCTAAACGGCTGGACCGATTTGCTTCAAACTTGATACATACAATTATTATGACGTCCTACAGAGGGGTTTTTGGAATTAGCATTCTAGCTCCGAAACTAACGGTACCTACCATACGATTTTTTGTGAAAAATTAATTTTTCTCAAAAACAGCTCCTACGATTTTGATAAAACTTTCTGAATTGTGTTTTCTGTGCAAACTTTATGTTTTGGTTGGAATAGATTTTTCAGGAAAAGGCTTATAACGGTACCTCCCATAGGACCGGTTTTTTGAAATCCTATTTTCTCGTAAGCCACTTGACGGATTTCGATGAAATTTTTAATGTAGAAGCCCTCTTATAAAAGAAGTTATATAAATTCGTAAATTTTTCAAAAACAGTTTTTCTGAGTTTTTTAAAAAAGTTTCAAATTTTTTTTTTAATTTTAGTTGTTTCCAAAAACGATTTAATCTATATTTTTTTAATTTTATTTTTCTGATAAAAACTACAAAGTGCTAGAAGTTGGCATACTCAAAAAAAATTGGAATATATAATATATACATAAAAAAACTGTTTTTTTGAAAAAACTCGTCCAACGACTTTGAAAAAAAAATTCGTAAAATTTCAAAAACGTAAAAGAAACCTTACTTCATTTTCTCCAAAAAACGTTTTAGGTACCTATTGATTTTTAAGTGATTTATAAAATTTCATATGATTTTTTCAACGCTTTTTTCCCAAAATCTCAAGCTTTTGGGTGCCATTTTAACACATTACAGCAGGGGTTCCCAAACTTTTTCAGTTCGCGGCGCACTTACAGGTTTAATATTTTTTCTCGGCGCCCCGCACTCGTTGGTACTCGAACGAAGGTACAGGTAGATAAGCATAAAAATTAATACATTCGTAATACGAAACTGAGTGTATTTATGTTTTTATTGACACAAAAGAAAAATGTAAAATGAATAATAATATGATGTAGATAACAATGAAAAACTCAATTAATGTGACGAGTGAGCTTGGTGATCTCCACACATTTTTTCAAAGCCCGGGATAAGGTTTGATACTGCTACTCTCATTTCTTGCTCCACATTTATCTTCGACCGATATTTGCTTTTTATTACAGCTACAGCTGAAAATCCAGCCTCACATAAATACGATGTTGCAAAGGGAATGAGAATTCTTAATGCTTTTAAGCTTAAATTCGGGTATTCATTTTGGACCGATATCCAAAACTCCACCAAGTCGGAACACGTGAATCTCCTTCTAAGACTGCTGTCGCAAGAAAGTTCAATAAGACTCTCTTGTTCTTGCGAAGAAAATTCTGGTGGAGCTTGTGCATGGAAAGGATCTTGAATCCACCCATATTTTTCGACATTGTCTTCAGCAAAGTATTTTTAAAACCATTCTGTGAGCTTGGAAAGATGTTCTGCGAAGAGAGACTTTAAGTTTTGTGAAACAAGAAGCTCATTAGACGCTGCGTATTTATGTAATTGCGGAAAACAATCTTGGGCGCCATTTTCATTGATTTTTTTTAACCACAACTGTAGTTTTTTTCTAAATGCCGTAATCTTGTCTAC
This sequence comes from Platycheirus albimanus, assembly GCA_916050605.2. Lineage (NCBI taxonomy): Eukaryota > Metazoa > Arthropoda > Insecta > Diptera > Syrphidae > Platycheirus > Platycheirus albimanus. The sequence goes on from OU696697.1 coordinate 45,294,944, forward strand.
TAATTTCAAAATAGGCATGTTATTGCCTTGCAGAGACTAATTCAAATTATTCAGTTTTTCAAATATATCGCACAAATACAAATTTGTATAATTGTATTAATAATGTAATTCGTAGTATCCACTAGCATACAAGAGCGTCTCACGGCGCCCCTGTATACTCTCTATGGCGCACCAGGGCGCCGCTGCGCACACTTTGGGAAACCCTGCATTAGAGCAAGTTCGTACGACCCAGTCGTGCACTTTATTTTCTATACCTATGTATTCGTGTTCTTTGAATATTATATTTTTCATTTGTTCAGTGTCTTGTTCATCTTCTAGTACGATTTTTGTTCTAATTAAAATTTTTTTGTTGTGGTTGTTTTTCCAAATTTAAAAATATTTAATTTTGAATAAAAATGCAGTTTTGCATATTGGAATCACATTCGTTTATGAATTCATCAAACTGTTTTGTCGTAAGGTTTTTTTCGCGTTATATTGATTCTTCTTTTTTGGAAAGGGAATGTTATGTTCTTTGAGTTTTCGTTGGATCGGATCGGATTTATTATTGTGAGCGATTCTTAGACACCACGATACCCAATCGATTAGCTTGTATACAAAATAGGAAAATATGCAGCATATGTCTCAAACATAGTTCAGAAACCAAATGCTTTTCTCAAATAAAATGTAAGAAGTTTAATAAATCACACAACACTCTACTACACAACGATAATTATCAAAAAAAAAGAGAAGGGTCGAGGGAAATCAACACAAAAAATGGACTCCCGCAGACAACAACAATAAAAAAGAAAAATACTTATCTTCCCTTATGATAAAAGAGATTGACAGTCCAATAGTGATATTAGCAACAGCACAGATATCAGCCATATCGTCAAAAGGTGCAACATCTTTACTACGGGCCCTGATTGATCAAGGTTCTCAAATATCAATGATATCTGAGGAAGCAGTGCAGATCCTTTCATTGCCTAGGAAAAAAGTAATCACAGAACTAACTGGACTCTCGGATGCAGCAGTCGGTACATCAAAGTCAAGGGTATATGTAGAGATAAGACGAGATTTCTGAGCAAAAACAAAATGCAAGCAGAATTTTTGGTACTACCTCATAAAACCACTACCTGATCAGTCATTTGAATTTGATAAAAATAAGTGGGAGAACTACACTTTGGCAGACCCAAATTTAAACAAAAAAGATCGTATTGACATAATTATCGGTAGTGACTTGTATCCAAAACTAATTGAAGAAGGAGTAAGGAAGCAAAACGGCATCGTGGGACAGAATACAATGTTTGGATGGATAGTTTCCGGTACACTACAAGAGAGACGACAATGTAGAAAAATCATGTCAGCAGTCACATCATCAATGCATACATTCTGGGAGATTGAAGATATAGAAGACAACAATGATATTACAGAAAACGACATCTCCATGCAAGCATATGCAGAAACAACAACAAGAAACCAGAATGGCAGATACGTGGTGAAGGTGCCACTGAGAAAAGACATAGAGCTAGATTCTTACAGTTGAAAAAAAAATTAATTATAAAACAAAAACCGACTACATGCAGTTTCTGAAAAAATACGATAACCTGGGCCATATGGTAAAAGTAATCGAACAACAAGAAAAGAAAGGCAAATACTATCTTCCGCACCATGCAGTTGTGAAAGATACAAGCCTTACAACAAAAACAAGAGTTGTATTCGATGCCTCAGCGAAAACTTCCAACGAATACATTCTCAAACGCTATGATGATTGGGCCTAGGCTACAAAACAATATATTCGACATCATCATCAAATGGAGGCTATGGAAATATGTACTGACTGCAGACATCGAAAAAATATGCAGGCAGATTAACATAGCTGAAGAAGACCAAGATTATGATCGAATATTCTGGAGAGAACAACCAAGAGACGAACTAAAAGTATATAAAACCTGACAACAGTTACTTATGGAACAGCAGCAGCCCCATTCCTAGCAGTCCGAACATTACAAGAAGTCGCAAACCAATGCAAAGAGGAACCCATGCCAATTAAGGAAATAATAAAAGAATAATTTTACGTTGATGACTTAATGAACGAATAACGAAGAGGACTGCAAATATAATAAGAGCAGTAAGTGAACATCTTCAAAATGCTGGCCTCCACTTAAGGAAATGGTCTTCAAACAATAAATATTTGCTGGCCAACTGGAGATCAAAGAAGGTGACACCAGGAAAACATTGGGACTTCACTGGGATCCAGATCAAGACGAATTCCGATTTGAAATAGATTCATCCAACATTAGCCGTTCAAAGACGAAAAGAGGTGTGTTATCAAATATTGCTTAAATATTCGACCCTATTGGATGGCTCGCTCCAGTCAAAAGGCAAAAATATTCATACAAAGATTATGCCAAACAAACTATGATTGGGATGATGAACTTGATGAAACCCTGAAGTCAGAACGGATGACCTTTCAACTAAAGTTACAAGAAATCAAAGGAATTAAAATCCCACGGTGGATATTAAACGATGAGGGAGGTCCCATAGAAATACATGGATTGGCGGATGCGTCAGAAAAAGCATATGCAGCTGTCATATACGTATGTTAAAACTATAATGACAGCATTGTATACGAAATCTATAGTAGTCTGGAGAACGAGTAAGAGATAACGGGGTTTGGAGACACATAGATGTCGCTGATAATTATCACATATTTAAACCTTTCCATTTACATTTTCTCTCCAAAACGAGAAATTAAAAAAAAAAGTTTTGGAGACTCACGGTGTCGCCACAGTCGATCCGGCTATCCATATTACTATAGATTTCATATACAATGATGACAGTTAAGATGCTAACAGCCAAAACCAAGGCGGCACCCATCAAAAACAAAAAACTCTTCCCAAATTAGAGTTATGTGGAGCTCATTTGCTTGCAAAGCTACTAAGCAGATACAAAAAATATTTTTCAAATGATACGAAATACTATGGATGGAGTGATTCACCTTATGGTAGATAAAAAACAATAAAAGCAAAGAAAAGTTTATACGAAGCAGAGTATCTGACATCAAAATTTTAATGGATAACATGGAGTGGCTCCACATAAACTCTAAAGGCAACCCAGCCCATGTGGCTTGACGTGGTCAAATAATAAGTAATGGGAGAATCTAAATTGACATTCGAAGAAATAATTCTCCTGAATTCGAAAAACTTGAAAGAATTGGGTCCTTGGATCGCTGGAAGCTGGTGCAAAAGCTTAAACGATACTTCTGGCAAACATGGAAGGACGAATACTTAGTCTCTTCAGAAACGTACCAAGTGTGATGCTAAAAAGAAGAATCTTGAAGATGGTGCGGGGGTCACATGGTAATATACGAGTAGTAACACTCAAAATAAAGGACTGACTCTACAAAAGGCCGATACATAAGTTATGTCCCCCCGAAGATCTCTGAAGAAAAATCCGAAAGTAGTAATCCACAGCAAACATGCCAGCTCACCCTTTTCAAGAAACATAATTCAGCTAACAATGGAATCAAGTGGTGGATGGTTACGTTTTTATTATTAATTGCACGTGGCAGAACAAAGAGTGCAGTGTTTATCTAGACCCAGTCGGAAAAATGGATGTCGTGACATCTTATTGGAGACTTGTAATTTACGGTGTCGTGAAAAAAGGCCAAATGAAGAGATTTGACCTTATAACGCTTTGTTTAAGTGAAACAAAGAAAAATTTTAACGTTTGGCATTATTTCACTTTGTTCAAGTGAAATAAAGCCAAATAGACTAACTCATTCAAAGTGAAATAAGGCCAAATGCTCTAAAAAAAGGGAAAAAAGCAAACCGTTTTATTGGGGCGCTGTAGTTGAGGATAGTTTTTCGAATTCCATTTTTCTGTCTCCGACCGTTGCAACTGCAGTTCAAAGCCTACCCAAATCATCAGACCAAAATTCTTCTTTGGATGGCACTTTTAATATGGTTCCATCTTGCGGTTGTAAACAGGTATTAATTGTATACCTTGCTCATAATGACCACGTAAGTCAACATTTCCATACGGAAAAGTTATGATCAAAAAAAACATATCTACACTCGTCTATTTAGCTTCTTTACTGAAAAAATGGGTATATGCAGCGTGGTGAGGGCTGTCGGCGAGGGCGGCCGTTGGCGCGGGCGATACTTGTGGACGGTGAAGCGTGCGAAATTCTGCAAACAATAAAAAAATCGAGCGATTTTTTGATTGTTTGCAGAGTCTCGTACGCTTCACCGTCCATCCGGATCCAACGCGCCAACGACCTATATCGCCGACATCCCTCCTCCTTTTCACGCACTCCCCTTCCCAATCGTTAAGCTATTCTTTCAACGCATTAAAATATTTTTCCAAAAACAATTCCGCTTTTCAAATATAGGAAGGGCCCGAAAAAATATCGTGCAATAAAGCTTTGTATAGGACTGGCAGCTACTTGGAAGGATTCGATAGCATACTTTCTACGAATATTCCTTAGCGAGACAATTTTTTCAAGCTCTTATAATATGTGCTATTGGATCAAGATTTCACAAATTGCAGAAATTCAAACGGAAACAAAGACGCTTTGTTTTTTTTTTTTTCAGTTTATTTTGTGGAAACAAAGCAATCGAAAGTGAAATGTTGCCAAATTGGCCTAATTTCACTTTAACAAAAATTTGGCTTTATTTCATTTTACAATTAAGAGAAATAAGGCCAAAACCCTTATTTCACTTGACCTTATTTCACGGCACCGTAATTTACTACGAGTAAGAGTCTTTTGATACACTTTATTTTTTTTGTGTCGCTCTCACTCTCTTTGTTTTGACGTTTCCATTCTATTATCATTATCGATTTCAATTTTCGGTGCGCCGCGCCGGTTGCGCAAATTGCTTATTCGTCTTGCTTTGTTTATATTTTAATATGTTTGGATTCGAATAATCGCAGTTCGCGGTGTTTAAGTTCGAGTTATAATAATTATAAATTGTAAATGTAAATTAAATTCGCGGTAAAGTGTTCATAACAATAGTTAAAATAATTTAAAAAAAAAGAAAGCAAAAATCAGCAAAGAGTTAACCACCGATATTTATCTACCAACACAAAAAAAGACACGAAATCCCTTATCCACGACTACTGGAAGTACAAAAGGAAAACGGTTTGGTTAAATTTTAGCTAGATGTATGAAAACTTCAACCCAAACGGCTTAAAACTTTCTACCCAAACGATATTTCCACAAAAGAACCTAAAATCTACATAAGATTAAGACTGGGGACACTTCTTCATCACCCGTAAACATTTCTTTAACAAAGCAACCCCTGCACTATGTCAGTTTTGCGACCAAAGCTTAACTCTCAATATGCATCAGCTCCTATCCTGCTACAAAATCTATTCAATTTCAAAAAACCTAACCGACCATAGTCTAATATAATCTTCTTACTTATGTCAATATCAAACACATCAATGATGTGTGATATAAAATAATGAACGCTTTCAATCTTGTTAACTCTACATAACTAAATTTGTATTCTACTAACTTAAGGCCCTTGCAGCTATCGCTAGGACAAACAATAATGATTTGTAATTTACTTACTCTTTAACAAATTATAAATATAATACTAATAAAACAACTTACTTGGCATGATACGATGGGCAGCTTGCTCTAGCTGAGTGTGCTGCTTAGCAAGTTGTTCGACCATCTCTTCTAAGCTTTGTCTCTTTTCACGTTCATGCTGAAGCATTTTGGACCATTTTTGTCCTTGAGATTCGGCTGTCTTTAAGTAATCCGAACAAGCCTATTAATGAAAACTTTCAGTTAAAATCTTGAATTGAAGAATTGAAACATATTTTATTTACTTGAATTAAAGCGTTTTAAAATGACATTTTAAGCGAAAGCTATTCGTTATAATCAAACACATGTACATTTAGGACATGTTAGCCGGAGAGCTAGCTACGGAAAATAGTATACAATTTATAGAGCAATGAAATCCCTCTAGTTAGTCTACCATACTATCATTATTCATTGATCCGGTCACTTGGCACCTGTCCAGCGGTGGGTGTTAGAGTGGTAGGTCAACAAAACGGTTGTTTTGCTTATGTTGACTTATATTTCAAAAACAGTGACCCTTATAGCTTAGTAAATTTCAAATAAAATTGCTAACAAAGTTTTCGCATTCCATTTACCATTTAGAAATTATATCGCTTCAAAGTTTTATATGGTTCCCAAATGTATGCAATGTTTTTTTTATAGGTGCTTATAGCTTATGAGATAAAAGTGGTACTGTAGTCAATCAAATGCTATTATAAAATATTTTTATACACACAATACTCGCAGTTACTATTGGAATGTGCCCTGCCTGATTTCAGTTATTGTTGCCGTTGGCTCATTATTTGCTTGTCCAACTATCGCTTTTTGAAACAGTTGCCGCAGAACTTTTTAGAATTTTTTAAAGAATTAGATAATAAATTAAAATAATAACAAAATAAATAAGTCTTTTTTGATTATTATTACACCTATAAGCATATTATTAGAGTGAAAATCATGATTCCCTACTGTGTGCTTTTTGTAATCGTGTAAGTGAAAAAGAACAATTGTTTAACAAACAAACTTATGTTAAAAGTCAAAACATTAAACTAATTCGCCTTAAGCACGGATTGAAAAATGGTGAAGTCGATTCACCATCCGTCCTATGCAATTCAAAAGAATATCTCTATAAATGTCGAAACAGTTTCACCGCTTAATATTTTGTGATAGAAGTCGTGAACTGGTATAAAAGGAAACAAATGTTTATTACGTTTAGCGCAAACAAATACTTTGAAAGAAATTTCAAACTATAATGTATTTAAATTATTATGATTACGAATATTATGATTGTGAAGTTTCTTCTTTCTTGGTACTTTTTCATGCATCTTGGACTACGCCTGGTACCACTTTTCCCACAACCAAAATCACTGTAATTAAAGCTATGTGGTGTACCAAATCTAGATCTCTATAAATTATTTTACAATAATGTTGGCAGTAAAAAAGAACCATATAAAACTTTGCAGTGATATAACTTTTAAATAGTTAATGACATGGGAAAACTTTTGCCTGCAATTTTATTTGAAATTTAGTAAGCTATACGTGTGTGAAACATGTTTTTTGTCTTAAGCTCACTGTTTTTGAAATATATGTCAATATAAGCGAAAACCGCATTTTTCTACCTTTGTTGGCCTACTTAACTACTCTCACACCCAACGATGGACAGGTGCCAGGTGATCGGATTAACGCATAATGAGAGTATGGTAGACTAGAAACTAGATGGATTTCGTTGCTCTATAAATTGTATACTATTTTCCGGTAAGGCTCCCGCAGAGTATTTGTACTTGCCATTATATGTAGGTATTCTACGGCAAGTAATAGGTTGTTGCGAAAAATAAAAATTCGAGATAATAGTCATATATGACATTAAAGAGAAACTTATACACATACGATTTTTCAGTGAAAGAATTTGTAGTTTAACTCTTTATGCACCGACAGAGCGACCCAACGACGACGAAATTTCGGAATATTATAATCTTCTGGATAGAGCATACAATGAAACAAAGACAGAATTAATGTTTATTATTGGAGACTTCAATGCCAAATTGGGGAAACAACTTGATCAAGATGATGAAGTCATCGGATCCTTTGGATTTGGAGAAAGAAACAAAAGAAGCGAAGGTGTCATAAAATGGCTTGAAGAAACAAACCTTAGATTCGGAAATTCATTCTTTAAGAAAAAAAGACAGTCGCAAATAGACATGGAAATCACCCGATGGAAAAACAAAAAACGAAATTGACCTTATTTTGACGAATAAATTAAAAACTTTAACGGATGTATCAGTTTTAAATAATATTAAATTTGATTCCGACCATAGACTTGTAAGAGCAAAAATATCCATCAATCATAAGACGTTAATGAGAAATGAGCAAAACTTGAACATCCCTATATCAGTGACTCAAAACAATATTGATACTTTTAACGAAATCTTGAGAAATGAAATAAATTTAAATATTAACGAAGATGAAATTGATCATGACTTGCAAACAATATATGACAAAATTGAATTGATAATAAAGAATGCATGAATGAATTTCAGATGATACAAAAAGACTCATCTTACATACAGAACAATTAAGAAACAAGGAAATAAGCACATCTCAGGAAAAAATCGAACTAAAACATATCAGAAAAGAAATAAAAGAAAAAACAAAAATGGATATTCAAATATTCAACGACAAAGCGATAAAAGAAATATTAACTACAACAAAATCAATAATTTTTAAACAAAGGGACAGACTGGATTATAACGATGAAAAACAACAAAAAAGATATATCAAACCGAAAAAATATCAATGAAACTGCTACAAAATTTTTTGAACAATTATTTAAATCCAACATAGATAGCTCAGACACAGATATTAATATACCAACAATTATAAACAACAACTTTAATAATTACCCACTTTTGATCAAAAGGGATATAGAGGAAGCAATTGACGATCTAAAGAAGGACAAATGTATTGGAAACGATGGTATAGCGGCTGAGATGCTTATATACGGAAAACAATTATTATCACCTATTTTGACATGGATATTTAATAATATATTGATAACGCAAAATATACCGAAACAGTGGACTCAAACTACCATAACCCTGATTCATAAAAAAAAAGACAAAAAGATGACATAAATAACTACAGGCCCATTAGCAATATATGGACCATCTACAAACTTTTTTTCAAAAAATAATATACGGAACCATCAAGGAGAAGCTTAACAAGAATCAACCAATAGAACAAGCAGGATTCCGCGAAGGATACTCAACAACAGACCACCTACATACGATGAACCAATTAATAGAAAAATTCAATGAATTTAAGAAACCACTATACTTTTTATTCATAGCCTTCAGTAAAGCGTTTGACTCCACATTGAACATGGTACTATTTGGGAAGCCTTTATGAATCAAGACATAAACCCTATCATAATCCAGACATACAAAAACATTTATGACAATAGTTGGGCGAAAATAAAAAGCGAAATATCAGGACGAGAATTTAAAATAAATAGAGGAGTTAGACAAGGAGATCCGATGTCCCCACCAATGTTTAGTGCTGTGTTGGAGGAAATATTTAAGAAGTTAAAATGGAAAACTCGTTATGAAATCAACATACGAGTATGGGGAAAATATTTAAAGAACTTGAGATTCGCTGCTGATATCGTACTAATTTCAATGAGCGCCAGACAAATCGAATCGATGCTTAATGAATTAACTACTGCCTGTAAATCATATGGACTCAACATAAACCGAACAAAAACGAAAGCAATGACCAACCACACAAAAAATAGACATCACATTGACGTTGACGTATTAGAGAGAACAAGAGGACTTAAATGGAGCTGGGCAGGACACATCTCAAGACTTCAAGAGCAAAGATGGACAAAAATACTTACAAAGTGGACCCCACCGGACAAAAGACCACCCGGTAGACCTAAGAAGAGATGGGCTGATGATTTGTTGGACTACAGACAAAATTGGTACAACGAAGCAAAAGACAGAGAATTATGGGCAATATTGGGGGAGGCTTATGCCAGAAATATGTCTTAATAAAAGAATTATAAGATATATTAACTTTTATTTTTATGCAATTTTCAATATTATTTAGGTACATAGTTTTAACTAGACTTTATTTGTAATTAATTTGTTTGTAGTAAAAAAAATTGTATTATGTAATAAAAAAAAAAACTTTAAATGGCAAATAAAAGCTTCAAATAATAATAATAATAATGACATTACGATGATAGAGTAGTCGATAAATCGTGACATGCCACACAATCGAGAAGAATTTTAATTGAACGTTTTGAGTGATATTTTGTCGGATAAAACCTATTGTTTTTCCAAAAAAATACTCTAAGCAATTTTTCCAAATAATTTTCTTGATCTTTTATCATCTTTTATTTGATCTTAAAACCTATGGAAACAGAAACATTGTTGTTCTTTTTTTTATATTAATACACTACTAGCGGAAGTCCTGACAGGCGTGGAATTAAAACATCTTTTTTTCTCGCAAAAATCGAACGCCGACTCATTTTACTTCTTGGAAATTTTTTTTTCAATGTTCTGCTCAAAATCTAAGCTTTGCGATCTATTAAATAATTCCAGCATTCACTTAACCATAACACAGTTATCGATGGTTATTTCAAAATTTTTGTTAACTTTTCGTTGTTTTCGATTTAATTTTTTTTATAAACAGGGTGAATTGCATTCGATGCGACAAAAGGCTAGAGCGTATAGGTTGGGTAGTTGCTTACTGGCTGCATAATGTATATATTAAAAAAAATTAAAAATTATTTAAAAAATTCTTTTATTTTTTTAATTTATTAGTTTAAGAGTTTTCTCAGAAGAACTAAGTATGCAATGAAATTTCAACACTAAAAATGTCTACCTACAAAAAAAATATTGAAAATCGTTCGACCAGTTTTTTTAAAAAGTGGTTTTCTTGAAAAACTTTAATTTCATTGAAGTCGGAAGTATAGGTAGTTTACGAAAAAACTTAATTTTAAAATTCTGGTTCTAAGAGAGGTATACCGTTTTAAGACAACTTCCGAAAAATTCTCCTCGATTTTTTTTCTCCTCAAAATTCCTCGATATTTTTTAGGGTTCCGTACCCAAAGGGTGAAAACGGAACCCTATTACTAAGACTTCGCTGTCCGTCTGTCCGTCCTTCACAAGGCTGTATCTCATGAACCGTAAAACTTAGACACTTGAAATTTGGACAGATGATGTATTATTGTGTTCCCTATAACAACAAATACTAAAAACTAAATAAAATAAAATATTTATGGGGGCTCCCATACAACAAACGTAATGTTTTGCTCGTTTTTGCTATGTTTGTCCGTCCATCGCCAGGTTGTCTCTTTTCTTCTTTAAAAATTTCTTGAAGTCTGTCCCTGTTAGTTCTTCTTTTTGCTGATTTGCGACTTTTCCTTCACTCACACAAACAGCTTTACCTACATGTAAATTCCAGAAATTCTTTTAGAAGAAAAGAGGCAACATATTATGTATGCTTTTAAAGCTAAGTTTTCTTCTATTCGTGTTCGAATTCGAACAGAAAAAAAAAAAATAGAAAAAAAAAAAACAAATGTCGAACCACAATCAAAAAGTCGGTATTAGATTCTCTCATAAAATAATATTAAATTGGGATATAGGGTTTTTAAACGTAAGTACGCCTTTCTTCTTTATTTTATTGTAAAAAAAAAACACTATGCTGAGAAAAAAAATTACTGAAATTTCTCAGTGAAATATTTGAGCAGGATTGGCAAAAGACATCTTGGTGACAGTTTGTTTGGGAAAGATCGCGCCAAAAATGTTCTCGTTTGTGTGAGTGAGAAACAGCTTGACCTACATGCATATAAATTCCAGAAATTGTTTTAGGAGAAAAGAGCCAACCTATGTATGCTTTTAAAGCTCAGTTTTCTTCTATTCGTGTTCGAATTCGAATTCGAATAGAAAACAAAATAAGAAAAAAAAAACGAATGTCAAATAAAGAACAAGAAGTCGGTATTAGATTTTCTTACCGACTAAATTTTAAAATTTTAAAAATTAATATAAATAATAATAACTTCTTATTAAAAAAAATTCTATATAATTGCTTCTTGCTGCTTCTTCTTCTGCTGCTAATACTGAATCACTGAATTAATTATGAATTATTAAAACTACTGTTAATCCTAAAATATTAAATTAAACTTACAAAAGAAGTACTGGGAGGTCTCGATCTGATTTTAAAGAAGTTATTATTCATTTATACATACATGTTTATTTTTGAGACGTTAAAAATGAATTGCAAATTTAATACTGACTTCTTGTTCTTTGTTTGACATTCGTTTTCTTTTCTATTTTGTTTTCCATTCAAATTCGAATTCGAACACGAATAAAAGAAAACTGAGATTTAAAAGCATACATAGGTTGGCTTTTTTCTTCTTTGCGGATTTCTGGAATTCTTGAATTTACATGCATAGCTGTCTCTATTTCTTCTTCTTTTTGCTGATTTGCCAGTTTTCTTTCACTCACACAAACAAGATAATTTTTGGCGGGATTTTTCCTAAACAAACAATCAGTTCGTCGTCTTCTGCAAATCGTAATCGCCTGTTACAATGAGAAATTTAAGCAAGAGTTTATTGAATAAAATAAATGTTTAAGGGGGCTACCATACAACAAACGTGATTTTTTTGCTGTTTTTATAGATAATGGTACGGAACAATTCGTGCGCGAGTCCGACTCGCACTTGCCCGTATTATTTTTTTTAATTCTGTGTTCGCTTTCAAGGCTCTCGTAAGAGTGCAATCCAAGCTTATTTTCATCTACCACTTTCTTCATTCTTCCATTCCAGTCAATCACCCATACAAACAACACAATCATTCGTTTCGAGATAATCGGTCACGGCTTTCTGGCAGCTTGACGCTCTCCAAGAAAACAACCGTGGTGGGATCTAACTAAACATACTCACAAGCACACAAACACGGTTTCGACAAGTTTTTGGATATTTCCAAAACTTGCCAAAACAAACACGGTTTCGACAAGTTGTTGGATGTGTTTCCGAAACTTGCCGAAACATAATGGACGAGACGAGACCCTTTTCTAACTTAAACTATTTTCGCGAAAAATTGAAAATGAAATAAAGTTGTCTGAACTAGGCTTTTAATAGTTGACGCTTGGTATGTCGCTGACTGTTGTAATTCGTAATTCCCTACTACCAGCCTTATTTCATCAAGTATCACCACTAATGCTGTGATTTCTATTCCGCACATCCATCCATCTGGCACCAAATTCTGCTAGAACTCACTTTCGCTAAAAAAATTTCCGATGACAAAATATGTATGATATAAGTTGCAGCACAACAGTAACCGTATAATCTATGACAGCTCTCAACATGATCGACAAGAAAAATAAACAACGTTTTTCTAAACTCAAGTTCAAATTGACAAATGAGCTACTATAGATATATATACTATAATATCTTCTTATGAGTTAATATTGATTTTACCGCATCATTACCAAACAAGCTGTTTTTTGGTTCTTTTTTGTTGAGCTTCCTGTAATCTGTACTAAACATTGACAAGCAATATAGGAAAATCTCAGTAAGTACTCCGAATTTCAAAAATTTTGATAGTTAACAAATGAAAATTATGGAAAGAAAAAAGGAACGTAGCGGTGCAGCCAAGCGGAAACAATGTCAAGAAAGGGAAGAAAGTAAAAAAACAATTGACCAAGCTAAACAGCTTTTTTACGAAACCGCTTTCTGCTACAGATCCTTCAACAGCCGAAATATCGGTCAAAAGTGACAAGTATTCATTTATTGATAGCATGGACACAGCTGTGTTAATTAATAAAGCGACTTGAGTAGATCAGGATCCAATAACTACCATCAATACCACTGCTTAAAATGACTACCTCGACGCCTCCGTGCAACCTACAGTAGAGGAATCATCCATTTCTACATCTTCAAAAGTTCTTGAAATTTTAAATGACTTGGGAAAGTACATGAACAAGAAATTGAACGATAACGAAAAACGGCTGATTCTTGACAAGGGACCTTTGAAACCTCCGGGACACTTTCCGAAGGACCCAAGACAACAGGAGCTTTTCAGAAACGTATTACAGTGATGCTACTGTTTCATACAATTCCTGTTACTTCGCGGAAGCAGAAAGATCTTTCATTAAACTGAAGATTATAAAAAATAATTTAAGAAACAGCATTCGACAAGATCGCCTCCGACATTTATCGTTAATTGCAATAGAAAATGAGGCGGCATCAAACTTGGATTTGAGTGAAATTATAGACGAATTCACAATTTGGACGTGAAACTCTGTTAAAAATCGTTTTTTGAGATTAATTAAATCTCATCTGTATAATAAATATTCTACATTGTCATGTGCGTCGTTGCTTATTTATTCCCTTTTTCTTCTATTAAACACATGGAGATTCTAATAGAGACCACGTATGGATTTAGCCTATTAGGGATAAGTTCAACTCACTGTTTCCTATTCTTAATCCTATCAATAATTTTGAAGGGCAATATAAGTTCAAACTACGTGGAAAGAGGGGGAGGAGAGCCCGATTCTTTCCCTATGCACCAGGGCCCTTGTCCCCTTAGCTACGCCACTGATAAGGAGTAGACCCTGCACAAGCACATTCTATGTGAGTTTAATAAATTTTCTGTAAAAGAGTCCATGGGTTATCTTTTATGACTCTAGTCATCTTATTTTGTTTAGAATAAAGCTATTTGTTTGTAAATATGTAGTTACTTACATTAATCATTGCATTAGAAGTAATGCGAAACAAGGTTGCACGCTCGTTGACTAGTTTACTTCGATTAGCGAAATCATCTCCATTTTCTAAGTCAGCCAATGCCCGCTGTAGTGCCAAACCATGTTTTGTAATTAAATCGGAGCAGGTGCGAAGATTTTCTAATCTGTAAACAGAAAAAAAAGATTTTTATATTTATTAAAAAGCAAACTAAAAAATTGGAAAAACAAAAAACAAACAAAGCCTAGAATGAGACAATTTTTAATTTTAAGTATATGTCTGTATGAAAGGTAAATAGCGGTCCATAAATGTACATACATCAAGTTCAAAATGACAACTGTAAATAATAGTCAGTATCACACAACTCCTCTTACAATTATGAAAATATAAAAAAACATAACAGTGGCATCACCGGTTTTATTTATAGTGGTCGTGAACAATTTCAGAACCTTAAAATTTTGTTTAATTTTGCATGTAAATAATTGTCTATAATTACTCACAATATTTTTTTGTAATTTTAAAGCAATAGTGATCTGTATGGTGCTTTAATCTTGTGTTCTTAATTGGTGAATTTAATTATTTAATTGTTTTTTTTTTGCATTGGCTTTGGTAAGCGTTATTGTAATCGTCGTAGAAACAAAAAATACTAAATAATTGTAGGGTTTTATTTAGGTGATAAAAGCATTTTTTCCTTTCGGTTTTAGTAACTTGACAGCGGAAACTGTCTGAGCGCGGTCCCATAGACTATTTTCTAACCTGGTTCGATACCTAACCGAGCCCTAAAAATTTTTTTTTTTTTAAAATAAACTCTTTTTATTGTGTTTTCTATCCTTACTTTTTGTTGTTGTCATGATCTGTTCAGCTGAGAAATGAGTGTAGCTTTCGAATTCTGCTCCTCTTTTTGCTTGCGGGAAATTATTTCACGCCAAATGTTTAGGCTAGGCAATTTTCTAAACTTGCTTTTTGGTACTGTGAAACCGGCATTAAAGTATCTTTGTCGCAAGTTTCATTTTTAATGGCTTCTCTTAAGGATGATATTCTTAACAAGAGTTTTGATATTTTATCTGAACATTTGAGCTTAGTCGCAGCAAACGTACATTCTTTGTCTTCAACAATTGAAACTGCGAATAAATCGTCGTCGACAAAGCCGTTAGTTCCTGACTCCATGCATTCTTCATCCCTATCCTCCAGCAACCCAACAACTTCTACGCCGACCAAATCTGTAGCAGCTCCCAAAAAAAGTAATTTAAGAGGGGTGAGCAGGACCATTATCATCGAAAAATCTTTCCCCAGCTCCGAAGCGCCCAAATTCAAGAAGTGTTATTCCAGCCATAGATAACACTTGCTTCTCTTCAGGAAGAAATAGTAATAACTAAAATAAATTCTAGTGCCGATATTGAACTACCGGCGCGGCGGCAGTTTCCGTTGAAACGAAAATTGTATCAAGTAGTTCTAATACAAATAACAATATAAGGATTCTGAACCTCCCAAGAAAATTGAAGCAGTTCCTAAGCCCAAATTAGTATTTGTATTCCGACTTAACACCTGACTTAAAGCCAATGACATAATCCAACATGCATTTCAAGTGTTTCATGCATAAAATGCACTAAAATCACTAAACCTGACAGCTTTGTGTCATCTTTTAGGAAAACTGAACTGCTCCTCCTTCATTATTGAGTTCTGCCTGCGATGATAAATGTGGGCATCTCGGTACACTATAAAAGAATTTCTGGTTCGTTCTAAACATCCTTATAATCGGATTGCTGAAGTTGCAGCTCCAAAAAACTAAATATAATTACCCTCTTCTGTTAAAATTTAAGAGGCCTTCGCAGCAAAACATCAACTGGCTGGAACCCTTCAGAATACGAATCCTATTTAGAAGCATCCTTAATTCCGTCACAACAGGAGCTTCTTTTTTTGGATAATATTAAATAGATAGTATAGTATTTAAAATTGTAAAAATCTAACTCTCAATTTAGTCTTTTCCTCTGACGCTGTTAGTACGGTAGTGGTAGAATTTAATTAAAAATATATGAACTCTGGCCGTCCGTGGTACACAAAAGAACTCAAATCTTTACGTAATAGACGAAATAAGGCATATGTGAGGGAAATGGAAATATCGTTGAAGCTTGATCCGAAGAGATTCTGGAAGTTTGTAAATTCACAAAAAAAGCCTGATGGGTTCCACTCAACTTTGTATACAAAAGAAGAAAGTCTTTCATTGAAATTACAGTCAATATAGACGAAAATTTCTTTCAATACTGCCGTGATTTCTCCCAACATTCCTTTTGATAAGGATAAAGTTTCGCCTTATCTTTCGTTACTGAAAGATGATTACTCTGCTGGACCTGATGGTTTCCTCCCATTATATTAAAAAAATGTTCATCCATCTAAGGTTCTCCGCTTAAATTTCTTTTCAAGCTGTCCCTTAAATCCGGTAAATTACTCCGGTTTTTAAAAAGGACAATAAATCTGATATTGCCAACTATAGACCGATTTCCAAACTTTCTTCCATTGCATAGCTTTTTGAACAAGTAGTTTGTGATAGTATAACTTTTTCTGCAAACATTTAATCTGCCATCAACAACATGGCTTTATGCGGAAGCGGTCTACTGTGACGAGCTTGTTAACCTTTATGCAAAAGTGTTCGAAGGCATTAGAGAGTGGACATGAGCTGGATTGTATCTACACAGATTTCTCAAAAGTTTTTGACCAACTCTCACATGAAATCATTGTCTTCAAATTGAAAGCTTTAGTTTATACTCGCTATCAATGATGTCATATCGTGTATTCATTCGAGAAAGATCCTTGTGTTTGCTGACGACATAAAATTTTTAAAACTTAACTCTTCTAATGACCGTATGGACCTGCAAGCTGATATTGGCAGATTTGTTTTCTGGTGCAGCAAAAATGGTTTAAACCTGAATCCAGCAAAAATTTCAGACGATGACATTTTCAAGAATTTAACCGTCTATAACAGACCCACCTTCGTTTTTCCAAAAACTGAAAACTTTGAAGGTTGGGAAGATGTATTAGATATAACCGTAGGTACGAACAATATAAAGTCATTGGTGGAGAATTGGAGAGTTTCCAACTTTAAATCCTTCTCGGATCACAAGTGGATTCTCTTCAATTTGAATTTTGAAACTGAAAATCCTTCACCATATAGAAAACCGAAAAAAATTGACTGGGAGAAATTCGGTCAAATAATAAAAACCAAGCCGGATAAGAAATATTAGTATAGACTCGGTTACAGAACTAGAGGCAAAAGTAAACACCTTTGAAAAAGCCATGAGCACTGCTTTAAATTTATCTTGCCCAATCAAATACAGTAAAAAAAAACCTTCCCTGCGTGGTGGAAAGAGGATTTAGCAAATTTCAGAAAAATGACTATAGCTATCTTCAATATCTGCCACAAATATAAATTCTTCCAACCGTATAAAGACTGCCTTAAAATATACAAACGTTCTCTTTTTTAGCAAAGAAACAGTCCTGGAGGGAGGTCTGTCACTCTATAGAAGGACTGACTCTCCTGCATAGTCCCTTGATCTTCTGATGACCACCCATTTCCCGGGTTGCAGAGATAGCAAACCCAACATATCACAAAATCTTAACGTGCAGACTGCACTTTTGGACAATCACAGTCCCCTGGCCTGGATGGCATTCTGCTAGTTATGCTGCAGAAAAAACTAGAAATTCCTATTCCATGGCTAGAGACAATCTTCATAGGATGCCTATCACTTAACCATATTCCAAATACTTGGAGGCAGGTTAGAGTAGTTTTCATTCCCAAGGTCGGCAGGCGAGGTCACGAATGCGCAAAGGATTTTCGGCCAATAAATCTAACGTCTCTTGTCCTGAAAACTCTTGAGTGCATCCTAGACATATATATAAGAGGAATCCTAGACAGATCTCCCCTCTTAAAATCCCAACACGCCTACCTCAAAGGCAGATCCACCGAAACGGCTCTGCATGAGGTAGTAAGAACGATAGAAAAAACCTTACACAACAAATAATTTACAATGGCATCCTTCCTAGACGTGGAAGGGGCCTTCAATAATGTCTTAACTGGCTGCAGCAAAACATTCGGTACAAAATGGGGCCTTCAATCGAAGATGATTCTGTGGAAGTACACGACCGTAGTACGACCTATTCTCACCTACGGCTCGATTGTTTGGTGGCCCACTCTCAGCAAAGCCTACAATACTGACAAGTTAAAAAATGTTCAAATAACGGCTAGCATCGGTGTCGCAGGGGCTCTTAGGTCTTGCCTAACAGATGCCCTAAATGTTATTCTGAAAATTTTATCACCCGACCTCCAAATTAAATACTTAGTGTCCTGTAGTTCAATTAGACTTAAGGAGACCGGGTGCTGAACCGAAAGACCATACGGTCATAGCAATTTCTCAACTCTTTTACCTGCCGATTTAGCACTGTACCCCACTGACTACTGCAAACCATCTCTTAGCTTCCATAAGAGTTTTAAAACAGGTTGCCCTTCTAGAACAGAATAGAAAAACGAAGTTGTTATAGGAGACTTTGACATAACGATCTTCACTGATGGTTCCAAGGTGGAGTGTGGGGTAGGTGCGGACATTTTTTCAGAAATGCTCAATGTATCCAAGCCCTTTCGGCTCCCTGACTTTGCTAGCGTCTTCCAGGCAGAAGTTCTTGCAATCAGGGAGGCTTTCAAAGTACTGCAACAATACTCGCATCTAAACCGAAATGTCGCTATACTAATCGATAGTCAGGCCGCTATCAAAGCATTAAATTCGACATCCACATCCTCCAAATAAAGCTAATTCCAAAAACAACTCTGTAAGACATCAATAATAATACTATGTACCAAGTTAGAAGCGAATCGGTCCAGCCGTTTAGGCTGTACGTGACGATACAGACAGACGGACGGACAGAATTGTCACTTTTCTAGGCTTCTCTATCATCGTGATGTTATGTTTGATTGTCAAAAAAAAATATTTTACGAATGCATAACTTGCCTTTATTTTTACTTGCGATTATAGGTACTATCTATAATCGCAAGTAAAAATACCGAATGTATTTCGTGCAGACAAGCTGCTCATCATCAGCGATGTATACGATATACTTATAGCGAGTTTCATTCAAATTTGGAAGATTTGTTCTCAAAATCGAGAATTGCTCTTTTCAATGAAACATGTTTTGGGTACCCATGGCAATTTGACTTTTTGTCATATCTTTTTACTTGCGGTTATAGGTACTATAAGGCAAGTTATGGATTCGTGCAAAAAAAAAACTTTTTTAGATAACAATCACACATGACATTACGATGATGGAGTAGTCGAAAAAAGTGGGTCTGGAAATTCCGTCCATCGGTCTGTCTGTCTCTCTGTCTGTCTGTATGTCTGTTCGCGCTTCTAGAGCCTGAACGAATGCGCCGTTTTGCTTCAACTTTGGTATTTAGGATTTTTTTGGCCGTCCCTCGGAACATTTTTTTAATGTTTGCTTTAGGCATACAAATAAGGGCACCTGCGATACAATCGTGAAGAAAAAAATTGATTTTCTCAAAAACAGCTCTAACGATTTTGATAAAACTTTCAGAATACTATTTTTGTAAGACAATCTATCTTTTGGTTTGAAAAGATTTTTCAAAATTTTTCTTATACCGGTACCTCTCATAGAACTAGTATTTTCAAATCAAATTTTCTCGTAAACTATACATGCGATTTCAATACAAATTTGGGCACAGGATGTCATTCATAATTTTATTAATTTTATTTATTAAAGATTTAATTATCCCCCCACCAGCGGTAAGGTGATTAAATTTGTGATAGAACATTTGGTCCAAACCAAATAACGAAGATGATATCCTTAGACGAGTGCGTCAACAGACAGCGAGATAGAGGGGAACGAATCAAAAAGGTGCTGGAAAAGTTTACAAAGGAGGCCAAAATAAGAAGAACAGAAGTGTTTGTGCAGCAGAGACTCATCGACCTTGAGTTCTATTGGCAAGCGTTCAAACAAGAAGATGATATAATCAATGCTCACAAAGACTTGGGAGAAGACCATCTATATAAAGTGTCAAAATACTACGTCCAAGTGAAGTCAACGGTGGCGATAGCTCGAGAGAAGTTTCAAGCAAGGCTATCGGAAATTCTCAGCGAGGAGAAATCAGTAGAAGCTAAAGCTAAGAATAAGAAAGAAGATAATGCGAAGACGAGTGAAGCGGAAGACGAAAATACGAAGACGAATGCAGCGGAAGACGAAAATACGAAGATGATATCAGCAAACAAAGAAGTTCGGGAGACGAAAGAAGCAGAAGACGAAGCTACGAGAACTAAATATCTTGCGGAATGGCAATTAAAAACAAATAATTCAGTAGAAGATGAGCTAAGGCGACGTTTAAGAAGACACGAAGCACAAAGAAAAGCACTTTTAAGGTCGTTGGAAAAAATACATGAATCAAAAACGTCATCGAAAGCCTATTATGTCCACAAACAACAAATTCTACGTAACCAATGGGCGCTTATAACGGCTACGCAAACGGAGATAATGGAGTATAGTGAAGACTTCACATTTGACGAAAGTTACGAAGAATAAGAAGACAAATACGAAAAAGTTATGGTGGAACTACAAGAAAAATTAGAAAAATTCACGAACGAGGCGAAAACATCAAATACACGAATAGAAGAAACAAGTGGAGTTGTACACCATGAGCTTAAGTTGCCAGTGCTCAACAATTCCAACATTTGATGGTGACTACAAGCAGTGGAAGTCTTTCATTGATTTGTTTGAGCAGACAATTCATAAGAATGAAAATCTTGGGAACGCGCAAAAAATGCATTACCTCAAGAGCAATGTGACCGGCGATGCAGCAAGAATTATACAGCATCTCCATATAACAGACAATAACTACGAAGCAGCCAGGGATGCTGATGAACAGGTACGAGAACTCACGTCTCTTGGTAAATGCCCAAATTCAAGCGTTGATAAACCAAAAAGACTCTCAAACTGAATCTGCAGCCCAACTGAAAAGACTTCACGACGAATTAATATAGATACCAAAAGCTGGGATCCAATAATAGTTTATATTGTGTCCCAGAAACTGGATAATGAGACGAGGAAATCTTTCGAGCAAACTTTATCAAATCCAAAAGAACTGCAACCGCTTGAAGATTTGTTGAAATTTATTGAAAACAAATTCCATGCTCTAGACAATCTAACAGAGAGACGATATAGAGATGACCACAAAAAAGATGAAAAAACAGCTTGTTAAAAGAGGATTCTTCAGAAGCTACCATTCAACGACAAGCCGGAATTGCAGACTATGCAGGGGTCCACACTGGCTATGAATGAATTAATGAATTAATTGGGGGAAAGTGCACTGCGACCTTTAAGATTTATTTTGCCCCCTTTTCTAAAGCGCTGGATGAGGATACTCATCCTACAGCACTTCCTCCAACTTGGTTTCTTTAAGGAAGCTAAGTATTTGATGTATTTTTAAAGAAGGTAACCTACCCAGGTGTTTTTGTCTTTTGTGCATAAGTGCACTACATATACCTTGTATGTGGTCCGGTGTTTCTTCTTCTTCATCGCAGAATCTGCATGTTGCGCTGCTTGACATCCCTAGGATATTAAAGTATCTTTTTAGTTTGCAGTGCCCTGTGAGAAGGCCCGTTATGATTCTCAGGTTGTTCCTGTTTAAGTTAATGCAGGCTGTAAATCGTTCTAGGTTGTAGTTCCCCAGTAACATTTTTGCCTGTCTTAGCTTTGGGAGTTCTTTCCAATGGTTGGATCTTTTGATTTCTTCGTTTGTTTTGATCTTGTTTTTGATCACATTCTCCCCAAAACCGCAGTAGGGTTCCGGTTCAATAAAGGGTGTTGTTGCCCCTATTTTCGCCAGACGGTCAGCCTCTTCATTGCCTTCAACACCAACATGGCCTGGTATCCAATGGAGAGTGATTGTGTTTTCCCTGCCAAAGTGTTGAGTTTCTCTAGGCATTCCCATACCATTTTGGAACTGATACTGTATGAGCTAAGGGCTTTAAGTGCTGCTTGACTGTCTGACATTATTGCAATGTTTTGCATTTTGCTTGTGATAGTTCCTATTTAAGTTTAATTCAGCGCATTTACCTATCGCGTTAACTTCCGCTTGAAAGATGCTTGAGGACTGTCCTATTGGAACAGAGACTTTGGTTCTAGGCCCAAAGATTCCTGCACCTGTTCCTTCAATAGTTTTTGATCCATCAGTGTACCACTTGATGGCATTTGCTTTAAAGGTGTAGTTTTCTGTTTCTCCTAGCCACTCTTTTTTGCTACTTAACTTCGTTTGGAAGTTTTTCTCGAAGTTGTAAATCTTAATCATGCTATCCACACTATAGGTGATAATGGGCCTCACCATCATAGTGTACATCCATCTTATTATATTCGGTTTACATCCCCATGATTTTCCTGCAAGTCGTTTGCATATCATGAGGGATTTTGTGGCTTTCCCGACTGTTATTTCAAGGTGTTTGTTCCAGAGGAGTTTGCTATCTAGGGTAATTCCTAGAAATTTGACCTCCATCTTCGTATCGATTACTTCACCTTTTAACCTGATGGGTTTCACGTGCGGTAGAAGTCTTTTCTTTGTGAATGGTAAAATTGTGGTTTTTGATGGATTGATATTTAGTCCCACTGATGCGCAACATTTGCTTGTTATTGTCAAACACCTTTGTATTATGTCACAGAGGGTTTCTTAAAACTTTCCATAGGCTGTCACCTTGGCTATATATGTGCCAAAAATGTATACAAATGGCGGCTCCTCAACGAACGGACTTTATGCAAAAAGAAAACTTGTGTAGAAATTGCTTTAAAGATAGTCACTTCACCTCAAGATGTCATTCATACAAAACGTGCCAAATTTGCAAACAACGTCACCACTCCTTCACTTAAACGAGAATAGCAGACAATTTGGCTACCAATTTGCAGCACAAAATACTCTTAGCAACTGCCCTCATTAAGACAAACTGGAGAGGATGCGAATAATATTTAAGGGCATTGGTGGACCAAGGATCACAGTCTTCATATATAACTGAGGATGCAGTACAACGCCTTCAGTTACAAAAGAAGCCAGCATGCGCATCGATTATTGATGTTGGAGCTCCTAAGGCGGGAACTGCACGTGGTAAAGTTCATTTGGCTATCCAGTCGATATATCCATCAGAATTTCTGACGCACGGGTCTTTCTTTCAAACTAACAAAATTTCTGCCAGATGAATCATTTACTGCGCAAAAATGGGACCATATTGAGTACCTTCCTTTGGCCGATCCATCATACAACAGACAATCAACAGTAGATGTTTTAATCGGAGCTGACATCTTTCAAGATATTATTGAAGAAGGAGTCATTAAAGGCGACCATGGTACTCCTATTGCTCAAAAGACAAAGCTATGATGGATCCTTTCAGGGAGCGTGCAAGAAATCAAGACCAATGACAAAAGTACAATTTGCTGTAATTCAAACGTCGAACTACACGAACAAATGAAACTATTTTTGGAGACCGAAGAAATCATAGATGAAAAATTGCTGTCAGAAGAAGAAAAAAGATGTGAAGAAATATACATGCAGACTTACGAGCGAGATGAAACTGGAAGATATATTGTTCGACTTCCATTCGAAGAAAACGCAGAAAAACTAGGACGTTCAAGGGATAGAATACTAGCACTATTTCTCCAGATGGAGAAAAAATTTATCAACAACACAAGTTTATACGAAGACGACAAAAAATTCATGCGGGAATATTTAGAGCTCGCACAAATGGAGATAGTTACAACCAAATATGAGGAAGTTCATAAAGCATACTACTAACCTCATCAAGCAGTCTTAAAAGAAGAAAGTTCCACTACCAAAATAAGGGTAGTCTTTGATGCATCATCGAAAACAACTTCTGGTGTCAGGTCCAGTCATTCAACAAGTCCTTTTTAATATCATGACGCGATGGAGGAAACACAAATACGTATTCCGAGCTGATATTGAAAAGATGTACCGCCAAATAATAGTTTCGATAGAAGGTAGAGATTATCAACGAATATTATGGAGGGAGCAGCCATCATCTAAAATAGAAGAATACAGGCTGACCACGTGACGTATGGCACAACATCGGCACCATATCTGGTAATACGAACCTTGCAACAACTAGCGTTAGATTTAGATGAAGAACAAGAATTCAAGGTTGCAGCGGAAATAACACAGAGAGATTTCTATGTCGACGACCTACTATCTGGCGGCGATACGTTAGAAGACGCAAAATACGCATAAGAGCAAATAACTAAGCTAATGCAGAGCGGAGGATGGTCCTCAAACTAAAAGTTCATTTTAAAAGATGTATCAAAAGAAGATCAGGAACAAGGAAGACTTCAATTTAACTCTTACGATCCAATCAAAACTTTGGGTATATACTGGAGACCGGAAACTGATTCGTTTGAGTTTAAAACAAATGCCGTATCAACAAAATTGTCCAAGAGAATAATAGTTTCTGAAACAGCAAGGCTTTTTGATCCACTAGGATGGCTAACACCTGTAATAATAATGGCAAAGTTAGTACAACAAGAACTTTGGAAACTAGGAGTTGGATGGGACGATAAATTACCAGATGTGATATCAAAATTGTGGGCAGAATTCAGGTTACAGTTACCAGCTATAGAAAAATTGAAGATACCAAGATGGAATGAATTCGAACAAAAACATCGCATTGAGTTACATGGATTTTGCGATGCTTCCGAAAAAGCCTATGCAGCAGCAGTTTACACAAGGATAGTAACGGAATCAGGAAGAGTTTCAACGACACTACCATGTTCAAAATCAAAGGTAGCACCACTTAAGAAGATTTCGTTGCCAAAATTTGAACTTTGCGGTGCACTTCTTCTTGCCAAGCTAACGAAGAAAACGAAAAAGGCACTGGGGATTAAAGAACTAGAAACACATGCATGGACTGACTCAACCATTACGCTGGCATGGATAAACGGCAAATGGAAAAATGTTGTTGCAAACCGAGTCACAGAGATAACTAAAACAATTAAAAAGGAGAGATGGCATCATGTCAAAGGAAAAGAGAACCCAGTAGATTGTGCATCCAGAGGACTTTGGCCCCTACCCAAATTAAAAAACATTCCATTTGGTAGAATGGCCCTACTTGGTTATCAGAAGCTGTCATATATTTTACTGATGGTAAGCCATATAACACTGAATTAGAAGAAAGAAGAGTTGAAATACTAGCTCACATTTCACTAAAAAACGAAGATGATTTGATTGAGAAAATTATATCCAAGTATAGCTCATTTACCAGAGTGGCAAGAGTTCTTGCTTATTGTATACGATTCATTAAGAAAAGAGGCAAGAAAATTTGCGAGAGTGGCCCGCTCTCTACGGAAGAAATACGAAAAGCAAAACTGATAATCATAAGGCATGTGCAACACGAAGAATTTAAGGACGAAATAGAAAAACTGACGAAATGCAAAGAAATTCGCAAACAAAGCAAAATTGGGACCCTCAACCCGTTCATTGATAAAGATAAAATGATGCGAGTAGGATGACGATTGAAAGCAGCAGAAATACAATTCTCAGCCAAATTTCCGCTGATAATCCCACGTTCCGGCCGCCTTACAACACTTCTTATTGACGAAGCACATAATCAAACACTCCATGGAGGATACAGTTTGACACACACATATCTACGAGAACAATATTGGATTGTGAATGGACTCAGTGCAGTTAAACAACGCTTATATAAGTGCACAATGTGTTTTCGATACAAAACGCACTCAAAGACGCAGCAAATGGGAAACCTACCAAAACCAAGAGTATCAATAACAAGACCATTTCTACATACAGGAGTTGACTACGCGGGCCCAATTGATGTCAGGATGTCTAAAGGAAGAGGAAATAAATCATACAAGGGATACACAGCGATATTTATATGCTTAGCATCTAAAGCAGTACACGTCGAACTTGTTAGTGAGCTCACAGCACAAGCATTTATAGCTGCCTATAAACGACTTTGTTCAAGGCGAGGTTACGTAGGACATCTCTATAGTGATAATAGCATACATTTCATAGCTGCAAACAAAATCATGCAATTAAACGCACAACAAATGCAGTCATATAACGAGGAAGTTGCAGACACTTTATCATCAAACAATACGGAATGGCACTTTATACCACCAGGTTCTCCACATTTTGGAGGGCTGTGGGAGGCTGGAGTAAAATCAGTCAAATATCACTTAAAGAGAACAATCGGGGAACATAAACTTACATTCGCAACATTGATTTTTTGATTGGAACATCCTTATTGGCACCTCCAGA
Source organism: Platycheirus albimanus (assembly GCA_916050605.2). Lineage (NCBI taxonomy): Eukaryota > Metazoa > Arthropoda > Insecta > Diptera > Syrphidae > Platycheirus > Platycheirus albimanus. Next base: position 45,321,559 of record OU696697.1, read on the forward strand.
AAGACAAATATTGGACAAAAGCGAGGGATTACTTAACCGTTGGCAACTTTTAGAACGTCTACAGCAACAATTTTGGAAGAAATGGAGCTCATCATATCTAATAACCCTTCAACAACGACACAAATGGACAAAAAGACAAGAAAACTTAAAAGTTGGAGACATAGTGATAATCAAAGACGAACAACTTCCACCAACAAGATGGAAAATGGGAAAGATTACTGAAACTTATCCTGGATCAAACAACTTGGTTCGAGTTGTAACGGTCAAAGCAAACGATAGAGTATAAAAGGCCAACAACGAAAATTTGTCCGTTACCTATAATCGATAATGAAACGAAAGCAAGAGAAGAGGCGGCTATATAAGAAGAACAACAACCTATAACTGGACATTTGCTCACTGAATATCATGCACCGAAACAGAAGATGAAAACAAATCCACTACTTGAGCTGTTGTTAACAATGACACTAGTTACGTCATGGGGAAGCATTGCAACAGAAGCTTCGAACATAGGAAATGAAGCCATAAAAATAACCCCATTTAAAAACCACCCTGGAATTTATTTTGAAAAGATTGGAAATGCAAATTTGATTATTAACGATTGGAACCTTATCGTTTACTATGATATGACAAATTATTGGAAAGAATATAAAGGATTCAAGGAACTAGTAACGGGACTGAATGAAGTATGCATACACCTGGAAGATCTTGGAAAGAAGTATGAGCACTGCAATTCTACAGTCAATATAATCAACCATCAGCTGCAGGTCATTAAAAGTAACAATGACTTGCTAGTAAAACAAGGATCCGGCACAAAACAAACATCCAGAAACAGACGATCACCATTTGATTTCATTGGGACAGTAGCAAACAAATTGTTTGGCGTCTTAGATGGAGAATATGCACAGCACTATGAACAAGAGATTCTGAAACTCAAGGAAAATGACGATTATTTACTCAGTTTGATAAAACTTCAATTGCAGAGTATACGAAAAACGCCCGAATATCACCCGAAGAATCTTTCTCTCAAAGCACCCCAGCCTTGTATTCATCCGATTGTGTCAGTGTCCACGCTTCTGCCCCATACAGGACTGGGATGATAAGGGTCTTGTATAGTGTCTCCTTGGTCCTTTGAGAGAGGGCTCTACTACTAAGATGCCTTCTTAGCCCGAAGAAACAGCGATTGGCAAGAGTGATTCTTCGACTGATCTCTTCACTGATGTTGTTCTGAGAGGTTATAGTGGAACCCAAATAGAGGAAGTCCTTGACAACTTCAAAGTTATATATGTCCATTGTGACGTTTTTTTTTTTTTTTTGAAAATTAATCCCCTTATAATAACACCAAGTCAACTCCAAGAACAACTATTCACCATACGAATACACCTAGCTGTAGCTGTAGAAACAACAGAAACAGTTATGCTGCAGTTGTACAGGCTGCTTTCTGCGAGGGGCAGAATAACATCAAGAAATGTTATATTCGACATTAAACTTCCATTGGCGAATACAGACGACTACGAAATGTTCAAAGTTGTCCCAGTGCCAACGATTCACCAACTAGAATATGTTTTTATGCTATGGTAATGAAGTATATGGATACCAATGGATGGAAGAGATTGAAATAATCCAAAGATATTTTTTCAAAAGAATATTTAAATTACCCTCGAATACTCCCAACTACGCTATCTATGTTGAGTCTGGTTTACCCCTTATTTACTTAGGAAATTTAAAGGCTAGTGCAGACTTTATAACAAAACTAATGAAAAGGCCCGATAACAATTTGCATAAAAGAATATTGCTTGTTTCGCATCAGTGCGGCTACACTCCTTTTAAGAACTGGCAAGAACTTGCTTTGCAACATCATGTTCCATTAAACCTGAGTACAAGCAATGTAGCAGACTGGCAAAATACCTTTTATGACTGCATTAAAGTAGTAGATGAACAAACTTATCAGTTGCATCTTGATAGGGCTAGGGAGTCAACTTCTAGAACTATATATCGGTCTTTAAATTTGAATTTATTTGAGAACAATTATTTTAGGGACGATCTCTCTGTCTCAGATATGAGTCTTATCTTTAAGGCAAGAACGGAAGTCCTCGAACTTAACCGTAGACCATATCGATCCGACATTGACCCCATTTGCTCACTGTGCAATTTAAACCAGGATGAAGATGTCCTTCATTTCTTAGCAGTGTCCTATTTTGCAAGAAATACGCAGATTCTATTTCAACAAGAGTTTTCTGACTAACCATGAATGTGCGAATGTTCTGAATGGAGAGTTAGGTTGGAAGTTGCTAGCACGATATATATCTCATGCAAAAAACTATAGAAATACATATATGAATTTGTCGTGAGTAATACACACAATAAATAATTTTGTTTTAGCTAAACTAAAAGCCCCATTTTTAATAGTGAAGTAAATTATTACTTTTTTTTTTGTTTTAGCTAAACTAAAAGCCAAATGGTATAGATGTTGCATTTTTTTTCTCTTAACTCACGTTGCTCAAATAGTAATTGCTGGTAAAATATGCCTAACATTGTAACTTAATATAAAAACTATTGCTCATTGCTGTTGATTATATTTCTGTTTAAATAAAGTTTTATACTTTGCCTTTGGTTTTTATTTTTTAAGAATAACTGTATAAAAATTAAACAAATTTTGAATTCGTTTTAATTTTAAATTTGTAGAATATCTAAGATAAGCGGCAGACGGCTTATAGGCCATGCTTTAATCCCTTTATTAAAACTGTATTTATTTATTTATTTATTTATTTATGTATATATTTATAAATTATCAATAAAGGTTCATCTAATCTAATCTAATCTAATCTAATATGTTTTTATCGAGCCATCATTGGACTACTTGATAGTAAACTTATGTCGCGAGTCATACTACGCTATTTCAAAAGATGAGCTGACGAATTTTGTAAAGTACAATGAAAAGTGCTTATGTCAACAGCATCACCCGCTTTTCAACAGACGATCAAACTTCAGCAAATGTGAAATGGATTTGATGACACATGCTCCGGACCTTTCACCGTTTTGCAAACTGAGAAGCATTACTCCTTCACCTGTTTGGATCCAGCTGAGCAATGTTTATAGTTGGATTTATGTACTGGACAAAAAATACACATTCAACATAATTTGTAGAAGGAAAGTGTTGGACATCACGCTTCAAGAAGACGGAATACTAACCCTACAACCGAACTGTGGTCTGAAACACGATTCCATGAGCTTTACATCGCACAGCAGCATTTCAAGCGAACTAAATGCTGCCTTTATACCAGCAACAAACATAACCGAAATGCTTCAAAACCAGCCGAGGAACACGTCAAAGCCTGTAGTAGTATCCCAAGTGATGGTCAACACTGGCAACGACGATCTGAAAATCATCGGGAAATGGATAACCGAACGCATAATCGAGAAAAGCTACCGGACCATGCGAAAGACCACGAAATTCACCACAACACCACCTACAGTTTAATTGGAGGACTGTTCATAATTATCTGCATCTACATTTGCTGGCAACAATGCAACAAACAGACAGAGAATCGACCTCAGGTGCAACCTCAGAGGAATTTACCAGCCAGGCGAAGATATACACTATCGGACTTCACCCTCTACGATCAAAGGACCCGGCAGAATGTACAATATAGGCAACAAATAAATATTTGTTGCTGACCAGCACACGAGCGGCATATCAGTCAGAGTCAACGACATCGGCTGCAGTGACATATGAGACGCTTACACTGCCGCTTATTGTATTTATTTAAATTATTATTAGTAGGCAATTTTAGGAATAATTATTTTGTATAAATAGAGACAAATAAATTTATTAAAGTCAGTTTTTTGTTAAGAACTCAAAGACATACAAGCTTTTTATTTCTGTGCTACCCCATAGCTTGATAAGTTCAACATCAACCATTTAATTATCCCCCCACCAGCGGTAAGGTAATTAAATTTGTTATTGAACAAGAGGATTTCTTTACTATTATTACTTAAAAAATTAATGTAGATTAAGACTTAAAAGTGGACGTGTCTTAAATAAATTGTTAAAAAAATGTAAAGCACGAACTCAGCTTGGTTGTTTTTTTTTTTTAATTTTTAAGTATATGTGGAAAACTACAGCCTTATGAGTAGTTTTTTAACAATCTTACACGAATGAAGGTATTTAATAAAAATCACGCCCTTAAAAGTGGGCGTATTGAAAATATTAACACAAACAAAATTTAGAGATATATTTTTCATATTAATGAACGAAAAAAACAGGTGAAATTGGATATTGGTACCTCCAAATTTTAAAACTCTGTTTTTGGTTCTTTTATGAGAAGTGGGCGCATACACAAGCTACCTTCCAACTAAGTTTGGACTAAGAGGCTTGTGAATTTGGTATAAGTTACCTTTTATTTGCAAAAATAAGTTTTTTGTAGTTGCTTTTTTTCATAAACAAGATGTTTACGTACAACTAATGTCCACAAAATTCAAGGTTTTTTGCCCGAATAAAAGGATCTTTTTTATAAAAATAATATTGATGGTTTTGTATGAAAAGTTGGCGTCACTTGAATATTTGTATTTAATGTAGAGAAGAAATATCACTACTTGCGTGTGAAAAATTGAAGCGTTGTGATTTGATCGTTACTGTACAAAAAATTTTGCCAAATATAGGTTGATGAACAAAAATTGGTATTGTGGGAGTGTTTGTGGGCGGATTTTACCCTGGTTCAAGATCCAGAAATCATTTTTAAATTGTAATGTCAGAAGATCATATTTCGAATAAAGTAAATTTCATGTCAATTTAAAGAAATCATCTTTGTTTTATTTCATTCCAAAGTTATATATCTCTAAAAAAAAACACCCTTTATTTATTTTCTATATCTTAAGCTACCATTAGACGGTCCTTGTAAATGTTCCTTGCAAGGACAGTCTGACGTCACAGAAAATGCGTCCTTGTGCTGTCAGTAAATGGACATTCTTCACCGTGTCTTTGCTAGTAAGAATGTCCATTACACGAATGAAACAAATATGGCATTCTTGTCCCAAAGTACAATGTCCACCAAAGTGGACATTGTTACTTTTGTAATTCGGTGTCCTTGCAACGACAAGCAACAATGTCCATTACACGACATGACAATTTTGACAGTTGGTGGTGAATGAAACCGAGCTGAAGAATGCAATATTACCGTGACCATTACACGACATTTATAAATTGGTCCTTGTTACTGCTGGAACACAATGGAGCCGGAGTCGGATCCGCGAACGCAGCCGTATCGCATGTCAAAATATTGAATACACACGAATTCAATGTTGTGAACACAACGAGACGGATCCGCAAACGCAGCCGCAAACGGCGACGGACGAGTTGGCCAACTTTTAATAAATACGTGCGTATTTTTGACATTCCATACAAAAAAAAAGAGCAAAGTGCTAATAAAATCCTTTTAGAAATTAGGTCAGGGAGGTCAGGGTACAAATGTATAAAAAGACTATAGATGATGCGATATATGTTTTATCATCTATTATATGCATATATATGTATGTTTTTCAGTGGAAATTGTAAAAAAACGGTGGAGTACGTACGACTCCATTGTGGGCACTTCTAATTAGGTACGTACGGCATGCGATACGGTTGCGGCTGCAGTTCCGGTTGCGTTTTTCTATTGTGTTCCAGCAGTTAAAAGTAAATTTGACGTTTCAGGTTTCATTAGGGACGTTCCCATACTGTGATTTTCTGCAAATATTTTTATTGGAAAATTATGTCAAGTAAATTAAGATTTACTATAAAAGTACCCACTACCAGAATCTACAAAAATACACGAAACAACAAAGCAGCAAGATATTGTAGGAAACAATAACGTTTAACGTTCAAAACTGATTAAAATATCTTTCATTAATTGATTTTAATAACTTTATGGCTGAATCACAGCGACGCGTTCACCTCAGCCTCGCGTACGTTACGTCGAACAAGCTTTACGGACGCGTCGAAATGAAAGCTGACATGTTTGACTTTTGAGTAATCAACTAATCAAAAATAATAATTCTGAGGAAGAATAGAAACAGAAAATCTAATTTCAATTATAAAAGTTTTTGGAAAAGTGGCTTATACTGCTTTTTTAGCATGCGAGGAGTTTGACAGAGGATTCAAATCGGCGTTGGTGGGTCCGGGAGTTAAATCTAAGAAGGGATGAAGAAGGATTCTTCGTCTGAACTTCGAAGCAATGAAAAAAAAAAGATCCGGAACAATTTTTTAAAATAACGAGGATGTCTCCACAATCTTTTGAATTGCTCCGGGCACTCGCTGAACCTGACCTAGAAAAAAATCTACATTTTATTTAAGATTTAACTAATATAAACAAATTCAATATCATTACCTCGATTTTTCCTTGCAAAAAACACAGAAAACAATTCAAACTAATATGTTCAATAAGCCGAAAAAGTAATTTAAAACGTCAAACGCGCGCAAATGTTCAAATATTTCAACTTTTGCTTCAGCTTCGCTTCATGCTACGTGGTTTGTGTACTTACTATTTTATATCAAAACGTAACGTTAAAGCTCAACGCCTCAAGGTGGCTTTACATGGAGTTGCAAATGCAGACGAAAACGCAACAACAACAATCATAGTGCAGACGATGAAAACGAACATGTTCATCTTCACTATAATTTTCAAGCTGCATCTATAATTTTCCTATAATCTGCATCCATGAAGACCGTCTGCATTTTTGCCTTCCCTCTCTATCACACAAGTATGATTTATTGATTTTGCATCCTCTTCTTTTGCAACTCAGGGCTTGCAGCTCCATGTAAAGGCACCTTCATTGTGAGCATTAATACATGAATTCCTATGTTTGAACTTTTGCATTCTGTCAAAGCGAAGCTCAAAGCGTCGTTGTGAAGCAGGCATTAACGATACACCAGAGCTTAATCCGCGATACTTTAATCGTATGTAAAAAATGACCATCCTGAGAATGTTTGTTTAAACTTTTCTATAAATGGCGGGCTTATGCATGCATAAATACACAAGCGTCAGTAATCGTTTAAGTAAAAGTGCTCGCCAATGCTTTGGCGTGTGTGAAAGTAAATGTTAAATTTCGGTTGATAGTGCAATTTTGACCACATCTCGTGACGTAATCTGTGCACAGCAACAAGCGATTTTAGTGAAACTATGCCTGAATTCAACCAGCTGTTTGTTACCCGAACGCAACACATGCCAGCTACTGGCAAGACATTGCAAAGCACTCACATTTTCCACTCACACAGACAAACTTCCAGCCAACTGGAACACAGATAGGTATCTGACAATTCATATAAATGTATGTACATGTAGTAACTTGCTTGCCAGTAGCTGGCATGTGTGGCGTCAGGGTTAAAACAAATTTTTGTTTTCATCCGAACAAAATCAGATGATTGTGACGTCACTTACAAACTTAGCATACCTTAAATTTCTATTACTATGTTTCCGACAAAGTTAACGACACAAACTTGTGTCGGAAAGTTAAGATAGGTACGATTTGTAGTATAAGATTTCCCATACAAGTTTTGATAGCTTGTTTATGACGTCGGCAAATTTTTGACTTTAACGACGTTTCCGTTGCTTTTACGACGTTCCATAAATACCCCTAATAACAATAAAAATAATTTTTTTGTCTGCACATTATTCGAAAAATACCTTTTTAAACTATATACCCATCACTTAACAATAATTTTTGGTTATTCCTATATTTATAAAATGGAATTTTGTTTCGTAATCATTATTAATTCACCCACGAAAAACAAATTCATTGACAAAATAAATAATTTTCTTTGTTCTTCTCTGCTCTTTTTGTTTTATCTTTGTTTCTTTACTAATGTTAAAATAAGTAGCGCATCACAGAAAGTTCAGAGTGGGAACAGAGCAAATGCACGCAAAATTGTCAAAATCTGATGTCACTTTGGCAGCTCATTGAAATTTAACACCAACAAAACCACCCTGAAAAGTGGACATTCCAAGCAACAATGTCCCGGGAGAAATTCGCGCTGTTGCATTGTTGGGAGTTGGGACATCGTCTTTGCAAGGACCAGATGTCAAAAAAATGTATCATTAGCTTTGTTTGTTGAGCCCTGAAGTCACCCTGGGGTCGCCACAGCGCGTTTTTTGAATTACCTCAACTCGCCCTCAATACAAAATTCTCTGTTTTTTGAAACCTGGGGTCGCCCTGAAGTCACCCTGAAGTCGATCTTGCTATTTAGCTGGGGCGAGTTGAGGTAACGAATCAGCTGTTGAAGTTACTTTTGCTGTCAAGCATTTCTTGTGTATTTTTCTTCTGTATTTGATTTTTCATGTCTTTTTTTTCGATAAAACTAAACGAAATGCAAGTGAATGCATTTATTTTGATGAAAGTAAATACAAATCGAACAAATAAAGCAAAATGGAAACTTTTGATGTTGTGCGTTGTGAAAAATATACAATCAGCAGCCGTCATGCGTTTTTTGAGAACCGAAAAACCCAGGTTTTTTTGACAACTCTTGGAGTTGTCAAGAAAACCCAGGGCGACCCTGGGTGAAGTTCAACAAACAAAGCTCTTGTGTCCCATCAACAATGAAAGGACCATTACACGGTGCTTGTAATTTGTCTTTGCAAGGACACACAAATTCGTGACATTGTAGTGGACATTGTGGTTGTCCTTGCAAAGACAGCATTTTACAATATCCATTACACGACAGGTCGATTTTAGGACAGATAAATACGACATAATAAAGTCAGACTGTCCTTGCAAGGACCATTACAAGGAACGTCTAATAGTAGCTTTACAAACTCCACACTAAATACAATATACCCATTCTCTAGTCTAGAATATGGCATAAAAAGAAGTATTGAAAGGCCTTACGAACAAAATAAAATGAATTTTCAGGGCGTAGAAATTTTGTTCCTGAACCATTCATATGTATACATGTACACATCAAGCAAATGTACGCTTGAAGCAAAACTGACGGTATGTTTTTTTTTTTTTTTGATTTTTTGTATAAAGCATTCAATCAGTTTTATTAACATTACCTTTCTGTTAATTCCTTAACAGCAACATTAATTTCCTGGCTTGGTGCGACCGACAATGCTGTTTCATCTTCATCCTCGTCGCTTTCCATAGCGCGTCTTAAGAAAAAAAAGTTAGGTAAGACCATCATTGGAAAGATTCAAAACATTTACATGGCTTTAGCTTTAGCTAGTTCTAATGCAGTGACCCAACTCTGCCGCTCCACTTCATTGGCCGCTTTAATGTGAAAAGTTTGTGTCCCGCCATTCGAAATAACGAATGTACACGAATCCACGGTGTGAATTAAAGCTCCGTGCAGTGATATGGTTCCACGACATGTGTGAGCCATCTCTGCCTGATTCCTAGAATTGGATTTTCTTTTGGGATTATTGCGAAAACATATGAATACTATGAAGAAAAAAAATAAAGATGAGTTTGAGTTCATACCTGTAGTATGAAAGGACACCATTTGACAAGACAAACCAACGTCGTTGGTAGCCTTTTAAATAGTTGGTCCACTTAAGGAGCCATCCTTTCATTTCTGGATCACCTTTTTCAATCACAGATGTTCCTCCTGCTACCTCTGACATTTTTCTTTTTTTTTTAATGTCTTCTTTGTGGTGTTTATTATGGTGGTTATCGTTATGGGATTATTTTATTACCGTAGTAAGTATCTAAGAATTGATTGGACTATTATAAATAAATTACAATCGTCAGCACAAAGTATTAATTTTAATGTACAAAGTAAATAAACAAACTTCGAACTGTGACTTACATAGGCCACGTTTCACGTTATCACATCAAAATTTGGTATTTCTTGTGCGCAGAACCGTTTACGAAATAGAGGAAAGTAAGCACAACACAAAATAGTGAAAAATTGAATTGCTTTTTTTTAGCTTCTTAATTTTTGCAAGCACCTCAAAATGATCGTCAATAAACCAGAAGCTTTGAGGTGCATCGCATGTGATAGTACTACCAGAATAATCAATGAATCAGGCTGAGTCACCTCCTAGTTGTGCCTGTCGCTGGCAGACGAAGAACTTTGTTTATAAAAATGTTTTTCGTTTGGACATAGATCATATTTTTTTTCATAACAGATCGTATTTTGTGATTTTTTTGTGCCTTCAGATCATATTTTTTTTGGTGTGAAATAGATCTCACATCAAAAAATGTTTTCCTTTACCTTTGGGTATAGATCATATTTTTTTTTTTTTTATGTCAGGCCAAGGTTTTTTTTCAACTCTTCTGATAGCCTATCACGACGTCCTTGCATTAGAATTGATGAGGTGTTCGTCCTTTTTTGGTATCCCAAATTTAGAGAAAGGACCCAATCACCCAATCCGGATTATGAACATCGCTGAGTCGAGCACTTTTAACCGTAAAAGTAATTTTTTATTTCCATTTTATTTGTTCAATACAATTCTGATTGATATAAATTGCTTGTAACAAACTCGTGCTACTTTTGCATATAATTTTTTTCTATTGATTGCTGCCAACCAACGTTTCAATCGCAGCTTAGAAGTTTGTTTACATTTTGAGGAGCGATTCCAAACTCTTGGAAAAGCATAGAAACGCTCTTCTTTGTTCGCGATTGCATTGCTATTACAGCCGCGTACACAGCAATTTGTCGGCATATTGTAGCCACATTTTTTATTATTAAGTATTTTATTGTTAAAAAACTAGTTAGTATTGTTTAAAACTAAATCATTTCTTCTTAAAATTTTGGCGCGAATTGCTCCGATTTAAAAGTATTTGTTTTGCACACCTTGTAGGGAAAACTATTTTGGCAGCAGTATTCACAATATAGCGCGCCACCGTCGCCACCTAGTAGTGGATTTCGTAAATATGATTCGCTTTAAAGAGTGATTCTTCTGACGTCCGTATCTTCGGATCATCAGAAAAACGCACTACCTATTCGAGTGTTACCGATGACGTCACCGGCAACACAACCGGATTGTTAGTCATAAGGCCGCGCCTCCACGAGCAATATTTATTTCGGACATAATGTCAGACATTATTTCTGAAATTTATATTTCAGTACTATGTGGGCAGATTATGTCGTGAAATTTCATTCTTCGTCAATCGTCAAGATCTCACCGAGTGAATCTCGTAGCAGAATACAAAACAAAAAAAAGAAAACACACTTTTTGGGTGAATCCATTTAAGCAAAAGAGAATTGCACGATCTCGAAGCTCATTTGCGGCAAGGCACCCTTCGCGAGGATGAAAGTGACTACACTTTTTTTTAGAATGGCAATAGAAATGCAAACAATTAAAAAAAAACATCAAATAATCAAAAAAAAAAAAAATCTAATGCGAAAGCTAATCATTTAAATGTCAAAATTTGTATCAAGAGTCCACGTTTTGTTTGAAATGTATGTTCAGTGAACTTAGGATGTCACGAAACGTCAGATTTATTTCCGAATTTATTTCTTCTTCGAAGACAAGAAATAAATGCTGAAATCTGTCTTAAAACAATAAAAATCCAGACATAAGGGGCCTCCACAAGAAATATTGACTACATGACACATTTCTTGCAATCATTTATTTCTAGTGGAGGCCCAGTGTAAAGAGTGTGTTTCTTTATTTTTTCCGGATAAGGAATAGAAAAGACAGAAAAGATCAAATATCTATCCAGAATATCCAGAATAGAATAAAAAAAGAAACAGAACTTGAATAAAAAGAATAAACAATAGCTGACAGTGAACTGCATCAGTCAAACTCAGTCAAACTAGAGAATATTCCATTTAAACCACCTCTTCACTTGGAATGAAAAGAATGCGTTCCAAATATTCCAGATTGAATAAAGAAACAAGGAAATAGTTTATCCGGAATATTCCATTGAATAAAGAAACGCAAAAAGGGCGTTCCATATATTCCGAATATACGGAATGAATAAAGAAACACACCCAAACAGTCAGAGTTTTTCATAGTCTGTGACACGACGTCACAGACTCAAATTCGACCATATTTTTGTCAGAAGTACGTCACTTACATCCATTTTGCATTTATCGTCCGTATTCATAGTTGTAGCTGCAGTACGCTACATAAGTATGATCGAGCTCATATACAGTTCAAGTAAAGAAAGTGTTATACATGTCCGAACTGTCTGCCAAGTCAACCACCGAATTCAGTCCGCTGTCCGTCGAATAAGTTTTATTCATCCGTCCGAATTGACTTCCAAGGAAATTCCCGTTTAAGTCTGTTGAAAAGATATTTTCGAGGGATAAACGACTAAGATCTCGTTATTCACCTTAGATCCACGAAAGTCATACTACAAATGTATGTCGCGTTAGTTTTATCCTTATTGCCAACAAAAATCCAGGACTAATTTTCAGACAAAAATTGTTTTTCTTGTGATAACTATCGTCAACGAGCAGAATGTAGCATGTTATATTGATACTCTTACGTTTCCCTATATTTTGGAAATTTTTTTTTTTCAAACGTAAATTGCAAAACACGCAATTTCCCTATTTCTGTCAACTTGACAGTTTATACTACAAGGATTATTCCATAAAATCCATCGTGGGATTATGTCGGGAAGTGTCATAATTATTATGATTACACTATATTTAGCCTTCAGGGCATTTAAAACACCAAGTTTTGTCCTTCCGATACGCACTTGTAGCCAGTAGCTCTTTTGTTGCGGAAACTACTCGCATATATGTCGTTGATCTTATACCATTTATGTATCATGAACGACAAATCGGAAATGAGTTTCCATAGGCTGCCGCAGCTATTTGCTAAGAGGGTGGCAGCTTTGTATATAAAATCTAGTGTTTATATACAAAGTGTTTATATATAAAGAACCAAATGGGTGGATTTGATAGAGATAAAATAGTGAAAGAGTTCAATATACCCAATGACTTTAACGTAATGTCAGTGATAGCGGTTGGTTACGAAGAAGAGATGTATAATAGTGTTGAAACAGAATATGACAGCGCAGATCTCATACGATTTGACATGTGTTTAGATCTGACTTTGTATATAAAATCTATAGTACTACAAGGGAGCGATTTCTAGTTAAAAATGCTGGAGGGAACAGATGGCTCTGTGTTCGCCACATCATCTAACGAAGGAGGTGGATGGGAAAACCGATTGACAATTCGATATGAATGAAAGCGTTATATTATATCGAGTCTGACAACAATAATGAGAATAAGGGAGAGAAATACTTGAACGAAAAAAATCAAAAACCTCGATGCGTTGGTTCTTGTTTTTGGTGTTGGGTGAAAAAAGAAAGAAGTATATCCATACCACTGCATTACGAATATTGTTTGATTGTGTTTAAATGGATATTATTTAAAAATATTGTTGAAAATTGACAACGTTTAATTTCTTCGTTTATGAAATCAAATAAAATCAGCTTTGCGATATTTTGTGTAGAGAGGCAAAAACGTTGATTGAAATGAGAAAATAACTGCAAATATTTGTAGGGGCCAGTAAAAAAAAAATTAAATACCTTATACCTACCTACCTACTATTAAGGTATAAATAGAGTGACGATGAATTGGAGGGTTTTCTACTGTTTTCTTCTGGCTATTTTATCTTCAACCTAATAAGAAGGATAAAAGAGTATGGTACACTCAGGCGTATGCGTAACTTTTCTGAGTTCATTTAAAACAAATCCATATTCTCATACTGTAGAAAAAGTAATAAGACGGTTTGAATATTTTAGACAAATTAATTGGAGGGTAGTTATAAATATAATTATAATTTTAAGATGTAGGGTGGAGGTATTCATAACATCAAAAAAGAAAGTGTTTTCGATATAATTTTTTTTTTCAACCTAAAAAGGATAAAAGAGTATGGTACAATCAGGCGTATGCTTACTTTTCTGAATTCAGTTAAAAAAAATAAAATGCACGACTGGGTCGCACGAACTTGCTCTAATGTGTGACAGTGGTAAAGGGGATTGAGATTTTGATATACATACAAATACATTTTTCAAAATTCTTAAATAAATACTTAATCTAATTTGAGCTGAAAAAAGTACGTCATTTTATTTCTTAGATAAATTTGAATTTTGAGAATAAATTTATAAAAATTTGTGAAACGGTTTTTGAGAAAAAAAGTTTTTTTTCAAAAACTTTTTGAAAAAAATTACAAACAAAATTAAAAAACGCCAGTTCATAGGTATTCAGCAAATACATTTGTTTATAATTTTTAGAAAGAAATTTAATAAGTATGTAAGCGGTTTTCAAAATATAATTTAAATTTTCTTTTTTAATGATTTTAAAAATAGAAAAAAGTATTTTTTTTTAAATATTAGTATGCAGTATAAATTGAGCTACCTACATCTATATATGTGTAAAATTAAAGTATCGGTTGAGCCGTTTTCGAGATAGTCGAAAGCAAAAAAAAACGGTCCTGTGGAAAGTACCATTCTTAGACATTTTTTTAAACTTTTTTTTGAGCCATATGATTGGCCGTACCTAAAAAGCTACATATTTTCTTAAATGAAAATCGTTAGTGTCGTTTTCGAGAAACATAAGCTTTAACATAACGGTTAAATGGCGTTATTTTTTGAGCTAAAAAAAAAATTTCAATTTTCCCTCTGTACAATACCTTAAAAAGTCTATATACCAAGTTTGAAGCAATTCGGCCCACCCGTTTGGGCTGTAGGTCTCTATACATACAGACAGACAGACAGACATACAGACGGACAGAATTTTTAGACCATCTTTTTTCGTCTTCGCTATCATCGTAATGTCATGTTTGATTGTTATCTCAAAACTTTTTATTTCGACGAATGCATAACTTGCCTTATAGTACCTATAATCGCAAGTAAAAAATAATTTGAATCGTGCGACCTGTTTTTTTAAAAGGTTATTTTTGGAAAAAAATTCGAAAAAAATATTTTGAGATTCGTTTGAGTGTACGTTAATATATGGCAATCTGTAGTTAACATCTGAAAAAATTATATTAAAAAATTCAATATACCCATTTCCACCATATTTCGAAAAATAAAATTTTTGTTGAACAAATTATTAAAAAAAAATTTTCAGAATTTTGAAATGTCATATTAATAAAGTTATGAATGACTTCCAGGGTCCAAAATTGTATTTAAATCGGAGTTTATATTCAAAATACTGGTTCTATGAGAGGTACCTACCGTTTATAAGAAAATCTTGAAGAATCTTTTCTAATCAAAAGATCGACTGCCTTAAATAAAGTGCACGACTGGGTCGCACGAACTTGCTCCAATGTGTGACAGTGGTCTTGGGTTTCAGATTTGGGAAAATAAGCATGAAAAAAATCATATAAAATTTTATTGATCACTTAAAAATCACTAGGTAAAACGTTTTTTTGGAAAAAATTAAGTTAACCATCTGATTTCGTTTACTGTTTTGAATTTTAATAATTTTTTTTTTCAAAATCGTTCGACCAGTTTTTTCAAAAAACAGTTTTTTCAAAAAACAGTTTTTTTTTAAAAAACTTTTCGAAAACATAGTAAATTTTTTTTTTCAGAACGCCAACTTTTAGCACTTTGAAGTTTTTACCACAAAATTAAAATAAAAAAAAGATTAAAACGATTTCGGAAAAAACAAAAAAGAAACAAAATTTTAATTTTTTTTAAAAACTGAAAAATAACTTTTTTTTGAAAAATTTAAGAATTTATAATATTTCTTCTATTAAAGGCCTTCTACATTAAAAAAGTAATCGAAATTAATCAAGTAGATTACGAATGCGTAACTTGCCTTATAATAGGTACCTATAATCGCAAGTAAAAAATAGTACCTATTCTGAAAGTTTTATCAAAATCGGTGGAGCCGTTTTCGAGAAAATCAATGGTTTTCTTCACGATTGTGATGGCAGGTACTGTTATTTTTGGGCCTAGATCAAAAATTAAGAAAACTTTCTGAGGGACGTCCAAATAAATATTGCTTACCAATGGAGATGGCTCATTTTTGGGAATATAGTGTACGTGTTCTTAACCCCTCTACGAAAAACCATCATTAATTCTTAGCGCCGTAGTTATCGTACTCTCCCCGATCTTGAACAGAGACCGAGAGCATTAAAATTCGCGAGAATTGATCACAGAAAGAAAATTTTATATTCCATTTCACAATTTTGAACAAAATTGGTTCAAAGATATTTTTTTACGTTCAATACCAAAATTTTGAGTTTGAATGCGAATATTTTGCAAACTATTGACGCAAATAATTTTATTTATGTCTATGTAGGGTATAAGGGGGTGCATTTGCCAGGATTTAGGAAAATTGTCCTTACATACAGCTTTTCCGTGGTTTATATTTTCTTGATATGTAATATGTACCTTGACGTTGTTATCTTCACTTTAAAGTATATTTCATATTAATATCTCAATTGTTTCTGTTTTTATTGATTTAACAAAAAACAATAAAAGGGATGTGGCAAAGCCTCCCCAGTAGGGAGGTTTTGCCAAGGACGTAGGGGAGGGTTTACCAGGTACCTAAATATCAAATTTTAAACATATACAAATACTTATAATTGTAATAACGTAAAAAATAGATTTATTCATTCATATATATTAATATTAACTTAAAAGTTTAAAAGTTTAAGGTTTAAAATTAACGAAAAAACAATAATAAGTGAGGTTATTTAAAAAGTAATAAATAGGTAGATTTAAAATTAACGGCTGCATCATTTAGTATTTGTAGGTATATTTAATTTATGTTGAAACATCCTCAATAATCCTCAATAATAGGCTTATAAAAAGCGGGTCCCTTTTGTTTTTTTTCTCAAAAAATCGATTTGAAAAACACTTCCGCTCTAAGAAGTTATTTGTCCGACGTACCTTACAAGTACGAACGACATAGTTTCTAGTATATCGTCTTCGCGCACCCGATATTTCTCCAAATCATCACTGCTCTCATTACTTTCTTCTTGAATTCCAAGCCCTGTTGGACTTATCACTGTCAGCTAAGCTGAAGTGAACATTTTCTTCATTAGAAGAAATCGAAGCAGATCTTTTTGTACTGCTGTTCTCATTTTTCCCTCGTCGATTTCTTTTTGGCATAATTGCGCAGCATTTTCTGAGCTGTGAGCTGAAAAATAGGAAGAATAGGATAGAATAGGGCCCCCAAAGTGGCTTTGCCGTTGGTAAATGTAACCCATGGGGTGAATTTACCACTGGTAAAAGCAACCCATGGGGTGAATTTACCACTGGTAAAAGCAACCCATGTTGTGAATTTACCACTGGTAAAAGCAACTCATGGGGTGAATTTACCCTGGTAAAAGCAACCCATGGGGTCAATTTACCACTGGTAAAAGGAACCCATGGGGTGGGTTTGCCACTGGCAAATGCACCCCACAAAGTGCCAGGCAAGGCCACCCCACAAACAAGTGGCAAATGTACCCCACACACTGTTCTTTTATAAAATAATTTTTATCTTTTTTTCCTTGTAAGCGACTAATATTTTTTATCACTTCTACATACTACACTATATATATATTAAAAGATACTTATATCTAAAATTCACATAGCACTATAAAAACTACAAATTAACGACCACTGTTTACCTTATTTTTTTGGTTCGAGCAGACACAAAAAAAGGCACACACGTCCAACTTGGTTGGTGTCTATCTGAGAACTGTCAAACTTTGTGGGAAGTTTGCAATTAGAGATGTGAAACAAAAATCGATTTTTCGATATTTTACACTTTGTTGGTTTGACCAAAAAACTGAATTGGCAAATGTACCCCTATGGCAAATGCACCCCCTTCTACCCTATATGTATATGTATAGGATTAAAGAACAGATTTCTGGCTATTTTAAGTGTTGCCGTTGTTTATTAATATTTATTTTTCCATTTAAGGTTTTTTTCGAAAAAAGCTTCTACCTCCTAAACGGGTTGAGATAGACCCCCTTCCCATACTAAAAAATATTTGCATTTAACCAATCTACAAAAAACCGTTATTAATTCTTGGCACCGTAGTTATCATACTCATGCCTCAAGGTTGTTTATTGGCGGTATTCAGCTATCATCGTTTTCGTACTCATTTTCTTACTTTTAGAAAGCCGCAGCGCTGATCACTGATCACAGATCGGTGATCTAAAACTTAGAGGCATTGAACATCTAAATGTATCTGTGTACGACAGCGCTTTCTGCCTCATCTGGCCCTAATCAAACGAAACCAGCAATTACAACTACAGCAACAACAAAAACAGATCCCAGAAGAATAAGAACGAAAAACTATCTACTTGTGGTTGTGCAGCTATTGGCGCTCATTGGCGTCATGTCATTGTCGGATTCTTTCCCATCGTCCCATCCTCAGTCGCTTTCTTTCACAATCGCATTTGGTGTTACTCATGGAATGCCTCTCTTATATAGGTTGTAGGTACACTGAGACTGAGACTATTATTAAGTGTTTTTGTGTATAAAAAAAAGTATCTGGAGGAAAATAAAATGCACGACTGGGTCGCACGAACTTGCTCTTATGCTAAGCAATTGCTTAGTGTCTTAGTGGCTGCATTATGTAAATAAAAAAAAATTAAACTAATTTCCTCGGACAAAACAAGTATGCAATAAAATTTCAAATCTAAATGTCTATCTACGAAGAAAAAATATTTTAAATCGTGCGACCTCAAAAAACTGTTCCTATGGGAGGTACCGTTATAAGACTTTTCCTAAAAAATCTATTATATTTTATAAGTATGTTTTCCCTAAAAATCGTATGACAGGTATCGATAGTTTTAGAGCTAGAATACTAATTCCAAAACACCTCTGTAGGACGTCATAATAATACTATGTACCCAGCGAATCGGTCCAGCCGTTTAAACTGTAGGTGCCGATACAGACAGACGGACATACAGACAGAATTGTCGGACCATTTTTTTCGACTTCGCTATCATCGTTATGTCATGTTTGATTGTTAGAATTTTTCTGTACGAATGCGTAACTTGCCTTATAGTACCTATAATCGCAAGTAAAAAAATAGTATCCAGAAAATTTTATCAAACGGTAGAGCCGTTTTCGAGAAAATCAATTTTTGATGGCAGGTACTGTTATTTTTGGGCCTAGAGCAAAAATTAGGAAAACTTTCTGAGGGACGTTAAAAATTGAATTAGTCAACTTCAAGCTCAAATATCTCAAAAACCCCACGAACGCCACATAATATCCAATATCACCTTTCACTTGATACTAGACTCATTAGTGAACGCACTGGACCCTGGTTCAATAGGAAAATGGGCCATCTCTTTTGAAGCAAATCGACCCATCCGTTCAGGCTCTATAGGTGCGACGAGACAGACAGACGGAAGAATTTTGACATCCACATTTTTCGAGTTCTCCATCATTGTAATGTCATGTGTGATTGATATCTGAACAAAATTTGTTTGCACAAATCCATAACTTGCCTTATATTACCTTTAATCACAAGTAAAAATATTTTCAACTTCCATATTGAGGCTTCCAACTTTGGTATATCAGTCGCCAACTGGCATTAAGATCGCTTTAATCGCCGCCGAACGCCGATAATTTTTCTTTTTCTCTTGTTTACGTGCGTATTGTAAAATATTATTAGGAATATCGGATCTCGCTCTCTCTACTTTTTACGTAGGCTGTTGTGTTTTTTCCTAGGTTCCCTTGTGATTTGAATGTGAACTTATAATTAATTGTGCGCGATCCGCAAGAAGTTTCGTGAGTTTTGTTTACATTTGTTTTTATCTTGGAGAACTTTCAGAAAAACTACATTTTTGTACGTAGTTCACCAAACCTTCTTACCACACACACCTTCACTGAATTTACACCACAATCCGCTTCAACTTTTGTTTACATTTTTGTACCTACGTGTGGATGATATTTGTTTTTCTATTTATTGTTGAACTTCAACCTCAGTATCATAGTTAATTAATGACAGCTTTTATTTCACCATTTTGTTGTTGTAAGCCTCGTTTCACTCCCTGATATTGTCTGTTAAGTGAATCTGTCTAGCTATGTACATAGATGTACATACATATATACAAATTCTAAAAGTTTAAATTTTCGTCGGAGATACATGCGTTTTATGTATTTTGTTCTTGCAAATGAATCGGGTTTTCTTTAAGTTCAATAGTTAATTCCCATTGAATTTCAAAGCCTGTATTTTCTAAATAATACCTACATTTATGTATGTACAAAGTGTGGTGAATAGCGGTGAATTAACTTCCATTGTTGCAATCTGACGAAGTACTAAGATAATCATAGATAGCTACTTTTCCATCTCATGTCATACTAAGTACATATAACCGAAATGATCAACTAAAACTCGTTTTCAAAAATGTGCTTCCGTCTCATCGTGGAATTTGTAATAAACTTGAGGCAAAAAAAAAAAAAACATTTCGATTGTGCAAATTGTTTAAAAACTTCACTGGATCATCATTTTATTTTCAAACAAACAGTAGGTAGTTATAATTAGTATTCCACACAGAGAGAGACTTGGGATTGGTTTACGTAACGAATTGAATTAAGGCTGCAGTATGATAACGTTTGTTTAAAACATTTTTTTGCTCGAAAAGTTTTGTTTATTTAATGGGTTGTACGCATTTAAATTCGATGGATTTAATGTCATTTGTCACTTGTTTGACGTTTCTGTTTTACAAATATATTTATTGTCTGTCCGTTGTAATATTAAGCGTTTTTCTTTTTTAGTTCACGGCAGAGCCTGAGTTGTCAAAAATATAAGTGTTTCTTTTTTTGCTTTAGAGTGTTCAGAGCTTAGAATCGTATTTCTTTTTTCCTTCAGAGTATGGTGGGAGTGTGCTCTACGAGCTCCAAATAAATAGATGGGGCAGACTGAGCTAAAAGCTGAAAAAAATATAAACGTCAAAAGTGAGACGCTTTCAAAGCAATTCAATTGATAAAAAGAAGAAATAAATAAAATTAAAATGGCCGACAAAGGTATTTTATATGTAAAAACACTTTTTTCAGGCTTTTCATTTGGCATGAGAAAGGGAAATAGCAGCGTTCTTATATTCATTTCATAAATAGTTCAGAGCGCTCTGAATACAATTGGTTCAGAGGACGTTCAGAGCGAGCTCGATATACTTGAACTCTACTCAGAGTTGTTTTCTGAATGAAAAAAGAAAAACGCTTATTACTTTCCCACCCTTGCTCTGTACATATGGTAATAAATAATAATAAATTCAAATGAGCGAGTGTTTTGCATATGTTTTGCTATGATGGTGGGTTGTGTTCATTTATATTGAGACTTCGTGGTTGAAATATCTGTGGAATGTTAGGTAATTTGCCAGCGTTTGTCTAATTTCTTATTACTTGCTCTATAGGGCAAGTATTGGTTTCGTGCAAAAAAAAAAAATCGAGGTTTTAATCAAACATGACATTACGATGATAGAGAAGCCCAAAAAAGTGGTTTTCGCCATACCGTCCGTCGGTCTGTCTGTGTGTCTGTGTGTCTGTGCGGATGTGCGGATGTGCGCTTTTTCACGTCATGCTACAGTCTAAACGGCTTGACGGATTTTCTTCAAACTTGGTATATAGCAGTTTGAAGAAAAACCATTGTCGAGGTTTTTTTTATTTTGTTTTAGCCCGGCTCAAACTGGTACCTTTCAAGTAACGGTTTTTTTCAATTTGGATTTTCTCGAAAACGGCTCTAACGATTTTGATTAAATTTAAAATTTAGCTAACTTTAAGCATTTATAACAAAACTGCGTTTTTTGTTTTTGCCTCAAATGGTCGTAACGAAAATCAGGTTTTAACGGCTTTTTTTCAAATAGCCATAAGTTCTCAACGGCTTGATTGAATCAACTCAAACTTTGTTTGACATAGTTTTTTATAGTGTTCTATAGGATGGTTTAGTAAATTTTTCACTGAAGCCTTTTTAAACGGTGGCTTCCATACAACGAGCCGTTGAGTTTTAGCCAACTTTTTTTGGTTTTTTCTAATTTTCTCGAAAATGGCTCTAACGATTTTGATTAAACTTTGTGTGCTATATTCTTTTAGTGTTTTGAAGAGAACTGCGTTTTTAGTTTTTGGCTAAAAATGCAAATAACGGAGATCTGCTCTTAACGGCTTTTTTTCAAATGGCCATAAGTTGTCAACGGTTGCATCGAATTCACTCAAACTTTGTTTGGTATAGTTTCCCAACAGCTTCCTATCAGATGGCATTGATTTTTTTTCATTTTCTCTTTTTTAAATGGTGGCTCCAATACAAAGAGCCACTAGATTTTGGCCAATTCTTTCATTTTTTCTAATTTACTCAAAAAAGGCTCCCCCGATTTTTATGAAACTTTTTATGTAACATACATATGTAGAATACTTCAAACAAAACTGCATTTTTAGTTTTTGGCTATACATGATAATAGCGGAAATTGCTTTTAACAGTATTATTAATCTGGCCATAAGTGGACATTTGTATCATTTATAACACCGGAAAGATAACGTCTTATTTTAAATATTAAAGGTTTCTTAACGTTAGCTCCCGTATATTGAGTTTTCCAGTTTTATTTTTTTGGTTTTTACCAAATTTTTCAAAAATGAATTGTTCTTGTTGATCGAAAAGTTTGTTTTCATCGTACTATTGCACCAACAGAGCAAGTACGTGCGACCCAGTCGTGCATTTTATTTTTTTTAATGAAATGTTAAAATTATATTTGTTATCTACATTGCAAGTTAAAAAAAAAAAACTTTATCAGCAACCTACATACGAAGGTATATTTTATTTATATGCTTAAGGCGTATACCTATATAGCTCGGAAAAACTTGTGCTTGTCACTGTTGCTTATTTAATTTTCGTAATTTGATCCGACAGGGGAGAAAGAGAATTAGAATACAATTTACAATCGATTACGTTTACTAACATTCATCACATCTTTGATAAAAGAAGCAGCAAAGCATTGTAAAAGTGGCAGTTCATATTCCATGCTGATAAGACAACATATTTTATTCGGAGCTGAACAAGAACACGAACGCGCGTATATACGAATTTGGTGAATTTAAGTTAAGTCAGTTCTGTTTAAAATGCGTTTAAGCTAGCATAGACGGTCCTTGCAATGCCCATCTGAAGTCAGTATGACGTATTTATCTGTCCTAAAGTCGTCATGACGTGTTATGGTTATCTAATCATGCATAATGTCACGAAATGTTGGGTCTCCAACAGGGTTATTTTGACACGGAGACTACGAGAATATAATCTATTCTCCGGGTTCCGGGTTTGGCCAATATTTCTCCGGGCCTAGTGTTACATTTATAAATTTTCATGCCTGACTATAGTTTCCTTTTTGTTTTTTTTTTTTAATAATGCACTCGCACTCAAAGGGATATTTATATCTTTTTTTATTGAATTAAAATGTTCGAGGGAGGAGAGAGAAGGAATAGAAAGATAGGAAAGAAAGTTGGTACAGTGGATAGAGATTAAAGGTGATAAATATCTCATGAAAATCCCATGGGTGGCGTCCAGTTTAAACTGAGGGAATAAATAAAAATTGCTGCCCAGGCTAGGATGGGTTCGAACTCACAGCTCTCAGGTTAAGCAACCAAGCACTACATCCACTGTACCATTGCCATTTCAACCTTATCAAAACGCCGCGCCGGTTCCCTTTACTTCAACATTATCAAAACGTTGAGATATTCCACTCTCAAGCCTCATTCGGTATACCCAGACACCACACATGCCAGCTACTGGCAAGACAGTTGCAGTACACTACACTCACAAACTTCCAGCCAACTGGAAAACAGATGATAGGTATCTGGGATGCCACCCGTGGAATTTCCTTGAGATAATAATCACCCAACATCTCAAACCCTTGTACCACCTTTCTTTCCTATCTTTCTATTCCTTCTCTTATTGCTCGCACATGTTAAATCATTATAAGGGTATTCATATCCCCTTGAGTGCGAGTCCATTATAAATAAAATGCACGACTGGGTCGCACGAACTTGCTCTAATGAGTGACAGTGGTTTAGGGGCTTGAGATTTTGATACAAATAAAATTTTCAAAATTCTTAAATAAATACTTAAACTAATTTGAGCTGAAAAAAAAGTACGCCATTCTATTTCTTGGATAAATTTGAATTTATGAGAATAAATTTAGAAAAATCTGTGGAGCGGTTTTTGAGAAAAAAAGTTTTTTTTGAAAAACTTTTTGAAAAAAATTTTCAAAAAAAATTCAAAAACGCCAGTTCATAGGTATTCAGCAAATACATTTATTTAAAATTTTTAAAAAAAAATTTAGTAAGCAGTTTTCAAAATATTTATTTTTTAAATTTTTTTTCAAAAAATG
The DNA here is from genome assembly GCA_916050605.2 of Platycheirus albimanus. NCBI lineage: Eukaryota > Metazoa > Arthropoda > Insecta > Diptera > Syrphidae > Platycheirus > Platycheirus albimanus. The sequence goes on from OU696697.1 coordinate 45,345,762, forward strand.
CTTTTAAAAATACAAAAAAATATTTTTCAAAAATATTGGTATGCAATACAAATTGAGCTACCTACAGCTATATGTGTGTGAAATTTCGAAAGAATCGGTTGAGTCGTTTTCGAGATAGTCGAAAGCAAAAAAAACGGTCCTATGGAAAGTACCGTTCTTAGCCATTTTTTAAAACTTTTTTTTCAGCCATATGATTGGTCGTACCTAAAAAGTAACACTGATTTTTTTAATTAAAAATCGTTAGAGCCGTTTTTGAGAAAAATAAGCTTTAACGTAACGGTTGTATGGCAGGTACCGTTATTTTTTGAGCTAAAAAAAAAATTTCAATTTCTTTTCTGTACAATACCCAAAAAAGTCTATATACCAAGTTTGAAGCAATTCGGCCCACCCGTTTGGGCTGTAGGTCTACATACAGACAGACAGACAGACAGACAGACAGACAGACAGACAGACAGACATACAGACGGACAGAATTTTTAGACCATCTTTTTTCGTCTTCGCTATCATCGTAATGTCATGTTTGATTGTTATCTCAAAACTTTTTTTTTCGACGAATGCATAACTTGCCTTATAGTACCTATAATCGCAAGTAAAAAAGTGTTCATCTTTTTACTTCAAAACTGCGACCGATAGTTAAAAAACGTTAAAAAAAATAATGCATTATACGACTTACCCTTACATTTTAAAAGTGGGCGTGCCTTAAAAAATTGAAGCATCAACTGAGCTTTGATCAGTTGATGCTTCAATCAGTAAAACTACAGCTGAATCGAGTAGTTTTTAAACAATCTTATCTGAAAAAAGGATTTTATCAAAATCACGCATTTAAAAGTGGGCGTATTGAAAAAATTTACACAAGAAAATGTAGAGATACATATATTTCTCAAATAACGAACGGAAGGAAAAAGGTTTAAATTGAATATTGGAAGTACCTTAAATTTTTGAGACTCCGTTTTTCGTTCTTTCATGAAAAGTGGGCGTAAGCCACGCCCAAAATTTAAAAATTTTTTGCATACACAAACTTTTTAGTTTCTAATAAGTGACGCAAAATTTTGGCTTGCGGATTGATTAAAACTATCGTTTATTTACAAAAACAATGTTTTTTATAGTTTCTAGTAAAAAATGGCGTCAGCCAAGCCCAAAATCATTTTTTTTGATTTCATACTTAACATGTTTATGTGCAAGTAATACCCACAAAATTTATTGTTTGTCTCTTAAATATAACAATTGTTATTTTATAAAAACAATATTGATGGTTTTGTATGAAAAATGGGCGTCAGTCACGGCCAAACTGAAATATTTTTATTTGATTGGAAGGAGGTTTACCTAAAGCTTACGTGTGCAAAATTTAAGTCTTATGCTTTTATCGTGACTGTACAAAAACATAATTTTATTTTACCAAATTGATATAGTTCATCAAAAATGGCGATTATGGGCGTGTTTGTGGGCGGATTTTACCGGTTCAAGAACTTAGCCTTATTTTTGAACCAAAGATTATATATTCCAAATTTCAGCTTTCTAGCTCAAAAATTGCGGACTCTAGAGAGTATACATGCGGACTATTTGAGCTAGAATGCTGAAATTTGGTATATATAATTTTTGGTTTAAGAGTAAGGCAAGGTTAAGTTCTTGAACCGGTAAAATCCGCTTACAAATACGCCCACAATCGCCATTTTTGATGAACATCAATTTGGTAAAATTAAATTATATTTTTTGTACACTTACGATAAAAGCATAGCGCTTAAATTTTGCACACGTGAGCTTTAGGTAAACCTTCTTCCTATTAACAAAAAATATTACAGTTTTGTCGTGGCCGACGCCCATTTTTCATACAAACCATCAATATTGTTTTTATAAAATAACAATTGTTACATTAAAGCGAAAAACATAAAATTTTGTGGGTATTACTTGCACATTCAAAAAAACTGGTTTTGGGCTCACTTTTCACTAGAAACTATAAAAAAAATAGTTTTTGCAAATAAACGATAGTTATAATCAATCCGCAAGCCAAAATTTTGCGTCTCTTAGTAGAAACTAAAAAGTTTGTGTATGAAAAGAAATGTTTGAATTTTGGGCGTGGCTTACATCCACCTTTCATGAAAAAAAAAGAGAAACGTAGTTTAAAAAATTTAAGGTACCAAATTTTATTCTATTGAATTTTTTCCTGCCTGCTAAAGAAGAATTTTGTTTCTGAAACTGGAACAGAGGCCGGCTGCGGGAGGCGAACGCATATGCATATACATATACAAAAATATGTTGAATGGGGTATTCAAAAGTTCAATGCAAACGGACTGTAGCTCTCGATTATGTTTATTTTCGCAATGTTTAAATTAATAGATGTGTTAAAAAACGCAAGGATGATGTTCGAGCACAATTTCAATAAAAAAGGCGTTAGGGATTAACAAAGATAATTATTGTTTATTTTAATATCACCAAATCTTCTTCTTAGTTTCCGGAAGCTACTGTTAGCAGCAACACTTTAACTCCTACTGGAGCATAGGCCGGCAACCAGATCCTTCCATCTCTCTCTATTCCTAGCACGATACCTCAGCTGTGCAAACGACTGCAAATTTTGGGACCGAGCTTCCTTCATGACAGTTGACCTCCATGTTCCCTTTGGTCTTCCAAGCCGCCTCGCACCTTGAGGATTCCATTCAAAGCACTGCTTTGCTATATTGTCATCAGGCTTCCTCAGTCTGTGGCCGATCCAGCGCCATTTACTTTGCTTGATGTCATCATCCACTTTTGTTTGTCCAGTCCTAAGCCACAGATCATTGTTGGATATTGCTTGTGGCCATCGGATTTTTAGGATGTAACGCAGACTACGGTTGACAAAGCCTTGCAACCTACTCGAGATGTTAGTAGAGCATTTCCACAATAACCTGCTGTTGTTGGTTCCTGCTGGTGTGCATTATTTTTGTCTTCTTGGCGTTAATCCTTAAGCCAGTTGCCTCACCATTCTGTTGAAGGGAGTGACACATTTGGTTAAGGGCTCCAGCTCCGTTTGCCATTAAGCAGATGTCGTCAGCGTAGTCCAAATGGCTAAGCTTGTGAAAGAGGCCCCACTGGATACCAAGCCTCTCACCTTCACCCACCGTGGCAGTCATAACATCATCGATTGCAAGTAAGAATAAAATCGGTGACAGAAAATCACCCTGTCTCACTCCTTGTCGAACTTCAAATGCGTCGGAAAGATGTCCACTGTGCAGAACAAAACACCTTGCGTTGTTGTACGATTCTTTTATAAGAGCAACAATTTTATCCGGGATACCTCTAGCACCAAGCGATCTCCAGATAGCATCGCGACTAACGCGATCGAAGGCCTTTTCGAAATCAACGAACATGAGGTAAAGCGGCGATTGATACTCCGATGATTGCTCAAGGATAATTGGCAAGGTGTTAATGTGATCGACCACTGCGAAATCCCGCTTGATGCCTCTTAAGAGTAGACTCGATCTTAGATTTTATTCTCTCAAGAATAATAGTTGCCATTAACTTCGGAAATACGGACAAAATGGTGATACCACGCCAGTTATTACAATTCTTAAGATCACCTTTCTTCGGTAGCTTGACGATAACTCCGTCTTTCTGCTTAGCATCCAAAATCCAAGTGAACGAGATATAGCAAAAATAATACTTCAAAGCAACATCTACATTAGAACAGAAATTCACATGAACAGAAATTCATCATGAAAAGAACATAAGATGACCAATCACGTCATTTGGATGTTTGAGCAATTAAAATATAGCGGATATTAACAAGTGGTTTTGTAACTGTTCCGTTGCTGTCTGAAAATAACTGATTACAAAATAGTTTTCTTGGCAAAGCTACAGTGGTACTTAAAAGTATTTTACAATACCAGATCTGGTGAAACAAATATTTTGTTGAACAAATTGATGATACAAAATAAATAAAGCAATATTTTAACATGAACACAAGGGAACAGAATTGAATATAAATAAGTAAACGAAAGCAAATATATAATATAAAGTAATGAGTTCAAGAAATAACAACATTATTACATATACATTATCATTACATTAACATCCCGCCGCCCCTGAAAGTACAATTTCAGAACAGAGGAAGAATTGCGAACTTAGTTATTGGTCGAGTAAACTGTCCACGGGCAGTTCTTATTGTTTCTACTCTCACGTGATTATCCGGGTCTGGATGGGTCTCATCAATTTTACCTAGAAGCCATTTAGTTGGTGGGAGATTTGGTTCCTTGATTAAAACAATGTTCCATTTCTTTAGCTCTGCCTTTGGTGATTGCCATTTTGGACGTTCTTAGAGGGTTGTTATGTACTCAGATTGCCATCTTTTCCAAAATCCTTGAATCATTGATTGAAGACAATCGATTGGGTGGCGCCTCTAGGTAACTGGGCTCTGGTACAGCAGTGTATGGTTCACCTATAAGAAAGTGTGCAGGTGTTAGTGGATTACAGTCGTCATCTGATAACACACAAAGAGGTCGAGAATTTAAAATACATTCAATCTGAGAAAGGATAGTATAAAATTTCTCGAATGTTAGAATTGAGTTTCCAATGACCCGTCGTAAGTGGGACTTTACAGACTTGACGCCTGCCTCCCACAATCCACCGAAGTGTGGGGCTGAGGGTGGAATAAAGTGCCATTCCATTCCATCCATAGCTAGCGAGGCAGCAACGTCATTATGCTGTTGAGATAAAACCAACCTCTGCATTTCGTTTAAACAACGGCGTGCTCCGCGGAAGTTGGTTCCATTGTCGCTATAGACATTTGAACATTTTCCCCGGCGAGCAACAAATCTCCGAAAGGCTGCTAAAAATGCATCAGTGGTTAGATCGCTTACGAATTCCAAGTGAAGAGCCTTTGTGCACATGCAGACAAATAGTGCCATGGTCTGCATAATGGTGAATGGTCCAGCATAGTCACATCCACTGTTAGCAAATGGGCGACTTTGAAGGACCCGTCGCTGTGGCAAGTCACCCATTAGTTGAGAACTAGTTGCCTTTCATTGGAGAACACAACTTGTAGTATGCACAGTTTTACGGATCAGGTTACGGCTGCCCAGAATCCAATATTGCGGGCGAACAATAGCGAAAGTCTCTGAAACCACGGGGTGGAGATGATTCTTATGGATGTCAGTAGCTACAAGTAAAGAAACATGAGTGTTAGGTATAAATATAGTATAGGACACGTCAGCATTTTTAATCCGACCCCCAACACGTAAGAGTCCATCGTTATCAATAAAAGGGGTGTATCGAATAAGTTTTGATTATTTTGGTAAGTCCCGACTGGCCAACAGATATCGAATGACAGTACCGAATGTCTGTTGTTGCACATATTTCAAAATAGATATTTATTCGGTTTTCAGCTCACCTAAAGAAATATTTTGCCGACGTATGTTAGGTTGATTTGGGCGAGAGTTGTTAACGAAACGAAAGCAAAAGGCGACAATTCGAACTAACCGAGACCACGCTGAGGTTTTATTTATAAGCTGTTGAACTGCGTTCGATTCAAGACAGGATACAAGCGATTGAATTAGTGGTTTTCTTTCTTCTATCGATATCACTGCTTCATCTGGCGGAGACACAGAGAACTTTGACGTTTGCCAAAGATCTTGTGACAACGAGAGCCATGGGGGTCCAGTCCACCATAATTGGTGATCATTTAAAGCTGAGGTTATCACGCCGCGTGAGGCACAGTCTGCCAGATTATATTCGGAGGCGATATGCATATCGCGGAATCGTCTTAAGTATGGCAGCTGTGCGATTTGCGATGAACGTTGTTCAGCGACGCGGGGGAGGGGACAGCCAGTGGAGTACAATTTCGGAATCGCACTAAGCATATATTTAAAAAAATACTGCTGTGTTGTGCAGGTTTATTCGACAACAAAAGAGGTGCATATGCACTTAATTAATTTTTTTTGCTTAATGCCATGTATGCGCGTCGGTACGCATTTTTATTTCTCTATTCTCTTACGATTCGGATACCATGAACAGAATAAATGCTCCGATTGGAACTTATCTCCGGTCGGAGGATTCTCCGAACGAATACCATGATAGGGGAATGTCTTCCATTACTAAAGTTCCATAAAGAAACATACATTTTGGAACGTTCTAAGGACAGTCGATTTCTCCAAGGGGTGTGAATTAATGACTGTTTCGAAAAGTACACTCTATTTCTGTGGATGATACGGGAATTTTAAGCAATTATAGTACAAGCTTTGAAAGATTTGGTGCATAGAAATCGGCTGTCTTCCAAAACAAAATTGGATTTTCGATATTTTTTCATATAACTATAATAAAAAGATCCCATTCGTTTAGTCCATCACAATTTAACATTTCCAAAAAAAAGTTATTGATAAGAAGAAGATAACTGTTTTCTAACTTGTCATTACTGTAGAAAGGACGTAAATAGTAAGATGATAGTGCATAAACATTAAGCGAGTTATTAATCCGAGATAGTCAGACAAATTGGAAACATGCCTTCCGGAATGTCGCTTCGTTTTACCTTTTGACTGTGACATTTTTACTTTTAAGAACTTATAAAACGTGACTTTTTGCTTCGAATTTTATTTTGATGTGCAGATTTTTTTAGAAATGTCAAAATCATAGATAAGTTACATTAGTTACATTAATTACATTAATTACATTAATTACATTAATTACATTAATTACATTAGTTACCTTAGTTACATTAGTTACATTAGTTTCATAAGTTGCATTAGTTACATTAGTTACATTAGTTACATTAGTTACATTAGTTACATTAGTTACATTAGTTACATTAGTTACATTAGTTACATTAGTTACATTAGTTACATTAGTTACATTAGTTACATTAGTTACATTAGTTACATTAGTTACATTAGTTACATTAGTTACATTAGTTACATTAGTTACATTAGTTCCATTAGTTACCTTAGTTACATTAGTTTCATAAGTTGCATTAGTTGCATTAGTTACATTAGTTACATTAGTTACATTAGTTACATTAGTTACATTAGTTATATTAGTTACATTAGTTAAATTAGTTACATTAGTTACATTAGTTACATTAGTTACATTAGTTACATCAGTTACATTAGTTACATTAGTTACATTAGTTACATTAGTTACATTAGTTACATTAGTTACATTAGTTACATTAGTTACATTAGCAACGCGTAACTAGTTACATTACATTACATATTAATCTGCTCCGTCGATGAATCAACGAAGTAGACACACTTACAAACACTGGCAGCTTAGGCCATCGGCTCAAGACAACACAAGACAGCAACACGACAGAGAGAGACAGACAGAACAGAAGATAGAACAACACACATACATATGCCAAAAGCTCGCAGTTATTAGTTTTGACAGTCCTCCATCTAGCGATGCTTTATCAGAGCCAACTTACCAACACTGGCCGAGATTGTTTAAATCTATCCCTACGGTCCCGATCGGATAGAGCACTACTGAACCCGAGGTGATCTGCTCCGTTTCCTGTGGCAAATTCTCAGTCGTACAGGAATCGCCGGTCCACAGTCTTACGGCTGTCATGTTAGATTAATGGAACCGCCAATTAGAAGAGTTCATAGCTCTCGAAACATGACTTCGAATAAGCTTCAACAAGAATTTATCTATCCTGTTTATGTTGGTCCCATTGTATAGAACCTCTTGGAGGAGAAACCATTCTTCCATAAGCTCTTTGAACGCTTAACCAGGCAACATAATAAGGCATATTGTATCTCTTTGTCTGTGCTTTTCCGTTGGAAAGGTCAGGCTTAGGTATGTCGTTAAAATTGTTGCTTGGAACTTATGGAAGCATGGATGTGCCTATCCTCCACCTCCAAGTGGTCTCCTGGGAACAGTATAAATGAGAGGGAAATTGTTGTAAATTGTATGAGATTACTATGATTGCAGCTGTATTTCCTTGTCTATCCTTATATTGTTCCTTACCGGTAACGTAGTGCAGGGTAGTCCTGTGTACGGCTAAGTGAGGAAGGTTTTTGGTTATATGTCAGCTGGTTAGCAGCCTTCTCGGTCTGTTAGCTTGACGCATATAACGTGGGGATGGAGGTTCCCTGGTTGTAGGACCAAACCTCAAGTAGTTATCATATAGGCCGCTCAAGCGTGTAAGCTACGTAAAGAAAAGCTACCACGGGGTTACAGTTGCCCACCTCCTTGAGGGAGGTTCTGTAGCACTGGGAAATGGCGCCTTTTGGCAGCATCGTGGGGGCTGTGAGTTGACAATAGATAGAAGTTGTTAAGTTTGTTGCCAAGGTTAGTAAGCCTTGTATATTAAGTGGCATATGTATGAGGCAGGATTTACCTCAACTTCAAACTTCTCAACTTTAGAAAAGAGATCATGCCTATACATGATTCACAAATGGAGTGTAAACTCTAAAATCCGTTCATCAGGATTTCTAGGTGACTGATTGTGGATAGGTCCACCGTGAAATTAAGGCTCACTGCCAGGCGTTCACGTAAAGCCAATTTAAATATCTGTATAGAACCTCATTGGAATAGTAAAGTTTGTACTCCGACTCTGGCGTTCTGTGTAATCCAAGCCAGGTCCTAAGACACTGTCTCTCAAACACCCGAACCTTTTCCATTTGAGGTAGGGCAACGTTGAACCACACAGGGCACCCATAGGCAATCATCGACCGGATGAGGGCCATGAAGCAAATCACCTTCACCCTGCTATCAAGAAGGCTGCTATAAAACAGCCGTTTCGTCAGGGCAAAAGCTTACCTAGCTACAGTTACTGATCGATTTTTACCACACTTTAACCCGCCAATGGATGTTCAATTGGTCCAACGATCACTAGATTTCTCCAGTTCTTTCTCATATCCCTACGAGCCCTAGACCTAGACAATGGGGTTCAAATGGGCTCTTTTTTCGTTTCAAACATTCAATGCTCTCAAACACTGACCTACAAATATAGTTCTAGGCGAAAGTTTACCGAGAAATTCAAAAGATATTACAATTTGCATTTAATCGGTGTTATACTCATGAAGAATGCACTAAATAGTCGATATTAAATTGATTATGAATCAATTTTTCAATGTTTTTAAGATTAATGATAAGAACAGACATATTTTAAGGGAAGCAGTGAGTAATTTTTTTAGCATTTAAGATCAATTTCGTTACGAGTAAATATTTAGTAATTATTTAACAAGCCAGAAAGTAAAGGTCCAAGAAACTGCATGTAAAAAAGACTACTTTCTACAAAACCTTAAGAAAATAAAAGAAAAGTTTGAATAAAATGCTTTATGTTTCGTTCTTTGAGTAGTTTTGATTTTGTTTTAGTATTTAGTATATCGTGATTCGATATTTGCATTCAATTATCATTGGCGAATTTTTTCTTACATGTGCTAAGTGAAAACCTAGTTTCCTTATAAAATATTTGTTGGAACTTTATAAAACGCGGAAAAATAAAACAAGCTTTAATAATCTCAATATTAAATTCAATAAGTAAAGGTCTATCTAATCGAAAAACAAATCATTTCACATTTTGTTGTATGAGAAATGTGAGTGGGTTTCATTTAATATTATGCTACAAATGGCAGCGACATTAACACTCTGCCTTTGCTACCATTCAGTGAATAGTTCTCTCTTCTCCGAATTCTCAATGTTGCGCATAATATTACTAAATTACTTTTCGTTTTATTTTGTTGGAGCGCGCCTTAAACCCCATCAGTCTTGATTCATAGTTATATAAATATAGACTAATAAATAGTGATGGTACTGCGCGCTGCGGTGGCGTCGGCGTCGGCGTCGGTGGCTATGCTGCAGAGTCTTAGTCAGAGTCCCAGCCTCGATCCCAAAGCTTTTGTGGTCAGTTTCTAGTGTACCTTTAAGTACCTACCTATATCTTGCATCTGTAACGACCGTCATATTCTGTATGCCATCGCCAGTTTGCCAGAACTTTTTGGTTGCAACGCAGAAATCGCCTGCGTAAGAGCTGCAGTTGCATTTCAGACGCTTTTGCATGAGCAGCATAATGGAGGCGAAAATGCTACAAATTATTTTGCATTCGTGATATACTCTGTCCGTGCGTCTGTTCGTCTGTTGATTTGGAACGCAAAAAAATAACATTGAACAAAAAGAAAATAAACAAGAATGCGCTAGCAGAATGTGGATGTTTTGAGTCGGTGTCGGTGTGTTGAGTAGCATCCTAGTTCTCGGTAAAAGCATCGTTCTATGTTTATGTGTATGTACCTATAGCTATTTTAATAGCTATTTTATATTTTATTTCAGTGGTATATTTTAGTAACTATTTCAACGTATACAAAAAATTGTGTGAGTGCAAATACATATAAGTGGAAATGCAACTCTACAAAGTGCAACGAATTCTAGATCCTGGACCATAGTACCTATGTGCGTTTAAGAAAAATTACCGATTGATATAAATACAAAAATCAAATGGAATTGCCAAAGGACTATTTATATAGGCTTTACAGAATGGTAAGAATAATTTTAAAATAAACATTATTTACCTACACTTCTGTATTTTGCTTGAATCATAAATGCTTGTTTGAAGTGTGAGCTAAATAAAAGTACGGGGGATTGAACGAACGTACCTATATTTGCATTGGTTTGCGGTTAATATCTTTGACGTACAATGACTTTGTTGTATTCATTTATTATATTGATTGTTATTGAATCATATGAAAACACACTATGGCTACATTACACTTGAGGTTACATGCTCGCACAGACACATATACATACATATATATCTGGGGCTTTCATACTTTACAGTTTGATTCGTTAATAAAGGGAACGCATGAAAAGATACTTTTTTACATAACAATGCCTGCGAGGATAGAGTAAATACATAAAAGTGGTTTTCTGCATAAGTATAGGTTGGGCAATCAAATCATTATTGCTTTCTCCTTTTTTTAGTAGGGGGGGGGGGGGGGGGGGTAATAGTATCTTATCCATATCAGCAATGTTCAAATTTCTGTGAATTTTTCTTGAAAGTAAAAGGCATAAGGCAAGCTTAACTTACAATCGAAGATTCAGCACACTGCTATGTGCTAACCGTCATCAAGTAGTGCAGGTATTAGTTGTTAGCATAACACAAGCACACATAAAATACTTATGAAAATAATAATATTACAAACATAGTAAGGACATGCAAGAAGAAAATAAACATAAACTACGAGCGTAAAACACAGATTTTAAATGTTTTTTTTCAGACAAGTGTTCTTAAAATAGCAGATGCATTCCGCCCCTAAACTATTTCCCCGTAACACTAGCATAGCTAGGAATGCCCATCAATTAACCCTCGCACCTAAATTCGGACGTACTGTTAAGTATAGAGACTTTTTTAGCCGCCCCACAAGAATTTGGAATGCTTAACCCGGTTCGACTTTTCCCTTCCATTGTGATAAACAGACATTCAAAACCAATGTGCATCGGTATCTATTTTCATTTCCTTTCCAACTTTCCTAAACGCTCGCACTGTGTTATTCATGCTAATGGTATTAATACCCCCTTTAGTGCGCTCAAAATAAAATATAAAAAGTTTTTAAGAATTTTGAAATTCTATATCAATGGGGTTAAAAACGACTTCCTGTGTTCAAAATGTTATTAAAACCAAATGTATTGGTTTCGAAAAAAAAAATTAAGTGGACGACTGGGTCGCACGAACTTGCTCTGTGGGTGCAACAGAATGATGAAAACAAGCTTTTCGAGCAATAAGAAAATCTCACTTTTGAAAAATTTGGTAAAAACTAACCGGCCAAATTTTTAAAACTGTTAAAACCAATTTATGCTGTTATCATTTGTATCCAAAATCTAAAAATGTAGTTTTCTTTGAAGCATTCTATGTAAGTACGAGTATATTACATACAAAGTTTCATAAAAATCAGGGAAGCCTTTTTTGAGTACTTACTTACTTATTTATGTTGGCGCCACTGGAGCGTGGTACTCCTGGGCCTTGCTGAGAATGCCCCTCCAGCCGGCTCGATCTCTAGCCTGCTGTCTCCAATTTCGTACTCCAAGTTGACGGATGTCTCCCTCTACCTGGTCGCTCCATCGAAGATGAGGTCTACCTTGGCTTCTGACTCCCTCGGGTTTGGCGTTGAAGACTTTACGAGCTGGAGCGTCGATGTCCATTCGCTCTACATGGCCCAGCCATCTTAATCTTTGGATTCGAATTTTTCTGGCTAGGCTTATGTCACTGTACAGCTCGTACAGTTCGTTGTTATATCTTCTTCTCCAAACGTTGTTTTCACGATTTACGCAGACAGGACCATAGATCGTACGCAGAACTTTTCTCTCGAAGACTCCAAGTGAATTTTCATCCGATTGGGAGAGGGTCCATGCTTCCGCACCATATAGCAGGACCGGGATGATGAGTGTTTTATACAGTGTCACCTTGGTTCTTCTCGATAGGGCTTTACTTCTCAATTGCTTACTCAGCCCAAAGAAACAGCGATTAGCAAGAGTTAGTCTGCGTTTGATTTCAGCGCTGATGTTGTTGCCTGTGTTTACAGCAGTGCCCAGGTAGACAAATTCACTGACTACCTCGAAGTTATACCTATCAATGGTTACGTTCTGACCAAGTCGGTGGTGGGATTGGACTTTTGTTGATGAAAGCATATACTTCTTGTCTTGTCTTGTCCTCGTTTATTTTCAGCCTCATTCTGCTTGCTGCTGACTCCATAGTAGTGAAAGCACCGGTTACTGCTCGCTTTGTTCTTCCTATCACGTCTATGTCGTCAGCAAACCCAATTAATTGTGTCGATCTATTGAAAATGGTGCCTGATGTACTGGCATGGGTGCTCCGTATTACATTTTCAAGCACAATATGAAAACAGCTGCATGACAGTGCGTCACCTTGTCTTAGCCCTCTGGTGGTTTCGAAGGTTTCAGTAGAGTCTCTACCAACTTGGACGGAACAGCGAGCATTCTCCAACGTCATCCTGAGGCGTATCAGTTTAGCAGGGATTCTAAAGTTAGACATGGCACGATACAGTTCAACTCTATTAACACTGTCGTAGGCGGCTTCAAAATCGACGAACAGGTGGTGGGTGTCGATGTTATACTCTTGGGTTTTCTCCAGGATCTGGCGTAATGTGAATATTTGGTCGCTGGTAGATTTTCCAGGTCTGAAGCCGCATTGGTAAGGACCTATCAGGTCGTCAGCAAACGGCTTGAGACGTTCACATAAAACGCTGGACAGGATCTTATAAGCGATGTTTAAAAGGCTTATGCCTCTATAGTTGGCGCAGAGGAGGCGGTCTCCTTTTTTGTGAATCGGGCAGATGGTACTGAGATTCCACTCATCGGGCATACTTTCCTCCGACCATATTTTGCAGATGAGTTGGTGTATACGCCTGACCAGGTCATCTCCAGCGTGTTTAAAAAGCTCCGCTTGAAGGCCATCACATCCAGCTGCCTTATTCATCTTTAGTCTGGTGATGGCTACTTTGATTTCATTTTGGTCGGGCGGGTGCAGTTCGTGGTCGTCATCTAGATTAACTGGAACAAGTTGATCTTGGGCGGGATCTTGGCTGTCATCGCCATTTAGCAACCGGTTAAAGTAGACTCTCCAGATGGCTAACATCGCCTGCGTTTCCACTATGGTATTTCCATACTGATCTTTGCAGGGCCCAGGGCGGCTTGTGAAACCGGATGTAGACTGATTCACCCTTTTATAGAAGTATCTTACCTCTTTTCTTCAAAAACATCTCTTCTTCTCCTCGACTTCGCGTTGCTGGTGTTCTTTTTTCTTCCTCCTGAGTAGACGTTTCTCATCTTTCCTTCGCTCAACATAGAGATTTCTGGATGCTCTAGTATCTCTCTGGAGCCACGACTTGTATGCCTCCGTTTTGGCTTTGTTTGCCTGAGCACATTCGGAGTCAAACCAGGGGTTTCTGGGGGGTGGATGTGAGAAGCCCAATACCTATGACGCAGCACTTCTTATGGCTTGTTGACATAGCTGCCATTGGTCTTCCGGGTTCATGTCATCAGTCGAAGGATTTCTCGCAAGCTCAAGGGATACGCGGTCGGCATAGGCAGCGGCGGTCTCTTCCGATTGAAGACGTCCAACATTGAATTTCCTAGGTGTAGTCGGTGTTCGCCTAAGAACGTTCTTGGAGATCCGTACCCTAAGTTTTGCACCGACTAGGTAGTGGTCCGAATCGATGTTTGCTCCTCGGAATGTACGGACATTCATAATGCTGGAGGAGTGTCTTCCATCAATCACAACATGGTCGATTTGGTTGCAGGTTCGACCATCTGGGGATCGCCATGTGCCTTTGTGGATGTCGGGACGTGGGAATCGTGTGCTGCTCAGCACCATGTTTTTTCCCGCTGCAAAATCGATGAGCCTGAGTCCGTTGTCGGAGGTGGTGTCGTGCAGGCTGTGTTTTCCGATCGTCATACCAAAGATGTCCTCCCTCCCAATTTTGGCATTGAAGTCTCCCAAGAGAATTTTAGTGTCATGTTTTGGGCACTGCTCATATGTTTTGGCAAGGAGCTCGTAGAAACATTCTTTGGTAGCGTCGTCTTTCTCTTCTGTAGGGGCATGGGCGCTTATTAGGCTTATGTGGTGGAATTTGGCCTTAATGCGGATCGTTGTCACTATCTCGCTGACTTCGCGAAAGCTCAAGACCTTTTGCCTAAGTCTTCCTCTGACAGCGAATCCGCACTCAAACAAGCGCGATCTCCCATCAAGGTGGCATTTCCCATAATAGAAATTACAGTCCTCTGTAATTCTCAGGCCCGGTCCATCCCATCGCTTCTCCTGCAGGTCTGTTATATCAGCGTTGAGACTGGCGAGGGTCTCGGTTAGCTGCTCGGCTTTACGCGGCCTGCTTAGCGTACGCACATTCCATGTGCATATGCGTAAATCGTTGTCCGTTTTTCGTTTTTTGGGGGGGGGGGGTTCTTTCATCCGAGGCATTTTCTGCGATTTTCATCACAATAGAGTTTTCCTTTCATGACCGGCTTGTGAGGCCTGTGCATGACATATAGATCTTTGTGGTGGTTGGATCTTCAGAGCGTATCTCTTTCCTCCTGCTCCTAGTTCCTGAGAAGATAACTCAGGTATCTACAACCTATGGATCCGATGGATCCAACGTTCGTCGTTAGTTCACCTTTCGGCTATCCAGCAGGCACCACTTGGAGGTGACGATACGATTTTGCCTTTTTTGAGTAAATTAGAAAAAAAAACGAAAAAAGGGACCAAAACCTAGTGGCTCTTTGTATGGGAGCCACCATTTAAAAAAGGTAAGAAGCTTTAGTGTATTGTTAGTACCTACACCAATTAAACACATACAATTTATAACAATTTAAAAAATTTTATTAATAATTAATTTGAGTTTATTTATTTTGCACAAAGACGAAAACCAAGATGCATGCCAGACGGGAAATCAACATGAAGTGAGACAAAATTTTTCTCTCGGCAACAATATCTGTTTTCTCTTTCTTTGTGTGTCAGTCTGAATTAGCTGTGCTGTGGTATTGGTAGCACTGTTGAAGGTGCTGCCACATCTACTCGGCCACCAGTGATAATGTCACGATTGTTATTATTTTGGAAAGAGATTTTTTTTATTGTGATTTTATTGCTGCTTCGTGTTGTGACTGCTGCGGGCTCTGACTGGATTCTTGTGTTTCGGAATTCTCGAAATGTTCCTGCTGGCTGGATGCTTGTTGGAAATCTGGATTCTGGTTGGAATTTTCATCTGTCATTTTGTTTGGCAAGCTGATTTGTGTTGGTTTTTCTTCTTGGGCAATGAATGCCGGCTTGAGGCGATCCACTGATACGTTCACATCCTTATTATTCAATCGAATAGTGAAGAGACGGTCGGATAATATTTGGATAACTTCAAATGGTACAGTGTATGGAGGCTCCAATGGTTTCTTTACTGCAACCGTTCTGAGCATGACATGAGAGCACTGGTACAAATCATTCAGAATAAATATGCTCTGTTTGATGTGATGTGCTGATGGAACAGGTCTTAGCATTCGCATGTGTTCGCGCAATTTTTTCCCGATGATTTGGGAATGTGCAGGCGTGTCCTCTTTCCTGAAAAACTCGTTTGGAAGTCAAATGGAAGTTCCATAAATAAAATCAGCTGCTGATGCTTTCAGATCTTCTTTGAAGCATGTCCTGAGTCCCAAAAGTACTGTTGGAAGAAGTTCAGGTTGTTGAGTGACACATTAATGCTGGTTTGAAAGATCTGTGCCAACGCTCAATCATCCCATTCGCTTTAGGATAATACGCTGTTGTTCGAGCACGTTTGGTTCCAGTCAAATTGGTCAGTGAATTGAAAAGAGCTGACTGAAACTGTGTCCCTTGGTCAGTTGTGATTGTTTTCGAACAACCGAATCTTGCAATCCAATTAGTCTAAAAGGCAGTGCCAACAGTGTCGGCAGTCATATCTTTCAGCCGGGAATAGCTTCTGGCCACCTAGAGAAGCGGTCAATCATCGTAAGGCAATATCGGTAGCCTTGAACAAGTAACATGACGAATAATAATAAATTTTGTGCTCGTCCACTTGGGTGTGAGAGACCATGCACTTAATTGAAGATGTTGTTTCTCAGTTCATTTGGAACATAAGGTTTAACATACCCTAGAGACATCGCAAAATATTGGAGTTTTTTCAGGTTCCAGGTTGACAACTTGCAGCTTGAGTGAGTTCGTTCCTTCAAGAAGACTTTTTAGCTTAATATCTTTGGATTGGGATTCAAACAGTGTTCTGACATGAATCTCAATTGGAATGGCACTTTCGTTGACATGTGGATAAGGAAGACGAGAAAAAGCATCTGCAACAATATTCTTATCAACTTTGATGTGCACTATGACGGTTTGAAGGGTTGATACGTAGTCCAGATGTCTCAGTTGACGTTTGCATGTTATATCCGATTTATTCCCGATTTTTGTGGCGAGTGTCTTGTGATCGGACTTGGTAACAAATTGTCGACTGTCAAGGGTGTGTTCAAAGTGTTTTATGGCATCGTGAATGGCAAGTAGTTCTCACCAGAGAGAAGATACTAATAGAGAGAAACAACTTTCCTCGCCTCCGTCCCCGCAAAGATTTTTGTTTACATTTTTTAGAATTCCTATCGGTATATACATGTTTTCTCCTTGTCCAGAACAAACAAAATCAAAAAAAAAATGTGTGTCTCTTTCTCTCTTATTTAAAGGTCTATGGACAGCAACTTGCATCTGTGTTGTCCTCACATTTTTTTTATATGGAGTTTAATACAGATGCAAGTTGCTGGCCGAATCGCAGCTTGTAGGCTAAAAGAGAGCCATCGTCAAAGTTGCCTCTCTCTAATAGTATCTTCTCTCTGGTTCTCACCTCGCAATTGGTACCACAAGAGAACTGCTTGCCTATTTATATGTAGATGATATCCTACAAAGGTATATTTGGAATAGCTCTAAAACTATGGCGGGCCCCGCCATATATTTTATTTATGAAAAAAAAAATTTTGTCTCCAAAACTGCTTTTACGATTTTGATAACACTTTCTGAATTGTGTTTTTTGTGTAAATTAAATGTTTTAATTGGAATACATTTTTCAGGAAAAGTTTTATAGCGCTACCTCCAATAGGACCAGTTTTTCAAAACAGATTTTCTCGTGAGCCACTTGACGGATTGCGATGAAATTTTTAGTGCGTGAGCTAGTGGTTCCTTCAGAAACTTGTTCAGGGTGCCTATGGGGTGAAGATATATAAAAAGTCCTGATGTGTAGATGGTGAGCTAGATGAGGAGGGGGCAAATACCCCAATTTTCGGGTCTCTACTTATATATCCAAAACAGTGCGTCACATTGGAAAATTTTCTGACAAAAAGATAAAAGTCATACAATTGTCTAAAACTTTTATTCTAGAGATTTTTTCGAATTCTCAACCATCTCCAAGCTACACGCTCGGAAATATGGAATTTTTCCAAAAAATTATCGTCTAACCTATTGGTAAAGGAACAAAATCACTTATATTATAAAGCTGTAGAGCATCGAATTGCCTAGTAGAATATCAAATAAATATGCAGATTTATCTCCAACCACAGTTACATCGTTCATAAAATTTCGTCATTTTCTGAACAAGTTGTTTTTATCAAATCTTTATTCACAACTTTTGTTAGTCTTTTTTCTTTTTTTTTCAGAATCTAAAGCCCCAAGACCACCGCCACACATTAGAGCATAAGTTCGTGCGATCCAGTCGTGCACTTTATTTTAACTCGTTTTATAATTTTTTCATTTAAACAAGGATTAAGAACTCTTCCATCCTGGGCTTTACTTTTTTCGGGTTCCACGAAATTTATTAAACCATTCAAAATCAAATTTGCACTTGAAATAGAGTAGAGGGTAGAGTGTGAAGGCTCTTTTTCGAACTTATTTCCTTTTGTGTTTGTCTGCCTATTTGATTTGAATATTTTTCCCTGTGGAAAGCTAGATGCTTCTCCTAACTTTTTATTTTAATGATTTGAAAATCGGGTAAAGGTTTTTTTTTCTATTTTTCGCCCACAAAACAGGCATTTGTGTTAATCTGCAAATACTTTAATAAACTCCAAAGCTTAATAAATGTCATTAAACTATTTCAGCCTAGAGTTCGTTATCATGATACGTCTTTTATAATTTATCGCAAGTGGTTACGTGCCGAAGATGAATTAGCTTTTCCCACAATTCACAAATACGTCCTTACGAGCAAAACCGAAAATAACATCACAAAGCCCGACTACAATCTCACAGACAGCGAATGTATGTACTCAAATGAAACAGAAAAACGCATAGATCTAGATGTGGTTAACCGAAATAAGCGAAAATCACGCCGTCGAACACGATCATTAGAAAAACGCAAACCAACAGCCACGAACGCTGAAAATGACGACGAGTTAAGCTTGCGTGCAAGCAAAAATAAAGAAATCGAAATCAGCAATACCGTTGCACCGAACGACACCGAGACCGGCAATATACGCATTATTAAAGAGGAAAACCGTGGGGCCCAAAGTGCTGTCGATGGAGCTGTTCCTGTTGAAAAAATTAGTGATGAGTCAAGAGATGGTTTAGGATCAAAAGCTAGTCGCTATGATACCATTGTGGCAGAAGAAGGAATGGAATCTCACTGCCAGCAATCTCAGAGGGATTTTATGTGTGTGGATGTACACTCAGATCCCCGACCCCAATCAAGCCTTCAACACAGTTCAAGACTTATTACAACAGAACCATGTTATTTGAAGGAAACCAAAGAATCCGTACCTGTAAATATTAGTCATAAGGATAAGTTAAGAAACTATCTGATGGAGAGACAAATTTCGTGCACTAGTGATGAGAGTGCGTCAGAATTATATTCACCTTATTCAGCTATAGGAAGAGGATCTTCTTTACGAATAAGTTTGAGGAGTGGAACAAGTGCATCACCTTCGAATTATTATATTAGCGACCGTGCAAGCGATGTCGATGACATGACGTCGGTTTTTGAACTGAGTTACGCAGTGCAGGTACGTACAACAATAATATTGAAAAAAAAAAAAAAATAAGACAGGTTAACGTAGCATCTAATTGAGTTACTAATTATTTACGAATCCAAATTATTCAATTCAATTCAAATATAGATTTATTAATATTCAAGATTTGTTCATTTGTATATATTAATCGTAACTATCTTAAAGACATGGCATAAGGCCGTCTGTCAAGAACTATCAATTTCAGTACTTAACATTGTATTATAATATTATTATAATATATACATAATAATATTTTTACTTTCGATAATGGGTACTATAAGGCAAGTTGTGACGTATGTCTGTCTATCTGTATGTACACTTCGCTTCAACTGAATAAGCACAAACATTTTCTTTGATATGTTGTCAAATTTTTGTAAAATTTTGTGCTTTAATGCATTATTTGATGATGCGTATTGTTTGATTATGATTCCGAAAAACGAAATCAGAAAGAATAATTCAAAAAGTACCGCTATTTTTTCTCTGGCTTTCTTGCAACGCGTTCTATATGCAAAAATGCAGTTTTTTTTTGCGTCAACTGAATAGACACAAGGTCATTATCACGGACCAATATACAGACCGCCAACTCGTACTCCTCTTGCCTGAAACACCCCCGAAATATTTGTTCCTGTCTGTGAATACGTGTATACATCTCTCTCTGTGCATTTTGTAATGGCAACTATACCTGCGTATGCCATTTATTTTTTAGGTGTGTTTGCTAAATGGGTTTTGAAGCAAGGGAGAGCGTCACACTCTCAAAATAAATGGCATATCAGCTGATTTAGCTTGTAGGCAAAAAGAGAAACCATACGGTGAGTTGGCGGTCTGTATCTTATTGGTCCGTGGTCATTATCTTCACTGTTTATGAGAGTTTTGAGGTGATTAGCACATTAGATAAAGAGTTGAAGTGTTTAAAGTAAATCCAATAGTTTAATGGAAAAAGGTTCAACTCTATTTACAAGGTCGTAGTCTGCTTTGAAATCGACGAACAGGTGGTGGGTATCGATGTTAAATTCTTGGGTTTTCTCCAGGATCTGAAGATTTTGTCGGTCGAAGATGTTCCGGGCTTGAAGCCGGTGACAGGTAAGGACCAATTAGATAACTCACCAGCAAACGGCTTGAGACGTTTATATACATAACATATAAAACGCTGGGCACGATTTTATATGTTATGTTGAAAAGGTTTATGTCTCTTAAGTTGGCGCAGAGAAAGCGGTGTCCTTTTTTGTAGATCGATCAGATGCTACCGAGATTCCCATCATCAGGCATACTTTACTCCGACCATATTTTGCATACGTCACTGGCAAAATTATTTACACATTGCATTGTTCACATCTAACCCAACATATAAAGCTGAAAAACTTTTGAAATAAGAACAAATTGTTTTTAAACTTTGCTTATTTTTAATGATTGCAGTTTTATTCAAACGGTTAATTAGAAAAAAAAACGAACAAGAAATATATTTTTAAGTTTTAAGTTAACGGTTATTTAAAGTTACATTACCTAATAGGTTGTTTTCTCTCCTTTTGCCGCAATAACTTCCGCAAGGCGTCTGGGCATTGAATCTATTAAGCCTTGCACTTTCTTTCGTGGAATGGTACTCCAAGCCGTTGCAAAGTCCTTGCAAGTTTGATCAGCAGTCCTGCCAATGTTTTCAGGAATTTTTGATTTCACTATGTGCCAAAGATTTTCGATCACATTCAGGTCAGGACTTTGTGGGGGCCATTTTAAAACTTCTTGACCCACTTCTGCCAAATACTTTTTTAATGTTCCAGGCTGTGTGTATCGGCGCATTGTCCTGTTGAAGGATAAATTCGCTCCCGATATACCTCGAACTAAGTTTAGTGACGGGTTATTTGACCTTCATTTTAGGGTTGGAATAGTAAAACTTACTCCCATAGGTACCGTCTAAGGAACAAGCAGTTTCATCAGTCCAAAGGATGCTCCACCAAAACTCTGGTGGTTTGTTGATTTGTTCCCTTGCAAATCGTAGCCTTACTTAATTGTTTTTGGGTATTATATGAGGCTTTTTCTGGATAACGTAGGCATTTATTTCGTTTTCTTTTAATCTTCTTAGTAATGTTCTCTCACTAATAATTTTGTTTTTGCGATCTTTTTTTATGTCCATGAGTACACTTTTAACACTTTCACGTGGGTTACTTTTGAAGGAGCGAACAATTTTAGCATATTCCCTTTTTGATGTAACCCTTTTTCTGCCTCTACGAACTTTATTTTTTATACTTCCACATTCGTTAAACTTAGAACTTAAATTATAAATTGTTTTCCCGCTGCAACAATATTTTGTAGAGAGTGCCACTGCCGAAGCACCACCCTGGAATTATGCAACAATTTCGGCTCTTTATTCAATTGAAAGCTTGGTAGTTTTTGCCATCTCGTATTAGTTTTCTCAAGCATATACCTAGCAAAACTGGTTGCAATGTTTGAACACCACGCAAAATATCACTAAACTAAAGAAATTAAGAACCGTTACTTTCCAAATGCAGTTATTTGCACTTGTGTAAATAATTTTGCCATTGTTCAATGGGTGTGTAAATACTCGTAATTGTGCCACTTAGTTTTGTATGTTTTGTACAGTTACTTGTTGGAATTTGATTATTTTTTTAAATTTACTGTTTGAATAAATCTGCAAACATTAAAAGTGAGAAAAGTTTATAAACAATTTGTTCTTATTTCAAAAGTTTAACAGCTTTATAGGTTGGGTTAGGTGCGAACAATGCAATGTGTAAATAGTTTTGCCAGTGACTGTATGAGTTGATGTATGCTCACAAATAGGTAATAAATCTCCGTGTAAAAGTGCCTCATTTCTACTTGCATTTGCAAGCCAATTTTTGTTCTTTAAGTCCTAAAACTGCCTTTTTTAAATACTTATATCATTTTAACATTATTATCTTTTGGCTTTTCTATAATCACCTAAGAAACGAAACAATTAGCTTCCATTTGGATTTTTGTTCCTATTGCCAAGTCTATATTGTCATGATTGTGTTTCCCACAACGAAGTGAAGTACCATTTGACCGACATTTTATTTATCCAACACATAACCTACCTATATATTTCAGCTTCACTTTAGTGTATGTAACTTTTGTTTTGTTTGTTGTTGTTGCTACAGAATGCGGTTGCAAAAATAAAACCAAATTAAAATGAAAAACTCACAGCAGCATCACAGTTGTTGTGTCTTCTCTCATTTACCATCTCGCTTATGGATCTCTAAAGTAGAAGAATTAACAGCCAGGAGTAGAAAACATCTATGTCATTCAGTTTTCCCAAAGCCAGAAAACTCACAGTTCCAAAAAAGGGAATCTAACTGCAATGGCAACTTACAGCAGCAGCAGCATCAAAAGCCGCAATCCAAAGCAGAAGCATCGCACATAGATCAGCAAACAGCAGCTAGCTACTGCAGAAGACTTATAAGTACTATATCCGTATCTTGCCACTGTTTGATATAAGGAGATTCGCACAGTTCGTGGAAAAACTCAGGCGGGTAAAATTTCTTTCTATTGCTACCTGCTACCATAGGGGTTATAGCTTCAATTCAAGAACCTATAGAAAAGTTCAACCCGCGCGCCGCACACATCCACCGGTCTGTCCATCTACGTATTCACTCAGATCCAGAGGCAGAGAGTCTTATTTGCAGGCATCCGTTAGCCGTTTCACCATAGCAATGCCTGACAGTTTGTAAAATGGTTGATAATGGTAAAATAACTACAAAAAGGGAAATATTTCTAAAGGCCGTCAACTGGATAAGAAGAACGCTTACTTTTACGAGTACGTTAACATTAACGCGGACGAGGCCGTGCCTTTGATGGGAAAAAAGTTTCCGCACTTGCCAGTCAAAAAAGTAATTATTTGTTTTCTTTGGATTATGGTTTTTTTGCTTCAAGCTTGGCACAACGCACAACACAATATCGAAAATTTGCTTAGCGTTTGATGTCCTGAGGGTTTCTGCCCTTACAGACCTTAACATCCTCTCATGTGATGTGACTCAGTAGAATATTCACTGACAATCAGATTTATTTCTGGTATTACAAGGAAGCGTAAACTTTCAAGAAGCTGAAGCTACTATTTTTTGCAATGTGTGCGTTTCATGCAATTGGAATCTAGTTTAATAATTCCACTTTTTTGTCCTATAAATGATGAACAAGTTGTGGAATAAGGCAGAACATCTCAGCGTAAATGGCTAAAACTCAATGTTGATAAATTATTCATTAAGTAGAACAGCTGTTGTGGAGTAAAAAAATGTTAAAACACACGGTATGGATCGGAATCGATCCAATGATAATAGATTATATTATTTAGAGTTGCGGCAATAATTTTGTAATACCTACCACGAAAATTAAAAGATTGCGCTGTGTAAACTTGAATGAATAATTAAAAATGATATTAAAAACAATCCTATTATGTCATGTTTAAAGTATTTTACATTACGTATTTTCTGTAAAGAAAAACTCGGGATGGTGAAAAATCATTCTTGTTTGCACAAGTAGATCGAAATTTGAGACCAGAGATTTCTAAGAATTTTTTTTGTATTTACAAAATCTGCTTAAGTAAGCTGTCGTGATTCTCAGATCTAAGAGCGTAGTGAAGTTTGAAATACTCACAAAACATCACAAATAGAGTCAAACAAAAATGTTTAACCCTTTTTTGAGAAATTTTAAAAACTGAACATTTTAATAAATTTGTTGTTGCTTTGGAATGGAGATAAGAATTTTGTTGAGTGCACTGGACTGGCATCCTGGCGGTTGCTCGGCTTGAACTTGTCGGAAGTGGGAGGGATCTTGCAGATGCGGCTTAATCTCGCCTATTATTATTATACACATATCGTACATACAAAATAATGAAACTTCACTCAATTTGATTTAGATGTAGATGGTAGATGGTAGATGGTAGATGGTAGATGGTAGATGGTAGATGGTAGATGGTAGATGGTAGATGGTAGATGGTAGATGGTAGATGGTAGATGGTAGATGGTAGATGGTAGATGGTAGATGGTAGATGGTAGATGGTAGATGGTAGATGGTAGATGGTAGATGGTAGATGGTAGATGGTAGATGGTAGATGGTAGATGGTAGATGGTAGATGGTAGATGGTAGATGGTAGATGGTAGATGGTAGATGGTAGATGGTAGATGGTAGATGGTAGATGGTAGATGGTAGATGGTAGATGGTAGATGGTAGATGGTAGATGGTAGATGGTAGATGGTAGATGGTAGATGGTAGATGGTAGATGGTAGATGGTAGATGGTAGATGGTAGATGGTAGATGGTAGATGGTAGATGGTAGATGGTAGATGGTAGATGGTAGATGGTAGATGGTAGATGGTAGATGGTAGATGGTAGATGGTAGATGGTAGATGGTAGATGGTAGATGGTAGATGGTAGATGGTAGATGGTAGATGGTAGATGGTAGATGGTAGATGGTAGATGGTAGATGGTAGATGGTAGATGGTAGATGGTAGATGGTAGATGGTAGATGGTAGATGGTAGATGGTAGATGGTAGATGGTAGATGGTAGATGGTAGATGGTAGATGGTAGATGGTAGATGGTAGATGGTAGATGGTAGATGGTAGATGGTAGATGGTAGATGGTAGATGGTAGATGGTAGATGGTAGATGGTAGATGGTAGATGGTAGATGGTAGATGGTAGATGGTAGATGGTAGATGGTAGATGGTAGATGGTAGATGGTAGATGGTAGATGGTAGATGGTAGATGGTAGATGGTAGATGGTAGATGGTAGATGGTAGATGGTAGATGGTAGATGGTAGATGGTAGATGGTAGATGGTAGATGGTAGATGGTAGATGGTAGATGGTAGATGGTAGATGGTAGATGGTAGATGGTAGATGGTAGATGGTAGATGGTAGATGGTAGATGGTAGATGGTAGATGGTAGATGGTAGATGGTAGATGGTAGATGGTAGATGGTAGATGGTAGATGGTAGATGGTAGATGGTAGATGGTAGATGGTAGATGGTAGATGGTAGATGGTAGATGGTAGATGGTAGATGGTAGATGGTAGATGGTAGATGGTAGATGGTAGATGGTAGATGGTAGATGGTAGATGGTAGATGGTAGATGGTAGATGGTAGATGGTAGATGGTAGATGGTAGATGGTAGATGGTAGATGGTAGATGGTAGATGGTAGATGGTAGATGGTAGATGGTAGATGGTAGATGGTAGATGGTAGATGGTAGATGGTAGATGGTAGATGGTAGATGGTAGATGGTAGATGGTAGATGGTAGATGGTAGATGGTAGATGGTAGATGGTAGATGGTAGATGGTAGATGGTAGATGGTAGATGGTAGATGGTAGATGGTAGATGGTAGATGGTAGATGGTAGATGGTAGATGGTAGATGGTAGATGGTAGATGGTAGATGGTAGATGGTAGATGGTAGATGGTAGATGGTAGATGGTAGATGGTAGATGGTAGATGGTAGATGGTAGATGGTAGATGGTAGATGGTAGATGGTAGATGGTAGATGGTAGATGGTAGATGGTAGATGGTAGATGGTAGATGGTAGATGGTAGATGGTAGATGGTAGATGGTAGATGGTAGATGGTAGATGGTAGATGGTAGATGGTAGATGGTAGATGGTAGATGGTAGATGGTAGATGGTAGATGGTAGATGGTAGATGGTAGATGGTAGATGGTAGATGGTAGATGGTAGATGGTAGATGGTAGATGGTAGATGGTAGATGGTAGATGGTAGATGGTAGATGGTAGATGGTAGATGGTAGATGGTAGATGGTAGATGGTAGATGGTAGATGGTAGATGGTAGATGGTAGATGGTAGATGGTAGATGGTAGATGGTAGATGGTAGATGGTAGATGGTAGATGGTAGATGGTAGATGGTAGATGGTAGATGGTAGATGGTAGATGGTAGATGGTAGATGGTAGATGGTAGATGGTAGATGCTAGATGGAGATGGTAGATGGTAGATGCTAGATGGAGATGGTAGATGGTAGATGGTAGATGGTAGATGGTAGATGGTAGATGGTAGATGGTAGATGGTAGATGGTAGATGGTAGATGGTAGATGGTAGATGGTAGATGGTAGATGGTAGATGGTAGATGGTAGATGGTAGATGGTAGATGGTAGATGGTAGATGGTAGATGGTAGATGGTAGATGGTAGATGGTAGATGGTAGATGGTAGATGGTAGATGGTAGATGGTAGATGGTAGATGGTAGATGGTAGATGGTAGATGGTAGATGGTAGATGGTAGATGGTAGATGGTAGATGGTAGATGGTAGATGGTAGATGGTAGATGGTAGATGGTAGATGGTTTTCTTGGAAAAATGTCCTTGATGTTTGTGCGACCCAAAATGAATGGACAAAAATACAGGGAGATGCTGTCATATGCCTTGGATGAATTTGGAGACATTCCTGCAGGTGAAAATTTTATTTTCCAACAAGATAATGCTCCTATTCATAATGCCAGTTGTGTTCTTGAGTGGTTTGAAGTCAGTGGAATCCAGTGTTTGTCGTGGCCTTCTTGTAGTCCTGACCTTAATCCCATCGAGAATTTGTCGGGAATAATAGCCAGAAATATTTATACAAATAAAAAGCAGTACAGAAATGTAGCACAGCTAAAAAGAGCAATAACCGAAGCATGGTTGGAATTGTTTCTGGAAAAAGGACCTAACTTGGAAGAATATTTTTAGATCCTCATTTTTACAAACTAATCGTATCCTTTTTTATTTTTATTAATCGTTTTTCATTAAATAAAATGCGGAATTAACTTAAATTTAAAACATAATTTGAAAAAAAAAAAATTTTAAATACTAAAAAAAAATAACATTACGAAAATTGGTCCGACTCAAAAACTTTAAACTGATTTTTTGAAGAATCAAGTTTTTTGAATTATGCCGGTTTGCTTAAACAGCGACTATGGCTAAATACTGACTAATGATCAAAGCTCAGTTAGTGCTTAAAATTTTTAAGACACGCCAACTTTTAAGGGGCGTTTTCGTCAAAAGTCGTATAATGCATTACATTTTTAACGTTTTTTAACTTTCGGTCGCAGTTTTGAAGTAAAAAGATGAACACTTAGATTCAAATTCCTTGGTAACGTAGCAGTGTGGTTCAAGAATTGATAAAAACACCCTTAATCGCTGTTTCCATTCAAAATCTAATTTTTAAAAATTTAAGTTTTGCCTTGTTTTGTTCAAATCGATCTGCAAGAATAAAATTGAATGTCACTGAGCTCATACTAATTGCCTTGGCAGTAAAAAGTCTAGCTTTGGGCGTGGCACAAACCTTTTTTATTGTGCCAGCACTAATTGGACATCACACCACTTAAAATTAATGTTATTGAATTTTTTTATGTCTGCTAAAGAAGAATTTTGTTTCTGAAACTGGAACATTGGCTGGCTGCGGGAGGCGAACGCATACACTTACAAAAATATAGGGAATAGGGTATCCAACAGTTCGTTGCAAACGTACTGTAGCTCTCGCTTATGTTTTTATTTATGTCTTCAACCTCTCAGCGAAAGAAATAAGTGTATCATCGTTAGCGAAAAAAAATTCAGAAAAACCAAGCGGCCGTTCTTTTTTATACCAACATTTTTCTAGTTCATTCCAAATAATATTAATTTTAATAGGTTAGGTTTTCATAATATAGGTATGTATAACCGAAAAAATCAATAGTATTTCTCTCACACCCATTTTCATATATCGATATGAACCCTTCTTGTCGTGCCGGACACAAGGTGTGGTCTGATGTTTTTTCTTAATTAACGAGCTAAAAAAGAATACCTATAAATTGCCAACCTATTGGAAAAAAAAATTGATGCGTGACTTCATATAAATATTACTTTAATATACCCAATAAAATATTTTTGAGTAAAAGTGTGTTCTTAATTTTTAACGTAACTTTTAATTCTCAAAATAAACTTAATTCTATAAATAAAAAAGAAACTCATTCTCATTTTGCTGTTTATTCCTACATTTGTGTGAAATGTAACTTTTACGATCTTGACTTAACCATACAAAGAGGGTAAACAATGAAGGGCTGGACTCTGGATACATCATTTCATGGGTACTTTGCTTTCAGAATCGAGACGTACCTACTTACGTAAACTCTTGTACATTCAAAATTCAAATAATCCTTGAGGCAGATGCTAAACTCCACCACTTCACTGCCGTGCCGTGCCGCCACCTCTAATGACGATCCGAATGATGCGCGGTTGCCCTCTTGCTGTTTTGTTTTGGTTTACTTTAGTACGTGTACGTGTATACAGGCGGACAAAATATTCTATACAAAACTGAAAGACGAAAATCATTTATCTGGCTGCCTCTCATACGCTTCTGCCGGTTATATGTATAATTAACAGCATGATCTCATCTCGCAGAGCATGTAGCTAGCTATCGAGATCGAGCACCAAACAAAGCAGAGAATCGCGTCGCAAACAAAAATATCCAACAAAAATTTTTTGGATCTTCCGCATTGAAGCTGGGTAACTCCCAATTTCATGTTTTCTTCAATGAATCTAATTGTTATTTCTCTGAAAGCCACTAAACATGAAAGTTTAGTTTTATTTTAGTAGCAAAACATTATTAAAATAATTTTTTTTTTATATTTATATGTAATTAAAGACTTAACAAAAATAAGCACTAACCTACAGACGGACAGAGGAATATAAATTATACCAATTCATGCTAGTGTATATAGTATGTAAACCATTACATCAGTCCATCTAAATCTCCACCATCCATCTATTCTATTGCTTCACAGATTTGGCTAGATGCTAACATTAATACGGAACGGAATATTATTCGTTCAACGAAACAACTACAACACGCTAATAGGATGACAATCAGATTTGCCAACCACTTACTCATAAGTCGTAACTAACTCAACCATTAGAAATGAAAAACATTCAAGCATATTGACTAAGTATTTGTTTTTCAATGGAAACAGTGGAGTAGTTGTGTTCAAAAGTGACGGATTATCAGAAAATGTGAATTGTAAACTTACCCAAAAGCACTAACAAATTAAGTCTTGTAGACATTGTGGAGTCTATTTTTCTAAAATTTCTAATATTTGCTTTCTATATTACATATAAAATGTAAATCTGATTGTAATTCTGTTGTATGTTCTTTATAGTGATCGAAACTACATATCTAATTTCGCTCAAATTTGTAAAGGTGTTTAGTTAGGCTTAAAAAAGTTAGTTTTAATACTTTCCATAATAACTTTCGTATTCTTATAATTTGACATTATAATGTCCAATAGAAACAAACAAAATTGAATGTTCCTACTTTTGCAAAAGTGTTGAATGAAAAAAGTCCTGATCGTAAACCAAAAAATTAAATGGGTCGCACGAACTTGTTCTAATGTGTGGCAGTGGTCTAGGGAATTGAGATTTTGATAAAAATAAATTTTTCAAATTCTTTTTAAAAAAAATGCTTTTAAAAATACAAAAAAATATTTTTTGAAAATGTTGGTATGCAGTACAAATTGAACTACCTACAGCTATATAGGTATGTGTTAAATTTTGAAAGCATCGGTTGAGTCGTTTTCGAGATAGTCGTGGTCGTACCTTAAAAGCAACACTGATTTTCTTAAATCAAAATCGTTAGAGCCGTTTTTGAGAAAAATAAGCTTTAACGAAACGGTTATATGGCAGG
Organism: Platycheirus albimanus; assembly: GCA_916050605.2. Taxonomy (NCBI): domain Eukaryota; kingdom Metazoa; phylum Arthropoda; class Insecta; order Diptera; family Syrphidae; genus Platycheirus; species Platycheirus albimanus. Next base: position 45,375,848 of record OU696697.1, read on the forward strand.
TACCTACCGTTATTTTTTGAGCTAACAAAAAATTTCAATTTCCCCTCTGTACAATACCTAAAAATCTCTATATACCAAGTCTGAAGCAATTCGACCCACCCGTTTGGGCTATAGGTCTCTATACATAAAGACAGACAGACAGACAGACAGACAAACGGACATCCATCATCTTTTTTCGTCTTCGCTATCATCGTAATGTCATGTTTGATTGTTATCTCAAAACTTTTTTTTTACGAATGCATAACTTGCCTTATAGTAGGTACCTACATATAATCGGAAGTAAAAATTGGTAAAGTTTTTACAGCTCAACGCGACGGCGCGTTAGAATCAAATTGCTTAAATAACCACAAAAATAATGGCAACATTTTTTAAAGATGTCAGAAATCTTATGTTTTCCAGAAATGTTCTTAAACAAAAGCTTTTAGTTCTAAAATAAACAATTTTTTTCGATCACTTCAAAAAACGGCGATAAAATAGTTTTTCTTGGAGTTTTTAAGTTGTGTACCTACAAGTTTTGTTCAACATGTTCGTTCGCTTTTTCACAGGTTTTTTTTTCCACTGAGCGAACAAATTTTAATAGCCTGTCCAAACGCAAGTACAATTACAATTCATGCTCAAGCAATGTATGTGTACGACTTACAGTTTTTGCTAACGGGCGTTAAAAATAAAATGCACGACTATATCGCACGTACTTGCTCTGTGGGTGCAATAAGCACGATGATAGCAAATTTTTCGAGCAATAACACCTACTCTTTAGGGTATACAATAAGCGAATAAATTTAATTTCCTTGTAAAGGAAGTTTTTATGTCACGCATTTTGAGCGTATTGGCAGTGCTATAAGATACGTTTATTTGTCCAGTTATTTCGTTATACTAAGACCTCCAATTGAATTCGTTTGTAAACAGATGTCGGTTACTTATAACTTAGCCAAAACTTAAGAACGTAGTTTTCAATGAAATACTTCCAAAAAATACTCACAAAGATAATCGAAATTGTTGAACATATTTGCAAAATTTTTTAAAATTTTAAAATATTGGCTATAACTGTAAAACCCTTCATACGGGAGCTTCCGTTAAGAATACTTATATAACGAAAATTATGATGCCATCTTCGGGGTGAAATACAAAGATGATTGTTTCCAGTTAACATGTTAATTTATGCTAATTTCACTGCGCACTTACGGCCGATTAAAACCAATTTCCGCTATTATCATTTGTATCCAAAAACTAAAAAAAACAAGTTTTCTTTGAAGCCATCTAAATACATACATATATGTATAGTAGGTACATATAAAGTTTAATAAAAATAGTTAGAGTCTCTTTTGAGCATATTAGAAAAACGAAAAAATATGGACCCAAACCTAGTGGCTCGTTGTATGTGAGGCGCCATTTAAAAAAGGATAACTGAGAAAAATGCAACGCTATCAAATGCAACGTTAGCAAACAAAGTTTGAGAGAATTCGATACAAACGTTGCCATCTTATGGCCATTTGAAAAAAACCGTTAGTCCCAGATCTCCATTATTTGCATTTTTAGTCAAAAACTAAAAACGTAGTTTTCTTAATAATACCATTAAAAAAATATTGCACACAGCTTAATCAAAATCTTTATACCCGTTTTTGAGAAAATTAGAAAAAACCAAAAAAAGATGGTTAAGACTGTACGGTTCATTGTATGGGAGCCACCCTTTTTTGTAGAAAGCTATAAAAATCAGTTTTAAAGTTTGAGTCAAAGCCGGTGCGAACTTAAGGCCATTTGAAAAAATGCCGTTTAAACCTGATTTTCGTTATGACCATTTAAGCCAAAAACAAAAAACGCAGTATTACCAAAAATATCTTGGTTAGTTGAATTTTGAGTTTAATCAAAATCGTTAGAGCTGGTTTGGGCAAATCCAAATTTCCAAAACCGTTACGTGAAGGTACCTCGACCGTTTTCCTTGAAACTGTTAGATTTATGAAGTTTGAAGAAAATCTGTCTAGCGTTTTATACTGCTGGTGCTGGAACACAATGGTGATGGAGACGTAGACGCAGATTCAGACGTATCGTATGTAATAATATTGAATACACACGACGCAAACGGCGGCGGATGATTTGGCTAACTTTTAATAAATACGTGGGCATTTTTGACATTTGACATTGAAAACTGAATTGTAAATATGTACATATAGTCCAATCAATTGGTAGTTTCATGTTACAAAAAATATACAAAAGGATTTTTTTTTTGATTCCTATGTTTTTTTATATGCTGAATCCGAATCTGAAGAAATCCAACAAAATTTCCTGGTGCGTTTTGAGATATCCGCGAAATTTTTGCACTTTTTTCAGTTTTTTGCTTATATCTCGAAAACTATGAGTCCTAGCTGAATTTCACTTCACCGTTAAATTTCCTACAAAATTCATCCACATTGTTTATTTCTCAGGTGTACCGTTAGCCCGTTAGAGTGCGTTGAAATTTCAACATAATTCACATTTACGTAAAAAAAAAACAATATTTTTTTCATATGAAAAGTATACCTTTCAAAACCGTTACAAAATTCATATGTAAAAAATATTGTTTTTCTTACAGAAATGGGAAAGAACTACCGGAAAAACTATTTCATTTATTTTGAGTTCTTGATAACACTTCTTTGGCCCCACTGTTAACTAAGGCTATTTGCACGTCGACGTCGATGCCTATTTTGAGCTAAAGGAATGAAAGTATGAAACAAATCCACTCCCGAACGCATACAACAACGTCTAAAGTTCGTTTGAGTCATAATTTCGATCATCTTCATCGAACGCTACATGCCGCTTGCGCCGTGTTTTGCCTTTCATATACGGTTGCTTGGTGAACTTGAGTTGATTTTAATGAAACTTTAGCGTTGTCGAAAGTCAACAAAACAAGAGCATTATCTTGGTTTGTATCATATTTCATATGTCCGTTTGCCATCGAACAATACTGTAATCCGCAAATTGAGAGTGTTGTTGTTGTATCGTCTCGTCTCGGGTCTTTATGTGTTTTTGTTCTCTCAAAGCCGAAAGTGGCAGAAGGCAAACGCTTCATTTGATTGTGCCTTTGTGTATAAATTTTGTATTCACTAGATAATTCTCATTACATGCTAGCTTTGGCTCTGTAGTCTGTAACTCTGTTGTACGGGACCGGGCGTATGTGGTTGTGGTGTCTCTTTTTGAGAAAACGCTAAGAGTAGCCAATATGAGTTTGTTTGTACGTTGAGAATTGAGATCTATCGAAGAGTGAAGTTCGTATATCTTGCGTTCGCTGATTTTTTTTCATCATCATACCTACTCATGACGATAAGCAGGACCGAATTAGCCACGAAGCAAGAGCAGCAAATGCTACGGGCGCCGCGTACCAACGATTTCTGACCATAAAAAAGTATTTAGGTTAGATTGAAGCGTGACAAAATATTTCCAATCAATGTAGCCACGATGACTAAAATAGTTGCATCAAAATATTCAACTATAATTTAAATTTGTATTTGCTGGTCATACCAAAACTAACAGGGGAATTAACTAAATTTTTGTCGAGCTAATCGTAGTAACCCGACCAATTTGAAAAGGTTTATATCAAAGAATATTATTACCAAGAAGTATGTACATATTATCTGACTGATGGTATTAAGCAAATAAATAAATATGCAGAATACATTCCGTGCCTTGCACACTCATTAAATTTGGTTGCTAAATGTACTTCATATTGCTGTACAGAAGCATTAATATTCTTTGATTTGATTGAACATTTATATATATATTTTTTTTACGCTTTTACTCAAAGATGGGGTCGTCTTACGAACGCACTTAAAGAAAATACGTCCAAAATTCCTGTTTTGAAAATGTTCTCTAGCCCTAGGTGGTCAGCCCGAGCGGATGCTAAGACATTTTCAATAACGTTTATCAAAAGCCAGAGAGCCGTAATCAAGCTTACGGACTAATTTCAAAAATGACTAAGTTGGAAACGGGAATAATGACGATATTGTGGAATAGAATCCTAGAACGTTTGCAAGCGACTCGTGCTGCACTGCAATCAGTTGATCAAGACCTTAACACTGGATACGCTCTTTATGAGTCATAACGTGGATACGTTCAAGCAATGTGATCTACATTTTCAGATATTAAGGCAAAACCCAAAGATCTAACTAGCTGTGGCATATCAGCAAGAAACTTCTAGACTTAAGTAGCGAAATACAAAATACGAAAATTTATTATAGCAGCTCAAATACACCCGACGACCGATGCGACGACTTTGTTGAAAACCAAACCCCTGGACAACGATATGATATTGAGGTGTTCATTGTCATCGTTGATAACGTACTCACTGCTTTAGGTAATCGTATGAACAGTTATCATCAATTTGCTGGAGTTTTTGGAATATTACGAGAGCTGAAATCTCTTCCACCAGAGAGATTTTGGAAAAATCGGCAATCATCGTAGGTGCTTATGCTTACCCAGATGATTTGGAGGACAGCCTGGGCGACGAATTAGTATAGTTCGCTGCTATGCTAAATTCTGATGTTGCTAGTAACTGCAAGAATCATGAGGCTCTAGAACAGCAAGTTTACAAGCTTTTGATAAATAATTCATTACAATCTTGTTTTCCGAATGTTGAAATTGCCTTGCGCATTTATTTGTCTCTCATGATCACCAACTGCAGTGGTGAACGATCTTTTTCAACTTTAATAATAATAAAAGCCAAATGCAGTCTTTGTTTTTTAGTCGATGTTTATTTAATATTTGCCGACGTTTCGATTCTGGTTAGAATCTTCTTCAGGGCCTGGAACAGAAGAGTGGATTCATAATTATAACATTTATACATATATACATATCAATTTTCACTTGAACAAAATTATCTTTCAACGATCTTTTTCAACATTAAAACGAGTTAAAAATGAGTTGAGGAACAAGATGAGCCCACAACTGTATCACCACACACACTTTAATAAACATTGAATATGATTTACTCTAAGAAGTCGATATTAACAGTATTTTTTATAAATTTGCTCAAATTAAATCAAGAAAGTTTGTTCGTAACAGATTTGTTTTATTTAATACCATAAACTTGATAACCTAAAACAATCCAAGGGCCCCTTGATAGAATTTGCTACAGGCCCCGCACTGGCTTTACCCGGCACTGACGATAAGGCATGTGTGCGCTATAAACTCAATATATTGCTGTTTGCCACTCTTTCAGTTTTTTGTTTTAAATAGGTAATTTCTTTCTTGATTCGTGTGTAGCTGAATGCTGAAATGATGCTGTTCTAAACTACTCGTGGTTTAGTTTTGTGCGCTTAGTTTCGCAGTGTTCGTTCCTTAGTCTACCATTCAGTCTTCTCTCCCTAGTTGTGTCCGTTTTCATAAAAGCGTAGATACCTACTTATTCTATTCGGTTGTTGGTATTCTGAATTTTTTTTAATTTTTATTCTATGTTTGTTGTTTCTTTAATTGATTTGTGTACTTAATCGTAACGTCTTATAGTATAACAAATAGCTTTATGTTATTTCATAGCTATCGAAAAATAAGGTTGCAGATCATTGTTTTTAAAATGTCTGATAAAATTGGAATTCTGTAGTGGTAACAATTTTAATTTTTTGTTGTGAGTAGTGTGCTACTTTAAAGTTCTAGAATAGAAACTAACATTTATATTTATAAGAATGACGCAAACTTTCGATGCGCGATATTGATTCGAAAAAATGACGCGCTTATGAAATAAAAATGAAAACATTCAATTGACTACTATACAGCGAATGCTTATATCTTTTCCAATCTAAATGATTTTTGTATTGTGTTTTTTGTGTGTCAGAAATATGTGTTCTCTGGGCTGTGGATGGAGAATCACCAAAAACGAGTTTTCTAATTTTTGACGGTTTATTTTTGTGTCTACGTCGGTTGCCTCTGCACTTTTTGATTAGTTTGTATCTTTTTTTTGCAAACCGAACTCTTCAAGAGAATAACGAAAAACTCGATCGTTAGTCTAAATATTCGTTCAAATATTTTATTTAGTTTTTTTTTTCAGAAGAAGGAAGAATATAAATGACTGTCGCGGGAAGAGAAAGATTATGGAAAAATGAAATAAGAAAAAGCCAAAGTGAAAAAAAAAAATAAATGAAATTCCTACCAAAATGAAAAGAAGTCTTAAAACTGCTACCGTCTTGTTCTCCTTTGAGTGACGATAAATATAATGTGTTTTTTGAATGTGTGAATTCTAATCAAATTGGTTATTCAAAATAAGTTGTTGGCTCATGTTTTGCTGTAGTGAGACAATTTTAATAAAGTGAACATCTTTTGGATACCTACACACGTGTTAGAAGTGTGAAATTATCGTTGATAAACTAATACATGTATAAGCTGTATATAAGTTTTCGCGATAAAAAATGATAAGAGTCAATTCACAATCATTCAGCTTGTCTAGTACATTAAATAAGGTAAATTTTCTTTGAAATTGTAATAAATAAAAACACTTAGGTATAGCAAGTTGTTGAACATAAAAGTCGACTTAATTTTTTCATTAATAGTATCTGTTTGAATTTCATTACTGACTACCTATGTAAAGTTTAAATATCAGCTATTGTGTTGTGGAATTACTTGTGAGAAAACAAGGTCGTCTATTTGTGTTTCTGGAAAGCATATTGATTTAAAATTATGTTAAGGAGTTCTTTTATCCGATGTTGATATCTGAAAATATATGTATCAGTTTTTGTATTTAATCCAAATACGACAAAATGGAAATTTAAATTTGAATAGGTAGTATATAAAATATTCAAAACTGGACTCTGATTGCTTTTCTCTGATGACAAAATTATTTAATTTCAACGTCACTGTATTCGTTTAAGGACATACAATACTCAGCAAACTGGAAAAAGGTGTTATAAATACAAAATCTTACAAGTATAAGATAAGATGATGTGTTCATTATAAAGTATTATATAGGTACTGTTCTTAGTCAATAAGTTTTTCATTCTTTTGAGAACAACTTAAACTCAATAAGTTGAGACCTAATACAGTAGACGCTCGATAAAGTGAACCTCCTGTATAGTGAACCACCAAAATTTAACACAGACTACTCTAAATAGTGAACTATGAAAATCTCGATATCTATATAGTGAACTCGATTTTTTGTTTTGGAACAATTTACCGTTCCTTGTGTGTTTTTCATACTGTGGCACGAAAGTAAATATACCGCTACCCAATTAAAAGACAAGGTTATGATGTGCATTTACTTTTGTTACATATTGTAATCGTGCAAATGAATTCCAGGAAAATTTCGAAGTGCTTTAGGCGGCATATACATACCTATATACACGGGTCGACATCTCATCAAGCATGTGAGAGTGTGCATGTTCGGTTTCATCAATAGAAGCAGCGCCGGATCTAGGGGGGGGGGCAAAGGGGGGCACTTGCTCCGGGCGCCTGACCTTGGGGGGCGCCAAATGGAAGATGAAGAAATATAGGAGAGCAAAAAAAAAGGTATTCAACATTTGAACAGGGCGCCAAAGTAATGCAATGTTTATTTATTTCTTGTTCCAAATATGAAAGAAATATGTAATGAACCACTTTCGTCGCCCTTTAAACAAATTCGTCGCCCCTCATGGGGGCGCAAAATTGGAAGATGAAGAAAGAAACGAGAGTTAAAAAAAAGGTCTTCAAGTATACACTTTGCAAGTAAGATTCCATTTCCAATATCTTATTTGCTGAAACAAGTTTCAAATATGAGGAAGCTTTCTTAAAATCATAATTTATTTCTGCATTACTTACTAAATGCTATTAAAGCATTGAATAATGGATAAATCATTTCGGTTTGAGTTGATGATTGATATTTTTGACTCGTTTCAGAACCTGGATCTATATAAAAGTTATTTTTTTTTTTGGCTCAATGCCTTGATGTTCTGAAATAAGAGCGTTATTAAAAAAAAAAATAAGAATTTAATAACAAAAGGGTCAACTTCGATACAAATTCAGTAATCATAGAAGCGACACATTCTTGGGATGTTTATGTGGAATTCTTGAAATCTAAAACCATAGACCGTTTGTCAAATTAAAAAAAAGTCAAATTCCATCGAAAGGATGGCTACGATGTCGACGGATTCAGAAATTTTAAGTTTTTATGTTTCGTTTGGGAAAAGTGCGATTCTAGTGCTTTAGGGAGTCAGTTAAAACTAAATACTATATTCACGTCAAAATATAATTTGTCCCCCGTCTGTCAAGCTACAAAAAGTTAAATTTTATCGAAGGATGGCTACGATGTTGATGGATAAAAAAACATCTAAAAAAAACTTTGGTATTGTTCCATTAGTTTTTCTGGAAGGTTTGGTTAAAGTTGATCATGTAGTTTAGCGACACGGTGAAGAAAGGTTCGACGCGCCGAGTCCTTGAAAATCTTCTATGTATATTATTTGTTTGTTTACTAAGACTTAACTCAGAAACCACAAAGGTTGAAAGGTTGTAATTTGCGCGTGGAATAGGTGATAAAAATCTTTGGCAAGACTAAGCTGTTAATAGGGTGAAATAGGCTAAAAGCAAGAAAGTGATATAAGACTTAGGGGCCAAGTTATAGCGATCAGAAAAACCACACTGAAATATTTTCAAATGCAAATTATCTTGTGTTATGATTTGATTTAAAACTGCTGTTGATTTAGTATGAAAAAAGTTAACTAGCGAACGGATTGAACTTAAAAGAAAAAATTGTTGCAATTGCCCATTTCTCAACCTAAAAACAACACTAAAATAGTATTGTACACTCGGGCGTATACGTACTTTTCTGAGTTTATATAATTTAAAAAAAATCATCTGTTCTAATATCTTAGATAAATTAAATGGACGGTATAAATATAATTAAGAAGTCAAACTTATCCCTCAATGTTCAACATTTTGGATCTGTCATGGTTTGTATCATCGCGCTATATGATGCTCGTTAGGGCAGCACAACGTCTGTCGGAATACCTAGTGAACTAAATATAAAATTTCTAATGTACGAGTTTTTCAAAAGTGGTCCTGATTTTTTACTTGCGATTATAGATACTATAAGGCAAGTTATGGATTCGTGCAGAAAAAATATTTTGAGATAACAATCAAACATGGCATTACGATGATGGCGAAGTCGAAAAAAGTGGGTCTGGGAATCTATTATAGTGCGAATCGATTCTTCAGATCAAATTTAACACACATTTGCACATATACTTCAATAATTTGACATTTCTCAAGCGTCAAATCTGTTTTTTTTTTTTAAATTCTGTGAAATTTATTGTGGAAAATTTTTCTTGTAGAAAAGTGATTAAAGTTTTTAAATAAATACAGATGGTTCAAGTGAAAATTAATTTTGGATTCATAAATTAATAGGTTCCTATGAATTTGCAAATTTATAATTAAAGGAGTGTAATGAATTGATTAATGTACTTTTGCGCTAGTGAACAAATAAATGGGAATTAAAATCATTAGTTTTCTTATATTATTTTTGGGAGTGGGGGTATAACCAAAATTAGTATACTTGTGGGTATGTGTAGATAAAAGATAAACAAAACTTAAAAAACATAAAACAAAAATGAATAGACAATAATGCAATTATAACAAAAGCAGATAAAGGTAATACAATTGTCATTATCAACCAACAAGAATATATAACAAAACAGAAACCTTTTTCGATAACAACAACATACAAAAACTAAACGACCCAACTTTAAAATAAACCAAAGATATTAACAACGCTATCAACAAAAGTAAACAACTATTTAACAACAAAAACACCAACAAATTCTAACAGCCAAATGCAATAGCCCCACAATTCACATGATTACCAAAAATACATAAACAAGGAACACCAATACGACCTTTTATCAATTATACAACAGCACCAGGATATAAAATAGCCAAAACACTCCAAAAACTAAAAAAAAAATCATAAAAAACACTGTTTACCTAGTGAATAATCACAGCATTTTAAACAACAAAAATCTAATAGAAAAGTTACAAAACATAAATATACATATTACCAAATTACAAACTAATATTATTTGACGTGACTATAATGTACACAAACATACATATAGACGGGTACAAATACTTAAAGAAAATCTTACATTACCCGCAAACATACCTAAACAAAAAACAAATAAATGAATTAATACTTACATCTACTAAAAACAATACTAAAACAAAATTACTTCACCTTTAACAACGAATTTTACACACAAATAGAAGGACTCGCCATTGCATCACCTTTATGCGGATAATTGGCAGACATCTACCTGAACCACTAAGAGAACAAATAGACTGGGCGTTGGCGCTGGAGGGATGTGAGGATCGCATTCCGTTAATTGATTTCAGTTAAGAATAGCTCAAAGATTTTGTGGGCCAATTTTTTTTTTACCCCCAATCCCCTTATTTAAATAGGAAATCTATGGAGTATATGCTATGAAGTCGTTGTAACGATTATTTTAGTCATAATTTATAGTTTTTTCTTATGATGAAAGTAATGATGAACTACAAGACAAAAATTAAAGTAATAAAAATCATTTTGTATTGATAAAAAAATAAAATGCACGACTGGGTCGCACGTACTCGCTCTCTTGTGCTAAATAACTGCTTAGGGTCTATCAATGTTGGCATTAATCTATTAATTTTTTAATCAATTAATTAATTTTTATTAATTTTAATCAGATTAAATTAATCATGATTAAAAAAGTAATCTTAATCATGATTACTGGTGTTAATCATTAATCACTAATCATTAATTGATTAAATTTAATTGTATCTAGTTATCATCGCGCTATCTGCCAAGCTTGTTAGTTTAAGATCAAAAACGTGATTTTAATACCCTAAATCGAATAATTTTCCGAAAAAAAGAATCACTTGCATCGTGGTTTCATAAAACCACACAATTTTTTTTATTAAAGGTACATTTTATTTAGGCAAAGTTAATACTTAATCGAATAATGAAATCAACGATTAATGATTAAGATTAATAATTTTAATCATTTTAAATGTGATTATGATTAATTAATCTTAATTAAATTGTTTGATTATGATTTTTAATCATTAATTTTCAATCGTTAATCAGATTAATTTTGGGCCAACACTGGGGTCTATGTACCTACTTAGAAAACTATTTATTTGTTTTAAGAGTTTTCTTGGAAACACTAAGTAGGTACATATATGCAGTAATTATTCATAATTAAATGTCTAAATGTTCGAAGCTCGTTCGATCAGTTTTTTTTTAAAGCTTTTCTTTTTTTTGAAAAACTTCTTTTTTTGGCCTGCAAAATCCGTCTTTGTCGAAAAAAATTTGCAGAAGCCTATTATACTTCATATATGTATATAACAGGGCGATCGGTATAAGCTTCTTCAAAAAGTTAGAGCGAGTAGGTTGGGTTGAGACAATTTATTTCAAAATTATACGTTATTCAGTACCTACTACTTAGCTCTGTTTTTTTTTCGAATTCACTGAAGCTTTTTTGGTATAGTTCCTTATAGTTTCCTATTAGATGGTGTTGCATTATTTTCAGTTGCTCTTTTTTTAATTGTGGCTCCCATACAACGAGCCACTAGGTTTTAACCATAATGTTTCCGTTTTTTCTTATTAACTCAAAACATAAGCGAGAGCTACAGTACGTAGCAACGAACTATTGGATACCCTATTCCCTACTTTTTTGTATGTGTATGCGTTCGCCTCCCGCAGCCAGTCGGTGATCCAGTTTCAGAAACAAAATTCTTCTTTACCAGACAGAAAAAAATTCAATAACATTAATTTTGTGTGGTGTGATGTTCAATTAGTGCTGGCACAGTAAAAAAAAAGGCGTGTGCCACACCCAAAGTTAAGACTTTTTATTACCAAGGCAATTAGTATGAGCTCAGTGACATTCAATTTTATTCTTGCAGATCTATTTGAACAAAACAAGGCAAAACTTAAATTTTTAAAAATAAGATTTTGAATGGAAATAGCGATTATGGGTGATTTTAACAATTCTTGAACCACACTCTGCTACGTTACCAAGGAACTTAAATCTAAGTGTTCATCTTTTTACTTCAAAACTGCGACCGAAAGTTAACAAACGTTACAAAATTAATGCATTATACGACTTTTGACGAAAACGCCCCTAAAAAGTGGGCGTGTCTTAAAAATTTGAAGCAATAACTAAGCTTTGATCATTAGTCAATATTTAGGCATATGTGTAAAACTACAGCTGAATCGAGTAGTTTTTAAGCGATCTTACCTGAACAAAGGTATTTTATCAAAATCACGAGTATTGAAAAAATTTACACAAGAAAATGTAGATATTTTTTTCATAAAACGAACGGAAGGGAAAAGAGCTTAAATTGAACATTGGTAGTATACCTTAAATTTTTAAAACGACGTTTTTCATTCTTTCATGAAAAGTGGGCGAAAGCCACGCCCAAAATTCAAAAATTTCTTTTCATACACAAACGTTTAAGTTTCTACTAAGAGCCGCAAAAATTTGGTTTGCGGATTCATTATAAATACCGTTTATTTGCAAAAATAATTGTCTTATAGTTTCTAGTGAAAAGTGGGCATCAGCCATACCCGAAATAAATTTTTTTGATTTCACACACAAGGTGTTTATGTGAAAGTAATACTTACAAAATTTAATGTTTTTTGCTTTAATATAACAATTGTTATTTTATAAAAACAATATTGATGGTTTCGTATGAAAAATGGGCGTCAGCCACGCCCAAACTAAAGTATTTTTATTTAATTGGAAGAAGGTTTACCTAAAGCTTACGTGTGCAAAATTTTAGCTTTATGCTTTTATCGTAACTGTACAAAAAACATAATTTAATTTTACCAAATCGAGGTTGTTCATCAAAAATGGCGATTGTGGGCGTATTTGTGGGCGGATTTTACCGGTTAAAGAATTTAGGCTTACTCTTGAACCAAAGATTATATATACCAAATTTCAGCTTTCTTGCTCAAAAATTGTGATCTCTAGAGAGTATATATACGAACGGGCGGACGGACGGACGGCCGGACGGACATGGCTAATTCGACTAGGCTTTTGATTCTGAGTCAGAATATATATACTTTTCTATACCTAACGGTATTATTTCTCTATGCTACAAACTCCAAACCAAATACAATACCCATTCTATGGAATAGGGTATTAAAATTCTCTAACGATTTTTATTAAACTTTGTATGTAATGTGCATAGACGACTTCGAAGAAAACTGCGTTTTTAATGTGTGGTTAAAAACGATATTGCGAAAATCTGGTATTAATGGTTCTATTAAATTGGACCTAAGTCGACAATGTCATTGTAAAGAAATGGTTAAGACTTGCTAAGGCATAGCACCATAAAAGGTAGCATCTTCAGTTTACATATTAACGGATTCTTAAAGCTAGATCCCGTAGATATATCGGGTTTTCTATTTCTTAGTTTTTACCAAATTTTTCAAAAATGTCTGTAACAATTTTGATTTACTTTGTGGGTATTTTTTTGGGAGCATTTTATAGATTACTGCAATCTTAGTTTTTGGCTCAAAATACAAGTACTCGTAAATGACACCTGTATACAAACAACTTAATACCATTGGAAGTATTTGTGTAATGAAATAACTGGCAAAACTAACGTAATCTTATAAAAATGTCAATATGTTCATAATGCATGACGACATAAACACTTCTTAAACAAATAATTTGTTGTTATCATCGTGTTATTGGACCCATAGAGCAAGTACTTGCGACTCAATCGTGCATTTTATTTTTTTATTTATTTTAATTTTATTTTAATTTTTGTCTTCTAATTCATCATTACTTTCATCATAAGAAAAAACTATAAATTATGACTAAAATAATCGTTACAACGACTTCATGGCATATTCTCTATAGATTTCATATTTAAATAAGGAGGGTGGGGGTAAAAAAAAGTTGAAAAATGAGAAGAAATTCTATCAATAAAAACATAATAAAAGAACCCAGCAATAATACATTCCCATCAGTTAACTATACTAATTTATTACCACAAACACTACAATATGAATTTAAAAAACACAATATAAATATTTCCTTCAAAAAAAAAACATATTAAAACCGAAAACACAGAAAAACATTAAAACATGTACAGGACTGTAGAAACTCAACTGCGATGACTGCGAAAACTTTTATATCGGTCAAACGGGCAGACCTTTCTATGAAAGGTTTAGGGAACACAAGCCATTGTATATATAAACTATAGTACTACCACTTGAGGTGCGCCATCTATCGACGAAAAACTAAGCTCTAGAATACCATGGGAAGCAACAACAACAATTTAAATGGTGGAAATTGTTGTTGTTGCTTCCCATTGTATTTTAGAGCGTATTTTTTCGTCGATAGATGTCGCACCTCAAGTGGGAATACTATAGATTATATATGCAATGCATAAGCCCAAAGCCAACACAAGATCGAACTTTGCCCAGCATCTCTTAGACGACAACCACCTCTACACAGATTTTGACAAAAACTGCACCCTTCTATGCGTCTGTAAGAAATGGCGAATACTCGACGCAACTGAAGAATATGAAATTAACAAAGCATACAAACAATAACAACACAATTTACTTAACGATAAACATTAAAAGCGAGCGTAATTTACGACACGGACATCAAAAACAGCAACAAAAAAAAACAATAGATAATATTTCAAACAAATCACACATCAAAAAACAATACCAATAGAAATATAAAGAAGAGTTTCATACCTGCATGCAACCAGAACATCAAACAGCAATTTACACCAAAGCTTCAAAGCAACGCAGATGCAATCAGTTGAACGTACGCTTGATGATGGACGAACACCCGAAACGCGTCACACCAAATGATCATTTTTAAGTTCTGAAATTTAGTGTTTTTCTTAAAAAACAAAAAAAATAAACTTCAAATGCTGTTATTCTTATTATTGTTTTATTTTATCCATTTTATTAAAATTACACACAACCGGAGACAACCACAATATGTATTGAGTATAACTCCCATCTCTGGGCAGGTGCTTCTCAAACCTTACACCTGCTGGACAGAGTTCAGAAAAAGCTTTAAAATTGATAGGAGAAAGAAGCCTATACTGTACGGCTGAAATTAGTTTCGTCAAAGTTGAATTTTTTGTGTTTAGTTTTTCAAAATGGTAAGTGATTTTTGTGTTGTATATTCAAATGTTCGTGGGCTAAAAAAGCATTTCTTTTCTGTGTACGCCCATACTGTGCAATACAGGCCAGCTGTTTTGGCATTAAGTGAAACCCAGGTTGGACAGAATACTGATTTATCAGAATTTTGTTTGTTTGGATATAACTTAGTGCCGTTACTTTTTTCCCACCATGGTCTTGTCGTTTATATTAGGAATGATATTGCTTGCCAGAGCCTTCCCCAATATGGACATTGTTCTAATACGAACTTTAATTTCCTGTGGCTCAAATTCACTGTCCGCAAGCATATCATTCATTACTGTTTTCTTTACAGGAGTCCGAATCTTGACAGCATGTATACTTGTGATGAGTTAGATGTTTTGTCAGATTCAATTTCCCGAATTGTTTCCCATTGTC
Organism: Platycheirus albimanus; assembly: GCA_916050605.2. Lineage (NCBI taxonomy): Eukaryota > Metazoa > Arthropoda > Insecta > Diptera > Syrphidae > Platycheirus > Platycheirus albimanus. The sequence goes on from OU696697.1 coordinate 45,391,365, forward strand.
TTCACACTGAAGTCGTGATTACGGGCGACTTCAATGTACACAATTCAAGTTGGCTCCGCTATTCTGGCCAGACAACACAGGAAGGTATACCGAGATCTTTGCTGAGTATAAACATCTTACCCAGCTTGTCGATGAGCCTACTCGTATACCGGATGTTGATGGGCATTCCGCCCATACTCTTGACTTGTTCCTTAGTTCCCATCCTGATAAATATACTATTAAAGCAACTTCTCCATTTAGCACCTCGGACCATTGTGTCATTTCAGCAAATTTCTCGATCTCCAACCATCCAGTTAAAGAAAAAATTCCTACTAGGACCGTTTGGCAATACGAGAAAGCCAACTGGGACGGTCTGAATGATTTCTTTTGCAACTTTAACTGGTCATTATGCTTCCTCGATAATGACATTGATGCCAGTGCTGAAATGATTACAGAAGTGATTTTTCTTGGAATGAGAACTTTTTTCCCTCACAGAACAAAATGTATCAAACCAAAAGAAAAGTCTTGGTTTACCGAAGAGTGTAAAGAAGCTATCAGGTTGAAAGAAGTAAGCTTCCGATCCTATAAAGCCAACCCAACTGAGGAAAATCGGAAGAAACACAAACAAGTTAGGAACTCGTGCAACTCCGTTATACACAAAACGAAATTTTTACATGACCAGAAGTTACGGCGCAAAGTTCTGCAATGTCCCAAAGGCAGTAAAAACTTCTGGTCATTTGTAAACAACGTCAAGAACTCAACGTCATCAGTTCCAACGCTCATCGTCGACGATAAACCAATTGTCAGCTCTTCAGAGAAGGCGAATATGCTCGCAGTTAATTTTGCTGCAAGTTCTACGTTGCCTGCAAGCAACAATGCCCCTCCTTTACTTGAGAACGTTAATTCTTCTATGGGACAGATATTTTTCCGCACTCGTACAGTAGCAAGAGTTCTTCAAGATCTTGATGTACACAAATCCGCTGGCCCGGATGGTATACCCCCTATTCTTCTGAAGAGGTGTTCTTCATCGCTGGCAAAACCACTGCGTAAGCTTTTCCATCGCTCCTATCGTTCAGGAATCTTTCCTAGTAGATGGAAAACAGCATTTGTCCAGCCCGTCCCAAAAAAAGGTGACTCCTCCTCCCCCTCCTCCTACCCACCAATTGCACTTACGTCCCTTCTTTCCAAGGTGATGGAGACGCTGATAAATCGTCAGCTCAAGAAATATCTCGAAGATCGGGAGCTTTTAAATGACCGGCAATACGGCTTTCGCAGCAATCGTTCCACGGGCGATCTGACGGCATATCTCACCGAAAAGTGGAACAAATCTGTGCATCGCTTTGCAAGATTATTGCGCTTGATATTTCAAAGGCATTTGATAGAGTTTGGCATGAAGCTCTTTTATCGAAAATGCGTACATTTGGTATCGATGATACTCTTATTCGTTGGATTAGAAGCTATCTTCTGGACCGTTCAATACAAGTTGTATTAGACGGTTTCAAGTCTGATCTCCACAAAATAAATGCTGGTGTGCCCCAGGGCTCTGTTCTGTCTCCGACTCTCTTTCTCATTTTTATAAATGATCTCTTGTCTGTGACTTCTAATCCATTAAATTGTTTTGCTGACGACTCAACCCTCAGCTTTTCATATACATTTGATAATTCACGGCCTTCACCTTCGGACTTGTTATTACAATGACACCGTATGATAAGGTCGTTAAACTCCGATTTAAACAGCATTGTGAATTGGGGTACTAGAAATCGTGTGGAGTTTAATGCGTCGAAAACTCAATGCTGTCTTTTGTCGTTGAAGCTTAACATAACCTCCTATGCCATTATCCATGAATGGTACTTGTATCGAGGAGGCCGAAAAGCTATCAGTACTCGGTATGTGTATCAGTGACAACCTTCGTTGGAATGATCATATACTTGAGATTGCCAAGAATGCTGCAAGATTCTTAGGCTTTCTTAATAGATGCAAGAAGTTTTTCACCCCTTCTGATCTGGTTACAATTTACAAAGCGTTTATACGCCCTAAACTCGAGTATAACTCCCATCTCTGGGCAGGTGCTTCTCAAATTTTTCTCCACCTGCTCGACAGAGTTCAGAAAAAAGCGTTAAAATTGATAGGAGAGAGAAACATTATGTAAACATTTCCGTCACTCGAACACCGTCGAAATGTCTCATGTCTTTCCTTATTTTACAGATTCTCTTACAAAAAATGCTCACTCGAGGTAGCCAGCTGCGTTCCACCCCTTAAACATTTCCCCCGTAATACTCGTCTTGCTAGGAACGCTCGTCAGTTTTAAACTTGAGCCCAATTTCGGACGTACCGTCAAATATAGGGATTCTTTCTTTAGCCGTACAACACGAATGTGGAATGGATTGCCTGGCACAATTTTTCCTTGCCATTTTGACCTTCAAACATTCAAGACCAATGTTCATGGGCACCTCATTTCCCTTCCTCCCTAATTTCCTATCGCTCGCGCTGTGACTAATCATTAAAAGGGCTATACAAACCACTTGAGTGTGCTTTATACAAAAAAAATAATATTTTTCACTTTATTTTTTTGGTTTGGGATAGGATTTGTGATCTTTGATTCAACTTAAGAGACTTGCATGCAACTGGTCAAAATTGTTATCTTTATTGCTTTTTGTTTTTTTTTCCTGTATTGGATGTTTTTAATTTTTGCTCTTTTCCAAGGTAAAGGATTGAAATCCACCACCTATGAGTTCCGTGGTCCTTTGTTGAGTTAATTTCTACCGAAGTTCCTTCGATGGTTACGATGCTTTTTATTTTTAATGATGCGGCTTCCAACACTCACACTTTTAACCAATGTTCTTTGATTTGTCTTTAATTGGATCTGTATTACTTAAACTTGCAACACTTTTACATTTAATCAATATTCTTTCGATTTATGTACACATGTTAATAATCAATGTTCTTTTGATTTGTATTGCATTATTCTTGGTATTTAATAATCTGCAAAAAAAAAAATTCTTTAAACTTCAACTTTCAATTTTCACCTGCGCCAATTATGGGTCCCAATTCTCGCTTACAGAAAAAAAAATTTTCTACTGGGCTTATATAGAGCTTCGCCCTATTGAATTTTATTTAACAAAATGACACTTTTCCAATCTTTTACATTTCATTTTATACATTCTTCTCTTGCTTAGAGTAACAAAAAGATACAATACTCTATTATAACGAGCAATGTGCTTACTTACAGAAAACGACTGTTTGAACAAAATGTGAAAAAAATTTTAAGTTTACAAAAATGATTTATAGTGTAGGTTGTCTTCATGGAATTAAAAATTGCAACTTAATAATGAAAAGTAATGTAATCTGATAATCTATAATCATATTTTATTTGTTACGTTGTAGTTGTGGGGTCATCTAAACTCATGCGTGCTACGGTTATTGTTCATTGTCTTAGTAGTTTTATACATAATATTGCAATGCTCTCATAATAGTTTAATGTTTTAATTTTTTATTTCCAGAAATCAAACGACGACAGAGTAGATACTAGCCAGCAAATACATGCGGAACAAGAGACACAACCCGTAAGTGTACCTACTCATATTTATTAAATAAAAAACTTTCAAACAAAATCAAGCCCAAAAGCTGTTCGTTTATATAGATTGATGGCACAGAGTCAGGCCCGTAGCCAGGATTTTGTTTCGGGAGGGGCTTGTCCAATTTCGAAGAAGAAATTCCGTACATTTACAAACATTTTAAAAATTTATATGGAATGTTTAATTTTTGGTTGTATTTTTTTTTAAAGTGAAACTTTTTTCCATCGCCCCAAATTTTTTCGTTCATCTCTCTCTCTCGTAAGATTTGTCACTTCCTCGCAAGAGTCAGTACTCCGGAAAAGAACTTGGGTGGAGTCAGGGACCGAGATTTGATGTTCTATGTCTTTGGCATCATCCTGGTCAAGCACGCCAAATAGACTGTGTGCTACGTTTCCGATGAAATCAAAAAGGGGTCTAGCAATTCGATAGTTTTGAATGAGCTCATTGTTTAATTTAATCCCAGCTACCCTATGTTGAAGTGGGGTAATGGTGGGCATGCAAAATTGATTATCTATCAAATCATTTGAACACTTAACAGCCATTTGCTGTAGATGAGATTTTATTTCTCCTAATTCGAGCCAATAAGATGAAAAATTATAAAAAACGTAAATGTTCTAAAAACTATGGATTGTGCTAACATCACCAATATCTTCAAAATAGATACCAACAGGATCTTGAAACTTTGTCACAAATACGGGTTCACTTTCTAAAGCAAATGCGAAGGGGATCAACATTAAAACAGTGAGCAAGGTTGTAAATAAAACCCTGTGTATAGATTTCCCACTTCTTAATTTTAATGCGGGTTGGTTTTTCACGACTTCTTCAATTTCGGATGGGCCTGGTTCATTTTGAGTCTCAATTGGCAAGGGACATAGATTGTGAATTGGTAAGTGCCGATTTCTATTTTAACGCTTGCCACTCGCACTAACCCATCAGTTCCTTTTACGACTTCGGTTACACGTCCAAGCTTCCATTGCATTGGAGGCAGGTGTGTAACCTTTATAACTACCATTTTTCCAGCTTTCAAGTTTTGTGATGGAACCTTCGACTTCAACTTCTGCCGAAGGAGGTGGAGGTATTCATTTGACCATCTTTGCCAAAAATGTTGTTGAATGTGCTGAATTTGACGAAATTTATCTAGTCTGGAAATTTTTTGATAACTAATGTCAGGTTCGGGTAGCGATGTCAATGGCGCACCAACCAGAAAGTGGCCTGGGGTAAGTGCTTCCATATCATTTGAATCTGATGAGATCGGAGTAAGAGACCGTGAATTGAGAATCGACTCAATTTGAATTACGACTGTTGAGAGATCTTCATAAGTAAGAGATGTCTCTCCTAAATACTTTATCAATAGTATCTTAGCCGATTTTACGGTGGCCTCCCAAAGACCTCCAAAATGAAGCGATCTAGGTGGTATATGCTTCCAATTAATTCCCATCTTTAAGCAAATAGAATTGATTGATGTTTGCGTTTCAGGTGAGCTGAAGAGGTCTTTTTTTTTTTTTTTTTTTTTTTTTTTTACTATCAGTTCTCAAGAGTAAGAAGCTTATATCAAGCATTAACTTCAATCAGAGATATACAAATAGCATAACACAAGCACACAAAATAAAAAAATAAATAAACAAATACATTTATACAAAATAGATACAAAAACATGAGAACATACTAAACATAAACTATGAGCGTGGTGCACTGGTTTTAAATGTTTTTTTTAGACAGGATTTACTAATATTAAAATCAACAATACTTTTATTTGAGTTGAAAAGTTTGCACATGCGGGTAAGAGGTTCATTCATGCCATAATTAGTACGGTGTTGGGGACAATGTAATAGCTCTAAGTTACGAAGATGATGAGCCCCTCCGCGATAGTTAAAACCTACACATGATAGAAGATCGGGTGAGTCCAAAGATCCCGTTAAAAGTTGGTGAATAAAAATAGCATCATTGTTAATACGCCTTTGTGACAAAGTTTGAATCTGTAGAAGTTGAATCCGGTGTTCGTAAGGTTTGAGGTTGTATGGGTCTGCCCAGGAGAGACCTTTTAAAGCAAATCGAATAAAATTACGCTGAACTGCCTCTATCCTAGACTTGTGAGCTTCGTAGAAAGGAGACCATACCTGTGAAGCATATTCTAGATGGGGACGAACATGACAGTTATATAAAGCTAGGGTTACATAAGGATTTTGAAATTCCTTCGACCATGTTTTAACAAATCCCAACATGGAATTAGCTTTTTTAACAATAAAATTGATGTGTTCCGTGAAACTCAAGTCTATACTAAAGTTTACTCCCAGATCTTTAAAACTAAAAACGCGATGCAAAACTTGTTGTGAAATGTAATAGCCGTGTGCACTTGGTACCCGATTCCTTGAAAATGTCATTATCTGACATTTCGCTGGATTCAGGCTTAAACAATTCTTGCTACACCAGATAGCAAATCTGTCCATGTCGGCTTGCAATTCTTCGCGGTCGTTAGCTAAGGTAATAGATTTGAAAATTTTCATATCATCAGCGAAAACAAGGATCTCACTAGAATGAATACACGAAGTTACGTCATTTATAGCTAGTATAAACAGTAACGGACCAAGATGGCTGCCTTGTGGGACTCCTGATTTTACTGGGAAAGGGTTAGAAAACGAATTTCTGAACTTAACTATACATGATCTGTTTCGGAGATATGAATATATCCAATTAACAAATTCTACAGGGAAACCTAGAGCTTTCAATTTGAAAATGATGATTTCATGTGAGAGTTGGTCAAAAACTTTTGAGAAATCTGTGTAGATACAATCCAGCTCATGTCCAATCTCTAATGCCCTTCAGCACTTGTTCATAAAGGTTAGTAAGTTTGTGACAGTAGACCGCTTCTGCATGAAATGAAGCCGTGTTGTTGATGGCAGATTAAATGTTTGCAGAAAAACGTTATGCTATCACAAACTACTTATTCGAAAAGCTTTGGAATAGAAGACAGTTTAGAAATCGGTCTGTAGTTGGCGATATCGGACTTATTACCCTTTTTTAAGAAGGGAGTAATGAATGAATCTTTCCATACTTGAGGAAATTTACCGGACTTAAGGGATAGCTTGAAAAGGAATTGCAAAGGAGAAGCTAAAGCGGAGGAACATTTTTTTAATATTATAGGAGGAATGCCATCAGGACCGGAGAGTAATCATCTTTCAGCAATGAAAGATAATGCAAAACTTTATCATTATCAATTTGGATGTTGTTAAAAGTGGCTTGGAGGAAATCACGGGAGTAGTCAAAGAAATCAAAGTCTTTATTGACAGGATTTTCAATAAAGGACTTACTGAAATGCTTTGCAAACGCATTGCGTTGAGCTTGTCAAAGCGGAATCTTTGTAAACAAAGTTCACTGGATACCCATCAGACTTCTTCTTTAAATTTACAAACTTCCAAAATCTCTTTGGATCAATCTTCACCGAAATTTCCATTTCCTTCACATATGCTGCATATAGAATTCTGGAAAGTAAATGAAACTCTTCAAAAAGTGCAAGGAACACATTTTGATCAGAAATTGAAAGACTTAATGTAAGACTTCCAAGCCTTATTCCGTTTGTCGCGTAGAGATTTAAGCTCTTTCGTGTACCACGGATGGCTGGAGTTGATATTTTTAGATATCTTAAGAGGAATTGAGTTTATCAAGCAGCTATTGAAAATTTCATAGAATTCAGTGAGGTTTTTCGATTGAAAATAAGAGTGTTTTTTCCGATATTAAGTCAAAATTTGGTGAAAAATTAATATTTTTAATCAAAAAATTGCAGTGTATTTGAGGCATTAAACGGCAATTTTTCCACCAAATTTTGTGAAACAAAAATGTTTTTTTTGTAAAACAATGAAAATAAAAAACCAACAATTTTGCTATTTTGATTTATGTGAAAATAAAAGCTTTACAAAAGTTTTAGGCCTTTTAATAACCTACAACTTCGCATTTAAACTTTTTTTCGATAGGACTTGTAAAGGGTGGTTAAATTTTAATGGCCTATGTTGATTTTGAATAAAACGCAAATTATGTATGGAACAAAATATCGGCCAAATAGCCGCCGCGACCTCGGCGGCACACCTCCATCCGATGGTCCAAATGTTCGATGACGCTGAGGCATAATTGAGGTTCTTTGCCGTTAATGTGCCGAATTATCTCATCCTTAAGCTCTTGAATTGTTGCTTTTGCTTATCGACGTACACCTTTTCTTTCAAATAACTCCAAAGAAAGAAGTCCAATCGCATGATCTTGGCAGCCAATTGACATCGCCACGACGTGAGATAACACGGCCATTGAATTTGTCGCGCAAAAGAGCCATTGTTTTGTTATCTGTTTGGCTAGTGGCATTGCACCGTCCTGTTGAAACCACATATCGTCCACATCCAAATCTTCCAATTTGGGCCATAAAAAGTTCGTTATCATCTCACTATAGCGAGCACCATTCACAGTAACTTCCTGACCGGCCTCATTTTGGAAAAATACAGCCCGATGATGCCGCCAGTCCATAAACCGCACCAAACAGTCACTCTTTGTGGGTGCATTGTTTTTTCGACAACCACTCTTGGATTATCATTCGCCCAAATGCAGCAATTCTGCTTATTACCGAATCCACTGAGGTGAAAATGTGCCTCATCATCATCACTGAAGATGATTTTGCACGATATGCATTTTGATTTGAACGCCCATTTTCATAATATGCCTGAATAACTTTAACGCGTTGCACGATTGTGTATCTTTCCATGTTTCAAATTGAATTAGTCTGAAATTGAGAAATATTAAATGAAATGCAGAAAAACATTTAACGTTAAGGTGTGGTTCACATTCAACATCGGCCCTTAAAATTTAACCACCTTTTAGGTTTGCCGGAAATCGAAATATACCGTTTTTTTCCTTAAAATCTCCCTCCCGACAACTTCCCGACCACAGACCGACGGTAATATATTTTTTCCTTTCATAACTGTTTAAACCATAACTATATATAAAAAATTATTCGAAAACACCCTATCTAAATCTAGAACACCCTATTCCCAACCAAATACACATTAAATTCCCAATTTTATAATTCACACCGAAATGTAACTTCAGCACTTTATTCAGGTGCTCGATATAAAATTTCTATCCTATTACAATTATTTTCTCACCAAATCGTAGTATTATTTTCCCGGGAGCGGTTCGGAAGCCCGTTTTTTAAAATCCCGTTTTTATAATCCCGCAAAAAAAAAATTAAAATCCCGATTCTAAAGTACCGCTTTTTTAAAATCCCGCTTTTAATAATCCTGTTTAAACAGAAACCCGTTTCTCGTGAGCCCGCTTTTTAAAATCCCGTTTAATCCCGCTTAGCCCGTTTCGTATTTTGATAAATTTACTCAATATACAAAATCAATAAAAAAAACTTCTCCAAATATTTGTTTTTTGTTTTCTTTTTGTCTCCTTTCATACGACATAACGCCCATGAACATTATGTCACCTCATCATCATCAGCATTGGGCTGTAAAATAAATTATATCCCGCTTTTGGAATCAACACAAGGTGTTTTATTTTAAAAATCGCCGCGATTTTTAAAATAAAACACCTTGTGTTGATTCCAAAAGCAGTTTTCTTCATCTAATATATATAAATCGAGTGTCACGTTGTTTGTCCGCAATGAACTCCTAAACTAATGAACAGATTTTAATCAAATTTTGCAAACTGTGTGCAGTTTGATCCAACTTAAAAGATAGGATAGTTTATTTCTCAATTTATAAAGCGGTTTGACACAAATGCATTTTTAGCGCATTTGTAGTGCATTTTGTTACATTAGTAATTAATGTTTTCGTAGGATATTCTAAGGATGACTACGAAGGTTTCCATGAAGTTTGGTCAAAGTTCAGTACATCTATGTGTACCACGAAAGCAATTTTAGTGCATTTTGTTAATATGGTAATAAATCTTTTGGTAGCATCTTCTAAGAAAGAAGAGAATGGCTGGACCGATTTTGGAAATTTTTATCATGAAATATTTATTGAAAATTAGGGAAGTTGTAACGAAAAATTACGACGACCTACCTTGCGTGCAAAAATAAAAAAAAATTAGAAGTGTAAAAGTATCAATTATTTGAAATATTTATCAGTCAGCATTTGATATGTCAGTGTAATGTTTTTTTGTTTTGAAGTACAAAATATAGTTAAATACACAAACAAAATATGTGTTATATTTTTGAACGCTACAAATTTAATTTAAATGATGTAAATACATATGTATGTATATGTAGGTATTCTAAAAAATTTTAACTTCAAAAAGCTTTCTTAAGAAACACTTTTTTAAAGAAGTAAATGGTAGAAGATGGTTGGTGGTAGAACTTGGTAGATGGTAGAAGATGGTAGACGATAGAAGATTGTAGATGGTGGTACATTGTAGAAGATGGTTGATGGTTAAAGATGGTAGATGAAAGAAGATGGTAGAAGGGAGAAAATAGTAGATGGGAGAAAATGGAAGATGGTAGATGGTAGCAGGTGGTGAAAGAAAGTTGATATTAGAAGGTGGTAGTTGGTAGATGGTAGATGGAAGAATATGGTATATTTCAGATGGCTGGAGATGGTAGATGCTAGAAGATGATAAATAGTAGAGGATGGTAGATAGAACAAGATGGTAGATGGGAGAAGCTTCTAGGTAGAAGAAGGTAAAAGATGCTAGATGGTAGAAGATGGTTGATGTTAGAAGATGGTAGTTGGTAGAAGATGGTAGGAGATGATAGTTGATAGTAAAAGATGGAAGTTGGTAGATAGCAGAAGATGGTAGATTAAATAAGAAGGTAGAAGATAGTTGATAGTAGAAGATGGTAGTTGGGTAGAAGATCGTAAATATTAGATAGTATTAAATGGTAGAAGATGGTAGATGTTTAAAGATGGAAGATGGCAGGTGATGGTAGATAATATAGAAGAGTTTTGATAGTAGCAGATGGTAGATAGAACAAGATGGTAGATGATAGAAGATTCTAGATGGTAGAAGGTTGCAGATGATAAATGATAGAAGACGGTTTTTTTAATGTTTTTCCCATGGGCAACTTTATGTTGCATGCTCACGTGTATGAAAACCATCGAATCTATTCGTGTTAGCTAGAGACAGATTAACAAAGAATATTGTGCACCGATTAGTGTTGAACTAATATTAATTTAAAAATATTTATAATTCAAAATAATAAATATTACTGTTAACAATAAAGAATTATTTACCCTACCTACTTCATTTCTAAAATTAAATGTTACATGTTTAAGTATCAACTTTGTAATTTACTCATTTGTTACAAATTTGATAGGTTAGATTAATAATGCTGATTTTTTCTTTATCAACTTTACGAAAATTCAAATTTCAATAATTTTTATCAGCGCCGGATCTAGGGTTTTTTCCAAGGGGGGCAAAAGTTGAATTTGGCGCCCATTTAACTTTTACTCACCGATATACAAAATCATAACTAATCCATAGAACAGCTTTAGTGAAATAGCTCAGTAGTACACAACAAAAATTCTTTTTCATTTTTACTTGCGCTATAGGGCAAGTATTGGTTTCGTGCAAACAAAAAAAATCGAGGTTTTAATCAAACATGACATTACGATGATAGAAAAGCCCAAAAAAGCCCCGTCCGTCGGTCTGTCTGTGCGGTTGTGTTGATGTGTGCTTTTTCACGTCATGCTACAGCCTAAACGGCTTGACAGATTTTCTTCAAACTTGGTATATAGCAGTTTGAAGGAAAATGGTTGTCGAGGTTTTTTTTGTTTTGTTTTAGCCCGGCTCAAACTGGTACCTTTCATGTAACGGTTTTTTTCATTTTGAATTTGCTCGAAAACGGCTCAGAAGGCTTTTTTAAATGGCCATAAGTTCATCATACTATTGCACCCACAGAGCAAGTACGTGCGACCCAGTCGTGCATTTTATTTATTTCATACATTTAACTATTATCTTTTGATTAAAAAAATTAGGACCACTTTTGAAAAACTCGTACATTAGAAATTGTATAGTTTACTAGCTATTCCGACGTTGTACCTACTGCCCTAACGAGCATCAGATAGCGCGATGATACAAACCATGATAGATACAAAAATGTTGAACATTGAGGGTTAAGTTTGACTGCTTAATTATATTTATACCTCCATTTAATTTGTCTAAGATATTAGAACATGGATGATTTTTTTTAAATTAAATAAACTCAGAAAAGTACGTATACGCCCGAGTGTACAATACTGTTTTAGTGTTGTTTTTAGGTTGAGAAATGGGCAATTGCAACAATTTTTTCTTTTAAGTTAAATCCGTTCGCTAGTTAACTTTTTTCATACTAAATCAACAGCAGTTTTAAATCAAATCATAACACAAGATAGATTTGCATTTGAAAATATTTCAGTGTGGTTTTTTCTGATCGCTATAACTTGGCCCCTAAGTCTTATATCACTTTCTTGCTTTTAGCCCATTTCACCCTATTAACAGCTTAGTCTTGCCAAAGATTTTTATCATCTATTCCACGCGCAAATTACAACCTTTCAACCTTTGTGGTTTCTGAGTTAAGTCTTAGTAAACAAACAAATAATATACATAGAAGATTTTCAAGGACTCGGCGCGTCGAACCTTTCTTCACCGTGTCGCTAAACTACATGATCAACTTTAACCAAACCTTCCAGAAAAACTAATGGAACAATACCAAAGTTTTTTTTAGATGTTTTTTAATCCATCAACATCGTAGCCATCCTTCGATAAAATTTAACTTTTTGTAGCATGACAGACGGGGGACAAATTATATTTTGACGTGAATATAGTATTTAGTTTTAACTGACTCCCTAAAGCACTAGAATCGCACTTTTCCCAAACGAAACATAAAAACTTAAAATTTCTGAATCCGTCGACATCGTAGCCATCCTTTCGATGGAATTTGACTTTTTTTTTAATTTGACAAACGGTCTATGGTTTTAGATTTCAAGAATTCCACATAAACATCCCAAGAATGTGTCGCTTCTATGATTACTGAATTTGTATCGAAGTTGACCCTTTCGTTATTAAATTCTTATTTTTTTTTAATAACGCTCTTATTTCAGAACATCAAGGCATTGAACCAAAAAAAAAATAACTTTTATAGATCCAGGTGCTGAAACGAGTCAAAAATATCAATCATCAACTCAAATTGAAATGATTTGTCCATTATTCAATGCTTTAATAGCATTTAGTAAGTAAAGCAGAAATAAATTATGATCATATTTGAAACTTGTTTCAGCAAATAAGATATTGGAAATGGAATCTTACTTGTAAAGTATATACTTGAACACCTTTTTTTAACTCTCGTTTCTTTCTTCATCTTCCAATTTTGGGCCCCCATGAGGGGCGACGAATTTGTTTAAAGGGCGACGAAAGTGGTTCATTACATATTTTATATTTGGAACAAGAAATAAATAAACATAGCATCATTTAAAAATTTTTTTTTACTCTCTTTTCCTTGTTCATCTTTTAATTTTGCGCCCTACTAAAGGGCAACGAATTTGTTTAAAGGGCGACGAAAGTGGTTCATTACATATTTCTTTCATATTTGGAACAAGAAATAAATAAACATTGCATTACTTTGGCGCCCTGTTCAAATGTTGAATACCTTTTTTTTTTTTGCTCTCCTATATTTCTTCATCTTCCATTTGGCGCCCCCCAAGGCCAGGCGCCCGGGGCAAGTGCCCCCCCCCCCTAGAATCGGCGCTGATTTGTATACCCGCTATAACGATTACGTGATTATTCGAAAATAATAATTTACCATTTGACATATACCTACCTTAGCCACAGCAACGCGTGGCCGGGTCTGCTAGTAAAATTATAAGAATTTCGAAAATCGTGCATTTTATTGCTTTTGTATCTTCGTTCTTCGGGACAATTGTTATTCTAAATGCTAATTATGATGTTTTTAATTTTATTTTTTATTTATACTTAACACCTTAACACTTGTTTTAAAACTCATACAAAACAAAAATATCTCGAGAATCCTAAATAAATTATAATTTCTTTTTTAAATTTAGTGGACAACTGAAATCCTGCCGCCTCTAGTTCAAAATCATAAAAATGCTGCACTTACTGGCTTACGGCTGCACTATGTCACAGAACGAATTTTGGCCTACATATTGCCAACACGAAATAGCAATCATTTCGATGCACACGATCAATACGAAAAAGAGTTGATACCCATGTTGGAGCAAAAGCACGGCAAGGTAAGTATCCACTATGGGCTTAGAAGATCCCTAAAGTACTGATTATGTGTATTGTTATTCCATAGAACTATCAGCTCTTTAACCTCGAAACATGTATTTCTGTAATAACTTTGGAAAAAATTTGTGAGGTGTGTAAACACATAGACAAATGGCTTGGGAGTGGCCAGGAAAAGGTCGTTGTTCTGCAAGATAGGTAAGTTGTACTTATAAGGACCTGAATAACAAGCTTTTTTTAAACTTCAAATCTGGTGAATTTTGTTGTTTTTTTTTACACACGTTATTTTCAACAGTAGTTTAACTTATAAAATGACCGGATTTCGGTTAAATCGATCCCCAAAATATTTCGTTACTCCTTGCTTTTGCGTGTAGGTTAACAGGAAATTAAATGTTTAGAAAGCTTTCGACGTTGCTCCCCCAAAAGTAGAATAATAATTCACGATTATGGTCAGTTTATTTTGGTGGTTTTATGTGGAAAAAATTATTAATTATTATTTTTTTCACTATCTGTTCTCGATAGCAAGAAGCTTATAGCAAGCATTAACTTAGAATCAGAGATTAAGCCAACACATATTATGTGCTCACTGGCTACATCATATAGTGCAATTGTTAGTTGTTATTAAGAAAAATATACACAGCATAGCACAAGCACAAAAATACAAAAAATAAATAAATGAATACATAGGTAATACAAAAAAGTATATTAAGAACATGCAATAACAAAAACTATTGTCGTAGTGCACTGGGGCAACTTTTACTAATTCGAAAATCAATAACGTCTTTGTGGCAAGGTTTGAATTACTGTAGAATTTGAATCATGTGTTCGTATGGCAGGAGGTTATAGGGATCTGCCCCTGAACTGCCTCTATCCTATAGACTTATGAATATCATAGAAAGGAGACCATACCTGTGATGTATATTCTAGATAAGGGCGAACATAACAGTTATATAAAGCTAGGGTTACATAAGGATTTTGAAATTCTTTCGACCATCTTTTAACAAATCCCAACATGGAACTAGCTTTTTAATAATAAAATTGATGTGTTCCGTGAAACTCAGGTCCGGGCTAAAAATTACACATGATGCAAAACTTGTGAGATGTAATAGTCGTGTGTACTTGGTAGGTACCCGAAATTGCAGATGCAAATTCTACCACCAACGCCGCCGTAATGACAGCGTCAGAAGAAAAGACTAAATCGAGAATTCGATTTCTACATATTATGTACTAATACGAGTACAGCTGACTTGCTGTTAGTCAGTATTTATTTATTTACATAGCTAAAGACTAGCTTCAGATATAAGTACTTATGTCTATAATAAGAGTACAATTATATAATTGAATACAAATTTGACTGAAATTTAGATGAAAAATTTAACGATTGGTCAAATAAGTTATTACATCTATTATTGAGAAGATTAAATAATTCAAACATTTTGTTTAAGGGAGAAAATCGTTCATAATTAGTACGACAGTTTGGGACATTTATGCAGCTAGGTTGATTCCTTAAGTTTCTTTGAGGAATATTAAAATTTATTCGAGACAAAAGGTACAAAGAGTCTATGTTACCATTTATTAATTTAACAATAAAAACAAAACTTAAATAAGAACGTCTATTCACAAGGGATGGCAAATCAATTAGTTTCAGTCGACTGATGTATGCGGGAAGCTCGTAAGGATTTTCCCAACCTAAGCCACGCAAGGCAAATCGCAGAAATCTTTTTTGAACACGTTCTAACCTTAATATATGGCATTCGTAATGGGGTGACCAAACCTGGCAAGCATATTCAAGAATGGGACGAACAAATGTTATAAAAAGCTGTTTTGTAACAAAAGGATCTGAAAATTGCCGTGACTCTCTCTTAATCCAGCCTAGAATTGAATTGGCTTTATTTGATATGGAGTTGATGTGCTGAATAAATTCAAGCTTTCGATCTAATATGACGCCAAGAACATTTACGTTTTCCATACATGATAGGGAAATTCCATTTAACGAATAATTAAATGGAGTTACTAAAAGTTTTCTTGTGAGGCTCATAAAATTACATTTATTTATATTAAGAGACAAGCAATTACGAACACACCAGTCAAAAAACGAATTAAGGTCGGATTGCAACATTTCACAATCACTAATACTAGAAATAGTTTTAAAAATTGTCACATCATCCGCGTAAATGAGGCATTTAGAATACTTCAAGATAGATGGTAAGTCATTAATAAATAATAGAAGAAAGTTCTTATTGCGAAGAAGTTAATGAAGCTTCTATGTAATGTTTAAATAATGTTAGGTAAATTGAAGTCACCCAACAATAAAATATTTCCATTTAAACTGGCAATGTCAATCATATGATCAAGTATTAACGATAGCTCGGCAAAAATTGATACAAAACTTTTTGTTGGAATAGAAACATTAATAATAAATAGATCACTTGATTGAAGGGAAACCTTAACACAAATGAGATCAGAGATTTAATAGCTGACGCACTTGAAATGCAGTTATTAACAACAATGTGTTGCATTATGTCATTGGGTTGAAGTTCTAATTTTGGCTTCGGAACAGATTCTTCTTTTTTTGGAAGATTCCGAATCGTTGATGTTATTAGTATTATAACAACTGGATATACTTTTCGGTTCAAAGCAAGATATCGGCACTAGAATAATTGTTGTCAGTGGTTATAACCACTTCTGTAAGGGCAGCAGGCAGGGGCGTAATTATTGGAATGACAGTCCTTGAATTTGGGCGCTTCGGATCCACGGACGGAGTTTTCGATAACAATGTAATTTCTCGAAATTTTTTCTTACCCTTTTCGAGAGCAGACTCAGTGAGCATAGAAGAAGAGGGGTTGCTCGGGGACAGAGATGAAGGGTGAAGGAAATCAGGTTCTAACAGCTCTGTTGACGTTGATTTGTTTGCAGTGTAAATAAAAATAAAATGCAAGATTGAGTTTTTTTTTAAATGTTATTTTTTAAAATATTTTCCAAAGAAAAATTTTTTAATTTGTTTGATTATTTAAATATATGGCAATCCGTAATTTACACCTGAAAAAATAATGTTAATATGTTCCAACATATTTCGAAAACCAAAATTTTTTTTGAAAAAATTATTAAAAATCAAAAAAAAGTTTTTAAAAATTTTGAAATGCCGTATTAATAAAATTATTATTGACTTCCTGTGCCCAAAATTAGGCACGAGTACGATAACTGAGCCCAGATTAACGGTTCTATGTAGAAGGGTTAAATACAAGTATTTTTACAATGGGAGGGGGGTCTACATTTCCCCGTTTAGGAGGTAGGGGCGATTTTCGAAAAAAATGTGTAAAAAGGGTACCCCGCTTCGCGGGATCTACGGATTTTAACTCCTTTTTCTAGGGCACACCCACTCATGCAGCTTTATTGCTCCGCTTAGGGTGCCTATGTCAATAGTATTTTTAATCAACAGTAATTGGGTATACCGCTTCGCGAGATCTAGGGATTTCAACTCCCTTTTCGGGGGAACACCAGATCACGCAACTTCGTTACTCCGCTTAGGGTAGGACCAGCTGTCTGGCAGGCGCCTGTGTCAATAGTATTTTTAATCAACAGAACCTATGTGGCTCGCTAGCGGGTTCTAAAGATTTTGCCTTCTTTTTTTAGGGGAACACCCGCTCACGCAACTTCGTTGCTCCGCTTAGGGTAAGTCCATTTGTCTGGCAGTCGCCTGTGTCAATAGTATTTCTAATCAATAGTACCTGGGTGGCCCGCTTCGCATGATCTTAGAATTTCAACTCACTTTTCGGGGACACACCCGCTCACTCAACTTCGTTCACCGTCCAACGTGAAAAACCTGAAGGGCGTTTTGCCGACAAAACAACCTCAGCTCCAAACCATCAACGACGAACTCGATGAACTCGAAAGTACAGACAATGACTTCATTGACGAGACTGACATACCCTTTTGATACATCATGTAAATTTTGAATTGACTTGTTTTTTTCAACTGACTCCTCACTCACAAACTGACTGACTATGACGTGGAGTGCAACGCAATTCTAACTCCTCGTGATGCATTCTGGGTAACGCTTACTGAATAGCTGGATTTCACTTTGAAAGATAAACCTTTCATAAACATTATTCCTTTAATGAAATCACAATAGAAACCTAAAATTTGATAAAAAAGTAGTCTCAGTAATATTCATTTTCACAAGAACTACAAAATATAAAAGCTTTAGATTTTTCGCGTTTGATTAAACTTTTATTTGAGCATCGATCACAGAAAGAAAATTTTATTTTTCATTTCTCAATTTCGAACAAAATTGGTTTTAAGATATTTTTTTACGAGTTTTTATCAAAATTTCGAGTTTGAAACAGATAGTTTAATTTAAATGTGGGATTAAATAACAGAGTTCATGCTTTTAAACCGTTAGTAATGTATTTTAAGTGTTGCCGTTGTTTTTTAATATTTATTTTTACATTCAAGACATTTTTTCAAAAATTGCCCCTACCTCCTAAAGGGGGTGAGGTAGACCCCTATCCCATAGTAAGAAATACTTGGATTTGACCCCTCTACATAAAACCGTTATTAACTCTTGACGTATAGCATGGCATTGTAGAAGTCACCGTTAATGAAAACATTTTCATGTGAATTCTTTTTACTTCTATTCTAGATCAACATTTAATTTTTTCTAAGCATTATGTCTAAAAATTCTAAGAGAATTCTAAAATTAAAGTTGTTTTTTTATTAAAATAATTCGCAATTAATTTTTTTTTTTATTTTTCTTTTCGCTCACAGAGAGGACTGTCAACGCTTGGGTGCAACAATAATTGCTTTTTTAGAATACCTTCGAATATGTGCTTCCAACTACCAAACACGTCTTATAAGTCAAAACGATGGTGTGCAAGATCAAAATACTATTGCAAGAAACTGGATGAACCTTGACATGTTTTCTATGAAAAAATTTCTTGAATGTGATATCGAACCAATGCAAATCCCATCATACAAGCGGTATATTCGATACTTTTCCGGTTTGCTTTCTGGTCAGATAAAACTCAACGCATCACCATTGTATCTCAATTCTATGGGTATTGAGTCACCACCATCATGGCTGCAGTACAAAGGTACAGAAACTGAATGGAGTAGTTTCATAAAAATCTACGAAGGATTACAATGCGTATATACCTCAGGTAGGTAACATTTCATTAATTTAAATACAATAGTTTGCTTTAGCAAACATATGTAGGTACCCGTTAAATTTATCTTTCATATAAAACAATACAAAATTTTAAAGGAATAAGATTGTACCAATTATTTCCCAGGCTCTTCTATAGGTACTAGTACTTTTACTTTACTTCTATAGCAATCAATGGTTTTCAACTTAAAATATTTTGTTTTGTTTGCTATGAACATGAACAACCTTCACACAATATGAATGTTTTTATAAATGAATGTATCTTAAATATATCCCATCTTCATTTAATGGTAGATATTCACATCATTCCAATATCGACGAGACAATTCCTCTATGAAATTGGAAATTTACGTCTTCGAGGTGATATATTAATCAGGTGCTATCAAATTGGTTTCTCAGAAGGTAGTAACTATGATCCTGAATCTAAAAAGCTGATGTTTTCGATCCAATTCCATACGTGTGCCGTTAAAACAAATGATGTTATCTTTGTCAAAGAAGATTTGGATTATGCTTGTGATGGTATAATTAATAGATTTATATTTGTTAATAGAAGCAAATTATAATAAAATCTTTGAATTATTTTCAGAACCTCAATTTCCAAATGACTGCAAAGTCTCATTTCACTTCAACTCAGGTTCCGATAATAATTACTTGTTTCAAAGCCCACTCATAAGAACAGAACGGCTACACGATCTGGATAATGCCAATAGCATTGAAAATCTGGACCTGAGTAAGTATCTTTTAAATGAAAAGAGCATTGAAAAAATCATATGAAATTTTATAAGTCACTTAAGAATCAATACCTAAAACTTTTTTTGGAGAAAATGAAGTAAGCCATTAGGTTTCTTTTACTTTTTTGAATTTTTACGAAACTGTTTTTTTTTGAAGAACTTTTCGAAAATATATTCCAATTTTTTTTTGAGTATGCCAACTTCTAACACTTTGTAGTTTTTAGCAGAAAAATAATATTAAACGAACAAAAAAAAACTGTTTTAAAAAAAAAAAAAATTTGAAACTTTAAAAAAAAAACCCAAAATTTTTTTTTTTTGAAAAATTTAAGAATTTCTATAATTTCTTTTGAAAAAGAGCTTCTACATTAAAAATTTCATCGAAATCCGTCAAGTGGCTTACGGGAAATTCGGATTTCAAAAAACCGGTCCTTTGGGAGGTACCGTTATAAGACTATTCCTGAAAAATCTTTTCCAACCACAACATGAAGCTTGCACATAAAACCCCATTCAGAAAGTATTATCAAAATCGTAGGAGCCGTTCTTGAGAAAAATTAATTTTTCAGTAAAAATCGTATGGCAGGTACCGTTAGTTTTAAAGCTAGAATGCTAATTCCAAAAACACCTCTGTAAGACGTCATAATAATACTATCAACCAAGTTTGAAGCAAATCGGTCCAGCCGTTTAGGCTGTAGGATACAGACGGACGGACAGACAGAAAGCAGACAGACAGACAGAATTGTCATACCCACTTTTTTCGTTTTATCTTTCATCGTAATGTCATGATTGATTGTTAGAATTTTTTTTTACGAATGCATAACTTGCCCTACAGTACCTATGCTATAATCGCAAGTAAAATAAAGTGCACGGCTGGGTCGTACGAACTTGCTCTAATGTGTTAAAATGGTCTTGGGGGCTTGAGATTTTCGGAAAAAAGCATTGAACAAATCATATGAAATTTTTTTAATCACTTAAAAAATAGTTAAAACGTTTTTTGGAGAAAATGAAGTAAGCCATCAGATTTCTTTTGTTTTTCTAAATTTTAAGGCAATTTTTTTTCAAAATCGTTAGACCGGTTTTTTCAAAAAACGGTTTTTTTTGAAAAACTTTTCGAAAACGTATTCCAATTTTTTTTGAGTATGCCAATTTCTAGAACTTTGTAGTTTTTATCAGAAAAATAAAATTGGAAAAAAATTGATTAAACCATTTTTGGAAAAACGAAAAATTAAAAAAAATTTTAAAATTTTTTTCAAAATTCAAAAACACTTTTTTTGAAAAATTTAAAAATGTTTATGATTTTGTTTATAAAAGGGCTTCTACATTAAAAATTTCATCGAAATTCGTCGAGTGGCTTATGAGAAAATCGGATTTTAAAAGAACCGGTCATATGGGAGGGACCGTAATAAGACTTTTCCTGAAAAATCTATTCCAACCAAAACATTAAGTTTGCACAGAAAACATTATTCAGAAAGTTTTATCAAAATCGTACGAACCGTTTTCGCGAAAACTTAATTTTTCACTAAAAATCTTAAGGCAGATACCGTTAGTTTTAAAGATAGAATGCTTATTCCAAAAACAACTCTGTAAGACGTCATAATAATACTATCTACCAAGTTTGAAACAAATCGGTCCAGCCGTTTAGGCTGTAGGTGCCTACACATATGGACGGACAGACAGACAGAATTGTTGGACCCACTTTTTGACTTCTTTATCATCGAAATGTCATGTTTGATTGTTACATTTTTATACCCTATTCCATAGAATGTTTATATTGTATTTGGTGTGGAGTTTGTAACATTCAGAAATAATAATGTTAGGTATGGAAAAGTATATATATTCTGACTCAGAATCAAAAGCCTAGTCGATTTAGCCATGTCCGTCCGTCCGTCCGTAAATATACTCTCTAGAGGTCGCAATTTTTGAGCTAGAAAGCTGAAATTTAGTATATATAATCCTTGGTTCAAGAATAAGGCTAAGTTTTTGAACCAGTGAAATCCGCCCACAAACACGCCCACAATCGGCATTTTTGTTGAACAACCTCAATTTAATAAAATTAAATTATGTTTTTTGTACAGTTACGAAAAAAGCATAACGCTAAAATTTTGCACGCGCAAGCTTTAAATAAACGTTCTTCCAATTAAATAAAAAAAATTCGGTTTGGGCGTGGCTGACGCCCATTTTTCATACAAAACCATCAATATTGTTTTTATAAAAACCAATTGTTATGTTGATGCGAAAAACATTAAATTTTGTGGATATTGCTTGCACATAAACACATTGTGTATGAAATCAAAAAATTTGATTTTGGGCGTGGCTGTCGCCCATTTATCACTAAAAACATAAGAAAATTGTTTTTGCAAATAAACGGCATTTATAATGAATCCGCAAGCAGCTTGCGTCTCTTAGTAGAAACTAAAAACTTTTTGTATGAAAAGAAATTTTTGAATTTTGGGCGTGGCTTACGCCCACTTTGCATAAAACACCATCAATATTGTTTTTATAAAATAACAATTGTTATATTAATGCGAAAAACATTAAATTTTGTTGATATTACTTGCACATAAACATCTTGTGTATGAAATCAAAAAAACTGATTTTGGGTGTGGCTGACGCCCACTTTTCACTAAAAACAAACAAATTGTTTTTGAAAATAAACGGTATTTATAATGAATTCGCAAGCCGAAACCTTGTGTCTTTTGTAGAAACTAAAAACTTTGTGTATGAAAAGAAATTTTTGCATTTCGGGTGTGGCTTACACCCACTTTTCACGAAAGGACGAAAAATGTAGTTTTAAAAATTTAAGGTAGGTACTACCAATATTCAATTAAAACCTCTTTCCCTTTCGTTCGTTATATGAAAAATATTTCTACATTTTCTTTTCAATACGCCCACTTTTAAAGGCGTGATTTTGATAAAATACCTTTGTTCAGGTAAGATCGCGTAAAAACTACTCGATTCAGCTGTAGTTTTACACATATGCCTAAATACTGACTATTGATTAAAGCTTAGTTAGTGCTTTAAATTTTTCTTACAAATTTTTAGGGCACGCCCACTTTTATGGGGCATTTCCGTCAAAAGTCGTAATATGCATTAATTTTTTAATGTTTTTTAACTATCGGTCGCAGTTTTGCAGTAAGAAGATGAACTCTTCGTTTTGTATTCCTTGGTTATGTAGCAGTGTAGTTCAAGAATTGTTAAAAGCACCCATACATTTTAGTTTTGTCTTGTTTTGTTCAAATCGATCTGCAAGCTTAAAATTGAATGATGAGCTCATATAGTGATTACCCTGGCAATAAAAAGTTTTTTTTATTGTTCCAGCAGTTATTGTACTTCGGCCAAACAAAATTTATTGTATTGAATTTTGTCCTGCTTTATAAATAAGACTTGTGTTTCTGATACTGGAACAGCGGCTGGCTGCGAAGGAGGTGAAAGCATATGCATATACAAAAATATGGGAAATAGGGTATCCAACAGTTCGTTGCAAACGTACTGTAGCTCTCGCTTATGTTTTTTTTTATATTACCGACTCATTCAAAATCAAAAACCTTTCAAAGGGTTTGCATAAAGGTGTAAACAATAATAATAAGCTAATTCACCTAAGGTAAGCCAAAAAGTTATAGCATTTAAGTTGGGTCGAGACAAAGGAAAACATAATTTTTTGTAAAGCCAGAAATCTTTTAGTATTTTTAAGAAAGTTATTTTACGAACCATTTTTGAAATTTAAAAAAAAAATTAAAACTACATTTTCAAACAATAATTTTTCAAAATTTTACTTGTTTTGTTGCCAAAAACCAATCCTTATTTTTTTTCCTAGATTGACGTATAGCTTTGAAATTTTATTGCATACTTAGTTTTTCCGAGAAAACTCTTAAACTAATTTAAAAAATAAAAGAATTTTCGAATTTATTTTTTTTTTTTTTAATATCCGTATATGCAGCCACTATACGCAATTGCTTATCATAAGAGCAAGTTCGTGCGACCCACTCGTGCATTTTATTTTTTTAATTTTGGTTTTCGAAGCATGTGTTGAAAACTGGTAAAGGTATGTGGGATTTTCCGTAAAATAATAAAAACATCAGATTAATTATTTAAAATTATATTTAACTAAAGAGAATACAAAATTTAAACTTCTTAGTGACTTTTTAATTTATGTGAGTGAGTTAGTATGGTTCATTTATAGGGTGATCCTACAAATTCCGTCCTGGAACATTTCTTTGTAGGTTTTATTTTCTTGGCAGGTTTTATCGTCTTGGCTGATTTTTTGTTTGTTTTATCAGGAATTATTGCAATGGATTTTCGTCTAAGCAGGATTCATCGTCTTTGCAAGGTATTTCATTTTCACTTTCTGAGCTGTCGTCCTCACTATCATCAGTAGTCCATGGCTTCATATAATCAGCACTCGAATTTGTATTATGAGGACCTTCTTGACCTCCAACCTTTCGCACCTCATATCGGTTGTTAGGAGAGATCTTCGTTATTTGGTATGGACCTAGAAATTTTTGAAAAAGTTTGTTATTATTGACAAATTGATTACGTTTTATTGCTACTTAATCATCTAAACGATATTTTTTAGCTTCTTTTCTATTTGTGTTAAACGATTTGCAGTTTTCTTTCTTTTTTTATTCTTTATTCAAAAAATATTAATGGTCACAAATGTTTTAAGACAATGTCTTTTAAAGTAACAAATGATGTATAAATGGAAAACATAGTTTAAAATGAATGTAGACTTATGATAAAAATAACAAAAATTAAAATAGAAATAACAAACAAAAATAATAATTTAATATGAAGATAGCAAAATTACACAAGATTTTTTTTTTTTTTTTTTATATATATACATATATTTATACTAATTGAAAAAGTGTAGGAAGTAAAGAAAATAAAAGATTACTAAATTGAAAATAAATATAATATATACACATACACTTATATTGCTTCTATGTTGACTCAGATATATATTTGAATAAGTTGTTTTTAACAATGTTAAAACTATCGTTGTGGATTGATTCTTTGATTTGATGTGGCAAGGAGTTGTAAATTTGAATGGTGTGACAGAGAAAGAGACGACTGGTTGTTAGGAGAGAAGTTCTAGGCAAGATTATATTAAATGTGCGTCGAGACCTAGCGAACGTAAGATTGGCATACAGATATGTTGGAGTGCGGTACTTTATAACTTTTACTAATAATAAAAGACTTCGGTAATCTAGATATTTTCGGAGATCACATCCTAGTAACAATTTTTTGAAATTCGAAACATGATCATACCTACGGAGGCCATATACATATCTTATAACCGAATTAAATGCAACAGACAATTTTTGAAAGTTATTTGAGTCAAGTTTTCCAAAGACTTCACAGCCATATGTAAAAAATGGTATAAGAAGAGAACGAGCAAGATGTTTTCTAGTGTTCTCTGGCGTAAAATTGCTTGAGGGCCACAGAGATCGCAATCCTCCATAAACACTCCGCACAATATAATTTACATGATTATCCCAACTTAAAGTAGAGTCAATGAAAACACCAAGATTTTTATTGAAGCTTAAAAAAGGAATATTGTTATTATTAAGCAAAATTGGCGAGAAATTATCACTTTGAATTGGGTGTTTGTATATAATCATACTAGACGAATTTTTAGGGTTAAGAACTAAAGAATTGATACAAGACCATCGTTGGATAGAAGAAAGATCATTATTTAAACAACTAATACCATATTCGACAAGGCCTAGTGGCCTTGATAGGAAGAGTTGTGCGTCGTCAGCATAAAGATGGAGTTCACTGTAGGTTACACAACTAAAAATGTCATTAATGTACATGCAGAATATTAAGGGTCCTAAAATTGATCCCTGTGGCACTCCAGTTGTTACAGGAAGAAAGGATGAAAAAAAAACCATTAGTGAAAACTGCTTGGGTTCTTTCGCTAAGATAACTTCTTACCAATTTCACTGCTGTTCCATGAAAATTATACTCGGAGATAAGCTTTCTGCAAAGAAAATGAAAATGACAATCGAATTCGGTATCGTTCTGTTTCAAAAGCTTTCCTTATTTCCTCATCTATACTTTCAGCTTAAACAATATCTTCTCTGGCTCTCATTTTAACCCCTACTAAAACTTCATAAGGGCTTCGTCTTATACTTCGTTGATATGTCGAATTCAACAGCATCAGTAGCGAAACCATTTACTTGGATCGTCAATTAAAAATTTGGTGCCACTGAATTCGCTCGATTTGCCCATTTGCGCGAAGGACACCAGTTGTTATTAGAAGGTGCTGAATACCCTGCTCCTCACAATATTCCTTAAAAGTGGTTGAAGTGAAGGCTGATCAGCGATCAGAAATTATTCTCGACGGGTTCCGAAAACCCCTTTCTGTAGTTTAATCTTCTGGATAACTTAACACGGATAAATCCAGGCAATTTTGAAAACGCGTCTCCAACACAGAATATTTAGCTGTATTTTTTATTAGTGGCTGATAAGGATCCTAAGTGTACAACGTGATAGGTTTGCAATGGTAATTAATTTTTTTGGATCGGGTTAAGGAGAACTTCCTGCTTTCCAGCTTTTCCTTCACTTCACCAAAATGGCCTTCTTCGTGAACTTCACGTATTATTTCCCTTGACATGTTGTTTGGAATGTACAGTAACTTCTTTCCTTTTCCATTGTCTTTGTAGAGAAGGCCGTGCTCGACAAAAAAGTTCTCGTATGGTTGTGTTAGTAAGATCTTTTATATGGTCATCTTTTTCTTGAGCTATCTTTATTCGGTGAAGTAGTTCACTACTTATGATCATATAAATTGGATTTTGACTTACGGTGTCGACATGCTTCATGCGGATTCCAGGTCGGTATTCAATAGTGTAGTCATAATCTTGCAATGCCAATGCCCATCCTGCGATTCTTGGTAAAACTTCCTTCTTTCCCATAGTTATACCTTGAAGGCGGCACAGTCAGTGATGATCTTAAACTTCAGTCCAAGCAAATATACTCTGAGCTTCTTCACAGCATTGACAATGGCAGGGACTTCAAAATGGTAGCTACAGTAACGTTCTTCTGCTGGTTTGGTTTTTTTTGCTGTAGAAGTAAACGGGGTGAAACTTTCCATCATCTGATTTCTGCAATAAAATTGCCCCATAACCCCATTTTGATGCATCTGTATGCAGTTCTGCCTCTGAATCCTGTAAGTAAAGTTTCAAGACTGGTTACGATGATATTATATTTTTTAGTTGCGTAAAAGCATTTCCTTCTGTTTTTCCAAACACGAAGGGCTGGTCTTTTCTAAGTAGCTGAGAGAGTGGACGGGCTATCATCGAATAATTTTGAACAAATTTCCGAAAGTATCCGGTAAAGCCAAGGAAAGTTTGAATAGTTTTAAGGGAGTTTGGCTCAGGAAATCGTTGTATGTCACTTGTATTAAGATCTGATGGTGCTACTGAGCCATTCGAAAAATCAAATCCCAAATATTCAATTGATCTGCATAAAAATTGGAATTTCGACCATTTTATTTTCAATCCGTAGCTTTCAGCTAAAAGGAAGACCTAAACACTCTTCATCGGTTTTCCCCTAAATAAACTACGTCATCCATACAAAATAGGACGTAACCTTTAGCAATGAACGTTTGAAAGACTAAATTTATGAATTTTCGGAATATTCCAGGTGAAACGCACAACCCAAACGGAACTCGTAAGAACAAGTACTGTCCAGAATGTGTCACAAAAGCTGTAAACTTTATACTTTCTTCTGATATTGGAATATGACAGAACCCATTTTCTAGGTCTAAGGTGCAAAAAACATCAGCAGAGCTGAGCGCATCAATTTGATCTTCGATCAAGTGCAACTGAAAATGGTCTTATCTTACTATCTGCTTGTTTAGGCTCCTATAGTCAACGCATAACTTTTTGCTGCCATCTTTCTTTTTAGCCAGTACCACTGGGCTTGCAAAGTCGGAATTGCTAGGACGGATTATACCCCCTTCTAGCCATATAGCTTTTTGTTCATCCACTAGTTGTTTTTCTTCAGGGGCTAGTCTCCTTGGTGGTTGCGAAGTAGGGTCATCAGTTTTGGGAACCAACTTTATTTCAACAGACGTAGTTTTTTCATTCTTCGGGTTATAACAAGCTACTAAATTTTCGATGTCTTCTTTGTACTCAGGACTTCCTAGCTCTTTTTAGTTGTAACAAGCACTATACATTTGAGGAAATTGACTAACAATCTGTTAAGTAGTTAAAACAGGTACCCCTTCTATAGTTAATTCAATGTTCTTACCAACAAGGATATCCATGCCCACTATAAAAGGTACTACCATCACTGCATCCGACATCACAACAAAATTTGCTTTCGAAACATATTGGTCTGCTTCAAAACACCCCAAAGCTTCAACTGATTTATAGGAAAGACCTCGAACCACCATTTCTGTTTGCTGTAAACTAGGAGCACCCATCTTAATCATCGCTTCGAATAATAGTGACATCACTGCCGGTATCAATCAACCCCTCGACCTCAAAACCATTAACATAAATGTTCTTCATTGCGTTCGGACAGCGTGCTCTCAGTTCGATTTTTTCTCTTGCGGTGACTTTTTCTTTGGACAGTTCATTGACTTATGTCCAAACTCATTGCAATGGAAACACTTCGGATTTTTTTCGTTAAATGTACTACATGACCTCTACGCTCGCAATTAAAACATTGCCCTAGTGAGTATATAGTTATTTTTTTCTTTAAACTGCTTCAAATTGGAAGCGCCAAAAAGGATAAGGTGTGTCGCAAATCTCATCTATAACATACTCATACAATATAATAGAAGCTTCACCCAGCCTACCCTTTGCATCTCTCTCATTTCCAGTGAATAAAATTTTAGCAGAATTTTAATGAATTGATTATGCAAATCCACTTTTTTTTGCGACTTTTGATTATCACAACCAAGCCGAATAGCGTAAGAAAATGGGTAAAAACTACTCCCAGATTATTTTTACTTCCTCAATAGGGCAAATATTGGTTTCGTGCAGAAAAAAAATCGACATTACGATGATAGAGAAGCCCAGAAAAGTGGTTTTCGCCATACCGTCCGTCGGTCTGTTGTGCGGATGTGCGGACGTGCGTCTGTGCGCTTTTTCACGTCATGCTACAGCCTAAACGGCTTGACGGATTTTCTTCAAACTTCATATATAGCAGTTTGAAGAAAAACGATTGTGGAGGTTTTTTTTTATTTCGTTTTAGTCCGGCTTAAACCGGTACCTTTCAAGTAACGGTTTTTTCAATTTGGATTTTCTCGAAAACGGCTCTAACGGTTTTGATTAAACTCAAAATTTAGCTAACTTTAAGCATTTATAACACAACATTGTTTTTTGTTTTTGGCGCAAATGATCGTAACGAAAATCAGGTTTTAACGGCTTTTTTTTTCGAATAGCCATAAGGTCACAACGGCTTGATTGAATCATCTTAAATTTCGTTTGACAAAGTTTTTCATAGTTTTCTATAGGATGGTTTAGTAAAATTTTCACTGAAGCCTTTCTAAACGGTATCTTCCATACAACGAGCCGTTGAGTTTTAACCAACATTTTTTGGTTTTTTTTTCTAATTTGTTCGAAAATGGCTCTAACAATTTTGATTAAACTTTGTGTGTTATATTCCTTTAGTGTTTTTAAGAGAACTGCATTTTTAGTTTTTGGCTCAAAATGCATATAACGGAGATCTGCTCTTAAGGCTTTTTTTTCAAATTTCCTTAAGTTGTCAACGGTTGCATCGAATTCACTCAAACTTTGTTTGGTATAGTTCCTTACAGCTTCCTATCAGATGGCATTAATTTTTTTTTTCAGTTTCTCTTTTTTAAATGGTGGCTTCTTACAAAGAGACACTAGATTTTGGCCAATTTGTTCGTTTTTTTCTAATTTACTCAAAAAAGGCTAACCCGATTTTCATGAAACTTTGTATGTAACATACATAGAATACTTCAAAGAAAACCACATTTTTAGTTTTTGGCTACACATGATAATAGCGGAAATTGGTTTTAACAGTAAATAATTTGGCCATAAGTGGACATTTGTATCATTTATAACACCCAAAAGATGACATCTTAATTTTAAATATTAACGCTCCCGTATATCGGGTTTTCAGGTTTTAGTCAAAATTTTTTAGGTTTTACCAATTTTTTTCAAAAATGAGTCGTTCTTATTGATCGAAAAGTTTGTTTTCATCGTACTATTGCACCAATTGACAGGCACGTAGCCAGAGGGGGGCTAGAGGGAATCAAGCCCCTCCCGAAATGATTTAAAAGAAAATATTTGAATTAAGTTCACCTAATTTTTATATTTTGTTTATTTTAATATAAATATAAACATTTATTAAAGTAACATATATTCAGAACAATATATGTATAAGTAAGTAGTGAGGCACTAATAAATTAATTTGTGTAGTTAGTATAAGTAATAATAAGCAAGCTCAAATTTTGTTAAAGAATAACTCTTAGGACCGGTTGCACAATCGTGCTCCATAGGATCAATATGGAGACTATTTAGGTACTATCGATATCTATACTCTTTTATAAAGACTTAACAATTATGTTGTTTGTTACGCAGGATCTTAGAAAGTACTCGACTGATTTATTCGAAACAAATTTTGTAATATTCTTTATTATTAGAAAATTGTTAACGGCAACTTTTTTTTTAATAATTTGTTTTTAAAACATGAACAGACAATACATAATATAAATATCTTTTATCAAATTGCCCATTTTTGTTTAGGTTGTCTTACTAATTTTTTTTCATCTATTTGATAGGTAGGTACTTTATAAAGATGAAAATTCTTTTATCAAGTCAATGGAATAGCATAAATTTAAAGCTATAAATCGTACTCTTAGTGAATTTCCAACACAAATGATTATTCTATTCGAGTTTTGACCGTAAGATTAACAGTTAAAAAGTTATAGCAATTCAAAGAATAGTACTAATCGAACTAATTTTATGAACTACTTTTACCCCAAAAATTTTCAGCTTATTATCTCTCATTCCTAATTTGACTGGGCTATAATATTACACTCAAAGTTGCGTTTTTTGACTTAAAAAAAATTCAAAAACAATGAAACGGCAAAGCTCGATTGATACTAAAAAAAAAAGTGACCAATGTAAGTTAGTAACTTTTTATGTTTATACAAGGTGTCTCAAAGAAAAGTTTTTATTTAACTTTTCTTTTCAACATAAAGTAGAACCCCGTCGAGTATTGGTTAGTGTGTCGAACTGCCGCACCAAAGGTTCTGGGTTCGATCCCTGACTCCACCTAAGTTCTTTTCCGGGGTACTGCATCTTGCGAGGAAGTGGCAAATCTTCCAAGAGTAGATAATTAACGTCATGGAAAGTGTAGCCGTTCGGATTCGGTGGTAAATTGTAGAATATTTTCGGTTGATATTAAGCTATTTTGTTTATATAAAATCGTAAATAATATTGTGTGATGTCTTGATTTTGATGGATGCACGTATTCTTGGAAAAAAAAATTGTGTGGTTTTATGAAACCACGACGAAGTGAAACTTTTTTTCTATTCTTGGTTTTTCCCTTGTTTACCAGTTTATTTGACTCACTAGCTGTATCGTTGTCCATCATGATCAACGATCAAGTAAATATTGTTACATTAATACAATGATCAAAGCACACACATACCGCAGAGCACGTGAACGAATGAGTGAAAATACATGCTACACGGTCAGCTGGTGTGAGCCATCTGCGCCGCCATATTGCGACATGCGGGAGATGAACCAAACAATTTGGGGCGATGGAAAAAAGTTTCACTTTAAAAAAAATTACAACCAAAAATTAAACATTCAATAAAGATTTTTAAAATGTTTGTAAATGTACAGAATTACTTCTTCGAAATTGGACAAGCCCCTCCCGAAACAAAATCCTGGCTACGGGCCTGCACACAGAGCAAGTACGTGCGACCCAGTCGTGCATTTTATTTTATTTTTATTCCGTACCTACATTAGTAGCTTTTTTACAAAGGAATTAATTATGTGTTGTGCCACCACCGTGAACTATGACCTCGTACATCCTGTTGGGTAAAGAGTCATTTAATTTATTTATATAATCTAGTGAAATAGTCTCCCATGCACTTTTATTCCTTCAAGAAGATCCGATTTTCTTTGATTACAGTCCAATTCGCACGACTCTACAGGCAAAATTACGGAAAAACCCGTTATAAAAGCATGCGTGCTGTAATCACAGAAGATGGTAAGCACTTAGTCTGGAATGCAATACCCAACTGCATCGGATCTTCTTGCAGAAATAAAAGTGCATGGGAGACTATTTCACTTGATCATCTAAAGAAATTAAATGACTCTTTACCCAACAGGTTGTACGAGGTCATACGAGTAGCTCACGGTGGTGGCACAACACATAATTAATTCTTTTGTAAAAAAGCTTGTATGGATACTAATGTAAGGAATTAGAATAAAAAAATAATCTGAGGGTAGTTTCTACCTATTTTCTTACGTTATTCGGCATTTTCAAGGGGTGGTGCTAATCAAATGTCGCAAAAAAAGTGGATTTTTCATAATCAATTCTTAAAAATTGTAATAAAATTATATTCACTGAGCTACCACCATAACTTTCATTTCTTTCTACGTATAATATTATAAACTTTCATTGGTAAAAAAATCGCTTCAAAAGGTTTATTTGATTAGCTGATATTAAGCTCCAAAGACAAGAAGCATAGGGGCGCTAATCGGTTGTCGGGCAGTGTATATCTTAATTTTTGTCCCGTATTCTGTGTGATAGAATGGGCTTAAAATAGTGACGTCATTTCATTAAAGGCACCATTCAGACTTACGTTAGAGACGCGATAAAAAGATGCAAGCACTTGTTTCAGTCGTTTGCAAATAAAAGCGAAACAAACTTTTTCATATGTCGCATTGTTGGGAAATTATTCTTGGTTTTTCGCACAGACGTTGGCTGGTTTATGTTAACAAATTGTTTTAGCAACAACATACATTGGAAAAAAAAAGAAAATACATTCGGTATAGATACATACATATTGTACGTATATGTGTGTTCGCATAATACCTACACCACATGTCATTCAATTTATTTAAGCGGTGAGCGCTGTCTATACTTGCTGGTAGCAAGCGGGTTCGCCTTCAAGAAAGCTTGTTTTAATCGGTGTATCTATTTTTAGCTTATTTTGGAAGGCATAAGCTGGTGTGATAATTAAATGGGAATTTAATCGGACACTGGATTTTGTGTTAAAGTGGTGTTAAATGTAGGAACAATAATTATTGTTTAAGTAAAGTTTTTTTCAAATGATCTTGAAAGTTATTTACGTGGGAGCTATATTTGTGATGCAACTGTTCAACACACGAAATGTTTGAAAACGGTGCCGTGACATTTGGCCATGTGTCATATGGCCATATTTTGAAATATGGCAATATGACACTTTCAAAATGTGTCATGTGGCCATATTTCAAAATATGGCCATTGGCCATCTGTCGCTTTGTCAAAGTGTCATTTGGCAATATTTTTCTGCGACTTTTAGCCATATGGTCCAATGGCACTTTTCTAAAAGCGTCAAATGGCCATACAATTATTCTAATTTTGCCCAAGGGAGAACCAATTTGGGATGTGAAAAAAAATTCGTTGCTAAGTTTAATGGAGTTTGCTGTTTAAGCAATTAAATGGAATTTATAGATAAGTTTTCTTGCTGTAAAATTAAAATTGAACTTTAATAAAACATTGTCAACTTGCAAGAATATATTTTCAACTATGTACTTAAGTTAATATTTAAAATAGAAAAAAATTGTTTTAACTCCAAAACTATGCTCCCTAAGTGTTCTTGCAAGATTGTTATATGCTCCACCAAAATAATCAATTTTTAATTAATATTTTTCAATTTTAAAATCCCTATGTTTTTTCTTTTAAACGCAATTTTTCATAGACACCCAAATATTTTTTTAATTTTTTTTTGTTTTGGTTGAAAATATGCTCCATAAATGCTCCCTTAGAACTGACAACTGCTCCCCTTACCATTTTTAAAATCATCTAACTGATGAGCCCAACCGTTGTACCTGGGCGAAACGCATTTGGACTATAGGTCACTAAAGAAAAATAATAGGTATACATTGCATAATAGGCCTGGATAGAGGCCTGGATATGCGTGAAAAAGAAAAGCGTGGAGTTTTTCAAGTTGGGGAATATATATGGTTGAATTTAATATTTTTTTAAAACTCATTTTGGCCATAACTTCATAAATAATAATTTTAAAAGGGTTAAGGGGAGCAGTTGTCAGTTCTGAGGGAGCATTTGTGGAGCATATTTTTTACCGAAACAACAAAAAAATTAAAAAAAATATTTGGGTGTAAAAAAAAATTTGATTTTCGAAATATTTTGATATTATATATTTTTTGCGATTTTCATAATTTTTACTTGCGATTATGTCTTATAAGGCAAGTTAGGCATTCGTGAAAAAAAAAGATTTTTTTATATCGTAGAGTCTTTTAGATATTGTACAGAGGGATAATAGATTTTTTTATAACAAAAAATAACGGTACCTGCCATATAAACGTTAGGTTAGGCCTTTTTAAATGTCTAAAATAGGTACTTTCCATAGGACCATTTTTTTTTTGCTTTCGACTATCTCGATAACGGCTCAACCGATACTTTTGAAATTTTACTCATATAAAGGTGTAGGTAGGTTAACCTAACCTAAGGTGTAGGTAGCTCAATTTGTACTGCACCAATATTTCATAAAAACAATGTTTTGTATTTTTAAAAGCAATTTTTAATTAAAACAAATAATTAATATATTTTGAAAACTACCCATTAAATTTTTTTTCAAAAATTATGCCTATGTTAATGTATTTGCTGAATATGAATACCTATGAACTGGAGTTTTTGAATTTTTTTTTTGAAAAATGTTTTCAAAAATTAAAAAAAAAGAAAAAAAAATTATTATATTTTACTATTATGTATTTAATTCTGAGAAAAGTCTTAAACTAATTGAAAAAATAAAAGAACTTTCAAAATAGTTTTAATTATTTTTAATATAAATTATGCATCCAGTAAACAATTATCAGACATTAGAGCAGGTTCGTGCAACCCAGTCGTGCATTTTTTTGCAAATAATTATGACCAGTCCAGTCAGCAAGAATTTGCCAAATTTCAATTTCAATACAATTTATCACACACTCACACAATCACTTCCCAATACAAAAATCACTCAATATTTATTTAAGCTATGGATGTTAAAACGGTGAAAAATCTTGCTGCAAAGATGTCAAACGTACTGCGATGTGATTGCCACCTCTACGGGCTTATGCGAAGTTTATAAGGTTTTTTTTTTTTAAACTTTAATAGTAATTTCCTGGGTATATACTTATTTGCGTTGCATTTGTAAAAAAAAAAGTTCTTTATATACCTAGTCATTTGTGCAATCATTGTGAAAATCATACCTACATACATAAGTCTAGTTTTCTTTAGGAAAGGTAGGTGTGAATTATTTGAAAATAAAGAGTTTTAGAAATTCCTCGTTTTTAGTATTTCAGGACAGGTACTTATTAAGTTTAAGCAAAACACATCATGTAAAACGATTGTTATCTAAGAAAAGCAGTAATCATATAAAGTATGTTGAATATAAATAATTCTAGAATTCATGTGCTTTATTTTTTTTTTTCTTTTTTCAACCCATGTACACGTCCTCGATTTTTGTTTTACCTTATATAATCCTCAAATACCGCACACCTATAATCCTTTAGTGCATTTATACACTAAAGTGCAAGAAACGCAATAATTTCCTAAACCACCGAACATATTATTTTGCTAGAACAATTTATAATATATTTATTGGCAACCATGGCTGCCGCGCATGAAATATGAACATTTTCATACATTTCCTCTTCAAGGCCACCAAATCCATCAAATCAATTCAAAAAAATGAAAATAAAAGATGGCTGCCATATATTTCGACGAAAATCCATTCTATGGAAAATGGAATAGGGTATAAAAAGTAAAACATAGTAAAACCGTCGCGGTCGGCGCTACTAAGTAAAGATGAAGATGAAAGTGGTCATTAATAATGTAAAAATAAAACTTAATTTAAATTTTCGTTTAATTACAATATCGTTTTGGCACAAAAATACAACCAGAAACTCTTCTATACGAACGAACATTTTTATTTTCTAATTTCTAAAAATAGATAGATATAACTAGACAAAATATTCAGATTTTTCATATGCGAAGGAAAATATTACGAGGTAGCTATTTAGTTTTTCTTGGCGGAAACACCGAGACTGTCCGTCAGCGTTGCTGTTTTTAATCATAATGTAAATTCTTTTAAATTAAATTTTGTACAAAAAAAAGCTTCTTGCTAACCAAGAACCAAGAAAATTATAGATGCGAAGTTTGTTAAAAGTTAATCGCTGATAGTTTATTAAATAAATAAACGTTAAAACGTTAAACGTTTTGCGCGATACCCCGAACATATCAAAAATTAAAAGTATCTGGCAACATATTTAATACAGTAGTATTTTGTTTGCTTCCCCGACACCCGACTATCAACAACTGTAAGGTGTTCCAAGTTAATATTGCACAGAAACTTCTTTCGGGTCAGTTGAAATTTGTGTCAGTTTTAAAAATCCTCAAGGCATACAAAATTCTAATCAAGCTTATGAATAGAAATACTAATTTTGTGTCAGTGTTTTTGCAACAGCGTTACTGTGGACGTCGCCGGAATTTTTTTTTTTGTGTATTTTTCAAAAATTCAAATGGTGAAAAGAGAAATTTAAAAAGAGCTGCGCAGTAGAATAGCCAAGTGATTTGGTACGAGCTATGCGGTTGGATTGCACAAATGATCTTGAAGTTCTTGTTGTATGCGAGATATGAGTTCGTCTATCAAGAGATCTGTTCGTCCATAGATTTACAAAGTGTTTCAATTACACCTGGTTCGCCAGATCAATCAAAATCTAACGGCATCAAAAGCTGGTCCTTTTAGGCATCGTTGTAATAGGTCCTTATTTTCACCATTTGAGTAACCACATATTTCGGTTGTAATCTCAAATATTGCTATGGGCCATTCCTCCAAACATCCAGCAAATGGCAAAAGATCTTTGGACATGATATGATATGTCTAGCTGCTCAATAGATGCGAAGCGTTTGTCGTAGGTCTGGCGTGAAAAGGAATCAAATTTGGGTTTGTTGTTGCCATCTCAGTATTACCACAACACAATGGTAGTTCTTTTTGTTTGAGTGGTTCTTGGTTGGAGCGAGTTTCCATGGTAGGTGTATGGATAGGTCGTAATTCCTTGTGCATTCTGGTGAGTTTGCTAGGAATATATATATACAAAACACGGAACCGAAACCGAAACGCACCGATCGCTATAGAATATAATACTATTTAAAACTATTTTGGATTATCCGAATCCAAATCAAAATCGAAACGCGAATCTACTTATTTGCAAAATTTAATGGATAAACAAAAAAAAACCAATGCACTCAAACGATTATGTACGGTAGTATGTACCTATATATAAAAGTGGGCGCCAGGAAACTTTTATGGTAGTTTGCCTTACCAGATGGAAGCTGAAAAATTTCTTCAATTGTAAGGAATTAAACGAAAGAATTATTATTCACAATGGGAAGTTGGAATCTTTTATTGTTTGGGAAGTGGTTCATCTGGGAAACCTTGGCAGAAGGTCTGGACTAAAACCCAGAGTCTTTTCGACGAAAAGAAAAATAGAACAATGGTATTTCGACGCTAGCAGAAGGCTAATTCTCGAAATAAAGAATAGGTTTTGACAAAAATAAAAAGAGAATGATTTGTGTCACGATGACATAAAAGAAGATCACAATGGTAATGGAAGGTGCAAAAAAGAGTCACGAGTCCCACAATCTTGAGAGAAAACGAATAATCGGCGAATGCCTACTCGACTATTAATTTATTTGCCCCACATAGGGTCTCAAACAAAACGAATTGAACAAAATTACTACACAACTAAACAAGTTAAAGATATTCTTGGACACAACCAGACACAGAAATACTTAGCTTGGCACTATATTGGTCTTTCCAACAAGAGTAGGATTCTCACAAACAAATCCAAATCTTTACTTGAGGTTTTCTTGTTCCTCAATCGTTTTCTTCTTTATTAATCATTCTACAACTTTTACTTTTCGCGATACAAAACCAAAACTTGTATTTTTTCACTTCTCTTTTTTTAATTCTCCAAAAATGTATTCTATCCCAAACAAAATCCAAAATTGAATTGTCATCCAAAATGGAGGCTTGGCTTGTCCCCTTCGCCACGACTATATGGCTATCCTCTTCAGATCTTTTGCGTGGTGGTGTTCTTGTCTCGGTCATACAGCAGCATCTCGCCCATATAGGCTGAGAGGTGCGACCGAGAGCAGTTATACAATCATTGCACGCGATCCTATGCGTTGAGGATATTGAGCCTTCTGCAGTCAACTCTATTATTTTAAAAGGCAAGTGAAAAACTACGAAATTACACGCAAAGTCCCCAGCCCAAACCGGCCCAAATTATTTGTTTTGAGAAGAATATTCTTGTTTAAAAAGAAGCCTAACCGTTTTCCAACTAAAATGGTGGAATTTATAAATAAGAAAAATCTAAATTCTGTAGACCTTCGCGCAGATAATACCAAAAAGGGGAAAACACATCATTGTGTTCTTTCTTTGATGGCTTGGCCATTCTAAATTTATGTTGGTGTGATTATAGTTCACACATAGTTGGACATGGGTCATCTTCATGCCTCTCTCTGCTCTTTCAACCTTCTGCCGCAAACTCGCTGACTTAGTGGCTCTTCCGCCTTTCGTTAAATAGTGTTGAAACCCTGTCTAACACTTTTGATGGAGCCAAGATTGGTTACTTTTCCAAAATACTTAAAGAGCAGTCCTCTGGCTGATGGTCCAGGTTTCTACGGCACTCTTTAAAGCATTTTGGAGCCGCAACAGGAAGGGAATGTGGAACAAAAATTGTTAAAGAGGAAATGGATTGGCGAAACTTGTTGCGGTAAAATTTACCGCAACAACACGGAAAGAATTTTTAGATCAGATCAAGAAAAATGAGCTGCAAATCACGAAAATCTTATGCAGTTTCTCACCCTAGCTCGGGGGTTTGTAAATTACGACTCCTTGTTCGTAATTTTCAAAATTGAACGAAATGAAGATATTGACACTCAAAAATAGCAAATTATCACTTTTTTGGGTCAATAATTCGATCCTGAGAAATAAAACATTGCCATCGCGAATCGAAAATTGATCCAAATTTGTATCAATTTTATATTTACTCGATTGTTAATTGCAAAAAGCGAGTCGTAGATTTCCATCTTTTTGTTTTGAATCAAAAATATGTTTTTGAAAAAATGAGTGGCAAAGTCGTAAATTGCAACCCCATTTTACTCAATTTGTAACAAATTATATCGCTTTGAGAGGAAGAAGCAACGTTTTCTATTTATTGGAAAGCATTTATTATTATTTATTGAAAAATGTAACTTTTACTTACTTGGCTGATTCTAGGAATCGAACTCGAGACCCTCAGCATCCCAACCTAGCACACATCTACTAGGCCATGGTGATGCATCCAAGTCGGATATCAAAATTAATAATAAGAAGCAACCTGAATATGAGTTACATTTTAGGGGTGTTCTGAATTAAGATTATGTTTTATTGGCGAGAAAAATATAGTCGTCTTATTTAGGACGTCTAACCTCTAATGTACAATTTTTTGAGATGATCATTTAAATAAAGGTAAGAAAAATTGTATATAATGTGTAGTTGAAATTAAACTTTGTACTCCCTATATATATATAGAACTACAAAAAAGGCATTATTGGAGACACAAGTGGGGCCAGGGCCTAATGACTTATATTCTGAACGATTCCTGTATGTGCGTTGATATTCTGGTGGAATATCATTTCCCGCTGAATCCGAATGGCTTACAAAGATCCACTTTTAATATTAACCAGATTTATTTTTCGATGATTTTTCATTTCCTCAAAAGAGACAGTACCAAAAAAAAAAAAGATAATTATTAGTTCGAGGCAGGGATCGAACTCCGGACCTTCGACGTAACCGTCAGACACACTTGAGTTGATTTTAATACTCAGTGATTGTAAATCACGAAAAAAATGTAGCAAATCCAGATTGGTAAAAAGTATAAATGGAATTATTCCCTTGAAGTAGTAAATTGCGACAAAAAGGTTGTAATTTACTTTGAAGGGCACAAGCTTGAATTATAACTTTTAATTGTAAATCTCAACTTAGGAATTGTTGTAATTTGCGATGAATTGAAAGTTAAATTGCCATATTTTTCTATTAGTTTCGAATCAAAGCGCCGTGATTTACAAAAAAACATGTTTTGTAAATTGCAACTGAATATTTCGCAATTGGTGATTTTTCAATTCTCTCCGTGAAATCCTTGGATCTCTATGTCTTGTTGAACTTAAGGTGAACGTTTGCTTAGAAATCAGATTCAATAATAATAATAATTATTTATAAAAATAACAAACTAACGAATGTATATTGCGATTGAAATTTTATCAGTTAAAATTATAAGTTCCTCACAAAGTATATTTAACTTACAACTCAAAATCATTACTTTTATTTATCAACTCAGATTGATAAATACAATCAGACAGTTGACTGACTTTTTCAACTCATTTTAAATTTACACTTGGTTTATTTTATCAAGGACGGCAAGCATTAAAAACATCCTCATCCTTGGCGTTAAAAGAACCATACACATAATGCAACACTTCATCGGAAACCTTAATTTTATTTTTATTTGAAGTTGATTCAAGCTCTTTTATTGTTTAAATTGTTTTTGTTTGAATACATAATTTTATGTTGAATAATTAAGCGTGTAATAGATAGTTTACTATACGGAGAGTTATAAGTAGTTTCGTAAGAAAAAAAAACATGGCATAACGATGAAAGAGAAGCCCAAATAAAAGTAGGTCCAACGCAATACTGTTTGATTGCAGTATTTTGTAAACAGATTTTTGACCATACAGTACTTTGACCCCCATCCAAACTAAAACTACATATTTTTAAAGTCAGAAAAGGACATATCCGGTAACTTAGCTCATCAATTTTTTTCCCAACCCTATACAGACTCTTGTCATACCGAAGGTCCGTTGGACGGATCCTTATATGCAACAATTCTTAGATCACCAAAGTCATCACATTGCCCCAATAACATCAGCGATCAATCTATAAAATCCATTGGAAATTTCGACAATTTCGATTTGATTAAAAACAGTAAACCAATAACAACAAGCACCCCAATTAAAAGCTCATTTCATACAGAAGTAACTTCCGGAAGAACTTGTTTTCGGGAAATATCGGCACCATTGCCGCACACCGATCATAACACTCATATTGAAAGCCGTCCTGGAACATCACAATCGAGTTATCGCCATCATTCAGGCCATCCACCATCTACTCAACATCACCAAAAAAACTCCACCATTGTAGTTGTTCAGACCTCTGATAATAAAAACAGTCGAACCTACCAAAATGGCTCCAGAGAATTTGTTCGTAGTCCACTTACTCTGTCAATGGATTCAGGAATCTCAAGTAGCTGTGTACTAAATAGTAAGTAAAGTATATTCGACGAGAGGAAAATGGTGTTTTGTCAGTATCCTTTCTCTGTCTTTTTGCTGTTCTAATATAATTAGCCTGGAGAAAATGCTATCGATTATTACACTAAATTATCGAACAAATGCGTTCAGCACTTTTTTTCAGAACTTGAAAATTCAAATTCTAACTTTGTTTTTTGTAGTTTCACTTACTAAGCGTATTAGATAGTTTGGCCTTTATTTAAGTTCATAATAACTATATGTGTGTTTTAAGTTGTGTGGCAATCTTAAGGATAGTTATTAACAAAGCTGTAATATAATATGTTTTACTAAAAAAAAATTTTAAAATAATTGCATTGTAACCTAAATTGAAAAAAAATATCATTAATCTTTACAGGGCCAACGTTAACATCGGGCGTATCGCCATCAAGTTTTCCTAGTCAAGTGAGCCCACAAGGTAAGTAAAAAATCTACAGGGTAATCGGTATAAGGTGCAATAAGAAAAAAATTGTATCGGAAGGAGGGTCTATTTCCCCCCGTTTAGGCAAAAGAGGCAATTTTCTATATAAAAAAGTGGGTCCGATAATTCTGTCTGTCTGTCTGTCTGTTTGTCTGTCTGTCTGTCCGTTCGTCCGTAGGCACCTACTGCCTAAACGGTTGGACCGATTTGCTTCAAACTTGGTAGATAGTATTATTATGACGTCCTACAGAGGAGTTTTTGGCATTAGCATTCTAGCTTCAAAACTAACGGTACCTGACATACGATTTTAAGTGAAAATTGATTTTCTCAAAAACGGCTCCTACGATTTTGATAAAACTTTCTGAATAGTGCTTAATATCCAAACTTTGGATTGATTGAAAAAAAAACATGAACGCAAGATTTACTCTGGAGAGCCTAAGAATACAACAAAAACTGACACGAACTATGAACACACAAGAAGACAGGGACAACACCATTATTAGCTATGCGTCAGCTATAAGAACTTAGATAAATAATACCTACTGTGATAATCAATGTCTGTTTTCTGGTCTCAGTATTTCTTTTAATTAATTTATTTATTTTGTAAGTTCTTTCTTTTTGTTTACTGTGTCTTATGTAAAACAATACAATCTAAATTCAATATTAAATGTAAAATTCAACAATTTCATGTAAGTTTTGATCAATTATTAACATTCCTTTCTAATGTATTTTAATTTTTAAAATAAAGAACATAAAAAACCCCTGAAGAAGTCGCGAAAAATCGACGAAACGTTGGGATAAGATGGAATAAACTTGTTTTATTTGCATTTGTAAAAAAATTGACCAAAAAAGCCTACTTAAACAATCAATCTACAGATAAATTAAAGAATTGGTCACATAATAAATTCACATAACAAACTTTATGTTTTGGTTGGAATAGATTTTTCAGGAAAAGTCTTATAACGGTACCTCCCAGGGCCGGTTTTTTGAAATCCGATTTTTTCGTAAGCCACTTGACGAATTTTGATGAAATTTTTAATAAAGAAGCCCTTTTATAAAAGAAATAATAAAAATTCTTAAATTTTTCAAAAAAAGTATTTTTCAGTTTTTTTTTAAAGTTTAAAAATTTTTTTTTTAATTTTAGTTTTTTCCAAAAACGGTTTAATCTATTTTTTTTTTAATTTTATTTTTCTGATAAAAACTACAAAGTGCTAGAAATTGGCATACTCAAAAAAAAATTTGGAGTATATTTTCAAAAAGTTAAAAAAAAAACTGTTTTTTGAAAAAAAAAAAACTGATCGAACGATTTTGAAAAAAAATTTTCCGTAAAATTCAAAACAGTAAAAGAAATTAGTATTATTTTTTTTTAACTGGTGATTTTTCAGTGATTAATAAAATTACTTAATTCTTCTTTCAATGCTTTTTTCCCAGCACCTCAAGCCCCAAGACCATTGTAACACATTAGAGCAAGTTCGTACGACCCAATCGTGCACTTGATTTATGAAATCTATCGAGTTTAAATTTGAGCAGGACATGCCCAGAAATGAGAGTTATAGTCGAGTGTAAGGCGTATAAACGATTACTAAATTGTATTTTAATCAGAAGAAGTGAAGAACTACTACTTTTATCTTTAAAAATGCCAACACATTTTGCAGCATTATTGAGTATGTATGTATTCATTCCAACGAAAGTTGTCACTGATACGCACATACCGAAAGTACTGACAGATTTTTAGCTTCTTCGATTCAAGGACCTTTCATGGATAATAGCATACGGGGTATTTTAAGTTATCGACAAGTAACAGCATTGAGTTTTCGACGCACTAAACTCCACATTACAGACGCAAAGCGTTAAATTAGCGGTACTTTTTTGTTTGAGAGGTTAATCACTTTCGGTATACAACTGATTTTAATTTACTCGAAGTATTAGATTTTCCTAGCCCGCTACTGTACGAGTACGTACACCCATGTTGAACTGAGACTATTATAAATAGTAAAACAAATAAAGTGCACGGCTGGTTCGTACGAACTTATTCTTATGTATTACAGTGGTCGAAGGCTTGAAGTTTTGGAAAAAAGCATTGAAAACATGAAATTTTATTAATCACTTAAAAATCACCAGTTTTAACTTTTTTTTTTGAAAAATGGTTACTTTTACTGTTTTGAATTTGTTTGAATCGTTCGACCAGTTTTTTCAAAAAACGGGTTTCTTGGAAAGCTTTTTGAAAACATATTCTATTTTTTTTTAGTATGCCACTATTCGCAGTTTGCAGTTCTTATCAAAATACAAAATTTAAAAAGATCATTCAAAGAAACCGCTTTAAAAAAAAAAGTTTAAAAAAAATTATTTCGTTCATAAAAGAGCCTTCACGTAAAATCATCAAACTCCGTTAAGTGGCTTACCAAAAGATCTGATATCAAAAAACCGGACCTATGGGAGGTACCGTTATAAGACTTATCCTGAAAAATGTATTCCAACCAAAACAAAAAAAAACTCAAACTCAAAAAGCTCCATTCAAAAAGTCTTATCGAAATGGCGCCATATTTGAGAAAAATTAATTTTTCATTAAAAATCGTATGGCACCAACCGTAAGTTTTAGAGCTAAAATGCTAATTTCAAAAACATTCTGTAACACGTAATAATAATACTGTGAACGAAGTAAGAAGCAAATCGGTTCAGCCGTTTAGGCTGTAGGTGCCGATACAGACAGCCAGACAGACATATATGATAGCTTCTCTATCATCTTAATGTTGTTTGATTGTCGAAAAAAAAACTATTCTTATAATACCTATAATCGCAAGTAAAACATCAGTATATTTTGGAAAATATTAAAAAAAATTGGTCGGAGTTCTCCGGGTCAGCTATTGTTTTCAAATAAAAAGCATAAAGCCATATGAAAACTTGCTGAGCCGGCGAACTCCACACCGCCTTTTTTAATATTTTCGAAAATGCTGAATTCTTTGTTTTACAAACAATGTGTCTTAGTTTTTTAGAATTTAAAAAAAAGGAAAGTTCTTCTTTAAAAGAAAAACTCTTTTAACTTGCAATTATAGGAACTATAAGGCAAATTATGCATTCGTCGAGAAAAAAAAGTTTTGAGATAACAATCAAACATGACATTACAAGGACAGCGAAGACGAAAAAGATGGTCTTAAAATTCTGTCCGTCTGTATGTCTGTCTGTCTGTCTGTATGTATAGAGACCTACAG
Organism: Platycheirus albimanus; assembly: GCA_916050605.2. Taxonomy (NCBI): domain Eukaryota; kingdom Metazoa; phylum Arthropoda; class Insecta; order Diptera; family Syrphidae; genus Platycheirus; species Platycheirus albimanus. Next base: position 45,436,235 of record OU696697.1, read on the forward strand.
CCCAAACGGGTTATCCGAAGTGCTTCAAACTTAGTATATAGAGTTTTTTAGGTATTGCACATAGGGGAAATTGAAATTTTTTTAAAGCTTAAGAACAACGGTACCTACCTGATTTTGATTTAAGAAAATCAGTGCAGCTTTTCAAGTAGATACGTACAATCATATGGCGGAAACATTTTAAATGTCTAAAAATGGTACCTCGAAAACGGCTTAGCCGATTTTTCGAAATTTCACACATGTGTAGGTAGCTAAATTTATACTGCATACCAAGATTTTTAAAAAATATTTTTTTTTGGTAATTTTAAAAGCGTTTTTTTTGTTGAATTTTTTAATATAATAATAATAATAATAATAATAATAATAATAATAATAATAATAATAATAATAATAATAATAATAATAATAATAATAATAATAATAATAATAATAATAATAATAATAATAATAATAATAATAATAATAATAATAATAATAATAATAATAATAATAATAATAATAATAATAATAATAATAATAATAATAATAATAATAATAATAATAATAATAATAATAATAATAATAATAATAATAATAATAATAATAATAATAATAATAATAATAATAATAATAATAATAATAATAATAATAATAATAATAATAATAATAATAATAATAATAATAATAATAATAATAATAATAATAATAATAATAATAATAATAATAATAATAATAATAATAATAATAATAATAATAATAATAATAATAATAATAATAATAATAATAATAATAATAATAATAATAATAATAATAATAATAATAATAATAATAATAATAATAATAATAATAATAATAATAATAATAATAATAATATAATAATAATAATAATAATAATAATAATAATAATAATAATAATAATAATAATAATAATAATAATAATAATAATAATAATAATAATAATAATAATAATAATAATAATAATAATAATAATAATAATAATAATAAATAATAATAATAATAATAATAATAATAATAATAATAATAATAATAATAATAATAATAATAATAATAATAATAATAATAATAATAATATAATAATAATAATATAATAATAATAATAATAATAATAATAATAATAATAATAATAATAATAATAATAATAATAATAATAATAATAATAATAATAATAATAATAATAATAATAATAATAATAATAATAATAATAATAATAATAATAATAATAATAATAATAATAATAATAATAATAATAATAATAATAATAATAATAATAATAATAATAAATAATAATAATAATAATAATAATAATAATAATAATAAATATAATAATAATAATAATAATAATAATAATAATAATATAATAATAATAATAATAATAATAATAATAAT